>JBANSL010000016.1:2500-4802500 GCA_037127255.1 Persicaria tinctoria | reverse complement strand
TTATTAGTTCAATTACAGTAAAACCGAGTGCACGTATGCCTAATAAAATTAACGGAAATTTCACGAGGTACCCCCGAGGTATCGCGAAATTCACGCGGTGACCACTTCTTTTACCTCTTTCACGTGGTACCCCCGAGGTTTGTAATTTTTTCACCTCATGCCCCTCTCTATTTATTTTAACAGTTTTAACTTGTAAAAAAAAAAAATCAATTTACTTCAATTGAAACTAACTAGGGAAAGAAGAACACACGCGCAGAGGAAGGCCAGGTTGTTGGAGGGAGACTCGTCGGCGTTGGGGCTTGAGGGGGACTTGTCGGTGCTGCTGGCCGGACTCGAACCTAATCTAATATCTCTATTTCTCTCTCTTGGCTGGTGGGGCAAACAAATCCTTCATTCGTTTTTCCAGATCGGAAAGGGGATTCGGAGTTGCCATTGACGGCAACTGAAGAAGAAGAAGAGGAGGATGAAAGATAAGGGACGGAGGCTAATTCGATCTTGCAGAGAGCTATCGATTGTTCTCTCTCCAAGGGGAGTCCCGATTTGTTCGTCAGATGGTAATTGTCGGTGGCCGGTCGATGGAGGCGAGGAAGGATTCGAAGATGTCGGAGGAACCGAGCTTTGCTATGGCGATGAGTACGGAGAGATCGAGGAGTCTGCACAATTTCTCCATCCCGTGCTTGAAGTGGGGGGTCAGAGGCATCTCCGGTGCTTCAAGGCCGACGGCGATGGCCGCGCCGTTGGCGGCAGAAGAGTTAATCACTTTCGAGGAGGTCTCAAGCGCCGATCTCCGCCGACGAGTTCCAAGCCCTACCTGGATTTCGGCGGACTGCATTGGAGGACTTCGGAATCGGAGAGAAGAGCCCCAACACCTTGAGCACGTCGAGTCCGGCCAGCAGCACCGACGAGTCCCCCTCCAGCCCCAACGACGGCGACCAACAGCCCCTACGCCGGCAAGTCCCCCTCCAGCAGCGCCTTCCTCTGCGCGCCTGTGCTCTTCAGTTTTCCATGTGCAGTGTGTTCATCGGTTTATAAGTTAACGGAAACCGTTAAAATAAATAAGGAATGGCACGAGGTGAAAGAATCACAAACCTCAAGGGTACCACGTGAAAGAGGTAAAAGAAGTGGTCACCGCGTGAATTTCGCGATACCTCGGGGGTACCTCGTGAAATTTCCGTAAAATTAAATAAATAATCACTTTTTCTTTTACCATTTTTAAATACCATAAAAAAGTCACAAATTAAACTTTAAAAAAAATCGCTACTGTAATTACTAATCACAGCACTGTATTAGGTAGTCAACCCAAAAATTACCACTTTGATTGACTTTCAAGCAAAGTTGATTTGACTTTACTCAACTCCACAATAGAGACACCCACACACTGCGATCCCGCTAAACCTCCAAATCAAACCCCTACAAAAAATTTTAAAAATATTAAATTATATCTGAAATTTTAAAAAAAAAATTGAAAATTTGTTTGTAATTTGTAACTCAGCACTGTTTTATTTGAGCTATTGTGGCTTGGATCTTTACAGTTTGTCTCCTTCCATCCCCATCCCCAATTTTGCAGAGATCCATCCCTGATCTCTCCCTACAAATACAAATTCCCACCGCCATTAATGCGATCCACCGATGGAGCAGCAATCAATGGAAGAGCAAGACCAGCACCGGCGGAAGAGGCGGCGGAAAACCGAAACGGCGCCGTTCTGCATCAACGACCACGGCGACGTGCTCTTGGAGGTGCTGAAGCGCCTCGACGCGCGCTCCCTCGGCGCCGCGCGGAACGACGCCGTCTGGGAGTTCCTCTGCTTCCGCCACTGCGCGCCGCCGCCGCCCCCCTCCGTCCGCGCCCTCGTGAACTCCCTCGGCGGCTACCGGCGGCTCTACATGGTGTGTGTCCAGCCGGCGCTGTCCTGTCTCCGATTCGGCCGGCGCGGCGCCGATTTGACCCGCCGCGTTTGGAGGAGGCACGGCGCGCAGCTCGCCCTCTCCCTATACTCCGTCGATTACTATGAGCGCCTCGGTGGAGCTGCGATCCGCAGCGACGCGTCCACCGCCTCTCTCATGTTCCTCTGCACTTGATACTTTATTTTTTTTTATATTATTTTAAGCACTTTCTCTTTTGTAAATTGGAAAGTGTTTGTAGTAATTATATTTAGTGGAACTCATAATTATGGGAAGATAATTTTTTTATTAACAAGAGTAATTATTTATTTTTATAGGTTGTTTACTATTTTCTTAGATGGTAAAAATATTAATTTTTTTAATAATTTCGTATTTTATTAAATATGAAATTATTAAAAAATATTTTATATAATTTCTATCATTTTAAGAAAATGTTCATGAATAATAAACGACTTATGAAAATAAACAGTAATTTTATTAATTTTTCTAAATATATGGCGAAAATAAACATAAGCATTTCTTTTCATTTTATAAATATTTAAGCTATTGGAGAATTTTACCGTATTTTCTCCTTTAATCTATTTTTCGTTTCTCCAAATTTACCACATTTTTAAAAATTTAGGAGACTCTTATTAAATACATATTCTTTAAAAATAAAAAAATAATTGAAAAAATATGACATTTGCTTTTAATTTTTAAAGAAATTTTTTAGAAAGTCTGATGAAAAGGAGAGAGGAAGAAACTAATGTATTTGTTGCTTTTTTTTTTGGGTTGTCTTAATTAATTTTGTACTTATTTGATTCTAATATATTTGTTGTCTTTATTGTAAGGTTGGGTAGCTAGTGGAATGCATATAGTTGGCTTTTGGTGATAACTCAATGAAGATCCATCAAATGAAATATTGGTTGCACCCACTAATCCCCATCCTAGCTCTCTAATCAAATTCATTATGATTTATGCTTACTTTTTCTTTTGCCTAATCAATCATTTGTCGTTTCACATTATCTTTTAGTTGAGATCTAATCGTAATTAACGACGCATAATTTAAGGGCACGTTACATTACTTAGATGAGATGAGATGAGATTCGATCCATTTATATTTGACACTATATACCTCACAATTTACCATTGAATTAACGAATCATAAAGTGTTAATGATGATTTAGGTGGATTTCAATCTTGCTCTTGAAATAAAATGGTGATTTTTTTAAGTAATAAAAATAACACTCTTTAACATTATTTTAATGGAAAACTAAAAGATTTATAAAAATATATTGCACATTGTATTTTTCTTTTTTTTCGTTTCAAAAGGACCGCCCATGTTTGTGTACCTATACGATCATACTTAGGGTTATAATTCAAGCTGAATGAGTGAGTATTGGTTGTTTATGTTCGGTTTATTTAAAAATGAGTCGAGATCGAGTGATAAATAAGTGAGCTCAAGTATAGATCATCTTTACTTACTCATGACTTGATATCTTGCGGAAAATTTCGTTTCGTAATTTTAAAAAAAGTTATTTGAGCTTCAACTGAGTTGATACTTTCGAGTTTGAAAATATGATCATCATAGTAAATAAACGAGTTCGACTTTTTTAACATTCCAATTTTATTGCGAGTTAAATAAAATAAATATAAATAAATAAATGAACTACTTAAAAAATGGGCCAACAAAACGTTACTATCTATATGAGCTGACGATGGACAGCCCATTCTCAAATGGGCTTTACTTAAAAAACGGGTCATGGGTTTAGCAAACTTAGGCCCAAACAATTTAAACTTCTTATGGATATATTTTTGGTTCTACTTTGTGATTTGTCTTTTTTATTTATTTATTTAGAAAATAGGAAGTAATGTAAATGTAAATTATGGTATATTAAAAACAAGGATATGATACATTGAAACACCATCTTATAAAAGTTAAGCATTTGTGTTAAATGGTAGATCACAATCTTACAATAAATAAATAAATAAATAAATTCGACATAACTCTCATTTCACATGATCTAATTGAATTTTTTTTTCACAATTTAACACACGCATGTCATGTCGAATGGATTAAAATTAGTGTTTTATTTGTCGGAAGAATAGTAATTAACTGAGTGAAATTCATCATTGGAGCTAAGTGAGATTTATTCAAACCTCATTGTGTTGAAGTGAAGTGAAAATTTTCATATTATAATTGCACGTATAAATATTTTTTGCAAATGCTTCTCCATTATTAATATTTTCGGTTTAATATTCATATAATAAAATGTTCGCCAAGATAATAGCTAAACACCAACTTATAAAGTCGATAGAGATTTTTTAGTTGAAACCATCTCGACATAATTGCTAAGATTAACTTTAATGGTTAAATAGGTAAATGTACACATTTGCACATGGTGTTAAAAATGCATATCATTTTTTTATATTTTACTTTTGTTAAGCTTAAATGTGTATCCATCTCTAAATAAATATTATTATATTAAAAAGAAAAAAGAAAAACTTAAAAAAACAATCAATAGAAATGACCTCTACTTTATTGAAAAGTGATAAAAGTTCACACGAGTGAGGTGATGTCATCCACAATGATTGTATGCAAATGTGTATTTTTTAGAGCATGTGATGTACAAGTTTGAGCACATCACCCTCCATATGTATAAACTTTCATAAATACCAATACAATTTCATTGATTTTTTTTTTTATGATTTTATTTACCTTTTTTGTTTTAAATGAATTGAATGGTATGTAAAAAAATGCATATTTCACCAATAGAGCAAATTACTAAAAAGTTATGTGTATTTTTACACATCTTGTGTAAATGTATATATTTTAATAAAAACAATCGTGAATGGTATGATGTGTTTATATCTAAGCACTTTATATGCAAATATACACATTTTAAACACTCAAAAATAGCCATTATAACATAATTTGTATCAAAATGTGCATATTCAAACATGGTGTATGTTGTATGCCATAATGCATGCGTATAAAAATGGGAGAAAGAAACAAAGCAATGAGTGGTTTGTAATGGTGCTCCTCACTTGGGACACACAAGTAAGACGGCAATTACTACCCATTAATGAAGTTGTTTCCTCTAATTCCATTTTTACTAATATTAAATAAATTAAATGTCTTTTTACCCCCCAAAAAAACTAATACTCCGTATTAAATGTCTATCATATTTTGTCTTTATTTAAATGTTTTTGCTCCTCTTCCTTTCATGGGCAATTTCTCCTTTTGGCAAATTGAATTTATGTGAACAATGAACCCATTCACTGTTAATCATGATTATTGACCAAATTGATTATTGACTAAATTTTATTTATATTTGTTTAAAACATTAAAGGACCCTTTTTTTTTTGGTCCGATGGTTTTGGGTATAGATTATAATTGAACTATGGGTATGATCACTGACGGAGTTAGAAATTTATCGAATAAGAACGAAGTTTTATACAGATTGTTGATTTACTATTCGATAGATTTTTCTATAGTTTAACAATGGACATTTTTTGTTCAAAACAGTGATGTCTTATTTTAAATTGTGTCATTAGTCGTTATATATTTTTTTTCTTTTTAAATGAAAAAAGATGTCGTTTTAATCTGTATCAACATTATTTTCGTTTGAAAATATATTGTTTGAATTTATAAATTTAACATGTAACTTATTGTTCTCTTAGCCTGTAATAACGTGTAACTAGAAATATAAAATTAAAATTTGCATAATTTCTTATATAATTAAATTAAAATTTCCATAATTTCTTATATAATTATTAAAGTTAGTATAAATTGAAGGAAGGTTGGGATGTTGTTAACACGTGGAAAATCTAGAAGGAGGATTATCAATTATGTGGCCTGCCCAGCCGACGTTGCAGCACACAAGACAACACCACTATAGTTGGTAAGTCCATTTGTGGGGCCTAGTCCATGCCCATCCCTTTTGCACAACTTTACTACCTCCACGAGTAGGGACTTGTATAACTTGTAACATCCAAAATATTTGTCCCATCTCCAAAAAATGTTGTATAAGAAAAAAATGTTTTATAAGTAATTTATACCCCAACTTCAAAAATAAGAAGAGGTTTTTAGGTTTTGTGAGAAATGATAGGAGAGGATGATAAATTCAGGGATAAATGATGTAGAATTCGAGTTTACAATCTAACTCTTATATTTATAATTTTAGAAGCAAGGTCTTTGTAAAAATTTACGCCAGGTGTCATTCTCTGAACAAAGATAAGAAATACAGTTTTCACTTTCTTCCCATGTTCTATTGCTTGCCAATACCAAAAACTGAAATTGGGTGTATCAAAACTCTCTCTTTTGGGCGATTGTTTGGACGTTTCTTCCGTACCCTACGCATGGATGTGTGCCGCCCGGTTCACTGGCCCGGTGGCCGACCGGCGGCAGTCCCGTTATGCCGAAGAAGAAGGGTAAGAACAATGGAGCCAGATCTGGATTGGAGTTCAAGGAAAAAGAGAAACTAGAAAGGGATCTCCGCTCGGCGCTTTTCAAGTCGGTTGCGAAGTTGGGTTCTCAGTCAGACCAGGGGGGTGGCGCCGCCACCGAGGGGTTCCAGGCCGGTGTGGGTTCGTCGTCGACCTCGGAACCTGTTGCTCGACGCACTCGCTCTCAAAAAGAGCCTGCCTTTCCTCATCCGCCTTCTACTGATGGCGTGGGTTTGGAGAACTCGACGGTTGCGCCCTCTTCTTCTTTGGATCCTGGTGCGAGTTCTGTCCCTGGGGAGCCGGGAGTTGTAGCAAATGATGGTTCCTCGGGGTCCGTACTCGCCGGAACTGGTGGTTGTTCCCGTCCGGTGACCGGGATGCGATCCTTTGCGCAGGTGGCTAGAGGATCTAGAAGAGCGGCGATCTCGGAGAGGCTGAACTTTGTTCCAAATGTGGAAGGCGACTGGGATCGGTACAAGCGAACTTTGTTCCCTCCTGGGTGCAGTCATGGGGCCAAAGATTTATGGGCGAGCCATCTCCGAATTCATTGCTCGGTCCTGGAGGGTTCAGAAACCGAAGCTGTTCTTTAAACCCTCTGGGATTTTTGTGATTCGATTCGAATCTGAAGCTGATGTAAACTAGGTGCTTGAGCACGGTCCTTGGTCGATAGGTTCTTCTCCCCTCCTCTCGAAGCAATGGGTTCCCGTAGCTCCAATGGATTATAATTTCTTTAAAACGGTGCCGAGTAAAATAAGGTTAGAATGATATATTGTGATACATTTTCAATGGTGTGAAATATATTACGACAAGCAAAATAAGGTTACAATACTAAATAAAATAAGAATAAAAAATCAAAACGTAAAAACATCTAAAAATAAATCGTATATTGTATGCCATTTGGAATATTTGGAGTCTCATGAAATACACACTGCCTTTTAAAACAAGTAAAATATAAATCATTCATTTTATTCAGTCTTATTCACGGGCATGGTGTGAAATATGTCATGGCAATGAAAATTAGGTTCCGATATTAAATGCAATAGGAATAACAAGTACCAAAAATATTTAAAAAATATCTAAAAAGAATAGTCTATTAGAGGAAAAAGTGGAGCAATTGAGTTCTGATTAAAATACACACGACCTTGAAACAAGTAAAAAAACATAAATCATTCATTTTCTGCAGCCCATTTCACAAGCATGGTGTGAAATCTATTATGGTTATGAAAATTGATTTTCAATATTAAATACAATAGGGAAAAAAAACAAAAATATTCGATGCTCAACCTATCATATATTTAAGTCTGGAGTTTGACAATGGTTTCAATATATTTCCATTGTGCAAAATATTTAGATAGTAATGAATAGTTTACTCCATTGATGAAATTTGTGAAATTGAATATTATAAATTATTGATAAAATTTCATCATAAGATATTGGTGTTATTCAAGTGAAATAGAAGGTTTCGATTGTGATTTGACGGGTTTAATCATTGCAGCTAAGTATTTAATTATTGTGATTTGATGAGTTTAATGTTTTGACCTCTTAGGGTTCATACTTAAACATAGAGTACATTTTTCTAATTAAGGGTCTAAGACATTATAAAACACACACATTAAATATCATTTTTTTTATTCTTTAGCTATATTGGGTTTATACATTTAAACTTAAGGTATCTTTATCAAATCCTTTTATAATTTAGACCAATTTAAAAGGTGCAACATGATGTGTAATAAATAAAGTATCATAGGGGATCCAAACTCAAGTTTCTCAAGTAAAAAAGTATAAGGTTTCTTTTCTTTGCCTCGACCAGGACGGATGTTAGGAGAATCGTGGAAGGGGCTGATTTACTATTCCTTGCCAAATTTGAAGTATCGATCATCTCAAGAAAAGAAAATTTCAAAGAACAACATGATAAAAAGCATGAGAAATATGTTAGTAGAAAATTGATGTGTCAAATAATTTGTTTAATACACCAAACTCGATCGAAAATATTATGAAAAAACCCGAACAAGGTTCGGGAAAAGAACTAGTTATGTTATTATGTTTCTTTAATAATAATTGTCAATACCTCGAATTTTCTATTCAATAATCTTTATTAGGTGGAGGTTTTTTATAAATCTTATAAAAAATCGTCTTTAAAAATGATTAAAATTTTAAAATATTTTTTTATTTACTTTATAAGGGCTCGCTTAATTGGTTACCTAATGAAAAGCCAAAAAGTTCAAAAACCCTGAAATTAAGATTAATATATGTGTTTGATTATAAAATTTATTATTGAAAAACCCAATAATTTAACTAGCATATTGAGAATTTCAATTCAAATGGCGGAAGTTCACCTACCTTTGGGATTAGGTAGGTTCCATTTTCATTATTTTTTTCATGCAATTTTTTTTCTTCTTTTATTTTAAAAAACATAAAATTATTAAAACATCTTTTGAAAACCCTAACAATTCAATTCCTATGAAGTAACTTTTCAAAAAATTTACTTTCCATGTTTAACCAAATGAGCCCTTAAGGTTAAGGATGTTTTTTTTTTCTCTTCTGATAAGGTCATATTTCGGTTGGGGTTAAGCCTAGCCGATTGCATCCTTACGGATGAGATCAAGGAGATCATTGTTGTTTGCAATCAAGCACCAATGTCAAGAGCAACTAAAGTGTACAACCTTGTCAGCAACTCTGTTTCCTCCACGGGGCACGAACGAGAATTTTGTTTCCTCGAAAGACTTGGTTATCATTTTTATATCTTCCATTAAAAGTACATTCTATCTCCCATTGACAGTTACCTAAATGCTGAATGATGGTTTGTGAGTCCCCTTCAATTTCTATTTTTCTAATCCCTAATTCTTGAGCATTTTTAAGAACCTTGTGCAAGGCAAGGTTTTCTGTCGTCAGGAGTTTGCCTACCAATGTTTTGTAGTATATTTTTATTGGATTTCAGTTCCAGTCCGTGATGATGTATCATATATGACTGTGCCTCATTTGTTTTGATGTTCTGTCAAAATTCACTTTCATATATCCGACCTTAGGTTTTCGCCATTTAATGCTTATCCTGGTAATCTTTTTACGGTGGCCAAGCAACGGGGAGTTAGTGGTCACTTCATCCTCTTCCATACACAATTTCCTCCAACTTTCTTTTTTCGAATAGATGAACTTTGATGTATCATAATTGGATATTTGGATGGAATCTGTCCTTCCCGGAATGTGACCAAGCAACGGGGAGTTAGTGGTCACTTCATCCTCTTCCATACACGGTTTCCTCCAACTTTCTTTTTTCGAATAGATGAACTTTGATGTCTCATAATTGGATATTTGGATGGAATCCCGTCCTTCCCGGAATGTGATTTTGTTTCTGCATGTAGTACCATTTGATAAAACAAATGGTAAATTACGCTATTAACTCCTTTTTTAAAAATTAGTAAAATGTTTTGCAATCCTAACTAATTGTGTGTATAATTTTAGTGATAAGAGATAATTTTTTTTTTTATATAAATACAAAAAATGAAAACTTTGTAATGAGTAGCTTAAGCTTAGTTTAAGATTTAACTCCTTTAAACATATATGAATTCAAAATAATAATAAAAAACTAATTGTTGAGAGATGTGAATGAGACCAAATAAGATTCCACATTGAAAGTTGAACATAACGAGTCTTAGTACATAAGTCGGTGGCCTACTTCTTTCATAACCAATTGATTTTAGAATGAAACCTCGCCTGACTTGTGTGCTTGCTGTTGGATTTGATGCAACCATTAAAATGAAATCCAGTTATGACTATGTGCAAGAGACCAATAAAGAGGTTGATAACAACACTATTTAATAAAATCAAGAGACCAATACATTGGTTGATGGATATACCGTCAAGATGCAAGAACAATCCCTCACGAAAACAAACTAAAAAAAGATGGGTGCTCGGGGTTTATCATCAAAGGTGGGTTCCTCGTCATCGAAAAAAAAAATAAAAATCCGAGAAGCACATTAAGGGTCAGTTTAGTAACACGGGGCTGATAGAATAGTTGAAGCTGATTGATTAAATGTGTTAAATATATGTTAAATCAGGATTTTCACAATCCTAGTAAGATATTTGGTAACCCTATTTGGTTAACCAACTAATACAACAGTTGATACAAATTAGCTGATTAGATAAGAGAAAATAAATAAAATTCTAAAAAGTTTGGAGCGAGTAATTGTTGAAAATCAAATTTCAAAAGTTAGTTAAACTAAAATCTTATATTTAATTTATTTTAAATTATAAAATATTAAAACCAAAAACTTCAAAAATTTACCTGCATCGCCAAACGGTCCCTAAGGCCCCAAATAAGACGGTGCGGGTGGAAGTTGGTGACTATGCAAGAATGAAAGGTGAATCTTGTTTTCTTTAATGTTTGCTAATTAAATGGGTGCGTTTGAATATCAATGCATATATATATATATATTATATTAGAATTCAAATTAAAAAACGAGTATGTAATTGCACAATCTATAATGTCTTAAATTGAACTATATTCTTAAATAAAATATATCATATATTAGTAGTAAATAAATACCCACTTTTTAATTTTTATTATAACTACTCAACAACAACAACAACAAACCCAGTATCTCCCGCTTAGAGCAGGGTCTGGGGGGTCGAGATGTACGCACCCTTGTCCCGACTAGGTTAAGAGGGTATTTCCGAGTGACTTTTTATTATAACTACTCGAATATTATTATTGAATACAATGGGAATTCAAATAGACCTATATTAATATTTACAAAATGACAAGAAAATTTTAGCCAATAAGACCTTGACAAAAAAAGTTCATACAAAAACCGAGCACCCTAAATAAATGCACAAAATAATCAAGCTATAAGTGAACAAAACAAGAAATAAATAATCTATAATAAATAAATAAATACTCCCTCCGTTTCCTTTTAATTGACTTTTTACTATTCATGCACGTTTTTTAAGGTGTGAAAAACTATATGAAATAATAATTTTTTTAAATATTTTTTTCGACAATCTCATACTTATTGATGATAAGTATAATATTATTAAAAAAATATTTTTAAAATATTAATATTTAATATAGTTTTTATCGTTATAAAACTACGTGCATAACTTGAAAAAGTCATTTAAAAGGAAACGGAGGGAGTAAGTGTTAATTGTATAGTGTATTAATCCCGTTTGTCCTTGATATGTACAATGTATATAAAAGGGTGTCTTTGCACACCCCTTTTTTGGGGCCCTCATTTTGTGTCCTTTTTTTTGGATTTCATCTTCTTCCCTCTCAAGTCTCAACCTCCACTAATCCCTTCCCAACCCAATTCAAATTCTCCTGAATCCATTGATCCCACCATGTCCTCGTCCTCATCCCCGTCCTCCTCCCACCCTGGGGCGCCCGGTGGCAGCGGTGTTGGAAGGAGGAGCAGGCGGAGGAGGAGACGAGGCGCCCCCCCTCCGCCTCCGCCTCCTCCTTATGATCAACACCAACCGCCCCTTCCCGGGGGTGCTTCCTCGAGCAGGAATGCGAGTGTTGAGGTTTGGCCGGAGCCCTTTGTGGAGGCCCTCGCCCTCCAAGTCGCCATGGACGCCTCCTCCTCCGTCGGCCGCCTCGCCGCCGCTCCCGCCATTGCCCTCCTCTTCCAAGTATGTGTTTGAATTTCCTTACATGCATAAATGTGAATAGTAATTTAATTTGAATTGTAAATCTGCGCCAGAGAGCTCCGTCTCTCCTTCTGACCAGAAGAATAAAATGAAAATATAGAATGCAAAATCTAATGACATGACATGATTGTTGAGCAAGTGAAGCATGTGGTATGAACAAAGAGGGAGGAGGGGCTAAGGGACAAAAAATCTAAACATTCAAAAAAGGAAACACACTTTTATAAGTGTAGGTATTATTTTATGATTTCTTTTCCTTAAGGTAAGATTTGGGAAAGGTGAAAGAGGAGGAGGAGTGCAAGCATGGAAGGCCATGGATATCAAATCAAAGGGTCTAGATTGCATTAATTTAAAAGCCCATCTAACTCTAAACCCATACTTTTTTATGATCATCTTTACAACTTTTACATTTCTTTACATGTTTACTTATAGTATATAATATATGCCTTGTATATTATTTTATTTTGACTAAATCTTGGAGACTACATTGTGTAGTAGTAGAAGTGTTGGTTGTTGGTTGTTACCAATTGCACCCTTTTTGACTGTACTTTACAAACTGTGGTTGAATCCATCCATAGATACCAAAGATAGGTCACTCATGGGGGCCTTTGGGGAGGGCACCCTGTCCCATGTAAGGAACAGTGAGGGAATTGCTTGTATTGTAGGTTGAGAATTAAATAGGGCTTCCCCAAAGTTTTGCCCTAATTTTGGACTCTTTGGGTGAGTTGATTTGCTATATTTAGGCAATGCATCAGAAACTAGAAGTTCATTTGTGTTACTTTTGCGACACCTCTAAGACGATAAAATGTTGTGTGGATTTTTATATATGGTATAGATAAGGTGTGTGCCTTTTTGTCTCCTAGACTAGAGGCCATGACTAATATTTTATGCACCTTTGCCTTTGTCATTTTTATATGATAAAAGGACTTGAATGTTGTTAGTTAGATAGGGCTATGAGTCAAAACTTCAGGTTTCATCTAGTAGTACATGGGATAAAGAAAAACAAGGTCAAACTCAAAAAATGTGCACTTTGCCTGTGTTGTTTTGTTTTGCCTGAAAAATGCTTACACCTGCTACCTGTTTTGGCATTATACCTTCTGTATGTCCATACAGAAACAATGACAAGATGGGCACTTGGAATCACTTCAAAATTAAACTCAAAATTCATGTTCAATTACTAATTTTTTTTAAAAAAAAACTGTGAATTTGAACCAAATCACACAAATTCCTAAGTAATTACAGTAATTGAAATTTGAATATCTAAAGAATATCTGTACTGTAGCCATGTCTCATCTCTCAATTGCATATATACAGTAGAATATACAATGAGGAGTACACGAAGAAAGCAACAGTCAAAGATCTAAAGAACCTACCTGATCTACCTATATACCTATTGAGTCCCTATTCAAAGGACACATTGTGAGAGAGGCAGAGAGAGAGAGAGAGATTCGTCACTTTAAACAAGACAAAACAATGGCTATACACCCCTTTTCTTGGAAATGAAAGAGAGAGAAATAAAACTGCAGAGGTAAATAAGTCAAGAACATAAAGAGATCAACTAATTTTGTCTTGTTAAATACATCAACAATACTCTTCTTTTTTAAATCATTTTAGTTACAATAATTTTTACTCCACTCTTTTTTATACAGTACCAATTTTAAAAAATAAAAAACACAAATTAATGGAGTATTAGAAATCAATACATAAAATTTTCTAGTTATTTGAATACGAGAATTGTTACTTTTTTTAGTTTAATACGGAGTACTCCATAAGGGTATAAAGCTAATAAGCTTATGATTTCCTTAATTTTTGTGCAAATATAAATTTTTTTATTTTTTTTAATGGAGGTTTAGTAAATACATATATATAAAATATTATTTGTGGGTAGCAGTACTGTACAAAGAAAGTATAAGAATCAGGAGGTTTAAGAATGAAGGAAAGTACTGTAGCATATATTTGGGCTTGTGGGAGGTTGTACTGTAGTAGTTGTTTAGGGGTATTTGGTCAGCTCATATGTTGTTTGATGCAGCATCATACATTATATAGTAATATAGTATATGGACCACTATATTCTCCATCTTTTACTGTACAATTGCAAAACCCCATGCATGCAGATGCACCCCTCTCTCCTCCTAGAATGAATGTACTGCTTTCTTAAACATCCATTTGTTATGCTTATGGGTAAGCTAGCAAGTAATGCTTACCAAAGACAAGACAACTCCTTGGTCTACCTTCTTCTACCCTGAGTTCCTGACCCTGCAAACACCTCACCCATCACAGTTTAGAGACTCCATCTCCTGCAAAAGCCACACCTACTACAGTGTATTTAAAGAATGGATCACAGCTTCACAAGTTCTGATCTCTCTGCTTCTGCATCACCCCTTTTTTTTCCCTTCCAATCTCATCAGCTCAGCTGATCACCTTCTCCTCCTCCTCCTCCTCTGTGTGTGGTGTGTATGTATATATTCTGTATATTATATGTGGACTGAGCTACTACTGAGTGTAGGCTGAGCACTGGAAGTGGCCTATACCACTACTCTCTATCTATGACTTTGACATGTTTATTTAATTCCAGTCTCTCTCTACCTCTGTCTCTCTTCCACTTCTATTCATTCATCTTATGAACATGTTTCAGTAGACTTTATTACAAGCGATTTGGAACCTCCTTTTTTTTATATTTTATTTTATACTACTGTACAACTACTATGCCGAATTGCAGATTTGGGTATAGAATCCCCTTAAATTTAACTCTCTTTCACAAAACCATCATCAAGTTGTAAATTTCTCAAAACTACTCATAAATTTGGTTTCTATCATAGAACCTTATTACAAAATATATTTCTTAAAGAGAAAAGTGATGTAAGCTTTAAATTTAAAGGTGATTTTGGGAATGACAAATCACAAAGAGTTCTATAAATGAGGTAAAGCAAATAAATACTACCTCCGTCCAAAAATACATGTCCATTACTATTCATGCACGTTTTTTGTAAGACCAAAAACTATATAAAATAGGATTTTTTTTTTTAATAATTATAAACCTATTATCAATAAGTTTATAATTATTAAAAAAA
This sequence comes from Persicaria tinctoria, assembly GCA_037127255.1. NCBI lineage: Eukaryota > Viridiplantae > Streptophyta > Magnoliopsida > Caryophyllales > Polygonaceae > Persicaria > Persicaria tinctoria. The sequence goes on along the minus strand of JBANSL010000016.1, from coordinate 4,787,459 downwards.
ATTAATAAAAGATTTAATATTTTATACTCCCTCCGTTCAAATATGTAACATCATTTACTTTTCGGCACGTAGTTTAAGTAGCTAAATATTATATAAAATATTGATTTTTTTTAAATTATTTTTTTACATTTTAATACTTATTAATAAAAATTTAAAAGTGTTATATTGTAAAAAATTAATTTTAAAAAAATTAATATTTTATATAGTATTTAGCTCCTTAACCTACGTGCCAAAAAGTAAAAAATCTTAAATTTCCGAACGGATGGAGTATAGTTTTTAGCTCCTAAAACCACGTGCTAAAAAATAAAAGTATATGTATTTTTGGACGGAGCGAGTATTATGATATGTGTAAATATGAATCATATTTATGTGAATATGATATAATATTCATTTGTTTTACTACTTTTTTATATTTTTTTTAGTTTCAGTAGAACTCTAGACTATTATAAAGTACAGTGTATATAAATATCATAAGCTAATAGCAGTAGTTAATAGTGTTATGTTTTGTAATGTATCATATGCTCACTGACATGTAGTTGCAGGGTTTAACTAGTACAAAAAACCCCACATTTAAAGCTTCTGCGCATTTTTTGCTTAGTTTTTCTATAGTACCCCTCTTTATACATTGATCTATCGCTGATGTCCCTTCCTTTTTATCAGAGATCTCATACCTATTCCATATATTTATCGTTTGATAATGGATATTAATGGTAAAAGGTACTTATATGTACCTTTGTATTCAATCACACCTTACAAATAGTCTATACTATTATATGATTCAAGCTCTATGTGACTCTTCACTAGGGTTATCACATAATTTTGTATGAAATTTCAATCTAGTTTGTGAAATGTATAATGTAATTTAATCTATACATGTTTAATTTAATCGAGTACCTTTGTGAAAATGTAACAGGTATCCTCCACCTGGAGGGCAGTCTCTCAGTCGGAGTACCTATGGCAAAACCTCACTTGTCGCATTTGGAACCGGACAACCCGACTTCATGACACGTGGCGTGACGAGTTTGTCTATCGCCACTCGACGGCTCGGAACTTCCAAGTCCGGAGATACGTGCACACCATCCTTGAGTTTGTCGATGGTGACGCTCCTGCAATCGTCGACGAGGGAGGGGGCGTCGCCGCTGCGAACCTCCTATGCCTCCGACTCGCCCTGTCCGATCATTATCTTGCTGCCGGATTCTCCGATGGCTCTGTACGGATCTTCAGCCTCGATAGCTTCGAACACCTCCGGACCTTCCGCCCCCTCCGCCGCGACCGCCTCGGTATCTTCTCCCGCGCGGTCACCGGTATCATCCTCCCCGCCGGCGATCCCCGGCTTGTGTTTGCCTCCCTCGACGGCGACATCCACATCTCGGCCTTCGCCGGCGGTCCCCGGCCGACACGCCGAGCCCAATTGGGCGATGTCGTCAACGACGGAACCCTAGTTGACTTCACAGGCTGCAACAGGTACCAATTTATCTCCGATTTAGGGTTTAAACTTGAAATTCCCAAATTGATATTTGTCTGATCGATTCGATGTCGGAATTTGGATAGGTTTTGGGTGGGCCTATACGCGGGGGTGCCGGGCCGGGCGATCCACATCTGGGACAGCGAATCGGAGCAGCTCCTCTTCGTCGGCGGGACGTTGACTGATCCAGAGGCGGTGATGGGGTGGCACATGTTGACGGAGCTAACCGGCGATATCGTCGGCCGAGTCAGGGTGGCGGGAGACGATCTCGCCGTGGCCTGCACCGGACTCCGAGCCCTGGTGTTCAACCTCCGGAACCCCGGGGAGATAATCGGGGAAGAGGAACCCCGCCGAGGGGTCGTCGTCGGCTCTTTTGATGCAGATCCCGGGGCGGTGGACGGCGAGGGGGCGTACGTAATGGTGAGCACACGGGGGATAACTAGCGTGCGCGCGACGCGCACGATGGAGGAGGTTCGGCGGTTTCCGCTGCGGGGCGGGGCGCAGGTTAGGGGACTGTTGGGGGCGATGAACCTGGGGCAGGTGCTAATGTGCACCGGGGGTGTGATAAGGGCGTGGGACACCGAGCGCGGGGAGTATCTCTACAGCCTCAGGGAGCGAGTAGGGGATGCCACGTATCTCACAGCGAGCGATAGGCACGTGGCGGCGTCGGAGAGTGACACGACGATACACTTGTGGGACTTCGGGGGGTTGAATTGATCGTATTGCCCCTGGCTATTCAGGAATTGGCCGCTGAGATTGTTCTTATTGGTTGGGTTATGGAAGGGCATTTTAGGTATATTTCCTTATTTTGAAAAAAAGATTGGAAATTTAGGGTTTTTGTCAACTGTGGGTTTGCAGTTTGACTTTGGTATTTTTACTTTTTTTCTTTAAAAAAATGATTTAAGTTCGGGTGGTAGATTGTGTTTTAAGGTCATTTTCATTGTTGTAAGAAGTAAGAACTAACAAGGTGGGCTTGAGTTGTTGTATTAGGGGCCCACACATTTAGATTGTTGGTGTGGACTTTGGTTAGATGGTGACTGTAATTCCTAGGGCCCTCATTTCTCTTTTTTAAGTCATTCTATTCTCTTTTTTTTTGGAAGCAAGATAAGTATTATGAAATCTGCCGACGACCCAGCTTCTTCCCTAGCGCGTTCGAGAACACAGAGTTCTGAATCATCAGCGATGCTATCCTCGGTAGGGTAGCTATGAGCTAGACGAGCAATCTTGTCAGCCACAACATTAGAATCCCTGAAAATATGACGAATAGCAACATTAGAAAAGGAACGAATAATAGTAGAAGTATCAGCAGACAGGAGCTCAATATTCCAAGGGCAAGACCAGTCCCCCAGAAGAGCATTAACAACGGCTAAACAGTCCCCCTCGATTAGTAGGTTATCGAGACCCAAATTGCGGGCCCTAACCACACCCTTGTGTAGCCCCATAGCCTCGGAGAAGACTGCCGAAGTGTTGTTGCAAATACCCGATCCAAGTGAAACCACGGCTCCATTGTGATCACGGATAACAAATCCAAAGGCACCCTTATCAGGCGGAAAATAGGACCCGTCGAAGTTTAATTTGTAGTGGCCCGGTGGTGGTTTTGTCCAACTTTCCGCTTTTTGTGCCTTTAAAGGCATCGAGCTGGATGGGTTATCGTTGTTGTGCTTCCTGGTTGAAGACTTCTGATTTGGTCCGTCGTCTTGAGCTTCACCCCAAGCAAACCAGGAATCGGTAGTGGTTTTGTAGAACATAGCGATAGCTTGAGGTGAAACAGACTGAATGTGTTGGAACACACGTTGGTTGCGGAAGTACTAGATGGACCACCAAATGGTGGAAACTTTGGCGAATTTTGATTTGCCCTCTGATAAGTAGATTGCATTCAGAAGTGTGCTTTGTTTAAAATCTGCAAAGCCAGTAGGCATTGTTGGAAAACGAATACCCGATGCCGAGAAAACATCCAGGGTAACCCGGCATTCGCAAAAAATATGAGTGGTTGACTCAACCAAAGAACCACAGAGGTGGCAACCCGAGGGAACCGAGACATGTGACCGTTGTAGTCTTTCCGAGGTTGGTAGGCCATCACGTGCAATTTTCCAAAGAAAGTGGCTAATTTTATGAGGGACGTCCAGCTTCCAAATCCACTGGCAATCGAATTGTCGATTGCCAGCAGGCATAGAACCAAGAGTAGTAGCGGAGCTGGTAGAGAAACACCCGTCCCTACTAGGACCCCAGAAAAGCCGGTCAGGGAAGCTGTTTAGAGTTAAATGAGTGGAAGCTATCCTATTAATAGTATCCAACCCCAGAAGGCCTTGTAGGTTGTTTGATAGTTTATCGACATCCCGTTTTTTTTCCATGGTGATGAAACGTGCCACGGGCCAGGACAAGGTAGAATCATCTAAAGGTTGGAGAGTCAGTTTTTTTAAACGGAATTTGCACACCCAGTTATCCTCCCAGAAGTTAACCGAATGTCCGTTCCCTATAGACCAGTTAAGTCCTGTTCTGAAATCAGGTCTGAAGGTCATCAGTCTAGACCATTGCCAAGAGGTGTTACCTTTCTTAACATACTTAAGGAGAGAATTACTTTTGAGATATTTTTTTGTGACGACTTGAACCCAGATATTGTCTGGTTGCGCAATGATTTTCCACAGTAGTTTCATCTGTAAAGCGATGTTCATTGTTTCAGCTTTGTGAATGCCAAGTCCCCCTGAAAGGGTATCTGAGCAAATTTTATCCCAACTCACGAGCGGAGTATAGTTTGGTTGTTTGTTCCAAAAGAATTGTCTGTAAATCTTATCTAGCTCGTGGAGGATCGACGAAGGCAGCATAAAAGCTTGCATAATGAATAATGGTTGGGCACATAAATTGGACATGATGAGGACCTTCCGGCCCTCTGTCGAGAGCGAGGATGCTTTCCATTTAGATAATTGTTGTTTAGTTTTGACAATGATATCTGCAAAGGTGTCAGAATTGACCCTGCCATTAACAATTGGGCAACCCAGGTACTTTTCAAGGTTGTTTGCTTGTGGAATACCCAGAGTGGTAGCTACAGTGTGTACTGCGGTCGTAGTTGTGTTAGGTGAAACTTGGAAGCTCGATTTGTGCATGTTTACCTTTTGCCCCGAGATGGAGCAGAATCGTTGGATGATGTTGGATAGGTTATTGCAAGAGGCTTGGTTTGCCTTACCGAAAAGCATGATGTCGTCAACAAAGGCAAGGAAAGGGATTTTAACTCCCCTCTGACCGATAGTGAAGCCTGCATCCTTTGTAAGTTCTGAGTTGCGTTGAAGAGTTCGTGCAAGAACCTCAGCTGTGAGAATGAAGAGAAAGGGTGATAAAGGATCACCCTGTCGAAGTCCCCTTGTAGGGGTAAAGGGAGTGGACGGTTCGTCGTTGACGAGCACTGAGTACGACACCGTTTGTACACATTCCTTGATCCAAAGAATAAATTGTTCTGAGAACCCGAACCGTTTAAGTACCGAAAATAAGAAGGGCCATTCAACCCTGTCATAGGCCTTTTCCATGTCCAGCTTAATAGCCATGTAGCCTTGTTTTACCTTAGAGAGCCTAAATGAGTGGAAAATCTCATGAGCGATGAGAATATTGTCTTGTATACACCTGCCCTTTGTGAAAGTACCCTGTAGGGGGTGGATGAGTTTGTCGAAAACTTTGGTTAACCTCCCGGTTAGGATTTTGGAGATGATCTTATAAACTGTAGAGCATAGGCTAATAGGCCTAAAATGATTAACCGTTTTCAGGTTATCCTTTTTTTGGATTAAGGTTATGAATGTATGGTTTATCTGACGTAGCATTCTTCTCTATGCTTTAACAGCTTTGATGACGGAAGGTCCAACAATGTTCCAGTAGGGTTGATAAAAGCCAGCAGGCATGCCATCTGGTCCAGGGGCTTTGTCAGCTTTGATAGAGAACAGGGCGCATTTAATCTCATCGTTTGAGACCGGCGCCGTGAGCATTTGGTTTTGGTGTGTGGATATTTCATTATCAATCACACTCAGATCTGTGTCAAGGCACATGTCGTGGTTATAAGACGATTTGAAGCGAGCTTTGAAGCTATTTGTGAATTCAGTTCGGATCAAGTCATAGTCAGATAGTGTGGCACCTGAATCTGTATTCAGGAATTTGATCAGTTTCCTCCCCTTTTTGGCCGAAGCGACTCGGTGGAAGTATCTGGAGTTTGTATCATTTAGCCTAATATGTTTTGTTCTAGCCCTTTGGCTCCAGTACCAGCGTTGGAAGTCCAGCATTCTTTCTCTTTTGTTTATTAATCTCTTGTGGAGCTGAGCGTTCATAAGGTTGTGGTTGCCAATTAGTGATTTCTGAAGCAGCAGAAGCCTCGCATCTGTGTCAAAAATCTGTTTGTGAATGTTGTGGAAAGTTTTCTTGTGCCATTTCTTTGCTAAAGTTTTTAGCAGTGTAGTTTTTTTCACTAGTTTAAACATGAGCGACCCTGTCGGGTTAAGTCTCCACGCTTGGCGGATAATGTTTGTAAATTCAGGTTTGGAGGCCCAAGCCAATTCAAACCGGAAAGGTTTTTTGTTGATGAGGGATGGTGATCTGAAATCGATCGAAATCGGCGCGTGGTCAGACGTAGTGAACGGGTGGATCTTAACCCGAATACCATCAAAGGCAGTAATAGTTTCGTTTTGTGCAAGCAAACGATCAAGTTTAGCATAGCAGTTATTCGGGGCATCCGTTTTCCGCTTTTGCCAAGTATAGGATCCCCCAAATGTAGGAACATCTAGAAGATAAAGCGAATATTTAATTTCTTGTAATCGAGCAAAACGGTGGGGTCTCGGAGAGATGCCCCCCAGTTTGTCAACCGGAACAGCAATCTCATTTAGGTCACCTAGAATACAGAAGGGAATAAGTAGCTGGGAGGCATACTGTGTGATGAATTCCCAGAAGGAATCTTTTGAGTTGTGATTAGGGGGTGCGTACACCACTAGGAAGGCAGTCGTGGTATTAGTTCTGCGGTCGTGGTAATTAAAGTGAATTAATCTCTGGTGAATAGATACAAGAGCCACATCGCCCTCAAAGTCCGGAAGGTCTTTCCATAAAAGACAGATTCCACCCGAGAAGCCTCGAGCTGGGTCGAAAGTAATGTTATTGAAACCGCATTTCTTCCAGACATTATCGGGTGGAATTTTATTAGTTTTCGTCTCAAGTAAGGCTAAGACGTTGATGTAGTTGTTACGACAGAGGAGCTCTGTGTCAGTCCAGAAATTCCTTCTTTTAATCCCCCTACAATTCCAGGAACATATATTCATGGAAAAACATCGTTTGTTTGTTGCCCGTTTGTACTTCGAATGGTCGATTGATTGTGAGTGAGATGTTTGTTCTTAAAAGCATATTGTAATATCAGTTTATTTGAAATGTTTTGAGTCCGGTAGACATGTAACAGGCGTATGCAAAACCCCGAAAGCGAAATGCTTGAAACCCTAAAGGCCGAAGCATAGGGAGGGGGGGTCTCGGCACACCTAAATGAATTGTAAGAAATTAGTGGGCAGCTTAAAGAAGGATTCAAACAAGCCCCACCCTTAAGTTTCCAAGCCGGAAGTAAAGAGAGTTTGAAATAGCGGCAAGGATTAAATATATCTACATACCATTGGGATGTGATAACATAAAGCATACTGGTTGTAATATAACATGTGAATGTTTGTTGAGCCTTGCAAGGCTTAAAGTTTGTTGGAATTTTAATAAGAAAAATTGCCTTGTAAGGCTTTGAATGAAGGTTGTGCGCAAAAGGTGAGGCCTGTGAGCCATAGTGTGTAGCAGCATATAAAAGACGGTGGGAATTGTGGTAGCAGGCAGACTGAAGCCAACCGTACGGGGAAGCCGACGCTGCAACCCAAGACCAAGCCACACCCTACCAGGTAAAGGACAAGGGGAGGAACCTGCACAAAGGAAACATACAGCAGCAAGTGGAGAGCACAAGGGGAAAAAATCTGGACAAATATAAACATAAGAACATATTCATATAAGGTGAAAATGCAGTGAACAAAGACCAAGTAGAGGAGGGATTGAGATCCCATAGAAGCCTGGCACAACATGCCTGGAGGAGCGCAAGAACTCCCCTAACCCGTGTGGCCGACGGGAAAAGAGCAATCAGAACAAACTCCACCAACGGAGCTAAAAACCCATTAAAACCAAACCCAAAAACCAGGACCACAGGATAGCCGAAGCAAAAGCAACGAACAAAACAACCCCAAAAATTAACATGTTGTGCAATCATAAGGAAACTACGTTTTGCGCTTCTTCAGGTGGGAGGAGACCAAATCATCACCGTGGTTCTGACCACCACTCTCCTCCGAGTTGGTTGCATCCCCCGGGGACCCTAAGTCAAGGTTCGCAAGTCGGCAATTCATCGAACGCGATGACTTAGTGGAGCGCTTTGACTGCTGAGACTCCACAGAGGAGCATTGAGTAGTGACAGGGTCGGTCAGCACCTCAGGGGGCACCACAACAAGGCCATCAATATCCATCATAGGTGAGCTGTCATTCTGGGGGGCCATCACAACCGGAGGAGGATCAGTGGCCAACACCGAAGGGTCAGCATTGGCAGTCCAACCCAAAGCCTCATCATTAGAAGGCGGGAGAGCTTCCTCAGCAGTAGAAGGAGCAAAAACACTCGGCGAAGAGCCAACCAAAGTAACAGAGGGGGCCAACCCCGAGTCTGGGTTAGCCGAAGCCAAGAACTTAACCACCACCGAGCCCAGCCCGGTCATATACGGCTTGTGGCTCTTCTTCGTGAAGGCCGGAGCCACCTTTGTCCCTTTAGGACCAATCTTGATCCACTCCGCATCATCGGAAGAACCCATTCCCTCACCTGGAGGGAGGATCGTAATGGTGGTGACGACTTTCTTCACCACACGTTCAGTGCAATTGTCATAGCCATGAGCAAAACTCCCACAGCTCCCGCAACCACTGGGAAAATCTTCATAGAACACCCTCAGACTAAGAGGGCTGGCCAGAGTGGGCACCATAATGCCCCCAACCAGCCTAGCAAGGCTGATGTTAGCGGCAAAGCGAGTGTAGCAAACCCGGATCTTCTGGTGCGTAAACTTGTCAAGCCGAATAAAGGTACCGATCTGGAATTGATCGAGAATATGGATGATCGCCTCACGGCACATAAATTCCACGGGCGGGTTGGGAATACGAACCCAGACATCCACATGAGTGATTTCAGTGGATAAGGGACTGAAAGAGGGAGTCCAACGAAGCAGAACGAGAATGAAACCAAAGAAAAGATAGGGACGACCATCCCACACTCTATTAAGATCAGTGAGGTTATTGAAACGGACCTCAAACCAGCCACAGGTACGGTCGACAATGGTCGAAGACCGAGCACAGAACCGCCATTCACTTCGCAGCTTGGGGAGAAGATCTTCGAAAGTCGTTGTTCCGCCAAAGAGAGTGCCGAGAAGGATATGTTGGTTTGCCACGAGCGCCTTTTGCCTTATGTCCGCCATTCTAGCGAAGAAAGCAGAGTGATCCGCCAAGGGAGGGGATGGCTCAACAACAGGAGCAGAACCATCAGCCAACACCTTAGCCTTGCCCTTGGCCTCAGCAGAGAGGCGAGGAGTAAGGGATGGCCCCGACGCATCAGAAGGCCCATCAACCGGCAACTTTGCTTTTCCCTTAGCCTCAGCAGAGAGGCGAGGAGCAGGGGGCGGACCCGACGTATCAGAAGGCCGCATCAACCGGCAACTTAGCTTTTCCCTGCCTCAGCAGAGAGGCGAGGAGGGGGGCTATCCCCGGGGCTGTTGTTATCAGTGGAGGCTTGGCCAGTATTAGCCGAAGCCGTCGGAACAGTAGGCGTATTTGGGTCTTGTGTTTCTTTGAGAGCATCGAGAATGGATTTTGAAGGTTCCATATCCGGGAAAGTCAGGTAGAGTTTAAGAACACACAGAGAGAAAAGGCTTAGCAGATGAATAATAGTAAACCAAGTGGGGCGATATACCCAAAGGCACATGGAGAATGTGCTTAAATAGGTCATGTGCTCGTAAGCAAAGCATCGATTTGGTTGTACTGAAGTGGAGAGAGAGCAACTTACAAAGAGGCGCCCGCAATTGCAGAGGATGAGGAAGTTCGGCTGACAAGACCCCGACGAGAAAAGCCAGGCCAGCCATCGCAGAGGGGAGATCCAACCGTGAGGGAGTCCCAGAGCCCACTCAAATCTCATAAGTGCCGGGTCGCAGAACCAGGGAAGCTTGCAAGTGGACCGCTGTCTGGCCGGTGAGGACCAATCCGGAGGCTCCACCTCCTCCTTGCTTGTCGGGCTAGGTCGGTCTCCAAAGGGAGAAATTTGGTTAGCGGTGGAGAAGAAATTGGGGGTCCACACTTGCAGGAGCCCGGGCGGTTCCAAGGCTGATGAGTTAGAAGAGAGTGGGTCAGGGTGCTGGTGCTTGCTGACCTTGACGGGGGACTCCTGATAGCCATGGCGGCGGCAGCAACAAACAGGGTAGGGGAAAGGGGGGCGCGTCCAGGCGCGTGTATTAGGGTAGAGGGTTTTTTGGATTTGGGCCATATTCGTCATTTAAGTCATTCTATTCATTGTCCCTTCTTTCTTCTTCTTTTTTTTTTAATTTATTTTTGCCAATTTTTTTTGGCATTTGTCGTTTCTATAAGTTTAATATTTTCAATTTTTGATTCATTTTTAAAAGAGATAAAAATTAAAAATTGATATTTTATATAGATTTTGAACTTAATTTAAAAATGTGATAAAAAGGCTAACATTTCTTAATGGAGAGTATATAAAAATATCTACCATCACAAACAATACTTTTATATAATGGAATGGAACCAGGAAAAAAAATGATGGGTGAGTTGGATTTGCCTTAATTAAGAACAAAATAATTGTTAATAAAAAGGGAAAACTAATTAAAATACCTCCACCTTTGGGGGTATGGTAAAAATATATCCTGAACTTTTAAATGTAATAAAAATATTCCAACATTTGAGGGTAGTGGTAATATATTACCACGTGTTTTCTCATGGGTAAAAAATGTTGACAAGGCAGCCTATGTGGATTTTGTTTTTTACAATGTAGCTTATGGGGAAGCGCATTGTTACAAATTAGCACTAAAATCGGGTTTTCTTAAACGGTTTCCTTAGGGAAAAAATTCACCGACAACAAAATTAAACCCGAAAAAACGAAATTGATTCAACCAAATAACTAATCCGGTCAAAATTGTCTCAAATTAACACAACACGACTATTCCTAACCCCAAACCGACAACAAAACTAAACCGAAAATAACAGCAACAACAAAGAGGGGAAAAAAAAGACTTGTTCAGCTAAATCCGTGAACGAATAAAAAAGGAAGAAGATACGAGAGAGATAGCTCAAGATAGGCGACTACGAGGGAGGAAGATTGTCATTGAAGAGGAACTATGAGCTTCCTGGAAGACAATTCAAGGGGCGATCATGAAAGAAGGTAGGAGGGAGAAAAAGACGTTGCGTATGAACCCGGTCCAACTCTTTTTTTTTTCTTCCTAAGGAAACAGTTCAAGAAAACCCTTGTAAAAAATCAACGTGGGATGTCTTGTCAGCATTTTTTATCTGTGAGAAAACCCGTGGTAATATATTACCACTACTATCAAAGGTCGGGATATTCTTATTACTTTTGAAAGTTGATGATATATTTTTACCATACCCCTAAAGGTGGGGGTATTTTAATTTGTTTTCCCTAATAAAAACTATGCTAACATCAAAAGTCAGTAGTGACCAAAATATTTAAGCAAAAATATGCCAAAATTATTGTTCAATCAAATACAAAACATAGAGTGAAAAACTATTTGAACATAGTCTATTTATATAGAAATAGACGTGCCTGGTTCTATATGAACCAACCATTTAATTGAGTAAACTCAATTTATAAGTGCGAACAAATATTAGACGATACAAGTTTGGCGAATTGAGAGGTCAAAAAGTAACGTTAAATGCACTAATCGTATGTTCATTGTTACTCTCTTAAATTTGTAAATAAAGAGCGGTAATATCCGGAGTTCGAACTTGAGAGTTTTAAGTACTACCCGCGAGTCTTTTCCAGTGAGCTATTCCGGAGTGGGTAATTGTTACTCCCTCCGTTTGGTAAAACATGTCGTTTTACTATTCACGCACGCTTTTGTAGGGGATAAAAACTATTACCTCCGTTCAGAAATAGATGTCGTTTTATTTTTTGACACGTTTTTTAAAGAGCTAAAAACCATATTAAATATCAATTTTTTTGTAATTTTTTAATATAATATAAATACTTATTAATAATAAGTACTGCATCCGTTCCAAAATACACGGGTTTTTCTTTTTTGACACGTTTTTTAAGGAGCGGAAAACTCTATAAAATATTATTTTTTTAATTAATTTTTTTATATAATTTGATACTTATTAGTAATAAGTATCAAATTATATATATAAAAATAATTAAAAAAAAATATTTTATATAGTTTTTCGCTCCTTAAAAAACGTGTCGAAAAGTCAAACGACATCTATTTCTGAACGGAGATATATATCAAATATCTAGTTTTTTTAATAATTTTTTTGACAATTTCGTAGTTACTATTGATATAGTTATGAACTTGTTATTTTTTTTATATATCAAAATATAGATACTTTATATAGTTTTTATATAGTTTTTAAGATCTTAAAGAAGCATACATGAATAGTAACGACGTGTTATGTCTAACAGAAGGAGTATGTGTTTGGATTTAAGATTATAGTGCAAATTAAAAATAGCTTGCTTTATTAGCACGATTTATACCGTGTTTTAATACAAAATTGAGTTTCTAATAAAATAATTGTAATGTGACACACAACATATACATGCATTAAATTTATTAATTTGTAATTTACAAAGAGTTTTTTTTTTTTTTTTTTTGTGTATTTCTCTTTTATTTTTAGTTTCAGTTTGAAAGATAAGGTCCAGTCAGCCCATTATGATATTGGACTATAATCCGAAGTCCATATTTAGTTGATCATATTTGTTTGATGAACTAACCGATGTCCATTAAAAGGGTAACGAAGTAAAGTTAAAGCTTTTTTTCGAGCTGAACCCGAGATACTCGACTCAAATAAGAACCTTGTTGTTGTGATTGGTAGTTTCTCCTAGTAAATATTTAGAGTTACTTTGTTTCCCAACAGATTGGAGTATCAATAAACATTATCGGATTTATATAATGCAGATTCAAAAGACGAAATAATAATCAAGCATTCGAAATCCAGAGCAACCGGGAATGGCAATGACAATGGAAGAACTTAAGCTAAACAATCAAACATCAAATCGCATCACTAAACGAACAATAAGTTGGGATTCAAGAACAACCAGGAACGGCTTCATCATGCAATCTTCACAGGATACCTATGAATGCAGTCCAACCATGGGCTCTTAGGCGAAGGTTTCACATCCCGCAGCGCCACCCAAACCGCTCTGTTGCACTTGAACCCGCTTCCGAAGGCTATCTGCCATACACGGTCACCCTTCCTCACCCTCCCCTTAGCCTCCGTGTAGGCTAGCTCGTACCAAACCGAGCTCGAAGATGTGTTCCCGAACCTATAGAGCGTCATCCTTGATGCCTCAACATGCTCCGGAGCCAGCTCCAAGCTCTTCTCCAGCTCATCAATCACCCCCCTCCCCCCGGCGTGGATGCAAAAGTGCTCAAACGCGAGCTTGAAGTCGGGAATGTAGGGCTTGATCTTGGGGTTAAGTAGCTTTTTGCCCATAAGGGTCACAAAGAACAACAACTGCTCACTCATTGGTAGCACTAGGGGTCCTAGAGTTGTTATGTTGGCCTTCAATGCATCCCCTGCAACGGTCATGAGGTCCCTTGATAGGGCTACCCCTACCTTCCCCTCGTCGTCCTGCTCCTGTTGCACGCACCGGTACGCCTTGTCGTCGGCCCCTAGGTGGACACGGACCGCGTGCATCATCTCGTATTTGGCTCGCCTCCGCTCGGAACTCCGATTCGAGAGGAGAACCGCCGCCCCACCGACTCGGAACAAGCAGTTGGTGACCATCTCGGTGCTCACCACCAGTGCATAGGTGTTCCGATGCACCTGGATACAGATAATGACTTAAGCTTTTGTGTTAGAAAAATGGATATCGAATAACTTTCTTAGCATACCTGAAGGAGGTCCTTGGCAAGATCGATGACAATAATGCCGGCGGAGCAGCCCATGCCACCGAGATTAAAGCTTCGGATGCTGCTCCTCAGCTTATACTTGTTGACAACCATGGCGGATAGGGAAGGTGTCGGATTGAACAAAGAGCAGTTGACTACCAGTACGCCGATATCCTTGGGGTTGACTCCGGTGGCCGCAAAGAGGTTGTGGAGGGCACCGAAGATCCCCGTCCTGCGCCTCCTTCCTCGCATCGGCCATCGTCGGTGAACTGGAGGTTGGAGGGTGGGCGGTAGCAAGAGTAGTCGATGAGGTAGATGGGTCGGGTTCGGGCTCGGGTCATTAAGTAGAAGGCGAACCCGAATAATACGAATGCGGAGAAGGTGGGGAGGTGGAGGCCCAGGCTCGGAACTTGTTTGTAGTCGATGTGGGAAGCTTGGAAGAGAACGAAGGAGGTCAGTGGGATTGAGGAGAGGGTAAAGAGGTGGCTTATTAGATAGTGATAGGCTAGCTTGACGCTCCGGCGGAAGTCCGGTAGCCACCGAGCCTCGCAGATATCGACTGGGCCGCTACCGGAATCCATCGGGATGCTATCGTCGCCGGGGGTTGGCAGATATCGAGAGGGTAAAGAGGTGGCTTAAGGGTCTACTCTCTATGAAACATAATATAGTGGCAAATATAAATTATGCATCATTTTTTTCACAAAATTAATTGAGGGAGGCTATATGGACCCAGGATAGGTGCTATACGTTTTCATATGATATGTAATAAATGCGTTTGAAATGAAAAAAGTAACACATTGATTAAAAATAGAGTATCTAATGAATTGAAAAAAAGAGGCTAAAAATATAGTTGAATATGGTAAGGTTATATAATATATATACTAAATTTTCAAAATAAAACGTAACTTAAATATCTAATTATAATAAGATGACGCACGACGATAATTGGAATGAGTTTAAATGGTGAGGATCCTCTAATCCGTATTTATTGTTCCTTTTATAATCCGCTTTCTTTTATTAGTTGAAAACAATTATAAACCCGGAATAACCGCTCTTTATTTACTTATTCAACAAGAAAATAAAAATAAAACTACCTCATTTATTTAAAAACATAATTAAAAAAAAGGCGAAATTGCAGAAAACCACCCTTTAAATAGGGTAGTTTGCAGGAAACCACCCTTTAAATTTATTTTTGCAGAAAACCACCCTTTAAATATTGTAGTTTGCGGCAAACCACCCTTTAAAATACATTCATTTAAAAAACACCACCCATCATCACTTTTCATTAAAAATTATCAAGTAAATCGAAATTACCTTTTTACCCCTTAATATATATATATATATATATATATATATATATATATATATATATATATATATATATATATATATATATATATATATATATATATATATATATATATATATATATTCTTTTAAGGATGTTAGAAAGAAAATTTTGTTATATTTTTGCGTTATCAATATAGCGATTGTAACCTTATTTAAAATATTTAACTAAATATAATTTTATATCAATCCAACGAGAGAATAAACATTAAAAAATGTTTTCACTTAATATAATATATAAATATTTAGATATAGATATAAATTATATATTAATTCAACGTATTGAATTAAACTCATTGGTTTAAAAAAATTTAGAATATCTTAAAGATTTAAAAAAAATATAATTGTAGTGGGTTATTTCAAATCATCATAAAGACTTATATATTAATAGTAGATATAGATGACACATCATCTTAAATTCTTATAAATTAATATTATATATAGATTTAATATAATAAATAAAGATTTAAATATAGATTCCAATGATTTCAAACATAATGTTTGAGAAAAGAAAAGAAGAGATTTCAAATGTAATGTCATTCATTAAACTGCAATTAAAAGCATACAAATATAATTTATTTTCTTTCTAATCACCTTGAAATATAATATATATTTTGGGGGGTAAAAGAGTAATTTTAGTTTAATTAATAGATTTTTAATTAAAAGTGTTGATGGGTGGTTTTTTAAAATGAATGTATTTTAAAGGGTGGTTTGTCGCAAACTACAATATTTAGAGGGTGGTTTGCCGCAAAAATTAATTTAAAGGGTGGTTTCCTGCAAACAACCCTATTTAAAGGGTGGTTTCGTGCAATTTCGCCTTAAAAAAAACCGGTACATCCAATTGACAAAACATCAACAATTACGTTCTCCGAAGGCAGTGAGATTCTATGATTTTTGTACGCATGTTGTACTCCAAACCTTATATATTTAGTAATTACTCCGTAATAAACTAACTATTATTTATTTATTTACAATCAGAAGAACCCATTATTTGAATACACAAAAAAAAAACTAATAAAAATAAAAAGAATGTACCAAAAAAAAAAGGGAAATTTTGTCAGAAAAATATGAAGGGAAATTTGTATAGAATAGCTTTTCCTCCGCATGTAATTTGTCTTATTGTTTATATAATTATTGCTTGGAAAGACAAATTTGTAGATATGAGTAGATTTTTTTGTTGGAAAAAAAAAATAGTATATCGATCATAGATTCGTTTAGGACGGAGTGTCATAAACAAGCGAGAGTGGATCTCCTACAACTCGACCTGTCCAAACATAGGCCAATCCGAAAACCTGATCCGACCATTCAGAATTTTTTTGGTCAAGATCTGAAAATTTTGATCCGGAAATTATTTTCGACCCAAACCCAAAAAATCGAAAATTTTTCGGGTTTCGACCCGGTGACCCGATCGACCTGCTAATTTTGACCCGATTGACCCGGTGACTCGGTTGATTTATAATTAAATATAATTATTTTTTTATATATATAATTAAAATTTATCGCAAAATTATCAAATCATGATTTTTTTAATTTAAAAAAAAAGAAAAAATTGGCAAACCCTAAATCGACCCGAAATGACCCGAAACCCGGTCAAATCCGGGTTCTAGTCAACCCGGAAATACCCGGAACCCGTTTTACCCGAGAGGCCGAGACCCGAAGTGACCTGACCCGAACCCGACCCGAATGACCCGCTTGACAGGTCTACCTACAACCCACCATGTGACACTAGGTACAAACCGTATAATACAAAAATATTTGGAGTATTTTCTAATAATAAAAAAAATTTAAAAATTATTTTTACATTGGAAATGTCAAATAACATAAATTTATATACTTTTATAATATAAAATGATATTTAAAAAAATATTCAAATTAATAGAGTCGTTATTTTAAAATATTAATTATAATACTTATTAAAATATTATTTTAAAAAAAATATATACAAATATATACTATTGAGCATGTACAATGTAAATATAATATTATTTTATTTTTAATTATTAGAAAATACCCCAAATATTTATGTGTTGCACCTAGTGTCACATCGTTGGGTATAGGAGATCCACTCTCTAAACAAGCTTAACTATTCAAAGTGTAACTTTTAATATAAAGATTATACACGAAAACAAAGCCGTAAAACGACTTTTGATCAGATTACCATACATCATCAATCAATCAATTATATTATATTATACTCCCTCCGTTTAACAAAACTTGACGTTTTAATATTCATGCACGCTTTTTTAGGAGCTAAAAACTATATAAAATATCGACTTTTTAAATAATTTTTTTTAACAATTTCGCAGTTATTATTAATAAGTACAAACTTGTTAAAAAATTTTTTTAAAAAAGATGAATATTTTATATAGTTTTTATCATTCTAAAAAAGCGTGCGTAAATAGTAAACGACAAGTTTTGTTGAACGGAGGGAGTATATAATAAGGGAGAAGTCGTCTGAGATACATGTCGGCTTCTCCTTCAAAGTAGTCGTATGAACGAATCAAATTTTTTAAATTAATCAATATATGTATAAGATAAAATTTGACCCAATTTAATTAGATATGGATATATTCTTAGAAGATATTAATTAATTTCAAAGACTATTAATGCATATAAGATATGATTTTACCTATTTTCGCTATATATGAACATATTTTTAGAAGATAATAACTTTATCAATATATTAAATGGTCATACTAATTAAATAAATTCATTAATAACTTCATCAATATGAATATATTTTTAGAAGATAAAAAGTTTTGACAAAATTTAAATAATACTTGACATGGTCATACTAATTACATAACTTTATCAAAATGTTTGGGTAAATTGAAATAATACTTAGCCATGTAAATATTATCAACTCATGGAATTCAATTTTTGTTAATTTATTTTTCCTAATTATTTTAGGTATGGATATAATTTTGGAAGTGTAGTTTATGGAAGATCTATCGCTTTTGCGGATAAAGAAATAAAATTTCCCTATCTTGAAGGTATTGATATATTTATGAGATATATTTCCGGATTTTATACATATATAAAAATTGATAGATTTTTAGATTGTGATCTATATATATAGTTTAGATTGTTAATGTTGTAACACCCCCTTTTAAATCCAAAGGGAACGTTACAGCGCTAGTGAATCCGCATACTTTAATGTCTTTGAATTCATCAGAGGCTTATAGGGACATGCAATCATACTCCCATAAACAATACGGTACTCAAGCAGTTGAATAAAATAATGCGGAAGTAAATTAAATATCAAAGTATAAATAAAATCCCAAAATAGCTAAAATCAAAGTAGCATTGCAGAAACTTTAAAGATTCTAAAAACTGTAGTGTAAAGATTCATAAATGATAGTCCGCTCTTCAGCTCTCTCCTGCTCCGCTGCTTGCATTAGACCTATGGAATATGGTCTGGTGTTTCGTGAGTACGAAGGACACCAACCATCCAATAAATAGGATGGTTAGTACAATTAAGACTAGCAATTGATAGGGAAAATGTTTAGACTTTAACCTTACAATGACCATAAAACGGTATGTTATAGGTTAAGAGAAAGACACAAATATTTAAAGTGGAAATTGAAAAAAAAAAAGGCAATATTCCAAACATGACTCAAATGATCGTAAGGATCGATGAAACGATAAGATAAGGAATTATACCTCAAATAAGAGTGAAGTATAATATAACGGAATTGATCACCTATCAATAATCTCGATAATAACAATATATAATGTATATATATAAATAACACAATATAAAACGTAGTGACACGGGTCCAAACTCAATTAGGATTGCGACCTGAGACTTTGAAGTCTAATCGTACCACGGGTCCAGACTCAACTAGGACTGCGACCTGAGACTTTGAAGTCTAATCGTACCTCGGGTCCAGACTCAACTAAGACTGCGACCTAAGACTGTTTGAAGTCTAGATATTCCATGGAACCTTTTAGATTAGGCTTTACACTATTCCCAACATGCGAGATAGCCCTCGCAACTGATTTTATGTCAATCCGCACCACGTGAGATGCACATTCTAATTATAACAAATTTAACGTTAAATACTAGGTGATCATAATAACGACATTAAATCAACGAAGACGTACACGCATGGATATTTCAAAGGATCTTAATATCGCATGCTATTAATTTTCATGAAGGAAACAAACAGAATTTCATGCATTTCGGAAGATGAAAATGGGCAATTTTTTTACTTACCTCGAGTTATAAAACAAATAACACATTTTACGCACATATAACTATAATTAATTTAATAAATTTCCCATTACTTTATACTTATGC
Source organism: Persicaria tinctoria (assembly GCA_037127255.1). Lineage (NCBI taxonomy): Eukaryota > Viridiplantae > Streptophyta > Magnoliopsida > Caryophyllales > Polygonaceae > Persicaria > Persicaria tinctoria. The sequence goes on along the minus strand of JBANSL010000016.1, from coordinate 4,768,213 downwards.
CAATTTATGAATAAGAAGATAAATTACATCAAGCAGACGAATATGCAATTTATCGAAACTAGCAAGAAAATTGGCCACAGGGCCGCATTCGACACGGAAGAATTTAAAAGGCACGTCAAAAGAATCATGAAACACGCAAAGGGGCATTGAACGAAATCACTTGCCTTAACCTTCGTTGATCGGTTGACGACAACAAGACGAGATTTTAGCATCTATTGAATCCAACGAAAAAGGAAGTATTTAATACTGGTATTTTGTATAATTAACTTTACTTAACTCAATTAGAAATTGAATTAATTCTATAAAGTTAAGAATTTATACAAATATACCCTTCTCGAGGAGCGGGATCCGGCGTGGGTGCTTCGAGATTACTTGGTGTCGCTGAAACGGTCAAGAATCGAATTAGATTAAAACTATGGCCACCTAAATTAATAAATAATTAACTTAGGGCCAGAAACGAGAATAGTATAAACATGAGGGGAGTTTCTGCAATTTTCTACAAAAGGGATTGAAATCTCCGATGCTTCAATGGCGTTTACATACATAGAAGGAGCAGTGACGGGGGCGTCGGTGGCTAGTGGCACGATATGGCGGCAATCGGAGGCGATCAGAGACGGCGCTCGAGCAGTGATGGCGACGACCAACGGAGGCGGGTGCAACGAGAATCGGAGGCGAGCTACATCGATTCAGCGTCGATCGGTGATGGGCGATGGTAAAGAGGTTTAGGGATTTGAGAAAGTTTGTCTCTTGTTCATTGATTTCTGATGAGGTAAATGTTAATGTATATATACAAGCACATGAGCGCCACTAGGGATTCTGCTCTCAGAGATACGATACAACTATTGGGCCACTGTGGGCTTTCTGTCTTGTGTTATTTTCATGTCTTGATTGGGCTCTGCATCTTGTTCTGTTGGGCTACCTCCATTATCCCTCCTCGATCCGAGCTGACGGATGCACAATGAGGATCGGTTAGCATTGAATGTCGAGGATGAGAGTGGTTTGGTGAGCAGGTCTGCAACTTGATCTTTGGAGGAAATGAAGGCTACTTTAAGTGACCTATTGGCAACTCTTTCTTGTACAAAATGGTAGTCGAGAGATAAGTGCTTGATTCTGTGATGTAACACTGGATTCATGGCTAGGTATGTGGCTCCTATGTTGTCACACCCCAAGGTGGGAGGCTGCGGGAGAAAGATCTTGAGATCTGATAGCAGAATCTGAAACCAGATGGTCTCATAGGTGGCGTTGGCTAGAGCTCGATATTCGGCTTCAGTAGACGACCGGGAGACAGTCAGTTGCTTCTTTGTGGACCAAGAGACCAGATTCGGGCCATGAAAGATACAATATGCACTGATGGATCGACAATCCAGTCAGTTGCCTCTCCAATCGGCATCAGAGAAGGCCGACAAGGTATGATCACGATGTGCAGCGATATGGAGGTGAAAGAAAGCCATGGCATTGAGATAACGAATGATTCGTTTCACTGCTTGCCAATGAATGGTGGTTGGGCGGTGCATAAATTGAGAGACTCGGTTGACAGAGAATGCGACATCTGGTCGAGTGAATTGGAGATATTAGAGACTCCTGACAATGCTTCGATATAATTGAGGGTCGTCAAAGGACAGAGCAGATGCAGTATCTTCAAAATTGGTAGCCATGGGGGTAGAGACAGGCTTGCTGGTAGCCATTCCAGCATGGTGAACAAGGTCCCTGATGTGTTTGGTCTGGCTTAGGTGAAAGCCAGTTGAATCACGGGTGACTTTAACACCCAGAAAGAACCGAGCGGGGCCTAAGTCCTTGACAGGAAACCTATGAGACAGAGCTACAACAAACTGGGTGGAGAGGTGAGGATTGCTTGCAAAAACAAGAAGATCGTCAACGTACACTAGCACAAAGACGGAATTGGATCCTTGGCGAAAGGAAAAGAGGGAAGAATCGGCTTGGGATGGGGTGAAACCGAATTGAATTAGGGCATTGCTCAGCTCAGCAAACCAGGCCCGAGGGGCCTGTTTCAAGCCATATAAGAATTCTCTAAGTTTGCAGACATGTGAAGGGAATAGGGAATTAGTGAAACCTGGAGGTTGGGAGACGTACACATCTTCCGTGAGGGTGCCGTGGAGGAAAGCGTTCTGAACGTCCAATTGTTGTACACTCCAACCAGACATCGCTTCTAGGGAGAATAGGAGACGAATAGTGGACGGTTTAGCCACATGACTAAAGGTTTATTGGTAGTCGACACCCTCCAATTGACGATAGCCTTTCGCCATAAGCCTCGCTTTTCTCCTTTCAAGGGAACCATCAGAGTTCCATTTTGTCTTGAAGACCCATTTGGCACCAAGGACATTGAGTTTGGGATTCGACAGAACCAAGTCCCACGTGTGAATGTCTTGGAGAGCTTGAAATTCTGTTTCTATCTTCTTTCTCCATTGAAGGTGTTTTGATGCCTCTGTGAAATTTTGGGGCTCCTTTGGGATTAAGTCAGTGGCCGAACAGTGAGGATGAGACGGCCAGGGGACTGTTCCATCATGCCTCTTAAGAGGTTTATGGATGTTGTCACGAGCTCTCGTTAACATAGGGTGGGTATTTATGGATTGGGCCGACGTGGGTATGAGAGGTAGAGCCTCTTGAACTAGGGTAGGCAGTAGAGAAGGAAGGTTTGTATTGGGCTAGTTTTGTGGGTCGGGAGAAGGAGGAGGCCCATGTGGATTGGGTTTAGTAGGGAATGTGTTTGGGGTTGAATTTGTGGAGGGATGATCAAAATGGGCAAGGACGCCAACTCAGTAGGGGTTGTTTGGTTTGTGGGAGAGGGGAGGCCAAAAGGAAAGGTGTCTTAATGAAAAACGACATCTCAAGAGATATAAGTTTGTTGGTTTACCCAATCATAACAAGTATAGCCACGGTGGTTGGGGCTATAGCCAAGGAATATAGTGGGAGTCGACCAAAAGGCAAGTTTATGGGTGTTGTAGGGCCGAAGATTGGGGAAACATAGGCACCTTTGAGGAATTTGTAGTCCGGAGGTGAATTGAAAAGCACCTCAAATGGTGAACGGGAGCCAAGGGTAGGAGTGGGTAGCCGATTGATTAAGTAGGTTGCGGTTTGGATTGCAAACTCCCAATAAGGTAAAGGAAAAGAAGCGTGTTTGAGGAGCGTAAGGCCGGTATCCACAATGCGACGGTGGCGGGTTTCAACACTCCCATTGTGTTGGTGAGAGTAAGGACAAGTGAGGCGATGAGAAATGCCCAAGTCTTGAAATAGAGCTTTAAGAAGCTTAAACTCGGTCCCATTATCCGTTTGGATAGCTTTAATGGTGCAAGAGAATTGATTCGTGACCAATTTGATAAAGGTGGTGAGGATGCCCAATACTTGAGACTTTGATTGAAAGGGGAAAACTCATATGAAATTGGAGAAATCATCAATAATAGAGAGATAATATTTGTTTGCATTAAGTGATTCCAAGTGGGGAGGGCCCCATACATCACACCACCTCGCATTGGTTCCATGACACTGCTGCTACAAATCATTTCACGCCCGATCTTGCAAACTTGAGGATTGACAACACACCCTATCACGGGACGGACATTGTTTCCCTTGGCAATGGATCTCCGATCCCTATTCAACACCACGGTTCTTCTTCCCTTTACTCCTTAAATCGAGTCTTCAAACTTTCTAATCTCCTTCATACACCTACCCTCAATAAAAATTTACTTTCAGTCAATCAATTTTGCAGAGATAACCATGTGTATTTTGAGTTTCACTCATCTGTCTTTTTTGTGAAGGATTCGGAGACCCACACGCCTCTTCTCAAGGGTACCGTTGAGGGAGGTTTGTACGTCCTGCCAGCCACTACATCCCCTCCACCATCGATGCAATCCATCAGCAAAGGAGAAGAGGAGTTGGGCTCGGAGATAGGCTGTCACTTGCCTGACCCAGATTGAGAAGTTTTCAGCGGAAAGTTTGACGGTATTCAAGGTATGAAAGCTAGGAGTGGTCGAAGAGGGTTGAGGATTTGGTTTGAGGGCCATATGATTTTGAACTTGGGAAACGATGGCATCTAATTGATTTGGATCCATGGAGCCCATTTGCGACGTGTGTTCGGTGGCTCTGATACCATAAAGAGGTTTAGGGATTTGAGAAAGTTTGTCTCTTGTTCATTGATTTCTGATGATGTAAATGTTAATGTGTGTGTGTGTGTGTGTGTGTGTGTGTGTGTGTGTGTGTGTGTGTGTGTGTGTGTGTGTGTGTGTGTGTGTGTGTGTGTGTGTGTGTGTGTGTGTGTGTGTGTGTGTGTGTGTGTGTATTCATTGATTTCTGCTGATGTAAATGTTAATGTATGTGTGTGTGTGTGTGTATATATATATATATATATATATATATATATATATATATATATATATATAAATAAAGCACATGAGCTCCACAAGGGATTCTGCTCTCGGAGATACGATACAACTATTGGGCCACTGTGGGCTTCCTGTCTTCTGTTGTTTTCAAGTCTTGATTGGGCTCTGCATCTTGTTCTGTTGGGCTAGCTCCATTAGATGGTGAGGCGGCTTGAAAGGCGAATGCAGCGAGGGCTCGGCCTTGGCGTTCTCCGGCCAAGGGCTTCTATGGCGGTGGCTCGACGGCGATGGCTCGCGTGTGGAGGCAAGTGACTGGGCTCGGTCGGCTGTCCACGGGCGCGGCGTCGAGCAGGGGCGATATTCGTGCAGAGGTTGCACTGTGGTGGCTCGCCGAAGAAGGACGATGGTCAGCGGTGGTGCTCTGCGGAGGCGACTCGGTGCAGGGGAGACGCGGGATGTCGGCCATGGTGGTTGGCTCAGGGATGTCACTGGAGTACATGGGAGAGGATGGTGAATAGAAGACGGTGAGGGCGAGTGTGGTTGAATTGATTTTGGGTTGTGGGAAACCCTACGATTTGACGTTTATCTATACTACATTACTACTCAACTAGGTTAGATTTTTTATAGAATCAATTAAAATAGAGATTAAGAGTAGATGATAGATTTTAAGGAAAAGAAATAAAAGAGGCGGATAAAATGAAGATAGAAGATAGATTTCTCTACTTTAGCGGAATGAATATTATTTAATTTAATTTTATAAATTAAATAATAAGAACATTAAGAGGCTTTATGCAATTAAATCAACTCATATATTATTTCTCTTTAGAATAATTTAATCATTCTAAACCATTCCATATATCTTAGGTGAATTTATTAAATGACCAAATTCACAAGATATACTATAGTTGAATATAATATAGATTTATTTAATTAAATAAAAATAAGAAATAGCTCAAATATAATTTGGGGTATTTCAAATGTTATTTCACAAAAGTTGATGTCTTCTCCCTTCTTTTTGTTGTTGTTATTTAAGGTTATTTATGACTTTGTTTACGGTTTCCTTGGTAAGCTTTTCGAAATAACATGTTGATTGGTTACAAGGTATATTATTTTGTTATTTCCATTAATATGTACTAACTTTTCATATGTTGTCAATAAAGTATAAATTCATTTAGATTTGAAAAATGAGCTTTTCATATGTTATTTTCACTAATATATACTAGCAATGAGTAAGGAGTAACGAGAAATTAGCTTTTATACTAATAAATTATAAATTAATTCAGATTTGAGAAATCAGAAGTATGGAAAAAATTAATTAATTGAATAAACGAGCTTTATTATCAAAATTATTTAAATTGAAAAAACCGCACACAGTGCGGGTATTGAACTAGTATGTTGTATTATGGTTTAATTTTAATTATAAATATTCAAGAATTTATTTTATTTAATTAGAGAACGTATCTTTTTTAATACTTCACATCTAAAAAATTTCATCTACTAATCAGTAATTATTATTTTAATCTTTTACATCTTATGAGATAAAATTTCATCTAATAACATGTGCTTATGAACATATAATTAGAACATAAAAATGAAGAAAAATCACAAGGTTGTACTATGCATAAACTCTAGGGGCTAATGTATTCAAAATAAAAGTAAAGGCATTTATTTAAAAATCAATAAATATAGGAGAGTTAATCATGAAATTCTAAATATACGAGGCTTATTAATAAAATTCTAAAAATTTGTTTATTTTCAAAAATATTTTTTATTTATAATATTATAAATTGAAAATAAATTATAGAAAAAGTATATCATAGTTTTATTCTTTAATTATATAATTGATTTTATTTTCATTAGTTAAATAAATAATTTGATGGTGGGGTTAGTGGGGGTGGTTATTGGTTAGTGAGGTTAGTGAGATGTAATCAAGAAGAGATTATTAGAACATCTTTAACCATGATACTCATGTTGAGTACCATAACTTGCTTTTTATCATTTCTCTCATTTTAATATTTGATACTCCACAACCATGATACTTGACATGAGTATCTTAATTCACTTTTTGCATCAAAATTGTTTTTTGCATTTTTTTTAAAGTAAAAATCAAATGGGATCTACTATTATTTTTTTATTGGGTAATATTCTATGATATTGTGTAAGAATGAATATCATACACATGATACTTGAGCTCACTTTTCTTTTTGGGGTTCTTTCAAAAATCTTACTTTTTCTTACATTTTTTTTCTTTAATTGTTATGATACTTGGAGTACCACCATTAAAGATGCTCTTAGAGATGATTATATGTCATGTGGTGTCAACTGTCTAGTGGGTGTTAAACAACAAAGAATTAAAGTAAGAAATGATGTGGCATGTCCCAAATTCTAACATGTGGATCTGAACCCTCAACCGCCAATAATTGCTCTGTTTCTGATTTTATAATTAGTATAGAGGATCAAAACCTTCCACCGAGAATACAACAAACTTAAAATTTACTCTCGAATAGAGTCGGTTCTAAGAGGTCGAATTGTACGCATCCATCCACTAGAATGTTTGGGTTCTTGATTATAATAATAATAATAAGTTACTAGAGAAAAACTAAAGGGAGTACAACCGGAAACGGCAAAGCAAATTAAATGATCAAAACATAAACTTAGTCCAATAGTATTTTTTTTGGCGGGCTTAGTCCAATAGTTCTTACAATGTAATCCATTCTTAATTAGGTGCCTATATCTCCACAGGATACCTATGAATGCAGTCCAACCATGGGCTCTTAGGCGAAGGTTTCACATCCCGCAGCGCCACCCAAACCGCGCTGTTGCACTTGAACCCGCTTCCGAAGGCTATCTGCCATACACGGTCACCCTTCCTCACCCTCTCCTTAGCCTCCGTGTAGGCTAACTCGTACCAAACCGAGCTCGAAGATGTGTTCCCGAACCTATAGAGCGTCATCCTTGATGCCTCAACATGCTCCGGAGCCAGCTCCAAGCTCTTCTCCAGCTCATCGATCACCCCCCTCCCCCCGGCGTGGATGCAAAAGTGCTCGAACGCGAGCTTGAAGTCGGGAATGTAGGGCTTGATCTTGGGGTTAAGTAGCTTTTTGCCCATAAGGGTCACAAAGAACAACAACTGCTCACTCATTGGTAGCACTAGGGGTCCTAGAGTTGTTATGTTGGCCTTCAATGCATCCCCGGCTACGGTCATGAGGTCCTTCGATAGGGCTACCCCTACCTTCCCTTCGTCGTCCTCGCCCTGGTGCACGCACCGGTATGCCATGTCGTTGGCCCCGCGGTGGACCCGGACCAAGTGTGCTAGCTTGTACTTAGCTCGCTTTTTCTCAGAACTGTGGTTCGAGAGGAGAACCGCCGCTCCACCGACTCGAAACAAGCAATTGGTAACCATCATTGATTTATTGTTCCCGGTGTACCCGTTTAGGCTCAGGATCTCTGTGCTCACCACCAATGCGTAGGTGTTCCGATGCACCTGGAAAAGATGTCAGCAGCTAATGTTACACAATGACTTAAGCTTTTGTGTTAGAAAAGTGGATCTAGAAATATACCTGGAGGAGGTCCTTAGCAAGGTCGATGGCAATGATGCCGGCGGAGCAGCCCATGCCACCGAGGCTGAAGCTCCGAGTGTTGCCTCGGAGCTTATACTTGTTGATGACCATGGCGGATAATGAAGGCGTCGGATTGAACAGAGAGCAGTTGACCACCAGGATACCGATATCCTTGGCGTTGACTCCGGTGGAAGCGAAGAGGTTATCGAGTGACCCGAATATCACGTCCTGCGCCTCCTTCCTCGCATAGGCCATCGATGGCCGGTATGGGAAGGATTGCAACGCCTCCGGCAACACCGTCTCGTCTCCGAGCCCCGACCTCTCGAGAACCCTCCGTTGGAACTCGACGGAGGATTCATCGAGGTCGTTGTGCTCCAAGGCGTCCCTCAAGGAGATTCGTAGGTGGGAGGGCGGGCGGTAGCAGGAGTAGTCGATGAGGTAAACGGGGCGGGTTCGGGTCAGGGAGTAGAACGAAACCCCTACCAAGATAAGTGATGCGGCCGCGGGGATGAGGTGGCACCGAAGGTATAGCGCCAGCTGGTAAATGTCGTCGTAGTCGTAGTGGGAAGCTTCGACGAGAGCGAAGGAGGTTAGAGGGATTAAGGAGAGGGTCAGGAGGTTGCTTATTAGGTAATGATAGCCTAGCTTCACATACTTGAGCTTGACGCCCTGGCGGAAGTCTGGTAGCCACCGAGCTCGGCCGCTAGTTGCTTCCGCCGGGGCGCTGCCGTCTCCGGTGGCGGCGGGTGGGATGGGGAATGGACTATGGGACGACATTGATTTTTGAAGTTGCTTGATGCTAGTGATTTGATACGTACACACTATCTCATCTTTATATATAGACCCTTTTAATTTGGTGTATCATCATTTAAGTATTTTTGCACATAAATTAACAATATTTTTTAATATATATTTTTATATTTTATATAATTATATTGACATGATTATAAATTTTTATAATGAAAACTAATATTTGAGAAAAATCGAAAATATATTTTATAAAATAACTGATTTTATAATTATTCATGTTTTTTAAAACGCGTTTTCATGATAAAAATTTTATATACATGTTAATGTATATAACATAAAATAAAATAAAGAATTTAAATTTTAAATGTTAATTTTATAATTAAAATAGCTAATTTTTTTAATGTTAATTTAATTTAATTAGGGATCACTCCCATCTATTTTGGTAGGTGACATTTTCCAGTTTATTAAAGTAATTTGTTTACTGCAATTTGATTCTTTCATGGTCGGTCCGATCCACTTTTGGATTGTTTAATTTCAATTATAAACTGAAACTTTATATTTAACATTCATAAAATCATATTTACTTTTTAACTCATTACAAGTTATTTCACCGTTTGTTTTCCAACTATTTTGTTATCATTTCTAAATTTTATTTTTTATATTTCCATGACTGTAATTTCTAGACTGAACGAATTCGCCCATCAATTAATCTTGATCAAATATAATTCTTTTTGCAAGACTTTAAATTTGATTTGGCAATTTGTGCACCTTTAAATGCAGGCTCAATTCGAATCACATGCCCTTATTTGGAAGGCCCAGCCCAATTAAGGTTGAATTATAAGTTTACAACTGTATTAATCAGATTGCATGCATATATCGATTGAATCATAAATCATGATGAATTAATTAACTCGTTGCCATCCAGCTTGAATCTCTATCCAATCCAGTCATAATCCATTAATTTAGAAATTTCCTACTTAGAGTAAGCTCAACCGCTTTCCTAAAAAATATCTAAAATAGATATGAGAATGTAAAAATCTTCAAAAAAAAAAATTCACTCAAACTCCAACAGGTTCTTTTTTTTACAGATTTTTACATTTATTATATATTATAATAATAATTGTATTTATTAAATATATTTAATTCTACATCTCTAAAAAAAATCTTTTAAACATAATTCTAACATTTAGCCTAACTCATATTTCTAACGAAATGTGAAAATAAAGCCATGCATTACATAATCGATATATGGTAATCGTTCATTACACACAACATAACGAAATGACAAAAATCAAACTTCAAGTTCATATAGCAAAACAATAGAACATTATAGTTCATATAAAAATAAAGAGACTACTCATTTCCGCTCTCGCCAACCCATTTTGCCAAGCACTCCCTTTTTAGACTCAAGAAAAATCGGCAATACACAACAACATTCAAAAGTTGAATGGAAATAAAAAAAAACAGCAACTGAAGAAGAAATTCAGAACAATGCAACGGCCCAAATTCTTCATCTGGATAAAAAAAAATGGAACAACCCAAAATTCAGAAGCAACAAGAGCAATTCAGAAGAACTTCAGTCGAAAACACTCGAAGAAAAAATTCAAAAGCAACATGTTGAAGGATTTGCATCAATAAATTCAATATAGGGAGGAGTGCACATTGAATTATACAGATCAATTTTCTTCCTGTAAATTTAGAGATTTTTTTCCCTCTTTCCATACCTTTCTCTATTTTAGAGATGTGTTTAAAGAATCTGTTGGGGAGGAAAAATGACATTTTTCTCTAAAATCCTCAATTTTCTCTAAAATCCTCAATTTTCTGTATTTTAGCACAACTGTTGGGCTTGCTCTTAGTAAGTATTGACGCATCTCCAACCATTTTCGTAAAAAATCTATAAAGTGAAAAATAGGTATTTAAATTTCTAAAACTTTAAGAATTTCCAATGGTGATTTTAGAAATTTTTTTATGGGGCAAAAAAAAAAATTCTTTGCATGCATGTATATTAAAAAAAAAAATTTTTTTTTTTTGAGAACAAGACCATCAGGTCATTCCAAAGCCATAGAGTCTGGTAGGGATTGTAAAGAAAAGAACAACGAGTGACTAATAGGTCTCACGGTTGCTAATTCATGTGCCGACGTGCCGCCCTATTCTCAATCTACTAACAAAAGATCAAACAATAGACTGAAAATAACACGAGAATGCTAAAATATCATAAATAAGGTTCTTTCCTCATTTTATCAATTTTTTTACAATATCTCTATAGAGATGCTGTTACAAAACAAAATTAGCATACTAGATCTCTCAACCCGCCAAACAAAGTGCACGTATATAAACAGCTCTACAACCCATATTTAGGAGAGTTGATATATATAATATATGAAGTAATTAAACGATACTGAATATCTGCATATATATACAAAGTTAAGATATATTAATGTAATAACCCTAAATTTGCGGAGTTTTCTCTTGGTTTGTCGGGGTATCTTTTGAAAAGGCATATACGGATATATAATCATGTGCTAACCGAATGCATTAGCCATCACATGTATTATGTATTATGTATATATATATACATACGGAGTAGCAATTAAGTACATAGGAAAGCCATTTTTTGGCTGATTTTTAGGAGCCTCATCTTGAGCCATTATCTGCAAACAAAGGTTCACATTTCGACAACGAGCCATTGTGAAGTGGTTATATATTTTGCGTTCGATCAGTATAACTTAAGTTGAGAAAATGAGGCTTTTCTTGAGTACATAAATTAAAGAAGATTGACAAGTATAAACATGTCTCTAAATGGCTACTTGTGTTTACTTTGATATTTTGGAGAATATTTGAAATTTACCATAAGTATTAGAGATGTGAATGGGATCAAAAGTGTTCCACATCAGAAAGTTGAATATAACAAGCCCTGGTATATATGAGTCGGTGGGCTCGACTCGGCTCGTGTGCTATGCTACTAACAATCTTTATATAATTTGTGTTTTTTTCCCTTAATCATAATTTGTCTTATTTAGTTATAGAGTATTGCTCAAGTTTATCGATTTCAGTGTAGTTTTTGGTAAGGGGTACAATACGGAGTATCGCGGGTCGACGATAATTAACTATTCGAGTCAAATAATTAGGCACTCACTACTTAGTACCAGCATTTAATACTCTTATAGTTATAGTAGGGTATTTAAATGAAATAAATAAATAAAAAATATTTGAAATTTTTGATTTTCTATTTATAAATTTTCATCAGAAATCGTAACAAATAGATTTATCAAAACCTCATACTATCTTATTAACATGTATTTATTACAAATAATTCATCATTCTTAATTATAAGTTATAACTATCTTTTTACTAAACAAAATGTTACAATCGACTCCGTAAGTTTGTTAGTCTTATTTCAGATTGATCGGACTCAATTGTTTAATACTAGTATGTGTCTACATTAAATATGATATACGCTGTGATTTTGATTTAAGATGGAATCTAATTAGGGGTACTTGGCGAATTCACGTCCTCAACGAAAATTTCGGAGAGTCCGACATCGAGTGCATTCTGGCAATCCCACTTAGCACCCGACGACCCAATGATTCTCGGATATGATGCCCGAATAAGGACGAGAAATTCACTGTCAAATCGGCGTATTGGATGGGACGGTGTGGACATGAAGATAACTGGTTCCAATCCCTAAATGGGGAATTTGATCGATCATGGGGTGGGTATGGAAATTGAGAGCCCCTCCGAAACTCCTCTTATTTGCTTGATGTGCGAACAAATCTTGTGAGGAGACACATATTGGAGTCGGCTACATGTAGTTTGTGCGAAGCCGAAGATGAGACTATCATCCACGCTTTAATTGCTAGGGTGTGAATCTACCAATGAGGATTGGGAAGCATCTCATGTCGGTGATCGGGTTCGGGGATTGGTAGAGCTGTCACTGCTGCAGTTAGTCCTTGACATTTATGAGATTGAAGGGGCGGGAGGACTGGTATAGTTTTTTCACAAATGCATGGATAACAAGGAATATTACACTCTTCGATGACACCCCACCCAATATCGCTCTGTTACGAGATGGTTTCCGAAAGTATGTGTCGGACTATAGAGCAATCAGGGATGACTGAAATGGCAGGGCTTCGGAGGTAATTCAGAGAGATGTGGGTAGCGATGTATGGATAAGACCTCTGCGATGGGTAATGAAGATTAACACTAACACCGCAATATGGGAGGGTGGCCGAATATGGCTGGGTGTTGTAGCCAGGGACAACACTAGGCAGGTTCTATGGGTCAAAGCTAATTGGGGGGTCATTGTGGCTTAGATGCAGGCTTCACTCATGGGTGTCAAATAAGCGGATGTGATGGGAGCTGGATTGGTGCAGTTGGAGTCAAACTCTTTGCACTTAATCAAGAGCTTGAAGGTCGAGACAAAGGACTACTCATACACAAGCATGTTGGCTGGTGACATTAGGGAAGTAGCAACAACCTTTTCGTCCTTTATGTGTAGTCATATACACCGTAACGGCAATAGTGTGGCACATATGGCAGCGAAACTTGTTCCACCGGCCAGTGATGATTGTGTATTTTTCGCACCATTTTCCGCAAGTTTTAATTGAGCTTGCGGAGATCGACCTACTTTAATAAAATGTGCCCACCTTTTATTCAAAAAAAAAAAGATGGAATCTAATTTGACTTATGTGTTATGCTTCTAACATGTGCGATTCGTCCGATTTTAATCCATTATTTTTTTTATTAGGTAAAAATTTGAGGTCAGACATACCTGGACCTCGATGGTCAACAAGTCGGCAGACGAAAAACCGTCTAAACAACATAAAAATACAGATATGGTGCAAAATACAGGCAAGAGCTCTACAACCGCGAAACTAAATACAACTAAACCGAAACAAGACGAGGACGTATACGAAGGACGAAGCCAAGCACCACCCTAAAGCAGCACCGTAGGCCAGCGGCACATCAGGAGTCACCTATGGCCCTGTAGGTAGTGAAGACGAACCTCCAGGAAACATTCTTCCGACGAAAGGAGACGCCTTGATACACACTACCTCGACATTAGCTCATCCCGACTCCGACTGCCAGAACCTCATCAAACGGAGAAGAAATCCAGTCACGCCAAACGTAGAGTCACACAAAGCCCGAACCGAATGCACCAGAAACCCAAGTGGGATTTACACAAACCCGATTGAAAAACCCTTTCGGAATTTAATCAATCGAATGTATTTACATAAAAAAAAATATTTATGTAAATACATTATGCTATTACGCTAAGTTAACCTAGATAAATATATGGTGTTATTAACTAGTCTTCAATCTTCCGTGGGGTGTTAGCTAACCTATGTACTATGTAGCACGGAAACGGAAACGGATATAGGACACGGACATGGGAAGACACGGAGAAACGACAATTTCAAAAAACATAGGACACGGACACGGCAAAGATATATATATATATATATATATATATATATATATATATATATATATATATATATATATATATATATATATATATCATTTTAAAGGTCTTGCAAAGATGTTTACATTTATACTAATAAGAGTCGTCTAGATGTTAAGACCAATGGGATATAAATAAATAATTATATAACATTTCAAATCAAAATATATACAAATAAACATTGCTAAGTCTAAAAATAAATCAAAGTATAGAGAGGAGGTGGTTCACCATCATGTCTTGTTACCCCTCCCGTTGTTCTGCCAACTATATCAAGTTATCAACATAATCCCAAAGTGGTCCACTCCACCTCCACGTTCTGTTTCAAAGAAACACTCCATCTGCTACCTTCATTAGTTTGTGAGCCTGAACCATCATCAATTTCTATAGATCCTACACCTAAATCTCATATAAATTGAAATCAAAGTTCACTCAATCAAAGTAACCCTAAATCTGAAAATAAATCAACGTATAGAGAGTGAGTGAGATAGGGAGAGAAGAGTTGAAGGAAGATTGACATGAACGACACTCATTTGTGTTCAGAAAGCCCGACGATCGACAGTGGCTGGTGCAGATCGAAGAACGATGGTGGCTAGTGTAGAACAGCGCTCGGTGGTGGCCAGTGCAAAAGGACGCTCAAGAAGAAAAGGGCAAAGGTTAATAGCCGTTTTTTTTTTCTTTTTTATTTTAATTATGAACCGGGTTTTTTTTAATTCCAAACCGTGTCCATTATTTGTGAACTGTGTCCAAGGCGTTTCCATCGCGTTTCCATACGTGTCCGAAGTTTGACCGTTTCTTGACCGTGTCTTGACCGTATCCTGACCGTGTCCAAGCGTTTCCGAGGTGTTTCGTGTCGTTTCCGTGTTTCCGACACGACACTGTGCCCTACATAGGCGTTTCCGTACTACATAGTAGCTAACCAAACGAGGTATAATAATGAATGCAAATATGGAGACATGTTTTATCAGCCCAAATACGTCAGCCCATTAACCCACCATGAAGCCCAAACCAACAGCCCTAATAGCCCTCCCCAATGACCCAATTTGGATTTGCCCAAAACCCAACACTGAACCCCTACTCAACCCAATCCCTCAAATCCCACCAAAAAAAACTGAGATTAATTGAGAACAAACTACACAACCACATCGCTTATGGAATTATGGAGAACACACAAAAAAACCCAAAATAAACCACCATACAGTTCATAACGGATCTTTTCAGCCTCTTAATCCACCAATCTATCGAATGCCTCAAATTCTATGTATTGAAATAGAAAGTCATGTGTGTGATGCTCTAACCTTAGCCTATCTTCGTCGAAATCGCAATTTCAGACAATGTGTGAACAAACGAAATTTTGGTTAAAACGTGGAGATGAACACCACCTACGGTACCATGGAACCAAATGCAAAGACCATTTAAGAGAGTAGTCACTTATAAGTAGTATAAAGCCAGTACAAACTCGTCCAAGTACACGATTATAGAGCTCACAGTTTCGCTACGAACCCACAAACACTAGGCGAAAAGAACCTGAGAGCTCGATGGCGTTAGTTCAGACATCGATTTAGGGGCGGGTACTACGTGCCACCTGACCGAAAACCTCCACTTTTTCTCATCACTTCCTTGTTGATTGATCCTCGAGATATGACCCACGGCTACATGAAGGTGTCGCCCAACAACGAAGATCCTTGAATCGGACGAGTTAACCGAGAAAGGCTTGCATATCTGTGCTGGCAATGGAGGGCCTTCAATCGCCTCCCAGGAGTCGGTGCCCTTTTCGTACACCTTAAGCTTCATCCTCTCGTGTGCTGACACAACGAAAAGGCGCCCATACACCACCACGCTGGAGCCTGTCCATCCTTCCCTCAAGCCGACAGCCATACTCTCCCAGTGATCTGTCGTAGGGTCGTAAACCTGACCCCTAGGTGACACGAAGAACGGCCACAGCCAGCCTTCGGTCACCAGGAGCTTCCCATCAAGCACAGCCGAATCATAGGAAGCCATGTTCGTACCCATGCTCGATATAGGCTTCCAATTGCCCTCATTAGGGTCCAATACCTCAGCTGAATCGAGCTCCAAGAGGTCTTCGCTATGTCCTCCGGCTACATACACCAAACCATTGATCAATCCACTGGCAAAGAAGGACCTTGCAGTGATCATATTGTCCATTGCAGTCCATCGATTCGTATGCATCTCGTACTTGAGGACCGAATCAAGAGGGCATTCGACATCCGAGACCATGCCACCGCAGACAAACAGCATCCCCTGATATGGTAAGGAGACACACCTAAATCCTTGAGGGAAAACCTTGTTGACAGAAGGCATAACAGAGATGGTGTGCCAGGAAAAGTGTGTGAGATCGAGAACTCGCCATTGCAGCTTCTCGGTTCGCTTGCAGAAGGCGTGGACATAGAGCCAAGGATCATGGAATCCGGCCTCCTTCCGCCGCCCGAAAAACCCCTCTTTACTGCCAACAAGGAGGTGCCAGCGCTTGCAAACAGCTCTGCAGGATGAGTGGCTTTCGATTGGGAGGCGAAGAAGGCAATTGAGAGCAACATCATCTGGAAGGCCCGGGATGAGTGGCTGCCCATCCATAGCTAATTCCGAATCGGAAGACGGATCCGGCCAGCTTGATCTCGATGAGGCCAACATCGACTCAATTGAGAATTCGAATTGCCCTAAAACATTTCAAATTGAGGATCCCCGAACCCCTAAATCTTCAGAAACCCCAATTAAAGCAAGGAACTAACCAGTAACCAGCTGTGTTTTCAAATTGGGGGGAAAACAAACGGAAATACAAAATTCACTGACTCGGGATTTGGTGAAATTGGGATGATCAGAGTGGGGGACCAACAAAGACAGCAGCTCCTGAAATCAAAAATTAACACAAACCCGCAAATAAGGAAACCCTAAAACACAACAACCACACCCAAAACAGGAAAAAGATAGGATCTTTAGATGATCTTTGGCTGAGGCCTTGAGGGGTGCATAAATTACAAATCAGTGGATCAAAGGCAAAGAAAGGGAGGGGAGATGAGAAAAGGAGCGAATGGAGCGTCACTTACAGAGGAGAAATAGCTGGAAATTGGGGATGATGAAGGGATGAAGAGCTGTCCCTCTCGAGATATTCATCCACACCATGTCTGTGTGATTGTGAGGTGCTCTGGAAAGGGGGAGGGGCCTTCATTCATTGGGGAATAAAGGAGTGTTATTTTGGGGATTTATTTAAGTATTTTAAAAAAGAAAGAAAATGATGAAATAAATTAGTGGAGGTGTGCAGTGCAGACTACAGTGCCGCTAATCAGCAACCGGCATCGCTGATTCGCTGCTTCTTCTTCCTGCCACCGTGTAGATTTGCAGATGTGGCAGAGGTAGGTCCATTTTAAAATAAACATAAAAATTGATTCAATGTATCACACAGTTTGTTGTATCGAGAGAGTTGAGTTAATGGATTAATTGTCTTGAGATAAGATCTCTTGTAACTTCAACCAATAAACTTAATTATTTGTGTTATTTTTTAATAATAATTTTTTTTTATAAAAAGTATATTTATATAGTGCATGCTAAATTTAAAATAACATATATTTATATACTTTTTTCATTTAAAATGATATTTTAAAAATATTAAAAGTAAAAGAATCGTTTTTTATAATATTAATTTGAAAAAAATTGTATAAAATATACTATATGATTAAATGTGTAAAATATAAATATATATTTTTTTTAGTTTTTTTATTATTTAAAAACACCACAAATAATTAAATGTAATTGAAGGTTATACTTACGAAGCATTTAAACCTCAAATTATTTTAGAGTTTATTTATATTATCCAGAAAAATTAAATTGCTTTAACTTTTAAACTAAAGTTTAAAGATAAAAACTATATTCAATCGTCGTGTTAAACAAATACAACAAGTAATGAAGGACCAATAAAGAAAAAACAACAAAAATAATTTAAATCAGAGAAGGTATATCAAAGTGAAGAAGAAAGCGAAAGGTGATCTAATTTTTATTGGAGTGTACTATGGTGCAGTTCCTAATCTAATTAACTAATTTTATTTTATAAGTTAATTTTTTTTATTAAATTAAAAATATAAAGCATTTCTAAAGTTTGCACACATTTTTTAAATAAAAATGTTTGATACAAGAAAATCAATTAACAATGAAAATCCATCAATTCCCTAAAATAAGATCAACAATTAATTGAAGTTTAAATTAATGAAGTCTTAACGACCCATTTTCATATGAATTACCTTATCAAATTCTCTTTGTTAGAACCTCATCACATATACTGATAAGTAATTTTGGTAAATTTAGTGAATAAACAGATGAATACTTTATTTTAATGAAATTCTAATATGATTTCTGTATTTAACATGTGTATTAATGAGTAGGAGGGACTTTTTAGGTGAAATATTAAATATATATTTTTTAAAACTAAATAAAGCTACAAGTATTTTATATTTTAGATTGTATTTAAAGTAAACGCAGTTCTTTTAAAAAGAGATCGAGGAGAAGGAGAGTTTGAGGTTCGACATGAAATAATTATGTTGCTTTTGTAAGAGGAAGAGAATGAGAGTTTGAAGTTTTATAGCAATTCCTCATTATTTAATTATGGGGTCAAAAAAAGCTCCCTTAGCGTTTGACCACCTCGACTCTATCGGCCATTCGGCCGCCTAGGTCTCCTGCCGCCATGGTCACTGCCTCCACGGCTACCCACCGGTCCCAACCTCCATCACCACCTCCGCCCTCATGGGCTCGCCGCTTATCTAGCCTCGCCTTTATCGTCCACCTAACCCACGTCTGTTTGCGTTTACGCGCTCTATCCAGTCACTCGTCATCTTTCGACTCGATCTAATGGTTCGTTTTTCAATCGTTCTCCTACCTCTTTGCCTGTCTATTTCTTTACCGGTTTATTGTTCATTTTTCCTTCTCAATCACAGCTTATCCGTCTCTATTTTGGTTTGCCCTTATGGTAGCTAACCTATTATGATCATCATCATGTTATCGTCTTTGAGGGTTTAAGATGATTTTTAGGGGTTTGAATGGACAATGTTTTGGCTAGGGTTTGGGCTTGCGGGTTGGTGTGTTTTGATATTCTTATTGTGTCGCATGCTTCATGTGAACTGTACTGGTTGATTTACCATGTTTCGTGTAATTTCTCTATGTCATTGCCTTCAGTCATTTGCTTATGTAATTTACTTCCAGTTGTACATTATGTTTAGTACATCTAACGGCTTGTTCGATCTCTCGGTTTCTAAAGGCTTGTACAGAAAACTGAATTTCTTTAATTATATCCAAAAAATATAAGTTATTTGACTTTTCAACAAATTTTTAATGGGCTAAAAACTCTATACAAAAATATTTTTTTTAATATATTATACTTATTAATAAGTAAAACATTATTTTTAAACATTAATTTTAAAAAATTTATATTTGAGAGAGTATTTAACATGTCAATGATTAATAATATATATAGTATTAAAAATTCAAACAATTTATATTTTTATTGGATACACATTTAATCCCCACGCCTTTATCCAGCAAAAAATGAGAGATATATTTAGTAATACCCAAATTGATTTTTTGGTGATAAGACTAAATAAGTAAAATATTAATTCTAAAACTGTTTCCTTAAGTGGAAGTCGATAAAAGTTAAGTCATGCCGATAGGTTGGACAAACTATAAGTTGGAAGGTAGTTGAAAAGTTTGATGTAAATTTGTATCACGCCCAAATCATTAGAGTGGGTGGTAGGCCCATCACCCCATCACGTATACTATATAAGTAGTTGAGTAATCCTTTTAAACACTCGATTAATTAGCTCATATTTATACATATCTTCAGGTTAATTGCTTGAAACTCACACTGTGTCACCTTTTGGATTCTTTTGTTGCTTTTGGCTTCAGCTTGTCAATCTCCATTACAATCCATCATGTGTTGCAACTGCAAGCAACCTAATTTCGTCGCCTTTTTTTTTTAAAATTTTATATATATATATATATATATATATATATATATATATATATATATATATATATATATATATATATATATATATATATATATATATATATATATATATATATATATATATATATATATAATCAACGCATGTTTTGAAATGTTTCACTACATTCCAATTTATACTTTGTTTTATTGAATTTATTTTTGGCTGAGATAAAAAGAAAACTACTTTTCCTACCTATTTTGAACTAATGGGAAGGTGCTTAGATTGCAACAAACTCCATGCTTCTTAGGAAAGCCATTAATCAACGGTTGTGTTGAGAGAAACTTTACTAGATAGAGCTATTTTTTCATTATTAAAAAAAAAAAAAAAGAATTTTTCATATTATTTTTGCTCTAATTATAACAATTTTTTCATCTGAGGTTTGTCTTCTTTGACCCTCAACAGTCAACACCATCTTAGAGGAAGTTCTCTGTTAGAAAAATCACTTCAAATGAGCATGGATTGCCATTGTGTGTATTGGTGTGTCAAGCCCACTGATGTGTAGGCGCTTTCTTCATCCTCTTCACTATTATAGCCTTGATTTGTTTCCATAGGTTCCTTGTCCATGAGATCCTTTTCTATTCCACCTTTTGGCCATTCTTATGAAGGATATTTGCATCTTCTAGTAGTCGAACATTACCGGGCTAATAGAAAGGGAAAGACAAATGATTAATCTATACTTTTATATTACTATATATTTATTTATTTATTATTTATTCATAAACATAATCCCATCCCATCCACTAGGAACTAATCTGTAGTATGATTGAATGATGCCATCTTCTGACCGTACAATCAGCTCATATACTCCCTCTCATTGTGATTGGGCTGAGCCCATCACTAACTAAATCCGGCCCAATATTGGCCCACTCTCAATGCCTAACACTTACCAAAATTTGGTAGACCCACCTTTATGAATGAAGTGCGATTCGACTCCTTGGACCTTGGGCCTTTAATACCATTCTGAAACAATGGGTAGAAAAAGTCCTATTCCGGGCTACTCAAAAAAAAAAAAAAAAAAAAGTCCTATTCCGGCCATTCTAAGGCCATGCACAATGGTGTGCATTTACCTTGTGTACTTCACCCACTTTATCTTCGTCAAATCAGCATAAGAACACTCTTTTACATTTTTATCAATTACACCAATATCCGTGTACTTCACTTCAAATTCACTTAATCGCTTTTTAATCATTTTCATTTTATCTACTGACCCGGCATTATAAATTTATTGTTTATAATTATTTCAAAGTATGACATTAATACGGAGTATTATTTAAATGATATTTTAAAATTATTACAATAACATATCATATTAATTTTATTCTTATTTTTTATTTAAATATATACAAAATAGGTGTTTATGGGTAGATAAAATTAAGACTCATGCAAATATAATTTTATTATTATTCTTAATTACTTTAAATTGAACAAAATCAGTTTTTAAATAACAAAATTCCAATAAAAAGGTCTACTCCTTTGTTAAATAGGTTACCAATATGCACTTCACTTTGTTCTTGGAGAAGAGTTGTACTTCAACTTTTTTTTTTTCTTTTTTTCCATATGTCCTATGCGGCTTCTAAGTACATAGGAAATGCACACCAGTGTGGATGACCTAATGAGCTTAATTTCTTATGGCATAATTTTATTTATATCTCCTCGACCTCTTTGTCGTACGATGCCTTGATGCCTGATGGCCATAGGTATTCGTTGTGCCGATATTTGGGAAGTGGTTCTTCCTAGTTCGTAAGCTATATACATCAGAACATCCTTGAATTAATATTCGATAAATTAATAAACCCTCTTAATTAATAAAATTATAAAGAACTAACAAAAAAATCATATATTAATAATTATATAAAAAGTATATAGAAATAACTAAAAAATAAGACTAACTTTAAATCAATAAATATTAAATTGTCAAGAGCATACACATTCGTGAGTCCCAATCCGGACCCTTAACTTACTTTTTATCTGTCACATCAGTTTAATGTTGGAATGTGGTTGTCTCACATCGGTCATATAGAGAGTACTTGAACAATATATAAGGCTGAAGAGCTACTCCTCTCATTGTCAATTGATCTCCTCTCATTGTCAATTGATTTTGAGATGGAACCCCATTCGGGTTTATGTGTTGTTTGAGTCTCCCGTATGTGGGCCAGCACACACGACCCCCCCTCCAGGTTGTCTTAGCCCCACCAAGCCCAGCCAACTTTAACATTTAAGGGCTCCACTCCATCTTTTAATTATTTGTACTCTGATTCGTGAACCCGAGTCTTGGGCCCTTATCTTACTTTTTTTCAACTATT
This sequence comes from Persicaria tinctoria, assembly GCA_037127255.1. Lineage (NCBI taxonomy): Eukaryota > Viridiplantae > Streptophyta > Magnoliopsida > Caryophyllales > Polygonaceae > Persicaria > Persicaria tinctoria. The sequence continues at coordinate 4,745,794 of JBANSL010000016.1, read as the reverse complement.
TAATAATTCGATTATTATTATTATTTAATAATAAAATGTGAGTAAAAAATATTTTTATAATTTTTGATAAAGAATAAATGGGTATTATTTCTTTAATTTTTTTTCTTCCAAACATATGCAACATGAATGTCTATGAGTAGATAAAACTAAATTATATTCAAAAATAATTTTTATTATATTTTTTAATTTAGAAAAATGCATAAAAATTGATTTAAATAGATATATATACATAAGCTCGCCACATGGTGAAGCTCCGTAGAGCCACCGGCCATCAAAAGTTGTGCTATGAACCTCTGAATTTGGGGCACTTGCAGGCGGGACTTTGCACTCGGGCTCATAGCTTCTTGTTTTTTTTTTTTTCTCTTTCTCTTCCTTTTGCTGATTTGGCAGGATTAAGAGCTCAAAGACCCACTGTTGTTGATGCTCTAAGTGGGTTTGGGTGTCAAGTCACATAACCCCGATAGATTTCCCATCTTTTTTTTTTTAGGATATTGAGATGGTTTTTGGTCTAATAATTTTCCTATTATATTCTACAAAATGGGAAACGGAGAGAAAATATGGAGATTATTCCCTAAATTTGGATAAAACTCTATATATTTTGGGATGCATTCTATAATAGGGAAGCTATTGGAATGAGACAAAAAAATATTCAGAATATTTGACTTATAATTATTTATTTTGGATATTGTTTTAGGGAAGCTGTTGGGTATGTTTTAGGTCAAATTTCTCTTGCTGTCTTTCGGCAAACTTGTAGGTAGCCGGTGTTGGTCGTATGCGTCACAAGATGACTGTATGCGATGTGCTCATTTTGAAACCAGAGGCGGACCTAGGGGGGTCCTAGGGGGTCACGTGACCCCCTCCTCATCCGAAAAATTACTTAGGTGTATTCTCCTCGTGGATAGCTTCGTTTTGATATATAATACACTCTAATCCGAAATCTTAGTAAAAAGTTATGAATGTTTGAAAATTACAGCAATATTAATCACTTTAGTTTTATTTCAATATACTATAATACTTTAATATTTTACTTAAATTGACATTCACATATTATAATTCATCTCGAGAGCTTCGAAACCACAAGTTATATTACTTATTTTGAGAATATGGTAAGAAGTTACACAAGTTTAATTTTTTTTATATCTAGTTATACATTATTACATGTTAATAATGCAATGTTTATTTATTGCGTTTTATATCTTTAATTTTCGTTTTTTATCCTTATTTTCGTATTATATATTTGTAGTATTTTCGAAACCATAGATTGACACTAGTTTGTACTATCGATCACGTTGTGTTTTGCGATTGTTTTCTCGATCTTATTGTCGACTACTATGGTGACCCCCGTTAAAAAATATCTGGTTCCGCCCCTGTTTGAAACCCTTGACAATCTCGAATGAATTTTAACATAACAAAGTCAAAAAGTTTGGGCCCAATATTGGCTTATTTGTGTCTCGACTAAGCAATTGACCCTCTCTTTTTGTAATTTTGTTTTGGGGGTGACAGACTTTTGTAGACTTAAAAAGTCCAATCTGTCGATGAAGTCCACTCTAACAGTTTACCAAGGCCAATCCAAGTATCCAACGCGGTATACATGACGATGACAAACTCCGATTGGCGATTGTATGTTTCCATGTCATCTTTGCATCTCTGGCCGATAGTATCGTATCGTTCCTCCACGGGTGCAAGGTGGCTCCATCTCGAGTCATGCCGCTAATTCTCTTTGTAGTCGCCTAAAGTGCAGCACATTAGATACACGGACTTGGTATAGTCTGTGAGAGTCTTAGTGATTGTATCGTGGTAAATCGTGCCGCCTTGCTTGTTTGGGAGTTGGCTTCTTGTGGCTGTGGAAGTAATTTAAGGCCACATTGCCCGTCTTGACTTACAAACGTAGACCTTATATAAGGGATAGTGACACTTAGTCCTTATACAATGGACGAATTTCAATTCCATGTATTCCTGAATAAAGAGACGATAATTAATTTTACTGTATTTGTTAGGTAGCCCTCTGTATTTGACATATTCAATTTGGGAAGATTAAGAATGGATCAAAACCGTGTCCGTCTATGCTCTTAGTTTGTTAAAGATGGGGTTCAGTGGATATGACCCTTAAGGGGCCCTTTGCTTTGTCAACTTGTTTCCTCCACCTCTGATTTCTACTTTCAGGCCCGCTGCCGGATTTTGGCAATCAACAAATTGATGAGATGTTAACACTCCACCTGAATTTATTTATGGGTAGGTGTTAGATATACCGCAAATTCAGATTAGTAAATGTACATTTTTATTGACAAGGTGTTACGTTCTTATTGACGTGCAGGTTGACACGGGTAATTGAAGGCAAAGTCAAGGTTAAGTGGATATCGATTTGGTACCCTAAACCATGATTTACGGTGTATTTAATTTCTGAGTTATTTATATATATAAAACACTCCCATCTATTTCCAATATAAATGTTATTTTAGCTCTTTAATAATTGTATTTCAATACAATGGAGATGGTTTATAGTGGTTGTAAAATTCCACCTTTGTATATACTCTATTCGTTTCATGAGATATTTCGGTAGGTCTGTTATTCGAGCCGAACGAGCCAAGTATTGATTGTTCATATTCAGTTTATTTAGGATATGAATGAGCTCGAGCCGAGCCTAAATTTAGACTCGACCTTAAAAATGTGCTCATACTCGGCTCGTTTATGAAATGGGCGAGCTCGATCCGAGCTTTTTTAGAGCTTTAAGCAGTTCGATCTGCTCATTATACAAAAAACTTAAAAGGAATTTTAGAAATTCCATTAAATTCGAGCTATCCGAGTTTAATTCGTATGAGCCGAGCTTTGAACCGAGTTTTAAAATGTGTTTGCACTCTACTTGTTTTGAAAATGAACGAGCTCAAGTCGAATTTTTATCAAGCGAGTACGAGTCGAATTCGAGCTACTCGTGTTCACATAACACCTCTATATTTCATTGATTGTAATGTCCTCCTTACGGGTTTCCATTCATTGATATAACATATATATAGGTTACAAAGGTATTGGGCCTTAACGGGCTTTTTAGCCCACTATACAATAGGAGACCTATGTAATCTATCAAACCCCCGCAGTCGAAACGGGAGGGGTCCGGACAGTGAGACTGGAACGAAAATCAATGAACAACTGTCTAGGTAAACCCTTGGTGAAAATATCAGCGTACTGATAAGAGGACGGGACATGTAGAACACGGACATGTCCAATGGCAACCTTGTCCTTGACGAAGTGGAGATCAAGCTCAATGTGCTTCGTGCGTTGATGTTGGACTGGGTTGCTAGCTAGATAAACGGCGGAGACGTTGTCAGTGTAGACTAGAGTGGCCTTCTGCAAGGGGCAACGTAGCTCAAGCAGAAGGTTGCGGAGCCCAGAGCACTCGAAGGCAACGTTGGCAACACCCCTGTATTCGGCCTCAGCGTTGGAGCGAGACACGACGGACTGATGCTTGGCTGACCAAGACACAAGAGTGTCGTTGAGGAAGACACAGTAACCAGACGTGGAGCGACGTGTGTCAGGACAACCACCCCAATCCGCATCAGTGTAAGCAACAAGATCAAGCTTAGAGGAAGGAGTGATCGTGGTGCCGAGCTCGAGACTGCCGCTAATGTACCGAATGATCCGCTTCAAAGCCTGAAAGTGAGGTTCCCTAGGTGCATGCATGAACAAGCAGATCTGCTGAACGGCGTAACTGATATCAGGCCCGGTGAATGTGAGATATTGAAGAGCACCAGCGAGGCTTCTGTACAATGTCGGATCATCAATCAAAGGACCAGAATGAGCACTGAGCTTGTTGGATGTATCGACAGGGGTGGCGACTGGATTACAGTTGACCATCTTAGCCCGAGCAACAATCTCAACAGCATACTTACTTTGTGAGAGAAACAGACCAGACGCATGACGCGGAACAGCAACTCCCAAGAAGTAAGACAACTGACCCAGATCAGACATGGCGAATTCCGCACTCAACTGCGAAATAATGGACGTCCGAAGAGCATCAGAAAAGGCAGTGAGGATGATGTCGTCGACATATAGCAGCAGGAATGCCAAGTCTGAGCCTCTGCGATAGATAAACAGAGATGTATCCGAATGGATGCCAGTGAAACCCAAACGGAGCAGATGAGAGGCAAAACGCTGGAACCACGCCCGCGGAGCCTGTTTAAGACCATACAGAGAGCGCTTGAGGAGACAAACATGTTTTGGACGCTCAGCATCAGCAAACCCCGGAGGCTGAAACATGTAAACTGTCTCGTTCAGATGACCATGCAGAAAGACGGTCTTGACATCTAACTGATGGATGGCCGAGTTGCACGACAAAGCTAGACTCAGGACCACTCGGATAGTGGCAGGCTTGACCACAGGGTTGAACGTCTCATCACAATCAATACCTGCCTACTGAGAACTATCGTTCACCACAAGACGGGCCTTATAGCTCTCCAACGTCCCATCAGAGCGGAACTTGTGACGAAAGAGCCACATACAGCGAATGACGTTCGCCTCAGGAGGGCGAGGAACAAGAACCCAAGTACCATTCTTCGTAAGGGCTCTGTATTCGTCGAGCATAGCCGTCTGCCAATTCGGGTCGAGGAGGGTTGTTTTGTGGGAGGTGGGAATGGGGGAGAGAGGGGCTAAGCATGGGGATGAGGCGGCAGGCGCAGCAGAGCTGCGGGCAAGGGGTGCAGAGGCGGCGAGGGACGCGGCGGACGCAGCATAGCCTGCGGCGGCCGCCGGGCTGGGAGGGATGCGGCGGGCGCAGCATACCCTGCGGCGGCCGCCGCCAGTAGGTGATGCGAGGCGCGGAGGGATGCGGCGGGCACAGCATGCCCTGCGGCGGCCGCTACCAGTAGGTGATGCAAGGCTGGGGGGGTCGGGTTTTGGGTGTGAGCGGCGGGGTGGTGGGCGGTGGTCATGGAGACGATCTGACGGGGCCGGAAGACCCCGGAGACGCTGCGGGTGTGTGGTCTGGTGGTGGGGGCCGGGGGGTGGTGGGGGTGGAGTTGGAGGAGAAGCAGGAGCATCGGGAGAGCTCTGGGAAGAAGGAAGTGAGGGAATGGTGACTCAGACTCTGACGGAGACACAGAGGGTGTGGGAGATGCAAAGGGAAATCGCGACTCATCAAAGGTGACATGGCGAGATAGAATGATCTTGTGAGTCTTGATATCGAGGAAGATGTAACCGCGATGATCAGACGGGTAGCCAAGGAAGACACAAGGGGTGGAGCGTGGGTGAAGCTTGTGGGGGGTAGTGGATGACTAATTAGGGAAGCACAAACAACCAAAGGTACAAAGGTGATCATACATGGACAAAGTGAAATACAGTGCCTGAAACGGTGAGCGATGGTTGAGGGTGGGGGAAGGGAGAATGTTGAGGAGGTAGCATGTGGTGGCCAAGGCGTAAGGCCAATAAAGAAGGGGAATGGATGTGTGGAAGAGGAGAGTGCGCATCATATTGGTAATAGTTCGGATGATTCGTTCGGCCTTGCCATTTTGTTGAGAGGTGTAGAGGCAGGACAAGTGATAGGAGATCTCATTGGTATTAAAGAAAGTGTGAAAATCTTTGTTGTCAAATTCGCGACCATTGTCGCATTGGAAACACTTGACAGAGGTGTGAAACTGTGTTTTGATGTAAGCGTGGAATTTGGAAAAGATAGGGAACACTTGAGATTTAAAGTGCAAAGGGAAAACCCATAAGAAATGTGTATAATCATCCAGAAACAAGCGGTAACACTTATGACCCTCCTTGCTAGGCACAGGAGATGTCCAAATATCACTATGAATAATATCAAAAGGTGCAAATGTAGTGTTTAAAGATCGCTGAAAAGGAAGTCTGACATGCTTGCCTAACTGACAAGACGAACATAAACTAGAGCGATGCTCTTTATTACATTGGACAAGACTCTTAGAACGAAGTAAATCTAAAACTGCAGGACTGGAATGACCAAGGCGTGCATGCCAAAGACTAGATGATGATGCCGAGAGGGCGACTGGACTTGACGGGCTGGTTGGTGAGGGCGACGACACATGATAGAGCTCCCCGGTGCTATTACATCTCAGGCGAGTAACCCCCGTAGTAAGATCCTTCACAGAGAAACCAAACGGATCAAACACAAGAGAAACATTATTGTCAGTGGTGAACCGACGGACAGAGATAAGGTTTTTGACAAGTTTGGGGGCAACAAGGACGTTGTTGAGGTGCAAAGGGTTGGTAGGGGTTGGTAGTGTGGTGTGGTCAATGCCCGAAGTAGCAAGGCAACCACCGTTGCCGACGATAATAGAATGAGCAGGACCCTTAAAAGAAAGAGAGGAGAGAGTACCTGAGGAGTTCGTCATATGAGAGGTAGCGCCAGTGTCCATGTACCAAGCGGCGCCAGGAGGTGTCAGCTGCATTAAGGAGAAGGCATTGTGCACATCAGTCGGAGGAGGGTATGCCTCATCAGACGACGTGTATGCCTGATGACCGACAGGGCGGGGAGCAGGACCCAACAAGCCCTGCTGACGGTTAGGATAGGGGCTGGTCCACGAAACGACGCACCGGGGTAGCCATAGGGCATCCAAGGAGGGTAGCCAGAGTTGGGGTACCAAGAGGGGTAGCGGGAATCATACTGCTGCGGCCACCGCGGCCCATGCCGCGGCCGCGACCGCCGCCTCTCGGTCCCTGTTGGTCGTTGCCGCGGACGGGATGGAGGGCAAGCTGCTCGATGATGTCACTAGACGAGAGCAATGACGTCTTGTCTTTGGCGGCGTCGGTGGTCTGACGTTGAAGGCGAGTCTCTTCCAGGATCAGTTGAGACCGGGTCTTTTCGAACGTAGGGAGGGGTTCTGTCTGCTGTGTATGAGTAGCAGCACCATTGTATTCGGAAGGGAGGCCCGAGAGTACTCGGAGGACGAGACGGGTGGCGCTGGGTTTGGAGTCGACGGTGTCGAGCTGATCAGCCAGGGTCTTGATGTGCTGATAGTAGGCAGATATCGACGAAAAAGAAGAAAGCTTGCAACTTGAGAATTCGTGCTCGAGATAGACAACACGGGTGGACTTGTTGTCTTGAAAGATATCCTGAAGTTTCTTCCAAGCATTCAAGGCGGAGTCTTTGGGGTCGAGTATGGTGGTCAATAGATCTTTTGAGATGGTGTTGAACATCCATTGAAGGACAATGGTGTCAAGTTGAGCGAAGAGATCGTCGTCTTCGCTTTCAGGGCGTTTGGCGGAAGAGTCAATGTGGTGGAGGACTTTATGAGCCTTAACATGGGTCGTGAAGAGGTGCGACCACATGGTGTAGGTACTGGATTCATGATCAAGAATGATAAGGATGCAATTTTTGATATTGGAGATGGTTAAGGCGGAATGGAAGAGTGATTTGGTGGCGGTGGGTTCGGTAGTCATTGAGACGAGAAGGGGAGAGAGAGAGAGAGAGAGAGAGGAGAGGGTGGTCGGCGGCAAGGGGGGACAGGGAGGCCGACGACAGGAGGGGAGGGGGGGGGGCCGAGGCGGGTGGGTGACGGCGAGGAGAGAGAGAGAGGAGTGGCGGCTAGGGTTTAGAAAAAAAAATTAGGGTCTTTGGATCTTAGGCTGTGATACCATGTGAGATCATGAGATTGATTGTAATGTCCTCCTTGCGGGTTTCCATTCATTGATATAACATATATATAGGTTACAAAGGTATTGGACATTAACGGGCTTTTTTAGCCCACTATATAATAGGAGATCTATGTAATCTATCACAAGTGAATACTGAATAGAGCCAACTAATGCCAGAAGAAAGTGAATATGTGAACTTCTAGGCAATAACTATAAAAGCCTTGTATTTAAACTCGATATAAACACATCAAAATCAATCACACATTCATAAACTCCACAAGCAAGCATAACCTTTAAAAATGTGTTATTTTTAATTAGAAATTTTTTGTTAGGAATGAAAATTGTTGTAAAAAAATAAATAATGAAATTTGAAAATTTAATCTCATGTATTAATTACTCTTCACTTCCTTCATTTACCAACTAAACTAAACAAGATTTATGTTTTTCTCCTATTTTTTATTTTATTTTTTTAAAAAAAACGATGATTCAAAGCGATCTTGGTCTAATAGATCGAAAGCCAAGATTGAGGTTTTCGGATTCGGAAAACGAACAAGTTCAAAACCAAAAATCAAACACGAGATTTACGTGGTTCGGTTGGAGCCTCAGTCAAACGGCTTGAGGTCAGAAATCTACTAATAGGTAAACAGGTTTACATAACAGGTTGTCCTAGATTAGATTCAGGGCAAATACAAGCAAGAAACACACAGATCTTAACATGCATGCATAGGAGAAGTAAGAACGAAGTAAGTAAAGGAAGAGGACACCCTAGATATGAAGAACGGAGCCAGATCGTCATCGGAGTACACTAGAGAAGGAGATCTTCGTCTGGACTGTGGACGTAACACCTTCTTTTTCTTCCCAAAGGCTAGATCTAGAGTCTCTGATGAGATGCGCTCTAGATCGGACCACCAGAAGCTTCATCTGAGCTAGATCTTTCCAAAAACCTAGCTTTCTCTCTCCGTCATCGGACTCTCTCTCTCTCTCTAACCCTCGCTTTGCTTTTATAGAGGAGCTTTAGTCGAAACGATGCGTTCCACCAAATGAGCTTCAACCTTGCTGAACTTAGATGGATAGCAAAGCAAGCTGAGTTGGGCTTCTGAACCTGAAAATACAAACATGCATATTTAACGTACACATATATAATATATACTTATATACAATATTGTAACACATAGGTGTTAAATCACGGTGGGTCATCCGACGTGGGGGGGCAATGCACGCCAAGCGCAAACGCGCTAACCAAGCCGAGCACACAAGCCGAGTGGGGTTCCATCCTAAAACCAATTGGTGTTAGGTGGGGTAGCCCACCGGCTTATATGCAAGGCTTGAATTCCCTTTCTAATCAATGTGGGATGGTTATATTTCCCATCTTTCCACAATAGGAGCATAGGTTAAATACCCACACTTCTAATATATGCTAGCACATGTAAGTAGATATTATATGTATGTATAAAGTGTTTAAGCCTTAATCTACCAATTAACTAAACCTATACCATCCAATGTTCCTAGGTCTTATGTTTTTGATTAGTTAGACTTTAAAAACTATGAATATCAAGCAATCAATTGCACAAACAAATTGAGTTTAAGGAAAATCGGAAAACCTCCATTGGAGGAGCTCAATTGAGCTTGCAATTGAAAGCGAGTTTGTTACAACCTCCAAAACAGAATTCCCGCCTTTTGTATCAATTGGGATTGAACATGAAAAGACCAATCTACCCTTCTGTAACCCAGCTATATTTTTGATCAATTTGTGACCAAAAATGTGGAGTGTACATACACACTCATAGCCCCCCCTCAAGCTGAGCCTAGTGCAGGAATGACGAGGCCAAGCTTGGCTCTGAAGAATTCATGTTGCTTAGCCCCAAGCGCCTTGGTAAATATGTCAGCCACCTGTAAGGAAGTTGGCACATGGACAGTGTTGATGAAGCCATTGGCAATCATTTCTCAAATGAAATGGGCATCGATCCTCACATGTTTTGTGCGCTCATGGAATATGGGATTGAGAGCCAGCTGCTGAGCTGACTTATTGTCCCCAATACAAAGGCATAGGAAGGGCAATGTTGATGCCAAAGTCAGAAAGTACTCCTTGCATCCAGACTAGCTCACTGGCAACATAAGACATGGCTCTATACTCACTTTCAGTGGATGACTTAGACACCACTTTCTGCTTCTTAGTTTTCCAAGACACCAAGGAGGAGCCTAGGAACACACAGTACCCAGATAAGGAACGTCCAGTGTCCAAGCAATTGCCCCAATCAGCATATGTGAAGGCATAAACTTTGAGGGTTGAAGTAGCTGGATAGGAGAGAGCATAATTGAAGGTGCCTTTGAGGTATCGAATGAGATATGTGAGGACATCCCAATGTGGTTTTAAAGGAGACTTAAGGAACTGGCTTAGTTGCTGGACAGTGTAAGAAATGTCAGGCCTAGTTAAGGTGAGGTAGAGCAACCTCCCAACAAGTCTCATGTAATCTTCAGGATTGGGAATAGGGTCACATATGGAGGCTGAGAGCTTAACCCCATGTTGCATGGGGAAGGAGGCTTCCTTGCATCCATCCATCTGAGCATCACTGAGAATATCAAGAACATATTTTCTTTGGTTTAAGAGAATGCCTGCAGAGGATCTGGATATTTCCATTCCTAGGAAATACCTTGCAATACCAAGGTCCTTGATAGTGAATTGCCTGTGGAGAGCTGCTTTGGTAGCTGCAATTTCAGAGACTGAGCTCCCCATGATGAGCATGTCATCCACATAGACAAGAGCTATTGTCATGTGGCCACTTGTTGTTTTGATGAACAAGAAGAAATCATGAGATGACTGAGAATATCCTAGACTGATCATGAACTTGGTAAGCTCATGATTCCATTGTCGACTAGCTTGCTTTAGTCCATACAAGGACCTAGTCAACTTGCACACATGGCCTGTAGGAACCTTGTAACCAGGGGGGCTCATATAGACTTCCTCCTCCAAGTATCCATGCAAAAAAGCATTGTTGACATCCAATTGATGCAACTGCCAACCCTTGCAAGCAGCAATTGCAAGGAGAATTCTTACTGTGGACAATTTGGCAACAGGTGAGAATGTTTCCTTGTAGTCTCTGTCCTTGAGTTGGTTGTACCCTTTAGCTACCAATCTGGCCTTGTATCTCTCAACTGTTCCATCAGGTCTGTATTTGACTTTGAATATCCATTTGCAGCCAATAGTTTTCTTTCCTGGAGGAAGAACAGTTACATCCCAAGTGTGGTTAACTGTTAGAGCATCCAGTTCCTTGGACATGGCAGTCTCCCATTCAGGAATACCTTTAGCCCGAGAGTAGGAGTTGGGTTCAAAGATTGAGCAAGCATTGACAAGAGAGTGAACATATTCTGGTGACAAATGTGATAGATTGGTGATGGCAAATACAGCAAAGGAGTCTGACTGAGAGGAGTCAGGGCTACCTCTGAATGGGAGATGAGAATATGTGAAATCTTGGAGTCTAGCAGGCCTAGTGATGTGTCTCTTTAGATTCAAGTGAGGGTGTTCAGGAGAAACAGAAGTGTCTAGAGGCTGGATGTGAGGTGTAGAGGCTGATAATGGAGAGGAGTGTGGGGAATGGGCAGGCACAGGTGACTGAGTAACAGAAGGTGAGCTTTGAGGTGAAGGTGACTCAATATGGTTGGGAGATAGATCAATGGAGGGGCTGCCAGATATGGGAACCCACTCAGTCATAGAATCCAAGGGATCACTGGTTAGAAAATCATTTTGATGAACAAACAATGGAACTTCTGCTTTGTGTTTGAATGGAAACACATTTTCTTCAAATTTTACATGTCTACTGATGATGACTGTTCTTTTTTCCATATCATACAGCTTGTAAGCCTTTTGATTTGGTGGGTACCCAAGAAAGACACATCTCCTAGCAACTGTCCCTAGTTTATCCCTATAATCATTGGGTTGAACAGCATAACACAAGCATCCAATGACTCTCAGTTGATCATATGTTGGAGATGTGTGATATAGAACCTCAAAAGGTGATTTCCAGTTGAGAGAGGGAGTAGGCATTTTGTTGATGAGATGTGTTGCCCCAAGAACACAATCTCCCCAAAACTTTAAGGGTAGGCCAGCATGCATCCTAATTGCCCTGGCAGTTTCTAGTAAGTGCCTATGCTTTCTCTCTACTCTGCCATTTTGTTCATGCACCCCAGGGGCTGCTCTTTGGTGTACAATTCCTCTTGAGTCAAAGAGCTCCTTGCATCCCTTTTGAGTGAACTCTGTCCCATTATCAGTCCTTACTGTCTTAACAGATACTTTGAACTGATTTTCAACCATATTTAGAAAGGCAGTGATCAGTCTCAACACTTGCATCTTATCCTGCATTAAGTAGACCCAAGTGCACCTAGAGTGATCATCTAGTATAGTGAGGAAATACTTGGCCCCACACATAGCTGGGACCTTGTATGGACCCCAAACATCCAAATGCAAGAGTTGAAATACAGTCTCAGCCATAGACACACTTCTGTCAAACTGTAATTTGTGTGCCTTAGTCATTGCACAAACATCACAATGCAAAGTCTGAATATCTGTAGAAGTACACCCAGGAATATGTTGGAGTTTTGAAAATGACATATGTCCCAATCTGGCATGCATCAAGAGCATGTTATTACAATTAACAGTGTTCAAAGAAGAGAAAAATTGCAACTGAGGCTGGGGAATCACACCAGTCTTCAACACATATAACCCTTTGTCTTCAACACCTCTTGCAATGACAGCCTTAGTTGTAAGGTCCTGTAACCAACAACTCATAACATCAAAACTAAATCTCAACTGTTTCTCATACACACACTTAGAGACAGACAACAAGTTATGTCTGAACTGTGGTACCAAAAGCACATGCTTCAACACCAATTTTGAACTCAACTTGACTGTACCAAACTGTGTCACTGTGATGCAATTGCCATCAGGTAACCCAAGTTTGATAGCAGGCTTGAAATCAAAAACTTCTGAGAAAATGTTGCAATCAAATGCAATGTGATCTGTGGCCCCAGAGTCCACAATCCACAAATCATTTTCAGATTTATTCACACCAATTAGAAAGGAAGAACTTAAGGTACCTGCAAAATGCACCATGGCCTGATTGGCATTGCTATCAGTGCTTTCCACCTGAGATTTTCCTTTCATGAGCTTCAAGACTTCCTGGAATACAGCATTCACAACTGCTTGGTCAGGTTTGCTGGTGGCATAAGTATCTTCTTCAAAGGGACTCTCATGCTGTGTTGATTCAAACTGAGCTGCAAACTTCCCAGTGGGTCTAGGCTTCACTTCATCTTTAGGCCCTCTAAACCACTCATGGTACCCTATGATTTTGAAGCAAAATTCCTTGAGATGACCTCTCTCACCACAATGATCACATTTCCTTTCCAGCTTAGCTCTCTTATAATCTCTGTAGCTTTGTTCAGAATTCTTATCAAAATACCTGGACTGATCACCATTCCTGTAATCTCTATATCCTTTCACAGCATCAGCCTCACTCTCCAACTGATAGCTCCTGTCAGTTTGCCCAAACCTGTCCTGTGGAAACCTATCAAACTGCTATGACACATTCAACGCATTTTGTTCACCTTGAATGGCATTAGTAACTCCCTTAGATCTCTCTATCTGTGTAGCCATCTGAAATGCTTTATTCAACCCTGGCATAGGATCCTTAGACAGTATGTTGCTTCTTAAATTCTCATAAACATCATTCAATCCCATCAAAAACTGCATCACCCTAGCTTTCTCTTCTCTGTCAACAATCCTTTTCAGTAGTGCACAACTACAACCATTCATACTACCACAGTTGCATATAGGGACAACATCTAAGGATTTCAATTCATCCCAAATTTTGCTCAATTTGCCAAAATAAGCCCCAACAGATAAATTGTCTTGCCTAAGGTTGGCTAGATCCCTACGCAGCTGGTATACTAAAGGATCATTAGATTCAAAGAATCTTTCCTTCACTTCATCCCAAAGTTCCTTTGAAGTCTCAACATACATCAAGCTTTTTGCAACTTCTCTTGTCATAGAGTTAAACAGCCAACACATGACCATCTGGTCAGCTCGCATCAATTTTTCAAACTCCTCGCTATTTTCTGGAGGTCTAACACAACTTCCAGTTATGAATCCTAACTTGACTTTCGCTCCTAGTGCCATTTTTATACCTCTACTCCAACTCGTGAAATTGGCACCATTAAAAGGATTCGAGACAAGTACCATACCTGGATTATCTGAGTTTGATAAGAACAAAGGATTGACATGTGCATTGGCCATGTCGTGCATCATATCTCCAAACTGGATGCCTTGATTTGGCAAATTCCATCCTCTTTCAGCTCCTGAGCCCGGTGCTGGAGGAGTCACATATGTTCCTCTGCCTTGTCCATTTGCATCACCACCGACGCCAGATGACTGTCCTGCTCCTCTTCCAACCATACTGACTTTTGCAAAGCTAGATCTAATCGAAAATCGCCAGAAACGGAACACCAGAAACTAGAGCAACACAGTTCTCCGAATATCACTTGAATTTCGAAGCGAGATCACACACAAAACACAGATCGCAACTCAGCGCTCTGATACCATTTAAAGACTATGAATATCAAGCAATCAATTGCACAAACAAATTGAGTTTAAGAAAAATCGGAAAACCTCCATTGGAGGAGCTCAATTGAGCTTGCAATCGAAGGTGAGTTTGTTACAACCTCCAAAACAGAATTTCCGCCTTTTGTATCAATTGGGATTGAACATGAAAAGACCAATCTACCCTTCTGTAACCCAGCTATATTTTTGATCAATTTGTGACCAAAAATGTGGAGTGTATATACACACTCATATAGACATTACATAAACTATTACGTTTTTTTCGCCGATTGGGGTGTCGCCCCTGAACCTATATCCACCATCCAAATTAAGCTCAAACAAAGAAAAATGTAAGTAAAAATTGAACCACATGTAATGTATACAAGTACAACTAATATAAGTGGATTTAATTAGGGGTGGGCGACCCATCCCTAAATTCTTTATACAAGACATTTTATTTAAAAAATCAAAACATAATTTAGAGTTGTAGGTCAATTTAAGTGGGAACTTTATTCCGAATTTATTTTTAAAATGTTTTATCTATAGCAAGTAAAATAAACAAGGGGGTTTCAACTTTCAAGTACATCAATAGTTTAAGTACATATTTTCAACGGAAATTTCGCCTGGTACCCCCGAGGTATAGTCTATTTCGCCCGGTGTACAAAACTTTGACCAAATTCGCCCGGTACCCCTGAGTTATATGCATATTTCGCCTCGTGCCCCTCCTTGGTTAAAACTGACGGCCTTAACGTTACTCCGTTTGTTCTTTCTGGGCGTTCAATTTCAAAAACGCAACATAGAAGAAACAAAGGAAGGAGAGGAGAATCGAACCTGAGGACCAGGAATCGCCGGCACCAAGAGAAGTGACAGTCGCCGGAGGCGCCGGAAGGAGAGGTGGAGACGCCTAGTACCCGCCGGAGGTGGTGGCGCCAGGTATGCCCCTTTCGAAAAATTAGGGTTTCGATTTTTTTACGATTTGTGTTCATTATCATTGTGGTTTAAAAGGTTGATTTGGGGTTCTGATTTATGGTTTCAATTTGGAAAAAAACAGTTCGTTCACCTCCTTTGAAAGAAACTAACAATTAGTGTAATTTGTGTGCATTTCCTCCTGAGCTACAGTCGAATGGGAGAGGTAATTGTAGAGTAAAGTAATTAGGGTTTAAAATTTTGTTAACCTCATATCTCTAAATTTGTCTTTGCTTTGATTATTCTAGGTAGGATGGGAGAAAAGATAGTGATACAAATGCGTTATATTCATCGTGAATATGTCGAATTTAAGGTGGATGATCCCGATAAGTGCAGTGTGTTAGATCTCTTTGTTGAATTGCTAGAGAGGGCTGAAAAAAATAGTATGTTTCTTCCCGAGAACCCAACTTTATGGTATGCGCACGAGTGCCAAAATTTTCAATTAGAGAGTGATAAAGATGTTGTGAAGATGATGGATGTATTTAGTGGGAAGAGGTTGATTAAACTAGCAATTGGATCCGGTGACTCACCATCTAGGAATCTAGAACTTGCAAGGAGTTTGATTGAGTCGAAAAGGCCGGTAGAAAGGTCGAGTTACGGTAGTCAACCCGCATGTAGTAAGAAGGTTCCTGCTACTACGGCAAGAAGGAAGGGGACTTATGTAGCAAAATCCCAAAGTCATTCTACACCTAGTGAACCCACTTCCGGTGAAGTTAGTAGGACAAAAGATGTTGTAAATGATTATGTCGCCCCTGATCTTGAGTTAGTTGATGCTGATTTGTTTAATGTTGAAGTTGCTGATGCTGATTTGCCTAGTAATGCATTATGTAATGATGATAATGAGCCTAATGCTAACTTGCATGATAATAATGCACTTCTTTCGGCCTCAATTGATGAGTGTGATGGTAATGATGGTTTTGGAGGTAATGGCACGGACACAGATGATTATTTCGATAGAATTTATGATAATGGGGAGTTATATGGTGATAATAGCTTTGGGAATATAAGATTGAAGACATGGATGATTTTTTTCGACAAGGAAGCGTTTATGAACGTTGTGAGAGATTATTGTGTTCAAGAGGGTTTCTCCCTTGTGGTAGTAAAAGCAGATCAGATTCGGTACACTGCTGTTTGTGCACAATCATAATGTAACTGGAGGATTCATGCCTCAAGACTCGCCGATGGAGTTACTTGGGCAATTAAGTCACTAAATGACACTCATAGTTGCCTTAAGCTCACAAAATTCAACTCAATGGCGACTCCAGAGTGGGCTGCGAGGAAGTTGCTTGACCATGTGAGAGCGGATGATGATATTAAAGGACCGACAATGCAAACTCTCTTGATGAATAAGTATGGGATAAACATGAAGTCGACTTCATTGTACAAAGCAAGGGCGATTGCCCTGACCATCATTAATGGGAAGCCCGATGCGTCCTATGGGAGTTTGCCGGGTTATTGTGAAGTGGTGAAATCATCTAACCCCGGCTCCAGGGCTCATATTGCATGGGTACATGCTGGTAATGATCCTGAAAGGCCCTTGCAGTTTCGGAACGTGTTCATATCTATGAAGCCCATGATTGATGGTGTCATCCATGGTTGTAGGGGGTTGATTGGAGTCGATGGATGTCATTTGAAGGGAAAGTATGGCGGTGTTGTTCTGGCAGCTGTTGCAGTTGACGGGGAGAATGAGATATTTCCTCTAGCATATGGGGTGTACGAGAATGAATGTAAGAGGACATGGTCGTCTTTTTTCTATCATCTGAGAGAGGTTTTAAGGGCTGCTGATAGGGCTAATTGGTGTATCATATCAGCTAGACAAAAGGTAACATTTCTTTTTATTTTAGCGATTAGTTGTAATATTTTTTGGTTGTTATACAACTAATTACTTTGATTTTTCCAATGTAGGGGGTTGACCCGGCCCTTGCAGAAGTGTGGCCAACAGCGGGAAGGCGTTATTGTTGCACACACCTTTGCGCCAACTTCAAGAAAGCATTTCCGGGATTGCCTGTGAAGGAAGTCTTTTGGCAATGTTGCAAAGCATTCTCGGATCACAAATTTAAGAAATCAATGGAGAAGGTGGAAAGTGTAGCTGGGACAGATGCTTTGAATTGGCTTAAGGACTTGGGCGAATTTCAAACTTGGGCAAGGTTTCATTATGACCCAAGTTTGCACGCTCCTCACACCTCAAGCAACTTCGTGGAGTCTTTCAACTCGACACTAGGAGCGGATAGATGTCTACCCGTATTATCTTTGCTTGAAGGTTTGATTATACACCTTCCGTTCAATTCCTTATGCCTTTGTTCGCATCTGTTGGTGCAAATCTTGCTGCTGTAGCTTCTGTTATCGCAGCTGTTGCATCTGTTATCGCAGCTGTTGCTGCTGCAGTTTGTGTTTATACTTGTGTGTTGTTATACATCTTTCGCAGAGTGATTTATGGGTGAATTGGTGCTTTGGTTTGATCTGATATTTAGGTATTAGACGAACAATGATGGTTAGACATTGCAAGAGACAAGAGGATGCCAAAAAGTTGCCTCTCGAAGGTATTACTGAGTATGCAAAAACTAAATTGGCAAAGGCAGTTACAGCATCCCGGTCATTGCAGGTACATCTGAATAATCGTACTAACTTTTTACATCGATTGTAACATGTGGAACAACTTATTCGGATATCCTCATTGCTAACCTCCCGACGGAGTCATTCTCATCATAGGTTTTCAAGGCATCACCCACTGAGTATGAAGTTACAGATGGTACCTCTGCATTGGCGGTTGACATCAATGCTTGTACGTGTGGATGCGGTGAATGGCAAATTAGAGGAATCCCTTGTCGACATGCAGTGAGGGCTATAATCGAGAGCAGGGGTCACCCGGAGCATTATGTATCTAATTGGTATTCCACAAGAATGTACAAACAAACTTACTCTGTGAATTATAGGTAATCTTCCTGAACAAGGAACTCTCTACCAATTGAACTAAGATTTGCCATGAACTAGGAACTCTCTCATCTCTACATCTTTTTAGGGCGGTCCCGGACGAAGAACAGTGGCCTTCATTTGATCTACCGAGAGTAAATCCACCTGTCATGAAAAGGGGAGTTGGAAGACCGGCGAAAACGAGAAGGCGGCAAGAGGGGCAAGCACCAGCAGGAAAGAGATCTCGCCTCGTGCGGTGTGGAAGATGCCAGGTATTGGTTTAGGAGAACATGATTTCAATCAAAATTATCCCTGATGTTTTGAGATGTTAATTATGTGTGATTTATGAATCTGTTTTGTTATACAAGGCATACGGACATAATGTGAAGACATGTAAAGGTGGACCAACTGCGAAGGAAGTAAAGGCACAAAAGGGCATCCGAGTTCAACGGAGATCAAAAAAGGCGAAAAAACAGGAGTCAAGCTGCCCTGAACAACTACAATGTGTGGAAGAAGTGAGGTCTTCAGCCCCATGGATGGAGGGGGCTCAGTAGAAGAATAGCTATTTTGGAACATATTTCAATTCACTTCACCTCTGGGAACAATATCATTTTGTTAAGTTTTAGGATTTAAATTAATATCTTTTGTTGTGTTTTAGGGGTGAAATTGATATCTTCTGTTGGGGTAGTAGTGTGAGAACAGTGAACACCAAGTGTGAGAACAGTGAACACCTTCAACATTAACATTATGTTGTTCTGCTTGTTCTTTATTGTTGTTAAAGATTCATGTTAGGTGCCATCCTTTACAAAAGACTATTCCTGAATTGGTAACAAACTATCAAGCAATATTCAGTGAATATATTGATGGCCTATGTGGGATTCGAACCCACATTTTTGTGTCGAAGCACAATGCTCTACCAATTGAGCTAATAGGCCAAAAAAAATTGAAATACAACCATAAGATAGACTACAAGTACCATATGTGTTCTTTGCACAATCCAATAACAAACTAATTAACCAATGGTTGCACAACATACAAATAGAGTTCCTGCATTAAGCAAAACTAACTTCACCCTTATTTTCTACACAAAACACACATTAACGATTCAAAATTCGCCAATTCTGCAAACTGAACTGATGACCACAATAGATAACCATGAAATAAGATGGCAAACTGAACATATAACCATGAAATACGTCCGCAAACTGAACTGATGACCACAACAGATAACCATGAAATAAGATGGCAAACTGAACATATAACCATGAAATATGTCCGCAAACTGAACATTTTGCAGTTTCGAATTGACTGAAAAATAAGACAGAAAAACTAAAATTTGGGCAAAACCTGTCTAAAGCTTGAAAGCCTGTGTAAAGCTTAAAACTTTGAAAGCAGTTGGGAGAGTCCTTTGCTTGATAACCCACCATATCTCTGATTTTTTCTGACTGTAAAGTCTTGGGTATATTATCAGTGGTTTTCCTCTCTTATTCCTGCAAAAAATTTGGAAGGAAAAAAATAGACAGTCAACGATTAAGGTTTTCCTCTCTTATTCCTGCAAACAAAACCCGGATCGATCACAGTAGATGCTAGATGGTGCACAAATTGAGGTTTTACAAACAACTATTGAGGTTTTTTAGGGGAAAATTGAAATTCATAGAAACAAGACAGGAGCAACTCAAATTCAGTCCAACCCCAATCTGGTGATCAGCAATTCGAACTAATCAAAAATAAAAACCCAATTCGAAACCCCTATTTGCATAAATCAAAACCCCAATTTGCAAACAAAAATTTGAACCCTAAATCGACATACCTGTTGGTGCCTCCACCACCTCCTCCGGCGATTCCTGCACCGCCTCCACCGCCCCTAGCGGAGCCTCCGGCGACTGCCTTGGTTGTCGCCGATTCAAGGACGGGCTCTGCGTCTCCTTCTCCTCCAGGTCCGGCGTCGCTCTTCTTCTTAAATTCCTTCGTTTTTTTGTTCGTTTCTGAGTCTCCTTTTCGTGTGTCATCGCTATCCTTCCGGCGATTCCTGCTTCTCCTCCAGGTCTGCGTCTCCTTCTCCTCCAGGTCGGGCGTCTCTTGCTGCCGGCATTTCCTGCTCCTCCGGCTGTCACCTCTCTTGTTGCTGCGTTTTAGAAATTGAATTAGGGCTGTTAGTTTAGGGGATGTTAGTTTTACAAACGGAGTAATGTTAAGGCCGTCAGTTTTAACCAAGGAGGGGCACGAGGCGAAATATACATATAACTCAGGGGTACCGCGCGAATTTGGTTAAAGTTTTGTACACCAGGCGAAATAGACGATACCTCAGGGGTACCAGGCGAAATAGACGATACCTCAGGGGTACCAGGCGAAATTTCCGTATTTTTAAACAATAGTTTCAAGCACATTATTAGTTAGTAAGTATAAACCATTTCATATATCTCGACTCACATCTCATTGTTATCAAATAAAAATTTGAGTCTACATCGACGAAATTTGTAGATCTGCCTCTGAATACATATCAAATGTGCTCAAATCATGTGTTTGAAAAACCTTTATAAATGTTATGAAAATAAAAATGTTGATACTTTGTTGAAATGAAGGAAAGAGTTGCAATTTTATGAAAATATCCCCGTATTTAAAAAAAGGTTAACCGGTTTTAAAGGTTTTCAATTTTTAGGGCTTGAAGACGAGATCATTAGTTAAATAAGGATGAGATCTCCTAGACTTTATATTATTTTTCAACAATCATTAACATGTTAGATTATTTTTCTAAAATATGTCCAATAAAAACGTGATTTTTTTTATACAATCTAATAATATAATCCATTTTGAAATATATATATATATATATATATATATATTTTGTTTTTAAGTATTCCTCTTAAAATTTTAATGTTTAACATATTTTATTAAAAAACTCGACTATAAAAATGGTCAAGATCGACTATTAAAAAAACGTTTTGATTATTCGAATGTATCACCTTCACCTTTTTTTTTTTAAAAAAAAACGGCAAAAGATGAGCTTAAGAAACGGCTTTGTAGGACCTAAGCCGACTTAAGCGGAGCACGTGCCGAAATTACCCTTCGATTTGCGAAACAGTAAGTAGATACCGTACATCATTTTCCACGTGCTCTAAATTACACACCTCACCTCCTACGGCGCCTATCAAATGGACCCCACCAATTTATTTTTTAATTATTTTGAAAAAAACATGCCTTGTGCTGTTCAAAATCCAGCGCATTTTGTGTTGCTTTCGTGTTCCTAAAGCGTCTGCGTGTATAAAACCCCAACCCCCTCTTCAATTTCAGTTCATATCCGTACCCCCAATTTCCCACCTACTTCATCCGATCGAATTTGATTTCTCCGATTGAGAACATGAACTGCAATCTGGAGCTCCGGCTGTCGCACCCGCCATCGCCGCCGGTGATTCCGAATCAACAACAAAGCCAGCCGCTTACTATCTTCTACGACGGCCGGATCCTCGCCTGCGACGTCACCGAGATTCAGGTACTTCATCCGATGCTGAAATTAATTCTATTCAACGCCGTCTCTTGCGAAAAATGTTATAAAGATTCGATCTTTCGTGGTAATTGCTTTGCAGGCGAGATCAATTTTACGGCAGGCGTGCGAGGAAGTAGATCGCGAGAGATGTGATCGGAGGAGCAATTCGGAGGCGAATGTGTCCGATTCGGCGGCGTTCACGAGGGTGCCAATGTGGACGCCGCAGGGAACTCAGCTTCCCAGCGCTACGTCTTCGTCTTCGTCTTGCCCGTCGATGAAGAAGTCGTTGCAGAGTTTCTTGCAGATGAGGAAGTACAGGCGGCTAGCGACGTCCCCTTATAGTACCGCAAACCGCAGAGATTGATTCGATGAAAGGGGATCGAGATTGAGTTGATCATGATTTTGCTAGTTTGTAATTATTTAAGTACCTAATTTTTTTTTTGGTGGACGCACATATATACATATATATGGAATGGTATGTATTTTAGAGGATGTATCTTGCTTGCTTTGATGTAGAAAATCACATATTGAGCATATCTTGTTTGCTTTATTATTTTAGTTTATAAAGTCCCCAAACATTAACATTTCATTATATCATTAAGGGCTTTATTTGATAAAAAAAAAGGTTAGGAATGCCTTTGTAATTTATTTTTTAGTACATAGACAATGATGAATTAAAATAAAGTTAGGAACCCATTTTTAATTATTTTATGGTATTCAAAGATGAGTTCTCAAATAAAAATAGTATAAACAAATGCATCAATAATAGTATAACCAAATGCATCAATTTACTACATTCTCCTCGGCATTTTCGGGTTAGGCGCGTTTGTTCGACTAGGGCTATTTATTGCCGCTTTTTGTATTGCGTCGTTCTTCATTTTAAGTTGTATGTTTGACGGTTCGCCGTGAGTCTATCAGTCTCTCGAGGAACCAGGTTTGTCTGGTCCTTGAATTATTTCATAATAAAAAAAAATGCACCAATTTACAATTTTTTTATTAGGAAATAATTCGGGCGAGCGATCTCTACCCGATGACATCCTTATAGATCGGATGAGGTCAAGCAGACCAAGATTGTTGTGTATACCGACACCCCAGACAGAGTGGAAAAGGTGTGCAACCTTATCAGCCACTCTGTTGCCTAACCGGGGTACATGAAATAAAGAAACTTCTTTCAAAGTCGATAGTAAGAGTTTAACATCCGATAAGATTAGTTCAATTTCCCATGGACAGTTAGTATTTTGCTTTAGATGGTTTATGATTATCATAGAGTCGCCTTCAATGTGGAGTTTGTCCATATGAAGTTGTACAGTGTGTTGGATTCCGACCTTAAGAGCAAGAGCATCCGTTTTCAAAGGGCTCTGTTTGCCAAGTTTATGATAACAAATCTGTATTGGACGTCCTTCCCAGTCTCGGAAAATTGCTCCTACAGAGCTGTCATTATTAGCAATTATAGATCCATCAAATTTTAGCTTGAAAATACTTCTAGGAGGTTTGCGCCATGTGATGTTATCCTTCTTTTTCTTCTTCTGCATGTAATTGGGGTTTCATAGATATGCCTAAGGGGACCTCCTCCTCCAAACTATACTCTAAGCGAGATGTTTTACTCAAGTTGTCCTTATGGGTTTTAATAATACATAATGAACTGTCTCTGTTAGGTATGGGGACCTATATGTTGGTTTCGAATGTACCAAGCTGTCCACCACAAGAAGGCTAGGTCAACCTTAGCCGTCGACCCGTCGTGGTAAGATTGTTTCCTAGGAAGGTAATAATAGGTTTTATTTCTCGTGAAATGATTTATCATATTGGATATTGTTGAGTTTATGTGTGTGGGTAAATGAAAGAGAGAGTGTACATATTGGCATTCTAAAAGTATGTGAACATCATCTTCCACCGTGCAATTACACATTTTACAAATGGAAGGTAGTTAGGCAAGCCTAGAGACAGTGGGGAGTCCATTCTGACAAACTTTCCATAGAAAGTTTTTTTTTTATCTTAGAAGGAATATCTAAATTCCATATCTAGGCGTTATTATCTATGTTCATAGCAGATTGAGCTATGATTAGCTTATAAGCACTCGACGTTGTGTACCGACCGGCCTTGTCAGGCCACCAATATAGGCAGCCTCAAAAGGCGAGATAGGAAGCGGAATGCCCACTATTTCATTGACTATTTCATTTGGTAAAACATTGTTGATTTTTTTCGTCCACCATCGACCACCTAGAATGTACTCACTGACGGTTTCCTCTATGTTGTTGATTTGAGGGCAATCGTTCCTAGATTGCAGAGATTAAGTTGTTATCCAATTATCCGTCCAAAATTTAATAGAGTTTCCATTTCCTACTTACCAGATTAAATCTGTCTTAAATTTATCAATAAGAGTTGTCGGTTTTTCCCATTGCCAAGAAGAATAACCACTTTTCTTATATTCCAAGATGTTAATTAGCTGAACGAAGATATTTGTGTTTAATGAGTGTAACCCATACATTTTCTGGTTCCGCCAATATTTTTCATAGTAATTTCATTTGAATAGCTTCATTCATCTCCTTAGATTTCCTAATTACAATCCCCCCATATTTTTTTGGTTTGCAAATCCTATCCCAGCTAATAAGCGGGCGGTGTTGAAGGTCTTTATTTCAAAAGAACAATCTATTAATCTGGTCAAGTTCTTTATGTATTGTTGAAGGTAACAGGAAGTTTTACATTGTATACATTTGTTTGGCTGATAAGTTTGTGTTGATAAGAATTGCACGTCCCTGTTGTGATAGAGCGTTGGTGCGCCATTTACTTAATTGTTCTTTGGACTTACATATGATGTC
The DNA here is from genome assembly GCA_037127255.1 of Persicaria tinctoria. Lineage (NCBI taxonomy): Eukaryota > Viridiplantae > Streptophyta > Magnoliopsida > Caryophyllales > Polygonaceae > Persicaria > Persicaria tinctoria. The sequence goes on along the minus strand of JBANSL010000016.1, from coordinate 4,721,445 downwards.
TTCAAAGATGTGTTTTTTTACTCTACCATTAATAATCGGACATTTTCCAATGAATTTTCATTTGTAATACTTAAGCAACAACTAAGTTCAAATATCCTAAAGTTCGGAATGCCTTTTGTGGGTTGGAAGCTAGATTTATAATAGTTGACTTTTTGTCCAGAAACTTTACAATAAGTATCAATTATACCTTTTTTCATGTCTAGTTTTATTTCCATCCAACCCTCCTTACCTTTACGCGATCTAAAGGAGTGGAATATTTCGTGAGCTATTAGGACATTGCCTTGGATGACCATGTCAGACACAAAGGCACCTTATAGAGGGTGGATTAGTTTCCCGATAATTGTTTTGATTCTTTCTGTCAAAATTTTTGAAATGATTTTATATAAAGTGGAACATAGACTGATTGGGCGATAATGACTGGTGGTAGTAGGGTTCTCCCTCTTTGGTAGTAATGAAATGAATGTATGGTTTATTTGTTTAAGAATTTTCCCGGAGTGGAAAAAACTCTTAACCTCTCTAATAATAGAGACACCCACAATATCCCAATATTTTTTTATAAAACTCGGCAGTAATTCCGCCAGGGCCTGGGGATTTTTTATTACCTAAACTAAAAATAGCAGATTTAATTTCCTTGTTGGAAGGATATCGAATGAGGAATTCATTTCCAGAAGTTTTAATAGAAGATTGAATTAGGTTAAGCATTTCATCGAGAAGACTACCATCGATAGCCTCTTGTTTGAATCTTTTTTCGAAGTCGTTTTTAATTTTGTTTCTTACATTTTCCTCTCCTATTATCAGAGTGCCTTCCGACGTAGTTATGTTGCGTATTTGTTTTCTATGTCTTCTCGCATCAATTTACAATATTTGGTAGTAAGGAGAAGTCACCTTTTGTCAAAATATTATTTATTCAATTTTCATCGTTGACGAAGAGGTATCAAGTACCTCTATAGAGTCGAACAAGCCGAGTATTACTTGTTCATATTTAGCTCGTTTTAGAAACGAGTCGATCTTGAGCTGAGCCTAAATTTGGACTTGAGTTTAAAAATGTGCTCATACTCGACTCATTTAGGAAATGAACGAGTTCGAACTGAGTTTTTTTTTTTAGCATTAAGCAACCCTATTTGCTCATAATATAGTAATTTAAAGGAAATTTGAGAAATTTTATAAAATTCGAGCTATTCAAACTTAAATCAAGCTTAAAAATATAATCATATTCGGCTTGTTTAGAAAACGAATGAGTTCGAGTCAAGATTTTATCGAGTCAAGTTCGAGCTACTCTATATAGCACCCATAATTGTGTTGAACCTATCTTAACTTTAATAATATATTTGAGTTGAACCTATCTGAACTTTCCCTAAAAAATAATATTAAAAAAATATGTCATTAAAATTCCTTATTGCAGCTCATCACTTGGTTTGGACTCAGAAAGGTAAATTTCAAAATTAAGCGGAAGTGGGTTTTTGTTTAAAATAAACAAAAGCTTAGATATGACATGACGATATAGAAGGCGAATTGCTAGCAATATTTGACAAATTCTTACCTAAATGCATGACCAACAAAAATTCTTACCTAACTTATAATTAATTAAGTGAAGAAAAATTAATTAGTGAATGTTTTAAATCATAGTCCATAGAGGATGAACCTCGATTTAATAAAGTAATCAGTACATCTTGGAAAGAAAAGATTAGGGTATGCTCCGTATCAAACTTTTTTAAAGTAATAAGAAGAAAATGCCAAACTCCTAAGCATTTTTTAAACAGTGAGGATCCCTATAACCCCGGGTGTTACACTTAATTATTTCATATATAAATTTATATTAAAAAAAATTTCAAATTTATATTTATATTCTATACACTAATATTAACATATTTATAAAATTTTATTATGAAAAATGATTATTAAAAATTACGGATAATTAAAAGATTGATTATTTTAAAAAATAATTTTTTTATTTTTCAAAAACATATATTTTCAAAATAAAAGTTTATAGAGATGTTAATATAAGTATATATGGTATAAATATAATTTTTAAAATTTTTTTAATATAAATTTATACCCGAAACAATGGGTGTAACACCAAGTGTAAGTGTGTAACACGTAAATTTATAATTATTTAAAAAAAACTTTTGAGATTTATTTATTCAACATTTATACCACCGTCATTCACAACTTTCAAACATTAAAAGCTTATACAATATATTGTACTTAGAAATTGGGCTAATGCGTGATACACTTGTACAAGGTGGATCGTTTTTTTAGAATCGGAGGTGGACATCCCCCAAAAATAAAAATAATATTAATATATATTTTTCTCGTCCATGGTTTTAATTTTTATTATAAGTTTTAATTCGATATATAGGCAAAAAGTTATTCATATTTGAAGATTAAACCGAGACAAATCAATTAAAATGTAAACTGTCAAATCAGGATACTTATATATTTTGGTAAAACTTATATACTTTTGTATAGTTAAATCGAGAGATTCGAATTAGTAAGTTATATTGGAATAGTTTATAATCATTCAATAGATGATTTATATTTTTCTTCTATTTTTACATTTATAATAACGGCAAAAATTATTATCAATAAATTTTCGCCTCAAATGGGTGTGTTTTGTATTCTAATATATTTTAATTGCAATACAATTATAATTATGAAAATTTGAATAGCTAGTGTTTGGTTAATAATTTTTACATTGTATTTAAAATAATATAAAATTTGAATAAAATAACTTGTAAATTGTGTTAACCAACCATCCACTATTGCTTATGATTACCTTATAAAATTAATGTAATTGATTAACATAATTTATAATATATTTTATTAAAATCTTTATATTATTTTAAATATAATTAAAATGCATTGAAATCCAAACAAACCTGAACTCTCTGTGTTAGATTATACTCTACACTACTTTTCTACAAACTATATTTGTGGTCTTTTATGGCATGCCTCCATCTTCATGGACTGATCCATTTCACTCTTACCATCTTGGCCCATTAATCCAACATGATTATTAGGATGGAAAAAATTGTGCACCAATTATTTAGATATAGTTATGTTTGATTAACGGAATTGATATTTACATCCACATTTTTTTACTTTATATATCGCATATTTTAAAAATAAAAATAAAAAATAGAGCATGCTCCTTTCTAGTCACAAGTCTGGAGAGACAGGGTGTGATGTATATAGGAAAATAAGAGGGTGAAAATAGCGACACCTTAATTAACCAACTTTCAAAATTATTGTAAATAGTAAAACGGTTTATCCGGGCATGCGATGTACCATGAGATCTACCATTGACACAATTTATGATAGAAGTTATGATTGGAGTCAATTATTTTCTTCTTCTATTATAACGACCTAAGTGTTCGAAAAAAATTGAAACTTGCCTACACGCTATAAAAAGTCACAAGAATAAACACCAATCACACGTTGATGTAGTGGTTATGGGGCTACATCTCATGCCAAGAGTTTCGAAGTTCGAATCCCCTTGGAAACATGGAGTCGCTTGTGAGTGGGAGGGTCAACCCAACCATTCCGGAATGATTCACCGGAAAGGACTTGTGGATAATAGTCATAGGTCCCCGGTTCGAACCCCGGAATGGCCGCTCTTTATTACCAATTCAAGGGAGGGTCAATCCCTTAAATGAGTCACATAGTACTCGATCTAGATGTAGAGCGACTGAGTCGATCGAACTGGCCTAAGATAAAAAAAAAAATGAACACAATCACTTATCAAGTTGATCAAGCTAGTTAACGATATTTAATCTAATTTTATCTTAGATATATGAACTATACTATAACAATTAACTTAAAAATAAACATTTAAAATTTAAGAAAATCACAACAGATAAAAAAAATCCGTTCGTTAAATAAATATAAATCTTTTTACTTTTTAAAATATTTTTAAAATATTCTTATGGAGACCAAATCTATATAAAATATTAATTTTCATACCTAGTAGTAATATATATAAAATTACATTAAAAATAATTAAAATAATTGATATTTTTATTTAAAATTTTCAGGAAAAAAACTTCATTTGCTTGTAAATCATATCTTGAAGGTATGTTCCTCTCTCTCTAGAGAAAAGCTCTCTCCTCTCTCTAGGATTCTAGAGAGAGAGGGACCACAAAACTACGACTTCGGTCGTTCTACTCCAGCTTCGGCCGCCATTAACCCGGCTCCGGCCGCCGCTCCGGCGTGTTTCCGGTTGGAAACCGTGCTCTATACAACCTAGTTCCGAGTTCTTTTTTGGTTTCAATCCAAACCAAAAATTAATTTAGGGCTTTTGTAGATCTGTATCTTCTACCCCTTTTAGAGGCTCTGTTGAACCGATTTGTGCAAATCCTCCCTCCTCTTGGATCGATGGTTCTGGAGGCTTCTTTTCGAATCTGCTCAACCCCGCTACCGCCCATCTCCCTTCGACTGTGGCGTGGTGGTTGATTTCGTACCCTTTGCCCAGCCGCATCCTCAACTGGCTTCAATGGTGGATTCACATCCGTCCTTGCTTCCCTCCCTCTCCGATCGTCTTCTCGGCGGCGGTTGGATAACGATTTGCACCCATGGCCTGGTTAATTGCCATGCCCCGAAAACCCCCAAATCCGCAACCCTCCTTTCAATTTCGCCCCGCCGCTCCTCTTCGTCGAGCTGCGTGGCTTGTTTATGCTCGAATTCACCATTGTCGGGTTCCTCCTCGGGTTTGCTGACGTCTACTTTGCCGCGTTGGGACTGATTTCCTTGCCGGCGTTTTACTATCCCGTGGATGTTGCGTAGCTTTCCTTGGCTTTGGTCCAAATTTGTGTTTGGGCCCGAAACAACCCTAAAACTTATGCTTTGGGCCCAAGGTTTTTTCTTGGGCCCGAGGCAGCCCGAAAATTGAAAATTAAAAATAAATATTAAGAAAAATACTTATACAGTGTAAACCCACCCGAAAGGGTAGTCTAAATCCCGAAAGGGCTTGCAAGTGCGCTCTCTACGAGGGTGGTTCACGGCAGTTGTTCTGGTTGTTCTTGGCGGTTCTGATCTGAGTTGGGGCTCGTGCGTCTGGTGTCGGGTCTGGCTGGGGTCGTGGCGGTGTGCATCATGGCGACTCCGTATTCCGGATATTTCCTCGGAGGTTCGTCTTCATCGCCCACAGGGGGACTCCTGATGTACCGCTGACCAGCGGTGTTATCTCTTGATAGCGCTTGGCTCCGTTCTGTTTTCGTTGTCCTCAGCTTTTATGGATTAGGCTCGTCTGTTCTTCTAGTGACTGTCTGTTTGTCGTCTTTGTTTTACACCTTTTTTTTATTATCATTGTATGTTTGACGGTTCGCCGTCTGCCGACTCTGTCGGCCTCTCGATGAGTCAGGTATGTCTGGCCATCGAATTTTTACCTGATAAAAAAAAAAAAAAAAAAAATTTCAGGTACTAAAAAAATGCTAAATCATATTTTCATATTTATCAATTTAGAATATCATTTCCCACGTGTATTTATCAATCCTCGCCTAGTCACCTCTTTAGAGCAACCCCAAGGGCATCCCCATTTTGGAGAAAATTCTGAATTTGGGGAATTTTGGGCCATTTTCAGGTCCAACAGCTTCCCCAGCCCATTCTCCAAAATAGGGTGGGAAGGAGAAAATTAGGGTAGCTTCCCCAAATGTGCAGCAACGCTAAATTTTTTGGAGAACCCTTTTTCCCACGTTCTTCCACTTTCAACTCTAAAAAACCGACTGCGAATTTGGATTGCTGCTCGACACTCTGCTTCTCCAGGTGAGCCTTCTTGAACTATTTTTCTCTCTTCTACCACCTTTGTTGGTTCAATTAATCAAATGACTTTTTTCATGCTCTGGTGAAAATTTTTTCATGCTCTGGTGAAATTTCAAAGTTAATTGAGCCTTCATTGTTAAGCAAATCAAAAACGTTTTTGGGCAAAAGTTGAGAATTGAAAAACCAAGCAATTCAGAACAGATTGGGATGCTCTTTTGAACAAAAACGTTAAGCATGATTATGCCTTATCAAAACGTTTACATAAAATTCTGAATTATAGAGAATTTCCAATCTGATTTTTTAGAGAAGGACAATCTGATTTTTAGAGAATATGGAACTGATTTTTAGTGTGGATTTGGCTTCTGTCGGTAAGATCTGCATTCTTTTTCTTTTCTGCAGTGATATAATCCTGCGTTTACCTGCTGTTTGGCCATTACAACTGAGCTTTTAGCCTTGTTATTTACCTGCGTTTACCTGCTGATGTTAAATATATTTTTTCCTGATTAATACGGGGTAAGATGGATTAAACCTATAAATTTTCGGGAGGAAAAAACCAAATAATCATTATTTATGGCTGTTGAAATTTTCTTAGATTTGTGTACTGCATAATTCTGAAATTGGTTGGACTTTTTTTTATCAATTGAAGTGGAAAATCAAGGTTAACACCTAACTTAGGCCTTGTACATCTCATCAGCTTTATGACTAGTTTGGCTGAATTTTTTTTTAACCTTAGACTCAGTTGTTAGCTCACTTTTGAAATTAAATGTTCTCTCTCAGGAGCCTTTATTTTTTATATGTAGGTAGTGATGTAAGATTGTGGACATAAATGTATCTAGAATCACACTCATCAGGGCTCACTGTTCCATTGAATGAGAAGGCGATCAGATCAATGATTCGGCCATTGATGAGATTCGATGAGTTGAAGGCACTGATTATGACAGAATAGTTACAATAACACAGCAAGAAGATGCAAAATGTAGATGAGGCAGAGAATGCATACCAAGCTGATGAGATGATCTTGTGCTGCTTCACAGATTTGTTCAGGAGCTCCATCATCATGATTTATGTGGAGAACTGTCAACAAATTAAGAGTCTGAAATTCACAAAGGTTTGATACCTGATTTGTGGAGAACACAAGAAATCAAAGTGAAAAAAAGAAGAAGCTGAGAGGAGTTTCTTGAAGAAACAGAAAGGGATAAATAATGATATGCGTTTGAGTGAGTTTCTTATAATGTGCCCTTTAGACAATCAAGACGTTACCATTTGAATCAAATTCATATAGCTTTAGACAATCAAGACGTTTGAGTGAGTTTCTTGAAGAAACAGAAGTTTTCATAAAAAAAAAGGACAATACAAAGGTGGAAAAACACGCTATTAATTTAAAGAAAGCAATTACTAATTGGCTCCATGCTTATTCCATAAGTGCTTAACAAGATCTTCTTGGAGTTGAGTGTGCATTTGTCGATCTCTAACCCGATGACGATTTGCGATAAACTCCATTATTGTTGGTGTACGCTCGAGCGAAAGTGAGATGTGTGGAATTTCATCAACGTGATCATATTCCTTTTCGATATCATGCATCTTCCTTAGTCTACGAATACACTCATGTTCATCACGCTCATCTTCGACAATCATATTATGCATAATTATACATGCCATCATAATATGTTTTAGGTTCTCCTTATTCCAAAGTCTTGCCGGGTTTCGGACAATTGCAAAACGAGCTTGAAGCACTCCAAATGCGCGCTCAACATCTTTCCTTGCTCCTTCTTGCTCTTTAGCAAAGTGTCGATGTTTATTTCCTTGTGGAGCTGGAATAGTCTTCACTAATGTAGCCCATGATGGATATATACCATCAGCAAGATAATATCCCATGTTATATGATCTCCCGTTGACTTTATAGCTAATCTGAGGGGCACTGCCTTCATCCAATCCACTAAATACGTAAGAACGCTCTAACACATTGATATCATTAAGAGACCCAGGCAATCCAAAGAAAGCATGCCATATCCACAAATCATATGAAGCTACAGCTTCTAAAATAATGGTGGGTTCATGAATGTGGCCAGTAAACATACCATGCCAAGCAGTAGGACAATTCTTCCATGTCCAATGCATACAATCAATGCTTCCAAGCATCCCAGGGAAGCCACGTCGTTCACCTATTGCAAGTAATCTCTTAAGGTCGTCGTTGGTTGGCGCCCTTAAGTACTCATCACCAAAAACTTCAACAATTGCTATGACGAACTTTTTTAGACTTTCAAGAGCAGTGCTTTCCCCAATCTGCACATATTCATCAACATAATCGGCTGTAACACCATATGCTAGTTGTCGAAAAGCAGTTGTTACCTTCTGAAGCGATGACAAGCCAAGATGTCCAGCGGCATCTCTCTTTTGAACAAAATAAGTATCATGCGCTACGGCAGCATCATGAATGCGCATGAAAAGAGATTGTTTCATTCTGCATCTCCTTCGAAAGAAACTACTTCCATATTTCGGAGGATCGGCAAAGTAGTCACGGAAAAGTCTTTCATGACCTTCACGTCGATCACGATGAACAATACGATGACCAATAATAGAACCGCGATTACCTCTTCTTGAACACCGATTAACATGCTTCTCTTCTTGGTCTTGAATAAGTAACAATTCTTCATATTCATCGTCAATATTGTCATCGTCATTCATAAATGTATCAAGTAGATAACGACTACTCAATGAACGATAAGCCATAAAATATATTTTCAAAAAGGTAAAAAAAAAAAAGATGAGCAAAGAAGATGAGAATGTGTTGAAATTTGGTCTTTAACGCCTACTGCCGAGAGTAAAGTGATGAAAGTAAAGTGATGAAATTATGCCTTTAATATACTACGGAAGTGTTTGTTTGAAGCTACCATAAATAGTTGCAAATTAATTAGTCATAGAAGGAGATTAGTAGTGAGAATAGGAAACAACCCACTAGGAGAATAGCAATAGGACTAGGAAACAACCCATTCTTCTAGCTAACTAATTGACGTATATAAAAAAATAAAAAGAAATTGAAATTGATAATATGCAATAGCATCTCTATATATATACACTCTGTGCAAATTTACTTAAAAAATTTCATTTCTATCAAAAAGATTAAAGCTTTTTTATTGGATTATTTTAGATTTTTTTTTTCACGAGGGACAAATCTCGTCCCGTCCCGTGATGGAAAAGACCCTATGGAATTCAAAAAGAATATTTCAATCCCGTCTCGATTTCGTCCTATAAAAAGTACGGGGATGGGACGCGGGAGTATATCAAATTTCACTAAAAAATTTTAGCAAAAAAGTCAATAAAAATATAATTTACAATTAAAAATTAATTTACCAATCTCCAAAATGGAGAAATTGTTAGAGTTGGCACAAAATATTTTTAGAGAAGATGAATGTTGATTCTCCATTTTGAAGAAATTTTGGGGAATCCATTGAGCATGCTTTTAGGAGGAGTTTACGGCGTCTGTCAACTTAACGACTCCACAAACCCTCCAAAATAATACTCCGTAATTTAGAAAAAAAAAAAAAAACAAGTTGCTAAAAATGACAGCGGATAATGTGTTGCATTCGTGTTTCATGAGTGTCCTCTTCCTTCTGTATAAAATCATTCAACCCCCATATCCCAAATCTCAATTCCCACCATTCGAATCAATTTCGATTCAGAAAACCGAAGATGAACTGCAATCTGGAGCTCCGCCTCTCGCAGCCGTTGTCGTCCCCACTCGATCACTTCAATCCGCAACAAGATCAGCTCACCATATCCTACAATGGCGGAATCTGCGTCTGCGACGTCACCGAGATGCAGGCGAGGGCGATCTTATGGCACGCAAGTAAGCAGGGCCAGCGGAGATGTAATCGGCTTCCGATTTCAAGCGCGTCTAATTCGTCTCCGTTCTCGCGGGAGCCAATCTCTCCGGCGTCGTTGATCAGTAGCGGTTCGTCGTCGGCGCTGTCGATGAAGAAGTCGCTGCAGAGTTTCCTGCTCAAGAGGAAGCGTCGCCAGCTATCGGCGTCGCCTTATCGTTCTGCAAACCGTTGAGATTAATTTAAATTAAATATCTTTTTTTTAATAATTAGTTTTATTTTATTTTATTTTTCAATTTATGTGAGTACATAATTAAGTTTTTTCCTTGTAAACCATCACAAATTAATACGAGAGATATCGAAAACACTTTTTCTAAATCTTGAAAATGTTGATCCAATTTCTAGATCAGCATAAACAACAATAATTTCAATTTACATATATTTGAAAACCAAACAAAAAAAAAATCCTAAATATGGAGTCGAGAAATAAAGATAGATACACAAAAACTTATATGTGAATGCAACCAAACAAAGGTCATCAACAAGGACGATGAATACGACGTCGTTTTGATCGAGATGGGGGTGCTCCTCGTGGCCGGGCTCCAAAGTGGGCCTACACCCGGGCCCGTTAAGGATTCATCTACATATGTGGTACCGGTACCGCGGTACGTGTTGCGCCAGCTGGGGTGTCGTCTTATGGTGCTGTACAAGGCTATGGGCCACCACGGGCTCGGGCTTGGCAGGGCTTTGCCGACGTGCCAAATGGGTCTAGGAGGGGTTGTTGTCAATATATCAAGATCACTTTAATTTAGAGTGTAATTTAGGGATAGTTTGGTAACACGAAATTGATGAGGCATCTGAAGTGGATAGGATAGTCATAGGACTCATAGCTTAAACTGATTGATTAGATATGTTAAATTTTATTATTTAATAAGTTACTAAGATGTTTGTTAACCCTAACTTATATAGGGTAGCTAATACAAGCTAGACATTAATGAAATCAACCTCTAGAAAAATAAGAACCTCTTCAAACTTTTGTAAGATCATAAGGATAAGAGCAACCAATCCACCTGACATATCATATTTTTAATAAATCAAATGAATGTTTACCTCACTCACTACACCAACTTTAGCTCATTCGAAAATACTCTCCCGATGTAGTAGGGGAAAATGTGCATATATTTCGACTCTCCATATCATACTCTGAGTGGGATAGACTGATAATGTTATTGTTATAGTTTAAGAAGTTATGGCTTGTTTGGTTTGATTTCATGTATTATTTTGATATTTTTTTTCACGATTAAAAATAAGTTTGTAAAAGTAACCTTTTCTGTGTGTTTGTACTTCGTGTTGTATTTTTTAAAATTAAAATAACTAGTGTGGATATAGAATGTTTTGAAGTTAAATTTCGACAGTAGTAACAACTACTCTCGTACTTCTGGTGCATGCTTCATCATTCGCGACCATATGAGTTCATTAATTGGTTGCAGTGGTAGATAACTTACACTCAGGCCGCCACTTATGACTGAAGTAATGAGACTTCTATTGGGCGTCTAGACAACGGAGTTAGGTTTGTCCAATATCCATATTAAACGCGATAGCCTAATTGTGATCAACGCAACTAAGGGAAACTGATCATGTCCGTGAGAAATAAAGGTGCGTGCTAGTGTCCCACATTCTCCTGCTGCTCTGATCCTTTGAGCATGTTAGCCTCTCGCATTGTTTCTGGGAGATTAGCAGATGTGCCGATCACATCTCTAACCTCTTTCAGTAATACGCCTATCCAGATGCTTGGCTAGATGGACGCCTCTGTAGGGTCATCCGACGTGAGGGGGCAAAGCACGCCAAGCGCAAACGCGCTAACCAAGTCGAGCACACAAGCCGAGTGGGGTTCCATCCTAAAACCAATTGGTGTTAGGTGGGGTAACCCACCGGCTTATATGCAAGGCTTGAATACAATTTCTAACCAATGTGGGACACTCCCACAATCATATTCTCCACACACCCCTCTCAAGCGCAACTGCCTGGCCACAGGCAGTTGCGATTGACGACATAACGCCTTAAGGCCGGCTAGCCAATTAGACCAGGAAATCCAAACCGCACCGCACCATGCCGAACCTCGGCTCTGATACCATATGAAATAACGGTGGGTCATCCGACGTGGAGGGCCAACGCACGCCAAGCGCAAACGCGCTAACCAAGCCGAGCACACAAGCCGAGTGGGGTTCCATCCTAAAACCAATTGGTGTTAGGTGAGGTAGCCCACCGGCTTATATGCAAGACTTGGATACAATTTCTAACCAATGTGGGACACTCCCACAATCATATTCTCCACATTACGAAATAGCCCTACCTAAATTCTTACTTGTATAAATAAAATAAGATAAAAAGAATGTTTTGAAGTAATAATCGATCACCGCATCTCTCTGTAATGTAAAGAATGAAAATGGTTAGTCCATCTCTTGGCTTGAGCTCTCGGTTTCTCTAGGCCCGTCTGAAGAATCGAATTTCTTTTTTTATATAAAAAAATGAAAATGGAAATTTGAAAGCTAAACCAAACAAGTATTTATAGATCAACAAAGTTGTTGAAACGTGAAAGAAATGTTTTTATCACCGCCATTATAGGAAACGATCGAAATATAGCTTTTTGGATGGTTTAGGCGCCGCTACTATCTACTGTACGCGTTACACACCAAACATGCTTAATAAATAACCCAAAATCATCTCTCGATCTCAAACATTAATAAAAAGAAATATCAATTCATTACTCCTTCGTAAATTAAACAATGATTTTTTATTAGGGGTGATATACGAGCCGAACGAGCCGAGCTTGGCATGTTCAAGCTTGGCTCGATGGGAAAAGGAGCCGAGCCGAGCTCGAGCCTAAATTTTATACGAGCTTTTTTTGACGCTCAAGCTCGGCTCGCGAGCCCAATCACACGCTCGAGCTCGGCTTGACAAGCTCGGTCGAACTGAACGAACGAGCCCAAGCTCGTTCGAGCTCGTTGTCCAAGCTCGTTCGTTCGGCTCGTTTCAGCTGTTCATTTACAAACCTGACAGCAAGTTTATTAACAAAGAGTACCACCACCGAGTACTAAAACATGACAGCAAGTTATCAAACAAAATTAAGCTATAAGCTAAAAATATAAACAGGGAATAAAATTTCTACAATTGAGCTAAAAATTCATTTTGACTTTCCTATAAACTTCATGTAGTTCTACGATTGAGCTAAATACATAAGCAAACAAAGCTAAAAATGACCATGGCAGATCCAGCATCCAATGTTTGCCACTAACAAATGCTAGTACAAGTTTATCAAGCATCCAAACAGGGAATAAAATTTGCCACCTCCAAATGCACCACCAAGTTTATCAAGCATCCAATGTTTAAGCCTCTTCATGTGTTTCTTCAATCCTCTCGCCTGCAATCAAGGAAAACTAGTGAATTCATCACAAATCAAAGCAAAAATTGGCCATGAAATTTCTTAAAATACTCATTCCCATTTCTTATAGCAGCAAGCTCTTGGTATTATTAAAATCATGTCATTCATTAAGATTCGGCTTGATGAAAGCAACGACGAGGAATGAGGAAAAGCTAGGTGCCCCTTCTCAAATCTAGAAGAGGGAGGCTAGATTCTTCAGCCGAGACTCGAGAGAGATCTGGGAGAGAGAGCGAGTGAAATTCCTTCTCAGATCTGCGAGATTGTTTGTGGAAGAGCCATGTGAGGGTTGAGTACAGCGACCCTTGGCCCTTTCTCAGATCTGCGAGACTGCGAGAGAGAGGAAACTAGAAGAGATGAAGAACTGAAAGACAAACCTGGTTTGGCACTTTGGTTGTAGGACGGGTGTTGCTGCTACTGCAGCAAATCCGAATTGTTCGTCACGGGATCGGCTGGAGGAAGTCGAGGAGGGATTTCGCCGCCGAAAGGAGGGAGAAAGGGGAAGAGTGTGATGTCGGCGCCGAAACGAACGATTGTAACGAAGCAGGGCGAGAAACCAAGAAAAGGGAGGCAGCAGGACTGTTCACCAGCGGCGCGGCGGCGCCTAAGCCAAGCTCGGAAGGAGGGCCAAACTGGAAGCTGCTGCTCCTTCTCAGTTTCCCTAGTCGCCACCTATAGGAACAGAGTGAAGACGCCAAGAGTCAAGAGCGGCCGACCTTCAAAACCCTAACTCCTTCTATCAAATACTGCGTATAACACTTAAGGGTATTTCTGTAATTTCCTGTACCGAGCTTCCGGGCTCGGCTCGGGCTCGGATCGAGCTCGGTTCGAGCCTAAAACTGTGTTCAAGCTTGGCTCGTTTTGCCTCTTCGAACGAGCTCGAGCCGAGCTTTTTCGAGCCGAGCTCGAACTGTTCGGCTCAGATAATAGCCCTTTTTTTATACGTATTTTAAAGAGTTAAAAATTATATAAAATATTTTTTTTATTTTTGTATTTTATTAATATCTATTACGAATAAATATCAATTTTTTTAAAAAATAAAATAAAATATATAATATATTATATTGTATTTAACTCATTAAAATATGTGAAAAAATCAGATCTCTTATATTGTTGATTAATACATCCTTTTTCCATCGAGAAAAACCTACCTTGCACCCTTCACATTATGCATAAAAATCTGTATTAATTAAGATCAATTTCATATCCAAAAGGGGAGATGAATTTCATGAAATCTAACAAAACACAACATCTGTTTTATAGCAAGACTTTATGGCACAAGAATTCCCTAAACCTCAATGGACTGACATTAAAAAGGAAAATTTTGGTGGAATATCCATTTAGAAAAGCTAATTAAGTAAATTTTCATATTTAAACGGATATTAAGTAAATATCCATAATTTTTATATAAAATTCCCACACTGCTCACTGCTCGCTCTTATCTCCTTTCTTTTGCCGATCAATTAATTGTTGGAATTTTGTAGATACCACTAATTTGAAACTTAAACAATTACAATTATGTTAATAGATGGACCACCTAATTTTGTAGATACCACCTAATTAACTGGATACCACCTTTTCACAAAAAAAAAAAAAAAAAAAACTGGATACCACCTAATTAACTGGATTTATGTTAATCGATGGACGATTTTTTAGAGTTCATCGTTGAGTGATTTTCATCCAGTTGATTCGTTGAGCAGATTCGATGGTGGAACTGTGAGATCTGCATGAGACGAATCAACTCATTACGCGATTAGAGTGACAAGGAGCATCATGGTCGTCAAGGCGCCAGACTATCAAGGCGGATCTCCACTCGTTTCTCCGCCTGGCTCTACGTCGCCTATCTCTCCCGCCGGATCAACGCCGCCTTTATCTCCTTTTGTCCGGTGAGGAATTTTGATAAATTGCTTTTTTTTTTTGCTAATTTTGATAAAATGTTTGTTTGGTGACAAATGGTATGTATTTTTGAGTCGAATTTATTGTTTGTTTGACTATGTTTTTTGTGGGTTTTAAGTCGAATTTATTTTGTTATTTTGTTTTTTTTAGATTGATGACAATTGGTAGAGTTATATATTCTATTTTGGTGACAAATGGAATTTATGTTGTTATTTTGTTGTTGTTTTTAGATTGGTGAAAATTGGTAGAGTTATATATTCTGTTTTGGTGACAAATGAAATTTATGTTGTTATTTTGTTGTTTTTTTAGATTGGTGACAATTGGTAGAGTTATATATTCTGTTTTGGTGACAAATGAAATTTATGTTGTTATTTTTAGATTGGTGACAATTGGTAGAGTTATATATTCTGTTTTGGTGACAAATGAAATTTATGTTGTTATTTTTAGATTGGTGACAATTGGTAGAGTTATATATTCTGTTTTGGTGACAAATGAAATTTATGTTGTTATTTTTAGATTGGTGACAATTGGTAGAGTTATATATTCTGTTTTGGTGACAAATGGAATTTATGTTGTTATTTTTAGATTGGTGACAATTGGTAGAGTTATATATTCTGTTTTGGTGACAAATGGAATTTATGTTGTTATTTTGTTGTTTTTTTTAGATTGGTGACAATTGGTAGAGTTATATATTCTATTTTGGTGACAAATGGAATTTATATCTCATTTAGCTATAATGTAATTTTCATTATCATTTTGTTCAATTGTAGCGGAAGTTGTGGTATGTATACCATCAAATATATCGAGGGTCTTGCATTTCATGGTAGTATTGAAGCTATTTCAGACAAGTATATGGATACGTAGAGAGAGAGGATGGCTATAGAGGGTCTTGCTATTTTGGATGTTAAGTATGAATGTCTCAACTGTTCCCCTTTGTTTTGATATTTTTGCAAGTTGATGTAGTCTGACAATTAAGTATTACAAAGTTAAACTTTACATCAAATTTCATCTACTTAGGTTTATTATCGTAACAAAAATGCGTTAATATTAGATGACAAATGTGATGTCATTATAGTATTGTGCATCGAATTATTCGTTTGATCAAGTTTAGCCCCTCTAGGGTCTATGCTCCCCTAGTTCCAGGGTTTCAGTTTCGTAACAAAAATGCGTTAATATTAAATGACAAATCTGATAACATTGGTACTGTACACACATTTTATGGTTTAGGATTTAGGGTTTAGGGCCTTGGCCATAAACCCTAAATACTAAACCCTAAACTATATTGTACATCAAATTTTCGTCTGCTCAGGTTTAGCCCCTCTTGGGTCTATGATCCCCTTGTTCTAGAGTTTCAGTTTTGTAACAAAAACGTGTTAATACTAGATGACAAATGTGATAGCATTAGCATTGTAAACATTTTAGTTTGATGAAAGTGCTTTGTAGTTGGTGACAATTGGTTGGTGGCACTGTTTTGTCGTTGGTGACAATTAATTTCTAAAAATAGGCGGTTGACACTAGATTGGTTACAAAGTTTTGTAATTGGTGACAGTAGATTATTGACCAAAGCTTGATGAAAATAGGTTGGTTACACTGTTTTATTGTTGGTATCAATAGATTATTGAAAAGAGGTTGGTGACAATGTTTTTTTTTTAAGTTGGTGACAATACGTACGGTTGATTAAACAAAATGAAAACAGTGTTATGTAGTTGGTGACAATGTCTTGGTGATTTATAATGTTATGGTGACAATTTTTTTAAGGTTACAATATCATGGTGACAATATATTGTCATCAACCTCGTCATTAATAGTTGTCACCAAAAATTGTCATCAGACAACTGTCACTGGAAGAAAATCAATTGTCACCCAAATTTTTTTTGTCACCAACAATTATCACAAGAAAAAAAGAAAATCAATTGTCACTAGAAAAGATTTTCTCCTAACTGTCACCGGAAAAAATAAAATGTCACAAAAAATCAATTGTCACCAAAATAATTGTCACAATTAACTGTCACCAGAAAAATATACTCAACTGTCACCAAAAAATTGTCACCAAATGCAGGCGTTGACCGGAATGGTCAATGTTGACTAGTCAATGTTAAAATTAAAAATGGTCAAAGGGGAAGGAGGAAGGGTTATGGATGGGGAAGGAGGGGTATTTTTGGAAAAAATGGACATTTACTTATTTATGTAAAAAAGTGGACATTTACTTAATTTTGACATGAAAAATGGATATTCACCAAATTTAACCCATTAAAAAATAGCTAAAAAATAATTAAAATTTTAAAAAATATTTCTCGATATGGATGCTCGGAAAAAATGTTTTAAAATATTTTATTTGTTTGTTTCAATTTATTTTATTTTAAGGTTCAGTTTTCTCGGCTACTTGTACTTACTTCCAAGTTTCTCATAGGTAATTATATTAAGTTTACAATGTAATTATAATTTTTACGTAATAATGAGTGTTTAATTGATACTCCGTATAATTTATAAGGTATTTTATTTAAAATTTACGCTATTTTAAACACATTATAAAATGTGTAACCAAATACTATATTTTCAAATATGTATAATTATAACACACAATGCATTGGAATCGAAAACACCCCGTACGCGTATTAAAATAGGACTGAAGCTCCCTTTTAACTTTTTGGAAAAAACATTAGTAATATTAGTAATGTTTTGTAAAGATGTATGTTTTACACCTTTAATTTAAATTCATTCAAAATGTATGTTAAAATGTCATGTATATGGATTATATGGGTATTAGATATTAGTATAAATATCGATCAATAGTTGTAATTGGAAGGATCATGAAAAATAATGAAAGGATGAAGAATTAGGGATAGAGAGATTAGAGTTTAGATTACTAAGAGAAGGAACGGGAAAGGGAAAGAGATTAGGAATAGAGAGGAAGATAGAGAGTACGGGGTTAGGGAGAAGAGGGGTAAATGACATTTCATTATTTTTCATGATCCTTCCAATTACAACTATTGAGACTTTATACTAATCTCTAATACCCATATATCCCTATACATGAAATAAAATTAGGTAATTCATTATTTTTCCAAAACATTAAAAAATGGAGGTCAAGGTCTATATCTTAATCTCCATTTTCGCCTCGCCTTTAGCCTCAAAAACTAGGGTCAGTATATAATTATATATTAAGATATATATGTGAATCTCACATTAAAAATATGAATGAACAAATTATAAAATATAAGCTAGTGAGTTACTCATATTGCCAATTGATTTTATGATAGAATTTCGTACGATCACAAGTCCTAACGGACTTAAGTAGTCAGCCCTGATGAAAGGGTCCATGTCTAGCTAGTATAGAGATCGAGATCATTGATTAGAGGGATACTAGCGTAGTACCCGTGCGTAACGCACGAGATTTGTTGGCATGTTTTTTAAGAAGCTAAAAACTCTGTAAAATATTATATTTTTATTGGTTTTTAAAAATAATATTGTGCTTCTTAATAATAAGTATATTATTATTTTTAAAAACTAATAAAAAAGTGAATATTTTATAAAGTTTTTAGCTCATTATAAAATGTGCTAAAAAGTAAAACAACCGATATTTTGAGGCAGAGGTAGTACAAAGTTTAGAGTCACCCCTGTTGTTTGAGAATGTGTTTTTTTTAGCCTTCTAAGGTTTTTTAGTAAGTTGATTAATTACTTTGAGCATTAAATACACATTTGTTGTGGTAATGGGTTTGAAGATAGAACCCAAAAATTTGGTAGATGGACTACACATTCCACAAACACTGGTGAATGAAATTTTTAGAACTTTGGGATTGAGAACACATAAAAAAAGATATATTATATTAATAAACTTAAAAGCAAAAAAAAATCTTTTCGTCTCAAAATATAGGGCATTTTATTTTTTTGATATGTTTTTTAAAAAGATAAAAACTCGTCTCAAATATTATCTTTTTATTAGGTTTATTTGAGCATGTTATATGATTTGCAATGTCTAAATAGAAGCTTTATTATTATATATTCGTCCAAAGCATGGATAGTTAGCATAGTGTCATAAAACATATGACAAATAAAAAAATGAATGAAAATCTTTTGGATCTCAAGCTTGTACTTTCAATTCATTTGTAAAAGAAGAAGAAGAAGAAGAATAAGTGCAGAAAAACCATTAAACAAAATGGGGATTGGGAACCGAGCTTTCAACCTATTGATAATGAAAATCTTGAAATTGGATTCAAATTTTAATTCCCGTGCCTTGAAGGGACAATATAGATGTTAAAGTTTAATTAGATCAATATTTTATTATAATATGTTAAAGTACTAAAAAATTATTTTTATCTTTAGCTTTGAATTAATCCGGTATTTATATTTTAACTTTTTTATATTTCCTATAATATCTTTTACTTCATATGATTTAAAAAAATCACTATTGTGTAAATTTTTTAATTACATTATATAAACTTAATTTATTATTTATTTAATATAAAGTTTACATTATTTTAAAAAATTTTAAAATTGTTAACCAAACACTATTCAAGCATTTATGCATTATAATTAAAGTATATTGGAATCCAAAGACACCCTCCCATAACATCAATTTTTTTTTCAAATACATTCATAAAATACATTATTTGATTTTAAAAAAATGTAAGAATACTTATTTGGATGAAAAGCTTCTTAGGGAAGATTAAACAAATTTAAAAAAATATTAGAATGAAAAGAATTTTTTTTAATATTTAACAATTATCGATAATTGATTAATTTAACACATAAATAACTTTCAAAAATAAGAATATTTGACGATTAGGGAGAAGAAATAATTAATTTATCAATTAATGAAAAGTAGGATCATGTTAAATCTAAAACAGCCACATAGCCTATTTTTAAGGATCTACTACCATGTGGCATCTAAAACAACTGCTTTGGTATTATATTAGATATTAGATATTAGATAGATAGATTATAGATATAAATCTCTTACCTCTGTGGGAGTTTCACATGAGACATAGAAAGGACTGAAAAATTAGCATGTCAAATTTGTAGAGAATATGATTAAAAATAAATGAGCAAAAACTATCTAATAAATAGAGCTTTTTTTTTAAAAAAAAAGTAGGTTAAATAATCAGTTTCAAGAAAGAAGGAAATGATCGTATTTTAACTTATTTTCATTTGTTAAGATCATATCTAAAAATTACGTACTCTAAAACTTAATAAGAATAAAAAAAATCAAGATTCAAAATGTCATGATAAAAATAAAATTCCATGTAACCTCTTGGATAAAATATTTGATTTCAATCGAATCTTCTAGATGTTTCCTTTTATTTATGTATTTATTTATTTATATATTTGGTTTTTTATTTTATTTTTTATTTTTTTTACAGTAGGCAACCGTTAGAATGTCTTTAAACAAAGATCATTCTTGATCATCGTGACGGATGATGTTTATTTATATATTTGGTTGAAAATATACTTTGCAACCTAATTATAAATGAGGGTCCGAGGATTAAAAGCTCTACTAATCACTTTTATAGCCTAAAATAACATTTTCTTAAATGAAAAAAAAGAGAAGCAAATCGAAGTGTTTGTAAAGATTTGATAACATGGTTTAAGTAGCTTTATAATACCTATTAGATAAGATTTCAAACCTAATCATGTGAAAAATAAATTATAATATAAATAAACGTTTGGAAAATGGATCTTATCTTAGTAATATGATGATAACTGAAGTAATGTTAGTTACTATAAGAAAAAACCTTTGACTTTATTTAGATTTTATTAAGAAAATGGTTAAAAATACTAATATGATGATTTAGGTGGGTATCTATATTGGATGAACAAACATAAATTTTTTACATGTCAAACAATTTGTTCACCAAATTATTTTAAATAAGTCGTAGTTTTTTTAAAAAATCAAATGAAATAGCAATAAATTAGTGTAATCAATAATTTAAGGTGTGATCATAATTTATCTTCAAACAATTAAATATTTAAGCATATTAGGATATTTTTAAATTAATCTTGTAGTAAATCAATTTTGACTTGACAACCGAAAAAATATCAACCAAAAATTTGATTTTCAAATACCTTTTCGATTGCCACGTCCACGTATTGCGGGATTTTTAATCGAATTTTAAAACCATATTATTTTGGTTAACATGAGAATAATTTGCATATGAATTTAACATTTTAAAAATTTATATTTAACATTTTTAAGCATATTAGATGCTGCATTCATTAAGATTTGTTTTCAAAAAACCCTTAAACGTGAGAAGAATTTTAAATAATTTGAGAAGTAATTGAGGATTTATCATAAATTTCCAACTTTAAGTGTATGGCCGCCACGTGTTCCAAAAATACAAGTGTTTTAGTATTATATTAGATATATGAATCGAAATGAGGGGATTGAATCAATAGATATTGTCAAAATTTTAATGATTATAGATAAGGAATGGAATCATAATTCATACACGTAGTAAGATTGATTATTCTAAAATAATGTAGTTGGAAATGATTAATGTTGCTTGTGGTGACACTTGTTACGTTCAACTTGCTTCTCCCTTTCGTATATATATAATTTCATCCATCTGCCGATAATTCAAGGGACATTAATAAAGGTTCTCAGTTCATTCTTTACAAAAAAATAAAGATGTTCAGTTCATTCTTAAACAGTAAAAAAAAAAAAGGGAGAAAAAGAAAGGTTTCCTTCATCTATTGGTGAAATTGGATTTTTACAACTTAAGTTGTTGAAAAAATATAATTTTATTTATTTATTCTTCTACTATATATTTTATTTGAAGTATAATTTCATTTATTTACGGTTATATGTATTTTTAAGTAAATTTTGAGAATAGTATATAGTTGTGAAAAATAATACTCCCACTGTTTACGTTTTACTATCATTTACTATTTAAAAACGTTTTTTTAGATAATAAAAACTACATAAAATATAAAAAAAATTATATTAATTTTATACTTATTAGTAATAACTATGAAGATATTTTAAAACAATAATAATTTTTTTTATATTTTATATAATTTTTTATCATCATTAAAAAATATAAATAAATAATAAATGATAAATAAAAGTGAAAAGAGATGTTGCTTATAAAATTGAAATTATTCATTTTCAATTATATCTATTTACAAACTATAACAAAAAGTTTTACTCGTATTTTATATTTACAATCACTAGAAAAAGTATTACTCGTATTTTCGGGTTATTAAGATTATACTCCAACGTTATGATGGATTGATAGTTCTTGATATATTGCTAAAAAAAAAAGATAGTTCTTGATATAAAAATAAATAAATAAATTTGATTGATAGTTACATTTTACCTCATTTATTAATTATATTATTTTTTCTGTCCAAAATAAATAAATAAACAGTTTTTTTTTATGTGTGGATATACCTATAGGCTATAGACACATTAAAACCTAAAAAATGAACAAAAAAAAAAACCCTCTAATTTTAATGTATCGATCTAAGAATTAAGAGTAATACGCGGAAGGATGTTCAAGGACATGCGATCTATCCTAAATCTTTTTTTGTATTAAAAAAAAAAAGAGTAATACACCGAAAAAGAGGGAAAAGTGTTTTTCTAAAAGAATTTTAGACATTAGAACATTCAAACAAAAATATGTCGTACTTACTTTAAAACGATTGATTTGAAATGCATAATATTTTCATCATTTGTACTTGAAAGGTTATAATTCGTTAAAATTTGAAAAATTTAAACATATCAAACTTAGGCACTGTATAATCATTATGGATGAACACGTTCAGTTCCACACTGCTACCTTCGGGAAAAAAAACTATATAATTATTATTTTTTACCGTAGGCAAGAATTACGAGCGATTACACAAACTGTATTATGCCTCCTTAATTATTCTTGAAGCTGATGGAACAAAGTTTCTACTATAAGGGATAATAAAGCTATTACAAATGATACCCTTCCTTACTATAAAATCCGCTACTTGGTTTGCTTCCTGATAGCAGTGTTTGTATTCGAAAAATTCGAAGTCGGATTCCAGTTGCTTGATCTTTTCAATGTGATGCATAATTTCCCATCTCATATTGTTGTTGTTGGTGATGGATTTGATGAGCTGAAGATTGTCCCCTTTTATAGTTACTCTTCAAAGTTCTTTCTTTATTGTTTGCTCCATACCTGTCTGAATAACAATAACTTCAATTGAATGACTTAATCTTTAACAGTTTCCTTGTAAAACATGTCAATGACATGGCCTAAGGAGTCCCGAACAACCCCTCCCACATGGCACGAGCATGTGAGATTAACAGCGTCATCCACATTGATTTTGTAGACAACCCCTAATGATCTGCTCCATTTAGCCCTAGTTATTTTCTTTGTAGTTTCATTCCTCTGGTTATCTTTTTCAATTTGGGTCCCGTCATTAATGTTTGCAATTAGACCTGTCAAAAGACAACCCGACCTGGTAACCCGACCCGACCGACCCGAAGAATTTCCGACCCGAACCCGAAAAATCAGACCCGAGTTTTTATTTCGACCCGAACCCGAAAACCCGATAAATTTTCGGGTCAATCGGGTCCGGGTCCGGGTCGACCCGATCGGGTCGGTGGTTATCAAGAAAAGGGACGCCGCAAAACGCAGCGCTCTGTAGCTTGCCTTAATCAGACGCCTCGATCGCTCCTTCGTCCCGCTGCTCGCGACCGCCTCCAGTGCTCACCTTGCTGGCTTGCTCGTCTCGCTCCTGCTACTTCGTCAATCTCGGCGTTCCTGCTGCTCGCTCGTCTCGCTCCTACTACTCCTTCAATCTCGGCGTTCCTGCTGCTCGCTCGTCTTGCTCCTTGCTCGTCTTGCTCGTCTCGCTCCTGCTGCTCGCTCCTGCTGTTCGCTGCCTCCAATCTTGGCGTTCGCGACCCGTTCAGTGTCTTCCACTGCAGCCTTCAGGTACTCGTCTCTTATCCTAGTCTTATTCCGAATTGTTCTTCAATTTCGAGTTATTTTCTTTCTCTGTGGTTTCTCTGTGTTCTTCAATTCCGAATTGTTCTTCATTATCAAGTTGTTTTGTTATGACAGCAAATGTGTAATATATGTGCTCTTGTTTAATAGTAGGCTTGTTTAACAGTAAACTACAGAGCGCTGTGATAGGTTTTGTTATGACAGCGCTCTTGTTTAACAGTAGGCTAGTTAGTTTTAGCTAAACCTAAAAGTAAACTAACAGTTGGCTTGTTTAACAGTAGAATAATGCAAGGTTAAATTCATACATGAGGTTTGATTCTGCTTCTATGAAGAATTGAAGATGCTTGATGAAAATCTAGTTCCATATATGAAAAGATGTGCAAACATCATTTATATAAGATTTAGATAGTAACACGACAATTCTACTAATATTACCTTAGATCTATAAGTTCAAGTGCTCAACAAAATTTCATATGTCAATCTATGTTGCTATAACCAGCAAGGCAGCAAATTACAATTTACAAACATGATGAAAAATGGCATGGTAACAAGCAAACAACCCACATCCCTTTAATGGCATGGTAACAGGCAAACAGCCCTTTAACTCCATTCATGAGGTTTTGTTTTCTTTGTCACTGAAATATTGCTGAATAGAAGCTCCGAGAAATAACAACACAACCACCAGTTAAGCAAGTGCAGCCTTATGTAGAAGAGCACATATATAATATATTACACATATTTTGATTTCTTTTGAGTTGCTTATGTTTAATCCCCTCTTTATGTTTAATCCCCTTTGAGATATCTCATTTGTCTTTGTTTGTGACTGTCTTTGGACCAAGAAATGGAAACTGACAATTATCTTACATTCCTCGTGCAGGAAACATGCCCCCACGTACACGAGTTCCATCAAAAAAATGTTCAACAAAAACACCAAGTGAACTTTTGTTGCCAATGCCATTTCGAGCTGGATTTGGACTCCATTCTACTGTCATGCCATCTCCATCCTCACCATCACTCCAGATTCCGAATCAAGGTAGTTAAGTGTCTCATAATTAATTTATTACAAATTTGAAAATGTATTATTAATATTATTAATTTATGCGTTTTTTGTGCTTATGTTATTTTGTAGGAGCGTCTTTATCATCTTCGAGTCATTCTCTTACTCCTACTAGTGCAAATTTGGAAGATTGCGTCTCTCCTACTACTCCTACACTTTTACCAACTCCAATGGAAGATACGGGAAGTAGGATTGGGATTTCTGAAACTTCTGAGCATTCTGAAACGTCCGAAACAAAAAAGAGGAGATGGAGTGCCAAGGCTTGGTCTGAATATGACTTATATGATGGAGATATGTTTGAAGATGGCATAGCCAGGGCTCTTTGCAAGTATTGCCAAAAAGGACCGGTCCTTGCAGGGTCTGTATTTGGCACCTCAAATTTTACACGTCACACTCACAATTGCAAAGCACGGTTAGTTTTGCTTGATAAGGAAGGCCTAAGAGTTGAAGATGGGAAGGTAACTGCAAAATTTGATCAATCTATTTATAAGGAAATGGTTTCGCTTGCTATTATTAGACATGGATACCCTTTTACCAATGCGGAGCATGAGGCAAATAGGGATCTTCATGAGTTTCTAAATGCAGAATGCAAACCCATATCTAGAAATACCGCCAACAAAAGTCATGTCATGAAAATTCATATTAGAGAGAAACATAAGCTTAGAACTTCCATGATGAATATTTCTGGAAATATTTGCTTGACTTCTGATATGTGGACTTCTGTTGTTGGTCAAGGCTACCTCTCATTGACTGCACATTATATTGATGATGAATGGAATCTGCATGCTAAACTTCTGAATTTCTGTCATGTTGAGCCACCTCACACTGCAGTTGTGTTGCATGATACCGTGTTTGCTCTCTTAAAGGAATGGGGAATTCATAAGAAAGTGTTTTCTGTGACACTAGATAATGCTAGATGCAATGACAATATGCAAGACTTGTTATCTGAAAGTCTCTCATTGCATTGTCTTTTGCCTTGTGGGGGTGACTATTTCCATGTGCGTTGTAGTGCTCATGTTTTGAATTTAATTGTTCAA
This sequence comes from Persicaria tinctoria, assembly GCA_037127255.1. NCBI lineage: Eukaryota > Viridiplantae > Streptophyta > Magnoliopsida > Caryophyllales > Polygonaceae > Persicaria > Persicaria tinctoria. The sequence continues at coordinate 4,695,517 of JBANSL010000016.1, read as the reverse complement.
GATGGTTTGAAAGTAATTGTCGATGAGGTGAAGAAGGTTAGGAAGTTGGTGACCTATAATGTTGCTTCAGAGCGTAGAGTGTTGAAGTTTATGGAAGTTGCTTCTGCCGCTCATGTTGATCGTTCTAGGACTTTGAGCTTGGATTGCCCTACTAGATGGAATTCTACATATAAAATGCTTGAAAGAGCATTGGTATATCGTGTCCCTCTGTCAAGGAGATCTGATCGGGACTATCCTGAAATTCTAAATGAGGAGGAATGGTGCAGAATAGAAAAGATTTGTGCACTTCTAAAGCCTTTTGATGAACTTACAACTCTTATGTCGGGAAAGAAATATCCAACATCCAATCTTTATTTGAAAACAATGTGGAAGATTGAGCTTCTATTACTCAGGTACGCTTCTTGTGAAGAACCAATCTTGAAAGACATGGCAATGAAGATGAAGGAGAAGTTTGATAAGTATTGGGAAACATATAGTGTTGTTTTCTCCTTTGCTGCTATATTGGATCCTCGCTATAAGTTTCAGTTTGTAGATTTCTGTTTCCAAGAATTGGAAAAAGTGTTGAATACTACAACTGCTGCATCAAAGGGTGATCTTGTGATGAAAGAGTTCTGTCGGTTGTTTGATGAGTATGCAAACCGCAATGCTACTCAAACAAGTGGAGGAAGCATACCAGATAACCAAAATCATGATGAGGATGAGATGGCGGTAAACGAATCTAAATTACTATTTTAAATTTCTTTGTTTAGTTGTTTTCATTTTTGTATTTATTACTTCTTTAGTTATTGTTAATCTACATCGGTTACTTCTCTAGTTTTTAACATATGCATGATTTTGGCACCTCTCATTAACATATACATTTTTTCTGTTTCTTCTTTAGGCGTTTGCTAATTATGGGGATTTTTCTGAAGAAAAAACTGAGATAGAATCCTACCTAGATGAGTCGAGGTTAAGTCACACTACAGATTTAGATATTCTCATGTGGTGGAAAGAAAATTCTTCCAAATATCCTATACTCTCTCTTTTGGCAAGAGATATCTTAGCGATTCCCATTACAACTGTGGCATCTGAATCTTCCTTTAGTATGGGAGCTCGAGTTCTTACAAAATGGAGATCATCTCTTCATCCGTATACAGCAGACGCGCTATTGACTACTCGCACTTGGTTGTTTGGATTTCATGTCGATGAAGGTACGCTTACTTTGTGTGTTCTAACTTGATACTTTCAATTGAATAATTGATTAGAGTTTTAATTGAATATTTATTACAATACAGATAACAATGAACACCAGGATGTTCGAGGAATTGAGTATCAAATGAAAGAGACGGGGATCTAACACTTGAATGAGTATGCCGCTTGTGTTTTGTGGTTGTATTGTGGCGTATTTCTGATGTAAAAGGTGTCATTCTAATAAGTTTCTATTGAACCCTATCGTGTGTTTGAATTAGAGGATTTTTAAACGTGTATTCAGAATCTTGAAATGATTGGATATTTTGGATGTTTTTAGAAATTAGTTATCTCATCTTGTTATTTTTTGTATGGCTGACTTGTAATATTTGATGATGTTAGCGTTTTTGTCATCTTATCTTGTTGTTTAGTACTTCTTTGCATATAGGCAACAAAAGACAATTGACAAGAATAGAAGCAACAAGCAAGTAACCCAACAATAAGGTACAACAATGAAACTAGTTATATTGAGTAAGGGCTACAGATTATATACATATCAAACTAGGAAAACATTACAAATCCATATAGTTTTTTTTGTTATTTCCGGCAAATTAGGCAAGTGTCAATTACAAATTTTACAATCTCAAAAGTCAAAACCGACCCGAAATCGACCCGAAATGACCCGAAACCGGGTTCAACCCGACTTTGTTTCGACCCGATTTACCCGAGACCCGTTTGACCCGAGACCCGTTTGACCCGAAACCCGAATCGACCCGACCCGAACCCGACCCGAATGACCCGATTGACAGGTCTATTTGCAATAATTCTTTGGATAATATTTTCTATTGGAGTCGGTCTCTTATTCCTAAAAACCCTATAGTGTGGGGTTTTTTTTACAATAGGAAAAAAATAGGTGTACCTTACTTCTGCCACCATGATCATCCATACGGTTGATGTTACAAAGATCCCTACAGGTAGGGAGATTTATAAACGTATAAGTACGTACTTTTAGACTTAGCTTTAAAATCAGTTGCCTTGTTTACTTCCCTATACAAGTACTCCTAGACTTAGCTATAAAAACGTACAAGCACCCTATAGTGTGGTTATATAGGATAGCACGAACTTTTAAAAAATAAAAATAATAATAATCAACTTTGAATAAACTTTAGTTGTAGTTAGTAGCCAACTATTTTATTTTAAAAATGCACCCCTTATTAACATTTTATTTAAAATGCACCCCTTTATTTTAAAAATAACAAAAATAGATGAATGAGTGGTGAGTTGTAAACAAATACAGTACCATTTAAATGGTGGTTTTCCGAAATTTGGAATTTAATGGATGATTAAGTGAAAACACCCATATTTAAAGGGTGGTTTTATAAAAATTTCTCTATTATTTAATTTCTGAAAAACAAACAGATCCTTATTTTGATTACTTTTTTTATTGCTAATAATTACTAGATTTCTTCTTCGTGGTAATTCACCTTTAGCCAAAATTGCATTTATTGCTAATGCCCAGATAAAATCCAATTTAGAATAGTTCAATTAAATTCAATGCTCTAATATTAGATCTAACTTCTTTTTCATTTTAATCGTGTATACGAAATCAAGAGGGGTATTAATTGGGTCATTCGGGTCGTATTCGAATTCCAGGTAAATCGGATTTTGGATCAATCGGGTTACCAGTTGTTCCGGGTCAAATCAAACCGAGTTTATCTCCGGTTCAGGTCAACCCATCGGGTAAAAAAAACTCAAACTTTTTAAATACTTTTTAAAAATATTAAAATATTATCAAAATTAAATTATAATTTAAATATGTCAAATTAAACTGAATAATATAATTAAATTTATAACTATAATAATAATAATAATATTTTAATATTTTAATCATAAAAAAACATATTCATACAAATAAGTGTTCTAAACATACTATAATTATAAAATATATACATTATTTAACTTACGAGTGACCTAAACGAACACAATTGCATGATGAATCTGTCTGGAGTCAATCTGGTGCATGTGTGTGTATCTATATGGTGCTGACTCACCGGGTCAATTTTGACTCAACAGGTCATTGGGTCTTGACCCTAAAAGTCCATGGTTATTCCGAATCGATTTCGAGTCTCGAGTCTAAAATATCGGGTTCAAACCCGTAAAATTATCAAACGTACGGATCAATTTTTTCGGATCGGCATGTTTTAACAGGTCTAATCTTATGGGATCTTCATTATCTTCTATCCCTTTTTTTTTTAGACGCTATTCGTCCTATAAACTGAATCTTCATGAAGATCTTAAAATTTTGTTGGCCTCTCGATGAGACCTCTGTCCGACCTTCGAATTTTTACCTAATTAACAAAAAAAAAAAAAAACGGGCCCTTTTATAATAACTTCATATTGGACTCCAATTATTTGCATGGCAATCATTTTTTAAAAAAAAAATTTTTTAAAATTTTTTTTTTTTCAATTCAATCATTTCTTCTACTAACAATCTACCTATTTGGAGCTTCCCATGCTATATAAACCCATTGAAATCAATCCAAAACCCAAAACCCCCAAATAAACCCCTTAATTCAACTCCCACCCTAATCAAACAATGGAAGAACCACCAACAAAGCTTCCTAAAAACCCACTCAAATTAGCCTTCAAAATCTATGCAAGCCACTCAAACAATAGGATGTCCTTTTGGGCTCTTCTTGTATGTGTTTTCCTTTACATCTCCATCTTCTACCTCTTCAACCTCTCTCCTTGGGTGCTCTTCAGCACCAGCCAGTTCTGGTTTCTCATCTCCAACACCCTCATCCTCATCATTGCAGCCGATTTCGGTGCCTTATCCTCCTCCAAACCCAACACTCCTGACCCCATAGATCAACTCACAACCACTCCTCACTATAACTTTCGCGCCATCGAGAATATTGGTCTTGTAGAGGATAATGAAACCCTAAAACCCCCTCCAAAAGCTACTAGTGATGATCATGTAAAAACTTGTCAACGAAGTAAATCCGAAAGGGTCATTCGAGTAGTTGGTGATGGCGACGAAGATGGCAAGATTGGCCTTCGTAGATCATCCACGGAGAAGTATGATAAACCCGAGAATGTCGATGAGGAGATGAGTGATCAGTTTTCGGGTATGTCGGATGAAGAACTCAACAGGAGAGTTGAGGAGTTCATTAGGAGATTCTACAATCAGCAGTTGATGAGGCCACAAAGGGGTTGAAAAGGAGTTGGTTTTTTAGGTGTAGTTAGCTGCACAAGAGAGTGTAATTAGAGAACACGTAGTGTAATGCTTAGATCCTTTATTTTTGTTTGCTTGTTTGCATCTATGTTTGCTTATACACGGAATCAATAAATGCTTTGGAGTTATGTGATACCATGTCTAACTTTTATTTGCCTACTCATCTCATGCATTAATTTTTTAGATGATCAAAAATATTTATGATTGATTGATGATAGATGCATATATGGAGGGCCTTGGACAATTATTAGTTGATATATAATCCGTTTAAAAATATATCTAATTTTAGATTTTGCAAACAAATTAAGGAAATCATGTACTCCATACAATAGTTATTATATTTATACCCCTCATTAATTATCCACAATCCCCCTCAACCGATAAAATTTGAGCAAAAAGTCAAAAAATAATAATTATCATATCCCAATACCTAGAAAACTTAAAAGGACTTATATTTTCAAACAAATATCTAAGTCTAAAATGATTTATATTTTTTAACGGAGCTAGAGAAGGGATATTAATTGATTTATATGCAATATTTATATGTAAAATATGATACCGATCCCATTCTTTTTGTATCCGTAATAGTGCGAAAAGAAGGCCCGACTCAAAATTGTTGTAAGGATAGTAGAATAGTGGGGTTGAGTTTCTCAATCTCTTACCTTAGTATGAGTTAGTTTTATTTCTCAATGGGGGCAAGGAAGGGATATAATTCAGCGGTAGAGTGTCACCTTGACGTGGTGTATCTAATCAGGCTCATTAATATTTGGCCCATTAACGTATATTATAATGATGGAAGGAAAGTCGTTGATTCACCTCGTCAAAAAAATAAATCTCAAACAAACAAACTAGTATAGTATGCAAGTAAGGGGTCGAACCCTAGAGAATCAAGTATTTCTAAATATTGTGTATTTATCAATATAAAAGAAACGATTTTTATGAATGAAAATAAAAGAAAATAATATTGACAAAAGCAAATAAAGGATAGAAGAAAAGCGTTTCCACCTACAAGTTCTCGACTTTGGTTGGTTTTATTGATCATCGAATCCTTTTCAAGTTATTATCTTTTCCTACGAATTTCTCCCGTCTTGGTTTATATAGATTAAAAGTCCTACGAGTCCAATTAATCCCTTACACCTCAATGCAACCTTAACACGGTCAAGATTTAACAAAGAGATAGCAAATAGTCCCAAGAACTTGAGCATATAAATAACACCAATTAAACACGGTAAATCAATGTTTAAGATATATGTCAACTCCCTACATAGTCATGCTTCAAACACGGAATCCACAATCTTATGCATGCTACTACGGAAATAACACAAATACGAAAGTATTAAATCCTAGCAAGAAATCAATATTATCAAGGTAGCTAATCAAGATAACATCAATAACATAATCAATATCACACAAAGAAGCTGAAAGAATTAAAGAGGAAAAATAACTTAAATTAGAAAATCACAAACCACCAACCAAGTCTCGAAAGTGTAGGCGAAAACTACAAAATTAGCCAAACATGACTTACCTAAGCTTTCTTCTCTTCAATGGTGATTTCTCTACTTGGAATCTTAATTGAAACTTAATTAAACTAACCCTAGAACATCCTATTTATAAGCCTAATGTCTTCCATAAAAGGTAGATAAAAGATAGAAACTTCCTAAACAAACTAGATAAAAGATAGACTTTCCATGTATAGTTCAACGTCAAATTCCGCTGGCAGCGAGAATTTCCGCTAGCAGCGAATGGCCTCAATCAAGCACCTGTTGGATTTTTGCTACCATACTCGCTACCACACTCGCTGGCAGCGAATGTCCATGCCTTAGAATTTTCTCAAGCTCCTAGGGTACTTCCTTTCCGCTTTCGCGAGTCGCTTCTTCCGCTGCAGCGAGTTCGTCGATCCGCAGGTGCGAGAGACCCCTTCCGCTGGAGCGAGTCGGCGAGCTCCGTCGTCTTGGTGCATCCCGCTGGCAGCGAGTGGCTCGCTGCAGCGAGTGGCTCGCTGGCAGCGAATGCTGCCTGGTCGGCCGGACTGACTCGACTCGCTGGCAGCGAACTCCATTCACTGGCAGCGAGACGCGCCGGCTCCTGGACATGCTCCTGATGACTAGACTCGCTGGCAGCGAGATCCCATCCGCTGGCAGCGAGACGTGCCCAAGGAGTTGCTCAGACATGATGTCTTTGACTAGATTCGCTGCAGCGGAAATCCATTCGCTGACAGAGAAAATCCAGCAGAACACCATCACGTAGATCTTCGAAAGAGATTTCCAACGCATGCTCATATGCGTCGATCGGACATCCGAGGCCTCCGAAAAGTGCGTTACAAGTTCAGCTCGCCGAGCGGACAGCTTTCGCGACTCGCCCTCGTTTTCGCTCTTAGACCTCGATTTCGTGCTCCGTTGCTCCTTAGGTTGTTCCACTCTCTTCGGGACTTCTTCCTTAAGCTCTCTCAAGTCTCGTCTTATCCTCTTTTAGCTCCGTTCCTTGTGTTCTTTGCCTCGGATCTACGAATCTACATAAAACCATCGAAATAGCGTAGATTCCGAACTTTTCCACAAAACGAGCGCTAATCTAATTAACAATAAAACATGAATATATGACAATGAAATGCATCTAAAATAACTTATAATGCCTATTGGAATACGCCTTATCAAACTCCCCCACACTTTGTAACGGCCCGGGATTATGATTCCCGAGTTACGTTTCGAGGGATGAAACCCCTCGTTGGGATCTTGCGCCCCAAGTACAGGTTGAAGGTTTGAAATCGATTGTGCACAGTTTAAAGTGGGATTTTTCACCCAAACCCGGAAGGTCCGTTGGAGACCCCGGGGTAAACCCCTGTACCTGTCCTAAATCTACAACGTGCGAAAACCTTTATCATGCAAAGGGCGAAAGTTCTGAAAACGATACAACCAGTGCCACGGCAGAGCCGGGTCAAAACGGAGTAGAGTAGGAAGAAATCCAAAAGCATGAGTTTGGTGAAGTCAGGGTTCATACACTCACTCTCCGCCATATGAATGGACCCCGTCATATCAGCACAAAATCAAGTAGTAGACCGGGTACCTGAAACTATACCACCAAGTCAGGCCAAGAGTCCGCCTGCGGGTCCTCTGACCGCGTTGAGGACATATAATACGCCTATACCTAGAATAAAGGATGCCTTCATGCAGTACTGAAATAAAACCACACTATCATGCTCCTAATTCATATGTGCAGAATATTGAGGAAGGCCTTAACAAAGAATACCAAGCGGTATATCCCTCTTTTACCACCACCCCTCTTCCAGACAAGGTGGAGACTGGCCAGTTCGATGCTATAATCATATCAAATCTCATCATCATATCATATCTCATGCCCATCTCGTATCTCGTGATATATATAAATGACTCGAGGAGGACAACACCCGATGAAGCTGGGATGCCCTATGACCCTAGCAAGGACTCTAGGACTCACAGATAACGGCCGTTCTGTATTCAAACGCATACAGAATAAGGATGCTCATTCGTAAATGCAATTCCTAAGCATGATACTACATGACATGCTCTTATGCATATGCAACACCTACATACTATATGACACATCAGGCAGGAGGTACTGGTTAATGAGTAAGCCCCGGAGGTACTTACCTGGCTAGAAGATCAGCAAAAGAAGAATCCAGCACACAGTAGTCACGATCATAGAATATCACCTAATCACATAATGAGAATATACTAAGTATACTTCTATAGCCTTTCTAAACACATATATCACTCGCTCAAATTAGCAGATAGATAAGTAAGCTTGCATCAATCATACTTTCAATTTATCACGATCAACCATCTCTTATCTCATACCATTCATCATAACTTGTCAACTCATCAGTTTAAAAAAAATATACTCCCTATATATATCATACTTAGCCAAATTCGCATATTATTATTTCATACGTATACTTCCCATATATATATCATCATAAATATTGAACATTTAATCTCTTCTAAAAATCACCACAATATCATGCTATTAGTCACACATAACATACCTTTAATCAAACGATCATATTATCATGCTAGTTAGTAATCGTCTTATTCTCAAGTTAGCTTCAAAACCATTTCAAATCCGAATTAAACAGTTAAGAATTCCGACCCTTGAAAATACCCGCAAAATTCCTTTTTCAAATTCATTATAATTCTTTATGCCCTAATAATATATTTTAAATCTCAAATATTATTATATGCTATTTTAAATACCGCTAACTAATTAATAAGTCAATGGTTAAACCCGAACCAAACCAAACCCATTTAAATCCAACCGAACCGAACCCGGTTCAAGCCAAACCCAACCAAAATGAACAAATAAATAAATAAATCGAAGGTGGGGCCCCCCTCCTAGACGTCTTCTTCCTCTTCATTCAAACAGAGGTTCCCACCGTGCTCCACCGGCACCGAGCTCTCCCGGGCTCACCGGCTTCCGCTGCGCCCAGCCCCGCCTCGGTCTTGGCTCGCGCTCCTACAGCACCGCGCCTCGCACTCGCCTCTGCTCATCGCCGTTGGTCGCCTCGCCTTGCCTCGCCTCGCGCCCTCGCGCTCTCGCTCATGCCGACCGAGCTCCGACGATCGTCGGAGCTCTCGACCTCACCTGATCGTCCCACACTCAGCTCACGCACACTCTCGACTAGTCTAAGCATCGAAAAAGACTCAGAAACGAATCGAAACGAGGATAAATTCGGAGCTCACCGAGATGGATTTTTCGCGACTTCGGAGCTCTCGATCGGAGTTCTGGGCTTCGTCGGTGGCTCGTGATGGCTTGTCGGACCTACACCGGATGTGGATGAGTGTGATGGTGAAGACCGCAAGCAATTTCAATCAAAAACGAAGGAGGGACGCTTACCGGAAGTTAGCTTCGCGATTGGTCGAAGATTAGAAAGGAATGGGTTGCGGTGGCTCCGTGGCGGTTCCGGTGGTGTTCGTTGTTACTATTGGTGGCTCCGAGGAATGTCGAAGGCTGTGATGTTGCTCTTGAGGGAGGAGGAGGCAAGGAGGAGGATGCGGAAGAGAGCTGCAGTGATGGTGTGACAGCGGGAGATGGGAGCGGGAATGATGAAGGAGGGAGTCGGTGGAGGTGAGGTGAAAACAGAGAGTGAAGGTGACGGTGGTTGGGATGGTGAAATGGTGATGGAAATGAAAGATAAGGAGGGGGAGGTGATGTCTTGACAACTGAATTGGGGAGTAGGAGGGCTGTAGGGGTGAGGCTGGTGCAGAGGTGAGGGAGTGGGTGTACGAGGTTGAGTGTGAAATTGGTTAATCAATACCCTGAAATAAATCCCGAATACGCGAATTTTGAATCCCGAAATTAGTTCCTAAATGTTAGTTTTCCCAAATCCCGCTTTCTCGATCAATTAGATTTTTAAAATTGAAAAGGATATCGCCATCCGATAATTATTTTGAATTTTCGAGGTCAAGGACGGAAATTGTTTGCCAAATTTTACTTTTCGGTCGGAATCCGCTAAACGAGTTTTAAAAACCGATTTTAATTTCATTTTTAATTCTCCTTTTTCCGAAAAAATTTAGGATTTAAAAATCCGAGCCTTTACACACTTAACCTTTTGCTTGTCCTCAAGCAATACAAAGACAAGAGCAAAACCATCATACGACACATATAATCTTCAAGCACTAACCTTGTCAAAAGCAACGTCAAAGTGGAGGAGCCATGAACATGAAAGTTAACATCCTAGCAAGTATATGAGCGATTCAAAGTAAAGGCACATCTAGTCCAACCTCACCGGGATAATGTGTTTACTCTCACTCTCATGTGTTTAGGCTTAACAATATATCTCTCGACCCATTCCAAAATGCAAAAAGCTACATAGAAATTGACACATATATCACATATTCTCCACCGTGGATGCCATCACTTATAAGAAACATCAAGAGGTCTTTTATCAAGGTTGTAATGGGGCTTGGTAAGGAATTAAGGTAGGAAAATATTTAGGCTTGTGGTGCTAAAAATCCGGGAAAAAGGGATCTCTAAGAGCAACCGGAAGAACACTACAAATCAAATACTTCCAAAACCAAAATAACTCAAACTTTCACTCACAAAATACTCAACTAAAGAACTTTCACTCAACCATACATATTTTTCTCCAACTCCCACATACATAATAAAGATAAAAGGCTCTTATTCATTTTTTTATTTCTTTTCTTTTTTCTTTCATTTTTTTCTTCTTCTTTTTTTTTTCTCGATTTTTCTTCTAGAGCCAAAAATACAATAATGCACAATGCGAGGAATGAAACCAAAATTACATAATAATCCAAAACTTGTAACTTTCTCAACAATATTCTCTCTTCCACTCAAACATATCAACCATTCACCAATTCTAATCCTAATCCCCGGATAGGGTAAGGCTCATCATCGGCTAGGATAAATTTTGTGGAGCTTCAAAGAAAAGGCTAAGGCTCAAATTTGGTTACAAACAAAGGACACATACGTAGGGTGGATATGGATAATAATATGGCTAAGAAAATCATGCCTCTATCATTTGAAACTCATAAGCAATAAACATATAAAATCGGCCTCAAATATAGATAACAATGTCAATCTCAAGAGGTAATTGCATAAGGAGAGTATAATGTCACACAAGAAAGCAAAAGGGAATAAATATATCAAATATCCCTATAAGGCCAAAATTCTCACTAGGACAATATTTTGTTGGATTTCAATAATGCCCAAAACTAAGAATCATACTTGCTCAATTGAACTAAAAAGTCATGCTCCAATAAAAATCATCTCAAGTATGTGACAAGGCTAGACAATTCAATCATATTATGGAACATATATGGTAAAACTCATAAAAATAGAATAGAGGACAAACTAAGCCAAGATGGGTATTTGAATAACACATATATGCAATGCATGATATTTTTGGATTTTTTATTTTTCAATTTTTTTCACTTTTTTTTTATGCAATAAATTAACAAAAAGAATAAACATGAATGCATAACGGAAAAAATAAATAAGAATGGATGCATAAATCTATGAATGCAACCCTCCCCCACACTTAAACTCTTCATTGTCCTCAATGAAAATCAAAGACAACAAATCATAAAAATATGAGAGAAAAAGGGTAAAGAATAACTCACTTTTTTGGAAAAGTTTTGGTGGTGAAGGTGACGAATTTTTTAACGAAGAACGATGAAGAACGACAACGACGAAGACTAACGAACCACGAGCACCGATGAATGAAGATGACGAAGAATGAATAAGATCAACGGTGACGACAATGGACGAAGACTGGGCATGCACCATGGGAGCGGTTGATCAGGCCGCAAACAAGGCTAATGCTAGCTTCGTACACTAGGCATCACTGCTGGATTCGCTGGCAGCGAGTTTTGGGTCGCTGGCAGCGGATGAAATCAGCTCCTGTGACATCTGGGCGACTGGACTCGCTGGTAGCGAATCATTATTCGCTGGCAGCGAATTGAGCCCAGATTCTCTATTCTTCGATCTTTTTTTTTTCTTTTTTTTCCCTGCATGGTTATCTCAAAATATCCGAAAGCATCTACTTAAACCATGAATTTCTAAATATCCCCAGCAACGGCGCCAATTTGACGGAAGGAAAGTCGTTGATTCACCTCGTCAAAAAAATAAATCCCAAACAAACAAACTAGTATAGTATGCAAGTAAGGGGTCGAACCCTAGAGAATCAAGTATTTCTAAATATTGTGTATTTATCAATATAAAAGAAACGATTTTTATGAATGAAAATAAAAGAAAATAATATTGACAAAAGCAAATAAAGGATAGAAGAAAAGCGTTTCCACCTACAAGTTCTCGACTTTGGTTGGTTTTATTGATCATCGAATCCTTTTCAAGTTATTATCTTTTCCTACGAATTCCTCCCGTCTTGGTTTATATAGATTAAAAGTCCTACGAGTCCAATTAATCCCTTACACCTCAATGCAACCTTAACACGGTCAAGATTTAACAAAGAGATAGCAAATAGTCCCAAGAACTTGAGCATATAAATAACACCAATTAAACACGGTAAATCAATGTTTAAGATATATGTCAACTCCCTACATAGTCATGCTTCAAACACGGAATCCACAATCTTATGCGTGCTACTACGGAAATAACACAAATACGAAAGTATTAAATCCTAGCAAGAAATCAATATTATCAAGGTAGCTAATCAAGATAACATCAATAACATAATCAATATCACACAAAGAAGTTGAAAGAATTAAAGAGGAAAAATAACTTAAATTAGAAAATCACAAACCACCAACCAAGTCTCAAAAGTGTAGGCGAAAACTACAAAATTAGCCAAACATGGCTTACCTAAGCTTTCTTCTCTTCAATGGTGATTTCTCTACTTGGAATCTTAATTGAAACTTAATTAAACTAACCCTAGAACATCCTATTTATAAGCCTAATGTCTTCCATAAAAGGTAGATAAAAGATAAAAACTTCCTAAACAAACTAGATAAAAGATAGACTTTCCATGTATAGTTCAACGTCAAATTCCGCTGGCAGCGAGAATTTTCGCTAGCAGCGAATGGCCTCAATCAAGCTCCTGTTGGATTTTCACTACCATACTCGCTACCACACTCGTTGGCAGCGAATGTCCATGCCTTAGAATTTTCTCAAGCTCCTCGGGTACTTCCTTTCCGCTTTCGCGAGCCGCTTCTTCCGCTGCAGCGAGTTCGTCGATCCGCAGGTGCGAGAGACCCCTTCCGCTGGAGCGAGTCGGCGAGCTCCGTCGTCTTGGTGCATCCCGCTGGCAGCGAGGATTTCCGCGGCAGCGAGTGGCTCGCTGCAGCGAGTCTAGTCGCTGGCAGCGAATGCTGCCTGGTCGGCCGGGCTGACTCGACTCGCTGGCAGCGAACTCCATTCGCTGGCAGCGAGACGCGCCGGCTCCTGGACATGCTCCTGATGACTAGACTCGCTGGCAGCGAGATCCCATCTGCTGGCAGCGAGACGTGCCCAAGAACTTGCTCAGACATGATGTCTTTGACTTGATTCGCTGCAGCGGAAATCCATTCGCTGACAGCGAAAATCCAGCAGAACACCATCACGTAGATCTTCGAAAGAGCTTTCCAACGCATGCTCATATGCGTCGATCGGACATCCGAGACCTCCGGAAAGTGCGTTACAAGTTCAGCTCGCCGAGCGGACAGCTTTCGCGACTCGCCCTCGTTTTCGCTCTTAGACCTCGATTTCGTGCTCCGTTGCTCCTTAGGTTGTTCCACTCTCTTCGGGACTTCTTCCTTAAGCTCTCTCAAGTCTCGTCTTATCCTCTTTTAGCTCCGTTCCTTGTGTTCTTTGCCTCGGATCTACGAATCTACATAAAAACATCGAAATAGCGTAGATTCCGAACTTTTCCACAAAACGAGCGCTAATCTAATTAACAATAAAACATGAATATATGACAATGAAATGCATCTAAAATAACTTATAATGCCTATTGGAATACGCATTATCATATAATTATTTTTATCATATGGAATGACAAACACATATAATTCTAAGGGGAATTATCCTAATTCTACATGGTATCAGAGACATAATTTTTTTTTCTAACACTACCGCATCATCCCTCTCCCTAGCAGCCGCATCCTCCCTATCCCTTCCCCTAATCTTACATGGTAATATGGTATCATAAAAATATTTCATTTATTCAGCAGAACATGTCATTTTAGAGTGTTAATATTGTTCAAGAAAATATATCATTGTAGGTATTTTGATCTCTACTCTATGAAAATGCTCTTGTAATATTTAGTAAACATGTCATTTTATAGTATAATAAATGTAGGTCTAATAGTATATTTGTTGATTTCCTTGAAATTTGTGAAATAACATGATATATTTTGAAAAATCAATCAATCAATTATAATAAAGGAGAAGTGGTTTGTGACATGTTTCGACTTCTCCTTAATTGTAGTATTTTTAGCCAATTGCATTTCCCCCATTAATTAATACGGAGTACAATATAACAATATATATACTCAGGATAAGATTTTATCAAATTTTTTATCCAATTCTGCTTAATCAATATAGAAATATATGTTGAAGATAAAATCTTGCCCAATTTAATTAATTAGATATCGATAATTTTTTTAGAAGATTAATATAAAAATATATGCTTAAGATAATATTTTACCAAATATTACCCAATTTAGTTAGATAGTGATATGTTTTTAGAAGATTAATATAACAATATATGCTTAAGATAATATTTTACCAAACTTCGTTAGACATCAATATGTTTTTACAAGATAATGTAACATAATTTATTATGGGAAAACTAATTAAAATACCCCCACCTTTGGGAGTATGGTAAAAATATATCATCAACTTTCAAATGTAATTAAAATATTTCGACCTTTGAGGGTAGTGGTAATATATTACCACGAGTTTTCTCATGGGTAAAAAATGCTGATTTTGTTTTTGACAAGGCAGCCTGCGTGGAAGCCTTTTTACAAATTAGTACTAAAATCGGGTTTTCTTAAACGGTTTCCTTAGGGGAAAAATGCACCGACAACAAAATCAAACCAAGAAAAAACAAAATTGATTCAACCAAGCAATTAATCCGGTCAAAATTGCCTCAAATTAACACAACACGACTATTCCTAACACCAAACCAACAACAAAAAAACTAAACCGAAAACAACAACAACAACAAAGAGGAAAAAAAACATATTCAGCTAAGTTCGTGAACGAATCAAAGAGGAAGAAGACGTGGGAGACAACTCAAGATAGCCGACCACAAGGGAGGAAGACTGTCATTGAAGAGGAACTATGAGTTGCTTGGAAGATCGGAAGACAGCTCAAGAGGCGATCACGAAAGACGATAGGAGGGAGGAAAAGGCGTGGTGTATGAAGCCGGTCTAACTCTTAATTTTTTTCCTAAGGAAAGCGTTCAAAAAAATCCTTGTAAAAATCAACGTAGGATGTCTTGTCAGCATTTTTAACCAGTGAGAAAACACGTGGTAATGTATTACCACTACTATCAAAGGTCGGGATATT
The DNA here is from genome assembly GCA_037127255.1 of Persicaria tinctoria. Lineage (NCBI taxonomy): Eukaryota > Viridiplantae > Streptophyta > Magnoliopsida > Caryophyllales > Polygonaceae > Persicaria > Persicaria tinctoria. The sequence continues at coordinate 4,680,111 of JBANSL010000016.1, read as the reverse complement.
TTTATTACTTTTGAAAATTGAGGATATATTTTTACCATACCCCCAAAGGTGGGGTATTTTAATTAGTTTTCCCATTTATTATTGCATAGGAAATTTATTAATTAGAAGAAATTTATTTTTAGAATAAAAAATGTCATCTGCTTATGTTAATTAGAAAAATCGATAATTCATATTGGGCGCCGATTTTTTTTGAATTTTCGTTTTTGATTTGACCCGGTTCGACCGTCTCGGTTTTAAGCTGATGAACAACCTAAAACTTACTACCAAATCCATAACTCAAATTACCCCATTTAATTCAACTTCCCAAATCAAATCATGGAACCTGCCAAAAAAAAATTGCTAGTGTACGTTTATCCTTCATCAAAGATCAAACAATTGGATGTTAAATAGGAAAAATATACATCTTTATAGGATTCGTGCATATATGAGTTTATTACTTTATTTTAAGCTTGCATTACAAGGAAGCGACAGATTAAGTTGTAATGCCTAATTGCCTATGATGAAAATCATCCCAAATATTATTATCTTCAGAGATGTCTAGGGCTCTTCTTGTATGCATTTTCCTTTACACCTCCATCTTCTACCTCTTCAACCTCTCTCTGTGGGTGCTCTTCAACACCAGCCAGTTCTGGTTTCTCATCTCCAACACCCTTATACTCTTGCAACAGACTCCGGCGCCTCCTCCTCCAAAGACACCACTCCTCACTATAGCTTTCACTCTTTCGAGACTTCGAACAAGCTCACCAATGGCCTTGTACAGCACAGAGAAAAGAATGATGGCCTAAAAAAACCAGGTACAAGAGAATTCCCAACACAAGAGGAGTCAAACATGGGTTTCGAGCTAAATAGATCGCTCCCCACGTGCGAACACAGTAGTCAAGAAGAGACTAAAGCAACCAATAATGCTAGTGATCGTGTTGTAGAAGTTTGCGAACATAAAGAGGAGGCTACCGACGATGTAAAATCTTGCCAACAAAGCATTCGAATTGGTGGTAGTAGCGATGAAGATGACAAGATCGAACAGAAAGAGAAGTATGATGAATCCGAGAGTGTTGATGAGGACAATCAGTTTTCGGGTATGTCAGATGAAGTACTGAACAGGAGAGTTGAGGAGTTCATTAGGAGATTCTACAACCAGCAGCTGATGGGGCCTAGGAGTTGAAGAGTCGTTTTTTTGCTGACCAACTTCTAGGAGAGACGTAATCTATGTTTGCTTATAGTCAGAATCAATAAATGATTTGGAGTTGTGTAAGAACATGCCTTACTTTTGCCTGCTTATGTCAAAAATAAGAAAATAGTTTTACCCCATGGTCATCCAGATTCAGGGTTTGAATATTGGCATTATTATTCAAAGCCTGAATCTGGATCATCAGATAATTTGCAATCTTAGTGTGCCTTTCAGCCAAGTTTTGAAGATCCACAATCAAATAAGGGTCATCAGAAGTTTGATTTTGGCAAGAACACAAAAGTTTCCAGCTAGAGGCTAGATCTGTCATCTGTGCTGTACAGTCAGGAAACATAAAGCCAGACTCCAAGAGGTTGCACAATGAATAACTACTGATAATACAAAATCAACAAAACATGAACTTCACATGCAATACCTGCCTGGTATAGAGTTCATCTCTAGCCAAATGATGATAGTGCAGATAAAAATAGGTTTGATTCATGTTCGACCCGTATCTGTCTGCACAGCAATTCTTGTGCTGAGCAGTCATCAGAAGCCATTTTATTGCTATAGGAGCATCAACTATAAGCCCTTCCAATTCTAGGAAGTATTCATCCAAGATGCTCCAGTGTGCAATCTTGCACTAACCAAAAGGCATACCACAAGGAGATGCAAAGCAACACCAATTTATCATCTACTCTTTTTTCATGCAGGTAACACCAATTCTGAGCTTAGTGCTGTTGCCAAACCAGACACCTCTCTCAACTGATCTACAAATCCATCCAGAATTTAGAGGCTTTTTATTTGTTTGGTGATCTCATTTGAAACAAAGGAACTTGTTTTACATGGAGCAATTTGACATCAAGTTCTACCAGAAACACACCCACTGTGAAGTTCATAATTTGAGAATGTATCCATCTATTGATCTCTAACAGAGAGCAAAGACAGCTGCTCTTCCATGGAGCAGTCAACATGACACGATGTTTGACAAGAATGGGGTATGAGAATGAGGCCGAGGCCCCGCTGCTCCATTGCCGAAGGAGAGGACCGCCTAATGCTGCGAAACTCCAATGCATCTTGAAGAATGATGTTGCCTTGCTTGTCAACACAGTGGAAGTTCCCCATGAAGAAGCGTCCATCATTGACTCCGACAAGCATTCTGCGGGATAGCAGCTTCTTGATGCGGGATACAGCACCTAGCCCATTTGATTCCGAGTCAAACTCAGTTGTTGATTTTTGCTCTGATTCCATCTACTTCTGTAAGCAGAACTAAAAATTTCTGCACAAGATCGGTGAATCAGAAAAATTATGAGAAACCCATAAAGAATAAAAGGTGTGTTTCAAAATGTATCAAAACCACACTTACTACCTGAAAGCAATCACAGACAAAAATTGATTGCAAATTTATGAATGGACAGAAGAAATCACAGTAAAAAAAATGTTTTAACTGGATGGCATCAGGTACAATTTGGTAGACACTAAGGGATGCCTGAACTTGGATGAACTCGGTTTGATTTACATTCTGAACCCATACACAACCTTGGAGGTGGAACCAAATCTCCTCCCTCTTGGTCATGATATGTGAATTCTGTACAGATATCCTCCATACCCAAATACCCAATCCTTATGTGGAAATTCCGAACCAATTCCATCGGCACGGCCATACCCATACCTATGCCATCCATTCTTTAACCAAACGCCCCTTTATGTGGTTCGGTGTGAAATTCAATCAATCAGTTAATTGAGGGAAGAAATACAGATGAACAATGCATTTCTATGGGAACACATGATTCAAGTAAATGTGCAATGAAACTGACAGTTCAGCTGACGCATCATTTGCCAAAGCTCACAATACCAATATACAGGAAAGTTTTCTCCAATTCACAGCATGATAAAGCTCAATACTTTATGCTGAAAGCTTATCTGAATGACAGATCCCATTGGTTTACCGATCAATTAACTAATTTATCGCAGAAATGCAAAATCCAGAAAGCAACCAACAAAACCCTAATTTCAATGACGACATCGATCCTGAATTGCAAAAAATTGACATCGGGAAATCAAAAGTAACTAGACCTGAATCGTTGGCCCGGTCGCAGTGGCGCCTGAAGATGAAAATCGGAGGTTGCGGCGGTGGCAATGGGCCGGCGGCTTCTGAGATTAGGGCTTTCCGATGGAACTGCGGATAGAGATTTTGTCGGAGACTCGGAGGAGCATAGTTTTGCCTGCAATTGGTATGCAAACGATTTTGGAGAAAAAAAGGGGAAATTACAAAAAATACCCTAAACTTTTGAGTACTTACAATATTTCGGAAAATATCATAAACTTTAATAAAAGTTGTGTTCAATTGGGGCACTATGATAAGTTAGCCATTGGTTAACCAAAATTGTGAGAAACAAGACCAATTAGAAGTCAATACAATAGTTGTGGTGTTACATTTTATTCGAATACTTTGATAACATAAACTCATTGAGTCGTTTTTAAGTGAGATGAGTTACCCCTTAAATAAATCTGGTTTGTCTATTGTGTGCTCTGAGGATATATAATAATAATAATACTTTATTATAAAATAAGAACTTTAAAAGAAAATGTGTGAACTCATAATCTAATTTAAAATTGGCTAAATCGTGTGTATTTAGGAGAAATATTTCTCAATTTGACCTCTTATCTTATACCTTGGAATATAGGCCAAAAAATCCGAAATAAACCATAAATTATCCTATTCAAATATAGAATGGTTGAGTTTAGACGAATTAGACTAAGATAAAAATTAGAATGGCAATAAAAGATGCCCAACCAATTCCTTTTTTTGGAGGGAAGGAAACATGGGGAAGGCGATAGAGATCTCCTATATCACATTTATGTGGTGAAGGAGACCAAAGTAATTTGTGTGTTATTATAATAAAATATGGGTATTTTTTGCGTAATACATGGCTTTTAGAAAAATTAGTTTAATAATTATTTTGGATTATGTTGAGACACAAAAAGATGCCCACCTCTCCAACCCCAATGAAACTTAATTAGTGTGATTCCAATTGAGACATGATCCAGACATTTTCTTGGGAAACCTTGCTGGATTTCCATCAAAAAAAAATTTGTTACAAATTTTAAATTAATATCTCAATGATCATGTACATGATATAATATACAATATATAAGGAAGGTTATATGCAAATCTTCCTTACCATTAGCCCCTTAATTTCCCTTTATAAAAAAGAACCTTAATTTCCTTACCATGATTAGAAGTGGTCATTTTACTTTCACTTGATCTTACAACAAAAGTTATTAATTGTTAGTATTCAATTTAGGTAGAAATCATTTACAATCTATAGGACCACTTATTCATACGGAGTATTTTTTTTTAAAAAAAAAAAAAACCTTTTTCAGATTATTTTTTAAAAAAAAATTGGGAAGAAACTTGTGATGAGCAAACCTAAACTAAAGAGGAAACATGAGTAGCTTTCAGAGCCCACACTTGCTTATCCAAAGGCAAGTGGTCATAATTGATCAGTGTTCAATGGTCACAACTCACACGACAATATCCATTATCCACCCTGTTTGATCTACAAGTTTAACTTCATTATTTTAGTTAATCGGATTTTCGACTTTAATACATATATTAAACATGTCGATTTGAAAAATATTTTATTAGATTCACTATTTTATTCAATCGCTAGATTTTCTCAACTTTATTATAAATTTATTCTCCAAATTCATAAGAGGTCTTGTAAACACACATCCCTCAACATAAATCTGCCTATCTCCTCCATAATTTGCAAATAGCAATCATAGATTTCCATATACACATTCACATTTTCATACACATAAGTATCCATATTATCTAAGTAGCGATCATTTTCTTTTTTTCTTTTTGTCTGACATCGTTAATAAAATACAGTATAAATTATTACTTTTTATTGAAAACTAGTGCATATGTCATTTCATGTCAAAGTTTCATTTTTACAATGAGAATCGTCTAGTCCGCAATTATAGTTCATACTGTAGTCTAAATTATCTCATTGGCTAAATTGAAATTTCTAATTATTTTCTTAAATAAGTGTTTGTACCTTATCATTTATTTTAATGCTTATCGGCCAATGAAATTAAAGGGACCATAAAAATGGACTACGGTGTTGGACTAGACGATTTTCACCGTCATTTTTAGGGCTCAAACTAAAAAAAATTCTAGTTATAGATACTCCATTTTTAGGACTCAAACTCGATACAAGATTCTAGTTACAGATACGCTTTTTTTTTTCAAAATATTCAAAAAAAATAATTATTTAATGAAATATTCAAGCTTTCAAAATAATTACAAAAATATTCATTTTTTGCAGGGTTGGCAGAAAAACGCGGTCTGAGACCGCGTTTTATTCTCAAGGTGAAAAATCTAAAATCAAAGAAAAAAGTGACAAAAAATTAACAAAAGAAACGCGGAGTGAGACCGCGTTTCTATTGTTAATTTTTATTTCGGAATAAATTAGGTAATTTGCTAATTTTTCTACGCTGGAGACGCGGTCTAATAGCACGTCTCTTTTTTTATTATTATTTAAGGAGGGTCCGGAGGAAGAAGGAGGGAGGCCACAGGCGAGGTCGGAGGTAGGAGCCTGGAGGAAGGAGGAGACGGCTGCCGAAGCCCAGAGGAAGGAGGAGAAGGGACCACCGCATGCGACCACGCCTCTTCGCATGCGGGCTGCGACACGCCTCCTCTGCAACTCTGGCTCCACGCGCGGCCTCCGCCTAACTATTCGGCCTCCTCTGCAACTCTGGCTCCGCGGCCTCCGCCTAACCCTTCGGCCTCCTCTACAACTCTGGACCTTCAGCCTCCTCCTTTCATGGCTTCTCCTCCGACCCTTTCTCGCCAAATCCCGCCCCTCTCCTCTCAATTTCAGATCTCATCTCCTCGCTACCGCCATTGAAGGCCCCCTCCGTCCATCCCTTCCTCTCCTTCGTCCGTCTCGCCCCACCCCATTCTAATTCCGTTTGAATCTCTCTCTCTCGGCGTGTCAATTTCTTCCTCTCGATCTCGATTTCTAACCTAAGCCCCGCCTACCCAGCAGTTGTTCCTCCGGTGGTCCCTTCTCCTCTTTCCTCCGGGATCCGGCAGCCGTCTCCTCCTTCCTCCGACCTCCTTCCTCCGGGCTCCTACCTCCGACCTCGCTTGTGGCCTCCCTCCTTCCTCCGGACCCTCCTGCTTCCTCTCCTCTGGTGGGACTCCTTCCCCCATTAACTTTAAAAAAAAAAAAAAAAAAAAAAGACGCGGTCGACCGCGTCTCTAGCGTAGAAAAATTAGTAAATTACCTAATTTATCCCGAAATAAAAATTAACAATAGAAGTACGGTCTCACTCCGCGTTTTTTTTGTCCATTTTTTCTTTGATTTCAAAATTTTTACCTTGAGAATAAAACGCGGCCTCAGACCGCGTTTTTCTGTCAACTCTACAAAAAATGAATATTTTTATAATTATTTTGAAAGCTTGAATATTTCGTTAAATAATTTTTTTTTTTAAATATTTTTAAAAAAAATTCTAAAGATACTCCATTTTTAGGACTCAAACTCGATAAAAGGCTTCTAGTAAAAGACATAGTCCCTACTTACACAACTTGCTCTTTTAATATATGATTTGATTTGATAATCACTTGAGCTTGCAATGTCCACCTCAATGGGAATTAATTGAACGGGCAAAAAGTATAAGAAAAAAGAATAATAATCACAATAATAAAGAAGAGGGATTTTGTCACACAATTGGACAAGCTATAGATGATACATATGCAACCGAATGATTAAGATGTGGGTACAAATGTTTCTTCTCAATTGGTGTTATCTATATTATATAAATGCACATTCATAACCCCTACCCCTATCCCTATGATCAAAGGAAATTAATTCTATGGATAATTTTATATATATATATATTTAGGGGTTGGTTCCGGTATACTCAACCCTTAACGTGTATCATGTACTCAGAAATTATTCATCTATTTGTTCGTGATTATTCGTCTGTTTTTACGTAATTATTCATCTGTAAAAAGAGTGTAAAAAATGTAAATTTTATTCTACCGAATAATTGTTCAATACCACCGAATAATTTTATTCCACCGAATAATCTCCCAATACCATCAAATAATCAGAAGTTACTTTTAATCTTATCCATTAATCTTCTTAATTCAATGACCCAGATTTGTTCTCAATACCATCAAACCCGTGAGGACCGGCTTTTTAGCTCGGTTCACTTGCTTTATAGCCCAGTTATGAATACAACCGATCTATAAAGTCATAAATTTTAGCCCGATTTTGAATCAAACCGAGCTATAAAGTCACCATGTAATTTTAAAACATGAGTTTTTTAGCACGATTTTTAGGCTTGACCGAACTATAAAGTCATGTGTTATTTTAAAATTGGAGTTTTTAGCACGGTTTTTAGGTTGAACCGAGTTATAAAGTCACCGTGTGATTGAGGTTTTTAGCACGGGTTTCAAATAAACCAAGCTATAAAGTAATCCTCACGGTTTTTACCACAATTTGAGGTTTTCACCGAAGTCAATCCCTATATATATATAAATTTTAGCGAAACAAAAAACTACAGTATAACGGTGAAACGAATTAATAGTGATATATAGAGAGGATAGAACTTGTATAAGTTGTCCTTACTGTGTAATTTGTGAGCAAATCTGAAGCGTCAGATTAAGAAGATCGGACATATAAGATTTAAAGTAATTAACTTGTGAATAGGGATATTGTTCGTATGTACCAAGTGATTATTCGTATATATATATGTACATTACATGTATACAAATAATTCTTTGTTTAATACAAATAATTACACTGGTTAGTCTGGTTTATACATACGAATAATTACATTATTATGCACAAATAATCATTTGATAACTACTAATAATTTCACTGCTTACAAATTACACCGTAAGAATTGCTTACCTGATCCAACCTCTCTATAGAGATGCAAATATTCCTACAATTCAAATCCTAAACAATACTAAAGCAGAAGCTAATTTTGCCACGTGACAACTCCTGGTGAAAATTTTTCCCGCTCAAATATGTAGCCAAGAACACAATTTTCTTCTTTCCTTTTTTTTCTTGGCAAGAATTTCAATATTGTAATTTTTCCCCTAAATATGTGGCATACGTTTGATTTTTTTTTTTCAACCATTAACATCATAATTAGTTTGGTAACACATTTTTTAATCCTTCGTTTTTCAATAATAAAATATAACGTGTATATATAGTTATGTGTATCTTATTTTATACAATCATATACTCCGTATAATATTAAATAGAAAGACTTCTGGTGTAAAAATTTCCTCCCTTAATTTCACAACAGATCCTAATCTGATTCCTCTATGGTGCACTAGATGCTTTCTGTGCAACATTTGGTGTTAATTTTACTTCTGGCGGTTACCCAAAAATGTGTGCTTTTTGGCACTCAACTGTTCAGGTTTTACCTCAAGTTAAAACCAACTTTCTAGGATATGCAATAGCTCTCAAACCATACTGCTTACCTGGAATTAGCATCAACAGCTCATATAGAGTGACTTTGGGGGGGTGTTATGAGAGGATCAGATAGCAACACAAGCAGTCGCCTTCAAACCATCGGACCAAATGACGAGTTCAGTTTCAAGGCACAAATGATATGGGATATTGAAGATGCCTTTCATGATGCTGATGCTTCATTTCTCTTTCTGTTCCTTCTTATTCCTCCCAACCTTTCCACTTTTACCCTTTCATATCTCATTTCATCCACACTTTTTCCAAAATTTCTTCCTTAATTTTTTCAAGTGCACATACATGACTGCAATTACCAGGTTTCTACATGAGTGCAATTGGCTTAGATAGAGACCTCTGCAATTTTCATGGTTCCTACTTGCAAGCTATCTCACATTTTGAATTGGTCCTTTTTTCCTAATAAAATAAAAAGGTGAAGACTTTCTTGCTTCATCCATTTACACAAAGCCGGTAATGAAAACAACACAACTGCAAATATTATAACCCCAACACAAAATCAAGTTCAACTACCAAGTGAGGCCAAAACTCAATTCAACTTAATCATCTTCTACGCATTTCCTTTTTACAGAAAATTAAGTAACATCCATGAAGAATTAGTAATTGGAGGATACCTTGGACTGCAGGTGAATCGTGGCCAACAGGAAGGCCAAGAGCAGATGCTTCACAACTGGGCATGGGTGTAGCAAGAAATTTGGGAGAAATTCGGTAAAAAAAAAACTGGCTCAACCTGTACTTGATGGTGATGCTACTGGAGTGTGAAGACTGAAGATGAAGACACAATCAATTGACAAAAACAATTTGAAACGAGTTCGGATTTGTTTTTTAGCAAACATTGCATCTTTCTTTCCCTTGCTGTGCCTTTTTCTTTTCTTTTCTTTTCTTTTTTTCTTTCTTTTACTGTATTTTTTTTACTACTCCCTCCGTTTCATATTAAGTGTCGTTTGGACTTTGGTGCAAGCTTTTTACAAAGGTAAAAACTCTATAAAAATAATTTTTTTAATCAAATATTTAAATAATTTCATAATTGTTATAATAAGTATAGAATTATAAAAAAAATCATTCAAAAATTAATTTATACGGTTTTTACATCCTCAAAAATGCGCACCAAAAATTTAAGTGACACTTATTATAAAAAATAGTCATTTTTTACTTACAAGCAAATCTATTATACACACTAATGTGCGTTTTCATGTCTACAAACATTTTTATTGGTTTAATGAAGAACATCATGTTATCGTTCGGAAGAACATTCTAAAAAAAATACCGCTTAAAAACGACGACTCTTTTGCTAATTTATTTTCTTGCTTCAAAAAATAATTTTAATTTGTATGTTATTTAAAGTTTGTTAAGAAAAATACACACTTGACCTTTAAAGACTATTTTTGTATTATTAAGAACCCATAATTTTAATACCGTATAATTTTATTTTATTAAACTATGTCCCGTGCGTAAGCACGGACATGCTACCTAGTATATAATATATATGTGGTCCATTGATCTATGTGTATTTGCAATTGCATTATTGCTTTGAGTATATATAAAAACTAAGGGCCCCAACAAGAGGCATGAAAGGTCGATTTATTGCCTTAAATTAATTTTGCAGGGGCCTTATGTGTAGTAGCTTTCAGTTTTATTAATCTAGTAAACACCGTAATGATCATGTTGAAAGGGATTCATACATGATCATTTTCATAGTTTTTTTTTTTTATTAGGTAAGATTTCGGATCGGACAAATCTATTTGTAACCATTCTTTCGGATGAGCTCATGTGACTAAGGATCATTGAGAATCTCTCTACCCGCTGCAAAAGTATATGACCTTATCAACCACTTTATTACATTCATGGGGAATATGAGAGTAGGATATTTGTTCAACTCCCTCGAGCAATTTAATGTCTGACATTAGTAGTTATCCCGGAGATGATATATTGATGATAATTAATGACCATTTTCTTAGTATTTGATAGTTGATACAATATGTAACAGCTCCCTTGAGTTTTGTTTTCAATATTGGAAATTAAATTTGAGAATGAAGTAACAGTAAGATATATCTTTTTTTTCACATTTTTATTCTATATATATCTTACAGTAAAATGGATGAAGAAAGTGGTATAAATTTTTTTTCCCACATTTTTCTTTCCCATATTTTTCCTTTTCACATCAAAATCAAATGCATGCATGAAGATCAAGGAGTGGTATGGAGATATATGATCTTCTCAGTAAAAAAACCGGATAAATAAAGTGTATGAAAATATATAATCTTTTGACACATCAAAAATAAATTAAGTTTGAGAATAAAATGATATGAAGATATATATATATATATATATATATATATATATATATATATATATATATATATATATATATATATATCTTCTCATTTTTTAATTTAATAGTCAAACAAATTTTTTTTTTAAAAAAACAACTTTTTTAGTAGGTCAACCTGCCAAGTGATCGAACAGGTCGACTCGACGTATAGCGACTCACTCACCCACCTTCAAGACAAGTTAGAATTCGAGTTGGAGGAATCCAACCCATAACTTGGCGAGTCTGACCCGTTGCCAAACCTACTTGTATGAAAATAATGTCACTAGCTAGCCTATCAAATATAGTGTAGAATTTGCTTTTGCTTTCCCTCACAGGTGACTCTATACGTACTTTCAAGAGAATTCAAACTATAATAGAAACAAATTAGAAAAGTTTTTTTTTCAAAAAAATAAATATTGATAAGGTTGGAAATTGGAATCCATCGACATAACATGCTTAATCTAATGTATAAGACTTGTTTGGTCGTGTCATAAAGGCTCTGTTGGGGAATTGGACTTGCCCTTGAAACATTGAGCTGCTGATAACTGATACTTCTACCTTTCTTCGCTCATTTTCTAATGTTGTTATTCGAAGGTTGAAAGATCGTCAATACATAGAACATAAAATAGAAAAGGTGCAATACAACAAGTGGAAAAGCACCCTACAAAGGACGAATCTAGACAAACCTAAATCTAACAAGTTGGAGACGTAGATCGACTACGGACAAGTCAAGCACCATCACAACACCGTTGACCAGCAATACATCAAGAATCTCTGTGGGCATTGAAGAAGAATCTCTAAGAAGCACCTTCCTAATTATAAAGTCGTCTCGTACACACCATCTTAATCCCAACCAATCCCAACTCCGACTACCAAAACTTCAACGAAGAAGAACGCCTAAGTTTACTCTACTAGCTAGTTGCTTGAGCAGTTGATAGTATGTTGTTCTTCTTCTGTTTCTTTTTCTTTTCTTTTCTTTCTTGTTTTGATTTTACTTATACAAATAGTTTAATAAATATAAAAATTTGTTTCGAGTCTACAATTTGCTTGGATAATAGATGTGTAAAAATAAATTCAATTTATGTAAACGAATATAGAATACTATGCAAGGTAACCTTACAAAAGTGGAAGCTCTTAATTTAACTTGTAGTCAACATTAAGGCTTCGTTTGGATTCCAAAAGCATAACTTATAAATCTTTCATTATATATTATAACTGCTGCAATTGAAAAGTAGTGTTTGGTAAGCAAAAAATAAATCAACCCATGATTTCACTTTCTCTTGAAAAAAATATGTGCACAGTGCACCACTGCTGAATCACCTTCCTTTTTCAAATACTCCATAGGTGAATATCGCCGCCGCTCAACGGCCGTCGCACGCCCACTCACCGAAACTACAATTTATAGGTTAATTCGTCTCTAATTTTTTTTAGTGTGCTAAATTGGGTTTGGATTTGGGTTGACGATGGTGAAATTTGGGAGTACAAGATCTGTTCGTTTGTTTTATTGTTCGTTCGATTATGCTGAAATTTGGGGTCAATTTCGATGGTGAGGTGGGGGATCTGGGCGTTCGGTGGTGGGTGGATCTAGGTGTTTGGGGTGGGGAGGTGATGAATCTAGGCGTTCGGTGGTGGGCGGATCTAGGCATTCGGGCCGGTGGATCTAGGCGTTCGGTGGTGAGTGGACCTAGGTGTTTGCCAGAAAGAAGGGAGGCCGGGTAAGAGGGAAGAGATGGCGGAACTGGTAGGTCTGACCTTTGGATGTTAAACGCTGATGACCATGGCAGAGTTGGACCGTGACCGTCGAAGACAACGAAGAGAGTACTTGAATTTGGGAAGATGAAAAAAATAATGCATTTATTATTCATTTAAGTCATTCTCAAATATAAACTTTCATAAGTTATAATGACTTTATAATAATGGAATCCAAACGAAGCCTAATTAAACTTAATGGTCGGTGGTTCATATATATTGGCGTGAGAGTGAGAGTGAAAAAAGGATTAGATATATTTTATTTTTGAAACAACGTTTTGTACGGTATACATGCACGGTACTGAGTTGCGAGTGCAAAACGAAGTTGAAGATTAAAATCGGGAAAAAAAAAAATCAAACTAGGACACATGGCAGAACGTGGGTGCATTTCCTCTCATAATTAAGGAATGAGATCTCCTTCTATTCTAATTTAAAAGATTTCCACTCCAATTGCTGATTGCACATGCCATTGATGCACATATGGATTGAGATCCTATATGAACAATTTCGGAATGTTTTAACCGAAAAGGACTTGAGGGTAGTATTCAAAGGTGTCCGGTTCGAATCTCAGATGGCCGCTTTAGATTTACCAAATTCAAGGATTGAGATCCTATGAGTTAGAGTTAAAGATTATTAATTTCCACCAATAAAAGAGTTAAAGATTAGTAAGGTTCAATCAATTATAAGTTATAACTCTTTAATTAACAAAATAATTAAAAAATTATCTTAAATAAGATTAATTAGTTGAATAAAACAAGTTATTATAAAATAATTTAACTTCTATAAATATTACTACGTATGGTCTAATATTGCCACATATAAAAAAATATTCTCATTCAATAGACAGATAGGGTAGCGGTAATGAAATGAGTTTAATTAAGTTGAATGGATGTTTCATCTAAAACCAATTGACATTAGAAGAGGTAGTCCACCCACGCAAATTAAGTTGAATGTCAATTGATTTCATAATGTTGCAAAGTTATCGATTCACTATTGAAAGCAAGTTATATTTTTCCTTTATTTCTCACAAATTGATTGCTTATTTTCCTATGATTTATAATCAAATCTTTTAAATTAATTCATCCAAATAAGAGAAATTATTTCCTTTCATTTTTCTTCTTATTAAAATCTCATCAATTTCCATCAAACATTTTTAAGAGATAAAATTGGAAAAGATATTCAAATTTTAATTTTGTAGGCAACTTCTGATTTTTTTAAAAAATTTATAGATTCAACTTGACATAGATTATACCTAATGTATTAGTAATAAAAAAAGGACTTATCTCATAAGTTATCCGGTCTAAAGATAAAGATCATATTTCTGTCTAACATAGAAAATGATAATTATTAATTTATTATTGTACCTACTAGTACCTCAAAAGCTAAAAAATAAAAATAAAAATAAATTCCACATTTTAAAATGCATAACAAAGTTTTGTTACCTTACACACACACACACACATAAAGTGTGTATACTTTTTTTTTGGGGTGTGTAAAAGTGTGTATACTATGACTTATAAATGTGTATTATGAGTGCATTTTGAGAAACCCAAGTAGGTTATATTTAAACGTTTCCGCTATATACACCCAAAATCATACACCTCAATTCCGACGTTCAGTGTTAAAGTGGGTTAATTAATTTTATAAAGTATTAATTAATCATAAAGGCTTACACGTCAATTCCGACGTGATTTTTTAGGGTGCCCTATATTTAAGTCTCAAAAATACAATAATGGAATAGTAGATAATAATTAATACAGTACACTACAATTAATTAAAAAGAAAAAGAAAAAAGAAAAAGCGGATTTACTTTGGGAAATTGGAAGGAGCAAAAAAATCGGCAAACCAAACGGAGCCTTAAGGCAATATAGGGCCTAAGATTATACACCGTCAGTCGTTCGTTCCTCTTCATCTCTCTCTCCAGTTTCCCCATTTCTCTCTCTCCGAAGGATCTTTCTCCCACCACCGTCGCTCCCTCGCGCCCTCCATCTCCCCGTTCGCCGAAGATTTCTCTTTGATTTGTGTTCCAGGTTTCCTTCTAAATTGCATCTTCCCTCAATTTCCGCCTGTTGTTCAATTTGTTATTCGCCTAGGGTTTTGAAAGGATAGCTGCGCAATTTCTCCTCAAAGTTTGTTTTGGGATCCTGCTGTTCGATCTGATCTAATTATTCGTGAAAAAAACGGTGGATTAGATGTCTCTCGGTGGAGATCTGACTTCTCGAATCTACCCTGAACACCACGCGGTTATTGAAACTGTCGGCGATGGTGGCGGTGGGGATTCCGGCGGCCGAATTGATCATTTTGACCGCATCCCTGACTCTCTCCTGCTCCTCGTCTTCAACAAGATCGGTGATGTGAAGGCGCTCGGCCGGTGCTGGGTCGTCTCCAAGAGGTTTCATTCGCTTGTTCCCCAAGTTGAGAACATCGTCGTCCGCGTCGACTGCGTCATCTCCGACGACGATTCCTCCTCCGCGTCTTCCTCCTCTGACAAGTCCCGTTCTCCTTTCGTCAACATCTTCCGCGTCGTCTTCACCAATATCATCAAGCCCCTTCACGCCCTTGGTCAGTTTCTTGGCCCCAAACGGTCCTCTACATCGTCGTCCTCTTCTCCTTCCCCGTCCTCCACCGCCTTGACGGTGGGGAACGGCGGCGGTGGAGAGGACGAAGCGGAACAGGCTGGAGTCACCCATCATTCCCCTACTCAGGTTCTTAAGAATTTCAATGAAATCAGGTTTCTCAGGATTGAGCTACCAAGCGGCGAATTGGGGATCGATGATGGGGTCCTCCTTAAATGGAGGGCTGATTTCGGATCCACCCTTGATAATTGCGTGATCCTCGGGGCATCATCATTCACCCAATTGTCTAAACCCACTCAATTTGGTGAAAGCGGGGTCATTGGCGACCTAGTCCAGCCTATCAACGCCGGCAATGGTGTCGGTATCCTTGACGACAATGGCAGCATCCCGGAGTCTTTTTACACGAATGGAGGCTTGAAATTAAGGGTTGTCTGGACCATCAGCTCCTTGATCGCTGCATCTGCAAGGCACTACTTGTTGCAGCCGATAATTGCCGAGCATCAGACGCTGGATAGCCTAGTTTTGACGGATGCTGATGGTCAGGGTGTTTTGTGTATGAACAGAGATCAATTGGAGGAGTTGAGAGTGAAGCCCTTATCAGCTTCCTCAGCATCCAAGAGGACTTTGGTGCCGGCTTTGAATATGAGGCTGTGGTATGCTCCCCTCTTGGAGTTGCCCGGTGGGCTTCTATTGAAGGGAGCGACCTTGGTGGCAATTCGGCCCAGTGAGCAGTCGGGCCTGGCTCCTTCTAAGAAGGAGATCTCGGATTTATCGTGGGTTAGCAGCGCATTTGAAGAGCCATATGGGACTGCAGCAAAGATGCTGGTGAAGAGGAGGACCTATTGTCTTGAGATGAATTCATTTTAGGAGGAGCAGGGTTGGGGGACAGGTAAATTGTGATAATTCTGTTCTTTGTTGGTGTTACTTCATGTGTTGCTAATTGATGTCATTGATTGTTTTTTCGTTTTCTGATCTAGCTGTTATGTGAGTTGATATTCCTTGTTGTAGTTCTGTTTAGAATGCTGTTTGAATAGATTGTATTTATAGATTAGAAGACCAAATTCAATTGTCTGCTTTGGAGGAGTTATGCAATTCTTAAATCGTCTGATAATTGTGAATTAAAAGTATACATTGCAAGATGTTCTTGGTACATAGTCAATTATTGATAATGTACAGCTAATTGCATTATCAAGATTGATGTTCTTGTTGGAATACAATTCAGTATGGTGTTCATCCCAGATCTTGTATTTTAATTATCTCATCAAAATGCATGCTATGCTTTTATTTTAGGTTATCTCCTATTTTACTCTTTTCAGTGTCATTCTGGAATCGCTTGTGTTAGGTATTTATGCTTGCTCATTGGCACACTGCAGCGCATTCAGTAAAGTGTAATATGGCCTGAAAGAGGATGGCTGATTGGTTTAGCACTTGTGATTTTCAGGAAGCTAGGTGCCTGCAACTGCAAGCAGAGTGGGGATTTGGCATGCTATTGAAGACACAAGAATGAGCAATTTTGGTCGTTCGTAGCATTTGTTGGATGGGTTCTCACTTATCAAGTTCTAACCCATCGATGGAACAAATACTTATATACTGGCTGAAACAAAGGGAGCGTTTGATTACCGATCTTGCTGTTTACAGAAGGAGGCAGATATTGAATCCATCTGTTGGTCTTTCTTTCTGGTTGTGCTGATGGATTAAGTAGATTCTGCACCTCTTTCATTTATGAACCCAAGGTGTATGCTTGCAACAGCGCATGCCCGAAAAAGGAAAACAAACTAGTAGATTGATGTTGGTATTTGGAGTACGAGCTTTCGAGTCTGTAGAGACAGTGTATTGTATGTTGAATAATCAATCGTCTACATGTTGTGAATATTTATAGGCACCATAATGAAGATGTTGCACTTTGCTTTTCTTGCACATTGTTTCTTCCTCCTTTCCTTATTGCACCCTTGCAGTTCGCCATAGATTTCGACAACGATGGAGACATCACCAAACAGGTAAGTCCCTTTCTGCACTTTCTTTGCTAATATGTTTTGGTTGTTTAGGGATGCTTCAAAGGTACTTTCAGGCACTCAAATATTTTAATCCTCACTGATCAGCTTAGCCAAAAAAATCATTGCTTTCAATGAATTTAATTTACGGAAATTTCGCGGGGTGTCCCTGGGGTTTTGCAATTTTCGCGAGGTATACAACTCTTTTGCATATTTCACGTGGTACCCCTGAGGTTTTGATTTTTTTCGCGTCGTGCCCTCGGGGTTAAATTTTAATAGATGGCTGGTTAGTCCGTTACTTTTGGAATTTAAAAAAAAAGAAAAAGAAAGAAAGAAGCTCATAAAGAAGGAAGCGAAGAGATAAAGCGAGAGAGAGAGAGCACGACGAGGCAGGTGAGGACGACGAGAGAGAGAGCACGCCGGTAAGGACGATGCCAGGTCGGAGCTCTCGCTACTGCGCCGGTGAGTTGTGAAGACGACGAGGCAGGTCATGGGAGGCGAAGTTGGAGGCGTTGTGCCTGAGAACGAAAGCGGTGGCGGCCCATTGCCTCGTCGGCGATCAGAGGTGGAGGAGAAGAAGCTATTGCAGAGAGGTTAGCTTCGTATAGCTATTGGACATGAAAATTGAATGCTTGCTGTTCTGTTGCCTGTCTGAGATTTTGTTTGTGAATTTAATTGGATGATTCGAAGTTGGAATTGCAATCTGGATATTGGATTTTGATTGTTGGTTGGGAATTGGAAAATATTCTTTGTGGTGCATAATTGGATTAGGAAGATCGAAATTCATATGGATAATGGACACAGTATATGGTAATTTACCATGATTTTGGGATGCTAGCTTGGATGCTGCAGCCATTACTTAAAATTTAGAGATAAATGTGGTAAATTGCCAGTAGATATGGTTCTTACATTTTGGATCTTCCAGTAGATATGGTTCTTACATTTTATTTTGGGATGCTAGCTTGGATGCTGCAGCCATTCATCTGGATGTTGCAGCCATTCTAGATGAACCCAGGTGAGGTCCATTGTTGATGAAATTAAGAAGGTACTTAATGTTAGCTCTAGCAGAAGAAGTGAACGAGCAGAAAGGGCTAAGGCTGAGGACTTTGATGCGGAAGAAGGAGAGTTACTCGAAGAGGAAACTGAGCAGGAAGAAGTTGTTTTTGACCAAGTTTGTATTCTGAACTGATTATTTCTTGAATTGCTTTTATATAGTTTCCATCATGCATAGATCTTGGACATGCATAATCTCTCTTGATATGAGTAATGCATTCAATTTTATGCTTTATAGTATTGCATTCATCATATTTATGCTTTATTCTTGTCTCTTCCTCCCTCTTCCCAAGTGGTGTTGGGATTATGCAGTGAAAGAGAGATGGTTGTCATGAAAATTTTCCTAGTGTTGAGCCTTGAATTCTCATACTGTGATTTTCTATATATGTGGGTGAAATACTCGTCACTTTGATCAAAACATTCAAGTCATCATCCTTGCCACTCTTTTATGAGTTGGCCTCCTATATAACACCTATGTGGGTATGTATCAACATATTAAAGCTTTCATTTTGAGGAGTTGTTTCTACTCATAGCTGTTTGATCTATTAATTTGCTAGTTTTCTGGTGTTTTGAAGCAAGATGTAATTTCTTGATCTTTGATCCATTTGTTCGTGGGTGATTTTTTCTCATCCATCTATGACAATGTGCACAGGGAAAAGATAAAACATTTGGGGAAGTATGTTTATTTCCCTTCAACATTTTACTGATTGCATATTACAATTTATGGATGTAATGGTTATTCTTAAAATAAAATGTAAGAACATCAAAAACCAATTGGAATAAAGGGATAAAAGCTAGTCATGAAAACCAGGAAAAAAAAATGCTTTGGTCAAATTTATGCTTGTGGTAATCTTCCATGTGGTAATCTTCCATTTGCTATATGTATGATTAGGTATGTTCTAGTCACGGGAACTTTTTTTCACATAGAAAATCTTAATTAATCCCTAACTTGATATAAAAACGGCTTTCTTCTAACAGATCAGCATCATCACAGTAAATTTACCATTCATTTAAGCAGCAATCATATAATCTAAAATTCAAAGTGTCAACTGAACGGATATTTTATCCATGCTTTAGCTTCAAAAGTTTCATGAAAATGATATTTTACAGGATAAGAAGCCCTAGAATATGGCTTAATGATCACTTGCACTTGGAAGGATTTACTATGAATGTGTTTGCCAAGGTAAACATGCAACTAAGGGGAGCAAATACTCAAGCTATAATTTATTGGACCAACTCTAAATAGTTTGTTAGTAAGAGTGTGGTTTGTGCAGGATGTACAGTCTATAGGTACATATATTCATTCTATTTCACATTTCTCCATTCTATTATGAACTTGAAGCTTATCAAAAAGTCTATTAGCTCAAACGGTAGAGCATGTGCTTATGCACAAGATGTGGGTTCAACTCCTATATAGACTAATATAATGATTTGGACTTGTTACAAACCTACACTTCAAAAGGTTAACATATGTTACACTCTGAACATACAAAGTTACAGCTCATAGATTCAACTTATGAAATATATAAGAGACAGAAAAAGAGCAGCACTTCATTGAGATTAGAAGGAGTGGCAGACTGAACAAGCAAGGACAGACGTCTGTAACAGAAATTGATCCACAAGAAATGAACAATGATGATGGTGAAGAGGTAGAGGATCTGGAAATAGAAGACAGAGAGAAGAAGAAAATGGTCTTAGCTTTGAAACAATGGCCAGTACATAGTGTGGGAGATAGACAACTAAAGGAAAAAGGGCCTAGCACCCTTCCAAGAAGAAGTAAATGATAATAGCCTCATGGAATGTAAGGGGGGTTTAACAGCACCCCTAAACATAAGGCTGTTAGGAGCTTCTTGAGAGATAAGAATATTTGTTTGCTTGGAATTGTTGAAACCAAACTAAACTTGGCTAAACTGCAATCTATAATGAGGAAAAGCTTCAATCAGTGGAATTATATCCACAACTTTGATCAAAGTGCAGCTGGCAGAATTGTTATTCTCTGGGACCCTCAGAGGGTGGATTTCAGGTGCAGAACAATTACAGAGCAGCTTATTTGTGGGGAAATAGAATGCAAAATCACTAGGAAGAATTTTCAGTTTGCACAGGTATATGGTCTTCACACAATTGTCCAGAGGAGAGGGCTGTGGAGAAATCTTGTAGATGAGATGGGTAATACTACACTGCCTTGGTTAATACAAGGGGATTTTAATGCCATCATGAGGTCTTGTGAAAGGAAAAATTGTGCCACTGTGACTGCATATGAAGTTGCTGATCTGTGGAATGTTTGTTCAGAATTAGACTTGCATGATGCTATAAGTGAAGGGATTGACCATACATGGTTCAAAGGCTCAAAATCTTCAAAAATAGACAGAGTTATGGTTAATGGTTGTTGGGACACCCTAGACCTCTACTGTAAAGCAAAATTCCTGGTGCCAAAGTCCTTTTTTGATCATTGTCAGGTGATTGTAGAAGTGCTTGAACAACAAAGATGCAAAAAGGGACCTTTTAAATACTTTAACATGTGGGGCCAAAATGAAGATTTCCAACTGCTTATCACTGATCACTGGGTATTTAATGGTAGAGGCTCGGAGCAATATATTTTATGTAAGAAATTACAGAATCTTAAGAAGCCTCTACAAAAACTGAATAGATCCCAGTACTCCAACATCAATGACAGAGCTAAAAATGCTGAAGCAGATTATGAGAAGGCTTTTATGGAGCTAAGAAATGATCCTTCATCGGCTGAGCTGCTACTAGAGATGGAAAATGCCAAGAAAAAGGCCAATAGGCTCAAAGATGATGAATTCAAATTTCTCTCCCAGCTAGCCAAAACCAAACATATTTTTGAGGGAGATAAATGTAGTGCCTACTTTCATGGTCTTATGAAGAAGAATATGAAGAGAAACCATGTTAGCTCCTTGCTCAAAGAGGATGGTCAGGAAACTCTATCACTTAATGAAGTTGCAGATGAGTTTGTGAAGTTTTACATAGGATTACTTGGAACTGAGAAACAGACTATGGATGTTAATGAAAGATATATCAGAGATGGTGGTGCTATATTGACTAATGACAGACATGCAGAGCTTACAAGAGATGTTACAGCTGATGAAATCAAAAATGCACTGTGGAGTATTGGAGATGACAAATCTCCTGGGCCAGATGGCTACACCTCAAAGTTCTTCAAAGATACTTGGTCCACCACTGGAGATCAAATTACCAAAGCTGTGATGGAATTCTTTAGAACTAGCAACCTCCTCAAACAAACCAATCATACCTCTATTGCCTTAATTGCAAAAAAAGCCAATGCCAAATCAGTAGGCGATTATAGGCCCATCTCCTGTTGCAACATCTCCTATAAAATAATCACCAAAATTCTTTCGGCTAGACTTTCCCCCACCCTGAAAACCCTTGTCTCTCCTGCTCAGATTGGCTTCATTGAGGGTAGGATTATGAATGAAAATATTCTCCTTCTACAAGAGCTGATTAGGAAATACTCTAGGAAAAGAATCAGCCCCAGGTGTATACTTAACTTGGATCTTAAAAAAGCCTATGACACTATTTCCTGGAAATTTATTGAGCAGATGTTAAAACACCTGAATTTTCCATCTCAGTTCATACACTGGATTCTTGAGTGTGTTTGTTCTCCTACCTTTTCTATTAGTATTAATGGGTCATTACATGGCTATTTCTATGGTAAAAGAGGTTTGAGGCAAGGTGACCCTATCTCCCCTCTTATCTTTGTTCTTTCGGTTGATTATCTCTCGAGGATTCTAAAATGCAGGACTAGGCTTCCAGGCTTCAAGTTTCATCCAAGATGTGAAAGACTCCAAATCACACATCTCACCAATGCTGATGACTTAATTTTAATGTCTAGAGGGGATAAAACTTCAATGGCTATATTACTTGACGCCCTGAATCATTTCTCTGAGGTTTCAGGTCTGGAAATTAGTACAGCCAAATCCTCGTATTTTATTGCTGGGGCTAAAGAGGAGGATAAGCTATTTCTTGCTTCCAGATCTGGCTTTTCACAGGGCTCCTTTCCCTTCAGATACCTTGGTATCCCTATCTCCTCAAGAAAGCTCACTATTTCTCAATTCTCCCCATTTTTGGATAAACTCCTTACAAACATTAGCTATTGGAATTCCAAAACTTTATCTTATGCTGGAAAGGTTGAGCTTATTAAAACTGTGCTTCAAGGTATTAGTGCTTTCTGGTTTTCCATTCTCCCCTCTCCCTCCACTTTAATTGACAAAGTTAATAGCTTGTGTGCCAAATTCCTATGGAAATCCCATCGAATTAAATGGAAAGATGTTTGTTTACCTAAAGAGGAAGGTGGTCTTGGCTTGAAAAATCTCAAAACATGGAACAATGCTTTCATTTCAAGGATGCTTTGGGACATTGTTAGGAAAAAAGATAGTTTGTGGATCAAATGGGCTCATCATCATTACTTACAACAAGATGATGTCTGGAGCTGGCAGGTCCATAATAGAAATGATTCCCCCTTGATGAAAAAAATTCTTGCTATTAGAGATGCCTTGCTAACCTCTACAGGTTCCTCCAATGATGCGGCCGCTAAGCTTGACAGTTGGTGTCTTGGTGGTAAATTCAGCATTGAGGCTGCTTACAACCACTTCAGAAGAAAAGCAAACCCCCCTCCTTGGTCGACAGTTGTATGGGACAGAGTAATCAGTCCTAAGCATGCCTTTATTCTTTGGTTGGCAGCTAAAAGGAGACTTGCTACGAATGACCTGATAAAAACAAGGGAAGTTCCCTTAAATTGTCACTTCTGCAATCAATATATTGAAACTCATGAGCATATTTTCTTCTCTTGTAATTTCTCCTCACATATTTGGTCTCAGGTCAAGAATTGGCTAGGAATCTGGAGAGGAATGGGATCAATCAGAAGTGGACTCAAATGGCTCAAAAAAGAAGCAAGGGGGAAAGGATGGCTCTCCAAGGCAAAGAGAGTTGCTTTTGCTGCTACCATATACCTTATTTGGAAAACAAGAAATGAGAAGGCCTTTGAAGGTTCAAGCAAGTGCATTGAGGAAGTTGTGCACCTCATCAAACTTCATGTTTATAAAGTCCTTACGCATGAATTCTCTCTGCACTTCTCATCATCGGCAGCCTACAAGGTGGTTTAGATCATGCTGCCGGCGCTCCAAGTCAAAGCTGATGACAAGAAACAACTCATCCATGATGGCATGAAGGGCTGTCTTACAACGTGTAATTTTGCTCATCAAAACCCTCTATAGCCTCGTCATCCTCTTGGCTCTACATGCCTTGGATGAAATTTTGTATGTATGGACTTGGATGGATTAGTAGTCATATAGACTAGGTGTGCTAAGGATGTGTTTGTGTAAATCTCTTGATGGCCGAGCCGAAGGGAGACTTATACTTACACATCCTTAGGGGTAGATCCGACTTCCGATAGCCGTGGCTTGAAGAGACAGGAGTTACCCCGAGCCTCGTGCTCAACACACCCAGAGAATGGAGCATTTTCATTTGCTCCATGATTTTGGATATCCTGGACGAGTGGTCTCTCCACTTGCTCCTCACTTTTGTACCATGTAAATATTTCCTTTTATGCAATATATTAACCCTTAAAATCAAAAAAAAAAAACTTATGAAATATATGTTCTTTTTTCATTATGCTACAAGAAAAAAATATGTTCCAACTCTGACAAGTAATTAGATAGATACTTGGATTACTTAAATGGTTAATGAATTCAACAAAGCCTATGTGGGATTCGAACCCACGTCTTTGTGCACGAGCACTTTGCTCTCCCATTTGAGCTAATAGGCTAAAATACCTTTGATAACAAAAAAAATAAGTAGCAAATATCTAGTCAAGTCTAATAAACCTACCAGCCAAAATGTTTCCTTTGTCGCAAATATCTAGTCAAGTCTGATAAACCTATGAGCACTTTGCTCTCCCATTTGACCGAGGTAATCAAGCATTTTTTAAAGCAATTGTCAATGTTTCCTTTGTCGCAAGAAAGTGAGTTACCAGCCAAAATGGAAATTACCTGGTTCCGTTTGGCGAACTCCTTATCATTAGCTCTTTGTCGGATTTTTTTATAATCAGTACAAATAAAATTCTTAACAGCACTCAGCAAATTGTGCCAAACAGACCCGTAAAACTCTGAAACAATAGAAATGGCAGTAGAACATTGAATAAGGATCACAAACACTTATTTGGTAAAATGAAGTCCTAGGCTAGACAACAAGGAGGCATGATAATAAAGTGAATTCATGAACTAGGATTATACATCGAACACTAGAGTATCGTAATTATATTTGGCGGCTTTCTCTAGACTGAGGTGCTCACTGCTGCAGTCGGCTATTGCAGGATGCAGTGAAGATAGAGAAAGGAATAGACAAAAGCCAGGACTCATCTTCAGGTGGCAAGAAACCACAATCTTCGAGAAAAACGCTGCTTACCAGCTTCCTCGGGATTGAGAGTTCAGATTAGTCAAAATGGATGCGTAAACCCTTATGTAAGATGACAATGCAACATCAATCATCCAATACATTAACATATCTGACTGGAAAATACAGCAATGCTCTACCCAATCACATAAAAACACTTGTTCAGTAACTACACAATCACATAATCGTTGATAGCCTATGTGAGATTTGAACTCACATCTTTGTGTGCGAGCACAATGCTCTACCCATTTGAGCTAATAGGCCTAAAATCACTTCAAAACATTAATTTCAATGCCCAAATATGTTCATCCTAATTTAACATGAAGTTGATACACAAATTTAGGTATGCCTCCAAAGATTGCATCAACTGCAATGCCCATACAGAACCATAATCAGCCGCTCAAATTTTGTCATAAACTCACTGAATTTCAGACTCAAATTCAAAGTCCCCAATTTACAAACTCAAATTCCAGTTCACATCTATATGAATTCTAGACTCAAATTCTCCAATTTGAAACTGAAATTCCCTAATTCGAAAATGAAATTCCCGATTCGAAACTGAAAATCCCCAATTCATAAACTCAAATTCACAAATTCAAACCGAAATTACCCAATTCGAAATTGAAAACCCCCAATTCACAAATTCAAACTAAAAATCCCAAATTCGAAACCCTAATTTTTGGAAATTTTCAAAATCGACTTACCTTCTCCATCCTCATCCTACTCAAGTGTCGCTCCAGCTCCAAAGAACAGTCGGTGCCTCTCGGTGTCGCTTCTCCCACCTTGTGTCGCCTGCATCGCCGGCACCAACTGAACTCCACCGGCGACAATCTGGTCGGCGTCGTGTGTCGGACTCCTCGCCTCGCTCTCCCCCTCTCTCGCGACCTCCCTCTTCAGCCTTCACTCTTCGACCTTTGCTTTTCGTCATGCCTTTCTTCGAGCTTCGTCTTCCCTCTCTCGCTCGCTCTCTCCTTCGAGCTTTCTTTCGTTTTTTTTTAATTTTAATTTCAAAAGTAACGGAGTTACCGAGCCTCTGTTAAGTTTAACCACCGAGGGTACGAAGCGAAATCTAACAAAAACCCAGGGGTACCACACGAAATATGTAAAAGAGTTGTATACCTCGCGAAAATTGCTATACCCCAGAGGCACCCCGCGAAATTTCCGTTTAATTTAATACAAGTAAGATTAGCTGTTGATAGGGTAGATGGTGCTTAGCTGTGTTTGCCTAACTCTTGATTAAAAGTTTTCCCGCCTATAAATGTATCTAATCAAATTTTACCACATATTTAACTTTTATTTTTTTATTTCAATATTTATATATAGATGCATATATTTTATAATTGGTAACTTTTTTGACATAATTTTGAAATCAAGTCCGGCTTATTGCATTCTTGATCAATTTTAATTTTATGTTTTAATCAATTGTTCAATATAAAAATATATTTCAATTTTTTTTATTTTACAAAATTTCAATATTTTTTATTCATTGTAAATTATTTTGTAAACATGTTGATGCTTTATTTGATTCAATTTAATCCATTTGTGAATGAATATACAATCAACATTAGAAGTTTAGTTTTTCTAATATTTTATACATATAGAGAGTACGTAACAAAACAATCGAGAATAATTAATTTGAATCATCTTGGTACATTTGTTTACATAGGGACCACTTTTACATTTTAATCCTGAAAATATCATATTAAAATAGAGGTTTAGTTGAAGGAGTTTTCTTGCCAAGACAAATTGCGATCTAGGTCGATTTGAGATTTGGGTCGAGATTTACTAAGTCTGCTATAGTAGGGTAGATAATTGGTTACATTATATTGTTACTAAGTGTGCAACATGGTTTGGACAACTTGATATATGTTATTTGGTGGATTTCATCTCTTCAAAGGGGTGAACCACGAATCATAAGCGCCACATATCATACGTTGTCATTGAATTGAAGAAAATGTTATCGAATTGCGCAAACCAATGAAAAGATTCACAAAATTCAATTATCATGACTCAATTGACAAATATAATGAGTGTGGTATTGAAATTATTATTTTAAAATAGAAGGGTTAAGGGTACATTAGTGATGACGATTGTGAGAGCCATTCAAATGAGTCCAGTCTTACATCAGAGGTGGAGGTGGAGGTGGGAGTCAATCATTCATGTTTTTCAATTAGTATGAGAGGATGGTTTGATATATATCGTTGTGGATTCTGACTGATAAATTGTTAAATTCATTACATATAGAATAAAAACTCTTTAAAGGATTGTGTTTACTTGAGACTCATTTTGAATCATTTGGTGTCCCGTGCTAGAGATTTTTGAGCTTGCACAACTAATTTTTTTTAGGAGGGTACACAATTCAATTGCATATTTTTCAGATATCGAATTAGATATATTTCTTTTTTCTACTCATTTATATTTTCATAGTTTTTCTTTACCTATTAAATTTGTTTTATTTTGTTTGAAATTAATGACTATTAATTAACGATGGAGTTTCAATTTCATTTTAAAAAATAATCGAGTAATTTGTTACGACCCTAAGGTCGGATAGAAAGAAGCTTGGGCTTCCATGGAGGATTTGAGAAGAAAGGTTGAGAAATTGAGTTAAGGAAGGAAGAAGATAGATGAGGGAGATGGAGATCAGAGAGAGAGAACGAGAGGACTTGTGGGTAGTACCCATAGGTCCCCGGTTCGAACCCCGGAATGGCCGCTCTTTATTTACCAATTCAAGGAGAGAACGAGAGAGAGAATAGAGCATAGGAGAGAGATAGGTAATTGCTTGATTATTACAATAGCTAATGTATTTATACCCTAAACCCTTAATACCTAATAGGCTAATATCTAATAAGGGTCATAACAATACTTTCCCCTTATGAAAGCTTTGTCCCAAAGCTTATTACAGTGTAAAAGTAATATACTAGTTATCTAGAATTCGAAAAAAAAATAAACCCATACGTCCCTGTTACATGTATTTGTATCAACAATCACTTGTTTCCTGGTGTCCTCATGTGAAAGAGTGGACACTGTATGTCATCTGTACATGTAAGCTTTGACCAACAGCTTATCATCCCCTTGTGTCTTGAATCGGTGGATGCCCTTGTGAAAG
Source organism: Persicaria tinctoria (assembly GCA_037127255.1). Lineage (NCBI taxonomy): Eukaryota > Viridiplantae > Streptophyta > Magnoliopsida > Caryophyllales > Polygonaceae > Persicaria > Persicaria tinctoria. The sequence continues at coordinate 4,652,214 of JBANSL010000016.1, read as the reverse complement.
CAACCCATTAAACACACCACACAGTCAACAGTACCCCATACAGGTGATACAGCCACACCCTACTTATGACAGAACAATTATTTTAGGTAGCAAAAATCATAATGAAGCTAGACCTGAAAATTTAATCCCAAAATATATGTTCTACTTTTGGCTCTTCCCAAGCCAGTGGCTCCACAGTGTTTCTTCAACACCCTTGGTTAACAAACTAATGTACCAATTTGAATTCAACATCATGGGTAACCACATCTTCAATCTTCAAGAATTATAGGTGCTGCTACTGATTATAATGAGACCCTTTTTCCTTAGCCACTATATAGTCAATTCCATATCTGTCCACACCAGCAAATCTGAAAATTTGATCCCAAATTGATTGTTCCTAGCTGCTCCAATTTGCTACATCCATCATGAATGTATTAGCATCCATACCAACAAGCATCCTCACGTCTTCTTATGCACAACTTCCTGACAATGCCTATCACTGCCCCAATTTGCTACATCCATCATGAATGTATTAGCATTCATTTTTTTTCCTCTATCAAATGGCATCATAAGTGGATCCTGATTTGCTTCATGAGTGCCTAATCTCCACGTTTGAGCTTTCAAGAAGTGACTGCAGCCCCTGAATGACCTGCCACCTGGGTCAAAAACCAAAGTGTCTCCCCACACAACATGCCCATCCAGTGCAACATTAGCACATGGTGATCTAACATAACGGCTGATCATATTCTTCCCTATTCCTCCATCAGAAGATAAGAAATTTTGTAGAAATTCAAGATAATTAAATGCTCTCTTCTTCCTCGGCTATTAACCCCTCCAGGGTCAAAAAGCCAATTTCGATTACTCGTAACCCGATTTGCACTTCCCAATTGAATGAGAGAGTCCCTAATGTTGACAGCTCTCTCAAGCATTTCATCAAACACGTTGTCTGCACTATGGATTTTTACACTTGGGCTCATCCATTTGCACTCAGTCAACATATCACTTTCATGAACACCAGTAAATCCGCCTATTCTATTTGATTCTTCTACAATAACTGGGACCATTCGAAAGCAAGAGGTTACCTTCAAAGGCTGGAACTGGATTAGCGACTTTGTATGATTTGGATTCTCAGAGTCTTCAGACGGAGATGCCTTCAAGGTTTCTGTCTCTCCATTCACATCGATGCTCCAAGAACTGGATTGATTTGTCGATTCTTGAGGAAGAATGACAGGAACGCTAGTCTCAATCTCCTGATCTTCAGATCCAACTCCAAGAACACCGATTGCTGTCGACACTGGGTTTGACGTTTTCGTTGTTGAAGAGGTTGCGATTGGGGGCTCCGGCTTCGGATTCGTCGGTGCTGCCTGCTTCTGGATTGCTGAGGTTATTGGTGGATTTGGCAACGGCCTGGACATCGCCAACAATTTCTCAATCCCGCGTTTGGTTTGGCTCCTGAGTTCTTCCATCTGTTTTGCGTCCTCTGTAGAATTAGAAGGCCTTGTTGCAATTTCTTCTGCCAAGAGCAACTCTAATTGACAGCAATTATCGTAGATGTTTCTCCCATCGAGCGCACTGAACGCCTGAATCGACGACGCCTTGTGTTGAAAACGGATTTGCGAGTGAAACCCCATTGAAGAATCAAACCGTTCAATGTTCTCAATAACACCAAATCCTGAGAAAACCTGATATAAAACTTCATCCGAGATTGCATATTTCTCGAATTGAATCTTGACAAAAACCGATCGTTGGTTTTCTAGATCCTCGATTTGTAAGGAGGAGTGACTGATCGGTGGCACACCCTGCCGAATGCGAATCTCGTTGAGTGTTCGGTAGAATCTGCGATTGCTTTCTTCCCATTCAATCTGCCAAGAATCCGAGAACAAGGACTCCGCCATTGCCGAATCCATCATCGCCGAACGATTCCGCCCCGACAGTGTCTTTCATGGCTGATAAAAAAAATTCCAAGAAAAGATCGAGAAATTGATAGATTAATACCTTTACATCAATTCCGCTATTCTGCATGGTATCACAACATTTTCTTTCTCACGAAACCTTAATTTGATCCACCCGCCTCACCTCTCCTCTTACCGTTGCCGGTCACCACAACCCGGATCCACCACCCGACGCTTCCTCCCTCTCGCTGTCCTCCTCCCTCGCGCACAGCCACCACCACAGCAGCCATCAGACTCCAGATCCGACCTTCCTCAGCCCTCGCTCTCCTTCCTCGCTCCCCGTCGCGCCTCTCCAGTCAAAGATTCGGCCTTCGTCCGGCCACCCTTAGCCCAGATCCGAGCTTGGCATCCTCGGCTCCGCGGCCTCGCTCCCGCTCTCGCTCCTTGCGAGAACTTCCGACTTTCTCGGCATCGCCCTCGTCGTCGATCACCGTCGCACACCAGCGCCCTGAGGAGCCTGCCTCCTGCGCTCCCGTACTCGTGCCCTTCCGTACGCCTTCCAACAAGAAGAAAGGAGAGACTTTTAATCTCTTTTGAAGAAATTACAAAACCATCCCTTCTGTTTGTCCTATTTTCGTTTCGGCCCCTGACTTAATTATTTATTAAGTTAGGTGACTAAAAAAAAATGCACCGATACTCTGGATATCCTACCCATCGACATGCCGGTACTCAGGCCTATCTGGCATCACCTGATCCAAGCTATGTTCCGCCAGCTCTCTGCATCACGCATTCTCCTCTCCGCAGCCGACATCTTCAGACTCTTCTTGGTATATGGACACTGGTGTCACCTTCCACATGACGAACTCCTCATGTAACCTCTCATCTAATTCTTTTAAGGGCCATGCCCACTCTATTATCGTCGGAAAGGGTGGTCGTCTTGCCACTTCGGGGATTGGCCACGCCACATTATATACCCAACCCACCCACTACACCTCAACAATGTCCTTATTGCCCCAAAGATTGTCAAAAACCTTATCTTTGTCAGTCGGTTCACTACTGACAATAACGTTTCCCTTACGTTTGATCCTTATGGTTTCTCTGTGAACGATCTTACTACGGGGGTTACTCGCATGAGATGTAACAGCACCGGGGAGCTCTACCCTATCACACCACCACCCGCGTCAAGTCAGTCGTGCCCGGTCGCCCTCTCGACATCGTCGTCCAGCCTGTGGCATGCACACTTGGGCCATCCCAATGCTGCCGTTCTAGATGTCCTCCGTTCTCAGAGCCTTGTCACCTGTCCTAAAGACCCACGCTTTGGTTTATGCGCTTCCTGCCAACTAGGCAAACATGTCAGACTGCCGTTCTAACGGTCTTTGACCTCTACCCTTGCTCCCTTTGATATCATTCACAACGACATTTGGACCTCTCACGTGCCTAGCAAGGAGGGTCACAAGTACTACCTCTTGTTTCTTGATGATTACACTCATTACTTATGGGTCTTCCCGTTGCATTTCAAGTCTCAAGTGTTTCCTGTCTTTGCCAGATTCCATACCTACATCAAAACTCAGTTTCACATATCCATCAAATGTTTCCAATGTGACAATGACCGTGAATTTGACAACAAAGACTTTCACTCCTTCTTTGCCGCAAACGGGATCTCCTATCGCTTGTCTTGCCCCTATACTTCTCAACAGAATGGCAAGGCAGAAAGAATAATCAGAACCATTACCAACATGATGCGCTCTCTCCTCTTCCACGCATCTATTCCCCTTCCCTATTGGCCTCACGCCTTATCCACCACATGTTATCTCCTAAACATTCTCCCTTCCACTACCTTACACCATCGCTCGCCAGCTCAGGCACTTTATTACGCCGAGCCTAAGTATGATCACCTTCGCACCTTCGGGTGCTTGTGTTTCCCAAACCAATCCTCCACAGCCCCACACAAGCTTCACCCGCGCTCCACTCCACGTGTCTTCCTAGGCTATCCGTCTGATCATCGCGTTTATCTTTGCCTCGATGTCAAGACCCATAAGCTTATTGTGTCACGTCATGTCATGTTTGATGAGTCCCGTTTTCCCTTTTCTCCTCCTCCTCTCCCCTCTTCCACACCTTCTGTGTCTCAGTCAGAGTCAGAGTCAGAGCCATCATTCCCTCACTTTCTGTTTCCCCAGAGCTCTCCCGGTGCTCCTGCCTCTCCCCCTCCCCCACCACCACCACCCCCTACCACCAGACCACACACCCGCAGCGTCTCCGGTGTCTTTCGACCCCGTCAGATCGTCTCCATAACCACCGAACATCGCCCCGTCATCCAAACCCATGACTTCGCAACACCTAACACTCGCCAAGCAGCCAATCACAACCCCACCCCCCATCCGTCGCCTCACCTACTGGCGGCGGCCGCAGCAAGGCATGTTGCGCCCGCCGCTTCCCCCGTCGCCTTTACCTCCCACGCCCGCAGCACTGCTGCGCCCGCCACTCCTCCCCCAGGCTTCGCCCCCGTCCTTCCCTCTCCCCCCAACTCCCAATCAACCTCTGCCTTCCCCCCGCCCTCCCTATCCCCCATTCCCACCTCCCACAAAACAGCCCTCCTCGACCCGAATTGGCAGGCGGCTATGCTAGACGAATACAAGGCCCTTACGAAGAATGGTACTTGGGTTCTGGTCCCTCGCCCTCCTGAGGCGAACGTCATCCGCTGTATGTGGCTCTTTCGTCACAAGTTCCGCTCTGATGGGACGTTGGAGCGCTACAAAGTCCGTCTTGTGGTCAACGGTAGGTCTCAGCAGGTAGGTATTGATTGTGATGAGACTTTCAGCCCTGTGGTCAAGCCTGCCACTATCCGAGTGGTCTTGAGTCTAGCTCTATCGCGCAACTCGACCATCCATCAGTTAGATGTCAAGAACGCCTTTCTGCATGGCCATCTGAATGAGACGGTCTACATGTTTCAGCCGCCGGGGTTTGCTGATGTTGAGCATCCGAAGCATGTCTGTCTCCTCAAGCACTCTTTGTATGGTCTGAAACAGGCTCCGCGGGCTTGGTTCCAGCGTTTTGCCTCTCATCTGCTCCGTTTGGGTTTCACTGGCAGCCGTTCGGATACGTCTCTGTTTATCTATCGCAGAGGCTCAGAGTTGGCATTCCTCCTGCTATATGTCGACGACATCATTCTCACCGCCTCTTCTGATGCTCTTCGGACGTCCATTATTTCGCAATTGAGTGCAGAATTCGCCATGTCTGATCTGGGTCAGTTGTCTTACTTCTTGGGAGTTGCTGTTCAGCGTCATGCGTCTGGTCTGTTTCTCTCACAGAGTAAGTATGCTGCTGAGATTGTTGCTCGGGCTAAGATGGTCAACTGCAATCCAGTCTCCACCCCTGTCGATACATCCAACAAGCTCAGTGCTTATTCTGGTCCTTTGGTTGATGATCCAACATTGTACAGGAGCCTCGCTGGTGCTCTTCAGTATCTCACTTTCACCCGACTAGATATCAGTTATGCCGTTCAGCAGGTCTGCTTGTTCATGCATGCACCAAGGGAACCTCACTTCCAGGCGTTGAAGCGGATCATTCGGTACATCAGCGGCACCCTCGAGCTCGGCACCACGATCACTCCTTCCTCGAAGCTTGATCTTGTTGCTTACACTGATGCGGATTGGGGTGGTTGTCCTGATACACGTCGCTCCACGTCTGGTTACTGTGTCTTCCTCAACGACACCTTTGTGTCATGGTCAGCCAAGCGTCGGTCCGTCGTATCTCGCTCCGGCGCTGAGGCTGAATACAGGGGTGCTGCCAACGTTGTCTCATAGTGCTCTTGGCTCCTTAATCTCCTGCTTGAGCTCCGTTGCCCCCTTCAGAAGGTCACTCTGGTCTACACTGACAACGTCTCCGCCGTCTACCTGGCTAGCAACCCAGTCCAGCATCAATGCACGAAGCACATTGAGCTTGATCTCCACTTCGTCAGGGACAAGGTTACCATTGGACATGTCCGCGTTCTACATGTCCCGTCCTCTTATCAGTACGCTGATAAATTCACCAAGGGTTTACCTAAACAATTGTTCATTGATTTTCGTTCCAGTCTCACTGTACGTACCCCTCCCGTTTCGACTGCGGGGGTTTGATAGATTACATAGGTCTCCTCATGTATAGTGGGCTAAAAGTCCGTTAAGGCCCAATACCTTTGTAACATATATATATATGTTTATCAATGAATGGAAACCCTCGAAGGGGCTAAACGTCCGTTAATGCCAATACCTTTGTAACCTATATATATATATGTTTATCAATGAATGGAAACCCTCGAATGGGACTTTACATCAATTCCGCTATTCACTAGTACAGAATTCACATTTTACGGGACAAAACTCTCAGGGGTTTTAAAAAACTCCTGAGAGAGAAATCTCGCAAGGTTTTTTTTTCAAAAACTCCTGTTAGATATACGGTTTTTTTAAAAAAAAAATAACTGACTTTACTCTTACGGGGTTTTTTGTTTAACTCCCGATAAACACCAAGTTATATCAGGATTTTTTATAAAAAGACCCGAAATATGCCTTAAAATAATTCCCGCCTTTTTATCTCCAATTAATTAAATCTATCTTTTAAAATTCATATGAGATTTATCTGGAGTTTTAGTATTGGAAAAAAAGCCCCCGAAAAATAACCCTAGCAAAAACTAATTAGCTAGAGCGCGCTGTACACCCGCACATCGCTCTTGAAGCAACCATCACCTTCGGCCGATCAGCCGGGCCCGAAGAAGACTACCGTCGCCGGAATTCTTCCGAGTAAACAAGCAATTGCAGAGGAAGGTTGGTGATTCTTCATATTCTCTCTTCTCCCTATTCGATGTTGTTGCCCTTTGTAGTGGAGACGCTGATTTCTCTCTTCTCCCCGTCTTCGTTCAATTAGCTATGTCTTGAAGAAGACGAGCGTCTTCGATAATCTTCCAATTGAACAAGCAATTGCAAAGGAGGGTCTCTCTTCTCCCTCTGTCGACGCTGCTGTTGTCTCAATCTCTCTCTTCTCCCGCTGTTAGGGTTTCTGCTGTTTATGTCTTGGCCTCTTTAGGGTCGATTGAACAACCCATTGCAGAGGCTGATTTTGTCTTGTCCTCATCGATCAATAAGCTAGGCTCTAAGGTTCGTGAATTGCCCGTCTCTCACCCTCTTTGATAAGTTGGTTGTATTCTGGCGCACTAATCAATGTTCATTGCTTCTGTCTTCATTCTCAGGTTCATAAATTATTTGTTCAATCGATACTTACGGTTGATTGCTTCTGTCTACTATTTGAGGTAAGTATATTCTAGCGTTAATCCAGATCAGATGGAGTTAAGAGAGGAATGGCTCCAATATCTGGACAAACAACAGTCGCCAGGAAGTTAGGAATGCCTTTTTAGTTGGTATACGTTCGTAGATATATACTAGTTGAATTATTTTAAACTTATGTCTAGCTACACTTTTAAAAATGATTTAAATATATGTAGGTGTACGTTTACATTGGTATTGGGATGATTTAGATCTTCAATGAAGGATTTTGAATTGTATTTACAATGCGTTGTTTTGGTATATTAGCAGGTTATGTTGAAATGACAAGTATTCTTCTTATACAGTAGTGAATCGATACAGAAATAGCATTGGAATTATATATAAAAAAAAATCATTTGTCAGGGGTTATTTTAAGACTCCTGATAACTTTTTACGCATTTCTCGGGAGTTTTTTTAAAATACTCCCGAGAAAGTCGACAAATTTAACGGCATTTCAATCCGCATTTCTCGGGATATTTTTTTAAAAACGCCTGAGAAATATATACCCATATATCAGGGGTTTTTATGAACCCCCGTAAAACACTGTGGGAAACTGGCGTTTAGAAAATGGACTCTCTCGGGAGTTTTTTAAAAACCCCTGACCGAGTTTTGTTTCTCAAGAGTTTTTAAAAAAACCCCGAGAGATGTTTATCAGCGAAACGAATAAAAGGATGTGCAAAACTCCCGTGTACTTTATAAAAAAAACCCCGTTAGATGTTCGTTCTGTACTAGTGATTCTACAGAAATTGGTCGGAGAATCTACTGCTCTGATACCACTGTTACGACCCTAAGGTCGGATAGAAAGAATCTTGGGTTTCCATGGAGGATTTGAGAAGAAAGGTTGAGAAATTGAGTTAAGGAAGGAAGAAGATAGATGAGGGAGATGGAGATCAGAGGGAGAGAATAGAGCATAGGAGAGAGATAGGTAATTGCTTGATTATTACTTGGTTCCCCACAATTACAATAGCTAAGGTATTTATACCCTAAACCCTTAATACCTAATAGGTTAATATCTAATAAGGGTCATGACATAATTCAAATAATTTTATTATTGTTAAACTATATAAAAATTATCATAAGATTTAGATTTTTTTTTTATCTGTTTATTGATATTATTTCTATACAATTAAATATGAAAACATGTATTATAATTTTATAATCCGTAACATTCCGTGCAAAACACGGGGAATAGACTAGTATCAACTACAACTATATCCCAATTGTCAACTTTATATATATTGCTCAACTACCCTTACATAGACTTATAATTTGATTAATGAGTTAATTTCTATCCCCCACAAACGAGATGAGATCAACGCGTACGCACAAATTTAATATTGGAATCAATCGAATCGTTAGCATTATTAAAATCACAAGATTATTAATTAATGTATAATTATCTTCTAATCAAAAGCCTCATCTAAAGATTTTATACTCAAATATTGTATAGTCTCTTGATAATTTTTATTTCAATGAGGGTGCCTCATTGGCTCATTCCATCTACAGTTGACTTAATTAATTTTTTGATTATCAAAACAACATGAAAATTTTAATTGTTATAAATCAAATTACAAATAATAAATTAAGCTTTTTTTTCCCTCATCTTAAATAGTCATCTAAGTCTACTTGCATTATATAAATTCCTTATTATTTCTTTTTATCACCACGAATGAGTTTTTATTATAAAAAAATCTGCATGTTGCCTTAAATAAAGTAATATATTAATAACAATTTTTCTAATCTATGCCTTTGTCCTGAGTTAATAGTGTTTGGTAAATTAGTAACTAGTAAAAAGAAAATAAAGAGAAAAAGTGGAAAATGATGGAATAGAAGAGAGGTGATAATCTCAAAAATCGAAAATTTTCTTATGTTTGGTTTTTAGGGGAGAAAATGAAAGAAACTTATTTTATTTCATAATGTTGCAAAGTTATCGATTCACTATTGAAAGCAAGTTATATTTTTCCTTTATTTCTCACAAATTGATTGCTTATTTTCCTATGATTTATAATCAAATCTTTTAAATTAATTTATCCAAATAAGAGAAATTATTTCCTTTCATTTTTCTTCTTATTAAAATTTCATCAATTTCCATCAACCATTTTTAAGAGATAAAATTGGAAAGATATTCAAATTTTAATTTTGTAGACGACTTCTGATTTTTTTTTAAATTTATAGATTCAACTTGACATAGATTACACCTAATGTATTAGTAATAAAAAAAAAGGACTTATCTCATAAGTTATCTGGTCTAAAAATAAAGATCATGTTTCTGTGTAATATAGAAAATGATAATTATTAATTTATTATTGTACCTACTAATACCTCAAAAGCTAAAAAATAAATTCCACATTTTAAAATGCATAACAAAATTTTGTTACCTTAACACACAAAGTGTGTATACTTTTTTTTTTTGGGTGTGTAAAAGTGTGTATACTATGACTTATGAAGGTGTATTAATGAGTGCATTTTGAGAAACCCAAGTAGGTTATATTTAAGTCATACAATAATGGAATAGTAGATAATAATTAATACAGTACACTACAAAAAAAAGAAAAAGAAAAAGCGGATTTACTCTGGGAAATTGGAAGGACCAAAAAAATCGGCAAACCAAACGGAGCCTTAAGGCAATATAGGGCCTAAGATTATACACCGTCAGTCGTTCGTTCCTCTTCATCTCTCTCTCCAGTTTCCCCATTTCTCTCTCTCCGAAGGATCTTTCTCCCACCACCGTCGCTCCCTCGCGCCCTCCATCTCCCCGTTCGCCGAAGATTTCTCTTTGATTTGTGTTCCAGGTTTCCTTCTAAATTGCATCTTCCCTCAATTTCCGCCTGTTGTTCAATTTGTTATTCGCCTAGGGTTTTGAAAGGATAGCTGCGCAATTTCTCCTCAAAGTTTGTTTTGGGATCCTGCTGTTCGATCTGATCTAATTATTCGTGAAAAAAAAAAACGGTGGATTAGATGTCTCTCGGTGGAGATCTGACTTCTCGACTCTACCCTGAACACCATGCGGTTATTGAAACTGTCGGCGAAGGTGGCGGTGGGGATTCCGGCGGCGGAATTGATCATTTTGACCGCATCCCTGACTCGCTCCTGCTCCTCGTCTTCAACAAGATCGGCGATGTGAAGGCGCTAGGCCGGTGCTGGGTCGTCTCCAAGAGGTTTCATTCGCTTGTTCCGCAAGTTGAGAACGTCGTCGTCCGCGTCGACTGTGTCATATCCGACGACGATTCCTCCTCGGCATCTTCCTCCTCTGACAAGTCCCGTTCTCCCTTCGTCAACCTCTTCCGTGTCGTCTTCACCAACATCTTTAAGCCCCTTCATGCCCTTGGTCAGTTTCTTGGCCCCAAACGGTCCTCTACATCGTCGTCCACCTCTCCTTCCCCGTCCTCCACGGCCTTGAGGGTGGGGAACGGCGGTGGTGGAGAGGATGAAGCGGAGCAGACTGGAGTCACACATCATTCCCCTACCCAGGTTCTTAAGAATTTCAATGAAATCAGGTTTCTCAGGATTGAGCTACCCAGCGGAGAATTGGGAATCGATGATGGGGTCCTCCTTAAGTGGAGGGCTGATTTCGGATCCACTCTTGATAATTGCGTGATCCTCGGCGCATCATCATTCACCCAACTGTCTAAGCCCACACAATTTGGCGAAAGCGGGGTCATTGGCGACCTAGTCCAGCCTATCAACGCCGGCAATGGTGTCGGTGTCCTTGACGACAATGGTAGCATCCCTGAGTCTTTTTACACGAATGGAGGCTTGAAATTAAGGGTTGTCTGGACCATCAGCTCCTTGATCGCTGCATCTGCAAGGCACTACTTGTTGCAGCCGATAATTGCCGAGCATCAGACTCTGGATAGCCTAGTTTTGACGGATGCTGATGGCCAGGGTGTTTTGTGTATGAACAGAGATCAATTGGAGGAGTTGAGAGTGAAGCCCTTATCAGCTTCCTCAGCATCCAAGAGGACTTTAGTGCCGGCTTTGAATATGAGGCTCTGGTATGCTCCCCTCCTGGAGTTGCCCGGTGGGCTTCTATTGAAAGGAGCGACCTTGGTGGCGATTCGGCCCAGTGAGCAGTCGGGTGTGGGTCCTTCTAAGAAAGAGATCTCGGATTTATCGTGGGTTAGCAGCGCATTTGAAGAGCCATATGGAACTGCAGCAAAGATGCTGGTGAAGAGGAGGACCTATTGTCTTGAGATGAATTCATTTTAGGAGGAGCAGGGTTGGGGGACAGGTAAATTGTGATAATTCTGTTCTTTGTTGGTGTTACTTCCTGTGTTACTAATTGATGTCATTGATTGTTTTTTTTTTTGTTTTCTGATCTAGCTGTTATGTGAGTTGATATTCCTTGTCGTAGTGCTGTTTCAAATGCTGTTTGAATAGATTGTATTTATAGAGACGATTGAATTCGTTTAGAAGACCAAATTCAATTGTCTACTTTGGAGGAGTTATGCACTTCTTAAATTGTCTGATAATTGTGAATTAAAAGTATATATTGCAAGATGTTCTTGGTACATAGTCAATTATTGATAATGTACAGCTAATTGCATTATCAAGATTGATGTTCTTGTTGGAATACAGTTCAGTATGGTGTTCATCCCATCCCAGATCTTGTATTTTAATTTCCTCATCAAAATGTATGATATGCTTTTATTTTAGGTTATCTCCTATTTTACTCTTTTTAGTGTCATTCTGGAATCGTTTGCGTTAGGTATTTATGCTTGTTCATTGGCACACTGCAACGGATTCAATAAAGTGTAATGTGGCCTGAAAGAGGAGTGACTGATTGGTTTAGCACTTGTGATTTTCAGGAAGCTAGGTGCCTGCAACTGCAAGCAGAGTAGGGATTTGGCATGCTATTGAAGACACAAGAATGAGCAATTTTGGTCGTTCATAGCATTTGTTGGATGGGTTCTCACTTACCAAGTTTTAACCCATCGATGGAACAAATACTTATATACTGGCTGAAACAAAGGGAGCGTTTGATTACCGATCTTGCTGTTTATAGAAGGCGGCGTATATTGAATCCATCTGTTGGCCTTTCTTTCTGGTTGTGCTGATGGATTAAGTAGATTTTGCACCTTTTTCATTTATGAACCCAAGGTGAATGCTTGCAACAGCGCATGCCCGAAAAAGGAAAACAAACTAGTAGACTGATGTTGGTATTTGGAGTACGAGCTTTCGAGTCTGTAGAGACAGTGTAATGTATGTTGAATAATCAATCGTCTACATGTTGTGAATATTTATAGGCACCATAATGAAGATGTTGCACTTTGCTTTTCTTGCACATTGTTTCTTCCTCCTTTCCTTATTGCACCCTTGCAGTTCGCCATAGATTTCGACAACGATGGAGACATCACCAAACAGGTAAGTCCCTTTCTGCACTTTCTTTGCTAATATGTTTTGGTTGTTTAGGGATGCTTCAAAGGTACTTTCAGGCACTCAATTATTTTAATCCTCACTGATCAGCTTAGCCAAAAAAATCATTGCTTTCAATGAATTTAATTTAATACAAGTAAGATTAGCTGTTGATAGGGTAGATGGTGCTTAGCTGTGTTTGCCTAACTCTTGATTTACAATTTTAAATACCCTAGTAAGTAGTAAGGCTATACACAGTACAGCTTGTACTCATCCCGTGATCCACGTGAACTTGTGGCATCACTTTGCTTGTTTTATGGGATTCGAATCTTTTTTTTTGCTATGCTCCCTTCCAAATTGTTAGCATTTAATTACTGGTACCTAATCTGTCTTAATTTTTGTTTTAAATATTTCAGTCTTGGAAAGCAAAAACATATTCATTTGATTTCACCCTTTTCATAGAAAGCTGAATTAGTGTACAATTTATGCTTGTTTTATGGTCCAAATTATTGATGGCCGTGAACATTGCTGTCATGCCGACTTGTTATATATTCGTTATCCATAATTTTGCACATAGCGTCAAATGAACCCTTGTGAAGATGATATTTTGTGATGGTACATCTAATATGGTTAGGAAAGCTACCTAACATTCCCCAAAAAAGTAGGTGGAATGTTTGTAGGGCTATTATTCGATCCTAACAAGTCGATTATTACTTGTTCATATTCCGTTCATTTAGGATATTAACAAGCTTGGCTACTCGAGCTTAAAAACGTGCTCATTCTCGGATCGTTTAGGAAATGAACGAGTTTGAACCGAGGTTTTTTTCGAGTTTTAAGCAGTTTTACTTGCTCATTATACAATAATTTAAGAAAATTTTAGAAATTGCATAAAATTCGAGCTATTTGAGCTTAATTCGAATGAAACGAGTTTTTGCACCGAACTTAAAAATGTGCTCATACTCGGCTCGTATATAAAATAAACGAGCTCGAGTCGAGTTTTATTGAGCCGAGTAGGAGTCGAATTCGAGCTTTTTGTGTTCGCATGACCCTGCTAAATGTTTCTGTTGATGGTAAAGCTAGGTTCATTATACATATAGATGCTCAAAGGCCATCTTCTGAGATATATTTTTTTATACAATCTTCTGAGATATTTTTTCATTTGACAGGCCACTTGTCATATTGATAAGGTTTCGTTAGCTTACACAACATGTGCTTGCTAGATACTCTATACTAAAAGGTCTTTAGGACTTGTGTTTGTATACAACTTACATTTGAACTCAAAACCACATGTACAAGTGTGTATTCACATCACTAAACATGTGCTATATCCGACGATTCAACTAAAATCATCGACACCAAAATTGTTATGAACCCATCTTATAGGGACATGGCCGATGATTCGACAACTTGAATCAACCGGACTCGTGGGGCAGTACTATTAAAGGATGGTTTAGATGATGGTGGTGTAGGAAGCTCTGTGGTTGTGGCTGTCCATTTGGAAGCTAAAAGTATTCTTTTTAAGAGGAGAGTTACTAAAGATCCTTTATGTGATACTTGCGGACATCCTAGGACAGTTGGGAAGCTACGCGGTTGGGAAGGATGATCGGTTTCCTTGTCGGAGATAGGTTACATACATACACGAATCCATTTGATCAAAAAGCAGACTCGTAATCAGAAATTAAAACTTGGGTAGGTAAATACACTAAATTTTTCTTACAAAATAAACGAACAGATCATTTTCATGAACAAAACCCTTAGTTCCGTCCCTGGCGAAGAGGGTCATTAAAACATCAAAGCATCCATCATGCTACATTTTTAGCCATAAGACATAGCGGGATCTTCTTATGTGTAGTAATACCCGGTAAAACACTCGAGTCCAAGATGTCCTTCTCCATTCCTATAGGCATTGTCCAGTCGAACAAGTAAACCAAGTTGGCGAGTGCAAGCTCCATCATAGCTACACCCATGTGCATACCCGGGCAAATTCTTCTCCCAGACCCGAATGGAATCAACTCGAAATCTTGCCCTCTAAAATTAACCGGATTCTCACACAGAAACCTTTCGGGTTTGAACTCTTCTGGATTTTCCCAGGACTCGGGGTCTCTCCCAATCGCCCACGCATTCACAAAAACTCGAGTGTTCTCTTGGATTTCATACCCTTCAATGTTGCACTTTCGAGTGGCTACCCGAGGGACTAGTAATGGAGCAACCGGGTGTAATCTCATCGTCTCCTTCACCACCACCTTCAAATACACTAGCTCTTCCAGATCTTCTTCTTTTACCATATCCTTGTTCTTGCTCCTTGACGAACTTCTCACCTCTTCTTGCACTCGCTTCATAGCCTCCGGATTCTACATAAGCTCCGTCATTGCCCAAACCACCGCTGCTGCACTTGTATCGGTTCCTGCTATGAATATCTCCTGCAATCAACATACCAAATCATGTTTTAGGATAATATAGAGCAATGTATTTGCTTGAAATGATCTCTATCTCTTACCATGACAATGGCTTTGATATGATCATGGGTGATTTCGACTCCAAACGAGCTCTCTTTTCCGAGACCAAGTAGCACATCAATGATGTCCTCTTCCCCGCATTCAGGCCTAACCATCTTGACATGCTCGTCGATAATCTCCCCAAGAAGGCCATCCAACTTTGGAAGCACTCTATCGAGTTTTGCTGACAACCCTATGAGCTTATCAACCCAACCCATCAAGGGAAAGTAGTCAGCAAAGCAAAAGCTGACAAATACTTCTTGTACCTCTCTAAGCAAGCTCTGGAAGCTGCTTCGTCGGTATCTATCACTATCATCATCACTTTTGTTTCGCCTCCCGAAAGCAGTTCTACATATCACAGTGTTGGTGAAGCACATGATCATTTCGGTTAAGTTTACCGGCCTATTTGGATAAGTAGAAAGACGCGAGATCTTCTGTGTCATCTGATAAGCCTCCTCTTCGCGGATTGAAGCAAAGGACTGCACCTTTTTCAAGCTGAAAAGATGAACCGCGGTCAGTTTCCTCATGGCCCTCCAGTAAGCGTTGTAGGGACCGAAACTCGTAACTAAGCCATTGTAAGATATCTTTTGTTGATTCGCAAACTTTGGCCTGCTAGCGAAGATTTGGTCATGGGTTTTCATCACTTGTTTAGCCATTTTCGCGGAGGAAATGACAAGGGTTGGTACGAACCCAAGGTTCAAAGACACCAAGGGGCCGTACATCTTGGATAGTTCGTAGAAGTAGAGGTGAGGGGTGGAGGAAGCGTAGTGGTGGAGGCTTCCGATTATCGGAAGCCCCAGCGGCCCTGGTGGTTTCCTCCCATTTTTCTTGATTTTTAGGATGAGAAGCACCAAGGAAATTGCAAGGAGAAGCTGGAAGAAGAGATGCATTTTGCTTGTTGTGTTGTTGGGGTCAAGTGTGAAGACTTCTCTAGGCGATCTTGCTTATATATAGCCAAACTTGAGTAAAATTCCTGAAAACACCCTTTAAATACAGAAAATTATTATAAAGTATCTGATTATTAGATATAAAAAAAAAGGGGGAAGGAAGTTAAATGGTTAGAGTTTTGTAGTTAATCAATTTAACATTATTAACCATGAGATTAGAGTGAATTTTTTTTTTCCATAAGTAGGCACTTATGCCATTGTATAGGGGAAGGGGATTCAAACGCGTAACCTATTAATCAGCACATACTGTATCATTTAAATTAGTTAATAGAGATGAAAATCAACCGATGGATATCCAATCTATCCATTCATTTTTCTCGAAAACATGGATGAAAACTAGAATAAATGGATAAATAAGTAGATGATTAGGATGATGGATCCAATGGGATATGAATGAAGGAATTTCCAATTCACTACTCGACCCGTCCATCCGATTCACTAACAACAACAACAACAACATCCCAGTGTATCCCGCAATTAAGCAGGGTCTGGGGGGTCAGGATGTACGCACTCTTACCCCGGGAAGCCCGAGAGAGTGTTTCCGAAAGACCCAGAACGAAATATAACAAGAACCCTAGTAAAGCAAAAACATCAATCTAGTCACGGAGCAAGCAAACAAAAGAGAAACAAAGCAAAAGCAGGACAAGCACACACAACACCACTCCCCCCGCACTAAATGTCTGCCACCCGTATGCATCTCCTCCAGTTGTCTCTGTCCAATGCCATATCCTCTGAAAGCTACAGTAAATTGAGGTCCTGACAGATAGTTCCCATCCAACTCTTCTTAGGTCGGCCTCTCCCCCTACGAAAAGCTCCTAGATCCAAAATCTCGTACCTTCGAACCGGGGCCGATCTAGGTCTTCTTTGCACATGTCCGAACCAGCGCAATCTGACCTCTCGCAGTTTGTCAACGATATTCACCACTCCAACTTTCCTTCTAATGTCGGCATTCCTGATTCTGTCAAGTCTCGTAAGCCCGCACATCCAACGCAACATTCTCATCAAGTTACCTATAATAAACGATTCACTAAAATCGTTTATTATAGGTAACTTGATTTAAACTTTTACACATGTTACTTGTTGTATTTAACTTGATTTGGCATTCTCGAACCTCCCTACCTGTAGGGATCTCTGTAATATCATCTAGTCGGATGATCATGGTGGTATATTGATAAAATGGTAACGTACGTTGGATATGAGATGTTACGATGTTAAAAGGTTTAAAAAACGATAAGGATGTATGAAAAACAAGCCCTAATAGGCTAATCACCGGCCGGCCAACTTGTATCCGTCAATCGTTTTCTGTCGATCGACTATGCTACAAAATGGTCTAACCATTTATTAGATTTAAGTTTACAACAGGTACACTTCTATCTCTATAGATTATTTTTTTATTAGATAAGAATTCGAGTTCAGACCTGTCGGAAACTCGAAGGTCAGGCAAGTCATAGACGGGTGAATCGTCTAAACCCCGTAACAGATAACAATACATAATAGTACAAACCATAACATATAACAATACATAATCAAAAGAGTACAATCTACCTAGCTAGCTGGAATAGCAACTCCTTTGATGTTAGAGAGATCCTTTCATGGAATAAGAGCGTATTCTCGAGCTTCGAAGTTCGAGTATTTGGTTCATCTGGGTGACACAAAATCTTGCAAGAGTGAAAATATACATGGATGGTTATGCCTAACTTTCCTAAGATTGATGATATATTCATGGGAAACCGATGCTGGTCATTCATCGTGTGGCTTGCGGCTAGAGGGTGACTCCAAACGGGAAACAAGGTAAAACATTGGAATGGTCTATATATATGAGTGCAGCTAAATGTGTGTTGTGTGATACTGCATAAGAAATTGAGATGCAACAGCTTGTGTGATGCTGGATTGAAATACATACAAGGCTGGCATATCAAAGCATAGCATATGCATGTACGATAAAAGGTTAATATAACATTAATTAGATTCTGATATCAATTTCATGAAGCAAGCAAATGGAAAATCAAAGTCTACTAGATAGAACAATAGAGTTAAAATAGATATTCATATGATCATTGTATACAGACAAACACTGATCGAATCACATACAACAAAACACATAGCTCCAGAGAATCAGACTTGGGGCAGCTCCGAAAACTCAGGCGAAAATGATGGCAGTCACATTGTTTCATGGCGAGATAGGGAACAAGACATAAACAAACTCGATTTCACGCATAAATTAACATACTCGATCAACTTCATTATGATGATCGTAGAGGTCGATAAAACACCTTGAAACGACGAATGGGCAGATGGGGAATGCAATAATGCTACGAACTATCGAATCCGCGGCAAAAACACCAAAAATATATATGCAGAAGCCAGCAGAGAGCTAGAATCTTAGCCTGGGCCTGCATATTATCTCTGTCTGATCCACACTCGTTATAATTTACCCTGCAATCAAGATGCCATTCATCAGGATCACTTGGACATAATGCATACTTATAAATAAAAATGTAAGATATAAACAAACTCTGATCAATCCACTAATCATCACAAACTAAAAGAGGAAGCTAGCTAGTTTCAATCTGAAAAACTTTCAATTGTAGAAAAATTATGAGCCGAAGTGTTCCTTTGAGCATCGCCCTCAATCAAAACAATCTCCATCTAATCGTAAAATAGGACAAGGTTTCTATACAAGCTTACCTACATGATACAGATCTCGTAAAAATTATGCAAAATCAATCTACAGCTTTTTCCAATGGATCAACTACCACAATATACTTGCAACTACCCCATGCCATTTTTCAAGAACTGCCATTTGAAGTTCAAATCCTCTACATGAGCCTCCGAGGGTGAGCACATTTCAGAGCCGAAATCTACATTATTCTACCTAAGCAAACAATCAAGCTCCTTATCTAGACAGAAAACCCGCTCACTCATACTCATCTGATCTAAAACCTCAAAATGCTGTTCCATTTTGGTTACTATGAATTATGTAAGTATCCTCTATGAAATAGAGTATGAGATAGTTGTTGTTCTTGACAGGCATTTGGTAATGTATATGAGCCAAGGGGAAATACTATGCATTCCATTGTCATCATTGATCTAAAAAGCTTAATCATGTTGTACACTTCAATAACCTAGCAATCATATATATGCACCAATAAGGCAATAAGTGTATAGCAACCATCGCAATAATGGGTATAAGCATCTTGAATCAGAAACGGTTCTGATCCAGTACAAATCACATTTATTTATAAAGAAAACTAATGCAAATAAATAAAATTACGTTTGATCATGAAAATAAAATATGCTTTGATTTTTATAAAATAAACTCGAATTTCATCTATATGGTGAGTTCAAGTTACATTTTCTTGTTATAAGAGTGTATATACCTAGCTAAGCGCTTATACCTAGGTTGTAAACCACCTACTTTCTGGCCGGTGAGTGTATGTTCATTTTTCAATATTATGCCAAAATACAAAACTGGATGCTCTATAATTCTCATTTGATCTTCTTGGACTCGGCTCCAGAAGGCATTATGAATTATGAACAGTCCAGTTTATTCTTGTGTTTCTCTAAAATTTTCCATTTCTTTTCTTCTAAGATATCAAGCAATATATATGATAGTTATGGCAACCTGCCTTCTTATAGTGTTTTTTCTATTCTCATGAATGTTGCACTTACACATTCCCTATTTGATCCACTTCAGTCTCATCCCTCTCAATTAATTAGTCTAAATTGTTGTAGCATCCATTCTACACAACCTTAATTAAGATTTGAATATAGAAGGTCAATTTTTTAATCCATTCTAATTTTCTTCAGTGAGTGAGTAAACTCCAAGTTTGATATATATGGACGAGGCATGTTGAATTTATCACTACAAAATATGCTCAGATTTTTTTTTTTTAATAATTAAGTTGATCGATATATACTTCTCAATTGTCTCCTAGGTGTACCTTGTTATTCCAACAGGATCATTTTGCTTTAGGAATTAGATTTTGGTCAAATTCTTGCTCTTTGATTGGATAGATAATTTTATTTTATATGTACTACCACACTTTGTTGTGAAAGGAAATTTTAAAATCCTAGTATAAACCATCACAAGGTGTCTTGCTTGAAGAGGTAAATATATTTCAAAAATTGTAACATAGTCACAAAAGACGTAGACTAAACCCGGGGTCTAGTGTAAAATCACAAGGTGTCTTGCGCAACACTAGAACCGACAAATTTTAGAAATTCCACATTTTTATTCTTTTGGTACAATTCATATTTTCTTGTTTAAGATTATGAAAACATATTTTATACACACAAGTACAAAAATTATCATGCTAGAGTATGACAGTATAAGGCAACATCAGGAGTGGTTAGATATATTTTAATAAATATATGGTGATTTTAAAAAGAAAACACCAATAATTTACGGAAGAGAATAATCTACAGTACAAGTAAGTTAGTTGGAGGAACAGATGAAAACTATTCAACAGTACTTGGTGCAGTCGTACTCAATAAATGCCAAAACAAATACTAATATTAATTCAAAACATGGCCCAAGCAACCAACTTCTAGAGTTCTTATTATTTCAAATGTTTAATCTTAAATTATTAAAAAGTACGTAAACTCTAGTTTGCAAATGTTTAACAAATGAAGCATAAATGTATTGCCAAGAAGATAATAGCAAGTAAGAATGAGAGCAGCATATAAACTGACCAGTCTGAATCATTAGTTACACTGTAAATTTTGATACGCCTTTTATTTATTTGGGGTATAAATTAACACTGAATATTTTTTTCCAAAAAACTATATTTATATTCTATACAATTATGTTAATATTTTTATAAATTTTTCTCATGAAAAATCACGCTTCAAAAAATATAAATAACTAAAAAAAATTGATTGTTTGAAAAAAAATGATTTTTCTATTTTTCTAAAATATGATTTTTAATTATAAAAGTCTAAAAATATATTGGTATTAGTGTCTTTTACAAAATTTTGGGGGGAGACAAGAAATTAATGTGCTTATTGTAGTAATTTAATAAGCATGCACTTGCTTTTACACAACTGGTGATTAATGCCATGAGCAATAGGGTTTCAAAATCCCCAACCCCATAACTTTGAAGGGCTTGTATTCCAGTGGATGATCAACACCTGGCCCTTGCCCCCGACAGATTCTAAGGTAGGAGACAAGCTACCTTAGAAGACAACCAGCCGATCTATGCTCCCAGTCAAACAATAGTGCAAAGAGGTTCACATATTATAAGACAAGACCCTCCACATTAAATATATATTTAATCAGGCCTTGATAAAATATATGGAACATAGCCAATGGTAAGTTGGTAACTTTCAGCTTTGTTTTTGGTTACCGGGAAAAGCTTTGGTTTTTCCTAGTACTTCTATCACTCTATCATATCAAGAAAAGCAATCCAATCTAAAGCTTGCTTTTTTGCAAGCATCATGTCATTAAAAGATACAAAAGCTAACTTATATGAAGCAGCAGCTATAGCACCCCCAGTGAGTGTAAAAAGTGATGCAACAAACATATTCTAAAGCAAACCCATCAATTCTAGAGATGCAATTGCAAATACTGAACTCAAGTTTATGAAAGAGGGGTTCAAAGACATACCAAAATGGAGATGGCCTGTTGCTGGGCATAAACCATTTGACAGAACTCAGTTCTTTCCTTTACCCTTCTGGTCAGATTGCCGGCCTCCATTGCTGCCATAGTAAAGCTGTAGTTCAGGTGGGAACAGGCTGGCTCCGCTGTGTTGGTGGTGCTGATTCTCGACAGGTGCCCCGAGGAAGAAGGGCACGGTTGTCCCATCCAAGGGAGAAGATGAGAACCTCTGGAGTTGATGAGGCAAGAGTGACTGTGAAGAATTGGACTGAAGGGTCCCCCTATTGTTGAAACCAGCAGCAAGGCCCGGCGAAGAAGACTGTGAGATCGAAAAGTTGAGGTTGTAGTGATCCCCGCCGCTAGCCCCGGATGGCACTACAAGGTGGTCCGGGATGAAAGGAAAATGCTGAAGCTCTGTATGATTATGCTGATCTCCTCCGACACTGAAGGGTGATGAAACTGCAGCCATCATAGCTTGATGCATCGTTGAATTCCCAAGCTGTATTATCTGTCCAGAAAACCCAGATGATGAGTGATTCTGGACTGCTCCTCTAGCTGATGAAGAAGCACTCATTAGCCCAGACGCATTGAAGTAATCCATTGGTGAATTAGAGCTGACTCCTGCATTCTCCATGTTCCGAATTCCAGCTGTCAGCAGCTGGGTGAAAGAAGAAGAGCTCTGATTCAGCTGCTGCTGCTGTTGTTGGACTGCCATGGTGATTGATTCCGTTTCCCTCTCCTTATCCTTCGCCGTTCTCTCCCTCGCCCGTTCCCGAGCCTTGACTCGGATCTCATTGCGCGATAACGACAACCCACCGGAGCCCTTACTCGTCTCCGAATTACTGCTACAAGCCGACGATCTTGACGTCCCGTGCTGTTGCTGCGTCTGTGCAAACCCCGGGTCACCGTCAATCTCCAGTTCAGCCGACGAATCAAACCCTTGCTGAGTGCTACCTCCACCTCCGCCACCCGATCCAGGCCTCTTCTCGTCGCTTATCTGCCTCGGGGTCTCAGGAAAGACGCCTTCCAAGGAAGGTAGCTCGGCTATGGCGTCAGCAGCAGCCTTAATCAACCACTCCACCGCCTTGCTCGGCTGGTCAACCCCCAATCGGTCCTGCAGATCGTAGAATTGGATAGCGGTTGCGACGGAGAGCCTAACTCGCCGGTCTCTTGGCCCCTTCGCCGTCCAAACCTTGCTGTGCCTGTCCTTCCCTCCAGACGCCCTCGAAACCCTAATTATCCTCGACGAGTGCTGCCAGCCCCGGAGCCGGCTACCGTCGCCACCACCGGCGTCCCCCACTCCGAATATACTGGTCCCCCCACCGCCGCCGGCAGCGCCTGCCTTGGAAGAGTCGATCCTGCCATTGGTTACTCTAGAGAACTTGGAAGCTTGCGTTTGAGCCTCGTCCACCTCCATACCACGCTCATGCCTTGCTCAGGGAGTGGTTTTTGTACTAATCGCCTAGATCCATTGCAGAGGTTCAAACTGATTCTGCAAGTGGGGAGATAAAAACTTGGAATCTCTTTTTCTTTTTAGCTGTTCTGTTTCGTCCTTTGCATTGATGACGATGTTTCAGACTAAATTACTGTATCACTGTGCAATCGTCGTCCTCTACAGGGAGGAAGATAAAACAATACAGAAAACACGGAGAGAGAAATTGAAAAATTAAACCTAATTTTCCAGGTTTCAGAAATCACAGAAGGTAAAATTAAAGCTTGTCAGGTGATGCCTGTGCTCCACTGCTTCTCTGCTTAAAGCCCTTCCTCTCTCTCTCTTTTTCCGCCTTTGCAGTGAGCTTCAAAGCTTTAATTGCAAACCTGCAAGATGAAAAACACTTTTCATTGTTGAACAAACTTTATTTTTCCTACAGATGAATCATAGCAATTGATGAACGTACAATCACAATCGCAAACTTAATAGAAAGGCTACTAGGTTTGAAACTGAGTTAGATATAGATAAAGGTGAGGTTAGCAGCTACTTGAATAGATGAGATCTGACTTTGTTGAATAATAAAATCAAACAAAACCCTAGAAAATCCATTAATGCTTTTGAAAAAAAGCTAATTTTAGAAAGAGAAGGAAGAAAAAGCCTATATACTCTCTCCCGCTTTTCCTCCCCCTTTGTTCTTGAAATTCAAGCTTCCATTGCGGATATCAGTAATTGCAGCTCAATTAATTACTCGATCTTATCACCAGAAATTAATCGTTCCTCCCTCGCTGTCCTGCTGATGGAGACCTCAGACAATTTGAACGAACATGTGGATCCCAATGAGCTTAATTTAATTCGTCGAAAATAATTGATTGAAAACTCACAAACCATAAGCATTGAACAACAAAAGAACAAAAAAACGATAACGCTAACGGTGATTAAAATTTTGTGAAAGCATTTGGCGATTTCACACACGGTTCGCGCGGATCTGAAGCTTTGCACTGAAAATCAGCTGCGCAAGAGCTTCAACCAAAACAGATATATGTTGAAAAATGAAAATCCAAAGGGAAAATCGAGTAGCATTTGTCCCCCCCTGCATTCAAACTGGAATCAACTGGACGCAAAAAAGGAAACATACCTGGAATTTGTTGTTATGGACCTGGAGAATTTAGGGTGGGGGAGGGAGAGAGTAGGGTTTCAGAGAGTTGAAACTCGGTTGAACTGGTTTTACAGGTGAGAGAAAAAAATTGAAATTGAAGATAAAGATGAGATTGGGAGAGTGAAATTTGAGAGAGAAAGTGGAGATGGAGATGGAGATGGAGATGGAGAGAGGGAGGGGGGGCGCGAGGATCAAAGCCCTAGGAGGAGGGGGAGGAGGGGGTTCCCCATTGGAGCAAACGAGCAGGGGCTAAACGGGAAAGCACAGACACAACGCCGTTTCTCCTTTATCATTTGTCCCTCTGCTTACGCTTTGCCCTCCGTTTCCGTTTTATTTACGATGTTGCCCTCTTTCTTAATCCATAATTCCATATATTTGTATTTGTAGCAGCAGTAGTAGTAAGAAAAATATCTCTATGTTTTAAATATAAAGAACCGAAAACGATATCTACACCGCTAATTTTTACTATTTCCACCGCTAATCACCGCATATACATGCGGTGACCTACCGCATATACATGCGGTATGTCCTGCCGTATGGGTCCTCACCGCATGAAGATGCGGTGAGGACCCCCGTTCCGTTTCAACTCCACCGCAGACCCATGCGGTGGGTATCGGATAACCGGATTTGCGGGTAACTATTCAGTGGAGCCGAAGGCACCGATAGGGACCGATAGACACCGCTTGGGTATGTGGTATACTCTGACACTACGAATTTATCGTATAATACAGGCACATCTGCGGTGTTATATCCTTCTACGGTGGAATTAACTTGTAATAATGTCGTGATCTGAAAAAACTCATTTGTTGAATTCAAAAGAAAGATGATATTGCATCAACATTGATTAAAACGAAAGTGCGATAAATATCCTCGATGACGAAAATATGGAGTTCGAAAAATAATTTTTGAAATGGAATAGACAAAGATACAACCTAATTGAACATACGAAGTTCGAAAAATAACACCAGAAAGTGGAAAGTGCTAATACGATAGGGGACGGCCACCATCACGACGACGGTAAGCTCTATATCGTGCAATCCTTGCTGCAAACTGCTCTTCCCAACCGTCGACCGTCCGATCGTGATGCCGTGTCCATGTGACGTAGACTGGAGGAAGAGGTGAATCAGGCAACAACCAAATATGTGAATACAAGGTGAATATTGACATCAGAAAAGATAAACAAAACATTAACAAATTAATGAATATGAAATATGAAACGTACCGGAACGAAATGGTTGCTGTTGCCGACTAAAGCTATTCCATCTAGCTCCTCATAGGCCGGTACTGACGGGCCACCGGTGGCGTACAGAGGTAGGCACAACATAGGCATCATTTGTGACAAAATCACCAAAGGACGCTGGTGAAGCGTGGCAAACACCTCGCCCATGATCGGAATCTCCATCCAATACGTAGCATCATGACACGTGCTGAAATAGTTGACCCTCATGATGAGCTCATGTAAGGCCGGATAGTAATGGTATCGATCTGAATGCACCTGCAGCTCAACGGCCAGCTCTCGTCGAACTCGAGGCCATGCGTCTTCTCCCAAGTTCAGAAGACAAGCAAAAGACCTATACCCACAGTGACCATCACCTGCAACATTTGTGACGGCTCGTATGAAAGTAATCATGAATTCGTCGATGTTGCCAGTGCCCCAATTGAATTCTACTCGAGGTAGATTCTGTGGTGGAAGCGCCGTAGGTGCTGGTGTTGGATTGTCACCTACAATCTTCGGAGTTGGCTCCGACGCTGATCGACCCCATCCACGTCCCCTTCCACGACCCCGTCCTCGTCCTCTGCCTACTCCTCGGCCCCTAGGAGGGTCGTCGATGGCAATGTCGTTGGACCCAGTGGTCTCCTCAGTACCTTCCACGTCATCTGTTTCGTTTGATGCCGGTTGACCCCGACCTCAGCCTCGCCCTTGTGCGGATCCAGTGGTCGCCTGTCTATCTGCCCGACGTTGAGCCCGAGCACCCTCACGTTCCCAAGGTAGAGGGTTCGTCTGACAGGGGTGGCGAGTCCTCGGTCACCCGGGCGGTCTACGGTCCTCCGGGTCAGGGGTGGTCAACGGTGTATGGGAGGGACGATCCCCGTCGTTGAAAGCCGACGCGATTCTCCAACGAGTATCCTCGTCCATAGCTCCGCTCTGGAACAAACTGATCATGCGCGACATGTCCACATCAGCTCTGCTGAGGGGAGTGTTATCCTGGACGTTGTCAACATGAGGCCTCTTGAAATCCAATTGCTTCCAAAAAATGTGTATCTGGGATGGTCTGATGGGTATCTGCGTGTCTCGACAAGCTTGCATGTCATGTGTGCATGGAAGACCGTAGACGTCCCTCCAGTATGCATCTCTTCATGGTTGCGAAGGTGGCTCGGCTTCCATCTTTGTGTAGATTTCGAACAACAGGTTGAAACATTCCTTCGACACAATATTCCGAATTCGATCGAAAATCCATAGGCCGTGGGAGTCTGTAGGCCAGGTGTTGTTCGCTCTCCCCAATGTATTCTTCACCTCCCATATTTGATCCGCCATCATCAGATCGATTGTGTTTATCACGTGAGTGAAATCACCGACTGCAGAGTTTAAGGTCTTTTTCAGCACAGAATGAGCAGCCTCAACCCTAAAAGACAAGTGAAACTCGCAGGTGAAGATCATTATATGTAAACAAATTACGTGTATAATGAATTTTATAATGAAAACGTAGGTTCACCTGTTCGTCGTGGTCGTACCAAAATGCTGGATTGCGTCTGTCCATGCACGAACTATCTGCTCCGAGTAATCTCGTAACCACGTCGCCTCCAAATACGGCATAAGCCCTTCGATATGCCCCCACTCTGCATGCATACCCCTCCTTCTAGCGGCGAAAGTTTCAACCGATCTGGATTGGAACAGGCCAACACATGCGTTCTTGAAACGCCTAGCAACATCAAGATTCTTTGACTTCTGGAAAGCAGCTTCTTCGCATCGTCGGAGGACGTGCACTGTGCACAACATATGCCTGACATTGGGAAGAACTTCTCGTAGCGCCGCAATCAACCCCAACTCTCGATCAGTGACAACAAGGTTAGGAAGATTACCTCGCATGAGGTAAACGAGCTGCCCCAACGCCCAAATGTACGTATCTGTGTTCTCGTGCGACATGAAGCAGAACCCGATGACGAAGTTCTTCTTTGTGCAAGTAAATCCAACGAACTCACACAAAGGGATCCCGTACCTCCACAATGAAATATTTGAGTTCGCATACCCTGGTGGGAAGGGGTAAAAGAATAAGTGTATATAGAAACGTACGCATTCGTCCGGTATGTACTATCGACGAGGACGACGTATGGAAACATGGCTAGAAGATGGCGAGCGTCTGTATGGGCGATGAATAGATCTTGAAGCCTATTGGGATCGTCAGGGGATCTCCTCGTACAGTAGTAGTAACCCTTATCCCGCAAAATGCGGAGTGCTTCCTGGGAGACTGTTCGATCTCCGAGCAGAGGTGCCGTGTCGTCATACGAGTTCAATTGTTCGCTCGCAAACCCAGTCCCGAAGTACTCCTGATAACTGTCATGGTGAGTCTGCAACTGCTCATCCACTCTCTCAGCTCCAGTCTGCAACGGCTCATCCGTCTGCCGTGCTCGGTCCCCTCGTAGGTACTCCTCCACCATCTCAATACCCAGGTCGCCTTGACTAGACTCTCCGGTCGACTGCACCACTGGGTCATCCGTGTGGTCAGACATCAAGGTCAGCTCAATCTGGTCAACACGTGACTGGGAAAATGGCCCAGTATCAGCTCCTACCGTCTCAGTATCCCTCTTCGGAGGATCCACTACATCCTCCAACGTCTGGGTCTCCCTAACGGCAGCCTCGGTATCATCATCTACCGCGTCACTATCCGTCTCCATAGGAACTGATACATCCACCAACGTCTGTCTCTCCCTAAGGGCAGCTCTCCTAGCAGATTGCAAAACCACCCTCTCTCCTAAATTTCTCGATAACGCAAACTGTGTAAATTATAATATATTTGTCAGAATCCTATCGCTCAATTACAATACTATATCGTATGGCTTATTCGTAAATCCTAGCAGACAAATGTGGCAAGATTTTCGTAATGTTTATTAATGATATCATCTTAAGAAAACATATATACTTATTCGATTTCAATTTCCTTACACCTAGTATTTGACAGAATCCTATGGCTCGTATACGATACTATATCGTGTCACTGACTAAATGATGCAAGATTTTCCAAAGGTTTATTAATGATTTGAACCTAATAATATCAACTCCTAAGAAACCATAAATATATACTTATTCGATTTCAATTTCCCTACACCTAGTAACGATTTTAACATACCTTAGGCTGAGGCTGTGTCTGAGTCTGTGGTTGTTGCTCAGTCTGTGTCTCAAGCTGTGGCGGTACATCTGTCGTCCTCCTCCTCTGTATAGTGGGTTCCGGCTACATTATATATAACAATTAAATGTTAACACTATTTCCTTCAGGTTACAAAATAAAGCACATTGATTTTTATAAACATTAAATGTTACCTGTAACGGATGTCTTCGAAAAGGACCGACATCATCAGCAGCCGCGCCTTTTCCACGGTTGTCTTTCACCATCTTAAAACTCGGGTACAAATTGGTGGTAGATATGGGGACAGGGAATGATGGAACCAAAAGTCGGGCTCGGAAAGAAAGGAATCGGAGAAGATTCGGTGTGTCGGAAAACTGGGCCCCCCACGCCTATTTATAATGGGCCCCCAACGGTAAAAAAACATACCGCATGGAGATGCAGTACAATCTTACCCAAATTTTGAATATTTTATAATACCACCGCATACCCATGCGGTGGTTTCGGATAACTTCGACCCAAGCGGTTTCTCTTATTACGAACTCCGTTTTAGCCTAACCCACCGCATATACATGCGGTGTTTTTATACGGTCAACGGACATACCGCATGTACATGCGGTATTTCCTGCTAAAATTTGATTAACTCACCGCATAGGGATGCGGTGGATTTGCGGTGTAAATAGTAAAAATTAGCGGTGTACATATTATACCCCATAAAGAACATATCATAAACTTTGGTTAAAATGATAAAAAAATACAATAACTCTTTTTTTCATATAAAAATCAGGTTAGAAACGATGAGATAAATTTGATGAAATTATTTAGATTTTTGTGTGAATTGGATGGTAATTATTCCGCCGAATTCTTTTCATCATTTTTTGTGGGAGAAAAGAGTGAGAGCATGCTGAACAACTTTCTCATTAATTCTTCAAAATAGAGAATTATAAATCACATTTTCTAAATTATTTTTTTTGCTAAATTCCAACAACATCTCATTATAAAGTTTACCCCCAAATTAAATCTACAGGGTTTTCATCAAATTTAAGAAATGATCTCTATCTTTTTTCATCGTTCTCTATTGCATCCGCAACCTATACTATAACCTCATTATGCAACCTTTCCATTTTCATCCTAAGGCCTATCTAGAAGGCTCAGCGAACGGAGGATTCTTAACCACTTCCTCCTATCATCCCTAGAAACTCACTCGGTGTTGTCTAAGCCAACGTCGCCTTCCTACGACTCTGCCCCACACCATCATCAATCAAAACCCAAGACTTCAATCCGAACGAAGGTATCTAACCCCCTTTATAATCTTATTGTAATCAAACATCCTACGATAAGGTATTTTACTTTATAAACTTATTGTAATCAAACACTTTACATATTATAATCATAATACATTGAGAATCCGAATCAAACACCCTTATCGATTTTACATTTTAAAAGTACGAATATGTTTCTAGGACTCCTCCAAAGATTGGGTATTTTAATTTAATTAGTTTTTGCACAATAATAATAACTGTTTTTCTACCTTTTTTTTAATTAGGAAAAAATTCGGGCGAGCGGGCTCTATCTGGCAGCATCCTTACGGATAAGATCGGTTTTTCTATCATATGCCCAAATGCATGGGATAAGAGGCTACAAATAGAAAGATTTTTCAAATTTAAATGATTTTATCCATTTTTAATAATGCTTTCCTAGGATCTATGCATCCAAATATAGAGAATCTTTTCTAATATGGTTGTTTATCATATATTCATATATGTTCATGGGGCATGGGATAAAAAAGGTAATAATATCTGGACAAAAAAAAAAGGTAATAATAATATTTGTCCGGAAGGATTTTGTTGTGTTTTTAGAGGGATGAGGATCCTCTCCTCATAAATCTCTCCAAATAATTTCCTAATAAGTTAATCCTAGCCATTGAAAAAAAATAAAGGGTCAAGATTAGATCTTCTAAATTAATTAATTCTAAAATCAAAACCCTTGTAGCTCTGCCGTCTCTTCCAAAATAACGATTGAAAGTTTGAAACCCTCTTCCCCGTTTGATTGAGCGTCTTCCATAGGAGAAGAGAGAGCGATTGATTCAGTGCCTCAGTCGGGTCGGAGAAGCTGTTTCAAAGGAGAAGAGAGAGCGAGTCGACGTTGTGGTCCATCGCCGAGGTTCATCTCCAGTGACGTCGTCGAGTTCCATTCTCGGTTCGGTAATTCTCAGCCATTGAAACAGATAACTTCGAGTCTTCGACGGAAGAGGGAGAGAGAGCTTGTCAGACGCTAGTGGTCCATCACCAAGGTGTCCGCACGCTTATTCCTCATTAGACCATGGCGTTCTTGTTCGCCAAAGGCTGTCTTCACCTCCGCCCTCCAAGTTTGCTGCTACACTTCATGTTTGAGAGACGATTCTGACTGGTAAGTGTATGTATATACTCGTCCCTCATCATCTTTGATCTGCTATATAGGTCGAAATTAGTAATTTATTGTGATCAATTTGTGAAGTTTGAGTGTGTTTTATGTGGTTATGACCAAAGGCATCGATCAACTTGGCTGATCGAGTTGGCTGATTTTAGATGGAATGAATAAGCTTGATGAGTTGTTAATGTAGCCAAGTTATTATTCTGCTGTAAATTAAACCATAGGGGTACTTATGTTTGTGATATAGGCTTATGCTTAAGTGCTTTTCTCTCTGTTTCTTGAGATGAGGTAATTTGCACTTGAATAGATGTTTTGATAGGAACTCGGCAGATCAATTGAGAACAGGAATCTCAAACTCAGGATAGTGAGACAAAACATTTACTATTTGTTCTGCAGTGCAAATGCTGTGATATTCATGTGAAGTAATTTGACGAGTTCATGAGCATACATACTTGCACTAAAGGATGGCACAATGCCGACCCTACATCATGACTCTTTGTTCTGCAGTGGAAATGCTATGATTGATGTTTGCTTGAATTAAGTTCAACATGTACCGAAAATATTTCGTGGGTGTTTCTTATTCCCTGTATTTCTTGTGCTATTAATGATGTAGACACTTAATAACTTGAGTTTAAATGCTGAGAGAACATAAATAGCTTGAATATCAATGTAATTAGGTGTTAGATTTAATCCTTGGTTGTAATTAGGTGTTTGTCTAGCAGCAATAATACATTGATGACTCAAGGGAATCAAGGTTGCACCAACCTTTTTGCAGCTGATCTCTTTGCTATGACTTGTGATTTTATTTGTCTTTGCTTATTTTCTGGTATACCCATCAACCTATTTGCAGTTGTTTATTTGCAGTTGTTTTTCCCCTTCTCTTGTAAAATTTTGATATTATCTAAGTAGCCTATTAGCTCAATTGGTAGAGCGACGTGTTTACACACAAGGATGTGGGTTCAACTCCCACATAGGCTAATATATTCTCTTGAACAAACTAATCAACTATTCCACATGAAACTCCAAAAAAGAAATTGAGTTGCTGCAATATGCTGAGAAAACATCTAATGCATTGCTTTCAGTACAAGAATAAAACAATCTATAATATATGCTCATACACTCCTTCCAGTACATGAATAAAGCAATCTAAAATATATGATTACCCTAAAAAAATGTCAATTTGCCCATAGACTAGTTTTCCTCACCATTTGAATCTCCTGGATCTTGAATTGCAAAAGGAGGCCTAAATTAACTAACAATTTTTTCAATGCCTAAGATTAGCTTCTTAAGAAAAATATCAGTAAATTTGCACACTTTACTTTTGTGCATTTGGTCTAACATTAAGCAATGCAAAAGTTCAAAGCAAGTTATGGACCAATATATGTCAGCCTATGTGGGAGTTGAACCCACGTCTTTGTGTGCAAACACATCGCTCTACCAATTGAGCTAATAGGCTACTTTTCAATATAAAAATTTGAAAACAAGTTCAATGGCAAAGCCAATCTCAATCTAAAGCATAAAGCCAAAAATCATCCAGCTTGTATCTCAACGAGAAGAAAAGTTCACAATTACCCAATGCTCAATCTTAATAGTGGAAAGAAGATGCTAGAAAATAAGAAAGCCAAAGTCATCTTTGTTGCATTGAGCATCAAGCACGTACATACTAGAAATGGGAAATAGAAATGAGAAATGATGAATCAAACTGTTTTTTTTATTATTAAAGGTCCATCATCCATTATGAAGGATGCAATCTTCCCCTTACCCATTTTTAGATGCATATGAGAAAGAATAAGATGCATCATAAGATGCAGCTACTTGGAATAAAAAAAAAAAGGTAAAACATATCATAAGGTCATTCAGTATATTGAGTGGGAAAATACCTTAGGCGACAATTAAGTTGTGTTTACAAGATCTAGAACACATGTACTTTTATTTGGTTGCTCAATGACAAATTCAAAACAAAAGAAATAAAAAAAAGTGCAATATTTCTACTGTCATAATATTTGTTACTCTCAGTAGCTCAACAAGCACCCAATTTCTTTAAAAGCTATGATTCTAATTGATCGAGATAAGAAACTATTGGAATAAATAGGAGCAGGCAAACCCATTATCCAGATTCCAATCTTAAACAATGGAATCAAAACTAGTAAATTTAGTGAATCCTATATAGGAATTCTCAATTGCATATAGCACTATCTAGAAGAACAGAAAACGCATCTGGGAAAACGCATCTGGGAGAAGGCTTAAAATAGATAATTGACTATCAAAATTAGGGCAAAATTAGAACAACGATGAAGAAAATATTGAACAATTTCATACTTCAGATTCCTATTTTCTTGACACTCGAGATATTCAAGGAGAAAAGGAGGGCTCTCTATAGTCTCTACATCGAGACATACCGTGGTTAATCAGATTTGGCCTCCCTCTGGCGGCGACCCTCTCCTGCAGCATCGACATCAACCTTGATCCCTCCTCCGCGTCCTTCATCTGCGTCTATGGTAGAAGGCGCATCTCTGACATCATAGTAACCTTTCTTTCTCACCCGTGACCCGTCGAACGCACCCTGGAGGTTCGTCGATTCGAGCAGGTGAGTTCTTCGATAGAGTTAGAGAGGAAATAGATATTGGAGGAAGCGACCAGCAGGTTTATGGTTAGAATTAAATTTTAGCTTAACTATTAGATCTAATCTGAACCCTTAATTTAATTCAATGGTTGATATTGACTTATTAGGAAGATATTAGGACCCTCCCATTAGGAGAGGATCCGAATCCTTTTTGGAGGCACATTTTAAAATAATTTTTGACAAACCGTTTCATTATGATGAAGAAGAAAATTGATAATTTCATCATGAAAGTGTGAATAATTCATCTTCAGTTTCTTCACATGTTTAATTGTAGCTTAAAAATGATACTGTATTTAATATTTACTATGACCAATTAATGTACGTTGGTCGAAAATTAGGGCAGTGTCAACGATTAAAATTAATTGGTTGGAATGAGCTGTTTCAATGAAATTGAGGCCGGCAATCTGATGATAAAAAAAAAAGCAATTTATAATCCTAATTGATAATTAAGAAAGCATCATACGGAGTATTAACTTTTTAAACTCTTTTATTCGGATTTGCTGTGCAGTTAATTAAATAATTTGTTTGCTAATTTTTGTTAATTTATCATTTAGGTTATATGTCTCATCTTTCTCATCTTTTTGTCGTTGATGTTAGAGGAATACTATTAATTATTTCCACAAGTTACTTCTTTTTAATTATTTGATTGTTTTTCAATAAATTTTGATTTTTAAAACATGTGTTTAATTTTATTTTTCCTTAAAAGAACGGAAATTCTACACAATTTATATTGAATATTACTTTTGTTGCCCGTAGTTTGTGCCTTTGTGGTGTGCCGATATAACATAGGGTCCATATGTTTATACGAGTGCATTATGTAATCAACCAAATCTAACACACAAACCTAGTAAGATTTCATCATAGAATTAAGTTGCAATGAATAAAAAGAAGTAGCCTAGTAATCTTATGTATATGAAACTCAGGTGCGGATTTGGGGTCCGCTCAACCCGCTTTATTTTTACAAAAATAAAATAATTAATAAAAAAAATAAAGAAAATTAATAAAAAATTAATAATTTATGTATTAAATTAAGGAGTTTGTTAATAAAATTATGCATATTTGAAAATTTTAGCATACCTAGTTCACTTGAATTTTAATTTCTGGTTCGTGTCTGATTAAACTTGAGAGTTTGATCATATTTCTCATGTAGGACGTAAACGTCATTTTCACATTTCAGCATTTTTGTTCGATTCTTCTTAAGTAGTATAAGTTATGTGTGGTACCTGTAAACTTAAAAGGCCAGAGTGCTATAAATATTTTCGTTTGTGATATGTTAAATTAAGTGAGATTTGAATATCATTTTCTAGTCAAATTATACGTTAGTATTAGTTAGCGGTCTGTGTGACATCCACATATGTAATTTTAGGTTAATTAACACATGAAATTGTTTAACAAATAGGAAGAAATTATTAAATTGACCACTCTTTTAGGTTAACACATGAAATTATTGTGAAATTGTGATCCTTGGTCACATCTTCATCTTTTTCTCCTGCATCGCCTCTCGTAGTCATCGTCGTCCTCTGTCACACATCACATTTTCTTCGTCGTAGATATGTTATTCTTCCTCATCCGACGATATGATATATATTATTCTCCACATATTTCCTCTTACATGTCCTCATACACTCCTTCCTACAAATCTTTTGTAATGTCACATATATGGTATACCATCCATCGTCGTCAAATAAAGAGGTTTGTTCGCTTTCTCTTCCGCTTCTTTTACCTTTCTTTTTTAGCACTATCCCTGTCCTCTTTGTTTCGGAAATGAAATCTCACCAAATAGATTTTAAAAAAAATAACACTATAAAAAAGGGTACGATTAGAAGTTAAAACCCCTATAAAACCATCGTAAACATTAATGTAGAATTGTTGAAAGGTGAATTGATTAAAAGAGCTATGTATTCGAAATTGTGAAACTAAATAAATTTAGTATATATCGATCCAGAGATCGTAGGAAGAGTAATGCAAGAGATAAGAGATCGCATTCATAAGCGTCTGTTTAAGTCGGTGGACTACATATTTCTCTTATAACCAATTAATTTAAAAATGAAATTTCATTGTGCTTATATACTAAAATATTAGAATATGTGCGTCTGAACACATAACTCCCGATCGTGCTCATACAAGAGTTCAAACGGATTTCAGATTTCAGTAAGAATTTCCCTTCATATATATATATACTCCACTCTACCTATGGAGTATTATATATGGCACATTGTTGAGTTGTGAGTCTTGTGACACAAAACGCCCGCCTTGAGTGTTTATAAAATAGGATGGCATTAGCGTAAATAGTTAAGGTTAAAAAGGGTGATTAATTAGGAGTAATGGGTGACTAAAAGCTGAGTGAGTTAACCGGGACCCCACCAACCAAATGTCAAGTTGAGAACCCCGTACTCACACGCACTTCCCCCCTAAAGCCTTTTTATCCGTTAATTTCTACAGTACAACTTACTGTATTACAGTACTAAATTTAAATATATTTATATTTATATAAATTAATTGGAATATTAGTGAGTGGCCCGTACGATGAGTAAAGATCTTCGGTCACCCCAATAAGACTAAGAATGGCGATGGGTTGAGGCGTGGGCGGATGAATCCTCGTTTCACCAAAATGAATTATCATTCTACTCGATTCATTATTCATATTCACTTCACCCACCACGTATTGTGAAATGTTTTAACCCTCCAATGCTTGTTTGTTAGTAGCCAACACGTTCCCGGAACGAAGAACGTATTAGTTCACAAAATAATCATTGTTGTCGGCGCTTTTGGAGCCGGTGTCGCTGATGGTGGGCTGTCAGTGGCCATGGAAGGGAAGTGGCCGGCGGCAGCAGCAGCAAGGGTTATGTGTTTAAGCAGATCGAAATAACACCGATACCATGTAAATAATTTTAGGGTTAAAAAGGAAAAAATTTATATGTTTTTATTCATAAATCACAATAATAAAATAAACAAATAGTATATTACAGTACTCCCTCCGTTCCATAATACATGTCCTTTTACTTTTCTGCACGTTTTTTAAGGAGCGAAAAACTCTATAAAATATTAATTTTTCAATTAATTTTTTTATATAATTTGATACTTGTTACTAATAAATATCAAATTATATAAAAAAATTAATTAAAAAAATAATATTTTATAGAGTTTTTCGCTCATTAAAAAACGTGCCCAAAACTAAAAGGACATCTATTGTGGAACGGAGGGAGTATATTATAAATGGGTGGTGGGTGGTAGCAGGCGAGCAGATGATGGATGACGTGGTGGGTTGAAAAAACCATCATCTATATCCAACCCGGCCCATCATCCACTTTTCACCTGCTTTTTTTTTCGAGTTTTCATAAACTTTTTCAGGTCGGGTGATTCGGATTTGAATCAGGTATAGGTAAAATTGTCATCCCTAAATGAGACCTTAGTTGTTACACAAAATTTTTTGAGGTATTTTTTTAGTGATTTTTTTATATATTTATAATGTATATGTAATTAATAACATATATTTGTATACTTTTTTTATAGATTGATATTTTAATAAGTCTTATAATTAATATTATAAAATAAAAATTCTTTTAATTTTAATATTTTTAAAATACCATTTCTAAGAAAAAAAAATATACATACATATATATATATATATATATATATATATATATATATATATATATATATATATATATATGTTATTAAAGATGTACAAACTAAATATTTTTTTTTGATAAAATTATGTTTTGATAAAAAAAAAAGTGAACAAAATAATAAAATTAGAGTGACTTTATTTAAAAAATTAATGGAGATGTTTTGATAAAAAAAATCCATAGAAAAATAATGTATGAAAATTTGATATTAGTAAGTGGCCCGTGCGAGTAATGATGCATCTCAATGCTCTTCCTGGTATAGTGTGGGATTATAACTCAAATTTATGACAATTATTAGTACTAATTAATACAGTATGATATAATTAAATAATCAAAATTAATGGTTGATGATGGGGTGGGCATATATTGGGTTATGGGCACCAACAGAAACAGCAGAAGCCCACTATGAACCTGTTTAACACCTTATCCATTAATGTTTTCGTTTCCTAATTAAGAATGTTCCATGGATTGTGGTTGGATTCCGGGAATTTTTATTCAAATTCACTATAAAAGTTTAAGCCATTGTGCGTGAGCGGTTTCAATCCCATGAAACCCTTGTATTTTGGTTTATTTTCTAAGTTTTTCCTTCTTGGTGGGATACTATTTTTCTGCCCAAACTGTTGCGGATAAATGTAAAAAGGATTAAGCGATTGAATTCTTGATGTCGATGGAAAAAAACGAGATAGTTCCAGGTGGCTCTAAAGCCAATATACGTGGATTGTGTGTGTTTTTTCGACGTATACATGGTGGATGATTACAAGAGCTATACGCTCTCACTAACTATTGTTTCGTTTGTACCTAGCTTCTCAGTCTCTTGGATGTCACCTTGGTTGTTTTGAAGGTGAACATATTATTTTGATTTTGATTTTGGCGGAGTTGGATGATGGATGATTGGTTTAATAGTCGTCGCGATAGATCTATGATTCCATTTATTTTACAAGTTGTCACGATAGAGTAGTTATGAACGTTTGAATATTGAACACAGATTCTTCACTTCAAACGTATTTTAATAAACTGCGATACTTTTTTATTTTACTTAACATGATAATTTGATACTATAATTTATTAAATAGCTTCAAAGTTCAAAGTGATATGTTATACGTACTCTATCTGATCGGAAATATTTGATATTTTAAGAGGTAAAATTTGATCAATAATATTTGATGTTTTAGAAGTAATAATTACATTTTTTTTTACTTTTGCACTAATATCATTGTACTTTTGTTTGGATTAACCAATTACATTTGCGCTTAATAAATGCTATGGAAGAGTACTATTTGGTGGAGTATTTAACAGCGGAATGTGACATTTCTTAATCTCCGTGTATATTTGTAAAACATCATATATTTCCGATCGGATGGAGTATTTGATAATCAGATAATAAAAAAAACCTGCAGTGAGAGCTGAAAAGGACCTATCATATTAATCCACCTATTTGTATCCGTTTGATTAATATTTTAAACTGTTTGTTTTCTTGCAAATTTCGATCAATATTTATTTAAGTAATTCAACAATACTAACTTTTTCTGCCTTTCAATTCATGCAAAAAAAAACAAAAACTACAATTCATGCAATATAAAAGCCCTTTGTTTTTTATTTTGGTAAATTTGTTTGTTCCAATTCCAAACGTGCATAAATTATACTCCCTTCATTTTAAAATAGAAGTCATTTTACTTTTTATTTAGACGTTTTTTTAAAGCCCTAAAAAAATCTATAAAATATTAAATTTATTATTAATTTTTTTAACATATTATACTTATATAATTCTTAGGTCATTAAAAATGTATCAAAAAGTAAAGCGATCTATATTAATTTTAAGACCGAGAGAGTAATTATTAATAAAATAATGATAACTAGTACGATTTCCGCACCATGGCGCGTTTTTTTTAAAACTAAAATATTATATATAAAAATATTAATAAATGTTAAGATAGAAATAAAAAAAAAACTTTACAACAAATGTATCTTATACTTATCTCAGGAATTTTTTTTAAAAAAAAATCTTATGTAAAGTATAATACACAAATATAGATATTTTAAATTACTCAGTAATAATAATATCAATATCATTGTAACATTGTTTAAATGTGATGTGCCATAAATCCCATAATCAATAGTTATATTCAATGTTTTGAATTAAGCCCAATAGTTAGTAAAGAAAATCAAAGAAGAAAATGATTGGTCAAAACTCTTAAAATGCCTCTAAGATTGACACAGCATCCTAAAATATTCTAAATGAAGAGTTTATATAGATGGGTAGTAAAATTACAGAAAAAGGAAAAGTAAAGGAAAAAGAAGAAAAAAAGGAGAATTAAAGAAAATCAAAGATAAATGGCAAAAAAAAAAAAAATTGGTCAAAACTCCTAAAATGCCTCTAAGATTGACACATCATCCTAAACTCTTCTAAATTAAGAGTTTATATAGAAAAATAAAGTAAAATATTAAAATTTTGTATAATTTTTAACTCTGTAAAAATGGGAAAAAAAGTTATATTTTTTAATGTATGATTTTAAATTCCGGTGGGTCATATATAACGTAGGAAGTCATACGTTCGAACGCTAACTGAGCGCATCTTATGTTAGTTAAGCCGAGTGCACTGACGTGGTTCTATACTCAAACCAATTGATATCTTGCCAACTTATATGCAAAGTGTGAATTCCTTATATTACCAACGTTCATTTCACATCTTCTATTTATTTTGATTGAAATTAATCATAAAAATTAGTACTCCGTAAATTAGTATTGTGATTAGAAAGAGAGCATGTCGCCTG
Source organism: Persicaria tinctoria (assembly GCA_037127255.1). NCBI lineage: Eukaryota > Viridiplantae > Streptophyta > Magnoliopsida > Caryophyllales > Polygonaceae > Persicaria > Persicaria tinctoria. The sequence goes on along the minus strand of JBANSL010000016.1, from coordinate 4,612,290 downwards.
AAGCATAGAAAAATATATAGGGAGGGGGGCAGGGGCACGTGTCGCGGTATTGATGCTTCAGACAAGTGTGTGACGAAACTCAAATCTGACCGTCTCGTTGAACGGAAAAATTTTAAACGGAGCACGTGTCACGGTCTTCGTGAGGCAGTCAAGGATCCCGTTCTCATCTCTCATCTCCACCGTTGATTCTTCAACTCAAGTACTCAACCATCATCTATTCATCTCTTGTAGTTGTACACTCCCACTCCCATAGGTCCCCCACTAGTACCGGTAGGGACAAATAATACTAAACTATCCCATAAGTATACCCATATAGTATTACTCCGTATTATCTAGGAGTATATTACATATTAATATATTATACTCCGTAATATACTATACATTATAAATGACTATCCAAATGTTTAACCTTTTTATTTTTTCGTTTTATCTCGGTTTTATAAAATATATATATATATAAATTTTAGCATCTTAGGAAAACATATGAGAATAATAAACGACGTTATTTTTTTTCGAACGGAGGGAGTAGTGAATTAGTAAAAATTAAGTGATAGGAATTGGGAACTATTAATGATCGATTTTTTGAATAGGTTATGAAAAACATGAACTCACTCGAAAAACCCAATCCCAACGTCTGAAAAAAATTTGTATTGTGCAATACGCCATTATTTTGGGTGTAATGCAGATGAATTTTTATCCATTTTATATATTAACCTAATTCAAAAGATATTATTTATCGTTTCATTAATTCAAATTAAAATACAATTAAAAAGGCATTGGAATTGCAACATTCGATTAATATTAGATCAAATGCAAGCATTTAACCCGCAACAGAGAAATTATCATAAACGACATTCGAGTAAAGCATAAGTCACATCCAAGTCATCTAGGCCTGGCTTGCATTGGCCCAAGCCCATATAACCGACCCGTTTGGGCATTGGACGTTATTCAATCTCACCCCGGCCCGCTCATATTAATATTTTTATTTTATTTATTTCTTATTTTGAGTTAAAAATTAACGTCTATATTAATTATATTTAGGCCCCGTTTGGTATGAGTGCTGGAATCGGAATGGGAATGGGAATCGGAATGGAATCAGAAAATGGTAATGACTCATTATTGGAGCAGGTTGTTTGGTATGTTGTCGGAATGAACCATTCCTGAAATAATAATAATAATAAATTAATTAAAATACTCATAAAAGTAATAATATTAATAAAAATATATTGTTATTAATATTAAAAATATAATATAATATATATATATATTAAATAATAAAATATTGATAATAATAATATAATTAATGATAATAATATCAAACTAATATATATATAATAAAATATTGATCAAAATAATATTATTAATAGAAATATATTATTATTATTATTATTATTATTAAAAATATAAATATAATATAATATAATATACATTAAATAATAAAGTATTGATAGTAATAATATATAAGTATAACTATAATAAAATACTGATAAAAATAATAATATTAATAGAAATTTATTATTATTATTAAAAATAAAAATATAGTATAATATATATTAAATAATAAAATATTGATAATAAAAATATAATATAAAAATAATATAATATAATATATTTATTAATAATAATCATATAAAAATAATATATATAAAATAAATTATTGATAAAAAATAATAATATTAATAGAAATATATTATTTTTAGTATTAAAAATAAGAATATAATATAATATATATTAAATAATAAAATATTGATAATAATTATAATAATATAAGTATATATAAGTATATATAATATACTGTAATATAATTATTAAAAATATAATATAATATATATTAAATAATAAATTATTGATAATAATAATAATAGTATAAGTATAAATATGATATAATATAATATAATATAATATAATATAATAATAATAATAATAATAATAATAATAATAATAATAATAAAAACTACAAAATTGGGAATGGATGATTACCTAGTATTTTGATGGGAATGAAATGGGCTTCAAAATTGGTAATGGATGATTCCCGGGAATCATTCCGATTCCAAGTTTTAATCATACCAAACACTTAAATCGGGAATCATCCATTATGATTACCAGTTTTGATTCCCGGGAATGGATACCAAACAAGCCCTTATTGCATATACTTGTGAGAAATCTGACTTGAAAATGCCCCAAAAAATCATGTTTTCATCTGTTTGAATTATGACCAAATTTTAGACTTTTTCCAAGAGGTTAGTCCATGAAAATATCTCAAAATCTATAAAAAAAACTATAGAAATTTTAAATCATTTTTTTTTAGACAGATTGTGATCCAATTCAAGGGAAGATTTCCATAAAAACACCTACCTATGAAGTCGAAAAATCCTCGAAAAGTAGATCATGTCGATGGCTTACAATATGAGTTACGGATACATGCTCGGTATTTTGGTCAAAACAGGAGTTGCGTTTGTCCGAATGCGGTATTTGATTACTCTTTAGAAAGCTAACTTCAAGATCTATGATTTTACTTTAGACGTCTTATGAGGAATCTCCCTTAAAAATGCTCAAAAAAGGTTCATGTTTTCATTAGTTTGGAATATAGACAAATTTTAGATTTTTTCCAAATGATTTGTCCACGAATATATCTCAAAATCTAAAAAAAAATAATGCAAATTATTTTCTCTAAAGATGTTGTGATGCTATTCAAGGCAAGACGTCCATAAAACACCCACAGAAAGCCCTGAAAAAGTAGATCTCGTCAATTTCTCACAATATGAGTTACAGATACATGCTCGATATTTTTGCCAAAATAGAAGTTGCGATTGTCTGATAGCGGCATTTAAGTACTTGTTAGAAAGCTAATTTCAAGAGCTATAACTCTATTGAGTAAAGAATTTGCTATGAAGATGCCAAAAAAACCCATGTTTTCATCAGTTTGAAATCTGGACAAATTTTAGACTTTTTTCAAAGAGTTTAAAATATCTCAAAATCTATATATATATATATATATATATATATATATATATATATATATATATATATATATATATATATATATATATATATATATATATATATATATATATATATATATATATATATATATATATTTACAAATCCACCCAAAAGGGTTAAACTCAATCCTGTAAGGGCCTCGATAAAATCCCGAAAGGGCTTTCAGGTGCGTTTTACTAGGGTGGTTATTGACACATTAAAAAACGTGTCAAAAAGTCAAACAACATAAATCATGAGACAGATGAAATATAAAGCACTAATTCTAATTTCAACCATCAAACTATCAAAAAATTCAAAAATCAAAACCCACATTTAGAAATTTAATAGTCATAAATCATAGTAGACTACTCGTATTAAGAAGAGAGTATTAGAGAACCCGTTTTATTTAATTTTGGGCCCAAACCCAATAAATTAGGTTAGTTAACCCAAAAAAAAAATGACCCAGCAAATTTTATTTTTTTACCCAACTGTAGAAAATTTGACCCATAAGCAGTTGTGTTTGCTCTCTCAATCACCCGCCTCTGTTCGTGGCGTTCCTAGTCTTAGTTGAGCTCTGGCGTCTGATGTCGGGTCTGACTGGGGTCGAGGCAGTGTGAATCGAGGCGACTTCGTGATCCGGAAATTTCCTTGGAGATTCGTCTTCACTGTCCACTGGGACTGTTGATGTACTGTTGCCCCAGAGGCGGATGTTGGTGGGCGCAAACCCAGCTACTGCTGGGCAAAAAATTATAGAGTAGGCTAGAATAGAAAATTTTTGATGGGCTAAAATTATGAAAAAGATTAAGGGTACCTCTAAGCCCAAAAAGTTGTTATTGGACTTAATTTTTCTTTTACCGATTTTAAAATCAACCCAACCCAAACACATAGACTTCCATCTTGACAGTAATTTTTTTATATCAATAAATCAATAAATAAATGAATAAAACTAATTGACCATTTATACCTTTTGTCCTCTCAATTAGAATCTCCATTAGAGGTTAATAATTTTTTATAAATAATGATTACATTCTTAAATTTCATAATTAGGGTTTTGAATTGTATGATAAATTGGTAATTTGTAAGAATTAGGGTTTTGAGTTGTATTACTTGTTTAATTGTTTAATGAAGAGTTGTGTTAATTTAATTTTCACTCGTACGTTCTGATTTTGGTAAATAGAGAACAATCGTATTCGGAAATCGAACCAGGAATTTTCACTCGTTCAATTGAACATAAATAACTAAATTATCAATTTTGATTCTGTATATTCTTATGCTTTCAATTTTTGGTGTCATTCCTGACAAATTTTTCTTATAGAAAATATTTTTCTGCTCACCTAGATTTAAAATATTAGATCCGCCACTGCGATGTCATTGTTTGGCGGTGTTTGACGTCGGGTCATAGTCTATGTTATTCTCAGCGTATTCGGGTTAGGTTCATTTGTTCGCTTAGATCTGTTTATTTGCCACTTTTTGTATTGCACCTTACTATTTTAAGTTGTATGTTTGACGATTCGTCGTATATCGACTTTGTCGGCGACTCGAGGCATGTCTCTCTGACCCTCGAATTCTTACCTTATCGGGAAAAAAAATGCCACTTGCTTCCTTCAGCTTATTTCGATGTGGAAATGAAAAGTTTAAGTAAAGCCTTTACTTAGAACTGAGATCGACCGATATGACCCGAACTCTGCCCGAACCCGATAGCAAAACGAACCCGATATTAACCCGAACCCGATTATACCCGAATGAACCGACCCGACAACAACACGGAGACCGAAACACCCGACCCAATTATATCTGACACCCGAAATCTCCCGGACCCGATTATAACCGACACCCGAATTGAAATCACCCGAACCCGATTATATCCGACACCCGAATTATCCAAACTCGATTATATTCGACATCTGAAATAACCTGAATATTTCCCCTTAAGTTAACATAATTCCATTTAACATTATTTTTTTCCCTCGTAATGATTCATTTTTCCCCTCGTAATGATTCATGAAAATGTACCGCTTGGTTTGTAACTACCATAACCGCTTGGTTTCCGCCCTGTAACTTCTGAGTTCCTTTATTTTGTGGTTCTCCGGCCTCTTGGCTGGTGGTTTCTTGGGTTTCGGCCATGGCTAGGAAGCCTAGGGCCCATTCCGATGATGGTTCCGCTAATTCTCTTAAGGAGAACGAGGATGCTTCATCCCAGGACCAACCTCCTAAGCTTCCTGTTGGTGCTAAGAGCAGCAAGAAGATTTTGTCCAAGCCCAAGGCTAGTGCTACTAAGGCTGGCTCCAAGCCGTCGAATTATGCACCTAATGGCGATGATGCTACAAGATTGCTAAATCAAACCGTCTTGCCCGACGTCGATAAGGATGCAGCTAAGGGTGATGGTGCTACAAGCTTGCTAAACCGAGCTGTCTTGTCCGATGTCGATGAGGAGGAGTTCCCTCCTTTGTCGTCGGCAAGGAATTCGATGGGTGCTAATGCTAAGAAGGATCACCCGGGTTCTGGTGTTGATAATGTCGGAGACCATGCGGCTAATGCGCATTCGGGTGGTGTGTTGATTATGCCCAATGGCATGAACGTTGATGCTAGCAACATTGCTTCTATTTCCAAAGCTAAGAACGGTGCTGATCCTCATGTTCCCGGGGATGCTGTTCATGCTCGCCCTCCTCCAAATGCTTGGACTACTCGGTCTAAGAAGATCTTTATGAATTCGGGACTTGGTGGTAAGCTTGTTTACACTAAGCCGGTTGAAAAGTGTATGCTTACTAAGGAGGATGAATTGCCTAAGGAAGTCGTTTGGGGCTGGTCACTTCTTGGCCAATACGTTGGCTATTATCCGGGTAATTTCTTGATCAATGAGCTAAAGAAATCTTGGGGTGTGAATTGTCGGTTTCGGATTGAAGCCGGATGGATGATATTCACCTTTGATTCGGAGCATGCTTGTAACGAGGTATTGAAGAGTGGTCCTTATTTCATTCATGGCAAGCCGCTTATCTTGAAGCCTATTCCGGATAAGTTCGCTTTCAATCGGAAGGATATTGCATCTATTCCGCTTTGGGTGCGATTCCATGGCTTACCGAAGACTTATTGGATGGCTGATTCGCTTGGGAGACTTGCTTCCTTTGTTGGCAAGCCCCTATTCCTAGACAAGGTTACGGAGGAGCGGACACGAGCTACCTATGCTCGAGTGCTTGTGGAGATCAACTTCGCTAATGACATTGTCCGGGAGATCCCTATTCATTTTCATGATGGCGATATGATTCCATGTAAGTTGCTAATTGAGAATGAACCTCTTTATTGTAGAGAGTGTTGTGCTTTTGGTCATGCAGCGGATGCTTGTCCTTTCCTTGAGAAGAGGATTCATGTTGGTGTTAAAGCAAAGCGTGATACCAAGGTTCCGAAGAGCATTGCTCGGAGGGATAATGTGTTGGCCGGGGAGGGCAACAACTTGGTAGCCAATGATGGAAATAAAAAAGTGGTGCTAGATGATCCCAAAGGTAAGGGCCCTATGTCCCGAACATCGGAGGCTATTGTCTCTCCTGACGAGGCTTGTGACGGTAAAACCCATTCGGCGAGAGTTATGGATACCGAGCATGTGGGTGGGGGTTCACAAACACAAGGGGAGTATGTGAGGCCGATTACCAGAGGTGGCTCCAAACCTTTGGTGACATACAAAAAGAGTGTTAAGAAAGGTAAATTGGGTGGGAAACACATTGAGAGTTCATCTCATGCTCATTCTCATGGTATTCAAGGTAAGGATCCGAATGGTGTTTCACTTGATGAGTCCTCGTCGGATGAGAACGGCCTCCGGGTTGAGGATGATGGCGGTGACTCGGATAATTCAGCCGGGATTGGGGGATACGCCACTTGTATGGAGGATGAGGAAGGCTTCGTCCAATACCTTACCAAATCAGCGAAGAAGAAGGCTAAGTTAGTGATGGTTCAAGCGCTTCGGGCTCAAGGAAAATGGCCTCATCGTAACACCAAACCTAGCAAGGAGATTCGTAGTGACAAGGGGAATGCCGAGAGAGGAGGTGGCTCCATGGAGCAATCATGATCGTCCTTTCTTGGAATGTGAGGGGGCTTAATCATCCCCCGAAACAAAGTGATGTTAGGAAGTTTATTGTTGATAATAAGGTCAAGGTTTGTGGTTTGTATGAAACCAAGTTGACGGGAAATCTGGATCTTGATGCTCTTGTTGGTCGGTTGGTTCCCGGGTGGAGGTTTACTACGAACTTCCATCTCCATGAATGTGCTCGAATTCTGGTGTGTTGGGATGTTACCGAGCTTGATTTGGAGGTCCGTGGGGCTTCGGCTCAGCATATTTCATGTGTGCTCAAGTGCAGAGCCTCGGGATTTTGTTTCGGGCTTTGCTTTGTGTATGGGCTGCACTCGGTTGTTGCGAGGCGAGGCTTGTGGGAGTCGGTTTCTTTGGAGTTAGGAGCGATCTCTCTTCCTTGGATGGTCCTTGGTGACTTTAATAATGTAATGGCTTCAGACGAGCGAGTCAATGGGGAGCCGGTTCGGATGTATGAATGCAATGACATGATATCGGCTTGTCATGAGCTTGGTCTTGTTGATGCTCCGTCAACGGGTACTTCTATATTCACTTGGACTAATGGGCGGATTTTTAGTAGGCTGGATAGAGTTCTACTGAATCATGATTGGGTCAATTGTGAGATGACTTGCTCGGCTCATTTTGTGGATATGTGGCACTTATTTGATCACAAACCGGCTCTGGTGACCATGCATTGTGTGTCGGGGGCTGCTAGATCTTGCTTCAAGTTTCAGAACATGTGGGTGGATCATGTCGACTTCAAACGCATTGTGCGGGAGAGTTGGACTACTCATGCTTGTGGAACTTATCAATACCGTCTCTCTAGATTGCTAAGCGGCATGAAACATCCTCTCAAGATGTTAGATCGTCGAGAGTTTAGCCATATCTCTTCACGGGCGTCTAGAGCGGCTTCTGATTATGCTGTGGCACTTGATCTTTTGCGGGATAGTCCGGATTCGGAGGAGTGCAGGGCCAATGCCGACATTGCTCGGACACAAGCACAACGACTTACCCGGGCGGAGAGGGTCTTCTTTGCTCAAATGGCGAAGGCCAAGTATGTACTGAATTCTGATCGAGGGAGTAAATATTTTCATGCGCTCATAAAGTCCAAGGGAAAGCGCAGATTTCTATCGTCTATTGATCGGCATGATGGGAGTCGCACGTCTAATGAGGCTGAGACTGCGCAGGAGTTTGTCACTTATTTCACTTCGCTATTTGGCACCTATGTTGATGTGGTAGATGATCCTAGTGATAGGTTCGCTTCTGGGGCTGTTCTTAATCATGCCGAGCGCTTTATGTTGGAGCAACCCGTTTCTATTGCTGAGATCAAATCTGCCTTATGGGCTATGGGGGATGACAAATCCCCAGGTCCGGATGGATTTTCCACTAAGTTCTTTAAGGCGTCGTGGAATATTGTTGGCCCGGAAGTTTGTGCGGCGGTCAAGGAATTCTTCGTCAATGGTAAGCTCCTCCGGTAATTCAATCATACTATTATTGCTCTTATTCCGAAAGTGGACAGCCCTTCTCGTGTTGAGCATTATCGGTCGATTGCTTGTTGCAATGTTATCTATAAGCTTATTACGAAGATTATGACGGAGAGACTTGGGAGTTGCTTAGGTCGAGTCATTGACCAGGCCCAAAGCGCCTTTGTGGGTGGCCGTCTTTTATCCGATAACGTCTTCTTGGTGCAAGAGTTGCTTCGGCGTTATAATGTGCAAAGGGATGCTAAAAGATGCTTCCTCAATGTCGATCTTGCGAAGGCATACGACACTGTATCATGGAGGTTCCTTCGATATGCGATGGAGAGCTTAGGTTTACCTTCGAAGTTTGTTGCTTGGGTTTTGGAATGAGTCTCCTCCGCGACGTATTCGATCAAGGTCAACAAGGGTATTCATGGGTTTTTCCATGGGAAGCGTGGCCTTCGGCAAGGTGATCCGCTCTCACCCTTGCTCTTTGTGATTTGCATGGAGTTTCTATCTCGCATGATTCGGAAAGAGACAGCCCATCCGGGCTTCTCTTTTCACCAGCATTGTGCAAGAGTGCGATTGACACACCTTATTTATGCGGATGATGTGGTGTTGTTTTGTCGAGGTGACCTGGGATCTGTGGGGGTATTGCTTGGTTGCCTTCGGTCATTTCAAGAGGTTTCCGGGCTGAAAGTTAACCTTGCAAAGTCTTCCGTCATTACTGCTTCTATGTCCGAGGCTGAGACAGCTGCCATTATTGCTCTCACTGGTTTTACCGACGGGAAATTCCCCTTTCGTTACTTAGGGATCCCGATCACTCCTCATGGGCTCCGCGTGATCCATTATCAGCCTCTCTTGGGCCGTATTGCAGCATCTATTGGGTCTTGGGTGAAGAATTCATTGTCATTTGCGGGCCGGAAGGAGTTGTTATCTTCGGTTTTGCAAGGTAACGAGGCTTTCTGGTTATCTATGTTACCTATTCCAGCGGTGATTCTTTCGAAATTGGTGGCGCTGTGTCGGAACTTCTTGTGGAAGAACCCCAAAGTTTGGTGGGCTAAGGCTTGTATGCCTAAATCGGAAGGTGAACTTGGCTTAAGAGATCTTCGGATTTGGAATCATAGTTTTATGCTCAAGCACTATTGGCATATACTTGATTGTCGTGAGTCGCTTTGGGTCAGGTGGATTCATCATAGATATCTTGAGATCATCGAGGCACCAGCATGGCTTCCTCATAGGCATGATTCGCCACTTATCAAAGCGTTACTGCATGCTCGTGATTTGGTCGATAGCATGGATGGTAGAGATCGGCCTACTTGTGAGCTTTTGGCGTCTTGGTGTCATGAGGGCAGATTTTGTGTCTCACGTGCATATGATGCGTTACGTGATCATCTTCCGAGGGTTCAGTGGACTAGAGAGGTTTGGGTGCGGCATAATACTCCCAAGCATATGTTCGTGTTATGGCTGGCGATACTTGGGAGGTTGTCTACTTTTGATAGGCTATACTATCTTGACATTGATCCTTCATGTCAGTTCTGTGGCGATGATCTCGAGACGCATGCTCATGTCTTTTTCCAGTGTTCTTATGCTAAGGAAGTCTGGCATATGGTTAGCTCCCGATTTGGGAACCCAACGGCAGCTTCGTCCCTGGACAGGTGCCTGAGGTGGCTACGTAGATACTCCAGGAGGCCGGCTCATGTTGCTTTGGCGCAAAGGTGTGCTCTTTCTGCGACTGTGTATTACTTATGGCATGCTCGTAATACGAAGGTATTTGATGATAATGTCATTCCTCCGGAGGTGCTAGTTCGCTTGATCGAGACCCATATTTTTAGATTATTGCATGCTTTATTTCCAGTTCATATTGTTGGGACAGTTTAAGTACTTACTAACTAGTACCTTTAATTGGTAGTTCCGGTTTCGCTTGGATACTTGGTTTGACGCTTGCATTGCTATAGGGGGATGCGTATCCCTTGGAATGCTGGTTTCATGCTTGTGTTGCTGGTTTGTACTAGCCGTTTAGGCTTTATATTTCTTCTATGAATTTACCCACCATTCCCCTTTGGGGTTTGGATTCTCAACAAAAAAAAAATGTACTATAGACGACACTTTTCTTTCTTTTTTTAATTATTTAAGTTCCCTCCTAAATTTTCCATTTTTTTTAGTTCCTTCCCAATTTACTTTTACTTCCCTCCCAAATTTTGGTTGTTCTTTTATTTATTTTATATCTTTTTTCCTTTATTTAGTTTAATGATCAAATTATAGTATTACACATTCTTAATTTTTTTTTAATTATTTAACTGACAAATATTAAGTTGTAGTTATAATTTTAAAATTATTCCATCTTTTTTCTATTAATTCTCTTACTAAGATGATATATTTTTCTATTTTATAATTTGTATTCCTTTTTAAAACTTATATATTTCAAAAATATTTAAGCTTTTTAGTTGTTATAGAATATATATTATATGGTCGATGGAGAAATATACTCTTTAACAATAAATTTGTAACTATTATTTCTAAAACGATATAATGGAAAATATAAGTTATAACTATTTTAGTATAATTTTTCTTTTCTATTTATCTAGGAATTCATTCTTTAGCAATAATAATATACTATGGTTATTCATTCTTCAACTAACCATTCAAAATATACTATGGTTATTCAATCTTAATTATCAAATTAGATAATACTCCGTATGAAGTTTGGATAAAACTTACTTTTGACAAATATCATAACATTTGATAATTCTCATTTAGATGGCAGAAATCTTGTTTCATTTGAGCAGTGTACTACTGATATTTTATTTTTAATCATATTAACAATGGAATTGTAAGCGTTCTTTCTAGAACGATATAATGGAAAATACAAGTTAAAACTATTTTAGTAGAATTTTTCTTTTCTATTTATCTAGGAATTCATTCTTTAGCAATAATAGTTTTCAACTAACTATTCAAAATATACTATAGTTATTGAATCTTAGTTATCAAATTAGATATGAAGTTTGGATAGATCTTACTTTGGATCAATATCATAATTCATAACATTTGATACTTCTTATTTAGATGGCATAAATCTTATTTCATTTAAGCAATGCACTAATATTTTATTTTTAATCACATTAACAATAGACTTATAAGTGTTCTTTCTAGAACGATATAATGGAAAATATAATTTAAAATTATTTTAGTGGAATTTTTCTAGGAATTCATTCTTTAGCAATAATAATTTTCAACTAACCATTCAAAATATACTATAGTTATTGAATCTTAGTTATCAAATATATTATTTAATATCAAGTTTGGATAAATCTTACTTTGGACCAATATCATAACATTTGATAATTCTCATTTAGATGACATAAATCTTATTTTGTTCAAGTGGTGTACTAATATTTTATTTTTAATCAAGAAAAGACTACCTATACAATCCAACTTTAAACTATATCCTATATATAAGGCTATAACACGCTATACATTCATAATATTACTATACAGTGCAAATACACATTATAATATATATAGATTAAGATCGAATTGATAAGAAATAAATTCAGTATAAAAAGATAAATATCTCATATATAAATTATTATTATTATGTGCTTTGGGCCCAAGTCTCTTTGCTTGGACCCAAAGTTGTCCCATTGGGTAAAATCGACATTAAAAAAAAAAAAAATACCGGTTTGTATTTATATTTGTATAGTTATTTATATCAATATAAATATAAATAACTCCCGTTTGGGTTTATGGTGCGTTTTGAGTCAGGTGATGTTGCTCTACGGTTTGGTGGGTCAGCTTTTCTTCTTCAGTAGATGGGGTTCTGGCTGTTCGGAGTCGAGTCAGGTTGGGGTCGTGGCAGTGTGTATCGAGGCGTCTCCTTTTTCCAAAAGGCTGCTTCCTTGGAGGTTCGTCTTCACTGCCCACAGGTTGCTCCTGATGTACCATTGGCATGCGGTGTTGCTGTTAGGTGGCGCTTGATTTCTCTTTGTAGAGCTCTTGTGCTTGTTTCTTGCACCTTTGTTGTATTTTGTATCTTTATGATGGTTTCCGTCTCCCGACTTGTCGACATTCGAGGTACAGGTTTGTGTGGCCTCGAATTATTTCCTAATAAAAAAATAAATAAAAATATATGACTAAAAATCTAAAACATCGATTAATGTTGAGTTACAACTTATATAATGCAAAATTTGAATCAAATTGAAATTTTAATAAAATAAAAGTTTGGTTTAACTAAAATTGATTTCATTTATCCAATTTGAGTCATATAGTGGATTTGATAGAAACTTGATTCAAGTGAACCTCAATTTGACGGAAACTCGATTCAAACGAAATCCGGTTCATCCAAAAAAAACTCAATTTAAGCAAAACTCTATTCAACTAAAACTCCATTTGACCAAAAACTCATTTCAGTCGAAACCCGATTTAATCGAAGCCCAGTTTGACTGAAGCTCGATTCAAACGAAACCCGATTGGACCGAAACCCAATTTGACCGAAACCCGAAAATGCTCGATCAAATTACAACCGAAAACCCGATTGTATCCGAAAAAAATAATGTTTGATTAAACCCGATCCGATCCGAGTCCAATTTATCCCGAAACCGAATAACCCGACCCGACTCGCCCGATTGCCACCCCTAAGTAAAGGTGTGGGAAGATTTACCTTCATTCCACAAACTTCAGTAAAAACTAATTTGAGAAGATATCATATCACTTCCTTGTCCTTCCATTCTGATGTGGAAAATAAAAACTTGAATAATTAAAAATGCGGGAAAATATATCTTCATACCAATTCATTTCCACACTTCATTTTCAATATTCACATGGAAAAGAAAACTTATATATCTTCATGCAACTTAATTAATGAAAAATAAAAGAAGGGATAATGATGAGAGGGGTACTGGAGATATGTTACCCATTATTCAATGATTAAAAGGAGAAAAATAAAACAAATCATGTATAAAAATTTGAGAAATGAGGGTAGTAATTAATTTTTTTTTTAGCAAATTAAATTTTTTAACAATTTATTAATTACAAATAGACTATTTATCTCATTTTCGTTTACCTTTTCAAATTTTACACCAAAGAAGCCCTAAGATTATATTTTTATCATTTAACATGAAAAATGGAACTTTTAAATACCAAACATATATACCAAAGGGCAAAGTTCTAAATATGTACACATTTAGGTCTCTACATCCTTTTGAAATGCAATGAATAACATCCAAATGAAACATCAGCTTCATTTCCCTCATATTCTCATCAAACAACACCATGGACACACTCCCTCCGAATGTTGCATCGTTGTCGCGCAAAGCAGTCTTCCATGGCCCTTGGTAAGCTTCTGTTTGCTCATCCTGGAAAACTGTTGGCAGCAAGCCTAGTGAAACCCAAGTGTACTCGCCAAGTCTTTTGACGCATTGCTCTTCATGTAAGCTGTTGTGTGTTCATCCTGGAAAGCTTCTGTTTGCTCATCCTGGAAAGTTGTTGGCAGCAAGCCTGGAAAGCTACTGTATGTCCATCTTGGAAAGCTTATGTTTGCTTATCCTGGAAAGCTGTTGGCAACAAGCCTGGTGAAACCCAAGTATACTCCTACAGGGCCAAGTCTTTTGACGCATTGTTCTTCATGTAACTGGACCGTATTCAATTCGATTACAAATATGCATTGTAAAGTGGCATATGGAGCTCCCTGAAACATCTGGATGGAATTGCAGATAATGCAAGGATGGATGGTTTTTCACTGTTGGCTCCATCAACCTATCCAACATCAAGAGAGAAGTGTTATTAATGCAAATTATTTGATTTTACTCTTATTCTCTACTCTACAAACAAACAAGCCCTTAAATTTTGCTCAAAATTATAACTGCAGATTATAATTTAAAATAATAATCATAATGATATAGTCAAGTAAACTTACATATTGTTTGTGATATCCTCGTGTAAAAGTTGCACCTTTTCCCACAGTTCTCCCTATTAAATTGAAAAACTCAAGTCAAGAACATCACATTAAGATCTTATTGAATAATCATTTCAAACATATTCTGTAATAGCTATTTTTTTAATGGGAAACCATCACTTCTTTATTCATTAATCTTCAAATCACCAAAAACAATGTTGAAAGGTTCGGAGGAAAATCAATTAAATCCGTCAACTAATGTGACGGCGCTTATTTTCAAGTTTGATAATGTAGTAGCATATACGAGTACTTTCTATATATATATATATAAATAAATAAATAAATAACTTGGAAGATTTGTTAGCACATGCTTTTTATTAAACAAGCCCCATACACATCTAATATTTTAACCACTTCATTTTAATAGTTTAAAAACTACTAAAACTACCCCATACGCACCCATAATCCGCCAACTTATGTGGCGGCGCTTATTTAAATTTGGGATTCAACTTTATTACATGCCATAATAGTGTTAAAAAAAAGTCAGAATCATATTCTCACTACTCAATCCATTATTTTAGGGCAATATTCATTTCAAACACTGATTATTAATTACATTATTTGTTTCTTTTTTTACATTAATTTAATTTATTATGTAATATTCACCCAACAACTTGATGTGAGGAAGCTTATTTGAAATTGGCATTTAAGTTTCATATCATGATTAAAATATTAAAATAACTTTTTTATAAAAAAAATTGGCACAATCAATTTTGGTATAGCACCTGTTTGATTTTGGAGACTACATAGCGGCACTATTTTTCTATGCTTGTATATATTCTCAGTTGTCTATAATTTTATTCCAATATTTAATGTTAATAACTAAACTTGTTCATTACTAATTAACCAAAAGCAACTTTAGGTACAACCTATAAATTAAAAGTTTGTAAAAAAAATACAAATTAAACATTTAAACATTCATTTTTTAAATATTAAAAAAGGAATTTGTGTATAATCACTTATGTCTATGAATGAAAGGTTGAAAAATGAAATATTTCAAAATGGTAAGCAAATATAAATCTATCAATCAGTATATAGAACAATATATACCTCATATTAGTCATATCCATGCCTGTGGTGAAAAATCAGGGGTTTTCTCTTTGAAATGCAATGAATAGCGTCCAAACTTCATCATCCAAGTCCACTCCAAACCTATTAAAGGTATCAAGAATGCAATATATTACTGAATATATATCCACCACATTTTATCTATAATAATTTAAAACCACCATAATTTACATTTAAAAATGTAAAATAAGCAATACCACATACACATAAGAATAAATCATGATTACATTTAAAATGGAATAAATAAATAAATAAATTCATCCATAAACCAACTTTCACTACTGATGCACACACTCATTCAAACTCAAATAATAAAACCCAAAACAACCATTACTACTCCCTAGTAGACCTGTTCACGGGTCAGACCCGCCGGGTCACGGGTCGGGAAAGTCATGACCCGTACCCGAACCCGTGGAGAGGTGGGTTATATTATATATAAATATAAATATTATAATTATAATTATAAATATTAATAAAATATACACAAAACTAGAATTCATATCTGGAAAATATAAATATAAATTCATATTAATATGCAACTCATATGCAAATGCAATATGTAATGCATGTTAAGATTGATCATTTGCTTATCTTCTTTTATAGAGTAGGATACTCCCACCCTATCCTTTCATTTCCGATGTGGGACAAAAAATCTCTCATTTTCAATGTGGGACAAAAAGATGGAACATATTCACCAACAGTCTCTTCCTCTCACATATTCACTTAGTTGTTTTTGTTAAATTATATTAATGGTTATCAATATTTCCATGTTATTTCAAATAGATCCATAATCTTATATGTATTTTATTGTTGAATTACATCTTTTTTAATAGAACGAAATATGATGGTTTTAATAAATCACACAAACAACTAAGTGAATATAAGGTTAAAAAAGATACAATTCAACAATAAAATAAATATAAGGTTATGGATCTATTTGAAATAACATGAAAATATTGATAACCATTAATATAATTTAACAAAAACAACTAAGTGAATATGAATATGTGAAAGGAATAGAGTATTGGTGAATAAGTTTCATGAGAGATTATTTGTCCCACATCGAAAATTAGAGGATAGGTGGTTGATAGTATCCTACTCTATAAAAGGAGATAAACAAATGATCAATCTTATCAGTTGTATATTAATATGAATTTATATTTATATTTTATAGATATGAATTCTAATTTTGTTTACATTTATAATTTATAATATAATTATTATTATAAATATATTATAGTTTTTTTTCAAAAATTTCATTAAGGAAGTCACGGTCAGGGGTCGGACCCGTCGGGTTGACCCGCCGGGTTATATATAGCTCGACTCTAATCTGAACCCGTAACCCGGCCTGACCCTTAACCTGGACCCGCTAGGTTCATAGATAAACATAATAAAACTACATTAACCTGGACCCTTAACCTGGACCCGGCCTGACCCTTAACCTGGACCCTTAACCTGACCCTTAACCGTGGACAGGCCTACTCCCTAGTGTAATTAAAACTACTACTTACTAAATTTCTCGAGCAAAATCTAAAGCATAATAAAACTACATTAAAGAAGATAAACATAAATAGATAAATAAATAAAAAATCATAGATGAAGATTTACCTCTTATGATTCCATGATGTGTAGAAATATCTCATATCCATCAAGACGTACTTGATAAAATGGATACACAATGATGATGGAAATGATAAACTCTCCTCTAATATACTCACAACTATATCTATTATTGTTTATATTAACCGATGTGGGATAATATGATACCGATACAAGTTTTTATTTACCTTTATATATATATATATATTCTTATTTTCAACCCATCGATGTTGTGGGAACATTTCATTTTCCATTGTTTTTTAAAAGGAAAAATAGACAAAAATAATACTAAGTATTAATTTTTGACCAAAAATAATACGAACTTTGAAATTGACAGTTTCATATACGAACTATCGTCCTATTAACCAAAAATAATACATATGTGTATTCCGCTGAACTTTCCGACCAAATACGCCACGTGGACGCCGGAAAATACACATGACATTAATTTTTGTCACGTCACCAAACTTGTAAGTTTTACCATGTCATAAATTTATTTTTCATTTTTTTTTAAAAGAAAAATTAAACAAATGAAAAATAAATTTAGTTTCAAATGGTTAGACAGAAAGTAATTGAATACAAGAATGAAAAATAAATTTATCTATTTGTTTAATTTTTCTTTTTTAAAAAAAATGAAAAAAAATTATGACATGGCAAAACTTACAAGTTTGGTGAGGTGACAAAATTTACCTATTTGTTTAATTTTTCTTTAAAAAAAAAGAAAAATAATTTTATGACATGACAAAACTTACAAGTTTGGTGACGTGGCAAAAATTTATGCCATGTGTGTTTTCCGGCGTCCTCGTGGCGTATTTGGTTGGAAAGTTCACTGGAATACACATATGTATTATTTTTTGTTAATAGGGCGATAGTTCGTATATGAAACTGTCAATTACGAAGTTCGTACGGAGTATTATTTTTGGCCAAAAGTTGATACTTGATATTATTTTTGTCCATTTTCCCTTTTTAAAAAAGGGGGATTTTATATACCTTTATATATTGGCGAAGGTAATGAAAATTTCCACATCTTTTCTTCCCTCTAGCCAAAAGCTATCGTTGAATGTTGATATCAACAAAACGACACGAATCCGTTTTCCAACAAAAAAAATTGATTTTCATTGGGGCAAAATTAGGTTAATTGTTTGCCCTAAATCAGTTGCATAAACAAAACACCAGCAACTGTGCATCATATACAAACTCAATCTTCATGTGAAGAAAGTTGATCTTCAGTTGCATAAACAAAATTGATCTTCATGTGCATCATAAGCAAGACACCAGCAACCGTGCATCATAAACTAAACACTCAATTTTAGCTCGCACAAAGTTGCTAAGATCTTGTCCGATAACTTCTTTCCAATTTTTTATGGACGTTATCATTCCAATTTTGTATGGACTGGTCCCTGCCCCAAATGGGCATCCCCAAAAAACCAAATTGTCACACCTTAGAACTGTTTTTTTCAATGATTTTTATTTGTAGGGTACTACTTTAACATAGGTGCAAAGGTTGTGACATATTTTACCTATGCAAATGCAAAGGGTGGGGGCATGGGGCATTAATCTTACACCTCCCAAAAGGTTGGGGTATTTATTTAATTTAGCCTATAAAGTAGAAAACAGTAGACAACATCCAGTTGAATCCTGATGCATCAATGATTAATTAAGCAACCTTCTCACCAAAGAAACATGTTTGGGCTAAAATCATAACATAATGCAAACATAACAATGATGTCCCCTCAGTATACAATCATCAGCATCCCCATTCATGCATTCCATTCACATGCTAGTGGTGGTAAAAAAGCAACACAGATGCAGCATTAGACTAGTAGCCTTCATAGCTGCAAATTTCTTTGAGCAACAAGTCCTTAGCCAATTGGGATTCAAACACACTAGCTTGTTCTGTTGTTCTCCGGTATGACACCCTCTGGATGTGTAAGGTAATGGGCTGTTGACGCAGTGTGGTTCAGCAGCTTGAGATTCTTCTTGGTGTCAGCCCAATCTTGCTTCTCTTATCAGAACCTGAAAACAAGACAGCATAAGGTACAAAAATGAAGATGCCGAAAAACAGATGCAAATGATACAAAATTACAATATGTGATGCTGCATAAGATGCAGAAGTCTAGCTGCAAATGTTGATAGGTCATGCTCAAAATATGTGATGAGAAGGGGTGTTGTTCCCATAGAGGCATAGAGTTTCAGTTTCCCATTCCCCCTAATTCATTTTTAAGAAAAATACAAAATAAAAAATAAAATTTTGGGGCTAGTGAGGCAGGCTTTGAAAACTCTAGATAAAGTTTATTGGGAGAATTCCATATTTCCATGGAAACAGCACCCAGTGAAAAGTCCTAAATAACCACCCGGAAGGAAAGAAATGCTTACAGGTCAATAGCGTGCAGCTTAAGAAATTCCTAGGTAAAACCATAATCTGGCTAGAAAGAGCAATGAATAAAACATCCAACGATATCAGTATATGACTATGTGGGTCGGCGAGAAAACTGGTTTTGATTCGTGAAAGGCTAGCAACAATCTGTCTATGATCTCTCTTTATAAGGCAAAGCTGTACATTATGAACTATGATAAACAATAGCAGGGCATATGGAACATGACTAAAACATAAAAGCAAGTAATGTTATTTTACCTCTTCGGCAAATTTTATCAAAATAGTTGTCCTAGGTCGCAACTGACCATCCACGGGAACAAAATGGGCTGTCACAACAGCAGGAAATCCCGCACCATCCAACACACCCTTCAATAGAAAGAATTACATGTCAGACTCTTCTGCAAAGAGAGCCGGTTAACAGATTAAAGAAGGCATACCCTCACTATTCCAGCGACAAAAGCCCCACAGTTAAAGGCACCCATGTCTTTTGGTATGGATATAAACCTAGCAAAAGATTGATATCTCAGCTCCAAACACAAGTTTTCACATCAACTTAAAACAAAATTGTGGACTTCACAAACTAATGATGCATTTACTTATTGACAAGAAGCTCTTTTTCACTGATCATGTACTCATCTTCATGTTCAGTGCCCTTCTCCAGTGAGTCTGCAACCTGAAAGGACATAAATAAGCCAGTAAATTATTCTGGACAAATTCTGCAGCAAGATAATTCTCTTAAGCATGTCCACCATATGAACTAGTCAACTCAAACAATGACTATGGTAAATTGGTAAGTAGTTTCTTGTATGCATCTGTTGTCTGCCAGGCACATGGTTTGGACCACATAGTAGATGTATAAAAAAATACATACATAAACATATTTGATGCATATCGAGAATAAATTTGAGATCAAACAAAACCAGGATGATCTCACACTTATCAATCAAATACAGACCAATTATAAAATATTCTACAAGCTTTAAACAATAAGGAGTATTACTAAGACAAGAAAATGGCCACTTCCAACATTCAGAAAGGAGCACTAAAATGAAAATGCTACAAGTGGTTGGCTGATTTGGTTTACATCAAAGATGAAGTTAGGAACAACAATGCTGCATAATAAGTTATTAAAGAAAATGAGCATAGCATTCTCAAGTAATGTGATTATGACTTATGTGTACACCAAATGTTCACATAAAGAGGAGACAATGCTACATGACTACATGAGAAACAGAGAGAACAATACTCCTGTGCAGGAAAATAGATTAAAGAACCAAAATATCCCGAAAACTCAAAGGGGGTCCTTCTAATCATATAATGCCTCTGTGAAGCAACACTATACTAACCTTGCCAAATAACACCTTCCACACAGTGCTGTGCACAAATGATAAAATACCCAAAAGACGTGTTTCCCTTCTATTTCCCTGTGGAATCAAAACGGAAGTTCTTCAAATCGCAACTACAGGTTAGTGTGCATATAAGTAACAAGTACTAAATATAGCCATATAACTTTTGGATTTCATTCTCTTGTACAATGTAGACAGCAACTGGATATACACAGATAAAATATAATTGAATTGCCAAAGCAGAATATGATTGGGAGATTGTATATGTCGCCCAAATTTGAACAGTAGGACGTATACTTTACCCTCTCTCTGTGGCAAAGAAGTTCTAGGACTCGAGCACCAACTGCATAGCCTGCATCCTCCAACCTGCACATCATTCATCAAAGAAAATTTGACAAAAAATTATATAAACAACATATAATATAACCAGGATCTTTTATTCATCCCAGGAATAACCAATAGTAATATTAAGCTGATTGACCTCCTCTCAAGCTCAGCAATGTTGTCGACCTGGGTCTGGTTGTACTGAACAAGCTCAGAAAACAAGAAGGCAAATGCACTCAAACTGACCTGCAATTTGGAATACAACATTGCGTATTAGAGCCGGAAAGGTTACTAATCAAAGAAAACCTTCTCATTGCTGCTATAGCCAGGTAGTTAAATTGAATTTCACTAGCTTGTGCGATATCAACTAAGCAAAGAAAACCTCACCTCCTGCTTGCCCTTGCTGAGGGGTTTATCCAGGACATTGGAGTACTGCTTCGTCTTCCCTGCTCCAATCATCGTTTCTCGACCAGTGGCAGTCCTGAGATTTTGCGATGCAAATCAAAATCAAAATTGGACAATAGATATTCATACATGCCCTAGATCTATGGCTATTAAGAATTCGCCTGGAGGTGTTCATTCCCCGGAATCCGGATCAGATATCTGGGCAAGAAACCCTAAAAATTAAAACCTGGGCGTTCAAGGCAGGTCCGCTCCTTGGATCGGTGAAGAGGAGGTGGCGCGGCGAGCTTCTAATGGCGAGGAGCGGCGGCGGCGGCGGCGGCGGAAGTGGCGATCGGGGTCGGAGCTAAGTGGAAGATCTGGCGCCTCCTCTTTCTTCCTCTCTCTGTTCGCACCACCCAGTTTTTATATTTTCAATTTGTTTTTTTTTCTGTTTTTAATATTTATTGAGAGAATGGAGGTAAATGACCCCCCAAACTGCTAACTTTGCGAAAATAGACCTAATTCTTGAAAATTTGCAAAAATGACCCGGTTTTATTCCCATGCTTCAAATGTTATCATTTTTTCATTTGTTCAATTTACACTTGTTTGATTAGTGTATAAAAATATTTGGTTAGTTTGTGAGTTATAATTACTGTATTATTTGTCTATGCATTATGGACATGCCAACGTTAAAATATAAGAAAATAATTAAATATTGTCTTAATGGGTCTAAAACTCGTTTAAGTGTTGTCTCTTTACCACGTATTTATTTTATCGTATTTTTTTGATATATATCGTTTAAAGGTTCTCACTTTAAAATATGTTTTTGTCAGAGTAGTGGCTTGTTCGAGTATAGGGCACTTGAATAGGAATAAAATCATTAAATATAGAATGTTTGCAACACTCACACCAATCCAAGAGGATTTGTGTGAGTGTTGCAACATTCTATAATTTCCGTGGGTTTTCACATTGTGAAGAGGATTGGTGTGAGTGTTGCAAATATTTTATAATTAAATATGTTTTCTGTCGACTTTATCGGTTTCTCGATGAGTCAGGTTTGTCTGATCCTCGAATTATTGTCTAATAAAAAAAAATCAATAGATTTCATTTCAAGAAGAGATTGAATGAGTTGGAAGGGGATGAAAGTTAACCCTTATTCTTTCGAGGCTAGTTATGTTTTATTCAATTTTAGATGGAATAAGATTGGATGAAAGAGGAAGTAGAGGAGTTCATTGTACGTATGAATGGAGAGGGATATATACTGAGAAGTGAAAAAAAAAGATGAGACGTGATTAATGAATAATATATGGTTAAATATGAGATATATTAGATTGCCGGAGAGATAATAAAAGGGATCAACAAAGCGATCTTGATAACAATGTTTTTAATTGGATTTCTTTAGTTGGTCAAACATTTTTTTTACTTGATCAAACAATCACTATTTGTTTTTTAAAAACTAAACAAATTCATGATTTATATAAAAAAATACAATTAAACAATCAAATAAAATTAGACATTATGATTCATAAAGTAGTTCTATCTAATTTAATAAACTATATTCTCATAACATGAGTTAAATCTTTTAAACTCACTACAACACTTGTTGACTCAGTTGATAAAAACGATAATACCTTTATAAAAAAAATGCAATTGTTAATTACACATAAAAAAATGCATTCCAAATTTAGTAGATAATATCCTAGATACATTTGTTTAATTATTGTAAAATATTTATATATAGTTTATATTTTCATATATTTAGAAAAAACAAATGCAATTGTTAATTACATTATTTAGAAAATAAAGAAAAATCATGTAAGTGGTATGGCAGTAGGAGTAGGACTGGCCGACTGGGAACTCCCTGAACTCCATCCCCCACACGCAGCCGCAGCCCGCAGCAACACAAACACTCCCCTCTCCAAACTCCCCCCAAAACCCTTAATTCGCCGTCGTTCCTATCCGATCCCGGCCATCCATGGAAGACGATGATGAATTCGGCGATCTCTACACCGACGTTCTTCAGCCCTTCGCCTCTTCATCCGCTCTACAGGCCCAGCCCCCTCCTCGATCGGAGCCCGCCGCACCTCCGATCGAGAACGCCGCCGCCTCCGCGCTTCACTCCGACGACGTCACGCTACCAGCTCCCTCCAGTTCCAGTTTCAAACTCAGTTTCAATCTGAATACCGATCCCAGTCCCGCTCTTAATCGCGGTCCTTCGAATCAGACCTGCGAAGCGAGTTTCAATCTCCCTCGTCAAGATCCGCCGGTTCTTGAAACTCACGGATTCAGCGGAGTTTCGGCGAATTTGCCTCTGGAGGAGCCGTGTAGCGAGGTCTCTCAAGCTAGGGTTTTGGGGCGCGATGATTTTAATTTGAATACCGAGCCTGTTGCGGTGGACGACGAGGAGGATAGGAAATTTGACGCCATTGACGGTCCGGTTGCATCCAAGGGCGCTGAATCTATCGACAAAGATGATAATTGGGGTATCCAAGTCGATCAAGGAGATGATGGCCCTGCTATACCTGGCATTTCTATCCCCCAGCTCGAAGACAGTGCGAAGAATCCCAATGTTATCGCGCAAGAAGAGATCAGTGCTCCAGGGGATGACTCGGAGAGCGACAGTGAGGACGATTTGCAAATTGTGTTGAATGACGACCACCAGCCTCACATCCACCACCATCAAGGTCCAATGGCCGGGGACGGTAATGTTGGTAACGGCGACGACGACGATGAGGACGAAGATGGTGATCCCCTGGTGATTGTTTCTGACATGGATGCTGTTCATCATCCGCCGCCAGACGAGCAAGGATGGGGAGAGGATGCAAGCCAGGCACCCGACGGTGAGAGGAAGGAAGCTGGGGAGGCTGGGAAAGCTAATGGAGGTGTCCCTTTGGCTCCAAAGATTGGTTTTGGGAACTACGGGTATCACCCATTTCATTCGCAGTTTAAGGTCAGTCATGTTGCCCGAATAACCGTCTTAGCTTTTCAATTGTACTTGACACTTGTGATGAGGTTCACTAGTTTGATCTCTCTAGCTTGTAAATTGTAACATTATAAATGGAATACAACCCTTGTATTCACCATTCAGTGGATGGATAGAGTTAGGTATTGTTTGCTGTCATATATAGGCAGATATTGGTTATGTATGGGGTTTGTTCAAATCAATGATATGCATTGTTCTTTGTTTAATCCATTTAATGCTTTGTGAATGTCCAATGTTCCTCTGATATGGTAGACCACAGGTTGCTTGTCTGTTTCACAGATTATCTCCTCCATTGTATCCCATAGTAAAGGTTCAATCAGTACACAATAGTCCTTGATGCGCGAATTGAGCAATTGTCACTCTTGCATATAATTCAAATAGTTTTAAAAAAGATTTTTTTCTTAAATAGAGATTAGGTATTATCTCTGCATTATCAACCCTCTACAGGACTTATTAACAAACTGCTGTGATCAAGTGTTTCTTGGGTCGAAAATGTTTTACAAGAAAGTTAAGCTTTTCATATAGGGAAGCATGTGTTGCTTAAAACATTTAAATCAATTCATCTTGCAAGTCCCAATAACAGGAAGGTTCTCTAAAGATACTCATCAGACAGCACTGGAAAATCAAATGTATTGCGGCATTGTATATCGTATAACTAAACAAAATCCCTGTGTAGAAGATGCGTACTGAAAGTTTCTGGTAAATTTGAAGTTTGAAAGTTCAGTGAATCTTGGATTCGCTTGGACTAAAACAAGTGCCATCCGTGGTTTTGCTATAGTATCTAAGAAGAACAGGCCAGATGCACTGATATATCAAAGACAGATAATTCATCGAACTTTAGCACGTTTAACTTATATTATCCAAATAAAGTCTCGAGTTATAAGCTCTTACATCTATTTCATGATGATACATGTTTGGGTATTATTGCATGGTCTTCTTGTTTTCTGTTTATCTGTTTCTTTGCTTTTAAGTAGTTATGGTTTAACAATTTAAGTTAGTCATGCGGTCATGCCATTTGTAGTTTTTCTTCTTTGTTTGTTTATCATCTTTTTACTACAGGATGTCATTAGCGGTATATCTATGAATTTGATACTTTATTCATAGCTATGACATAAAACCTGTTTGGAACAAGCTCTCATTGAAGTATGTATGTTGAACATGAAGACCTGATTACCCTCAACTATTTAGCTCTGATTTGGTTTGTATTGTCTACAAAACACAAGAATTTAAGTTGAGGTTCTTATTAAGAGTTTTCCCCTTTTGGTTCTAAATTTAATTCTCCCTAGCTCTTTGCTTAATTGATTTTCTTCTTCATTCTCCTTGATTAGGATAGCACTTTCCCTCCAGCTCTCTCACCAGATAATGGAAAAGGGAGAAATGTTGTCTCAGGGCTTGCCTTTTGGCAGTGACCTTTGTTGGTCTAGTTTCGTATGCATTCTGTATTTATTTATGTTATAGGTTTGAGATCCCTTCTTAATCTTGCTTGCAGTATGTGAGACCTGGCGCAACACCTTTGCCTGGAGGACCTGGAGGTCCTGGTCAAGTCCGTCCACCTGTAAATGTGGGTGTTGGACGTGGAAGAGGTGATTGGAAGCAGGCTGGGATAAAGGGCCCTTCTTTGCAGAAAGGCTTTCATTCGGGAGCTTGGGGCAACAATGGGCGTGGTTTTGGCGGGGAATTTACTCTTCCACCTCAGAAGTATGTATCCTAAGTTCAATATGCTGTTGTGAATGTATTTTGTTATTTTATGTTTATATTTATCCGAGTATTCCTTTTTCTTCTCTTGTAGGGCTGTAAATATTATTTGCGCCTTTTCATACTTTTTATTTTGTTCATTGTCTATCCAACTATTAGTGATTTCAGGGAATGTTTTATCCTTTTTGTTTTCTCAAGATTACTCGACTATATAATATGTGCACTTTAGTAGATCATAATTACTTGAACTGTCGGTCTTGTTTCAGCATATATCATTTTCATTTCCTTAGATGTAGCAAAAATGTCTGTAAATCACCTATAATTTATACTTTATAGGGGAAAAGTCTCTCTGTATGCTTTTGCTTATGTTCAACAAAATGTAACGTTGATTTGTAGCATGTACTTGTGCTTTCACAATGATTCATATCTTCTCAAGGTGATTATGTGAAGAAACTTTGCTTTCTTACAAGTAAAAGCTTGTTTATTTTATATATATAAATAATAATAAACTCTTAGCGTCAAGGAACGCTGCTTTCTAGTAATGTTGAGTTCTTATATTGCTGACACTTGCCTGTTGTTGGGAATTGTTATTCTTACCTAATTTTGCAAACGTATTAGTGTGATTTGAACATCTGCATTGTTTGTTTTTCATAAGAATAATTCATCTGATGATGTAAGCACATGCTCAGCAGGTAAAATTTCTGTTATTATGTACGCTTAGTAACTGGAAGAGTAGCTATTTGATCTCGGTTCCTATAGTTTCTTAGGAGCTTTTGTATTGTTTTCAGGAGTATATTTGATATTGATATTGATAGCATTGAAGAAAAACCATGGAAATACCCTGGTAATGATGTAACAGATTATTTCAACTTTGGTTTGGACGAGGACAGTTGGAAAGATTATTGCAAACAGCTGGTGAGTGGATGTTTTGTGCTTGGTATAGCATATTGCTGGCATCTAAGAAGTGAAAACACCTTATTTGTGCAGGAACGATTGCGTTTGGAGTCTACAATGAAAAATAAAACTCATGTGCATGTTGTTGGTAGCCACTCTGAGCAGGTGATTTCTTACCTATAATGTATTGTTTGATCATTGTCGGGTGACTTGCAATTTACAAGTTTCTTTTTTATTTTTAAAAAATATGTTTTCAGGTGTATGATCCTGATTTGCCTCCTGAACTAGCGGCAGCAGCAGCTGGCATTCAAAATCGTTCAGCAGAAAGCTATAATGTTCAAAACCCGGATGTAGGACAAAGAGACATATCAAAAGGGACTTCTCACATGCGGCCACCACTTGTATGCATTTTTTTTAGCTTTTTTTTTTGGGAGATACCCTAGGACATCCACCTTCCCTGCTTCTTAAGTGATACAAATTTCATTTTCATGCTACAAAAGACTGGATCATCTCAAGTATTCTGTTTTGTGTTTTGTATTACACTGAATTTTCAGATATTTGATTGCAGCCAACTGGAAGACCTATACAAGTGGACATTGGGTCTGGTGAGCGTTTACCCTCTATGGATACTCGCCCTCCTCGGCTTCGTGATCTGGACACAGTTATTGAGGTATTATGATGCTTTTTCCTGCCTTCATTTTTCCTCTCATGACACAAGACTTGTAAACTTTGCCTGGGAAACAGATCGTCTTGCAGGATTCCCTTGAGGATGATTCACCTGCTGTCTCTGAAGCCCACGATCCACCAGATGATGATGATGCATCAAGGGAAGATATCAGAGATGATGCAGTTGAAGAAGTTGATGAAAAAATAGAAAAGGAATATTCTGATGGATTCCCACAGTCTCTTGATCGTAGGAAAGGGGATGGCAATGTCAGAAGATTACCTCAACCAAAATCTCGCCATGACAAAACACCAGAGGAAGAATCTTCATTACGTCCAGAAGCATCAGCTCAGCATTTGCCTGGTTCAAAAGCTAATTCACCTATGTCTCCATCTGATAAGGTTGAGGCCTCATATGAAGAGAGGTAATTACTGGAAGCTGATCTCCTTTCTGCTCTGATTATCTGTTATATAGACAAATGATGAGAATTCCTTGTCTCTTGGGTGGTGAGTGAGATTGAGAAAGCAGAAACTGTACTTCTGCATGGTTTTGTTTTTTCAGTTCCCAATAGACAATGATGTGCTTTTCCCCTCTTGAGTGGTGAGTAGGGTTGAGACAGTAGAAACTGTCTTTTTGGCCATTAAAAATCTTTTTAATTCCTAGTCTCTTCCTCCTGGACACTTCATTACTTATTCCGGCTCTTTACTATATTTGTTTTGGCTCTCTGTTTTATTTTGGTAATTATGGTGATGTTTTCTCTAAATATTTATTTACTTTGAACTCCCTTGCGTTCAGGCAGATGAAAGTTAAGGAAGTTTCCACATCCCCTTGTGAGGGTGAAAAATCTGTTGATGATAAGCAGGGGGAATCAATTGAAAGCATGGAGGGCAATGATAGCCGTGATGCCTTGAGCTTTGAAGAGAGAGTTGTGTCAGATGATGAAACTTTCGAAACTGAAGAAAATTTCCGGAAGGAGAAAGAGGATGTTAATTCAAGTGCCGTTGTTTCCTCTGGGACATTGGATGAGAGCAAGGACCATTCTATGAGGAAGCTTAAACTAGAATCACAGGTTGAACCTGTGACAGCTAAAGAAGATGTGGGGTACCTGAAAGCGGCTAGAAGTAGTGATAACAGTAGAGCAACAGGAAGTAGCCGAGATCATCAAAAGGGGTATACTGTTGCTGGTGAAGAAGTTATTCAAGATGAGTATTCTTCACACGCTAGAGACCTCAAGAGAAACTGTGGTGAAGATGGCCAGAGTCGCCATAGAAAAGATCATGATGGAAATATGGGGACTGAGAAGAATACAATGATGGCAAAAAGGAGAGAAGGTTCCCATCCTCACCGAAATCGGGATTCTTACTCATCTCGCAGTTCTCATGTGAAATCTGAGGGATTTGACAAGAGAAGAGAGAGGGATTATGCTGATGGCATGTTACAACATCGAGACGAGGACCCACATGGCAGAAAGTTTGGAGGTGAAGATTTAAGGAAGCATGAGCATGCTGATGAAATGATACCAAGACATAGAGGAAAAGTCAGAGAAGGTGAGAGGAGTAATAAAGACGAACATCTTCCTTCCAGGAAATCGTTAGAAAATGGTAGTTGGAGAGGGCATCATGAAAAAGATGCAGGATTGCCTTATAGGGAGAAGGATGATACATTAAAGACTAGATATGAAAATATGGATGATCCCAATAGCAAGAGAAGAAAGGACGATGAGCATGCCAGGAGGGGGGACCATTTTGGCAAGGATGAAATTTTGCACAGAGAGAGCAGTCGTAGGAAGAGAGAAAGAGATGAAAGTTTGGATCTGAGAAAAAGGGATGAACAACATAGAAGAGAGAATACTGACGATCACCGCTCTGTTAGGCCCAAACACGAGGGCTGGTTGCAAAGAGAAAGGGTTGAACGCCCTAGAGAAAGGGATGATCGAGATCGCCCCAAACAATCTTATGATGACAGCTTGTCAAGAAGGGAAAGAGAAGATGGACGAGCTGCTATTAGGAGTGGAAGGATTGTAGAAGATAAAGGACGGATTGTTAATGAGAGAGACAACTCATACAAGGACACAGGAAGAAATGGTGATCCACACAAAAGAAGAGAGAGAGTTGAGGATGCAAGCAGTTTGCAGGTTAGAGGAAGCGAGGAGGCACAGAAGGATAAACTTGGTCACGACGAGAAAAGATCAAGACAAGAGAAGTCAACTGTTCGAAGCGACCGTGCTGTGCATGTATCTGATAACCGAAGGGTTCACGAGAGAAGGCCTAAAGAAAACTCGAGGAAGGGTAAAGAATTTGAAAGGGGTCAGCCAAACAATTCAGGCTCTTCCAAGAAGCCTCAAGAAGAAAGAAGTGGTAGAAATGAGATGGTATGTGTATGTCACTATGTATATGTTGAACAAATTACTATTTGGAAAATGAAAATTCACATGTCATAAACTATTGAAACAAAATACAGGGTATTAATTTTCATTTTCCCTCCACTCTTTACAACGCTGTTGATTAAATCATCTGATAACCGTCATTAAGTTAAAATTTTCCAGTATCCTTGCTGATCTCGTCTGTTATAAATTGTCAGACACTTGTTTTGTCTATCTCTACCTCGTCTATTCTGTTGCTGTTTGCCTGATTTATTCAGTGTTGCTTTTATATTGAAAATATGATTTGCATCATGTAATACAGTAATGGAGGCATCTCATTTATATAGTATTATCATATCGGTTTGCCTGGCTATGTAGACCAATTGTTATTTTGGATTATTAAATCAGAAATGGCATTAAGGATCCTAATAGTTCAGGAATTTGAAAATATATTTTCTTATCTTCTTCTACCTTGTTGTGTAAATTTTTTCCATTTGATTTGTTTCTTTAATACTGCACATGTTTTCCCTTTGATTAGGCTGGTGTGGTAGGCAGAAGTGAGAAGGGGAATGCTGGGCAGGGGGTTTCAGATCAGCTTCGCACTACAAGAGAAAAGATGGAAGGTGCTTCGTCAGATGATGAGCAGCATGGTTCCAAGAGAGGGCGCTCCAAATTGGAACGCTGGGCAAGCCATAAAGAGAGAGATTATGTTGCTAATGCTAAACCATCTTCTTCCTTGATGATTTCAGCTGGGAAAGATAACAATCTAGGTGCCGGTCATTCTGCCAAAGTTGTAAATGAACCTGCCAAGAAATCTCAGGCTGTTGATAGGAGTCGTTCTCCAACCGAAGGGAAAGAGAGTGAAGTGCCAGACGTAAAGGAAGGGGAAGTGAAACCCGTGGAGGATAAGCATCTGGATACTGTAGCAAAGTTAAAGAAGAGGAGCGAGCGCTTCAAACTTCCAATGCCGAGTGATAAGGATGCGTCTACTATCAAGAAGCTGGAGAATGAACCCTTGTCATCTACCCCAGGCGAAGCTCCTGTGAATTCAGAAATTAAGCAGGAGCGCCCACCCAGGAAGAGACGATGGACAAGTAACTAGGTGATGATCTAGCCATCTGTCTTGGTCCTTCTGGCTCCAGATTGCAGTTCTTCGTGACAGACTCCCATTAGAGACCACCCTTCAACATTTCAAGAAGCATCATTTGCAAAATCCTGATAATCTGAGGTTCAAATAACTACTTTCTGTATTATTGCCGCCTTGTAGTTGTTTGATGTTTTTTGCTGCAAGTACTCACATGGATGTAGCACTCAGCTTGTCAACCCGGTGGCACGAAAAGTGAAAGGCAAGAAGCTTCTCTGTTGCTGGTGTATCCGATTGATCAATAAAAAGCAATGGATGAGAAAGGTGGCAGTGAGGAAGACAGCATAAACAAATGAATGAGAGAGGTTACTGTATTCATTTCTCTTTCTTAGGGTCAATCAACATGGGAGGAATTTCTGTATTTAAATCACTTCAGATGCAATCTGTTTTTTTTAATCTATTTTTGAGTTTTTGACTTTATACAGTGTCAAAAGATAGAGGTGATACACATTGTAATGGATGTAGTAAAACTACTCTGTATTAGTACATTAGATCTTGTGCACATTCCGGCTACACCTGCATTTGGATAGTATGACAGGGATAATTTTTGAATGGTTATGACTTATTTACATCTGCATTGTACAGTTAGCTACAAAATGTGTGTTCAATTGTATGATTATCCTTAATCTTGACTGCAATTTGAGATGTTTGATTGTCCTTAATCATCTTTTTCTCCCTTACCGACTTATCGGTAAGGCTAACGAAGAAGCGCCTTTTGCGAGCTCATCTAGATGATGATGATGTTTAGCTTATTGCATATTTTTTTGCATATATGAAAACATTTACCAAATGGGTATCAAATAAATGGTTTGTTAGTATGACTGGTTTTTGACATAAAATGTTACATCAAAGCTCTCCCTTCAGGGCTTCCCCTTATGAACTCTCCAACACTCCAAACCAAAAGAAAACAGTTCAATACAATCCAATTGGAATGAAATTAGTGGTTTCCACAAAGAACACTTAACACCATGATTGACATAATGTAGACATTCATGCTAGCAACAACGACCCCGGTGCTTGCGTTTTTCTGATGGTCTACAGGTGGGTTAGACACTGAAGGCAGCGGTGGCTCCACCACGTCGTCCACCTTTAGTGCTGCTGGTGCTGGTGCTGGTTGAGGCGAGGGTGGCATGGATCCTGGATCAATCATCGAAAGCATGTTGCCGATTAATGTAGGTTGAATCCTATATTCAGCCTTTTCATCTCTACATGGACTCCCTGTGACATTAATAAAATACCAACAGTTATGTGAATTTATCAAGAATATGAGTCAAAATTCAAAGCTAAAAATATGATTTTAGACCTCATCTGGTTCATGTTTTACAACAACAACCCCACGAGTTCTTGCGCGAAGCAAAGCTTAGAGGGTCAAGATGAGCATATCATTCCCTTATCCCAAAAGGAGAGGAGGTTTCATGTGAAAACCAATGCGCATTGTGAAAATATATAATTTGATAAAGTAAAGAAATTACCGTCTATTGGTAGCCTGAAGAAGTAAATATATTTAATAACCCAAGTTAAATTGATTCCCTATTTATGATATTTTTTAACCAAACATATTTTTCTATTTCTCGGGTAACACAAATGCAGAGAATGATAGTTCTGATAAATTAACTTCCCATGAATTATACTTTTTGTGTGCGTTCAACCAAATGATTTTCTTGAAATGTTATAAATCTAATGGGTTTTAAAAGAGAGAAAAAAAAAATCTTATTTTGCAACTCTTGTACTTACTGAGATAGTTTCTTGCTGTTGCAGGATAATCAGTGACCACACCATCAACTCCAAGCCCATCGATAAAGGTTGCGAAATTCACCAATGGATCCGCAAACATATCAAATGGCATACTTGTGAACTCATTGTAGAGAGCATATACATGGACAGAGATGTTGGCATCATGCATTTTCTTGACAATGTGTGTGTCATTTGAGGTGAAGTAGCCGTTGAGCATGATCAAGGCGTCTTTCGGAAGGCTGATTGTGTCGGCAACCTTCTTTATCTCCTTCACTGCTGCCTCATCAATGGAAGTGATTCCCTTTGTGTTGACAGTGTACACTTTTCGGTAGGATGGGAAGCTCTTGAACTTGGCTAGGACCGAGCTTTCACTTGACCGGATGAACACCTTCTGGTCGGATTGCTTGTCGAATGTGGCGTTTTTCAAGGCTGAAGTGACTGCATTTGTTATGTCAAGGCTCTTGTTTGAAGCAAGGTAGGCTGCATTCTGGTTTTGTCACAAATAGTTGTTCCATTAGAAAAATGAGGAAATAAAAGGGTAAATTATACAAGTCACATGTAATTTAGGGGCTTTTGGGAAAACTAACTAAATTGTACATTACAACCTCCAAACCATCCTAAGATAGTTTATTGTAGGGCTCATGTCAAAAAAACAAAGGCTATGTTAAAAGGTAGCCGATGGGGCAGTTGAAGCTGATGAATTATTTGTGTTAAATAGTCCGTATAAGTTAATAAGTTAGTATGATGTTTGAGAAACCTAGTTGTTAGGGTAGCTGATTAAAACTTTTGAATAAAAAATCATAAGCTCCGAAAAGCTTGGGTGAGTAGCTGATGAAAAACTATGATTCCAAAAACTAATTAAACTAAAATCTTATATTTAATTTATTTAAAAGTATATAATATCAAAACTACAAGCTCCGAAAAACTATTGTGCCAAAAAGAGCCTAAATTTTTTTCTCAATATTTTTTTAAACAGTATGGTACAATACTGAACCTGATCTCAACTAGATAGATTATTAATAAAATATGAATGATGGGCGTCTATATGTAATTTTGTCCGAAAGGACTAATATTGCACAAAGTAGCCCAAATTTCGAGCGATTTTGCGTAAATTTACCCTACAAAAATGCATATTTTAAAAAATTGGGAAGGTCATAGACATCTACCTCTATGTTGATTAAAATTCCTGACACACCCTTTTTCTTGGCAAAGCCCAGGAAATCTGTTAGAGTCACAAATTTACCCTTGTTCTTGGCTGCAGGGTTTCTTGGCATACTTTGTTGCACTACATATGTGAGTTGTGCTGCAACAACAACAACAAAATGCACTTAAAAAATGGATACAATCTATCTATGATTTCTGAACTTTGTACGACGTTACAACTGATTTCCTAACTTTTTGGTTGATGATTGTCCCACGTTGAAAATATTGAGATATCCTGAACAACATATAAGCTTGACAGACTATATACTCCTCTCATTGTCAATTGGTTTTGAGATGAGTAATCCGCCAAGCTTATAATGTTGTTTATGATATCTCAATATTTTCAACGTGGGACAACCCATATTCCAACATCCTTACGAAATTTAATGTGGGACAACCCATATTCCAAGTTTCCAACATATCCTTAAACTATGAAATTTGGTGTCAATATAGGTTTTCTGTCAAAATCAATTGACCTATTCGTACTTTTTCCCAAAGTTCAGGGACTTTAATGAACGAAAAGAAGCCAAAGTTTAAGGACTTGTTTATTACTTTAGGACCAGATTGTATCCATTAAAAAAAGGCATAAGCACAAAAACATAACAAATGCCTTACGCTTTAAAGTCTGAATGTCACTCCAAGCAAGATTAAAAGAGAAAACTCCAGGCTGCTGTTGGATTTCAGGGACTGAGGTAGACTTAGAAATGAAAGCAGTAATAGCAGTGGATGAAGCCAAAAGATCAGGTGACTGTGAGCAGAAGGCAACTCCGTCTTTCGACATCTGAACCGAGCAGTCGATTATGTCCACACCATCGCTCACCGCCTTCTCGTATGCAATGTCAGTGCAGGGTGGATAGTCTCCACTAGCACCATTGTGGGAAATGATCAAGGCTTTGGCTGCATTTACAAAGGTAGTAGTACTTTAAGATGGATTAGTGAAAGATACTTATTGGTTTGGTGTTTGGTTGTTGTGAGTTGAAAAGCTGATTGCATTGGTTTTACCTTTTTGTGGCTTGGATGCATTGTTGTTGTGTGCTATGCAGGCTGCAAAGGAAACAACAATTTGGGTTGGGTCCAAAAAGGATGCAACCCTAAAATGTAGTATTGATCATGGAAAGATCAAAGAATAGATTTTAAAAATTAGGTTAAATGGACACCAAATTTCAAAATTTTAATGCAATTATTTTACCTTAGTTATGCGAATAGTTTTATCTCGAATTTTACAACTTTTTTTGGTCGTGAAATCAATTACTCGAATAAACTAAGGTTAAATAATTGCATTATAATATATATGCATTTTATAATCCAAACAAGCCCAAATTTCAATTCTAGAAGTAGCAAATAAGGATTTTGTCTTTCTCCATAACAATATGGTCATGAGTTCGATTCTCTATGCTCCTGTTCTAGAATGGGTCATAACTTAAATCTTATTTATACATATAGATCTCCATCTTAGATGTTCCTTTTGAAAAGAAAATGGGTTTTTGATATTTTTTTTAAATAAAGACACTCCTTGATCCTAAAATGTAATTGATCAAACCAAATGGACTCACCAATGGCTTCAGAAGCAGTGGTAGCAAAGTCAGTCAACACTCCATCAACAGAAAACTGAGAGTTATCAACAAACTGCAGGTACTCCAGAGTTGGATCATAGCTGTAGTTATAGCTTGCTGGCATGTCATTTGCAAACCCACCTGCATAAACTTGGATTCCCAGTTTGTGTGCTTCTTTAACCACACTTGTAGGAGCCTGCAAGTACATGTCCTTTCCAAAGGGGACTATGTACTCTTTTGGGACCAAAATCCCTGAGGCAAACTCCTTGACTGCGCCGAGGCTTTTCAAGATTGCGGAGTATGGTTGTCGTGTGGTGGGTTCGACTGCATCGGGCTGGAGGAGCTTGAACACGAGCTTCGTCTTCGTCTTGTCTATCTTCGCGTTGATGGACTTGAGGAAACCGATTTCGGGTGATGCAATGTATTGGATGCTTGTCAGATTTGGGTAGTTTAGTATGAAGGTTGCTGGACTGATATCATGTTGGTTGTAGAATGTGTTATACTGCAAGGAAATAGAGGGACTTAAATTAAGAATATGTCAAAGTCTGATAGGTCAGTAGAATGGCAGGGCCCACACATTCGAACACAGAATGGTAAACCATTAGAATCTTTTTGTCCATGTCCGCAACATGTCTTAGTCTTAAGGCTGACTAGCCCAATATGTTGGGATAAATAGCCATCCCACATTGATTGTGGGTGGTATAACAAACCAAAATATAAGGGTGGGTGAAGGCCCTACACATTGGCTTAAGCTTTTGTGTAAAGTGGTGAATCCCGACCTTATAAACAAAAATAAAAATAAATCCGACACGACTTCCGATTTCATACGACCCGACCGGTTTCTCGGATTCTCACACAATAATGCAGATATCTAGATCGAAACAACCTTGTTAAGTCATTATGTAGGGATTTCACCATTCTCAGCCGAACCCTAAATTGAAAGTGATGAGAAGAACAAAAACTGTTACCTCAACATTCAACCATATGCCTGCAGGTTGGATTGAGATTAGGTCATCAAGGAGTGTTAGGGGAGACATATTGTCGAACATTTCGGTCCTTGCAAGATCATTCTGAATCACTGCAACACAAATATCCAAATCCAAAAAAAATGGAAAAATAAATCTTTTAGCCCTAATAAATTGATGAAACAAGTTACATACAAAAAGTATATTTAGCAAAAAAAAAATTCCTTGGGTCTTACATGATGTGTTAGGGAAGAGCTCATCGGCCATGAAATCCAAGGCGAACCAGCCAACGACATCCTTTCCATTGACATTGTAAGTCTTCTGGCCTTTCGGAAACACAAGGGCGACATTAGTTGTGTTGTCAAGTCTTATCTCCGACAGGCAGAAGGGTTGGCTATCTTTGGTTAGTTGAAGATCACATAACATAACACTATCCTTTAAGCTTCCATTTATCGCTGTAGAATATGCAAGCAAACTAGAATCCGGAAACACACCGGATAGCCCTCCTCTTGCTATCACAATAGGCCTTTTTCCTGCATATATCAATCTCAAGTGGTTGTCAAATAAGTTCGCTTCTTGACACTTGAATTCAAACATGTTGAAGACCCATCAATTGGTATATGTTACCAGATAGAGTTTGCC
Source organism: Persicaria tinctoria (assembly GCA_037127255.1). Taxonomy (NCBI): domain Eukaryota; kingdom Viridiplantae; phylum Streptophyta; class Magnoliopsida; order Caryophyllales; family Polygonaceae; genus Persicaria; species Persicaria tinctoria. The sequence goes on along the minus strand of JBANSL010000016.1, from coordinate 4,574,901 downwards.
ATGGTTGCGCCTTCGTTACATGGAGTAATAGGGAGGATAATAGTACCAAATACCTTATCATGTTTATTCTCCTTCTCTGCCTGCAACAACAAAAACATCTTTCTTTTTACAACAAGAAAAGATGGCATTCTTGATAAATGAATGAAAAATCAACTATTTTTTATGTATCATGTAAGGTAGCTGAGACGTCTGTATTATTAAGTTCGAACCCTGAAAATGGAGCACGGTTTAATTTAGGTCTATTCGACGTGAAGTGGGTCAGTTTCGACCAATTAAAAGCATGATTACATGTTTTGATTTTAGCTTACTATGAATTTTTTTTATCAACATTCTCCAAAGACAATATTAAAGTAGCTAGTCATTATATACAATTAATGTTGTATTGCAGGATTTGATTCAAACCTATGTTACACAAACAAATGAAGTCGATACCGATAAACATCAATCTGAATCATAGTTTATCATAGTTTTACATAAGAATATGTATGTTCGTGATTCTACGTTTCTGGGTAACACACATTATATGATACATGAACATGTCAATGAATCTAGGAAGAAAAAAAGGGGGGATTTGGACCTGAAACAGAGATGAAGAACAACAGGGTTTGGTCTTTGGATTCGTCCTTAATCGGGAGGATGGACGAATGAGGGATGCAAAGGGGTATGAATCTGCATTTATTCACAGATGATGGCAGAAAATTATCCTGCCCAAATCTCCACCGGTAAAAAAAATTACAGGGTAAATCGGGGGGAAATTTACAGAAAACCACCCACTAAATGTACCCTCTCACACTTAACCACCCATTAAACAAAAAATTACAGAAAACCACCCATTAAATAGGTTTTGTTTTCAAATCACCACCCATTGTCTATTTTTATTAGGTTTTTGTCAAATATATATGATAATACATTATTTTAAGTTTTATATTTAACTTAAAATCTAAAATACATATCAAAATATATTTGATTAATTTTTTTAAAAAAAAAATAAAATTTTTTTTTTAGAAACATGATGTATATATAGACCTGTCAAAACACAACCCGACCCGGTCGACCCAACCCGAATGCCCGGAAAATTTCCGATCCGAACACGGAAATTTTGACCCGAACCCGAAACCTGAAAATTTTCTGGGTAATCTGGGTTTTGACCCGATTGACCCGGTAATTTTGACCCGGTTAATTTATAATTATATATAATTATTTTTTTATATATAATTAAAACTTATCGCAAAATTATCAAATCATTATTTTTTTTAATTTAAAAAAGAAAAAATTGACAAACCCGAAATCGACCCAAAATGACCTGAAACCCGGTCAAACCCGGGTTCGAGTCAACCCGGAAATATCCGGAACCCGTTTTATCCGGGATCCGTTTTACCCGAAGTGACTCGACCTGAATGACCCGTTTATATTGACAGGTCTATGTATATATGAACAAATTTGTTCTATTTTATTCCTAAAAATGGTTATAAATTTTATAGACTTCTTTTTAATCAAAATTAAAAATAAGTTTATAAGTCATTAGCATTGTTTAAATTTAATAATTATTTCGATACTAATAATTAATTTTTCATTTTCTTTTATATTTGTAAACACCTATACTATACACTAAAAATGAAAAAAAAAATCTAAGTATTGTTTAAATAATATTTTTTCCAGGCTCAAAAGCATTTTTTTATGAAATGTATCTTTATTAAAATTTGTTTGACTTTTTAAATAAAATTAAATAATATTTTTCACATTTAGAACCTCCGCCCTTCAAATAAATTTAAAATTTGTACTCATTTTTTTCCCTCATATATTGATATAAGTGTTTACCCCTACAATAAATATAATTTAAATATATTAAAGTTTAAACTTTAAATTTGAAGTATAAAATATTAAAATATATACTATATTTAATGGAATTCTAATGGAATTATGTGGTGGGTGGTGATTTGAAAACAAAACCCATTTAATGGGTGGTTTTATGTAATTTCGTGTTTAGTGGGTGGTTAAGTGTAAAAGATTATATATAATGGGTGGTTTTCTGTAAATTTCCCTAAATCGGGAGATTCTGACAGGGGGTTAGGGTAAAAAAGGCATCTACAGTAATACAGTACTGATATATTTGTTTTTGGGTATAAATTAGCAGTTTTTTTTTATATGAAAATTATATTTATATTACTTCATCCGTTTGGTAAAACATGTAAATTTACTATTTATATACACTTTTTAGAATGATAAAAAACCATATAAAATATCCATTTTTATTTATAATTTTTAACAATTTCTTAGTTACTATTAATAAGTACGAAATTGTTAAAAATTATAAAAAAAAATGAATTTTTTTTTATTATCCTAAAAAATGTGCATAAATAGTAAATAACATGTTTTCCCCAACGGATAGAGTATGTTTTAAATGTTTTTTTTTATCATGAATTTTCATTTTTTAAATATAGGTGACTAAAAGGTCGATTATTTTGAGAAAATAATTTTTTAATTTTGTAAAACATAAATTTTAATAATATAAGTTTATAAATATATAGCAATATAAGCGTACGTATAACATAAATATAATATTTTTTTTGAAACATCAGTGTTACCAAAATTAAGTCCGAAATATTTAAAGAGTGCACCGAAAATTACACTGTACAATGGAAGGTTGAGAACACTATTTCAGAGGACGACCCTCTTTGCCATATAGTCGCTTCAAAGCTATCCAGGCGACGGAGCCATACACAATCGTCGTTCCAATTCTCCATCCAGCCGCGGGTAAGGATATTCATGTGGTTCTATTCAGGTGATCAATAATTGTATAGGTTCGTCGCTTAAAATAACATATGTTAGGGATCGTCCAAGATAAATTTGGCTAAACAGTCTACTCTATTACATCTATGGTGATTCCACGTCCAAGAGAAATTTGGTTAAACAAGTGGTAGGGATCGTCTAGTTAAATGCAGGAAGTACAATTTATATAAGAGTGTGTTTAGATTGGATAACATAATGCATTATATTAGATATTTATGTTGGAAGATATGATTGCACAATCTAATGGACGGGCCATATTCTTTCTTGAAATGTGAACTCCACTCAAACAAGCTAAGATTGTCAAAGCTTGGAGTGGAAGAGTTGTAGACTTGTGGAGGTACGTAGGAAGGTGGAACTCTTGGACGTGTACAACAATTACAACAACAAGAAGAAGAAAATAGCAGGCAAATTTGGAGGCATCTCAAAAGGGGTCAAATCGAAATTAACAACTTCTTCAACAAAGTAACCCTTAACCCCTAAGCTTCCCTATGTAGCAACAACATTTCACCCCATCAACATCATTCATAGAGGATAGATTAATTTCATTTGGTTTTATCATTGTTGGAATATGAATTAAAAGTATTGAGATGTTTTAAACAATATATTAGCTAGGTCTCATTGATATTGAAAAGAAATTCCGTTGGATTTATATATTTATACGTTGTTCATATCGATCTGCCCCCATCCAGCCATCCCTATATCGACGCGAGCGTCTATATATTTTCACCTAACAAACAAACATTAATTTCCCCAAATTTAACACATCAAAACATATAGTACGTACTTAATTAGGATGCAAAGGAGAAGTACAGTACAGTACACTATGTACAACATACCACAAACTCGATCACATAATATTACTACTACTAATTAAAGCAACCAACAACAATGAAATCACTAAACAAAAACAGTACGTACTATTAATTCCATCATCATCTTGCAAACATCTTTCATCATATCTCGTTCATAATCAAAGCAAATTGGATGATATCCCAACTACTTCCCAAAGAGGGATTTGATCCACCAGATGCCCTTCTTGTCGGTGGCCACGCCTTCCCCCTCCGGTGGTGGATCACCTTGTGGTGTCTTCCGGAGTTTGCTCACATCATACCCCTCCTCCTCCGCCTTCTTCACCAACATATCGTAAACCTCCTCCTCCAAATGTGTCTGCCTGCACAGTATCTACATGCATCCAAGATGCGCAAAACATAGGCAAATATGTTTCGGGTTACATTAATTGATTCATCATATATTGTGAACAATGTAACAATATTGTGGAAATATTTCATACTTTTCCATTGAATAAATGAGCAATATTGTTTGTTATTCGATTAGTTAATGGAAATTATCGAGAGATGTGAAGAGATCAAAAAATTATCGAAACTAAGATAAAACAAACTTTAGTACATAAAAAGAAACTAATCCACTCCTCCTCCTATAATTGATCATTAATTCCTTCTATAATTGACCATTAATTTTAGGATGAAATCTCACTCGACCAATGAGGTATGAAATCTCAATCAGTATTTTTAAAATCACTTTCCCAATTTTACGCTAGCGTGCCCCCACTCTGCTCATGTGTCCAGGAACATAAATATTTCATCAACAAAAACCAAACCATTTATATAATTATTTAATAATTAATACTACTATAATTATTAATTTATTATTATTATTATAAAAATGGATTCATGTTCTAGCACAAAAGATAGCTTACCCAGAGATATTTTCTGGTGGGTTCGCCGATGAGGGCGACTCGATAGTCCTCGTCGAGGTAGAGAACCCAGTAGTTGCCGGTAACGGGGATGAGGGGCAGGAAAGGCGGGACGTAGAATTTGACCTTGAGCTTAGCTTCGTCGCTTTTGGGGTCGGCCTTGTAGGCGGTGCCTTCGATAGCGTCGCGCTTGCCGTCGCTAAAAGTCTCGTTGAGGACGTGGACGGTGGCGCCGTCGTCGTTGAGGATGTAGGTGGCGCGGGTGTTCTCGCCGTTGCGGGGCTGGAAGAAGGACGGGAAAGAGGCGATTTCGTACCACCTCCCCATGTACCTCTCCAGGTCCACCCCCTTCACCACCTCCATCTCCTTCTTCCCCATTGATTTGATTTTTTTTGTTTCAATTTGCAGGTTGTGTTGTGTGGGTGCTGTTGCTGGTTTTTGCAGTGGGTGATGGTTTTCAGAGGTTTTGTAAGGGGGAGAGAGATTTAGATAACGGTGCAGGGGTATCGCGTACGTGGAGGGTTGTGGACCTTACACGTGGAGGGGTGGGTCTCACGTCGTCGGGAAGGGTACAAAAGATTGGATCTTTCTGGAGGTTCAGTGACATCCGTTCGTCCGGTGGCGCCGTGGCGTCGAGATATTGAAAGAATCACGCGTATAGTGGCGTCGAGATATTGAAAGAATCACGCGTATAAATTTTTTTTTTTTAAAGGTAAGAATTCGAAGATTAGACAAGTCAGAATCTTCGAGTTGACTACAAATCCGACTCATAAGTAAAATTTTAGAACAGTCTGGGCGATTGGCCAGGGCCAAAAAATTTGGGGTTTCAATAAAAAAGAAATTATATGTATAATAAAATTTTACCCTAAATTTTTAGGTCAAGTTATTGTTTTTAGCCTAATTTCTATCCCACATCGAAAATGTTGATAATGAAGGATGAGAAAGAAGATAGAGAAAATGGTATTCAATATACCAAAAAATTTAGCTCTTTGCAAAAATGTCACCCCCCAATATAAAATGTGGTAAATGTCAAAAAATAATTTTTTTTGCAAAACTAACAGGTCACCTTGACCTTGTATTGTGGGTTTGGGCGGGCTTTTAAAAATTTGGAGATTTTGGGAGGGATTTAAGGGATTAGGATAGGGGAGAGAGAGAGGGTTCACATCTTCACAAAATCAAAACTCCAATCCGGCGACTGCGAGAGAAGAGCGGCGAAGGAGGAGGAGAGAAGCGGAGGAGGCGACGGATTCCGTTGAGCAATCTGGCGACTGAACGTCTGAACCCATTGTCGGTTTTGGTTCTCGATTTTGCTTCCCTCGTTGTATCACCAAGAACTCCGCACCGAAGCCATATGTACGCCGACGTGCACTCCCCGTGAGCACGCAACAGTCACATTTCGCTGACTCTATCTCGATCTGAGTCCCCGAAGTCGCGTTCTTCTTGCTGTTCCATTTTCTTCCTGTTGATTTCTTTCCCAATTCTGCAATCGAATCGTCGGTTGCGGGCTTCTTGTTCATATCAGGTTCCTCTCTTGCTCTCGCTCTCTCTGGTTCGGATTCAAGTTGAAATTTCATTTCCTTACTCATCGAATCTTCTGCCTAGGGTTTTTCATGTATCCCTTTCCCTACTATTCTACAAGGTTGTTCATTTAAAGCCATTTGAGATTGATGGGAGCATTTTATTTCTTCTTTCTTCTTTAACCAACCCCTTCATTTGGTTAGACGTGGCGGCTCATCAACTGCTCATCTAGATTCTAGAGGTTGACAGGAGGAAAACTACTTTTATCTTACAAGAAGAAAGAAGGGGCATCGAGAGAGGAGGAATTCGACGAAGTTCCTAAGGTAGACGAGGTCCGGCAGGGGTTACTCCTACATTGGCTAAGACAGCGTTGTCACTGGCTAGATAATAGTATTTACTGGCTAGTAAGCATACATCGCAAATATTCGGGTTTCGCATCCGGCAGGACTGTATTGGTTAGGAACTTTAGTACTTCGTACGTAATGTTTGGTTTAGGTCTTAATTGTTTAATCGTTTCCACCTTTTGGATGACTTGTGTGTTGATGACTGATAAGGTATGTTATGGACACTTGTTTATATGTGTTATGGATGGTTGTTGTGAATTCTGCGTTATAACGCATTTCGTGTAGGTTTAATGGTTGATATACTTAGGATGAGAAGTTTCTGAGATAGATAAAATATGTCAGGGGTTATTATCTTATTGGCATATACTTTGATTTTATTGGCAAGGAAAAAATATATACTTGCTAGTAAGGAAAAAATTCGCAAACATTTGTCCTTTGCATCGTCAGCAAACTAAAGGGCCAGTTATGTGAATTCAAAACCACCCAAACCCCAAAGTATGAGTGAGTTACAAGCAAACTAATAAAATACTACATTCGACTACTCCGTCTAGTGATTTGGTGCGTCGTGACAAATTCACAACCATCAAGCGACTTCCATTTCGGCTTCCACTTTCTTTGACCGAAGCGTACAAAGGAAAATGTCATGCCCCATCTCCACCCATTGAGTTCCAGTACTTGAAAGCATCCCAATCACTTTCATCATCCACATGAATTGGATAACATCCTTCCTTCTTTGCATCGAGTAGGTATTTCAACTCCAACTCGTCTCAACTCGGGTCTATCGCGAGCTTCTCCATTATCTTGCTCCTAACGGACCCAAACGGCATGCTCTCCTCTATGAGCATTGCCTTGTTAGAATTTCGACCTTCATACACCCATCCCCCTCCTCCATGTTCCCACCGACCACTGCAAATGTCTATATATATTTTGTTGGTGACTAGGATTTCCCTTTGGCTGGCTAGTAACTAAATTTCTGGGTTTTTTTCTTCGAACTTCACTTGTTTTCCCTCCATTTTGCCATGTGTATCCCCACTTGTTTTCCCTCCATTTCGTCTGGGCGGGAATTTTAATTGGTTTGAGCTCTCTTTGCATTTAATGCATGTGATGTCACATGTTCAATTGACATTAAATGTGTCAGATCAACCCCCTCTCTGCACTGCAATTTCTTTTTTATTTTTAATTTTTTTGCCAAGTAAAACCCTTTCCATCCTCTCCAAATTTGACACATGTCCCTCAATTTTCAGATTTCTGTCAGCTCATCCCTCTCTCCCACAAATCGTTGCATCTTTTTCTTTCTTTTTTTAATTTTTTTTGGCCAAATGACCTGCTACCGGGTGGCCATAATTTGCAAAAATGACATTTTGCTACCCCTTGCAATTTCTACACCCCATGGTTATTTTTGCAAAGTTGAAATTTTTTTGGTATATCCATGCAAATCATCCATTTCTAATGTGGTGGAGAAATGAAATGAAAATGAAGATATATCTATCTTTCTACACATTTTTCTTTCCCCATAATTTCTATTCCACATTGAAAAAATTGTGAAAGAATGAAGCGAAAAGGGGAATGAAGATATATATATTTATTTCTACATTTTCTATCCCACATCAAAAATATAGAGAAAGAATAAAGTGGAATGAAATATATATTGTCTCACGTTTTCTATTCCATTTTAACTTAATTAGGTTTTCCTTGAAACCATTTCAATATTTTTTTTTTTTGAAAATCTTTTTTTTTTCAAAAAATATGTCGACCCAGCGGGTTGACCCGTGACATGGGAGGTCACTTTTACTTGTCTACCCACCCAGTCCATGGGTTCGGGTGGACCTATCTCGACCCTTGAGGCCGGGACCCGCTGGGGTGTAGAACCTGACAGGTCTAGCCCTGTGAACAAGTCTACATGGCTTAAACTTTTGTATTAGAAGGGTGGATCTCGTCCTTATAAACAAAAACAAAATAATCTCGACATGATTCCCGTTTTCATAAGACCTGACCGGGGTTTCTCGAAATTTCACATGGTATCATAGGTCCGATTTGTGTCATTTTTTCTAGCTTTGGTAAGGCTAAACCCAACAGATCCCCATAGTCGGCAACTCCTCCTTTCCTCTCACAACAACCCTCTGTCGACTCGGGATGTCTGTGTCGACTGATATGACCATGCGTTTAACGAGATATCGCCGTATGGATAGCAAGACCGATTATCTTCCACATTTGAAAATGATGTTCATTATTACTATATCCATTCATAATTAAATTGGTAAAAAGAAAATTAAAGTGATGTATTAACAATAATAAGTTCACCTCAATTGTCAAAATTAAATATGACCCCAACTGCCAAGAAGTCACCTAACAACCCCAAAATTAAAGAAAATAAAGTACATTTGCAATTACAATCGTAAGATCTCATTGCGATTTTACCGATTCTGTTACGACGCTACGTACCAATTCTAATACGATTATACAGTATACATACACGATTGTTTCTATAAGATTCCAATCATTTACTGTATTTTGGGTGTTACAAACTCCTCCACTTAAAGCATACTGTCAGAGTACCTCTAGACCCGGAGTCGTATCTGATACCATCTATAAGACTCGTGATCTTAAAGAGATGCCAACCCATTTCACCTATTCATCTCAGATCCGTTCCCCACTTAGAGCCTGAAAAAGAAATAACTTTTATGACACAGGTAGAGTTCGAATTACTTATAACTCACTCCCAACACATCATATTCGATGTGATATGGAAGTGTTATGTACAAAATCGTACGATTTTAATAACATTGGCACTAATTATCACTAAGAAGTGTAGATTTAACATTGCAATAGAAAAAAAAAATCTATCTAAACATGGTAAGATAGAGCCCACCCGTGCCGTTGTGCTGATCAAATCGTTTACAATTTGCAAGTGACACAATCAAAGTCATGGCCACAAACATTTCGTGGCATACATATGATTTTACTTTCCCCCAATGTTTCACACGTGAATAGCTACAATCAGGGGCGGATCCTTTAAAGGATCGGGGGTGGCATTCGCCCCCTCCCCTCCAATAAAAAATAAAATTTAATATACATATTTCTCTCGTCGATAGCTTCGATTTGATATATTATAAGCTCAAATCCGATAATCGAGTAAAAAGTTATAAACGTTTCAAGACTGAAACGATATAAATTATTTTTCACATCATTTACCAAATTAATACACTTCTATCATACTCATCATTTGTTAAACTTCATAACTTAATACTATAATTAAACCCGAAAACTTTAAATATTGATGATTTTTTCGGAAAAAAAATTAGAGATTAATTTTTCGCCCTATCAATTAAACACTTCTGAATCCGCCACTGGCTCCAATTACATTATTTAACAATGGGTCCACTTAGTCTTAGGGGAGGAAAAAAGTGGGTTAGTTGAAGATCAATTAGAGCAATATATATAATTAAATGGTATGGAGTATATATGCAACTTTTTGGACATGATTCAACTCACACAGCTGGAAATGATCGACACGACCTCAAATGGAGGACCCATCCATCGTTGTCTTTGCTGCAATAATTCATCTGGTAGTACTGCAGTAGCCAATGCCAGTGAACTCAGTTGGTTTTAGATAAATCATTTTCTATTAAAAAGATATGTGCTTGGATCTAGTAGTAATTAAATTTACAATCTGTAAATATCTTCATAAATGATCGTTAGTCTAAAAAATATACCCTATCATATAGCTTATCACACATAAACTTCTAACAACAACAACCCAGTATATCCTGCAATAAAGCGAGGTCTGGAGGGTCGGAATATACACACTCTTTTCCCGAACTAGTCGAGAGAGTGTTTCCGGAAGACTCAAAACAATAGAGAAAAGGAAACACACCGTCCCAGGGCACCTAGTAGGAAATTAGGTAATAGACAGCAGATAGATAGAAAACAGATATGTAGATAACCAACATAAAGTAGAAAGAAAGGCAGAAAGGAAGCAAAAAAGAAATGACTCAGCACCCATCATTGGGAATCTAAACCTCCTACTAGGTGATTATGTGAAAAAAGAAGTAACAAGCTATAGTAATTATGGAATCCAAACACACCCTTAATTTACCTTAAATTTTTTGTTTACCAAAGACGACCTTGTCTATTTTGCATTATAAACATAATAAAATTGGAATCCAAACACTTATATACATGCAACATATTTCCTTTACAAAGTACAAACAAATAATTTAAGTTTTTATGGGTGATTATATGAAAAGTACAATAATTTACGGGTGGTTATGTGTAATTTACCCTAATAAAAAAGAAGTAACAACTAACAAGCTATAGTATTTTTGGGGGTGTAAATATATATGAAGTCCGGGGCGGAGGGTGGGGGCCGGGCATGAGCTGGTTCGAGCCTCCGGATCGGAAGAAAACATAAAAAAATATGTATTTTTTTGTAATTTTTAATAATTTAAGGGTTAAAAAAATTTAAAAGAGTAATTAATCAATGAGTGTGCTTAGCTTAGTTGGTATGAGTTTAGTTATACATAAGTATGAAACACTTTGTCATATATATATAAACGAGCATGTTTTGTCGTTTCTATGAACGAACACATTTTGCTGTATCACACATTTATCGTATTTATAAACAATCGAACATGTTTTTTTTTTCTTTTCGCATTTATAAACGAACGCATTTAGATGTGCTTATAAATGAACACGATTGGTTGTATTTATAACAAAAACATCTTTGTCGTATCTATAAACAAGTTCGTTTTGTCGTTTCTATGAATGAGCACGTTTTACCGAACACATTTTACCGCATTGCACATTTATTGTATTTATAAACAATCGAACACGTTATTTTATTTATTTATTTATTTATAAACGAACGCATTTAGATATGCTTATAAATGAACATATTTTCTTATATTTATAACATATCTATTAACCAACCTTGTTGTATCTATATATAAAAAAAAAATTGTGTCAATGACTAAATTAATTTATACTTTTGTTGATTCAATATATCATTATTCATAATTATGTTTAATTTCCTATTTTATGTTACTAGTATACATACATTACATGGATTTTTTTTTTCCAAACAAAATATTTAAATATTACAAGATTTGGATATTATTCCATTAGGTCATATTGTTCCAATTACTGATGCCATGAGAACATTCCTTAATTTAAATTAATTTTTTTTTTCCCCACTACTTCACTTTGGTTATGTCACAACTCACAAATAGATGATAATTTTGAACAATGTACAAAAATCAAATTATATAATATATGTTAGGACATACAAAATTACAAATGTTCTAGCCGATAAAAATAAAATAAAGGGGAAGTGGTGGTCTGTGGTCACTTGTTAAGAGATTGAGATATAGGGTGGTTTTATGCAAATTTTATTATAAAATGCGGATAACTGCAAATAGAGTAAAATAATGGGCAATAACCCTAAAATAAATGCACTAGATCTGAATCCTGAATCCGAGTGCTGTTGACACTACTTGCCCTTTTCAGTAAGTGTTCACACTTCACAGTTCACACACTACGCGGGAAGAGGTGCTTCTCCCGTATACGCTCCAGATCTCCGGCGATCGGAATGACAGGTGGAGCTTCTCGGCGGGGAGGTAGCAGCAGTGGCGGTGGCGGAGGCTGGTCGAGGTGCTGCCTTGTGACATTCGCAGTTGTATCAGCGCTCTGTGTTTGCGGACCTGCTCTCTTTTGGAAGCTCCACAACTCTTCCTCCTTCTCCCTCTTCAATCTCTCCTCTTCCTCTTCCTCCTGTGCTCCTTGCAACTGCGACTGTCCTCCCTCCCTCTCCCTCCTTCGCCTTGTCCCTGGTATTTCCCTAAAATTTCTCCTCTTTTGCCCTATTTTTCCGCTTTAAATCTGTTTACATTTCGTTATTTTGCATCTCCTTTAGTCGTCTGATCTGCTGCTAGTTAGGTTTATGCGATACCATGAGCACTTCAAGGTCAATTACCTGTTTGGAATTGTTGCTAATTTTGTGATTCCCAAAGCTTTCTATGCTTTTTAGGTTAGATTTGTGTAAAATTGGAATTGGATAGAGTGTGTGTGTTGATCCCGTGGTGTCCTACTCTAATTTCACTGCTAGACAGGATTCCTGAATGATGATTTCTGGATTTTCAGCTAATTTGATGACAAAATGTTGCTTCTGGATTTGCTCAAAGCCAAATGTTTTTATCTTCTGAGTGGTCATTCTCATTGCTCATAAGCTATTTGCTCATATTGTTTATGATATATGCAGTCAAGGTTCATACATACTTTTTCATGTTTGCTACCTGGCGGCTGGCGAATGGTTGGCGCGGCTAATAATCCCAAGTGCTATTCTGTCATGCTCACAGCCGTGTCTATCACTGTTAACTCTTCATCTTGTACCTGCCAATGCCTAACATATTCTTGATGAGGACATTTTGTTCTGCCCATTCCAATGAATGATGAATATAACTTCTTTTTTCCGTTTTTATGTTGTTTCCTTTCTAACTAACTCCTGCCATTGTTGGTATCTTAACATGTTGTTTTCATTCGTCTTTAATAGCTTCCTTATAAGTTCCTATCTTACCTGAACATATTTTTTCTTTCTGTTTGCAGGCTTGGCCAACCTTTCAATTGCAGGTAATTTGATTATTCTGATTACCTTATAAGAATACGACAATACATCTGTTCTGCATTGAACATTATATGTGGTATATGTGCTGCAGAAGCTTTGACAAGCTCTCTTTGTCAATGTACTAGGATTTGAAAACTGTTGTGTTGTTTTGAGACCCAAAAAGTAGTTTACGCATTAAGTATGCCGCGCTAATGCGTTTCTTTCCTGATACGTAAACTATTTGCTAGTGGAAATTATTAAAATTAGGTTACATTTATTAGGCAATGGGAGAGGCGTAAATACGTTCTTTCCATCAATGTACACCGTCACAAATGAATTGATGACATTGGAGAAAACCCGCCTTTTTTAGTTCAATCTCACTTTCACATTTTAAAAACACATACAAAAAAAGATGGTGCATTTCCTTAAAGATGACGTTGCAAACTTACACCTGAACATGTTTGCTCTACTTTTCTACTTGCAATGCTTTTCAGTGGAAAATTTATTAGGGGAGAGATGCATTATGTATCATCATTGGATAATCTTGTGGGTCTGATATTTTTTTGACTTCTGTTGACCTACTAAATAATCAATCCATGCCAATGCAGATTGTGGAAGCAATGATCCTGATCTCAAGAAGGAATTGGAAAAAGAATTCGCGGACTTACTGACGGAAGAATTGAAGCTGCAAGAAACAGTTGCAGCTGAGCACGCACAACATATGAATGGAACTTTCACGGAAGCTAGAAGGATAGCTTTGCAGTACCAAAGGGAGGCAGAAAAGTGCAACGCTGCTACAGAAACCTGTGAGGAGGCCAGGGAGCGTTCAGTGGCGCTACTCACCAAGGAGAAGAGGCTGACAGCCCTGTGGGAGCGACGTGCACGTAAGTTGGGGTGGGAGTTGTAATAATAATAAATAATAAATAAATAAATTTAGGGTTCGGTTCAGTTGCTATAAACATATATATAGATGAGCCTCCATGTAGGTGCAATTGATACTAGTCATTCTCATAAAAACCAGTAACTTCAATCAATTGTTGTTCAGTGATCAGTCTTTTAGTGTGTGTACTTCACAAGTTGGATCATTTGGAAATCAGCACCGCGAATTCAACTGTAAATCGATGAAATTGAATATGATAATGTATTTCTTATGTTTACTATTAGTTCCATGCTTGAACATCTTATGTGTGTGTACTGAAGGATCTGTTTAAAGCAGTTCAAAATGAATAAGAACATGGAACTGAACATATAAATCCAATCAGATGAAAAACCCAACCGATTTGATTCATAGTGCCAATGAATGGGAATAAGAGATTGTTTAAGGACTCGAAAAAACTCAGCCAGCTGAAACCATAAATGAAGTTATCCAAGTACAACAACACAGAAAGGAACTGAAAAATAAAAAACCAACTGAGTGAATGAGTGACAACAAACAAGACATAAACTGAGGTAAGAAACTATGACAGGAAAAACTGGACTAGAACTGGAAAGATGGAATTGTTGGACAATCAAGAGCAGATCCTACAAGCATTCGAAATCTCAAGTCTCGACCGATCATCATTGTCTGAAGCCATCACCTGCACATATCCCACAAAACCTTTAACATGAAAAAGGACTAAACAAAAAGCATCAAACTCACTAAAGAAATGAACAAAACTTCCACAATAAGTACCTATTTAGGAAATCCTTTCACAATATCCTCAAGACTTCCGCCATTGTTCTGATCGAAATCGAGCTCAAGATCTGGATCGTCGAGCAAGTAGTTCTCAAGCAAATCGATCTCACTGTCCTGAATGTCTAGCAGATTGTTGATGAACGGAGAGGGACTGTCCGCCCCGAAAACCCGGCTTGATGAGGCAACGGCCGGAACCAAAGGCTCGCTGCTAAAGACACTTCTGATGTTAGGAGACACAAAAGGCGGCTCTTGCCACCTTGGTGGCTCCATGGTAACATTGTAGCCGACATTCTGAGCACCCAGAGGGACTTGCTGGACTCCTATCACACCTGCATTCGGACCACTGAAGGTGGCAGGTGGTGGATCAAGCGAGTGGCGCGCGAGTGCACTCTGGAGGTAAGACAAATCAGCACCATTGTAGCTGCTAGGAGGAACCTGACTGTTGTTTGGTGGTGGGTTTTGCTGAACAGGCACCGTCGCGGTAACCTCACTCTGCCAAGTCTCCATGCGTCGCGTATAGTCCTGCAACAACTGAGGAGCAATGCCCTGAGGCCTGACATCCGAAGGAGCTGCAACCTCGCCTTGGTTGCCAAGCCCTTCCCTGCTTTGCAGGCTGAACGGCGACATACCAAGGGGTGCTATCGGTTGCTGAAACCGACCCACATTGTAGCTCTGAGCCAAGCTTGTCACCAGATTACTCGCACTCTGGGACAGGCCTCCACGGTAGCCTGCAGCCGGGTTCAGGTGGCCAAGCATCCGAGAAAACGGGTTGAACATCGTCCCTCCACCAAGAAGTCCGAAAGTCGACATGGTTGGATCCCCAAACTGATATGTCGAATTCATCCTCCTAAGGTAAAGCCTATACTTCTGCAGCCAAAAAAAAACATGTTTTCATTATCAGTATCTTATGATTCCGATGACAAAACCGACGATTGACATCTAAACTTTACCTGCAGATGGCTTGCAACATTCTCTCTGGTAAGCCCTTGGACGTTCATAGCATCAAGAATCTTCTTCGGAAAAGCCCCTGCAACGAAAACAACACGAATAATGTAACTGGCAACAGAACCAATGTACCGAGTTTCAAGGAGTAAAGAGACTCACTGTCAGGTCCGAGCTGATCAACTGCGTCGACGAACTTCTGGTGGAGCTCAGGGGACCAGACAATGCGAGCCTTCTTCTGGGAGGCGACGTCAGTGCTCTCAGAGCCGCGCTCTTCTTCATCCCCATCGCCATCGTCGTTGTCCTCTTTGACCTCTTTATGATCCTTTCTCTTCTTCGTCGAGGCTTCGTCAGGAAACACACTGTCAGCTGCATCTTCCAACAAAGCAGGATCTACTTCGTCAGCATCATCAATCATAGGCTCCTTTCCCTTTCGTTTATTCAGCTGCCTTCGACGCACAACATGTTGCCATATGTGCTTTAGCTCTTCGAGCCGCACTGGCTTTAGCATGTAGTCGACGGCACCGTGCTTCACTCCTTTCATCACGAGCCTCGGGTCATCGTTCGCTGACAACACTGGATGTACACGAAAACCGCAGGGTCAGTTTATATATGTGCAGTGTCGTCTTAGATTAAAGCGGCATAAAAAAAAATCTATATAATATTATAACAAATGATGTTATTTTAGGATAAAACGTTGTCGCTCTATGATAAAACACCATTGTTTTTTTTTCCGTTAAACATACATACACACATACATGTGCTGATGTGCATGCATTCATACATATACATGCATGTTACATACATGCATGTATGCATACATACATGTATATATTAAATAGCCAAAGAAAAATATTATTAAAATAAGGATAAGAAATACAATACAATAAATATTGAGTCAATATGTAACTTGTCGTACTTACTCTTAACATATTATAATAATATATAAACATATATAATAATTTGTGTAAACTTCTTGTTTAATTGTCAAAATGAGTAATATAACCACTCACTTTGAAACTTTTGAAATGAATTATAATATGTGAATATCAATCTAAGTAAAATATAAGAGCATTATATTTTATTAAAATAAAATCAAAGTGATTAATATACATTTAATTTTTCAAACATTCATAATTTTTTACTCAGATGTTAGATTACGGCGTATTATATATCAAAATGAAGATATCGATAAAGAGAATACATATCAGTAGTTAGTCAGATGATAGGAGAGGGGGAGGGTGGGGGGCATGTGCCCCCCTGCCCCTGGCTCCGCCACTATCAACAACAACAATCTATCACAGGGATTGGCAACCCAACCCTAAAAGGAGGGCCAAGTCTAGGGGTCTGGATGTAGGCAGCCTTTTCCCACCGAGGTGAGAGGATGATTCCAAATGGACCCAAGCATAGTTAATCATCATAAAGGTGTTAAAAAAAACCAAGTTTTCGACTTACTGATAACTGGAATGTCAAGTTCAAGCCCTATGTGCTCAAGAAGAACAAGCCCATTCATTTCCGGCATATGGACATCGCTTATGACAATGTCATACTTGCCCTTGTCCGCCCTCAGCATCTCTAGTGCAAGCCTTGCCTCAGTAGTGATAGTAACTGCACAACAAAAATCAAAACTCGCAATTAGGCCTTCGGAACAAATGACCATTCAAGCACAAAAAATGAAAGAGAAGTCAATAATGTACCGATGTATTTGCATTGCGAAAGGAGCCTCTGCAAGATCTTGAGACAAGTTGGGTTATCATCTACAATAAGGACGTGCAATCCTACTGGAATATCCATGACATCTTCCCCAGCCATACCGACTTTCGAAACAAGGTTCCGAAGAAAGGAAAAAGGCAAGAAAGTGAAAAGAAATCGAGATGAAGGAGAGCCCAAGAGAAAAAAAAACCTCTAAAAAGAGATTTGCTCTTTAGCAAGTGAAACTAAGAGGAAAAAAAAACACTAAAAGAAAAAAAACACTAAAAAGAGAGAACCCAAGATGAAGGAGATTTGCTCTTTAGCAAGTGGGTTTGTGTGTAGTTCAATTTTGTGAAGCAAAGAGGGGTTTTTAATGGTGAAATTGGAGGTGTTAATTGCACATTTAGGGCAAGTGATTAACTCTCTTCCATTCATTTTTGTGCATTAATTTTGGAGTTACCCAGTTTGTTCCTCTACGAACAAGTTCATTGTTCTTAACCAAACATTAAATGTTCATACGCTCTCTTTGTATGAATTTAATTTCTGTTTGTGAAGAGGTTAGGTGTGAGTGTTGCAGACATTCTATATTTGCCAAATTAGAGGGGGTTATATCGATTGAACAAACCAACGGGCATCTCCTCGCAATTGCTCATATGATTTTCAAGTCTGAACCACTCGTGCAGGTTCAGAATATTGCCGTTACTTATATTTATGATCTGCATATAATCATTGGTGAAAACTGTCAATTGGCTGTATTTTGTTAGAAATGTAACTTAAATGTTTGGATAATTTTTGAAATTTCAAATTTGGAGGGATTATATAATATATAATATAATTCAGATGTTTTTTTTTGAAGTATTGTTAAATTCCGGTGGGTCATATAACGTGGAGGTCACGCGTCCAAGCGTTTCATCATAAAACTAATTGGCATTAGAAGAAGTAGCTCACTGACTTATATATTCAGCAAGTATCGATGAATGAAAACATTTTGCCGTGTTTATGAATGAACGCATTTAGTCGTGTTTATAAATTAAAACGAACACTCTATATATGTCGTATCTATAAACGAATAGCAGTAAACAAACACGTCTTTGTCGTGTCTATAAACGAATATGTTTTGTCATATCTATAACCAAACTCATTTAGTTGTGCCTATAAATGAACCCGTTATGTCGTATCTATAACGAACAAATTAATCTTTGTCGTATCTATAATGAACAAATCTTTGTCGTATCTATAACGAACAAATCTTTGTCGTATCTATAAACGAGCACATTTTGTTGTATCTATAAACAAACACAATTTTGTCGTATATATAAACGAATTAGTGTGTTAAACGAACAAGTTTTGTCATATCTTTAACGAAACATCTTTGTCGAATCTATAAACGAATATATCTTTGTTGTATCTATAAACGAAAGCATTTAGTTACGTTACAAATAATTTCTATGATATCTATAATGAATATTTTGTAGTATCTATAAATGCGTTTTGCTGTATCCATAAACAAACACATCTTTGTCGTATATATAAACGAACACATTTAGTTATGCCTATAAACGAACAAGTTCTGTCATATCTATAACGAAACATCTTTGTCGAATCTATAAATGGATATGTTTGTCGTTGTATATATAAACGAAAGCATTTAGCTACATAACAAATAATTTCTATGATATCTATAACGAACATTTTGTCGTGTCTATAAATGTGTTTTACTGTATCCATAAACAAACACATCTTTGTCGTATATATAAACAAACAAATTTAGTCGATCTATAAATGAACAAGTTCTGTTATATCTATAACAAACACATCTTTGTCGAATCTATAAAAAGAGCATGTTTTTTCTTATTTATAAAAGAATGCATTTAGTTGTGTCTATAAACAAACAGCTTCTAGTGCATATCTATAACTGTTGAAATCTTTGTCCTATATAAAAAAACACGAAAATTCGAGTCTTGCATATAAATGAGTGGGTCACTCTTCTTATATTGAAAATTGATTTTAAAATGAAACTCAACTGGTTTTCTGTTCTCGCCTTGTTACCAATGCAAAGTTGGTTTTTATGTCTTTTTTGCTATCAATATCATACAAATTAATATTTAGAAAAATCTTATAAAATGTGACAACTAAATTAACTTACGGAGTATTTTTTTTTTACTTCAATTGAAACATTATCATTTTAAAAATCAATGTTTATCTTCTTCCATTAGACAATCATATCATAGCTGTACAATACGTTACATAGATAAGTATACGTTGTGAACTTAATTAAGTATACGTTGTGAACTTGACAGCTAGTGCATTAATAATATTCCATTGGGTTCTATTCTATATGACTTTTTTTTTTACCGTTGAGATCACATGAGAAATTTTATAAGGGGAGGTGGATAAATATGAAAAATACATAGGGGAGGGGGGTAAATATTTTTGCAGAGAAATTGTTTTTTCATTATATATGAAAATAATTTTTTATTTAAATATTTTAGAAAAAATATTAATTTTTTTATTTAAATAATCATTTTTAATTAAAAAAAATAAAGTAAAACAAAAATTATAAAAATTTGAGAATTTTTTATATATGTATATATTAAAAAAATGTTTTTATTTAAATATATTGAAAAAAACCTTAATTTTTTATATTTAAGTAAGCATTTTTAGTAGAAGGAAACTAAGAGAAACAAAAACGGTAAACAGGGAAGGGGGTTTGAACTAGACCTGTCAAATAAGTCATTCAGGTCGGGTCACTTCGGGCCCCAACCTCCCAGGTAATACGGATCATGAGTAATACGAGTTTCGGGTATTTTCGGGTTGACTCAAACCCGGATTTAACCGGGTTTTGGGTCATTTCAGGTCGATTTTGGGTTAGTCAATTTTTTCTTTTTTAAATTAAAAAAAATCATGATTTGATAATTTTGCGATAAATTTAAAAATCTAAAATTAAAGACATTGCTCATAAGTTCTAGTGTTTGTAATTATATACTATATCTAATCTAAAATATTTGATTTTTATTATTTCTCGTAATTTTTAATAAAATATAATAATATATAAATATCAAAATTTTAAATCATTTTTAAAAAATAATTTTATTAAAAATTTGATATTTTATATATTATTACATTTTATTAAAACATTTCATTTTTATTATTTCTCATAATTTTTAATAAAATGTAATAATATATCAAATATCAAATTTTCAAATAATTTTTTTAAATAATTTCATGCAATTAGTAATAAGCATAGAATTGTTTTAATATTTTAATATTTTTTAGAATTTTTATCTTCTTAAAAAAGTCTGTTGAAAAATAAAAAATCAAATACTATCGATCAGACGGAGTATTACATAATACAAATAAATATAAAAGTTGATTTGAAAATGAAAGATCAAGTGATTGTAATTATAAAATGTAATAAATTGGAATCTCCATAAAAAAAAATTAATCATATATAATTATAAATCAACCGGATCAATTGGGTAAATCGGGTGAAAATTACCGGGTCAATCGGGTCGAAACCCAGATTACCCTGAAAATTTCTGGGTTTTCGGATTCGGGTCGGAAATTTTCCGAACGTTCGAGTCGGGTTGTGTTTTGACAGGTCTAGTTTGAACCCATGACCTAGTCACCTAGGTAATAAATATTCCTATATACCAACTAAGTTAAGTTGTATTTGTAACTCTTTACTTTTTTAAAACTATTTTATCCCTAAAATTAGACGAATTTTTTTTTTCTTGATTTTTCTTCCAGGCTAGGGGGCTTCAATTAACCACCTGTAGCCCCCTAGATCCACCACTGAATATATCTATAATTTAAATACAACAACAACGATTCCAATATATCATGTATGTTTCAAGTAGGATTTAGATGGTCCAGTTATACACATCAATATTTTCCTCAACTAACTTGAGATGATGTTTTCGATTTTATTGATAGATGTGAATGAGACAAAAAAAAGAGTTCCACATTGAAAGTTGAACATAACAAGTCTTAGTATATAAGTCGGTGGCCGACTACATCTTCTATTTCCAGTTGATTTTAGAAATGAAACTTCACTCGGCTTGTGTTCTAGTCTATTAGCGCACATGACCCCAATCATTGGTTCGAGACAGATTTTGATTTTGATATGGTATCAGAGCAGTTAGTCAATATTTGGTCTAGGTCTAGGAGTGGGTTGAAAGATGTGAATTAGACCAAACTTCACTCGGCTTGTGTTCTCCCTTTTTAGCGAATAATAATGAGATTAACTCACAAAATAATACTATTAAAAAACAAGGTTTTCATTTAAAATGTAATTTATCCCATATATACCATTAATTTAACTCTATTTTTACACCATTATGGCACTATCTATACCATTAATTTTATTTATTTTATTTTTACTCTATACCATTAATTTTACTCTGTTTTATTTTTAAAGGGTAAATTACACATAACCACCCATAAATTACTGTACTTTTCACATAACCACCCATAAAAATATAAATTACGGTAAACCACCCATAATTTAGTTATGTTTTCATAAGACCACCCACCCATTAAGCTTCTATTTATTTTGTTTAAAAAAAAATGCTAAAATACCCTTAATTCAAGCTTATTTGTATTTAATACAATGATTTATTTTCATAAGACTTATTTTTTAAATGATATTGTTCATAATTTAAGATATGATCTAATTTACCCTTCTTTTAAAGCAATGATACATCTTGTTTTATTTTAAAGCTTATCCATATCTTATTCAACATTTGAAGGAGAGAAGACTGTTAGGAGTTATTGCAAGTATTGACTCTTCGCATGCTAATCAAATTTAGATATATTGGTTGGAGTATTTAGGGTGTGTTTGAATTTTGTTCCATTTTAATTATAATTCAATTATTTTACCTCGATTTATGTGAGCAGTTGGTTGTACAACTAAAAATCTCATAAAAACTAAGGTAAAATAGTAATTTAATCAAATAATCACATACATCGGGATAAAACTATTACATTATATATAATTAATAAATTATGGAATCCAAACACATCCTTCATTTACCTTAAAAAATTTTATACCATAAACGACCTTGTCTATTTTGCATGATAAGCATAATACAATTGGAATCCAAACACTAATTTCTAATGTCCCGGAATGATTCGGGAGGATATAGGTTGAATTAGGGTTGGATTTGTGAAAGGAAGAGGAAGGGGATGAGTTTGTAGAGTTTAGAGGTTAGACAGAGGAAGATAGACGAGGCAAAGAGATAAGAGAGATTAAAGACTTTGATTATTTGATTATTCATTTCATACCTTTCAATTTCATGTAAATGGGTATTTATACCCATAAGATCCATACATGACATTACCTTCCCCTTAGAGAAGCTTTGTCGTCAAAGCTTTCAACATCTTTACTTTAGAAAGTACAAACATATAAGCTTAAATTAGGGGTATTTTAGCTATTTTAAACATAATAAATAGAGGTTTAATGTGTGAGTGATCTTATGAAAACAAATCTAATTTATGGGTAGTTTACTGTAATTTATGTTTTTATGGATGGTTATGTGAAAAATACTATAATTTACGGATGGTTATATGTGATTTAAAATAATCGGAAATCTTGTTCACACCAAAATTTTCGATTGCACACTGAATCGATCATCAACACATGCATTCCATCATTTTCATAAGTGAAAATGATTTTTGATGTTACAATTTTACACAAAGATAGAAAAGCATATTGCAATTTTCATTTTGCAAATGAACATTCAAATCTAGCCATTCTAAATGACTTAATTCCATCCTCAAACTCTTGATCATGCCTATCAATAATATTGCTCTCAAGGGTCTCAATTTAATTGATGATCTATTTTCATTAATAAAGAAATAGAATAATTTCACCTTTCATTTTCAAGACTCAAATTCAAAATATATAAATTGTTTATACGTTAATACAATTTGTTTTAGAAAACAATACATTATTTTATTACTAGTGGCCAAATAGGTTTTAAAAAATTACATAATATATTTATTCCTAAACAACACCAACAACAAATCTAGTATATATAAATGTCTAAAATTCAAGTTGTCCACACTATTTGCATAACTATATCAATAGGGTCTTTTTCAATGACTCAAGTATTGTCATAAAAATCAGACAAGCACAAGTACAAACCAACCAAAAACAATCAAAACAACAAACTGAAATTAAGAGCACACAAACCAACAATCGAAAGACAAGGACCTTGTATTTTGATAGTTTGCATTCTTTTAGTTTGTTGTTTATTTAGTTTTTTTTACTACATTACTTTACTCACTCGAAAACACCCCATTAATATAGTTGTAGAAAGAGTACATATATAAAGCCTGAAATCAGAAGGGGAAATCAAAAGTAACGATATATTGAAATGAAAAAGAAAAAGATACGATCCCTGACAATCCTAACTTTGATCAATTCGGATATCTAATCGTAAATAACTAAATTTAAATCGATCAATACTCTCAAACACTATCATCTTAACTAATAAATAAGATTTGTCATGTTGTAGAGTTCGTATTGTCTGATTTATTGCACTCTTTTTTTATTTTTCTACTACACGTTCGATAATTTTTCATCCGTCAACTTATCGAGTCTGTCTAATCTTAAAAACAAATCTAACTAATGAATAAAACGACCTGCAGTTCTAGCCAAAGTGGAATGCTGATCATCGCCCCCAACCTGCCAAGCAAAGTAACCCAACAAACCCTTCCTCCTCACAAACGCCAGCTTGGCAGCAACGGCCTCCACGTCATCATAAGTGATCCACGTGTCACCCACGTAGCTATAGCTCTCCGCGGTTGTCTCATTATAAACCGTTGTAACTCCGGTGTTGTTCCTAATAAACTCCTTTATCTGCCGGTAAGTCATCGCCCCATTATCCGTCCCCGGCAACGCCCCGTCGAACGCCGCCAGGTACCCGTGATTGGCGGCGTCGGCGAGCTTGTAAGCCCGCCCGTAGAACGGCAGCCCCAGCACCGCCTTCCTTGCCGGGACGCCGGCCTTAAGCCAGGCGTTGACGCCGTTGCTGCCGCTGATGGTGCTCGTTGGGTCAAACAGCGCCGACGCCGGCCTGGTCAACGTTGACCAGGCCGGGGCAAAGAAGTCATAAGCCATGATGTTGATCCAATCCAGGTGCGCCGCCATGGCGGCCGCCGGGAGGGGGACGGAGTGGTACACGGCGGAGTAGTAAACCGCCGCCGTGAGGAGGAGGCAAGGTTTTCCCGTGGCGGTTGACTCGGCCTTAACGGCGGCCCGCCAATCGGAGAGGAAAACGGCGAGGTTGGACATGTCGGTGGCGGAGGAGGGGAACTCGTAGTCGAGGTCGAGGCCGTGGAAGTTGTAACTGCGGGCGACGGAGATGGAGGAGGCGATAAAGGCGCGCCGGGAGGCGGGCGTGGCGGTCATTTTGGAGAAGGTGGTGGCGTTGGAGTCGCCGCCGCCGATGGAGAGAAGGGTCTTGATGCTGGGGTTGCGGAGGCGGAGGGTGGAGGTGAAGGAGGAGAAGGAGGGGGAGTTGGCGGCGGAGATGGTGAGGTTGAAGGAGGAGGGGTCAACGCCGGCGAAGGCGCAGAACATGTGGGTATATAAGGAGGAGTCCACGCTGGAGAGGGAGATGCTGCCTGGGAACCAGTAGACTGCTTTGACCCCTTTGGTGTGGTGGTGGAGGGGTGAGGAGCAGGATGGGGAGGCCATCATCAAGATCACCAAGAAGGCTGCTATTGTGGAGAGGGTGGAGGGGGATTTAGGATGATACATGATTGTTGGTTTTATTAATTAATTTTTTTGTGTTTTAGGAGTTGTGTTATAGATTATATGATGTATATATATGAGATGAGAGATAGTTTCTAGATGGGTTTTATATATTTTTAATTTTGTGGTGGAAAGTCAGCTGGTTTGAGTTTGACCTTGGCAAATTCCATCAACGTTTTTATGTTTTGTTTTGATTTTTCAAGAAACCCAATCTCAAATACTTCTTCCGTCTCGAAAAACAAGTCGTTTTAGCATTATGCACTAGTTTTAATAAAACACTCACCCATCAACATCATCATTCCACTCACTTTTTTCCATTAATTTTATTATTTTTAAATACCACTATATTTTTTAACCAATCAAACTCTTTTAAAAAGTCAACAACACAAAAACCAATACAAATCATTACTATCCCCCTGTCTAGAAAACCTAAAACGACATGTATTTTGATACAACTCAACTAGTTTAAAACGACTTGTTTTTGGAGATAGAGGAAGTATATGAGAAGGAAAAAATATGAAAATAATTACATTTCCAATTCCGAAATCTCATGGTTCGTAGCTTCATGGACGTCCTCCATTTTGGATGTGCCGGAGATGTTGCTATTGTAGACGGAGGAGCAAGATATGTGCTGACGAGGGATGCGGCGACAAAATTGTGTTGTCGATTCCTTGATTCTCCTTTAGATCTGTTGCTGAGAGTTGGATTTCTCCAGATCTGTGAATTATTGGTGTTTGTTTGACCGTGGAAGAGCTGGTTATGGGATCTGAAGTTGTTTTGCTTTTGCTTTGGTGGTAGATCTGATGACTCGAGTTAAATTAGATCGAGCTTTCTAGTACATGTTCTAGAGTTTAGGATCTGGTGGTGTTTAAGTTGTTCATGTTTTATCAACTTGTTTGAAGCCTCTGTTTTGATAGACATATTAGGATTTGGTGTTGTTTAAGTTGTTCGAGGTTTATCAAGAATCCAATTGTCGGACCAAAGTTTAACCGGTGATGTACCATCCAAGTCCTGGTGTAAATAAGTGTTCCATAGACATTAGTTTGACTCATTGTCAAGATGATGCATTTTCCCTTTCATACGCCAATAGAAGAGTATTTTTCTGAAATCACATGAACCCACACATTGTCCGATTCAGCTAAGATCTTCCAGACAAGTTTTATTTGTAAATCAGTATTCATAGTTTTCACCTTGTGAATTCTTAAATCTCTATTTTGAATATTTGTGTAAATTAAAGCTTTAAATTCAAGTCTATTTTTTAAAAAATAGATATTTTTACAAGTTAGTTATAAAATTGAGATATTTGCCAACTATTCCCCCTTAGTTTTTTAAGAAGGCCGACACTCGATCTTTACATTATTGGTGTCCTTTAAACATTATTTACTCGATCATCCCAGGACCCAGTCTGTATATATAAATATAGCAGGTGAGGTGAGTACGTGCAGCAAATGCTGAATTTTAGTGTTAATTGGCAGGTAAGGGCGCCTACATTTAGTTGCCATTTCATACATCTCTACATGCTTTAACTTCTAATTAGTTGTTGATTAGTGGCGGGCCGGGCGGACGAGGGGCCATCCCTCCGGCGAAAATATGTGTTTTTTTTAAAAAAAAAATTAAGGTAAAAAATGAAACAAAAAGTAAAAGTCATTAATGTACTTTTTTTGTTGGTAATAGTCGATTAATGTACTTGGTAGAGAAAGGGAAGGAAGAGATTAAGAGTTCAAATATAATTTTTTATAAGTTTTGCAATATTTTTCATCTCTGTCAATTTTTTCAATTAAAATTGATATATTTAAGTCAAATTTTATACTACATAAAAAAATATTGATCATCACACACATAAAAAAATTCTATTACATTTATTTCTATAAACTTTCTTTACTAAAATGTCATATTTAAATCATAATTGGGTATGGTTTTATTTGCAATATTTTTCAATTTTGTAGTGTATATTCAGACTAGACCAATATAGTTATTGAAAAATAAAATTATCCCTATATATTTGTCCTTAAAAAAATCTCAATTAGAATCAGTGGCAATAATTTGGCAGTAGGGCTGATATATGAGCTAACGAGCTCGAGTAGTGGGTGTTCAAGCTTGGCTCGTTTACAAACGAGCCGAGTCCGAGCTCGAGCCTTATTTTCTCGAGCCGAGTCGAGTCGAGCTCGAGCTACTCACAAAATGTAGATTTGTGATTCAAAGTGAATGGAGTCCAAAAGGCAAAGCGGCTGACAGACTCTTTAGAAGAAGAGGTTAAATAAAACATAGGGACAGAACTGTAATTTCACCTACGAAACGAGATATACACCCTATTTACAAAGGGTTAAATAAAACCTATTTACATGGGGTTAAATAAAACATAGGGGGAGAACTGTAATTTTACCCATAAAATGAGTTATACGAGCTACTCGAGCCGAGCTCGAGCTCAGAATTCTGCTCAAGCTTGGTTCATATTAAAATTCGAGCGAGCCCGAGTCGAGCTTTTTCCGAGCCGAGCTCGAGCTACTCGGCTCAAGTAACAACCCTATTTGGCAGGATATTGTTTGATTATAAAAATTCATTCAGAATCTTTGAAATTTAAAATAAGTTATAAACGAATCCAATAATTGTTTTTAGTCGTTTGTTAAATTTGAAATCTGACACAAAAATCCCTATTGTGATTTGTGGATATTATCCTACTGTACATTGTTACTCCTAAAGTACAAGTTTACAAGTTTGACTTGGCTTCATATGAGTGCACATGCAGCATAATGATTTGATAGCAAATGGACCAAAATAATATTCAAAGCATGCATTCCAAGTTGGGGAAATTAATTTTTGTGGTGCAAATGGTCAAATCATTTGTGTTTATGATATCTTTTTAATTGAATGGTGATGGTTGACCACCTCTAGAGGACCACAATATTTATCCCCCACTTCCTATATGGGAAACACTCTTTAGACATGATTAGAAAAAACAAATGTTATTTACATTTAAAATTTTAATATATATATATATATATATATATATATATATATATATATATATATAGGGAGTGGTTTAGGGTGTGCATTGTGCACAAATATTATTCGGTGAAATGTGAAACATTATTCGGTGAAATTTTAAGCATTATTCGGTGAAATGTGAAACATTCTACCGAACACTATTATGTTTTTTTTTCCGTTCAATTCAGATGAAAACGTCCCAATTCCACTGAATAATTTATAACATTCTACCGAATAATGTTTAGTTTTTTTATTTATCCATTTCAAATAAAAGAAACCTCAATTCCCTAAACAATAGTTACAATTTATATGGAATGCCTCAAATTTCACCAAATAATGTTTCATATTCCCCTAAACAATACTCACATTTCACCGAATAATGCTTCAAAATTCACTGAATAATGTTTCACATTTCACCGAATAATATTTTGTGCACAATGCACATCCTAAGCCTTGTGCACAAGTTACCCATTCTCTCTCTCTCTCTCTCTCTCTCTCTCTCTCTCTCTCTCTCTCTATATATATATATATATATATATATATATATATATAAAATAGACTCTGCCCCTCCTAATTAAGTCACACATGTGTAATTTAAGAGGGGCAGAGCGTGGTGTATATGGTAAATTTTATGAGTGTAAATATTATCACCCTTAGAAAAAGGAGCTTACAACTAAGCTTCTAGACTCGACTTAGATAGAATATAGAATAAACTGAAAATGTTATTGTTGTAATATAAGAGCATCTTCCAACCGTTTCTCTAAAAAAATCTCTAAAATAGATAACAAAATAGCAAAATTTGAATAACTTAATTAAATCAATAGACAACAACTAATGAACAAATTAATAGGTAGACAATTGGAAGGGGTGAATGCATTTAATTTTATAGATTCTAACCCTTTCTCTAAATTTAGAGATTTTTTTCTCTCTCATACGTTTCTCTATTTTACATATTTTTTACAAAAAGAGTTGTTGGGGTTAAAAAAAACTCATATTTTTTCTAAAATTTGCACCATTTCTATTTTATAAGAGTTGTTGGGATGCTCTAAAAGGTTTAATGAAATTTTTTTTTGGGTTGCTCAAAGAGTTGAATGAATCATTCCCTGATGTATTGGTGATCAGCCTAATAAATGATCCATACAAAGACTTTAAACCTCTCAAGTTATTTATTAGTTAGTGGCTTAGTTGATAAGAAGACATATTACTTTGATGGAAAGTATGTATATTTTTTTTTTGTTGTTCATAAGTGATGTATTATTGATGGACGGTTTATAAATAATTGAACATAACTACACATATTTTTGCCAAAATTCAACACAAAACATGCATCCTTTAAAAATTAAACAAATTAAGTCGCTTTTTATTTCCCAAAATTTAGCAAAAAAGCACCCCTTATTTTTCAAATCATAAGGAGTATATTGTTGGAATATAGGGTTGTCCCACATTAAAAAGATTGAAATATCATAAATAACATATAAGTTTGACGGGCTACTTCTCTCATTATCAATTGGTTTTTAGATGATATCACGTTGGATTTGTATGTTGTTTGTGTCCCCTGCCGACTTTAACATATACAATGTCCATTATTCTTCAAACTTTTCACATAAACACACATTTGAACAAACCATCCATTTTTTGTAAACAAAATTGGTTAACCTATAAAATGCAAAAAAAACAATGTTTCTTAAAATTTAAAAAATGATAATTATTCTTGATATATTTACAAATTTGGGTATTTTCTTGACATTCTTTAATTTTTATATATGAATCACTTCTTTAACAACAATTTTTTTAATATATATGTTGATCATCTATTTGAAACCAACCAGATAAATTACCCTAAAAAAAGCTATAACTATGTCTATAAATGTTATTTTACTTTCTTTCTCTTATACAAATTTTTGGTTAAATGGTGAAAATGTAAATACCTTATTAATCCTCCCTCCTTATTATTCCATGTCCTTTTTCAGAATGATAAAAATTATATAAAATATTAAAATTTTAATTAATTTAAAAAATATCTTCATAGTTAGACCCAATGTTCTAAAAATCTTTTAGCGAGTGCTTGGCGGTAGGGGGGTTAAGGATCTAGGCGGGGTCTAGGTGGGGTCTAGGCAGATTTCATGACGGGTCTATACGGACTAGGTGGGTTTTGACGACCTTTATGGAAGGTAGGTAGGCACGGAAGGAGGGGTGGGTTCAGCTTTGCTTCAGCCCACCCCATTTTGAAAATAGAATAGGTATTATATGGTTGAGTGTAGGACAGAAAGTGGGAGTTGTCCAACTGGTGTGGGTTTTGCATTGTAACCCCAAAGCCTTAGGTTCGAATCTTTCCAACAGCCCACACTCTCAATGAGTATTTTACCCCCTTTTTATCACTAATACATAATATGTCCATCTAATTTTATCTGTATTAGAGCTATATATCTCTATTTTTGTTCAAAAATTTTCACAATAATTTTTTTTATTATGTACCCAATAAATTATATACGAAATAGTAAATCTAATTATATCAACTTTAGCACTATATGTCTCTATTTCATTCATTTTTTTTCACAATAATTTTGTTTCATGGCATAAGGGAATCCAGCATACCCATACTTTCATTCCTGGTTCCGTCCCTGAAGGTAGGGTATGGTCAAGGGTTTAGACAGTTATTAAAAGATTTTTTTTAGAACAGTGGTTAGACCATTATCTCTACTTGAGCACAATGAATGAATTAATAATCTAAAATGACAAACCATATAAGGAAAAAAAATATAAAAAATATTGTGACCGGATCGGAAGAAGTACTATTGATTTTCAAAGGAACATGCGTCACTCGAATTTCTTAAGTCCGTATTAGTTAATTTTAATATTTAATTTTGAATTTTCAATGTCAACGCTATCATTCTCCTTTTAGTTTAAAATATATGTAGCTATAACTATACACTTTGAGACCCTAATCTATCATGACCATGATCATATATTAATATGATGGTATTAAAATTTAAGTTAATTACGAATACAATCGATCTGGAAGCTCAAGAAATTAGACTAATACTCTGAATTGCGCAATGCAACGACTATTAAAATCGTTAATCAACGGAGTATTTCATTACCCTGACGATGAATATGAAAGGATAATCTAAGTTTGAATTTTAACGGAATATTATATTAGACTTACCGTCGGTTGAAGGTTTTGTTGGACTTTTTTAAAGAGCTAGTCCAAATCAAACCTTAGCTCACCACATATAATATAATCATCATAATGCAATATTGCATTTTTTTTAATAATTATTTTAAATTACATTATTATACATTTTTATTGTGTGAGAATTCATGCGTCCACCCCTAGAACTAGAAGAGTATACAATAGGATATACAGTATTATACAAAAACATTTTGAATATGCAAGAAGAGTATCTGAAAACCTGTTCGATTAATTTAAATTTTATAGGAAAATATGTATTTGTTAACTATAAGATGGAGTGGTTTTTAAAAAGAGCCCCCTAAAAATGTACAACTTTAGGTTTATGAAAAATATAAAGGAGATACATTCGGCGTCTTCAATAATAATAATAATAATAATAATAATACCCAAATGCAAGTGATTCAAATTTTATAATTTTGAAAAATTGAAGGCTGCAGAAACACATTTTATGGCTTTCCCTATATATGTGTAACTCAGGCAGGCCCGGTCTGAGCATTCGAGGGGCCCTGGGGCAAAATAGAAATTACGGCCCCTAATAAAACTTTTTTATAATTAAAAAACAAACAAAAAGACCCTTTTCTAGATTCGAACCTACAACCACGTGGTATAATTATCATAAACCTACCAACTGAGCTATTTAGTAGGTTTGTTTATGCTTTGTAAATATATTACTACTATTACAAATTTACTTATTATGGGCCCCTAAAATTTATGGGCCCTGGGCCGTCACCCCTCTCGCCCACCCCCTTGGGCCGGCCCTGAACTCAGGTTGCTCCCACTGAGACAAATTGACCAACGATAAAAATATATAATAGTATATATATACACTTAATAAAGAAGAAGATACAGGGCTATTTACTTCTTTAGTATTCACCATAACTGTTGATCTTTCTCACGGATATCATATATATAGGTCGTCTAGATGTACAACGTACTGTAGCACTGCAATCCCTTCACAAAGGCTCCAACTTCCGTCTTGGGTGTCTACAAAATAAACTGTGGTTGTGGGTGCAAAACTTGGTGGGTATCATCGTTTCGAGCCGAGCTCTAGTCCTGAAGAGAGCTGGCTTTAGCAAAACCCTGGAGCGGATCATCAAAATGGTCAGCTTAGACAGGAGAGATAACTTCAATCGAATATGAAGAAAGAAAATATGGTTTTGCTTCTCTGGAAGAGTGGATTTCAACACCAATTTTGATCTACTTTTCGGAGTCTTGAAAATGTTCATTTTCCGAAAAGACAATGCAACTCGGCACCATAAAAAAGATACGGGTATATAGAAATATGATCTACCTTGCTGATGCTACAAAGCTTAAGCCATTGCAAGGAAACTCGGCGTGGGTGTGCATACATGTATATTTATTCAGCCATTGCTTTCTCCACATAAAGATACAAATGCTTTCTAACTGGAGCTGCTGCCAAAAGTTGATCTTGAGGGAACTGAAGAAGACATCATATTGAACCCCTCCTTTGTCACAGACTCCCCACCAGTCTGTTCAGCTAGCGGAGAATATGGTCTCGTTACTTTCCCTTTCAAGGATCCCTGAAGGTTGGATTCAAGAATTTCAGGCATTAATGATGGTAGAAAATACACATTCAACAATAGTCCTTGGTTGAGAGAGGAATGACAAGCTGCATTATTAACTCTATAATAATGAAAAACAAGAGTACGATTGACGCAAACATAGATTATTGAGCAATGACCTTAGATTGGTTTGGACCGTATGTTCTCAATGCATGATCAATAGCATTATAAACTTCAACAGCTTGATGGGATTCAGGAGTGCACTTGACTACACGGTACTGGTCCTTCTGCTCGGCAGATTTGCTCTGTAGATACAGTACAAGATGAGACGGCGGTGTGTTCGGGCTGTCTTTCTTTCCATGGGCCAACTCCATGGTGGCAAGATCATCCCATAGCACGTCCCACAAAATGCTACACGGATCCTTTGCAGGGCTGAACTTCTTCTGGGATATGGATGAAGGTTGCTGGAATTCAAAAGCACATCAGTGCATGATATTCTGGGAATACGGGGAAAGGCTGTCTTTAATCTAATGCAATAAACTAACTTACTTGCAAAAGTATAGCTCTACGATGAGTTACTACAAGGAATCTTCCCTTGGGGAGCATGAAGTGATCTTCATAAGCATCTGACAAGGCAAACTTCCCACGCACTTTAAATAAATCAACCTGGCCAAAGAATGTGCCAGACTCTGCAAGCTGCAACATAACCTGCAAAATTCAGAAAAACAACTGTATTACAACTCAATTGTTGCTACATACCTGTTATAGAGCAATAGAACAGTGTTAAATATGCCCCCTTCCCCCGACTAAGAAAGGAGGTTGGTCAGTATGGGGACAGAAGAAAACTATTTTCCATGTATTTCTGCAACAAAGCACTTGTTATTCTCTTGATATTGGCAATTTTTACTACCACATGAGTGATATGATTACAGTTTCTCTTCCAAAAAAATATTGATAAGCAACATGATGAATGTCACAAAAGTTCTCCGGCAGAAAATACCTGTCCCTGGGCTTTGTACTCATCATACGGGCGAAGCAGGTTATCAGCACTTATTACGCGCGGTAGCCTTCTTCGAAGAAGTTGTTCCTCAGAGGTTAGAGCTGACAGTATCTTCATTCTCATAGCATTAGCTCCCTCAGTAGTTTTTGATAAGAGATCCAACACACCACTTACTGGTTGTGCAGCAGCGCCAATGATACCTTTGCCAACACCTTGAACGAAACCCTCTACTCCAGATGCCTTAGCTCCTTCAAGAGGCTTTGTTAATATGCCAGTGACACCACGGAAGAAGCCCTTTGCTAATGCTCCACCACCCTCTCGAATAACATCACCAAAGTCTTCAACACCCTTGCTTTCCTGTGAAAATATTAATATAACAATTTTTGGGGCCATCAGCAAATAATTAGGTAACGAAGAGTTTAGGAGCCGCAAGTCTGTAACAAATAACAAAGGAAATACAAACAGCTTCACAATGAATTTGGTACAAAGTCATAAACAATTCTGAACCAATTGAAATAGAGGCTTCGATACAAAGTCATCAAAAATCTTGGCTGCCTTAGGAAGGAGAACGATACATGATGACATGAATGAGTTTAAAATTTGAGAGTTAGAAGGGAGGTAGACTGCTCAAGAATGAGGATAGTTATCACCAGACATTTCAATTACATGTTCATCCCTCTCCCTCATCAGCTAAACACATCAGAAACAAATGGCATTCTGCAGAATCACGATAGTTTGCAAATTTGACTCACCAAATAAAATTACTAAAAAGGTTACGTGTCAAAAACAAACCTGTCTCATTCGACTTTGAATAAATTTCTTGTCCATTGATAAAGCTGCAACACCTTTACTCATATGACCAAGAGCACTGCTTGCATTACCCAATATATCAACTCCAGAGAGCAGCTGAAGGGGTTGGCTAAGAAGATCCTTTTGAACATTTGATGTAGCATTACTGATAATGACACTCTGCCGCATTGAGACTTTTTCCACAAATCTTTGATGTATTCTTACCTGACCAGATATGAAAATCACATTAGCTGTTTTTTGTCATCCTCAAACTGCCTTATGGGTCATTTACAAATCAAATTAAATCCCACCATGCTACATTGAAATATAGTAACAAGGAAAGATAAGTAAAACCTAATCTACTGATTATAGCAGCATAGTTAAAAATAAAATAAAAAATGCTTACAGTCATATTTTCCATGTTCCCCAAAGCCGTCATCAATGATGACCAAAATCCAAGCACTCCTTTTGGTCGTTGCGTAGGTGACATAGTCATAGACACTTTCAATCTCACTTCAGAGATGTTGAGAACTCTGGCAATCCAGAAGGACATCTTAATTTCATTTTGTAATGACAAGTAAATGCAAAAGTTCAAACACATACTGTATGACATACCCAATTTCAATGATTGGATCAATGGACACTGCATTTGTTTTCGTATCGTACAATCTGCTGAGATTGACCTGTTGGATCATTTCATGAAGACGCCATATGATCGGCTCATGGATATTGATCAAAAAAGATGAATTTTCAAGTATCTGCAACCAAAACGAATTTAAGATTAGTTCATAACCGGATAAAATTGGAGCTCGCCATTACGATAAGTGAAGAATCTCACGTGAAAACCTATATAAGGGTAGGCACATAAATCCAGTGACCCATCTGATTGAGATGTCACAGAAGCCTTCAAGATATAATCATTCTCATCTTTAACTCTCTGTGGCCTAAAAAGCACTGGCATAGGGCTCAACGGAAGCTGATTATCCAGTTGGATTCCAAACATTCTTAACTTGAACCTGTAAGGGTACATGAAAACTCTCTCAGATCAGACCATTTATTAGATTCTGGAAGTGATACCCATAAAACTGAATCAAAGTGAAAGCATGGACATAGAAACAGAGGAAAAGGCTGAAACCATGAACTTGTAAGGCTGACAAAAATGTTGCCATCACAATAATTAGAAAGATTTTATTTCCTCTTCACTCGAAAAGCATGAAAGTGTTGTCAACAACTGTTGGGCAACATATTCTGACATTTAAGAATGGAAGGATTATCTTGAAACAGGAGTGCAGGGTTGCACCAAAAATATTACACGTGCAGGATAAAAATAATGCAATTAACATCAAAACATAATTCATTTAAATATGATATTCCCAGCATGGAAAAAAAATCCCATAAATTCAATGAAGTGCATCAATAATTTACCTACTAATTCCAGAACCCAATCCAGTCGAATGTGACATTAGAAGATTCTGAACTGAAAAATATAGTATCTCCTCTGGTGTATGATCAATGATGGATAAACCAAGCTCAGACAGCTCAACAATTACATGAAATTCAGTATCTGAGGATGGTGACTGCAGAGTCTGGGAATCAGACATAGGGTTTGGAGTTGAAGATGATGGAATTCTTCCTGGCATAATGGGCAACACTTGGTCATCGGGCATCCAATCAGTGATCTTAACTATATTAATCTTCTCTTCCTTTATAATGGTTACACGTAAGGCCATAGCAGGTCCATTTCCAACATCTATGGGCTGATGATCCATTATCTCATCGATATTGTACTTAGCAGACCTTGTTGGGTCACTTCCATCAACCAAAATCTCCAGTAAACGTTCCCTACCAATATCTTCCCAGAAAAAAGACGCAGCTGCGCTAGGAAGAAGAAGTCTCCAAGAATCATTGCTACCATCAGCTTGTCGAAACCGAATAGGTAAGAGCATAGACCGATTTTCAATCCTGCCACCAGTGAGCTCATTAATATGAAGCATGCAAAATCACGAAACAATCACTGATGCATGTACATAAGACGTGTCTAGGAAGAAACAAATGAAAGACAGAGTCTCCCCTACAGAAGCATTTTATTGTTTCCTCCATATCCTAGACATACTTGTCAAACTAGTGTCATCCCCCTAAAGCAAGGTATGGGGGACAAGATGTACACACTCTTACCCTGAGCATATTGAGTGTGTGCTTCTGAAAACCCCAGAGATGACAAGAATAAGACATAAAACTGAATTCAGCTATGTGATAAAAATAACTTAATTTAGTAAAAATGCTCCGCAAATTGATATGGGGGTTATATTCATCTCAAAGGCACTGTATTAAAGCAGCCAAAGAGCCACACTCAAGCCTCAATCTGCATCCTTCCTGACCCCCTCCCCACTGTTATGATATAGAGACACAAACAGATGATAAGTGTATGCACACTTATACCTGCATTAAAAACATAGATAAAAAGAATAATCTGGGAGGAAACCAGACCTGTAAGGACTAAAGAAAGATTTAGGACGGAAAATAACTTCATATCTTGAGCTCTTAGTCCCACTTCTCACAGTTACACTTATGTCTGCAAAACTGTTGTTACCCTCATTGTCCAATGATATTCGCATGAACCCCTCAGCTCCAACACTGAATGGTTTACTCCATTTACATCCGTCAAGGCTTAGCTGAACAAAGAGGTCAAATTCCAAGTAAGCCAAAGAAACAACAATATTCAGTAGCCTGTTAAGTTGTCTTTATAGGCTGATTACCTTCATCATTTCTACTTTAGAGGAGGATTGCCACCTAAAAAGTTGAGGAGGGTCAGTAGGCTTGATCCACTCCATTAACTCAGAGCCACATTGCTGCAGGTATAAAAGGAGACCAACTCGATTTATGTACAAGGTGTGTGGCTGAAAGTGAACAACCTGCATAGTATAAGCTTAAGGGTGTTATAAAATGCCCATATCAGATAATCATGTTCATACTTCCATATCCTTTTCTTTCCCACGAAGCAATGGCAAATAACCCAACTCTTTATTAGGCCCCATCAACATGAATTAATATGGTACAGGGATGAGATTTTTCATTTTCATTGATGACATGTTAAGATCGGGAAGAAAAGAAGACACGATCAAGGCAATAACCTATAAATACTGTCAATTAGGCATTTTGTGAAAGGAGGAAGCGAGTTTCATGTATCATACAATAAAATGGAAACAAGGAACTCACAAAGAAGATGATAGAGAACCCCTAATCTATTGGAAAGAAAATTCAACCTTCGTTCTATCAGACGACATATTAAGCTGTGCAGAAAGCTTGTAGTAAGATCCATCAGTATTAAAAGCCCTTACATCAACCCTTCCCTGGAAGCAGTCCACACAAGAATAACATCTCATATAACGTTCCTCGGGCAAAAGAGAGTTTTTAGATGCACTAAGGTAAAATATTACTTTCAGTACCTTTTTCTCAAGCTCAAGAAGAGATATACCCGGGCTATAATAATCAGAACGACGAACAGTGACTGAGATTCCAACTTTAGGTGAGAGGTATGTATCATTACGAGATGTAAACAAGCTTACCCCCCCACGCCCAACATAATCTTGTGGGGAAAGCATGCTTGGGGAGGGACTAGTATCCTCTATTGTATCCAAAACTTGAACATTTTTCCTTGGAATTGTTGACATTTTAGCAGATTTAGTTCTAGAGAATATGAGGTTATCAGCATCCGCACTGTCCAGTGGTTCAATCTCCACAACTCGATATGATAATGGCATAGAAGAATCGTTAATGATCCAATAGGGAACAAAAAACCTAATAACTTTGGGTGCTACAGTGGTGCTTCCCATGTCACGTTCAATACTCACACGCAGTCTCCTACAAGATCCAAGGCAATGAAAATTAGCTTTCACCATATTTACTTTAACAGCTTCAAAAATCTTCACTTCACATTACCAGTTTGCATAATTGGTTTTGACAATAGGGGTAGGTTGAATGAGTACAAGGATATTTCATAGGGAAAACCCTCTAACTTGAGCTGCAGCTATCCGAAGAACATATTCAAGTCTATATATAGACATTACAAAGAAAAAAGAACTCAAAAATCACCTTCTGCACTTCTGATGTACCATCCAAAATGAAGAAACATGATCATTTGATGAAAGATCTAGGATGATAACTGGATCCTGCAAAACAACAAATAGCTCAAGGAACCTGTTTGAAAAGAGTGGGACATAACTACTTTGGATATTTACCTTCTCCAAGACCCAGCCACCTTGAACAAACATTGACAAATATATTGGTTTTTGGATATCTGCTGTATAAATACAAGCACTTTTTCTGGACAAAATAATACCCTGCTGTCGTTCAATCCCCTTTCCTTCTTTACTCCTTTCCCAGATAGTGAACTCTGCAGGACAGGGAAGTCTATTCTCCAATTTCAGAGGGGCATTAATTGATATTTTCCAATCGTATACAGGTGCATTCAGCTCTGTATGGAGGACAGATGCATCAGTGCCAGCACTCAGCCAAAATTCTTTATTCTCACTAACTGGTGAACAAGACAAAAGAACATCCTTTTTATCAAGCTGGTCCAACTTCAATGCAGAAGAAGTCATTCTATTCCCCTGCTTCATAGTACTCTGCCTAGACAGTAAACTTTGTTCCAGATATCCTACAGCAACTGTAAGACCCCAAGAGTAAGGCAAATGAGGAGAATCAACCGTAGGACGAATTTGAAGGCAATGATCTGAATCCTTGCACATACTCTGCCAAGGTAAGGCAGAAGTTGTACCAGGATGCAATGTAACCACATTCCCCATTTGATTTCCTTCACTCCTAATGTCCAGCATTGACATTGGACATGTTGCAATATCCAATTTCACATCTGTATCATTTACAATAGTTGCAAGACCCCTAAAAACTGCATGTTTCTTGCCATTTCTCATTACAACTTCCATTGCAACAAGATCCCTTCCGAGATATTTCGGGACAACTGATAATGGAAGTAGTGAACGAGTGCTCTCCCAGGGACCTTCAGGACTAACTGCTACCCCGAAACCGACATCAGGTTCACCATCATGTTCTTTGACGATTTCTTTCTGTAACTTGACAGACTTGACCCTTTCATAATATGACGTGCAAGCTTGAAGAAATCCATAGTTATCTAAACATTCATCGCCATTTGCCTGATCCTGAATAAAAAGCCATGTGCATTATTATGAAAACGAATGCACAAACATAAGAAGTGGC
Source organism: Persicaria tinctoria (assembly GCA_037127255.1). Classification (NCBI taxonomy): domain Eukaryota; kingdom Viridiplantae; phylum Streptophyta; class Magnoliopsida; order Caryophyllales; family Polygonaceae; genus Persicaria; species Persicaria tinctoria. The sequence goes on along the minus strand of JBANSL010000016.1, from coordinate 4,535,141 downwards.
ATAAAAAAAAAGGCATTTACCTTTTTCCTTAGTGGATAGGAAGCTATATTTTTAAAATCCTGCTGATATAGCATTCTAGATGAAGCTAGCTTCCTAAGAGTATTTGTTCCATGTCCAACAGGGAAACAAGATGCCCCAACAACTTCACCTGTTGACATCCAGATTTAACCATAATTAATCTTTACAAATAAAAGTTCATCAATGCCAACAGCAGTTTCAGAAAGTCAGGAATATCGTCAAAGAAAGAATAGAAATTCTCCAGGAATCTACACCAACCATTTCCCAGTCTCATAAGCGATCCAGAAACTTTCTTAATGGATTTTTCACGAGGTACCCCAGAGGTAAGGGGTAATTCGTAGGGTGTACAATAGTTTAAATTATTTCTTGAATTGATAAATAAAGAGCGGCCATCCAGGTTCGAACCGGGGACCTATGGGTACTACCCACAAGTCCTTTCCGGTGAGTCATTCCGGAATGGTTAGTTTAAATTATTTCACTTGGTACTCCGACAGCGCATAATCAAATAATTCCATAGTCAAAAGACTCAGCAGCCATTTCAATTGCAAAGCAAAAGATCCTTTCATGAATGCATCTAAGTCTATTTCTCATGCCCAAATGCTTAAATATTAGAAACAAAAGTTCTTCCAAGGCTTTCACAAAACACACCATAAAAAAATGTAAGCTGGGATCCAAGAATGTAAACTGTCTTTCACAAAACACCCTAAAAAAACATTAGAAACAAAACTTCAACCATGGGAATTTAGATTTCAAGGATTAAAATGTAATTAGGGATAGAGAGCAATTCTTGAAACTCAGTCAACCAAACTAAGAGGGTACAAAAGATTTCTCTGACGATAATTACCTTTCCCAGCTTTTGCAGCAAGATTAGTCAACTCAACTTCAAGTTTTGCCACACCCTATAAGAATAAATAAGCCTTAGCAATAAACATAATCCACAAATTATTAAAACAAGTAACTGCAGGCATGAATAATAAAACCAATATCTTTTCAAGAGAGGACTCAACAATGAGCAACAAAAGTAAGGTGGATAAGAGATGCAGAAAGAAGAGCAACATCTGTAACTCAGAGTTACATCATCCACTAAAAATTCTTTTTTTTCCCTTTCGAAGAATCATCCATCAGCAATTTTTTAATCCAATGGCATTAATCTATAAAATTTTAACACAAGGAACACGAAGGTGAAGCAAACACTACAACTGGGGAATATAACTTCAATTTACAATTCAATGAAGAAAGAAGAAGCTCCAAGTATAAATGAAGATATCATCAACAAAATGTAAAACCGTAAACACAGACACTGACCCTTCAAAATTACGGAGTGCAAACAAATAAGTGCATAGCATAGGCAACCAAACTTATTTATTTTACCGCCAATAAAACAAGAAGATGCTGCGAAGAACAAAATTAATATTTATTTTACCGCAAAAAAACAAGAAGATGCTGCGAACAACAAAATTAAGGCAATGCGATATAATTCTCAATTACCTTTCGAGGAACTTCGAATATAAATAGCTCACTCCACTTAGCAGTCCCCACATCAGCATTTCCAGTTTTCTTAACTAATGGCCGAACACATTTTGTTCTTGCGCTCTGAGGAAAAAGTTTCTGCTGATCTGTAGGCTGGTTATCTACCACAAGGCGTAATGCACAAAAGAGGTTATAGCCATTACCATCGTCTAAAATGGGTATACCCTGCAGAATAAACCCAAGTAATTATCAATAATAAAGGGCCAAGGAAAAAATGAAAGATATTACCAGGGTTTCTTTGGCTCACATCCCCGAACTGGGATGTTCCATGAATATTTTATTTGCTTTATTTTTTTTTTCCCGTAACACTTTAAAATGTAATAGGTTGCAAGGGACGATGTTGCATGCACCATGAAAATACCTTTGCTTCTATAATGTTCACAGCAATATAATACCGAGCTTCCCTTGACTCATCTGCATGGTTCAACCGAACTGAAAACCGAGGAGGTGGGACCCATGTGGGAGTTGAATCATCAGGATGCAAAAGTTCTACATTCTCAGAATTGTGCTCAAATTTCTTCAGATAAATATCACATCCAAGTTTATTTTCTATAATTATGGTCTGGAAATCATCTTCATCCAGTGCAGAAAGTGCAGATTCATTCCCGTAACTGACACTATCTTCCTGTAAAAAGAAACAGATATTATACATTCTAACAAGCTTGCTGATATAACAATATACTCCCTCTGTTTCAAAATGAATGACGTTTTAAAAAAAAAAAATTGTTTCAATTTATATGACGTTTTACCCAATTAACACAAAAATCAATGAGTCAGCCGGACTCTTCATCTTCCTTCCAATTTTAAAAACATTGTACTTAATTTTCTATCCAATGAAAGAGGGCATTAATCTGAAAACGTATACTATTGAAAAAGCAAAGGGCAAAGCAATCATTGCACTCATGTACAATTAACATTATCTTAATTCTTGTGCATTCACTTAGAACGACCATTAATTCGGAACAGAGGGAGTATGCCTCACTTCACCTCATTTATCTTGGCAGCTTTCTGTTCAAATTCATTTTGTCTTCTCCAGGAAAGCATAGCTTCAGAGAAAGTTTCTAGGTTGGCAGCACTGATATTTATATTTAAGACACTTGTAGCAGCAATGCGCACCCTCTTTCCAAGTCCAGGATTCGGGTGTACATTTGTCTCATAGGTTTCAAACCTGAAAATAAACATGATATCAGAACCAATGGTTTTATGATAGTTTGTCCAATAAACAAATCCTAAACAAGAATACAAGAGACAAAATAAACCCAAATGAAAAAGACTTGTTTATAATTTTATCAGCAGGGTTAAATGTAGTGGTTTACAAGCAATCAAGTAATTACTTGAAGATTCCATCGAAAGGCTCCACAAGTGGCTCCCATGACTCTAGTTGAGCATTAAATGTTGACGCAGCCATGGAAGATACTAGTACAGCATTCATTGCCTCACTTCGGCCATGTGTTGCAAGTTTGATGTTGGCTATGGTCATGTCAAAAAGAGGTGTCATCTGGAAAAAAAAATGGTGCAGACAATATAAGGATGGCAACCACCACATAGATAAAATAATACTTTAGTCTTCAACCATCAATGATTACCATTCCACATAAACTATCAAGAACAGTCACAGAGAAACATCTGAGCTTCATATCAGCTGTAACATTTTCACGGGGTTTAGGCTTCACAAAATCACCAATAGCAAATGCTAAACGACTTGATGGCTTTTTCAGATCTGGACGGGCCAAGAATGTATTGCCCTGATAAATATGGCAGAACAATCAGACTCATCAATCAAATTGACAATTTATACTGTCCAATATTTGAGTAAATATCACTGCATATCACATATACAAATACATACAACTAACAACTTAAAACATCAATATCACCTGATTTTCAACCTTCCATAAACTCCAACAATGAGAAGTTTTCGAATTGAATGATTTAGAAATGGGAACCTCAAGTATGTTAGCTGGACTAACAAGATCCATTCTTGGACAGCAAAATACATCAACTCGAGGTGGTTCATCAGTTCTGGTCACAACACATCCTATAGATGCATATCCAGGAGGTGCAATCGGATACCAAAAGAAAGCTTCATCTACACCTTTCACTATTATTTGAGCAACTTTTGTAAATTGGACAGGCTTTGCAGATACTTCTGGATTATCAGCCAAAAATATTATGCCAAGTGAAGGTGGCTCTAACCTGAAAGGATACGCGACAGTGTTAGAACAGGAAATTTTATTGAAAAACTACATAAACAAACAGATATAAGTGGAAAATAAAGTTATCTGACCCCTCAGTGATACAATCACCCAATACAGAATAACCAGGACGGGCTATAGGCCTCCATATTGAGACTGGGCGACGGAGTTCTCCACCCTTGTCCCACCAAATCCTTTCAAAATTTGGGGTTGAGATACAAGAATTGTTTGCTCTGGAATATGATCGAACAATATCCCATCCAGATGAGCCTGCAGAATGATTATTCACTCCCTGATTGTCGAACCCTGAATCTGCTTTAATTCTTCCTGAAGAATTAAGATGCCAATTTGTGTTCCAGAGAAGACTCTGAACTAGGTCATAACACATCTCACTGGAAGGGTGATCAACAGAAGGATGAGCATAAAATGATCCAACAGAGTTATCTAGGCGCCAAATGCTAAATCCAGATGGCATATGAGAGCTTGAAGGAGTGTTGTATATGCATCCCGAATATGTTGTTGACGTCACAAGATCCTCCCGTACACAGTAAACAATGTGAGTAGGTGGTGGCTGATTCCCAATATTTGCTACACAGCCAACTGCTTTGTATCCAGGTGGTGCAATAGGAAACCATAGTGAACATTCGACATTTGTGTCCATGGAGCTTTGGTTTCCGACTCCTTCAATGGAAGATAGTGAACCAATTAGTGAGAAACTAATTGGTTTCCGAACGCGCCCATAGGCGTTGCTCATAGCCATAACCACTTGTGAGGGAGGAATTGGCCTGAAATAAAGCATATTAAACAGCACGGAAGGCATGAAACATAAAATAATGAAAACTGGATCCAGCCATTCAAAAAAATGACAATGAAATGACAATTCACACCCCAAATTCTTGACTGCTTTCACAGTTTCTTGGTCCCTTTCATCATGACTTGAGTGCAAGAAACAAAATTTGAATTTGATGATAATTCCATCCCGAAATAGAACAGTTGCACGGAAACAGAAGGTTATCTTGCACTGGTGAAACAATCCCACAAGTCTCTTTAAAAAATTCTACTCAGTTAATGCTCTAAAACTTCTTGTTAATTTTTATATTTCCTATCAAAACATAGGAAATCCCAAACAGTTACAAGGCTCAACATAAAAATGTTTCAACTAAACCCCTAAATGTTTTACCAAATGGCAAGCTGTGCAAGATCGGTATCAAACCAACAGGTATCCTGTAGTTATAATGGCCGAATTAGCTCTTTCGTACTGCTTCTCGTTATTAAGAAAAGGTAACAAAGATAGAATATGAGAATACAAAAGAATGGAGATATAAGACAATCCTGGAGGCTGGGCAATCCAACAGAAGAGCAGAGACAATTTCAAATATACCAGGATAAAGTGTATAGCTTGAGAACTAGCCAAAATTCACACGCACTTTTCTTTGCAATAAACATTCACAAGACACAGAATGACAAGTGAATGACAAGAACTGTGTAGCCTCCTAAATGGTCATCAAGGGTGCGCTTTGCACAACAGCGGTAACTTTGTATCAAAGCGAATATGTTACCTAAATCTCAATTGATCCAAGATATAATGTGTACCTTGATGTTACACAGTCTCCCAATATAACATAATTTGAAGGCGCACGAGGTCTCCAAAATGTTAAATTGTAATGTGATCCATTTTCTGCAAGATCGGAAAAAGTCGTGTGAAAATAGCATAGAGACTATTACTACAAATTATTTTTAAGAAAAACATGGCCAAACAAAACAACTGATTATCTTTGTCAAGGGGTTGGGGGAATAACCTGTTGGTGATACCCAAATTCGCTCATAATTAATGCAGGGAGCCAGAGGATTCGAATCTCCATACTGAAGGGCCGTGGCAACTTGATTTTGGAGGTTAAGTAAAAGAGAAATCACACTCAAAGAAAGATGAAAATGAACATCACTAGATATCAGAGACATATTTATCTTATCTTTAACAGATGTATATCCCCCTGAAATATCTACAGGATCAAGAATCACAAGACCCGATCCAGCCTCAATACTTAGATCCTTTATTAGTGCCCGGACCCATGTATCATCTTCTTTTGATGCATACCTATTGAAGATGGATGAAACTTCAGAATATACTTGCTAAATAGCTTATAGACATTCAAGAAAACAAATGCATTCAAAATGATGTATTACCTAATTATTTCAAAAGATGATTATAAAGTAAGAAGTACAATAAGTTACAGGATTCTCTATTTCTGAGAAACATCTAACTTGTAAGATAACATTTTTTATACTGCGATAAAAAATGTTATCTTACATTTGTAGAAATTTCAAATAAACTCAGGTTCCTTGATATGATTTATTACATGCTTTAATTATGCAATTCTCTTGTTATCAGATGCCTAGTTCTTCACTATTTCCATAGTGGGATGGTATAGAGCCACTAATTTCAAAATCATAAAACTAATCCGATGCATCCTCAGAGACGGACCTTTTAATCTTTTACGAACTCTGTATCATCAAATATGCATCTATTTCTAAGAAACATCTAGCATCTTATTATGACAGATGATATGGTGACATACTTTATACTGCGAGCAAAAAATGTTATCTTACATCAGTAGAAGCTTCAGATAAACTCAGATTCCTTGATAGGATTTATTATGTAATACAGGGAACAAAAATGTACAGAAGTAAAATAAAATAAAATGCAGAGACCATATACTTAGTACTCACATTAAGCTCAGATCCAATTTTGCCCGAAGAAGCTTTTCACCATGCAATGAATCAGATTGAGATGACTTTGTACCATCATAAAATGTAAGTTCAGGGCAAACAACCTTAAAAGTCAAGCAAAAGATATTCTGATTAAGAACACATAAAAAGCAGAATTCAAAAAATGAAATGAATCACGAATGCCCATTTGGTTCAGTACCATAACCAGACACAATATCAATCTTAAGCATCAGGAGAATGACTAGGATGCCAGAAAGCAATACCAACGACTGTAACAGTACTATTATGTACCTGGGCCTCAAATGTCAAGCTTTGTGTCTTCCTCAATTCACCATCATGACAACTTGTGGAATCAGATGTGTCAGAAATATCCTTAATGTAATCCAGACCTTTATTATCATCAACAGATGAAATCTTGTCCAGCAACACAACGTCAACATCATCTTCAGTAGAAGTGGAATAGCTGCTATCATTGCTTAAATATGTATATTTTCTTAACAGGTAACCATTCTGGACAAAAACAAATAAATGCATGTATTAGCAGTCAAAAAACTAATGGTCTTGCTATTTCCTACGTTAAAGATTAGGCATCCCACCTCTCATTATTTGTATTGACCGGTAACAGAAGATAATGCACGTGAAGACTGAAGAAATTATATACAGTAGTGTGTAGAGACAAGAGGCACAACATACATCAGATTAAATTCATTAGGTGATCTCCAAATCATTCAGTGATCTCTAACTGTGCAAATCTAAAAGAATCATAGCATTTTATTCTTCACCATTCCGTTTCTTCCATGCTTTGTTGTAATTCGTGCCACTCCCAAATTCCAACAAAAATGAAAATTAATAATAAAAGTGATGAAATTCGCGTTGTGTCGACATGCACAAAACCTTTTTATCATTAAATATTCAGAGCAGATCACACTTATGCTCCTTGTAATCTGTTCAAGGCTAGTCTATCTGTTACCTGCTAATGCAGCATAACTTAACACTGTCCAAATTTTACTGAATGTTTCCCTCGTAAAATATTACAAACATTCTTTAAATGCAAATCAAGAAAGAGACAGAATCAGTACCTCAATTTTCACATTCACAAAGCGTAGCCTCTTTCCACGTCCAATAACAATAATTGGTTGTGAACTTAAAGATTGTGATTCCCCACCATCTGCTTGTTCCCTTAAACATAACGTCTTTCCACACCCATCGTAGACAAATTCATCAACTCCAGGACAATCAGCAATCAACTGTTGAGTTGGGGACAGCTCCACAATGTCTTCTTGTTGCTTGTAAATAGGAGTAGAGAGTACAATGCCATAGTTTTTACAAATAGGATCATTCTTAGGGTTCATTAACTCCTCCCTACCAGTTATTGTTCCCAAAGACGGAACAAAAAATTCAACGACACCAAGAAGAAAGTCTGGCACAACAAGAACTCGAGGTTGCTGAATCCGTACAACAGATGACTGCGATGATGCTCTCCAACGGTAGTCAAATAACAACATGGTTGCAGTGGGTATATCGGCACCTGAAAAAGCTATAGATTGTGATCTCAAAAGATTAGCACTACTAGAGGAAAACGAGAGACCGCCTCCAGATGGCCTATATACATCAGCAGACGGTCCAAGCATCAGCCGCATTTCGGGTTTTGCCTCTTGGCGAAGATCCAATATAGAGAATTTTGGAACAGTAACATAGAGGTCTGCTTCAGACAAGGAAGTCATGCGATACGAGACCCAAAGTTCTTCAAGCTGTGACATAAAGAAAGATGTAAATTTAAAAAAGAAGAAGAAGAAGAAAGCGACAAAGTAAACAAGAATAAAGAAAAGGAATAAAGAAAAAATTATTAAATGAAAGGTAATAAACTGACAGTTATTTGTGCCAATCTTGACCCTTCATTTGCAGAATTACACAACTCTAACCGTAAATGGTTGATTCTAACTCCTGCAATCGTAACTGTCTGAGATAACAAATTTTGACTAGTTGTATTGACTTTATCCACCAACAGCTTCATTGAATCTTCTGAACCAGGTTTGGCAGAACGGAAACTCGGTGGAAGTACTGGTTCCTCATTAAGATTTGTAGTAGCGCAATTCAGAATTACATGATACTCTTTGTCCAACATCAATATGTGCAACAATTCCATCTGTTTGAGATGTATAATAAAACAAAAGCAAAGGGTGTTAAAACTTACAAACATAACTTGTAGTTTGCAACAAGTAATAGCCATGGACAATCTGCCAAATTTCTAGGCACAAACATTCTTGCAGTAAGTGGAAGTTGTTAAAACAGCGAGAACTAGGTGGTGTTTAAAACCATTTATATGATCAAACAGACTGCAAATGAAGCATAAGGTGCAAGTTTGGGGAAGAAGTGCCACTCTCATGAGTGAGTTTTGTAACGCAGAAATTGAAAGTGTCCCACATTTGGTTCCAATGCCCTTTTGTGAAAGAAGTTAAATTCTACGTTTGGAATTGGAATTGGATTGGCAACAGGGAGGACAACATTAAGAATTGGCTAAGCTTGTTTGCTAGGGAACCAGTTGGAAGGAGAAAGTCAGCGATCTTTCAAAGCAAGCACATGAAACCCAACAGAACTAACCTTAAATATTAAATAAAAAACATTTCATATCAGTGAGAATGTTATTATAAGCTCATCATAAACAAAAGAAAACAAGTGAATAAAAAATTATCTCAGTACTAAATTCTGCCCATACACAAGGACAAGGAACCAGCATGATCTGCAGGATCAAGGAACCAATAGGATATGCACTTTTCACGAAAATATTACCTGTACTTCCATTGAGATTGTCGGAACCTTTTTGAAAACATCTCTTAAACTGCGACGGACATATATAACAAAACCATGGCCTTCATGAATCATTGGTTTCCCAAGAACACCATCAATTCCTACTGCCATGTTGATTCCTTCAATCTGCGAAATAGTTGCATTATGAGAAAAACTAGTATAATCCCCGCACAAGGAGTGACTTTTTAAAATATCAATTTGAACTACTCATTTATATTTTGATATGGAGGGAGTATATAGACATAGATTTAGATTATATATTAATTCAATATTTTGAATTACACCCATTGATTAAATAATGTTAAAATATGTTCAGGAATTTTTTTTAAAAAAACTACAATTAATGGATTTTTTGTTCAAATTATTCAAGGCGGGTATAATAAATAGCAAAAATTGAAAAAGTAAAACTATTTAGCACAATATTCAAAACTCCCCATATAAGAACGGATTCAAACTGCATCTCTTCTTCAACTTTAAAAATAATTGCGGAACTATCAAAAAAATTCTTATTATAATTTGATTGGTTGAAAAACCAACAATTAATGTGGTGATGACACACATCAAGAATGCTGCTCATTTAAAAGTAGTATATAAATGATCCAAGAAAAAGATCATCATATAATTCTCTTTATAATATTACCTCGGCACGAAGAACATCAAGATGGACAGCAGATGGATCATTATCAGGACATCCATGCCAGATAAGCTCATTTTTTACTTCCAGCATCCCAAGATCAAGCTGTATAAAGCTGCAATATTACAACAAATTTTCTGTAGTCAACAGCAAATTGCTTTATAAATTGAAATAGAGGAAAGTTAACAGAGCACATTCTGGGATTCGCTATTCTGAATTATTTTGTATTTTGTTTGTTGGGTTGTCCAAGCCTACTTTTAGGCCTTGTTATTAAGCTAGTGATTTAAGGTCAATGCTATAGGCATTAGGTTTTGTTACCTAGGCTACGTTTATGGGTTACTTTGTCTTTTGGGTTCCTTTGTTTCTTGTATTTATAGGGGGCTGATACAAATCATACAATCCCAGCTAAGGAGGAGGAATTCTAAAAATAACTTATAGTCTATTATCTTATTAATTGAGTCTGTTATCTCATATTTCAGGAAATAAATCCTTATTTCTGGGGTAGTTTATCATACTCCCTCCGTCTCGCAAAACTTGTAGCTTTAGAGTAGTAAACTTGTATCAAAAAACTTGTTGTTTTAGCTATAGTTATTATCTTTATAGGTAATGATTGCTCTTTTTATACGGCTCTGAGTGCTGGCCTATCACTAAAGCGCAAGAACAGAAGTTGTAAGTTGCAGATATGAGAATGCTGAGATGGATGACTGGGCACACGAGACTCGATAGAATCCGAAATGCTGACATCAGAAGAGAGGTTAGAGTTGCGAGTATTGTGGACAAATTGCGGAAGTCCAGCGAAGTCCAGATTACGCTGGTTTGGGCACGTCAGTAGGAGACCTGAGTCGGCTCCGGTTCGTAGGTGTGAAATCCTAAATTTGGGAGATAGGGAGACCTAAGAAGAGCTGGCCGGAGGTTATCAGACATTATCTTATTCTGCTGAACCTATCGGAGGATATGACTTCGGATAGAGACCACTGGAGGAGGAGCATTCGAGCTGCTGATGTTTAGTGTCATTTGCTTTGGTTTTGATCTGAGGTGTGTTCTCGTGCCATTGTTTACTTTCTTGCTTCTTCCCTACGCCTTCTCTTTCCTATTCCCTGCTGTCTCTGCTTCCTTCTTTGAGTCATACTGCTATGTGGTTATTGCCCTATCGTTCTGGGTCTACCGGAAACACTCTCTCGATCTATTCGGGGAATGAGTGCGTACATCCTGACCCCCAAACCCCGCTCTATAGCGGGATATACTGGGGGTTGTTGTTGTTGTTTGATTGCTCTTTTTATAGGTAATAATTGGTGCTTTTAGGTATTTTATCCTATAAAAGTAAAGGAAATATAGGTATTATTAATAAGTATGCATAAAGCTAAAACTACAAGTTTTGCGAGACGGAGGGAGTATAATCTTGTGTTTCCTAATTCTATCGTTGAGAAGAAAAGTCTTAAGTTAGTACAGGCCTATATAAGGTCGTAGATAGGCCTATATAAGGCCTTAAGTTAGTAGGGGCCTATATAAGGCATATATAAGGTCGTTGAGAAGAGTCATAATCTCCTCATTGCGAGATCCTTGCTTGATTGGTTTCCTGTGTATGAGATCCTTGTACTCGATGGGTTCTATCAAGGGTTCTACCAATGTAATTGATGGCTCAACGGAACTTCTCTTCTACAGCTCTAAATAAGTAGTTTTTCTACACAGATTTTCTTCTCTCCTTCCAATAGTTTTATCAGCACACATGTTCCCCAAAACAAGGAACCTCACGACTTGACTGCAAGCCATTTTTACTAGCCCGACAATGGCATGATGTGTGGATTTCAAGATTTACAAACTCAGTTTGAGGGGGAGTGTTGGATAAATTGGTTTTACTTTTATGTCACAAATTAGTTGGTTGTTGCATTTAATGTGTTGCTTTAGTTTAAATTTTCTAGCTGGAGGTTTATATTTCCTAGGGTGTTTTTCTAGTAGTTATTATGTCTTTTGTAGCTTTAATTTCAGACTTTATAGCTTCTCTTGTAAACTTTAAGGTCATCTCTTGTCTTTAAATAGTTGTTTTCTTTTTGAATAATATGATAAGACAATATGAAGAACTTAAACTTCTCTTTGTTCTTCCTCAAGATTCTCCCAAGATATGTTTCCGCTGTAATGATCTCAGTTTTACTAACATGATGTATAAAGCCAAGCCTTGTGAATCTCACAGAAATTAATCAACAAAATCAGGGAATGGCAGTATTCCTTATCACCAAAACATCTAAATATCGATTCCAGTGTATATACCTATTTCTAACTTTCTAAGAGGAAGGGACCACGACAGTTTATTAAGCGGGCGAGTAAGCCTTATCTATTATCAGCCAGCTCAAAAGGAGTGTATATATTTGTAATTCAGAAAGCTAATAAAACAGAAAGTAAAAAATTAGATACTTACTCTTTGCTCCTCGAATCCTTTGGAATAACGATTATGGGGGTGTCAAAAGAAAGATCCAGTTTGATTGCTGATGCCCCATCTACCTCATATTTTTCAATAAACCATTCAAGACCAACTTTGTCCACCAGTTTAATTACTTCCTCTGTTTGTGGTGTTGCCAGTCCCATAAAGTAGGCAGTAAACTGCAAAAGATTATGAACATCAAAAGCAGAAATATGAAAAGTTTTCGATAAAAACAGAAGAAAATATACAGCAGGTCAATGCCTTAGCAACAGAAAGTTCATCCCAAAAATGCTCAATTTCCATGAAGAATATTCAGACTGACCTCCTGGACAAATCTATAGAGGAACACGATACGAACGCCAGATAGCCTACCACACAAACTATAATCGTGTCCTTCATAATCCTCATCGTCACGACTGTATGACTTGAATGTGATCTGGAAAAGGAGGTTGGATCAATATCATAACTTTTTTAAAGGCATTTTCACTGAAAAATCAAACATATGCTAAATACCTTGATAAGTGATTCAACACCAGGATTACGGATGTCACAAAGCCAGCCCCAGCAATGATCATCGCCTAGAGACTTATCACACAGTCTAAGGTTGCCCAGTGTGCTTTCAATGGACATAGAACAAGGATGAACCTACCCAAGATAGATTCAGCATAATCAGACAAAGTAACATAGGCAAAGGAAAGAAAATAAAGCACTGTTCTCTTCAGAGAAGATACTCAGCAACATATAGGACTAGTAACAAATTCTCCTGATCACTATAGGAATGTTGAGTCAATTGCACGATCATAACCATCTACCAAAAGTCGAGTAAGGGAAGAATCTTCATTTTATAAATGCAGAAACTCCTGGTGCAGCACCATTGAGTATACACGTCAAAGAACAAAGTTGAGTCAATTGGATGATAAAGTGACAAGCAATTCATGTAATAGATGAGGCTAAGGCACCGCTAATTCAAAACAATGCAAAACAACGCCACCAATTCAACACATTACAGATTCAGAGATCTAAAATAAAACCTATATCACTTCTTTGATCTTGTCCAGTAAATCAAGAAAGAAGGCTCCAGCCTGTTGAGCCATGAACTGAAAATTTTATGTTTGAAAGAGGACAAAAATCATGAAATATCTTCTTAAAGGAAGGAAGACCAACTGACACACACTGATCAAGGCCAAAAACAGATCAAAGTGCACACGTCATGATTAAAGGTGAATTTTAAAGGATTTGCTAAAAAAAATTATTTCCTTTGGAAAGCAAGAAAAGGCTAAAAATAAGTAAAAATATATTAAAAGACCTAATCCTAGTATTGATGACATTGTACACAGGATTAAGATACATGTGTACAAGATAATGCTTGCCTCGTACCCATGCATTTTAAGCTACATGGCTCAAACCTATCTGACTTTTGGCTTCGTGGCTTGGACATGGCCTTTTTTGTACAAGTCCATTGTGATCACCAGGGTACACCCTGTTTAGCTGTCTTTTTTATCTTTTACAATATCTTTTACTTTAAATGTAAGAAATAGGTGAGTCGGCATGACACGAAAGCACTCACAGCACCGTATCAAATTTAAAGGTGAGACAGTGCACATCAATTTCTTTATAATGAGCTACAGTAACTCTCTGCCTAACATCCAAACTGTACTCTTGGATCATGCCTTTTCTCATAACTGAAACAGAAAAGACTGTTCATGTTCTCTTGCCCAACTCCAGTGTTGCTTCTTTAATAACCAAAAAAAATGCACCAAAAAAAAGACAGGAAAAGAAGTTATTTTGCCAACAGGTTACCTTAACATCGATAACAAATCTTTCTTGGATAAACATAGCTAGCTGAGAACCATCCTCTTTATTCAGGAAAACAGTCACACTGTCCACTTTCATGCTTAGATTAAACACAACTCGTGATTTACCATAGCCTAACAAACCCTTGACATAAGCATCACTATCAACCACCTTCTCCCTTTTTGGTGTTAGTTCGTTGACTCCATCGGTTGTGGCAGCATTTTCACTTACTTCAGAATTAGCAGAACTCATGTCCAGCCCAAACCCAATTAATGCCACAACTGTGGGCCGGTTAACAAAGAACTCCAAAGCGGACATGCAAATACTCACCTGCAAAGATGCAGTTCAGCATTTTATCATAGAAACCTTCTAATAATAAAATAACAAAAATAATTTCCTTTTTAGTCCAATGAATAGGATATTTGGGAATGCACAGGGCAATCCAGAGGATCAATCAAATGGACTGAAAAGTACCTGTGTATCAATACCATCATAATCTAAGGAGCAAGGATCTCTGGTTATAAAGATCACTGTTACAAAATCCGAATCATCAGTTCCCAAAGCCTCGTAAAACGTTTCCAAAGGTGACCCTATTACTTTTCCAGATCCTTTATCAGGAGAATCAACATCCATAAATTCCAAGGAGTCAGAATGAACATTACTATCGGAAATAGGGTTGAAATCTTGCAAGGCATCTGTGAAAATATCTTCCTCCTCTCCAAATACTGAAGCAAACTCCTTTGCTTCAGAACCAAATGAAACAGGAGAAGCTAATGCTTGGTCATTTTTTACAACTGAATAAAATAGGTATTGAGAAGTTTCTGTTGAAACACTTTGCAGTTCATCTTTGATTCTCAAGAAGTGAACCTTCATCTTGACCCTCATGTCACCTTGAGAACGTACAACATGCACCTATGACAAACAAAAATGCACTCAAGCAAACATGATATGAGCATAATGAATATTTCAAACGAGAAACAAAATCAATTAACATATGTTCTTAAGAGAATACAAAATTAACATATGTTCTGAATACAAAATTAACAATGGAAAGCGAATGCTGTAACCCTTTCAAAGAATCTACAAATATGCATCCATCCGTGTAAAAGCAGTACAATTTCTTTGGAAGAAATTCAGTGTTGCACATCACAGTTTAGTTAGAAAGGAGGGAGTTGTCATACTAAAGACTAGAAACTTATTATCTATTCAGACACTATAATAATTTCATATTATCAACTCTGAATATCAAAAGCTTGAATTTGTCTTTATATCCATCCAAATATATGAAACTTGTTTAATTAACATACGATTTAGTATTATCTTATTAAAAAAAAAATCATCTACTGTGATTTTAAAAAAAAATCTTATCACCCTATAAAACTTGTAACCTAGAACAAGAAGGTTATTGGTTCATGCTTCACGGTGAACCAATTTAAAGCAGTGTATTCGATCGGCATAGCTCGAGTACCAAGTAGAAACGAATGGGTGAAGGTTGATATGTGATACATGATACTTCCACCTACACTGAAGAGACCAGCAGGTAGACCTCAGAAAAACCGCATAAGGGCTTCAGATGAACCAAAAAAGAGAGACAAAGTCCCAAGTGCACACTGTGTATGTATGGCCACCATAGAAATACATATAAAAACGCTGTAGCACTTGAAGAAGTGCCAACTTTCGTTCACAACTGGCGCAAGAGTCCAGAGATATAAGGTCTGTCTATAGCTGATTGATTATTAAATTTACTTGATCATTTTTTATAGTTGCTAATATTTAAATGCAAATTTTAGGGGTGAAAATGGAGGCAACAAGCGGAAAGCATGTCCACCAACCATCTTCATGATTCAGGAAAGCAGAAAATCTGCAGTTCTTACTTGCAGCAAAATAAGGCATTTGCCGTGTTCAGGAATCAGGAGTTCAGGTAACAGTGGACTATCAGAATACTCCATCCATTAAGCAAAACATTTCGTTTAATGAAGTGATTCTTGTCAAGAAAAAGATGTCATTTTATATATTTTGGTGTTTAGCTTCCACAATTTCCCTTGTAGTTATTAGTGGATAGTCGTAATTTTTAAGAAAGTGGAAAAATAGAGAAATACATGAGGGTATAATGATATATTTGTTTGCCTCCTGAAAATTTGTGTAAATGGGTAAAATGACATGTTTTGCTTAACGGAGGGAGTATTATTTTACATACAAGGAGGAATTTTCTCAACATTGAATTGCGATTTCCTGAGGTTTATGTTTTTAATCTTTTTGTCAGTTCATAAAGTTTTGTTGAACTCAATTTTTTTTCATCCATAAAAGAATACATAAGGAAACTTAAGACTAAAGCCAAGTTTTGAGACAAGATTGTTTCTTACTACACTAATCATTTTGTTTCAAGCTGCCTGCAATATATGGTATGGGCTGCACTGCCTAATTCGATTAAAATGATTAACTCCCCATTTGTTATTTAGCAAGGAAAGGTAATGGATAACCTCATGATTCTAGTCCATATTTAAGTTCAAATTCATTTATCAAAATTATAACCATTACCCTCTTATTTTTCATAAAAAATTTGTTTCCCTTCCCCCAATTTCATTCCCTAATTTTAGCTTAGGGTAACCATATCCCCTAGCATGATCTAACCATTTCCATCTCCCCTCCTCTATAATCATAAAAAAGAGATGATCAAATACTTTTTACATATAAAATTTGATTCATCCCCTTTTCATTCCTTACTCTACAAACAAAAAAGCCATGAGTTTGTCTGTTATTATAGGCTTTCATATAGTGTATGATATATTTCTAGGATACTTCAATAATTTAATGGATACAAAAGCTCAAAAAGCATAAACTCAGATAGAATAGACATAACTGTTCTACGTGAAAATGTAATGCAAGTAAAAAAGGATTCGGAGTTCTTTTGTTTTTTAAGGAAACTACAATGCACTTCTTCTGGCCTCACAAATGAAAAGTGCCAAGAGGGATTATTCCTAAACCTATAGGAGTAACCAAGTAAGAACCCTTGGTTATTGGAACGAAATCATAAATATGGAGGCAACACATACCTTTCCTCCACCTGCGAGAACCTCCACAATAAGAGTCTCTTTAAGATTCTCCTGCTCACCATCCCCAAGCTAGGGATGAAACAAGTGTCAATCACATCATCCTTTGTAAATTTATTTAGAAGAAAAACAAATTGAATGCATATTTATGAAACCAGGGAGTAAACATTTAGATGCAGAAAGCTGACACTTCCAGCTCAAACAAAATAATATATTCAAGATACATGGAAGAAGCAGAACTTTCATGTATAATTGGCTAGGAAAATGATTACAGCAAATGTATCCCGGAAAAAAAAAAGTACCTTTCCATACATAAAGAACTTGGATTCTGTCAGTGTTCCATTAACGACAAGATCAGCAGGTTTCAAGTTAGAGAGCTGAGCTTCAGAGAAATCGTTCATGTCATCCTGAGACTCTCCAACCATATCCATTGAAAAAGGAGCCTAAACCGAAATAAAATTTCACGCAATTTTCAGTTATAAAAATATAGTCCATGAAAACAATGCCTGCAGACTAGAGCAATACTTGAAATAATGACGAAGATTCTTACAGATGCTTGATATGTTGCTTTAGTCATTCCTTTCAGCCAGATCAATTTATCATCCTCGTTCTCGAACTCCATAATTAATGTACTAGATGATTCAAGCGCCTGGGAAAAAATTAAGGGGCAAGGACTCAGAAAAGAGTATGGATATGCACTAGCAATACTTCATTCATCTTCTGCATATTTAATGGCGCCTACACAATAGTTTATACGGAGTACTCCGTATGTCATAGACTCAAAGTGGCAAGTGAGAATAATTCAACCACAAATGGCAAAAAGACGTAAACAACTATGTTTTGATGCATGTTCAACGAGAGAAGTGACTCTAATAGCTCCGCTTTCCCACACCTTTTTCTAAATAAATACAAGGTTTGGTGGGGAAGAACCTAAGTTTAAAAAGTTTCTCACTTCTCTCTGGTTTCAGACCTCACGGAACTTTTTCATGTCATCCGCAAGGAATGAATATATAACATTTTCTGCTTAATATAATAGACAATAAAAGCAACCAAATCTGCAGTATTTCGAACCTCGGATGAGAATAAGACGAGATATGTCCCTTTTGGACTGAGAGACGTAATCGGGCTAGATATATCATTTTGGATGGAAAGACAGAGATTAAAGTTAGATATATCAGTTTTGATTCAGAAACATTTAAAGCCACTTTAACTAGGTAGCAACTAAGTTTGAACATTCTATAGTTTTTTGTCCTTTGCCTTTGTTACCGAAAGAGGATAGCCTATCCACTTGTAGAGATTTCCTCTCCATAAATTTTTCTCCAAATGGAATAAATTTTATTAAAAGAATAAAGCAAGCAGCAATGATACTGCTTAGCACATAAGAGGCATCCAAATATCCAAAAGAGATGGGCACGGGATTCAGTTCAACCCGCAAAAAGCAGACACCAGATTACTTACTTTGTGAAAGTCCATGCCTCTTAGACAAACAGAGAGACATAAAGCTGACCCACCAACACTTTCTGATGGAACCTCACAAACTTGTTTGCCGGCCATACTGAGAAATTTTCAAATCAAAATGTAGAAATGAGGGAATGAAGAAGGAAAAAAAATCAACTTGCATGCAAACAAAAGGGAACATAAGTTCTGAAAGACATCATAATTGAACATTACAGTAAGTTGGCACATAAAAAAAAACATAAACCACTTTGAATGGACAATATCAGACCTCAAGGATTGCTGATAACTCTGTGCACTATCCGATTCCAGAACATAAAGGTACAGTCCAGATAAAACAAGGAAACAAGTTTGCCAAGTCGCAAGAGTGTGGCCGATTCCCTAAATAAATCACATGAAATAAAAAGATGCTGAACATCAAGAAACAAGAAAATAGATATCAACAGCAGTGCATTAACTTATAGATTGCATACCTTCCAGACCAATATTCTGGCTTCTATCGCCAAATCTGCTGGAAACCAAGGGGCAAGGAATGGCTGGGAATCTGCTCCTTGAGCTTGTGTGCTGCTTTGCAATGTATTGCACAATATATTTACCAAGTTAGACAGTCTTGAATATCTCTCAGGTGACATGTGAATGCCGAGACTAGGCACTTGAACAGAAACCCGAGTAGATGGATATTTTGGATGGGGCACCTTTATCTGAAGCATTACCAACATAAAGAAAGAAAGAAAAATTGGAAAGACATAAGAGAGAAAATATTGCCATAGTGATAATATTTACAGAACATTTCACATAAACCTCAACTGTGCAGAGTTGTAATCCTGAGAATGAGATTCAAAGGAGTGCAGGAATTACCTGATCAAATACAACAGCCATACCACACCTATCAACTAGAGGACAAAAGCTATCAACATCAGTAAGAGAAGTTGAAGACATGCTATCCCCGGGTGGCATGATCAGAGAACAACCCTGACTCCCAGACCCACAGTCAGTGAAGAAAGCAGCAATATCTCTTCCAGAAATATAAAATCGAGAATACAGGGATTGATTCTCTTCATCTGGCAAACACTCCTGCATTTATGATGATTGCTTAATTCTAAGCAAAGCCAGAAGGTAAAAAAAAAAAAAAAAAAGCTTGGTATCCAAAAGAAAATAGGTTTTACCTTAGTACGCAAAGTGAAATGACCAAAATCAAGAAGAAAGTGGCTATCACATTCGGATGCAGCACGCGCTCGAATAGGTACTCTAACCTTTGGAGCATCAAAATCAATGTCTAGAGCAAACCTGAAATGGAAACAAAATTTGTAACATGTAGATTGCTTAGAGACATGTCTCCATCAATTTGCACATTTTCAAAGTGAGACGGAAGCATCTCATGATTTATTAGCATTTCTTTGGTAATATATAGATACTTGGATGGCATAAAACTTCTAATTTATATCATCAGCTATATATTTTTTATTTAGACCTCCAACACTGCATAATTTTAATTAATTTCAATTGCTGGTGCCATAATCACAAATCCCAGTGTTCTAAAAATCGCGCCTAGGCACCAGGCTCCCTCGGAATTTTTGCGCTGGGCGGGTATCTAGGCGAAGCTGAGAGCCAGCCCGCCTAGGAAGCCGTCTAGGCGGATTTGACCGCCTAGGCAGGTTAGGGTTGTAATTTTCCCCCAAATTGAATATGAAATTGAATACTTTCCAATTTCAGCTCTTGTTCACGCACGACTTCTCTCTCTTTGACTTGCTCGTTCGTCCAGGCGGCGACTCGGCGTTCTTCTTCATTTCTCTAAGTTGACGCCTCTCGGCCGGCGACTACCGTAAAGGCCATCCTATCCAACTTTCGGGCATTAAAATGCGTTTCAGGCGTGGATGGCCACCGCCTTCTGCTCCTGTTAACTTCCTCCTCCAATTTCTCGTTCCACAGCCTTCGACAGCCCATAGTTATGGCATTTGCTCCTGTTATCTCCTGCTCTTGTTCTCCTTCTCTAAGGCTGGCCTATTCTCTCAATCTCTCATCTTTGTCCTCTGAAATTGTGAATCAGACAGTCCTCGCCGCTCGGATAAGAGTTTGCATTGTGAATTTGTGCCGACTCGTCACTCGTCAGTCCTCAACTCCTCACTGCCGCCCTAACCTACGGCATTCTTCTCTTGCACTCTCCTCTCTCTCTCAACTTTGAAATCTTGCTTGGGTGATGTATTTGCTATTGTAGAGACCACTGGAGGAGGCGCATTCGGGTTTTTGATGTTTACTAGTTCGAGTCTGGGCATCGAGTCCTATTGTTTATGCTTCTTTTCAGCCTTTCTACCTGCTTCCTATTACCTCCTTTTCTACTGTTTGTCTTGTTTCCATGTGATTTATGTGGCTTATTGTTTTGGGTCTATCGGAAACATTCTCTCGAGTTGTTCGGGGAAAGAGTGCGTACATGACCCTCAGACCCTCCTTTATCACGGGATATACCGGGTGGTTGTTGTTGTCATTGTGAATCTGTATGTGAAGGCCGAAGGCTACTGTTTTTTTTCCCTCTTGTAATTGTGTTGCACTATTTTTTTGCCTCTTGTAATTAGCTTTGTCTGTGTAGGAGTGAAGGCTACTGTTTTTGTTTGCCTCTTGTGTTGCACTATTGGTTTTTTGGGCTCTTGTAATTAGAAATTTGGAATTAGAGTTGTCATTGTGATGGTGCACAATTCATTCAAATACTAAATGGATTTTTATGATTTGTGTTGTTAATTCACTTGTTATTGTTCACTTAGGTATCATGTCTAGTGGCGGTGATTAGATGATGTATGTATTTAAGTATTTTGTTTTGACTTGAAACCTTGAACTTATGGTTTTAGAGGATGTATTTAAGTATTTTAGGTGGTTTAAAGTTGTCAATCGACTCAATCAGATGCGTGCTTTTGTGCTTATTTACTCAGGTGTTAATTAAGGACCCTAAATTTGGGTTTATGGGCAAAATCCCACGTTTTACCTCCTCTAAAGTCTAGGGGAAAAGGCAAGGTTATAAGGGCCCCCGTGATGGAATCCTGTCACAAACCAATTTTCCCATAATTCCAACTCCACAATCTCCGATACATTCAGCCAGAACGAAACAGCATCATTGTGCCTTTCCAACTGTTCTCTTTACATTTGCCCCCTACACATGGTTGTTTCTGCTTGACAGCTTTATTCTCTAAACGAAACCCTAGTATTTTGCAATTTATATTTTAATATAGATAATAGATAACTGGTTATAGACAATACAATTCCCTGCCATCAGTTTTTGTACATTTATTTTTCTCTTCCTTTCTTGGTTATTCATGATGTCTTATGATTCTGCTTTTTTGTTGGGTTTTGTGTGCTTTTAGTTTGTTATATATTGTTAGACCATCTTTAATGGTGGTACTATGAGTACCATAACTAGTTTAAAAAAAAAGAAATAAAATTAAATGTCAGATTTTTTTATTAAACCAATGCAATTATGTGAGACGAGTATCATACATATGGTACTCACTTTACTAGTTCTCCCCCACTTTTGTATTTTTTATTTTTTTGTTAGGTTATGATACTCAACTAGAGTACTACAATTAAAGATGCTCTTAGCATACTTGCATGCATGTAATTATACTCTGTTTCTAGGTAATGATATAGGCCATTCAGTGTAATGTCTCCTAGTTAACTTTAACAGCTTTTACTTTTCCCACCCCATTGTTACCCTATAGCTTCTCTTATAAGCTTTCTAGCTAGTCTTTCTCTATATATTCTTTAACATTTCTCTTCTCCAACCTCCTCTTTTTACTTTCATTTATTTCTTTGGTAAGTGTGTTTGTGCATGTCTGTTCTCTATGGCATTACTGAGTCACTCGAAAACACCCTCTCAAAGTAGTCGGGGAAAGGATGCATACAACCCAGGGGTTGCTGTTTGTTGTTGTTTTTCCTTCTTTATTTTTGGAAGGGAGTAGTTTGCACATTTCATATACGTTCATTTTGTTAATGCCCAAAGCAAGCAGATGTTGAACAGCTGGAAGCAGGTCGGTAACCATAGAACCTCAACAAGTAAAAAATGAAATTGATTTTTCTTCTAAAGGCTAACCTGCTTTGTTCCTCCAACACCATTTGAAATTGTTCTTGAGCTCTACGAGTCACCATTTCAAACTTCATCTGGCCAATGATATTTGGTACCAGCCGTTAGCCTACTACTCTATATTTCATTTATGATATTAAAGTTCGATATATCCTTACCTGTAATGCTGTAGCAGTTTCCATTGCAACAGTGGGACTAACAGCATTGCTCCTCCTCATAAACTCCATCAGACGATCAAAACTTTCCACCAAAAACTACACAAATGTTTACAAGTATTAGCAATTGATTAAGGGTATAGAATATAACATAATAAGAAAATGTTGATGTGATAGCAAATTGCACCCTTTCTGCAAAGGGATCTTATCTTCACAAATATACTTACTAAAGCCTAATTTGATCAGGCTCTTCACTATCCATTACAGGATGTCAAAATTTTCTTAATAGATTCAGTTTTAGCTTAGATTTTAAAATGTCATTCTTTGCTCCTAAATGCATAAGCTGGACAATAAAGATTACTACTTGAAAACTTCTACAAAATAAACTGCAGGTTTCATATGGCTTAATCTCAACAGCTTACATCATCTGGCAAGTTAGCAAACAGTTCATACTAATTAGCATCAGATTTCTACATAATCTGATTAATGAAACCAACAACAAAACTGAACTGAACTTACTGTGACATGGCAAGGACACATTGTAGCCGACAGCCTCCAGTCCACATTCTCCCCCACAGGTGACTGCACAAAGCTAGCAGCTAGCGCATTCTCTTTTTGCTCATTACAGACACTCTGCCAACAATGTTTCATGAGTAAGCAACACTAGATCCAATCAAAAATAAATAAATAAAAGCAAGGAACAAGATCATTCGTCTGACATTACATATAAACTTCATATAATAGAGCTGGACTTTATACATCCCAGGGTAAATGTTTTAAAAAAAAATGCTCTCCTAGTAATTCTTCAGTGCTATGTTTTGAACTTCACAAAAACAAACCTGTGCTAGGGAGCCTTCAGGAGCTGACAAGCCATAATATCTCAATGATACATCACAATGGGTGCTTGAATGTTTAAGTTTAACAGAAACATTCAGTTGCTCAAATCGTCCACAGACAACTTCGGTTTCATTTATATCAATGATCTTGGCAGCAGCCTGACAAATTGCCACATCTATTAGGAATTTAAGCATGCTTTGTGAGTCCTTTCCTGAACGAAAGCTCATCTCTTCTTCTGGCTGATAGCTAAGAAGGTTATTAATGGCCTGCCACTCTTCTTTAGTCAATTTTTCTTCCGTTGATAAAGAAGACTCTGAACTATCTCCTGCAATATCATTTTCAGACTCTTCAACTGGAGAAGTCCTGATAAGAAAGGGAAGGGAAAGCTAAGGTTGCATGTATTTCAATTTCACCAAAAACAATGGAGTTGGATGAGTGAATAAGACAAGGAAACTATTGAAGAAAGAAAAGAGTGAGTCAGGCAAAAGGTCTTGCTGCAGACACAGACCAGCCTAAAGAAAACCAACTGCTCCTGCTGTACTGCCTCCGCAGAGCAGCTTCTTTTGACTTTGCTGACTCCACCTTAGCATGAGCAAGTAATCTGAACAAACAAATGTATATGTAAATATTAGATTTTTTTTCTTCCAAAAGGCACCTAGTATAAGGATTTCTGGAAAACACCTTATAAATATAATCCATTCAATTGAAGCACCAACCTCTATTTTCCACTCAAATGTTTCAATTTTCCAGTGACAATTTATTTTAGTGACCGAAATGTCCTTGTTTAACTAACATTTTTTTTCAATACACCTTATATAATAGAGTTTTTTTTAACAAACACCTTTTAACTTTTATTTTTTACAAAATACCTTATATAATATAATCCATTCAATTTAACCACCAACCTCCATTTTTCGGTCAAATGCTTCTTTTTTCCAGTGACAATTCCGTCAAAATCTTCAGAAAATTAAAATGGTATGGAACTCTACCTCCACAAAAGAATCACTTTTGCATCAAGGTCTCTCTCTATATGTCTCAGTTCTTGGTTATCAATGTCTGGTGTCTGCTGCAATGAGCCAACATACAATTGGATATAACGTCTCCGTAACAGACAAAGATACTTAATCTGCTCCCATGAAAATCTGTACCTGAAAAATTAAAATTCGATGAGCCTTTCATATAAAAGTATTGGAGACATTTTCCCCTTAAGAAACGTGATCAGTAAAGGAGCTACGCACATTTTCCTAGGCTGCAGAACCGCCTGAGCAGCAAAATGCCACCACAAATAAGGTCTCTCTGCAATTGGCACTTTGGGCCTCAAGTGTGAAACCTCGATATGCATCCTATATTTTGAAATAACCTCCAACAATTTAATCCAATCATAATATTGGGCCTGTGAACAAATAAGAAGCCAGAATATTCAGATTTCCATGAACAAAACCAAATACATATCTCAAAATCAACAACAACAACCCCGCTATATCCCGCTTAGAGAAGGGTCTGGGAGGCCGAGGTGTACGCACCCTTTCCTCGACTATCTCGAGAGGGTGTTTCGAAAAACATATCTCAAAATAACATTCAAAATGGCTTTGTCCATCAATTTGCATCAATTGCTATAAATATTAACCATAAACCCAATATTTCCCTCTCTTATTCAAGCAGCTCCAGAGAGCACCAAAGAAGGGAAGACAACGTGAAGATGTAAATGACCAATATCAAGGACCACTGTAAAGTCTGTAATTCTTAAACGAACATCACGTAGTTGTAGTATGCAACTTATACTACCTCTGTAATTGTTAAACGAACATCATCAAGGACAACCGATGCTTTTTCAAATGGAATCTCTACACTAGTTCGTTCTTGGCAGCCAAGGCGATGATATTTGAGGATTCCATTTATAGGCGACACAAGATAAGTGCGATTAAAGGCCCAGCAAGACTCCACTTTAGTGTCAGTTGCCGGTTCATTAATACCTTCTTCAAAAATCTGGCAAACATACACAAAGAAATTAATTGGAGTATCAACCAAGAGATCAAATTCAAATTCATCAACTAACCAGAAGAAAGCACAGGACTCATAAACAAACCTCAACCCACTCGGTTGGACCAACAGCTTCCCATTTCTTATCAATCTTCCATGGAGGTCTGTTAGAATCATGATATATTGCAAGCCTTTCCAATTGCAAGGACTGCATAAAGCAATCATATTCTAAGTTCAAAAGGCTAATGTAAGTCAAGATTCCAACAGCGATTCAATTTATAATGGCCATAACATAATATGGACATATATGAATATATGATGCACAAAATTCAACCAAACAGTGTCAAAGAACTGAACTCTTCTTTAGGACACATAAGTTCAGATGCTAAAATTACTCTTGCAACTCTTACGCTTGTAAGAGGATGGAAGGGGTTGTAAATTCAAGGAAAGGGAGATCTTCTACCATTAGCTTCAAAAATACCTTTGTATTTGCTTTAGGTTTAGGATACAGTGTTCCTTTCTCTTCTTTATGGATTCATGTATTTATGGCTCTCTTGAAAACAATTCCAATATATTGGTTTGTTCTTTCATTGCAATCTGCTAAGGAGGATGCCTAATCCTCCAGTATTCCTCTTTCTGATGAGTTTCTAGTAAAAAATCTAATTTTTATATTAAACATCTTCCAACCCCCACTTCTTACAAGATTTACTATACCTAACAATGTGGGAGGGAAATGGCTGAACTATCCTGATGAGACAAAGGTGAGCAGTTCTGAAACGGTAAATTTGTGTAACAAAGGTGAGCAGTTATGACAGACTGAGTGGTTGGATGGTGTCCAGAGAGGGGTTAGTCAAAGACAGAGGCAACAATAAGATGGGAAATTAGTGTAGGTTTCTCTTGTAGTGCTTGGTGGTTTTCTTTGGCTTGATTTTGGGGGATATATAGTTCCACTAGTTATGTTTCCTGACTCACATCCTATGTGAGGGTGATAGGCTTTGGAGATACTTTTTGGTTTTACACTAGACTCTTTGGATGGTCTACGTCTTTTGTAACCATGTTTCCTTGGTTCGCAATATATTTACCAATTCAAAACAATACAATGGGAAAAGATAGTGGGAATACAATGGTGGGATTGGCACACTGAAGGATTTAAAGTAAAGGTAAAGCGGAATCATTGGCGGGTGCAAAGTTGCCATAAAATGATAAAAACTCGGAGGTATATTGAGGGAACTTCATGGCAAGTGGTTGGAGATGAGGAATATATGATAGATGATGATTGGAAATGCATTATGTTTTCCCATTTTGGGGGGTTCATAATACCTTCTAACGCATATTTCCTGTAGAAAAGTGAGGGGTAGGTTCTTCTTTGCCAAACAAAGAGGAGCACAGCTCATGCATGTCTCAATGGATTTAACTCCATTGAGACAAACTCGTACCAAAAGGAACAAATGCCTCAAAACGAAGATAATGCATCCTACATTGTAAAATATCCTGAAATCACAGGAGGTCGGTAAACCCATATCAACCTCAACATAAATAAAAATATGCAAATAAATAACAATTAGCAATCAACTCCAATCTCAAATATGCAAGTATTTTCAATCTTCTTCTCTTCTTCATGACCATAACATGCTTAATGTAAATGAGTCCCTGACCTTGCGTAATTTATCTAAAGCGCCACTAGTGTCAAAGGTCTCGTTGCCTTGCTCGTCTGTTGTAACTGCAGCGAGCTTAGCCAAGGAGATACCACAGGCAAAAGGATGGCCAGGATTGCTGGAGATCAATTAAAACCAATTTGATCAATTAACAAAAGATGAATGTTTATTCAGGTAAAGAAACACCATATAACTTAATTCATAAACAAAGGGGGAAGGCATCCACTACCTAACAGAATCCTCATATCGTATATGAATATTGCTAATTGAGACTTTAAGATTCCCAATGATAGTTGCAATCAGAGAACCAAGCCAAGAATTTCCAGCAGGTACCTAAAAAGTTGCACCAAATGACTATAGTGAACACCTCAATGTACATCACAAAGCATACAAGAAGATAACTGTTCTACAAAATGTTGTCCTTTGATAAAAGGATGTAATGATTAAAACTACCAACACAAATAGTAAATGAAAGACAAATAATAAAAATTCATAAAGAAAAACAAAGAGGGGAAGAAAGATAAAAGAAACAAAGCAGCATGGAGTGGTTAGTTTAAATAACATACACTTCCCTGCTTTGACCTAGACATTGCCTCAATTGTAGATGCTTCCAATTCCTGCATTGGACATTACACCACATATTAAACACAAAAGGTTGCAAGATGCTCAAGCATTCGATATTCAACAATTGAGTTAAACAAAATTTCAAGAAAGTTTAGTGCCAGAAGCCATTGTAACAAAAACATAAGTACTGATCAGATGTTACCAATTGCCATAGCTTGTGGCATTGTTTCAAGTTAAATAGCATAACCAAAGTGTGACAGAGAACAGCATATATATATATGTGCTGATTGGGGAAAGAGAACATATCAAAAGGTGAGAGGTAAGTAGAAGTCGCAGTTATGCTTATCATGTGTGAGAATAAGAAGGAAGAGAAAATACATAGGTTAGATAACACTTAAATAACCCATAGCAAGCAAGTAAAACATATACATTAGCCTACAATAGAGCCCTAAATGAGCCAAACAGAAGTTGCAGTTATGCTTATCATTTAAGAGAGTAAGGAGAGAGAGGAAATACATACACAAGATAATATCAAGATAATCTTTAGAAAACAAGTAAAACATTTATATGTATATATATTAACAGCCTACAATAGAGCCATCAAATGAGCTCATATAAAAATTTAATGGATCCTCATTAAAGAAATAATTGAGCTTACAATCCATTAAGTAAATTGCTTAAGTTTATAAATCAAGGAATATTGATGAATCTGTGATAGTGTGTAACAATCAACCTCATAAATTAACTTGATTAGTTAATGTGTTTTAAATAGGAACAGAATCTCACCTCAATCTGACGAAGTTTAGCTTCCAAAAGTCTTTCCCTGTCCTCTTCCTTCAAGGACAAAGGAGACACCATTATCAAAAGCTTGAGGTTAACTATAATTTGGCCATGATTTGTCAAAAACATTAATCAAGCTACCTTAAGATCCCATCCATAAGGGGCTGGATGTGCTAGAATGAAAACGCGGTCAATCAAAACAATGACAGGTTCTTTTCCAAGGCCTTTCCAGGGAACCTGGAATAGAAAAGTTATATTTGTACAATAAGGCCACGGATTTCTGTGGCAGTGTCATGCGAATTGAAAATAAAAATAGCATAAAGTTACAAAAAAAAAAATACAAATACAAATACAAACAAAATAGGAGTACTACACGCTATGACATGACTCAAAAGAACTACATATAAATCTTCAGGGACAGATCTCAGTCAAAACAATTTGCCTATACAGCCCAGTATAACAATTAACCGCGCATATCTCAATCAGCAGTCCAATAGCTTACATGAAAGGGCAACGAAGCCAAGAAACCGGAACATGGAAGGTTGAGGCAATTGGTTGAGTGATGAAGTCGACATATTTACAACACAGATGTGGTTACAGATATGCTAATGCAGTACCTTTAAAGTTATGGAACCAATGAAACCAGCCTTCACAGTAACAGGAAGCTTGAGAGAATTCAATGCTTCTGCCTTCAACTTCAAATCTTTGAGAACAACATCTCCTGAAAATCATAATTGTTAAGATAAAAAAAGGGTACTTAGAGTAAGCAGTCTAAAGCCCCTATACAGCCCAGAGCAGACCCATCATCAGGCCCATAACAATTATTCAACTAGCATCACTGCATCAGACAGTTAAAACTTTCAGATACACAGTTGGAAGACCAGATTTCAACTATTCAAATTAAATGTCTTTGCACAAAACTAGCTCCTCAACATCTTTTGCTAGTATTAACGTGAAAAGGTGGCTAAGGGTGTTCAAACAATAAACCACTGTTCATGCACAAAATCACAACCAACAAGTGGAAAAGGAAAAAGGCTAGTCAACTGCAGTCTACCATGGCATGACAAGGTAAAATCTTTCAGCAGAGTAGAAAAAAAAAGGCAATTAGTAAGATGGTATCAACTTGATACCATCTGGCCTTCTGGAAATGTTTCCACGGCGTTTCTGTGGAGTTTCAGAGTTTCTTTGATTTCATAAATGAGAAACCCCGTACATTTTCCGTTTCGGGTTATCATACTATCAAGCAGCTGAGCAGATTTGAATGACTGTTCTCCAACTTAAAAGACAACAAATATTTTTGCAATTAAGTTTCACATCTTGCAAGATATTTCTCATGCTTCATAAAAATAGTTTGATCCACCATAGAAGAAACTTTTTTACCAAACCAAGAGACGAACCTTTCCAAACACTGATCCTTAAAGCCTCTGCTGACAGTCCATGGACATATTCGCCCAAATATCTTTGGAGCAAATGCAGCACCTACATCCAAATGTAACAGCAAAACTATTATGCGCTTCTTTATAAATTATGCAATACTTCTCACGATCTGAAAATGGTGAATTGAAATAGTTTCTAAAAATAGAAGGACATATAAAGCCATAAAATCTAATAATTTGAAAAAAAATCTGGATGACAGTCGGAACAATAGAGAGGAATTAGTGAATGGAACGCATCTCTAGAGCCTGCATGGACCCTGCATAGTATGGGGTAAAGGTGCACCCACCCTTTCCCCGGTAAATTGTCATATAAACAACCACAGAGACAAGGACCAAGGGAGAGCAAGACAGAGAAAGAATAGGGGGGGATAAAGGATACTAGCCCTGTAGGACTCATATAGTGCCGCGCCCCCCCCCCAACCCCCACCCCACAACCCCCTACCCTGCAGTGCCCAATCTAGCGTCATGCCCTGAAGGTCCAAAAGGACATGGCGTAGGATTGAGCATTTGACATATGGTGTATCCATGATCGATATACGTGTAAATGTTGCAACCCGAAAAGAAAAATAAGTGAAGATCAATAAGGTTTTCTTATTCTTTACTTCTTATCAATTAAAAGAATTCCAGCTACATCCAATATAATGAAGGACACTGGGTATGATATATTCAGACATTGCTAGCCCGATGCATATCTAATCATTCTCAAAAGCAAAGTAAGTCTGTATCACAGATTCACATCCCATCTTTATTCTTTTGGTTGTAACATATGTATTATTCATCTAAAACATATCTGAAACAAAAACTCTTGACAGTGTAAAGTGTCAACAGGAATAGAGTAGTACAATTTTCTCCAAAGCCAAAGATTTCTAACTCCATCTTTCGTGAACTCACAAAGCACATCGTACCTGACATTATCAAAGTACTGGACTACAGCAGGCATCTAACATTGACAAATAGTTAAAAATGTGATAAAGCTATAATATTTTAGAAATGTTCTAAACTCATTAGCTATCCTCTGAGGCTGCCCCCTTTTTTTATGCAAAGTGAGTGCTTCATACGTTTATATTCCATTAGCCATCTTCTGGGAAATGTTTTATGGAAAACTATATGCATTCAAAAATATAATAATTAATCAATAGCCCCATAGCAATGTTTGAAACCCATTAGTTCCCCTCTGAGGCTGCCCTCCTCTTCATCATGCCTGTATCACACGGAACCTTGGACTATATCCTTGAGACTAGTGACTATATAAAGAGGAACTTCATAAGAAAGTCAATAGCAAACAAGTTGAATTGGCAAATTGAGCCTGGAACTGGATGGTGAGCCATCAGAAATTGAGGACTTGAACACGAGACAGAAACCAATTGATTGAATTGGAATTTAGATTTATCAAAGGGGCATTGAAGTTGAAAAACATGGAGTAGAGGAAGCCACTAATTGACTTAGTTTTTACTTAGCATTTGCCACTCTGTAAGTGGAAACTGTGTTCAGAAACACGATTGCCATTTCAATATAAAGTGTCTGTCCGATTTAGGGTTCCCTCAGTAGAAATCATGATTAAAGGGGGGCGGGAAAATGCCCCCACAATACATTATTAATTGGCAACGCGAGCGCGATATCAAACCCGAACAGCAATGAATTGTTTCGAGTAGCCGCGCACGCATCACATGCAACTTCCACCAGCGCGCAACAGTGTGAAAACAGGACTGATTCGAAAATCAAGAAATCGCTAGCCGCGAAATCCAATACACCTAACCTAGCACAAACAGGTACGGAAAGAGAAATGAGGAGGAAGAGGAGGAGGGACGTACGTGAGCTTCGAACATGGTGGAAGACGGAGAGACGATCTCGGAGCAATCACCGTCCGATCAAACCGGAGAAGAAGAAGAGGTGATCGGCATCCAACACTGTTCGTCCAAATAGCATATCTGCCTGAGATTCGTCGAATCGGCGATTGCAAAATTAACCTAACGAAGCCAGAGGAAGAGAAACGGAGACGATCGAGGGAGGGGAGGTGGGAGAGAGGGTGAGAGAAACAGTATTCCGCAGGGGGTGGTGGGGGTGGGGGGTGGGGGGAGAGTTCCAATTCAACTCCTTGACTTGGACAAATAAACGCCTTTCCAGAGAGCAGATGCCTGGCCCCCCTCTTCTAGAGCATCTTCAGAGTAATCCGTATCTATTTTTACGTTGCAGTGATTAATAGATTACAAATTATATTTGTTTTATACAGTATATTTTGTAATGGGTCTAAATATTGGTATTTTTTTCTTCTGAATTAGGTTTTTTTTTTTTTATTATTTTGAAAACGGAAAGCAATTAGGGTAAAGTAGGCCGCATCGATAGTCCAATCTAGAATATCCTCACAGATGGAAACTTATAGTTCTAAATATGTGATAGGGTTGTTGGTAGTGGTTGTATGACCCAGAAAGGTCAATCTAGCCGCTACGCTATTAATTTTCCCTAAACACATGACGAATATGGACCGTCTGAAATCGACAGAGATCCATTAGGAAATCAGAAATGATCATCTCGATTTCCCAAGGGCATTTCCAAATGTCTTTAAGTGCATTAATAATGCACAAGTTGTCACCTTCTATTTCGATGTTTTGGATATTTAAGTTATAAAGCTTCACAAATTCCTTCACTAGCCCCCTTCATAGAGACCCAATTTGCTTTATGATCTCGGATAACAAAGCCAATCGTGGAGTTTCCATTCTTCTAAATAGGTGTAATTAATCACAAGTTGGTGCATATATTGACTATAAAGCTATATCTATACTTTTTTTGAAATAAGGGTCGTAGTTAATTCCGATAGAAAGTGGCTTAGCCCGATCAAACTGAACTAAAACAAAAAAAAATCCCAATAAGCATTTTTTTTTTGGGTGTGAAAACGTGAGAGGCGGCTCTCATCAAATAAAAATAGAATCCATGGGCTACACAGGAATTAAACGGAGAGTAGCCCTTCCCCTCGCATCCGCGTCAACAATAGCTTCCACCTCTAAAGGCGGGATTAGGATTCTATGAACACCAAAAGGATAAGAAAAGGCTAGCGCCGCGAGGGAGTCAACGACCGAGTTCGCTTCCCTGAAGACATGCCTCAACTGGGTCTCCCAGTCTCGGCTCAGTAAGCTCCGGCACTGCTGTACCAGGCTAGAAAGTGGGTGGTGACGGTCCACTCCCTTCTGAAGGAGCGTGATGGCAATCCTAGAGTCCGACTCCACAATCACATGCTTGTAACCTTCCTCCCATGCTAATCGAAGCCCCTCAATAAGCATATAATGTAAGCTAAACGTGTAAGTTTTATCTCGTGAAAATATGCAAATCAAAACAGTGAAAAAATAAAGAAAAAACCACCTTCATACTGCATCTATTTAAAAAAAAACATGAGAGTTAAATATATATATATATAATATACGAGCTTGTTTATGTTTTTATAGTATCAGATTATAAAAATTGAGGGTACCCTAATTACAAGATATCATTCCTATTTATCCAATTTGTATACTATACCCTTTTACATGATAATATGTCCAAAAAAAAAATTACTCCCTCCTATCATAAATGTAGGATTTTATAATTTTGTGCACGTAGTTTAAGAAGGTAAAAATTATATAAAATATTAAATTTTTTAATTAAATTTTTTTATAGTATAATAAGTATTAATGATAAGTATTATATTATATAAAAATTTGAATATTTTATATAGTTTTTAACTTCTTAAACTACGTGCAGAAAAGTATAAAATTCTACATTTATGATAGGAGGGAGTAATATTTTATATAGCTTTTAATTTCGGGTTAAAAAGTCAACGTTGGCGTACTAATAAAGTAAGTTCTAAATAAAGCTAGGTCCATTATAATATAGAGGGGATTTAAATTCAATATCTAGTGGTCGTTGCATATCATCCTTATCAGTTAAATTGTAAGATTTGATAGTATGTTAATGGATCACAAAATAGCTTAGATGTTGGACACAAGAGTTTATATTTTGGAGAAGTTGAACTACATCTAAATGAAAAGAGGAGAACAAATAAACTAAAAAAGGCCTACGGCTAAAAAATGTGAGTAAAATACGTAAAATTTGGGTGACCACAGAAGAGATTTATAATCAGATTGTTAATATCTTTCTTTATCAAAGATCTTAAAGATGCCAATTTGCAAATTCCTCTCCCATTCACAACTGACTATATATATTAGCATAGGGCAAACCACTTTTTTTTTTCCTTTTTCTTTTTAAATAACCCTATGTTGTTCAATTTTTTCTTCATCCCAAACCTGCATGGTTAGGGGTGGTTTGGATTGAATTGAATTGAATAAATCTTTAAACTTTGTAACTTAAACACTCTTCAAATCTATATAGAAAAAAAAGGTAACCTAAGGAAAAAAATAAATAAAGGATTTTTTTTTTCTTACAACTTTCTTTTCATCTTAGGCAAGGTTTATAGTAGCAAGAATGGGAGACAACACCACAGGAATTAAGAAGAAAGATGATGCTGATCTTGTATGTAATCAGACGCGATTTACGTATGATTTTCATGTTACTATGATCATGATATGTATGTATGTATGTATGTATGTATGTATGTAGGAGCGGATTCCATTGGAAGAAGTTTTCGCAAAGCTCAGTTGTTCAAGAGAAGGTCTTACAACAGAAGAAGGCGAAAAGAGGCTCTTAGTTTATGGCCCAAACAAGCTTGAAGAGAAGAAGGTGAACGAGAGTTTGTTTGACGTGATGTGCTGATTAATGTTTATCTGTGCTGATAACGTGTTTATAATGCAGAGTTGTAAAATACTAATGTTTTTGGGCTTCATGTGGAATCCTCTTTCATGGGTCATGGAAGCTGCAGCTATCATGGCCATTGTTTTAGACAATGGAGGGGTAAACACCATTTTTTCCTACAATGAATCTATTGAGAAATCTATACAGTAGTGATCACGAACGACGAGTATATGATGTAGGGCAAGCCTCCGGATTTTGAAGACTTTGTGGGTATTGTTGTGTTGCTCATTATGAACTCAACAATCAGCTTCATCGAAGAAAACAATGCCGGGAATGCAGCTGCAGCTCTCATGGCAAACCTTGCTCCTAAAACAAGGGTACTTAGTTAATTTCCTACAACATTATGTTACAATGGATAGTGATAATATGTTACATTGCTTATTCGACGAAAGTTTGTGACAAAAAGGTGCTTAGAGATGGGAAATGGTCGGAGCAAGAGGCGTCTATCTTGGTTCCAGGCGACGTGGTTAGCATTAAGCTGGGAGATATCGTCCCAGCTGATGCTCGTCTTTTGGAAGGCGACCCTCTCAAGATTGATCAAGCAGCCCTCACCGGAGAATCCTTGCCTGTGACAAAGAATCCGGATGAGGCAGTCTACTCCGGCTCCACCTGTAAGCAAGGTGAAATCGAGGCTTTGATCATTGCCACCGGTGTGAACAGCTTCTTCGGAAAAGCTGCTCACTTGGTTGATAGTACTAGCCAAGTTGGTAATTTCCAAAAGGTATTGATCTTACAGATGTTTGTTTGTTTTGGTAACTTTTCAATCAAGTAGTGAATATTTGTGTGTTGGATAGGTATTGACATCCATAGGAAACTTCTGCATTTGCGCGATTGGAATAGGCATGCTGGTCGAGATCATAGTCATGTATCCGATCCAGCATAGGAAGTATAGAGAGGGTATTGACAACCTACTCATACTTCTCATTGGAGGCATTCCAATTGCTATGCCAACCGTCTTGTCGGTAACAATGGCTATTGGTGCTCACCGACTGGCTCAACAAGGCGCCATCACAAAGAGGATGACAGCCATCGAAGAAATGGCAGGGATGGATGTGCTTTGTAGCGACAAGACGGGCACTCTCACCCTCAACAAGCTCTCAGTTGATAAGTCCTTGGTTGAGGTTCATACCTCTTCCTAAAAACATGTTTTTTCACAACAAAGGAGCACACTAAGATCTGTTATACTTTGTCTTATGGCAGCTATTTGCCGCGAATGTTGACAAAGACGGCCTTATCTTGCTGGCTGCTAGGGCTTCTAGAGTTGAGAATCAAGACGCCATTGATGCTTCGATTGTCAATACGTTGAGCGACCCAAAGGAGGTACCGAACTTGCTAGTTTTCGTGTATCCACATAGTTTAGTGTCATATGAATTATCGAGTATGTAATGCATTATTACATAGGCAAGAGAAGGAATCCAAGAAGTGCACTTCCTTCCGTTTAATCCGGTGGACAAACGAACAGCTATTACCTACATTGGTTCTGATGGAGCTTGGCATAGGATTAGCAAAGGTGCTCCTGAACAAGTAAGATTGATTCATTCATGTGCATTAGAGTTTGATGATTCACTTGTAAAGCTAACAAGTGGTTGATTTTTGTGTATAGATAATTGAGCTTTGTGAGCTCAAAGGAGCTGAGAGGGATAGGGCTAATAAGGCGATTGATGATTATGCTAACCGAGGTCTTCGATGCATAGCTGTTGCTAGACAAGTAAGATTTGTTAAACAGCAATCAGCACATTATACCAAATGAGCCTGAATTCATCCTTGCTGTTGCCTTCTACAGACGATTCCAGAGAAGAGCAAGGAAGGTGCTGGAGGGCCATGGGAATTCGTAGGGCTTTTACCGCTATTTGATCCTCCAAGGCTAGACAGTGCAGAGACCATCCGAAGGGCTCTTGAGCTCGGTATCAAGGTTAAGATGATCACAGGTGATCAGCTTGCTATTGGTAAGGAAACGGGGCGTAGGCTTGGCATGGCGACCGACATGTATCCTTCGTCTTCACTCCTTAGTGAAAACTCGGATGGAACGATTGCAGGGGTCTCTATCGGAGAGTTTATCGAAAGGGCTGACGGGTTTGCTGGAGTCTTTCCTGGTACTTGATAAGCATTGCTCAAAACCAACACAATACTATTTTGTCCAATAAGCAATTTTTACTGTCATATGCAGAACATAAGTATGAGATAGTGAAGAAGCTCCAAGAGAGGAAACACATAGTTGGTATGACTGGGGATGGTGTCAATGATGCTCCGGCACTGAAGAAGGCCGACATAGGCATTGCAGTCGCAGATTCAACTGATGCAGCGAGAGGCGCATCAGACATAGTCCTGACCGAGCCAGGGCTGAGTGTGATTGTGAGCGCGGTCTTAACAAGCCGGGCCATCTTCCAAAGGATGAAAAACTATACCATCTATGCTGTTGCGATCACTATTCGTATCGTCTTGGGGTTTCTGCTCGTCGTTCTCATATGGAAATTCGACTTCAGTCCTTTTATGGTGTTGATCATCGCCGTCCTGAATGATGGAACCATCATGACCATCTCAAAGGACAGGGTTAAACCATCTCCGGGGCCCGACTCATGGAAGCTCACTGAAATCTTCGTCACTGGCACCATCCTTGGAGTTTATATGGCACTGAATACTGCCTTTTTCTTCTGGATGGTTCATGAAACCACCTTCATTCAAGTGAGTTCTCGACACAACGAATACATTTAGGCATAACAAGTTTATAAAGCCTCAACTAATGTCATTCGTCTTTCAGCGACACTTTCCTGTGAGGCATATTGTCGACAACAATGCAGAGCTCACTTCGGCGTTGTACCTTCAAGTGAGCATCATCAGTCAGGCACTCATCTTTGTGACTAGATCAAGGAGTTGGTCGTTTCTTGAATGCCCTGGTTTCTTGCTCCTTTTCGCCTTCTTTGTAGCTCAGCTGGTATGCAAGAGTCACACTTCATATCAAGGATAAGATATATATACACTTCTGTCTTTATCTTCTGCTCATTTTAGTCCACTTCTGTGCTAGATTGCCACTCTCATTGCTGTATATGCCAAATGGGGCTTCGCTAATGTTTCTGGCATCGGATGGGGATGGGCAGCAGTGATATGGATATATAGTGTTATCACTTACATCCCTCTCGACATGTTGAAATTCCTCGCCCGTTACATCCTTAACCCTGCTGAGAATATGAATTAGGTGTGTAACAAAGTCATTTAACTTGTCTTTTGAGGGCTCTTCTCTGCTTATTTTTACAAAATGACTGTAGGCCATTAAAGGAGGGGATGATAAGGAGGCACGATGGGGCGAGGCTCAGCGTACCCTTCATGGTTTACAAAGTCGAACAGAAGGATTGACCTGAAATCACAGAGCAAAGAGCAAGCAATGCAGCTATGGCATTCTGAATGATGTACTTCACAAATCAATAGATTAGAATGTCTTACAACTTATATCAAAGTTTAAAAAGCAAGATCCGCGATATGCCTGTGAAGGTCGGCAGGCTGAAAAAACTCCATACTCTCAAAGGTCATGACTCATGATGAATCTAAAGTATCAGAGGCTGAAAAATGATTCCGTCCAACACTTACTATTATGTGAAGGAAACATGTGATGTATAATACTAGACTCTTGAGCTCTTACTTCTCTTAGGATGTATGTAAAATAATCTAGGGGGCTCTAAAAAAGGGATAGGGGAAGAAATTGATGAGCCAAAAATTGGCTGGAAAAAGTTGTTTTCCCAAACCCATACCTGTGATGTGACCAATGAAGGTGTGAAGGTGTAAGAGATCAAGGAACAAACTTTACAGGCATAAATTACTTCTTAAACAAAGTTTAAGATTAGTGCATGTCACAAGATTCAAATGTTTATGGTTCACTAATAACTGCAGTATATGAAGTACAACATGAGAGCAAATTCTGGGCCAGCCAACATGAACCTGGTTGGAGAGGTGAGTATGCATTACGTCAATTACACCGTAGGTTAGGCTTTCCTAACTATCATACGCCTTTCACGTTTGTACTCGACTTCATCTCTTTGGTGCATAATCACCAGTGCCCTTCTTACCTGCCAGAGAAATGGAGTGGCAAGTTAGTAAGTTCTCAGATGAAAAGCAAAAGGAACATAAGAATGTAACGCACATGCTTTGAGAAGTGACATGTGATACTTACAATGGACTCATTCATACCCATACGGGTAAGGTCATCAATAAGCCGTCTCTCTGATATGTGGCTACCAATGCCAACTCTTCTTTTTATCTGGACCTCAGCTTGCTGTTTGAAAGGGCAAAACAGGAAGAGAAGCATAAATACAAGATAAAATATTGATACAAGTGACTGATTTGTTGATTGCAAAATATACAAAGCTCTAATCTTTTGAGGGGAAACCTTTATTTCATTAGCCATCTCAGGTGTAAGGTTTATTTGATGGCTGATTCCTGAACGCGCTGCATCCATTGTTGAAACATTGAAAAGCCTTATAGCCTCCTTCACATGCTCATCAGTTGCCACATGGGACCTAAAATCCAAGATACGAACATTAAGATAACATCTCAGATGTTAAAATGAACGGGCAAAAATGTCAAACGACTATGCAACTTCAGATATGGTTATGTATTTCATGTTTTAGAGTTAATAAAAATCAGTCATTTCCAAGTTTCAAAGATTTGAAGTTAGCCAAAACTAATAAATCTCATGCTCTGCTTGGAGTTAAAAAGGCCAAACGTTTGAATACTAAATTGACAAAGAAATGTAGAACTTCAAGTTGCTCCTTTCAAAGGATATACTTACAATCTCATTTTTGCAAGAGCCTCACTTAGCCTAATTATAGCTTCAAGCTGTCTTACAGTAATCGGAATTGCCGTTGCCTCCCCAGTTTCATTTGCCTGCTGCCTCATGTTCTACAAGAGCCATCATTGAAGCAAACGTCAGCAATAAAAAGTGCCTATGAAGGTAATTCAAATTTTACAACATAGTCAAAAAGCATTTCAAATGACTCCAAAATGAACCGCTTTATGGGTTCTTTGAAACTTTTCTGCGGCTTCTTACTCAATTAGTCTTTGTTCCAAAAAATTATAGAAATTCCCTTCAGTTCAATGTCACAATTGCTGAGAGCCTGAGATAGTGAATAGGCTAGTACAAAAACTGGTTACCTGACGAATGCTGACATACTCTGTCTGCAACTTTTTTGAAGCAGATTCTGACAGACGAGGATGGCATTCAGTTCTACAATACTGTATATACCTTCTTAACCAATTCTCCTCTTTCGATACTTTACTGTCACCCGAGGAAGCATGAGCAGATGCGTGAATTTTAATAACATGACTAGCAATTATCTGCAAGTAGAAAAACAGCGCCTCCTTAGCCAATTCTCCATTAAGCTTATAAATGGGGAAAAGTTGACATAGTTTAGTATTTCAAGTGAAATACTAGCGCTGAACAATATGGACACATGGATCTCTGCTCATTTTAGCAGCTGATGCATACTAAATGCAATTTAACATAACAGTTATTGATCAAACAATGGCAATCTTGATACCTTGTCCTGACTATACATCCTGACATCTTTCACGATGAAGATTAAGTCAAACCGTGAAAGAATAGTGGTCTGCAAATCAATGTTATCCTGGGCAGTCTGTAAAAGAGACATCGTATATTTAGTTCTTCAGCTTGAAAGAGAAAAACAAGAAAACTAATCCCAACAATGGATTAGTTACAACATTTAGCAGATGTAAAACTCAATCGGTCAAGAATAAAATAGACCTTTAGGTCATCATAGCGACCCGATGGAGGGTTTGCAGCTGCAAGAACAGAGGTTCTAGAATTGAGAACTGTTGTGATTCCTGCTTTTGCAATGGAAATTGTCTGTTGCTCCATGGCTTCGTGAATGGCAACTCTAAATGACAGTGAGCAAGACAAAATCAGTCAAGGGACTCATTGGACAAACAGCATTTAATCAGCACTTACTGGCCAGCTTACCTGTCCTCTGGTCTCATTTTGTCAAATTCATCAATGCATACGACACCTCCATCAGCTAAAACCATGGCTCCACCTTCAAGGTAAAACTCACGCTGAAAAAGTTCAGCATCAAAATATTAGCAGGCTTCAAAAGATAGTGAACTATAGCACCAAGAAGAAAAATATGAACATCATATCCTTAACTATGCAACATTACTCAAAAAGTGATAGTATAATAACAGTGGGGCACTCACAGTGCTGCTATCTTGAATCACAGAAGCAGTAAGCCCAGCAGCTGATGAACCTTTCCCTGATGTATAAACAGCTATAGGTGCAGTCTTCTCGACAAACTTGAGAAACTTCACAAGCAAATTAAATATTGTCACTTTCTAGTCTGAATAAAGTGAATCAGTAGTTTTGCTGACAATTTTTAATAATTTCCAGAGCGCTGCATGCTTATGGTCTTTGACTGTATATAATCAATATAATTTTTTTTTTCTGAAACAAAAGACTAGGAATCATAAACATAAATTGCATATGCAGAAGTATGAAAGGGGGTGGAAATTTACTTGTGATTTAGCTGTGGAAGGATCTCCGAGAAGCAACACATTAATATCACCTCTTAACTTCACGCCATCTGGCAAAATCTGCAAGCATGGAAAATTTATCTCCGCAACTTGTTTCTCGAGGATTAAAAGTCACCTAAGTTAGCTATATACTTTACCTTTCTCGACCCTCCAAACAATAAGCAGCAAACAGCTTTCTTTAAATCATCATGACCAAATATGGAGGGAGCAATCTTAGAGCATATATTTTGATATGCATCAGGATTTGATGCAAATCTTTTAAACTCTTCAATCTGAAAGAAATATTAAAACCAGAGATTCAGTGATGCATCATACAATCCACAATTTATGGATAAAGTAAAATAAATTATTTCTATGATAACCAATCCTTTTATCAGACAGGATTCCCAGCCAAGTTCTTTAGGGTTTTATTAGATCACAAATTGTAATAACTATCCCCAATTTAAAACCAGTAACAAACAAAACAGCTTTAAGTTGATCTGGTTTAAAGTTTTAAGACATTGACTGCCCAATTGACAGGGAATCGCCTATAAATTCCTCTAAGTGCATGATTGGGATTACAACCAGCAATACACTGCCTATTATTTAAATAATAGTAATCTCGTACATAAATTGTGTTTTTACCAGAAGAGGCATAATCTTTAGTATATAGAGCAATAAGAACAAGTGCAGCATAATATATGTTTAACAAAATTGGATTCATGATGTTTAACAGAACTTAAATACTTAAGAATATAAGCAACAAGGGGTTTGCATTTTGTACCTCTTCCGGTGTGCATAAAGTATGCCCTCTGGAGTTGGATTCACTTGTATCCTCTATTCCGACAACTCTAATATAAGGCTGCCTGACTGCAACTGCTCCCCTTTGACTACATTAGTGAAACAGAGAAAAAGGATCAGCACTGAATTTAAGCACATAAACAAATCTAGATAATCTCTCAGATAGAGTCGAGGAAACAGATTAAGTTCGTACTTAGTAGAGTTGGAAGCTTGGAAAATGCTGTAAATCCCCATGACAGTTAGTCTTGTGCCAGGCACAATCGATTGGACAAGATGACGATCCACTGACATAAGTATGTTCCTTGGAAGCTCCCCTGTAGGGACATCCTGGAGATAACATCCTCAAATTCAGCATTCTCGGATAATCAATCTTTGAAAATAAGAAAAAATGTCGGGTAAAACAAAAACCAACCTCCGGATTCTCTTGCAATTTCAGAGTTTGTTGATCAACATACTTGCTTCTATCCGGAATCACAACCCACGGATCAATTGGACATGACTCTTCACCAGGCTACGAGAATACCCAAATTGAGCACATCACAACCGGGAATTAGTTTCAAGCGCTAGAAACTCAGAAATAAAAACAAAACCTAATAAGAAAATGCAACTAAAACAAACCTGAGCAACGTGGTCACATGAACGAGGGATAATTGCCCCTCCCAAACCAGGACGGCAAGGTACCATCTTCACATTGCTACAGTTCTTACACAAGAGCGTGACATAAGTAGCTTTAGCTTTGGTCCTAGAAGCAGCGATTGTAATCCCAGATATCTTGATAAGTTTCGATATGTATTGAGCCTAAAGAAAAATC
Organism: Persicaria tinctoria; assembly: GCA_037127255.1. Classification (NCBI taxonomy): domain Eukaryota; kingdom Viridiplantae; phylum Streptophyta; class Magnoliopsida; order Caryophyllales; family Polygonaceae; genus Persicaria; species Persicaria tinctoria. Next base: position 4,492,137 of record JBANSL010000016.1, on the reverse strand, counting down.
ACAAACTTAATAAATTCAGCAGCAATGAAATTAAAAACCCTAAAATTGAACAGAGAGGTTAAAATTTCAGTACAAACCCCAAGAGATCGCATGGAAATAGGATCCTCCTTGGAATCCAGGAGAATCTGGACATCACCAGACATAGGCTCCTCCATCTCTCCAGTCTCCCCGGCCACCTTGGACTTCAAACCTTGCGAAACCTCAGCCGCTGCTTGCTCAAACTGAAGCCAAAATAAAAATTCCAAGTCCAAAATTTCATGAAAAACAAAGAGAAACGAAGATTTTGAGAAAAAACGAAAAGGAAATTGAAGAAAAATACGAGAGGGAGGTAGTCGGCAGGGGAGGATCGGAGCTTGGCTGGGAGAACGGGATCGAATCCATCGAGATCTTCGAAGTTGATCTTGAGAAACCTAGGGTTGTTGATCAGGCTTTCCCTGTAAGGGTAGACATTCTGATCCGTCTCGAAGTTTCGGATGAACTCCTTCAGTTTGAGGAGGATGGAGTGGCGGCTGGAATCCTGGTCGCCGCCGCCGCCGGCACCGCCGCGGGGAAACTGTGCCTGATCACTGTAGTAGACCGCACCTTCATCCCAGCCCGACATCTCGCTTCCTTCTCTCTTCTAGTGCGATTAGGGTTTTGGATTCGCTCTCAGAGAACAGACGGAGACGCGGAGTTAAGGGGAAATGAGCGGCAAAAGCTCTTCCCCACTACTATGTGCATTCGGGGAGTGGTAAATTGGCGGGAACTGTTGGCGGGAAAAATATGGACCGGACATTTGAGACGAACCCGGTCCGGTCTACACAAATGATAGGAGAGAGATAGTAGCAAATGGACCATTCCGGAACCCGACCCGAATGACCTGTTTGATCATCAGGCCGGACCTGAGAATTAAAATGCCCGATACCGGATATAAAAATGGGACCCTCTACTATTTTATTTTTTTTAATTTTCTTCATCATTTCGTTCATTTATTTTATTTAGCTATTTTTATAAAAAATAAACTCAATATGGGTAGTTTTAAATATTTTTTTATTTCTTATTTTGGGCAATTATTCTTTTAAAAAGGGTTTTTGAAAATATAATTTTTTTAAATATGAAGTTGCACAAGATAAAACGAAATAAAACATTAATGAAATTTGGTTTATTTTTCATAACCATATATAATGGATAATTTCTATTTTATTGGTGGTTTTTCAGTGATTATTAAATGAAATTTTGTTGGAAAAAATGTAACCAAATTAATGGGTTACACATAAGATTGAATCATGAACTAATAGGGAAGAATGAGATTTTTTACCAATATAATATAATGGTTTTAGTTAAACTTACTTATAAAAACATCCATATACTTATGAAAAAATAAAAATGGGCCCCCTTTAAATTTTTTGCCCGAGGCGGAGGCCACGTTTGCATCCCCTCAAGTCCAGCCTTGCTGATCATCATTGGATATGGAAGCTCGACACCTTATCCAAAACTAAAGGGTTTCTTTGACGAATCTCTAAAGACGGAATTCCCACGTCTCTCAGCAATCTGCATCGATACGGAGACTGAAATCTTTCTCCTTACTTTGTTTCTTTCCGATTTAGTAATTGACAATAATTTATAGTACAAAAACATTAAATATATTATATATTTTATAGTTATTGGATATATATAGAAGCTACTTTATGAGATACATCCTAAATATTTTTTCTTAAAAAAATAAATAAATTGGCAGCCCACTTTCTCTCTCTTTTTTCACTCACGTGTGATGTCCTCTCTTTCCACTTCCTTTCCATATAACTCCTACATGACTAACCTCTTAGAGCATCTCCAATAGATTCTCGATTTTTAGAATTTTTAAGTTATTTGAGAATATTAAGGCGTTTTTTGGTTTAACAGATTTCTCATATCATTCTTTAAAAGCAATAGATTGGAAACTAACTATCATTTTAACTTTATTTTTCAAAGCAATAAATTGTATACATTAGAAAGTCTTATATATTATTTGTGATAGTATCGATAAACATTAGAAAGTCTTCTATATTATTTGTGATTGTATACATTCGAAAGTCTTCTATGTTATTTGTGATAGTATCGATAAACACCCGATTCTAGCCCAGGCATCGCTTTACTCGATACTATCGTATATTTTTCCGTCGGGGGAGTCATGGCCACCTCCCAACCCAACTGAATTCCACCCCCGGATCCGACCAAAACTCCTGGTAATTCATGGATTTGAATCTATTGCTTTAGACTCAAGATCCGAAAACAAATCGAACCCAAATGACTCTGAAAATTGAAGGTTAACACCCGACCAATGACTCGTTGTGTCAAGGTCGATCCAATGAATCATTGATATGTAGACGTCACCAAGCAACACATATGCCCAACACACATTAGTCATGCATTTGTGTTTGTTATCGTCAGTCATGAGTAAAATAATGTATCTATTTAATAGTTATAATATATTTGAAACACTTATTTGTATAAATACGATATTTTCTATGTTTAAAATATTTATATAATTTTATTATTGTGATAATATTTACTTCTTATATATTTAGGGTGTGTTTGGATTCCAAAATGCATTAATTATAATGCATTATTTTTATCTCGGTTTATGTGCATGTTTGATTACACGATTTAAATCATATATTTTACCTCGATTTTTGCCATTTTTTAAATTATGCAACCAAAAATGCACATAAACCGAGGTATAAAAAACGCATTACAATTAATGCATTTTGGAATCCAAACACACCCTTAATAATATTATTATTATATAGTTTAATTTAATATATTGATTTTTAAATTTAATTTTAATAAGATGTTAATATTCTTTAAGAAAATCGTTAATACATTCGAGTTTTTAACCCATTGGGTCGACCCGAATCCGAGGCAAACTCAATTTGACTCGATCCGAAATGACCCATCACCCGATTAATCCGAATCCCGATCTACTCGGAACCCTATATGACTCCCTAGATTATGAGTATGTTCAACACAAAAAATCCCCATCGTAGTTAAATTTATTTGTGTCCCTGAGCAAAAACCATCGGAACAATTTCAGCTAATTTGATTCATTGATCAAAACTCCATTTTCAACTCCAACTAGTTTATAAACAACCATATCTATTATATAACACTATTTGCCAAACATAGATTATACATTCATACTTTGTAGTTTTGTCTCTTCAAAAAATTACATGATGTAATTTTAGAAGAGCATCTTATTTGTTTCATATTCACACAGCCTAAAGACAACTAGTTCATTAACCAGGTTTCTTTTACATTCTTGAAAGCTAACCAGGTATTATTCAACCACAACCACATTCACCAGGTTGTGCCATCTTCAACAGATCTCCATGGACACAGACAATCTAGTCGGAGTCGGTTATGTATCCTTCCTTCTTTAAGAACCAGAGCGCCCCCTCTGCTGCGTGCTCCGCTGCAGATTTCTTCGTTGACCGAGACTCCCCTTGGCACTCCAGCTCCATATCAATCTCGTCGATTTCCACAACCACCTTGTAGGTGAATCTGCAACACAAAATGGCACCCGATCACGAGCTATATACACTAGAAAAGACGGCGTGACAAGAGTACTGGGCATGAAAGCTTGATGCAATTGACCGTGATCTGAAGACTTACACTCTCAGGTGGCTTGGCCCTTGCTCGTTGCAGGGCTCGAAGACCGGAGGCTTCCAACAGTTTGCCGTGCAGATCTCATGCAACCGGGACTTTGCAGTTCGTTGATGTGGTGATCCACCTATTATATTTGCAACAACAACAACAAAAACACGAAATACTAAGAATGCATAGCAGGGATTTTAGTTCAAACGCGCACAACTTGCAAGAATAGTACCAGATTTCTTCAATTCGGGACTTTTCCCATCGCGCACAAGATGTCTAGGTCGTTTCCTATGCTCATCTGGCGACGATGTTAGCTTCTTCGTTCCTTTTGACTTGTTCAAATGTGCCTCCCGTGGGTGTGTTTGGACATGAGGGGCTGTTCTTTCACTGCTAGAAGGACCCTCCAAGCACGAGTCTTCAGAGCTATGAGCATCAGGATACTCTATGTATACTGGATCCTCATCATAGCCTATCAGCACAGGATCACCTCTACGACTTTCTCCCAAGATCTCCTCTAGAGATTTAGATTTAACTCTATAACCTTCAGCCTGCAAATTTTCAGTGATCAGAATAAACTCTCTTCAATAACAAGGCAGTCACAAATTACGACAAGAATAAGACTCCCATTTCAGCAAAAGGAAATATGTAAATATGACAGGGCGGGAGGATGTTGTACCGTCAAAATTGTAAAGAGTTTCTGTGAAGCCATTCTCGTAGCAACCTTTCCATTGCTAAATGTGGCAGTAGTAGACCAACAGCACGATATACCCTGTACTTCAGCTTTCACTTTTGCCTCGATGATGGTGCGTTTGTTCTTCCGCAAGGAAATAAACTGCAGATCCCACTGATAATACTGGCAGAGTTCTCTCAGTTCTCTAAGAGGACTAATTTGCAGACTGGAAGATATCATGGCAGGATTCAAAAAATAAAGCATCTTTTTCCACACAAGTTTCAGATTGAACCCCGTGTCGAGAAGTATGGCACCAAAGCAAGATTCCACTAAGTCGCCCAGGACCTGATTCAACAAGGTAACGAAAAACCACAGTTAAGACTTTGGCAATCTGTTAGGAGCAATACTAACATAGATACGGAGTAGCGGAAAAGGACCTTAGGACACTTAGGCTCCTCAAGCAGACTACTGCCAGAAGATGACATTCCGAGATGCTTTGCATACGTATCAATAGCCTCGCGCAGGTTTTGGTTATCAAAGATTAGGTTTTTATAGAAACCGTGATTGATGGAAATTTTGGCGAAGGATGCATTGTTCACGAGAGCTGATCTCAAGTCTGTCAACTGGCCAGGTTTCAGGTTTGGGTAACCAGAATACAAGTATGACGTGATTAAGTAGTCCAAAACTGCATCACCGAGGAACTCCAATCTCTGGCGCAAAACTCAGAACAGTTAGGACTTGAGCAGGTATGGCATTTTAGCCATTATATGAGATGAAGCACAGAGAACATTCTACGAGACAGTACCTGATAGCATCCTCCATTGTGCCGATTGTACGAGGGGTGTACAAACGCCTGAAGAAGCAGACCCTTGTGATGGAACTTGTGCTTGAGTATATTTTCTTCGAGGGACGGAATATCTACCCGGGGTGAAAGACACATGAAGCTGGCACTTGCTACTCCAGCTTGGTGGACTTTTGAAACTTCAAAATCCACCTTTATGCCTATCCATCCAAGGAATGCAGCTGCGGCTTTGAAGCCACTGTCAATGATGAAAGCTCCAATAAGTGCTTCAACCACATCAGCCATTGTTTTCTTGTATAAAAATTGATGCCTCTTGCTGCACTTCCGTGTCCAAGCATTTTTATTCTTGGAAGAGCTAAGCTCGGGCAAGGGATGAATAGATTGTTCCATTTCCTCGGTACAAACGTTAGAACATGGACGACCAAAGGCAAAAAACTGGTCTGGATCAAATTCTTCATCACGTATGTAAACCTAAAATAATGGAATGCAGTTAGTATCCACTAAAAGATGGACTGTACACAAAATGACAATGGATTAGACAAAAGGTTCACTAATGCAAAACTGCTATCTTATAGACTAAAGATATTTTTTAAGGACCTTTGGGAGTTGATTGATTAGTTCCTGTTTATGACATAAATTTGTCTGGAAACACTTTTCTGAAGTTTGAATCAAGATCTAACAAGAAACAGAAAACAAGCCAACTTGCAATAAATAATAGCAGAAAGTGCAGATAATTGCGAAAATGCTCATTTTATGATCTTGACTAGGTTGATTTTGAAAATTTTACTCATATAGTTGTGAGCCAGATTGCCAGGACAGTCTATCAAGAAACCCAGGAAAAACTGCCACTCAAGAAGATTAACGTAATTCTAACATCTACTTTTTACCTGCAACACATTCTTGATTGCTATCTTGTACAGGTTTGAATTATTTACTATCCTGGAACGTCTCCGAGTTAGCTGACCCTCGTCAATGGTTTCATGTTTAAGAAATAGGTGTCTTCCCACTGCAAATTTGAGGAAAGCATCACCAAGTATTTCCAGTCTCTCAAGAGAAAATCGCTCGCTGCATTTCTCAGTTGTGAGCGCTTCAAGAACCTGCCAGTAATAACTAATTCTATCAACTTTGAAATCAGAGAAAATGATTTGTTTCCTTAAATATTGACATCCCAAAACCAAGCTAGCCAAACCTATCACATACATGGAGAAGATTAAATTGCACTTTTGTAACGTTAATAATGAAAAGTGAAAACAGCACTAAAAGATAAACCAACTTACTCGTTCAGCAGTAACCAGTGCTCCCTCAGGAAATGCAGAAGACATTCTATTCTTCAGTTCAATTGCCACTAGTAAGTTTTCAAGGCGATGCATGAGAGAAGGTAACAGAGAGATTGAACTTCCAATATCCTTAGAGAACCCTACAATCTTCAGCTGACAAAGCTCTGGTGGAAGTTCAAAGAAGTGCTCCTCCAGTTCCCGAACTTCTGGTTAACAAAAATTGATCAACTATTAATTAAATATACCTTAACTATTTAACAATTATATCAACAACATCTACCCCGTATATCTTGCACATGCAAATCTTGCCAAATCACTACTGCAAATAATCTCTCTATAGAACAAAAGTATTTCTGCAATTTGATTTTTTTTTTGTGGGGGTAATCCCTCAATTATATTGAAACAATATCAGGTGATTACAAGTGCACGAGAGAGCACAAGGGCAATTTGAATGCTCATATTAAAGGCTGAAGCCCCCCTTTTTTTTTATCACAAGGTAATACTGCTTCATTTGTAGCTACTCTTGACAGGAAATTTGCAGAACTGTACTTGATGAACAACAAAGGTATTTGAAGAATACTAAGGAGCTTTACCAGTGTTACAGAAACAATAAAAAAGAAAACAAAATGCTAACATGTATGAATTATTTTATGCACTTTTGCAAAAATTCGATGTTTCTGTGCTTTGCAAGATCTATCTTTTTCACTATGACCAACTCATACAGCATCAGCACCATTTATCAAGCAAAATGTTTAAATTCAATCGAATTCTACTTTTTTGTAGGTACCACATTATTCTTCCACAGTCCGACAGCCTGAAAACATGTAAAGATGAATATTCAATAACTTTTCTTTTATAGGAAGAATGATCATACCTAAATTTCCTTGCTTTCGATCATGCAGCAAATTGCGCAAGGTGAAAAGCTGCTTCGCTCGCAATAGGGGCTGCTGAGGATAAGACAGCTGAATCTTATGCCTATTAAATATAACATGTAAAGGTCACCAAAAGAGAAAATTGATGAAAACTATCATGTTATAGTACCTCATGATCATGATAAATGTGCTTAATTCATCTTAGAAAAACAGCAAAGTCATTTTTATTTCACTGAAAACTGCTACAAGCTAAATAGTATCCAGATTCAGGACAAACGTTTCACATGAGCCACCTTATTATACAAGAAAGAAATGACAAAAAGATTACAAGTAAAAGTGGATTTAGAAAAATGGAAAATAAATGCTATCTAAGGTGCAGAAGAACAAAGCAATGACGTGATTCCAAAATCGAAAGGTGTACTTACGTGTTGAACAAGTATTCTGCATGGCTAGATTGAGCATTGTAAGAGCTGTAAGCATTCTTCTCAGGTATGAGCTCAGAAACAAAAAAGAATGTCTTCTTGTGAACAACATACACTAGACTATTCAAAAGATTGTTTATGCTTGCCGGTCCATCAACTAGTTTCAAGCTGCCACCTGGAGTATTTTGATGATCTGTTACTTCTGATGAAACTTTAAAAACTGGGGATGATAGGCATTTCTTAATGACTTTCCAATCCACGGTCATTGTGCCTAGATGGTCATGTGGAATGACAGGAAGCAAAAGGTAGAAGGTAGATGATCTTGATTCACAACTTATGTTGTTTCCCAGAGGAACAGTGTTAGCCGCAAATTCTGAACGATCGAGAATGACCTTGAGGAACATTTCTTGAAATTTCTGTGCCAGCGAAATCTGTACAACAAAGAACCAGAATATACAAATTACAATTCTTATTGAAAGGAAAGTACAACTAAGAGTCTTGCAAGTCTATATTTCCTTCTTTTTTGTCTACACAACATTTCTGTACCTCTTCTTCATTGAACTCAACAACCCCAGAGGGAACTAGTTGAGTCATCACAGATCTACCATGAGACAAATGAAGATCGAGTCCCATTCTTTCTGCCTCACTTGGTAGAGGCGCTTTAAGGAAAAACCCAAACTCTTTGTATTCCCTATCTAGTGGCTCAGGAGTGAAACTTATGAAGTAAGAGTTGAGACACACAGGTTTCTCCATGTTCAACCAAGATTCCTTTAGAATAGCAGGAACTATCATCTCATGCAGTTCTCCTCTCAAGGCACCATCTGCATATAAATTGATCACTCAGTTTTAGTTTGAGAAGTACCCAACTAGTACAATATTTAGCAGCTTACCCTCACTATCAGAATCAGACATGTCTGATACGCATTCATCCTTGTAGTTTTCCTCATCTGGCAACAAATAGTCAGTTAAGGCCCCCATTTCATGCAATTGTTTGCATGCTCTCAGACAAGCATCTTTCTTGGCTGCTTCCATTGAAGATTGAGACGTGCTCACAATTTGATGGATCGGAGCATTAGCAGGAAGGATAATGTGGCATAACATCCCTTCTACATCATTGATATAAAAGAACTGTGGATGAGGATCAAAAAATCTGCAAAGTTACACATGTATGTACAGTCTGCCGTCAAATTCTTTGAGCATCCTGAGAAAATGAAAACAGAACTTTGCAAAAAAGGTAAATGAATAAAGTGTAAAAAGAACACATACTCATCTCGTGGGAGTTTCGAGCAATAATGATGAAGCAACATAACACTGGATTGCAAACTAATACTAGCACCGGTTGATTCAACCCTATACACGTCCACCTCAAAATTGGCAACTATTTGACTAGGTGTTCGGCTAACGATATGCAAATTCATTTCCTCCTCTTCCTTTTTGAACTTCTCTAGAGCATTTACTTCTTTCTCATTTTCACTGCAATGAAAGCAAGAAGAACCTTGATTGGTTATCTATAGAGGAAGAAGATAAGGTTAAAGTGTATACTAAGAGAAAGGGGACCGTACCTATTGACTAAAAGTACATATTCAGATTGAAACATGCGTGCACGACCTCTAGACTGTATGAAGCTGGCTACAGTCTCCGGAATATCAAACCTTATCACAAGACAGCATGTTTGAATATCCAGTCCTTCTTCAGCCACTTTAGTAGCTACCAGTAAATTCAGCTGAAAAACAATAAGACCATCCACAATGGCTCTGGGTAAAATATACATATTTGCACAAGATGTGTAAAAATAAACATCACTTTTTGGTATTTTGCTCCATTAGCTAAATATGCATTTTTACTCAACCTTCACATCAAATTTATTTATAACAAAAAAGAAAATAAAATCAACAAAAATGAACCAATAAAATTGTCTCGACTTTTGTGAAAGTTTATAGACATGGGGGAGGTGGTGTGCTAATCAACCAATGGATCCCAAAAATGTTTTTAAAATACACATTTGCACGCTAACAAGAAGCATGTTTTGATTTAGTCATCAGATAAAGTGAATAATTTAAAGATTTCAATTCACTGTCTTCAAGAAACTGTGTACTATTTTGAGGTGAAGAAGGAAAACAGCATACCATTTTAACTATTTTCCCAACAATCAACCTAACATGTAAGATCCTCAATTCCATTGATTTCCATAACAGTTATTTTTTCGTAATAAAAATATGAATCATAGTAATACTCTGTATTTTGTTGTAGTGTAGGGCATTACCTCCCCTGAACGGAACTGGTCAAGAATATCGTTCATTGTTCTCCGTGACATTCTCTTCACACGAGAGTGGATACCGACAAGATAGCCACATTTCCAAGATGCTAAGATCTTGAGCTGCTGGAGTATGCGACACAAGGATCTTGCAACAATAATCCGATTCACAAATATTATGCATTTCATATCATTCCTTGACCTGAAATATAATGAAAACTAGTATCAATTTTAGTTCATTTGAAAAAGCAACCCACACTTCTTTTCCTCCACTTTATACGAGTGGATGAAAGCACAGGTCACAAAAAGCAATGACATGACATTTAGAGGAAAGAAAGAAGTATCAAGGGAATAACAAGTACTCCTCCCTCCATTTGCTTTTAAATGACTTCCACTATCATGCACATTTTTTTAGGATGATACACTAAGTACGAAATTATAAATAAATAAAAAGTCTCCCTCCGATCTATATTATTTGATGCTTTAGGAGATGAAATTTGATCAACAATATTTGATGTTTTAGAATAATAATTACACCTTTTTTACTTTTGTACTAGTATCAATATAATTTGTACTTTTTTTTCTTTAACCAATTACATTTGTGCATAATAAATGTGATGGGGGGTAAAAATTATTTTATGGGGTATTTAAAGGGGGAAGTGACATTTCTTAATCCTTGTGCATTTCTCTAAAACATCAATTAATATAGATCGGAGGGAGTAAACAAGTTAATAATTTATACAGGTCTAATACCATTTTCTGAATCAGCAAACAAAGATGTCAAATAAACAACAGGATCCTTAACATTTCCACTCTTTTGGAAGTGTAAAATAATATATTCAGAAATAGGGTTAGCCCTTTCCATCTAACAAACCCAACTGTACCCATCAACAAGACCTGATCCCAAACCTAAGTTTGCAATAAGAATATCAGACAATGCATTCAAATATGAAAACACATACCTAAAGGTGGAAAGTATTTGAATAAGGCGCAAAACTTTTTGTGAGAAAAATGGCTCCTCCAACACCTTCATCCTAGACAGATCAATCCCAGCACCATCTATAACAACAATGAACAAGAACCAAAAAATTAGTTGGCAGGAAAGCAGAAAATTCAAAAGTTTGACAAACAACAGAGTGAATCAACCAACTACTGTTAGTGAATAAGAAATTTAGTTCTAGAAAGACTATCTTGCACAAAATATAACCAGATGTTTGAACCCAAAAAAAAAAAAAACACAAGTTCGTCAACTGTAATACCTCTCTCACAGTAAGAGCTGCAAACTGATGTGATCTGGTTGAGAGACTCGTCGCATATGCCATCATCTGTTGAGTTCTCATTTTCGCCAATCAACTCATTTCGCTCACCACGATCACCATTCAAAAGGATACGACTAGCCTTTGACCAAAAAAATATAGCAGAAAGCAAGGGAAGAATAAGACATAAATAATCAACAAGAGGGATTGCAGTATCTCTTGGGAGTTCAACGAAAGTATTCATGTATGGGATTGAGTACAAAATTACAAATTGTTGCTCTCAAAAGCTGAAGAAAATGGTAGACTAAGACGTAAATAAGCAACAAAAGGAACTAAGACATCATATCCACACATTATCTACCTTAAAATCTGAAGAAAGACTGCTAGAAAAGAAAAGATCTATATTTCAAAATTTTGGCAAAGGAACTCTATAATGCAAATGAGAGCCATAGAATTCAAATGCATTTCACTAAATCAAATAGCCCCTTTCAATGATCACAAAATGGTATGATACAATTCATAGTACAAAATAAATGGCAATACATAGGAAAAGAGAGATACAGATATAGGTAGAGCTTCATATGAAAATAGAAGAACAGTGGAAACTACCTCCTCTATCAATGTAGATAGCCAAAAAAATATCATAGCAGGAGTTACCCAAAGGGAAATTCTAAACCACTGCACATGATTTAAAAAAGGAATTTTAAAGTCTCCTAGTGTTGAAAGCTCTAAAACTTACTTGCAATACTCCACATATGCCAAGTGCTCCTAGACAAAGTTCCATATCATCATGCAATTTATTGAGCAGTTTCTTTATCCTCCGCACACTATTATGGTCACCTGTTCTCCGATGCAGCACCGACATACACTGTTTCATATGCATCAACAAACAGAAGATAGAACAAGCAGTCCTCAAGCTCAATCAAAGGCCAAATGATAAGAGTCATAATACTACCTGCTGTTTTATCTCTTTTAGCTTCCCTAAAAAGGTTTCATTTGATGATTGTCCTTTATTTGGAAAGTAGTAAAACACCTTCATGACAGGAGATGAAACATACTTCTCCAATTCTTCCTTGTCTTTGACAGAACAAACCTGCAAAGCAGATGCAGAAAATTTATATTCTAAACATAATGCCTGTAAATTGTTTATGAACGCTGAGATCATAATCTCAAGATGTATAACAAACATCACGACATGGAACAATCACTTCACTGAGAAAAACAAAGCCATTTACTGCAACATTGATTTTCAATAGTGTTACACTTGGAAATGCCTTCAAATATAGTTTTTCTGAATAAATATCAAACTGTTTACTCATAATAGATCCCTATGTTAAGTGAAGGAACAGTTCCATGCTCCAGCATCGCTTTCGATTAAACAAAAATAATAATAACTTGTCCAGGCATTGTTCAATGCATGCCTATGTAATGATAAGTACTCCTTGTCCTTCTCAGTGTTTCTACTACTTTCGGAAGATAATATGCAGATTCTAAGCCAAAATTTTATTTATTCATCAGGTCATGTTTACCCCATCCACCTCATTTGTTCTTAATCTAGTTCCACCATAGTATCAGAGGCATAAACCTCAATTTTAAAATTGTTAACATACCTTCGCATGAAGTAAAGCTTCAAGACCATCAACTGAACCACCTGAAAAATAACAGGGCAAGATAGTAAAGGGTAAAAACAAAAATCTACAAGTGTCATTGTTTTATATGTATGAACTGCTGCTGACTTCATATAAAAATAGAGATATTAACCATGTGTTCATTTACATATGTGGCTGAAAGATAAAGTTCTTTGAGGTCAACAACTGCTCAATAAAAATAACAACAACAACCCAGTATGTCCCGCGATTAAGCAGAAATCATTTACTGCATTCGAATCAGAATTTTTTTGCTCATAAATAACACGTAGATTTTGGCTCTAATCTCACTGGTTAAATTAAACACAGTATATGAATAACAACTTTTCTTGTTCTTCAAACTTAGACAACATAAGTTCAAGTATGATCCCCAAAAGACATCCAAAGCCACAACTTTACGTGTAAGAAGAACACACACATATAACATGCAAAACATCCAAAGCAGCATCTTTTGTCCTGGAAAATCAATCTCTTAACAATAGCAGGATCAGCATGCTATGATAGTTAAGCTAGAAGCATTATGCAAAGTGTAAAGCACAAAGGGTTGCTGTTGTACCTTTTCCTAGTACCGGAGATGCTGTCATGCCAAATATACGAGGAAGTCTTGCAACTTTGTCATTATAGAACTCCTACATAAGACATTCATCTTGATCAGTGATAGAAATCAAATGTACAAAATAAGGAAATGGAACATGCGGTCACATCCCTTCACCTTCATAATTGCTGCATAAGGATGGTTGCTGTCAACTTGAGCATAGTGACACTCATCAAACACCAAAAGGGCAATCAGCTCCATTTTGATGAAGCAATGACATAAGCCACGGTATAGTATTAAAGGTGTCATAACAAGAACCTGCGCTCCAAACCAACAAACTATGATCAGACAGAAGGCTGGGATTTTAATTGTTTCGTATATGATATATTGCAATATATTTACATATAAATGGCTCCAAGAGAAATCAGGTGCAATCCCTAGCAACTGTAAGCCATGATCAGTATGACAAACCTCAAATTGCTCAAGTATTTTTTCCCAGTTCTTGTGGCTGCTGTGATGCTTATCATCACCACAAAAGATCCCAACCTTGAAATCAGTATCCTCCTCAATGACTTTAGCTTGCTGCAGAAGATGCATATAAAAAAACAAAAGATATGAATAAAAAGATACTATGGAGATGCAGTGGGGCATGGATATAAACATTGAATTTCAACAAACATCAAACTCTGAGCACAGAAAAACAGCATCAACACCCAAAAAACAGGCTCATAATGCATCTGTCCAAGCAATACTTAGTTCAGGGCAAAAAACATACAACAATGTGAATGGAAAACCTTCTACAATTCAATTTCCTTCACTACCCTTTTCTCTAACTTGAATGAATAGAATATAAATTACACCTGTCTTTCCACCAACTTTATGGCCTTCAGTTAAATTTTGTTTAAGATAAGTCAATAGAGCTTACTGTACTTATTTTAGTACATCAACTCATTGGGATGAAAGACAACCCTAAATAGTCTGATTTAGATTCCCAACATCAGCCACAGAGCACTTAAAATGAGTTTTGTTTTTCGTCGTCAAACATCCCACAATAAATGAAGGGATAAGTTGAGTAACAATCAACAAACAAGGCAATCATGTGGTCACCACACTAAAGACATAGCCCATTTATTTCGACCATTCGCGAAAATATGAAGCATGTCACATACGACAATCCGACGTACCGAACCCTTAAAAAATGGCATGCCACATGTATAAGAGGCTAGTTTCCCCAAATCTGCCTAGTAAATGAGTCAATTTAGCAAAGGCCCCATATTTTATTTGTGGACAAAATAAACAAACAGAAACAATTAAGAACCCAAGATCGCTGTATCCCAAGCAGGCAAGCACATAGAGAAATTTATTTTATTTATTTTTTAAAAAAATAAAGATGGACCTGATGGACAAGAGCGACAGTTGGAGCAAGAAAGACACAAATGTTCTTCTCGGGTTTCCTTATGAGAGGACCCATTTCATACATGAGCAAAACCGCAATGTGGGTCTTGCCACACCCAGTCTCCATGTACACTATAACGTTCCCCTCCAAAGCCCTCTTGAACAATTCCAGTTGGTAGCTACAAAAAAGGACATCGATTCAACTCAGTCAACCAAAATTCAACCCAGGAAAACAGCGAGACCACAATCATCGGCGACAAGTAAAGCACGATTAAGCAAAAAAATCCTTACTTTCTAGCACATTTTCTCGGGTCTTTCGCCTCGCCGCCATTAACGATGCAGGGCGGCGCGGAAGGGCCGGCGGCCGGAGACATCGGCGGCGGCGGATCGTCTGCCATTTGGAAGATTGGCGATCACAGTCGATGGAATCCGATTTGTCTCCTCCTCCGTCGCCGCCGTAGTCGGCTCAATTAATCCGATTTTTACCCTCTGTTTTTCACTTTTTTAGGGTGAGGTAGAAAGATCTAATTGGGTGAAAATTGCGTGAGAGAGTAGACTGAAGCGTGACGAGAACGAGAAGAGGAGTGACACAAGTTTGGGAAAGATGCATGTGACTATGTGAGAGGAGTGGTACCCTCCTCGATTCTCAAGTAAACGCCGGTCAAAAAGTATACCTATTTTTCTCTCATTTTTTGTTTCTTTAAAAAAAAAAAAAAGAACAAACAAAGAAAGTCGAAACCAAAAGATAAGTTGATTACAACCGTTTCCTTCTCTATACTAGTTAACAACGGTCCTACAGAACTATTCTTTCCATCCCGAGGAATTCGCCAGGGGGACCCTCTGTCCCCTTTTCTATTCCTATTGGGTGCTGAGGTGCTAGCCCGAAAACTTGCAGCTGAAGCCAGCCTGGATAGACCGCAAATTGGCTTTCCGATTGGACAACACGGGCCGCGTATTCCGTTCCTGTCCTTCGCAGACGACATCATCATCTTCTCCAAGGGAAGCGTGGATGCGGGGTGTAAAGTAAGATCGATAATTGATTCGTATGGCAGGGTGTCGGGCCAGAAGGTCAATTACCATAAATCTAGTTTTCAAGCATCGTCAGGGATTCCAAACCATAGAATCCTTGAATTATGTAACTGCCTCAACATTACAAACGAAAACTCCATAGAAAAGTATCTGAGTTGTCCAAATATTAATGGTAGAGTCACCAGCAGTACATTTGAAGATATCGTTTGCAAATCGAAACAACAACTATCAAAATGGAGGGTCAATGCGCTTTCCCAGCAGGGTCGTGCAACCCTTATCAATTCTAACCTATCGGCTAAACCTTTGCATGTAATGCAGAATTTCATGCTCCCCGTCGCTATACATAAAGAACTGGACCAAATAAACCGTTCTTTCTTCTGGAATAAGGATTTACAATATCGGCCGTTAATTAGTTGGGATAGGATTTGCAAACCGAAGCAGCATGGCGGGTCGGGAATTCGCAAATCGGGTGATATGAATGTCGCTCTTCAGATGAAACTTTTGTGGAAAATATTGGCTGACTGATAGGAACACTTGGATTTGGAAAACTGATGTTCCCCCTAAGGTGAAGAATTTTCTATGGAAGATTGCACAAAATGGACTGCCCACTGTTGTGCGCCTATCGTGTAGGGGGTCGGCGGTCCCAACTACCTGTTCACTATGCAATACGGCACCCGAGGACGAGGCTCACCTCTTCCTGGAATGCCCTTTCATACGGAAAATATACCGACTTCCGAGTCAAGAACAAACAACAATTACAAGATTGATCGACCAGTCCCGGGATTTCAGACCCATTCTTTCTAGTCCTGGAACCAGCTTAACGACTGCCGCACTGACTGATCTCTCCTTCGCTTGGTGGACTACCGGGTACATCAGGAACCAAAACTTGTTTCAACAAGTACCAATCCCCCAGCACCAAACCGCTGTCCATCTGGTCAGATCACACATAGATAACTGGAAGAGAACATCCGCGATCGACGGTGATGGTGATGACGATATGCATCCCTCCTCAAGAGTCTATCCAAGAAAGACCGACAAACAACGTCCAATTAAATGGCGCAAGCCTCCGTTAAGGTGGTTCAAACTTAATTTTGATGGTTCGTCTTTAGCCAATGGCGACAGTACGGCAGGTATCATTATTAGGGACTGGAATGGCCGTCCCGTCACCATCGAGCACAAATTACTAGGAAAACAGCAAGCCATCATGGCAGAAGCCCTCGCCCTCAAACTGGGAATCCAGAAGGTATTACAACTTCACATTGAAAAAATCCAGGTAGAATGTGACTGCAAAATAATTATATACTATCTAAACAAGACGGCTAAATGTCCTCGGGAGATTGAACTAATCCTCTCAGATATTCAAGTCATGTTGTCGACTGTAAAAGAAGTAGGTTACTTTCATGTACCTCGTATGGGCAATAGAGTGGCCGATAAGGTTGCACACCTTAGCCACTCTGCCCGAGGTAATGATATTCACAACAATCCAGGTCTTATTGACCTCATCCGCAAGGATGCTGCCGGGTAGGGCTTGCCCACTCGAATCTTTTCGTAATAAAAAAAAAAAAAAAAAAAAGATAAGTTGATTGCCTACACAAATTTTTTTGGTAAAAATGCATAAAACAACCCTTTATTCATTTTTATTTGCAAATAATCAACTCTTATTAAAAAATTGTCAAATAACCACCCATTAAGTATAGGTTGGTCGCAACTAACCACCCATACTTTTTTCTTGTTAAACCTCACTTAATTTAATATAAAAAGACAATTATACCCCTATTCTTTAATGTTTTATTTTTAGTAAAAATGTAATTACACTTCTCTCCGTTGCTTGATTTTTCAGGTATTACAATTAGACTTGTCAAATGGGTCATTCGGGTCGGGTCATTTTGGATCCCGAGTAAAACGGTTCCGGGTATATTCAGCCATCCAGGTTGTCTCGAACCCGGATTTGATCGAGTTTCGGGTCATTTAAGATCGATTTCGGGTTTGTCAATTTTTTCTTTTTTACATTAAAAAAATCACGATTTGATAATTTGGATAATTTTAAAATTCTAAAATTAAAGACGTTGTTCATAAATTCTAGTGCTTGTAATTATAAACTATATCTGATCTAAAATATTTTATTTTTATTATTTCTCATAATTTTCAATAAAATGTAATAATATATAAATATCAAATTTTTAAATATTTTTTTAAAAATAATTTCATGTAATTAGTAATAAGAATAGAATTATTTTAATATTTTTAGAACTTTTATCTTCTTAAAAAAAATTGTTGAAAAATTAAAAAAAAAACAAATACTATCGATCAGACGGAGTATTACACAATACAAATAAATATAAAAATTGATTTGAAAATGAAAGATCAAGTGATTGTAATTATAAAATGTAATAAATTGGAATATCCATAAAAAAATTTAATCATATATAATTATAAATCAACCGGGTCAATCGGATCACTGGGTCGAAACCCATATTACTCGGAAAATTTTCGGATTTTCGGGTATAATTGTCTTTTCATGTTAAATTAAATGAGGTTTAACAAGAAAAATGGTATGTGTGGTTAGTTGCAAACAACATATATTTAATGGGTGGTTATTTGATAATTTTTTAATAAGGGGTGGTTATTTACAAACAATAATGAATAATGGGTGATTTTATTCATTTTCGCCATTTTTTTTAAAGGTTCTGGATAACTTAGATAATGTATTGACAAATAAATTTCAAAGTTGTGTCTCAAACGAGATTTGAAAAAACTTTCTAAAATGGGTGAGTTTTTAGATGGTAATTAAATATATGATCTTTTATATTTTTCAGGTAGAAAATTGTATTCATTTGGGATTTGTGTGTTTTTTGGAATTCCATTTGTTTTTTCATTTCTTATTTGCCATATAAAGCCTTTACATAAGTCATTTTTTTTTCATTAGTTTTTTCCATTGTCAAGACGTTTTTTCTTCCCTTTCGTACCTTAGAGTGTTTTTTTTATATAAGGTAAGAATTCGAGGGTCAGACATGTCTGACTCCTCGAGTGGCCGATAAAGTCAGCAGACAACGAACCGTCAACTATACAATGAGAATAACAGAAGGTGCAAACTAGACAGTTACAAGCAAACTAGACAGTTACAATGAAAATAAAAATTAGAGGTTTTTATTTTTAACTCTGTATGGGGAGGGGTTATTTAGTAGATTTTAGTTTATTTGGGGGTTTATTTAAGAAGCTACTTTTGATAGCTTTTTGGTTGTTTATGTGGTTTATTTTATTTGAAAATACCATAATACCCCTAATAACAACCAGATAAACTCCATTTTTTACAAATAAACTGTTTTTCGTCCCATACGCGGTTTATATTTTTTCATAAATTTTTAACTATTTTTTACCAACAGTTTATAAATTTTACCCTATTTATAATTTTAGTCAGTTTATTAATTCCGTCTCATACGAACCCATAATGTTTTTTTCATTCCACTTGTTCAAACACTCTTGATTTTATTTTATTTTTGTTTTTATCGATTTGCATTTCCCTACAAAAATCCAATCAAATGGGAATATTCAAAATTCCAATCACTAAAGTCACATTTTTTCTCCCTAGCTTGCACTACAAGGATCATTTTTTGCTGTATTTATTTTGTTCTCTTTTACTTTTTTCTTTTCTTTTTTTTTAATAGAAAGGAATTTGATGCATCGCACATATAGGTGAATCTTGTGTGTTTTGTATGTTGTATGTTGACGGTTAATCCGTTCGCCGATTCGTCGGCTTCTCAAACTTCAGACTTGTTTGATCTCAAAATTTTACCTAATCAAAAAAATAGCGGGTGGATCAAACGGTCGAAAAGATCGACAACGAACATATCATTATGAAAAAAAACCAATGGCAACACTAATCAACAAATAATACTACACCAAAAAAACTAGAGTGTGAAAGACGATACTGACATAGGCAAAAGATGTTCGAACCGATACAACGAGAGCCTTCTATTTTACCTTTTCTATTTGTTTTGGGTCAATCAAAGAACAACCTATTTTTCAAATCATATTTTCACTTTCATTTTTCGTTGTTTTTCATGAAACTTAAAAGAAATAATTATCGTATTTGTATTCTCTCCCTCCTCTTTTTTAATACTGTCAAAGAGTATGTAAATTACACCAATAGTCCAACTCAATTACTTGCTTAAGGATGTTAAGGTACTGATTAATCAAACACTCTTGCTTACCATTCGATCTTAAGATCAAGAAGAGCAAAATATAAAAAAGGACAACAAGAACATGATTAAGCTTAAAGGACTATACATTATGACAATGCTTGACATACATTGCATTAAAAAAAAGATATGGCAATAAACATTATTTCATTTAAAAAAAAACTACATATCAAAATTTTCAACCGATGAATGGTGTCACGACTTGTGAGGCCATCCACAATCCAATAAAACACCCTCAAATCCTTGTCATATACTACGTGTGTGTATATAACCCAATAACATACTTTCAGACGAGATCTTAAAGTTTGTCGTTGTAAATATATCATATGAACTAACAAGAATGAAAGGAGATAAATAGCGATGATAATTTTTGCTCCGATCAGGGTGGCCAATGATGTGAAGTAAAGAGGAGAGTGAGGTGGCCAATGGTGTGGAATAACGATGATAATTTTTGTTTTGCTTCATACGGGGATTCCTCACCCGCCATCATATCAAAAAAAATAAAAAATTATCCAACAATACACTTTCATACAAGACATTGAAGTCCGTAAAATAAAGGCGTCAATAATATTAAAAAAAAAAAAACTAAAGCTCGCTTTTGAGAGCTTTTGGCTTGCCGCCGCCGACCTTCATGCCACAACACCCGTGCCCAGCAACACCTTTGGCCATACCCCACTTGTTCATACAACTATCGCCTCTTACCTTGGCCCTCCACCACCCTTCTTCACCTGCTCCGGTACGCGCCCACCAGCTTCACCCTCTCCTGCCTTTCTCCTCCTTTTGTCGATGGGGTGCGCTTTCGCTTTCGCTGCCGCCCTTTGGCCATACCCCACTTGTTCATACAACTATCGCCTCTTACCTTGGCCCTCCACCACCCTTCTTCACCTGCTCCGGTACGCGCCCACCAGCTTCACCCTCTCCCGCCTTTCTCCTCCTTTTGTCGATGGGGTGGGCTTTCGCTGCCGCCCTTCTAGCCTTGCCTCCGTAGGCTTCCTCCTTGACCTCCGTCGGCAACCACGACCTCCTCCCCTTGTTGTTTGGAACTCTGGTAGTCCTGGGTTCTGCTCCGCCCTTGGTTTCCAGCCCCGACCTTTCGTTGTCTTTTCGTCTCCGCCTAAGCTTGGTTTCCGGCCTTCTCACATCACTACAAAAAAAAAAAAAAATTTTGCTTCGGCAAAAAGCCGTGGCAAAAGCCCATTATGGAGTGGCAAAAGACCTATAGCTTCATTTGGTGGCCGACTACTTCTTTGGGCTCTTCTTTTCTATTCCGACTTCCTTCACCTGCCTTTGTATTGTTGTTTCAATTTCTTTGCTATTTTCTGTCTCTGTCACATCTATTGTGACTACTTTGTAGTCTCTTACAATCTCATTATCGTCCTTGAGGATTTTAGACGGGTAGGGCTTTTTTTATTATTGGGCAATGGTTTGGATGGGGATGGATTTGCGGTCCAGTGTGCTGTGTTGTTCTTGTTGTGATGCAAGCCTTGTGTGAACGGTGTTTGATTTGCTATATCCGAAGACGTGGATTTGTGACCGATATCTGATGGCTCTTCGAAGTCCATAATCTAAAATGTCCGCTAGGGTCCCCAGAGTTCTCTGTGTGCGTCCTCCGTTGGAGGATTGTTCGTTTGTCATGATGACTTTGTTTTACGATGTAGAATTACTGACACGTTTATTTTATTCTCGCATTTTTATTTTTATCATTTGCTTTTGTAGAGTATATAAGCTCTTGTATTTTGAAAGAGTGGTTTTTATCATCATAAAGAATTATGCACAACATATTTTGCCGAATGAAGAGAGTATGTTTCTTGAGCGTTGAAGGAAATGTTCATGAAACCAACTTACCAACAAATATGCGAATTCCCAAATCATTCACTCTTTATTGTCGTGCACAGTTACGAGTGACCCTGCACATATCTAATCACCGTGTCACTTATTCAAAGACTAGTCACAAACATTTATTTGTGAGAGATTTTAGGTGTAGAATGAGATCTTGATATCGCAGATTTCTGTTTTTCCTGATGTGTAAAGCACCTTGATTTGTTATGGTCAAGAGACACTGACGCCTGTTTAAATCTTTTCATCTTCTAAATGCAACTATATGATTGATGTTGAAAGTTTTTCATCTTCAACTTAATGCAAATATTATCTCTTAGATCATCTCCCACATGACCACATTTAAAAGAAACGTGAAAATCAGAGCTTATGATATCCTAGACCATGATCCAACAGACCTAAAACCCAAAATGAGCGCAATCAAGTCACAGATGACTAATGAAGCCACCTGCATTGTGAGACAAGTGAGCCATGTTCCAAATATTTAGACGACAGAAGACAGAAAATTCAACAAAGTGAAACAGCCATTGTTTCACACTTGAACAAGGAAAACAAGAACCATCGATCAGATAATTGTAGTCTGATTGTATTTAGTCGACACCATATTTGATATTTCCGAGACAAAACTCATCATATCGATGGATACTCATAGATCAAAAAGCCTATTTCTTATTCGAAATTAATTTCAAAAGAATTAACAAAATTGATTGAAGGAGTCAAAAGGAGAAACAGAATTGATGATATCATTAGAGAGGGGATGAGCTCAGAAGGATCCATTGGTAAGTTGTTTAATCAGAGACTCATAAAATAAGTAGAATTTCAATCATCACTGCCTTCCCCTCCAATGAATTGAATCCAAACTCAAGCTTAACAACTAATTGAATCCGGAGGTGGATTTCACTTGCACAAGTAAATAGGGATTTGACAAAAACTTCTAATTCATAAGAAATTGAGTTTATTCCTCATTCATTCCCGATTCAAGCAAGACTCCAGCACACAGCACAGCATTCCTAATCATAACTCCAATCTGATTCAAAATTCATTAAAAAAAATTGCAGCTTTGAAAACAAAAAGAGCCATCGATCAGATAATTGTAGTCTGATTGTATTTAGTCGACACCATATTATATATTTCCGAAACAAAACTCATCATATCGATGGATAAACGTAGCTCAAAATGTCCATTTCCGATTTGAAATCAATTTCAAAAGATTAAACAATCAAAATGAGAAACAGAATAAAAGATACCAGTAGAAAGGGAGGAGCTCAGAAGGATCCATTGGTAAGTTGTTTAATCAGAGACTCATAAAATAGGTAGAGTTTCGATCATCACGGCTCTTCCCTCCCACGAAATTCGCAGCTCCAAATCGGAGAAATAAGAAAAAGTAAAATAAAAAATTAAAATGCGTGAAGAGAGCATGGAAAACATGAAGAAGAAATTCGATGGAGAAGTTGAATCGGTGGAAGTGGATCCGCAGTGTGGCGTATTTAACAGATCGGGAGCGCCCCCAATTTCTAGGGTTAGGGTTTTTCCGAACTGGTTTTATGGTTCGAATATAGCCCATGGCCCAAAATTCGTTCTATGTAAGAACTTGTCCCATAAGCCCACACTCTTATCATGAACCCGGTCTAAGATTTTATTAGTACGGTTTTCATTAACTCGGTTTTGTATCCAATCCGGTTTGATTTATTCCCGGTTTCAACGACCGAACCGTTAGATAAACCATGATTAATAGACGCTAATTAGTGATTAGCATATATAATGTACGTACGTGTGGTGTTGTGCACGATTGATTAATAGACGCTAATTAGTGATTAGCAAGCTGTTGGCTGGACATGTACATAAAAAAGAAAGAGGTAGATGAGAGCTTCACCCACATGTTTTATAAAATGTAAATGTGGATGATGTAGATGTTCCATCTCAATAACCTAACATTTTTTCCAACAATTAATTTTAATTGTCAACATTGACTTGGTTTTTAAGTTACTTTACAATTAATGTACCCAAACGTTTTTTTTTCCCGGCTAATAATCATATTATTCTTCCTATATATCTTCACTTAAGTTAATTAACCACCTTTTATAGAGAAAATTATACATTAAAAAAAAAAATCTACCCATAAATGAAACCACATTTTCCATTACTCAACCACCCTAATTCCAATTTTTGACAATGAGTTGTTTGTTAGTAACATATTTTATGGGCTTAATTATTTTGTGGTTAGATACACCGTAAATCCAGATGATAATAGTGTACGTACGAATCGACGTAGTACTACGTCTGAATCGACATAGGGTTTAGGGTACCACGTTCATATATATCGACATATGTGGTATCATAACTACCTTATCTATTTGTATTATAAACCTAGACAAACCCTATCAAATGCAAAATCAACCCGATAAACTAAAACGTACAAGCTATGATTTGGTTGATGTTCTTGTTCGGTTGTTCCTGAAAACTCATCGATCTAGAGAATTGCATTAGTGCATTACATGTTAAAATTTAAACAAGTACAAAATTTGAAGATATTGAAAACAAAAATAACCAGATATAGTAATTAAGAAGGCAAAAAAGGCCTCCACATACACATCATGTTGTTGGTAGAAAGGCACAGGTAGTTGAGAGAGACTGAGAGACTCTCTCTATTAAGCTGGATCATCAGCAATGAGGAAGCTTCACTTCATGGCAATGGAGACCTTGCAACCAACACTCTATCCCCCCCTCCCCTCATGTTGAAACATCAATTAGGTTTTAGGTGTACCCATGGCTTTCATCTAATTGACTCCCATGACCTTCTTCATTCATAAAAACTCCTCCCTCTCCCTCCTCTAACACACAACGTACTCTCCATCATCCGCCATGGAAGCCAGCGCAGGTCTCGTTGCGGGGTCCCATAACCGCAATGAGCTCGTCGTCATCCATGGCCATGAAGAGGTCATGAGCCTGGAGATGTATCTATATGTTACATTACATTACATTATTACTTAATTAATTACTGATGTTTCTTTTGGTGTTTATTTGGATGATTTAGCCTAAGCCATTGAAGGATTTGACCGGCCAAGTTTGCGAGATATGTGGCGATGAGGTTGGCCTTACGGTCGATGGAGACTTGTTCGTGGCTTGCAACGAATGCGGTTTCCCTGCTTGTAGGCCTTGCTATGAGTACGAGAGGCGTGAAGGGAGCCAGCTCTGTCCCCAATGCAAGACCCGATACAAGAGGCTTAAAGGTACGTACTCCTCCTCTTATTGCCAATTGGTTTTGAGATGGAACTACATCTGATTTCTGATATATCAATCCTATCTAATTGTGTAATGGGACTTGGATTGAAGGGAGCCCGAGGGTGGAGGGAGACGACGATGAAGAAGACATAGATGATATCGAGCACGAATTCAACATTGAAGATGAGAGGAACAAGAACAAGCATCTTGCTGAGGCTATGCTTCATGGGAAGATGAGCTATGGTAGAGGTCCCGAAGACGAAGAGAACTCCCAGTTCCCCGCGGTCATAGCTGGTGGCTATTCGAGACCAGTAAGTCTAACACATCACCATACAATAAAGTCTTAACGTCGCCTCGACTAATCACCAGCACTGTCATCACCATCCTATGTCTCTCGCAGGTCAGTGGCGAGCTCCCTCTAGGAGGTCATGTTGGAGATCAGATGATGGCGTCTTCCTTGCATAAACGCGTCCATCCCTACCCACTCTCTGAGCCCGGTAAGTCACTCTCTTCTTCGGTTTTAACATCTTAGAGTTGGCTCTGTTTGACACAATAAGTAGCTTTTAGAAGTGTGTGTGCTTTGATATTATATAGTTTTAAATGAAATAAATATAAGATTTTAGTTTAATTAGCTTTTGGAATCATAGTTTTTCATCAGCTACTCACCTAAACTTTTCAGAGCTTATGGTTTTCCCAAACACCATATCAGCTACTCCATCCGCTACCTTTTTACCAAACATAGCCAAGCTCATTTCTAACAAAGCCTTTATTCGGTTGCTTCGACACAGGGAGTGCAAGGGGGGACGACAAGAGAGATGGCGGCTGGAGGGACCGAATGGATGAATGGAAGCTGCAGCAAGGGAATCTGGGGCCTGAGGCTGATGAGTATGTTGATCCTGAAAGAGCAAAGTATGAACTAAACACTTCTCTTACTATACATATAAAGTTTCATGAGATCAATCCATATCCGAATGACTTGCAATTTTCGGAACTGCCAGGCTTGATGAAGCAAGGCAGCCACTCTCCAGGAAAGTACCAATTGCATCCAGCAAGGTCAATCCTTACCGGATGGTGATCATCATCCGGCTTTTCGTCTTAGCCATTTTCCTAAGATACCGAATCCTTAACCCTGTCCATGATGCCATCGGCCTATGGCTGACATCCGTCATCTGTGAAATCTGGTTTGCCTTCTCATGGATCCTTGATCAGTTCCCCAAGTGGTTCCCCATTGATCGCGAGACCTATCTTGATCGCCTTTCGCTAAGGTAAACCTCTCCAAGCAAAGAACATATATGAAGTGTTAGCAATTGGTGTAACTTATGTGTTTGGTGGTAGGTACGAGAGAGAAGGCGAACCGAATATGTTAGCACCTATAGACATCTTTGTAAGTACAGTGGATCCACTGAAGGAGCCGCCACTCGTAACAGCCAACACTACACTGTCGATTCTAGCAATGGACTACCCTGTGGAGAAGATCTCTTGCTACATCTCGGATGATGGAGCTTCCATGCTTACATTTGAAGCACTCTCTGAGACCGCGGAGTTTGCTAGGAAATGGGTCCCTTTCTGTAAGAAGTTCTCCATTGAACCGCGAGCTCCTGAGATGTACTTCTCCCTCAAGATCGACTATCTCAAGGACAAAGTCCAGCCTACCTTTGTCAAGGAGCGTCGCGCTATGAAGGTTGAGTTGTTGATCTCATTATCACACTATCAAATCCAATCTAAGCTATATATATGTTTTCAGCTTCATAACCATATGCCATTTTGTATAGAGTTTTGCGCCTTGATGTTGTGTCCTTTTGTCCTTGCTTCTTTTCTGATTCTGTTTCCCTTCTGTTTCGGGAAAAGAGTGCGTACATCCTAAACCCCCATACTGGGTTGTTGTTGTAACCATATGTCATTTTGTTATTGCAGAGAGAGTATGAGGAGTTTAAAGTTCGGATCAATGCACTTGTGGCGAAAGCTTCAAAGGTTCCTCCAGAAGGATGGATCATGCAAGATGGAACGCCTTGGCCGGGAAACAACACAAGGGACCATCCTGGCATGATCCAGGTGTTTCTAGGCCACAGCGGAGGCTATGATGCCGATGGGAACGAGCTTCCTCGTCTAGTTTACGTGTCCCGTGAGAAGAGGCCTGGCTTTCAGCACCACAAGAAAGCCGGTGCCATGAATGCTTTGGTGAGTCTGAATCCGACATCAATACTATCAAACTGATTCATAGTATCTTGCTTGCTTTAACATGGGATGGTTTCGTGTTTCGTATTACAGGTGAGAGTGGCTGGAGTTCTTACCAATGCTCCTTTCATGCTCAACTTGGATTGTGATCATTACATCAACAACAGCAAGGCTGTGAGAGAGGCCATGTGTTTCTTGATGGATCCGCAGATCGGAAGAAAAGTTTGCTATGTCCAATTCCCACAGAGATTTGATGGCATAGACGCGAATGATCGATATGCCAACAGGAACACTGTCTTCTTTGATGTAAGATCAGCTTCAGTTTCAGTTTCAACTTATGTTTTGAATTCCACATGATACTAACTAACTAACTAACATGTTTTTGTTGAATGTTGAAGATCAACATGAAAGGTCTAGATGGCATTCAAGGGCCGGTTTATGTGGGCACGGGATGCGTGTTTCGAAGGCAAGCTTTATACGGCTATGACCCTCCTAAGAAGGCAAAGAGACCGAAGATGGTAAGCTGCGACTGTTGCCCATGCTTTGGGCGCCGCAAGAAGAACCAAAAGTATGGCAAACATGGTGCAGATGATGATGCAACTGCAGCCCTTCAAGGTACATGACAAGCTATAGCTACTGAAAGTTTCATCACAACCAACTGTCATAACAGTCTCACACCACTTTGATCATGATCATCTATCATCAGGATATGAAGCTGACCAGAATCAGCTGGTCTCTGAGATGAACTTTGAGAAGAAATTTGGACAATCCGCGATTTTTGTGACTTCAACTCTGATGCTTGATGGTGGTGTCCCTCCATCATCAAGCCCCGCGGCTTTGCTGAAGGAAGCCATCCATGTTATCAGCTGCGGCTATGAAGATAAGACCGAATGGGGTCTAGAGGTAATCCTCAAATGCACAGCTAGCACAGGTTGTTTAATCTTTGATCAATCACGATTCATGACTAAGTTTGTTTGTTTTGCAGCTTGGATGGATTTATGGATCCATTACTGAGGACATCCTAACAGGATTCAAGATGCATTGCCGCGGTTGGAGGTCCATATACTGCATGCCGAAGAGGCCAGCATTCAAAGGATCAGCCCCTATCAACCTCTCAGATCGTCTCAACCAAGTTCTCCGTTGGGCTCTTGGCTCGGTTGAGATCTTCTTTAGTCGTCATAGTCCTGTGTGGTATGGCTACAAGGGCGGTAATCTCAAATGGCTCGAGAGGTTTTCGTACATCAACACAACTGTGTATCCCTTCACCTCCTTACCCCTTCTGGCCTACTGCACACTCCCTGCCATCTGCTTACTAACCGGAAAATTCATCATGCCTACGGTAACCATAACCGAAACTAACTCATTGTAGACATAAAAAAAAAAGAAAAACAAGATTCTTGAACTGTTTATTTTATTACAATGCATTTCAGATTACCACATTTGCAAGTCTCTTCTTCATTGGTCTCTTCTGCTCAATCTTTGCGACTGGAATCCTCGAGCTGAGGTGGAGTGGAGTTAGCATCGAGGAATGGTGGAGAAACGAGCAATTCTGGGTGATTGGCGGTGTGTCAGCCCATCTCTTCGCGGTGGTGCAGGGACTTCTCAAGATCTTGGCTGGAATAGACACAAACTTCACAGTTACATCCAAGACAATGGACGATGAAGACGAGTTTGGGGAGCTATACGCGTTCAAGTGGACAACCCTCCTCATCCCACCAACCACTATCTTGATCATCAACCTAGTAGGGGTCGTTGCAGGGATTTCGGATGCCATTAACAATGGCTACCAGTCATGGGGACCCTTGTTTGGGAAGCTCTTCTTCGCCTTCTGGGTGATCGTCCATCTTTACCCGTTCCTCAAAGGTCTTATGGGGCGGCAGAACCGGACACCTACCATTGTGATCATATGGTCTATCCTCTTGGCTTCCATCTTCTCCTTGCTATGGGTCAGGATTGATCCTTTTGTCCTCAAAACAAAGGGGCCTGACGTTAAGCAATGCGGTATCAACTGCTAAAAAAAAAAAAAACAATGTAAACTTACTGGTGTTTCTTACACCTCAAAACTGTTTGCAAATTGTGAGTTGTAATGGATTGAATCTTTGTTTGGTGTAATCAAGTTTTGTATTGATTCAGAAGAACTTTTATATATATAGCTTGAACTGTTCTTGATCCTGGCTGAATTTTCCCTTTCACAGTTTATTAAAGTGCATCAGTGAAGAACCAATTTCACTATAACAAAGTCACAGTATGCCACTGGATTGTGTCCCTTTATAGCTCAACGAATTAAAATGATAAACGAATCTGTTTCCAGCTTAACAGAAACTCAGGCCTAACATGGACACTTCTTAGCAACCCTCTATTGTTTAATTCATCATCACAAGTTCATAACATCAGGAGACATCAAGAGATTAATCAGTTTATCTGTCATAAAATACTGTCATGTAGGGTGTATTCACTGTCATCATATATTCATCTGCTAGAACCTTGAAAAATGTAACATAAAGAAAATTGGCCATTCATGATGGAGGCTGAAAATCTTCTGATCTACTTGATACAAAACTTGGATATACCTTTCTTCTTTCCTTCTATTTCTATGCATTTGCTTCCATTTTAAGCTAAAACACAACTTACAGAGTTGGAAAGAGCAATGACAACAGCTCTACACCAGTCACATTCTTATGGTACAAAAAAAAAAGGAAGGCAACAGACAAGAAAAAACAAGTGGAAAGCATCAATTTACACTCTGGAGAAAAAAAGAGGGTTTGTCGTCTGTCGGTGCTCAGATCTCTGATCCAAAATCCTGAGAAACAAAAACAAGTGATCATCAAAGACAAGTTCAAAAATCAGCTTCTTGTCAGTTATTTTTGGAGAGAATCTGTTCGTACCCTGAATAATGTTATTGATGGCCGACGGTGGATGGTGACTTTTGGCATAGGATGGCCGGCCCTGACTTGCACATTATTCGGATTTGGTTTAATCCTGACGCCAGTTTATGTATAGGTTTTTAAGCCTTTTTTCCTCAGAAGACCAAGCTGTTCATGTGGTTATATTGCTCGGTGAAGGTGTACATTCTTTTTCCGTAGCCCTTGCAACTGCTGAATCAATTGAGCCCTTAAGCTGCATGCGTCTACCTGTTAATGTTACTATTAAACTGAGGCTCAAGCAACAGAGAAAAATGCCAACAAGTTCCAAGGAAACCAAGCATGAAAAAGTAGTAAATGCTGTAAACACAAGCCAGATATTGATTTCCATAAACTTCATTAGCCATCTGTTTTCATGACAAAATTCCAAAGAAATACGCGACTTTGCTTTTTTGTGTGGCTTTATGCATATGTTTGGAAGAAACTGTCATATTGGTTTCAGGAAAGGATAGAAAAGAGATAGAGATCAATGTTTGCTAGGGAGTATTGCTTGCTTCTATTTTTTTTTACTGACCTGCGCTGATGCAGTTGAAGCTAACGTCGCGTCACACTCATCAAGCGTGGCCCTCTCTTGTGCTACAATCTCAGCTAGTTCAGAAACCGAGCAGTTTGTTTCTTCCACCTGAATTATATGTAAATTAAATTCAAGTGATCAGAAATTTAATCAAGGAAAAATCATGAAAACCAAAATTAAAATCAATTTATGTGGAATGGAAACACATGATATATATAATGAGATGGATGCTACAACTTGCATCAAAGCTTACAAGACCCATAATGGAGAGGCCAACTCAAACTTACCTTTGAGAGCACGCAGCGGATAGAGGATGTCATTGCATGCATCACATCAACAGCCGAACTGACAGCAGCCTTCAAAGATACCACGTCTACCTGTATAGGAGAAAAGGCATTGATAAGTGAAACAAAAAACAAATATATGGCTGTCATTCCCTATAAACTTGCATACCCTTGCACCACCAGTGATTGGAAGTCGGAGAGTGCTTGACTCTAGATCATTAACCACTCCAGCTAATGATGTTGAATGATCTCTTTCTAACGAAGCCCAATCCTCAAGGTAGCTCACCTGAACATTCATCAATGCAGTAAATACTACAGAAATTGGAATCATCAATGTTGCCAATCACTTCTAAAACAAAGGTGACAATGTAGATTGATAGATATATAATTGAGGTCTTGAAGTAACTACTTCACTGTTGTAGTAGACCTACTTGTTCATTCAACACTGCATTCAGCTTCAGCTTGAGCTGAAGCTTCTGAAGATCAATACGCTTCGTAATGACAGAATCCCACAATTCCAGATTTGCCCACCACACGTTGTACAATGTTTCCTGTGTTGTGAAAATAAACAATTATAAAGGTGAAAATTAATGTCGATGGAAGAAAAAAAGAGGATGTAGAAGAAAAAAGGTAAATCAATGGATGGACTAGGCAATGGTGGGAATATGGTGCAGTGTTTCTGTTAGAGCATAAACCAGACATAAGTAATTTATGTTAAGCGTCAGGCCATGGCAGCAACCAATTCACTTCTAATGCTCGTCAACTTATGCTATATTCAACCTATAAGCTAGATTGATTCAATGTAGTTACAAGTTTAGGCTATTCATCAGTATAAATTCAGTTGGTATGCACATCAACAGACTCACATTCCTTTGATAAATACCCAAAGGCCACACCTAAATGATCCATAAACAGAAATTATTGTTTTTAAAATTAGGGAGTTCACCGGATCTAACAAGAAGCGTCATCATGCTGATCAATGACCATGTATATAGAAATCAAATCTTTGCAAGAAATGCAGGAGATGCAATTGCAGACTACACAACAAAGATAAATAACTACCTCAGCCATGACTTTCTGAATATGCAAAGCAGCTTCTGCTTGGGCATTAGCAAATCGCCACTGTATAAATCTGTTGTATTGTAACCTTAGGCGATGAGCATCTTCCAATTGGCTAGCACTCTTCTTTCCTTTCTTAAGGTCAGATACAAAGGTAAGAACAGAAGTGGCGGTGCTCAGTTGTCGGGTTGGACTACATGGCCTTATCCTTGATGGGCTTGTACCTCTTGAATATGTCGGAGTAGATGATCTGGTCCGAGTAGGGCTTGCAGTACCTCTAGAAGCAGAGGCCCTGCTTGGTGATGGTAATCGTGACGCTGACAATGAATGGGAATTGAATCCAGAAATGACTGAATTGGGGCTAGTGGATGATTTTGGCAAGCTGAGCTTATTCAGGATTCCTTCGGCTCCAGAATCACTCGTAGTTCTATGAAGAGGGCGTAACATGCCTTCCACAGAGAGCCTCCTAAGCGACGTCACCCCAATACCTGGCAATGTTATCATCCTTGGACTTTGTCCAGCCTTATCTGAGATATCAATGTCTTTCATCAATGTATCCATAGATAACTTGCCACCTCCTCGGCTAGGCCATCGATGTTGGTCAATCAGACGAGCTTGCGATCCATCAACTGGTCTAGAATTCTCTAACTGATCAGAGGAGCTTCTTCCTCTTAAAGGACTCCTCCTCTCAGCTCTTTCAGCCTTCTTTTGTGCCACATTTGAAGACGGCTTTAAGGTTCGATCAGACAGGGCTGGACTGACTGATTTTTCTTTCTTGCTAACAGGAATAGAAATAGAATCAGACTGAAAAGAAACACTTAGACTACGCATCGTTGAAGGCCATAGCGACGACTCTGGCAACCTGCTGCCATTTACCTTCCTAGATTGCAGCTCAATTGATGTGTCCTGAACCGGTGTGGTAGAAGGCGATGGTGATGGTGGAGCCGATGGCCTCTTCCTCCCTGCCGAAATGGCTCTCTTTGCAGCGACTTGGGTCGATGCATTGATGGTTCTTGTAACATTTGGCGATGCACAACGCCTGGAATCAGGAGGTGTAGGTGACTTAAACCTGGAATTAACCTCTCTTGTTCGAGATTGGCGTGTATTGGCGCCATTTCTCTTCTCTACCGGAACCGATGATAGCTTTATAGCATCCAATTCTCTTCTTCTGTGCACTCTTTGCAGAGCTTCACATCCATCCATCCACACTGTTCAACTTAGAAACAGCCACCAGCACCAACAGTGGCTTGAAAAGATGATCTTTTTTCCGGATATAAATCTGACATAAATCACAAAGCCAAGAACAATAAGATGCTACAGATGAGTGCACGTGAAAAAGGAATAAGCCATAAAACTAT
The DNA here is from genome assembly GCA_037127255.1 of Persicaria tinctoria. NCBI lineage: Eukaryota > Viridiplantae > Streptophyta > Magnoliopsida > Caryophyllales > Polygonaceae > Persicaria > Persicaria tinctoria. The sequence continues at coordinate 4,458,799 of JBANSL010000016.1, read as the reverse complement.
AAAAGTGAATGAAGATAAGAAAATGTAAATTGCAAGCTGCAAACTTTAGGGAGAAATGATTATTATACATCTTTGCAGAATTGCAGGCACTGCCCAGATCTAATTGCAGAAATTGTAAATAGGTATCCAATGTCTCTTAAGAAAACCCCAAATCCACGCAGAGGAGGAGATATCAGAACTCCTACATACTTTGGATGCATTTGAATTTGTGTGGTCCAATCAGGCTGAGGAATGGAGATGGAGACAATCACAATTTGCATTAACGGTCATCACTCCCTCCAAAATTTGGAGGTCAATTGGGGTGAGAGAGAGATAGAAAAGAGGCAAAATCAGTTGCCACGGGGGATGAGAAAACACTGATTCTTAGGGTTAGAAGAAGAAACTAAAAAGGAAAAAAAATCAATAAAGAAACAATTTTTAGGTTGACCTCGATTGGACTTGTTAGACTTGTGATTTCCAGATTCGGGAGCGAACAGCGATGCACCTCCCATGTTTTGTGTTTTTGAATTTTCCTAGCAACAAATTGTTTTTCTACAAGTAGTACAAGAATGAAACTTTATTAAAACCCTAGCTGTTTTTTCCTGTTTCGTGAATGATTGATTGAGTTCATGAACCCGGCCTTTCAAGAAAGGGGGAGAAAGTCACGAACATGGGTTACATGGCATCTGAATTTGGCAGGACTATCTCCGACAAAATCGCTCCAGGCCACAACATTCATCGCACAAACCATAACAAAGCGACAAAGCGCACCAAAAACCTAAGCAGCTTCTAGGATCTGCTAATTTTGAAGCTAAACCCCAACACGGTGAACTCAATCGGTAAAACCGCTTCACCTAGAAGCTAACTTTTCACACATTCGAACTAATTTCCAAAATTCCGACACGAGTCTTTTCCAAGACAATTGATTTGAAATCGGAAATTCCTTTCACCTGGAGGAGAAATTGAACTTGTAGCTGGCTGATTGATTCCACTATAAGCTTGCCAGCTTGGCTGCCAAAATCCTTGTTTTGAAGCTTGAACAAAGATTCCACCTTTAGCGATCAGCTAAGCGCGACGATTGCAGTCAATCGAAGAAATCAATGGCGGTGGAAGTAGAGAGGATATAGAGAGAGCAAAAGAAACGGAAAAGGAGGAGATATGGAAATTTCTGTTAAGAGAGAGAAAGGGACGTTGAGGAGATTTGCGAAGAGGACGTCAATTTCGCGCCACCTTCTCCTTCTTATTAACAATTTGGGATTTTATTTTATTTTTTTAACTGAGAAACGGCGGAAAATATAAAATATATATTTCGTTTATTTATATTTATTTCCATCATTTACCTTTTTCATTTGAATTATTATCTCCTTTTATTTATCTAATTACTTAGATAAGTGTCCATCATCTCCACATGATGAATTAGGTTCACTGGTTCAGTGAGTGTATGTATGATGAGATTGAGTGATCTATGAATATGGCTATTAAGTTATTTTTTAAAAGTATATTTTCATTTATAATTACATAATTCTGAGTTTTCATAATACATACTACCTTCGTTCAAAATTATAAGTCATTTTAAACATTTGCATACAAATTAAGAAAATCATAAAATTATCTCATTTATATACCTCATTAATTATCCACAACTCTTATTAACCAATAAAATTTGAGCAAAAAGTCAAAAGTAACAATTTCCATATCCCAATACCTAGAAAATCTAAAATGACTTATATTTTCAAACAAAAATTTAGACTTATATTTTTGAACGGTCAGAGTAATATATATAAATAAATTAAAGTACGGAGTAATAATTAGATGAAAACATTAACAATATACTAAAATAAAAATACAGATTGATATTAAAAAAATGAATTCAGGGTTTTGAGATCGAGATTATTTTATCTTTTGAGGAAAAAAAATTCTCACAATAACTATCTTTAATTCATTTAAAAAAAACTAACTAGATGGTTTAATTATAATATATTCTCGTTTTTATACCTAGTTTTTTTTTACAGTAGACAATAAGTAGATCGACTAAGCGATCTTGAAACCATCGAAAAATCTTGATGAACCCTACGCAGAGGGTCGCTCGTTTTTATACCTAGTTAAAAAAAAATACTAACACTTCCCAAATTTGAAGTTATTTACATTGAGATGAAAGAAGGAGAAAAACAAAGAAAGAGACATGTATAGAGAAATTTAGACAAGATATTAAATACAAAAAATTAAACTAATACATAAAATGTTGCCAATCTATATATCTATAATATATCTAGTAAAAGTTGTGTTCAGCCCCCACCATAAATGTTATAATTGTGTTCTCGGTTATCCAATCTATAATATTCTCGGTTATCCGTTTAACCGGTTATTCATTTAATAGAGTCGTGTGATTAGACGTTTAGTGGGATAGAGATTAGGAGTTTCATCTTTATGAAATAACATTTACTACAAAACTTAATTGCCTTCTTTTTTATCATAGCCGTTACTTATACTCCGAGTCCTAGCCGGTTGCTAACCTTCAATTAATTCATAAAATTAATTAATTAGAGCCGTTACGTTTCAACCTCAATTAATTATAAGCTTTTAACATCATTCATTTAGTTGGCTCCTTGATATATATATATATATAGTGAAAACTGATGCGATCCCTACCCCAACCCAATACCCGTCATTTGCAAATTTTTCCTCTCTCTATTATTTTTCTTGCACATATATATGTATATGCTTATGTATAAATCTGATCATCATCCATTATTTCTTGCAGGTTTGATTATGTGTTTAATTAGTACGTGTGTCAAGGATTTTTGAATTCAAATATACACGTTTCTTGCATTATGTCCATGGTCTTTGAAGTAAGATGTGGCGAATTTTGAGCTTCTATTATACTTGGTGGTCCTGGACAACTATGATTTTTATGGTAAGATTCATCTCTTTCAACACTTGCTATTTTTTTTTTAATCTCTTTACCCATACAGTTTATTAGATTAGTTTTCATATTGTTGAGAAAGTAAAACTTCTAGGTATATGATAATGTAAAGTTAATATTGGTCGCTCGATCGTTATCCAAAACATATAGGCTTGATTGTTATCCAAAATATCAATACTCAAATGTTGTTTAACTTGATATATGTATATATTTATATTTAATATTACTTGTGACTTTATGATGTTATATAGAAGGGCCACTGGATGACATCCATGAGGAGGAAGAGCAAAGAGAGGGGGAAGGAGGAAGATATGGATATTGGTGAGGAAGATGAAGTGGTCGATTTCATTGTAGATGAAGATCGATGATCTTAATGAACTTGGAATTCCCAAGTACTTCCCGCCTCATGGTTCTTATTATTGGTTAAAGTTATTTTGATTTCTGTTTCACATTTCATTGATTGGTATTTTAGGACTGGTCGGCTCCTGGAGTTACATCAATGGCACTCCAAGAAGCCCAATAAATCGTTGGTGATGTTGAGGAACTTCTGAAACTTCGGCAAACAAACTTGGAAAGCGGACATGAGGAGTCTGGTGAATGGAGAGAAAGAAGGCTTGAAGAGGAATTCGAGCCAATCATTTATCATTGTGGAGGAGCATTATATAACTGAGAAGGACAATGTAAAGTTATATATTCTAAATACTTAAGGATTTAAATTTAATTATTCAATTAGTTGTGATACTTGATATTTATTTTTTAAATTTTAATTGAAATATTTATAACTCTTCGTTGAAGCAGAATAATTTTTTTTCTATTATTTTAAATTATAAATTAAATTTCTACTTCTCAAAATATCAATACTCAAAAGTTTATACATACCAACAAACAACTGCAAGAAAAGTCATTATCAAATACATATATTTAAAAGAATGATCTAAAATAATGATATTCAATTTTAAAAATAATCAATTTTAACATATTTAAAAGAATGCAGATTGCAGAGTATGACATTTAGGTTAAAACCTTCTAAAGTTTTCAATAATTAGATTTTAATTACCACTGTCTATAATAACAAGAAAAGTTGTAATGTATATCCATAAATGTGTGACATAAAACCTAAAATTGATATATTTTGATAATTACATCTTTTTTCCATTTTGCCCATTCAATGCTAATTGAAAGTTAATTCAAACCCCATTGCCACCGATTGATCTTTAGAAGAATCGAAGCATCCACTCCTTTTATTTCCTCCTATTAATTAGCATTAGCAAAAAGTTACATGGAAAATAAGATCAAAATAAATATTAAAAATTAGTAATCGATAATCTAAAATATTATATAAATTTGATTTTTGAAAGAAAAAAAGAGGAATATTTAAATGGAGAATAAGATGAAAATAAATACTCCATTATTTTATGAAAGAAAACCAAAGTCTTTTGTCTTCAATTTCATTCAACAAGGGGAGAAAGTGAACGGGCAAAATATTACTCTCATATTGTCATTGATGATAGAATATGAATGGTTTGCATTCTAATTACCTTCTACTCTCTTATTGTAGAATTAAATGTCTTTTAGTTTTGGTTGGTGTTTTGTATTCTCAATAGGCGTTGATTATTGATGAGCTTTTCTGTTTAAGAATGGAACAATTCTCACTATATATAAACTTAGAGATCATAGGATTGAATTGACTGGTCGATCACCCTCAATTCTCTTAGATGATCGTTTTTATTAAGGTTATATATATGCTATTTAAGGGCTCAAACTAATTCCCTAAAACTTTGTTCTACGCAGGCTTTGAAGAAAGATGCCATGGATGCATGGAAGAGTCCAAAGTTCACATTCTCAATTAGACTACTCGATCTCTTCCTCCCCACGTAACTTCAATTAATTGTTGTAACTTTTCATAGTATTTTGTATATTATTTTGCAACTTATCATATACTACGTATAGTATTCACTGTTTTAAAAAACCCTTCAATCAAGATCCGCCTAGACTCCTGCCTAAACCCTTCAACTCGCCCCGTCGCCAAGGCTGTCAAGGTCGTCAAAACCCGTCTAGACTGCATGCAAAGACCCGCCATGAAATCCGCCTAGACCCTTAACCCTACCTTACCGTCAAGCACCCGCCAAGCGTTTTTTAGAGCATTGATAGTATTTTTCTATTATTACAACAGTGGTCAAGTTTGTTGTTGTGTATGTAGAAAACAATGGACTCAAGGAAGTCGATCGAGAAACCATATTTTAGATCTCCAATGAAAACAAAGATGATCCAAATAGAATTGGGCATGAAGAGTTTTTTTTTGGGTGGCACGCACGTACACTTGCTCGATCTTACACTCGAATCAATTAGACTCGATGGTCCATATATGGTACTTTGAAATCAATATATGTAGATCGAGTACGATCTATATACTATATTACTTCTAGGTATGTTATTGTAACCTCATAATTTTTGTAATGTTTTTACATGATTAATTATATAATTATTTTGTAATGATTTTACCACGAAAAAATATGATTATTTTATATGGTAAATTTTATAAACACAAGGGGAAATGTAACTAATTAAGAGTTATGTGCCATCCTCACAGTTTTAATGAAATTTTGTTGAAATGAAAAAAAAACATACCAAATATATATTATAACGTTGAAATAAAAAAAAAACATACCAAATAACCAACTTTTCTTTTAATTTGTGATCCCTTATTCTTACAATTTCAACGACCCAAATTTATAACGTTGTTAATTGCAATTTTAAAACAATTCAAAGTACCTAAGCTTTCATTTGGATAAATGATTTTAAAATGCTTCTATAATTTGTTTTTGTATTTACGGTTATTTTAAAGGCAAATGACATTATTTTATTAGGGATATAATATATATAAGGTTAAGTTATAATGAATGCATTATTATCTGACACAAGTTTATTTGATACGTATTTATTTCACATTTTATTGATTACTGTTATTATATAGTTCTATTATTTTTATAATCAAATTTTCGGCATAATTCGGATTATCGTCAAAAGAACCATCGATATGATTTTGTATAGGATAAATATCTATTTCATAAATATCATAGTCTTAAATCTATTAATTTTTTTTAGATTTTTCCCCACAAACATAATAAAGAGAAGTTTAATGGTTTTCTCATCATTAAAAAAAAAGCTATAGTTAAGCAATAAAGAAGAGAGATTTGAAAAAAAAAACAGTATGAACATAAATAAAAAATAATGTGAAAGTGCATAGGAGTGTTAAAATGTTGATTATCTTTAATATTAATTAAAAAAATAAGTAACATAACCATATATATTTGACATAAGTTGATAAGGATGGACAAAAATGTGAGAATGATGAAAAATTGATAGATAATTGCAAGACAAAAATTTTGAGGAAAAATAATTATTTACATGATATTTACTTCTTAAATCAAATATATATAATTATATTATTTATCAATACACAATAATTTCAATATCATACAATTAATTAAAAAAAAAACTTGGTAGCCATATATGAAGTTCATGTACAATAAAATTGAAAATAAACTTCGCCATATGTTACTTAGTGAACTACAATGATAAGTTACATAAATTTGTTAAAAGTTTTTTTCTTCATTAAAACTTTAAAAATAATAATTATAATTACAATAAAAAATACACCTATTTATTTATGTTAATAAAAACCAAGGTTATGTGAGTTTAAAAATTATATTTGATTGAACTATGACCTGTGCGTATGCACGGGCATGCCACCTAGTAAACCTTAAAAGTTGTGTTCATGGGCAATTTATTGCCATTATTAACTCCAAAAAAATTTTGCTATTTTTTCTTATATGCTCAATTTGAATCAATTTGATTTCTTTAGCCCAATGGTAGTAGTTGTTGATGAGAATCCCTTCATCTAATGTTCAAGTCTCAACAACTACATGTTTTATTTTATTTTCCTACTTGGTCATTATTCTACTTAATGACAATGTAATCTAATTAATCTATACTTATATAATATAATAACAATAATAATCTTTTTCCATGGTCATTTATGTATAATAACAATAACCTCTTCATAACCTTAGCAATTACATCTTTTATTTTATTTTTTCATGGTCATTTTATTGACTTAATGATAATCTAATATGATCTAATCTATATATCTAATATATAATATGGTTCAAGAGTCATTTGTTTTGGCTTTATTTATTTTACTTCTCTATATTACGTAGTAATTGATTAGCAAAGTATATACACAAACTAAAATTCATTTTTATGTTTTTTTACATACCACATTTGATTTTATACGCCATTTAGCTTCATCATTCAAAATTAATTGACATTTAACAATTTTTTTGTTTATATTCTTAATAGAGTATGATCGTTTGTCTCAAATCACACTTTTTGCCGTTTTAGGTCGACAAAAATTTTGGAACAAATCACATGTCCCGGACTCCCGGGCGTAGCACGGGTCTGCCTTCCCATATGTTTTCGTATTCTTAATATCTATATCTTCTGTATATCTATAATATATATCTAGTAAAAGTTGTGTTCAGCCCCACCATAAATGCTATAGTTGTGTTCTCGGTTATCCAATCTATAATATTTTCGATTATCCGTTTAACCGGTTATCCGTTTAATAGAATCATACCATAAATGCTATAATTGTGTTCTCGGTTATCCAATCTATAATATTTTCGACTATCCGTTTAACCGGTTATCCGTTTAATAGAATCATACCATAAATGCTATAATTGTGTTCTCGGTTATCCAATCTATAATATTTTCGACTATCCGTTTAACCGGTTATCCGTTTAATAGAATCATACCATTAATGCTATAATTGTGTTCTCGGTTATCCAATCTATAATATTTTCGACTACCGTTTAACCGGTTATCCGTTTAATAGAATCATACAAATTGAAAGTGGAACTATCTTTCCAAACACACCCTTAACCGCTCTTTTAGATAAATACAGTAATTAAAATTCTTATAGCTTTAGATAATATTTTCATTTTAGGGGGTAAATAAATAAAAGTTTAAAGGAAAAGAAGAAGAGAGGAAAAATCAAACAATGTTGCACGTTACATAATATCCTACAAAATTGGGGGAGAATAAAAGAGGAAAAAGAAAAAAGAAAAGGTTAAAATAGCCTACAAAACTCAATTCAATTCAATTACTGCTGCACGTTACATAATATCCTACAAAATTGTTAATTGCTGCAAAATCAAACACCGTTGCACGCTACATAAAATTCAATTCAATTAGGAGTTCAAAACTTTGAAAATCCAATTGGTTACAGAGGGCTGTAACCGATCTTTACAATTCATATATATAGGGGTGTCCTGCCCCCACTAATTACCATTCAATCATTTTACACTAACACTAACGGCATAACGCAATGGCTTCCAAGTCGAAAGTTCTTATGGCTTCCACGTCGAAAGTTCCTACAAGGGAAGAGCCATGGAGTTTTGTCGGAGATTTGACGGAAGGGAAGGATGCCAAAATCAAGGTGATGATTTGTCGAAAGTGGGACGTGCGTACCTCTTTTGGAAAGTACCTCAGCACCGACTTCATTGTTTCCGACGAAAAGGTAAGCATTCCAAACTCCAAACTACTCATTGTACACACCTATAAACCAGAAGAAGTGACATCGTGTTAAAATTAATTTTGCTACTTGTGCAGGGAAACATCATCCATTGCACAGCACATCGTAACATCGCTCACTATTTCCTCAAGTAGAAGGAGGGTTCCATATACTCCATAAAGAACTTCGTCTTCCAGCAAGCGAAGAGTGAGTATCACATCCTGAAAAACAAAAAAAAATTGCTATTTTTTCTTATATGCTCAATTTGAATCAATGTTATTTCTTTAGCCCAATGGTAGTAGTTGTTAATGAGAATCCCTTCATCTAAGGTTCAAGTCTCAACAATTACATGTTTTATTTTATTTTCCTACTTTGTCATTATTCTACTTAATGACAATGTAATCTAATTAATTTATACTTATATAATATAATATAATAACAATAATAATCTTTTTCCATGGTCATTTATGTATAATAACAATAACCTCTTCATAACCTTAGCAATTACATCTTTTATTTTATTTTTTCATGGTCATATTATTGACTTAATGATAATCTAATATGATCTAATCTATACATCTAATATATAATATGGTTCAAGAGTCATTTGTTATATATAAACAGTTAATTTACTTCTCTGTTATTTTGGCTTTATTTATTTTATCACTATATTAATTGATTTTTTTTTATTTGTGGGCATCACTATATTACGTAGTAATTGATTAGCAAAGTATATACACAAACTAAAATTCATTTTTATGTTTTTTTACATACCACATTTGATTTTATACGCCATTTAGCTTCATCATTCAAAATTAATTGACATTTAACATTTTTTTTGTTTATATTCTTAATAGAGTATGATCGTTTGTCTCAAATCACACTTTTTTTTATAAAAAAAAATAATCTCGAGTACATTATTTGTTTAAAATTGCACATTTTCTTAAAAGATAAATTTGATGGGAATTAGGAAGGCCAAATTCATAATCGTTTCTTACTTTCTTAGTTTCTCATTAATTAGTAAGGCCAAAGGCCATAACGGTTTCTCTTTTGTAACTGTTGCTCAAGAATCTAATGTAAACGGTTGTGTTATTAGCAAGGTAGTAAATCAAATGATAAAATATACTCCGTATCATTAAGTTTAAATGCAATTAATCACAAACCAGAAAAATCATACACTATCTTTTCAAATTCTAATGTGTGCAACTTAAATTTCATTTAATCTTTAAATATAAATTAAAACTTAATGCTTTAACAATAAGATGATTCAAATACTTACAAGTTACAAAACATTTAATTAAAATTCGCAATGGGTTTAACGGTTATACAGTAGACAATTTTAAATGATCATATTTATTTGTAATGGATGGATGGATATGGATCTATTCCTTACTAATAAATGGCCACAATTATTTATATATATAATAGGAGTGGAGAAGACCTCTTGGGCGAAGGAATGATCGAGGGCCATTAGGTCGGAGGCGAGCAAGGTGAGGATGGTTAAAAGTACGAATACGGTAGTACATGCTACATACATATATACGGTACGTGGTGGTGGTAGTGTACATTGTCAGAGCTCCCAAGAGGCCGCTATACACTGCCAAGTTTATCGCGATGTAGCCATGTAACTCATTTGTTCCTCGATCGATACATGGATTCAAGCTCAGTTATCTTTGTTCAAAGAGGCAAGTTATCATTTAAATCTAATTCGACTACATCGACAACTAATTAGATAAATCATGTTTGTTTTGTGGCAGGTGATACAAATTTGGGGTTGATGTATAAAGACACAGTGGTGGAGATGAGATTGAAGGACATGACTTTCTAAATATCATCCAAATTAGTACTCTTCTTTGCATCCAATTTAAATATTTTTTATAACCTCTTATATATTCATGTTCAATACCCTATGGTTAGATGTCACAGATTTGATAATATTTCTACCTCTCTTTTGTTTTGGCTAAAGTCCAATAATATGGTGCAAATATACTTTGTAATTGCTTCCTATAAACAAGAGTGCATTTTGATCTTTTTAATTGCTTATAAATTAATTAAGATGATATTTTTTATTTTAAAAATCGATAGAATATTACTAATTTTTTGAAATATCTTTCTATAAAAATAATAAGCATTAAATAGAAAAAGAGAAAATACTTGCAATAAAAGTTTCACCATAAAAGAAATATCTCAACATGCTTAGTTTTAAAAAAGAATATTATAAATTCAAAGGAGTGCATATATCTAAATATTTTACCAACTGTAACATATGCTAATAAAAACAAGTAATTAAAAAATTATGCTTAAAATTTGCTAAATAAGTTATGATAATTCATTACCCTATTATAAAATTTATGCCAGGTTAATTTTTGCATTATTCACTAGGTATAAGATCACTCATGTATTTGATATAAAATCATGTCCCGTGCATAGCACGGTCTGCCACCCTAGTTAATGGAAAAAAAGGTGGTCCAAAATTAAATTGGTGTATCTCTTAACACTCTAATAGGAGTGGCCTTTCATTTTAAGGCTATTGTATTTGTATGAAATCGACCCTTCAATAAACAAAGATAACCCCCAACATACTCTCTCAGCCATCTTTATACGTAATTTCATTAATTTCCTACCTAAATCATGTTAACAACTTTTATTTTATCTAATTTTGTGTATCACTAGGGGGCATGCCTGTGCATACGCACGGGACATAATTTAATCAGATCGAATCATATGGTATTAAATTTTATCAAATCATATGATATTAAAGTTTTATATGATTGGTTCTTATTAGCAGAAATTATATCAAATAAATAATTATATATAGTTAAACTACGCGAAATTGAATTTATTATGAATATATTTGGTTTATATAGATTTGAGAAGAAAGCTCAGTATTATTTATAGTCATCCATAATATATTTATAAATAAGCTTAACATTTTGAGCTCTTCTCTTCCAATCATGAAGTGAAAGATTTTGCAAGTATGCATCTCTATTCAAGTATATAGGAGGAAAAATGTAAATAAATAATGTACATAACTACTCCATGTATTTTTTTTACTTTATATATACCTATGTGCTTATACATATATTTCAACGCACTACAACTACAACCACACTCATTAAACTAAATGTGACATATTAATATAAATTGAATAGAGAGAGAGAGAGAGAGAGAGAGAGAGAAATCGGTCCATTAATATATTTATTTCTCGTTAAGATCCCGTCATGGTGAATATGATTCTTCTTTCAACAATGGTGCATGGTTGTAAGTTTTTCCATATATCAACAAAAAAAGAAATCAAAATAGAGAAAAATAATAATTAAAGATTATTTAAACAAATAAAAAATAATATATGATATAAAATAACAAAAAAGGAAAATAAAATCATATATAATCTACTATATAAATAAGAAAGTGCAATAAAAAAATAAATTAATTATAGACAAAAAATAAACAAAAATAGGGGAAAACAAATAAATGATGAATAAAACCTCCAAATATTTGCAACAATGGTTCATAAAAACTCAATAGCAATTAAAGAAAACTAAAACCCCTATATTATTATAAAAAAATTTAAGAAATGCAAAATAAAATATGATAGTATAAAGTAACAACATAAAAACTGAAAAATAAAATCATGCATAATATCATAATAGAAATAAGAAAGTACAATGAAACAATATATTAAAGCAATAAATAATAAAAAATTATAAGAAAAAAAGGAATAGAAAATGCCACCTAACAATATATGATTCATCTCTTATTTGTTTGCAAAAAAATTGAGTTTTAGAAGATAACATTGAAACAATTGACTATTTATAAGAAAAATCCAACATTTAGCCAAAGATAAACTCTCAACCTTTGGACTAACTCATTTTAATTTCCTATTTATCATCTCTAAAAAGTAAAATTAATGCGATGTATGTTTCATTTAACAAAAAAAAACTTCCACCCCTTTGACTACCCTATTTAAAGCATTGATTAACAATTATAGCAATTTTTTATTTGAAATAAAAAATTTGGGTAAACATTAATATAAATATATGAGAGAAATATAATAAAAAAAATGATCATTATTATATTGTATTTTTGGTCAAAGAGAAAATAATTATTAAAGAAAAATAATAATTAAAGAATATTTAATCAAATAAGAAATATGATATAAAGTAACAACAAAAACAGTTGAAAAATAAAATCATATATAATCTACTATATAAATAAGAAAGTGCAATAAATAATAAATTAATTAAAGAAAAAAAAGTCAAAAATAGGGGAAAAATAAATAAATGATGAATAAAACCTCCAAATATGAGTCTTCCTGCAACAATGGTTCATCAAAACCTAATAGGAATTAGAGAAAATTAAAAATTATATATTATTTCAACAAATTAGAAATGCAAAATAAAATATGATATAAAGTAACATCATAAAAAATGAAAAATAAAACCATGCCTAATACCATAATAGAAATAAGAAAGTGCATTGAACAATATATTAAAGCCATAAATAAATAAAAAATTGGAAGAAAAAAAAAGTGATGAACAAAAGTGTCACCTAACAATATATGATTTTCTCTCATTTATTTGTTTGACGAACATTGAAACAATTGACTATTTATAAGAAAAATCTAGCATTTAACCAAAGAAAAACTCCCAACATTTGGACTAACCCACTTTAATTTCCTATTTATCATCTTTAAAAAGTAAACTTAATGTGATGCATTATTCATTTGACAAAAAAAACTTCCACCCATTTGACTACCCTATTTAAAGCATTGTTTGACCATTATAGTCATTTTTTATTTGACATAAAAAAAAGTTGGGTCGCATTAATATAAAATTATGAGACAAATATAATCAAAACTTTGTCATTATTATATTTTATTTTCGGTCAAAAAGATAACAATTATTAGGGAAAAATAATAATTAAAGAATAATTAAAAATTAAGAAATAATAAAATGATATAAAGTAACGAAAAAACAATTGAAAAATATAATCATATATAAATAATCAAGAAATTGCAATAAATAAATAAATTAATTAAACCAAACAAATAAACAAAAATAGGGGAAAGTTTAAGTGATAGGGAAAACATAGACAATATAGAATTTTTGTATATATAAAAATAGGAGTCTAAAACACCTTAACCACAACTCAAAACTAAAAAGAAGAGATTCCACAAAAAAAAAATTAAAATAAAATAAATTCCAACAAAACTAAAAATAAAGAAAATAAAAGTTCAAGTAAAGGATTGTATTACAACCACTCACCTTAGATTTTATTTATCAATATGAGCTTTTTCTTTTTCACCAATGAAACTTCTCAATATGTACTTCTTCTTTTTCACCAATAACACTATAAACAATACAATAAACAAAAAGAAAATATTAGTATGAAAGTTGAAAACAATATCAATCAACAAACGATAGATTAGGATAATAGAAATTCAATATTATATCAAAAAATCTATTTTGACATAATATGAGAATGAAAGAAAAAGAAAGAGTTGATTTGATTGTAAAAAGATGAGGTGTGTCTTTATATAGCATAAGCATGCTTTAATTGAATTAGGAGTTTCAATTTTTTACTTATTATTTAAGGAAAATAAATTTCAAATTAAATAGGCTAAAGGTGTTACATTTTTTGTATTCAATGTTTGTTGGAGTTACTTTTTTATGTTATTGGTTGTTTACTCTTTATAAACTATACATGTTACATATGAAAAATTATACCATTAATATATGAGAGAAAAGAAATTTAATCAAATTAAAATGTAATATTTTGTATGATTAAGATCATAATATATTCTATAAAGAATGGGTAGAAAGATAATATTTAGAAATTAGTTGAAAATAAATAGTAACAAAAAGATTATGATGATGGTATAATAAATTATCCCATCCACACATTCGTATAGTATAAACTATATATGATAAATTTTTATTAAAAAAACTCAAAGTTTTTTTTAAAACATTACATATAAACAAAAAACATATAATGTTCTCCACATTTTGAATGTGAGACAAAAATATTATAGCAAGGTAGCTAGTGATTACACAATATTTTATAGCAAGGTTGTGAGATTAAATTCAACATTTAATCCCACCGTGCGGATAACCGATTAAGCGAATAACCGAGAACACAATTATAGCATTTATGGTGGGCTGAACACAACTTTTACTAGATATATTATAGATATATAAACACCTATATATCTATAAAGGACCAAATCTCTTTTTAAAAAAATAAAAATAAATTAAATTAACTACTCAATAAAATTATTTAAAAAATGAGATTGGCTAGCATGACTAGCTAACAATGAATTAAGTGAAGCCAATATTATTCCGGATCCCTTCCTTAATCTCTCCATGTTAATTAGGAAAATCACCACACAAAAAATAATAATATTGGAATTGGAAATATTAGGTAATTATTAGAAATTTAGACTAACATATTCGCTCATTTCGCTTTTTTTTGTTGGATACGAGGCTATATATTTTGGACTCTCTACCTCTTAATTTTAAGAGTATTTTTGTTAGATGACTTAGAGGCGTTAGTTATTCTCGTATGACTCGATTGTAACCTAAACTTGGTAAATTTGAAACTTTTTATAATTTTTAAACCCTACAACATTAAATAAAGGAACTCTTAATCTCAACCATTAGTTAAAATCTTTTCAATTTGATCATAATTTATTTTCCAAATTTATGGAATATGTCAATCCATGCTATTAACAACTGAATCAGATAAGTTATTAGACTCAGGTCCAATTTTTATGTCAAAATTAGATGGAGAGTCAAATTTGGGTAAAGCGTCCATTTTGCTGTTGTTAGATGAACCAAATCACAAACCAAACATCGTCTTCAACCCCTTATTTCCTTATGATGTCAAAATTTGTGAATATATGTTAACTGTGGTAGAATTTAAACTATGGTTCCTTTATAATTTCATTGACAAAATGTGACCTTAATTAATTCCCCGATTAGATATCTATTACCAAAGGAAACTGCTTTTTGTCTTTGTTTGTTCATTGTTGAAAGATGTTTTGAATTTTCTCAACCGTGTTCCTATTCTTCACACGCAAACCAAAAATGACAATTTTGTTAGCTAACCAATATTTTGAATATATATATATATATATATATATATATATATATATATATATATATATATATATATATATATATATATTATTATTATTGTTTATTGTGTATCATGAGAACACATCCTGGGCGTTTAATTGAAATGGGTGGCTGAGATTAATAGCCAATTTTATCTTTTTTCTTTAATTAAAAATTAGTGGGACCCACAAATTTCCTTCCTCAATTGCCGTGTTGGGGCGCGTGTACAAGCCTGTGTTTTTTTTTGTTTTTAAATTATTCGACGGTATCGCTGGATTATTCGATCATATTGACGGATTATGCGATGGTATCGATGTATTTTTCAAATCGGCTAGCATCCTGAAAATGCCTCTAAATTTTTACCTAAAAATTATTCAATGATATCTCTTGATTATTCGATCGTATCACTTGATTATTCGTTGGTACAACTTGATTATTCGATGGTGTTGTAGTGTTATAACTAAAAATTATTCAATAGTATCACATGATTATTCGATAATATCCCATGATTATTCGATAGTATCGATGTATTTTTCAATCATATGACTGGCAACATAAAAAACCACATTTCATGAAGCGCAAAATCGGTCCATACATATGAATAATTCGGCTTCCCTCCCGAATATCTCTTTCAATCGAGCAATTAAATCAATTGCAAACAAAAAGGATTTCAACTAATCACAAACCCTAGATTCCAAATCCACCACCATCAGAAAACCTCCCCGACTGCAGATCCACCACCAGGGAGTCGCTCATGGCTTGCTCATGGATTCAAATCGCCGCCGTCTTTGTAAATTCCTCCAACCTACTATCCAAATCTCCGCCTTCGAAAAACCTCAGCCATCTTGCCCTTGGCTTCCTCGTCGGCGCCCAGATCTTGCCCATAGCTTCCTTGCCTGCAAGAAGTTGGAATTGGAAGAAAAACCAAATTCCCCCATGCCAAATCCATAATAAACAACGACATCCATCATCAACAACCAAAAACTATGAATTTCACCCTAAAATTTCCACCTTTAAACCAAAAAATACCAAAATTAGTTCACCCAAGTCAGAAACTTACAATCGCCTCCCTCGAGAGGGCTCACCTTCACCAGCCATCACCTTCGATCGCCAGCCATATATATCACCATCGCCTCCATCGGTCGTCCGCCCTCACCGGCCGCCATGGTTGTACCTACGACGACGTCATCCCGTTGTGGTCTCCGTTCGATCGCCCTATGCTCTATCCTCCAAATCGCCATCGTCGTCCGCCCATAGAATTGGTCGCGCGCCCTCCGCCTGTCGTCGCCGAGATGTTCGCTAGTGGTTGCTGCTCCCCTATTGTTGAATGGGGCCGACTCATGTCACCGCTCCCCTTGGTCTCTTTTTATCTGTAATATATGACGGTGAATCAAATGTGTGAATTAGGGTACGATGGTGAATGGTGATGTGATACACGCGCTGTAGTTGGTGGTGAGTTGATTTTTTTTGGGATAAAATTATAAGTAATTAATTATCTTCGAACAATCTCAGCCCTCCATTTCACATTAATCAAGGACCCTGATTTGTTCACATGATACATTTTAAGGGATGAGTACATATGATCTACCCTCTAAGGATTATGGGGATAAGAAGTCGACAATTACAATTATTAGTTTTTAACTTGGCCTTGTGAAATTAATTGAAGGATTATGTTAGGCTCCTGAGCAGTAGTTAGCCTAACAGATTAGAGAGAGAGTTTAGGAGAGAATGACATTTGATTGATTATGAATGAATCCAAACTGTACAAAGGACATCTTATATACTACTACCTCCGTTCCACAATACATGTCCTTTTACTTTTCAGCACGTTTTTTAAGGAGCGAAAAACTCTATAAAATATTATTTTTTTAATTAATTTTTTAATATAATTTGATACTTGTTACTAATAAGTATCAAATTATATAAAAAAATTAATTAAAAAAATAATATTTTATAGAGTTTTTCGCTCCTTAAAAAACGTGCTAAAAACCAAAAGACCATTTATTATGGAACGGAGGGAGTATGTCCTAACAAATTATTGAATATTTGACCTACAATTACCTAACTTAGACCGTTTCAATAACTTTTTTAAAATTAATCAAAATAGAAAAATAAAAGATATATTTTAAAATTATTTTTACTCTAACTCTAACAATTTTTCTATCTAAAAGATTTGCAAAAATATTTAGTTTTAGAAAAATATTTAATTTGGAGAATGAGATGAGAATTCTACTATACTAAGAAAATTCTTAAAATTCTCCAAAAGCCCTAAAATGGAGAAATGTGCTCTCAAGAAGCATCTAACAAAAATAACTCATTTTTTTTTTTCAAAAATATGTTATTCTTAAATAACCAAGGTTTTTCATTTCACCGATATGGATTATTTTTGCAAACCTCATAAAAATGGGCTACTTTTGCAAAACCAAATTTAAATTGGGTTACTTTTTGATAAATGAACCAAGATAATATAATACCAACACAATGAATGGGTCCATATTTGTTGCTTTCCCTATCCTTTACTACTACAACAAACAAGATACTTTTGTACTTGCAATTCACTCTCTTTAATTCTTTAATCACCAGGCCATGTGCTTGGAAGGAATAATGTTAAATCTTTACCCATCTTTTTCATAGTTTACAACTTCACATGCACTCTCTAAAGAGTATAGAGATCCAAGTTGGTAGACATCAACTAACTCAAGGATGAATGTTATAATAATAGGTATTGTATCAATCTATTCTACATACCCTTTTCATCTTAGAGATGATAACTTGATATCAGTCTTTCTAGGAAGTTTGAGCGATTTCGTGAGGGGAGGCGATACCAAAACCGCCTCATTGGCGCAGTCCTTTTCGAGGTACATGTGCTGATGTGCCCACTTCAACATGCCGAGTTTCCTGTACTGGTTCTATGATCCAAAAGCGGGCAAGGGGGGTGCTTGCTAATGGTGGTCCTCAGCTGCTTTCGGTTTCCTGGACCCCTGTAAGGTAACAGCCAAAGAACGATTCGTTTGTGGTTGGACGCCTATTTGATCACTCGTAATCAACTCCAGTTGCCTATCTAGCAGGGCTTTCCCTGATAATTCAGCTGAACAGATGCAAAATTGCAGACAAAATTCAGGAAATTTCACCGACAAAACCGTTGCATATTTAATCTGTCAGTTTACTTTCAAAATTTACAGAGTGATGCTATCACTATGGATTCCAATGCTGATTGTCAGTACGGCAGTACCTGCTCGTTTCTGGCGCAAACCAGCTCAACTCGGAAAATTTTGTCGCTTCAGATCACATATATGATATACTTTCACCAACTTTTCTCCTATACAACTCATCAGTGACAGATTTTTCCAGTTCAGGGAAATTTTGTAGACAGAACTGTCATTTCGCTCTTTCTTATGAGACTTAGATGAATAAAAACTGAATATGCAGTCATTAGTACTCGTTAGAGGCGGAATTCTGAGCCTTTCCAAGCACAGACTCGATGTCACCAGAAAACAAACCCAATTGCTTTGCCAGCGCAAAACCAGCATACATGCCATCGACAGCAGCACTCACTATTCCTCCAGCATAACCAGCTGCCTCCCCCACAGGGTAAAGCCCCTTCAAAGACGTGCTCTCATAGGTCTCTGCGCTGCGTGGGATCTGTATGGGGGAGCTGGTTCTTGTCTGAAAATAAACAATTTTTAAAGGGGCTAAAAATGCTGAACTCACCCCCCAAAAAAAATAACCAATCCGTTATAACTTTACAGGCTTTACTGCTGTTATAGAGATTCTCTGATAAAGTTATCCAGCAATATAAACCTACAGCCTTGTTGTGCTCTATTGATAAATTAGTTCTCTAGAAGTTATCTGGAAAGTGGGTCATAAAGTAGTTGGATAGGATAGCCATCATGGGTTCATGGTCAAAAAATAAAAATTAGAACAGATCATGGTTACATAATATTAACAATGGTCCCTCATTTTTCTTCTTGGGAAATAGGCCACTTGCTAATCTATACTCCTAATCAAATATACAAAGCAAGATCATGATAATGGTAAATTGCTGAAACAAGAGATAATGATGAAAGAGTACGAATACCTCCACTCCATGTAGGAGTGCATTTTCAGAGATGAATCCCGGTAACTGAAAAGGAGAAAAACAGAAAATGGTCAGCTTAGCAGATACATGTAGAGGCCAGGCCCTCTTGTTAGATGTGAAAAATATGTAACAGTAACTAATAAGTCAATCAAACCTTTTTGTCAAACACTGAGATTGAATCCTGGAGTGCCCTAGTTATATTATCTGCAAACAACTCATGGAGACGTCCTTGCCTAACCCCCAAACGATATCACAAACAATCTGTCCAGGCAAAAGGAGACATCGTCAAACAAAGCATGCACGCATATTTCACGGCTACAATTAAGGGAACTGTTCTCACCGCTTGGACACTGGCACTGTTCTTCCCTATTCTAGTTACGAGTTTTCCATCACTCCAGGTACCTGCACCACCCTGCCACACATAAGTACTTTTGAAACCGCTCAACAGTGTATAAAAAGGCGAAAGGCGCACCAAGGCGATGGGGTCCCCATTGCCTAGGCGCAAGGCGAGAGGTGAGAGGCGCACGCCTTTCGGATCAAGGCGCTTAATTATAGAATTTTCCCTTCTACATTGATATAATGATGAAATAATTTGTATATATATAATATATAATGTTAAACAGTAAGCTATATAATATATAATATAATAACATACGGAATAAGTAGGTGTCAAGCATAGCCATATATACACAAAAGCTAATATATGAGTCAAATCATCAAATGGCACGACTAGAACCGCATATATTACTACTAAGAGTGTCATTCCAATATATTCACCACTAGAACTGCATAGGAGCTTTCCCCTTCACCATTGACTTATTCTAATAATGGGGCTCACTAGCTTTGTCTACCATTTTCCATGTCAAAATGCCATCTTCAAATACAAAATCATAGTCTTCTTCTCATTCCATTCTTCCAACTAACCATTCATTAGATTCATCAATGTCATTCATGAGAATTGGATCAAAGTGTGGACATTTGGGTAATAGAAAAAGGTGAAATCATCAAGGTTTGTAGCTTTTTTAACAAGTTACTTTTGGATTAAATTGTATATTATGCAGATTTGGAGCCAAAAGGCTCTTTTTGGAGGGAAAAACATCATTTTTAATGTACTAAAACAGAAATTTACACAAATCAACCAAAAGGCGCAGAGGCGTGCGCCTTTTGGACTCCCCTCGCCTTGACCCCTATGAGGCGCCAGGACCATCGCCTCAACGCCTAGGCGCAAGGCGCGCGCCTAGGCGTCGCCTTTTTATACACTGCCGCTCAAAATTATTAAACTATCAATCGGCTCCACAAGA
The DNA here is from genome assembly GCA_037127255.1 of Persicaria tinctoria. Classification (NCBI taxonomy): domain Eukaryota; kingdom Viridiplantae; phylum Streptophyta; class Magnoliopsida; order Caryophyllales; family Polygonaceae; genus Persicaria; species Persicaria tinctoria. The sequence goes on along the minus strand of JBANSL010000016.1, from coordinate 4,437,825 downwards.
TGTGAACTGGCTTTAGTAGATGATATATGTGAAACAAAAAAAGGCTAACTCTAATATGTTAAGTTCAAGAAAATGTCCCGGCAGATGCAAATTAATCCAACAAAATCTTACAACTAGTGCAAAAAGGTTCAGTTAGTAAGAGATAGCAAGGGCTTGTCACATGTCTTACTTATTGTTGTCATCTTATGTTGATCGAGGCACATTATGGCGATTATGCCTAGTACAATACAAAGAGCGGGAACTTCTCCGACAGAAGTCCACATCCCTTCTCCCAGTAAGATAAGAATCTGATATCTCCTAGAGGCATTCTAAAATGTTAAGCCATTTACATATTGTTGATGGGTACATGTACGAGTGTGTGCATGCACATGTGGAATGTTGTCTAAAATACCCTGATTCATAAGTTATAGTTATTCATTCACATCATAATATATACCAGCAGGCTACTGAAAACAGAATAGGTTAACCAATTTAATGCTCAAGAAAGAACACTAAATAGAAGATTGTTATTCTTGTCTCTTGAACAAGCCAGTAAATCACCTCCCCAAAACAAAAGTTGCTATCCAATTGTATGAGCCGACGAACTACTAATGCACCAATATCGCGCCCTCTTTGCTCAAGAGGTTGTCCTCGCTCGATCAAAGTAACATCTGCATCAAGTTCTGCAAGGACAAGGGTTGCAAACAAGCCGGCAGGTCCACTACCGACAACTGCAACTTTTGGCTTTTTAGTTGCTAATCGCACACATGAACCATTAGACTGACTGACATGCCCTTCTGCCTCCACAGCTACATCTTCCTCTTTCTTTTTCCAGTCATTTGTTATACTCATCAAGTCACCTGATGTCCTGATATTTAAAGCATATGCTCAACAAGCCCAACCCAACTCTAGGCTCCAGTTTGGAAATGAAATCCCAAACTCGTGGCTCTAGGTCAAGAAGCTTCAAAGGATCCATATCAACCGAATATACAAATTTAGGCTCCTTCATTACCTAAAAGTTAAATGGGGGAGATGTACATATACATATCAGATTAAATAACAGTAAAGATCTCTAGTACTTCAATGAGTATATTAGGACGATCCATTCACACATCATAATCTACCTAAATGAGGAACAAAACGGGTTCAAGACAAGAAGATACAACACCTTTCTCGCGTCGAATGATTTCCTTACAACAGCGAAAGCTTCGGCGGGAAGCATAGAAGCAACCTGCAAATTTTCGAAAATTTTAAGTTCAAACGGACAAATCACAACAGAAAAAGGGACAAATAAGCCTAAATCGTTCAAGTTCCTGCATGACATAGCAACAGAAAACCCTTCCTGTTTCGAAAACCCTAAACTACGCAAGCGATGTCGAGATTAGAGTTCAAACTAACCGGGAATTTGAGAACTTTAGCAATTTGCTCGAGGAGAGCATCAGAGATCCCTAGAAAATCCTTCCCGGGGTCCCTGTCAACCTCGAATCCCAGCTTAGAAAGCCTCCAAAACCCCTGGAATTTGTCGTTTACATCGATCTTCTGCTTATTGATTTCTCTGAGCTTCTTCTTCTCCGAAGGGTACCGAAGGGTACCGAAGTTTCCCCGTCCTCTGCGACCTCCTTGCGCATCTGATTTGGAAAAGATGTTTCGAGGAATGAGACAGACACCGCCGGGAAATGGCGTATAAGCTTCGAGATTTGGGGCTAGAGGAGAGAGAAGGAAGTGAGAGGGAGCTCGGAGCAACAGACCTGGCGGGTGCGAGGGACAGCATAAAGGATTCGTTACTGTGACTGAAGATTTGAAGGTGTAGGGATAAGGTTGGGGGCTTTGTTTTATTGGGCCGGATTGGGCTCATTTGTTGGGCCTTGATGTGTTAGGCCACAAATTTTTAGTAGTATTAGGAGAAGTTTAAAGGTTTTTTTTTTTTCATAATGATTAAAGTTTCGCCAAATATAATTTATTTCGATATCAATAAGCTTTTTATGCCAGAAAAAGTTTACTGAGATGACATATCGATGTAGGTAAAATTGACAGTCATTTTGCCAATATTGGTTTTCCGCGTTTACAAATTTTTCCTAGGCCGAAAAAAAATGTCTACCGAAAGTCGGTAAACTCATCGTGCGTTTGTCAATATTAATTTCAAGATTTACTCATGAACAGTAGGGCTTTTAAAGGTTGGAAGATTGTAGGAAGTTGTATAGTTCATGAGAAAACAAAAATAATTTCATAAAGGGCACCTGCATTAGTGAACTCATGGGTTCATAAGAGGTGTCACATAGGAAAATGAAGAAGAGGTTGTTTAAACACATTAACATGAGTCATTTTGGTTAAACAAAAATTAATATAAATTTAAAAGCTCTGTTATAGATCTATTAAACATTCATATTGAAAATATTTTTAAATACAGTATTAATTAATTTTAACAATTTTTTAAATTGATTTGTTGGGTTCAAATGCAGTGCAGAGGTTTAAGAAATACTAGTACGATTCCCGCGCCATGTCGCGTTTTTTTAAAACTAAAATATACTCCATAATTGTTAAAATAAAAATCATAAAAAAAACTTTACAATAAATGTATCATATAATTATCTCATTAAATTATTAATTTTAAATCTTATGTAGAGTATAATACATAACTATAGATATTTTAAATTACTTAGTAATAATAACATCAATATCATTATAACATTATTTAAATGTGATGTGTCATAATTCATAATTATTCAATGTTTTGAATTAAGCCCAATAGTTATATTAGATTGAATTCAATGTTTTGAATTAAGCCCAATAGTTAGTAAAATTAAAGGAAAAAGAGAATTAAGGGAAAATGAATAAAAAAGGAGAATTAAAGAAAATCAATGAAAAATAAAAAAAAAAATGATTAGTTAATACTCCTAAAATGTCTCTAAGAATGACATATCATCATAAATTCTTCTAAATTAAGAGTTTACTAGCATAGTACCCGTGCGTAACGCACGGGATTTGAAAAATATATTATATTGTTTAAAAGATATTATCATAATTTATTTACATTATATATTAGATATATTATAATATTATCTCATCTACACACAAAGTAAGCTACGCATATAGAATTAAATAACGCATGTTCATGAGGTATAAATTAATAGTTTTGATTACACTATCTTATATAGAAAAAAAATATAATAAAATTTCTTATTAATTTTTCATTGAAAATAAATAAAATATAAGATAAATATGATAGGATTATATGAAATAAAATAATATAACGTTTTTTTTTAATATTTAACGATAGTTCACATTGAGCCCAATATATTAGGATTTATGTACTATTAGTTTTATCGGATGGATATTTTGTACAATTATGTATTATAACTTAATATCCTTTTAATCACAATCTAAGTGAACTTGTCATATGTGTTACATGCATGTCTTTAATAATCACAAATTATAAATTTTGATCAAAATTAATAGATTTATATTATACTATTTTAAACTCCGATGTGGTGAAAACACATCATAATTTGGATGAAAAAAATTGGAAAAAAAGCTTAAAATACTACTGAATTCGAATCAAAATTGGTTTTAAGTGTTATATGCATTATTGTTTATAGGTAATTGCTTAAAATTATTTATTCTAAATTAAAAAAATATTTTATACAAAAAAAGTATAAAGGAATAAATCGAACTCATTAATAGAAATAAAGTCTTGCTAGATAAACAATGATGTGTGGAAATACATCATCAACAAATTCGTCACAATTACTTCATACAGAATATAGTACATAAGTGAGGAAGAAAAAATAAAATGCATCAATTCAAGGAACCATAAACTACTAAACAGCTAAACTGCAGTGCAGTTGTATGTGAGAACGATGGCTATGGGATCAGGACTGTGGCATGAGCAGGTTGGGGCAAAGTAATATTCTTAGGGTCTTCAAGAGTGTATAGTATGCAGACATAATCGAGATTTTGGAGGCAAATAACATCATTTGGGGTTCGAGAGCTTCTAAAGATAAAGAAAAAAGGAAAATGGTACGTGGTGGAGTCCAATTGCATTTCTTTGATGTCAAAGTTGGATATACAGACCCTTTGGATGCGATGGGTTGATGTTGCTCTTAGAGCGGTGGCAAGGCTTTTCTTAGATTGTAGATGAGAGCATGTTATGAGGTGTACCGCCTATTACAAATTGCAAATGGAAATCATTCACTCACCATGTGTAACATAAAAATTGGATTCGAATTCGAAATACAATTATTAATAAGAAAAAAACAATAAAACAATCGATAGTTATAAGAAGAAAAGGTTGAATATAATAGAAAACTTGATGCTTATCACGTGAAAGAAAACCTATTACCTTTTCCATATATTTATATATACGGAGATAGTATCTTCTTATGTAAGATTGATAGCTTGACCTATTCTTTGAACAATTTAAGCAAAATCTTTCATTTATTAACAAAAAGATAAGAATGAAACCTTAGATTAATTACCGATGAAGATGAAGATTGAGACTGAAGTTTCAATTTCAGATGTGTTTTTGTTTTTTTCAATAAAAATATGGGATTTGATGAATCTTATAAAAATAAATGATTATCTAGAAAATAAGAATAATTTAATTTCAAATTTTAAAATATGATTAATAGCCCTTTATAGTTATTAAACAAAAGATATTTTTTATGGATCTCTAATGTTTATGGAAATTGATTTACAAAATCTTATTGGTTGTTAATTATAACAAACTTGCAATGGAGACGCGATGTTAAGCTAAATCAAAGAAATTGAAAATAAAATTAAACAGTCAAAACAGAGTTAGTTGATAGCTATGTTGGGATTCTTTTATGAGGAATAGAGATACTCTGCATTATAAAAAAAATCAGTATAAATACGGAGTAACAACCTTAAAGTTCTAATAGAAAAAACTACCATGTTTTTAATCAATAGACTGTGTGGTGATTAATTAAATTTTTGATTAACCGAACTTAGGTAATTCATCTTTTTTTTTTATGTTTAGTAACTTTGGTTTACGTTCATAATTTTTTCCGAACTAAAATATTATTTAACCAAATACACGTTTAATCTATTATGAACATCTTTAAGGGTATGTGGATATAAGTTTAATGATGAGACAATACAAATGAATAACCTAAATAAGAAAATTAGGAAACGATAATAATGGGTTTACTATTTTAATTCTATCATCTTTTTAAAATATTTTATATGTTGCGGATTTATAAAATATATATAATATTTATTTATTTTATAAGCCAAATTGTTAATGCCAAGTTCGGTTAACCAAGTTCAACCGTTATTATATAATATTTTATAAGTCAAGTTTATATAATAACGGATGCTTTAGGTTATGATGCAAATTTATACAATATCATTGCCTAAATATTATATATTTACCTAATTTGAAATAATTTTGCTAGAAATAGTTAATCTAAGAAAATTTGACTTATAAAAGAAGCTATTAATATTTATCCAATTAAATAATCAATTGATGCGTTTGAATAAATGATTTTCTTTAAAATGAGGTACATTTTTTATTTTTAAATAAAAACATTTTTGATAATTTAAACTCCATAAAAATAGTAACAATATCATTGCCTGATTATTTAATTGGATAATAACAGATGCTTTAGGTTATGATGCAAATTTATACAATATCATTGCCTAAGTTCGGTTAACCAAAATAAATAAATATTATATATTTATCTAATGTGAAATAATTTTTTTAGAAATAATTAGAAATAGTTAATCTAAGAAATTTGACTTGTAAAAGAAGCTATTAATATTTATCCAATCAAATAATTAGTTGATGTGTTTGAATAAATGATTTTCGGTAAAATTTGATAGATTTTTTTTATTTTTAAATAAAAACATTTTTGATAATTTAAATTCAATAAAAATAGTAACAATAAATTCAATTAGAAATAAATATTTTTGGTAAATAATTAATCTACTTAATTTGTAAAAATAATGAAAGAATTAAGGTGGGACCATAATTGATGATATGTTGACACGTAAGCCTATTTTCAAGCTAAAGTCGCCAAGTGGTATTATTAACATTTGTTTTAGTATTATATTAGATATAGATATAGATTTTCTAATGTGATTTTTTTTCCACATATTTTATTAGGACATAGGTTTGAAAAATCAAAGATCATCATGCCCCACTTCTTACACAATTTGTGTATTAGTGGGTGCTCAAAGCCTTCATTGGCTTGGATGAGCCTGTCTGGTGGCTTGCTGCCTGGCTTAACTGGTTCGCGTCCTTTACAGGCTAGGGCCCGGACCCGTGGGAGGATTGGTCGATAACCTCGGAACCCCCCACATCCAAAAAAAAAAAAAAAAACCCATCATGCCCCATACAATTGTATCTCTCTTCTCTATGTAACCGTTGGACTTGAAATTCCCTCCATCAACCATTCAAGTGCCACAAAAGTATTGATTTAGGAGTATCATATGGTTTCATTTTTTGGGGGGTAATCATATCATATGGTTTCATTTGTTTAAATACATGAAGTGATATGCACTTTGATGTTTTGTTTCACTAAGGAGCATATTTGATCAAATAAAATATTAATAATAAGTTATTTATTCATAAAGCACCACCTTTTAAATGATGTTTTTTTTTTCTTCTACATGACCACATTTTAGAAAACTTTATAAAACAAAAATCTTCTTTTAAATGCACTTCTCATTTTTTAAGCTACTTTTTGCTGAACTTCTATAGCAATTTGACCCAAATGCCCTTTGATTCATTATCAATGAACTCCTACATCACTTCATTATTTAATTTACCCATTTATTTTGAAGGAATTTGCTCATTTACTTATATTAATTAACCATGGTTTGATCCTTTATCTACCATTAGAAAATAAATATGAAAAAAAATTCCTTCTTAACACACGTTATTAATGAACTTCATTAATTTCAACTACTATTTGCTACTACCTATTTGATAGAGTTTTGTCATTTTTGTGCCTTCATTTTTATATTATTTACAAATTTTCATATAGAAAAAATTTCACAAAAAATAATATGACCGAGGGTTTTCACAAATTTGATCAAGGAGGTATGTATATTTTGTAGAGAATTAAGATAAAACACATTTTCCCTAAAGTATCTTTTCATCAATCCATAAAATGTGTTTTTCTCCAATCCATTTTAAAAAGAAAAGCCTTTTACATTAATGCTAATTCTTTTTACAAAATAACGCATGGGATCAAATTATTTATTTCTTTTTAAACCGATCAAGAAACCAAATCATACCATTTCAAACACAACCTTTTAGTCAAATCAAATAACCATTCATGAATTTGTCTCTTTAGGCCCCATCTTAAAGGGGTAAGAAATGGTAGGAGGCAAAATCATTGTACCCTAATTAATCAAATAATACAATTAATTCAACCAAAAAAAAGTAATCTAATTAACTCCCATTTTATATATACAATTATACAAAGCATCAAGACTCAAGAGAGCTCCTATTATAATTCTCTATCTTTTATTAAAAAAATATCTCTTTTATTTTTCAAGAAAAAAAGGACTTGAAATAATATAAATTTAATCAATCAAAATTTGATATTTTATTTATAATATGTGAAAAACTAAGGAGAGGAGCCGTTGGGAAAAGGTTGAGAAACAAACGGAATTGAGAGGTCTTCATCTTTACCAAATTCCTCTGCACGCTCCATCTTCGTTCGATCATCACTCCCCTGGATTCCTCCTCGCGTGATCTTCGCGCCTTCCTATCCTAACGATTTCCGTTGCTGTCGCTGAAATCGTCTTCAGTTTGTGCTTCCTTCTTTCTGAACGAGTATTAATCAGCGGTGTCGGAACCCGGAATCAGCGACAACTTCATCCAGAAGTCGGTGGATCGGTTCCACCGGTTTTTTTTCAGTTTCTTGCTCTGAATTTCTGAAAATTTCAAATGGCGTGAGCGCAAATCAACGCTCTTGCTGGAATTCCGGCCAGCCGAACGAATTTCGTCGCTAAAACCGCCGTCCAAAGGTATAGTTTCTTGATCCCTGGCTCTCGCGTCACTGAATGTTGAATAATTGCCGCCGAATTGAGCGCCTAGGGTTTCAGAAGTTGAATTAGTCCCGAAAGAACCTAGCTTTGAAATGGATACAACGGATAGGGCCATGGCGGAGTCAGGTGGGAGTATGGAGGCTCTGATGGAAACCCTACACGCTCAGCAAGAGCTTCTCCAGCGGCTGTACACGGAGCTGGATGTGGAGAGGGAGGCTGCGGCGACGGCCACCAGTGAATCCCTCGCCATGATACTCCGCCTCCAGGGCGAGAAGGCGGCGGTGGAGATGGAGGCCAGCCAGTACAAGAGGATTGCTGAGGAAAAAATTGTGCACACGGAAGAGACACTGGAGATCTTCAGGGATGTGATTTACCAGAAGGAGATGCAAATTGCATCTCTGGAATTCCAATTGCACTCCTACAGATTCAAGCTTGCGAGTTTGGGCTTCGCTGATGTCAGTGAAAGTGAGGCTACTTACCCTGAGAACTTGCTCTTAAGAGGGAGGAGGGGCTGCTCTCTTCCTCTTCTCCTTGAGGTTCCGCCTTCCGAAGGTGAAGCATCTGGTGAGAGTAGTGTAAAGGTGTTATCAGAGGTGCAGGATCAGGCTCTTGGTATTGCAAAGACTGGAGATTTCAGCTCCTACTTGGAGCAGATCCAACGGCTAGATGAGCAGGTTAAGCAGTTGTCAAACTGCAAGAGTTTATCCGATGGCGGTAAGAAGCTAAATGAGATGAGCAGATCTTGTTCTTTGCACTCACAAGCGAGCTCAAACTCATTTTATGATGCAGTAAGAGGAGAAACGACACTCAGAGAAAGCGCGGACGAAGCTTGTGAGCATCCTGTAACCCCATCCAAAGTCCATGACATCTTTGAAGTGCCACAAATTCCTAATGCTGGTGAATTTGCCAATTTGCCTCGGAGCAAAGAAAAGGCGAAGTTAAGCCCCGAAGATGAAGTTGATCCTGTGACACCGGTTAAAACTGTCATTTCAGATGACACAGATAAGGACAATTGGGATGATACATTCCCCAAGCAGCAAGAAGGGCTGGCTGTCGAGCATTCGTATTTTAAGCTTCGTGAGGTTACTGACTTTGAACTTCGACAGATGGACAGGAGACTGAAGAGACTTGAAATGCCTAGGCAAGAAATTGCTCTTGAAAAAGGCAATGACGAACTGTCACTATTGAATGCCATTAAGGATAAACTCAACTCAATAGAAGATGAGATACAGCAATGGAAACCCAAGAAGCCCCCTCCACCGAAAAAATTTGATCTCACTTTTCTCTCAGAGGTATAATCCTCTTAAATTTCTTAACCTCAGCAATTCTTTTTTGATGCCTGATATTTCTAAATTCTGATCTTATCTAACAGGCATTGCTGCGTTGTTGGTTGTGAGACTTCTGAGGAATGAGTCTTTCGTGTTTCTGATCAAGTTGTTCACTTCTGAGTGTCTGGACTCGTGGTAAAAGCTCTGATCATGTGAATCTATATTTGACTGCTCATAGCAAAGGATTTGATCTGCACTGTTTGTGATTTCATATTCGGGTGCGTCCAACATTTGTCCTTTCATCAACTGGTTGAAGCTCACAATTCAAAACTGTGAGGTCTGAAGGATAATCAGATTGAAGATATGGATCAGACTTAAAATGTTGCGGCATGTTAGTGTTTATACTTTAGAGTTTATACTACATATTGATTGCAGGTATGCATTTTTACACAGTAGGAACATCTAAGCAAAGTTCAGTTCAGCTTGGAAAATAGATTTTACACAGTTGGTTTTTTCATTTGCTGAATCTTTTTGAGTTTTTGACAGAACAAATTGTGAACAGTGGCTGTTTGCTAATTGATGCTGTGAGATTATGAAGTTTGTTGTTTTGAAAGATCGTGTGCTTTTGAGTTTTGACAGTAAATGGTTGTATATGTTTTCATGTTCTGATACATATATCAGTTTCATCATATATGTATAGGTTCTACCTTGTATATGCACAGTTCCTGCCTATTTCCTTTTCCAGGTTTTAGGATTAAGCATCTATTTATCAGATTTTTCCTTTTGGTTACTTGTGAATTGGAACATAACAACTCAAGTTGTATGGAACATTTTGAGATGAGAAAAGATTTTTGCTACAGTAAGGCCCGTCCATTAGGGTGTGCAAAATAGGTGAAACAGGATCCCCAAATTTGAAGCAGCCGATTTGATCATATTGTAATAGCGAATTTTGGAATTTTGTCTGGGTATCCATGAATTATTCTTTATCATCTTCCATAGTTGTTGGGTTTGCTACACCTTGAAGATGAAGTCTTGGTGAAAAACAGTAGTGTTGAAAATGAGCATACCTTTTGCTTGTCGTTGACGGCGACGGAGAAAACTATGTACATTAGCCTGGTTTCTCTCAATTTTATTGCTTGACACTGTTTGGGTTTGTTAAACATATTTAGTCAAACTAACCTATGTGTAATCATATATAGCCTCATGTTTGAAAAGAAAGAGAGAAGATGTGTAACCAAGCCATAAAAGGTTGACTCTTGAATAGAAACTTATATTGTCAACTTTGATCACCGGGATAGGGATGTAATTCATGTTGGCGATCAAAACATGTTTTGGTAGTTCATGAGGGGTCTTGTGCGCAGTGAGCACTGATCCCAAACTCTCGTTATCGGATGAGTCACCGTGATTTACCTTCTCTCACAATCCCGTCGGGCCGTGATTTCACATTTGAGTCAATACATTGAATTCTATCAAATTTGCATTAAAAAGCAAAAAACTTCAAACGTGGTGCGTGAAATAACAGGAACTTTGGGGGTGGTAACTGAAAATGACATGTTTTGTATGTTTTTTTACCCTTAACATAGTTTTTGTCATTAATGTGTTATTTTTAGCAACCACTCCAAAGAAATGCAATTGTGTTATTTGCACAATATTGTGAAGTATATGCAATTAAGTGCTACAATTTTTAGAGTTTCTGTTATTTTCTGACATGTTTAAAGTTGTTTTTTTTGTTAGGTAAAAAATTTCAAATACCAGAGGTGAGTCTGGTAAATTAAAAGGACGCAAAAGCGTCAGACAGACAAATCGTCAAAATACAACAAGTAATAATAACAACTCACAATCTATGAACTAATCTTGGTGATAAAACAAGGAAAACAAGTAGAAGTCCGACTGAGCGAGGAAGGAAGACTCGGTGAGAGGATGTGGATGGTGAGCACATGAGAAAGCTGTTTATTCATATGACTTGAACTCATCAGAGTTTAAAAAGAAATTGAAAATGTTTGTCATCATATGGTGAGTGAGACTTAATTTGCAATATTTAATAGATGAGATTAATTGGTCAAGTATATAGAGGAATTTAGATTTGTTATAAGTTCTTTTGGCATGTTCATATTTTAACACCTTTTTACATCTATGATTCCTTCTAAATTTGATTACATTGTGTTAAAATCGTTTAATATTCACCAAATCTTATAATTTCCACCCACAATATTTGAAGATCCATCTCAACAATGGGAAAGATTAAAGGCATATATAGTTGACCGGTATGATGCCAAATTAACCTTGCACAATTATCCTTTTTTTTTTTTTTTTTTTTTGAAACGGAAAAAATTTGACCATAGGGCTAAGCCCTATCAGTCAAGAGCATCCTTTCGGATGAGACTACGCAAAAGAGAATCATCAGGAGTCATAGAACCAAGTGAAGCAGATCCAAGTCGTGACAAGCGATCAGCCACTAGATTTGCTTCCCAAAAGACATGACGAATCTCGACAGAACCAAAGAAGCTCAGCGAGACTAGACTGTCCGAGACAATCATATCCGAGTCTCCAGTAGGCTTCCCCAAACCTTTTAAGCTTTTAATAATTGTTAGATTATCACCTTTTACAATCAATTTTGTAATCCTCAAGTTTTTTGCAGCTTGTATGCCATACCAAAGCCCTAGGCTTTCGCAACCACATACATAATCGATTGGAGATGGACCCCAGCCATAAGAGATAAGAGAACCCTGGGAATCACGAATGATAAACCCAAAAGTACCCTTATTTGTTGAGGATAGAGAGCCATCGAAGTTAAGTTTATATGTATCTTTTGGTAGGGCTTCCCATTTGGTTCTTTTTCTTTTTGAAGTCAATTTAGGTTTTTGGTTGATTGTTGTAGCTGCTATTTTATCTTTTCTATTTTCCCTTGGTTGTGAGGTTGTCCAGATAAATTTTTGGTCTTTTTTGAAAGCTAAAATCTTTCTTATATCTGGGGTTATATTGTCAAAGTGCGTTTTGTTTCTAGAGAACCAGATACCCCACCAGACAAACGCTAGGTCCTCAAATTTAGTTCTTCCAATTGTGTTCTTGATATTCCATAGAGTGTCATTGATTGGGTCTCCTTTATCAAAACACCCATGTATTTTCATAAAGGAACCTGGATCATTCGCCATCAAAGTCCCCCTGCTAATGGGGCAGTCCCATAAGAGATGCTTTAAATCTTCATAGCATGAGTCGCAGTGAGGACAATCTGTAGGGATCCCCAACCGACAAAATGCTAATCTGACAGTTGTTGGTACTGCGTTCTTGAGGAATTTCCAAAGGAAGGATTTTATTTTAGGTGTGGTGTTTAGGTCCCAGACCCAGCTTATATCCGAGTTTGTGTGGTTTTTGTATTTATGTATCATGTCAATTGTAGAAGTTGTCGTATACCACCCATTCTTGCTCCATTTCCAATATAGCACAATTATCCTTTTTACACCCTTTTTGAGCTTCCTAATGAATTAACTCACTAGTACGGACTCACAACAACTTTTTTTTATATTTTTTATAAAGAGGTAACCCATCTTTGGTTTTGGTCCAACTTGTCTGTAACACACCTTATAACGCATTTACGGTCTCATAACACAAAATAACATGATACGATCATAGTGAGTTTGTGATTTCAACATACAAATATGTACTTAGTTGAATTGACTTGTGGATAAAGGTATTATTTACACCAACCTTTGCTTTTAAATGAAGTCGGTTGATTGAGATATCAACTTAGAAAAAGCAGTCATATTTGGAGAAAGAAATTTTGAAAAAAATGCTGCAACTTGTGTCTCTAGCTTGCTTGTAAAATCAAATATATTGATTTTCTCCTTCATCATTTGAGATAATGAACTTGATTGCTTTCCCACAAATAACATCACCCGATCGATCAGTTCTCCTACCTTCATATATAGACTCTCTTGCATCGATCATTTTTTATTACTATATATGATCGAGTTAGGGTGTGTTTGGCAAAATGGTAGTTGTTGGAGGGGCTAGCTGAAGCCGTTAGGACTTAGGTAGCTGAAGTTGCTGGATTGTTTGTGTTAAATATAGGTTAATAAGCTAGTATAGTGTTTGATAAACCTAGCTGTTAGGATATCTGTTAAAAAGCTTAGATTTCAAAAACTAATTAAACTAAAATCTTATATTTATTTTCTTTAAAAATATATAATATAAAAACTATAAGCTCTGAATTAGTGCACTTTTGTGGTGGAAGAAGCACTCGTTTGCATTTGCAATTAACAAAGTGTTTTGAGGACCCAATTAGGCTTAAAAAACACATGGGTATTGGTTATTTGTATTGATTTGTTCATTGTGTTGTGTTATTATATAGTGAATATGACCTTTTTGCCTTGTTAATTTGCAAGGCAAATGCTGCCTTTGGTTGGCAGCTTGAAATACAACTAAGCAAGTGGCTCTTCCTTTTCATATGATGATGAACCCAGTTGAATTAAAGATGATTAATTTAGACTTTGGTGTTTGTATGGACCACTAATCCACATTTATCCCCCCATTGTTTTCATAATTCATATCCTTTAGGTGGTTTACTTAACCAGTTAACCTCATATTTTTTTTTCAGGGAAAGATAATCTAGTCTATATTTAAATTAATATTCTAAATATGAGACTCTCATTTTTTCATTTTCATACAAAATTTATTTCATTTTTCCCAATTGATTATCTAATTTTAACATCGGTTTTCCTATCCTATATTCTTAGGGCATAAGATAAGACCCTAAATTGAAAAAGATTCTCTAACAAAAAATAAGCGACCCTGAAATTTAATTAAAAATTAAAAAGGCTAAAATAATTAAAGTTTGAAAAATATTTCCAAAATTTGTGATATTATCCGGCCTATACCCCAGGAGTATAGAATAGAAAAATCGATTTAACATAAAGTAGCCATATTCTTTAGGATGCTTTAACCATCCTCAAGAGTCTAGACTAAAAAAAAAAAGATGATAATATACATTTTAGGGGACAAATCCAATGTAAACACGTCTTACAATATAAAACTGTAAACAAATAGATTTTTCATACGTAATAACAAGATTATTCTTACGATGTAATGTAGTTATTCATATGTATTAACTATCTTTTCATGTAAAAAATATTCGTTTTTATCAATAGGATTATTCGTACCGTACAAAAAATAATCCTGTTGATACAAATGAATAATTTTGATTCGTTCATAGTTTTTGCACAATGGATGGATTAACATAATACAAACAAATGAAGAAAATGAAGCAATATTTCCAAGAAAAATCAAGAGCCTATAGGAACTTGTACTAGTTCATAAGGGCTTGACATATACAGCTTTAGCCTGCACATCTCATGGGCGGCATCGAGCATACTCGGCCGAGTTGAAGGAGACTGCTGTGTGCACATTAGGCCTAGCTCAACGAGCTCCGACACAACCTCTCGACACAACTTCTCGTCGTCGTGAGGGTGGTTGATTGCCTTTGAAGCCAACCTTGCTACCGCGGCTTCTATGATTGGCTCGAGGTTGTATGGGTAATGGCTCTTGACCCACTCATGTAGGCTTGAGCCCTCATGAAACTCGACGTCTGTGGGCCGCTTCCCTGTGACTATCTCCAACAAGAGAACTCCGAAACTGTAAACATCTCCTTGTGTTGATGCCCTCTTGCCTTGCCCATACTCTGCGCAATTCGAGTAATCCATTAGCGAAAACAAGCAAACAACAACAACAACAACAACAACAACAATAGTTCAGTGTATCCCGTACTGAAGCAGGGTTTGGATAGGGATGTTATTCGAGCCGAACGAGCCGAGTATTGCTTACGTTGATATTCAGCTTATTTAGAAACGAGCCGAGCTCGAGCTTAGCCTAAATTTGGACTCGAGCTTAAAAATGTGTTCATACTCAGCTTGTTAAGTAAATGAACAACCTCAAGCCGAGTTTATTTTTTAACATTAAGCAACTTTATTTGCTCAAAACATAGTAAATTAAAGGAAATTTTAGAACTTTCATAAAATTCGAGCTTAAATCGAGCAAGCTGATATTTGAACTGAGCTTAAAAACGTGCTCAGACCTCGGCTAATTTAGAAAATGAACGAGCTCAAGCCGAGCTTTTGTAGAGTCGAACCCGAGCTGAGCTTGAACTACTCGGCTCATATAACAACCTTAGGTTTGGAGGGTTAGGATGTACGCCCTCTTACCCTGAGCTATATAATCAGGAGGCAAAGGATAGAGATCATACCAGGAGCTATGTATCCAACCGAGCCACATAGCAAGCCATCGGTTGAGCTGCAAGAAGCCGAATCATACACAGAAGAGCCCTCACCGTTGCCCTTTATGAGCCTTGAGATCCCA
The DNA here is from genome assembly GCA_037127255.1 of Persicaria tinctoria. NCBI lineage: Eukaryota > Viridiplantae > Streptophyta > Magnoliopsida > Caryophyllales > Polygonaceae > Persicaria > Persicaria tinctoria. The sequence goes on along the minus strand of JBANSL010000016.1, from coordinate 4,422,211 downwards.
AAATCGGTCACGAGTGCCTTCATGTCGTCGTCTAGAAGGATGTTACTCGGCTTAAGATCACAATGTACAACCTTAACCGGGGCATGATGGTGAAGATAGGCAACACCTTGGGCTACATCGGTGCAAATGCTGACGAGTTGAGCCAAATCCAACCGATGGCTCGGATAGAGATGCCTCTCCAAGCTTCCATTCGACATCAATGGGAAGACTATAGCCTTGAAGTCTGGCCTACTGCACACTGTTATGATCCTCATCAGATTCCGATGCCTCGTGCTCTTCAGGATCTCGCACTCTCGCTTGAAGCTCCTTGGGGCCTCTGTGGCCATCTTTAGATCCAACACCTTCACCGCGATTTCCATATTGTCGCGGAGAGTCCCCTTGTACACTTGCCCAAACCGCCCTGAGCCTATCAAGCTCGAAGACCCGAATCCATCCGTTGCTTCATTGAGTTCTTGATGGGAGACTCTTGGATACTTATCATCATCTTGCGTCCCACTCTCTAGATCAGCTTCCTCCCTTCGAAAAACTCTCATCTGTCTTACCCAAACAAAGCCTAGAATCGGAGAAGCACACACCGCGAATATGATCATTGATAGTAGGATGAAATGGTGAGGCTTCTTGTTCTTGCACTTGGGCATGCCTCTGATGGATCCACACAAGTCATGGTTCCCCTTGAAAGAGTCGTAAGTTAGCGACGAAAAGGCGCCCTTGTTCAGCACACAACCATGGAAGTTGTTGGATGAAAAGTTGAGGTGTGATATAGATGAAGATGCCTGAAAGGACTCAGGAATGTCTCCATCCAATCGGTTCATCGCGACGTCTATCTCATGGAGGTAAGGCAACAGTCCTATGGCTTTCGGAAGAGGGCCCTCCAAGTGATTGAAGGACAGGTTGAGGTACTCCAATGCTATGCAACTACCTAGCTGTGAAGGTATACCGCCGGAGAGGTTGTTCATTGACAGATCAATAGCAAGAATCATGTCCATTTTGCTGAGTTCGAACGGTATTGATCCGGATAAGTGATTGTTGGAGAGGTTCAGGTACAGTTTGAGGCTTCTTAAGGCTGCAACTTGAGCTGGAATTCGCCCCGAGATTCGGTTGTAAGAGAGGTCTAAGACCTCCATGTTAACACATCTGCCAAGACTCGGAGGGATGGTTCCGGAGAGGCGGTTTCGGTTGAGCAACAGCCTCCTCAGCTGAGGAAGATTCTCAAAGCTATCAGGGATGGAGCCAGAGAGATTGTTTGATGACAAGTCTAGTAGACCGAGATGGGGAATGTCGCCAAAGGCCGATGGGATCGCCCCTGAGAGCGAGTTGTTCGATAAGTAGAGCCTCTCTAGCTTCTCCATCAGGCCAAATGAAGCCGGAATTGAGCCGTTCAAGAGGTTGCAAGATAGGTTCAGCAAGGTAAGATTATCAAGGGAAGAGATCTCGGGAGGGATTGGACCGGATATGAGGTTGTCGTCGAGGTGAACTTGCCTTAGTTTCTTAGAGAGATCATCAATAAAACTAGGCAACTCACCACCAATGCCATTCCCTGCGAGTTCGAGCTCTTGGAGGTTCGAGGCATTCGACAAGGCATCGAAAAAAGGCACAAGGTTAGTGTTTCCATCATGACTTACAATGCCATTGTAGGACAAGTAGAGGAATTGAAGAAAGGGCGTGTTCTTGATGATCTCACAAGGCAACTCTCCACTTAGGGCATTTGACTCCAAGTCAATCCATTCGAGCCTCCTCGAATTCGAAAGCCCCATCGGGATCCGACCAACGAGATTATTCGACCAGAGGAGGAGGAACATGAGGTTAGGGAGCTCACATTGCCCCTCCAAGGGGATCTCCCCAGAGAGGGAATTGTTAGAAAGGTCCACATACTGCAACGACGAGGAGTCGTTGCAGAATAGTGGACCCGGGATCTCACCAACCAACCCATTGCTCCCCAAATTGAGGTACTGCAACCGGCTAAGGCGACCAAGCTCCGATGGGATCGGACCTTGTAAGAGATTAGAGGACAAACTGAGCTGTTTGAGCTTCAACAGGGAGCCTATTTCAGCTGGGATTGGGCCATGGAAGAAGTTGTTCGACACATCAAGGACTTCGAGGAACGAAAGGTTCCCAACCGAAGGTGAGATAGTGCCTTGGAGAGACTTGTTGCTGACATCAAGCTGCACCACATGGCTCCTCTTTTTGTCACAGGTGACTCCTGTCCAGTTGCAGACATGGACTTGGGGTGAGGTCCAGCTTCGGAGAGCCCCATCCGGGTCTGACTTGACCCCCGAGAGGAACTCGAGCAACGATGCTCGTTCCCCGAGTAGCTCAGACTCGACTTGCTCCGGATTTAGAGTAAACAAGAGTACTGTAGCTAGGCAAATGGCATAGAACTTGGCAAACATACAAGACCCCATAATAGAACCTAATGGAAATGAATAATCACAATCAAAAAATAAAAATTTGGGGTTTGGAAACAAATCAGATTGCAAATTTGCAAGAAAGGAGAAAGGGGTAATGCCAAAAAAAAAAATTTGATCTTAAAGATTACTAGTTATAATGTTTACAAGAAGACCAATCTGAATGAATGAATGAATAAAATAGTTGTGCAGTTTGTGTACCTAACTGCAGTTGAAGCTGAGAAACGTTGATTTGGCGCCTTGGGTATTTTTTATTTGATGGGTTTTCAATTTTTCATAGTGTGATTGCAAATTTGCAGTAACCAATAGCAGCAATTTTGAAAAGTAAGGTTAAAATAAAGAAATTGTGCAAGTGGCTTATATGTCACCTGGCCTAACTATTTCATTACTTTGCATTCAATCTTTTTTATTGATGTGTTTGTTATTTTCATCATCAAATTTTTTTTGGTTTTTTTTTAATGAGTCTATTTGGTGTATCGAATTACTTTTTTTTTTTTTTAAAAAGTACATTACTCGTTGCTCGGTCCATTATATGTTATGTAGCATTTTTTCGTGACCATTAAAATTTTGAGTTAAATAATAAATCTTTTTTAAGTACAATTACGATTATATGACTGAAAATACAATACTAGTTTGATAGACTGATAATCTATTTGTAAATTAAAACATATTATTTTAGAAATTTGTACATTTTTTAAGAAATAAAAATATACTAATACAACTAATTATGAGTCTACTTTTTTACTTTATTGAAAATTATAATTTATCAGTATAAATTTATAAAATAAAATGATACATTTTTTTAAAAAAAAAACAAGATATCATTTCTCCCGGAGTATATTTTAGGGTATCTTTTGGGATTGTATAATTTGTTATAGTGGAAGATGTGGTGTTGTTCATGCCAAGATAAATACCAGTCCACTATTTGTGCAAAAAGGTTTTCACCAAATCTTAGGCTTACATATTATGATTTGGCGGGTTCTCTATTTCCATTTACAAAATCTATGTCGGTCAACATAAATTGCACCCAATTTATTGTCGATATGAACACGGTATCTAAACCTGTATTGCTTCGGTGTTCACTTGCACGTCAATAAAAATATGACAGCACGTCAATAAGAATGTACATTTGCTTAATCTGAATTTACAGTGTATCTAACAACGCTCTTCTTAGTTCCTACACCTCGGACTCTACTTATTTATGAGACACACTCGGATATTGTTGTTGTTGTTGTTTATCTGGAATAGAATAATTCACAAATGTATTTTTTCTTATGAAGTGAATGTAATTGTGAAATTCAAAAAATATTTGTCTTTTAATTTTATAAATCTGCATGTACAAAAAAAAGTCAGAAAAGTGTAAATAAATTCAACTAAAGCCTTTTGATCGAGTATGATCAGGTGAGAAAGGGGATGACTTCAAAAAAAGTCCTATACTTACAACTGTGTTCACATAATTACATAAAACTGCGCGTTTAAGCTCTCAATGATTCTCGTCAATCTATGCATACGTGGACTTCCACTTTACCTTGGTAGTTTGGATAAAAAGGGTAAATATAATTCCTGAGAATTTAATACGGAGTATATGGAAAGTATAATTCCTTGGAATTGAAATTACTTGGATTTTATAAAATATGGTTGGTTAACTTTTAATTCCCCTTAATTAAATTACCACATTTCGTTTGGTTGCACAAGAGAATTTTATAGGAATTTATGTGTAATTACTATTTTAACATTTATCTATGAAGGATGAGATATACATGAAGAGTAAAAATAAGGATTTTATTTTTTTGGCAAAAAAAAAAGATTTTATTAAAATCAAAAGGGTGGAAGAAATCTTACCTACTCCCCCCTTGGTATATATTAACGCTAACTTCCTGAGATATTGCAATTCCTGAGATTTTTAACCCCCTATCCAAACAAGCACCAAGAATAAGAATAAGAGTAAAAGAAAATGTTGAATTTTGGGCATCTCTCCATTGGACTCGTTATTGGATTTATTTTATTTTTAGGTTATATGGTCGAAATTTACCTTTTAAAACAAAAGTCAAGTCATTATATTCCTGATATTTTAGATCTTTATTTTTACTCAAAATGAAATAAATATCTCAATCTCTATATATAGTTTCATTTCTTTTATAGCTTACTCCCAATCTATTAATAACTAGTCGAGAACTAAAGAAACGGACTCGAAACGAACCCATTTTGATACCAGGTTAGTTTTGTGTTTCGTGTTTTGTTGAATTAAGAACAAGAGAGATCAATATGGAAGAGAGAGGAAAATTCCATCTTTGGAGATTGGAGAAAAAGCTCCAGTGAAGCTGGTTTTCATTCAACTGAACTGCAAGTGTATGTACTGGGCTATTTATACTATGGCCCAATATTCTAATTGGCCCAATAACTGTAACAACTTTTAGGCCCAACCTGTAAGAATGGAAAATAAATTGGATTGAGAATCGTTTGGTTAACAACTAAAATGAACTTAAAACCCTTTGGAAAGTTTAAAAACTTATAAGCTAGAATTAGCATACGTGTTTGATTTTTTTTTTTTTTTTATCTAAGAATTTGACTTCCTGAAAATTTCAATTTCTACAAAATTAAGGAATTTTACTTACCTAGAGGAGACTTGATAAGTTATAATTCTACATTTTTATAATAAAAAAAATTCAACTTCTCCCATGTAAAATACCTACAACTTATAACTTTATTAAACATCTTTTAAAATTTATAAGAATTACAATAATTCATGGGAAGTTCCTTTATAAAAATATACTTCCTAGCTACATTCAAATCAAACAAGGCATGAATCCCATAAAACAATCAACAGAAAATAACATAGAAATTCAAATAAGTCACTTTATCCTTTGACAAATACATTTGATTTTATTTAATGCATTATCATGCATACTAAATATGATGGGTGATTTTCCCTTGAAGAGTTAAATTTGGTACACATATTGGTGCACTACATGATGAGTGCACGAAACAACAACAATGATCCATTTTAGAGTGGGACAGCAGATCCGCTCTGTAAAATAAGGGGTTCATACATCCATTTTCCATCCAATGGCAAGAACCATCTAAAGGCGAGAGGACGTTTCCTGTAACATCTAAGGCTCAATGCTACATAAACATATATATCAATCAATAGTGGCCGATATGTAGTACGTACAATGTAAGTGAAAACATAAGTAAAAAAGCATCCATAGAGATAAAAACATGCAACTACGACTCTACAAGGTCTCAAGAGTGTAAGATCTTGTTTTATTTGATTTCTCTTTATATGTCTCTAATATAATGATAGATTAGATATTCATGTTTTGTATGATAATTAGTTTATTTGTAAAATTTTGACTTTTCGATATATCAAATCTGGTTGAATTAGTAAACTTTGTAGCAAATTGAAATAACATTAATAATAGTCTGTAATGTCTAGAATAATCCAGATGCATGTAAACAATGAGTCATGGTTTAGCTTGTACATAGATAAATGTATAGATGGTCATAGATCCCAGGTAGCTCGAGTGAATTGAAGATGGAGATGAAGAATCCATGGGGAGCTCCTGATAAATTCCGGTGGGTCATATAACCGTGGGGGGTCCACACGGCAAAGCACATCATGCGCACCCAAGCCGAGCACACAAGACCAGCGGGGTTCCATTCTAAAACCAATTGACAATAGAAGGAGTGTCTCACTGACTTATATGCAAGGCTCGGGTTATCGTGTTTTTCGATGTGGGACAATCCCAAGACATCACAACACGCCCCCTCAAGTGCAACTGCCTGGCCTCGCAATTAAGCCAGTTGCCCTTGACGTCTTGAGCCTTAAGGCCGGCTAGCCCAATAGATCGACCAGGGTCCCGGACCACACCTGCTCTGATACCATGATAAATCCCGGTGGGTCATATAACCGTGGGGGGTCCACACGGCAAAGCACATCATGCGCACCCAAGCCGAGCACACAAGACCAGCGGGGTTCCATTCTAAAACCAATTGGCAATAGAAGGAGTGTCCCACTGACTTATATGCAAGGCTCGGGTTATCGTGTTTTTCGATGTGGGACAATCCCAAGACATCACAACAGCTCCCTTGCCTTGGCACCAAGATTTGAAGTGTCTGTGGTGAAGATCTTAGCAGATCATTACCCGGACCTTACTGTTCATGGTCCGACCCATTTCTCTCTTGTCTGGCCCTTTGTGTTTGAAGACGCTCCAACGGCATGAATTATCCAAACACTGCGTTTGGATTAATGAAGGCTCCACTATAAGAGCGATCCTCCAAACCCTAGACGCTCGGCTTGCTCATTCTGGTTGCTTCCGCCCACAAGAGAAAGATAGAGAGTGAGAGCAAAACCCTAGACGACGATTCCGATTCTCCTCGGTGATTTCCTCCATTGGAAGCTTGAATTCTCAAGTTCCATGTGAGAGCTTTGGAGCTCCTGCTAGAAGAAGGAAGAAGACGGTGCCTCGCCTTTGGTTGATGACCGTTCGAGCACAGTCTTCATCTATCTTCTGCCTCTTCGTTCCCAAATGAAGTGAAAGAGAGTATATGTTCCTATCTTCGTGTTTCTCCATATCTGTTTCACTCTAGAGCTGCTAGATCTAGGGTTGTCTTGCTTGTTTATCTGTACTCGTGTATCCATGGCTCGTATTCGATCATACTTAGTGGATTATTGGGTTTGAGTCTCTCCCTCTTGAGGCTTCGCAGAGTAGGGAAACCGAACTGCGTCAACAACTCTTGTGTTCTCTTTCTTTATCTGTTGCGCTCTATATTTTGGATTCTTATATGTGTTTAGGGTTAAAATCGAAAATCTGTTTTCACATAGTCCTATATGCAATCTTATGATTCTAATTTTAATCATCTTAAACAATGATATAGTTTTTTTTAATACAACGACGATCTAGTATTCTAGTTGAACCTTCATCGAATTGTCTATTTCTTTTTCATTGCTATTTTTATAATAAAAAAAATCATTGAAGGGAAACTATCTTTTCAAAATAATTAACTGAGAAACATAAATTTTAATAGCGGATTGACATATCTAGGGGAGTATTTTAGAGTGGGAAAGATGATAAACAAGGGGCTTGTTTATTATTCATCAAATTAGTTTCTTTTGTTTTTCTTATTTTTCATCTATTTTGATCCGAGTCAATTATTTTATATTTGGATTGAGTATTGTATGATGCATTTGAAGAACTAATCACATCTCATTCACAAACATTCTATATTATTAAAAGAATTTGAATTTAAATCTATTGGCATAACTACCACTATGTTAATTTGCAATTGGTATTTCATTCAAGTAGTTGGCAACACATCTTTGTAAACCGTTAACATTATAGAAGCTTCAATTTATGGCGTCGTCGTGCTTTAAATTGGACCTTTTATTTACATTACAAATAGTCAATCAAATTTATTAATTGAATGTTTCTTAATTCTCTCCCCCCAAATCAAACAAAATAGACATATATTATGATCCACTATCCTAACAAAATGAGGTGGAAACTATCTATATGAATTAACAAACAAATAATAACATAAACTTGTGAAAATACAAAATGTAACCACCAAGATATATCTTGATAAGCTTGTCTATATTCACAGAGAGTATGTTGAATTGACAAGGAAATCACATCACAATTAGATATACCACTTCCTTATTGAACCTTAGCTAGTGTAAACCCTAAAAAAAACAATGAAGATCCTCTACAACACTTTGTGCGACACTAGGTGTAACACAAAATTAATTATGCTATGAATTTGCAATAAAAGAAATTCCAAAAATTATATTTATGCTTTAAACACTTGTTAGTACTACCTCCGATCCAAAAAGATTGTCGTTTGACTTTTTAACACGCATTTTAAGGAGCTAAAAACTATATAATATATTAACTTTTTTATTATTATTTTTTTATAATCTAATTATTGCCAACAAATATTAAGTTGTAAAAAAATAATTTAAAAAAAGTTGATATTTAATATAGTTTTTAGCTTCTTAAAATACGTGTTAAAAAGTCAAACGATAATCTTTTTGGATCGGAGGGAGTATATGTTTGTAAAAAAAATTGATGAAAAAGTATGTATTTAAATTTTATATAAATAAATTATTACTTATTTTGCCATAAGATTTTCTAAAAATTATAAAACATGTATTTTCATCAAATTTTTTTTTATAAATATATACTAGCAAGTGTTTAAAACATAAATATAATTTTTGGAATTTTTTTTATTACAAATTTATAGCATAATTAATTTTGTGTTACACCTAGGGTCACACAAAGTGTTATAGAAGATCTTCATTGAAAAAAAATGCATTGTTTTCAAAATCTTGCATATTGCCAATATACAATTGTGTTTTTTTAGTCTACTTGATCAAGAAAATGAATTTCATTTGCATTTACAAATTACAATTAATGAATCATTCAAATATCTTTTGGTACCTCTAAATCTAATCTATAAATACCATTCCAATGCACAAACACCTCCTCATCTCATAAACACTAACAATACTTCATTACCACTCTCTTCACATTCTTCTCCAATTTCAATTCTACATTCTTTGTTGTAACACCCCTTTGCTCTCAAATGGCATCTTCCGAGGTATCCAAACTCGCTTAATATTGAACAAATGATATAATTTTTTGTTCATTTCGTTCTTGTTCGCCTTTTCTTTTTGTCAATAAATAGCTTGTCGAAAGGTCTGATAATATCTTTAATCTTTTTTTTATCATTGGTGCCCCTTCAAAGCCCCCAAGGATTTCATCAATTGCTCGGTTTATTCCGTGTATTTTTTTTCCCCAACGACATCAAAGGAAAACACCAAATAACATACTCCGTATTAGCTTGAATGATCACGAGCGATTGTCGCATCTAATCTATATAGCAATCTAGTCAATCCTATATAGAACAACTCTACATTGATTGTAACGTTTGACCTGGCTATTTATCATCTATGTATCAATACCTATGTAGCTTGACACAAGTTAAACTTTAGGTAGGTACAATACATAGCTTTTTGAAATTTTTTATTTGCAGCAGCTACTCATTTCAAACTTTTCAGAACTTTTCTTTTTATGTCATAAAAAAAAATATTCTTCTTTCATCATCTAATTTGCATCATCTAATCTATCAGTTAGAATTATTAAATATCTTACTAACTTATCACCAGTGTAATTTAATATTCCAATTAGAGTATATATTTTACACACTACATCCATCAACTTTAACTACCTCAGCGGTATATTATCAAATGGAGGAGCCTAAATTGTACTCCCTCCGTTCAACAAAACTTGTCGTTTACTATTCACGCACGCTTTTTTATAATGATAAAAACTATATAAAATATTCATTTTTTAAAAAAAAATTTTTAACAAGTTTGTACTAGTTAATAATAACTACGAAATTGTTAAAAAAAAATTATTTAAAAAGTCGATATTTTATATAGTTTTTAGCTCCTAAAAAAGCATGCATGAATAGTAAAACGTCAAGTTTTGTTGAACGGAGGGAGTAGTAAATTGTTTTCTTCCCCTTGGAATTCTTTAATAATTGGATTTCTCCGGCAGGTTGAAGCAGAGTATGCAGAGGTTACCGAGGTTGAGACTGAGGACGGTGTGGAAGTGACCACGGTGTCTGTTGAAGAGACCGTGGTTGTGGAAGAAACCGAGGAAGGGACCGTGGTTGTGGAAGAAGAGGTTGTGACGGTGGAGGTAGAGGAGGAGAAGTCTTAAACAGACTCGGTCCAGAAGAGAAAGGAATGTTTGAATAAAGATGGTTATCATGGTTTTCGTCTTCAAAGTTACTACTTGCATTTCAAAGTTGTTTAACGTTTCTTGAACTACATGTCCTTGTTATTTCCTTCAGTTTGGTCTGCATCTGATCTGGTTGTATGATAATGCTTGCTTTCAAAGGCTAATAAATTTATTTCTGTGATCTATTATATGAACCTGAGAATTCTATATGTGGACTTAATAACCTCAGCAAGAATAAGAGAAGAAGAAGATAACAGGGATATGCAGATGAATAATTTCCCAACCTCTCATTCCAAATATTGCAACTATGAACAGAACAGGACAGTCCAAAGAGAATATAAAACAGTGGCAATTGAATTTATATATATTTCAAGTGTGCTGTACACATACCTATAGCCAAGCAAATAGATTGAAGGACTTGAATCAAACAGGTGAGGCAGGAGAAAATCAGAAGGGGTTCATGGGTCAGGTTCGGCTAAACCCTGTCTGCTTCATCCAGAGGGACCATTTCACAGCTTCTAAGAACTGATCATTCCTCTGCAATGCATTTACCAGGTTCTGATAGGTAGTCCGGTCAGGATTTATACCGTTTCCTCGCATTTCTTTAATCAGAGACACGGCTTCTTCCACCATCCCTGCGATCCCATATGCCTTGATCAATGTGTTATAGCTACACAAATCTGGTCCTGGCCCATTTTCCTTCAACTCCTTCAATATGGTTCTAACTTCTTCGATCCAACCCTGCTCTCCATATATATTTATCAGAATGTTGTATGTGTAGTTGTCAGACTGACAGTTTGAATCCTTCATCTTTTGCAACACATCTTTGAATCTATCCATCTGGCGTTCTTTTCCATAGGAATCCAACATACAGTTGTAGGCTTCAAGGGATACCGAGAACCCCTCAAATTGCATCTGTTCCACGGTTGAATTCATTTTCCTCAGGTGTTTGCTTTGTCCATAAGCTGCAATAAGAGTATTGTAAGAGATCACATCTGTCAATCCCCGTTTCTTAGCAATCCAAAAGACCTTCCTTGCCTTTCTGAAAAGCCTAGACTTTCCGTATACATCAAGCATAACATTACAAGTGATGGTGTTAGGGGAAAATCCTTTGTTAAGCATCTCATCAAAAATCTTAGATAGCTCATCCACTGGCAAGGCACGAGCACAGCAGTTTATGACACAATTGTACATTTCCTGATCCCAAGTGATCTCACTCTTTAAGATTCTGTAGTACACGTCGGATAATTTTTCAAACTCTTCACATTGCTGATATATGCGAAGCATATCCCTCACCAGATAGACATCTGGAACTATGTTCTGCTTCTGCACAATATCCAAGACAGAACATGCATCTCTTAACTTTCCAGCTTTCACATACATTCTTACAACCACACTACAGGAAACCATGTCCATCATTACCCCAGAAGACTTTAACATCTGATAGAGGCTCTCTGCATTATCAAATTGATTCATGATACTATAGATATCGATCATTGTGCTCACAATGTGCAAGTTTGGCTTATCATCAGATTTCGGCATTTGAGTGAAAATCTCAACTGCATTCTCATGACAACCTAACTCCTTGCACGAGCAAATCAAAAGATGATATAAATTATCCTCAAAAACTGGGTCATTCCACTGTTTCTCCTTCAGGACCCTTATTGCATTATCCACTAAACCGTGCTTCACGTATGCCATGACCAAAATTGAGCAAGCTGTCGGATTTACTCGAACATGTTCATACAAAGTACTTCTGATAACTAGGGGCAGTTTATCGAACCTTCCAGCCTGCTCATATACTTGTAAAAGTGTGCCAAGAACAGAAGAAGGCTGACAACCAATCTTCAACATATCACCGAGAGTCTCAACAGCACTCCGTTCATCCTCATTATTTGCTTGCAATTTCAGCAAAGAGTAAAAATTAGAAGAATTGGGTTTGAAACCAGAAGACTTTAGATTAAGATAATACCATTTAGCCTTCTCGTAGTTTCCAACCCGGGCCCAACCTTCAATCATTGATCTGAATGTTGTTTCATCATACTCCAAAGCATTGCTCTTCAGACTCCGGAACAATCTTTCTGCTGAATCCATATCGGATATTTTCCCATACCCCGTCATTAGCGTGTTGTATGCAACAATATTTGGTGTGAAACCGTCTCTCTTCATAGAACCTAACACCGATTCAGCTTTGTCTAACTTCCCTTGCTGACTATAAGCATTCAACATAACCAACCAGTTCTCTGCATTCAAAGTGACTTCATCCTCAGTCAACATCGCAATAACCTCTTCTGCTTTAGCAAACAAACCCAAACGTGTGTATATTGTAATCATAGATGAGTACGCAGATTGGCATTTAATTCTCAATTCTCTCATCATGGAAAACGCATACTCCCCCTCCTTAACATTCCAATCCTTCTGATACAGAGCCATTATCATACCAAAAGTTGCAACATTGGGTTCAATCCCGTACTCCATCATCAATCTGAACCATCTAGCACCCACTGCAACGAGTCCTCTCTTCGAACAAGCATAGATAATGGTGTTAAAAACCTGGTAGCCAAGCTCACATCCTGATTCAAGCTTCATTTCCTGAATCAATGTCTCTGCACCCTCCCAATCGCCTCTCCTACCCAAAACTCGCAAAGCTAGGTTGTAAGCTGTTACATTCCCTCTCAACTTACCATTTCTTTTCATCCACGCGAACAAATCCAAGGCTTTGAAGTCACCACTCCTCTCCAACTGCTTCATAATAACATTACACTGCCCAATGCTAGAGCTGGAACTGACACCGAATTCATCATGAAGTTGACTGCAACTTACTGAAGAAACCACTCGTTGAGCATTTCCGTTTCTCGCATTGCTAACCCTAGCACCTTTTGAATTACTACCCGCAACAAATTTATCATCGATGATATCAGGCATACACTCAATCAAGCCATGATCATTCAAGGAAGGTTCTCTTTGCTCAACAGGTTGTCCTCCCTCGATCAAGGTAACATCTGCACCAACTTCTGCAAGGACTAGAGTTGCAAATTGCACAGATGAACCACTTGACCGACTAAGATGCCCTTCTGCCTCCACAGCTACACCTTCCTCTTTCTTTTTGCAATCATCTGTTATACTCATCAAATCACCTGAATTATCTGTTTGAGGAATATGCTCAACAAGCCCAACTCTAGGCTCCAGCTTAGAAATGAAATCCTGAACTCGTGGCTCTAGTTCAAGAAGCTTCTTGGGATCCATATCAACTGAATATACAAATTTAGGCTCCTTCAATACCTAAAAGTAAAATGGGGGAAAATGTGCATATACATATCAGATTAAATAACAGTACTCCGATGAGTGCATTAGTACAATCCATTCACATCAATCACACGTCATAATCTACCTATATGAGCAACAAAACGGGTTCAGGACAAGAAGATACAACACCTTTCTCGCATCGAATGATTTCCTTACAACAGAGAAAGCTTCGGCTGGAAGCATAGAAGCAACCTGCAAATTTTCAAAAATACTGAGTTCAAACGGACAAATAGGCCAAAATCATGCTGGAATCAGAGCTGATAAGCAACCAAAGCTGTTACAAATTTGGCAGCTGATTGCCCCAATTCAACAGAAAAACAGTTCAAATTCCAGGATGAGATAGCAACAGAAACCCCTTCATGTTTCGAAAAACCTAAATTACGCGAACGATGTGGAGATTAGAGTTCAAGCTTCAAACTAACCGGGAATTGGAGAGCTTTAGCAATTTGCTCGAGGAGAGCATCAGAAATCCCTAGAAAATCCTTCCCGGGGTCCCTGTCGACCTCAACTCCTAGCTTCGAAAGCCTCCAAATCCCCTGGAATTTTTCGTTAACATCGATCTTCTGTTTATTGATTTCTCTGAGCTTCTTCTTCTCCGACGGGAACCGAAGCTTCCCCATCCTCTGCCACCTTCTCGAGCATCGGATTTGACGAAGATGCTTCCGGGAATGAGGTAGAAACAGACTGGGAATGGCATAGACGCTTTGAGGTTTGGGGTTAGAGGAAAGAGAAGGAAGTGAGAGAGAGCTCCGAGCAACAGACATGGCAGCAAAAAGGAATCGTTATTGTGATTGAAGGTTTGAAGGTGGAGGGGATAAGGTTGGAGGGCCTTTTGTTATTGGGCCGAATTGGGCCTCATTTGGTGGGCCTTCATATGTATAAGTTACCTCCTTAAACTACCTAATTTTCCATACTTCATAGTAGGCATTATGGCTCTTTACATCTATATATCTATACTTGTATTTCGCCGTGCGGTTTCTTAATAAAATAACGGTTTTTTAATAAACAAAATGATATTTAATGTATTTATTTTTCTAATATTTGAAGGTTATAATAGTTTAGTTGAAATTTTAGATCTTTTAATACCCATAAACTAAATTAAGAGTATGTTTAGTTCAGATGAATATACAACACCATTTTAATCTAAAAAATATCACGTATGCAAATCGCACCAGACATATGTTTTAGTAGATTATTATATATAGATAGATATAGATATATAGATATAGATTATATATATAGATTATGATGAAGTTGTTGGTATTAGATTATTTAATATAAAAAGATAAGATTTCTTACTAACTAAAATATAAGGTTGAATATAAGGTAGTACTAACAAATGTGTGGCTAGTTTCAGCACTAAGAAGACTTATTCTTAAATGTAGAATTTTTATACAATTTCGTTAAATATCGATATAGCGTAAAATATTAAATATTAATATAGCAATATATGCATGCTTAATATAAGATTCTACCCAATTTCATTAAATATTGAAATAATTTCACAAGATTTTACCCAATTTTGTTAAATATGAATATATTATATCAATTGTCACCTTAATTTCTATCCATCCGTTTATTATACATTTTTTATTTGATAATATTATTTACTAAATCACATCTTTATCCAACCATGCATATGGTCTTGATTAAAATCCTTCGATCGTAATAATGAGTAAATATAAATTTTTAAAAATTCTATAAGATTAAATTAAATCCAATTTCTATCGAATTTTTTTTCAAAATATTCATAAAAAAATAAATATTTACCAAAATATTCACTCTTTAAAACTATTTACAAAAATATTCAATTTTGTCAGATTGATCAGAAAAACGCGGTCTCAGACCGCGTCTTACTCACAAAATCCCAAATTTGAAATTTGATGGGGGACGAAAAATAATAAATGAAAGAAACGCGGTCTTAAACCGCGTTTTTTGCCCAGTTCAGGGAAAAACGCGGGTTGAAACCGCGCTTCTTTACAAAAATTTATTCAATAATTAAGTCTATGATACACAGCAGCTCTCCGGGAAGTTGCTCAAACGTCGCCGGAAAATTCTGCAGAAATGTGATCGACAGCCTACCTGTTGGGCTTTGCCTTTGCCACCACAATGCTCCGAATCCGTGGATTTTGATTCCAACGTGCACCTTGCAACGCCTTCTATCGATAGAAACTCTCTCCATGCTCAAAAAAGCTTCGAGGCACTCGTACCATAGCCCCGAAATTGGCTGAGGAGCAGATTTTTTTCCCCTAAAAATAGCTGCTCACCAGTCAATTTCGGAGCTATGGTTCGAGTATATCAAAGTTTCTATGAGCATGGAAAGAGTTGGGAATGACATAGAGTCATGCAGGGTGCCCGACGAAATCTAAATCCATGGCATCAAAACACTGTGGTGGTTAAGGTAGAGCCCGACAGGTAGGCTGGTGATCACGTTTCGGCAGAATTTTCCAGCGACGTTTCGAGCGTTTTCCCGGAGAGCTGCTGTGTCGGAGCCTCCAAGGTGGTCTTCTGGGAGATGGTAGAGTGCATTGGTGGTGATCGTTGGCCTTCGTATCGCCGCAGTGGTGATCGAACGCAATCGAAACGGAGCCATTGGAGACTTGGAGACGGGGAGGAGGAGACCTTGATTTTTATTTTTTTAATTTTCAACATAAAGAAGCCGCGCTTTACCCCCTTTCTATTTTTTTTAAATTGTGGAATAAATTTTTGTAAAGAAGCGTGGTTTCAACCCGCGTTTTTTCCCGAACTGGGCGAAAAACGCGGTTTAAAACCGCGTTTCTTTCATTTATTATTTTTCGTCCCCCATCAAATTTCAAATTTGGGATTTTGTGAGTAAAACGCGGTTTCAGACCGCGTTTTTCTGATCAATCTGACAAAATTAAATATTTTTGTAAATAGTTTTAAAGAGTAAATATTTTGGTAAATATTTATTTTTGAATGAATATTTTGAAAAAAAAAATCATTTCTATCTACCCATATATTCTATCAATTTTTAGCCATTTTAATATGTATTATTATTTATTTTTATATGTTAATTTCCAAATCTGATTTCTCAATATACTCGAAGAGCATATATTACAAAAAAAATAATATAATAGTTAACAAATATTATAATGAATTCATTAATATAACAACAGTTGTTAGTACCAAATATATTTTTTTAAAATAAAATTTTTAAAAATATATATAATTTGATTTTTTTTTTCATTTGATGATCATTGATAGTTAATAAAAATCAGAATGAATTAATTAGGCGAATTGAGATTATGGAGCCATGATGAACTCACACGCCATCGACTTAAGCAAACATCTCTCAAATTAAGGGCTACACATGGGTGATAATAAAATTTAGGAATTTTTATTAAATTAAGTTTCTTAATCTATGTATAGTTAAAAAAAACCTTTTTGTCTTTTTATTTTTCTTGTTGCAAACCTTTGTTCAAAGTATTGATGGACCAAAAACGAATGTTTTTAATTAAAATTATATTAAAAATAAGTTATTATATTAAAAAGATTATTTCTTAGATGTGGAGTATAAAGATAAGTTTTCTAAATAAGATTGCTAGTTAAAATATTTATAAAATAACTTAAGCTAAAATGATAAGATTGGTAAGATATGAGGTTGAATATTTATACTAAAAATTAATTTAATCATTAATTAAAATGGACATATAGGATGACACATGTATAAATAGATAGGGTTATCATCTAACGCGGCTTAAATTTATTGGTTCATCATTAATTGACGTGTAAAAAAAATCCGGCTAGAATGCACCAGAAAAAGACACGTAAGCGAATCGCACCAGAACCCGCCACATAGGATTTCCACGTCTCTGTTTTAGTATTATATATTGATTGATGATTGATTGATATATTGATATTGATAATACTTTAAATTAGAAGACTTTGGTGATGTGTCATCTTCTCCTCGATTTTAGTTAATTCAACCAACCCCCTATTTTCTACGTTTTTTTATTTTTTCCTCTCTCCTATATTTAATTATTATTTCCTTTAATTATTATTTTTATCCTCCTCTTTATGTTTTTAAATCAATCATATTCTTTTTTATTTCATACATATTTGTTAACAATTGGGCTTAATTCAAAACATTGAATTCAATTTAATATAGCTACTGGGCTTAACTCAATATATTCTTAAAATAAAAGAGTTTTAGCCTATATGATATGCCTACTTTTTTTTTATCTCTTTAAATCAATCTATTTTTCCCTTAATTTTTCTTCTTCCCTTTAAACCAATCATATTTCTTTTTTTTTTTATTTTTAATATATTTAATAACTATTAGGCTTAATTCAAAACATTAAATTTACTATAATCTAATGCTTACTATTAATCTACATGTAAATATTTATATATTATAAATATCTAATCTATATATATACTTTTTAATATATATAAGTCTTTCTAATGATATGCTATGCCGCATACCCAATATCATTTTAGATAATTGTTATACCACATCACATGTAAATAAAGTTACAATGATATTATTATTTTTACTAAGTGATTTAAATATCCATATTTATGTATTATACTTTTACATAATATTTTTTTTAAAATAATTTTTTTTGATATATCTATAAGGTACATTTTTGGTAAAGATTTTAATGAATTTTATCTTAACTTTTATTATTATTTTATAATATTATTTTTTATATTATTAAGATTTTAGTTTTAAAAAATCGGGTCATGGCGCGAGAATTGTACTAGTTCTTAATTATCTCAAAACAAATTACAATCGCAGTTGGAGCCAAAATTTAAATTACTAAAAAAAATACAAATATTAAACCCGAATTAGGGTCCGTTTGGATTCCCAATGTATTTTAATTATAAGTAAAATACATCGATTAAATTGATAAGTAGATTATAAACATAATTGATTTGATTTTACTTATTTAAAAAAAAAAGAAATCAAGTACTGCTATTCTCCATAGTCCAGACTCTAGATGTTTCCCCTTCCCCAGTTCCCTATAGCCCTCGCCGTTAATTTATCGCCGACCACCAGTTCGTGACGCCCTCCTGCCTGTCGTTCACCGGTCGGCGCCGGCGTAGCAGAGCCACCGACACCAACCTGACCATCACCGTCCTCGCCTTTGTCTGACGGGCATCGCCGGTCGCCCCACTTTCGATCTCCACCTTCCTACCTCACCATCGAGAACCACTCCCCTCGCCGGACCTCTAAAGTCGATGCTTGCTCCTCCTCCGACAGTCCGACCACCACCTCGCCGGATCCCTAAGCCAGAGCCACACCACCTCTCTCGAACGTCGGATTTCGAATCAAATTTTAGTATACGGTGGTTTTTCCCCTAAATCTACTCTCTGCAGTTGATGTTTAGCCATAAATCAACACCCATGAATTCAAGATTCAGATCTAAAAAGGGATAGAGAATGGAAGTATTGATAGAAATTCTATTCCTAATTTCACTCTTCTGGTTTTAATTTGGTTGAAGTGGGGAAGAAGAACCCCATATAATAAAATCATTATAATTCATTTTAGAAAAGTCTCATCAAGACACTACTTATTTTTTAAATGTATTATAAACTAAATGCATGTATTATAAACATAATACATGGGAATCCAAACAGACCCTTACATTGGAGCCAAATAAGCAAGGGTAAATTGAGAAATAAATAAATATAACATCTAAAACGGCATGTTTTAACGATAGTATGTTTTTGCGAACGGAGAGAGTATAATATAACACACCAAAACTTGCCTTATGGTGTGTTTGGATTCCAAATTACATTATAATATGTAATTATGTTAATTTGGTTTATGTGATTGTTTGGTAAATCAATATTTTATTTCGATTTTTATGACCTTTTTAGTTGTGCAACCAACACGGTGTCCCATGTTATGATTGAATGGCGGCTCCTTTGATCTACATTTAATTATTTTAAAGCAATGTTAGATCGTATGTGTCATTATAATGGATGTGTTGCGGCTCATCGCCGGAGTATTCAGATTTATCAAAGTCCGATTCCAACCGACAATTGGTATTGTGTGCACAAACATTCATGTGCTAGTAGCTTTAAGGGGTCAACTATGATAGACTCGTCTAGTTCACATTTGAACAACTGAAAAAAAAAAAAAAACAGACCATAATCAAAAGATAATCAAAAGACGGATCATTTAATTTATATTTTTTTTATGAGAAGGCAGATTAGGTTGTTACTACATACTAATGTTGTGCCTTTTGGTAACATGAAGATGAACTTTGATTTGACAAGTGCTCGAGGAATTTCATCAACAATCATTTTAGTTGTCCACAACAGAACAATTAATATTAAGCCCTGCACCGAACCAAGAGCAGTCTTTGGACGGGTTACTATGACCAATGTGAAAGTTTACCAAGATATTTACAATTCGAAATCTAATCCTAATAATATAGGCTCGTTTGCACAACCGTGCCCAACAAGATAACCCTTGCCTCTTGGTGGGACCCACAACATGCAAATGGATGAAGAAGAAAATGGTGCAATTATGACCGGAGAGAGGCTCTACAAGTGGAGAGAGGTGGGGGAGCAGGAGGATAGACTCCAAAACTAAGAGCATTAGAAGCTCTTACCCGTCTTTGGATCTAAAAC
Source organism: Persicaria tinctoria (assembly GCA_037127255.1). NCBI lineage: Eukaryota > Viridiplantae > Streptophyta > Magnoliopsida > Caryophyllales > Polygonaceae > Persicaria > Persicaria tinctoria. Next base: position 4,402,146 of record JBANSL010000016.1, on the reverse strand, counting down.
AACTCCAAAATGACAAATTCCCATCAAATCATGACACTTTGATTGATAGACCATCGTCTTAAGAGCATATGCAATGAGGGTTCTTTAACCCAAATTTAATAAATTTAATACTATTATATTTGAGATTGTAAAAAATGGGTTAAGGAATGATTTGACATGTTCTCTCTTATAGAACTCTTAAACACCCTACAAAAGAGAGAAATTGGGGACCACATCAAAAAAAAGTTGAAAGAAGAGTGAAGAGATAAAAGATAAAAAGAGAGTTAAGAAACTCTCATGGGTTTTATGGATGTGAGTGAAAATGTATAATAAGTTGTTTAAAGAATGAGAAAGATAAAACGTGGTGTTAAGAAACCCAAATGGGTTCGATGGATGCGGATGCTCTAAGTCTTATTCATCACCATGAGAATCTATTGCGAGTTATATTTGTAACCTTGTACAGTAATTTGTAAATCCCCAAGATCTCATTAGGGGCGTGGTATACATTAAGGATGAATTTTTCTTTTCGGGTTATACAAGGACAATAAGAAGAGCTTATCGATATAGAATGTATATTATTTGTATCAAGAAGCATTTCAAAAACAGTTTTTGATCAGAGTCACCTCAATAAACTTGATTAGATTCTTTCTGTTGCACATCTCGCAATTTACCTCGTCAGATTTACAGAGTAACCCGGATGAAGCGAAACCATCAAGTCTGCTAAGCTCCAAGGAGTTGTGAATCTGTCCATATTTGTAACCAATACAGCTGAACCTAACACTGCAAATCGTCAACAATACCAAATTTTGTCCAGGTTCATTTTCTTCCCAGCAATTGGGTTCATCATTTGTAGCATTGTACATTTGGGGGCCGTTAAAAAATTGATTTAAAAAACAAAAGGCCCATGTTTTTTATCCACCCCTTTTCAAGGGTTATTTAATGGGGGAGAGAGAGATGTAGAAGAAACAAATCTTGCTTTCGGTGGCTGCTAACCTGCTAGTCTGGCTAGTCTGCTGCTTGTTAAAGAAGCTTCGTCGTCTCCGGAGGGTAGGCCAAACGAAAACTCTTACCATTTTACAAATCACAAAATTCCAAATTTTTTTTTAATATAGGAGTAGGAGAATCAGCGGAGACCTGGCCAACACCTTGCAGACGTAGATTGCAATTTCTTCTACCCTGACTCTCAATTGGGTTTCGTGATTACCTTCCTTTTTCGTCTCTTTGCAATCCCAATTTCACATCTTTCCACTTTTTTTTCCCTCTCGCCTCCGTCTTTTATGGTCCTTGATTTCGGATTCCGTTATCGTTCCTAGATTTTTAATTCCTCTTTAGGGGTTTCTTCGCTTGTGGGGGTCTCTTCCCCTTTTCTGGGGTAAGCGGTGGGTTTCATTTGTTATCGGAAAGATCGGAGCTTTAAGCTATTTCGACCCCTGAATTTGCCAGGTCTGTTGGGTACTTGGTTTAATTGATTCAAATCTATGCAAATTTGCTATCTCCGTTGATTTACGTGGACGGTGGGTGATTATCATTTGGGGGTTTTCCTTTCTTTCTTCACTTTAGATACGTTGATAGCCTCTACTAGATTGCAATAGCTTCCAGGTGCTATTTTTAGCTACTGCGTGTTTCGAACATTAGGTTTTTCAGCTGTGGCTGACTTTCATTTTGTTCGTAAGTAGTAGGATTTGGGGGATTTGGTGGTGTTTTGACCTTGCTGCAGCCTGTGATTAGGTTCTGTGTTGTTGATTGCCAATTAGGGTTGGGGAGTTGTTGTGGGTAACAAAGATGAATTCAAGCGTTACAATTGATTCAGTTAATGGAGGGAAGCTTCTGATTCATGTCGCCGAAAATGGTCACTCATTTGAGGTCGATTGTGATGAGTCCACTCTTGTTGAGGCAATCCAGCAATACATGGAATCTATGGCTGGAATTCCCCTCAATGATCAGCTTTTGCTGTGTGCTGACATGAAACTCGAGACCCATGAACCTCTCTCTGCATATAAGCTCCCAACAGATCAAGAGGAAGTCTTTTGTTTCAATAAAGCAAGGTTGCAAGCCAATGCTCAGCCTCCCCCACCAGAACAGCTAGAAATCCGAGAAATTCCGGAGCCACCCGCACCATCCTCTTCTACTAATCCACACCCATTGGATGATGCAATGGATCCTGCACTTAAGGCTTTACCTTCTTATGAGAGACAGTTTAGACATCATTACCATTGTGGGCATGCCATATACAACCGAACAGCGCTGAAATTTGACCACTGTCAAAAGCTATTGAGAGAACAGAAAGTGCAGGAGAGGGGGATGGAGATTGCTGGGAGTAATCTGGAGCGATTCTTTAGAATCCTTTATCAGAACTACATGGATTTTTTGAAGTGCTTCTCCCAACAGCACCGGATGCATTCTGATCTGTTGATGAACTTTGCAAGGGATATTGATAAATTAAGGGTGTGCAGACTTATGTCGGCTTTGCAGACTTCTTCACGCAAGTGTTTGCTGGATCTGGTGAAGGAAGATAATTTGCGGAAATTGGCTGAGGTTTGTAGCAATTCACATAGGCAATTTGAAAATAAGGTGTCACAGTTCAAGCTTGCCTTTGGGAGGTTGAAACAAGATGTCGAAGATTTGTTTTCTAGTAAAGCTTCATTGCCAATCAGGGAAATGGAGTTAATGATTAGAGAGCATCAACAATACATCAGTGAGCAGAAAAGCATAATGCAATCTTTGAGGTATGTTTTCCATTCTTATCACATCCATGCTTTAGGATATATTCTTGTAAAAAATCTGATCGAGGTTGTTATGTTGCCAGTCTTATGATATCCTTGATGGGCAAACCTAGAGTAATCATTTAGTTTTGAGTGTTTTTATCTATGATCTAATGGTTATGGTTATAAAATGAAGCATAAAAGTGTTGTATCATCTCTTATCCACTTGTTCATCCACTTCCACTTACTGCACTGAATGTTCATAGTAAACATCATTATGGTGATGGAACTATCAACTATATATATAGTATAATAATTTTGATGGAAAGAACGTAAAGTTCATAACCACCCTGCTTCTATTCGGTTTTATTAGGGAAATGGTAGTAAAGATTTGAACTTTCATTGAGTAGGGTTTAGCAACATAGATGACTAAAAAAATCAAAATTAATTGTGTACTTTCATGGTGGTGGTATTCATGGTACAGGGTTTGTGACATTTTTCAATAAAGGATTTGGGTAAATTGTGGGATTTCGTTGTCGAATAATGGTTTTGTACAAAATGATCTAAACAAGGAGTGGTTTGTGTGCAATTTACTCAAATTCACTGTCGAAAAATGTTGCAATACTAATGTATGTGCCACTAAATGCCATCACCCTCAACTATGTGACTAACTTTGAGTTATCAATAGTTTGTTTTACTAAATGCCACTTGATGAATGTTTGTGTTATTTACCAAATACCAGTACGCATGGTTTGGGCTTCTGTATGTTATATGTGTAGTGTGTACTATGGCTTATTAGCGTGTTAATTTATTGTGGCTTTAAATAATTTTCTTAATTTATTTATGCAGCAAGGATGTATCCACTGTGAAAAAGCTAGTAGATGATTGTGTGGCTAGTCAATTGTCATCTTCTTTACGCCCTCATGATGCAGTTTCTGCTTTGGGTCCTATGTATGAAGTCCATGAGAAAAATCACCTTCCAAGAATGAGAGCTTGTGACCGTTCAATAACTGATCTTCTCAACACATGTGGTAACAAGAAGAATGAAATGAGTAATTTTGTGCATAGCTACATGCAAAAGGTAGCTTTCATCCAGCATAACATCAAGGACGTCCGGTTACAATTTAATGCCTTCTCAGAGGCCCTAAAGCGTCAAGATGGACAGTTTGAGGGCTTGAGACTGGTTCGAGCACTTGGACCTGCCTATAGGGCCTGTCTGGCTGAAGTAGTACGGCGAAAGGCCTCCATGAAACTTTACATGGGAGTGGCCGGACAACTAGCTGAAAAGCTCGCAGCAAAGAGGGAGGTTGAATTAAAAAGAAGAGAGGAGTTCTTGAAAGCACAAACAGCATTTATTCCAAGAGATATATTAGCGTCCATGGGTTTGTTTGATACTCCTAGCCAGTGTGATGTCAACATTGCTCCCTTTGACACTAATTTGTTGGACATTGATATTGTGGATATTGATCGCTACGCTCCTGAGCATTTGTTTGGACTGTCTTTCAAGAGCGACAAGCAAGGGAATTCTAGAAGCTCATTCACCAGCTCTCATTCATCTGAACATACCCTGGATGCTTTGGAAAAATATGAATCTGAGGAGCTTCTAGAGGGCTGCGATTTGGTTGAGATTGCCGGGACTGGAAAACTGGAAGTGGAGAATGCGAAATTAAAAGCCGAACTTGCTTCTGCAATAGCCATAATTTGTTCCTTCAGCCCCGATATTGGATACAGTTTAACAGATGATAGTGAGCTGGATGGTTTCTTGAAAAACACAGCTGAGAAGACAGCGGCAGCCTTGGAATCGAAGGATGAGTATATGAAACATCTGTTGTCTGAGTTGAAGGCAAACAAGATGCAGGCTGAATCATATGAAAAGCGGATTCAAGAATTGGAGCAGCAACTATCTGATCAGTATATGAAAGGTGGGAAGTTTTCAGCTAATCTTCATGATACTTCCTGCTCCGTGGATACTGATGAACACAAGTCAGGAATTTCAGTTCACGGAAGTGCACAACTGCATTCTGAATCTAGTGAACCGATGGATGAAGTCTCTTGTACATCCAACCCATTAGATGGAAAGCTGGAGCCTTGTGCTAGGTTGACCAGAAAAAGTCAGGAAGGAGTCGATGAGAACATGACTGATTCACCCAGGATGTTGCATTCTAACTTTGATTCATCTATGATGGAACCTCAACGTGAAGAGGAGCACAATGAGCAAAAAGATGAGAGTGACAAGATGCTCCCGACCCTGGGTGGTACGGTTGCTGATAGCATGAATGATCCTCTGAATGATCTGCATCCTGAGCTTCAAGCGAATGTGGATGTAGAGACAACGGCAACCAATGACCTTGTACTAGAACTGCAAAACGCATTAGAAGAAAAGACAAATCAATTATATGAAGCTGAAAGCCGACTGAAGTCTGCTACTGAGGAGGTCACGAGGCTGGTGAGAGAGTTGGATATTAGCAGAAATCTCTTGGATGAATCACAGGTACGACATCATCCTTTCATTTCTTTGTCCATTGCAGGTCTTCTTTGTTTTGAGGGTTCAGTTGGGGATGATGTTTATGGTTTTTCAAAACAAGTAGACATAAATATATCTGTTTTTCTAGCCTATGCCCATGGCGCATAGGATAAGATAATTAGGAATGATTCCCCTAAATTCAATTATTTTAGCTTTTTTAATATTGATTTTCTGGGGTCGATGACTTATTTGATAAGGAATCTTTCCCAATTAGGCTTCGTAATCTATGCCCTTAGGGCATAGGTAAGAATTCAGTGCTTAGACTGTGAAAACCAAACAAAATAAAGCAACCAAAGAGAAAGACCAATGTAAATATTTTCTAAAAATTATCTTATCGAGTATCTTCTTTGTTGTTGTTTATATAACCACAAACACTATTATTCTATGTTTCAACTGCATTGTTAGAACTTTGAGGTCTGTGATCCCGTTGCTTGTCTTCTTGTTATGCTCTTTCTAGATTTAGTTGGCCTCACTTTTTAGAATTGTCTTCTCATGCTCCATAGCTGCAGTAGATGTGAGCAAGACAGGTTTTTGTTTCAGGCAATTATGCATAGGTAAAAATTGTTGTTACATTTGCTGCGACGGCGAACCGCACAAACTTGGAATTCCAGATTTGGTTGCCCTTCATTTTTTGAAGCATTTGAGTTAAAATTTTACTTTTCTTAATTCATGTGCAACATTGTAAAACATATACATATGATCAGAGTATTATAGCTGGATTTGCTTCCTTCATCATTTCGCATCTATTTTCCTTTTCTTTTTCTTGTTTTTGCTTAGAATTCATACAAAGCAACTAGCTGCTTCTAGTACAGTCCCCATTTAGAAGTTCCTTATTTTGTTTGTTTAATTATACTATTTCTGATAGAAACAATCTGTGTGCCTGTTAAACAGTTGAACTGTGCTCATCTGGAGAATTGTCTCCATGAAGCAAGAGAAGAAGCCCAGACCCACCTGTGTGCTGCTAATAGGAAGGCTTCTGAATATAGCACACTTCGTGAGTCTTCTGTGAAGATGCGCAGTCTTTTGAAGAGGCTTAAATCTTGCGTCACTGTTACTGGTGGAGTGCCTGCTTTTGCTGAGTCCTTGCGTTCACTGGCTCTGTCACTGTCCAAGTAAGACATCCATTTTTTATACCTCTCCATTATTCATGTTTCTAGCAAAGCTTTCTTCGTATTTTATGATCTTAACTTGCTCGCTTGTACATGCTAATTCACACAATCCCTCACTCTGTATTTTCAGTTCGGTGAACGAAAATGAAGATGATTTCACTGCAGACTTCCGATCTTGTGTGGGAGTCCTTTCTGATAGAGTGGGTATTTTGTCAAGGCAACGTGCCGAGCTCCTGGAGAGACGCTCGAAGACGGAAACTGTCAACAAGCTTCTTGAGAAAGAATTGGAAGAAAATAAAGAGCTGGCTAAAACATTATACACAAAGCTCCAAGTGGAGAAACAGGTACATTTTGCATTTTATGGCATTATTTTTCAAACACCATTAGAAAAAACTCAAGAAGTGAATCGTGTTGAAGTAGAGTACGGTTTCAGTGTTTCATCGGGAATGTTTCCACTTAATTGCACTTTGATATAAATTGTTACGTGAAACTTGGGATGATCGTTTTCCTTATCCATGGCCTGAAACGTTTTTGTTGCCTGAATGTTGAAAACTCTGATGTTTGTTTCTCGGGCTCTACTGTTTCTTGTTGTCACAGGCAAACAAGGAAAAGATCTCATTTTGTCGCTTTGAAGTGCCCGAGATTGCTGCTTTTGTCCTCAACGAAATGGGCCAGTATGAGGCAATAAGTCAGGACTGCCCTAACTACTACCTCTCTGGAGAATCTGTTGCCTTGTTCACTGACCATCTTCCCAGCAGACCTACCTACATTGTTGGCCAAATTGTCCATATTGAGAGGCAAGTTGTAAAGACTCCACCAATGAGGCCCGAGCAAAACATGGGTGACGCGGTCTCAGATCCCATCTCCTCCAACCGTATGGTGCTGAATTCAGGGCTGTCTTCGAACCCATATGGTCTTCCCATTGGTTGCGAGTACTTCGTAGTGACCATTGCCATGTTACCCAGTTCATCCATTCATTCCACTGCTTCCTGATCCTGCTACTGAGCAGACAAGATATGATGGAAGGGAAAAATAAACTCTCCCCAACCCCTTTCTGTAAATATGTATCAAAGACTTATATAAAAGGCAAAAAAGAAGGAAAAAAAATGCCTCCTAAATCTGTTGGATTATGGAGACCTCTTTCTGTACAGCTAACAATTACTTTGGTTTTTTAAGTTCTATGGTTTGTTCTCATGTATAGTAGCTGCTCTTTTGAACTGATTTAAATGTGAATAATTGATTAAATTGCTCCACTTTGTCAAGCTGCTAGCTTTTACATGGCAGTGACCTTCAGTTCCAGCCTTTATAGTGAAACAATTGAAGTATCTTTGTTAGGGACATTTTGGTGTATTTGTTGATGATGGGATATAAATTTGATTATCTTATGTTTTGCCATTGTCCATAGAGAGAAATTTTAATTGATCATTTCAGTACTCTCTCTCTGTATCCTTGTACTTAGTCTTTTGATACCTTTTTATTGAATAAAATGTCTGGTTATTGAACACCCTCAATGTTAAAAAGTTTTTTATTTTGTTAATTTATTTCGGTCATTGTGTTTGATTTTGTGGTCATTGTGTTTGATTTTGTAGACACTCTATTAATACTCCAACTTATTCTGATACAAAGAGTATTATTTGATTGATCTTTTGACTAGCATCTTTACTACCACATGAGAGAGATCACTTCGTCTGTTCACCACTTTATCCCGTAACGGAATCACCCGGTGCGAAGTGGGTCATCGTCAGCGTTGCTAGGTCACAAATTATACTTGGAAGCAATCTTGGAACAGCTGTAGCCAGATTAATCAAGGACGAAGTAACCCAAATGAATGGCAACAAGCCAAAGGAGTCTAGTTGCAAGAGGAAGCCAAAAAATGAACACTAAATCAAACGAGTGATTCAAACAGACAATGAGCCGAAAATGGCTATTCAGCATTTGCTATCCTGTGAAATAGAGATTATACATGGTGGGAAAGATGGGGGAGGTTAACAATAAGCCTTTCCTGGTGAGGAGACCCCTGAGTCTAATTCGCATTTCGCTTCACCTTCAAGTATGGTAAGCAGCCTATGACATTGTCGTAGTCGCTCCTGTTGACTTGGACCTGTGGAGAGCGACGCGTGCAAGCAAGAAACAGTCAGAAGAAACATAAGCTGACTTCAGATTAATGTATGAATTTCTTAAAACAGTTTTCCTAAGCTAAATTTTGAAACCATCCAGTACTGTAAATAAGACCTTAGAAGCCATTTTGTGCTACAGATAAGAATGCACAAAGCATAAAGAAAGACAATGATCACAGCTACCATTAATTGTCTCATCCATGGAATAATGCAAACACTAATGCCCCGTTTGGTTGCAAGTTATGGAAACAGAAAGGGCAAAGAATACCAATTGGTCATAAAAAGTATTACACCTAAACAAGAATTTGTGAATTCCTCATTCAATTTTACTGCCACGATCACCTTTTCCTTTCAATTTCATAATCTGCAATCGAAGGGCACCTCAATAGCAAATTTTGATTGCATAACCAAACTATTCTTTCGAGTCAAGGAGTGAAAGATTACAATCTGATTGATTGCATCTCTTCAAGATCATGATCTACACTACTTAACAATCCTCATCACTGATCATTAGCAATTTAGCAATGAAGCTGAAATCAAAACCTAAGAGAATTTCAAAACCCTAGATAAAGATGGTTACCATTTTAGAGAGACGCAATTTGCGCTTAGTGTTCTTCTTAGCGAGCAGATGCTGTTTCCCGGCTCTCCTCCTCATTATCTTCCCACTCCCTGTCACTCTGAATCTCTTCGCCGACGCCTAACCAATCACCGACAACAAAATTGCATTTTACCTGCTGAGAATTAAACAAGAAATTCACGGAGGGAGGGAGAAAGGGGGTACCTTGTGCGTCTTCATCTTGTAGCCCTTGGCGGCGAAAATGGCGGGAGGAGAAGACCTACGAGGGAGAGGGGAGATTGAAACGACGTCGTTACTGGTTTGTCGGAGGATAGGGCGGATGCCGGAGGAGGAAATGGAATAGGAAGAGCTGAGCTTCAGTTGGCTCATCTTGAGATGGAGGCCGCCATGGAAGGACGGGATTGAAGGCCGTGAAAGAAGAGAACAGGTGTGGAATTTGACATTCAGAGGTGAAATCGAAGCCACCGCCATTGCAGTTTCGCCTGCGACTGGGACTGTGCTCTGTTCTCTGTCGATGGAGCAAAGGAAGGAAGGAAGATTGGGTTATATGCGGATAAGAGGTGAGGTTCAGAGAATTCAGAGTTTCCCAACTTTTGTGCACGTCCGCTTATTTTCTAAAGGGTAAAATCATGAGAAATACCAAAGTTTGGGTTATTTCTGAAAAATAGCATCATCTATCATATTGCACTTAATATATTAATATTAACATTTTTTTTTTTATTTACACGGGTGTTCTGGGATACTAACACTTGACTAAATTCCCACCGATCACCTTCGATGGATTAAACTAGGGACCTTTAGGTACTAAAACTAGGGGTGGGCATGGGACGGGACGGGACGGGATTGGGGTAATCCCGCGTCTCGTCCCGCGTATTTTTTGCAGGACGGGATTGGTTTTTTTTTTTTCCAAATCCCACCGGGTCTTATCCCTCACGGGACGAGACGGGACGTGATTTGTCCCTCGTAAAAAATAATTAAAAAAATTTATCCAATTAACTTGAAAAATAGCAAGTAGAAATGTGAAATTAAAGTTATTAAGTACAAAATACATACAGTAAGTGTTTACCAATAACAAAAAAAAAAAAAACAGTAAGTACGTAGTACTAGTAGCAAAGACGCAAATCCATTACAAATACAGTAAGTAGGAAAGACGCTAAGTACTGTATAATTAATCCATTACAAATTTGATACAGTAGGTCTCATTTTAGTTATTTCAATATTTTTTAGATGTTTGAATGTTTTATTAGTATTTAAATTTTAAATTTTGGGTTTTAATAAATGTTAAGGTATAATATAAATATATTCATATATGTTTTCATTAATTTTAATTATATATATAATTTTTTATATATATGCGGGACGGGACAGGATTTGCGGGATGCGAACACTTCGTCCCGCGTCCCGTCCCGCGTAATTTTTGCGGGACGGGATTAAAAAAAAATTCCCCAAATCCCACCGGGATCGGGACGGGATGCGGGACGGGACGGGATTTGCGGGATTTGTGCCCACCCCTAACTAAAACATTGATTCTACCAATAGTTAGTCTTTTGCAAGTTACAATTCATTGAGTTTTACGGGGTGGTTCAGTGGTGTGGAGGAGGGGAGTTAGGAGATATCAGGTTCGACCCCTGCCTCTGTTGTGCGACTCTTGTCAGTTGAACCACGTGTCCGAGATTTACCACCAAATGGTGAGTTTCCTCGTCTTCAAACAAAAAATTCTCAGAGTTTTGGTAGTAAAAAAATTCATTATAAGTGATGTTTATACCATTTTCCCAACTTATCATTTAAGGTCATTTTTTTTTTAAACCTTACAAGTTTAGGTTTCTTTTAAGTGGCCCTTGAAGTCGAGTTTTTGTTGCAATTCGCCCTTGAAAGGTTTTTTTTTTTTTAATCATAAATTCTAGTCAAGGAAGAAAAGTAATAATATTAGCTCATTTCACATTTTATGCTTGGTTATGTTGCACATTTGCATCTAGTGTGTATTGTAGAATGTGTAGGTATTTTTACTTCATTAGTTAAATGGCTATTTTGCACATCCAAAAGTACATCAAAATAAAAAACGAAAAGAGAAAATGAACCAATTACATCTAGGAAAATGGAAAAAAAAAAAAAAAGGGATTTCAAAACATATATATTTATATATTAAAAAAAACTGATAGAACACGATATTTATATTAAAAAATGTACACATTGCATTTGAAAACATATTATGATTATAAGAAATAAGTGTTTGTCATACTGGAGTACTTTAGAAGTAGTCTGGATCTCATTACTCACATACATAAACTGACAAAATCAAATGAATTATTTCCCATCTCATGAAAACATGTTTAGATATTAACATAGCAGTACTAGTTACTACTTACTAGTTACTACTACTAATTGTCATTAGAGGATTGAGAATCTGCAGGCCAACATTTCCTTTGTATTTTGACAAACCAGCTGCATCTCAGTAGACCTTAAGAAATCAAAATTCAAGGCAATCTACCCATAGACTGCACAAAAGTGTATGTAATAATACATCGTCGGATTACAGCCAACCAAACTCGATGAATTTGGAACTCTGGCATCTAATCTAAGCAACCACAGATCAAAGTTACATCATGACCTTGTGAGAATGGCAACAGATTCCCATTCCAATCCACATATGATATTCTGCAAAAGTAAGCAACAAAAAGATCGTTATAAATTTCCACTCATCAATGTTGGGATGATTGAAAATAATCTTCAATCTTACAGATGGGTTCTGCTTGTCTATGTCGAAGCTGTTGATAGCACAAGGTTCTGCTAAGAGCTCAACCGGTTCCACGCCTGCTCAAATGTATAGTTTTCACTTTTCAGAGGCAAAATAAGGAATTGGATAACCAGATATCAGCAAAAGCACCCCGCTTTCAGGGGGAGAATTAACAACTTCATACCTTGTTCAATAACAGCAAGAATTCCATCTTCTGAGCAAGTCATTACAGGCAAAGTTCTTGATGAAGAAAGACTACTGATGTGAGACGATTGCATGTAGCTATCATACTGCACTTCCCACACCTCGCTCTCAGACGGCGACTGAAATTCCCTTTCCGTGCTTCCCGTCCCAGAAAGAATTATCGGCTGCTGCTGCCATCTCAGGTCCCAGGCAAATACAGTACCTGAAGACCCTCCCGCCTTCAAGCAGACAAGAAATCATTATACTAGGAAAGTATCATCCAAATAAGCATTGCACGTAAAATTTACACTTGATTTGTTGGGGCTTGAACTAGTGTCCTTGCTTCATCAAAAATGACTTAGTAACCTAGAGAAGTTTATCCTTGAGGATTATAAAACAAAATTTCCAACACCATTTATAGTGTTCAAATTTGATGTTTACAGATCATCCCTCAAACAACTGAGTTAATTCTGTAGCAAGATCCATGTTGAAGTGAGAAGGCGAGAGGGAGGTGTATATTACCATACAGGTGTGCTTCCTTGACGGATGAATGTCAATGGAGTGTACCAGCCCACAAGCAGCTTTTTGGGGCCTGCAAGCAACACTATCTCTATCAAGAAATGTACCAAAGTAAGAAGAAGAAGAATGAAATATCAAATATGCATAATTCAAACAAGTGAAATCAAAATTTTCACTATTTATATTGATTTTTCTGGTCTATCACAACCTTTTCAACTGTATATGAATCTACTTATCTACCTAGCAACTCAATTGCAGAAACAAAATCAATTTCAAAGATAAACAAACTCTACAGACAAATTGATCACACATCTTTATCGCTATCAAGTTCAATGGGAACTCTACAAATCCAAGTATCCAACAACGAAATAAGAATAGCTGAAAATCATAACAAAACAAGGGGGAAATGGATAGCTCCGACTTTACCAATCTCCCTTGAACTGCAAAGCTGGGCCACCGGGCTTCCTCTGATCCCACCAATGGAGGCTAAACCCTAAGCCGCCAGTAGCAAACTCCGCCGGAGACGCCCACTTTACAGCCGAGTACGAAACCAACCCATTGCTATCAAAAACCCTCCTAAACCCTAACTCAGACCCGCCACCCACGAAGCTAACCAAATTGACCCGCCCATCCTCCCCGACGGTCACAAACTCGCCGTCATCCAAGCCATCGATGCACGAGATAGGTCCGGCGTGGAAAGATCCGTCCTGAAGCGAGAGGTGAGCGCCGTTACCTGAGCCGGCCCCGAGCTCGCCGGAGTAGTTGGGGGAGAGGAGGTGGAAGGCGCCGGAGAAGGTGGAGAACGCGACGAGCGGCTTCTGGTGAGAGCGGGAGGCGATGAGGGAGGAGGCTCTAGAGGGAGAAGGGATGGAGTAAAGAGGAGAGAGGGTGGAGTTGGAGACGGAGCAGATCTCGATTGAGGAACAAGAGGAATCGGAGTCGAAGAGGGAGAGGACGGCGAATTTGTCGAAGGCGGAGAAAGGAGGGAGCCACCGCACGCCGTCGACGAACTTCGACTGCGGGAAGCGGTGGATTTGGAGGTTAGGGTTCTCGATTTGGGGCTCGATTACCGCCATTGTTGGAGTTTGGGGTTTTGGGTATAATGCAAAAAAAAAAACGATTTGAGTGGGAAAGAAAGACTGAACAAGTAGGAGGGAAAACGGTTGAAAATGGAAAAAAATTAGCCCAATATTTAATAGGCCCTAAAAAGGGTGGGCCTGACTCCTATTGGGCCAAATGAGAAACCAATGGGAGAAGTTTAAGACGACGTCGAAGAAGGGTGGTGTGTTGACTTATATGTAATTTTTTTTTAAGCAAGAAAACTAGAAAAGAGAGCAGGAACCGAGATTCCGCTACGCGGTCTCTCCTATGACATCCTTCCGAACGAGAACAAGTTATGTACTAAACATTCGTTGACAGAGATGTTGTAAGTCAGATGCGCAATTCTATCCGTGACAACATTCATCGTATATCGAGTGCAGAATTAAGGCCAATAGAGTTCTATCTCAAAAACAAATAGTGGAGGAGAGATTCAATACACTCATACACGGGGGAGAGGGGGGGTTATGAGATAACTGTCGACCTACATTAAAAAAAGTACAAAAAAAAGGGGGAAAAGAAGCACCAAAAAAGAGTCAAAGCGGCGAACCATTGAGAGCATGAGGTAAAAAGGTTGAAACTTGTATATTGTTCAATGCCTTTCATAGTTCATGAGGTGGATCAAACCTACTCACAAAAGATGGCCTTACAAGTTACAACACATTGTATGATTATTATTTATCCTTGGATTATTGGTAAACTAAGTATAGGAGTTGTTGCATAAACATTCTTCAAAACTTGAGTATTCAAACAACAAACATCAAAGAACATAAGAAAGGGAGAATAGTCCAGCTTTATTCTAATTCAATTGGGTGGTAGGTCAGTAAGGCTTGACACTGTCTAAACTCTTCCCTTGTACTAAGGGAAAAACATCTGCTAATGTACCAGATTCACAAAATTACCACTAATGAAAGTGAATAAACCATAAAATGAATTATATAAGTGGACAAAATTACCCTCAATTTTTTTTAAAGGCAACACAATGAATGATATTCCGTTATCTCACCCTCTTACAAACCTGATTACCTTACTAATCCATCTTTAGAAAAGCGAATCGAGTACTTGATTCTTATCAGAGATTGTCCTCTTGATTGTAATGAATTTTCGAAGACGAATGTATAGCAATAGCGAGCATGACTCCTTGAAAGGTAACATACAATGTAAATGTGAAAATTTGATTGCACAAATCATTCCTATTTAATTCCTCTATAATGTATTAAGACGAGTTCAAAGGGATCAACTGGTAAATCAAATCAAGCAAAACATACCTAGTTCCTTAATTTACCCGAGAAGGATCAAGAAAGATCCTTATAAGAGTTACAGATGGATTTTTTGCTTGTTGGATAGCATGGGTCGGGTTGGGTCATGGTTGCTTTATTAGATGTATATTACATGTTATGTCACATTCAAAACCATAAACCAACATACAAACTTGCTACACAAATCTACATTCAGGCGGAACCCCATGAGGAAAACGTTTCGTATCGGTGCAGTAGTTATAGATCATGAAATTCCTCTGGACCCACCTCAGCCTCTGGGCCCTAACAGGGCCCCGCCCCTGCGGGTGCCAGCCCGCACGCCCGCACACCCCTCGACCCGCCCCAAACCCACAGGCCCGCCCACCGGGCCACACGCAAGCCCGGGCGTTGAAGTTCCTATACGAAGCGACGAACGGCGCCTTGGACCAATCCGTCTTCACGAGCCCGCCCTGGGTGGCCCAGTCGTCGGCGCTCCATATGCTCGAGTAAAGCCTCATCGGCTGCGATTTCGGGAAGGGGATCCCCCGGCTCTCCATGTTCTTGAACTCCCTGATCGGGGTCCCGTCGACCGAGATCTCGATCACCGACGGGTTCCAAAGGATCGAATACGTATGGAAATCCTTGGTCGGGTCGAACCAGAGGCGGAATTGTTGCTCGCGCTCGCCCTTGCCTTGGGTGTAGATGTTTGTGTGGAGGGTGTACGGGTCCCCGCTCAAGTTCCCCAGGAACTCCATGTCGATTTCGTCTCGGTTGCTCGGCACCTCCGATGATAGCTTCATTATCATAAAACCCAACGTAAAATCACTTGTAATAGGAATATATATATTACTCCATCCGATCAATAATACTATAGATTGTTTTAATGTTTTAATACCAATAATATAAGTTTTTTTAATAAATAACACGTGTTTTAAGAAAACACATTATTATATATATTAACTTTTTAAATAAAATTTACTATTTTAGTATTTTTTAATCAATCATCTAGAAAATCCTAAAACCAAACATTTAAATTTTAGTATTGTTGATTAAAATATTTTTTCTAAAATATCACATATTTATAACCAATTGGATTATTTATTAAAAATTACTTCTCAAAATGCTGCTAAAAACTCAAATATTGTTTATTTAAACATTGTTTATTTAATAAAGTGAAACCTTACTAAACTAGTAATAAAAAAAAATTAAGAATTTGAACTACTATTGTAATCCTCTATTATGAGGGGAAAAAATAATCCAATTTGAATCCTATTATATTAAAGTCTGATGAGATAATAAAACATTTTATATATATAAAACTATAAAATTATAATCAGTAAAAAATGATCCGACTTGAACCCGATCAATCGAACTCAAATTAAATGAAGATTTCATAAGCATGCAACGGAAGAGTTTGGTTAATAAACGTATATATATAGTGATGTAATTGCTTACGTAATAGGCGGTGACGGTGCCGGCGGAGTTGCCGGGAACGAGCTTCATCTGGATATCGATCTTGCCGAACAAGTACAGGTTCTTGGAGCGGAAGCCGGAGCCGGAGAAGCGATCGAGGGAGAGAGTGAGGAGGTTACCGTCACCGCCGGCGATCCTTGCGCGGGGGCCGCCCCAGGTGAGGCTCATGTCTTGGTAGAAGCTTGGGGCCACCGGAGCGGGTGACGTCATCAGAGCTACAAAGAGGAACATTAGCAGAGCTAAAAGTTTAAAATATTGGTTCGCCATTTATCGGGGTTAATTGTACAATAAATTAAGGGGATTTGTTAAGGGGTTTGTGAGAGTGAGTGAAGAGGTTGGAGTTGATATATAAAGGGAGGGAGGGAGGGACTGAGGGAGGAGAAAACGCCGAGGGAAGCAAAACGACAAAATAGGAAAGGAGAGTATGTGAAGGCGGCGGAGGGGGACACGTGGCGGACAAAGGGAAAACCACCATTTAAACTGAGGCATGCAGATTGCACAGGCAGATGGAGAGAGAGATTATGCCATGGCTTTACAAATTTCTTAGACTACTATTCAGCCGTCTGGTCGGAGTAGGCACACACCCGACTCGAATTTGAATCACCTGACCTGATAAAGTGGGTGAAAATTCAAAAAAAAAAACGAGTAATATGGGTGAAGTGATATTTTTTCCACCCACATCCGATCCACCACCGTACCCGACTCAAACCACGTCCATCCATATACATTACAAAAGGAGTGTTATTTATATATTATATATAAAAAAATATATAAACTTTATAATATCTTAAACCATAATAACTTCCTAATTGGCACTACATTCTGCAAATTCCTTGCCCTCTTCGTCCTCATCTACCACTCTTATCTCGATGTTGTTGGGCGACTTATTTTCATTAAGACAATGTTATTTAAACTCTCGTTCATGTTTATAACTTATGGTCATGTGTTTAAGACAATGTTATTTAAACTTATGATGATTTATTTAATATTTAATGTGCAAGATGATATTATTTTAGCCATTATTTTCTCTACGTGTTTTATTGGAATTCAATGATGTGTATTTAACAAAAATCACTCATATGTCATCCATATTTCACAAATTTCACCCGCTCACCCGATGAACATAGGTGAAAGTGGATATGGGTAGTGGGTTAGGTGGGGTGATTGGTCATCCATAGTGGATCGGGTGAAATGGGGGTTCATCCACCCACCACCCGACCCATTGTCATTCCTATGTCGGACTAATCGTCACCATACAACACATTATGTAACACAAATTAATAAAGAAAAAGGAAAAAACAACCTATAAAAGTCGTCAGTCAAAGGAGGAAACGATGAAGATCCAAAATGAGTCATGAATGCCAAGAATACGGGAGAGTGCAACGACTCGTACGTCGTCTCGATGCCGAAAAGTCGGCAGAGAACAAGAACTCAACACCAGAAACGGCAAAAAGGGCAATTTATGAGAAAATACGGATCACCGGCGTTGCCCCACCTAAATCAAAAATCTTTTCGAAAATCACGAACACAACTACAATACTCTCGATCATAGAAGATGCCCACAGACAAAACTTTAAATAAATACTTGTCAAAACATATTATTTTACCTTTATTTTTAATTTTCAAATATATAAATAAACTTTATCTAAAACTATAATTAAATTTTTTATAGTAATCATTAAAAATACATTTTGAAAAAAGCGAAATCTAAAAACCTACTTGATACATGTTTTTCTTTACCTAAAATTATAACGGTTGTCTAATCATTAAAAAGAAATTTTTGTAAAACAAAACCTAAAATACCTATAAGTACAATAATATATTTTCTTAATAAAATCAATCAATCAATATCAATCAATCAATATCAATATCTAAAATTTGACTATAATACTAAAACACATGTTGAAGATGCCACATGTCGCACAATCATTAAAATTAGGCTTATGTGGAAGATTTCTATCAATTATGGGCCTACCTTCCTATTTAATTGACTTTTACTAATTAACTTATTTAATTACTCACCAAAAAGATTTGATTTCAAGTAGACCTTTTTTTAATTTGTTTAACCTACTTTTATTGTAAAAAATAAATAAACCGGGCTTGCTAAGCGGGATTTTGATTCAAGGGTTGGATCTAAACCAATTAAAATCATGTTCGCTCATTTTAAATCATGCTTGCTCATTTCATTTGTTTTTTAAAAATCATGCCCCACTTTTCATTAATTGATAAGTCAATTATTTCTTCTCCCTAATTGTTAAATATTGTTATTGGTTGAAAGTTATTTATGTGTTCATTTAAATTAATCAATTATCGATATTAATTAAATATTAAAAATTAAAAAATTTCTTTTCATTCTAATACGGAGTATTTGTTAAATTTGGTCAATCTTCCCTAAGAAGCTTTTCATCCAAATAGGTATTCTTACTTTTTTTTTTATCAAATGATTTTTTTTTTGAGTGTATTTGACAAAAAAAAAATTGAAGTTACGTGATTGATATCACTTACTTATAAGACTAATATTGGTGCCTTAATTATTTTTTATGTTGCTAAAATATCATTTGAATATAAACATATTTTGAATATATATCAAGATATTTATTAATAAATTGCATATAAAATATACTTTCATTAGAAAATATATTTTGTTGAATCTTCAAATATAATAAAGGGTCTGATATAAAAAAATAAAAGGAAGGAGATTTTACATTTGTATCTTTAACAAAAATTTAATATACACTAAATAAATCAAATATTAAAATGAATCATGTATAGAAGTATAGGTGGATCTTTAACTGTCCTTCTTGAATATCCTTCGTAACTTTAAGTTATTAATTTCTCGCTTTTCAACTCTTTTTTCTTCCATATATTTTTAAAAATTATTTTACAGGTTTAATCTTGGTTCTTTAACACATGGTATTGTTTTCTCTCGAATTTTTTCCAATTACGAATCTTTTTTTTTTATTGTGACACCATTCAGATTTGGTAAATCACACTAAAAAAATGAAGGGGGTATATGTGAAGCTTTAACTTTTTTTTTTTTTTTAACGTGGGAGGTTCCAAATTTAAAATTTATATATAAAAAAAAGTGGATCGGGTTAGCAGTGCAAGCTTTTTTAGCAAAGTGTGTTAGTTTAGCAAATTGCCCAATTATTTAATCTCATATAATATTTTTCTGAATTCAAAATTTATATAAAAAAAATGTCACAAGATCACAAGTTAGAAAAACCAATTATAACATATGCATATTGATTACAATGTGTTCATATACTCCCGTGCCTCGGGCACGGATACTGTACTAGTATAATACTAAAACAGAGGCGTGGAAATCCTATGTGGCGGGCTCTGGTTGAATTCGCTTACGTGTCGTTCTCTGGTGCAATATGAACATCTATTTTCATAGTTATATTGATATACGAGGATAAAATTTGACTATATTTTACTACTAAATCAAACAAGGGTCAACTCTAAAATTTATGAGTTAATTTGTATTAGTGAATGATTTTTTGCATTTTCAAATCAGATTTTACAGTAATATAAAGATTTATCTCAATATCTTAAAAAACATTTATTTTTAATGTAAATTTATTAGTGGGGTCATAGACGAAACTTGAATTATTAAATAATAATATAATAGGATAGATTATTTTATTTTATTAAGCTTTATACGTTTTTATTAGTTGCAACACAACTTTGTTTATTTTTATCTTTAAATTTGTTAATAATGTTATTTATTTAATTAAGATATTTTAATGGATTGTGTGTTGATTTCCTAGAAAGTTTTCAATCGAGTTATTTTTAATCTTAATAATTTAATTAAAAAATCAAAGATAACATATATAATAAAATAATATTTATTAAAATACCGCGTAATACGCGGGTAATAAGATTAGTTGATACGGTAAAGTAGAGAGCTAACTAAATAAGGCCAACCATAAAAAAAAAAAAAAAATCAAAACAAGTATAAAGTGAGCACGAAAATGAAAATGATCGATAAAAATAGAAATCAAATCAAATACAATTATAGTATATCTGAATGTGCTTTAAAACAAAATATTGATTGGGCTTCAAACTTCAAAGGACCACATTTTTGCTCAGCTTGTTGATAAGTGACAGGCAGTTAGTTTGAACGGGGACCGGGATATATATGATGGACATTGTTTGGCACAAAACGATCGACAAAAATACAACGCCGGATGAAGTTTCGAAATTTCATGGAATTCGAGGAAGGTGAATGGCATCTAGCTCTGATCCACCTCATCTACTGACTACAGCCTGTTCCATCTTCTGCTACTTTTATTGCCCTGCGTGCACTGGATCAAGAGGTCCACACATCATAAAGGGAATCAGGGTCCTAAACTTAGACCTATCCCTACGGGGATAGGAAAATCATGATCGGAATAGTGGGCCTAAAGCTATAGAGCTTGGGTGTAGAGCATGTCCCAACCGTCTATCGTCAGGTAAGCTTTTATTTTATGTCCCGTAACTCACTCTTCCTCAGCTAAGCTTTGGCAGAATAACAGAACAAGTACAAGTATTAGTAGCATAGCAAAAAAAAAAAAAGCGTTCTCCGTCATTAATATGGTTTCTGTTTCGTCGTGGTGATTGTAGCCTCACATAAGTTTAGTGATGTTTCATTTCAGTGTTTGGATGTCTTGAATCTAATATATTTCATATGATTAGGTTTGAATCTAGTATACTTGATTTAGTTAGTACAAATTTGGCAATTCTTAATTTAATTGGTTTGAATTTCTTCTAGGTGTTTTTCTTTCACCACTCGATCCTCTATATAAATGGGAAATCAAAGTTGTTGAAAGGCGATCATCCTTTTATATTTCAAATATATTAAAAATGAGAAGGGCATAATTGTAATTTCACACATTTAACAACAATTTTAATGAAAAAGGTGAGATGGGTGATTTTTGTAAGTATCTAGTTTTTTAAGTATAGTTTCCTAGAATTTTCAATTTATGTGGTGATTGAATTTGTGTAAATGGTGTATTAAACGATGATTTCCTAAATTTTGGTCTATTTAAAATGCCAGGTTATTTAGGTCGTGATTGCAGCAAAATCGGTTTGGGTCGGATTTTGCTTGGTCCAGTTTTAGTTCCCTTTGTTTTTCATATGGGCTGGGCACTATGCCATTGCCAAATTATATATCAGGCGACGGACTCTCGAATGTCCTTCGCCTGAATCCAGTTCAGGCAACGAATTTAGGAAGATCGTCGCTTGACTACCAAGGCTTTTGAACCCCACCCAATTCATATTTGAGCAACCACAATCCATCAAAGTTCGCCGGCTTCGCCGCCTGAATATAGCTTAGACGACGAACATTTTCAGACGACAAACAAAGAAAGAAAAATGATCACTTTGAGAATAAGGTCTTAACAACTTATGTCAGACGGAACATTCAGGCGATGAACAAAGGTGAAGATCTTATCGCCAGAAAGAATGTCAAATTAATATATTTATTCAGGCAACGAGCAATCGAGCATATAAAGAAGTTCGTTGCCTTAGTGTGGGGTATGTATACTACATTTAACACTATACACTCATGCGACGAACAAAGGTGAAGATCTCGTCACCTAACAGAATTACAATTTAATACATTTATCGAGGCGACGAACATATGAAGAGGTTCGTTGCCTAACTATGTGGTAGACTCGTAGGTATAAGATATTTATTATTGTACACTTGAGCGACGAATATTACAAGTGTAGTAAATGTTGGTCGCCTCAACGAGGGACAAAAGTGGTTCAATCATTTAGGCGATGATATATTTATGAATGTTCGTCGCTTGAGTTAAATTCAGGGACGGAGATAACATGTGTAGTCAATTTTGGTCGCTCGAATGAGGGACAAGATTTGGTGACAAGTAAGCAATTATGTAATTTATAAATCTTATAAATTATAAAAATATTTTATATTTTAAAATATAATTGTGTAATTTTAATATTATAAGTTATATTTATAATTTTTAAAAACCATAGTTTATAATGTTATAAATTTTTAATTAATCATGTAATGTTTTTATAACATTAAAACCATAAATTTACATTAATAAAGTAATATTTATACAACTATACCAGCTAACTACGTATCATATTAATTAATTAATTAAGTAATGTAATTTATAATCCTATTATATTTATATTGTTTTTATACAACTATAATGTCATAAATTATAAATTAATTATGTAATATTTTTATAAAGTTAAAACCATAGTATAACAAAATCAGGTAATGTTTTGTTTATAAAACCACACTAACGAGTGCTATATTTGTAAAAAAAAACATCAGTGTTACAAGTATAAGGTATTTAAATCTACACAATTTAAGTAAGAAAGTACTCCATCAATTTAAGTAAGAAAGTACTCCATCAATAAGATGTACTCCTCAAACGGGTCGATTTCAAAATTCGTTCAATAGAGGGACGATTTCTACCATGTTCGTCGCATAAATAAATTAAGTATAAAACCGGAAAGTGAAATCCCCAAACCCAACTCTAACCCCTCAGCCTCAATTGCTTGGCCGCCACTGTTCAACCCTCTACCGTTCTCTGCCTCGGCCTTCATCCCTCCTCAAACCAAATCCAGGAGCCTAAGCTTCCCTCAATGGCCGCTACTAGCCCCTCCTTGCCTCGTCGAACCTCCCGTGTTGCTACCAACCACGAACCGACGCCAAGCCAGGAGCCAACGCCGGAGTCGAGGTCGAGTCCCTGGACTTCGACCTCCTTGCTCTTCTCCTTCTCCTGACTTCAAGTTCCCGGACTCCCCTTCCATGGCTGCCTCCTCCACGTCGCCGTCGAGGATCCAGGGCCCAGCCTTTAACTGTCCCCGACCTCCCGCATCTGGTGGCGCCAGATCTGAGTTTTCGTCCCTCCGACGGAGATTGGACTCCTATCCCTCACCGGAGCCACAATCCGAAGCTGGGTCTGAATCTTTCAGCCAGTTCTCTATCCCGAGCCCGAGCCCCTGAAGCCGCGAGGTGAGCACCCGAAAGGCGGGACGAAGTCCATCGTCCGCCCACATCCTCTCTTTTTCGAATCCCAAACCCTAACTTCAATATCTATTCTCTAATGTCTGTTATTTCTTTTATTACTGATTATTTTCGGGATTCTGATCTTGGTTTTATCACTTGGATGTTTTAGTACTTAGATTTGTCAATAGGAAATCAGATTTTAGATTATTAGTGTGGAGACGTTAGATTAGAACATCAGATTTTAAGCAAGACTTCTGAATGAGTTGAATGAGATTTTAGGTTATCCAGGGCAAATTTATTACTTAGATTTTAGGCATGAATTCTACATGAATTTAGGTTGTATGCTTTTATGTTCATGATTCTGCATTGTGCTGAGATTATATGCTTTTAGCAAAACATAAAAAAAATCTGTTCTTGCTTTTATATGGTTGTGGGTTCAAGGTTGTATGCTTTTAGGTTATATGCTATTATATGCTATTTTGTGCAAACTGCATTGTGCTCAGATTATATGCTTTTAGCAAAACATAAAAAAAATCTGTTCTTGCTTTTATATGGTTGTAGGTTCAAGGTTGTTTGCTTTTAGGTTATATGCTATTTTGTGCAAATGCATTCAAGAAGCCAATTAATAAATAGTGTAGGCAAGTCAAAGACGAGTGAGCATTTCCTTGATGAATTTCTACGAGGGCATCATATGCTTTTTTAAGATCAAGGTTTAGAAGGCACCTTGGATTTATCCCCTTTCTTGTATACTTCCTAATGAGTTCTTGGAGTAGCATTACATTTTCTCCCATGAGCCTTCCTTCTATAAATTTAACTTGTGCAGAGGAGATGAGATATTTTAGTTCTGGACCGAGTCTAGAAGCCAGGATCTTTGAGATGACTTTATAGGTTACATTGTAGCATGATATTGGACTAAAATCTCCCACTTTATTGGCATTCTCTGTCTTAGCAATCAGAGAGATGCTGGTGTGGTTAATTTATTCGAAGAGCTTGCCAGTTTTAAAAAAATTCAAGGACAGCATCACAAAGTTGTTTCCCTGCCGTAGACCATGTTTCTTTGAAAAATTTGTAAGCGTAACCATCAGTACCCGGGGACTTGTCTCCGGGGGAGGCCCCTGATGGATACACCTCCAAGTTCTTCAAAGCAACATGGCAGACCACACAGGAGATCAGATTTGTAGAGCTGTTTAAGATTTTTTTGATTCGGGCCAACTATTGAAATAGATAAATCACACTAGCATCTCACTTATTGCCAAAACAACAAATGCTAGAACTGTGGGAGACTTTAGGCCTATATCTTGCTGTAACGTCACCTATATAATCACCTCTATGTTAATAGCCGAAAGATTAAAACCTGAACTGAAAGACTCTTTGTCTCTCCTGCACAATCTGGGTTCACAGAAGTAAGGTTAATGGGTGAGAAAATTATGCTATTGTAGGAGCTGATCAGAACGTACTCACGAAAATGGATAAGCCCAAGATGTCTCCAAAAAAATTGATCTAAGAAAGGATTATGATTCACTCTTTTGGAAATTTATCGAAGAAATGCTTGTCCATCTCAACTTCCCTCCTATTTTCATTAATTGGAATCTACAATGCATCTGCACATCGTTTTTCTCTTTGAATATTAATTGTCACTTCCAAGGTTATTCAAGGCAAAAGAGCGCTAAGACAAGCAGATCCTATGTCTCCATTAATTTTTGTTCTGTTCTCTAACTACCTATATAGGATCTTAAAATGTAGAACTAGACACTCCTCATTTAAATTTCATCCAAAGTGTGACCTATTGTAGATTACTCATTTAGCATATGCAGATGATCTTTTTCTCCTTTAAAGAGGGGATAGAGGGCTCCATAGACATCTTAATGGAATGATTAGAATACTTCAAATGCTGCTGAGGACTAGAGAAGTCTAGAACTTTGTGATCAATCAGGTACTGCTGTACTCTTTGTCAGTGTACCCACCAATCTGGTTTTCTTAATCACTTACCACTGTTTGGTTTGTAAGCTATGTGATCAGGTATAGTTACTGCTGTTCAGCAATGCTGAAGCCAAGATAAAATGAGCACGGTCATGATAAAGGAGGCGAAGAGCCTACTGGTCTTGTGATAACTGCATGTACTTCTTCTTTATTTTTTGGTCGATTGCAAAGATCCTACTTGTTTTGTTTATAGTGACTTTTATGGTGTTCATTCACTTCTTTTTGTATATTTCAGGAATGTTGAAAAGTAAAGATCAAATGAGCATTAGTAGAAGTCGTACAAGTACAATGCCATTATGAGGTACCCCGGTGTATTGATTTTTTATTTGTTATTCACCTTATTATTTTAATGGCCATTCCCCTTTATGTTTATTTTAGCGTGGTCAGGATAAAAGAGGATGGTCATTCATTTCATTTGTTTATTTCAGCAATGGTGAAATCAAGATAAAATGAGCAGTTGTATCACGTTTAGGATAAAAGAGGAACTTGAGTGTTTAGATTATCCCACGAGGTGAAGATCCTACCAGTCTATGATAAGTATAGGTTCTGCTCTTTTTGTTCGTGGCTTTACCCCACCGAATCGGTTTTCTTAACCAATTTTAAGTTGTTCATGCACTTCTTTTTATCTATTTCAGGGATGCTGAAAAATCAAGATTGAAAGAGCAGTATTAGAAATCTGATCAGGGATGTTATAAATGCAACAGGAAACGGTTGATCAGATGGGCATAGAGAAGCCTAGAGCTGTGTGATCGATCAGGTACCGCTGTTCTCTTTGTCAGTTTACCCACCAATCTTGTTTTCTTAATCACTATCTATTCTGTCTCCTATAGCAATTTTCACATGGTTACCGATGATCAAACAAGCATTTAGTTACAGTTCCGAACCATGAATATATTGTCACAGTTACCCCTTGATTTGATGTAGGTTTCGTTCAATTTGTCAACCCATCAGGTTTGCAACGATGACTAATCTCAACTTTTTTCAATCTGTAATTTTATTTTAAACTAACTTGGAAGCATGCATTGTTTAACTCGTGGAATGGGACAATTTGATTAATTAGAGAATCAGTAGCTTGGTGAATGGGAAAGAAGAACTTGATGATCAACCTCTTACAACTACAGATCAGTTCAGGTCGCTGTTTAACTGCAACTAACATCTTCCATCTGTATGCACTTTTCTGTAATTTTTACCCTTTGCATTTTCAGTTTGAAAATGTATGCTTGCATTCTCTTTTCAGGTCCATCTTGCCGAACTACCACCTGGGGTGTCCAACAACCTCCAGGCTGCTACGTTTACCTTGCAGCAGAATATAGTCGTCATTACTGGTTATCTCTTCATTTTTCAAAGGGATTAGCGAATTGCCAGTGTACGTGTCGATTTCCATAAAATGCCGATCAAAGTGTTTGTTTGTTTGCTACACCATCTCCTCGTTTTTGTTACTCTTAGTCCTATAAATTTTTCTGTTTTGTTTATTTGAAGAATGGTTTCACCGCAGTAGCACGACGACTAGGAAAAGGAACTTGAGGATCATGACGGTCTTAAGAGGAAATGGACTATATTTGTGTACATTATTTCGAACCTGACGAGGTAAGCACTTTCTTCTCTGTGCTTGTTTAAGCATACAACACATCCGTTGCTTTTGAGTTTTGAATGAATATATTCAAGCTAATTTAAGGACAAGAAGTATCCGGGATCGTTTATATTGGTCATTTCTCTAAATCATATAGGCGGAGAAAGTTGCTAGTATATGCTGGCTTGCTGATGAGCTTAGAACTGAGTAACTCTTCATATAAGATAGTTGGAGAGCAGATATAGTGGTTTCTTCAGTTCCGCAACAAGTATTTGCTTCGAACTAAAAAGTGATAATATTTTAATATTGGTTGGTGGCTGGACTTTATTTAATGTTATGTGTTTTATCTCACTGGAGATTTTTTTTATCATGCAGGAGACTGTAATTTCTGGATCAGATACGAAACAAATGTTGGTAATTTCTTGTTATTCACCTCCTTATTCTTTTCTTTTCTTTTAACCCAAAGAATGCCTGAGTATTGTTGAAAGCTAAAATTGTTTGTAGTATTTTTTTTTATTGAATTATTGTTAACACAAATACAGTGTGTGTGTATATATATACATTAGTATTTGAGGAATATAGCACCAAAAAAAAGTATTTGAGGAATATTTCAGAATTATTCCCAAAAATATTTATTGATTTTTTTCAATTAATGTGATGTTGACCAGATTATGCTTTTTTTGAAAATGGTTTATTTTTCATTGAAAATGGCAAATTAATTTTTGATAAATCGCCTAATTATCACTTTTCTGACAAGAATATTTTATTGGCAAGATAAACTATGTGATCAGGTACTGTTGTTCAGCAATGCTGAAACCAAGATAAAATGAGCATGGTTATGATCAAGGAGGCGAAGATCCTACTAATCCTATCTCTGTTTTTTCCGTTTGAAGAAAATCATGGTTTCCTATTAATATTTTGATGGTCATTCCCCTTTTATGTTTATTTTAGCATGGTCAGGATAAAAGAGGATGGTAATTCATTTTATTTGTTTATTTCAGTAATCTTGAAATCAACATAAAATGAGCAGTTGTATCACGTTTAGGATAAAGGAGGAACTTGAGTGTTTAGATTATCCCACGAGGGGAAGATCCTACCAGTCTATGATAACTACAGGTTCTGCTCTTTTTGCTCGTGGCTTTACCCCACCGAATAGGTTTTCTTAACCAGTTTTAAGTTGTTCATGCACTCCTTTTTCGCTATATCAGGGATGTTGAAAGATGTTTTCTTAACCAGTTTTAACTTGTTCATGCACTTCTTTTTCGCTATTTCAGGGATGTTGAAAGATGTTATCTTAACCAGTTATAACTTATTCATGCACTTCATTTTCGCTATTTCAGGGATGTTGAAAGATTAAGATTGAAAGAGCAATCCGACCAGGGATGTTATAAATGCAACAGGAAATGGTGGATCGGATGGGCATAGAGAAGCTTAGAAGTGTGTGATCGATCAGGTACCGCTGTTCTCTTTGTTAGTTTACCCACCAATCTTGTTTTCTTAATCACTGTCTATTCTGTCTCCTATTGCAATTTTCACACGGTTACTTTGTTAACTTGTTATAAAGGTTCAAAATGAGGAGGGTGATACCCAAGTGTATGTGTAAATTCCTACACCTCCAATTAAAACCCTCCATTTGGAATTTATTTTTATATAAAAAAATAAAAAAACCCCTTACTAACCAAGTACTCCCTTTGGTTTCTTTTAATTGACTTTTTACTATTCATGCACGTTTTTTAAGGTGTGAAAACTACATAAAATAATCTTTTTTTAAATATTTTTTTTCAATAGTCTCATATTTATTGGTGATAAGTCTAATATTATTAAATAAAACTTATTAAAATATTAATATTT
This sequence comes from Persicaria tinctoria, assembly GCA_037127255.1. Taxonomy (NCBI): domain Eukaryota; kingdom Viridiplantae; phylum Streptophyta; class Magnoliopsida; order Caryophyllales; family Polygonaceae; genus Persicaria; species Persicaria tinctoria. The sequence continues at coordinate 4,373,514 of JBANSL010000016.1, read as the reverse complement.
AATATAGTTTTTACTGTTTTAAAACTACGCGCTTAACTTGAAAAAGTAATTTAAAAGGAAACGGAGGGATTAGTTATTTAGATTTTAGTAACTATTAGTTTGAATAAAAAGGTATCCATTTTTTAATATTATAATATGTGGGGAGATTTTAATTGTAATATACATTAATAATTTTAATTTTATTCTAAAATAAGGTTTAGTAATCGTATTTTTATTAGAAATGAAATTATCATTTATATTTCTTAAATTTTAAAATAAGTTATACCAATAATTAAGTCCAAGTTTATCGTTATTTTATATAATATTTTTTTAATTTGTTTATGTAATATATGTTAGATTATTTAATAAAGTATTGGTTGCTCAAGCTTATTAATACTTTATTACGATTTCATGTGATACACATTATACTACGTTGATACATTAATTCTCTCATTGTTATAATCTTGAAAGTAACTAGGTTAAGTTAAACATATTTGAGTAAAAAAAATAATCACATTGACTCTGTTTGAAACAATTATACCATAGGTTATTATATAACTAAAAATCATTCGATTCTTATAAACTTGACTCCTTGTGAAATTGACATATCACTGTAAAAAAATAATAATATTTTTTTTATTTTTTTTAATTTTTTTTAAAATAATTATGTACTTATTACTATTAAGCATGATTTTTTGAAAAAAATAATTTTAAATTTTTTAATATTTTATATAGTTTAACTATACTAGAAAACATGTATAAATAGTAAAAAATATATTGTCACTTATTTTCATTATAGATAAAATATATATCAAGGCTTTGATTTAATGATATGTTTTTTTTCCCCTTTTTATATGTACATACGCCCTTTTCTCTTTATAATTTTTAGTTTTTATTGAAATTAAATTATATGGAAATTAAATTAAATTGTTAATCATTAATAATATTAAAAATAAAAATTTCATCCTAATAGCCCGCCCACTACCTATTTTTAATTAAAAATTATTTATATTTTTTAAATACAAATGTTGAATTTTGATTGTAGGTGTAGAAAGCTAGACATACACTAGCACCAAGTGTATGTGTACATTGGTCCTCAAAATGACAGATGTGATTATTAAACGTGTCATACGAAATATTATCCTTTTGTCTACCTATCTGCTTAGTTTTTACCTTCTGCTTTCTCATTGTTAAATTATATGGTTATGTCATGTATGATGTATCTGTCCAGCCTCATCACGAACTACCTACCTACTTAAGGCGTCCAATAACCTTGCTACTCCCCTGCTGCATTTATTACCCCGATACTTGCTCAGATACTAGGGCTAGTATCCCAAATACACGATACTTGCACTGCTTACATTTTTTTATTATTATTAAAAGCCCAAGCATCTCACCTCTTTTCCAATCGATGAACATGCCCTAATTGCCCTTCCTAGTTAATCACTTGGCCAACTTGAAACTAAGGTACATACAGTATTTAATACCCCAATGGATAACTGAAATCAACATCCATCGTTGTCGCAGTTTAACATATCAGTAGTACCGGTAACCTATATACTGTAGTGAATAGTGATTAAAGAAAGTGTGTTAAGGACTAAACCATCATATATACTTTGATTGGAGGGAGTATACTTTGCAATACTTTTAGCTTTTTCAAAAATAATTTTAGCCTTTTCAATATACCATATCATTTTAGCTTTTTCAAAATTAATTTTGAAGTAAATGAATAAATTGTTATACCTTCTGTTATTACAATACTTTTTTTACTGTGTCGGAAATTAAACGTAACAATATACTTTATCGTAAACTAGAGGCAAACAATACCTATGATGACATACTCTTTTTTAATAAAATTAACACTTTGAAGTGATATGTTTTATTTTAAATGATGGAGTATATAAAATAACAAATTTTTGTATACTTACGAAATTATTTTGAAAAATTAATAAAAATATGTTATTTTAGTTTTATCATATTTAGAAATAATATACTTTATAAATCATGTATGAGTAATAAAAGATGTATTTTGCTAAAAGTAGATAATATAAATCAATTCTTATATATATATATTTTTTTTGCATATATTTAGTATTTTTAAGGTAATATAATATCTTTAAATGATATTTGAAATAAGAGTTTTATCTAGCTCAAGTGGTCAAGATGGAAGGAGAATTAAATTCTAAAGGTCTTGTTTCAATTCTCAACTCCTTCATTTTTTATTTATTTTACTATGTCATTAATTTTTCCTCATTTCTCTATATTATTTGTTTCTATCAACTATTTCATTGAAAATGTTATATTTAATTATTTATGATTAAATTATACATTTAACCTTTTCTTATAATATTGTTTGTTTCTCTTCTATTTTTTTTGTTACTCTCAACTATTTTTGTGCAAATGCATTCAAGAAGCCAATTAATAAATAGTGGAGGCAAGTTAAAGACGAGTGAGCATTTCCTTGATGAATTTCTATTAGGGTATCATATGCTTTTTTAAGATGAAGGTTTAGAAGGCATCTTGGATTTATCCCCTTTCTTGTATACTTCCTAATGAGTTCTTGGAGTAGCATAACATTTTCTCCCATGAGCCTTCCTTCTATAAATCTAACTTGTGCAGAGGAGATGAGATCTTTTAGTTCTGGACCGAGTCTAGAAGCCAGGATCTTTGAGATGACTTTATAGGTTACATTGTAGCATGATATTGGTCTAAAATCTCCCACTTTATTGGCATTCTTTGTCTTAGCAATTAGAGAGACGCTAGTGTGGTTAATTTATTCGAGGAGCTTGCGAGATTTAAAAAAATTCAAGGACAACATCACAAATTTGTCTCCCTGTCGTAGACCATGTTTCTTTGAAAAATTTGTAAGCGTAACCATCAGGACCCGGGGACTTGTCTTATGGGGGAGGCCCCCGAGGGATACATCTTCTAGTTCTTCAAAGTGACATGGCAGACCACAGGAGATCAGATCTGTAGAGCTCTTTAAGAATTATTTGATTCCGGCCAACCGTTGAAATAAGATAAATCGCACTAGCATCTCACTTATTGCCAAAACAACAAATGCTAGAAGTGTGGGAGAATTTAGGCCTATATCTTGCTGTAACGTCACTTATAAAATCACCTCTAAGTTAATAGTCGAAAGACTAAAACCTGAACTGAAAGACTCTTTGTCTCTCCTATACAATCTGGGTTCCCAGAAGTAAGGTTGACTTTATAGGTTACATTGTAGCGTGATATTTGTCTAAAATCTCCCACTCTTTTGGCATTCTATGTCTTAGCAATCAGAGAGACGCTAGTGTGGTTGATTTATTCGAGGGGCTTGCCAGTTTTAAAAAATTCGCAGCGTCACAAAGTTGTCTCCCTGTCGTAGACCATGTTTCTTTGAAAAATTTGTAAGCGTAACCATTAGGACCCGGGGACTTGTCTCCGGGGGAAACCCCTCATGGATACACCTCCAAGTTCTTCAAAGCAACATGGCAGACCACAGGAGATCAGATCTGCTGAGCTGTTTAAGATTTTTTTGATTCGGGCCAACTTTTGAAATAGATAAATCACACTAGCATCTCACTTATTGCCAAAACAACAAATGCTAGAACAGTGGGAGACTTTAGGTCTATATCTTGCTGTAACGTCACTTATAAAATCACCTCTAAGTTAATAGCCGAAAGACTAAAACCTGAACTGAAAGACTCTTTGTCTCTCCTGCACAATCTGGGTTCACAGAAGTAAGGTTGATGGGTGAGAAAATTATGCTATTATAGGAGCTGATTAGAACGCACTCACGAAAATGGATAACCCCAAGATGTCTCCAAAAAAATTGATCTAAGAATGGCTTATGATTCACTCTTTTGGAAATTTATTGAAGGAATGTTTGTCCATCTCAACTTCCCTCCTATTTTCATTAATTGGAATCTACAATGCATCTGCACATCATTTTTCTCTTTGAATATTAATTGTCACTTGCATGGTTATTTTCAAGGCAAAAGAGGGCTAAGGCAAGCAGATCCTATCTCCCCATTAATTTTTGTTCTGTTCTCTGACTACCTATATAGGATCTTAAAATGTAGAACTAGATACCCCTCATTTAAATTTCATCCAAAGTTTGACCTATTGTAGATTACTCATTTGGCATATTTAGATGATCTTTTTCTCCTTTAAAGAGGGGATAAAGGGCTCCATAGACATCTTAATGGAATCATTATAATACTTCAAATACTGGTCCTCAAATCGTTAGGTGTTATTTTTAAACTTGTCATACTAAATATTATCCATTTGTCTGCCTATCTGCTTAGTTTTTACATTCTGCTTTCTCATTTTTTAATTATATGGTTATGTTATGTATCTGTCCAGCCTCATCACGAACTACCTACCTAATTAAGGCATCCAATAACCCTGCTACTTGCCCCTGCTGCATTTATTACCCCGATTCTTGTTCAGATGCTAGGACTAGTATCCCAAATACACGACACTTGCACTGTTTACCTTTTTTTTTTAATTATTAAGAGCCTAAGCATCTCACCTCGTTTCCAATCAATCAACATGCCCTAATTGCCCTTCCCAGTTAATCACTTAGCCAACTTGAAACTACTCAGGTACATACACTATTTAATACCCCAATGAATTGATAACTGAAATCAATATCCATCGTTGTCGCAATTTAACATATTAGTAGTACCGGTAACCTATATACTGTAGTGAATAGTGATTAAAGAAAGTGTGTTAAGGACTAAACCATCATATATACTTTGTTTGGAGGGAGTATACTTTGCAATACTTTTAGCTTTTTCAAAAATAATTTTAGCCTTTTCAACATAGCATATCATTTTAGCATTTTCAAAATTAATTTTGAAGTAAATGAATAAATTGTTATACCTTCTGTTATTACAATACTTTTTTACTGTGTCGGAAGTTAAACCTAACAATCTGCTTTATCATAAACTAGAGGCAAAAAATACCTATGACGACATACTGTTTTTTAATAAAATTAACACTTTGAAGTGATATGTTTTATTTTAACCGATGGAGTATATATAATAACCAATTTTTCTGTACTTATGAAATTATTTTTAAAAATTTGTTATTTTAGTTTTTATCATATTTAGAAATAATATACTGTATAAATCATGTATGAGTAATAAAAGATATATTTTGCTAAAAGTAGATAATATAAATCAATTCTTATAAAATTGTTTTTTTTTTTGTTTTGCATATATTTAGTATTTTTAAGGTAATATAATATCTTTAAATGATATTTGAAATAAGAGTTTTATCTAGCTCAAGTGGTCAAGAAGGAAGGAGAATTAAATTCTAAAGGTCTTGTTTCAATTCTCAACTCCTTCATTTTTTATTTATTTTACTATGTCATTAATTTTTCTTCATTTCTCTATATTATTTGTTTCTATGAACTATTTCGTTAAAAATGTTATATTTAATTTTTTATGATTAAATTATACATTTAACCATTTCTTATAATATTGTTTGTTTCTCTTCTATTTTTTTTGTTACTCTCAACTGTTTTTGTGCAAATGCATTCAAGAAACCAATTAATAAATAGTGGAGGCAAGTTAGAGACGAGTGAGCATTTCCTTGATGACTTTCTAAGAGGGTATCTTATGCTTTTTTAAGATCAAGGTTTAGAAGGCACATTGGATTTATCCCCTTTCTTGTTTACTTCTTAATGAGTTCTTGGAGTAGCATAACATTTTCTCTCATGAGATCTTTTAGTTCTGGACCGAGTCTAGAAGCCAGGATCTTTGAGATGATTTTATTGTTTACATTATAGCACGATATTGGCCTAGAATCTCCCACTCTATTGGCATTCTTTGTCTTAGCAATCAGAGAGACGCTAGTGTGGTTAATTTATTCGAGGAGCTTGCCAGCTTTAAAAAATTCAACGACAGCGTCACAAAGTTGTCTCCCTGTCGTAGACCATGTTTCTTTGAAAAATTTGTAAGCGTAACCATTAGGACCCGGGGACTTGTCTCCGGGGGAGGCCCCTAATGGATACACCTCCAAGTTCTTCAAAGCGACATGGCAGACCACAGGAGATCAGATTTGTAGAGCTGTTTAAGAATTTTTTGATTCCGGCCAAATGTTGAAATAAGATAAATCACACTAGCATCTCACTTATTGCCAAAACAACAAATGCTAGAACTGTGGGAGACTTTAGGCCTATATTTTGCAGTAACATCACTTATAAAATCACCTCTAAGTTAATAGCCGAAAGACTAAAACCTGAACTCAAAGACTCTTTGTCTCTCCTATACAATCTGGGTTCCCAGAAGTAAGATTGACTTTATAGGTTACATTGTAGCGTGATATTTGTCCAAAATCTCCCACTCTTTTGACATTCTATGTCTTAGCAATCAGAGAGACGCTGGTGTGGTTGATTTATTCGAGGAGCTTGCCAGGTTTAAAAAATTCAAGGGGTAGTGTCACAAAGTTGTCTCCAGGACGCGGGGACTTGTCTCCGGGGGAGGCCCCCGATGGATACACCTCCAAGTTCTTCAAAGCGACATGGTAGACCACAGGAGATCAGATCTGTAGAGCTGTTCAAGATTTTTTTGATTCGGGCCAGCTGTTGAAATAGATAAATCACACTAGCATCTCACTTATTGCCAAAACAACAAATGCTAGAACTGTGGGAGACTTTAGGCCAATATCTTGCTATAACGTCACTTATAAAATAACCTCTAAGTTAATAGCCGAAAGACTAAAACCTGAACTCAAAGACTCTTTGTCTCTCCTGCACAATCTGGGTTCACAGAAGTAAGGTTGATGGGTGAGAAAATTATGCTATTATAGGAGCTGATTAGAACGTACTCACGAAAATGGATAAGCCCAAGATGTCTCTAAAAAAATTGATCTAAGAATGGCTTATGATTCACTCTTTTGGAAATTTATTGAAGAAATGATTGTCCATCTCAACTTCCCTCCTATTTTCATTAATTGGAATCTACAATGCATCTGCACATCATTTTTCTCTTTGAATATTAATAGTCACTTGCTGGGTTATTTTCAAGGCAAAAGAGGGCTGAGGCAAGCAGATCCTATCTCCCCATTAATTTTTGTTCTGTTCTCTGACTACCTATATAGGATCTTAAAATGTAGAAGTAGACACCCCTCATTTGAATTTCATCCAAAGTGTGACCTATTGTAGATTACTCATTTAGCATATGCAGATGATCTTTTTCTCCTTTAAAAAGGGGATAGATGGCTCCATAGACATCTTAATGGAATCATTAGAATACTTCAAATACTGCTCAGGACTAGAGAAGTCTAGAACTTTGTGATCAATAAGGTACTGCTGTACTCTTTGTTAGTGTACCCACCAATCTGGTTTTCTTAATCACTTACCACTGTTTTGTTTGTAAGCTATGTGATCAGGTGCAGGTACGGCTGTTCAGCAATATGCTGAAACCAAGATAAAATGAGCATGGTCATGATAAAGGAGGCGAAGAGCCTACTAGTCTTGTGATAATTGCATAGTCTGCATGTACTTCTTCTTTATTTTTTGGTCTATTGTAAAGATCTTACTCGTTTTGTATATAGTATCTTTTATGGTGTTCATTCACTTCTTTTTGTATATTTCAGGAATGTTGAAAAGTAAAAGATCAAATGAGCATTAATAGAATTCGTACAAGTACAATGCCATTATGAGGTACCCCGGTGTATTGATTTTTTATTTGTTATTCACCTTATTATTTTGATGGCCATTCCCCTTTATGTTTATTTTAGCATGGTCGGGATAAAAGAGGACGGTCATTCATTTCCTTTATTTATTTCAGCAATGGTGAAATCAAAATAAAATGAGCAGTTGTAGCACTTTTAGGATAAAAGAGGAACTTGAGTGTTTAGATTATCCCACGAGGTGAAGATCCTACCAGTCTATGATAAGTATAGGTTCTGCTCTTTTTGTTTGTGGCTTTACCCCACCGACTTGGTTTTCTTAATCAGTTTTAACTTGTTCATGCACTTCTTTTTGTCTATTTCAGGGATGCTGAAAAATCAAGATTGAAAGAGCAGTGTTAGAAATCTGATCAGGGATGTTATAAATGCAACAGGAAACGGTTGATCAGATGGGCATAAAGAAGCCTAGAGCTGTGTGATCGATCAGGTACCGCTGTTCTCTTTGTCAGTTTACCCACCAATCTTGTTTTCTTAATCACTATCTATTCTGTCTCCTATAGCAATTTTCACACGGTTACTTTGTTAACTTGTTATAAAGGTTTTGAATTTTCACACGGTTACCGATGATCAACCATGCATTTGGTTATAGTTCCGAACCATGAATATATTGTCACAGTTACCCCTTGATTTGATGTAGGTTTCGTTCAAGTTGTCAATCCATCAGGTTTGCAACGATGACTAATCTCAACTTTTTTCAATCTGTAATTTTATTTTAAACTAACTTGGAAACATGCATTGTTTAACTTCTGGAATGGGACAGTTTGATTAATTAGAGAATCAGTAGCCTGGTGAATGGGAAAGAAGAACTTGATGATCAACTTCTTACAACTACAGATCAGTTCAGGTCGCTGTTTAAGTCCAACCAACATCTTCCATCTGTATGCACTTTTCTGTAATTTTTACCCTTTGCATTTTCAGTTTGAAAATGTATGCTTGCATTCTCTCTCCAGGTCCATCTTGACGAACTACCAGCTGGGGTGTCCAACAACCTGCCAGGCTGCTACGTTTATCTTGCAGCAGAACATAGTCGTCATTACTGGCAATCTCTTCATTTTTCAAAGGGATTGGCGAATCGCCAGTGCACGTGTCGATTTCGATAAAATGCCGATCAAAGTGTTTGTTTGTTACACTTACACTATCTCCTCGTTTTTGTTACTCTTAGTCCTATAAATTCCTCTGTTTTGTTTATTTGAAGAATGGTTTCACCGTAGTAGCACGACGACTAGGAAAAGGAACTTTAGGATCATGACGGTCTTACGAGGAAATGGACTACATTTGTGTGCATTATTTCGAAGCTGACGAGGTAAGCACTTTCTTCTCTGTGCTGTTTAAGCATACAACACATCCGTTGCTTTTGAGTTTTGAATGAATAGATTCAACCTAATTTAAGGACAAGAAGTATCCGGGATCGTTTATATATTGGTCATTTCTCTAAATCATGTAGGCGGAGAAAGTTGCTAGTTTATGCTGGCTTGCTGATGAGCTTAGAATTGAGTAACTCTTCATATAAGATAGTTGGAGAGCAGATATAGTGGTTTCTTCGGTTCCGCAACAAGTATTTGCTTCGAACTAAAAAGTGATAATATTTTAATATTGGTTGGTTGCTGGCTTTATTTAATGTTATGTGTTTTATCTCACTGGAGATTTTTTTTATCATGCCGGAGGCTGTAATTTCTGGATCAGATACGAAACAAATTTTGGTAATTTCTTGTTATTCACCTCCTTATTCTTTTCTTTTAACCCAAAGAATGCCCGAGTATTGTTGAAAGCTAAAATTGATTGTAGTATTTTTTTTATTGAATTATTGTTAACACAAATACAGTGTGTGTAATATTAGTATTTGAGGAATATAGTACCAAAAAAAGTATTTGAGGAATATTTCTGAATTATTCCCAAAAATATTTACTGATTTTTTTCATTTAATGTGATGTTGACCAGATTATGCTTTTTTTTTTTAAATGGTTTATTTTTCTTTGAAAATGGCAAATTAATTTTGGATAAATCGCCTAATTATCACTTTTCTGACAAAAATATTTTTGAGGCAAGATAAACTATGTGATCAGGTACTGCTGTTCAGCAATGCTGAAACCAAGATAAAATGAGCATGGTTCATCAAGGAGGCGGAGATCCTACTGATCCTATCTCTGTTTTTTCCTCTTGAAGAAAATCATGGATTCTTATTAATATTTTGATGGTCATTCCCCTTTTATGTTTATTTTAGCATGGTGAGGGTAAAAGAGGATGGTAATTCATTTCATTTGTTTATTTCAGCAATCTTGAAATCAAGAGGATGGAACTTGAGTGTTTAGATTATCCCACGAGGGGAAGATCCTACCAGGGATGTTGAAAGATGTTTTTTGTTCATGCACTTCTTTTTCGCTATTTCAGGGATGTTGAAAGATGTTATCTTAACCAGTTTTAATATGTTCATGCACTTCTTTTTCGCTATTTCAGGGATGTTGAAAGATTAAGATTGAAAGAGCAATCTGACCAGGGATGTTATAAATGCAACAGGAAATCGATCAGGTACCGCTGTTCTCTTTGTCAGTTTACCCACCAGTCTTGTTTTCATAATCACTATCTATTCTCTCTCCTATTGCAATTTTCACACGGTTACTTTGTTAACTTGTTATAAAGGTTTTGAATCTTTCCAAGCTCACCTTGTAGTCAAGATCTACCTGAGGATCGTAGAATCTCTATGGAGCTAAAAATGAGGAGGGTGATACACATAAGTGTATGTGTAAATTCCTACACCTCCAATTAAAACCCTCCTTTTGGAATTTATTTTTATATGAAAAAATTAAAAAAAAGACCTAACTAAACAAGTACTCCCTTTGTTTCGTTTTAAGGTGTGAAAACTATATAAAATAATAATTTTTTAACTAAGTTTTTTCAATAATCTCATATTTATCGGTGATAAGTATAATATTATTAAAAAAACTTATTAAAATATTAATATTTATTATAGTTTTTAACGTTATAAAACTACGTGCTTAACCCGAAAAAGTCATTTAAAAAAGTCATTTAGGAAACAGAGGAAGTAGTTATTTAGATTTTAGTAACCATTATTTTCAATAAAAAGGTATCCATTTTTTAATATTAAAATATGTGGGGAGATTTTAATCGTAAAATACATTAATATTTTCAGTTTTATTTTTAAAAAGTTTAGCAATCATATTTTTATTAGAAATGAAAGTTTCATTTATATTTCTTAAATTTTAAAAAAAGTTATAACAATAATTATATCATGTTTATCGTTATTTAATATATTTTTTTTTTATTTGTTTATGTAATATATGTTAGATTATTTAATAAAGTATTGGTTGCTCAAGCTCATTAATACTTTTATTACGATTTCATGTGATACGCATTATACTAGGTTGATACATCAATTCTCTCGTTGTTATAATCTTTAAAGTCACTAGGTTCAGTTAAACATACCTGAGTAAAAAAAAATCATAATGACTCTGTTTGAAACAAATAAACCATAGGTTATTGTATAACTAAAAATCATTCGATTCTTATATACTTGACTCCTTATGGAATTGCCTTATCAACTTATTTTTATTAATTTTTAAAAATAATTATGTACTTATTACTAATAAGCATGAATTTTTTTTAAAAATTAATTTTAAAATTTTATATATTTTTAACTATACTAGAAAACATGTATCAATAGTAAAAAGTATATTTTGTCACTTATTTTAATCATAGATAAAATGTATATCAAGGGTTTGATTTAATGATATGTTTTTTCCCTTTTTTATATGTACATACACTTGCACCCAGTGTATGTGTTCATTGGTCCTCAAAATGACAATTGTGATTTTTAAACTTGTCATACTAATTATTATCCATCTGTCTGCCTATCTGCTTAGTTTTTACCTTCTGCTTTCTCATTTTTAAATTATATGGTGTTATGTCATGCATCTGTCCAGCCTCATCACGAACTACCTACCTACTTAAGGTGTCCAATAACCCTGCCACTTGCCCCTGCTGCATTTGAAACTACTCAGGTACATACACTATTTAATACCCCAATGAATTGATAACTGAAATCAACATCCATCGCAATTTAACATATCAGTAGTACCGGTAACCTATATGCTGTAGTGAATAGTGATTAAAGAAAGTGTGTTAAGGACTAAACCATCATATATACTTTGATTGGAGGGAGTATACTTTGCAATACTTTTAGCTTTTTCAAAAATAATTTTAGCCTTTTCAACATAGCATATCATTTTAGCTTTTTCAAAATTAATTTTGAAGTAAATGAATAAGCTGTTATACCTTCTGTTATTACGATACTTTTTTACTGTGTTGGAAATTAAACCTAACAATCTACTTTATCATAAACTAGAGGCAAAAAAGACCTATGATGACATACTGTTTTTTAATAAAATTAACACTTTGAAGTGATATGTTTTATTTTAACCGATGGAGTATATATAATAACCAATATTTCTATACTTATGAAATTATTTTTAAAAATTTGTTATTTTAGTTTTTATCATATTTAGAAATAATACTACTGTATAAATCATGTGTGAGTAATAAAAGATGTATTTTGCTGAAAGTAGATAATATAAATCAATGAATTGATAACTGAAATCATCAACCATCGTTGTCGCAATTTTACATATCAGTAGTACCGGTAACCTATATACTGTAGTGAATAGTGATTAAAGAAAGTGTCTTAAGGACTATACCATCATATATACTTTTGATAACCTTGCAATGATTTCAAGGATAAATTAATAAATTAGATCGATACAAAATTTTTACAAGGGTAAATTGCATATATCATCCCTAACCTTTACTTTGTTCTAATGTGGTCCTTGAACTTTGGTTTTGCTTTCTAATAGGGTCGTCCTCTCAAATTGGACGTTAATTGCTGTTAAATGGCAAGTATTAATTTAGTTTTGTTTAATATAGGAGTGTTAATTTGGTTTAATTTGGGGTATAGCTGATAAGTGTTTCAGTGTTTGATAACCTAGCTATAAAGGTGAGAGATTAACATTGTGATCCCCACTAAAATTATTTTATCGGTCTTTATAATATATGTTCTTAAATCATACTATATATGTATTAATAGCTTTAATTAGAAACAAAAAAATAACTAAAAAATTAAGAGTAAACCCTAGAAAATCTATTTTTAAAAAATCCAAAATAATAATTTTTTTTTTAAAAAAAAAACAATTAAATCTCTTAACTTATACACATGAGACATAGGTTAAAATACTTTAACATCATTACTTACATCTTCTTCTTCACTTTAACATCATTACTTACATCTTCTTTATTTTTGTTGTTATTATGAACCCATTCCATTAAACCCTATCATTAATTTGTCAATGTACGTAGCTAGTAGAAAATTTATTTATTTTTCTTTTATCTTAATAAAATGATAGAATAGTATATATACATGATGTGTCATTCATATTGGATAAACACTTGCCATATTACTAGTACACATGCAATGTTAGCGACAATGAACGCCTAATTACAAAGGACCATATTTGAAGTGAAAATGGAAGTTTGAGGACCATATTAGAAAAAGCTAAAGCTTAGGGACTTGAAATCTTGAATGAAACAATGGTTAAAGGTTGGGGATGATAGATGTAATTTATCCTTTTTACAATGAGTATAACAGAGCTATCATGGTTAATTTACTTCATTTCTCTATATTATTTGTTTCTATCAACTATTTTATTATATAATTAATTCTTCTTCATTTCTCTATATTATTTGTTTCTAACAACTATTTTATTATATAACCTTTTCTTTTAATATTTTTTGTTTCTCTTTTAGTGTTTTTTTAATATTTTTTAAAAAAATAAGTATACACCATATGATGAAATGTATTACAATAAAGTACGTACTACTCGACATGTTTGATTAAATTATAATTTATTTTCTCATTATTGTTAGTGTTTTTATATCAAGCTATTTGTAATATGGAGTGCGTATAATATAACGGTGATTTGTGAACTCACCTTAAAAAAGAGTGCAATTATTTATGTTGCAATTTGCAAACCAACCAACCTTTATAGTAGCCCATTTGCTCAAATGGTAGTGCAATATGTCATGAACATCGATGTGGGTTCAAATCCCATATACGCTACAAATCATTACTTTTTGTGGCCATACAATAAGATTACTTAATGGAGCTATGGCAATCAATAGAAAATGAGCAAATTTAATTGAGACCGTACGAATTTTTCAATTGAATGGTTGATTTGGTCTTTCTTTGATTTTGATTGCTTTATGGTGTATGCTTATTTAGTTTTGCACTAAAAAACTTTGTACAGAATGTGGCAATGTTATATAAAGGATAACATTCAATCAATTCAATGACAGTTTTTAGGTTCTCATCTCTTAAGAGTATAGGAACCTTGTACGGAGTACTAAAAACTTTTCCTGTGACGAATGTACCTGCACAAAAAATCAGACTTTCCCTGTATAAGATCATTCAACACTTTTATGACAGTGGCAATGTGTAGTGACCACATTCTCTTTTCGATATAAATTGTTGGTCATACATAACCAATAACCATCTACTATAGTACTTTTTCCTCATTTTGATGGAAATTTAATTGTTATTGTAGCCTACGCGAGAGTCGAACCGACATCTTTGTGCATAAACACATTGCTCTATCACTTGAGCTAATAGACTTGAAAAACGAAACATATTCCTTGCATTCCTCGTAGTCATATACGGAGTATGTATAAGGGTGAACCATATTCATTGCACAGTTGCACTAATAGGCTTTCATTCATAGGTTAAAATAAGCAAACTAAGAAGTCAATGATCATAATTTTTTAATGTATTGCAACTGTTGGATTTTGAGAATAATAAGGAGCTCAATTAGTTTGATTACCAAGCCTATCATCAGTCAAGAGCTATTTTTCACAGGATCATTTGCAAGAGTCAAAAACATGAAAGGACATCAGAATTGTTGCTGATCAAAGTTTATCATTGTTGATCTTTACATAACAGTCTATAAGCATTTGTAGAACAATTGCAAACACAAACCCTAATCGATCCCCTATTTGCTAACTTACCTAGTTGGCTGGCGCTCCGCCACCACCACCTCTTGATTCGGTTCGTTTGGTGTTGTCGAGCCCTCCCCTCCAAGTCCTCATCCAGGTCGGGCTCTCTTCGTCGGCCAAGCTTCGTTTTGGAATACGCCCGAGAGGAAAGAAGAAACAGATTGACGGAGTCCGTTTGTTTTAACTCACCATGGGCACGAGGTGAAATTCTTATAAAACTTAGGGGTATCATATGAATTTATTGAATTTTTTATACACCGCGTGAAATAAGCAATACTACAGGGGTATTAGGTGAAATTTTCGATTTTTTTAGCACCTCTGACCTGGAATTTTGTTTCCGCGTGTATCGAGTCCATGGATCTTTCAAGTGTAAGTATGGTGGTATAGAGGAAACGACCCAAGACACATTTAAAAAAAAATCTCCACTTTAGTCCATTTTTATGGGTCTTATGACCCGCTTATTTTTATTTTTATTGGTAGAAAATCATTAGAATATTAAAAAAAAATACTAATACATGAATAGAAAATCAATATATTGTGGCAGTGTTCGTCCTCTTTGAAAATATTTTATTTAAGTGGTGGAATGTTGGTGATTTGCACTTTCCTAGGTGTTGTCATTTTCAATGGTTGGTTACTGCTCTCCGTTTTCTCAGCATCGAGACGTCGTGTGGGTTTTCACACTTCAATAAACAAACTTCTTATTTCAACTCTTAAATAAGTAACCATTTCCAAATGATGATGCCCCATATAAGTTCTATTGGTTGATTCAAAAAATGTTCAAAAGGTTTTTGATGAGGGAAATTAAGGAGCTCCGTGTGCTCCATCGTTTGCCAAAGCGACGCCACCTATTTAAGTACACATAAGATGTGTGTGCAGGATGATCATTCGAAGTGATGAAACAGTCGCAAAACATTTGTGATGGTCATCTTTTGCGACGGTCATCTCGATTTTCTAATGACATCTGCATTTGCCATTGATGACGATTTGGCTTCCTCCCTCGATATCGATGCATCACATTCTAAGGTCCTTTGCAGTTGCAAAACTGGATCTCAACGACTGCTAGAGCTTCGCATATAAAGGGATGACAAATCCACACTATTGCTCACCCGAAGAGATTTGAACTCGTGAAAATTATTATTTTTTTGACAAAATGATGACTTATGCCATTAAAACAACAATCAAAATGGACTGAACATCAAACAAATCGCAAATGATATCTTTATCTGATTAAATAAACACAAAAATTGAATCTGATAACTTTGTGGTGGAGTATTTAGACTATTAAAAATAAATTGTTTTACAATGATTACAACTTCACAAATAAAATAAACTATAAAACCTGTATTTAAGTCAACTTAAACAGCTTCGTGATTCTAAACCCACCCTCAAAACAAAGATAAAAACCCTTCAACGGTACAAAGGACGTGAATAGATAAGTCAGGTGACAAGCCACCTAAGCCAATGTAGGTTTGAACACACAGCAGCCTTCGCACCAAGCAAGACCGTCCGCCCACCCGACTAGAGGGACTGAGAAACTAATCATACAAATTGTGTTAGGAATGAGAGCATCGGTAGAAGTATTGTCTGCGGAAATTAATCAACTAGGCCTAATCAAAGCGGATAATATGTTTACGGAAAAATATGTACTGTTCATTTATGGAAACTAAAAATGAACGTGGAGTGATACACTCCACACGACGACTAGGCTATGGCTACGACTGAGTAAAAGCAAAATTGCAAATTGATAATTAAATAAAGAGGACATTTAAAATATAGGTGGGAGTTGAGGGCTTGAGGCCTTCAATTTAATTGCGAATGGGAAAATTTGGTAATGGGATCTATCAAAAATCTAATTGTGAAATTATTTAATTGGTGTGGATATGTATAACATACGCATTCCCTCTATACACTCAAATACTTTGTCGGATCCAACGTGACGTTGCTACAACGTCTAATCCGACGTTAATTGTGTGCTAATTTTACTTATCGGATGTTATAACAACGTTGAATTTGACGTTGTAACGTTGTTACAACGTCATATTGAACATTGTTAATACCGGTCAGATCAGGCCTAATATAAGATATTAAAAAAAAAAATGATTTACAACGTCCAAAAGGACGTGTTTTTTTTTATGAGTGTGGGTGGGTGGGTGTGATTTTTTTTTTACCCCAGAAACGTCGGATCCGACGTTGTTAGCCCGTTCGGTCCGATCCGATCATTCACTTCACATATTACAACGTTCGATCCGACGTTGTAATATAATTAATGTTACAACGTCGAATCCGGCGTTGATTAACAGCTCTAATCCGCGGATTTGCGGTGTATATAGGGAATGGGCTTGGCAGAATCAGCGGGGAAAGAAGACCCTGTTGAGCTTGACTCTAGTCCGACTTTGTGAAATGACTTGAGAGGTGTAGGATAAGTGGGAGCTTCGACGAAAGTGAAATACCACTACTTTTAACGTTATTTTACTTACTCCGTGAGTCGGAGGCGGGGCATCGCCCCTCTTTTTGGACCTAAGGCCGCTCTACGGTCGATTCGGGCGGAGGACATTGTCAGGTGGGGAGTTTGGTTGGGACGACACATCTGTTAAAAGATAACGCAGATGTCCTAAGATGAGCTCAACGAGAACACGAAACTCGCGTGGAACGGAAGGGTAAAAGCTCGTTTGATTCTGATTTTCAGTACGAATACGAACCGTGAAAGCGTGGCCTAACGATCCTTTAGACCTTCGGAATTTGAAGCTAGAGGTGTCAGAAAAGTTACCACAGGGATAACTGGCTTGTGCACGGCAGCCAAGCGTTCATAACGACGTTGCTTTTTTATCCTTCGATGTCAGCTCTTCCTATCATTGTGAAGAAGAATTCATCAAGTGTTGGATTGTTCACCCACCAATAGGGAACGTGAGCTGGGTTTAGACCGTCGTGAGACGGGTTAGTTTTACCCTATTGATGACAGTGTTGCGACGGTAATTTAACCTAGTACGAGAGGAACCGTTGATTCGCTCAATTGGTCATCGCACTTGGTTGAAAAGCTAGTGGCGCGAAGCTACCGTGCGTTGGATTATGGCAGCCTGTGAGTGATAGTGTAGAGAAATCGCAGGAGCTGGATGTCCCCACATTAGTATATCTGCATGTAGGCTTCTCAGCCACTCGATCAGTCTCTTGCCCTGCCAGGTCTAGATCGAGCTATGAACTCTGACTCCATCGTCGACCGGATTATGCAACTCTGCTTTGTAGACTTCTATGAGACAACTGCACCATACAATGTAAAAACATATCCACTAGTGGAGTAAATTTCATCAGTCCCACTTACCCAATTTGTATCATAATATCCTTCTAGAATACGGGGAAAACCCTCAAAATGTAATTCCTAATCAAGAGTGCCTCTAAGGTATCTCATTAACCTTATAAATGCATTCCAATGTTCTTTACTAGAATTATGTGTGTATTTACTAAGTCTACTTACTGCATAAGCTATTTCAGGCCGAGTATAGTTCATTAAAAATATTAGACTCCCAATAACCTTAGTGTATTCCTCTTGGGAAACACCTATATTTGAGTTCTTTACTAACTCCATGTTAGCATCAGTTGGGGTCCTAACTGACATCACATCATAGTTGTTAAACTTTTTCAATACCTTCTCTACGTGATGGGATTGAGACAAAGTAAAACCATTTTTAGTTCTAGTCACTTTAACACCTAGAATCGCATCTACTTCACTTAAGTCTTTCATTTTAAAGCGAGAAGAAAGAAAATTTTTGATGACGTTCTTAGACGAGACTACCTAGTCACCTTCCATGACTATCCTTAGCTCGGCTCGAGATAAGAGCCCTCCAGAGACCGGGTTCCGATGTAGGGAAGGCGCATAAAAGCGAGATCTTTCCTTTGCCTAACATCTCCGATTGATTTGAGTTATCCATCCAGACTTGCTCAACTTCGTTTACGGGTTCGAACCATTCAAATAACTCTCTGTTGGCACAGAGGTGCTTCGTGGCCCCAGTGTCCATGATCCATTCAGTCATGCTCCCCAATGATGTTGACTTTAGTGACAAAATGCATCAATGACTTCAAGATCGAGTAGCTTCAACGACGTTTGCGGTGCTCTTGTCCTGCCACTATTGTTCTCTTGGGCAGCATACTGAGCATCATTCCTTTCACGGCACTAGAAAGCCACGTGGCCTGTTTGCCACATACATAGTAGCCAGTGTACGTTCTGCTTCTCTCTGTTGTTCTTGAACTTCACGGGTTTGTTGTTTTATCCTCTAGGTCTCTTGATTAACATGATTTAAAATGGAGTAGCTAATATATTAAAAGAAAAATGACAAAAAAAAAATTATACGAATTATTAACCACGAACTTATATTAACATGAACTTTAAAAACTACAAAAAATAATACAAATTATTTCACATTAAACCAATTTCGATATGAAAAAAAATTAGGTCAAATTTTCGTCCACTTTTTCGACATGTATCTTCGGAAATTTAATGGCGCGACACCATATTATTAAATGCATAAATATAATGTTTGAAAATAAAAACTAATTATATCAATACAAACTAGATTTTAAGGTTAATTTACTCATCTAATTTGCAATCAAATTTTGTTGTTGATTGAACCGGCAACCATAACCTTGTTGTTGGGGCGAAAAAATGGGGCAGAGGATTTGCTCCGATTAATTAGTGGGAATGCTTACATGGATTTTTTTAAAAAAAATTATAAGACATAAAAGATGTGCCCAAATTATGAAACTAGCTAGGTTCCAATTTTATTTTTTATTTCATGTAATTCCAAATCAAATATAATTGTGACAATTAAATATAACATTTGCAAATTAAAATTTAGTTATTTTAATTTGCAAATGTTACATTTGCAAACATTCTCACTAATCCATATCTCGATATATGCCTTTTTAATTAAAAAAATTTCATGTAAGCACCCCCACTAGTCCACATTAGTGAGATATGGAGTATGTGCTACTGACCGCAACTAAACCCTAAAGTTGGTGATTATTTTTGTATTTCTTTAAGTTTGTGCCACTGAGTGCAACCACTTCTATAGTTCGTGCTATTTTCTGCAATTTGCCCTAAAGATTATTACCATAGTTGTGGCATGGACCGTGATCAATCTGGTGGGTAAACCATACCCATAACTCGTCATAAGGCAATAACTGCAACAGTGGTCCGTCGTTGTAGACGTAGACGAAGCACCAATGCCCCTTCATTGGTCCATCGTTGCTATTAATACAGTATAGGTTCCTTTACTTTTTGGATTTCTTTCCTAACTAAATGCGTTAGCGACAACGGCGGATCCGCCTTTTGGACAAATGAATGAATTGAAATTTATCAATTCTAAAAAATAAATTAAAATATGGATAAATTAATTTCAATTTAGACCGTTTATTTAGAATTGAGTTGTTAAGATTTAACTAATTTTTTAGAGCAAGCTTAACATCTTCTCAATATTGAAAATTTGGAGAATATGAAAGATGGATTTTTGTCCAACAGCTTCCCCATTACATTCTCCATTTGGAGAATGAGGAGAAAAAAAATAGAGATCATTCCCTAAATTTGGAGGAAACTCTATATATTTTGGAGGTAAACTCTATACTGGAGAATCTGTTGGAATTCAGCCCAAAAAATCCAGAATAAATGGTTTATAATTCTCCATTTTAGAGAATTTTGTAGAGAAATTGTTGGAAATGCTCTTACCTATTGTTATTTTAACAATTCCACATGATCTTAAGTGGTCCCATAGACTAAGTAGGTTGAATTTAGCAATTTTTCACTAGATTTACTTATTTTTTTTCAATAGAGTATTTTTATCCTATGTTTTTAGGGCACACAATAGACAAACTATTTTAACTATAATATAATTAAGTAATGTTTAATTGGTGATTATTATAATATATTTAAATTAATATAAATTTTAAATAAAATAATAAATTGGCCAATCAATTACGTAATTATAAATTTTATGTAATTGTGGATGTTTATTGACTCAATATATTTATTATGTACTCAATATTGTATTTTAAATTTATATTATTTAAAACATGGAGTGATAATCAGATACTGGAGTGGGTATAATAGATCTTTTACTGTCATATTTTTTTTAATGATTAAAATAGGGTGTGGTTATATACACTACAAATCCAAAGACTGAAAATGCACGTCCTTAAGAACGTGCAAGCCTTGTAACTAATTAACATTTAAAAAAAAAATTAATCCCTTTTAACCATGCACGCCCCTAATGACGTGCATGATTTGGGGTGTATATAGCCAACACGTTAAAATATTTTCAACTTTTCATTACAATAATGTATCTCAAAGCAAACGGTCCTATATCTAGATTTTCTAGAAAGAGGGGGAGTCACAATCCCAGCTTCGTCGTTCTACTTCGGCTTCGGCGGTTCTATGCTAGCCCAGGCCACCTCTGCGCCGTTGTGGCTCCGTCACTTTGTGGTCAGCGGTTGACACCTCGGGACCTGGTTCTATGTCGTGTCTAGAAAACCCTCAAATCTGCAACCCTCCTTTCGACCCTGACCAGTTGCTCCTCCCCGTTTGGCTACTCGACTTGCTTCAGTCTGATTCTTCGTTGTCATTTTTACCTTGGGGCCCCCGATATCGCCTTGGGGTCTGTTTCATCGTTCAGGCATTGGCTTTCCCTTGGCCACATGGATCCTTGATATATTGCTGCCTAGTGATGTCATCTCTAAATGGTGCTCGGTTTCATCTCTAACCTACGTCCCTAACATAAGAGATTTAGTTCTACATAGTCGCGTTCTGTGTAGGGCTTATTTTGTTTTGCACCTTTTCTGTTTTGTGTTGTACGTTTTAACGATTTCTGTTTGTCGAATTGTCGGCCATTGAGATTCAGATTATCCGATCTCGAATTCTTACTCAATAAAAAATTATTAAAAATACTGTATCTCAACGAATTCCTCCAAATCCATCACTAATCCAATAAAAAGAGAAAAAATATCTAATTACTTAATAAAAATGTCTGGGTTGTTTGAAAATAGTAAATTTTTTGAAAAAGTTGTTTGGAAAGGTAAGTGATGGTTTTAAAGAAATGGAATATTTACCAGTACCAATATTCATAGATCGGTCGATTCATGGGCCAAACTTGGTGGGTACATTCATATAGGTCCAATTCATTTTTTTTTATATCAAATGTAATTTAATGAAAATTGTAGGAAGATATATCTTGTGGTTCATTTTTTTATTTTATTTATGACAAGCAACTCACTATTGACGGTAAATCTCGAGCACGTGACCCAATTGGCAAGAACCAATATGGAAAAGAAGAAATTATTTCCAATGTGCGAAGATGGTTTGTCAAAATCAAACTAAAATCAATTTGTGAGAACTAATGATTTTTTTAGGGGGATCTAGAAAATAACTGTACGAGAGTAAGAATTACATGCTCCAAAAAAGGTGAAATTGCTCGTCTAGGACACCCTTCACCCTTCGGCTCAACGAAGATTGTGAGAGAAGGTAAATCATGGTGACTCAACCGGTAACAAGAGTTTGGGATCAACGGTCACTGTGCACAAGGAGCCCCCTCATTTGAGAGGTTGCTCCCCACAATGCCGCTGGTAAGACTCGATCATTGGTTCATACTCCAAATGCCACCCCTGTAAGAATTACAAATACTACATGGGTCGTGAAGTACATGGGTCAGCGGTTCGAAATAGGACAACCCTTACCCTTGAACCACTTGGACCGGCCTGCAGCTTAGGAGAACCGTACCCGTCTCCCTCAAATGGAGATCACCTATAACACAAGGTGTATCACTCGATATGTCACAAAATTAGTAATTTATATGAAAATTATTGCTACAAAAATTTCAAAAATTATAACAATATTGTATTTGATAATTCATACACATCTGTAAACAAAAAAAATTGAAAAATCATAAAAAAAAAAATTCTAAAAAATAAATGAGTAAAGGTCACAAAATAGCAAATATTTTTTTTGCAAATGTATATGAATTATCAAATATAGTATTGTTATAATTTTAAAAAAAATTAACAATAATTTTCATATAAACTAATTTTGTGACACACCGAGCGATGCATTGTGTGTTGTAGGAGATCTTTATTAGTCGCCATCGGGCTAAGAAACCACCGCGGATTCCCATTGAATCGAAACCATGTGAGAGGTTCGGATAGACCCGAAAGGTGTCAATTTCACCTTACATATATATCTTAGAGTATACTATATATAAGTATATAACCTAGCTTCCCTCAACAAAAATTCAATACATAAAGTTTGAGAGAGAGAGAGAGAGAGATGGAAAAAAGGATGGAGAGAAGAGAGAGTGTTTTAAGGCTCATAGCAACTTGTTTGCTTCTGCTAACAGCCTTTCTTATAAGAACCAATTCTCAAACCAAACTTGTTTTTGATGTTTTGGAGAAGAAAGCCACTTTTCGCAGCATCTACGTCTTAACGTAAGTTGTTCTTCTCTTGTCCTTCTTTATCTGTTTCACGCACGCACGCATACACGCACATCATCGTATATACAATTCAAAGTTCAATTGCTATATATTGATTTGAGGTGATTAATTGGTTACTGTAGATTCCAGCTGTATGTGGTATGTGTAGCTGCTGGATACAGCCTCCTCCAATTTGTGAGGAGCTTGATCTTGTCCAACAAACAACCTTCTAATGAGCTTCTTCTGTTGGCCACTACCTTCTTGTTGGATCAGGTAAGAGTTTAGAGATTAGGTTAAATTTTTAAAAATAAATTTATCTCTAAATTAACAAATCATTAAAGGTATTTAATATTTATTTCGACTTCATACTTTTGGTTAAATCTAATTAAGATCTTGAATAATGGCGAGTCAAGAAATTTTCGCCGATCAAATTTATTGGGATTTTTTTTCTATATAAAGCTCACAATTATTTTTTAAAAGAGATTGTATAAATTTTTGGTTTAAATAAGTCGGATTTTATAAAATTTTCGCCGATCCATATGGAACAAAATTTGTTGTAGGAGACATGAAAGACTTGAACCCCCTAATATCTTGATTAAATTATTAGTTTACTACCTCTATTGACTCAATTAAATTAACTATTTGTTCAAATATAATTTTACTATAAACAGAGTATTTTATTATTTTTGATTGGTTAAACACCAAAAAAAAAATTCTCAATTTTCATGCATTAATCCTAATAACTAATATATTTTATATATGTGATTGGGTTTCCCTACTGAGCATGTCCAACAACATCCCTAAAAAATTCTCTATAGTAGAAAATTATAAATCACATATTCTTATTTTTTTGGGCTAAATTTCAACAGCTTTTCCATTATGGAAATTTAGGGAATGATCCCTATTTTTTCTTTCTATTATCTACTTTGGAGAACGTAATGGGGAAGCTGTTGAACCAAAATAAATTTTAATATTCTCTAAAACCTCAATATGGAAAATCTGTTGGGGTTGCTCTGCCCTGATTAGTGGTCCATCGATTAATTAGAACAAAAAATTTGTCTCTCATTTCTAATGAGTAAATTACATAAAATCACCCACTAAATATCAAAATTTTCACTTGATCGCCTATTAAATAAAAAATTACATAAAATCACCTATTAAATACATTTTGTTAACAAAACACCACCTATGATAAAATTCTATCAAGATTTTTTTGAAAAAATATTGTAAAGTACCATTAAACCCTTTTTGACTTTTTCTCAAGGAACCCTCCACAGCGTATGGTTTAAAGTTTATACTACAATTTAAATTTTACTTGATCTGTAATGATTTCGGCCGGGTTTGTTTGGATGATATGATTTATAATGCACAAAATTACATTATAAATTATAAATTATAAATCATAATGAATGGTCATCCAAACGAACCCTAAGATATTAACTTTTGTTTTGAGGGAAATTCTTCACTATATAGGATGTGTGGCGAAGGAAGAATTCAATTATATATGTCCGTGCCCTTAATCGGATAAATCCTGATGCGTTTTAGTGACATTTTCAGGTGTTGGTATACTTTGTATTTGCGACGAATGCAGCCTCGACAATGGCAGCGGTATTCGCAGTGTTTGGAAACGAAAGCTTGGGGTGGATGAAGGTGTGCAACATGTACACCAGATTTTGCTACCAAGTAGCAGGATACTTGCTTGTAGCGTTTGTTGCAAACCTCATTCTTGTATTCGTTTCGGGCCTCTCCGCTTACTCGTTGTTTCGGCTTTATTCTCCCACCCGATTTCTCCGCCTCAAGAGTCGACCATCGACCCTTGTTACTTAATTCCCTTCGAAATGCGTTGGCCGGCCCATAAGATCAGTGATCAATCCCAAACTTTGATTTCGCAAACTTATAGCCTTAAAATTGTTATAGTGTGTATATTTTTATGATTTTAGTGGCGACGTTAATTGTATGTGTGTATGTTACTGAATTTGGTCGAAGTGTCAAAACTATATGAAGAGATCAAAAGAGGGCCACATTGAAAATATGAAAAAATAAACCTTAGTATATAAGATAGTGGCCTATTCTTCTTATAGCCAATTGGTTTTAGGATGGAACACCAATCGGCTTATGTGTTAGGCTGCTAGTGCATGTGTGCACATGTGGACGCCCAAGTGAATATAATAATATTATAAAAAGTTTGATATTGAAGAAAATCTTAAATGCATTTTTAAACATAAGGAAATTAAGAGGAAAGAAAATTACGAAGAAGTGAGATTTAAGGGGTTTGAACACCAAGACCTCAAGGAAATAAACATCCCTCCTTATCAACTAAACTAAACTATTTTATGATTTTTTTTACTCTTTTTAAACTCTTTTATTTCTAAAATTAGTAAAATTTATATAAAAAATCGTAAAAATATTTTTTCCCCGTTTTTCTTTTAGGCTATGGGGACTAACGCCACCCCGAGCCCCCTAGGTCGGCCTTTTTTTTTTTGATTGGGTAAAATATTCGGATGCACAACGTGCTATCCGATAGCATCATTTTAGATGAGGTCAACAAGACCTGAATCATCGTATAGAGAAGGGTTAACAATAACCTGAATAAGGTGTGCAACCTTATCTGCAATGTAGTTACCATTACGAAGAATGTGAGAGAACGATACTTCGTTAAACCCTATAAAAAGTGAGCTGATGTCAGACATAATCAGCTCGATGTCCCAAAGACATTTGGTTCCCTTTTTGAGATAATCAGTGATAATAAGGGAATCTCTTTCAATAATAAGCTTGTTAATTTTCAATTCAATAGCTTTTACTACACCCGATCTTAAAGTCAACGCCTCCGCCATTAGAGGCGTTTGCTTCCCGATTAGACTACATCACATTGCCTCTGGAAGACCCCTGTCATTGCGAATTATATATCCAAAGGATCCTTGACGATATGATGGGGCAGACCCATCGAAATTTAGCTTCATTTTTTCCGGTGGTGGTTTTTTCCATTTCTCTGTCTTCCTATGTCTTAACTTCTTACGTTGTGGATTATTATGACTATTAGATTCATGCTCCCGCTTACTCTTGTACTTTTCAGCTTTACTCCATCTGAGATACCGAGAAACCGGTCGGGTCGTATGAAAACGGGAGTCGTGTCGGGTTTTTAATTTTGTTTTTGGTTATAAGGTAGGGATACACCACTTTACACAAAATCTTAAGCCATTGTGTAGGGGCTTTCCCCTTTCTTATATTTTGGTTTGGTTTTCACCTTGTTTTTCAATGTGGGACTCTACCCACAACCCCAACACGCCCCCTCAAGTGCAACCCGCCTGGATCGGGTTGACACTTGGACAATTTTTTCTTTTTTTTTTTCTTTCTTTCCGAGTCGATACTCTCAATCTCTTTATAGATCGCCCGGTTTTTTGGTTTTTACGACGGGGTTCGGCATTTGAATCGCCTGCCCCGAAGCCAGGAAAACCGACCCGACTCGGACCTGCTCTGATACCATGTGAGATACTGAGAAACCGGTCGGGTCGTATGAAAGCGGGAGTCGTGTCGAGTTTTTAATTTTGTTTTTGGTTATAAAGTCGGAATCCACCACTTTACACAAAAAACTTAAGTCATTGTGTAAGGGCTCCCCTTTCTTATATTTTGGTTTGGTTTTCACCTTATTTTTTAATGTGGACTCTACCCACAACCCCAACACTCTATGCATTAATCACTACAAGAAAAGTGGTTTATTTTCGACGCTTTAGTTTCGACGCTTTTTAAAAGCGTCGATAATTTTCGACGCTATGAGATGTCGAAATTTTTTGACAACAAAAGGTGTCGAAATTGACACAAATCTCGACATCGTAAAGCGTCGAGAATGGCTTGACTGAAAAATTAAAACAAACGGACTAAGTACCTTCCCGTGTCTCTCTCTCCTCTCTGCTATCTTCGGTCTTCACTCCTCACCCTTCGAAAAACCCTAATTGCGCCCATCGGAGACGGCCACCCACCGCCCACCGGAGACGGCCACCTAAAGTCTGAGAAGCTCTCCTTTCTTGTTCTTATCTCTCTTCGGCTTCCCTCTCTGTTCGAGATCGACTGAGGTTCGTCTCTCCGGACTAGATCCAAATCAAGAGGTGAGGAGGTATCCGTCCACATCCGTCCAGATCCGGTATCCGTCCACATCCGGAGGCGATTCGAGGTTTAAAAGCATCATCAGAAATCAGGAGGTGAGGAGGCTATTGAACACTAATCTTGAGTTTTCATCTTCGATTGAGCGATGGATTCCTCGATTCAGTGCGAAAAGGTTTGTGTGGTTGCTAGGATTAGGGGTTTCGGGGACCAGGTTCCGGATGCGGCGCCTTCAGTCTCTCTTCGAAAGCTTCAATCCAAATCTTCCGACAGTGATAGAGTCTTAATTTCGCTTTCCAGAGACCAATCGATGACGACGAGGTGAATCTAAAGTTTCCTAACTACATTGCATTTTCATCAATTAATCAATAATAGAGACTAGGTTATTTTGAGTTATTGTTCATTAGAGCCTCTTAGGAAGGAATTTTCAGTTGTCTCGTTCAATTAACATCAGATCTGGACTTGGGAAGAAATTTGCATTTGGTTGATTGGTTGTTTGTGGTTTGATGTTGTGGATTGCAGTAATAAACCACTCAACTATGAAGTGGATCATTTCTATGATCATGAAGCAAACAATGATGTGATATTTATTGAGGAGATAAAGCCTTTGATCTCCTCGGTGTTTGAAGGAAAGAGTGCCACTGTTTTTGCTCATGGAGCTCAGGTTTCTCCTTTTTTTCACATTCTGCCTCAACTATAAAGTTTTTGCTAGTGCTTGTTTCTTGTGCTTTCCAAATCTATTGCTTTCCTGTTTTCTTTTGCCTCTTAGTTTCACATATTTTAGAGTATAAAGTCTATAAGATATGAAAACCTTTTGCTAGCACTTGTAAAACCCAATGCAAGCTTATTTTTTGAGGACTTGCACTTGTTTCATTCTCAAATTGTTCACTCTATTTTTATTATGATTAAGTCTGTTGTTGCTATTCTTTCATATCTATATACTAGTAATAAATTATGCACACTTTATTTATTATATGATTACGTTTTTTGCCACTTTGAACTATTCTTGTTGATAACCTTACTAACACTTTCTAGACTAGTAAGAAATTATACACTCTTTATTTATATTTCCATCTCAAGCTAAACAAGTCTTTTTCATGGAAGATGAGATACATAAAGGCTGGTTTCATGTGATTAAGACAAAACCTAGAGATTTGTTTGATTTGGGAAATGTTATGCTTTAGTTGTAAATCCCAAGTATCCGTGTGTGTGTGTATATATTCATGCTTTAGTTGTCTGGTTTATCATATAGCTTATATGTTCTGATTCGAGCAAATTTTCACAGGGAAGTAAGGACAGAATTGAGATACTAGCAATTTCCCTAAAGAAATAGGAATCCCCGGGTAAGTGAAAGGAAAAGAGCCTTTTCTGAAATCTGTCAATTGAAGTAATAGGCTCTCATCTTCACCTGTTCTCTTCTCTGAGCAAGCTATGAAGGCTGCCTGGTAGTTCTCCTGTACTCTCCATTTGTTCTCTTCTGATTTCTCTGTAACTGTCAAGTTTCTATTCAGTCTTCCACTTCTTACTTCTGTTACTTCTTTTTCCAGTGAAAGAGAAAAATAGGGAACAATAGTTATTAGGTTACTTCTCTTTTCACATTGAAAAACAGGGGTAACAGTAGTTCTTTTTCCACTGTCATGATTAAGAATGCTGCTACTCGTATCATCTTTCATATGGGAAACAAACTGAAACTCTAGCTCAACTACTTTTTGTACGTTGTTGATCCAAATAGTTTAAGTTGTGATACTTATGCATGATTAATATATTGTGGAAACCAAGTTTCTAATTGTTAACTTTTAGAATTTGTTGGACAATGTTTCAATGAAAGGTAATCATTTTGTCCAAGTCTTTGGTTATTTTTTCTATGGAGCAGTGCCAACAGAGGAGAAAGAAAAAAAAATTAAAAAAAATATAAAGGGCTTACCATGCTTTCTGGTTTGGTCTTCTCATACCACTGCTTAGGCTGACTATCCCCGACAAAGATACAGAATGGTCATTCGAAGCACAATGGGTCCCATAGACGTCTACCTTGTCAGGTAGCATTTTAGCTTCTATAATTTTCTTAGATTGTTTTGGAGAACATTTTGTTTATTTGTCATTGCCAAATTACCATGCTAATGTTGAATCCTTTTGGATTGCTCGATTTGGTCTTCATGAGAAATAGAGCAGGGACTTGTGTTTTTTCTGTTAGATAGGCGCAATGTGATGTTCTTGAGGTATTTAGCTTCTTGTTTGTGAGGGTTTGTGTAAGCTATAGAAGCTTCAAATCAAAGTGAAGTCTGACTAGTAAATGGTATCCATCTTATGCATGGTTCAGTTTTATGTTTGGTCTAAATAGCTTCATTTTTGTTGTCAAATAAGCTAGTGTTCACTTATATGGAAGAGAGTTGAGACATCTTACATTGTGCCCCTTTATTTTAGTTTTCGAATCTTATATATTGACAGCTTGTTTGATGTCGGTATGTTTTACCAACTTAATTTTTTCCTCTGTTTCAGCCAATTTGTAGAGAAGTTTGAGGAGCTGTATGGTGTTGATGCAACTCCTAATGTCCCAGCAAATGCTCTATCTAATGAAACATCAATGATCACAATGGAAAATGGAGAGCAAGGAATAAAGATGCAAGGTCAGGAAGCTGATAGGATATGTTCAGTTGCTAATGCTTCTCAGGACTTTGTAAGCGGAAAATGGAGAGCAAGGAATAGATAGGCAAGTTTTATACTAGCATCTGCTATTGTTTGTTTGATAATTGCTCCTATTTTATTGCTGGTATTTCGTATTTCTGCTTTTGAGTTCCCGTGTTTGGTGTGATTTTTTGTGATTAGCACTGAATAACTCATCAATTGACTGTGCCTATTTGTTGAATTTCATCTGGTTATGCTGTAGATCCTTGCTAGTATAGGCTATTTCCCTCACGAAGTGAAGTTTGTGTGATTTTTATTTGTGATTTGGGTCGCTGATGTCTAAATTAGCAATCATGGTGATTGCTTGTGCCTTATTTAACTGCTTGATTTGCTTCACATCCCTATTTCATTAGCAAACATGAGCTTTTACTCGTTAGCAATATTTACTTATCCATTTTTAAATTATTTATGAATTAAAAAACTTTAATATCTACTGGAATACCTGAATGTCAACTTTTAAGAATGTGGATCATTTCTCCTTGTTTACCTTTACTAGGCAAATAAATTTTGTTTAGTTCTATTTAAATATTTCTCCGTACACTTTGTTTGAGTAATCCCCTATTAAATAAATAGAAATTATTGATTTAGAGTCAGACTTGCAGAAAGTGAGAGCTTGGCTGTTTCTACTCCATGGACATCCACATCAATGGTGGTTTTGAGTCATTTTGGAGGGAGGCAAGATATAGAAAGAAAGTGAGAGTAACTATGTTTGGCTCAAGGAAATTCGAGTACAAGACAGTGGTGGTGAGTCTAGTGTTGGGACAGTTCCTGCCTCTTATCATTTCTACTTCGTTCACCTCCTCTGAGCTCGCTCGTAAAGGTCCTTAGTCTTTTCTTTCTCTTTTTGTTTCCCAGAAATTTCTTTTGATCCTGCTATATATTCATGTAACTTAAATCGCTTTGCACAAACCATTAAGAAAAAGCATGGATGATTGATAATAGCAAGAGTGGGGCTTCAAAGTTCATCTTGAAGTTTTGCCTTTTTATGAAATTGGATCTATGTTCTTACTGTATAGCAGGAAACAGAGTGGGGCTTGGATGATAAGGGAAACATTTTATGAGGTTGAATCCCCATGAAGCTGCCTTTATAGCAGCTGCTAAAAAGGTTGCTTTCAACTTCTATAGGAGGCACCAGACAAGCTTACTGCTGTACAAACTTGACGTTAACAACGGAAAAATATTGACAGGTAGTTAGGATATCATCCTTGTTAAAGTTTTTGCTTGTTTGTCCATTCTTTGATGGATGATTGCTTTCTGACTTTTTTTATTCTTTGATGGAGGATTTCACTTGTTAGCTTTCAGCTGTTCTGCAGGTGCTTGCTGGGCTAGATCTGTAAGTGGCTTCCTCTCTTTCTTGTTCCTTTACTTTTTATGTGGACATTTGAATCCTTTCAATTTTATAATTTTAGCAGAAATTTCTTTGCCTGTATCTTTCATGAATGATACATTCTAGAGTCTGATTTCCTGGAAGAGAACATCTCAAGAAACCAGTTCATCTTGAAGTTTTGCCTGTAGCAGGAAATTTTTTAGGAACTGAGCTTAAAAGAGGGCTCATCTTTGAATTGTTTGGTCATGTGAAAGAGCTCGAGTCGAGCATAAAACATTGGGTATGCAATAAACATGGGGTATGTATCGTATGGTTACAGATTTCAGTCTCTCTCTCTGTATCTTGACAGATTTTTAGCTTCTATAATGTAAGGTGTTCTTGTGTACACAGATACGCGTGTCGCTTAGTGCAACAAGGAATGAGGCCACGTACGATATCATTATATTCAAATGAAGTAACTGCACTGGAGAAACCCATGAAAGAAGTGCTGCAATAGTAGATTTTACGAGTGCCTATTTGGGTGTTTGAGGTTGATTCTCTGAAATTGTCTCCTTTAATGATTTCCTTATGCTTATCAGTAATCATTCTTATGCTTATCACTTATCAGTAATCATCCTTATGCTTATCAGTAACAAAATATCAGGACCTCTACCTGAATCATTTGCAAACCTGAACAAGGGTGTAATATCAGGACCTTCTTGCTTCTAAAACTTATCTAATATATTTAAGTGCTCTCATGTCTAGTGACTAGTACCCTGCCTGTGAAATTCTATTGCTTAAGTTTTTTTTTATTCTTTTCTATCAAGGGTGTAATAAACTTCGGCCTCTTGTAATCTTTTCCACGATTGTAAGATACTTTTTTTTCGGAAGCTGAGTGAAAGGGAATGATGCAGGTTCTACTTGAAAGCTGCAGCAACTGATGAAGAGATGGAGAGCAGGGCTGAGCACCTCGCAGAACTAGAGATGAAGAGATGGAGAGCAGGGAACGATTGTAAGATATTTTTTTTTCATTCTTGCTACTTAGCTGGTCTTTGGTCTTCCCTTTTTTGGATTACAATGTTTGATTTGTACATGTAATCTAGGACTAAGAACATGGACAGATTGTGAAGATTCCTCAAATTGTTCAAATTGTTTGTGAGCAAGATTCCTCAAATTGAATTAATGTGTAATGAAAGGAGATGCAAAAAGAAAAATACGCTTTTTTTTTTTTTTTGAAAAATAACATGCCAATTTCGACGCTCTAGGGTGTCAAAAATGGCATGTCATTTTCGACGCCATAAGGTGTTGAAATTGGCATGCCATTTTCGACGCCCTATGACGTCGAGATTGGTCTCGACGTAATTTTGCGTCGGAAATATCACTTGCCATTCGTGACGTAAGAATTTTCGACGCTTTTTAAAAGCGTCGAAAATGGAATTTGTGACGCTTTAAAGCGTCGAGATTGGTCATAAAAAGTGTCGAAATTGACACTGTTTTCCTGTAGTGAATATATGAGTCAACTTTTCTCAAAAAGCCATCTATATTAGGTAATTTCTGCCGTTGAAATATTAGCTGGTTTTGAGTTAACCATATAATTCACTAGTGAAATGCCATTTTTTGTTTTTGCTTGAGAGGTTAATTGAGTCACAATCAATTAATCTCTCAATCAAAGTACGTACCAGTCAGTATGTGAGATAGTTATTAATATGGGCGACCCAACTACATGGTTCCTGATCTTCAAGAATTTATTAGTTAATAATTTGACTCTTTCAATGATTATTTTATTCATGTGTGTAGGTCGGATTTATAATAATATTAGGCTCTGCCTTTTCACGATTCATGTGGATCATCTGAACAGAATGTACGTGTTGACAGAAAATATATTATTGCTAATTAGAGCATTGGTTCTTTAACTCATAGTTTAAGAAATTTAATAATAAAATAATAGGAGAGATAAAAAAATTTAAGTAACGATGTGATGGGTTGTTAAGCAAGCAACCTTTAAAAACCGGGAGAGAGAAATAAAATACAAGGGAGTGGGCCATCCGGGAGAGAGAATGTGAGAGAAAAAAATATAGGTGGGTCCCAATAAAATAAATAAACAGGGTTTTTAAGGGTTGTAGGGATGTGGGTGAAAATTTATATTGGATTGTTTAAGGAAAGAGAAATATAAAAAGTTGAGTTAAGGAACCCGATTGGGTTCTAGAGATGCAGATGCTCTTATATAGTTAGATCGGTTATGACTTATGTGTGAAAATAATGAATTAGATTTGGGCAAACGAGGGTCGGTTCATTCAATCCGGTCTGTTCATTTAAAAAATGGACAGAAATAGTTAATGAGCTCTACGTTCCCCTAAAAAGGGTATATCAAATATTTGCCTTGCTTCCTATTACTGGGTTGAGCCGGTCGGCGCAAGCCGATTTACCTGGTACGTGACTCTTGCCAGCTGGATCACGTGTTTAGGATTTACCACCAAAGGGGAGTTCCTCGTCATAATAAAAATAATAAAAAAAAAAGGCACACCCGTACATTCTTGAAAGGGTAAACTGCAGAAAACCACCCCTTAAATATGCTACATTGCTTAAAACTACCCCTTATATGCATAATTACTAAAAACCACCCTCTAAAATAGATTCGTTTGCAAAGTACCACCTGTTCATCCTTTTCCATCACCCCACCGTTATTAAGTAGCCTCTCTCATTTTTTTAATCATTTTAACCAGTTTTTATATTTAAAAAATAAATAAAAATTATAAAAAGATAAGGAAATAATCAAATAAATATAAATAACAAAAACAAAAAATCAAAACGAGTCTGCTTTTTGCTTCTTCCTCGTTGATTCATGTCAAAGCTTTAACGGCAATGGAAGACGGTGGCTTGCCGGCAACCAGCGGCGCCGTCGAGAAAACAATCTTCGAGAACGACAGGAAAATCTCCGCAAAAGACTTCTTTGTTTTGGTGGTTTTGGAGGAAGGAGTTGTTCGTTTGTTCTTTATCAGATTGAGACCATAGATCCAAGGCCTATGTTAATTAATTACAAATTGGGCATGAAAACCATTAGAATTGAGAGCTTGTTCCATCAAGAGAGAAAGCCCTATCCTGAACTGGTTGAATCTTTACAATTTTGTCGGTTGCAAATCTAGGGTTTGACGGCTCGAACTAATTATTGTTGCAGAATAAGTGCATTGAATCTCTTCCATACAAGAAACTGGAAAGAGGAGATCAAAGCCCCACTCACCCGTCACACACAATCCAAAGCCCCTCTTGTCGGTGAGCTTCCACTTCCAGGCAACAGTCGGATGCACCATTCAATTTTCAGCGAAGTCGGCGATGTTGGATAAATGCGTAGTGGGAGACGACGGGGAGAGCATGAGATTAAAAGGCGTGCTTCCGGACATGGTGGGAGAGAGTGAGTGGAGCAGCTTCTCAACAAGGGAAAGGAGATGCGAGGAATAAGATCCGACAGCCGTGGGGGAGAGAGAGACGATGTGAGGGATCGAGCTCTCACTGGTAGCCATGTGAGAGGGTACTGAATCTGCAGCAGAAGGGATGGGGGAGATTTTGATTTCCCCTTCGATTACACCATAAAATCGATGTAGATTATGTCTCATAATCGATCTCAATATCCTTATTCATTCTTTGAAAATTGAAACAATCTTTCAACGAACGAAGAATGAGGAAGAAGTCAGGTTTGTATTATTTTGTTTTTATTTTTTTGTTTGTTTTTAAATCCTTTCATCTTTTAGTTTAGCTTGTTTTATATTAAAAGAAGTAAGGGTAGTTTTGTAATTTCTCACACTTAACTGAACTTTTAACGAAAACCTACCAAGGGTGGTTGATTGCTAACGGAATCATTCTAAAGGGTGGTTTTTGATTAATTATACATATAAAGGGTGGTTTTAAGCAATGTAGCGTATTTAAGGGGTGGTTTTCTGCAGTTTACCCTTCTTGAAAATATGGATAAGCCCATAGTGCATTGCTAAGCTCGTAATGGGCTAGCTATTTTTCTAATTAGAATAAGAAATTAAAATCAAATTAATCTTGATTAGAATAAGAAATTATTACTTATAATAATACGTATTAAAATAAATCTATACAATGATTAACAAAATATTTTTAATTACGATGTAATAAAATTAATAAATGAGAAATTAGAGGGAATGCGAGATGATGCCTAGACTTTCCAACGAATAGAGTGACATCTTCTACGTTTAAATCCCTTGTTTAACTTGCTTATATTTCCATTATTTGATTATTAGTGTTACATAACATGAGTGAACATTCGCTTTTATAATTAAAGTAAACAATTTGTATTTAATTTATTTATTTTAGGTATAATATTAAACATTTGCAAGTGCCCATGGATGCGCGACCCGGTGCGACAGATGATCGAGTTTCAAGACGTTCAAACCATGAAGCGGGCTTAATTCAACTCACGTCCGTAACACCGGGTAAATATTTGGGGTAAAACTTGTCCCAAGCTCGACCCAACCCACGCTTACCCGGGTCTAGCGGAAATGGATATAGTCATATAGAAGTTATCTGAGTTTGGTTGGGTTTTTTGGACATAGTTTGTTGGACTTCATAGGATTGTGAAGAGGGAGGATGGTTAATTTGGTAAGGTGTGCGTAGGGCTGTTATATGAGCTGAACAGCTCGAGCTCGGCTCGGGATCGACTTGAAAAAAGTTCGGCTCGAGCTCGTTCATTTACTAAAACAAGCCGAGCTTGAACAAAAAAGAAAGCTCGTTTAAAAATTGAGTTCGGCTCGACTCGAACTCGTTTAACAAATGAACAAGTTTGAACATGTCAAGCTCTGCTCGAACACCCCTAGGTGTGCGTTTAGCATACAACTATACAAAGAGAGTAAAGGTGGGCCTAGTGTTGCGATCGACAAAGCCCATTTCCCCTTATATCATCAGAGACCGGGATCACACATATAGGCCCATTAGTACAAACCAGTAACGGATTTGGATCTAGAAATTCGGTTTTTGCTTATGCATTCACGGTAAATATTATGAGTAAGATGCGCGGGATAGGATGCAATGAAGGAGCAATATCGGTAAATACATTCCTACCACTACGCAACTTGCAGATGTGTTCACAAAGGTTCTTCCTTCGGCTCAACAGAACCTCCTTCTCTCCAAGCTCGGATTGTTTCACCCTCCAGCTTGCGGGGGCCTGTTGGATACTCCTTCTACCGACATCAAGGTGAAGAAGAAGGGATGATTGGCGCCAATTCAGATTGCCAGATGCTCAGTTACAAAGTTGTTAGAAGTTGTTGTTTGTTTGTTAACAACTAGTGAGTGAGTGGTTGTGGTTTTCATCTATAAATACAGATTACCATTGTAGTTTTGTAATCAATGAATTCAGTTCAATAAACACAGTTCTTCGGTTCTTCCCCCTTAATTTCTCTCTCGGTTACTCCTTGTAACAGGTCGTATAGGGGGATAGTCGTATGCTGTGTAGGGGTTCTTGGACGAGTATCCTTTATCGTTTCCTAATTTTCTAAAGCTCGTTTTCAATACTCATCTATTCCAATGCTTTGCTCGACGTTTTTTTTTCTCCGTGTGTGTTTTCTTTGTGTCTTGCTTCTTCTTTTTTTTTAAATTTAGATGACAATTTTAGGTCTCACAAAAAATATTGTAGTCGAGAAAAGAATGCGTATAAATTCATCTCCCAAACCCTGTTATTATTAGTAAAATATATTAGGATTTTTGTTGTGTATTCATGGTAAATATTAATGAATTAAAGGTTAGCAACATCTATTTCATCACGGCGTGATTGATCAATTCATCCAAGTTAAATAAAAATATATTATAAATTAGATTAGAGAAATCATAATCTTTAAAATTTCTGTGTGTATAGATATGTATCTCATGCATATATTTGCATTTGTTTATACTTCAACTTAATTGTAGCAATGAAAAATATTATTAATAATATATTTAAGACTCAAATTTTAACCTAATAAAAAAATATACATAGCAAATATACCAAGTAAGTAAATATTCCACATGCTTCATAACTTGGATTCAAAAGCTAAATATCAAGGAATTAATAACAAACCATATAGTATATGCAGATGGAGGTTCCCCTTTTGCTCTTTTCAAGGGCAAAAACCATTCAACCACTTTTTACTTCACATCATATATATATATATTAATTGGCAAATTAACATTTTTTGAGATATATATCCTAGAGAGAATTAAGTAGCCAAGCCATTGGCAAGCCTTGCTCTCAGCTCCTTCCTTAGGATCTTTCCTGATGGAAGCTTAGGAATCGACTCCTCGAAAAACACCCTTCCGATCCTCTTGTAGAACACCACCTGCCATCCGAAACATCACACCGCTCAGATCGATCTCATATATATGCCCTTGAAATCAACTATATGGACTCATCTTGATACTATTTGAACTTGGAATGTGATTGATCTCTAGAAGATGTTACTATCATTGAATGTTCTTGCTTAATCACCTTCCTTTTCTTTTAGTCTTGATGGAAATTTGAAAGTTGGTTTTATGATTATGACATGAAAGATGGGTACTAATTACTAGGGCCTGTTTGGTGCACTATAGATTAATCTAGCTCAAAATTAAAATCCAGGTAAATTTTTTGACGAAATTTGAGAAGGATCCTATGAAGCTTCATTGTTCTCTGGGATTGGTTTTGGGCCTTTTCTGCACAACTTAGGTAGAAGGCGAAGAAGGCTGCCTTTCGAAGGGTCTGAGCCGTCAGTGAGATACCACTTTGGAAGAGCTAGAAGTTTTGTGGATAGATTAAAAGAGTAAATCCTTGTTTGGCATGAAAAATTGAATAGAGTTTTGTAAAACTATTTTTTCGAAAATCGCGAAAAGCTCTAATAAGTTTGTGCCAAACGGGCCCTATGCCAAGCTCTTTAGTTTAATGACCAATTAATACCGTCTATGAGTTAGGTTTAGGGTTTTGTCCTTTGTTTGTGTGGACTTGTGGTGGGTGCAACTACACAAAGTCACAAATTAACTATGAAGAAACATCAAGAAAAGGACACAAATCCATAAGAGCAGCTGAGATAGACCGGCTCTTTATTTTCAAGATGTGGTTGGATTTGTGCAAAGTTGGACCATATATTGAAGCAATGTTATGTTACTAACTTCATATGTAACGTTCGGTACTTACTTGTTTCGAGACGTATTGCTTGATGTCATCCTCGGTGATCTGCGTTCCATTCGACTTCACCACGAATGCAACCGGGATTTCCCCTGCAGCCTCATCCTTCATTCTGAATCACAAATCATGAAAACCATCAATCAATTTGCTTTTCTTTGTATTGATATCCGAAAGGACCGAAAC
This sequence comes from Persicaria tinctoria, assembly GCA_037127255.1. Taxonomy (NCBI): domain Eukaryota; kingdom Viridiplantae; phylum Streptophyta; class Magnoliopsida; order Caryophyllales; family Polygonaceae; genus Persicaria; species Persicaria tinctoria. The sequence continues at coordinate 4,334,935 of JBANSL010000016.1, read as the reverse complement.
TTTGTGTTACATGAAGATAGTTAAGAGCTTTAGATTACCCAACAACAGCAGCATCCGAGATGTGGGGATGGTTGATCAAAAGGCCTTCGAGCTCGGCTGGGGCGACCTGGAAACCCTTGTACTTGATCAACTCCTTGAGCCGGTCAACAATGAAGATCTCGTCGTCGTCATCCACCAATCCTATGTCGCCGGTGTGCAACCATCCATCCTTGTCAATCGTATTCGCGGTTGCTTCCGGGTCATTCACATATCCTGCTCGAGTTTGACCAAAATAGATTACTTATTGACTATCGAAGTCTGACAGGACTAATGGCTGAGGATTGTATGCACATCTGTACAGTCTGTACTTGTACTAAAAGAGCGACACATAAGGCTAATAAGATTTCATTTTAAAACCAATCAGTAATCAAAAGAGTAGATGACCATTGACATTCTTTCTATAATCAATGTGAAATGTAACTCTCATATCTCAACAAAACCTAACCTAAAATGGTTTAAGGGTGTAAACTAGATGAGGAGATGTAAGGTGGGTAGGTGGGCAAACCTTTCATGATTTGGCTTCCTCTAATGCAAATCTCTCCAGGCTGGTTTCGTGGCAAGGAAGCTCCGGTGTCTGGATCGACAATTTTCAATTCCGCGTTTCTGACAACTGTCCCACACGCGCCTGACTTCACCTCCAAAGGCTCCTTGGCAAACGCTAAGCACATTGCCAGCACTGGCCCTGCTTCTGTCATTCCATATCCCTGTACGCACATTCATATATAAGTATAAGCTTGATGGTCTACTTCTCTCATTATTACTTGGGCTATCTTGTTTCAATCTGAATGAGACCTAACTACAAAATGGACTAGTGGATTACCTGGCCAAGAACGGCTTTGGGGAGCTTAGCTCGAACGGCATCCTCTAGGTCCTTGCCCACAGGGGCGGCACCAGACATGATTGTGCGGATGGAAGAGAGGTCATATGAGTCGACGAAGGTGCACTTGGCTAGGGCGAGCACAATGGGAGGGACGAAAGGGGCGATGGTAACCTTGTGCTTCTGCACTAGCTCCATCATCGTCTTGATCTCGAATTTGGGCATTATCAGAATCGCGGAACCCACCCTCAGTGCGCAAAGCAGCACCGAGTTGAGGGAGTAGATATGGAAGAGTGGCAGGACGCACAAGACTGCATCCTCATCGTGAAAGTACAGGTTCGGATTCTCCCCGTCTACCTGTTGCGCCACGCTCGTCACCAAGCTCTTGTGCGTCAACATAACTCCTGCAATGAGCAATGTATATAAGTACATAATTCGTTATCACAAAATTTTAAACTATTATGAGTATTGTTATACATTTACTATACAATAATGGTCAAATATATATTAGATTTACCTACGTACATTATACTATAAATATACACTATAGGCATGTTACTTTAGGAACATGTGACATTGTTTGATAGGGCCAATCACATCAAATTAGTAGGGACATTTGACCCTACAATTAATTAAATTTAATTAGTTAAATACGTATGTACTAGGGGCATTAATTAATTTCCGACCCTAAAATTAATTAAATTTAGTTAAATACTCCCTTCGTTAAGAAAAACACGTCGTTTTATGAGTAAAATCTTGTTAAGAAAAATATGTCGTTTTAGATATTTTGGTGTTCACCTTTCAAAATTACTCTTGTAAGGGTAAGAGATTTATTGGTTGTAGTTTTCAATAAAGTGAAAAATTAAAGTGATAATTAGGGGTATAAGTGTATTTTTGTTTGATTTTAAGTTACTTTCTTAAAAAATGTGTAGATGTCACATGTTTTAATTAACGGAGGGAGTATATACTAGGGACATTTGATCCTACAATTAATTAAATAGAATTAAATATTTTGAATATTTTAATGTTTATTTTACGCAATTGTTATTGTAATTATTGATAAATAGTTTTGTAGTTTTTGAGAAATAATATTGAAGGAGTGATCACTCAAAAGTATACAGATTTTCTCCGGTAATTACCATAAATAGTAATCAAATAAAAAACTTTTTCCCCAACAAAATATATAGTTTTTTTTTAAATGAATTGTGTCATTTTTGAAACATAAATTTTCGACAAAATATATAATTTTCTGAAAATTTTTATTCTCATTCTCTTCAAAAAGATAATTTTAGTAAAATTAATTTTCCATTTTTTCAAAGATGGAAATAATAATCACATATTCTCTCTGATCTGAAATAGCCGATATTTGACCTTTCAACACATTTATTTAAAATTTAATAAAATATTAATTTTTAATTAAATTTCTTAAATATAAATTGATATTTATTATTATTAATTATGAAAATTTATTAAAATTATAATAATCATATTTTATATAAAGAAAATTTATATAATTATTCTCTATTTGAAATAAACTTTGATCCATATAGATATTTTTTTTTAAAGTATACCACTTATTTCGAAAAATTATTTAATTGACAAAAAAAATCCAAGAGGATTTATTGACAAAGGTCCACACCATCAAGTGTAAACTTCTCAATGCATTTAATTTACCTTTGGGAAGTCCGGTGGTGCCGGAGGAGTACGGCAGCGCCACCACATCGTCCGGCAGGATCTCGACATCCTTCGGCATCTCCGCCTCATCCACCGCGGTCAACTCCGCGAACGCCAAACAACCTTCCGGCACAGGCTCATCGACAACCACAACCTGCACCCCGTTCTCCGCAGCGTACCCCATCACCTTGCCGGCAAAGGCCGACATTGTCACGATCACCTTCGCCTTGGACGCCCGGGCCTGCTTCTCGATCTCCGCCGGCGTGCAGAGCGGGTTGGCAGTGGTGCTGACGGCGGCGAGGTAGGAGGCGCCGAGGAAGGCGAAGACGAACTCCGGGCAGTTCTGGAGGCAGAGCATGATCACGTCGCCCTTGGCGATCCCGAGGCGGCGGTGGAGGCCTGCGGCGGCGCGGCGCGAAGTCAGCTCCACCTCCGCGTAGCTGAAGATCCGGCCGGTGGGGCCGTGGATGATGCAGGGGCGGGAGGCGAACTCGGCGACGCGCTCGAAGCAGTAGCTGTGCAGCGGGAGGTGGTTCGGGATCTCAATCTCCGGCAGCTTCGATTTGAAGATGATCTCCTCCATTGCTAATCACTGCGTGATGATCGATCACCGCCGGAAATTTAAATTGAAATCAAAATTGAAATCTGAAATTGAAATTAGGTTGAATTGATTTGTTGATTGATAGGGAGATTTGGGGGTTTAGGCTCCCTGAGATTTGGGTGGAGATTTGGTGAATGGTAATATAGAGAGAGAGATCGGTAGGTGGTGGGAGGAGCTGGTGAGAAGGACTTGTTTGGTATTAAATCCATTGTGAGGGGTAAGACAGGGGATCCACAACTGTTTTGGAGGGAAACAATTGCAGGTTTTCCCACAGGGCAGTCACCGAAGCTCGGTGAACAACCAATGGGAGAAGGCCACGTATGATGTGGCACATCTCGGTTGAATGGTTCGGGCTATAGGTTCGGTTGGCGCCTTGGTGGAACTGGTCGTGGCTGGGGTTGGTGAACTGATAAATTTATGCCGATGCAGCCAACATATAATTTAATTTATTTAATTAGATCAAGTTTAGTGTACCTCTATAGGTGAAGTTTGCCACCCGTACTTTGACTTCGACAACCCAATTAAACTTTTTTATTTTATTTGTGGTACATTTCAATTCAATATTATTCAAAAAATTATAAAAAATATTTTAATTAATTAAACTATAGAAAAAAACGTACTAAAAAGTTAATTAAAAAAATTAACTTTAAAAATACAATTTTTAACACTTTAAAAAAAACTTACTAAAAAGTTAAACCACTTGTATATTTGATTGAGAGAATATGAAGTATGAACATTTAAAAATTACACAATCACTGGTCTTTTAATATGATGTTTTTGTATTTAATTTGACCTTATATTAATTTTCATATGATTTGCCTTGAAAACTTTAAAATGAGAGATAATATTATTCAATTCGATAATTATATTAGAATTTGTATTTGTTAAAAAGAAACACCAAGAAGATATATAATTTTAACAGCTAAAAACGTTTTTTTTTATAGACACTCGTGTTGTAAAATAGATACTCCACTCCTTAGACCTTTTTGAAAGATTTTTTTTTTTTTTGTTGTTGTTGTCAAAATTAGTGGTTTGGTCTATTTCTTACTAGATATGTCTAATAAAAGAGTTAAAAATACGGGTTTGATTTCGGTGCAATACTTCACCATCAAGTTAGTTTTCTCCTCATAGATTTTATTTTTAGGAAAAAAATAAATAAATTTGACTGGGATGAACCCCAAAGAAGGAGGCAATTTTTACCATCCACCCATCTTTTGATGGTTAGGATTTATTAAACTTCACTCTACATTACATTACTTGAGGGGAGCCGAATTCTAAAAATACTACGCATCTCATAGAGAAATACTCAATTTCCAAGATTTAAACTCTGAATCTCAAACAACCCATCACATTTTTTATTATATACTGTAGATTTTTTAAATAATTTCCAACTCTGACATACTTTGTGGACATTATCTATCAACGATCTTTTACCCTCCCTCCTTCAAAATTTTTACCATCCACCCATCTTTTGATGGTTAGGATTTATTAAACTTCACTCTACATTACATTACTTGAGGGGAGCCGAATTCTAAAAATACTACGCATCTCATAGAGAAATACTCAATTTCCAAGATTTAAACTCTGAATCTCAAACAACCCATCACATTTTTTATTATATACTGTAGATTTTTTAAATAATTTCCAACTCTGACATACTTTGTGGACATTATCTATCAACGATCTTTTACCCTCCCTCCTTCAAAATTTAAAAGGCAATAGTGTATTTATTAACAAATATATATGTATAATTATTAGTCTAATCATCACCTCTTAAAAAAATTAGTAGGGCGTCACAACATTATATTACATACATTTTTTTTTAGCAACATTACATACATATAATTATGAAGCAACTAGCGTAGTTCAAATCCGAGGACTAAATAATCAAGTTTGAGTATTGTAAATTAATTGAAGGTTAAGTAAGTTGATTGGATTGGGTGTGAGGGGGTGGTGGGCCCCGGGGCTGGGGGCGTGGTGGTCACGTTTGACCGGGGAGGCCACCAGGCAACGCCACGTAGGATTTCACCAACCACGGCGATTGCCATGTTTGTGAGAGGCCGGTCGCCGTCGGGGGAGTTGGTGAAGGAGGTGAGATTTCCGCGCTTGTGTGTGCATGTTTTTTTTTTTAATATAAGCGAAATTTCGCATGGTGTCCACGAACTTTTGCAAATTCTGTGTGGTGTATAAAGTTTTGAAAAATTCCGTGTGGTGCCCACGAACTTTTGTCAAAGTCTACATGGTGTCCACGAGTTGTTTCAAGAGTTTATGTGATAACAATAATGGGTTTTAATATTGAAAAATTGAGATTAAAAATTATATAATTGTACATTCTTTGGAAAACACTTAACAAGATTGTGTAAGTTTGAATCTTTTTAAAAACTAATTTTTTATATACATTTTCTTACCTATAAACTAACCAAATTTTTTCCTCAAAAATCTTACACGTTTAATTTTTATTTGTTCTTAATATTTAGATTTTATTTATAAGGAAATGAGTAAAAAATAATAAGAACTATGTAGTAATATTATCTATTTACATTGAACCAATATTAATAGAAAATTTGAAAATTACAAGAAGATATACACATACACTTTTCCACATTAAAACAATTTTCATATGAGATAATTTGTGTAATACACAATTAAAAGTTTTACATTTTAATTGAGTATTAAAAATAGGAAAATAGTATGACACCACATTCTTAAATGCCCAATTTTTATTTTTATAAAATTTGATAAGTAAATAATTAGCTCTAAAATACGATTTATAAAATTAAATTGGTTAAATTTAGTTTTAACAAAAAATTAAATTTTGGGAATTTATAATGTCACACCACGTTATTAAATTCTTCAACTCCGGTTACTAAGTCAAAAAATTCACCGAAAATTATTTCATATGAAAGTTGGTTTAATGGGGAAAAGTGTCTATATCTTCTTGTAATATTTGAAATTTTGTATAAATTTTTTTCCAATGGTGAATGGGTAATACTCCGTAGTTATTTTTTTCCCTCATTTCCTTATAAATAAAAAATAAATATTGAGAACAAATAAAAATTAAAGATGTAAGATTTTTGAGAAAAAAATTGGTTAGTTTATCTCTAAGAAAATTTATATAAAAAAAACTAGTTTAAAAAAATATTCAAACCAATACTCTCAATCTTGTAGAGTATTATTCCAAATTATAATGTACAATAATATAATTTTTAATCTCAATTTTTCAACATTAAAACTCATTATTGTTATCACATAAACTTTAAAAAAACCTCGTGGGCACCATATGGACTTTTGCAAAAGTTCGTGGGCACCACACGGAATTTTTCAAAACTTTTTACACCACGCGGAATTTATAAAAGTTTGTGGGCACCATGCGGAATTTCCCTTAAAATAATTTACTTATTTTGGTAGAATTAAAATTATTTATTTCTTCCTCTTGTTCTAATTTTAGGCTACGCCATTTCACCTACTTCGACTAGAAAATTGGTCGGTCCCACCCTTTTCGTGTTGTGGATTCCGTCATCACTGCGAGTTGCGGGTTTTTTTTTTCATAAAAAAAAATAAAATTTAAGACGAATATAATAATGATAATTGATTAAAAAAAATATAAATCAAAATTATTTATCAAAATTTTCATAGAAATCTCGCGTCTTTTTTTCAACTTAAAAAATGCTGAATTTCTATTAAAAAAATAAAAATTAAACTATAAAACACATATTGAATCCACATTTTATAATAAATGCATTTTTTTATGAAAATGCATAATGTAATACTTTCTTTTTATTTTGTAGAAAAATTAATAAGATGCAATATAAAATGGCATTTTATGTATTTTCTTTTTTTCCGAGAACATGCCCATCCAGAATCTAGCGGACTTGTTCTAAAATGCATAATGTAACACACCTGCTATCTCCTTCCACACTCTCTCACACCCTCGCCGATGAATCTCTCTCACACACACACATCCGCTTCTTCAATTCCACGCACTACAAGGTACAGTAAGATGCATGTTAGAAACACGTCTCACCTATTTTACAAAATACAAAAAGTATTATATTATGTGTTTTTATCCAAAAAAATAAAAATAATATCAGTTCAATTCGTACGTGTTATATATGTTTTTATAGAGACATATACCTATGCATTTCCTATGCATCTGTTGAGCTAAGCATCTACATTTGCATTTCATTTCTAACAAACTTCTACATTTAGTTTTCTTGTCCTTTTGCAAATAAGGTAGCTGGCATTGTGTTGTGTCATGTGATTGAAGAACACATGTGCCTGGACTATATATTGGATGCTGCATCCATTCTGGTTTTTTGTAGGGTTTTAATGAATGAAATGAGGTCCTACTGGCGGCCTCCTTTTTCTGTAATCCCAAAATGGATTTTGTTCTAAGAAGCTCCCACATCATGCTCCATATTTGATTCTTCCTTTCTTCTGTTTGTTTTCCTTCTTCTGTCATAGATCACACACCCTGTGTGTGTGTGTGTGTTGTTTAGCTTACAACAGCTAAACTTTTCATGGTATCAGAGCGAGCAGGTTGGTACACCGATTTGTGAGTTTCTTTACAGCTACATTACCTGAAGGAAGAGTCTACCTAATCATTGCTCAAGATGGCTGGAGCGAGCAGGTTTATGTTTATGGATTCTAGCAAGCAGCTGTGGGATGATATTGTGGAGAGATTCGGTCATAGTAATGCTCATTTGATTTTTCAAATCAAAAGGAAACTGAGCAATGTGACTCAAGGAGGAATGTCCTTGCCTGATTTGTATAATACCTTGAAAAGACATTGGGATGAATTGCAAGTGTTGGAAGGAATCCCTGAATGCACTTGTGGAGTGATGACACGTTGCACTTGTGACTTGAAGAAGAAGCTAATTGAGATTCAGAGCACCAACAGGGTGATACAACTACTAATGAGCCTGAATGATGGGTATAAGGCAGCTAGGAACCAAATCCTTGCAATGGATCCCTTACCAAACATAAACCGAGCGTATTACATACTCCAGCAAGTTGAGAAAGGGAATGATGCTTCCTCAAGTTCTCAGTCTAACAGTGTGGATGCTAGTGCCTTTTCTGTAAACAAAGGAGGACAAGGCTTTAAGCCAAGGCCTCCAATGGGAAATAGCTCTACATGAAGCAGTTCTGGAAGTGGAAATTATGGGAATTCCTTTGTAAAGAAGGATTGGAAGAAGATTAAGGCAGAGAGAAAGTGCAACCATTGTGGCAGGAATGGTCACAGAGCTGAAGAGTGCTTTAAGCTCCATGGAATACCAGAATGGTTCAAGGAGTTGAAAGATAAGGAGAGAACATGTTCATTGCCCATGAGAGGTCCATTAGATGATAATGGACAGATCAGAGATGGAGGAGAGGGGCAGATGGATAGTGCCATGGTGAATGTAGTTTTCCAAGAGGTCATGAGAAAGATGAAGGCAAGAAACAACTCTGAAAGTGCTTTTGCCAACTTTGCAGGTAAAATTCTTGATTCTAATGCCAATGCTGCTATTTCTAATAATCTCATGACTGAGTGGATAATTGACACTGGAGCTAGTGACCATATGATTGCTGATTCTAGTCACCTTATGGATAAGGTGAGGTTAAGCAAGCCAGTTCTTATTGGGCTTCTTGATGGCTCTATAAAGGCAGTTATAGAAATGGGAAGAATGTAGTTAACAGAATCTGTAACTCTTGATGATGTTTTGATTGTTCCAGAGTTCAAACATAGTTTATTATATGTGGGAAAGTTGTTAGATGACAATGATTTGAATGCTCTCTTCACTAGAACTCATTGCTTCGTACAGGACCCTGGAACGTACTAAGAAGGTTGTGCTGAGTGGGCAGAGAAGACATGGCTTATACAAGGTCATTTCTCCAGGAGATGGTGCTCAATACATAAGTGCCAGAGAGAAAGTAGCAGTTTATTTCCTAGCAGTTGTAATAAGGTCATTGCTGGCATTGATTTAGCTCATGCAAGACTTGGGCATACTTCAGTTTCTAAGTTGAGACATATGCATATGTTTAATAGCTCTTCCTTGAATGAATTTCATTGTGAAACCTGCTCTCTATCTAAGCTGCATAGACTTCCTTTTGAGAGAAGTTTTAATATTGCTTCTAATGCTTTTGATCTTGTTCATATGGATCTGTGTGGTCCCTACAAGGTACCCACTTATAATGGATGTCAATACTTTCTCACTGTGTTGGATGATCACACAAGAGTCACTTGGACCTTCTTGCTTAAGAGCAAGTTAATGGTGTTTCAGGCAGTATGTAATTTTATTTCTTATGAGAAGAATCAATTTGGTTGCTCAGTGAAATGCATAAGAACAGATAATGGGTCAGAATTTATACAGCTCAAGATGAGTGAGTTCCTAGCTTCTGAGGGGATTTTGCATCAGAAATCAGTGCCCTATACTCCACAACAGAATGGGAGAGTGGAGAGGAAGCACAGACATCTTATAGAGACTGCCAGATTTATGAGGATTCATGGTAATCTTCCTATCAGATTTTGGGGAGTGTGTGTGTTTGCTGCTACACACATCATCAACAAACTGCCTGTTGATATCTTAAAGTGGAAATCACCCTATGAGAGACTCTTCAAAAGGCCTCCTAATCTTGATGAGCTTAGAGTGATAGGATGCCTTTGTTACATCCCAGTGGCTCACAGTAAGAGAGATAAGCTGAGTGCTAGAGGAAGGAGGTGTGTATTCCTTGGATACCCTCATAGTGAAAAGGCCTACAAGGTCTGGGATGTTATTGATAACTGCTTGGTTATAAGCAGAGATGTGATTTTTAGAGATGATGTATTTCCTTTCAAGGAATTTGCAAATGGAAGGGTAGCAGAAATTGAGGTACAAGCCCCCTCCCTACCACTTGTTAATCCTGCTCCAGATTTTCCTGAATTTGTGAGCAACTTCCACCACCAGACCCAAGATTCCTCACCTTCCTTGAATTTCCAAAATCCACAAGAGCCAACACCCTCACAAAATTCTCAAACTAACTCTCAAATAAATGTACAGGACTCACTCAGTCCATCATCATCCAGCTCTCAAACACATATGTCGCCACAAATCCTACAGGATCTAACTAAATTCCCTCCTCTCAGAAGAACCACAAGACAAACAGCTTTACCCAAAAGATTACATGACTATGTTGGGCCTAGTGCCAACAGAAACCAATCCTTATCTACTTTCTTTCTGGCCACATGCCTAGAATCATAACATCCTCTCAGTACACCCTTTATTGAATCATTTGCCAACATGGCAAGCATCCAGGAACCTTACTTGTACTCTCAAGCTGCTCAGAGTCCTGAATGGACTAAGGCAATGGAATCAGAAGTAAAAGCCCTTGAAGAAAATGAGACATGGGAATTGACTGAGCTTCCTCAGGGCAAGAAAGCCATAGGGAGCAAGTGGGTCTACAAAGTTAAGTATAGACTAGATAGAACTGTTGAAAGATTTAAGGCAAGGTTAGTGGCAAAGGGATACAATCACATTAAAGGGAAGGACGACAAGCATACATTCTCACCTGTTGCTAAGTTCCCTACAGTGAGAATTTTACTGGCTTTAGCTACTGCTAAGGAGTGGCCATTAGATCAACTTGATGTGAACAATGCCTTTCTACATGGGCATCTTGAAGAAGAAGTTTATATGCAACCTCCTGATGGTTATGAGCTCCCTAAACCAGGCTTGGTGTGCAAGTTAAAGAAATCTATTTATGGGCTTAAGCAAGCCTCAAGACAGTGGAACATGGTACTGTGCAGGTTTCTTATTAGCCTTGGTTATAAACAGTCAATGAAGGATTATTCATTGTTTGCCAAGGTGGTTCCTAAGGGAATTGTGACTGCACTGGTGTATGTTGCTGATTTGTTCATCACTGGTGATGATGAAGAAGAGATTATAGCAACCAAGGAAGCTCTACATAAGGCCTTTACCATTAAGGATTTAGGCATGGCTAGATATTTCTTGGGATTAGAAATAGCCAGGACTAATGCTGGTACCTATTTACATCAGAGGAAGTATGTGCTAGACATTTTGCATGATTGTCAACTGTCTGACTGCAAGGCAGCTCCTTTTCCCCTTCCAAGAGGTCTGAAGTTATCTACAAACATTGGAGAGCTCTTGACAGATCTAAAAAGGTACAGGTTGCTATTTTTGAATCTTACTAGGCCTGATGTTACTTATGCTATTCAACACTTAAGTCAGTTCATGCCTGGTCCAAGAAAGCCACACTATGAAGCAGCCTTGCACATAGTCAGATATCTGAAGGGAATTATCTCAGTTGGATTATTCTATCCAAAGGATTCTTCACTCATGGTTCAAGCATAATGTGATGCTGAATGGGGCTCTTGCCAATTCAGTGCTCGTTCCCTCACTGGATATTGTGTATTCCTTGGGAATTCACTAATTTCATGGAAAACTAAGAAGCAGACGACTGTTTCTAGATCATCAGCAGAAGCGGAATATAGGAGCATGTCAATGACTACTAGTGAGTTGATTTGGGTCCATGAAGTACTGCATGCTCTCAAGGTTATAGCTCCTCTGCCAATTCCCTTATTTTGTGACAATAAAGCTGCCATTTACATAGCAGAGAACCCTGTTTTCCATGAAAGAACCAAACACCTACGAATTGATTGTCACTTTGTTAGAGAGCAGATGCAAGAAGGCTTTGTGCATCCTCAACATGTGAGGACTGGAGTTCAATTAGCAAACATCTTCACCAAGCCTTTGGGAGAAAGACAACACTCTTTCCTCTCTTCCAAGTTGGGACTTGTTGGTTTTCACCCAAGTCCAACTTGAACCGGGGGGGGGGGGGGGGGGGGGGGGGGGGTAGAGACATATACCTACGCATTTGCTGAGCTAAGCATCTACATTTGCATTTCATTTCTAACAAACTTCTGCATTTAGTTTTCTTGTCCTTTTGCAAATAAGGTAGCTAGCATTGTGCTGTGTCACGTGAAGAACACATGTGCCTGGACTATATATTGGATGTTGCATCCATTCTGGTTTTTTGTAGGGTTTTAATGAATGAAATGAGGTCCTACTGACGGCCTCCTTTTTCTCCAATCCCAAAATGGATTTTGTTCTAAGAAGCTCCCACATCATGCTCCATAGTTGATTCTTCCTTTCTTCTGTTTGTTTTCCTTCTTCTGTCATAGATCACACACCCTGTGTATGTGTTGTTTTGCTTACAGTAGCTAAACTTTTCAGTTTTTTTTATTTTTTGAAGAAAAAAATAGTATTCAGGGTTCGTTTGGATGATTGATTTGTCATCCAAATGAGCCCTTATTTCGAAAATTGAAAAAAAGATGCGGTTTCAATATGTGTTCTATAGTTTTGAATATTTTGACAAATACAGTATATAGTTTTGGTTTGAGCTTCAAATTGAATAATTTATAAACTCGAAAATAATAGTTGGGGAAAAAATGCGTACACCCCATTCACTTTTTATGAATGTTGTTGTTGACTTGAATAATTTTTTTTAAAAATCAAAACTTAATCCTTTTGTTTCTTTGTAATCGGACTTTTATAATCTATATAATAAAGATTACATAAAGTATTTACATATAATAGGTATGAAATTCAGAAAATAAAGTGGATAGTGATTAGACCTGTCAAACGGGTTATTCAGGTCAGGTTCGGGTAGGGTCACTTTGGGTCTCGGGTAAGACAGGTCTCGGGTAAAACGTATTTTGGATATTTTCTGGTTGACTCGAACCTGTGTTTGATCGGCTTTCAGGTCGATTTCGGGTTTGTCAATTTTTCTTTTTTTTAAATAAAAAAATCATGATTTGATAATTTTGCGATAAAATTTAATTATATATATAAAAAATTAATTATATATAATTATAAATCAACCGGTTCAATCGGGTAAATCGGGTCAAAATTATCGGGTCAATCGGGTCGAAACCCAGATTACCCGGAAAATTTCCGGTTTTTGGTTTCGAGTCGAAAAAAAATTCCGGGTCAAAATTTCCGGGTTCGGATCGAAAATTTTCCGAGCGTTCGGGTCGGGTTGTGTTTTGACAGGTCTAATAGTGATAGACCAGAATCATTACAAAGAGTTAATTAAGCTTGTTACTTATCGACGAATCCCTTCGAGCTAGGGGCGGAGGGAGGGGGGCATGAAGTGGCTCGAGCCCCCCTTGGGTCGGGGGAAATCGTAAAAAAAATAAAATATGTATTCTTTGTAATTTTTGATAATTTCAGGGTTAAAAGAAGTTAAAAATAATAATAAATCAATAAGTATGTCTAGCTTAATTGGTATGAAGTATGAATTTGAATAATGATGTCTTGTTCCTCTGGCTTCATTTTATGGATTTTTTTTTCCCGGCTCCGCCCCTGCTCCAAGCCCGTTGTTTTCATGTACAGACAATAAAAGTTCGATTACTCTGTAAAAATGGATACATCACAACAAAATAATGTTAGTGATGAAAGGCCAAATCAATCCACAACGTTTCGCAAGTTAAAGGTCCACAAATCAATATATATATTTTTATTAATTGATCCACTATTATGTATGTTGTGTACCATCACAGTCAAGCATGGTTAACCGTCTCAATCTAAATAAAACAAATATTTTTTTTATTAATTGATCTATTATGATGTGTGTTATGTACTATCACAAAAGTCAAAACCTCAACCAATAAGTACACATTCATACTTGTTAGTCTAATTAATTACCACTAAAGACTTTAGTCTTGGCTTACAGGCTTGTCGATCATGATTTTATGTAAAGAATAATTTGAAGCTATAGAAGAAGCTATGGTCGCTCAAAGTGGTCTCGAGGGTTAGAAACTTTATGTGGCGCTCTGCACATGGGATTCTACCATGTAAAGGGTGTGGTGTGGGGCTGATTGCGCGAGATTCCACTGGTGCTTTGTGCTAGGCGACTGCTAGAACGATCCAATAGGGATCAACGCCACTAATAGCGGAATGTGAGGCGATGATCTGGGTATTGATGTTTGCTCGCGAAAAGGGACTATGAAAGGTGATTGTGGAGACTGATTACAAGCAGTTGGTTCTTCAACTACAAGGAGTGAAACTGATGAAGGGAGCAAAAGGAGTACTGTATACTATTGTGCACGGTCTAGTCTTTAGTCCAGCGACAAGCCACCAGACAGATTCACCCAAGACAATGAATGCTTGAGTATCTACTAATTACACAAATTGTGTCAGTAATGAAATTTGAACCCTTAACCTCTAACAAGGGTTCAACAACTACTATACTAATTTATAGTAATTGGTAAACCTAATGTTATTTTGGAATGTTAAATTGGAATTCCCGCATAGAACCAAACTACCATTCATAACTTACTTAATTTTCAACAACAAAAACAAGACACACTTAATTATCTATTTTAACAATTGCTTTTCAACAAAACAAAAAGAAGAAAACTCTTAATTATCTTTTGGTAAAAATAATCTCGGAATTATTAGCCAAGCTTGTCACCCAGCAACGCCATTGCCGATTCAGCCGAATGTGCAACGGGTGACCTATTTGTAGACCTGCTATTCGGGTCGGGTTATTTCGGGTAAAATGGGTTCCGGGTAGATCCGGGTTGACTTGAACTCGGGTTTGATCCGATTTCGGATTCGTCAATTTTTACTTTTTAAATTAAAAAAAATCATGGTTTGATAATTTTGCGATAATTTTAAAATACTAAAATTAAAGACGTGGTTTATAAGTTCTAGTTAGAGTTGGGCAAAATTTGACCGTAATCGGACCGGGATCGGATCGAAAATTACGGTCTTTGGATCGGACCGGGATCTTACGATCCAGTCCTCGGTCCAAGATTTTTCCATTTCCGGTTTACGGTCCAAGACCGGGACCGGATCGGAATTGGACCGTAAACTTTATCATTTAAAAAGAAAAGAAACAGATCTGTCAAAAAAAAAAAAAAAGTGTGCCCTTTATCTTGATTTTCCAGTACTCTCACGCCTCACCCTCCAAGCCGCCTCTCGCTCGGCGCTCCATCTCTCTCTTCACTTCCGGCGATAGCATCTCACCGTTCAAAGTATGTGCTCTCCGCCTCCCCTTCATTGCCCGCTCGTCGACGGCACAGAGTCTTCAGACCGACCGCCGACGCCAATGAGTTTACATCTCTCTCTTTTCAATTTTTTAGATCTAGGTCTTTTCAACTTTACATCTCTCTCTTTTCAATTTTAGTACAGATCCGGTCCAACCGGTCTTTACGGTCCGCGGACCGGAAAGACCGGGACCATAAGTTCCGGTCTCGGTCCGATCCGCGGTCCAAGTTCTGGGAGATTAAGGTCCACCGGTCTTGTCCGGTCCAGACCGGATGCCCAACCCTAGTTCTAGTGCTTGTAATTATATAATATCTCTGACATGATTTTTATTATTTCGCATAATTTTAAATAAAATTTAAAAATATATAAAATATCCAAATTAAAAAAAATAGAAAAAATAACTGCATTCAATTAGTAAAAAGCATAGAATTTGTTTCAATATTTTAATATTTTTAGAGTTTTTATCTTCATACAAAATGTGATGAAAGATAAAAAATCAAATACTATCGATCGGAAGGAGTATTACACAATACAAATAAATATAAAAGTTTATTTGAAAATGAAAGATCAAGTGATTGTAATTATAAAATGTAATAAATTGGAATCTCCATAAAAAAAAATCATATATAATTATAAATCAATCGGGTTAATCAGGTCACCGGGTCAATCGGGTTACCCGGTCTAAACCCAGATAATCCAAAAAATTACCGGGTTTTCGGGTTTGGGTCGGAAATAATTTTCGGGTTTTGACCAAGAATTTTCCGGACGTACCGGTCGGGTCGAGCTTTGACAGATCTACCTATTTGACACAAATTTATTAGAGTTTTTTAAAGAGTTACGACACAACTTTTCACGATTTTCGAAAAAATAGTTTTAAAAAACTCTATATAATTTGGTATACTAAAAAGAATTTACCCAGAAAGTCTAAAATTTCATCATAAATTCATATCCCAAGCTATATTAATCTCTTAGGGCCAAACAACTTTATAAAATCTCTGCCCGTTTGATTTTTTATTTTTTTTCTCAAATCATTAAATACAGTCAAGCATAGCCTCACATCCTTGACTCATCTGAGGGTTAGGGACGTTTGATATGAGTTTGATTCAAATTAAGGTTTGACTTGAATTTATCTCGAATAGTTTAATATTTTGTGAAATTTTATATTGTGAAATTTATAAAATTTCATCTAAGTTACTTAATCAGTAGTTTGAGCTCATCTTGGAAAAAGGTTTGGCTTAGACACGTCCTCTTTACTAAATAAATTGTGTGAACACGTTTTTAAGTTTAAATAATAATTTAAGGTCGACTCGCTTTGAAACGAGATAAATATAAACATATAACACTCGACTCAAATAACAACAATTCTTGGATAAGACAGGCATGGACTGAGATGCGAGATGAGATTCGCTTCAATCCGTCCCATTTTTTAAAATAAAAAATTAGTTAAAAATTAAGGTAAATTAATTAAAAATTATCCATTTATTTATTAAATTAAGCATTTTATTAATAAAAATTACGTGTATTAGAAAAATTTAGCCTTAATTTCTGGTTTCTTGCATGTACTCGTAATCTCTTGTGGAACTTGAACACTATCAATCCAATATACAAACCTTTTTTCATTTTTATCGTAAAATAATTAAATAAAAATTGTATAATTTCCAAGCCCAATAAAATAAGTCCATTCGAATATTATTTGGGCTCGATATTGGTCCAACCCATCGGGCCTATTGTTTCATTTAGGCCTATTATTAATAAAAGCAATTAGATAAACTACACAACGGGCGTGTTTGGATTCCATTGCATTTTAATTATAATGCAATTATTTTACCTCGTTTTATATGTCTGTTTGATTTTAAAAATAAAAATATCGTAAATATCAAGGTAAAATCATAATTTAGCGAAGTATTTACATAAATTGAGATAAAATAATTGAATTATAATTAATACATCGTGAAATAAAAAAACATCATAATTTAAATACCTTAAAAATGGGGTCAACCAAACACCGCCTTATCATTTTGCATTATAAACATAATGCATTTGGAATCCAAACACACCCAACGGCGAGGTTGGTTATTATTATTATTCGGAAGGGGGTTAGCCGGTTGGGGATCCATGTAGTACTTCGGTTGCCTACTAATTTCTTGTAAAGTTAGTTGGAAGTCTCATAATAATTTAAGCTCCAACCCCGTTCTGAATGGTAAATCTAACGCTATGAAATATAAAATCGTCATTATCCGACCCCGGCCCATGACTATTCGTAACCAATTGAACCCAAGTTATATTAGTCCATTCGAATTTTAAAAACGGACCTTTATATTCACCTGAACATTTAAAAAAAATTATTTTCTATTTACAACTTTTCATTTTCTACCCCCAACAACTAATTTTACTAAACAATGTACTATCTTACTTAGAAATATTTAATATAAATAATTAATCAGTTCCAACTCGTTAACTATTGTACTCAAATAGAGCCTAACCTCTCACCCAAAAAAAAAATAGAGCTTAAGCTAATTAAGCAAAGAAACAAACACGGTTTGATTAACTTTCCGGTTCCGTGTAGCGTACATCGATTCAAACTTACACTCAAAGCCTCCACAAACACGGGCCCCACCTGGCCGATTCCGCCCCGCGTCCCCGGGCCCCACTCCCTAAACCTTATCTTGATTTAAGCCCAAAATCAACGACAAAAACAATACAGTAACTACTTCGTCAAGGATGAATCAACCACGCTCCAAATCCACCCTGCTCGGCCGCCTCCGATCCGCCGTCGACAAACTCCGGATCCTCCTCAGCAGCCCCACCTCCGCCTCGTGGCGACTGATCTCCATGCTCCGCTCGAATCCCCATCCCCGACATCTCAGCCTCAGAGACCGCCGGCCCTCTGGCTTGATCGAGGCCTTCGAAGACGACACGGATGAATCCGTGGCCCGATCGAACGGCTCCACCCCGAGCCGCGTGCTGCACCGGACAACGAGCTCTCCGGTGTCCGAAGAGGATGAGGATGAGGATGTAGATAGGAAGGCGGAGGTGTTTATAGCGAATTTCTACCGGCAGTTGAGATTGGAGAAGCAGGTGTCGCTGGAGCTGAGGTATTGCAGGGGGTTCAGCTTCGGATCTTATTCCGATCGGTCCAATTCGAATCGGTCTCTTGCTTCTCCGAGTTGATCGAGCGATCATCAATATTGGTAGAGAGATATATTATTCGATCGATCTTGAATTGATGAATTTCCATATGAATTGAGGTTTGTTGTATTGTATATTTGTATTCGATCATTTTCATTTGATGCAGCGAATGAGGTAACAACCGACCGAGCCGCGTTAATGGAAACTATTGATCCAAAACAAAAGGTTGTTAATTTCAAGTTGGATGTACATTGTACAGTGTTAGAGAATATTTTTACGTTATTTCCTTAATTAATTAACGGTTCATGAGATGATTGATGCTTTGCTGTATGTACTATTCATCCGATTAAAAAAATTCAATTACTCCGTAATATTTATATACTACTTTTTATTTATTAAGTGATTACTCTTAGGAATATATTAAAAAAAATATCTATAGAGTTTTTAGTATCATTTTGAAGCAGAAGTAAATCACCAATCGACAGGAAATTTGTGCATTGGGAATTTGGGATGAAAGGTGTTAACCGGAGACCAAGACTAACATTAACATGTAAAGATGGGCTAGTAGCAACAGATAATGCTTCATGGCCTCATGGATGCATCGAATTAGCCCACTAATAACAAATAAGTAAGCCCTATAAAATGTGACGATGGGCTTAGGCCTTTAAAATGACAACGAATTGCTTCAATTCATGATCGATTCTATTATTACAGTGTAACCGTATGTGGCGGGTTTAATAAAATGACTAAAATTATAAATAGAGTAAAATTTATAAATTGATGGTAAAATTAGTTAAAATTTTAAATAACAAGATAATGTGAGTATGGAGTACAAATGTGTTTTAACTGTGATAAATAAATTAACAATGTGAAAAGAGGAAGGAGTATGCTTGGGCGGGTTGTAATTTTGTTAAAAGGGAAGGGGTGAAACGGTCCTTTTGATAAATAAACACAAAAAAAAACTCTTTCAAGTAGCTTTTTTTTTTTAATTCATAATTTTAACTATTTTTTATGAGTTTTGGAGTGTTCATAGACCTTTTTAACTTGTTAAAAAAATAAATAGTTCATTTTACTTTTTTTAAATTTTTTAACACTTACAAATGTGGTAAATCCAGGGTTGTTATGTGAACTGAACAGCTCGAGCTCGGCTAGAAAAAGCTAGATTCGAACTCGTTCACTTATCTTAATTCTTAACAAGCCGAGTCTGAACAATTTTAAGCTCGGTTGAAAGCTCAGCTCGTTCGTTTTAAGATCGAATAGCTCAAATTTTATGAAATTTCTAAAATTTTCTTTAAGTTATTATATTGTGATAAAATAAAACTGCTTAAAGCTCGAAAAAAAGCTCGGCTCGAGCTCGTTTATTTATTAAACAAGTCAAGCTTGATAAAAAAAAACTCATTAAAAAATTAAGCACGACTTGACTCGACCTCGTTTAACAAGCGAATCAAACATGAAAATTTTCGGCTCAAATAACACCCTAGTAGGATCCGTACGTTCACTTCTGTTCAATGCCCGGTTTTCAAGTTCAAATCACCTGCAGCCTCCCATACACCCCTATGTGCGACACAAAATTAATTGTGTTAAATATTTATGTTACAAATAACTAATCATATATATTTGGATAATTTTTTCATGAAAAAACATATTTTGAAAAATTTTAAAATTGAAAAGATGATGATTTGATAATAATAATTTTAATTAATATTTTTTTAAATATGTTTTTTCATGAAAAAATTATACAAATATATATGATTAGTTATTTGTAACATAAATATATTTTTTTGAATTTTTTTTTTCATAAATATTTAACACAACTAATTTGATGTTGCATGGAAGAGTGTATATATTTGTGTGGGATCCCACATCGATTTACAGAGGACGATACTATAATGCATTTGATCGGTCCATTTTTTTCACATTTTTATTTCAATTTGTAATTAGTTTTTTTTTTTTAACTTTTAGTTTGAACAAATCCTAGATCTGTCAGGCAAATTACGGATCTAGATTCGTGAGATCCATCCTATTAAGGTTCATATAACACTTACACGTTGTGCATAACTGTATATATATAGTCATTTTTTAAATAAAGAATACAATAAAGAAAAAGTGAAGATTTTCTACAATGGCTTATAATTTTGAGTTAATCTTGACCTTATATAATATTATAATATTTTTGAATAATTATTTTATTTTTTTAAAATAACTAAATAATTAAATATGATAATTTTGGTAACTAAAATAACATTTCATCCAAAGTTATAATATTTGGTTGGAAAATAGAAGTTGGCGGTTCAAATGAATGGACTATATTTTACAAAAGGTTTTTGTCAAAAAATTAAAGTTAAGGTGTTTTATTTTAAAAAAAAAATATATATAAGGTTCTTTTTTAAATAAAATCTTTTGGTTAAACAATGACATGGTTATAGACATAAAATTTCACTGAAAGTTTAAAATATTTGGTCAAAAAATAAAGGTTTTGATTTACCAATTGAACTACAAGACATTGTGTTCTCTGAAGTAGAATTATTGGAATAAAATGGGGGCTATTGATCAAAAAAAAAAAAAAAAAGAGGTTTTTTTTTTAAAAGGTAAGTAAATTAATCAAGTGGTTAACAGTTCAATTTTTATTATGCTCTTTATCAATTCATCTTTATATTAGTTTTTTAAGATTAAAATTAATATATTCAAATCAAATTTTATAAAAAAAAAATACATTTTTTTTTGGCCGCCACTGTGTCTTCTCATACATCTTGTTTGACTTTCCACAGTTCTCCAGATCTGAATCAATAAATTATGAACAAATCTTTGATCTGATAATATATAAGACTTTATATATGTACATTAATCAGATGAATAAGTTTGATCATAGCCTTCATAGGTTGAGATAATGAGATCTGTAGGGGAAGAAGATGAGACTTGATTGAGAAAGAGAACAAAGCGTTTTTTTAAAATTTCTTTTCAATTCCCTTCATTTTCTATACATTAAATCAAGAAAGAGATGAAAAACGGAGACTAAAATGGAGAATGAAGGAGGAGAAATGAATCTGTTATTCGAATTGTTCAGAGTTGAGCGCCAAACTCGTTATTTGTACAAAAGAGGTCACGTGACAAACACGTGGGATACAACAACATAAATGGTGTCCTTCTACTGCTACTCTGTACATAGCTCCAGTTGTGATGCCATACTCCTTTAAGAGATCTGAGACAAATTCCTTTTGACACAAAACCATACCCCGAGGAACCTTCAGAAACTCAATGCCGAGGAAATAATGTAGCTCCCCTAAATCCTTGATCTCGAAAGTATCATCAAGGAAGGCCTTCAAATCCATCATAGTAGGAACATCATTCTCAGTCAAGAAAAAGTTGTCAATATAGCCAAAAACACTATCAAATCTCCAAAATGTCTGATGACAGAGAATGATCATTTGGTGAATGAGAGTACCCACGAGAACGCAGAGAATCGGAGAGCTTCGCATACCACTGACAATAAGCTTGTCGAAGACCATATAAAGACTTGTTCAGTTGGAGAAGAATAAAATACAGACAATCCAGGGGTACCTTCATATACACCTCTTCATAAAGATCCCCATGAAGAAAAGCGTTATTCACATCGAGCTGGAAAACAAACCATTTTCGTTTCAAAGCAAATGAAACAAGAACCCTTACGATTGTCATTTTGATGTGAGGTGAGAATGTCCGAGTAAAATCAACCCCTTCCTTCTTTGTCCAACCCCTGATAACTAATCGTGTCTTATGCCTTTCAATTGTGTCATCAGGGTGCACTTTTAACTTGAAAAACCATTTGCATCCAATGGGCTTCTTACCCTTTGGGAGAGGAACAAGATCCCAAGTGCATGTTGTTCAGTTCAAGAGCAGTGGATTCCTTATCAACAGCTTCCAGCGAAGCAAGTGACTGAGCAACTTCTGCATATGTACTTGTGTGAAATAATTGATCAAAGATCACTTTTATACTGCATAAGCAGCAAAACAAGGTAAAATGCAAAGGAAGAAGTTGTAAATTCAGTGATGAAGCATCACTGTTTCATTGAACTAAAATGGAAATATGAACAAAGGCGACAGGAGCTCTTACTCCCTTTCACCAATCCACAAAACCCTACAAAATCAGTGATTGAGCCCAGCTTATATAGCATGGAATACTCATCAATGATTGGACGATCATAAGAGGACAAAAGAGCAGCTGTAAGCCGTCCTTATTACAGTTGAAATGAAAGCAAAATGCAGCTTAAATGAAATTGAAATGAAGGTGAAAGTGAGAGCTGAAATGTGAGCTAATGATCACAACAATGTGATTAATGTATGCATCCAAAGATGCATGAGCATAACTTTCACATCCCCCCCTCAAGTTGGGTTTGTTGAGAATCCTACAAGACCCAACTTGAGAGAGAAGAATAGGTGTTGTTTCTCTCCCAAAGGTTTGGTGAGTACATCAGCAAGCTGCACTCCTGTTTTGACATGTTGGGGATGAACAAAGCCAGACACCAGATACTGTCGTATGAAGTGGCAATTAATCTTCAAGTGCTTTGTTCTTTCATGAAATACTGGATTCTCTGCTATGTGGATGGCTGATCTGTTATCACAGTATAGAGGAATAGGTTTTGGAACATCAATATCCAGTGCTTGAAGTATACCATCCACCAAAATAAGCTCACTAGTGGTAGTAGACATGCTCCTGTATTCAGCTTCAGCAGAGGACTTTGAGACAGTGTTTTGCTTCTTAGTTTTCCAAGAGATCAGGCTATCTCCTAAGAACACACAATATCCTGTCAATGACTTTGCACTGAACTGGCAAGTGCCCCAATCAGCATCACAATAAGCTGACAAATTCATTAATGAGGAGCTAGTATAAAAGAGACCAACAGCAAGAGTCCCTTTCAAATATCTCACAACATGTAAGGCAGCTTCATAGTGAGGGATTCTAGGCTCAGTCATGAACTGACTTAGATGCTGGACAACATAGGTAATATCTGGCCTGGTAAGATTGAGGAATAATAACCTCCCTATCAGTCTTCTGTAAACTTCAGGATCAATCATAACTTCTCCTTCATCAATAGATAATTTCAATCCCCTAGGAAGAGGAAAAACTGCTGGCTTGCAGTCTAATAAATGGCAATCAGATAAAATATCAATGACATATTTCCTTTGATGAAGGTGAGTTCCAGAAGTATTTCTAGAGATTTCCAAGCCAAGGAAGTATCTGGCATGACCCAAGTCCTTGATGGTGAAGGCATGATGCAAAGCCAGTTTAGTTTGATTGATGCAATCCTCATCATCCCCAGTCAATAATAAATCATCTACATAGACAAGAGCTGTCACTATACCAGTTTTCACTCTCTTCACAAAGAGAGAATAATCACCTAGGCATTGCACATATCCTAGGCCAGTAAGAAACTTACATAGCTCAACATTTCATTGCCTAGATGCCTGTTTAAGCCCATAGAGAGACTTCCTGAGCCTGCATACTTGGTGGGGTTTAGACACATTATAGCCTTCAGGTGGTTGCATGAAAACCTCTTCTTCCAGATGTCCATGCAGGAATGCATTGTTCACATCTAGTTGATGTAAAGGCCAGTTCTTAGAAGTTGCTAAAGCCAATATCAATCTCACAGTACTGAACTTAGCAACAGGAGAGAAAGTGTGTTTGAAATCCTTTCCCTTTATCTGGTTATAGCCCTTAGCAACTAATCTTGCCTTAAATCTTTCCACAGAGCCATTAGGTCTGTATTTAATTTTATATACCCATTTGCTTCCTATAGCTTTCTTTCCTGGAGGAAGATCCACCATCTCCCAAGTTTCATTTGCTTCCAGAGCTTCAATTTCATCTCTCATACCCAATGATCCTCCTTAACTGCATGCTTGTAGTGTACAGGTTCGTGTATGTCTGCCATAAGTGCAAATGAAGAAATAAACTTAGGGTCTCTGTCATGGGACTGATCAAGGCAAGTGGCAAGGAAGCTCTGTGAATGAGTAGATTCACTTCTTTTACTCTGACAGACAAAATCCTCGTTTTGGTTTGGTTACATTCCTTGATGATCTTCTCAAGGGAGGAAATTCAACTATATCATCAAGGAAGTTAGGACTATGTGTTTGGGTATGTGTTTGGGAATGTGTTTGGGTATGTATTTGAGGAGATGGTAAAGAAGGACTATGTGTTGTTGATGAGGTAGTTGTGTCTGGAACCACTTCATCAACAAAGCTGTGTGTTGGACTGGGTGGGTTTGGAATGAAGGGATTATAATAATGTGGTTGGTTGCTGTCATCTGTAGCAGGATTTACAAGGGGTAAGGGAGTGTATTCATGATTAAGTGGTGTTGGTTGCTGCAGTTTTTCTTCTTTAAAAGGAAACATCTTCTCCTGAAAAACCACATCTCTCCTTATGAATGTGATTTTGGATTCAATATCCCAGACTTTATAAGCTTTCTGACCATGTGGATAGCTAAGAAAAATACATCTCCTTCCCTTAGCAGACATCTTGTCCTTCCCAGGTTGGTTCACTAAAGCATAGCATAGGCATCCTGGCACCCTCAATTCATCATAAGTTGCAGGCCTTTTGAACAATACCTCATATGGAGATTTCCAGTTCAAGACTTCAGCAGGCAATTTATTGATCACATAAGTAGCAGAGAGAATGCATTCTCCCCAAAACTTGATTGGTAATCCAGCATGCAACCTCATGCTTCTGGCAGTTTCTACAAGATGTCTGTGTTTCCTCTCCACTCTTCCATTCTGTTGTGGAGTATAAGGCACAGTCTTCTCATGAATGATTCCTTTCTCAGCAAACAGCTCTTGACACTGCCTTGATGTAAACTCTGTGCCATTATCCGTTCTTATGCATTTCACAGCACATTCAAACTGATTTCCCACATAAGCTAGGAAATCTGTAATGGTTTTGAATACCTGCATTTTATTTTTGAGCAAAAAAGTCCAAGTAATTCTTGAACAATCATCTAAAATGGTTAAAAAATACTGGAAACCATTGTAAGTTAAGCTCCTGTATGGACCCCATAAGTCCATATGTATAAGATCAAAAGGCTTATCTGCCTTGCTCAAACTTCTTTCAAAAGGAACCCTGTGATGTTTGCATAAAGCCCAAGTATCACAATGAAAATTTTCCAAATCTGTCTGCCTCACAAACTGCAATTGTCTCATCTTTGAAACTGAAATGTGTCCAAGTCTAGCATGTGTTACATCTAAATCACAACTAGCTTTATTACAAGAAACTGAAGGTAAATCACAAAACTTCTTCTTGATTCCCCAGCTCTTAGCTTGATCCACTGATAGCACCTTATATAGCCCATGCCTCCTTTCTCCAGATAGCTTTACTTCCTTAGTTTCAGGGTCCTGAATATAACAAGATGTACGAGTAAATACAACAATCAGATCATTATCATCTAATAATCTCCCAACTGATAATAAGCTATGCTTGAAGTCTGGCACCAGTAGTATGTCATTCAACCATATAGTGTCATTTATCTGTAATCTTCCTGATTCAGTAACTGACTTCACAGTGCCATCAGGTAGCCCTATAAGCACAGGTTTACTGAGTCTCATTTTTTGATGAGAAAAGAGATCAATAGGCATCATTTGATCACTGGCCCCTGTATCTACAATCCATTCATCTCTGGCTTATAAAGACAAGTTAACAGAACTAGCATAGGTTAACAGGTTACCTGCAAAGTTGGCATATGCATTCTCTGTTTGCCCTTTGCCTTTCATCCTCTTAAGCACTTCTTGATATACAACATTCACCATGGCATTATCAACTTGTCCATCTGTGTTTCCTGAGCTCTCCTCAAGAGGGCTATTCATCATTCCTCCATTCATGGATCCTGCTGCATTAGCTGAACTTTTCCCTGGTTGGATGTTCCTTTGGCTCTCCTTCAGTTCTTTGAACCAATCAGGCACACCATGTAGCTTAAAGCATTGATCAAATGTATGACCTTTCCAGCCACAGTGAGTACATTTAGAGGCCTGCTTGATTCTCTTCAGTTCCTTCCAGTCCCTTTTCTAACCTTGTGCACCAAAGGATGCACTATTTTGAGTGTAAGATCCACTCCCTTGACCACTGTAAGACTGATTCCCCTGAGTAGACTGGTAGCTCTTGTTGGCAGCAAAAGCACTAGCATCAGTCATGCTATTAAGACCCCCACCTGATGCTCCACTTCTCATGTCAACTTGCTGCTGAATATAGTAACCTTTGCCCACATTTGGCAAAGGATCCATAGCCAAAATAGAGTTCCTAGCTGCATCATAACTATCATTCAGGCTTGCCAACAGCTGCATCAGTCTATTTCTGTCTTCCATCTCATTGATTTGTTTGGCCAGGTTGCATCCACAGTTCTTCATAGCTCCACAAGAACATTCAGGCTTCCTCTCTAACACTTGGAGCTCATCCTAGTGTTTCTTGAGAGTGTTAAATAAGTCTGCAAGATTCATACTCCCCTAGCTCACATTGTTAAGTTTCTTCTTTATACGAAAAATCAAAGGAGCATTGATCTGATTGTATCTTTCCACTATTTCATCCCATAGCTCTCTAGTTGACTCAACACACATTAAGCTCTCAGCAATATTCTTGTTCATAGAGTTTAATATCCAACATCTCACCATGAAATCTGCTCTTATCCATCTCTGAAGATTCATCCCTTCAGCAGTGGGTTTGACACAGCTTCCAGTAATAAACCCAAGTTTGCATTTGGCTCCCAAGGCCATTGTTATCCCTCTACTCCAAGTCATGAAGTTTGTTCCATCAAAGAGAACAACTACTAGTTGAGATCCTCGGTGGTCTGAATTAGACAAGAATAAGGGATCATTCAAGTTACCTTGGTTGTTGACATCTACCTCTGTTGGAATAACAACATTATCTGGATTTGCCATCTTCTTCCTTGCTTAATCAATGCGGAATTCTTCAGATCATGAGCCTAAGCTCTGATACCATGTGAAATAATTGATCAAAGATCACTTTTATACTGCATAAGCAGCAAAACAAGGTAAAATGCAAAGGAAGAAGTTGTAAATTCAGTGATGAAGCATCACTGTTTCATTGAACTAAAATGGAAATATGAACAAAGGCGGCAGGAGCTCTTACTCCCTTTCACCAATCCACAAAACCCTACAAAATCAGTGATTGAGCCCAGCTTATATAGCATGGAATACTCATCAATGATTGGACGATCATAAGAGGACAAAAGAGCAGTTGTAAGCTGTCCTTATTACAGTTGAAATGAAGGTGAAAGTGAGAGCTGAAATGTGAGCTAATGATCACAGCAATGTGATCAATGTATGCATCCAAAGATGCATGAGCATAACTTTCACAACTTGGCTCGTGTGCAATAGTTAGATTAGAATAAATATGGTGATCATCTAAGGATAAAACACTAGCGTAAATAGAGGGTGGGGATGAACAAGCAGAGGTTATAGTATTTGAACAAAATTTTGGAATAGGAAATGCAGTGCAAACATAATCGTTGAGACAGGATAGGATGGAGGGGTGTGCACTCTTGATCCTAATCCGGACCCGTAATCCATCATGACTTTTGACCTGTCTGACCCGGACCCGTCGGGTCCATAATCCGCCAAACCCGTCGGGTTATGGGTTGACCAGTGACCCATGGACAGACCTAGTGACGGATCGGATGAGGTGTGGAAAATTAATACTATCATCCAAATTAAATCCAATCGATCCATTACCTATTCACTCTTTGATCGAATTTTTACTAGCTAGATTGAATAAAACAAATATTCATAAGATTGTTCTCCTTAGTGAAGTGCATCAATTTAAATGAATGTACTTCTAATTATTGATCATGCACTTCTTATGAACGATCAAATTAACCTTCTTGATAATTGTATGACTTGTTGGTAGAACTGGTGACTTTGTATTGAATTCAATTCTCCATTGTTTGTCTGCTACAAGAAGCACATGGCTTTAATACGTCGACACAAGTTACAGAAACCCTAGTCAAATAGCACAGATTACATTTGTGGGCTTCTTTGGTAGGCTTCCTCATTGGGCTTGAGCCCACTAGACTCTATCTCCTTAGTATGCCCCTGCGAGCTCAACGGTTGAAGAGTGAGTTGGGATCGGAGAAAGAGGAATCGACTAGAGACCAGTGGCTTCGTCAAGGCGTCGGCGATTTGATCCTTTGTGGAGATGAAGGAGACCTGTAGGGACTTAGTGGCAATGCGCTCCCGAACGAAGTGGAAGTCCAGATCAATATGCTTTGTGCGATGATGATGGATTGGATTCGCCGTGAGGTAGGTAGCGCCCAAATTATCACACCAAAGACGAGGAGGAGTGCGTAAGAAGACGCCCAATTCAGACAGAAGATTTTGAAGCCAAATGAGTTCACAGGTGGCCTGCGCGAGAGACCGGTACTCCGCCTCGGTAGAGCTGCGTGCAACGGTGGCTTGTTTTTTGGACAACCAGGACACCAAGTTGTTGCCGAAGTAAATGCAGTACGCCGATGTAGAGCGGCGGTCGTGGAGGTCCCCAGCCCAATCAGCATCGCAGTACCCAGAGAGGAAGAAGTTTTGGCGAGAGGAGATGTGGAGGGAGAGATTTCTGGTGGAGTTGAGGTAGCGAAGGATTTGTTTGGTGGCTTGCCAGTGAACGTCTCTCGGAGAGTGCATATATTGGCACACTTTACTGACCGAATGAGCAATGTCCGGTCTGGTGAAGGCGAGGTATTGTAGACTCCCCACAACACTTTGATAGTGTGTAGGGTCAGAGAGTAAGGGAGAATCAATAGAGGCAAGATTCACATGGAGGGCCATTGGTGTGGAAACAGGGCGAGAAGTGGACATGTTGGTTTGCTGTAGGAGGGCCTCAATATACTTAGATTGGTTGAGCAAAAAGCCAGAGGCATTGCGATGCACATGAATGTCAAGGAAGAAGTGAAGAGGACCCAAGTCCTTAACAGGGAAGTATGAGGATAAGGTCGAGACGAATTGGGATGCAAGAGAAGGTTGAGAGGCAATGACGATAATATCGTCAACATAAACGAGGACGAAGACAGTGTCGGACTGAATTTTGTAGACAAAAAGGGAGGAATCGGCGCGAGATGGTGAGAAGCCAATGGAGATGAGTGTGTCCGATAATTTGGAGTACCAAGTCCATGGAGCTTGGCGAAGACCGTAAAGGGACTTATGGAGCTTGCACACATAGGAAGGAAATTGCGGATGCACAAAACCAGGGGGCTGATGAATATACACATCTTCCTCAAGGTCACCGTGAAGGAACGCATTTTGAATGTCGAGCTGATGAACCGCCCAGTGGGACATCGCAGCCAGTGAGAGCAACAAGCGGATGGTGGAAGGTTTGACAACGGGGCTGAAGGTTTCTTTGAAGTCTAAACCTTGGAGTTGGTGGTAACCCTTGGCAACGAGGCGGGCTTTATGGCGTTCGATGAGGCCAGAAGAGGTATATTTGGTTTTATAAACCCATTTAACGCCAAGGGGGTTGGCACTCGGAGGGGGAGGAACAAGAGTCCAAGTGTCGGTCTTAAGAAGGGCATCAATTTCGGCTGCCATAGCCTGTCGCCAGTGAGGAAATTTGGAGGCAATTGTGAAGGAGGTGGGATCATCCGGGACAGTCATAACTGCAGAGAGGGCGTTGGGCCAAGGGACTGTTCCATCGGTGCGGGTGAGAGGTTTGACGGTGTGGTCCTTGGAGCGGGTAAGCATAGGGTGCTGATTTGATGGGGGTTGAGGGGACGAGAAAGATGGTGGTGTAGGGGGTAGGGCTGGAGGCTCCGGGGAAGAGGAGGGTTCTGTGAAGTCAGACGGCGAGGAGGGAGTAAGAGGTGAGATATGATCAGTGGGTTC
The DNA here is from genome assembly GCA_037127255.1 of Persicaria tinctoria. Lineage (NCBI taxonomy): Eukaryota > Viridiplantae > Streptophyta > Magnoliopsida > Caryophyllales > Polygonaceae > Persicaria > Persicaria tinctoria. Next base: position 4,304,808 of record JBANSL010000016.1, on the reverse strand, counting down.
AACTGTGGGTGAATGAGGAGGTGTATTGTTTTGGGTTGGGGGGTAAAGAACAAGAGGTAGGGAGTGGGATGGGGTGTCTGGGCTGACAGTGGGCTTGTTTAGAAGTGGAAACTGAGATTCGTGGAATAAAACATCTCTTGAGAGATAAATACGGTTGTTTTGAAAATCAAGACAAATAAAACCTCTATGGTTAGGCGCATAACCGAGGAAGATACAAGGAGTGGACCGGAGTGTGAACTTTCGGGATTGGTAAGGACGGAGATTGGGAAAGCAAAGACAACCGAAGACACGAAGAAGTTTGAGATCCGGGGGCTTATTAAAGAGGACTTGAAAAGGGGATTGATTGGATAAGGTGGGTGTTGGTAAACGATTAATGAGGAACACCGATGTTTCGAATGCATAGTCCCAGAATGTGAGGGGGAGATTGGCATGGGCCAAGAGAGCGAGTCCATTGTCGACGATGCGTCGATGTCTAGACTCAATGCTCCCGTTTTGAGAGTGTGCGTACGGACAGGTAAGGCGATGATGGATGCCAAACTTGGTGAAGATTGAGCGGAGAGGGGAGAATTATGTACCATTGTCGGTCTGAACCGCTTTAACAGTGGTGGAGAAAAGATTTTGAACAAAGATGAAAACGGCATGAACAATTTGAGCAACCATGGATTTAGCAGAGATAGGAAAGATCCATAAGAAATTACTAAAGTCATCAAGAATAGATAAGTAATATTTGTTTCCCCTGTTGGACATAAACTGGGCAGGGCCCCAAGTGTCTAAAAACAAAAGCTCAAAAGCACTAGTGGATCGGGAAGGCGACGCCGGGTAGGGTAAGGCATGGTGCTTGGCTCTGGCGCAAGCTGTGCAAGGAATGGTTGCCTCCTTTGGTGAGCAAAAGATGGACTGAGACTGCAGAGATTGACGGGTAACTTGAAGAGAAGGGTGACCCAGGCGAGCGTGCCAAAGGGAGGGTGTCGGTGGTGGTGGCGTGTGCTTGAGCTCTCACTGGTGGAGACAATGTCAATGGGAGGTCATACAAACCGTCCCTAACGGTGCCCCGAAGAAGCTCCCGGTGTGTAATGCGATCCTTGATGACAAAATGATCATGAAAGAAAGAGAAATAGACGGAGTTATCGAAACAAAATTGGCGGACTGAGAGAAGATAACGGGATAAGGATGGAACATGAAGTAAATTCTTAAAGCTAAAAGGTTTATTGGAAAGTAAAGGAGAAGAAAAGGAGGAGTAACCGTGATGCTGAATTGGGAGGGAGGAGCCATCGCCTATAGAAACTTCATCGGTTCCTTGATAGGGCAGGACATGCTGATTGTAGGCCGACAGAGAATGAGTGAAGTGGTAAGTAGCTCCGGTGTCAGGCGTCCAGTTGATGGTAGTGGAGTGGGCCTGCATTAAGGGTGGCGGTGGTGGCTGGTACGACTGATTGAACCGGTGCCAGCATTGGAGGGCAGTGTGCCCAGGTTTTGCACATACTTGACAGGTGGGTCTCGGATCAGAATGCCCAGTGAAGGTGCGGCCTCCACGGCTGCCGTGGCCTCGGCCACCCCGGAAAGAGTAGCCACCACGCTGGTTGTTGCGGTGGTCAAGAGGACGCCGAGATTCGAGGGATTGACGAGTATCAAAGTGGCCTTTGGTGGGTCGATTTTGAGGATTAGAGGACTGGGAGGAGCTATGTGTTTCGGTATTGTTGGCAGTGAGACCCGGGAGAGACAGAGTTTGTTGGGTTTGGGTTCCGATACGAGCCTCGTGGTTAATGAGATGAAAGAGGAAGAGACTGGGGGTGGGTAGTTGAGGTTGTGTGGAGGGGGAGGTGACGACCGATTCATACTCAGGGGGTAGTCCGGCGAGGACGTAAGTGAAGAGTTCGGAGTCATCAATTGACTAGCCAGCAACGGCTAAAGAGGCGGCGAGGGATTTGGCTTTGTTGAAGAAATCAGTGATAGAGTCCCCTCCTTTTTTAAGGGAGGCAAGTTGCAAGCGGGTCTGCACAACATGGGCAGTAGAACGGGAGGCGAAGATTTCAGTGATGGTGTCCCAGATCTGCCTGGAGCTGCGACAATCGATGACTTGGGCAAGGATCGTCTCGGTGAGAGAAGAAGTGAGCACAACCATGACAAGGTTATCTCGGAGGATCCAAGTTTTTTGGTCTGGGGTGGGAGCTGGAGGAGTAGGTTCGGGAGAAGGAGGATAAGGGGTGGAGCCGTCAACGTACCCGAAGAGGTCCTGACACACAAGATAAGGTACCACCTGTGTTTTCCAAAGAAGATAGTTGTCATTGGAGAGCTTGACTGTGATAAAGTTGGAGAAAGCAGGAAGTGAAGGGGAGGTGGGGCTGGGAATGATCTGCAATGGGTTTGGGGTTTGATCAGCCATAAGCGGGAACGAGGTTGAAAGATGAAATTGAAAGAGGGATATGGACGCGTGTCCAGTTATGGCTCTGGTACCATGATAATTGTATGACTTGTTGGTAGAACTGGTGACTTTGTATTGAATTCAATTCTCCATTGTTTGTCTGCTACAAGAAGCACATGGCTTTAATACGTCGACACAAGTTACAGAAACCCTAGTCAAATAGCACAGATTACATTTGTGGGCTTCTTTGGTAGGCTTCCTCATTGGGCTTGAGCCCACTAGACTCTATCTCCTTAGTACTTCTTTCTGGATTTTTTGGGGGAGAAATTTTATAGTCCCCGGTGACTTCTTCAACTTCGAGAAGTTTGTAGGTGTACACTTGAGCACGTACAATTTAATTTAGATATATAGTATTATTGTTGACCTACTTTTTTTTTTAAAGAGGATACCCTTATGCATTATTCTATATCTTCTATAAAAAAAAAATACATGACGTTATATTTTATTTAATTTTTAAGCTCTTGAATACATGCAAAAAATAAATTATATTTTCGATCAGAAGGAGTAGATGTCCTTCAATTCGAACTATATGTCATTTTAACATTTGACACAATTTTTAAGTAAATTACTATTAAATAACATATATCTTTTACATTTTTTTTTTAAATCTTACCACTTATTAATATCTTTTTTAACATTTTAAACCAACAAGGGGATAGTTTTAACAACAAAAAAAGGTTACAAAAAAATTCAATAACAAATCTTATAAATCACTTTTATTTAATTGTTTTAAAAAAATATCAAATGGCACTTTTTGGATCAAATTCAAAACTATTAAACCCTTGACAAGACTAAAGTGTTTCTTTGTCCGCGAGTTTAAGGGTTCAAAATCCCATTAGGCATTAGTGACATTTGTGTTCGAGTGAGTATTTATGCACATAGATTGAACCTGCCTGATAACTTATCATTTTGAACCTTTTCAGTTCGAATGTTTTAGAAGGATTAATCGAGATAATGTTGAATCCTCCACGCCGTTAAAATAAAAATTCAGCATAATTATAAGTTGGATCGGAGGGATTATAATATACTATTTGACGAAGATTAAAGAATTAATTGACTTTATAATTATTATAATTAATTAACCTCTTAAACATAAATACGACGTAAATCGATCGATCTCTAGCTAGCTCCACCCACCCCTCAATGGAGACGAAGCCTTCAACACGATCGAAACTTACAAGCTGCGGTAAAAATGGCGTCGGGATCATCTTCGTGGTCTCCTCCTCCATCTTCATCGTCTTCTTCCTTATGATCGCCTTCGTCAACGAGCTCCACCAGATCCGATCCGAGTTCTCGAACCTCAGCCGTTGCTTCAGCCCCACCAACGCCACCACCACCACCGTCACCACAAACACCACCAATGCCACGACGGTCCTACACGACGACGGTAATAATGGCGACGAACTCCGGGTGTTCATCGGAATCCTAACGCTCCCGGACATGTACCCCAGGCGGGACTTCCTCCGGCGAGTGTATGGCGTGCAGAAGACGCCCCCTGGGGTACGGGTCGACGTCAGGTTCGTCTTCTGCAACCTCACCAAGGACGACCAACACTTGCTCGTCGCCCTCGAGATCCTCCACCACAACGACATTATCATGCTCAACTGCACCGAAGCCATGAATGAAGGTACGCAATGTTGCAATCGAGATCACCTGTAATCGAGATTCTACAAAGTCATTTTAGGATTCTGTATAAGTTTTAATAAAACGACTTAGATTTTGAAAAAGATGGATTATCAGATATTAACTGGTTTATTAATTTTCTAAATTAATTTTATGTATAAAGTTGTTTTAAAAAATTAATAAAAATGTTCGTATTTTATCTAATTTTTAATTCGTTTAAAAAATATGTTAAAAAAGTCAAATGAGTCGTATTTTGAGACGGATGTAATATCTAAAAATCGTAAGAATCTCTTCCTCTTTTTCCCTTTTTTCACAAATCTAAATTTTTAGTGAACTTTTTTTTAAAAGAAGCAATTATATATAGAGAGGATAGATCATGTGAAGGCAGCCCTAACGGTGTAATTTGTGAGCAAATATGGAACGTCGGATTAAAAAGATTAAATGACTGAGATTAAAAGTAATTAATGAACAGTGATATTATCCGCATGTACCAAATTAATGATTATTCGCACGTACATATCTATGAATAATCATTTGGTAGATGCGAACAATTACACTTGTTGTACATACAAATAATTACATTATTATTTATGAATAACTATGAATAATTTCACTGCTTACAAATTAATCCGTACAACGTGAGGAGTAAAATATTTCCCCTTGCTGTATAGGTAAAAGTTTCTTCTACTTCGCGAGCCTCCCATCCCTGCTAGGAAACACGACGGCCGACGGAGGGCATCCGCCGTACGACTACGTGATGAAGGCAGACGACGACACATTCTTCCGGGTGGATCGGCTCGTTCGGTCGCTGATGCCGCTGCCACGTACCGACTTGTACTACGGCTACGTGATCCCGTGCGAGAGCACAGACCCGTTCAGGGACTACATGTCGGGGATGGGCTACTTGGTGTCGTGGGACGTGGTCGAGTGGCTGCGGGACCAGTCCGGCAAGCTCACTCCGGCCCAGCTGGTGGGCGCGGAGGACATGGTCCTGGGCCGCATAATCGGGTCTGGAGGGAGGGGCAAGAACCGCGTGAACACCAAGTGGGCCATGTATAACTACCCGGAGCCGCCGGATCAGTGCACCCACGCGCTGTGGCCGGAGACGGTGGCGGTGCACAAGCTGAAAACGCAGGATATGTGGATCAAGACGCTGCGGTATTTCAATTTCACCGCCGCGGTGCTCAACCCCTCCAAATTTTATCACATTGATCATATGTAGTTATTTTTAATTTTATTTTTTTTATCTTAGTCCAGTTCGATCGACTCAGTCGTTTTACATCTGGATTGGGTACGGTGCGACTCATTTAAGGGGTTGACACTACCACTCACAAGTGTCTCCATGTTTCTAGGAGATTCGAACTTCGAACCTCTTGGCATGGGATGTGATGTAGCCCCACAACCACTACACCAACTTGTGATTGATTATTTTTAATGAGGTTAGTTCCGGTGTACACATCATTTATCGTGTATCATGTACTAAGAAATTATTCGCCTATTTGTTCATTATTATTCGACTTCTTTCACATAATTATACATATGTAAGAAGAGTGTAAAAATGTAAATTTTATTCTAACGAATAATCGCCCAATGCCACTGAATAATTTCATTCCACCGAATAATCTCCCAATACCATCGAATAATCAGAAGTTACTTTTAATCTCATCCGTTGATCTATTGTCAAGAACTGAGTACATATGATCTATTGTCATTTTTAATTAGTTTAGTTAACTACTCGAACGATCGGTACGATCATCATTTGTTCCTCTTTTATTTTCAGGCAAATCCGAGTGTTTGGCGATTCACTTGCTATTTTTATCTCGTTGATAGCTTCGGTTAGATATATATTATAAGCTAAAATCTAATAATCGAGAAAAATATTATGAACATTTGAAGATTAAACAAATGTAAATCACTTCACACACCGTTTAGCAAACATAATTTTTTGGGGTTTGTGGGTAGAGAGTCCAACCAAAATATAAGAAGAGGTGAAACCTTTACACAATAGTGTAGGCTTTTATGTTAGAAGAGTGGATCCCGAGCTTGTAACATAAACAATATAAACAACATACAGAAAAAGTGGAGAAATCACTTCACACATCGAACAGAATAAGTGTGAGAAATTAGAGAAATCAAATATACGCATACGAAGGGAATATCTATTTTTAAATTATTTTAACTATAGATTTTCTTAAAGAAAATTTTTGCCTCCTAAAGCTTAAATGTAGGCTTTTAAAAAAAAATTATATATTTTCGGTTTAATTGTATGATCGACAGTTCACCCGTCTGTCAACTTATCGGCCTCTCAATTTTCAGTTATACCTGAACTCGAATTATTGGTTAATCAAAAAAATTTCAATGTAGATTAAAAAAAGGTTTTCTATTTTATTGAAAAACTTACCGATCAATTAAGTACCCTACAATTTAAATAGCAAAGTTCATGCCACTATCCAGAGATTTTACCCAGTCTTATGTAAAATTATTTCTATACGATGTGGTTTGATTTTTCTGATATACTTTTTATTCATATTAGAGTGACCTTTTTTTTTATTACTTTTGTAAAGTAATATTTTATTATTATTAATAAGTACTCCGTATAATATTATTTTATTTAATAAAAAATACTATTTTATATATATAAAAAATTAACTTATTTAAAAAGCGTGCCGGGAAATTAGAGGACGATAGGACTTAGGAGTAGGTGAAGTCATTTTAATGGGCTTGGGAGTACTTTGGAGGATTAAATAATTTTAAAACTTAAAAAAGTAATGGTAATGACTAATGAGAAAGACGTGCGGTCACGTGCCTCCCAATAAGTAACCCTTAATCCCCTCTACTCTAGCATGTTTGTTCACGAGGAACGCGGCATGTTGGCTTAAACACTCGTCAAATTAACTTATACTCCCTCCGTTCCAAAATAAATGTCACTTTTATTTTTGACACGTGATTTAAGGGGTTAAAAACTTTATAAAATATTTTTTTAATAATTTTTTATATATAATTTCATAGTTATTATTAATACGTATAAACAAATACTATTTAAATAGTGGTTCTATAATCAAATTTGAGTTTAAAAATATATATACATATACTAAAACCGATGCATATCATCCTATGTGACGTGTTGTGGTTTAGCTCAGGGAAAAAAAAGGGGGTTCACAAAAATGTCCATAAAAATTGCTCTAATTAGAGGAGTGTCCACAAATTTGAAAAAATTAGTGGAGTGTCCATCCCCCTTGCCTCCCCCCCGCCCCCCACCTCAGTGTCCCCTAGGCCCCCCCTCGCGTGCCCAGATTTTTTTTTTTAAAAAAAAAAAAATTACATGTCAGCACTTTTTGTTATGCAACTATAACCCGTTGTTATGCAAATATAATATTATGTTATGCAAGCTTAAACAACTTATGGAAAGAATATGCACACGCATTTGTATTTTGAAATTGCATTAATATATCTTATTTTCACATAAGCACATCACTCTACCATTGATTGACCTAAGATGCTTTTAAAATTGCATTAATGCCAACGTCGATGTTGCTGACACTGACATTCCTGACACCGTTGACACTGACATCGGAGATGCCGACACTCATGTTGGCTGACGATGGTAACGCCGACATCGAAGATGCTGACGCTGATGTCGGCTGACGTCGACGTCAAATATGTTTTTTTTCGTGTTAGAAGCACTGACGTTGACATTGTTGATACTGACATCGGAGATGCTGACACTTACGTTGCCGACGTCAACATAGGAGATGCTGACGCTGACATCGGAGATGTCGGCGTGTCGAAGCTGCTGACGCCGACGTTAGGGATGTTTATTTTCGTGTCAACGCTTCTTTTTTTCGTGTTATCACTAACGCTGACATTGTCGACGCCGATATTCGACATGCTGATGTTGCTGACGCTGACATCGGAGATGTTGTTGACACCGACATTCCTGACACCATTGACACTGACATCGTAGATGCTGACGCCGACGTCGAAGATGCTTTTTTCCGTGTGAACAACACTAACGTTGACATTGCTGATGCCGACATCGAAGATGCTGACATTGATGCTAACGTTGCTGATGTCAGCATCGAAGATGCTGACATTGCTAACGTTGACATTGGAGATGCTGGCACTAATGTTGATGTTGCTGACGTCAACATCGGAGATTTTGACGCTGACATCGGAGATGTCAGCTGACGACGACATCGATGTTGCGGACGCGGTTGATGCCGACGTCGCAGATGTTTTTTGTGTGTCAACGCTTCTTTTTTTCGTGTAAGCATTGATATTCTTGACACTGGTGACACTGTCACCATTAACATTGCGAACACCACTAACATTTTTCGTGTCATCACTGACGTTGATGTCGGCTGACGCCGACATCGGAGAAGTTGACACTCATTTTTGCTGACGTTGATGTCGGCTGAATGTCAACATTTAAGCTAAATCTCAACATTTAATAAAAGATAAAGTTTACAAATAAGATCATTCACAAAATTGATATCATATTACATGAGATCATAAGCTCAAACTTCTACAATCCTCTAATAAAAGAAATAGTAAAAGATAAAAATTTTGCACATCAACGACTAAATGTTAACATTTAAGCTAAATGTCAACATTTAATAAAAGATAAAGATAAAGTTTACAAAAAAAGATCATTCTCAAAATTGATATCATATTACATGGGATGACAAGCTCAAACTTTTACAATCCTCTAATAAAAGAAATGGTAAAAAATAAAGATTTTGCACATCAATGGCTAAATGTCAACATTTAAGCTAAATGTCAACACTTAAGTGAAATGTTAACATTTAAGTTAAATGTCAACATTTAAGCTAAATGTCAACATTTAATAAAAGATAAAGTTTACAAATAAGATCATTCTCAAAATTGATATCATATTACATGAGATGAGAAGCTCAAACTTCTACAATCATCTAATAAAAGAAATGGTAAAAGATAAAGCTTTTGCACATCAACGGATAAATGTCAACATTTAAGCTTAAATGTCAACATATAAGTTACTGTTATGCAAATATAACTTTATGATATGCACAAATAACAATCTGTTGTGCAAATTGTTACTGCTGACACTAGATGTCAGCAACATTGTTTGTACCTCTTCATTTGAAGTGAATAATGTGACAAATCATATAAAAGAATGAACTAATCATATAAAAGCAAGTGTAAAAATATGATATGCAATTATAAATTGATGAAATACATGTCAGCACACAATTAGAAATAAAAAGAAAACATGTCAGCACACAATTAAACTTTGTAAAGCTACTAGCTAATATCTCTAGATAAGTCAGAAATCACAAAGTATTTCAATGTAAATATACAAACACATTATTAAATAGGAAAAGTGGAACCAAACCCTAGTTGTTAAGCAATAAAAATAAAATAACAAAATTGTTGATATTGTAAAAAAAAACCATAAAAACTCAATTTTAAGCCCTGAAATGATCTCCGATGGCCGAAAAAGACCATAGGTCACAACTTAGCAGTGAGTTTGAACCGTGTCGCCATTCCCTATCCGAAAAGGTATCATAATAGAGAATCCGACACCGGATGCTTGATATCACTTCTACCGAGACCGCATGCATTCTAGGCAAGCATCTCTAGTTTCAAATTAAGCTTGATGACACGGTTTTTAATAATTTAAAAACTCATGTCAGCACAAAAACTATTCATTTAGTGTACAAAACCTCGCTATATTATCACATAACCAAAAAAAAAAATAGTTCAGCTTTCCACCTCAAATATGCTAAGATGTTCGCATTTATTTCTAGAAAATGTCAGCATTTACACGTTTTCAAAAGATGTCAGCATTTACAAGTTTGATGAATCATATAGTTTACAAAGAATATCATGCTCAAACTTCTACATTTACAGTTTGATGAATCATACAGTTTGATAAAGTTTTTGCCCATTAATAGCTAGATGTCAACATTTAATGAATTTCTAAAGATTCCATAAGATGTCATCATTTACGACTTTTGATAACTATAGAAGATGTCAACATTTACAAGTTTCCAGAAGATGTCAACATATACAAGTTTCCGAAAATGTCAGCATTTATAAGTTTAATGAATCATACAGTGCTGACATAGCGAAACAGATGTTCAGGATGTATAATTTAAGAAAATGATGTCTCAACAAATGAACAAGAAAAAGGAAAACAAACAACAAACTGAAGTTGTAACCCTATTCAGTACATCCATACTGCTGACAAACAGATGCATAAAGGCCACAAAAATTTGAAGAGCACAATAACACATCAGCGAGAGCAAAGAGAAGCATAAGAACACAAAAGAACATAAGGTACCCTAATTCATTCATGTGCGAAATTGGGAAAAACACACAGATCTCACTGGATTTCAATTCATTCGTATTTCTATATTCAATTGATTTGTTCAGGTGCGAAATTGAGAATGAACACACAGAAATGAACACATATAAAAACGGGAATGAACACAGACACAAAAAGACGGGAATGAACACAGAAAAACCCTTATCTCGCCGGATTTCAATTCATTTGCCAAGAATGAACACAGATTACGGATGAACACCCAGAGACGAAAAGAGAATATCTCACCGATATGATGTCGCCAGCCAGCCACAACTCATAGCGACAGGCAAGGAGCGAGGAGGAGGCCTAGAACTTCGACAATCGGAGCGAGGAGGAGGAAAGGGGAGAAGGTGTGGCAGCGGAGCGAGGAGAAGCGACGATCAAATTAGGGATTCCAGGAGGAGCGACTGGCAAGGAGCGAGGAGGAGGAGCGATTCTAGGAGGAGGGAAGAAGCGATTCCAGGATGTAGACGATCGGATTGAAGAAAATTAGGGATTTGGAAGATAGAGTTTTGTTTTTATTTTTTTCTTTATTTTTTAGTAGGCTAATAATAATGGACACTCCACTAATTTTTTCAAAACCTAGGACACTCTTCAAATTAGAGCGAAAATTTGTGCCTTCGGCACAAATTTTCTCAAAAAAAAATCCTATGTGGCATGTTGTAGTTGATTCTAGGGGGATAATTTAATAAAATAATATGCTATCATAGTTTATAGAAAGTTATACAAGCCACAATCTATATATTTTTATTAATTGACAAAATATAAATAAAAAATATTTCATATTCGTACTTATAAAAAATTTTAATAGATAAATAAAAGTGTAGTATTTGATAAGTGCTATTTTATTTATATCTATATTATTTTTTGAGACCAAAATAATTTATCAAAATATTGTGTACCCACAATCCATCTATGGATAGATATTTTAGTAAACTAACGGAATAAAGATATACTATATATTTAATAAATAAAATTTAAAATATTTTGAAAAAATAGTTATCTATTAAATTACATGGTAGATTAGAAGAAAAAAACCATATAAATGTGAATTTTATTTATATTTTGATAAACTCTGAATAAAAGATATTTAGATTTTTATAATCCGTCAAACTAATTTTATTTATATCTATATTATTTTTTGGTGAAAAAATGATTTATATTTAGGATATTATTATTTTTATTTATTGGAATCTATCTAAATTATTTTTAATATTGTATTAATATATTCTCCGTACATGGGACGAGATCTACACTAGTATTAAAATATAATATATTTAATGATAAATTAACGAAAATAGATGAAGGGGTGATGAGTTGTAAACAAATACCATTTAAATGGTGGTTTTATATAATTTTGAATTTAAGGAGTGGTTAAGTGAAAATACCTATATTTAAAGGGTTATTTTCTGTAAATTTCCCAATATTAAAATTAGTAGTACTAGTGCTCTAGCTGATATAAATACTACTACCCACTAGTATTAAAATTAGTAGTACTAGTGCTCTAGCTGATATAAATACTACTACCTACTAATATTATTACTAATAGCACTATTATTATATTCGAGAATTGTTATATTTAAGAAAAAAGAAATTATATAATCAAACAACAAACTTAAAAAAATACTTATTTATGCTAGAAGAAGCGTTGAACTATTTTTTTAATTAGGAAAGAATTAGGGCCTTAGATAACCTTATTCGATAGCATCTTTGCGGACGAGGTCGCGAAAATCTAAATCATTAATGATAGTGGAACCCCAGACAGAGTGACAAAAAAAGTGCAACCTTATACGCAACTCTGCTACCCAGGCGGGGTATATGATTGAATGAGTAGCTCCTAAAACCAGAAGACGTGATTTTGATGTTTGTCAGCAGGAGCTCGACTTTCCATGGACATGTCGTTTTTCTCTTTAGGTGGTTTATAATGATCATAAGTGAGACTCCTTCAATTTGTAATTTTTGGATTTGAAGCTGACGGGCAGCAACCAGTCCAGATCGTAAAGCCAAAGCCTGTGCTTGTATCAAACCTAATTTGTATTGGATGACCTTCCCAATCACGGATGATGAAACCAATACAACTGTCGTTATTTGAACGTTCTGATCCGTCAAAGTTTAATTTGAACACTCCTGAAGGTGGTTTCCTCCACTTTTTCTGTATGTTGTGGGAGGGTTTCTGAGATCCCCTATATTGTCCATGTGGCGGGTTTTAGGGTGGGTCGAGAGTTCTACTCATGTATATGCATGTTTCCAATTATCTAGGTGGATATTAAGCATCTTATTAAAAGTGTCAGTGTTTATATATCTTACCAAATGATCCACCATTTGAACGCTAATGTTTACTTCGTTACGGAAGCCTAGAATTATATAACTACAAGTTGAGCACACTTTAGATCTATTGACTTATTCTTCTTTATTTTTTAAAAAGGATCATTAATTAATACACTCCTATTAGGGCTACCTACAAGTTGAGCACAATTTTGATAATTTTATTTTAATTAGAATATATTATTACAATGTCTCACAATGATGAAAGAGTTAATTGACTTTATAATTATTTTTATTATTAAATAATCATCTTCTTAAAATTTACACAGTGGAGCTTTTTTCTCCAACCTAATTGGCAATGGAGACGAAGCCACCAACACCAACAAACGCTACAAGGTGGTGTAAAAATGGCGTTGAAGTCATCTTCACCGTCTCCTCCGTCTTTATCATCTTCTTCATCATCATCGCCTACGTCAACGAGATCCACGAGATCCGATTCGAGTCCCTATCGAACCTCAGCCGTTGCATCAGCCCCACCACCACCACCAACAACACCACCGCAAACACGACCCTCCCCAATCACGGCGGTAATGATACCGAAGATCTTCGGGTGCTCATTGGAATCCTGACGCTCCCGGACAAGTACAGCCGCCGTGACTTCCTCCGCCAAGTGTACGGCGTCCAGAAGAGGCCCCCCGGAGCACGGGTCGACGTCAAGTTCGTCTTCTGCAACGTCACCAAAGACGACCAGAGATTCCTCGTCGCCCTAGAGATCCTCCGCTTCGACGACATCATCATCCTCAATTGCACCGAAAACATGAACAAAGGTATTGTTGAAGATTTTGTGTGTTTTGCTTCAGATTCACAACAACTTACCTAAAAATGGATAACGTGATGAAAGAGATCAAAAGCTGAATTAATTGCCAAATGGTATACATTTTCAATATTTTATGGAGTATGTGATTCTTTTTAAAACTTCGGGAATGTCCGACAGAGTATGAGAAAACGTGAGTTGTGTCGCATTTATTTTGTTTTTATTATAAAGTTAGAATCAACCTTTCTAACAAAAAAATTTAAGTCATTGTGTATCCTTTATTTTCACACCATCAATGTTGGCTTAATCCAACAGATTTGATAAATTGATAAGAGAATATGGTGGAGTTGTATAAATATAATTTTTAAAATTTTTAATATGCCATTTATATCCAAAATAATTAAGTATAACAACGAGTGTAATAGTGGGATGTCAAATGCGGTTACACCTTTTATAACCCTTGTAAATTTATAAGCAATTTTCTTAAAGTCCAAATTTAATGGTGATTTTTAGATTATATATATAGCTAGTGGTTTACCCAATAATAGAAGCTAATTTCAAAGCTTTATTAATGACACAATAGGTAAATCATTCACCTACTTCTCCAGCCTCCCAACCATGCTAGGAAACACCACCACCGGCGACCCTGACGGGGAGCTCCGGCAGCACAGCCCGCCGTACCACTACGTGATGAAGGCGGACGACGACACCTACTTCCGGGTCGAGAATCTGGTGAGATCGCTGATGCCGCTATCGCGGCAGGACTTGTACTACGGCTACACCATCCCCTGCGAGAGCATGGACCCGTTCCGGTTCTACATGTCCGGTATGGGCTACTTGGTGTCGTGGGACGTGGTCGAGTGGCTGGGGAACCAGTCCGGTAAGCTCACTCCGGCGGAGCTGGATGGCGCCGAGGATAGGGTGTTAGGGAACATCATCAAGGGCGGGAAACGCGGGAATAACCGATTCAACGCCAAGTGGGCCATGTATAACTACCCGGACCCGCCCGACAAGTGTACTCATGAGCTGTGGCCGCACACGGTGGCCGTCCACCTGTTGAAGTCGCCGGATAGGTGGATTAAGACGCTCAGGTATTTCAATGTTACCATGGATCTTAAGCCTTCCAAGTTATATCATATTTGATCCGTATATGTGAAATTCCGAGAATCCAGATCGGGATCCATTTGTTGTTACCTACAAAATATTAAATCATTGTTTAGGAGTTTCACTTAAACAATTTTCTAATAGTTTTGAATCGACTTGAATTGATATTAATAAGCTTATAATAGTCTGTTTTTAAAAAGTCGATTGGAATTGGAATAAGTTAGGCAGCGGATCATGAAATCTCAGCGATCTTCTCTTTGTAAATCAAGAGAAGTTACATGGGCTTAATTCAATTGGTTACATGGTGGTATTTGGATATAAAAAATCAAGGATCGAGTCTTACTAGCGACAGTGTGAGAGTAACCTCTCAAATAAGAGGTTTTTTATACGTTATTGACAGTTGAGTTACCATGATTTACTTACTGTCACAATCTCCTTCCGACTAGGGATGAGAGGCGTTGGGATGAGCAATTTCAAATAGAGAGAAGTTAACAATCATGTTTTAAAACCCATTGAAATTTTAGTCCAAGGTACTTCAAGGGATGTGTTTCAAGTTCACTGCCATGTGACATGCCCACTGTTGATGAACAAAACATCGGTACTTCCAATAAGGCCATTAAGTTAAGGCCCATAAATCCCTTAACGGGCCCAGACTTAGAAATTGGGCCGGAATCAAGGCCCAAATGACAAATTATCGAGCGAATAACATAAGCCACGTTTACTCTGACATGGGGACTATGGGAGTAACTTGAGCCTTCTTTCACGGCTGTTGAATTCAAATAAAGTTAGGCTCAAGCAAAGTATCCGGTTTTTATTTATACTGGGTGCAGTGTTACGCCAAAAGATTTAAAAATCTTTCATAGAAAAATCGAGTCAATGAGAAAATCAACTTTTTAACAGAGTTGTACAAATGTAGTGCAATAAAGTTAAGTCCACTCTTACACGTTTTGCCTCACGATTGCAAATAGAACTTGTAGCTTCATGCCCTAACGGCCTACATGGAATAGCCATAGTCCCCTGTAGTATATGTATATCCCTTCGCCTTCAACTTGAAAGAAGCCATTCAGGGAGCGACTTCATGGGTGAATTTTGGACAAACTAAACCATGAAAAAAATAATTGACAATTAGATCCGAAAAAAGTTTATGAGATCCAGACTTGTTAAATTAGAGGTGAAAGTGTTAAATTTTAGTGGGTTATATGACGTGGGGTTACACGTTCAAATGCAACGTGCGCTAATTAATTCGAGCAAACAAGACCGATGGAGTTTTATTTTAAAACCAATAGTCCACTACAAGATTTGGATTTTTTTTTTTATTAACTAAGAATCCGAGATCAAGCCAGTCTAATTCTCGAGAGGCCAATGAATCGGCAAGCGAAAACCACCTAGACATGCAATAAGAATAGAAAATGACGCTATGAAACAAATAGAAATAAATCTACAATAAGAACGGTCTAAAAATAACTACTCCCAACAGTTGTAGCAGACGACGAAGAACGAGGTCAAACACCACTGAATAATAGGACCGCGATCAAGACTTGGATTTTTTTTTTTGAACAGGAGGGGTATTTTGAAATTAAGTTAACTATGTGAATATGTAACTAAATCAACTGAGTGGGGAAAAACTGAATATTGACTCAAGATTTCTTTTTAATAAACCTACTCTAGTAGTTTAATTAGCTTGGACTCTAATCAATCTTACACACCCTTTTCCATTTTCAAAGTCAAATTATTATTTTTTTAAAAAGGAATTAAACAAAACATTAGGCTTTAAACACACCCTCTCAAAAACTCTGTATTGATCATCGATCGAAAATGAAGCCGAAGCCTTCTTCACTACCATCAAACACAAGGTGTCGATTCATCGTTGCCACCTCCGTCATCTCCGTCGCCTTGCTCTGCGTCATCACCTCCGTCAACCGTACCGGATTCAACTCCCGCTCCCAGCTCAGCAATTGCATCAACCCCACCACCACACTACGGGCAGATGGCGGCGGTGGTGACGACAATATTCGGGTGTTCCTCGGAATCCTAACCGTGCCGGACAAGTACCGGCGGCGTGACTTCCTCCGCCAAGCCTATGGCGTCCAGAAGCGGCCTCCTGGCGTCGACATCAAGTTCGTCTTCTGCAACCTCGCCACCGACGAGCAAAGATTCTTCATCGCCCTCGAGATCCTCCGCTACGACGACATCATCATCCTCAATTGCACCGAAAACATGGACGAAGGTAACTTTGGATCATTACGAATAGTTGCAATTCCATCCCCTCTTATTTTGGAAAATCTAAGTCTTAATTATCACCTCTTATTTTGAAAAATCCAAGTCTTAATTTATCTATTTTTTTTTTTTTTTTTATATACACCACAAATCCAAAGGCTGAAAATGCACGTCCTTGCCTTGTGACTAATTAATATTTTAAAAAAATTAATTAACCCCTTTTAGCCATAAACGTCTTTAAGAACGTACATGATTTTGGATGTATATAGCCAGTACGTTTTTTTTTAGGTCGCAAAACGGGCAAAGCCCACTCCCGGGGGAGATTTATTAAAAAAATTGTCTATCTTTTATATAATACTAATATATATATAAAAAAGATAGACGAATTATACTACTAATATACATGTAAGATGAAAATTGACAAACATGTATATTAGTAGTATAATTTGTCTATCTTTTATATATATACTACTAATATACACGTTGGTCAATTTTCATCTTAAAACAATGATATATATGTTATGATCCTATGTCCTTAGTAGATATTGAATATTAGGGATTAGGGTATAAATACTCATAGCATTGTAATTGAAGGGTATCTAAGGAATAAATAAATCAATTACCCTAATCTTCCTCTCTGATATCTCTCTCGGTCTATCTCTCCTTCTTCCTCTTACCTCCTTCTCCGATCTATCTTCTATTCGTCTTCTTTGTTTCTTTCCCAAATCCTCCATGGAAGCCTAAGCTTCCGTCTAATTGACCTTCGGTTCATAACAATATACTACTCATTTTAATCTAAAAGAGAAGTCCTTTTACAATAAAAAAAAATATTAATCATTGTATATATAATTTAATTCTTTTTCTATTTTTCTACAATTATATTTCTACAATATAAGTGCTAAAATGCTAATTGTGTATTGATATAATGGTATGAGCTATGTTGGACATTAATATTCAAAGTTTTTATGGATATAGATCACTATTAGGCATTAGTCATTAAAATGATCATATATAAATTATAAAGGCTATATTAGGCATTATCAGCTAGCTTTTCGAAGCATTTAACTTTGATATTATATAATTTAAATAAAATAAATATAAGATTTCACTTTGATTAACTTTTAAAATCGTAATTTTTTAACAGCTCCTCGCCCAAAATTTTCAGAGTTTTTTATTTTTTATTCACAAGTTTATATCACCTACTAAACACCTAATTTATGAAACATCATATTAACTTATTAACATCCATTTAACACAAATAATTCATTTGTTTCAACTACCTCATCACCCCCTCTTACCAATCCATGCCAAAATAAATTAGTTAAACAAAGTAATAAACCACGTAGATTAAATAAAAACTAATTATATATTTTACATGTTTATTCACAACAGGTAAAACCTTCACATACTTCTCCAGCCTCCCATCCATTCTAGCAAACACCACAACCACCACCGCCAACGGAGAGCTCCGGCAGCACAACCCGCTGTACCACTACGTGATGAAGATCGACGACGACTCATACTTCCGGTTCGAACCTCTCGTGAGAGCGCTGACGCCGCTACCACGCCAGGACTTGTACTACGGCTTCGTCCTCCCGTGCGAGAGCATGAACGCGTACGGCGGCCCCATGACGGGCAGCGGCTACTTGTTATCGTGGGATCTAGTCGAATGGTTCGAGGAACAATCCGACAAGGTTACTCCGGCGGAGGTTGTGGGCCCGGAGGACAAGGTTATTTGGAGAATGCTCAACGCCGGGCAAAAGGGGAAGAACCGGGTCACCGGGAAGTGGGGCCTACATGACTTCCCGGACCACCGGAATAAATGCAGCCATAAGATGTCGCCGGAGTCGGTGGGGATTCACTTGTTGAAGACGCCGGAGAAGTGGATCAAGACGTTGAGGTACTTCAATGTCACTAGAGATCTCAAGCCTTCCAAGTTATATCATATTGAATTATAGTTAATTAATTACTTTATGTTAAATTGTAATTTGAATACTTTAATTACATTGATCATTGTATGTTGATTTAAAATAATGAATGGAAACAGCACCTGAGATTCCTTTTAACTAGACCAGTCAAACAGGTCGGGCGGGTCGGGTTTGGGTCAGGGTGTCTCAGGTTCGGGTCAATTCCGGGTCGGGTCATTTCAGGTTACGGGTCGTGAAAGGCTCAACCAAGATCTATATTTAACGGGTTCGGGTCGACCCAACGGGTCAAGAGCGCTACTCATCCATAATTTTTTAAATGTCATTTACTATTTATACACGTTATTTTAAAATGATAAAATTATGTAAAATATCAATAAAAATTTATTACTTGTTATAATTTCATTCTTTTTAGTTTTTGAAGTATGAAATTAATCAAATTATATATAATATATAAATGAATATTTTATATAATTATTATCATCCTTACAACCATACATGAATAGTAAACAACATTTAAAAGTAAAGAGATGGAGTATTTTTAATGATTATTTACATAGTTCCTAAATCTAAAATTGTTACTCCCTCCGTTCAACAAAACTTGACGTTTTACTATTCATGCACGCTTTTTTAGGAGCTAAAAACTATATAAAATATCGAATTTTCAAACAATTTTTTTTAACAATTTCTTAGTTATTATTAATAAGTACAAACTTGTTAAAAAAGATTTTAAAAAAAATGAATATTTTATATAGTTTTTATCATTCTAAAAAAACGTGCGTGAATAGTAAACGACAAGTTTTGTTGAACGGAGGGAGTATATTATATCCTAATAATAGTTATATTATTTAAAAATAATAATTAATATCGCTACAATAGTAATATGTAATTTTATATACATAACAAATTGTTCGCGCTTCTAATGTCCTTTATTAATAATTAAAAAGTGGGTTAAGTAGTCAAAATATGGAGATAAGACGACCTCTAACGTCATTTTACAAGAAAATTAAAGCACCCTTGAGAGAGGGTCGCAACACAGTTAGTTTCCCAGAAAACGTGATGAAACTGGATAGCCCAGTCTCTCCTAATAAAGTCATTGAAAGATCTTCATCTGCTTCATGTAGACTTCAACTTTGTCAGCTGCATCATCCATTCTACCAGTTTTGAGCTCATCCAACACCAACCGACATGTCAGGTCTCTCGGTTTTAGCCCCTGGCTGATCATTTGCTCAAAGAGCTGATATGCCCACTCGGGTTCCTTGGCTCTACAGAGTCCATGAATAAGTAGCGTGTATGCCGAAACATCAAGACTCAGATGATACTTGTTGGCCATCTCATCCAGTAGCTCGCGCAAACCACTGTGCATTGTCTCGGATCTGAAGCAAGACTTGAGCAAAGGGTAGAAAGTCTGAATATCTGGTTTACATTTCCCTCTCCTCTTCATGTCGTCTAGGATTTTGAAAGCCCTTTCTACCTTGCGACACCGGCAAAACATTGCAATCATAGTATTGTATGTTGAAGTATTAGGGGGGATTCCGTTCTCTGGCATCTCCTCTTCGAAGATGTGAACGGCTTCTCGTACTTGGCCAGCCCTTCCGAGCGTATGAATCAGTGCATTGTAGAAATGGGTGTCGGGTTTGCAACCAGCCGCCTTCATTCTGTCGGTTATTCTCAGGGCTTCATCAAACTCCTCAGACTTTGTCAGTGAAGACATTATGCTTGTATAGGTGATTATATTGGCTGGACATCCCTGCGCATCCATTTCATCAAGCAGCTCGTAGACTTTGGGATAGTTGGATTGCTGACAATATGACTGGATTATGGTCGAGTAGCTGATGACACAGGGATGAAAACCATTCCCCTTCATCTCTTGGATCGTCCAGTATGCCTCTTCTACATGATTAACTATGCACCAACCATGAATCAAAATGTTGAATGTGTTCCCGTTTGGCGCAATATGAGACTTTAGCTCCAAAAAGACTTCACGGGCCCGGTCTACCTCCTTCTCCTTGCATAGTGAGTCAAGCAATAGGTTCATTGTTTCTGTGTTCTGCTCGAGTCCATACGTTCCCAAGTCATCAAATGCCCTAACAACATCAGTCCACATATCAGCACCCGCATACCTTCTCATCATTTTAGCTATGGTTACCAGTGTAACCAAATTCCTCTGACACATTTCCTCTGCTAGCTGTTTCATCACATCGAACTTCCTCCCCTTGCCCAATATATCAACCATCATATCATAGGCTTCAGATGAATGCTCAAAACCTTGGCGGGTCTCAACCCATCTGAAAATTGCCAGTGCAGATCTCCAATCATCCTTGAACCTGCAAAGCAAATTACCCACAAGCTCATCATTCAAAATGATGGCACGGCAAGCTTCATCGTGCATAAGAGTCTTCAAGATCGCATCCTCACTACTCCCAGCACTGATTTTTGAGATTAGAATTTCTTGATCGGATGATGCTCTCAATTCTGAGAGCTTGCCAAGGTACCTAGTCTTCTTTCCCCTGAGCTCAGTAGCATCCGGAGTTGCATGCAACCGTCGAAGATCAGCATAACAAAAGCAGCTCCTTCTGCTACCAGCATCTATGGCGTTCAGATTCTCCAAACTTGATAAGACTTTCCATGTTCTCTCTTTTGAACCAATTCTTGAGAAAACGATCAAGAACCGGAAAGGCATAATAAGGAGGATTATTGATCAATGGTGTGCATCTTGCCATTCTTCATAAAGCCTCGAGATACTCCACGACAAATTTGAAACGATGTAATGCAGTTTCCAAAACAGAAACTCATTAGCAGGACAGGATCTAAGATTTCAGATGTCCGAAGCAAGATAAGAAAATTGTGCCCTCTGTTCCTTCAATTCTCTCTATTTAGCTCCCTGCAAAATTCCTTTCTCATATGTAATTTGTAAATTATACACACAAATTGCCCTTCTGATGTGATGAAAACTTCAATCCCTCATAAATAGTTTAACATCAGTGACTAAGGCTGTTTTAAGTGATCATTGTATTAGTTGTTTACTTCTCATAGAATTTGCATATCGGTCGGATGAATACAATTAGCCATTACAATTGTAAAAAAGGGGAGCCAAAGCAAGTTATAGGCATAATGCACGAGTACAAAGTACAAATGCTAAACTTATACTAATATATTTGGTATTCATGTACTGCCTGAATTTTTTGACAATAACATTCATCAACCTATTTATTTGTTACATTTCTACTACCAATAACACTAGTTTTAGAAAACCATATTCCTATTTGTAAGGAATGGAATCAATATAATAACTCAAATAGGCCTAGTTTTCCCTGTGAGGCATTTCATCGAACACATGGCATGCATCCTCCCACCGATTTGAAAATAAAGCTTAAATCCAAATCATTTTCATCTACTTTAGAGCAAAATTAAACTTCAAAGGCAAAATCCATGGAATTCGTCAAAAAGAAATATGACAAGGATGCGAAATTAAGGGAACTCGTTTCTGAAGAAAAAAACACCTAATGAGGAAATGGCCGATTAACTTCTCGCCGACTAACTTCTCCTAGAATAGGCAGGAATTAGGGTACTCAATCGTAGAGGAAATAAACCAAACGGACCTTGTATGTCGGCGTTTATCTTTGTGGATTGGAAGAACGTTCCGTCGAAATTAGCCCTACTTCAGTGCTGCTCGCGCTTCGCTTTGGCGGTGGAGTCGGTGAGGTGGATTTCGGCGCCGGCTGGAGGTCTGGGAGTGGCAAGGAGTAAGGAATTAGGGAAGTAATAGGAGGAGAGATGGCAAAAGGGGATGAGAATCTGAGAGATGCAGATGAGGAAGGGAAGGAGATATTGTCGATGACGAAACAGAGGGAAACTCTTTGTTCGGGCGGAGCACATAGCCAAGGCCAATGTTGTTTTAGCCCTTAGCTTTTGATTAAAAATGTCCGCCTAAGCCAGTAAGGTGACCTGTACTGATCAATAGTCAATAGATCACGAGTCCGAATCCTCTTTCCCATGTAATGGTCTAAGAGCATCTTTAACAGTTTTCCAGAAAAAATGGAGAGGATTTCTAAATCTGCAACATTCTCCAAACTAAATAATTCTTCAAATTTTCGAAATGGAAAAGCGGTTGGATTTTACAAAAAAAAAAACAATTTGAAAAATATGTATTTTGTTTCACCATTTTGGAAAAATTTTAGAGAAGCCGTTGGAAATGGTCGTCTACCTATGAACCAAAAAAAAAAGCTTTTGATTAAAAATATTTTTTATTTCATCTAATTTGATGAAACTTTTATCTTTTGGATTAATAATATTATAACACTATTATATCTATTAGAGCATCTCCAATCGTTTCCTATAGACCAATTTTGGATTTTTTTTAGAATTTTAAGATTATTTTTTGGAGAAAATTTGCGTCGAATGCGTAAATTTTTTACCATATTGAGGGAGTGTCCCCAAATGTGGCAAATTGAGGTTTTGTCCACCTAAAATTTTCTGGACAAAATTACCCCCTAATCTCACATCTCCATCATCGTTTCAGCACCAAAACTAAAACCCGACATTACCACCACGGGCCTCTGTTGCTAGACGGCTTCGATGAAGACGGCTCTGATTGCTTCAGCAAGTTTTCATTAGATCCGGTGCTCGCTGACGCCGCCCACCGACGAAGGTAGTAGCGCCGGAGCATTTCCTTGCCGAAATCCTTTATATGTAAGTTTGTTGTTGGTTGTGATTTTCACTTTCTTAATCTTTGAATTCTGCCATAGCCGAAGTCGAGGAGGTTTGTTGTTGCTAGTGTACTGCTTGCTTGCACTTAGCTAGTGTACTGTTGCTACCTAATAAAATGAATAATTGCACTTGGTTTGGATATTGGTAATTGCTTAATCTTTGAATCCTCTATTTTGCTGCGGCTGCTAAGTGCTACTTGGTTTTGCTGTTGCTAGTGTACTGCTTGCTTGCACTTAGCTAGTGTACTGTTGCTACTTTATAAAATGAATAATTGCACTTGGTTTCAGCATCAACAACGTTGCTGAAATCGGGGTTTCAGCATCAATAACGTTGCTGAAATCGGGGTTTCAATATCAACAATGTTGCTGAAATCGGGGTTTCAGCATCAACAACGTTTCTGAAACCGTGGGCTTAGGATAACAACGTTGCTGAAACCGGGGTTTCAGTATCAACAACAGTGCTGAAATCGGAGTTTCAGCAACTCCGGTTTTGGCAACGTGAAAAAAAAAACAGTAACGCAAAAAAAAAAAGTAACGCAAAAAAAAAAACTTCTGAAACAGAGGGTGACACAGGAGTTTCAACAACTCTGGAAACGCAAAAAAAAACGAAATAAAAAAGCGGAAAAAAAAACTGTTGAAACAAAGGTTAACACAGGGGTTTCAGCCTTTCAGCAACTTTATTTGAACATTCTTGATATTTTAATTCAAAAACTAGCAATAATATATATGGAATTAATTTTATGGTAACTATTACCTTGTATAATTGGATAGAAAATTTTTATTAGAGATAAGATATCTATCATATCTAATTAAGGTAATTTAAGATTTTACACTAAAATTATAAATATCTTCCATAACCCTAATTCCGCCCTCATCCACTCTCACTCAAATTTTGTAACAATTACAAACTTTGACAATTGTAGGATTAAGATGGTAAGTTTTCATAAAACTTAAACTTTTAACAAATTAATATATGAATCAAATTCACATAAAATTTATCAACTTTACCTCAAAATCATGAAACTCTCAATTTCTTAGATTCAAATCAACTTTCACTTATAGTTTATACAAAAAATCATATCTTTTGTATAAATTATACAAATTGATTTAACTAAACAATTCCCAAACCAACTGTTTTTCGGAAAAGGTTAATTGATGCTATTGCTAACGTACTATTGCTAACGTACTACGTAGTACAATTTTCAATCAATTCAAGTTGTGTATCGGTTTTGCATGTCGGAAAACACACAATTAATTGAAAATTTTGAGAAAAGTGTGCGGCGATGTTTATTGGAATCAAATTCCGAACTCGTTACATCCAATTAATTAAAATCAAAATTTTAATCATACGACTTATTCCATTTATCAAATATATTGCAAAATTCAATTAAAACTAACTAGAAAATCAATCGATCATATCAATTTATGTAAGATGCTCTAATGCCACTGTTGAAAAATTAGATGCGCGGCGAAAGTTTTAGAAACTATTTTCTATCATCTAATCGCAAGATCTTCATGCATAAAATCGATAGATTAAATCATTGTTTATAGAATCATACGAGATACCTCTTGATGCGTGAACCGGATTTGAACGAGGAGGATTCGGAAGAGAACTAGGGCCCCACGTGTTGCTCCTCTAATTGGTCCACAAGAGCCCGGTCTAGATCTCCTTTGCCTTCGAGTGCTAGGACGAAGATCGAAAGGTGAACAATCAAATTGCTCTTGATGATGGTGGAATTCTGCCCTGACGCCCCAACCAAAGATGGGATGTTATGCGGCAGAACTCAGGTTCCACTCTCTAGGATGTGTTAATTAGGTTAAGACATAATAAACTCATCTTTATAAGCCCATATTTATACCCTATTTAATTAATTATTTATTTCACAAATAAATCTTATCCCATTATTATTAATATATATCTAATATACATTAATAATAAAATCATCTATCTTTTGATCAAGTCCGTCAACTCTAAGTGTGTAACCACATAGGACCCGTTTATAATAGCCATGGGTTTAACCCGTTTAAGCCCATTAATCGTAGTTGACTTATAGCAAAGCATTACAACTCCTAAAATAATCGGATTAAATATCTTTATCAATTATCCTATTCCATAATTAATCATTACACAATAAATTAAAAGACCACAATTCCTTCAAAAATAGCACATGATCTCAACATAAAGACTTTATAGTTAGTGATCACTAATGGAGTAATTAATAGAAAGAGCTCATTTTATGAAACAAAAATGTAAAGAGGGCATAAAAAGCAGGGGAGAGTAACTTGAGGCTTCCTCTACTCAATCACGTGCAACGCGGCTGCTGAATTTCTACTTACTCAAAACCAAAATTAATAAAAAGTAGACGCTTTATGTGTTATAATATAATGTGTGTGTGTGTTTTGACCAAAATAAAATAAAATAATATAATGTGTTTTTATATTTGAGTCAAACTTGTCTATTTGTTTGTTTTTGTTGCGGTGGTACATTACCTGATTAAGTCACCATCGTTGACTTGGACTAATATGATTCCATAAACAATTTTAGGCCTCATCGCATTCGATTCAAATCCTCTATATCACTTCCTATAACACTCCTTACATCCCCAAAAATTATTTTCAATTTGATTTAATCTTTTAAAAAAATTATATACATATTTTAAACACCTATTTTTATATTTTTATATGTATATAAATTTTATTTTTAAAAAATCATATTTTAATTTTTTTTATAATTATATTTCATAAAATAATACCTTTTTAAATTTTAAAAAAATGTGAAAACATGATTTTTTTTTAAATAAAAACTTATAAACATACTAAAATATAATATGTGTGTAGTTTTTATAATTTTTTTTAAAAATTAAGCAATCACTACTTTCAACAATTTCGCTTTAAGTTCAATTTAATCAATCATAATTCATAAACCCACTTTTAGATTCAAAAGCAATTAAAAAAAGGGTTAATAGAAAACCACCCCTTAAATGCACCATATTGCTCAAAATCACCCTCTAAAATCAATATTACAGTAAACCACCCCTTACATAAGTTCTGTTAACCTAATACCACCCCCACCACTATACACGGTTAGGGTTCCGTTAAATACTTTGAAATGCCGAAATCACCCCTACACCACCTCTTTTCTCATCCTCCCATGGCTTTCTCATCCATCGACCCTGGACTCTCCTCTTTTGCAATTATACTTTTCTAATTGAAATCCCTCAACAACTCCATTCCTGCCGATAGCTCTCGCCCTTCGCTCTAATTCAAGTCCGATTATGCCTAGCCTAACTCAGACTCGATCAATCAATTTCACAATCTCACCAATAGTCCGACTCCCGTCCATGGCAGATTCTTCCTCGTTATAGGTCGATCCTTTGATTTGCGACTATAGCCGGCCTGGAAGCTGCGTCACGACCTTTCGCCTTCTTTGCAGGCTTGAAACGACGTGTGGCGGAGGTCGTCGCCTCCGATCTCTCTTCGAGGACTCACCGCCTAAAAGGAAAAAATAATAACCCTCAATATACTGTTTTCTCTCTAATTAATTAGTCTCTTCCTACAAGACCTTCAAATTTAAAATTGTTGCTTTCAATTCAAATCGTCAAATTGTTGAATTTTGCCTTAATTCAAGCGTCATAGCTTCTATCAAGTATTTCATATTTTTTGGGAGTTAAAAAATCCTAATTTTTCAAGGCCATGCAAGCAATTTCCCTTTTTAATGATTTTCAACTTCAACTTCAAATTATGTTATTGACAGTCTCAATTTCAAATTTGAAACTTGAAAGTCTTAATTTCAAAATTGATGAGTTCTTGATTCCTACTGAAAATTGCTGATCAACTGGTTGCAAAGATAGTCCAGCTTTTACTAAAGTTCATGGGCAACGAAAAGTGAATTTCATGAATTGATAAGGGTATTTTGGTAATTCAATGATTTTTTTTATTAAAAAAAATGCTAGAAATAGGGACAGGGTGGTCTTTGGTTAACGAAACTTATATAAAGGGTGGTTTACTGCAATATTAATTTTAAAGGGTGATTTTGAGCAATATGGCATATTTAAAGGGTGGTTTCCTGCAATTAAATCAAAAAACACTCACACCCCGCCAAACATTAGGCGTTGAACACATTCACACAAACCTCACTGTCAATCATCTCCTTAAAGTGAGGCCTTTTTCCATTCCCAAACACCTCTCCAAATCTCAATCAATCAACTATGAAGCCAAAGCCCCCATTGAAACACAATTCAAGGTGCAGCAAAACCGGCAGCCGATTCGTCGTCTCCTCCTTCATCGTCATCCTCATCCTCTGCGTCTTCGCCTCCATCAACGAGCTCCGCTTCGAGTCCCTCTCCCAGCTCACCCACTGCATCATCCCCAACCACTCACCCGTCCTTGTAGGTGATGATGACGAGCTCCGGGTGCTCGTCGGAATCTTGACCCTCCCGGGCCAGTACCACCGCCGGAACTTCCTCCGGCAGGTCTACGGCGCCCAGGCGCCTCCCCCCGGAGCGCGGGTTGACGTCAAGTTCGTCTTCTGCAGCCTCGCCGACGACGAGCAACGGTTCCTCGTCTCCCTTGAGATCCTCCGCTACGACGACATCATCATCCTCAACTGCACCGAAAACATGAACCGAGGTATATAATTTTGAATTCTTATAAATACAATTTCGATTTAATTTCACAAACTTTTTGAATTAATCAGAATAAATTGTATAAAACCGCCGTGTTAAATGGGTCATTAATTTTGCACAGCATTAAAATTAAATCATAAATTCTTTTATTTAGGTCCCACCAGGAATTAATTTGTTTTGGTTAAAAAAAAGTTTTTTTTTCCTTGAGTCTTGATTGATCAAATTCGAACAGTTTACATTTAGATCAGGTATTATAAAATATATATATATTTAAGAGTTTGATCGTCCTTTCATACTTTCAAGTTCAATGTTGATTTTTTTGGGGTGTATGTGTGAATTGTGATTAATGATGTACTATTGATAGTGTATTAGTGAGTATATATAATTGCATTATTTATTTTGAAATGTACATTTTAAATAAATATGCATTTTGTAATATAAATCATAATATATGACTATCCAACCATATCTTATTATATACTTTTCATTGTAAATTATACCGACTTTTCACACACTTCACATTAAAACACTTTTTACATTAAAACCACTAATTCTAAGATTTCCAAAAATATCCGATCATATATTTTTCATTGGTTGATTTGGTTCACAATTTCTTAGCATTGTTTTTCTCGTTTTGATTTGATTGATTAGTTTATTGTTTGAACTCTTGAGGTTACTGTATCATGACAATTTATCCGTCTGATACTCGACTTCACGATTTAAGACCATTAATTCAAAGATTTGCAATCAATAAAATCAAATCACAACAGGTAAATCATACACCTACTTCTCCAGCCTCCCATCCATGCTAGCAAACACCACCGCCGCTGCCGCCAACGGGGAGCTCCGGCAGCAGCACCCGCCATACCACTACGTGATGAAGGCGGACGACGACACATACTTGCGCGTTGAAAATCTCGTGAAATCCTTGCGGCCCTTATCGCGCCAAGACTTGTACTACGGATTTGTGATCCCGTGCGAGAGCATGGACGCGTACCGGCACTACATGTCCGGTATGGGCTACTTGGTGTCGTGGGACCTCGTCGAGTGGCTGCGGGATCAGTCCGGCAAGATCACTCCGGCGGAGCTGGTGGGCCCGGAGGACAGGGTGTTGGGGAACATGATCCGGGGCGGGAAGAGGGGGACCAACCGGTTCAACGCCAAGTGGGGCATGTACAACTACCCCGACCCGCCCGATAAGTGCACCCACGAGCTGTGGCCGGAGACGGTCGCCGTCCACAAGCTGAAGACGCCGGAGGTTTGGATTAAGACGTTGAGGTACTTCAATGCTACTATAGATCTTAAGCCTTCCAAGTTATATCATATGGACAATTAATTAGTTTAATTTTGGATGATCGAGGGGTTATCAAGTTGATTATATAAGTGTAATGCACATTAATTAATTTCATTCTTTGAGGTGGTTATATACATATATATAAGAACTTGAGTTTGGCGGGTAAGTTAGTGCACTGATCAAATGATCGATTGATGTTATTGGTTTTGTTGAAGACATGGAATTGTAATTTTGGTGCATTGCCCATCTACCTTTGGGCTTTAATTATCTAGCTATAATAATATATAATTGGTTGAAATAATATTTCCACCAAAATATGTAATTCTGACAATTTTTTTTATATTTTCTTAGAAAATAAATAAAATTACACTTCTACACCTAATTAATAATCATTTTTTACTTCTTTAATTCAAACTTGGTACTAGAACTTTACTTATCATTGCATCTATAATGTTATAAAGTGGAGAGTAAATCTTAGTTATTAGCATTGGGTCTAGCGGTCTAGCCGGTGGTTGCAAACCAATTTACCTAGCGCGTGACTTTCACCGACTAGATCACATGCCCATGGTTTACCATTAAAGGTGGGCTACCCTCATTAACAAACAAAAAATGTAAAGTGGAGAGTAAAATAGTTAAAATGATAGATCGAGCCATTTAAACCCCGTATTATTTTGAGATTTATTTATATTCTCAAAAAATAACAACTTTTAAAATTTAAAGATAAAAACTATTTAATTAAATTTACTTTTTTTAAACTAGATTATAAATAGACTCTCCTAACCACCTATATCTTTTTCCAAGTAAAATTTACATCTGCCTCCATAGGCACTTATCCTTTTCTAGGTAAAATTTACCTCTTGAAATGGTAAGTTTTACTTAACAAATAGAGTATTCATTTTAGCTTTGATCATTACTTAACTTTGTAGAAACCAGGCTTAAATAGCTATAAATCGTGTTATATACATATAATTAACATAATACAATTTTAAATGAATATTCATTTAAGTTGGTGTTATCTTCATGATTCAGCAAGTCTGATATAAAGGCAAGAATTAGGGCTCAAAATGTGTCAATGCACGAGCTTTTTAGCTGAAGCATGTGCAATTGCATTTCTAACTTTCCTAACTCCCTTGCTTAACGGAGCAAAAAAAAAGTGCATTTATTTTAGATTTATGGTTTAAAATGTGAACACTCCGCGAAAAGAATTTTGCATTTTTATTCAATATTCTTTCACTAATCTCTATTCTTGTGGAAAATTTGCATTTTTTATTCAATATTCTCAATCAAAAAAAGAAATTAATGTAGAAAATCCCATTTGCATAACGAACGGTAAAAGTTTAATGTTAATGGGCCGGAATAGCACATTTGATACATGGGCCGTTCAGCCGGTGGCCCAAGATGACATGAGGCCCGAAACTGTGGTCTGCCTAAATAGCTGCTGCAGTTTGCAACTGTTGCCGGCGCTTGAACGGGCGAAGTTTCCGATTACCATAGCTGGAGATCCATCGGCGTCTCCAATTAATTCAGGTGAGCTTCAAGATCCAAGATTTCTTGAACCTGTAAATATACCGAATCAAGTAATTAAGTTACAAAAGAAGACCAACCCCAACATGAAGCCCAGCGTATCCCGCTTAGACCATACAGAGAATTCTGATTGAAAAAATACAAACGAACCAATCGGAATGTTACATACTCTATGGGTACTCCCTACAAGTCCTTTCCGATACATACTCCGTATTAGGCTACAACTTACAAATGAATAGAATTGATGATACAGTGGTGTAGTTTGGTTTGGTTGGCCCAGCTTGCAGTGGAAACGCCACGTGCCACTCACGTGCGGACCTGAAGAATGCAAAACAAAGGGAAATAGATCACCCCAGCAAGGAAGTTTAACACAACCATTAGCCCTTGAGCTTTTTAAAAAAAACACTAAATACTACATCAGTTGCAAAATTGGCACTAATCTCCTAGGTTAAGATAGCTTCTTTGCATTCGTCGCATTGCCGGAGGTTGACGGCTGGAACAAGGGAGAGTAGCTGTGACGACGAATAATCTTGATCAGCACGAATGTGTTAGCGGCCAAGAACAGCAAGCTTGCGCCCCAGAGCTGCAAGAACACATTCTTGCCCTTGAATTCAAGCAGATAGCCCCATAACAGCCAATGGATTTGGGCTCCGATCCAGAGCAGAATGCACAGGATACCTTCCCATTTGAATCTCATGTTACTCCACGGCAATATGACCGGCAGCAAGGAGAAGAACCATACGAAGTATTGTGCAGTGATTACCTGTAATTGCGAGGAAACAGTAGCGAATGAAATAACTTGTTTACATGGATTATGTAAACAAGGGCGTGCTTAAATCCTGTACCTTGTTAAATGCAACAAATGCTACTGTCTGCACTAGGAAACAGAAAGGGAGATCCCAAGCAAAGCGTAGGATGAGGACTAGCTGCACGGCAAGCTGTGGCAGGAAGGAGATGAGTTTTTCCAGTGTGGAAAATCCATCTTCATATTTGAGGTATATGTGATAGAAATAAATGGAGAAGTTGTGTCTTGGATCAGTTCGAGTGAGATGGTACAGTAACGCCTCGTGCAGGAATTCCCAGCCATAGAGATAGAAAAACAGACCAGTGAGACTGAGGAAAATAGATCCAGATACTAGCCCAAAGAGGATTCTAACCCTTGTGAACATGTTCAGTATCATATCCCTTATCAAAGACAAATTATTATCATTTGAACTCTGAGTCGACTTCTGTTTGCTGGACTCCCAAACTGTAAGCACAGGTTTTGAATTGGATTGGAGATAAGCCGGGTCAAGAACCAATAAAATAGGCAGTGCATAGATTATAGGATACACCCTGAAATGCACGATGAGACCATACCAAAAAGCAGCTTGATACACCCTACCTGTCAAAAGATGATGGAAATATAAAAGAAAAGGCAAATGCTGAATTGGCCAGTATTGTAAGTAAAGAGTGATTGATATAAAATCTACAGAATATGTAAAGCACACCAGATTTCCATTTTATGAGAGTTCTTGTTCCCTCCTATTTCTGATACATAGAACTAATATCAAGAAATTTACAAGCATGGGAACGTATGTTCAAACGTAACATGTGCTGAGAAGAACCATGGGATTTATCATATTCAACGGCATAGTTTGGACTCTGGTGACCATGATCTCAATGAATAATTAGCTTCTTATGCTAGATTCAACCCAGTACATCCCGCAAAAGCAGGGTATGAGGAGTGCGTACATCCTGGCCCAGACCCTGCTTTTGCGGGATATACTGGGTTGTTATTGTTGTATGCTAGTATCCCATGCTTTCAGAAGAAAAAAAATTCAAAAAAAAAAAAAGACTCCAAGAACAGTTTCTTGATGTATGGCACCAAATTAAAGGGAAACAAAACATCAAGGATTGTATTTGGAGAAAAAAAAAAAAGGAAAAAGGGAAACAGAACCAGTATTAGGAAATTTAAATATGAATGAAAGACAGCATATACCTTTCATAATACAAATAATGATCCACAAGATCACAGCACAAACAATGGGCTCACAATTACCACGAGTTCCAATGGTGAAGGTAAATGGATTGAAGAACCATATAATTGCAGAATAAGAACAAAGATTTTCAGGAACTCCACGGAGCTTCAGGATAGTATTGATGAACAATCCAACCAACAGATCTGCCATTCAGATAAAAGTATGAGTTAAACTGAAACACGGATGAAGATGAGTACTTTTTCTAAATCCATTGTTCTTTGTTCCTACAATATTGTTCCAATGCAACAACCTCAGATGACATCATGCTGTCAAATTATTGAAGAAGAAAAATGAGATGAAAAAACAGCTAGTGGGATATAATCATGGACATGTCTAAGCAGATAGACTGTCGAATTTTTGAAATTAAGAGATACAAGAGCAACCTATTCAAGTTGTTCGACGGAGATTGTATTAAAGATCAAATAGCCATTATACCTGAAGCAGAGAAGAGAAACTTTCCCCATGTATGGTGAAAAATTGCATTCGGTATGAGCAAAAATGCAAGCAAAGGAGAATAGCGGTATGTAGTCCTTCTATACGGAGACTTCCCTGAAGACATCAAACTTGCAGCATCTGAAAAGACGTGGTAATCAATATCCGTGTATCTGACCTCCATGTGTGCATCTTGCCATTCTCCATAAACAATCAAGAGTATACGCAAAATCCCGGAGATTAGAAGTACAGACTGGAAGCTAATCCTCATACTTGCTGCATGAAATCCGGAATCACAATTTAAACAACTACTCGAGCAAAAACAAAAATCTCCAATTTGGCATTCAATCCAAATGCAAAGGCTAGCAAGACCTCAATATTAGACCATGATTGCAAAATCAAGCATCACCAAACGGGCCTGCAAAGAAATTTCCCATTTCCTCATAAATCAAACCCTCATGCTTGCTTCAAAGTCCTAAAAATCTCCTAAAAGCAAACCCAAGAAATAAGCAAGCAAAATCTCAAATATTTGGCTGGTGACTTAGTGTTCAGCAGCACATTAAACCACGAACCACCACCAACAATGAATCAATCCATCAGAAACGCATCCAATTCAAGGAGTTCGGGCATACTAGCGCAATATATCACCAACCCAAGGCTTTGCAAATTTGAGCTTAGAAACTTAAAACGGAAATTTCAGCACAAAAGACTCTCAATCGCATGTTTGTGATACCAAACCCAGTGGCCAATCAGCAACTCGACTCAAAAGATTCAGAGAATCAACCAAATCCTAATTGAAATCATGAAGATCGAGGTGTAGAAATCAGTACCAAATCATGCCAAATCGAGAATGAAGGAAAACTGCGGCGATCGAGATCCAGTCCGACAGCAATCGGAATGCCAAGATGCGTGGTGACGGAAGTGGGTGGTATCGCCGGAGGTGCAGGCTCGGCGACGCTGCGATGGGTTGCGAGCGGGTGTTAGTTGTGGTTGACGCCGGCGACGAGGGTGTTTGGGAAATTGATTATGGGAGAGAGACTGTTGGGGGTTGAGGTCGAGAGGGAATGAAGGGAAAGGGTAGATCCGCCAAAGTCATTTTCTCCAAGTCTCCAACAATGGCCGGTATTTCGGATATAATTTTACTTTATTTTTAAAAAAAAAAATATATTTATATAGAGTATTTCTCAAACTTATATTTACATTTTTATAAATTTTTATAATAAAAACTGCATTTTAAAAAATATCTATAATTAAAAGACCAATTATATTATAAAATTCATTTTTTTTATATTTTTGCAAAACATGAATTTTTATAATAAAAGTTTATAAACACTTAATATAGGTATATGGAATAAAATATAAAATTATCTCCTCATCATTAAAATTTTTAATTAATTTACTTTGAAAAAGTTGAATGTGTTAAATACATAGTATTTTAATGCAAAAAATATTTATGCTAAAAAATATAAAATCATTGCTCTTTAACAAAAATATTTGAATTGAATTAATTTAAAACAAAAGTGAATTTGATAAAAAAATATAGTATTTTAAATTTTAATACAACAACTATTTATAATTTAAAAATTTTGTAAGTATAAATGGATTTATGGTAAAAAAAAATTAATTGAAAAAATAGTTGATTTGGTGTTACAATGGGAAGGTAGTTTATCAATTGGCTATAAAAAATAAAAAATTATTAATATTATAAGACTTAATTTTTTTAGGACAGGTTCGTTATTGGCTTGTAATGTATCATGACGGTTAGTCGGTTTGTCGATCAATCAGCCTCTCGAGGTGACCAGATAGTGTGTTGTCCGATCCCATTTCACATATAAAAAAATACTCCCTCCGTTAATTAAAACTTATCGTTTTAGAAAGTAAATCTTGTTAAGAAAAACTTGTCATTTTAGATATTTTGTCATCTACTTTACGAAATTACCATTGTAGTGATTAGATAGTTATTAGTGATAGTTTTTTAGAAAGTAAAGAAGTAGAGTAATAATTAGAGGTAAAACTATAAGTGTAGTTTTTATTTTTTAATAAGTGTGTGTATTTTTAAAATGACAAGTTTTAATTAATAAATTAAGTATGTAATGTATTTATGAACGGAGAGAGTATTAGTTAATTAATGGGCTGGAAAAGCGCATTTCTCGTATGGGCTTAGTTAAAACATGGCCCATGAATTACATTGTGGTCCAAATCTGTGGTCTACCTTTACTGCTTGAGCTTCAACTTCAACTCCTTCCAAGTGTATGAATGACATTTTCAAATTTCAATTGGTCCAAACCAGTATACCACCAGGGCTGGAAATGGAGGATAGATATTCATTTCACCTATTTTATCTGTACTATTTTTATAGATAAAAGCTCATAAAAAGCGAGTGACCGATAATGTGGGTGATGATGCGGCCATGCGGGTATGAGTGAAATTTTTTTCATTCAATATCCGTCCCAATAACCCGCCCCATTGGCCATTACCCCATAACCCACCCAAATAATCATCCAATAAGATCTATTAATCCGATTAAACTTGTAAATGGAAAAAAAAACCAATAAATACAATATTTGTTTTCAAAATTTACTTAGGTTCTTAGGATGACCCGCAACTAGCTAATGTTCTAATGTGGATTACTCCACAATATTTTATACGCAATATACATTTTATTTAATAAATGTCTAATTTATTTCATAGTGCTCTTGTTTATATGAGTGGATCCCCACCTCAACCTCACTTATTAATATCTTCCCTTGCTTTTTTTTAATTTTTATACCTTATATATTTTTCATGTATTGTTAAATTTGAACCTGGAGCACTTTTTATTTTTAGTTCCAAAGTGTATTTAAAATGTTATTATGTATTGTTGAACTTGAATTTGAAATGTTAGATGTGTTTCAATGTTAAATATCTAATTTAATGTTTGAAATAAAAAAATTAGATTTTCTTATTGGATACAGAGTATCTTACAAAGGTTGGAATGATGATTTTCACCCATAACCTGGAGTACATTTTTGATGCAGTGTCATCTTAACAGCAAAAAATCGACATCGTTGCCAATTTTGTGAAGATGTTCGTGTTCTTCATCGTGTTGCGAATAAGCATACTTTGTGGAGGAATGAAACTAAACACCCAACTCCTCTTGTAATGTTAGTATCATTAGCTCTCCTTTATCATTCAACAAAGCATGGCTTGTCATTTTGTGCTCTTTCTCATTTCGAAGAATATGAAAAAAGGGATCAAAACACATGAACAGATAGATAAAGACTTGTCATGGATTCTCTCTCCAATACAAGCAATAAGCATATCCCAAGTTTTGTGATCAATAATCCACCCCTAATTGCATGTTTAAGTAAGTACTCCATCCGTTCAAAATTATAAGTCATTTTAGGTGTTTGCACACCTATTAAGAAAAAACACAAGAGTGCTACTTTTATACTTCTCATTAATTATCGACAACCACTAACAAGCAATAGCATTTCATAAAACAAGTCAAAAAGTTAGTTTTCTCTTAACCCATTGTCTAGAAAACCTAAACGGAATTATATTTTTAAACAAAATTTTAAGCCTAAAAAGACTTATATTTTTTTAACGGATGGAGTATTTATCTGTGCTCTTTTTGACTCCTGGGTAGAAACAAAACCCCCTTTTTCATGCGTTATAAATTGGTGTAAGATTCTGGGTTTTGATGTAAATTCAGTTCCCACTTAAACTACCCACAAATTCCAATATTTAATGGAGCCTGATTCCAGTGGCGGACCCAAGGGGGGTCCTGGGGGGTCACGTGACCTCCCCCCTCGACCCCGGAAATATGTACTTTAAAAAAAACGTTTTGGATATAATTAAGTAAAGAGAGTAAAGAATCATTAAACAACATTGGCTCAATTGGCAAAGGATGTGGGTGAGCTCTTTCGGAGTCAGGAGACCCAGGTTCGACTCACCAAACTTTAATTTTTTACCTCTATTTTTTTAAAAAATATTTTGTTAGAGAGAAGTCCGAGTCGAGCCCTCGACCCACCCAGCAACCCGCCGCCGCACCCACCCTGGTGACCCCCCCCCCCCCCCTCAAAAGTTTCTGGGTCCGCCACTGCCTGATTCTCTTGACCATGGTGAGGGTGGAATGAAGAACAAATTCAATGCTTTTTTGGGAGGTCAGTAAATTCAGACATTCAGTGGATTTTAATTATGGAAGTAGTGGCTGAAATATCATGAGGTTTGTTGAGTTCCATGGTCAGGAGTCAGGACTGTTATTTCCACTTGGATTCGACTCGATAAAAGTTTGAGTATTAACACATTTTGATTTTTAAGTTCAAATTTAGGCTCGATTTGTTTTTAAATGAGCTGAATATGCGTATGTAATACTCGACTTATTCGACTCAAATATCAACCTTAGTTGTGACATATTTATGTATTAATTTTTTAGACAAGTTAAAATTTTGGGGAAATTTTTTTTAGTATGTGAGCAAAAGTGCATTATACAAATGTGCACATTCATATACTTAACTGTTAAAGATAACACGTTTCTTACACTAAGATTCATTATCTAATTTATCTTATGTACTAGTATATGTTAGAGGTCAAACAATGAAACTATAGGCTTTCCAAACATTTGCATAAATCGAAAAACAAACACATATTCGGTCATGATACAGACCCAATAAAATATCATCAAAACAAAGAGATCAAAAGAAAAACCGGGAACAATTGAGCAAAACAACAATAAGACAATCTGACATAAAAAAGGAGAGATTCAACGGATGAACTGTGAATAGTGAGATCGAAAGCTGGAGAGATAGACAATAAAGTAGATTAGACAAGGATTTATTTTGTAGAAAAAAGACATAGTTATATGCACTCAACACGAACGAATTCTAGATCCGTTTGAACTACAATATGGTACATGTCCAACATTAAAGGTGTATGACATTAAAAAAGCTATAAACGGATCAAGGATCGGTTTCATGTTTAACAAATCTTTGATCTATTCATATTAAAATAATAGAAAGAAACATATACACTAGTAACCTAAAACACAAGCCGAGATTTTATTCCAAAACCAATTAACAATAGAAGAAGTGGTTCACCAACTTATATAAGTATGACTTGTTAGGTTCAAATTTCAATGTGCGACTTGTTAATTCACGTCTCTCAAGTTTTTTTTTTTTTTGATAAGGTAATAATTCGAGATCAGAAATACCTGAATCTCGATGGCCGACAAGTCGACAGACGGAAACCCGTCAAAACATACATACGAAAACAAAACGTGGTGCAATACAACAAGTGGAAAAGCACCCTACAAGAAACGAGCCAAGGCAAAACTAAATCTAACACTAATGGGGACGTAGACTACGGACGAAAGCCAAACACCGTCCTACAACAGCACCGCTGGCCGGCGATACATCAGGACTCCCTGTGGGTGGTGAAGACGAACCTCCAGGAAGCTCCTTTCCGTACACGGAGTCGCCCCGTACACACTACCTTGATCCCAACCAGACCCGACCCCGACTGCCAGAACCCCAACATAGAAGAAGAACGTCTCTCAAGAATATTGAACATACTGATAAGTCATAACCAAAAAAAAAAAACCGAAAGAAAGAAAGAAAGAAACGGTACGGGTGAGCAGTGGAGAAGTCATTTCATGTGAAAATCAACCAAGTTTAAATTGTAGTGTATTGTGTATAGATTGACCACCAATAATCCTGCAGACTGCAAGTGTAATTAATTATAAAGCCAGGGTCTGTAGTGCAGTAAAAGCCTATCCCCCAACGGTAACTGTGACAGGCAACCCCAAATCCTACGATTTCACTTTCATTGGAGGGTTTGAGGATTCATAAATTCATACATACTGTACTTGTTACTTTCCCCTCCTCCTCTTAGATTTTGCCCATTGTTTTTTTTTTTTTTTGATTAGGTAATAATTCGGATGGGGCATAGGAGCCTCTACCCAAAAGCATCCTGACGGATGAGGTCAAGGAGACCTGAGTCGGTGTATAAATTCGTTCCCCTGGTAGAGTAGCCAAGGTGTGCAACCTTGTCCGCTACTCGGTTACCAATGCGGGGAATGTGGGAAATTCGTACGTTTTTCAGTTCCAGAAGGAGTGTTCGGATGTCTGCCAGCACAAGTTCAATTTTCCAGGGGCATTTTCCGTTTTTTTGTAAGGCTTCCGTAATTATTTTGGAGTCCCCCTCAATGATTAAGTTCGTTATTTTGAGTTCATTGGCCTTCTCGATTCCTTGTCTTAAAGCAATAGCTTCCGCCATAAGCGGAGTGTGACCGCCCAACGAGCAACCTTCCATGCAGACGGGGTTCCCAAGACAGTCACGAAATATGAAGCCTATAGAGCTTTTTGTATTCGATATGGATGAGCCATCGAAGTTTAATTTGATCCAATCAGCGGGTGGTTTCTTCCATAACTTTATTTTTTCCCGGGATCTTATTTGCTTAATTGCCTTCCTCAGCTGATGCGAAGTTATGTCATTTTTACTTGGATATAATTTGGCAGCTCTTTTCCAACTTTCTTCGTATTGTGCGATGAGTTTTTTCATGCCTTCAGCGGATGGGATTTGGACATTTCTAAAGATTGCTTGGTTTCTAATAAACCAAATAGTCCACCATCGGAATGCTAGATTTTGTTTATTTTCCTTGGGGAGATTCGTCCCTAAAAATTGCATGATTTTGACCATGTCTCTATCCTGAGAGATAAGGGTATTAACCGCCTGAGCGATATTTCTGGGGAATTGTGCTTGGAAGTTGTTGTAAGGGCATTCTAGAAATAGATGAATGTCGTCTTCCTGACCATGGTTACACAATGTGCATGTGGTGGGGACTGCTACACCCTTCTGGGCTAGGCGCAAGGCTGTCGGCAGCCCATTCTGCATAATCTTCCAGAGAAAATTTTTCATTTTCGGGGGGGGGGGGGGGGGCGTCGATTTTCCAGATCCAGGCATAGTTTGTAGTTGTAGTGTTAGTTGGGGCTGTGAGTAAATTGTAGGCGCTATTTGTTGTGAACCAACCCTTTTTATCAGGCCACCAATAAAGTCTGTCCTCAAAGGTGTTTATCGGCAGAGGAATTTTAATGATATCTTCAACGATATTTTTTGGTAAAACCGAATCCAGTTTCTCTCTCCACCATTTCCCCCCCATAATATATTCACTGACAGTTTCGTTCGCATTATTTTGGGTACTCATTATATTGTTGATGGACCTCGTTGTGATCCAATTGTCTCTCCAGAAATTGATAGATTTTCCATTCCCCACAGACTAAATAAGTCCCGATTTGAAGTTTTCAGTTAAGGAGCATAGTTTATTCCATTGCCAAGAAGCATTCCCTTTTTTCTTGTAATTTAGGATGTGTTCATTCTTTAGGTATTTATGTTGTATAATTTGAACCCAAATGCTATCTGGTTCCGCTAAAATTTTCCACAGTAGTTTTAGTTGTAGTGCTTCATTCATATCTTTGGATTTACGAATCCCCAATCCACCAGCAGCTTTCGATTTACATATTTTGTCCCACCCGATGAGTGGACTATGTTGTGCATCCTTGTTCCAAAAGAAAGTCCTATTTAGTTGGTCGATTTGATTATGTATCGAGGCGGGGAGCATGAAACTTTGCATAGTGTAGAGCGGTTTTGAGGACAGGTTAGAGGTAATAAGAGTTGCTCTTCCTTGTTGAGATAGCGCATTAGCTCGCCATTTGCTTAGTTGGTCTTTTGATTTGCAGATTATGTCGCCAAAGGTATCCTTTGTAACACGCCCATTGATGATGGGACAACCCAGATACTTCTCCAAGCATCGTTCAAAAGGGATATTAAGGACACTTTTAATTTCTCGTGTTCTTGCTTTTGCCCATTGTGGAAATAGGTTACTCGATTGCTTTTTTTCATTTTTTTATACATCATCAATTATCTATTCCTTTTAATTAAGTTTTGTAGACATATATAAATATTTCAGCTCATCCGAGTATTATGCAAATTGAGCTCGCCAAATGCAAGATGAGCTTACCGACATCGACTCTCCGTGTCAGCAACTTGAGGTGTGGGTGGTGTTGTGTTGTGGTGGAGGGCGATGCTGGTGCTATGGTGGGACTACTGACACCGATTTCTCAAGTAGATGGATGGTGCATGGGATTTGGTGATGTTTTGGAGTCATTGAGGATTTTGGTGTTGATGAGAAAGCCGTCCATTTGGCCAAAAATTGCCCGTGTAGATAATAACCTCCAATTTGAATCATACTTTCATCCGATTTTTTTTATTTATTAGAATCTCGATTTCTATAACAATCCAAACCCAACCTCGTATATCAATTACCAAACTCCTTAAGTTTGTTTTACAAAGAATAGATTAATCTAGAAGAATCTTTCATATATGCCTTTCTTTTTTCTATATGACATTTGCTTTGTCTAAAATTATGACCTTTTTCAAAAAAATAATGCATAGGTTAAAAGGACTTAGGAGGAATATTAGCATGCTAAAACCAACAATGGTTAACATCATTTAAAATGTATAAAAGGAAATTCTTTGTCAACTGTCAATGAGTACTCAATGGGCTTTAAATTATGGTTTATTGTTAGTTGACATATTACTACAAGATTTGGCAACAAAAAGATTTCCCTTTACAAATTTTCTTTTTTTCTCCTAATTAAAAGTTGCTTTCGTTCAATTACTTAATTTAAAATCAGTGGCCATTGGCCATTGGGTTTGTGGAAAGCTTTGCATAAATTGCATCACAAACCATTGTCTAGCACTTGTTTCTTTTTACAAGATTAACATTGATAGGAAGATGGAGCTATGTTTCCTTTTTTTTTTAAATTTTTTTTAAGAGGTAAGATGGAGCTATGTTTCTTGAATTTATAAATAAAGAGCGGCCATATCCGGGATTCGAACTGAGGATCTTCGGGTACTACCCGCATCTTATACACGTATTAGTTTAACAACTTTATTAGTAATAGTACTAGTGTAATACCCGGGTCTTAAATGCACGGAATTTTATATCTATATCATGTATCTAACTTTTTAATATTATTATATTAAATATTAATTATATTAATAAATAGATTTTCGAAAACAAATATATTTAAATTATGAACAGAGGAGGAGCAAATATGAAAGTAATATTTTCAATGATAACTGCACACAAAATAGGAAATAAATATATTTAAAATAGATCACAAATTGACATACAACATATCAATTTAAATAATATTTTAGTGTGAAAAATAGGAAACAAATATGTTTAAAATTAGAAACCGATATTTTAAAATTTCAGCAATAATATTGACCAATAAAAAAATACCATTTGAATAAAAAATTCAAGTTTAATTGTGGGTGTACGTGATACGTCAGCCAAATGCTAACAGAATTAGTATTATTAATAGAAGATAAATAGATTAGTTTCTATGAAAATATGCTAAAAGAAAACACTAGAAAATAATACTCCTTCCTTTTTTTTTTTAATTAGGAAATAATTCGTGATCAGATCTATCTGAATCTCGAAGGCCGATAAATCGGCAACCGGAAATCCGTCAAAACATACAAGCAAAAACGAAATTTATATAAATATTCCTTATATTCCTTAAAACATGTCTATTACTCGGTGTTAATTACCACAATTTTCAAAGATGATAAAAATTTATATAAAATAGTTAAAAATAGATATTAATTTTTAATAATAGTTAAATATGTAATTATTTAAAATTTTAATTTAAAAAATAAAGTTTTATATAATACTGTAATATTTACTATTCTAAAATATATATATATATATAAATAGTAAAAGGGTGAATATCCTGTGAACCAATCTACTTGTCCAACATTTTATTGATATTATTAAGATAATCTTTTTAAATAATAACTCAAGAAGTAAGGTGATTTTTATCCTCTTATATTTCCAAATTTTATTAGATTTTTTTTAATCTTATCGACCTTATCAAGTTGGGTTCTTTTTATTTATGCAACTGCGGAAATGTGACGAGGAGCACCGATTACATTACATCTCCAAGTTTATTTTTATTAAAAAAAAAATCCTACTTTTGTTCTTGCTACCTTTTTGGTCGTAGTATTAAATGAATAAAATGAAGTTTGAAGTAAAAGGGCAGACCTTGAAATGGACGAGAACAAAGCCAAAGGGTTTACTTTTGGCAAATCATCGGCAAACCAACCTTTCAAACCACAAAGAGTAATAAAATTAGCAAGACCCAAAAAATTGTCTTTGTCAAATTTATTTTCTTTTTAGATTTATAAAATGGAAGCACCATTTTAATGGAGAGTGAACTCAAATACCATGTGTAGCTTTTGAGTCACTAATATCATCCGATCAAGTGTTTATCAATTAAAATTAGGAATTACAAAGCGGTTGAATTTTCCGATTTCTAGCAGAAATATTATGTAATAGCGAGGATGGAGATCCGACAGGAAATAATAATCTTGAGATAGAGGTGTAGATAAGAAGGATTTTGTTCAAGAGGGATGGAGAGATGGAGGATACGATACTCCTTCTGTACTCGCTCTATTTTAGTCAATTTAAGACACATTAAATTCCATATGAAGATCGAATTCGTTACCTATTGATCATCACATGTCATTTTTACAAATGGACTAAACTAATTGACAAGCCAAAATGAAACACTTGTACAAGAAAATGGTGCTTTTTGTCAATTGTCATGCCTTACAATTACACATCCATTCAAATGATGGAGGTGGTTTCATTACTTGGAATCACAAATCAGCCAAGTAGGAAATGCATCATATATATCCATATCTTATAGGTTACATAATTTCATTTTATTGAAAAAAAAATTCCATACTTCAAATTATATGAATAATCTTTTTAATTATAACAACAACAACATCACACAATAAAATATAATCAGACGAGTTAGCTGTAATCTGGTAGCTTTCCTCCGAACAAGTCGAGCGGTCGAGCGGGTATATATAAGGTAATGCAACATTGGTCATAAAAACTTTATCAAACACCAAATAATGAAAAAGGTGGTGTGGATTTGAACAAGCCCACTAGAAGCTTCAACCAAGCATATGGAGAAGGCAAAATTGTAGAAAACCACCCTTTAAATAGGGGGTTTTGCTGAAAACCACCCCTTAAAACAAAAATTGCAGAAAACCACCCCTTAAAACCATTTTCTTTGCAAAGTCACACCCATCACCACATTTTCGTTAATTAAATGTTAAAGTGCATGAAAAAAACAATTATATTCCTTGTTTTTACTATTATTTTACTTATACAATCAGTACTAATTAATTTTTTTTATCTTTTTAACATGTTTTTCAAAAGTAATTTTTTTTTTTTATAAAATATCATTTTTATATATAATTTCACACTTATTAGTAAAAACACTCTATTAAAAGTAGATATAATCGATATTTTATATATTTTAAAAAGTGTATATTACTAAAGGGCTACATGAAGAAAATAATTTTTTTAAAAATGATATTTTATATAGTTTTTATTATTCTAAAAATATGTTCACTATTGCACATACATTTTTAGAATAATAAAAACTATATGAAAGAT
The DNA here is from genome assembly GCA_037127255.1 of Persicaria tinctoria. NCBI lineage: Eukaryota > Viridiplantae > Streptophyta > Magnoliopsida > Caryophyllales > Polygonaceae > Persicaria > Persicaria tinctoria. The sequence continues at coordinate 4,259,963 of JBANSL010000016.1, read as the reverse complement.
TATTTTTTAAAAAAAAATTATTTTCTTCAAGTAGCCCTAGTATTACACATTTTTTTCATATGTATAAAATATAAAGACACATCAATTTTTTATAGAGTTTTTTTGTGCGTATGAAATTATTTTTAAAAAAAATATTTTTTGGATATTTTATAGTGTTTTTTCTTTTGAAAAACATGTTAAAAAGTTAAATATCAACTAATACCAATTGAATTGAGTAAACTAATAATAAAAATAAGTGGTATAATTAAATTTCCACACACTTTAACATTTAATTAACAAAAATTAGGTGATGAGTGTGACTTTGCAAAGAAAAAGGTTTTAAAGGATGGTTTTCTGCAATTTTTGCTTTAAGGGGTGGTTTTCAGCAAAACACCCTATTTAAAGGGTGGTTTTCTGCAATTTTGCCTATGGAGAATGCCCAACCATGTTTCACATTGGGAAAACAATGGGGCCATTTTTAAACTTGGAGTTGCACCACTTTTTTACTATTTTTCTATCTCAATTGAACACAAAATGGAAACCTCACAAACAACACTCTCCACCCAATTTGATGGCTATCAATCCAAATTTGGGCTCTCTTATTGAACTGTAACAAATATTTGCCAACCCACAAATCCACCTAAACCCTTCATTTTCTTATGATCCCCTCATGTTGTCTGTTGTCATTATCCAATTCCATGCCATGACCTAAACACACCCTCCTTTTTTTAATTGGTTGGATCAGTGTAAGCCTAAACTACTGCATTAATTAATGTAATCTTTGAACTTTAGATCATCCACTAAAGTACTTAACCCTACCCACATCACATGGTTTATTTACTTATCTTTTATCTCTCTGTTTCAACTTGCCACATCACATGGTGATCACAAACCCAAAAATATGTAGTATATACTACTAGCTCGATTATTTGTTTTGATTAGTTATGGATAGTGTCTTACTACATTGGTCTCAAAATATAGATCGTTTGACTTTTTAACACGTTTTTTAAATAGCTAAAAACTATACAGTATACAATATTAAATTTTTTTATTAAAATTTAAATTAATATTACAGTACTTATTATTAATAAATATAATATTATTTAAAAAAAACAATTAATATTTTATATAATCTTTAAGTTATTAAAAAGCGTATCAAAAAGTTTTTTAACTCATGATATTTTGAGACGAAGGGATATTATTTAGCCCCGAGCAATTGAGCAAATGTGTGGGTCAGGTCAAACCACAGAAACTGACAATTATGGATAATGTGTGAGTTACATTAGTCTAAATCCTCGTCTAAATCTTGTCTCTAGTCTTATCCTCTTTCCTAAAATTTAACAAATTTGGCGATAAAGAATTTAGAGTCGAGCTCTATAGGCTTTTAAGTCCGGTCAACGCCCACATTTACTAAGATTAATCTATTCATTTTTCTTTTATTCATGTTTTTTTTAAAAAAATATAAAATATAATCCGAGTTAAAAGAAAAATGAAAATTTTAACTACTCATAACAATGATCAAAAGTAGATGAAAACTAAAAACCAAACACAAATCCACATCGAAGGGCATGAGACAAACACTTTATCATTCCCTTCTCCTAATTAATTAAGCTCACCAATTGAATTTTTTATTTATTTTTTAAATCTTAAATATTCTTCTTCCTGTTCTTCCTATTGTCCTTTTCTTCCTCATCCTCATCACATTCAAACATCTCCATGTGGGCCCCACACTCCTCCCAACCACCACCGCCGGCATCGGCGGCGGCTGCCACCTCCTCCTCCTCCAACGCCCTCTTCTCCTGCTCCTCCGCCTCCTCGGCTGCCGCGGCGCCGCCTATCTTATCCTCCATCCTCCTCTTCCTCTCGACAACCCTCCTCATCTCCTCCAACAGCTCCCTAACAGCCCTCCCTTTATCCTTCCTGTGCCTGAGCAAGATCTCGCTGACGTCAGCCGGTGTCATCGCCGCTGCCTCCACCACCGCCTCCATCTCCTCAACCACCGATTCGTCCTCGACTCCGAGGTAATTCCTCAGCAGAATCATCAGCGACGGGAAAGTGCAGTACCCCATGTGAATGTGCATGTCCATTCTCCCGCTTCTCAGCAGCGCCGGATCCAATCGCTCAATGTGATTCGTCGTGAACACGAAGATCCTCTCGCTCCCGCAACAGGACCACAATCCGTCGGTGAAATTCAACAGGCCTGACAGCGTTACCGAGTTATTCCCCGCCGGTGCTCCGGCGCCGCCTCTTCCGTCATCCGATCCCGATCCGTCCGGAAATCCGGATGATCGATCCAGGCTCCTCCTAACGCCGCCGCGGTTATCGCTCCGTTTCCGATTAGACAAGCTGATCGAGCAATCGATGTCCTCGATCACGATGATCGACTTCGAGGTCGTCTTCATCAGGAGCTTACGGAGATCGGAGTTGCTGTTCACCTCCGTGAGCTCGAGATCGTAGATGTCGTAGCCGAGGTAGTTAGCCATGGCGGCGATCATGCTCGATTTCCCCGTCCCCGGTGGTCCGTACAGGAGGTATCCTCTCTTCCACGCCCTGCCGGTCTTCTGGTAGAACGACTGTCCGGCGGCGAACTCCATCAGATCCGCCATGATCTCCGATTTCTTTGCCGGATCCATCGCCAACGTCTCGAAGGTGCTCGGGTGCTTGAATGGCACCGCTTCCCATGGCTGCGGGCCCCTCGAATCCAGAGTCCCTCCCCTCGAATTCGTGTACAGGTAACTGCATTATCGATCACCGAATCAAACAAAGATCAAATCTGAACAAAATTTGGATTCCCGAAGTTAGGGTTTAGTACTCACCGGTCCTCGTTCTTCCGACGAATTTCTTCAGATCGCTGCATGATATGATCCAGATACGTTCCAAGAACGAGCGATTTATGGTGTTTCCGAAGCCGGAGCGTGAATCCGCGGCGCTCGTCCGGCAACGGCCGCCACGAGAACGACGGCGACTGCCGCTGCGTGACGGTGTGCTCCCACTGCACGGTAGCGCCGCGGAACGTATCCGAAACGGTGTCGTTCGACGACAGCCCGAACGTGATGGTACTGGAGTTGAGCGCGCGCGTGAGGCTGAGCCTGTGGCTCGCGGTGGACGAAGCGGCGGCGCTCAGGTAAAGCTGGACTGCGTTGTAAAGCTCGTTGGTGTTAACGCCGTCGATCTCCGTTATATCAAAGTAGCAGTAGGACGAGAAGTAGTTCGAGAGTCGCGCCACCGCCTTCATGACCGCGAATCGGAGCTCCGGCGGGAACAGCGTCGATAGCAGCGTCTGGCAAAACGCTATGACTCCCATCAGTGAAGCCATGGCTGTCCAAACTTCCCTCATTTTCCCACTGATTTCAGTTTCTTGCTTTCTTTCTTGATTTTGTTTGTCTCCTCTTTGATCTTCTTTGGAGTTTAAATTGAAATGGTTTGGAGTTTGGATTCAAGGCATTTGGGATTTATATAGCAAAATGGGATATGAAGGCAGGAAATGATTCCTGTGCTGTTTGATACTCTGATACTTTTCTCTTTTTATTTTTCCTTTATTTCTATTGAAGATCACTCAAATCTCAAACTTTTATTTTTGTTTTAAATATTTTTATATTTTACGATTTTGTAAAGCGGAGTTAAATGGACTATCCGAAGTTGATCGAATCGGGTGAGGAGGAAAAACAACAAAAAGGATGAAAAAAAAAAAAAAGGGAACAGAGCTTTTCAGTTTAGAAGGACATGAGAGTCAGAAATCAAAGGTGGCTATCAAGCTATATGGATGGATGGTGATGGTGATATGGTTATGAAATATATTCCCAAGTTTATCCATATGAATTAAATCCTTTTTACTAAAGTATGAAAAAATATGTGTACTGGATGATGAAATTACAAGTTTAAGAGGTACTGAGTGGGTGGATGGAGGGCAATAGTTGAAAAAAAAAAGAAAATAATTATAGCCTATAATAAGGCTCAAAATAGTGGTTGTGTACTTTTATCATACATAAAAATCAATTCATTTGTTATATTATTAGAGCTCGTTGGGTTAACAATTAAAAAAATTTAAGAAATAGGACAAATATACGTGTTTCGTTTGTAAGAAATTCATTTCCTTGTAAATTCCACTTCAATTCAACTTTGCTTATTTTAATTCTCTATATCTTATAACTTGATCAAACAAAATTTCTAAATTATTATAGAAAATACTTTATATAATGTGAGTATAACCAGTCAGAAAATAGGTAGGAGTAGGACCCTTATTGATTTTATGGTATTAATGTGGAAAAAGGGGAAAGGGGTGATTTACATTGAAAGTGAAAACTTTTTAGATTTATGAAGAAAAGTGACAAGCTGACAATTGACAAGTGCACAAATGAATTTGCCAGGGTGGTTTTTAACTACATTTAGTTTTTTGTTATAGTATAAATCATTTTTATTTTTTTTTTACCCAGTAGTTGTTGTTCTGATTCTGAGTCTTGATTGTGGGTTCAAGGGAAAAGGAAGAGTAAAATCAGAGGAGGAACTGTTAAACTGTAGGAAGGGGACTGGAGAAGAAAATACAGAGTATGAGATTTCCTTTTCAAGTTTGGTCAGATTTTTTTTTAGTTAAAAAAAAAAAAAAGGAGTTTGAAATGAATGCAGTTTACAGCTATACAGCTATATGAAGAGGGTCAACCACTAATTACTAGTGCTAATGATACTACTACTGAACCTTATTGAGAAACAAAACAAAGAAACAAAGGATAAAAACAGAAATCAAATCCTCTGCACTGTTGATTTTTTGCAGTTTTTGAAATATTCTGTTTTAATGTGGTTGGTTGCTTTTATCTGCTATGGAAACCTTCTTTATTCTCTGAGTTTTCTTGAGGTGGGAGTGAAAATCTTCACCATTTCAACATTGATTTGATGACCCTTCAAAAAAATTATTTCCTTGAAGAAAATCTTGTCAGTATTATTTTTGTTTTGGTTTACTTATTTTATTTACATTAATAGAGTTCAAATTCATTCCTTTGGATAAAAAATTACTACATGATTTGTTGAAAAATCAAGCACTCTCCTTATTGATTAAAAATTGTTATATGGGTCAAGTAATTCAAATTTGATTTAGGCTTGATCGTATTACTAAACAAGTTGTATATGAACACATTTTCAAACTCAATTTAAATTGAGATATGACTCTGCTTTAAATAGCTTGAATTTTATAAAATTTATAAAAATTTCTTTACTATTTTAGGAGCAAGTATAGTTGCTATATGAGCCTATCAGATAAAGATCGCTTTAGCTTGACTAAGAAAAAAAAGCTTGAACTAATGTATTTTATTAAACAAGATAAGCATGATTAAAACACATTTTTAAACTCGGATCTAAATTTAAACTCAACTCGTTTCTATTAAAATAAATATGAGCAACCAATACTCCACTCATGCAACTCAAATAACAATATTATATTGACTCGATTGATAACATTGTAAAACATGTTATTCACTATTTATGCACATATTTTTATGATGATAAAAACTACTTCATCCGTTCGCAAAAACTTGTTATTTTAGGCTTTTGATTTTGTTAAAAAAAACTTGTCACTTTAGAAATTTTACCCATATATTTCCAAATTTACCCTCATTTGTTTAAAATTTAAATTACCTTGAAAAATGTGATTGTACGTTGTTTTGAAATAATTAAGACAAAAGTAGGGGTAGTGTTGGTAGTTTAAATATTTCTTAAATATTGTGCCGGAAGCTAAAATGACAAATTTTCGTGAACGGATGGAGAATATAAAATACTCCCTCCGTCCCAAAATACATGGAATTTTAGTATTTTACACAAGTTTTATTAAAACACTTTACTTTTAAAAAAACATCATCATTGCACTAACCTTTTTCATAAATTTTATTATTTTTTAATACCCCTATACATTATAACCAATCAAATTATTTTAAAAAGTCAACAACACACAAACCAATACAAATCATTACGGAGTACAACTTTCTACCTAAAAAACATAAAAGCTCATCCATTGTTGAACAAAAATTTACCTCTAAAAACACATGTATTATTGGACGGAGGTATCTATTTTTAGTTATAAAAAATTAACAATTTTGTAGTTACTATTAATAAATACGAAATCGTTTAAAAAAACTCTAAAGAAATATTTTTTTTTTAATACTACGTAGTTTTTATCCTTTTTTAAAAAACGTACGTAAATAGTAAATTACATATTTTTCCGAACATAGGGAGTATCATTTGTCCATATTCATACTTGTATCACTCTCACAAAAAAAAAAACTTGTATCACAATTCTTGAATTGGTAAATAAAGAGCGGCAATTCCGGATTTCGAACCGATGACCTATGAATATTACCCATAAATCCTTTCCGGTGAGTCATTCCGGAACGGTTCTTGTATCACAATTCACATCCATACAAAAGGCATATCAAAATTTGGATGTATTCCTGTATTTATTTCAAAACACAAATGATCAACATTGTGTAATGTTTATACTCCTCATCTCTATATTTTCCTGCATTCAATATTTCAATGATTTGTCTTTTTGAGTTTCAATGGACCATATGATTACTAAATAGTACGTTATGTTTGTTACGATTTATATATAAAAAAAAACATTAGTACTACTCCTATAACTCCATTTTGCACCACACAATAATTGAACAATGGAGGATAAAGAAAAGAGGCAGTTTATCTGCATGAGATTGATTGATATATGCATAATATGTCTCGAACTTGGAGATTATATGGCTTACAATCAAGGCATATTTTTATTTTATTTTATTTTATTTTGAGGTCAATATTATAAGTATTGTATGAAAATGGTACCCACAGAACATGCAAGAAATCACCCGAGAAAAATAATTTAGAACTGTTCATGGACATTGCTCCATATACTAAATGTACATAGATTTTTTTTTCTCAATATGATTCTTTTTTGTTAGGAAAGAAATCGAAATATTAGGCAACATTATTATCCAGGAAATAAAAGAGTCGAGAGATCTATAGACGAATTAACTATGACGATGTGATAAAAGAAAAATGTAAGTCAAATCAAAGAAGAACCAACTCGAACACAACAGATCACAACTGCAATTTGCATTAGGCTGGGCCTCATAGAGGCCGACGAAGAACCAATTGTATACTTATAAAGTTTAGAATAATGGGAGAATTGAGAGACTAATAAGACATCTTAATGAACTAGAGAGACCACGAAAAATATAGACCCAAGAGAAAGTGACATCTAAGGATCAAAACACTAACGGTCGAGGCTGGGTGTATATTATGAATTATTCCTCTCTTAAAATGCTACGGTCAGGATTTTATAGTGTCTATTCGCTTTTATTTTTGCCTATTTTTGCTATGCTACTTTTATTTGAGATAATGTTTTAAGTTTCTCAAAAATTTACATAAAATCCTCAAAATAAAATTTAACATAGGCCCTTTATTTAGAATTGACTGCTATTAAAGACTTGGGTTTGTTAGGAATCGAGGTCGAAGGGGACAAACTGATGGTTATCGACTTGGTTCGAGACCTGTCTCCTTTCGATTCAAGACTTGGAAGTCTTTATGTTGCATTTTGCGTGACACACTTATGGCTTTCACATCCTCATGGGTCAGTCATTAGGATTTAACACAACCTAAATTCTCGCCTTATATATAAAATGATTTTTCTATTCTATATTCTAGGGGCATAGTATAAGATTCTAAATTCAGAAAATTTTTATACAAAAGCGACTCTAAGAATCTAATTAAAAAATAGGCCAAACTAATTAAAATTAAAAAAAAAAAACTAAATTTAGGTTCTTATCCTATGGTGGCGATAGACTTCGGTTCGCAGTCTATGTTGTCCTCGACGTGTTTGGATTAGGTTTGCCAGGTCGCCGGAATTGTTTTGCTTGTTACTACATAACTTGCATCTTCTGTTATTTTCATTGTATGTTTTGACGGCTTGCCCTCTGCTGACTTTATCGGCCTATCGAGGTGTCATGTCTGTTTGATCATCGAATTCTTACCTTATAAAAAATAAAAAAGTTGAGAGAGAGAGAGATTAATGCATTCGGGATTGTTCAATGCTTTGAGCTCAACAGTGGTGGTTGCCCCCTTCACACATCTCTTGCTTCGTAACGTCCCTATCTTCCTTTCTCAGTTTCACTTTCCAACTCACTGTCTAATGTGTATCTTTCACCAAAATTTCCACAACAAAACAGCGCCAAATTCACTTATATGTTAGGTCAGGTAAAGCAACGTCGTCGTCTCTTTGATAACACCCACTTGAAATTCGATTGCACCGTCGCCGTTCATTCGCTCTTCCGAGTCCTAACCGGATAACGATACCGCCCTAGGATAAAAGAATTGTTCCGATTCCTTTCCTCTGCAGCCCTAGAAGCATCAGAATGAACGTACAAAGAAGTAAAGAGACGTTCAGTGGTTCACATTGAATCCACCATCACCACCAAACACCAATTGGCAATTGCTCACATTTAACACATCCACTGTAAACCCAAAAGGACCTTTGTTCAAAGACCATAAGGTCCGGTTCATGTTCACTTAAGAGTTAAGACTATGGATAAAGCAATATATATATATAGACACACACACACTATATATATATATAGCTGGCTATGACATAACACAAACTAAAAGCAAATCTACGTTCTGCCTTCTGTCTGGTTTTTTTATAAAGTAATTTGGCAGCTTATGTGAGGGTAAAAGTCAAGGATTTGAGCAAATCTACATCTCAATGTTGTATAATTTCAAAGTGAAATAAAAACTCTGCTCGAGCTCGTTCATCCAAAGTTCAACTCGTTCGAATTAACCTCGAATTTTATGGAGTTTTTAAAATTTCCTTTAAGTTATTGTATAATTAGAAGTAGAGCTGCTTAAAAGCTCGCAAAAAGTTCGGCTCGAGCTAGTTCATTTCCTAAACGAACTGAGTATGAACACATTTTTAAGCTTGAGACAAAATTTAGGCTCGGTTCGATCTCTTTCATATCCTAAATGAACTGAATATTAACAAGCAATACTTGATTCGTTCGGCTCGAATAACAATCCTAATGATGTAGCAATCAATTAAGCTACGGCGCGTATGCTTGATTACCGAATCACTCGAGCTAATGTGTCCAATTAGTTAACAAAATAGTGTCTGAGTAACAGAAGGGATCTTTACTTGTGTTTCAGAACACAAGAGGGACTAAACATGGATAGATTAAAGGAGGAAATCCGATGAAGTTTATTGTACCAAATAATATTTTACTCCTATAATCTATCCACAAAGATTAAAATTTTAATATATCCAAAGATTTCATCTAGATTATAATCTTAAACTAGATTAAACACCGACAAGCCAAACATATCCTAAAAAATATGTAGTGGAAATAGCTTAATATCATCACCTTTTATGCCAGTGAACTACAACAAGGCATCTATTTATTAGATCAGGTAAAAGATTTGAGCTGATGGGTGAGAATTCTTCAAAAGAACGAGATTCTGTGCCTAACGAGCTTCGATCCGTTACCATCTATCATGTATGAAATCGAGAGGCATACCATAAGCTCAAAGATTACCAAAGACTCCCTATGTCTAGAGCGTAACCACGTAAACGCAGTCCGATTAACTGGTGGATGTGATTGCTTGGAATTTGAAGGTGCTACTAAATTACTAATCAATGGCAATGATGAGAAATCCGACTGATACATACATGAGGAAGACGGGGTAGAGGGCGAGGGCTTTTCTCCTTGGGTTGACGGCTGTGCTCATGAAAGGATATGCAGCCCATGAGCTCCAAGACAGGGATATGGATACGATGATTAGCTTCGCAATGGGATTGTTCATCATCATGCAGATCAGTGCTCCGACATCCAAAGGGAAAAGGCAGTAACCTAGAAGGCTCAGGCTTTGGAAGAAAATTATGTGACCACCCTGAACAGAAATTCCGGGACGCAAGAAGTTAATTATTTTGGCCTTTTAATTATGAAATGGCTTGCTTTGAAGGGGAATAGATTCTTACCAGTAGCAATACGTTCAATGTCAAGATCACAGCACCGGCTGCAAGAACAGCAAATGCTACAGCAAACACATCAGACTGCATGAACGAAAAAGAAACTTAGCAGAAGCATCAACTTTAACTCCAAAAAAAAAGAGGAAGATACCAAAGTAGCAGTTTCAAATAAAGGTCTGCAACATGAGCCTCCCATTTTACTGATCAAATACAAAGTTCCAGATTTTTTTTCATTGAATCTCAAACAAAGTACTAGATATCCTTTCACACTGTAAACTACCAGCAATGTTTGATGGGTGAAACGAGAACAAAAATGACATAAAAAGAACTGGACAACTTTATCTAACTGCTTAACTACTTTCTTGATTTCTTCCATTGCAAAAAAGACCATAATTTAATTTATTGCCAAAGTGCCATACAAGTAAATGCTGAAAGGCATTCAATTAAATTCTGACAACGAAAGGAAATGATAAGAGGTTCAACATAGCCATTTCAGCAATTCACAACCTTGTGGCATAGAACCTATTAAATTCTTCATTAACGAACAAGGTGTTTTTTCTTTGAAGCGGTAAATATAGTACTACCAAGTGAGTTACAAAAGACGAAGACCATATTTCGAGTGCATTGTAAAAGAAGAGAGAATCTGAATACCAACATCCCTCTCTATACGAAAACTATCAAATACCCCACCCATCAAACAAGGTGTATTTCACTTCTGAAAAAAACTAGTTTTTTCTTTTGCTTCCAACTAGAAGGTTTGAAGGCCAGCTGCTAGCTTCTGCTACTATTACGTAAGGATCTATCCTTTCCTTCATTTATCATATGTGTCACAAACTTTAGGAATCAAATTAAACTGGACATAGTCTTTTTCTTTTTTTTTTTTTGTTTAGCAGGAAAAGAATCAAAGAGAGATAAGAGCAAAGGTGATTTCAGATGAATTCAGACAAAATCTTCCAAACACCCACAAGCTTTGGGAAACTGACTAGAATTCAGATGGATTCTCTGAATCTCTGCCAAACTACTGTACTAGACACACGAGAGAGAAGGAAACTCCCGGGTAGCCACAAACCGGGGCTCTCGGATGAGCAAGGACAGTAAGTAATAGCCTAATAGGCCAATCCCCTCGTATACACAGAAGTATCACTCTCGTTGAGCAAGCTGTAGGACACCTATTCCTTCACAGGCCTCACATCCCTAAACCGACTTAATATAAACCATTCCAGTTTGTCCTTGGTACTTCTAGAATTTTCTACCCATGTAAATAAGAGAAAGGAACAAAGAGTGAAATATTGGAGTGCTAGATTTGACGATTCTTCCCATATCACCATATGCATCACCTATTACTCTACCGTCTACATTGTAACCATATCGTTCGGCATCTGCACAATCACAAAGGATTACAGGCATGGAACTAAGAAGACGAATCAAGCCAACTTTTAACAGCTGATCAAATTCAATATAAATCAAAAGTATTCTCAGCTTAGATACATCAAATATTTTTCTACATGCCATTACAGCTCAAGTTTGTAGTATTTGCACTGACTAGAACTAGATGGTGATTCGCAGTGAGCTAGCAATTGTCATTCTAATAAGATAAATCACAGTTCTTATACCAAGTCAACAATCATCTAACTTATATTGTTGATCTCAGCTGATACATCTAAAGTGCTTAGTACCGCCCCAACATTTTAAGATTAACTTATCAGTGAATTAAACAATTGAATGCAAACAAATTCAAGCTGGAGTCTGCACTATCGGATCAAAATGGGATCATCTACAGCACTACTGGCTCAAAATCAAATTACCAGTTTGCCACAAAAATCAGCAAATCGACTAGCAATGAAGTTAAATTCAATCACAACTAAACCAAAGAGGGAAAACAAAGAAGAACAAGATCGAATACCTTCTCGACTGAAGCTGACCAGGACAAAACAAGCCCGAGGAAGATGATGAAGAAGAAAGGACCCCATAGATCCCAATCCCTCATAGCCTTCCCAGGATCCTCCCGGTAGGGATTGGGGAAAACCACAAGCTTCAAATTGCTCACAATCCTCGCCAGATCCCGCTTGACCGTATCCAAAACAGGCTCCGTAAGTGTGTTCGGCGCCGATCCGAACCCGCTGGCGGCAATATTTTGGCGCGAATCTCCCGTCGCTGACAGCGGAGGGGGCGGCGAGGGTGCGGGGATGGAGGGAGGGAGCGGCGGCTTCTGAGCGGTAGCCGGAGGAGGTGGAAGGTTGGATTGGAGGAACGGCGTGGAGGATATGGGAATGGAAACGCTTTGAGGAGGGCTGGGAGTACGAGCGGAGGGCACGGTGGCGGAGGAATGGATGAGATTCTCGATCTCGTCGATATCGAATTGCGAAGAAGGGTGGAGTGGGATCGTATCGCTTTCAGAATCCGCGCGGGAGTGCGACATGTTCTTCGATATCGCTAGATCAGGGTTTTGGAAGAGGCGAGTGGATCTTTGGAGCTCGTCAATGGCGGATACGCCACCGCGGGATCTCTCTTACCAGTGGTTCGTCTAGCGTGGACTAACCGGAATCTCTCTTACCAGTCAAAATATAAAAACGGGAGGATCTGGGCCGTATTATACGGCCCATCAGTTACTGGCCCAGCCCACACCATTGCTTTGACTACTGATTATTTTCGCTGTAAAGCTTCAGCTCTGCAACTTCCATCTTCTCTCCGGCACATCGACGAACACCAGATCCCCCAATTCCCATCAGATCCGATCGATCCATCTCCAAATTTCACCAGATCCGACCAGTCAATCACCGGTAAATTCGTCTTTCTCCGATGTCCTGCTTAGCTCTATCTCTGCAACCAACCAATGGCCCCGACATCCTCCTCCAGACGCGGGAGTGGTTCCCGCCGGCGAGAGCCCTAGCCGCTTTCTCCGCCTTCCGCACCACCCGCCTCGCCTATGCTTCCGGTGGAAAACAACCCCAGCCATCCGCGTCCGAAGTCGCTGAAGTCGTCGGCGATCCCGCACTAGTCGGCGACGATCCGCTCGCCGCCTCCAGTGGCCAGGTAATCGTCGGAGTGGAGTCTCGTTACCGCGTCGTTTATCGTCTTGTTAATTCGATTTACGTTCTTGGTGTCACCACTGCCGACGATGAGAACAACATCAATAACAACGTGTTTGAGTGTATTAGTATTGTAAATCAGGCGGTTACTGTAGTGGTTACCGCTTGCCGGGGTGTAGATGTGACCCCGGAGAAGCTTGGGAAGAAGTACGCCGAGGTTTACATGGCGCTTGATATTGTTTTGAGGGGTGTGAGTAGCATTAGATTGGCTTCAATGCTAGGGTTTCTGCACGGGGATAGCATTGCTAAGATGGTGCATTCGTCGATTGAGAGTGAGAATAAGGTCCGGGGGGCGGATAACTGGGCCAATCAGGAGGTGAATTCTGTCGAACACGAGGCAGGGGTGGAGTCATTTTCGAATGCTGCATTCGAATTGCCACCAGAAACGCTGGCTGCAGGTGATGAAGTGGCTGCCAGCATTGCCCCTTCGGTGGTGCAGAGTCTGGGAGGTGGGGAGCAGGATGGAGCATTGCAGAAGGCGGAGGAGGAGTCTGAGGGACCGAAAGATCCTTTTGCGGCTAGTGAGGCCATTAACAAACCGGAGGCGCTGGTGGGTGATTTTAAGAAGGATAAGGATGCGACTTCTGATCTGACAAAGGCATTGGTTGGTTTGGATGTTACCCCATTGCCTCCTGCAGAGGCTGCTCAGCCGACTCGTATTGCAGTGGAAGGTTTTGAAGGGGACTATGGTGGAATAGAGTTCAGCAACGAAGAAACGTCTTTGAGGGAAACCTTTGAAGGGATGAATGATGCCTTTGGTGGAGGATTGGATGCATCGGAATTTGTTGGTTCAAAGAAGGTTGTCAAGAAAGAAGGGCTTGGTGGGCTTGAGTTATTGCAGACTGGACCCGATGCACCACAAGTTGCTGCAGCTGCGGCACCTGGTGCTGGTGGAACACTCGAGAATCTGTTGGTTCAGAAGACAGAAATGAAAGGTCCTGAAATGTATATCAAGGAAGAGTTCCGTGTAGAGTTCCGGGAGTCTTTGCTTGCTAGGGTGGGACTTATGGGTGTGGTTTATCTAAAAACTCTACCGCCAAAAACTGCAGGGGATAAAGAAACCGAATTTTCTTTCAGGATTGATGGTACTACTTCTGTCAAAAGGATTGCTATGCAAAGTTCGCGTGTCAGCAGTCTTAGCAATGGCATGTTCCATGTTAGGACACCTGCTGCTGAAGAGCCCTTGCAGATTTTGAAGTATAGTCTCCAGCCGAGATTGACTCCCATTCCTCTAAGGGTTCGTCTTGTCAAGCGTCATAGCGGGACCTTGCTTTCAGTGATGATACAATATATTGCCAACCCTGAACTTCCGGAACCTCTCACTCATGTAACCTTTATCCTTAAACTACCCGTCGATCCAACCCTGTTACAGGTTTCACCAAAAGCCGTTTTGAACAGGCCTGAGAGGGAGTTAAGATGGCACGTTAACGAGATGCCTTTGAAGGGCACGCCCGGGAAGCTGAGGGTAAGAATGCCAGTTGATGTTAATGAGGAAGACATTGAAGAAGAGCTCGACGTTGTATGCCATGTTAAATTCTCTATGCAGGGACCAAAATCACTTTCCGGTGTGTCCCTTTGGCCTGCTGCCGAGGGTACAACCAATTTCTATGTGGTAGATCATAAAGTTGAGAGTGGGGTGTATATGTGCAATTAACTGAGGTACACGCACTTCCCTGTCTTTTGTATTCATATACATACATTCATGTTTCTTAGAAGGACAAAATCATTCCTTGAGTTGCTTTTTATGTGAGCTTTGCAGCTCGGAAGTTCTATGCCTATGTGAAAATTTTCTGTTTGATGATGCAATTATTGATCTGTTGTACAAGATAGCTTGGTTTCTTTTGTGCAGATCTGTTGTGTTTATGGTTTGTTTATCTTTATCACTTTATGCATCTTCTGTAGTTTCATGCTGAAGATGGTTGTGAGTGGATTCAGATTTTTCTAGTGGGGTTCTGGATGTTTTTTCATTTTTTGCCATGATATTCCATACAACTAGCAACTATGGCGTGCACCAAATTATGGTGTGCGCTGAATGAAACGTACGTTCAAGCAAAACAAATCAACTTGTGATTGTCATATCCCTTTGTTTCAAAGGAAACTGCTAGTAGCTGCTCTCACTCTCAACCGAAATCTGGTGGGAGACATGTCACTTTCATGCTCTTAGTCCTTTTTCCACCTTGTTGTTGCATTTTCGGCTATGCATTTTATCTGTTCGAAATGTATGATTTACCAACTACCGCCCCAAAACACTTCGGAGCAACCACCGATATTTGTGAGCTCGGTAAGTTGTTCTGTCATGGTCATGGAAGTATCTCTCTGGATTAGATGCAGTGCCTGGTTGTTATGGTTAAATGTCAATTTGGCAGGTTAGGTCTAAAAGTCCTTCCAATGATTTAGTCAAAGAATACACAAACATCAGCAGTACAAAACACTAGGAGGGCTCCTCATAAATAAGGTCAAGAACACCACCTAAACCATACAAGAAACCAAATGGGTTCATTCAGTTTAACTTGCATTTTATCTTGTCTTCTTTCCTTGTTCTTCTTCCTTGATTCTCTCACTGCCAAACACAGCTCTCCGAGGGTGAGACACCATGTTACGCCGCACCACCAGCACCAGGATCACAACTCCTCTGCCTTAAACCCGAGACTTCACCAAGCTTACATTGCGCTCCAAGCATGGAAGCGCGTAATTTACTCTGACCCTAACAACTTCACGAGCAACTGGGTTGGACCGTCTGTTTGCAGCTACACAGGTGTGTTCTGTGCAGCAGCGCTTGATGACCCGGATAGCCAAGTTGTAGCTGGGATTGACCTTAACCATCAAGACCTAGCCGGGTTCCTCCCTGATGAACTCGGCCTCTTAACTGATCTTGCACTTCTCCACCTCAATAGCAACCGGTTCTGTGGCATCCTCCCCCTAACGTTATCCAACCTTACTTTGCTCTATGAGCTTGATCTTAGCAACAACCGCTTCGTAGGACCCTTCCCATCCGTTGTCCTTTCTCTTCCGGCCTTGAAATACCTTGATCTTCGTTTCAACGAGTTTGAAGGATCGCTCCCTGCTGAGCTCTTCAACAGGAGCTTTGATGCGATTTTCATCAACAACAATCGTTTAACCAACGTAATTCCATCCAACATAGGAGCTTCCTCTGCATCTGCGGTGGTATTTGCTAACAACAACTTCGGAGGCTGCTTGCCTCCAACCATAGCTAAATTCGCAAGTGCCTTAGAGGAGCTTGTGCTCACAAACACCAATATATCTGGCTGCTTACCTGAGGAAGTCGGATTCCTCTACAAGCTAAGGGTGCTCGACGTGAGCTTCAACAAGCTTGTCGGTCCCATACCTTACAGCATAGCCGGATTGGCTCACTTGGAGCAGCTCAATCTAGCTCATAACATGATGACTGGCGATGTCCTGCTCGGAATCTGCGTGCTGCCTAGCCTCACAAACTTCACATTCTCTTACAATTTCTTCTGTGAAGAAGAGGGCATCTGCGGCAACTTGACCTCCAGAGGCGTTGCGTATGATGATCGCAGGAACTGTTTGCCTAACAAGCCGCAGCAGAGGAGCAAGAAGGTCTGCGACGCAGTGTTCGAACACCCTGTCGATTGCCTCGAGTATCCTTGCGGCAGTGGTGGTGGCAACGCTGGTGGTTACAATGGCGGTAGCATTGGTATGCCGCCAGTCTGGCCGCCAATTAGCCAGCCGTAGTTCGGCTTTTGAAGGTATTTCTTTGTAAAGAATGCATTGTGTTTCCAAGTCTTTTGTGTAAGAATCCTGCCTTGTTATCATAACAAGGTTTGTACATAAACTGAAGATGTGATTTCATGCACTGAATTCAGCTATGAGAAGAAATAATACTTGGCTTTCCCTTTCCCTTCTCTTGTCTTTGATTTTAACTGTTGCGGTTAACCAGTATTCTAAAAATCGCGATTCAGCATCGTCTAAGTCATCTTCTAGGCATTGTCTAAACTATAGACAACCCTCATCCACTTAGTGTTTAGGCGTTGCCTATATGCAGCGGCGAATACAGGGGTGGGAAAAAAATACATGTATATATTGACAGAATGAATAAGTATGTGTGTTAAGGTTGGTCTAGTGGTGAAGGGGAGTTTTATTAACTCATGAGGTCCCGTGTTTGACTCCCCTTCAGCGCATTTTGACATCTAATATTTTGTTTCATGTCCAAATTTAGTATATTTTTAAATTCGGTTGGGTATTTAATTAATATTTTATTTTTTATAACTTCATTAGATTAAAATTATAATAGAAAAACTAGGCAAAGTAGTGAATGAAATTAAAATTGCCCGAATTTAAGAGTTTTTTTTTTCTCAATATTTATATAAATTATTTTATTTCTTATAAAATATCATTTTATTTTTTATAATTTCATTAGATTACAATTAGAATAGAAAAATTAGGCAAAGTAGTGAATGAAATTAAAATTGCCACAATTTTAGAGTTTTTTCTCAATATTTATATAAATTATTTTATTTCTTATAAAATATCTCCGACAAATTTGTTTATTCTCACGTTGGCTCCTAACTTGCCCCCCCCCCCCCCCCCAAAAAAATGTATTTTCTAGCTCCGCTACTGCCTATATGGTCATCTAAACCACGTAGACTCGCCTAAACATGTAAGTGGTTTTCAGTTCAATTATAATTTAGCATTTTTTTTCTTATTTTAATGGATTAAAATGATGTCATTTAAGTTCAAAATGGCATAGTTTGTTGTATATATTTTATCTTTAAATGAACAAAATGACGTTATTATAGTAAATAATGACGTTTTTTTTTATTTAAAAGGGCATTGTTTAAAGAGTTAATATGTAGGTTGTTGTTTAAAAAAAAATGTAGGTTGTTGTTTTTAGCATGTAAAAAAGATTTTAAAAAAAACTTGCATATTTTATTAGCTAATTGTAAATTTGAGTAATGTAACTTCTTATTTCGAAACTCTCTAACTAAATTATAATTTTAAATTAATTAAAATGTAAAATTATTACATTTTATTAAAAAAATAAATTCGTATTCAATTTTCACATATTCATAATTTTTCACTTTGCCATCTAACTTAGACTTAAAAATGTCAACCCCTTAATTTTGGATTCACAAAATAGACTCTAATTTGCCAATCTAAGACGAATTTATAGTTCAAATAGAAAGCAAAGTAAGTACATTATTTCATAACAAGACTGCAAATATGCAAAAATAAAAATAAAAAATCGGCTCTCTCAAACATTTTCACATTTATTGTCCCAACCTTAAAGTAACGATTGTTCTAAAAATACAAAAATTCACACATTAATGTTACTATAAATATTAAATAGTACTCCAGTATAAAATATACGGAGTAAATAAATAGAACGAGAGATAAATTTAATACGGAGTACGTGTCAAGTTGAGCAGTACGGATGAAACGGCGTCGTAACAGCGACGCTTCCATGGCTTTTGCAGCTGAGAACGCTAATCAGTCTCCATGTTCTCCGGTCACCCGAAGCCTTCTCCGCGCCCGGGAACAATGTAGCCGGCGAACGAGGCTGCCGGTTCTTGACACCGCTCCGAGGTTCAATCTCTGCCGCCGGCGGATGCCTCAACGGCCCCAAAACCGGCCAGCACCAAGGCGGCGATCTCCGCTGCGCTCCGCTGCAACTGTTAATTGCTCGATCCGACGGAGATCCGATGCGGAAGTTGAGGTGCGATTGGCTGGGGCGGATGCAGGGGGATCTGACGGGAGTGGAGCGATTAGCGATACTCGACTCGTTGAATGACTCGGAACGCCCCGTTTTGATGCTGCGAGAAACGGAAAGTGGAGGCGGCGGCGGCGGCAGCGGCGGTGCGAGAGATCGGAGTTTTCCGGAGATGTTAAGATCTTCATCGGCGGTAGAAGAGAACGACGGCCAAACGAGGTCTTTCCATGGGAATGTAGTAGAAGAGCAGCTGAGATTCGGCTTCAGGAATTCGAAAAACTCCGCCGGTTCAGACACCGAAATACGACAATCGTTACTCTCCTCCCCAACGGCGCCGGCGACTGTCAACGGTAGGTCACATAGAGACGGAGCTTTTTCTTCTTCCTCTTCACTGAATTCCTGTAACACAGTAACGAGATAGTCTAGATCTGGCATTCTCTAATGAACAACACAGAACAAATTACCAGATCGAAGCAGAAAATTTGAGGCAGAGAGGAGCGATTTGGAATACCTAGGTAGGCATTATGATTTATAGGTGGAATATCTGAAAGGAAATCGATCAATTGGAGGTGGAGAAACAGTTCGCATTGAATTGGCAGGCATTTGCGGGACGAGAGATAGAGGATGAAAAGGGACAGAATTTATGTTGCTGTTAGGACATGTGGAGTAAAATTGTAGGGATTGGCAGCATCAGAAGGGAATGATGAATGGATCCATCAGAGATAGATCTATGCAACATCAATTCATATTCCCTAAATCACAGGTAACTTCAATTAATGCATTTCCCGCCTTCGCTTAGCAATTAGCATTGATTTGAGCATCTATCTCACAGGGAACTGAAAATCCCTATGAAATTTGGAGGAGTGGCCACTGTTCAGCAATGGCGAATCTGACGGGAGCTGCTCAATCTAATACGATCTCTTGCTCGGTACGTGCTAAACCTCTCTTTTTCTGATCTTTCCTTGACCTTGATTTAGGGATTCGAATCCTCTTCGTTCAATTTGTTTGCAAAATGTTGATGTTGTTTGAAATTGAACTATGATACTTGGTTTAATACACTCCAAATTGCTCTATAAAGTGCAACATGTGTGATTTCAAGTTGAATATGGATTATATGATTTTGCTTAATCCAATAGCTATTTGCTTTGGATCCAATAGAGTTTTAAAAAAACTCCCCACCGGATTCAAATCGGGCTTATTGTAACAAATTTTGTGAAAAAATCCGCAAACTTGTGCAACTTGTTCGAATTGTTAACTTTGTGATACGTTATAGACTTAAGATAGAAATCTCTTGGAAAATACTTTTTTTTTGGACAAGATTAGTGTATCTTTATACTAAATTGTATGTTGAGTTTCGATGGCCATTGTTTTTCGTTGATAAAGTTAGAGGTTGAAATTGTATCTAAGTTATTGTTGAGCTATGCATTGCCGCCATCAAGTGATCATCACCAGCAGCCAACAATCAGCAATTACAGCTCCATCAGAAGACATTAGATGTGTGTTGTATAGGATCACTTCTCGTGTAACAAACCAAACACTTCCTCTGTTGTCTATAAGTAGCTGGACAGAGCTTGTAACTGAATTCATTCAATGAAAGAAACATTTTCACTCTCTTCCTCCATGTTCCCGCACTTTCTCCTTCTTCTCAATTTCTTCACTTGATGCTCTCTCCTTCTCCAGCTGTAGAATCAAGTCAATTGATCAACAATTGACATCGTATCAGAGCGAGTTGAAGATTCTGAGACACAAAACATCAACGTCGAAGATTCGGAGGTCCGGAACATCAATGTCGGAGGGATTGATCCAATGGATCAACTCTACCTGCATCACTCAGACAATCCGAACTCTGTTTTGTCAACTCGTCTTCTCGATGGAAGGAATTACAGTCATTGGCGTCGATCCGTGGAGGTTTCGTTAATGGCGAAGAACAAATTTGGATTCGTCACCGGAACTTGCAGGCGTCCGGCCGTCGATCCTCTTCTCCAGCAGCACTAGGACATGAGCAATTATATGGTACTCCCCTGGCTTTTGCATTCCGTTAACAAAGACATAGCTGAATATGTGGTTTACTGTCGAACTGCTTCTCAAATTTGGAAAAATCTAGAAAGTCGATTTGGACTGGCCAATCGAACTCGTTTGTATCAAATTAAGAAAGATATAATCTCTGTTGAGCAAGGAAATCTTAGTGTTCCAGATTATTTCACCAAATTCAAGAAATCTTGGGATGAATACATGTCATTTGTTGAGTGTGAGTCATGTGAATGCGGATCAACTCTTGCTATGTCGAAAATGATTCAAGATCAGCAGGTGATCTTCTTCCTGATGGGGCTTAACGAGTCTTACATCAATGTGAGGGGAAACGTACTCATGATGACACCTTCTCCCAGCATTGATGATGCGTATCGATTCTTGATCCAGGATGAGCAATAAAGAGGCCCGAACAAAGGTACTCCTAGCACAGATGCTTCTGCTTTTGCTTCTCAGTCCAAAGGAAGCTTCAAGAAACCTTTATTTTGCGAGCATTGCAAGGTTTCTGGCCATGTTGTAGAGAAATGCTGGAAGGTGCACGGGTATCCAACCAACTCAGGAGGTTCCTTTTGTGATCACTGCAAAGTTGCAGGACACACCATGGATAAATGTTGGAAACTCCATGGTTATCCAACCAATTCTCAGAATTCAGGCAACAACACCCTTCAGTCTCCTGCTGGCTCTCACCCTTTCTGCACTCATTGCAAGTCTTTGGGACATGTAGTTGATAAATGCTGGAAATTACATGGATATCCTGCAGATCATCCATCAAAGAAGGTTGTTGCCACTGCTGCTTCCTCACTTTCCATCACTCAAGAGCAATATCAGCAGCTGCTGTCTCTTCTTCAACACCATGAGATCAAAGAACCTTCTGCTATGTTGGCAGGTATGAGATCTTGCCTCTTTTCTTCATTGTTGAATTCCTCTTGGATCTTGGACAGTGGAGCAACTGACCACATGACCCTCAACCTTAACCTTTTCCACTCTTTTGAAACATCTACCAAATCCTCTTCCATCACCTTACCTAACAACATGAAAGCTAAAATTTCTAATGTTGGTACAGTCAATATTGATCCACACATTTCTCTCAAAAATGTCCTCCATGTTCCAGACTTTCATTTCAACCTTTTATCAATTCACAAACTCTCAAATGACATACAATCTAATGTGCTTTTTACTCCAAATTCATGTATAATCCAGGGCCCTTTGATGAGGAATCCTCTGGTAATTGGAAGTAAAGATCGTGGACTATACATTGCACACAAACCTTATGAGCTGCAAAACTTTCCTAAATTGTCCTCTCTATTACATTTTGATTTTTCCAAGTGTAATACTGTATCCTCAAACTCTGGTGATATTGCTTTTTCTGCCAATTGTAAAGCTGAATTGTTGCATTGTCGTATGGGGCATTTACCCTTTTCACAAATAAAGTTCATAGATGATTCATTGCATATTTCCTCTCCTCCATATATTTGCCAGATTTGTCCTCAAGCCAAATTACACAGGCAACCATTTTTGCTGAGATCTGCTAGGTCTGCAACCCCATTTGACTTGATATATTTTGATACTTGGGGACCATACAAATACAGTACTCACAATGGATTTAAATACTTCTTGACACTAGTGGATGATTTTTCTAAGTGTACTTAGACTTATCTTATGGCATTCAAAACAAACACCTTCACCATTTTGTCCAAATTTGTTTTACTGATCCAAAACCAGTTTCAAATCTCCATCAAATCCATGAGATCTGATAATGCCACTGAATTTCTTGAGCAATCCCTATCCAATTTTCTTGCTGCTCATGGCATAGCCCATCAAACCAGTTGTGTTGAATCACCCCAACAGAATGGGGTTGTGGAGAGGAAACACAAACATTTATTGGAGGTAGCTAGGTCCTTAAAATTCCAGTCTAAGGTGCCTATTCAGTATTGGGGTGAGGCATTTTGACAGCCACATACCTGATTAACAGAAGCCCCTTGCTAGTTTTGTCCAATAAAAGCCCATATGAGCTACTTTACCATAAACTATGCCACCATCATATGACCACCTCAAAGTATTTGGATGCCTTTGCTTTGTGAGTACCTTAAAGAGGGGAAGGGATAAGTTCCAACCCCGGGATAAACCATGTGTTTTCTTAGGATACACATTGTTGAACAAAAATGCGCGATATAATTGTACAACACATTTTATTTAATTTGTAATATTTGAGTTCGACCCCTTTTGGTTATCCTCTTGATTCGAAGTCGTATCGATACCAAGATTTGAGTGGTTTTGGTGATTTGGGCTGCACCCGAATTTTAGCGGGTTACCTACGTATCTCTTGGAAGAGAATCAAGCCTTACGTAGTTCAGAGTGTTTTGGATTTTGTGTTTGGTTTGGTTTGGGTTTGGTTTTTGTTTTCTTGTATGCATCAGAGGATGAAGTTCAAACCCACCTTCTACGAAGGGTAGCTAGAACAACACTCCACCCGAGTAACCTGAGCCCACCTTCTCGGAAGGGTAACTCAGGTAACCCGCCTATCATTTGCATAGAAAACGATTTGATTTTAGTGTGGACTTGATGTGGAGTTTAATTTGATTTGACTTGTTTTGACTTAAAGGTCAATTTAGGGGTTGTGATTGAACTCGTTTGTGAGTTTCCTACGTACCCTCTTGAAAAGGATCAAATCACACGTAGTTCTTGAAAATGACAAATTTGATATTTGGTTTTTTGAAGTTTTGGTCGTGACCGAACTCGACGAGCGGAAGCTTTGTATCGAGTCGGAGGAGACACTTTGGATTTGATGAAACTTTGGTATTTGAGATGACTTAGAGTCGATAAATAAATTTGAGGAGATTTGATTTGAAAGTTTGGATGTGACTGGACTCGGTGAGAATTTGATTTACACCGAGTTTTCTACGTATCCACTTGTTTGGTGGAATCAAGTCACCGTAGTTCGGGACGAAGATGAATTTTATATTTGAGTTTGATCATGAGATCATTTGAGAGTAGTGATCGAACTCGACGAGCGGAAGCTTTGTATCGAGTCGGAACGGACAATTTGAATTTGCTTTTGGTGATTGAACTCGGTGAGCCTTGACTTTGTATCGAGTGTCCTACGTATCTCTTAGAAGAGAATCAAATCACCCGTAGTTCTAAACGAGAGCAATTTAGTTTGCTTGTTTTTAACCTCATATTCATTTAAAGGGGATTTAGAGGTCGACGACTGTACTCAATATATTTTTAGAATTTAATATCGGGTTACCTACGTAGCCGGTATAAGGCTTCAAGTCTTTACGTAGTTCTATTCGGAACTGATTTTAATTTAGGAAAATTCGGTTTAAGCTTTTGACTCCGTTTTTGTTTAGGAGTCGACTTGAGATTGACTCACTCGAATTGATCGGCAAAGAATTTTTGACGAGTTTAATTTTATATTTTTTTATCAAACTCGAATTCTTAACTTGTGCCAATTATAATTCGTATATTTTAGTGGGTCGTATGTGTAATTAAACACATTCTTTTTGAAAACCTCCCACCGTATACCAAATTTCAAAGACAGTGAGACCATTTCATTTCATGAGCTTAAACCCAAATCAAGCTCAGGCCATTTTTTTATTTTTGTTTTTAATCAGCCCAACTTAAAACTTTATCAAACAAGCCCAATTAATTAACTCATCAACCAAACCCCATCTTTGCTTTCTGCTCATCTCCCCCGTACAGCAATGGTCGCTTTCGGTTTCTTCCATTTTTACGCCTTTTGTCCTTTCGACAATGATGGTTTTCGACCTTGGGCAATTGATACGGACGAAGGCGGAGCAAGGGAAGGTTGGAGACGGAGCGGGTCGTGCTTCGGGAGCCTAGAATGAGTCAAGGACACACGGAGCGACGGTACTCGCGGCTAGGTAAGGTCTAGGGTTTTTCCAATTCCGAATTTCAGTCCTTTAATCTTTGATTTGAATGATTAAGGCTTGGATTAGGAACCTCTTTTGCTCTTCCCTCTAATCGTATGCACAGTTTTCGGGTTTGACGCCGATTTTGTTGCAATTTCTAGGGTTGCGATTTCATTGATTTTGGGGCTTTTCAATTTGGATAGGCAGAAATTCCAAGCTTGGAGATTCTAACAACGACCAAGGGTGATCCGAATCTGAGCACTTGAGAACAGAACCAGTGAAGCGAGGATCCGTCTAAGCTCTCCTCGGCCTCTCGGTTTAGGTACGTTAGACTCACTTCCTTTCCCTTCTTTTGTTTTTAACTGAGTTGAAACATCAGCTTGGGATAGGCATAAACTGGTTTTGATTTGGGTATATGAATTTTGGATTCATTCAGTTTACAATTTAGTAGCTTCTGAATTTTTTTTATACCCAATTCATGCCTGAATCTTTTTCTGATGTTTTTGATGGAGTTCAATTTGATGCTGTTTGCCTTTGTGGCTATTTGAGTGGACGGTTCTTTTTTCCTTGAAAACTTAGTCCAATTTGTGAACACCAAACCTGCTGATTTTTGGTCTAGAGAAATTAAGTTTTGATTTGCCTGGCTGATTAAAAGCTTTGTAGCAAACCATTTGAGTGGAAATTTCGACAGCATTTTGCCCATGTTTAGGGCGATTCGATGATCCCGGAATCCTAACCCTTTCTTAAAGCTCAATGCTTTATAAGAGGGGATTCCGAGGATCGACTTCCTGCAGCGGTTGAGTTTCTTTTGAGCAAAAATCAGCAGCATTTCCTCCTTAATTTAGAGCTTAAATGATGATTCCGAAACCCAAACCCTTACTAAAGCTCAATGCTTTGCAAGGGGGGGTTTCAAGAGCCATTAAAGCTACCTTGCTTCTTTCTTCTTCTCTACTGTAATAGCTTTGTTTGTTGGATTTGTTTGCTGATGCGTGTTTGTGTGTGGTTGCAGGTATCCGTATGGGAGGAGGAGGAACCAACTGGGAGAATGTTTGGAGGAAGAAGAAAGCCAGAAGAAACTGATGCTTTTCTTTTGCTGATGTTGGGAAGAAAAAGAAGAAAAACACAGCTTTTGGCAACGTAGCTTTTTATAGGGAGAGGCAGTAGGAGTTACCTCAAAATAACTTCCCCCACCACGTTTTTTTTTCTGCAACTGCCCAAAAATTTTTTTTTTACAGTAATTAATTTTCTTTCTATTAACTGTAATATATAGTGAGCAGTTACAAATGATAACCTCTGTTCATTCAGTCTTCTCCCACGTTTTGGACTTTTTGGGCTTCTTGAGATATATTGGGCTAAGGCTTAATTTTTTTCCAATTGATATTGTTATCATTTATGTTTGGCCAAATTGCAGAAAACCACCCTTTAAATAGGCTGTTTTGCGTGAAATCACCCTTTAAAACGAAAATTGCAGAAAACCACCCTTTAAAACTGTATTCCTTGCAAAGTCACATCCATCACCCAATTTTTGTTAATTAAATGTTAAAGTGTGTGGAAATTTAATTATACCCCTTATTATTATTATTATTATTATTATTATTTTACTCATTTCAATTGATATTAGTTGATATTTAACTTTTTGACATATTTTTCAAAAGCAAAAAACACTATAAATATAAAAAAAAAATATTTTTTTTAAAAATAATTTCATACTTACAAAAAAACTCTATAAAAAATTGATGTGTAATTTATGTTTTATACATATAAAAAAAATGTGTAATACTAGGGCTACTTGAAGAAAATAATTTTTTTAAAAAATAATGTTTCATATAGTTTTTATTATTCTAAAAATGTATGTGGAATAGTGAACATATTTTTAGAATATTAAAAACTATATAACATATCATTTTTTTTAAAATGTATTTTCTTTGAGTAACCCTTTAGTAATATACACTTTTTAAAATATATAAAACATCAATCATATCTATTTTTTTATAGAGTGGTTTTACTAATAAGTGTGAAATTATATTTAAAAATGATATTTTATTAAAAAAATTACTTTTGCAAAACATGTTAAAAGGTAAAAATTAATTAATATCGATTGAGTAAAGTAAAATAATAATAAAAACAAGAGATATAATTGATTTTCATGCACTTTAACATTTAATTAACAAAAATTGGGTGATGGGTGTGACTTTGCAAGGAAAACAGTTTTAAAGGGTGGTTTTCTGCAATTTTCGTTTTAAGGGGTGGTTTCACGCAAACCAGCCTATTTAAAGGGTGGTTTTCTGCAATTTGGCCTTTATGTTTAAAGAGAGGATATCAACTATAGATAACCTTGTTTATGAAATCATGAATTAGTAAAATCCATGAAATTTTACCCTCCAACACACATATGGCAAGTGTGCTTACACTGTGCTTGATATCAGCTCACAAGTGGTTTTTTATACCAAAGATGTTGTCTTCTATGAAACACATTTCCCATTTCATTCCACTTCCTTACCTGATGTCATACTACCTCCTCCTGCTACAGACTTCCCTTCGCACATTTTCCTTCCACTAAACACAACCCCATCTCCTACAACTGTCTCTCCAAGCACAGAAGAGTCTGTTAACTCCTCTAGTGATTCTATCCATGAATCACCATCCCATATTTTACCTGATCACATTACTTCTCCTCAAATTTCATCTTCATCCCCACATATTACTCCCCCTGTTGTCCCACCTCTCAGGAGATCCTCAAGGAATCCCCATCCTCCTGCTCACCTTAAAGATTTTGTGTGCAATGTGTGTTCCACTTCCTCAGTCCTTCATTACCCTCAAGCTCTTTTTGCATCCTCTCTACCTCCAACTTCTTTCTCACTTTTGTCCAAAATCACAGCCTATGTTGAACCAACCACCTATAAAGAAGCTGCTCAAGATTCCAATTGGATTTTAGCAATAAAAAAGGAGATAGATGCTTTGACTGCCAACTGCACTTGGGTTCTTGTTCCTCTTCCTGCAAGAAAGAAGGCCATTGGATGCAAATGGGTCTTCAAAGTTACGTTGAGGGCAGATGGGAGCCTTGAGCGCCACAAAGCTCGCCTTGTTGCCAAAGGTTTTACACAAACTGAAGGCCTTGATTACCATGAGACTTTCTCTCCTGTTGTCAAAATGACCACCATCAGAACTGTCATTGCATTAGCTGCTGCAAATCAGTGGTCTCTTTATCAAATGGACGTCAACAATGCCTTCTTACACGGAGATTTGTATGAAGAGGTCTATATGAAACCTCCAGAAGGGTTTCCTACTGCTGGCAACCTTGTATGCAAGCTCCAAAAGTCCTTGTATGGGCTCAAGCAAGCCAGCCGCCAGTGGTTCCACAAGCTCACATCTGCTTTACTTGCACTTCAATTAGTCCAATCTAAACTTGATTATTCTCTCTTCACCAAGAAGGAGAATGGACATCTCACTATTGTTGCAGTTAGGGTGGCTCAAAATGAACCCGACCCGACCCGACCCGGAAAACACGGGGTCGGGGTTGACCCGAGACCCCTACGGGTCGGGATCAGACCCGGCGGGTCTCGGGGTCAGACCCGTTGACCCGGATTTTTTTAAAATTTTTTTTATATAAATATACATATGGTATATGTATACTATATACATCATGTATATAGTGTATATATATGTTAATATGCATACAGTGTACTATATACCGTACGTATTATACTTTGTATATAGTGTACATTGTATATACCATGGTATATATAGTGCATATACCATGTATTATACTTTGTATATATGTTGATATGTATACAGTGTGCATATAACACATATATGCCATATTATATACTGTATAGTATATATAAGGAAAATAATAAAATATAAAAAATATTATAAATCTATGTGTTACGTATTTGAAAACCGTAAAATATATCGGAATTTTAAAACTCGGGTTTTCGGGTGAACCCATCACCCGACCCGGAAAACCCGGAATTACAAATCTCGGGTTCGGGTCGAGTGACGGGTCGCATTTTTAAAAATCCCGGGCCTTCGGGTTGACCCCCACCCGGAATGTTCGGGTCGGGTTGGGTCGACCCGGATGAGCCACCCTAGTTGCAGTCTATGTGGATGATCTGTTAGTTACAGGATCTGATCCCATCCAGATTTCTACCCTCAAGAATTACTTGGACAATCAGTTCAACATCAAAGATCTGGGCATCCTACATTATTTTTTGGGACTTGAGGTATCCTACGGCTCCAAGGGTGTCCATCTATCTCAGCATAAGTTCAGTGAAGAGGTTATTCTTGACTCAGGACTCACTGATATTAGATCAGTTTGCACTCCATTACCATTGAATCTCAAGTTGGATCCTCTTGAAGGTGATCTTCTCCATGATGCTTCCTATGACAGACGTATGGTTGGTAAGTTGAATTCGAGAGTCCCTACAAGACCCTAGCCTGGATTCATCTGCACTTTCATCGGGATTGATTGTTGGCAACCGGATGAGAACAGGGTTATCAACATTCGCCTTTCCAACATGGGATTGAAGAGTACTTTCCCAAAAGGGATTGCGAATCGCACCTCTCTCACTGGGATAGACTTCTCGTCTAATGATTTGTATGGCCGATCCCGTCTGATATTTCCAGCCTAATATTGTATGCAACTTCCCTTGTGCTTTCTTCGAACAATTTCTTGAGTGAAATCCCCACCAGGCTTGCCAGTTGCACTTACCTCAACAAACTACTGCTGGATCATAATAGATTAATAGGTTGTCTGGCCAAATTCCTCCTCAAATTGGTCAGCTTGCTAAGCTTACAACATTCAGTGTTACCGAGCTTATACAATGGTGGTACTTTTACAGTTTTATAGCACAGAGTTTTGCTAATAATGTGGGATCCATAAGAATCATAACTATTCCCTTCACTTTTACCAAAACAAAAGTTACAAATATTAAAACAAAAGAGCGTATAGTTCTAAATTCTTCAGGATCACTGATAAATTAACTGTGAAAATAGTAAAATACTAGAAAATTCTACAGCTCATGTTTCTGTTTGTGTTTTGTATTGATATTCAATGTACTGTCTGTTTTTTAATTTAATTTTTATTTGATCTAGCTTTTATAGGTCGTCCAAATTAGTTAGAAATTCTTGCGTCTATCCACATAAATATATCATATAATTAAAAGATTACCATACAAAAAGTGCAAAATATTGGGTTGGAATTACTTCAACTACACTTTGGATCCTATCAAGCATCACTTCTCTCCAATCATTCATTATGAACACAAGGGTTGAGAAAAAAAAAGGTTTGCTACAGATAGAACCGCTTAAGTATTGTAGTGTAAAGTTCATTAACGTTAAGATTATAGCTTATGAACACAAGGGTTGATATGTGCATGCAGCTTCGTCTGTTAAAGGTTTAACTCAATATCTTTTTTCTTACTCTTATAACTAACGTTAAGATTATAGCTTATAACTTCAAGTTGGTTGCTTGATACTTATAGCTTTGGAAGTCAATATCAACTACAGATAGAACCGCTTAAGTCTTGACTGGTTGTCTTGTTGATGGATTACTATGCCATAATAGTTCGAAGTTAAGATCAAAATGACATTTTGATGCAATGCAAGTTTCTTGTCGAGATAGCAAGAACGTTAATGTCCGGCGCTAACTATGATATATATGGTGTTTATAAGGCCAATTTGATAAATGTTAGATCAATGGTATTCAACATCTCGATGATAGAAACATAGAAACAGTAGCAAGAACATTACATTGTTATAAATCAAAGGCTTCCCTATGTACAAATCAACAAATTGCAAGCACAATAGATAACCAATAGATAACCACATGAATCCATTTTCATTCAAATTATTCAAATACGTACATTTATTCAATTTGAACTATTAAAAAAGCACACATTAGGATGAATGAGTTGGAAAGGATACAAATACATGTTGACATTCATAGAAGCTTATTCATTTCAAAATTGAGTGACTGTGTGTAATTTGTTAGTTCATTGTGGTTTGTGGATTTTTTTTAAATTTATGGGAGGTTTATGAATTTTTTCTTGCTACTAAAATCAAAGACAGCCCTGACCGTCTCCTTGTCCCTCTCTGCTATCGTCCCAGTTTTCGCCCTTCTCTGCTCACCTCCATTTCCTCTTCTCTCCATTCCAACTCCTGGTCCAATTCCAATTCAACCAGGCTTCATCAGTTCTCTCGCCCCCAAAACCCCCAAATCAAATATCGTTGATTACGCCTCTCAGATTGACCATCGGACTCTCCGCTTCGACTATGCGCCAGCCCACACCCCCTCTCCTCTCCCTCTCGGTGACTCGGGCTGCTAATGCTGCGAATTTAGCTTCGCCTCTGGAGCCAAGGAATTCAGGTGCTAATCTCCTCTTCTTAAGCGCTTTCTTCTACTGGTGAAAGACTGAAAGTAGAATGTAAGCCTAAAAACGCTCAACATTAATATTGTAAATCATTGTATAAATGCAAAATTGAAATTGCACATAGTTGAAATTATATAAATCAAATTTTAGGTTTTGATTTGATTCAATTGTCTATAAATTGCGATTCTGATTTAAGTTTTGGAATTTGTGTGTTGTGTGCTCAATTTTTGGAAATTTCTATCTGTAAACATTTGTGATTGAAATTGTTTCTATTTGATTGAATTTTTTTGATTCTTTGTATATGATTGTGCATTTGTATATGTAAATGTATAATAGGGTAAAGAATTGAAATTGTCTGAAAATTTTGCCTAATTTGAACATGAGCAAGCAAAATTGCAGAGAATAAATCATCCTAAGCCCTTATATTATTGATGAATTTATAAGAAATTGAGGAATTAAGAGAGAGGGAAACAAGATTTACATGAGAATCAAGAACAAGACTGTGTGTGCATCCAATTCCAAAATCCTCAAAAGGTTAACACATGAAATTTTTAAAATGATAGGAAAAAAAAGGATAAACAAACATCAATCAATTTGTATGTAGAATCATAATTGCATCATACCCAGATGAGAAAAGCATCTAATAAGCAAAACCCATCGCTCTTTCACAGTCAATCAAGTCAAGGAAAAAAAAGGACAAAGATGGTGGTTTGGGACTATTAGGATAATGTGTGGGATGAATTTACAAATAATCAAATTCATGAAAATTAGTCATTTAAGTCCTGTGATATTAATTTCCCTTTGAACTATTTTTTGTATCTTTTGCGTAGTTTTTTTTTTTTTGTAGTTGATTGTTGTGTTAATTTAGAGTGATGATTGTGTTTTTGGTAAATGAATGCTTCTTTATTTTATGAAGATTTTGATATGGATGGCAGAGGAATGATGTTAGGCTTCTTTAGATGGGAATAAACATTACCAAACATGTTTCTTAAGAAAAGAAAAATCAAATGTATTCATTAATTTAAAATATGTGATAGAAAATTTGGTTTTAAAACCTATAAGACTAGATTGTTTAGTACCCCGGTAGTTTAATTTCACTAATTTGAAGTGAATTTTGCTTATGATATTTTTTAACATTTTTGGTATCTAAACATCTTCTAATAACTATGCTCATATCTTCACTTTTTTTTTCTTGTTACACTTTTAGCTTTAGAACTTTAATATTACTCAGCTCATAGAATGTTGTGCAGTTCATCAGTTATATATGTAGCTTTGTGCTTCAGAATGGCGGTAATGTAAACCTTCCTATAGATGTTTGCTGCATCCAGAGTTGTCAAGCATGAGGATGTTGTACAACAAGTCAAAGAGGCCTTCACGATACTGTCAGCTAATCCGAATAACTTCTCAGTTGGTTAACAATGAGCCAACAAGTTTTACTGGATCTGAGGTTTGGATTTTGATATTTTTCGAGTCACTCAACAAACTCCTGCTTGCGATTTTACCATCGTCTTTATTAGTACTGATGAGTTGGTTGATTAAATAATTAGGTGCGAATCACTGACGATGACATGCCTCTTATGAGATTCACAGTTGCATTCAGTGGTGCCTCATGCGAGGATCCGGACTCCATTGCTTTGATGGTTTTGGAACATATGCTAGGATCTTGAGGTAAGAACACAATGCAGGCGAAATCCATGCAGGGTCTTGTATAATTTTCTGCTTTCTAACTACCTTTTGCTTGAATTAACTCTTCTCAAGAAAATAATGTTGAAACTCTAAATATGGTTTCAGCTTTCAAGAAACTTCCTTCTCCTTGCCCAAATGGCCAAATTGCATTTGACACAAATTCTAAATGCAAAATGTTTTCAAACTTTTCCTTTGTAAAAAAATATATTTTAAAATAAGAGGAGAATTTAATCTCTAACGTGGTGACTTGTGAAAGATACACTCTCCGTCGAGAAAATGTCGTTTTATGAGTAAAATATTGTTAAAAAAAGCTGACATTTTGGGTATTTTGGTGTTCAGCTTTCAAAATTACTCTTGTAATGATTAGAGATTTATCAGTTGTTTTTAATGAAGTGAAAAAGTAAATTAATAATTAGGGATATAAATATATTTTTGTTTGATTTTATTTGTTTTCTTAAAAATGTGTAAATGTCTAAAACGACATGTTTTAATTAATGGATGGATTTTTTTTTAATTGATGATAAAGGTAGCTATATAGATGTAAATAAATTTTAAGGTGAGATTCCGCGAGGATATTGTTAGATAAACTAAATTTATAATTATCTATTATAATTTTTTTTTGTCCGAATCTCTTTTCTTTATAAATAAATAAATATATGTTATATTTATTATTTATAGAGAGTTGACAAAATTAAATAGGTCAAAATATAACTTTTTTTTTTGTATTGGACATTTTGGTTCTTGCATAATTAAAAAAAAAGGTATGCTTTCACATATTGATCTATGGAGCAACTCAAATACTAGTGTATAAAATTTTACATGTCAACGTAATACAATACTCTGATACCAAAAATCGTATAAGTTCTTAGTTCAATTTGATCTTACTCAATCGTTCTACCTCTAAACTGGGGTATATGACTCATTTAAGGGTGAATTCTTCCATTGACAATAGACTATATTTCCAGGATGGTTTCAACCTAAATCTCGTAATATGAGACGTACACCACGTAAATTTCAAATTATTAGATTACATGTTGAATGTACAAATTATCTTTCTAATTTATACATTTACCTAAATTTCAGGTTAATAATCCATCCGATCAAAATTAAATGTTGTTTAAGAATTTTGAATTTTATTCAAAATAAATGTTATTTTATATTTTCTAAACAATTAAAAATAAGAGTGATTTGAGAGAATTGATATTGAAGTGGTAAGATTTAGAAATTGTGTAGAAGACTAGTGTTTTAAAAACTTACTTTAAATTATGAAGAATATTTTCCAATAAACAAAACTTTTTTTTTTTGGTCCTTTCAATAAACAAAAAAAAATTTAAATGGAGAAATAAAAGACATACTCATCAAATTAAATGGAGCATAGCCACTTTTTTAAAAAAAGGGGGGGAGCATAGCCACTTTTTTAAAAAAAAAATTAAGAAATTTTCATTTTACTTAGATAATATCTAACACATTTTTCAAAAAAAAAATTAAATGGAGAAATAAAAGACATACTCATCAAATTATTTTTTGCTCTAATTTCAACAATTTCGTTATTTCAAAGATTTGAAAAGTATTTAATTTTGAAAAATGCTTTAGATTCATGAGAGACTTTTTTTTAAATGAATTTTCTATTTTAAAAAACGAAATGAAAAATCTGCTAGGAAAAAAAAACTTAAAATTATCCAAATTAAAAACCCAAAAATATAAAAACGATTTTTCTATCCTATGTTCCGAACCGAAGGGCATAAGAAGGATAAGACCCTAAATTTGAAAATAAAAAAAAAAAATAGTTTATTATTTTTTTTAATTAGATTTTTAGGATCGTTTGTCTTTTTTTTAGAGAATCTTTCTCAATTTAGGATTTTATGGGTATAGAATAGAAAAACCGATATAAAAATTATGGGGTGATAAAAGAGAAACCTGGCCTCATCAAGCCCAATAGATGTACTCATTTTGGGCTTAGTATGCACCTTTTTTTTTCTAGTGCTTGAACCAAAGCCCATTAGGCCCATTAGTGCTTGAACCAAAGCCCATTAGGCCCATTAAACTTCTGCGCTGAATTGCTGATCAGGTGCAATTTGGTTGCTTTGTGAGATGCTTTCATTTTTCAGCATAGCTGCATAGATGATTGAACATCAGCTCTACTTGAAGGAGTATCCAGAGGGCCAGAAGCCATATATCCAAAGAGCTCGATATGTCATTACTGGCTTACGTGACGCGAAGTGGACAAATGAGTAAAAGTACTTGATTGTTTAGGGCAATTTCACTTCTCACCATTGAGCACCTAAAGATTAGAAGCACTCCAAACCCACTGCCTATAGTTTACAACACTGTCCATTCCGACAGGATGGTGATGCACACCATTGTGTCTTTTGCAGTATGAATGGAAGTGAGCATCGACGTAGACATTAACAGAGCAGGTTTATACTTTATAAACATCAAGAGACATAAAACCCAAATGAATTCAATTGAAGTTGGGAGTAATTGATAACATGATACATTGCAATGGAATGTACTTCATGAACATATAGCTCTCGAATCCGACAAGGATGTCTGACTCTAACTCAGATGTGATTATCCATAACTGAGATTAATACATTCGTCTTCAAGGAGATCTCACAGTCAGAGAGCTCATAACTGTTAGTTGTATGCACTATGCACTCTTATTCTTCAAATGGTTAATGCAGATGTCAGCTGTAGGATGATCTATTTTCTTCCATCCAAAAATACAGCAACCAAGGCAACTACAATGGCATAGTCAGAAAATCCAGGATACATGGTTATCCTGAATTTATCTCTGCTGACAAAAATCTTTCGAAATCCAAGAGTGTACATCATACTTGTCTGCATACACAGATTTGACTCAGATGAACAAAATCACTCTAGATTGAAATACAGATCATAAATCGCCAATATCAGATGTGTAATTGCGAGTATTGTACCTGAGCAACAATCGAATTTTCATGGTAGATGGTGCAGGATCTCCAGAAAACGCTACCTCTCAACTTAAAAACGGAATCTTCCCCGTTCTGGCGAACAATGAAAGCATCCATTTCGACCCGATCGAACGTGTTGAGTGTTCTCTCCACTCTGAACACCAGATTCTCATTTACAACCTCATCGCCTTTAAATCCACGCCACGATCCATCCTAAAAACAAGGAATCATCAATCGCAACTTAGGGTTTCACAAAACTACCACGCCGAGGGAAAGAATCTAACTTCGTTGCGGTGAATGGAGATCAGAGTGACGCCGGATGTATCGATCAAGACGCGACTGCACCGGCGGTGGTCGGAGCAAGCGGCGGCCTGGACCAGGTAAACCGGGGATTTGAAGGGGTTGGTGATGTTGAGGAGTCCTTTACATTTCTTCTTCACGAAGAGATCGAAGGGAATTTGGGGAATCCCTTGATCCACATCTTCAATTACCATCCAATTGGAATCCCGCGAGATTAGAACAACACGTTTTGATCGGTGTGAAGTGGATACATCAATTTCTGGAAGCGAATTTTGGATGAGATTGATTCGCCGTGGGTCTAATTTGATCAAATGTCTGGAAACTATTGCCTGTCAAGAACCTATCTTGTTTCCCTCTCTCTTAATTCCTCAATTTTTTTATATAAAATCATCAATTTCACAGTATAAGTTTTGACAACTATGACATGTTCAAACAACTTTTTTGACAACTATGACATGGATGAAGATGAAGATGTACCCTTCCAAGCCTTTCCATTACCTTCCCGACGCCGATTCCAGGGATTTCAGGTTGCTATTAGAGATGGGAGAGTGTGGTTTTCAGGGAATCCGCAAGGCGATATGGAGGAAATCTCACTCTAAAGTTGACAAGAGATTTTTTCGAGATTCAATACACGTATGTTTTGGTCTAACTAATAGCAACCTGGTGCTTTAAAGTTGACAAGAGATTTTGATTGAAGAGATAATCTCACTCTTTTAGTCTTTTACATGTTTGATAGTTGCCCCCTTGTAACTTTGGCGAAGAATCTAAACTGAGTTTTCCAATGAACTTGTTAATTCAATTTGCTCCTAGAAGGCTATTAGGGTTAAGTTATGATTTGTTCACTTAAGATTTCTGGTGGGATGGAAGATTGATGCTTGAATTGGTTGACTCATAGCCTTTACTTGGTTTCTT
Organism: Persicaria tinctoria; assembly: GCA_037127255.1. NCBI lineage: Eukaryota > Viridiplantae > Streptophyta > Magnoliopsida > Caryophyllales > Polygonaceae > Persicaria > Persicaria tinctoria. The sequence continues at coordinate 4,223,116 of JBANSL010000016.1, read as the reverse complement.
GAAATCGAAGAGTCATCATCTTCGTCAAATGCTGGAGCAAAATTGGTAATCTCTTCCTAATGCACTAATTTTTTACTTCGTTCTCTATAATCTGTAACTTTTTTCTTCAATTATTTTATTGTTGAATGCTGATCCAGATTTCAATTTAGAGATTCTGCACGTTGTTGAATCAGAACATCTTCTTAACTGTGTAATTTGTGATTTTTTCCCCAATTCATTTATAGTTTCAATCGTCATCATCTTCACTAGGTTCAAGTCTGAAGATAATGCCTTTTACCTTGCCTGCGTATTATTTATTAATTTTGTTCAAATTTAAATCTTTTCTTAATTAGTTTATGAAATCCAACTGCGCAGAATATAGATATTCAAAACATTTACATGTTTTGATATATACCTTACAAATTAATTTGCATTATACAAGAATTATTAAAGTTCCAAGTAAATTAGTTAGTTAACTACATTAATAGGGTGCATTTGACATTACTACATGTGTTTGTTAAATCTTTAGTCTTCGACAATACCTTTCTGTATGGAGAGAAATGATAACTACTAATAGTGGATGACTTCGGTTTTTATTCCTACAGAACTAATGCTATGAGGGATTACTAAAAAAGTTAGATAAAGGTGTGGTGGAGACATTCGAGATTATAGAAACAATCTTAGTATGTTCAAATTCTTTAGAAATTAACCTTCACCATTGATGACATCAAGCAATACTTGAGGCTGAAAAGATGAGTTGTCTTATACATCTTCTCATCCAGGTAAGTTTTGATTCTTTCCAATCTGTGATTTTTGGTACCACCGATTCCTGTTTTTGTTTCCTTTGTTTTGGAATTTGATTACTTAATTTAAAATAATAATAATGAAAATATTTGAAACTCATAGATTACAGAGAATTGAAGTCTGCAATCTCATGGTGCACTTAAGGTGTTTGATGATATGATATATTACGAGAGACCCAAAAGAAAAATAAAAAATATATGAACATCCAGATATGTGTCTTTGTTGTATCCGATTCTGACTGTTAAGGTACATCTTCATCTTCATCCATGTCATAGTTGTCAAAAAAGTTGTTTGAACATGTCATAGTTGTCAAAACTTATATTGTGAAATTGATGATTTTATATAAAAAAATTGAGGAATTAAGAGAGAGGGAAACAAGATAGGTTCTTGACAGGCAATAGTTTCCAGACATTTGATCAGCACCAGTGCAACAAGAAGCTCCTCAATATTTCCTGATCGTGCATCACTTTATTGACCTATTTCTTCCATGATTTTTGTGCTTTCTAATTCTATTCAACATCATCATGAATGTAATATTGAGTATAATACCATATAATTCCAAGTTTTTCAAGTTTCTGCAGCACAAGAAATACATAGGAGGGCTGACATGGACAATAAGAGTGCTGAAAATAAATTTGAATTTATTAGCATCGAAAGTAATAACTTTATCGCACACCACAGATAATCAAAGTTCAAGAGCCTATAACATAGGAGTGATATGACTCTAGAAATTATATTTGAAATAGTAAATAAAGGTCAATAGGAGTTAAACGAAGCTAGATCTTATTGGGTATGGTATTTGAGATGAAGTTTTCTTAAACCTTGTGTTTGGAATTAAAAACTTTGATGTTGAAACCTAGCTCAAAATTTAGCATCACATTCTTAGTTCAAAATTAATTTTTTTTAATTTAGACAAACTGCATTTATTTGAGAACCTATCATAATTTAATATGGAAATATTGAAGTGTTATCGATCAAATCCATTCATTTGTTGACAATGATCGGCAACATAGGAGAGCCATTATACAGTAGCTATTAACGCACAAAGATCCTGAAAGCTCTTAATGCGAATGAAATCACAATACAGTAGAATGGAAACTCCTCCATTGGTCAGAATGTCACTTGAGACAAACAAGTTAAGTCCCCTTCCAATGTTCTTGCAGAACCATTATAATTGTTTATATGTTGAGAGAAAATTGCTTATAAATGTGTTTTATGACACTTTACATTCACTTAATGCTATGCTCTTTTTTTTTTTTTTAATAAGACTTAATGCTATATTTCTCAGTGTACATTAGATGCAAAGTCCAAAGAAAGTTTTATTAAATTGGCCTTATAATTACAAAATAATGAAATTCATACTTAAATGGATATACCTTATTTTGAGTAAGATATACCCTTTACCATCTGGGACATGTATTAAATGGAAAATGTTTAGGCAAATGCGGAACGGGTAATGATGGTTAAAATTCTTACACAATTTATATTCTTTCTGGTCTGCCATGCCCCTTTCATTTCATGTTTCCAAGCACAATCCTTATGCATACACAACTTTCTATCTCTTATGCATATGCTCCTGCACTTTAAGGAATCAAAGCTCCTCTCTATAGCTTATGACTCCCCGATCCAAGTAATGCTCTAAGAAATTTTCATAGTTGAATATTTATTTGATTTTGATTATGCTAAAAATTAAATGTAGGCATAGCTGGAATGGAAGCCTTGGTCAAATTTTGTTAATGTAGATAATCAACATCTAATTTCTCCTAACGTTATCCATGTTTCTTTGAGTTAACTTTTACGAATTTCATCACAAGTCAATTGGTAAAGCAAAATCCATAAAACAAAGTCATCCCAAAGAGTTTAACTTTCATGAAATTGATTAATTTGTAAATTCATCCCATACATAAAATGATTGATAATCTATTTGTTATGAACATTTAATCAAACACTTTAAGTGCATCTTTAAATAAAAATGATATTCCAAGGGGAGAAGCTTTGATAGTAAGGTTTGCCAACAACAATCTCAATTCTTTATCCAATTATACATTTACATATAAAGATGCACAATCATATACAAAGAAATCAAAGAAATTCAACCAGATAGAAATTGCAATCACAGATGTTTATAGATAGAAATTTCCAAAAATTGAGCACACAATACACAAATTCCAAAATTAAATCACAATCGCACCTGAATCCCTGGCTCTAGAGGCGAAGCTGAATTCGCAGCTTTAGCAGCCCAATCACCGAGAGGGAAAGAAGAGGCGTTGTGGGCTGGTGCCTAGTGAAAGCGGAGAGTCCGAGGGTCAATCCGAGAGGCGTAATCAACGATGGTCCAGCTCTTGGGGCAGGGTTTGTTGATTTCGCATTTGTTTTGGGGGTTTTGGGGGCGAGAGAACTGATGAGGCCTGATTGAATCGGAATTGGACCAGGGCTTGGAATGAGGAGAAGAGGAAGTGTAGGTAAGCGAAGGAGGGCGAAAACCGGGGCGATAGCAAAGAGGGATAGGAAGAAATTGGGCATCACCGAAGTCGCCGCCGTCGCCGTCGTCGATGAAGGCCCTGAAATCCCTGGAATCGGCGTCGGGAAGGTAATGGAAAGGCTTGGAAGGGTAGGGTTTGGGGAAGGAAAGTGATAGCCTGATAGGAGATGCGTAATGGGATTCAGCCATTGAGGTGCACAAACAATGGCATTCATACACCGCCCTGACCGTCTCCCTGTCCCTCTCTGCTATCGCTCCAGTTTTCGCCGTCCTCCGCTTACCTCCACTTCCTCTTCTCTCCATTCCAACTCCTGGTTTAATTCCAATTCAACCAGGCTTCATCAGTTCTCTCGCCCCCAAAACCCCCAAATCAAATGCGAAATCAAGAAACCCTACCCCTACCCCAGAGCTAGACCATTGTTGATTACGCCTCTCGGATTGACCCTCAGACTCTCCGCTTCCACTATGCGCCAGCCCACAACGCCTCTCCTCTCCCTCTCGGTGACTCGGGATGCTAATGTTGCGAATTCAGCTTCGCCTCTGGAGCCAAGGAATTCAGGTGCTAATCTCCTCTTCTTAATTTAAGTAATTAGGCGCTTTCTTCTACTGCTGATCGAAAGACTAAAAGTAGAATGTAAGCATAAAAACGCTCAACATTTGTATTGTAAATCATTGTATAAATGCAAAATTGAAATTGCACATAGTTCAAATTACAGAAATCACATTTTAGGTTTTGATTTGATTCAATTGTCTATAAATTGCGATTCTGATTTAAGTTTTGGAATTTGTGTGTTGTACTGTTGTGTGCTCAATTTTTGGAAATTTCTATCTGTAAACATTTGTGATTGAAATTGTTTCTATTTGAATTTTTTTTATTCTTTGTATATGATTGTGCATTTGTATTTGTAAATGTATAATTGGATAAAGAATTGAGATTGTCTCAAAAATTTGCCTAATTTGAACATGAGCAAGCAAAATTGCAAAGAATAAATCATCCTAAGCCCTTAAATTATTGATGAATTTATAAGAAATTGAGGAATTAAGAGAGAGGGAAACAAGATTTACATGAGAATCAAGAACAAGACTGCGTGTGTGCATCCAATTCCAAAATCCTCAAAAGGTTAACACATGAAATTTTAAAAATGAGAGGGAAAAAAAAAGGATAAACAAACATCAATCAATTTGTACGTAGAATCATAATTCCATCATGGCAATGGGCTAAGCTGACAACTCTAATTGACAAATTCAAATTGGGGCTTATCTGGTCAGTTGGAAATGGGAAATCTATCAAATTCTGGACGGATAATTGGATCACAACCTCGACTCTGCAGTCTAGGGAAGGCTGCCCCCAAATTGGGAACATGGAGGAAACCGTTAGTGAATACATTATGGGAGGTAAATGGTGGATAGAAAAACTTAGCAGTAGGCTACCTGCTGACATAGTCAAAGATATCTTAGACATTCCTCTCCCGGTATCTCCCTTTGAGGACAGGCTATATTGGTGGCCGGATAGAGAGGGCTGGTTCACCACTTCGAGTGCATACAAACTCATCACATCTCAATCCGCTCTCAACTTAGACAATAACGCATGGATATGGAACTTGAATATTCCACCTAAGATAAAAAATTTCCTCTGGAAGGTCTGTCAGGGAGGTCTTCCAACCGCTTCTAGACTGGCCTGTCGTGGGACTCCGGTCCCTTCTATCTGCAGCTTGTGCAATTGTGGGACCGATGATGATGTTCACCTCTTGTTTGAATGTCATTATGTGCGTTCCTTATTTCGTCTTCCTTCTCACATAAACTTAACAATATCAAGTATGATAACTCATTCTCGAGATATTAGACCTATTATGTCGTTTCTTGGGAAAAATCTTGCTTCTGCGGCAAAAGTGGAACTCGCCTTTACTTGGTGGTCTGCTTGGTACAGTCGAAACCAACTCATTTTCAAGCAGGTCCCTATCCCGCTTAGAGATACGTTATTACATATTATTAAAGCTAACAAGGAGAATTGGAGTAAAACGCCTCTAATGGAGTATAGTCTAGATGAGGACTTTCTATTGCACACTCAACGCCCCGACCACCCAAGGATTAAAAAGAAACATGACAGCGTTACATGGCGGAAACCCCCACGGGGAACTCTCAAGCTCAATTTTGATGGATCCACAATGACAAACAATGACAGCACAGCTGGAGTAATAATCAGGGACTGGCAAGGACACCCAATACAAATATGCTATCAAAAGCTTGGTAAACAAAGTCCCTTAAAAGCGGAAGCTCTTGCTCTAAAAATAGGGATCCAACTCGCTAATCGACTCCATATCGACAAAATCCACATTGAAGGTGATTCTAGTATAATCATAAACCACCTCAATCAAAGTTCTAAATGTCCTTGGGAAATTGAGCTAATAATGTCAGATATTAAACTCCTTCTATCGACTTTGAAAGAAGTATCTTTCTTTCATGTTCCCCGATTAGGCAATAGAGTGGCTAATAAGGTTGCACACCTTTGTCACTCTGCTTGGGGAGTCGATATTTACAACGATTCAGGTCTTTTAGGCCTCATCCGAAAGGATGCTGCCGGGTAGAGCTCGCTCGCCCGGATTCTTTCCTAATCAAAAAAATAAATAAATAAATAATAATTCCATCATACCCAGATGAGAAAAGCGTCTAATATGCATACAGTGTGCTTTATACCGTACGTATTATACTTTGTATATAGTGTACATTGTATATACCATGGTATATATAGTGCATATACCATGTATTATACTTTGTATATATGTTGATATGTATACAGTGTGCATATAACACATATATGCCATATTATATACTGTATAGTATATATAAGGGAAATAATAAAATATAAAAAATATTATAAATCTATGTGTTACGTATTTGAAAACCGTAAAATATATCGGAATTTTAAAACTCGGGTTTTCGGGTGAACCTGTCACCCGACCTAGAAAACCCGGAATTACAAATCTCGGGTTCGGGTCGGGTGACGGGTCGCATTTTTAAAAATCTCGGGCCTTCGGGTTGACTCCCACCCGGAATGTTCGGATCGGGTCGACCCGGATGAGCCACCATAGTTGCGGTCTATGTGGATGATCTGTTAGTTACAGGATCTGATCCCATCCAGATTTCTACCCTCAAGAATTACTTGGACAATCAGTTCAGCATCAAAGATCCGGGCATCCTACATTATATTTTGGGACTTGAGGTATCCTACAGCTCCAAGGGTGTCCATCTATCTCAGCATAAGTTCAGTAAAGAGGTTATTCTTGACTCAGGACTCACTGATATTAGATTAGTTTGCACTCCATTACCATTGAATCTCAAGTTGGATCCTCTTGAAGGTGATCTTCTCCATGATGCTTCCTATTACAGACGTATGGTTGGTAAGTTGAAATTTCTAACTCATACTCGACCAGACTTATGCTTTGCCACACAGACCTTGAGCCAATTTCTCCAGGCTCCACGGACCTCTCATTTAGATGCTCTCAATCACACAATCAAATATCTTGCTGGCACTTTGACTCATGGCATTGTACTCAAAGGCTTTGACACACCTAAAATTGCTGCCTATACAGACTCTGATTGGGCATCTTGTTCCTTCACAAGGCGTTCAGTCACTGGTTTTGTTGTTCTCTTAGGCTCTTCCCCTATCAGTTGGAAGTCCAAAAAGCAGGGTGTTGTTTCTCGCAGCTCCACTGAAGCTGATATCGAGCAATGGCTCAAACTGCAGCTGAGGTTACTTGGCTTGTTCGTCTACTCGAGGAGGTAGGTGTTGCTCCAATCAAGCCCATCACTCTCTACTGTGACAATCAATCAGCTCTTCATCTTGCCCGAAACCCAGTTTACCATGAGAGAACAAAACACATCGAGATAGACTGTCACTTTACTCGTGAAAAAATGGTTGAAGGACTCATTGATTTGTGTCATATCCCGACCACTTCCCAGCTGGCAGACGTCTTAACTAAGGTGCTTCCATCTTCTCAACGAAATGAGTTGTTAGGCAAACTTGGGCTGTCTCCACCCTAAGTTTGATGGGGGGTGTTGAGCTATGCATTGCCGCCATCAAGTGATCATCACCAGCAACCAACAATCAGCAATTGCAGCTCCACCAGAAGACATTAGATGTGTGTTGTATAGGATCACTTCTCGTGTAACAAACCAAACACTTCCTCTGTCGTCTATAAGTAGCTGGACAGAGCTTGTAACCGAATTCATTCAATGAAAGAAACATTTTCACTCTCTTCCTCCATGTTCCCGCACTTTCTCCTTCTTCTCAATTTCTTCACTTGATGCTCTTTCCTTCTCCAGCTGTAGAATCAAGTCAATTGATCAACAATTGACCGTTATCATTTACAAATACTTGTAACTCGAAAACAAAGTATTGAAATGACTTCTTTTTTTTATAATTTTTTTTGAAATGACTTACTAACAAATCTCTTTTCTTAATTTAGCCAAATGTATCCCTTTATCCACTTATCCAATTTATTTTATTTTTCAATTTCTACTTGTCACCTTGAACCTAATAAAATGCAAATTTTGGGATGGTTTTTTTTTTACATCTCTGAGGTTATGCATGTTTGTTACGGAGTATTGTCTATTTTATCGATACTGTATTTTTTTCAATAATTGGGTATAACGTGATCAAAATTATTTTAGGACTAGCTCTGATGGTTAAGTAGGTAAATTTGCGCATTTACATAACACTATTTACAGTGGTTTTGGTTAAAATGTACACTTTTGCACAAGATACATAAAAATAAACATTATTTTTTGGTACTTTGCTTCATTGGTGAAATGTGCATTTTTTCACACTATTTAAATATAGTTCATTTAAAATTAAAAAGAAAATAAAATCGCAAAAATATATAAACCACCAATGAAATTGTCTTATTTTTTGTAAAAGTTTATACACATGGTGAATGTGGTGTGCACAAATTTGCACTTCACATGCTCAAATGTGTACATTTGCACGCACAAAAAAAACAACCAATGAGGCTAAAAAATGTCTAAAAATGTCTTAAAACTACACATTTGCACACAACTGTTATGGATGGTTTAAGTCTTTAAGATGTGTAAAAAATGTCTTAAAACTACACATTTGCACACAATTGTTATGGATGGTTTAAGATGTGTAAAAATGCACATCTCTTTTTGGTAATTTACTCCATTCGTTAAATATGCATTTTATATATTATTCCCGAACTAAATATGTTTAGATTAAAAAAGAAAAAGAAAAATTTGAAAATAGCAAATATGAAGCACTCTTATTTTATTGAAAATTGATAAAAGTTTTTGCACATGAGAGAGGTATTGTGTTTATATTTGAGCATTTGTATGCAAATGTGCACATTTTGAACTCTAAAAAATAACCATTGTACAATTTGTATAGCACCTGATGGAGTGGCTCAATGGTAATGAGTGAGGGGGATAATGAGAGGTCTCGGAACCAATCCTTATTTCTTACCATTGGATCTAAACGGTAGGCACAAATCGGTTTATCTAGTGCGTGACTGTTGTTGACTAGGTCACATGTTCGGGACTTACCACAAAAAATGTGGATTACCCTCATTCTTAAAAAAAAACACAATTTGTATCAAAATGTACCTATTTAAATATTTATACCATATTACTGTATTAGAGTTAGTGTATGGAAGAACTTCTAATTAGATAGTTTGAGTTGGCACACTTACGGTCAGTTTGGTAACACGGAGCTGATGGGGTAGCTGAAGTTGATATGGTAGCTGAAGCTGATGGATTAAGTGTGTTAAATATATGTTATATTGGAGTTTTCATAAGCTAGTAAGGTATTTGGTAACTCAGCTGATAGAGTAGCTGATACAAACTAGCTGATCAGATAGGAGAAAATGAATAGAATTCTGAACAACTTGCGGTTAGTAGCCGTTGAAAATCCAATTTCAGAAGCTAATTAAATTAAAACTTTATATTTAACTTATTTAAAACTATAAATTATTAAAACCAAAAGCTCTGAAAAGCTATATGCATTGCCAAACGAACACTTAATCATCATCATCATCATCAAGAACTCATAATTTTTTCAAAAAGGAAAGAAATGATAATTTGGTGTTATTGTTCGCTTAATTCTTAAAAGTTTGTGTAATATTTTTTTAAAAAAAAAAAAAGAGAAGAACTTGTCATTTTCTTACGCTATCACACAGGTTTTTTTATGTGATATTGTCACATGGCTCACTCGATCATCTTTTTTTTTTTTTTTTTTTATTAGGTAAAAATTCGAAGGCCAGACATACCTGGTTCATTGAGAGGCCGACATAGTCGGCAGACGGCAAACCGTCAAACATACAATCATAAAAAGAGGTGCAATACAAAGGCGGGAAACAAACAGCTCCTAAAAGAACAGACGAGCCTAATCCAAAAAAGTTGAGGACTACAGAGACAGAACGGAGCCAAGCGCCATCATGCGATAACACCGCTGGCCAGCGGTACATCAGGAGTCCCTGTGGGCGATGAAGACGAACCTCCAAGGAAATTTCCGTAGCACGGAGTCGCCTCGATACACATCGCCACGACCCCAGCCAGACCCGACACCGGACGCAAGAGTCCCAACTCAGATCAGGACCGCCAAGAACAACCAGAAAAACCGCCGAGAACCACCCTCGCAAACAACGCACCTGAAAGCCCTTTCGGGAGTATATCACAACCCTTTCGGGATTTAGTCTACCCTTTCGGCTGGGTTTAGTCCAAACCTTTTAGAAGGTTTTTTTTTTTTTAATATGATGTTAAAACTTGGTGTGCAAGGAGAAAGAAAATGCTTGCACGCCAAGGCAAGGGAGCAGACGAAGGGGAAACAAGCTTGGCGTGCACGGCTAAGTTGAGATTGCACGCCAAGGAAAAGGATCCCAGCAGCACGCCAGGGCGGATGGCCACCACCACCAGACGACGAGAGGGAGACCGGCGCCGGCAACGGAGACGAACCCAGGCGGCGATGGCACACCCAGAAATTTGGACGATTGAATTGGGGGTTTACAAGGCCCGACATAAACCAGAGAATATTGAAGGTGGTGGAACGGGGCTGCCGAAGAGGCGCAATGGAGCCTCTGTCGCCGACCTAAAGCCCCGGACTGAAGACAGATTGACGGCGGAAGGAAAGCCGCCATAGCTAGACTAAATTAGGAAGGGACGGTGAAGCGGTAAGAAGAAGAAGACCGCCCCACCCAAAGTTGGAGCACACCCAAGAAATTGGAGATAGAGAGACATCGTCGGCGACGAGCACAAGCGGCGACGACCTCGGACGAAAGTACGATTGAATTGGGTGTTTTCACTTTTCAAAGGCCGACAATAGCAAGAGGGCAAGGAGAAAGGAGATTAGGCCAGAAAATTGAAAATTTAGGAAGAAGGAGATTGCACCAATCATGGAGAGCAAAAGGCCGAATTTAGGTAAAATGGGATATTTGAGATTGCACTAAGCCTTAACCAAACGAAGGAAACATATAGAGCAAGAAAGACTTGCCTGGTTACAGCCCTTACCGAGGTGAAGGGGTAGATTTGAGCACCGGAAAAAGAAATTCATCCCGTCCGGCAAGATTCGAAGATGAGTTTATCGGCCCCGAAGGGATTTACACAAAACTCTCTCTCTCTAGAATTCTAGAGAGAAGATAGAGGTAGGTGGGAGGGGTTGTTGATCACTCGATCATCTTGTTAACACTAAAAAAAGTGCCCTTTTTTAATTAAATAAATTTTTTTTTATGACGAGGAATTCACATTTGGTGACAAACTCCGGACATATGACCCAGCCGGCAAGAGCCACGCACCAGGTAAACTGGCTTGCGCCGACAAATTTGGATTTTAATCTAAGGAAAAGAGCGGAGATAAAAATCGAACCCGAAACCTCCAGACATCCCCTTGCTCTCTAGAAGTGAGCCACCCCGACCGAGACAATAAATTCCCTCTTTGCTCCCTACTAAATGACTGGATTTCCCCCCGGTATCCCTCATTCCCTCAAGTAGTCATGTTTTACCTAACTTGCGTACTAGACCAAATATTTTGGCATATCTCAAGGTGCCCTCCAATTTCTAATTTCTAATTTTGACCGGTTAAAATCCAAATTTTATATATATATATATATATAAAAATTACAAAATAAATTCTAAAAACCATTTGGTTGAAAGATGAAGAGAGCCTGACTCGATCTTCCTACATTCCTAAATCCTAATGATACCAACACAAACACAAAGAAGCATTCGACGGACTCTAATATCAATCTTTGGGCAAAGGCACAACAATGTCTTCCCATGCCAACACAATCAAGCTCTACGCAAACGTGTTTATATGGCGACAAAAAAACAAGAGAGCAAGAAAAATTAGAGAACGATTATCATCGTCAATGTCGCTTACTTTGGTTGGGTTGAGACTCGTTTTCGCAGATCAAAGAAGACTCGATCTCCTCTCCCTCATTCCGACCCTCTTCGTTGTTAAACAAAAGGCATTTCATTTGGAGTATATTTTTTTGTTTCACATATAAATTTGAATTTAATGGGCTAACGGCGTCCGACTGTTACTTGAGTCGAGCGAGTATTGCTTGTTCATATTCAATTCATTTATAATATGAATGAGTTTAAGCCGAGCATAAATGTTGACTCGAGTATAAAAATGTGCTCATGTTTGGCTCGTTTAGGAAATAAACGAGCTCGAATCGAGCTTTTTTCGAGTTTTAACTTTTAAGTAGTTCTGTTTGCTTATTATACAATAACTTATAGAAAATTTTAGAAATTTCATAAAATTCGAGCTTTTGATCGAGTTTAAAAATGTGTTCATGCTCAATTCGTTTAGAAAATGAACGAGCTTGAGGTTGAGCCGAGTTTTTATCGAGCGAGTACGAGTCGAATTCGAGCTACTCATATTCACATAACACCCCTAAACGACGCTGATACTAGCAGCAGGGCACCAAACAAACAAAATTAAAACTTCAAGGACACTAATCGAAATAACAAAAAGTTCAGCCCATCACGCAAATTATGCTAAATCTGAGGGATACCAATTGCAAATAAACTCTAAAATGATTTTTGTCTCTTTTATCCCGAGTCCGTACGTTTTACCCGGGAAGGAGTAGGAAAACGGAGCCTCTACTCTCTCCCCCGTCACCCGTTAAGCGCACGTTAGCCAGATCCCCTTTTCCCCGTCTATCATCAACGCCAAGCGTTGGCTTCAACTACGCACCGAACACCGAAGCCATTCCCCGCAAGCAACACGAACGTTAAAACCGCTCTCTTTCTCTCTCTCTCTCTCTCTGCGCTATAAATCATCTCTTCATCCCTTCCGATTCAATCTGAAACGCAAAATCGCAACTGCAAAGGGGAAGACGATAAGGGGAATACAATCACGATTCATTACTTGAAGAGGTAAAAGGGAAAAGTTTGATTCTTTTGATTATTCATACTAATGGCGGCCATGGCTCCGGACAAATCCAGAAGCCTTCACAATTTCTCCCTCCCACCGCGCCTCAGTTGGGGCTCGCAGCGCCTCCTCCGCTGTTCCAAGGTCAATTCCAACACCGGCGGCGGCGGCGGCGGCGGGGATGATCACCACCACCGCCGGCCTCGCTCGCAACACCTCCATCACGACGGATCTTCGTCGTCGTACAGGAGCCGGGGTGATCCGGAGGAGCCTGAGAGAAAGCGGAGATCTCTTAACAGCTCGCCGGACGACCGAGTTAATTCGTCGGCGGTGGCGATTGGCCGGGGGTTCGGCCTCGGGAGGGGCGGCGAGGAGGATGGCGGGATCGAAGTGATGAGGGAGAAGCTGATGATCGATCTCCAAACGGAGGTTGATAAGATCAAAAACGCGATTCTGGCCGAAGGAGGCGACCTCGAAACCGATCCCCGGATGCCGCCGCAAGCGAGCGACTCGGCGGCGGTGGAGCCGCGACCGTGGAATTTGAGGACGCGGAGGGCGGCGTGTCGGGAGCCGAACGCAAATGGCGGCGGCGATGAGCCGAGGCCGAGAGTTTCGCCGCCGGCGGTGAAATTACCGACGGTAAGAAGAGATTGCGATGGGGAAACTGGCGGTGCAGAGAAGAGAGAAATGGCGAAGCTATCTGTCTCGCTCTCAAGGGAGGAGATTGAAAAGGACTTCATGGCGTTGACCAGGAGGCGACCGGCGAGAAAGCCAAAGAGGAGACCTAAATATGTGCAGAAGCAATTGGATGTCAGTCCCCATTTCTCTTCTTCTTTCCCTCTTAAAGTTTGAATCTTTGTGGATTAGGATCTCTGTTCATCCATTTTTAGTCTGAAATTGATGAATTCGATTGGTGCAGACGCTGTTTCCAGGGCTATGGCTATCGGAGATCACAGCTGATATGTACAAAGTAGATGAAATTCCAGAGCCTGCAAAGGTAAAGTCTTTAAGAGTGAACACTAATCAATCTTCAATTTGAAATTTTCTTCTTCCCTTTCAGATTTCCAATTCGGATTATTAACTCCTTTTGCTGATTTGATTTACTCTTGCAGGGACAACAATGAAAGAACCTGATCGAATTGAACACAACTAGTGTTTGGAAGCGTCCAATTAGGGTTTGATCACTGATAATATATCAGGTTTTGATGTCTGTTACTACTGCAAGTGTAAATATAAACATGGGATTCTGAAGGAGTTAGTAATGTTCCTTCAATTCAATGCATAATTCCGATTTTCGGTGTTCATTGTTTATCCTTGCCTTCTTATGTTCCACAGTCGCGGTTTTTGTGGTTGCTGATTATCCCGCGAATACTCAGTAGATTGCTGAAGGTTGTGATTGCAGCTTAAGCTCATTATCACATTTTAGAGTTTTAGGTGATATTTGTTGCTAATCATGATTAAGAAGCACAGTTGCTTTCATTCTGGATGTTGCCTGCTGCTTGCTTACCTTCTAAAATTGACAAGGTGAAGCAAAATTGAAATGCACTGATGAAGCATCTGTCTCTTTTCCATTGTTTCTCGTTAGCCGGTGGTTTGGATGTGTTCGCGGTATTGAAACTAAAAGAAACATATCGCATAAGCCTTGCAGGGTTTGCTTTGGAACGACGATTAGACAGAAGGGTGAACGGTTTTCATATCCTTGGATGTGTAGTGTCTGGCTGATCTGTTGGCTTGTGTTTGCCCTCTTGGGATAAAATCCCGATCCTCCATATAAACTGAGCTTTGTGTGTTTTTTTAAGGATGTAGAAATGTAGAATGTATGTACTGCACAACTGATCTTGAATCTGTTTTAAAGGGGGTTTTAGAAGGGTAGAAGAAAACCATTAAACCAGTCCTAAAATTGGTGTGATCTTAGAATAGGCATAGTGGTTAAGCCATCGGTTCTTAATGACACCCATTTTGAGTTTGAATTTGATTCTCTTGGGTGGGCAATACATGTCATGGCCCTTCTGTAATAGGAAGGAAAGCTTCTGTTTTTTAGTAAGAGGGTGTTACTGTTTTATAAAAAAATTGGGCTGATAATTTGCCTGCTTTAGCAGAAGCCCATTGGGCCAAGATTTGGCCCAATCAAGATGAGAATAGTCCAAGATTGTTGTGTTGTCAATTTTACACTCACCCAGCCTGTTATCATCCTATTCAATCTATTGCAAATTCAATCAAATTCTTTGAATCCACCATTCCTCATGAGGTTCATTTGTTTTAGTCACTTCCCTTTGGGAAAGAACTAATACAATGCACTTGCAATAAAACCATAATTTGCCCTTCATTCAAACATAGTTGCTGAAATTTGTTTTATTTTTATAGACATACTTGGTGTATAGAAAGATGGAAAATTAGCAAACAGATTAACCGTCGTACAAATAAAAAATTATCAAACAAACCCCCAAAGAAAATTATCAGGAGGAAGGCAATGACAACTCGAAAATCGACATAGTATGGAGAGACATAACTAATTTCTTATCGTCGGATAGTTTGAGAATGATTTACCCCCGATACATCTATATTTCTTTTTTCTCCATAGATGTCTACAAATTTAAAAAATAAAAAAGTCTCGGACCAAGCAATTTATGTGATCTTTTGTTTTTGATGATAACGGTTAAGTATTCGCACTTTTGTGCAGTTTTTACAATATTAATTCATTTAATATTAAAAAAACGTATAAAACAACATGTAAATAAACATTAACTCTTACTATCATAATATTCTATTTTTTTATTTTTAAAAAAGTTAAATAAATTTTGTATTAACCCATGTTTTACTAATTAATTTCTTCAATATATTTAATTGACTATCAATAAAAGAGATATAATATAATATAATATAATATAAAGTATGGATCAAATGTTTACAAGTCTTAACATATTTTGTGTTAACAAATAATGATCGTTGATTTAGTGTAATTGAATGGCTGTGATTTTGGTGAAATATCACCTTTTTGTACTTTTAATTAGTTAATTAACACCCTTCAATTATTTTTTAGCCGGCTAACATCCTTCCAAAGTTAATTAGTTAATTAGCGCTTCCCAAATCTCGCGACTCGCGAGGCTTCATCCATGGCCGAAAGATGCTTCTCCTCCTCTTCTCCTTCACCACCACCACTTCTCCTCCTCTTCCCTCCGACGATCTGCTCTCGCGTGCTCCACCAAGAAGACGGAAGAGGCCAGAAGGAGATCTCAGATCTGCGCCGAGACGGAAGAGGCCAAGAGGACGGAAGAGACGGAAGGAGATCTCTCGCGTGCTCCTCTTCCCTCCGACGATCTGCTCTCGGTTTCGTCTGGCTCCCTCAAGCCCATCGGCTGGGGGTTAGGTCGAGATGACAGAAGAGACGGAAGGAGATCTGCTCTCCATCACCGCCGTCATTTCCTCGCTCACCGCTGTTTGGTATGTTTCTCTTCCTTCGATTTCTTCCCTCATTCACCTCCTCTCGAAGTATCTACTATCCCGAGCGCCTTTGCTTTTCCCTTCGATTTCCTGGATCTATCCTAAATTGTCTTGATTGGGATTCCGTAGATTGTGGCTTTGGAAAATTTGTTGCCGGCGCATGACGATGTGGACGAGTTGGTTCTGATTGCTTTCTTTAGGGTTCAGAGTCCCCGATTTTCAGGTTTCACTTCCTGATTTTCTCCTTCCTTTTGTTTTCCCCCCTTTTTCCGAATTCTAGGGTTTAGCGGGAGCTAATTCTGGTTGCTTTCTTCGTCTGTCGTAGACTCCTAGCCATATATTGCTCCTTCTTTTTTAATTCGCATAGGTGAACATAGTTTAGAAACCCGAAAAGGAGTTCTAACTATAAGTTTCCCCTTGTCGAAGTGTAGTTTAGGAATTGAGGGGAATTAAAGGGATTTGGAAACTTAATCCTTAACAACTTCTAGGTTTTGGTGGTTCTTGCTCTGCATTTTCATGATGTTTTAGAAATTGATGGTCTGTAACTCTAACTATATAGATTTGGCAAATGAATGTGAGTGTCATTGCTGTTCATTAATCGTGTATAACATAACATCAGTACCTTAAGTGATTGACAATTCGAAGAAGGAGAGTTCTAAGAGAAAGGAGAAGTAGCATACAAACAGGTTTCATAAGGTAATCAACTCTTAAAATTACCAACAAAAAAAATTTCATTTCCATAAAAAAATGGTGATTACGACATGTCGTCCGCTTCAGCCTAATACTTGTATACAATCCTTAATCACTCGGGTGTAACAGCTGGATTTTCAGGTTCCTGCTATCAACTAAATACAGGTTTTGTCATTCGTAGTTACTTCCACTTTGGAAACAAAATATAGGGCGCCCTCGCTACTTACGAGCAAAATGCTGATTCTTTGTTATTTAGAGAGTTTTTGGTTGCAACTTGAGGTGTCCTTGACAGCAACATCTTTTCTATTCGGTAGTTTTGTGTCTTGGTCACATTTGATGGTGTTGGTGTTCAGCAGTTTGAGTTGAATCCAACTTTTGAATTTCATTTTTACACCAGTAGGTTGAGTCATTTTTGCCTTGGGAGTTTGCAACATCCAAATTCCACCTTTGGAGTAAGTGTTAGGTCAATTTCAGGTATTGGTCTTTTAGACTAATCATCATATTTGTTGTTTAGAATTCTGAAATTTGAGATTTCGTATAAAACCCTTTGTTCTATCTGCGTGTTATTTTTTTCAATGCATTAATGTTTGTTTTTAGAAAATAAGAATCAATAATGTCCATGATTCCTTGTATCTGTCCAAGTTCTTTTGGGTCTAATTTTATTTAGTGATGATTAAGTTGCGTTTTATTTCCCAGGTTTCTGATGCTAGACCCAGCTGATCGTCTTAGAGCAAGAGGAGCATCAGAGGTTGGATTTTCTTTTAATAGCATGATTTTTGGAGAAGTTGCCCTTCAAAGAAAAAACAAATTTGGTTGCTGCTCTCTTTTACAGTGATTTATATCCTTGTTTAAAAATATATCTTTGCAGGTGAAAGCACACCCAACATTTGCTTCATTATGTTTGTTTATAATTGGGCAAGTGTAAATGTTAGTTTAGATGGAATTGGGGTGATGCTTAGATGTACTGTCATACTATTACTATGCTGAATAGTGGATGTTGACTTTCAAATTGCTTTCAAGAGTAATTGTTAGTTTAATTAAATTTATGTTCCACTTGATTCCATTAGCCTATTAGATATTATATTGGCTTTCAAATTGCAACTGTTAGTCTACTCTTATATTATATATTATAAAAAAAATTATCAATAAAAATGACATCAAAATAATATTATAAAAAAGTTATCAATAAAAATGTTATCAACAAAAATGTCATCACAAATATTGAGATCAACTAAGTGTAATTATTATAAATGTCATCAATGAAGTTTAATCACATTTTATGCTCTTGTGTCATCAAATGTATAAAAATGTAATAAATATGTCACCACAAGTGATTGCATTAATGAGGTGCAATCACAAACCCGTCATCAGTGAATAAAAACATAATTGATGAAAATATAGTGATATACAATTGATTAAATTTAAAAAGTGGCATCAAACGATTTAATTAAAAAAGTGACATCAAATAATTACATTAGAAAAATGGCATCAAAACACTACTTTGAAAAAGTTGCATCACACATTAAAAAAAATGTCATCACAACACTACTTCGAAAAATTATGGCATCACGGTAAAAAAAACATAAGTATTATCAAACATTTGACATAAAAAAAATATCATCAATAGTCAACTGTAAAAAAAAATGGCATCAATGTTCAACGTGATATCACATTAAATAAAAAATGTCATCAGAGTTTGAAAAAAATGGCATTAAAAAAGTGTCATCAAACCGTTTCATTATAAAAGTGGCATTAAAGTGAAAATAAAATGTAATAAAAAAGTGGCATCAAAACGACAAAAAATGGCATTACAAAATATGTCACTCCTAAAAAAGAAAAAGGGGATAGTCAACGGTCAACGTTGACCATTGTTACTCCATTTAGGAAGGGTGCTAGCTTACCTAATTAAATTAGTTTGGATGTTAATCAGTTAATTAAAGGTTCAAAATAGACTAGTTAGCAAAAACACCCTTAATCTATCATTTTTATTAATGGAAAATAAAAAAGGAAAAAAAGCACACCCCATGACTCTATAAAGCGCGTGTATCACAATCCCAACCCTAACCGCAATCCGTCATTTTCAAAAGGCGAAGCGATGGCCCAGATTGACGCCTCCTTCTTCCTCCCCGATCGTCCTCCTTCCTCCCATAGCGGATCTCCGACGGCAACCTCCGATTGCGAGCGAGGGCCACGAACAGGTAGGCGGCGATCTCCGACGGCAACCTCCCATGGAGGATCTCCGACGGCAACCTCTGTTTGCTGGTGTTCAGGACGAATGCGGCGTACTCGAGGCTCAAGGAGGCCCGGAAGTCCTGGAATAAGGTCATCGCCGGGAGAGATGATTTACGGCAACCTCCGATTGCGAGCGAGGGCCACGAACAGGTAGGCGGCGATCTCCGACGGCAACCTCTGTTTGCTGGTGTTCAGGACGAATGCGGCGTACTCGAGGCTCAAGGAGGCCCGGAAGTCCTGGAATAAGGTCATCGCCGGGAGAGATAACAAAGCCTTTGGAGAATATTTAGTTATTATTTCGTCGGATGAGGCAATTTCCAATTGCAGAGGAAGAACTCGGATGCCAATCTCGCGAACCCTAGGATCTCCGACGGCAACCTCCGATTGCGAGCGAGGGCCACGAACGGGTAGGCGGCGATCAATCTGTGTTCGATTGTTGCTCAATCTTGTGTAACTCTTGTTTTCTTCTTCCTGAATTGTTGTTCAATCTGTATTCGATTTCATCGGATCTCCAAGGTACATGATGAGTTTGTAACCTTAGAGCATAGCTTGAAGGAATTATTCATTGGTATGCAACTAATATTCGATCAAGAATAAAGAATTATTCATTGGTATGCAATAAATATTCGATGGAATGTGATAGAGTATTCGTTACTATTTAGTTATTATTTAATGTAGAGTCACTATTCGGCAAGTTCATAGTTTCTATTCGTTGATAATATAAAATTATTCATATGTATTTGATCAAGAATAAGGAATTATTGTATATAGATTAGCGGTTGCTCATGATTCTCCTTGTTATTCGATCAAGAATAAGGAATTATTCATTGGTATGCAATAAATATTCGATGGAATGAGATAGGTTATTCCTTACTATTTAGTTATTATTTTATGTTCAGAGTCAATATTCGGCAAGTTCATAGTTTCTATTCGTTGATAATACAGAATTATTGATATGTATTTGGTTAATTAGATGTGGGAAATCAAGAATTACATTTACATACTCTTCCAACCCAGCGAATAATTACTATCAACTTAGCGAATAATTACTATCAATCTAGCGAATAATTGCAAAATTGATCAACCCTTTTGCTATTATCTAAATGATAACTCCTCTTTACGGATGAATAATAACGATTAATTTAGCGAATAATTACTATTAACCTAGCGAATAGTTGCAAAATTGACCAACTCTTTTTCTATTATCTAACGAATAATAAGTATAAGTTAACGAATATTTTTTATCACCTTATCGAATAGTTCAAACAATGCACCACAAAAAAATCGTTACTCCACCCAAAAATGTTACGCCACAAAAAAAAAGTGTACAACACACGCGCATAATTCAACAAGTAGGGAAGGAAAGAAGTGGGTCCTATTGATTTTTAATTAAAGAAAAAGGCAAAATTGTCAAATATTCTCAGCCACCCATTTCATTCAATCAAAGGCTCAGATTTGTTAACACAAAACACAATAAAGCTTGTTAACACATGACCCAACCTCATATAATATATATATATATATATATATATATATATAACAAATATAGTAAAATATTGTAAAAATATATCGATTGTTATAATATTATTACGTGTGTGAATATACATAGGAAACTCTAGTTGTGCTTGGGCTCAAGAGATGTAATCCCTTCATTGCTTACCCTAATATACATCAGTTTATCCTCTCAAATTGTGTAGTTAGTTACCTTTGTGATCTCTTCCCTTCCTCTTTAACTGTCCACCCAAAAACCAATTTTATTTTCCCATCACTTACCTTCCTAAAAATCTCATCAAATCCCACCATCCAAACAGGGTGTAGGCCATAGACGTCGTCGTCATCCTGCTGGTCATCTAGAGGCGCCGCTGGTGTTGTTCGTCTATGTCGCTGCTACTGTTACTCGTGCTCGACCCGAGTTCGAAACAACAGATTCCTCCGGATCCTCCGGATCCGATTGTCGCTTCCACGATTGCGATGGCTAAATTGATAAATTTCACTCTCCTTGGTGAAGAAGAAGAAGATGACATGACGGTCCTGACGAGATCTCCTCTAAGAAGGTCGATATCGATCATGTCGCTCCCGTCGATCCGGCAACCATGGTTGAGTCCTCCACCTCCAAAATTCTCCAATACCATTGTTTGCACTACACGTATAAAAAATGCACTCGGTGAAGATTGGGGTTATATACAAGTTTTCACTCCAAAAGATGCAGTCCTTCTATATGCTACTCTGAATCGAATGGAAGCACATTTGGAGGCTGAGACCAAGAACAAGACAAAAACAAAAGGTGGTGACAATAAGATCAATACCAATATTGAGGATGTTGATACTACCAAAAAGTTCAAGAAGAAGTACATGGTTTTAAGAATGAGTAATTTCCCTTCTCCGGCCCTTATTGCCCAACTGGAGAGCGAACAACTATTGCGTTTCACTTTACTACGAGCCCTCTGTCTCACGCGTCTAACCATCTCGCGTAGTTCACCGGTTCTAACCGTCAGCAACTCTGTCACGTCAGCTTAATAATCGCTTTTCAATTTTTATCTGCCTCTAATGACCCCTACTTCATCTTTGTTTAGTTTCCTCTTTTTTATCGTTCTACACCCCCTACTTTATTTTTTACTCTTTTTTATTGTTCATTCAGCACTCTGTTTATCGGAAACACTCCCTCAACTAATTTAGAGAAAGAGTGCATACATCCCATTATCCCAACCTATAGACCCCGCTTGATTACGAAAAAACATTGGGTTAATGTTGTTGATGTTTTTATACTACCTCCGTTCGGAAAAACTTGACACTTTACTATTCATGCACGCTTTTTTATGAGCTAAAAGCTATATAAAATATCTAGTTTTTTTAATAATTTTTTTAACAACTTCGTAGTTATTATTAATAAGTACAAACTTGTTAAAAAAAAAATTTTAAAAATGAATATTTTATATAGTTTTTATCGTTCTAAAAAAGCGTGCATGAATAGTAAACGACAAGTTTTGCCGAACGGAGGGAGTATTGATTGAGTGGAATTGGATAAAAAAAAAGTAGTAAAATCTTATCGAGTATATTTATTGTTATAAGTAGTATTGTATTAATTGATGGAGAAAATACAATTGATTAAAAATACTGTAATTAAGGAGAAACCGACCCATGTAACAAACGACTTCTCTATAATAGTCAATGCTCCAAATGTCACCCCTGTGAGAGAAACCGACCCATGTAACAAACGACTTCTCTATAATAGTCAATGCTCCAAATGTCACCCCTGTGACCGGCTGAGCTAAGCTTATGCGAACATCTTGTTCCTTCTATACTTATATGCAAAGTAGCAAGAGGCTTGAAAGAATGCCGACATGGTTAATCAATAACCTACATAGACCATAAAATTTCACAAGTACTTAATCAATAACCTACTTAATATGTTGTCCTACCACGCAAGTATGCCACATGGTTAATCAATAACCTATATAGACCAAAAAATTTCACAAGTACTTGATCAATAACCTAGTTGATATGTTGTCCTACCACGCAAGTAGGGGGCTGTGGAAGGGCCACGCTTTACATTTGTGATCGTCACTTCCACTTTTGGAAGTTTAGCAATTACTATCTGTCATTGCCAATCACCAAACAAAACTTTTAATGTTAGTTCATCCACCATCTCATTTGTGCATAATCAATTACTTGTATGCCAAACACACACGTACATTTCCTCCTGATCACAACTTCTTTTGACTCTGTTCACTTCTTGGTGGGGGGGTGTTAATATAAAAAAATTCATGAAAATGTAAATTACAATACTCTGTCACTGTGTTACAACGCTCTTGATCGTAATTAATGGCTTCATCTCCATAGGAAATAATATGTGAATTACATATAAGATAAAATTTAGTTGGGAAAAACAAAAATCCTCCGGGTATCACACTAATCAAAGAATCATTCATGTTTTAGCTAAAATAACAAACCTTGGGGGTTGGGCCGTTGGGGTATCATCCAAACTTCAGGATGGTTTCACCATCTCGATTCGAATATCTTGTCTTGTTTTTTGTTTGGGGGGAGAATTTATTTCTCTTCAAATACCAGCTTTGTTACCAAACATCGCGCAAGTATCTGCCAGTCATTTGTAAGTTCTTCACCATGCTCTCGGCCTTGGAGCTACCCATAGAACCCTAAAATGACGAAGACCAAAGGGGACATTAAGAATAAGAAGCTTGTTGACAAGACCAAATGAGAGTGAATGCCGAGTGGGGATAAAAAACTGGTCCCGTGAAAAATGAAAGAATGAAGGAAGACCCGTCCACAAACTTCCAGCCTTCTAGGAAGATGGGAATTTCGGACCACAAGAGAAGGTTCACTGCATGAAGACGTCTACTTGCTCGTGCAATATCAACTATTAACTCAAAAGAAGTTATGATAAGTAGATGGGCATACCTGCTCTTGCAAGATGGTGTGAAGGGTGCGATGGACGTCCTTGGCCATGCCTTTGGCATCCCCACAGACATAAATGTAACCACCTTGTGATATCACATTCCAAATATCCAAAGCCTATACATACAAAACGCGTTATCATCAGAGCTGGTATTTACTGTGTGAAATTAAGTAGAATAAAAATGATTGAATGCAAAAAAAAAAAAAAGTAGAATAAAAATGATGAGGAGAAAATGATAGAAACCACTAGGATCGCTCCTAGGAAAACCACTGATTGCAAGTATCTTGCACCAGGGAATTGGTGGAGAATCTCCAAATATGGTTCAATTCATCATATTCCAGTCTGCCCTTACAAGATGCAGTTCTCCTCCTTTTATAATAGAAAACCTAAATAACTAACTCCATTAAAATGTAGGAAAAGGAAAACAGCATGGGAGAAGTGGGAGATGTGCCTAAAAACTAGGAAAGTGGGATGGGAATCAGAGTTAACTAACTAATTTCTGCAGGAAAGTGAATATACTAATTAAAACATAATAAAATTATAATGGGGATTCGTATCAGAAAATCATCTAGGAAACAGGATGCATACTCTGTCCATCATTTTGTGTTGTACATATTCCTTTGTTGGTCCCTCACGCGAGAAAGCAACAATCAGTTCAGAGAGTGCACCAGCTTCAGCAAAGTTTCTCAGTTCATCCTCGTATATGTAATCCTGCAAAAGCATGATTTATCAATATTTTGATGAATGAAACATTTACGTAGGAGAGAACAAAAATAGTAGAAGGTAGCATGCTTTGTCTGCAACCAAAAGATTTATCAAAGATAAGAAAGTAAAAGTATCTTACCAAATTACGGTTTCTGCAGCCAAAGAATAAGATGGCTGGGCCTAGTGATGTTCCCTCTTGCTTGAGAGCATATCTCTCCTGAATAAACGAGTACCAATTAACCAATTTAGTCAGCAGTTGTGAAGTACTTGAAAAATCCAATATAGGTTAGCGACAAAGATGAGAATGTCCAAACCTGCAAGAAACCTCTAAAAGGCGCCAGTCCGGTCCCAGGGCCAATCATAATAATAGGAGTAGAAGTATCTGTAGGGAGTCTGAAGTTGGATTGCCTCACAAAAATTGGTGCCCAACTACAGTTGCTACTTTCTTCCAATGAGATAGCATTCTACACAAACAAGGAAGACATTAAAAAGCATTTAGTAAAATAAACCAATAAAGCAAGAAATGACGTGGATAAATGCAAACAACAATGACACTTAAAAGACAAACATATAGCCCGAGGGAGGACATATCTATGTAAGCACAACGTCACAACAAGAGAGATTCCAAACTATTTTTAGCAGTTAAATTGCTTTTTTTAGCAAGGTTCCACTGTTAACTGCAGCCGTAAAAAAGTAGAGCATATATATCTAAAACAATGGAAATTGGCATGCCTGGTTACCTTCATCCAAGTTGAACACACTCCCCTATGAATTCTTCCAGCTGGAGTTTTATCATTGACCAAAGCACAAGTAACATGAATACGTGTTGGTGCCATTCTGTATTCAGAGAAAGGGGATCAGGAAATGCAATTGATCCAATATACCAAATTTGTGGTTAAAGAACATAATCCACTACAAATAATGTCTGAAACTAAAGAACCACAAAAATATGATCACTCGTCACATTACACCTCCATTACACTTCAGAGGAGGAAGAGAGTGACTACATACGCTTAAAGAGGAGAGAAGTTGGAGAATTGGAGGACCAGAAGGAAAGAGAAGTATTAAGCTGGAAAGAGGTAAAAAATATAAAAGAAAAGGGAAAAGCAATGTTTACCTCGGGGAAGATGATATTGAATAGAATCTAGGCTGCAAACGTGGGGCGATTGCAGCAAAGAAAACTCCTAATGGGGGCTTAGCTGAAGGGAATTCAGCCATGACCTCAAGTAAACTCCTATGACTGGCAACTATCCACTGGGAATATTCATCCTGCCACCAAAAAAAAGGGGTGAAATCATAAGAGAAGAGTAACATACCATAAGCAGATATTTGAGCACCAGCATTTTTTCCTGGGGTGTAAAATAACTTATATAAGCACTAGGAAATACCTTTCCAGCAGGGGACGCAAGATGTCTCAATCGGTCAGCTTCAGTTGGATCAGAAGCATGAGCTGCTAAGGCGAGCAAGACAGACTGAATCCACAAATGAGCAAAGGGTGAGTGGATGACCATATGATGTTGAATTGGACAGATCAATAAAAATGTGAAGAATGGCCAACCTTCTTGGGAGAATTTAAAAGATCAGCATATCTGGTTAGAGCCAGTTGTAGAGTGCATGGAGGGAAAGGCGGGGGAAGGGAGCCACCACTAACAGGTGTGCCATCCTCCGTATCAGTGTGAATGGAGAAATAAGTATCTGGTGATAGGCCCAATAACTTTAGACCTTCCTCCACAACGTCAGGTAAATTTTCACAAAAAACACCAACATGATCTCCTGTTTCATATCTGCAACAATAGACATGAGCAAACTTTATCAACATGCATACAAAGACTTACTTGTTACTGTAAAACACATTGGAAAAAAGGATATAGAGAAAAAAAAGACACCACAAATAGGCTAAGCCACTTGTAAATTGTAATATGAGGGTTTAATAACTTACCTAAGACCCGTGCCTGATATATCAAATTCCAAATGAGTACAAGAACGATCTGAAGCTGGGGTATGTAGTTCCTTCTTCACGGCAACATTGGATCTTCATGAAGTGAAAAGATATTCCACATAAAACAATGAGTGGGCACATCCATGAAAGAAAAAGAAAAAGAAAAAAAGAGACGGATTTTACTAGCTGCCTGAGCATGCATATACAGCTTACAGTAGTACCTGCATGGGTGATGAGCATCATGCACAGCATGGCCGTTTGCATTGCCCCAGCTCTTGTCCTCAAGTGATGTATCTTTGGGTTCATGAAACACAACGCGATACTCTAATATGGTAGCTGTATACGGAGTTGTAACTGAGGTTTCATCCTCACCACGAAGGAGCTTATCCAACTCAGGCCATACCAATTCTCTCCTGGAATAGAATCAGATATTGAGCCCAAAATATTTCATTTCACAGTTAGAACAAACACACAGTTAAGTAGAAGATATTAGACATCATTGACGTTATCATTACCAAGCAGTAAAGTCATCTTCAATACACTGATCATCATCCCCCAGACCAACTTGGACAATGCGCTTTCCACCTATAAATAGCAAAAGATAAGCTTCAAAAACATATGAAATGCGAACTTGAAAGCAATTTGAGAGCATTTGACATAAACTAAACCCTTGCTCAAATTACAGAAGATACTCAGGTTCCACTCTAGACACAAATTTCAGTTTGCAAATCAACTAATATAAGAAGATTTTTAAAAAATCATATTAAACTCAATTAAACAGTACAAAGGCTTTCTGTTCTGGTTTATACTGTTCCGTGACACTTGCTAATCTTACATTTACTACGAACAGCTTGACAAATAAGAATAGAGTAATTCCACAGATAGGGACAGCTGATATGTATGTGAATTATTTTCAAAGGTCGTATCTAGTGGCAGAGACCAATAAAAAGATCTTCCATAACAGATAGGATCTTTTGCAAAACTACAACAGTAACAATTTAAACCTATCACATAAAAAAAATAGTTCAAAAAAAATGTCCACGGAGAATGAGATGACACCACCCACTATGCAGAATAATTTACAAGTAGTCTGCAATCAAAGGATTAAGCAAATAGAGAATTGTACAGAAATCATATAAAGGAGATTTTGAGGCAAAACGAGAGTTACCTTGCTCAACTAGTATATCATCCACCTCTTTTGCAACCTATTTGTCATCAGAAACAGCATGAAAAATTAGAACTCGCGCACAGACAAGGAGACCTTTTTGTGAGTAATGACTTTGAATGAATTTCTAGCACAGAACAGACCTTATTGAAATGCTCATACTGCCTGTTGCCAAGGCCAAATACTCCATAGTGGAGATTGTTGAATAACTCACCCCCCTTCTCTTTGCTCTGCAACAATCAAGCATTCTCACAATGAAGGGCTATAACTTTACAGGGTTAAATCTACTGGTAAGACATACCACTACCTTACATTTTTTAGCCCTTTTCTAGTTCATCCTTCAAAGCTAACTGATGGAAATTTGTTCATAGTCACATAAGCATGGGATAACCATAATTGAGTTGTAAATTAAGATCCCTCAATAGACCCAATCCAAGCAATAAACCAAGTTCTTAGTAAAAACCGAAAAAGAAAGAAAGAAGCCCCAACCCACCTCTGTAAACCACTTGTAGAATCTAGCAGCATTGTCAGTGGGCTCTCCATCTCCATATCTGTACCACCGTTACCCACAGATCAGAAACTTTTTCCTTTATTTGAATGTGTGTGCATGTGCGAGAAAGAGAGGGAAATAGATGAAGGGAGAGAGAGAGGGGGTCTAGCAGATACGGAGGAGTACATACGTAGCCAGGAAGAAGAAGGCTAAAGTTTCTTTCTTCAGCTTCTCTTCGTACAAGGAATCATCATCAGCATAATCATCCTATTAATCATCCACCAAAAGCATAAAAAGATCAAACATAAAAGTTACACTTCAAAGCACTGGAATCATGATAAAAACAGGTGCAAGGATCCAGAAAAAAGAGGGAAATCAATTATAGCCACCGGTCCTTACCAGATCAACAACTTTAAACGTTGCTTTCTCATATCTAGCTTTTGCTTCATCAGCAAACGCCTGGAAATACACGCACCAGCCACCAATTTGAATATGAACATCTCCAAATAATAAATCAAAGAAATTGAACATCTAGGTTCAAATTCCCCTAAAAAAAAGACAAATCACCTTGGCGAAACCCTCGGCGGTGCCAGTCTGAGTGCCGAAGAAGACCGTGACCTTCTTCTTACCATCATCGACCTCCTCCTCCGGCTCCCTGACAATCAAGGGCTTCGGCGCCTCGAAGGCCTTCTTCGTCTTCTGCCCGTTAGATCGCCGCCACAGAAGCAACACGGTGCAGCCGAACAGTACGGCGATGGAGGTGGTGAGCACCATGAGAAGGTCGCGGTTCCCGATAAGGATCGCCGCCGGCGAATTCTCGAGCGACGCATTCAGCTTGTCCAGGTTTCCACTGAGCAGCGCCGCCATCAGATCGAGTGGCGAAAGCTTCTCCGCGCTTGGCTCCATTGATTATACCTCAACCGATCTGCAGGAGACCTGAAATTCCAGGAAATCCAGGGAAAGCACTCGCTCCCTCTGAGATTCCGGCCACAGAAACGGAGGGGAAATTGCAGTAAAGTTGCGCTTTGGCCCTCTCTCTCTCTCCTTTCTGAAGTCGGATCGGAAAGGCAAACTGCGTTGAGAATTGGGAATTGGAAAGACGGCAACGGGGAGAGGCGTTTTATACGCGGTGGATGTGACGAGTGGGGGAGAGAGAAAGAGAGAGGCAACGCCAACCAACCCATAACTAGTCAAACCCACCTAACTCACTTAACCATGGTTAAAATCTAACTAGTCTTGGTGCTTTTTCTCTTTTCTCCTTTTTTTTTTTTTTTTAAGAGAGAGATATTCGAATCGAAATGCCAATGTGTCGTTTAATGAATCAAAACACTGTAAAAAAAAAAGAAATAATACTCCATCGGAGTCCATCCTTGAATTTGTAAATAAAACACGGTCATATCCGTTCGTATGAATAGTACCCTGTCATTGGAGTCCATCCGTTCATATGAATGTTCTAGGAATAGTACCCTGTCATCGGAGTCCATCCGTTCGTATGAATGTTCTAGGAATTAGTAAATAAAGAAGCACCAGTGGTCTAGTGGTAGAATAGTACCCTGCCATCGGAGTCCATCCGTTCGTATGAATGTTCTAGGAAGGAAGCTGGTTTTGGGACACTATGCGTTCTGAATATGTTTTCTGAATTTGATGTTTCTCATGTTTATGGTTGTGGGACACTCTATGCGTTCTGAATATGTTTTCTGAATTTGAGGTTTCTCGTGTTTTATGGATGACAATCAAGTCGTTGATCGTCTATCTCATCTAGACACTGGATTCTCTGGCTCGACCATTCTCTCAGATTGCAGTCTTGAGTAGTATCATCCAAAATAATGCTCTTGGCTAGTTGGCCCTGCCACCAGCCAAATTCTTTCCGGTTCAAAAAAAAAACTGGTTGCAGATCGTTCTTCCTATATTTTAGGGTAAATTACACATAATCACCCATAAATTAGGTTGATTTTGACATAACCACCCATAAAATTATAAATTACAGAAAACCACCCATAAATTTGGTTTATTTTCAAAAGACCACTCATTTGTTAAATGTCCATTTGTTTCATTTGTAAAGATGAAAATGCCTCCATAGTTTAGTTTTTTAAAAGTAATAGTTTAGGGTTTTTTTAAGTACTCCATTTGTTCGGCAAAACATGCCGTTTACTATTTACGTACTTTTTTTTAAGATGATAAAAACTATATAAAATATTCATTTTTTCATAAATTTTTTAAAATAATTTTATACTTGTCTATTCCCCTTGTTATGCACGGATTTAACATAAAAATATTATTAAATTATAATAATTATTTTCAAATAATAAATTTAAGGGTTTTTTTAATTATTTTTGTAATATTTCTTCTCATATATGGGTATAAAGAAAAATCATTTTTACAAAAATTGAGCCCCCCTTTGAAAACAATTCCTAACTCTATCATTGTTGTACAAGCTCACAATTGTTATCATCCTTTATGTTTTTTTTAAGCGACAATTTAGGAAAACCTCAGTTGAGCATAGGGGTGTGCATGATTCGGTCCAAACCGAATTTTTGGGCCGAACCAACACAAATCGAACCGAATTTCTATTTTTCGGTTTCGGTTCGGTTTGTGTTAAACCGAATTTTTTTTATACACTACATAAATACAATGTATATATATTTGTATACTTTATATTACACATATATAATTATATATTACATGTATACACATACACTGTATTTGCATTAAGTAGTGTATATATATATATTTGTAATTTTCTATACTTTATAAATTAATATAAATACATTACAGTGTATATGTACTTCGTATATGTTTATATATATTTGAATCCGTATTTGTATACTTTATATTGGAATCTGTATATATATGGGTATATATACACATAAGTACTATGTATATATATATATATATATATTTATATCTGTATATTTTAATTTTTTTTAATGAAAATCCGGTTCAATTGTGTTAAAACCGAACCAAACACAAACCGAACCGGCAAATAACCGAACCGAACCTAATACTTTCGGTTCGGCTTTCGGTTTGAAAATTTGAGATTTTCGGTTCGGTTCGGCCCGGTTCGAATCTTTTATGTTAAATAATTGAGGTATCACATCTTTTCATGGATTTTCGCTATTTAACTACCCCCCCCCCCCCCCTCGCCTCGATATTCAACAATACGATGCATGATGTATGTCTTTATTTAGTCGATTGAATTTTTGACATAGCTCATAAGCATCATGGATCTGGCATCATTATGGCTTGTGGTTCACCCATTTGATAAGTGTGGAATTGTTATTAATAAGTATGAAATTTTTAAAAATATTTATAAAAAATGGATATTTTACATAATATATATCATCCTAAAAAAACATGTAAATAGTAATTAAACAAAATATTTTTCTGAATAGATGGAGTAATAATCTGGATTTATTTTAGAGCTTATTCACATCTTATTCAACATTGCAAATCTGATGCATATGTATTGTTTCAGACATTTATATATTTTTACAATGCTTAATTTCCTTACTTTTTCAAGGTGAAATGTCAAATTAAAGTAAAATATATACAATTGCTTTACATTTAAAAAGGTTTGAATTGGGGGCATTTTAAGCTTTTCAAACAAAACAAATTGGGGTTGAATGGATGGGTGGTCATTTGAAAATAAATCTAATTTATGGATGGTTTTCTGTAATTTATAAATTTATGGGTGGTTATGTTAAAATTACCCTTTTTTAAAAGTAGGATAAAATTTAGAGTAAATTACACATAACCACCCATAAAATTATAAATTACAGAAAACCACCCATAAATTTGGTTTGTTTTCAAAAGACCACCCATTTGTTAAATGTCTATTTGTTTCATTTTTAAAGATGAAAATGCCCCCATTTTTTTTTTTAATTTTTTTAAAAGTAATAATTTAGGGTTTTAAGTACTCCACTTTTTCGGCAAAACACGTCGTTTGCTGTTTACGCACGTTTTTTTAAGATGATAAAAACTATATAAATATTCATCTTTTAATAATTTTTTTATAATAATTTTATACTAGTCTATTCCCCGTGCTATGCACAGATTTAATATAAAAATATTATTAAATTATAATAATTATTTTCAAATAATAAATTTAAGGTTTTTTTTTAAATTATTTTTGTAATATTCCTTCTCATATATGGGTATAAAGAAAAATCATTTTTATAAAAACTGAGCCTCCCTTTTAAAACAATTCCTAACTCTATCATTGTTGTACATGCTTACAATTGTTATCATCCTTTATGTTTTTTTAAACAATGATTGAGGAAGACCTCAGTTGAAAATCATTTATGTTAAATAATTGAGGCATCATATCTTTTCATGGATTTTTTCTATTTAACGACCCCCTCCCCCCTCCCTCCGCCTCGATATTCAACAATATGATGTGTGATGTGTACCTTTATTTAGTCGATTGAATTTTTGACTTAGCTCATAAACATCATGAATTACCCATTATGGCTTGTGCTTCACCCCTTTGACAAGTGTGAAATTGTTATTAATAAGTATGAATTTTTTTTAAATATCTATAAAAAATGGATATTTTATATAATTTTTATCATCCTAAAAAACGTGTAAATAGTAATTAAACAAAATATTTTTCCGAATAGATGGAGTAATAATCTGGATTTATTTTAGAGTTTATTCACATCTTATTCAACATTGCAAATCTAATGCATATATATTGGTTCAGGCATTTATATATTTTTACAATGTTTAGTTTCCTTACTTTTTTCAAGGTGAAATGTCAAATTAAAGTAAAATATATACAATTTCTTTTCATTTAAAAAAGTTTGAATTAGGGTTATTTTAAGCTTTTCAAACAAAACAAATTGAGGTTTAATGGATGGGTGGTCATTTGAAAATAAATCTAATTTATGGGTGGTTTTCTGTAATTTATAAATTTATGGGTGGTTATGTGAAAACTAGCCTAATTTATGGGTGGTTATGTGTAATTTACTCTTTAAAAAAAATGTCATTTATTGTTCATATATATATATATATATAAACTACTATAAAATATCTACTTTTTAATACTTTTATCTCATAAATTAAGTCGTTTGACTTTTTAGCACATTTTTTAATGTGTTAAAAACTCTATAAAAATATAAAGTTTTTTCAAAAATTTTAAAATAATTTCAAACTTCATAAAATAAGTTTCAAATTAATTAAAAAAATTAATTTTTTATAAAGTTTTTAATACATTATATGTGTTAAAAAGTTAAATGATTTAAATTAGATTGAAAATACTATATTATTAAGAGTAAATTACACATATCCACCTTTAAATTAGGATAGTTTTCACATAACCACCCATAAAGTTATAAATTACAGAAAATCACCCGTAAATTACATTTATTTTCATAAGACCACCCATCCATTAAACCTCTATTTATTTTGTTTGAAAAGACTAAAATACCCCTAATTCAAACTTATTTTTTAAAGGAAAGACTGAGGTAGCAATTGGGAGGGTCGGATCGGATTCAATTAGTCGGGTTTCGGGTCATTCGAGTTTCGGGCAATGTCTAATAATTTGATCATTTTGATTGGGTCGGATTCTGGCTTCGATTGTATCGGGCTTCGACGGGTTTCGATTGTCTCGGATTTTAGTTATTTCGGGTTTAGATTGTCTCAAGTTTTCATTATTTCAATATTCATTTTAAATTTTTTACTATAATGTATCTTAAAATTCAGGTTTCGGTTATAACGGGTTCGAGTCTTAATGGGTTTAGGTTGACTTGGATTCAGTTCATTCATATTTGGGTGACTTTCGGTTATCAATTATTCGAATTTCGGGTCCAAAATGGGTCGGGTTGGGTCGGTGTTCATGACAATAGGTTTCGAGTCGACCGGGTCGTGTTTTCGGGTTCAGGTCAGGTTTTGCCAGCTCTAGGGTTATTGTATGTATTTTATGATTTCTTTTGACATTTTACCTTAAAAAAGCAATGAACTTAAGAATTGTAGAACATATATAAATGCTCGAATCAATATATATATATATATATATATGCATCAGATTTACAATGTGAAGATCATAGATTTGCAATTGCTCTTGTTGGTCACCCCTCCTTCAAATGCTGAATAAGATGTGAATAAGCTCTAAAATAAATCCAAATTATTACTCCATCCATTCAGAAAAACATGTCGTTTATTATTTACTCACGTTTTTTAGGATGATAAAATTAATATTCATTTTTGTAAATATTTTTAACAATTCCGTACTTATAAACAATAACTATCAAATTATATATTATTAAATAAATATTAAAAAAATGAATATTATATATAGTTTTTATCATCTTAGAAAAACATGTGTGAATAGTAAACGACATGTTTTGCCGAACTAATAGAGTATTTAAAAAAGCCCAAATTATTACTTTTAAAAAACTAAGATAAAAACAAATGGACATTTAACAAATGGCCAAATGAGTGGTCTTTTGAAAACAAATATAATTTATGGGTAGTTTTATGTAATTTATAATTTTATGAGTTGTTATGTGAAAACTAACCTAATTTATGGGTGGTTATGTGTAATTTACCCTATTATTAATATTGTTTATTTGTTATGAAAAGGTGTGTGAATTTGTGACCAACTTACAGCCTTGAAAAGTGTCAAATAAAGGTTATAAAAGTCATGGAAAAAAATGATCAGATTTGCAATGTGGTTGTGGCAGATCGGATCGGATCCTAAGATTTTTATTTTAATTTGTTGATGAGTGAGCTCGGATCGGACAAAGGAAACCTGGATACTGTATGTTTTTATTTGTATATTTTTCAAAATAATCATGTAAATCTCTTTTAAATTTTTTATACAAGACAAGAATTTAGGGGGGTCAATCACGGTTAATCCATCGTCAAAGAGCGTATTGTCGGACGACGTTGACAAGTTGAGCAAGTTTTGTGCGAGAAAGAGACACTCTCAAAGACTCGGCAAAGACCATGGGCATCTGAAATTGCCAGCTCGTCTCCCACGGGCACTGCCAAGTCATCTTCAAGACGTTGATCACCGTCAAACAATCTCCCTCCACCTCAAGTCGAACAAAACTCTATTTGCGGCTTTCTGGAGTCCAGCCAACAGACCAAAACACTCAGCACGATCAACGGAAACCTTCCCGTGGCCAAGAACCACGAGCACTTCTAGATGACAAACCCGAAGGCAGCATGGCCTGTACCAACCTTCGAACCATCAAAATTAAGTTTTACAAAACCGTTATTAGTTTTTTTTTCCCATTTTACTACTTTCTATTTTTTTCATTTTCTTTTGATCAGTCTTTGGTCTTATAGTGTCCATGTCATATTCTTGTTAATTCCTCGGTTTTTGCTTTCCTCCAGTTATCCTATATTGTTTAATACCGGAGTATGTTTTATCCAATCTTCCATCTTGTCAATATCGTTGTTATCGGAAAAAAATTTGTTTTGCATTGTCCATACTCCCCAAAGGGAGAAAGCATCGGGTTATAAATCTCCTTTAATGGACTTGAACAAGAGGTGCCAATTTAGGTAGATTTGTAATGTAATGCATTTTTTTACTCATAAAATCGAACTAAAATAACAGTCTGTACTCAGTAGTGTAAATAAATACACATATAAATCAAAATAAAATAATTATATTAATTATAATTATAATACATACATTTAGGAATCTAAACACATGAAAAAAATCAAAGCAATTTTATACTCCGCATCGTGTATTACATATTTTTTTACACCAAAAAAATATATATTAGTTTTATTTATGTAAGAATAAGAATGAAAAAAAGAAATTACAATAGTAAGTTCACAATCAGATTAACACAATACACTCCGGCTTTGGTTTTGAACTCATCCGAAAGGATACTATCGAGTAGGTAACTCCGCCCAAATCACTACCTAATAAAAAAAAAATTAATATAATACAAACACTAGTTATTAGTTAGTCCAATGCATTTTCAATTTCAAACAAGTTCATAATCACATACCGAGATTGTTTGGCAAATTCATTAATAAAGGGAAAATAGGGGAGGTGAACTATATGGACAACCCGCCACGTTACACCTACTCACTCTCTATATATTGCGTGGTGGAAAGATTCATAGCACATAACTAAATGTCCATAAATTCAATTCTCACCGTCATGTCCAAGCAATTTAGAAAAAATAAATATAGGATAGAAATCCGGTTTAGAAAAATACAGTATCTATCTAATTAAAATACTTTAGTCTTATTTTAAATTAGATTATTAAACTTTACAGAATATTTTTTTCAAATTATGTTCTTATTATTTAGGGGCAATTTGCAAAATAGTCACGAAATAGGGCCTAATTTGCGAAATATTCACGTTTTGGGACAAATTAGTAAATTGGCCGCTATATACTAATTAAATCAGATCCCGTCGATCTCTCTGGCCGCTCTCTCTCGTCCTCGCGCTCTCGCTCTCCCTCTCGCCGGATCTGAAGGCGAAGCCTTCGACGTCGTCGCCGCCGTTCATCTTCCTCCTCTCCTCCCGTTCGCCGCCGCCGTGCGCTCCTCCTCTCCTCCTGTTCGACGCCGCTCTCGCTCGCTCCGCCTCGCACCCTCCCCGGCCAGATCTGAATTCAAATTCTATGTCCAATTGATTCGGCGACGCAGATCTGCAATTCGGCTAATTGATTCAGCAAATCAATTCAGCATGGGGAGATCTGGCGAATTCGAGTTCCAATTAGTCGAATTCGAGACGGAGATCGAGAGCGCCAAAGAGCAAGAGTGTCAGAGCGATGTCGAGCGAGCGACGGAGCGAAACCGAGCGGCTAGAGCGATGTCGAGCGAGCCGGAGGCGGAGCCGGCGGCGTGCGAGCGTTGGATCTGGACAGACGAAGGTTGAAGAAGGACTTTTGATTAAATTACAAAACTTACCCCATAATTATGGAAATTAAAAAAACTATCTATATTTTATTATGTGATCCATAATCTATATTTTTATTTTTATTTTTGCACAAAAAAATGTTATACTTGCACAACATATGATTATATTTGCACAAGCACAACATACGGTTATATTTGCATGAAAAAATGTAAAATAAAATTTAAAAAAAAAACTAAACTAAACTCGGGTCATATTTGTACAACTTACGGATATATTTGCATAACATACTCTTATATTTGCACGACAAAATATTAAAGAAATAAAAAAAAAAGATTATGGATCGCTTATAGTTTATTGAAAAAGTATGAAATTATATTGAGATAAAATAAGATCATGTTGAGAATAATTTCACAAGTCTCGATTGTCGTGCAACTCTTAAAACAGAGTCGTGCAACTCTTACAAGAGAGTCGTGCAACTCTTAAAACAAGAGTCGTGCAACTCTTACAACAGAGTCGTGCAACTCTTACAACAGAGTCGTGCAACTCTTAAAACAGAGTCGTGCAACTCTTAAAATAGAGTCGTGCAACTCTTACAATTTGTTGCGCAAAATATAATATATTTTTTTTTCGCTTTTTTTTTTCGTTTCAGAACTTTTTATTGTGCAAAAATAATTTTACGTTGTGCACATATAACAATTTGTTGTGCAAATATAATTTTATGTTCAAATGTTAAAAAAAAAATAGATATGGATCACATAATAAAATATAGATAGTTTTGTTTTAATTCTCATATTTATTGGGCACTTTTTTGTAATTTACAACAAATTGCTTTTTCAACATCTATACAAAGATTGAACAGGAGGACTCCGTCGATCCCTCGCTCCGACGCTCGCTTCGGCCACTCGACCTCGCTCCACTCGCTCGACCTCGCTCCACTCGCTCGACCTCGCTCCAGATCTCGCTCCCTCGCTCGCTCTCCGCCTCCGCCACCGCATCTGGAGATGTCGACCAGATCCGGATCTGAGCACTAGATCCGCCCTCGCTTTGGCCTCTGCTCCGGCCACTCGACTCGCTTGCTCGCTCGCTCTCCGCCACCGCCTCCGGCCGCTCGCTCGACCTTCGAGTTCGCTCCTCCTCCGTCCATGGCGGCTCCTCCTCCGAATTCTCAGATCCAGCCCTCGCTCGCGTTCTCAGAGGAGATCTTCGGCCATCGCTCCCTCGCTCGCTTCGAGGAGACGAGAAGATCCGAGATCTGGAGAAGATCTGACGATGCTTCGAGATCTGGCGGAGAGGGAGATTGGATCGGGGGCAACTCTCAGGAAAAAAAATATTGAGAATTAGTATATATATGGGACATTTTGCTAATTTGTCTAAAACGTGGACATTTTACAAATTTGTCCAAAAAAGTGCATGTTTTGCAACTTTTGTAATTTAAAACACTTGAATAAATTTCTTTATCTCACGGAATCCAAATTACATTAACTAAACAAGTATATATGTGTGTGTGTGAATCCATATTTTTTTAGTATCACAACATATATTTGGCTACCACGATTATATTCCGACGTTATTGTTGTAATTTATTTGTGTTTATAGGAAAATACACTATTAAAAAAAATACTCATAATAACTTTTGTAATTTAAAAAAAAAACTCATTTTCAACTTCAGTTATATTCTTTATACTGAATACTTTGCTAAAAAATATACTAAATACTAAACTATTGTCATATCTAATTTGACTTTTGTTGCCCATTCAATTGAATAAATTAAGGGAAATTTACATAAAACCACCCATTAAACATGGGTGTTTTCACTTAACCACCCTTGAAATTCAAAATTACAGAAAACCACCATTTAAATGTTTTTTACCTACAATTCACCACCCCTTCATCTATTTTCATTAATTTATCACTAAATATATTATATTTTAATATTTTTAAACTTTAATTTGATTATAAATATATTCAAAATTTAAATTTAAGAGCTCGATTATATTTTAGAATAATTTTATTTATTTTAAAAAAACAATAATAAATATAGCCTACAATTATTATCTTACTAATTATATTTAACTTAAAATATTTAAGTTGAAAATTATTAACTATTTATTACTCCCTCCGTTCAACAAAACTTGTCGTTTACTATTCACGCACGCTTTTTTAGAATGATAAAAACTATATAAAATATTCATTTTTTTTTAAAATTTTTTTAACAAGTTTGTACTTATTAATAATAACTACGAAATTGTTAAAAAAAATTATTTAAAAAGTCGATATTTTATATAGTTTTTAGCTCCTAAAAAAGCGTGCATGAATAGTAAAACGTCAAGTTTTGTTGAACGGAGGGAGTATTATTTTTAAAAATAAATAAAATGATCACTAAAATATAATCGAGCCTTAAATTCAAAATTTGACTGTATTTATAATCAAATTTGAGTTTAAAGATATTAAAATATAATATATTTACTGATAAATTAATGAAAATAGATGAAGGAGTGGTGAGTTGTAAGTAAAAACCATTTAAATGGTGGTTCTATGAAAATTTCCCATAAATTAAAGCACTACTCCCTTGATCTTATAATTATTTAGAGGATAAGTTTTGATAAACAATAGATAATCTTTTCACATTTTTAGCTCGATACTCGATAGTGGATTATATTATAATAAAATGTATATTATATTGATTTCTATGTTATTGTATTTTTTTTAAATCATTGGTTAAAATGTGTAGTGTATATTAAAAAAGTAGTAAACTGATAATTAAAATACTCTGTATTTACGGGTGACCGCTCTCTATTTATCAAAATACAAAAAAAATACTATGTATTTTCCAAAAAAACTCGCATAGTTACTATATATCTATATATAAAAAATATTTTAGATCGAAACACAAAATAGAGTGGTAAGCTCCAACCACGCACCCACCAATGGATCTCATCCACAAACAATTTGTAACTATCAACGAGAGAAATAGTGTAAGGAAGGATCAAACATGTAAATTTGGTTTTTCTTTCACAATAGTTGACGATAACACATACATTTTAGATGCTAAATAGTGATTAAAACAAGGAAAAGCTTCCTGTTAAATGTATTATATGGGTAGATATATATAGATGGCTGGAAATGTTTGTGGTTGAGCCTGGCCTGAGGGTACGTGTATCGACTAATCATCGAACAAAATCATATACTCCGTATATCTAGTCAAATCCTAAGCCCTTAATTGAAACTAATCACTCGTGAAGTCATGATTTGTTTTATTCGGTATCTACATGAGAGAATGAAAGATGTGAAGAGACCAAAAGAGTCCCACATCGATAATATAAACAAAGAAGCCTTAGTATATAAGCTAGTGAGATACCCCACCTAATGTCAATTGGTTTTAGGATTGAACCTGCTCAGCTTATGTGCTAGGCTATATGCGCATGGCCCCCCCGACCGATGACTGGGGGTCGTGTGCACGGGCGCCACATGTGCCTAGGGGACTAGCACACCGCCACTGGTGGCTTAGGTGGGGTAGCCCACTAGCCTTATATACTAAGGCTTCTTTGTTCATATTATCGATGTGAGACTCTTTTGGTCTCTTCACATCTTTCATTCTCTCAACCCTACAAACCTAATCTCTTCTTCACATCTTTCATTCTCTCAACCCTACAAACCTAATCTCTTCAAGCTCTACCGATAGTAAATAAAGAAAGATATAAATAAGTGCCGACAACGGATTTGTCCCAATTAATAAGTTTCCTTTTTTTCTCAAACCAACTAACTCCAAGTCCTCCAATCATAAACTCTGAAGAGACCCATACTCGATCAGAGTTGAATTGGCAATTGGGCTGTTCGGGTCGGGTTCGGATTTGGTCATTCAGGTTTCGGGTAACGTCTAATAATTTGTTCAATCAGTTGGGTCGTCCTCGGGTTTCGGTTATATCAGATTCGATTATTCGAGTTTCGATCGTCTCGGGTCACGCGAGCAAACTCTGAACAAACTTTGCTCATGGTAACAGGTTCGATTATTCAGGTTTCGGTTTTCTCGGGTTAGAAATAAAAATTCCGTGGGCGGATTGGTAGGTCCACATGATATCATAACGCTGCCCTCATTTAATCCTTTGAAATTGTTCACTTCTTTGGAAGATTTTTGTGACCTCAGAGTTGGATACGCATTGCATTTGATTGCGATTTGGGATAACTTGAAACGACAAGAGATTGGATACGGGCTATTTAATTCGCCCAACCACGTGGACTTTTCTTTCCGAACCAAAATACGGTATATATTATGTACATTATACGCGGTATTTTATGTACACGTATATTTTGTGTGGTTGACTATTTAGTGGTTGGGAAAAATCTTAAATCGCCCAAAATTGAAAATTTGACTATTTAGTGAAGCTAGGAAGATTTTTGAGGGTTGTTTATATCTCTTTATTAGTTTAAATTAATAATAATAATAATCTATATAATATATGATAAAATGTCATCATTTTTAATATAAAAATAAATAAATAAATAAAAGAGATTAAGAAAAAAAAGACCAGTGAAATATATAATAAACAATGACTCAATATCTAACTTGTATCTCGAACATGTAATAATGTGTAACTAGATTAAAAAAAAATTAAACTTATGTAACTTCTTATCTAATTGTCAAAATGAACAATATAATTTCTCATTTTGAAACTTTCTAGATGATCCTCTCATTTTAAAACTCTCTAAATAATAATAGGACTTTTACTCGAATGTCAAATTAATGCATATTATATATCAAAATGAAGATATTGATCAGAATAATACACCCGTGTAGCCAGTCGGATGATAGGAGGGGCATGTGACCCCATCCACTGGCTTTGTCGCTGGTTGTGATCAGCCTATAGATGTCATGTATCCGTTGTGGACTACCTATATATTGTCCGCAATGGGACCTTGTGGTTCGATCATTGACGACAATGTGTATAACAAATACATGTTGTCTTCCTCGAATGTTGCCGACCTTCGAGATAACATATAAAACCAAGTAGTTCGAGCTTTAACTCATACTTGTTCGTTCACTTTACTAAATAAGTTGAATATGAATACACTTTTAACTTAGATTTAAATTTCAAAATTACTTTATAAACCGAGTACTTCAAATTCAACTCGAACTCGACCAACAAAGTAAAACTCAAATTTAGGCTCATTAACTTTATTAAACAAAATGAATATGAACTCATTAATCGAGTCCAAATTCAGGCTCGACCCAACTCGTTCAATCCTCGAATAACTGCCCTAGTGTCCCATCACAAAATTGGGCCTTTTAACAAGTATTTTAGCCTTTTGGGCTTAAAAAGCCCATATATGGATGTTGGGCCGAATCCTTTTCCTCTTACTTTCAGTGTCCCGAGAGGGAGAGAGAGGCTCAATTTCAGACCTCTGAGCAAACAAGTCGGTGAGTCGCTCCTTGCCATGGTGGAAGAGGTTGAGGAAGAGGAGAAATTATTGCAGTGGAGTGGCGAAAATGACGTCGTAATCACGGTGTAAGTAATTCTGAGCTCAAATGGTTAAATTATTTTTGGAAATAACAATTTAGGTCAGTGATTTTGCTTCTTGAGATGCTACATAGGTTAATTGGTTTTAGTTTCGACGGAGTATTTGGGGAAATTGTTTTGCTATATAATAGGAAAATTCTCATGTAATCTGATATAGGTTATCGACATTTTAGGGTTTCAGCGATGGGGTATAGCAATGGATTTATAGGAAGCGGAGCTATTAGAATGACCACAAATCCACCAAAAAAGAAGACATGATGAAGGTGTTTTAGCAATTGGAAAGGGTTTATTGCACCCCAAAGATGGATTTGTGGAGCTCTCAGATGAATGGATTAGAGGAGGAAGCATCTGATTACAGGTAAATGTTTTCTGGACTACTTTTTGTGGATATAAATTCAATTGTTTTTCTGCCCATTTTGAATGTTTGCTAATAAAAGTTGTGAAGCCTCAGTTGTGCTATTCGTTGGAATTTGTAGCTATGTTGAGTTGACTGGCTTTTGGAGTATAGTTTCTAAGCTTGCCAGCTGATCAAAGCATATGAATTTTTCCCTTTTAATTGAACAACCTTGAATGAATTTGTATAATATGCAATTTTAGAATGAGCACATCAAGTTATGGACAAGTGAGCTATAGTGATTTTCTAAATGAATCTGTTAAGTACATAATGTCTTTGCATTCTGTACTGTCCATGAGGTAGAATTTCACAAGCTTCTTTTTATAGCATCCGTTTCTCATATGGAAAATGCCTGCATCATTTCGGCCCTTTTTGGATGCGGATGAGGGAAAGAAATAATTAGCACATTTGGCCACTAATCTAGTATCAGCTGTTAACACCTATATCTTACTTTTATACATCACACCACTAATCTTTGAAGGATATTTGAATAACTTGTAGGAAGATTGGCCTTTATTTGAACTCCACATTCACCACTTTGGCACTATGTTGA
Organism: Persicaria tinctoria; assembly: GCA_037127255.1. Classification (NCBI taxonomy): domain Eukaryota; kingdom Viridiplantae; phylum Streptophyta; class Magnoliopsida; order Caryophyllales; family Polygonaceae; genus Persicaria; species Persicaria tinctoria. The sequence goes on along the minus strand of JBANSL010000016.1, from coordinate 4,180,098 downwards.
TATATATCAGTATATCACCACTAATCTTTGAAGGATATTTAGATAAATTGTCGAAAGATAGGGCTTTATTTGAATCCACGTCCGTTATCCTAGAAATCTGGAAGAGAGATTAAGTTTTAGCACTAATCAAGATGATAAACACTCTCCATTATGGAAAGAGAACATTAATAAGTATAAAATCAGAAAAAAGAGAAAGGATTGTGTTCAAGTCCAAACCAAAATAAAAAGAACTACGGCATCAGATTATAAGCAAATCATTTCTTAAATATGACAATGTTAATTGATCTGATGTTAGTTATTCTTATCCATGACATTTCATTTACAAATATATAGGGAAGAAATTAGTATGTATTCCTATTCTGTTAGTAACATGGGTTGAAGAGATTTAGTTATGAGTTATGTGTGGCAGAAGAGGTCAGGTAACGTGGAGTAACGTCTGTTACCTTTTGACCGGAATAAGATGCTGCAAAAACCATTTTTGTCTATCTCGGTCACATTTCTTCTGATGTTTTTTGTCATATTGTTTAATAAGAAGGATCCGTTTCTTCTGTTTTGGTATTATACCATGCTTTTGCTTGTTTCTTCACATGCATAGCACATAATTGAGATAAAAGGAAGACGGAAAAACCTTATTGTAGTATATATATACCATAGAGGCAATTGGTTTGTAAAACCTCTTCCTTTTCCAATTTCTTCCAATTTGCATCCTAACTTCACCATCACTTTTGAGACTCTTCTCCTTCTCGGTATGCCCGCTCTTCTCTTCTCTCTCTTTTTTCATGATTTTATTCTTAGAAGTTTTTACCTGATATATTTTTGGTGCACATTTGAATTTGGCTAGTTGGAGTTTATTTTCTCAAGGTTATTGTGATTTTTTATATACATTACAATCACTTGCAGCAATGAACTTTTATTTATGTGAGAATTTGGCTAGGCTTACCTTAGCACGTGAATCTAAGAATAGTTGCTGAGTTGTTTTTCTAATTACCAAGCTTTGTATATAAGTTTTGTTTTTTGGCTGTGAAATTTCCATTCTGATCCACGGATGATATTTTTTCTGTGTCAATCCTTGTTACAAGTTTCATAAATGTTGGAATTTATTTTTGAAATTATGTTTATGTCCTAAAGTTTTCGGATCATTGGGCTGAGCTATAATAATTAAGATCTCCCGCAGGGGCATGAGGAGCACAAGGAACCACAATTTCTCTTCTATAGTTTGTTACAAGGATAAATTTCCTTGCCATTAATTTTGGGTTTCTTTAATGTTTATTTCAAAATGTTTGATCAATTTAAAATGAATTTTATGCTGCAGTTCAGTTTCATTTATCTTTCAATATATGGATCGGTTACCCAACTCTTAGTAGTTTGACACTTTGACCTTTGTAAGAATGGAATGAATACGTCCTCCGAGGTCTATTTGGTAAACATACTTCATACTTGTAATGTAAACGATATTAATAGGGAACTGATAGGTTGATAATGTACTTATATAGATGCTTTATATGACCGATCATTGCTTACCAAACAAGGCTCTAGAGTAAATTGGTCAGAATATAAGGGTAGAAGTTGCATCTTGGAGTATAATTGTAAACGGACCTGAAAATTTAGTAGAGAAGGCATTCTTATCAATTGTTAGGTCTGTTGGTTGTTGTTATGGGAATTGTATTTTGAGACAAAGTAGCTTATAAGGTGAGACCCTCTATTTGTTTGTATGGTGCGGCAACCACTCGTATGGTTAAGTGGCAACTAATTACAGCCTCCTTAGCTTTATGGTAATAAATATAAGGGTTTGTCTATTGTGTGGCCTAAGGACATAGGATAAAAATACTTTATTGGGAAAGAAAACCCTAAAAGGAAATTGGTGGACCCCATAATCTAATTTAAAAATGGCTAAACCGGGTGTATCTAGGGGAAATATTTCCCAACTTAGACTCTTATCCTATGCGTATAGGATAGAAAATCCATAAATATAATAGACTAGCTTAAAATTTTCTCAGATTATCTTAATTACAGCCTCCTCAGACCCTCCATGAGATATTTCATAAATAGCTTAATTATTTTGCGCACATGTCCATATTGCACCAAAGACAAATATGCACTTAGAGATCTTCTATCTATATAGATTATTAGTAGATCTTAAATAAAATCTTAATGTGGTCAAGGAAGCTAAACAATCTTATAGTTATGCTATTTATTAAGAGATTCTAACAGCACAAATGAAATGTTGTTAGGATCATTTGTACTCATTTGCATACTGTCATTTTGACTTTAATTTGCAATCCCAATTGGAGCCACCAGATGCCGATTTATCAAATAAATGAAACAAAAGACATGTTTTTATTAATGCAGAGACGCTCGCATAACATGGAAGCTGTCAGGCCAAGGGGGAGGGGTAGGCCAAAGAAGTGCCCTAGAAGGGAGTTGCCAGAGGCTGAAGGCACCAACAAGATCCATGCTGCCGAGGAGATGACTGAAACATCAGCCGAGAACTATGGCAGCGATGGCAACAGTCCCCCCATCCTGGTTTCTGAAGACTCTCCCAAGAACAATGATACCGTAGCTGTGGAAGCTGCTGCTGCTGCTTCTGCTTTATCTCCAGAAGACCATCCTGCAGTACCTGCTGCAGCCGAGGCCAATGATAGGCTTCCATCAGCCATAGTCATCAAGCCAAGGAGACGCCCCCGCAAGGGCATCCCAGTACGCTCCCCGTTCTTTTAGGCAACACAATGACCGCTTCATTCCGACAACTGGGAAGCGCTTTGGTCTGGGCGTGCTTTTGTGAACCCAGATTATCCCTATAGTAACTGAAGACATCTACTTGTTTTGAAAGTTTTCATGAAGAAGAACAAGAGCATGTCATTTTTTTTATTTAGTTGGTAAGGTCATGCATTATTTGCCATTTTTCCATATGCATAAGTTTCTTATCATTATATAAGTTATTTGAGTTTCGCCGCACTTGCAACCATAGACCGGTATATAAGTTTCTTATTATACAAGTTATACCTTTAAATCCAATGTCATATATTTAAAACCCACATCAATATTATCCGATTCATCGCAACGAGAATCGAACATACAATCTTTTAGTAATAAAAAGTGTTCCGTCATTACAACAGTGGCAACATAAATAACAAAATGATAATTAATGCATATTTATTTAAATGATTATTAAATTAAATACCAAACTATAATTATATATATAAAAAAAAAAGGTTAAACTTTTTTCCCATCATGCGCGTAGTCGGCATAGATGCCTCATGCCTAGACCTGTCAAACGGGTCATTCGGGTCGGGTTTGGGTCGGGTCACTTTGGATTTCGGGTAAACGGGTCTCGGGTAAATCGGGTTTCGGGTTTTTCGGGTTGACTCGAACTCGGGTTTGATCGGGTTTCGGGTCGATTTCGGGTTTGTCAATTTTTTCTTTTTTAAATTAAAAAAATCATTATTTGATAATTTTGTGATAAATTTTAATTATATATATAAAAAATAAATTATATATAATTATAAATCAACCAGGTCAAAATTACCGGGTCAATCGGGTCACCGGGTTGAAACCCAGATTACCCAGAAAATTTCGGGTTTTTCGGGTTCGGGTCGAAAAAAAAATTCGGGCCAAAATTTTCGGGTTCGAATCGGAAATTTTTCGAGTCGGCCGGGTCGGGTCACCGGGTCGGGTTGTGTTTTGATAGGTCTACTCATGCCTAATGCATTGCCCCTTTAACATAACCATCAAAGTTTAGAGACAAAAATCTCAGCAAAAAAAAAAGAGGTCTTTTTGTCTTAATTTAATAAGCAAGATAGGACAAAACACTTTGATTTTAGGGTTGCAATATGCATGCTTAAGATTTAATTATTCTGTAAAAATAAGCTGCAGGTATGTATATCAATTTTATTTTAGTATTTTTTTGGTGAAAATGTATGTAGTATATTGATAAATTGATGTATACACCTTTAATATCGCGCCATTTAAGTTACCTTCGGTAGATTCTCCACATAACGTGCGTATGCATCAAAAGTAGAAAAATTAGTTGACCGTATTCATATCCACATTTGATCAAATTTACAATAAATTGTCAAAGTACTATACACCCGGACGTTATTTTATAAACGTTTTCTTAAGAGGCTAAAAATTATATAAAATATCTATTTTTTAATTAATTTTTTAAAATAATTTTATACTTATTAGTAATATGTATGATATTATTTAAAAATATTTAATAAAATATTGATATTTTATATAGTTTTTAATTTATTAAAAAATATACATGAATAGTAAAAGACAAATAATTTGGGACGGAGAGAGTATGTACAAAAGTTAAAAACTGTATAATAAATAGATGGAGTATTATGTACGAATCATCCTTTATTTTAGTGTAAAGAGAAGTTATTTTTTCAAATCATTTTATATTTCCCAATTTATAACTTATAATATACTAGTACTATATAATTGAAATTATAAGTAATAAATATATATTATCGAATATAAATTGATAAATTTTAATCAACCCGAATCTAATACGCGGGCTTTATATTTAGTACATCTGGTTGATGAAAGTATTGATGAAGAAACCCGAGAGGCAATTGTAATAGGAAAAATTCGAGTTTATCCCAAATAACGAATAAAAACGACATCTATTCGTTTTGCGGTATTCTAATCAATTCAAATATTAATCACACCTTAACCAGCATAAATGAGGAAGAAATCGTTTCTTTCATCTAATGCGACGATCGTTTCTTAAATGAGGTGACTGTTTCAATTCCTTTAATTAAATGCATTGACCATTTCTTTTAGGTTGAACTAGTATAATTACTGTATAAATACGTGAAAGAAATTCTTATTCGAGGAGGATTGACTTGAGCGTCGAAGGATCCTACGGGGGACACAAAACCCGCCCCGACCTCGTTTGTTCTTGTTTTGCAGGCTACGGTTCGGATTGAGTTGACGATCAAGACCGATCTCTTTTAACAACTATGATGCAGATTTTATGCATCACAAGTATAATACGGAGTATGTAGCTCAAACACACCACATCTCATTGCTTAACTTTTTTTCGATTTTTCTAATCAATTTTGGTTAATGTGATTATAAATCATTACAAATATATCCTATTACAATAAAAATAAGTACTTAAAATAATTCTAGAGCCTCACATTATTAAATAATTATCACTGCACTACATTTTAGAGTAAACCCCACCAATGGATAATTGCCTGGGATACTGGATTTGTGCAGTGATTACTCATTGATTACTTGCTCCTATTTGTTTGTTTTTATCCCTTTTTTTTTTTGGTAATGCTAACATGAGGAAACTCCCAAAATCGAAACTACGGGCTATACAGCCTATACGGGAATCCTGATTCCTGTGGGGAGTAGATCTTCTCCTAATATCCTCATCAACTAGGGTTAAGGTGTCCACGAACGGATAGTCTAATAACTGTAAATCAAAAGGAAAAGAAAAGGCAAAGGATGCGAGGAAGTCGACGACAAAGTTCGTTTATCTAAAGTCTAAAGACATGTTGGAGCTGGATATCCCAATATCGGACTAACAAGTCTTGACATTGTTGAATCAGGCTAGACAGTGGGCGATGACTTGCAACCGTCTTCTTAATGAGCGTGCGTGATGGCCAATAGCGAATCTGACTCGACAATAACCTTTTGAAGAACCAACTCCCAAGCAACCAAGAATCCATCGATGATTCCCCAAAGCTCCGTCATCGGAACGGTACACGACCCGAGGTGGTGGACCCACGTATCCAGTGGCCAAGTTGCTCCTATTTGCTAAGTGTATTATAATCACAATTTGTCAATTTGCATAGCATAGCGAATTCGTATTTTATTCTTAATTAAAATAAAATAAATTTGAAGTGTACTAATACGATTGCTCAACTAATTGCACCGCTAAACACCCAACATAGGTCACCTTTGGATTTGGGCTTTGGTTAATAAATTATGTTTGGTGAGACCAAAAGAAAAAAAAAAGGTTTGGTTCTTACTTCCAACAAAAATTAAAATACAAGTTAGGTTCTTAGTAGATTAGCTAATCCATGTACAATTGTACTTAACATTGGTAACTTTTAAGAAGAATCCATTCCAGACAGTTGCTATTTTAGGGCTTGTTTGGTTGAATGCGGGAAGTACAATTCTCAGGAACCTACTTCATATGAATTGAATTCCCGTGAAACGCACTTTCCATGAATTGAAAAAAGTTATTTGGTTGAATTTTGATTTTTAGAAATATAAATAGGAAGAAATTCACATTAAAAAGAGTGGAAGTTGGAACTTACTAGGGGACTAGGTAAGTTCAACTTCCTACGATGTGGATGAATTAAAATTCTTGGGAAGTTGAATTTCTGTGTCATTATGTCAACCAAACACATGAATATATCATACTTTCTGGGTTTTTAAACTTCATGGGTTTTTAATTGACTAACTAAACGAGGCCTGACCTAATACATATTTTTCAGATTTTTTTTTTTTTTTGCTTAAACTCTAACCGTTTTTGAAGATTTAAATAATGATTCAGTTTTAAAAAATGTTGAAGATTTAAAAAAATTTCTCTATTTTTGGAGAATGAGATGGAGAATTTGCTAAATACAAAAAAACACCTTAAAATTCTCGAAACACTATAAAATCTCCAAAATAGAGAATTTGTTGATACTCTAAGCCGGTTGATATTACTCTTAGAGTTATATATTTATCAAAACCACCAACTAAAGAAAGTGTAACATTTATAAATTCATACAACTAACTTCATTACATGTGGGCAATCAGGCAATGCCCATCTATGATCAATTTTGCAAGAAAACAACATGCACACACTGCAAAATTGATGATAAAATAGGGCATTGCAATGACACTTGAGCCAACAGGTGTTCTTCACTGTACTTGGTCCACCATCTTAAACAATGCCAAATTTCCACCTCTTCTGGTTTCAGTGTCTTCATTTTAAGGATTGATAACCCCAAAAACCCTCAATCATACATAGAGATATATATATATGCTATGCTATGCAAATGGCATATATACTATACTATTTCAGGCCAGCTGCCTCCTGCAATCTTTTGTACACATTCACCTGCCACTCAATGTGCACCATCTCGATACAACTGAACGTTCTGTCTGTCTGTTTGATACAATGTGTTGATTGCTTAAAAACGAACCCTCGTCCACAGAAACCGCATATCTCTTGTGTTATACTTTGGACATGTTTGCTATAAGCATAGCTCTTAACATATTTACAATATCAATATTTGAGCATATATGCATCAATCAAGAACCTCCGGGGAGATCGAGTTGTCGTGGATGGATGTCGAGAACGAGGAATCGCACTCGTACTCAAGCTCCTCGAAGTCCCAAAACGCGTCGTCCTTCTCTTCTTCTTTCTCCGGCATCTCCCACCTCTCTACATCCACTTCTCCCTCCAACATTACCTCTAAAGCCTGTTGTATACATTCAACACATTTTTGTTAAGGTTTGCTAAATGTTACTCTTAAAATCTCCTCAAAAAAGCATATACTATATGAGACTTATTAGTCTATGAATGTGTGCCTATAAAGAAATTAAGAAAAATAGGTTGTACTATAAAAAAAAAATGAGGTGGCTCTACTTTAATTAAATACAACTATATGAGGTTGATAATATATCACTTGATGGAAATGTCTTGTCCATATTAAACCACTAGGTGTTAGGTAGGGTAGCACATCACCTTGAAATTAAATTGTTTTCACTATTTAATTAACACAAATTAAACCCCTCTCCACCAACCCAAAACCTTGAAATTAATCCATACTAAAAAACCCTAAAAAATAAAATAAATTTTGCAGTCTTATGATCCACCTGAATATCTATCTATATAAATATATACACAAATATTAGCTAGATTGAAAATGATGCCTTAAAAAGCTTTGTACTATACTACATAGTGTAAGATATGACCTATCTAGAAAGCAACGTATCACACTGACTATTAGTACAAATATGTTAATTTAAAACTAACTGAATAATTGAAGGATTTAGTATGATCATAACCTCACTCATGGTGGGTCGCCAATTCGACGAGGCCCGAGTGCAAAGTGACGCTGCAACGACTAGCCGCCTGAGCTCGGATTCATCGTAGGCTCCTTCGAGCCTCGGATCGATCAGCATCTCAATCTGGCCTTGCTTTAGGAAGGGCTTAGCCTGTCACGGATAATACCTAACTTACTTAGTTTAATAATAAAATTGTACATCCTAACAAGAAATCCCTATTATAAGATTTAGTCCTCCAAATCAAAACATTGACTATTTGACACAATGACACAAATCACATTGTAAAATTTGCATAACTCACCCAACTTCGGAGGCTTTGGTGCGAAGAATCGACCGGTCTCTTCCCTGAAACGAGCTCCAAGAGGAACACGCCAAATGCGTAAACATCGGTCTTTTCATCGACAATCCCGTGGGAGAAATACTCCGGAGCCAAGTACCTAACAAAATGTCGAGATCAATCAAACAATGACTCGGGTGTTGAAATTTTCTACTATCATTATTGAGTATACGGATTTCGATGAATACCCGACCGTTCCCTCGATCGGAACTATGGAGTGGTGTGTCCATTGCGTCGGAAGCCACTTCGCTAGCCCGAAATCCGAAATCTATCCAAAACACAAACTTTTCATACAATATAAAAAAAAACCGTTACAGTTATACATTATAAAACGTGCTAATCAGACATACCAAAGGTTCAAAATCATCCGATAACAATATATTCGACGCCTTAATGTCGCGGTGAATGATCCTCCTTTGACACCCTTTGTGCAAGTAATGGAGGCCTCTTGCGGTGCCGACGGCGATTTTATACCTCTTCTCCCACTCCATCGTCGGCAAGTTCTCATCTGAAAGGATTATATTTTATTTTAAAAAAATATCTTTTAATAATGGGATTTATTGGGAATCGAACTTGAGATGAGTGTACACACCGTGAAGTCTGGAAGCGACGGAGCCACCGGAGGAGAGGGGGAAGATGAGGTAGAGGCCATTGTCGATGCAACAGCCCGAGAGAGAGGAGACGTTGGGGTGTGACACGTGGCCGATGGTGCCCAACTCCGTTAAGAACTCCCGTTCGCGCCGTTCGTCGGTGGAGGCTTTCGTCAGCTTCTTGACGGCTACTCTGTTTCCGTCGAACAGAGTGCCCTTGTACACCTCAGCATACCCACCTCTCCCGACGAGGTTTTCTGGGAGAAAAAAGCACAAACCCACTTGAGAAATCGGGCGAATTGCAGAACCCAGAAAGGGATTTCGTTAACGAGGGGAGGAGGTGAGGGATTGATTTTACCAGAGCTGAAGCCATTGGTGGCAGAGGAGATTTCGTCGTATGAGAAGCACCTCCAGACGGGTTTGTGGGGGAGGGCATCGTCGTCGAATCCCAGCTGTCCGTTGATTTTGAGGGGTTGATCGTGATCGGCGTCGGGCTGATCGGTGCTCCGGCGCCGGAGGGAGAAGAGCCGCTTGAAGCTCCCTGTTTTTATGTACTTCATTTCTTGGGGATGAGATTAGAGAGAAAGAGAGAAACAAGGAAGGTATAATAAAAGAGGGTTATGGTGAAGTGTAGAGGAAATCGGAAAAAGGTGAGTGCTTTGGGGGTTCGGAGTTGGTTGGGTTTTGCATAAATGCTTGGGTGGGGAGTTGCCGAGGGGACGTGGCTGGCTCTGTTCACGTTTGAGGAACTGGTTTCCCTTTGTTGTCAAATTAATGTTTTTGCCCCCTCTTTTTATATCGGAGGGAGAGAGACACATTTTTAAAAAAAAATAAAAAAAGAGAGAAAGATTCAATTTATCAACCAAGTATGGTGGTTTATGGGATCCAAGTAGATAGATACATAATGAATTTGAGAAAGAAAGAGACACATTGGTGTTTGGTAACATCACACGCCTAGACGGTAATAAGTGTTGAGTCTTAACTCTTAATAATGTCACTCATTTCGATTTTTGCTTAGGTTATTTTGTGATTCTCGTAAGAAATAACATTAATCTAGCACTATATCTAGTGTTTTGTGATTCTCGAAGAAAAGGGTGTTTTAATGAACGGGACAACACTATGGTTTTTATTGTATAACTAATTTTTTGGGTATCGTTACAAACTCTAGCCTAGATAGCAGAAAGAAGATAAATTTAAATTGCACTGATGAAGGTGAAAGAATTGAGGCCATAACCATGTTCTAGGGACGTCTAGAAGTGATTTACATCTCTTATTGGACTTATCTATTACAAAGTAGATGAATAAAATGATTTGAAGCTAACCTTCCTAATTCCTAGTTGCTAATAGTAAACTATTTTGTTACTTAAAAGAAATTAGCAATGGGTATTCTTTAATTTTTGTGGACTCCCAAAAATGCAAAAGATTCCAAGATTACTTGCTCCTAGGGGCTTTGGTAGATCTGAGCATGCAAAAGGGGGACCAAATAAACTTATAAGAATAAATAAATATAAGATATGGGAGAGGTGGTATTGGTGGGTTAGAAATTATAACCACTATAACTTCAGATTTGGTTTGTGTCCCCTTCTTCACTTCTTGTGTTGTTTACCAATCTCTTACTCTTCAGAGGAATGTTTTTGGGATGATGTATGGATTTAATTTTCATTTATCTTCTGAATTGTGATCTTCAAAGTGTTTCTAGAGGTTGGTATTCATAAATTTGAAATTGTGTATTTTTTATCAGTCTCGTTTACATTTACAGTTCTGATTACTTACGAAGAAACTTTATGTTACGAACACATCAAATATGACGAATTGGAGTGAGTTGAGATTGCATTACATGTATATTAATTAGGATGAAATAGTTAGACTGGGTAAGAAACAATTTTGGAGGGTATGGACCATAGTGATTAGTGTGTAGTCCACATCTAAGGTTTTGGGGCTTCAGCTGATAGAGGACCACAGTCTCTCATCAGTCATCACTATGAAAACAGTGAACATATGAACCCTGTGAATCAATTTAGTCTCCTTCTAGGTACTGCTGCACAACAATTCAAACCTAAGAGCATATAGTAGCATTTATATATTGATTTGTACATTTATTTATTTTTGGTTCATAGGGCTTAGTGTTTTTAAAAAGGAAAAGAAATTCGACATACCGGATAAGTCTAGTAGGTCGAGAGGTCGATACATCAGCAATGGTTAAATCGTTATGAAAAGAGAAAAAAATTACATTAGCAAAGGAGAGAACACCGAGAATTATAAGGATACAATAGACAACGATTAAACTATTGTGAAAAGACTAAAAGGAGAGAAAAATTACATTAAAAAAAGAGAATACTGAGAATAGCAATGTGATAAAATAAACTGGCACATACGAGTGATGTTTGTAGAGGCAACAAATGTCTGCATGAGTTTAGCTCAATCGGTCACAGAGGTGGCGTTTGGAGTAAGGACTAAGGATCGAGTCTCACCATTGAGCAACCTCTCAAACAAGGGGAACTCCTTGTGTGCAGTGAGTATTGGTCCCACGCTCTTGTTACCGGTTGAGTTACCATGATTTACCTCATCTCATAATCTCTATCGGATCGCTCGGGAGAGCGATTTCACCTTTGGTAGCAATGTAGAGGCAACAGATTTTCATCAAAAGTTGAGAACAAGAAAGGTAGTGTTAAAATCTGCAAACCAAATTACTTTTCTTTTTACAATTAAACAAAGGGAAGAATTACTAACTGCATAAAAATGTTACTGCTTTTAATGGAGGTAAAGTGATATCTTATACTCCCTCCGTTAATTAAAATTTGACGTTTTACTATTCACTCACGCATTTTTAGGCATTAAAAACTATATAAAATATTAACTTTTTTAATACTTTTTTTAAACAACTTCATTCTTAGTACTATTAAGTATAAATTTATAAAAACAAATGTAAACAAAAGTTGATATTTTATATAATTTATATAATTATAAAAATGCGTACATGAATAGTAAATGACAAGTTTTAATTAACAGAGAGTACTTAGTAATTTCCTGAAATGTATAATCTTAAACATGACACAAAGGTCACTATTAAGAGAATAAGGTTATCATTTAGTGAATGGAGTAATTATTGCTAATGTGTTTTTTTTTAAAACACAAATGAATCAAATAAAAACAAAAACATGGGATCATTCATAGTTTCATTTTCATACCAAACACCAATCTTTCTTTCCCCTTTCAATCTCAACACCATGCAATTAATTAAACTCAATTTTACCAAGGGGGTAAACAAAAATAGTTGTATTTTCAATCTTTCTCGTGAATCATGTGACTCGCTATTACTAGTTATTTCAGTGAATGCTTGTCAGCACAATTACCCCAAATGTGTTATCTTCAAAAGATTAAGTAATTGAAGATCTAATGAAAAATAATTAACACAGTAAATAATTAATAATATTAATATAGTTTTGTATGCAATAATGGCAAAGGTAAATTGTGCCTATTCTTTGGTTTTGAAAAAATAAAAAGCGATTCGATATATTAGACACATATCTGAACAAGAAAAACCGATAGAGATAGTCGTTGAACGATTTGAAAACTGATAGATAGAAATACGGTCGAATTGAGCAAGGAGACAAATAACAAATTAACATAGACAATTTAAAACAAATTTTTTTTATGTAATATTGCTACTTATTCCATCCTTATTAAGAGTAATTTATAGAGTAATTTAATGTCTTTCTAAATAAAAATAGTAGGGTTCTTTTATGGAAAACATGACATATCATTATTAACCCAAAGATGGTTAATAAGGACAAAGGTAAGGTGTAAATTGTCAAACTTTCATAATTTAGTTGGTAAGAAAGATATTTGTTTCATGGTAGTATTATGAGTTCAATCTCTCTTATTGAGTATTACTAATTTAGTGTTAAAAAACTAACTAAACAAAATAATGAACCTTTAAACGTTACCTTTTATTTTAAGGTCTGTGCTCGTATAACCGCTATTTACTGTCAGATCCAATCTAATAAGTCTGCGGTAAGGGTACACTATGCACAATCTCACATAGTACACCCTCCAAGTTAAGGCATCGTACTTTGGTATAAATAATGGGTGAAAAAAAGGTTATTTAAATTTCAAATAATGTTAGATGATTTTTGATCATTTGATTCGATTTAGTTTAGGTCGGGTTGAATCATATTTATGTTTATTTTAGATTGCATTTGTTTGTGTTTTGGTTATTTTAGCGTCCATTTTTTAAAAATTTAGTAGAATGTAGTTTACGTTATAATTCGGGTTTCGATTAGTTGGAGTTATTCAAGTTATTCAGATGTCGGGTCAGGTTCGTTTCCGAACGATGTATTGTGTAGAGTTTTTGGGCATTGGGTTCAATCGATTTTGTACAAGTTGGGTCAGGTTTTCGGGTTCGGATCAAGTTTTTGTCAGCTCTATTTTTGTCCCTTTTAAAGAACCATAATTACTATTCAATTTTTTTAGCTATGGATTACACGTAAATTAAATAAACTTTCTAACCTATTCTATTAGGACATAGGTTAATAAATCAAATTGAAAATTAATTTTTAAATTTTAGTCTATAAACTCTGAGAAAAATCATTTTAAAAAATGGTTAAAATGACTTACATTTTAAAATATTTTATGATTTTATCTATTAACCTATGTCCTTATGTAATATCCCCATGTATTTTTTTTTGTCCTCGTACATTGATTATACTGTGATCATGCCAACTGTGTAGTGTGTATGTGTGTGTGTACCTCTTTTTATCCAAAGCAAAACATCAACTGCTCCACCACAGCTTCACCATTTCAAAACCATATCTTATGAAACAACAAATTACCTAAACTAAACAACTTCCCTGCCTTTATACTTCAATTACCAACCTAATTTGCTTGTTTGCCCTTCAACCCAAACTCTCATCTTTTTTTCTCTTTTGTCCATAATATAAAGGAGGCACTAATGGTATATTTAGTAGACTAGATAAGCTACTTAAAGCTTGACTCTCATTTTTAGAACTTAATTTATTGGCCCTATAAAGAACCTTCAAAGGCCTTTTATTTATCTCATCTCAAGTAGCTAGACTAATGGATTCTCAAACATATGATATCTTATTTTAGTGAAGACTTTCATTTATGGGTATTTGTTGTGTAGGTAAAATTGCGGTTAATTTCACCGACTTTTTAAGGTAAAAATATAACAAATTTTCAATTTAATTCATCTTATGGTATGAGATTTTTTTGGCTGATGCACTCAATAGGAACGAATTCTAGATCTATTTGACTCTCAGATTGATAAGTGTCCAACATTAAATACATATGACATTGAAAAAGTAATGAACGGATCCACGATCTCTTCGTATGTGAAACTTAAAAAAAAAACAATGATTCGTTTGAACATATATTGTTTTTTCAAAAAAAATTAAACTTTTTTTAGAAACACACGAACGGATCCGAAACATATATACATGCATATAGCCTTTTCGGTTCTTTTTTACACAGTTTCTCAGTAAAAGATTTAGAAGTATGACGTGGTTTAAGGAGCTATGATATGAAGTGCAATAGAGTTAAAATTTTGTGATAGTTGGCAGTTTTCTTTAAAAAAAGTCCTTGGCGAGGGAGCTGCTGCTAGTGGATTTGTGGGCAAGAAATTACTGTTAATGGGCCTAAGTGGGCCGGGCCAAGATGGGCCCAATACAAACTGTCAACTGGTCCCCAACATTTGCATATGTGATATGTCTATATATGTTGAAAGTGGATTCGGTATGACTACTTCACTAATCACTGTGCTTGCTTGGTAGCTTTAAGGACAGCTTGTCCCTTGAGATTTGCCTTCATTCATACCTTACACTACCCTTTAAATGCTGAGTTCCAAACTCATAGTATCCACTTATCCATCAGTACCCACCCCAACCCCTACGGCTACGGCTACCCCCAATTATCATGTCCTTTCTCTTCCGACGACAATGATTGAAAGCACGTAAACCGTTACGAGGGAGACTCGGAGAGAGATTCGTACCACTAATCTTTTTTAGCCACAGAGTTTCATCCTCCATCTCTTAAATGAGTCATATAATACTCGATTTGAATCCATAATATTTTGAACACAAAATTAGGTTGAGGTATTTTCAAGTTGTGCCGCCAACCCATTTTGAACACAAAAAACTCGATCCACATCGACATACCTAGAATTCATAACATTTTAATGTGCAGAAACGTTTTGGACCCTTTTGAGAAGTGTCAAAAATAAATGGGATAAAGACGTATTGATTGTTCATACATATATTTTCTACTTGAGCACTTTCGAAGATGCAACCTTGAGTACTATCCGACCCACAATTATGTAAGGGTTTAGATGTTGTCGGGTGCAACCTCTGTCGGACCATTATCCAGCTATCCAAGAACATCTGTGCGGATGAAAATGCTAAGATCTCTCAACTAGATGACTTGACCCACAAGGCCACAATGTATAAGAATAGGTTTATAATCTTAGCTTAAAGTGAACAAATGAATTAAAATAGTTTAGGCTTGTATGAAGCATTTCAACCCGGTTTATATTTTAGAATTATTTGCCTTTTTTTGGAAAAAAATATACTCACAAAACGTTTATATAATTTAAAAATAAAAGCTATTGATGAAAAACTCATAAAATTATTTTTTTTGAAAAAAATTATTACGGAGTATTATTATTTTATTTTTTGTGAAACAAGAAGCTTGAACTTCATAAAATGATAAAAGTAAACCAAAACTCAGGGCTACACGGAAACCAGGTGGGGAGTAACCCTTCTTCGAATATCATCGTCAACTCGCGAAAGCACTCCCACAAGAGGGTCCGAGATAGTATGAAAACCTAACATAAATGAAAAGGCAAAAGACGCAAGAGAGTAGGGGTGTTATTCGAGGGAAACGAGTCGAACTTGACATTTTCAAACCTGGTTCGTTTGTTAAACGAGCTCGAGCCGAGCCCAATTTTTAAACGGGCATTTTATTTTGTTCAAGCTTGGTTTGTTTAGGAAATGAACGAGCTCGAGCTAAACTTTGTTTTTTCCCCGAGCTTTAAATAATTCTGCTTGGTTATAACGGGTTAACTTAAAGAAAAATTTAGAAACTCCATAGAATTCGAGCTTTATTCGAACGAACCGAGCTTAAAATTTTGTTGAAACTCGGCTTGTTTAAATAAGTGAGCGAGCTTGAATCGAGTTTTTTCGAGCCGTTCAACAAGAGAGTCTACAACAGAATTCGATTCCTACAAGGTTTGGTTGAAGGTCCCAAATTAGTACTAAAGATGCATACTATTGTTTTTATAACAAGAAAAGCTCTTTACCATCAATTTTGTAAAATGAAGAATACATCTATTATTACACTAGTCAAGATTTACATCTAGCTAGTCAACAACATAAATGTGTGTTTCATAGTCTTTTAGCACTGTGATCCTCCAATTTAAGACAATTAGCAACCAACAAAGAATTAGAGCGACCATAACCCAGATTACACCGGGCAGGATCAAGCTCAACAGCTATCGATATCGAAAACGACATGAAGAAACAAATAGTATGAATTGAAGAGGATTCAGTTTTTCCTTTTACCTGTGTCAATAATCAATGCCATAGCTTCATACATAACCCAGGTCCGGTTGGAGGCTCCGATCGCTTGCTCGAGACAATCTCTTCGAAAGCGTCGATCAGCTGCTCAGCAAGGGCAGCCGGGTCGTCTCTAAGGGTATTCACAAACACCTGCACAACGTGCGTTTCCCGCGGTGTCGCCCTCAAGCTGTACCAAGTCAGTAGCTTCTGCCTGAAGCTTTTCTCGATGTGGCCCTCGCACTCCAGTTTTCGTATCGCCTTTACGTAGAACTCCAGGTCTTCGGTCCCGTCACACCCGTCTTCCCCTTGGCTCTCCCTGCTCCTCTTCTTTGATGAGCTCCTCGGTTGGGGCTGATCGTCCTGGTTGCCCGTGTCCTTGTTGCTCGATTTAGGCCTCCCGATCCTTCTGACCGTCTGCAGCGCCTCCACCCGGCATGGAGTTATTGGCAGCCTTGTTTCCGGAGGAGGGCAAGGTATGATCTCCTTCCCATTTGTCGTCGGTTTGGTTGATCCATCTGCCTCGCTGACTAGGCACTCCTGCGAGCGTGTGTTCTCGAGCATTGGTGTCCCGGATTGATCTAGAGAGGCAGCATTATTCAGGATTTCTTTTCCGTCTGATGCGTGAACGGAATCTTCGTCTTGACCAACACCGCCAATGCAGCTGGGTGGCGGTCCATTCGTCGTATTCGCGGGCACTGCACTGTATTCATTTTCTGTCCTGTTGTTCTCATTCAAGCCACTAGTGATGTTGTTCGTTTCGTCTTCAACTGAAGAAGGATTCGAGAGAGTGCTGCAGTTGGTGACAGGGCTTTGACTTCTCTCTGTGGCGGGAGCAGCAGTTGAGAGCCGAGCCTCACACGTGCTCGGCTCTTGCAAGCTGTCGGAACTAACAGCCTTGAAAACATACTCCGTGGAAGGAGCAAGGCCACGGACGACAACTCTCGTGCCTGGAGGGGACATGGAGCATGTTGGTTCAGGAGGTTCCTTCTCCTCAACAGCCTTGCGGTGCCACAAGGTGTAACACGCATTCATCTCCGACGTTTGATTGGCGGGGCCAAGAATCACAGTTACAGTTGTATCAGAAATGTCTTCAAATCTGATGGTACTAGGTGCCGACGTTCTAGAATCTGCAGTATCAACAGAAACAGCTTCAATACACCATAAAAACAACTGCTGTATCTGGAGG
Organism: Persicaria tinctoria; assembly: GCA_037127255.1. Lineage (NCBI taxonomy): Eukaryota > Viridiplantae > Streptophyta > Magnoliopsida > Caryophyllales > Polygonaceae > Persicaria > Persicaria tinctoria. Next base: position 4,162,386 of record JBANSL010000016.1, on the reverse strand, counting down.
CACTAGTTTTATTAGCTACCTTGGTCAGCAGGACGAGTTAGCGGATCAACTGTTGGTTGGGAGAGCAGAGCGTCCAGTAATTCCACCGCAGAGGCGCATAATCTCTGAACTTCATGGCCTGTGGACATTCTGTTGACAATGCCTCTACCCATCTTGACAGTTACATCAGTTAAAGGCCCAACTTCAGCTTGCAGCTTGCTTACAGCTTCATTGACGATTTCAGATAGCTTCTGATACTTGTTCGTTCCATTAAGGAGCTTCTGGCTCAAGACAACACGGTAGCATAGGATATCAACCCGTCTTGTGTCCCTTGCAATCATCAATTGTTTCCTCCAGCATCTGCGTGAAACAAAACGTGAGTTACGACGTTGGAACAATTTCCCAATAGTGAAAAAACAAACAAACAATCTACAGAGAAGATGTCAGCACTGTAAGTTACCAAATAGGATTCTATTGTAGAGATAATGACAATGAGATAAAGAGGAGATAAGGAAAAGATAAATAAGAAGGAACTGAAACATAAAATAGATAGGGTAGGAAAGAATCTGAAAAATAGTGCTAAGAATCTATGATGAGCTACCTCTGGGTAATTCTTCATGTTTGGATCCTTCTCAGTAAAAGCAAAGTCTTTTTTCGGTTTAACCAATTAGAAATGGAAAACTAAGCCTAGAACCACAAATGCGTTATCCAACAACTAACGACTAAGATAAAACTTTTAGGGTAAAAATGTTTGGAAGAATCTATTCAATACTGGAGGATTTATATTTCTGAGCTATATAGTTTTGATGTTACATAAGGGTTCTATTCAATTAAAGAATTTATTAGGTTTGCATATATTCATCAATTCGCTTACTATATATTTTCGGAAAAAAGATTTCATTGTTATGATTTTTCCTATGCATCCAAACAAAATAAACACAGTGCATAAATCATTAAAATCCCTTCTAATTCTAACCCTTGACTATATAATACTACTCAAATATCCATACAGTTCATAAAATTCATTAAAACCACAATTCATTGCACTTGTTTGAAATGCACAATCAATTTATGGCTATGATTACTGTTATCTTCACTCGAAAAAGGTAAACAGCTGTAGTAAGTAACTAAGTACAAAGCAAGGTGAAATGTTTTTCCCTTAAGGTAATGCTAAATTTTGAAGTAGAAGCTCCCAAACACGAATCTAGACAAACGAGCAACATAAAGGAGGTCGTATAACTACCAAGTAGTGCAGCATGTGCGAATTCAAATCAGATTACGACAGGTATTGGTCCAAAAAGGAAGAGTAGAAAGAAAGCATCAAACTTACTTCAGCAAATCATTCATTTTGCCACAGGATACACAGTAAAAGCTCCCATCAAGCTGGGCAACCTGGCCCCGTTTCGAAAGTCCGGACCTTTCGTGTCTAAGAGCGCATTCCAGATGGCAGGACATGTTGCATGAATCGCTCTCAAAAGGAGGCTCCGAGCTACACGTCAGCCACAAACTAGGATCCTTGTTGTCGTCGAATTTTTGACAAATGCAGCAAGAACACCTCTTGCAAAACGCATCTTCAGGGCGTAAGCTGGCCTTGCACGCAGAGTTTTTGCATTGTATAACCATGTGTACCGCGCTGCTACCATTGCTTCCAGAAGCACTATTGCCAGAAGAATCCGGTGCTGGTTGTTCCGGGCCTCTGGCCCCACTCTCCTTCAAACTCTTCTCTGACACGATCTTGAGAAGGTTCTCTATGATCTTCAGCTTCGTCAAACCAGTGTACTTCCTCTCTTTCCCCATTTCCACGCACAAGAGTTGCAAAATCTCTTGGCGGCTCCATGACAGCAGCGTCTCAGGGGCGCCATCTGGATCCTTCGCTATCTCCCGCACGAATTTCCTCTTCTCCTCCATGCCCAATTTACCGCATTTTGTCGGGTCAACCATATTCCCTAGACAAAACAAGCCAAACAAACATGTAGGTCACTAGCAAACTAAGTCAAGCTATGGAGATGACGACGACGAAATCAAGCTGAAGGTGAGCAATTCATCGAATGGCTGTCAATGAAGATATGTAACCATGTCCAAAGTACCCACTCGCGTATTTTCCACACGAACATCTCTTCAATCCGGAAGAGTGGAAATTTCAAAACTCAACAACACGGTAAAGAAAAAAACAAAGGGTGTAGTTGGCCTAATCCATTGAATCTGAAACTCTACTTTATTCAATCTATCAATCAAAACACGTTCGTTATAAAGAGATTGAGATGCTACATTCGCGAAGTTAGGCTAGATACCATATAACATTATAAAATTACTGTATAAAAAAAAGACAAGAAAAGAAAAAAGAGTGATGCATAATGACATGCCCTCCAACAAAAAACTCCAAATGGGATATTAACAGAACATCAATCTTAAGCCACTAATTCTACAGAACGAATCAAAGCCCAATTCATTGACCTAAGATTTGGCAATTGTTTTTAGCAATTTGATAATCAATCTTGCCAGCAAATGGAGCAAAATGAGTTGGTGACACAATGAGGGGTCCACTCTCCAACCACTGGAATTAATCAAATCAAGTGAAACCCTCAAAAATCAACCCCAATTCCAAACCCCAAATCTGAGAAATCAAAATCAATGTCAGAATCAAAGCAATTTTGTATACAATTGAGAGTCCAGCCTCAAATAGAATCTCACTACTTACCAACAAGGCTGTAATCCATGGCAGCGGCTTTTGAATTTTTGATAACTACTCGAAGAACTCCAAGAAGCCTCTTATCTTCTCTCTGTACCCAGAGAACACAAATTAGAGACACCCAAGATTTATTCCCCGGGAAATAAACACACAGAGACAGAGAAAGAGCAGGAAAAAAAGAGAGTATCTAAATAGGTTATAGGTATACCGAGAGGAAAAGCTTGAAATTGGAGCACTGAAATGGAATCCATGACTGCAAGATGGGTCCTAATTCTGATTCTTCTTCATGAGAGAGATAGAGATAGGTAGGGAGTGGGGTTTGGGATTTGCACACAACAAAAATGACAGAGGGAGGGAGGGAGGGAGAGAGAGAGAGGAAGAGGGAAAAGGGCAGAAATAAAAGCGGCCGCAGCTGCATGTGATTTTCCCTTTTTGCTCCTCTTATTCAACGCTACTCAACGTGTTTTTATTTCGGATTAACGGACACTTGTTGACTCAGTTGATAAAAAAAAAATTGTATGATTGATTTTCAATCAATAAAACAATGTTGATGTAGTAATGTATTGGAATTTTTGTCCCATGTCGAAAAATATGAGAAATCGAATTTTGCATAGGATGAAACTTTTATGATCTTGTGTGCTTAGTCTGAGACAAGAAAAACACTTATATTAAGAAAATATTTTACCAAGATAATTAACCTATACAAATTGTATGACAATGAATTTTCAATTAATATAATATTAATATTTTATATAGTATTTTTTTCCTTTAAAAAAACGTATCAAAAAATGGTTGGTATCTCACCTCAATACATACAGATATAAAAGTCATAAAATAGGTAAATATTGATTTGCGTTGATGAAGACAAGTCAATAATAAAATGCGAGATAATAAGTAAGATATTTAAATATCCGCATAGTAATTAAATTAAAGAAAAGTCATTGTTAGAGAAGTAAAGTTTGGGCAAACTAGACAAATTTGTGAAGATTTTAGGAAGGAAAGAGAGAGCTTCAATTGGAACGCCGTTGACGTATCATTGGGTTTCAAATCCTCTATCTCCTATCTTATTATTACCACTGTTCAGATATAGATATCATTTGACTTTTTGACACGTTTTTTAAGAAGGTCAAAACTATATAAAATATCATTTTTTTAATTTTTTTTTTAAATATAATATAAATCTTATTAAAAATAAGTGTTATATTATTAAAAAAATTGTTTAAAAATTTAATATTTTATACAATTTTTAGCTCATTAAAAAACGTGTCAAAAAGTCAAACGACATCTATTTCTGATTATTTCTCTCACGAATCATAATTAAAAGATTAAAAAAATATGATATTTTTAGGGGAGGAGATAGACTACGGATGAAGATGAATCTAGGCAAAATTAAATCTAACTAGTTGAGGACGTAGACCACATACAAAGTCAAACACCATCAAACCATGATGAAACAACACAGCTGGTCAGCGATATATTGAGGAATCCTTGTTGGACAGTAAAGATGAATCTACCGTTGATTTTGAGCATTTCTATCCATTTCTCTTTAAGGGCTTGTTTTCTACCCATCATTAAAGGGGTGGAACCGGTGGAGGTGGAGGGAAGAAACTGACTGATTGCAACGCCTTGTGAATTGGGGGCTAGGGTTTGTTCTGTGTTCAATTAAGAAAATAAGGGTAATTTTGGTATTTCACCACATAACATCAATATATTGTCCCCGATCAACCAAACACCATGCGAGATACTTTTTAAAATTAATCCCTATCCTTTCCACCCCGTAAAATATATTTCCACTTTCTCCACCCCTTAAAAAATTACAATGAGAAAACACGCCCTAATTTATGTATTTTTTTGGTTATATTTTAAGGGTCCTGTTATTCACACGACCATTTTTTCGCCATTCGTACGGTACCGATGTCGAGTTCCCGAGTCGACATCATTGTACTGGTTGTCAGCCCATCATTGAGTGGAAGATCACCGTTGGATCAAGTCGCCTCCTCTACCGGTAGGCAGACCAGATCACCGTTGGATCAAGTCGCCTCCTCTGCCGATGCCGACTTCCTAAATAGACAGACCACCAGTGTCGGTTTTCGAGATCGGCACCGTGCCAATTGCGAAATTCCGTCTTGCGAATAGTAAAACCGTATTATAATGGTCTCTCAATTTCTCATTCTTTCGGTATATATAAAACCCTTCTATATATACAGCAAAAATATGTAGGCAGTGGACCCTTAATTGTAGGAGATGCATATGATGAAAGCGTGGTAAGAAAGTGTAGCTAAAAGAGGTAAGGGCAATTCTGTGAAATCATGTTTGTCTACTGTAGTCTATTAGTAAGAACTAAGAAGTTAGGTACATTTATAAATAATAGGTGCCCCAGAAAATTAACTGTCCAAGGACAATCCAAAAGTAGTAGTACTATAGTAGCAGTGGCTACTGCCTGCCTTTTTATCCCTTGTTTCTTTTAAAGTTTTAAAATTTTTCTTAAATAAAAAAAATACTCCGTATATTATTAAAATTATTTTTCTGTATACTCCACCAATTTTTCAATAATCACCTTTTTGTGTATTAATCTAGTATTTTTTATGGTCTACCGTCACTCGATTTGTCAGTTTTTTAAGCCTCGAATTTCATGATTGTATGAACTCGAATTTTTATTTAATAAAAAAAAAAAAATCAATTTTGAACATTTGGAAAAGTTATTTAGTGCGGAGAATATTACATTTTTGGAAAATCCAATCTAATTTTTATAATGTTTTTTTTTTTGGAAAATGAAATGAAGAACACCCGTTTAATTACTTAGTATAACATAATACGGAGTATTATTAAAAAAAAATATTGATATTGATATATTTATAAATTTTAATTATAAATTATATTTTAAAAATTATTGACAATTGAAAGGTTGATTATTTTATGAAATAATTTTTCTAAAACATATGTTTTTATACTATAAATTTATAAATATGTCAATATAAGCGTATATAGTATAAATATAAATTTTAAATATTTTATAATATAAATTTGTACTCAAAATAATTAAGCATAACTCTAGTTTATGTATAGTTTCCTTTTTGATATATGCTCCTTTTTTCACAACATTTATTGTTTACGCACGCTTTTTAAGAGTAATAAAAAACAATACTTGTTTATTATACTAGTTTCATATTATTAGGAAAGAATATGAAACTATTACAAAAAAAAAATGCAAAACTAATTAAAATAACCCATTCTTTAGAGGGTTCTTGAAAAAATATCCTCACCTTTTAATTATAAGAAAAATAAATAATTTTTTAGAGAGATGGTAACTAGTAACAAAGTATCCCAACTATGTTTTTTGACCATAAATATGACAAAAACTCTAATATATAAGCATTGAAATTAAGATCCACTTGTACTTTAGATGATATTGAGTTATTCTCATTTTTTAATAACAAAGTATCCCATGTCAACTAGTACATTAAAATAAAAATAAAAAACATTTTGAAAAATATTTTTAAAAAAAAAACTGTTTAATGTACTCGTAATTACTCCCTCCGTTCCAAAATAAATGTCGTTTGTCCTTACATGTACGCTTTTTAAGAAGGTAAAAACACTATAAAATATTATTTTTTTAATCAATCTTTTTTAATAATTTCATACTTGTTAGTCATAAGTATGAACTTATAAAAAAAATTCGTTAAAAAAATAATATTTTATAAAGTTTTTACCTCGTTAAGATGCGTGCCAAAAAGTCAAGCGACTTTTATTATAGAAGAGGGAGTAGAAAACTCCATTAATACTAATCGAATTGCACAAAATATAATGTTTCAATGGTTTTTTAAGCGAAATATAACCAATCAAATATTGGTCAATCGAATTGAATACTCTTATAGTACAGTGTACGGAGTATTTAGGCGAAGCTATATTGTAGGACCCAATACCAATACTAACTACCAAGTTAATCAAGTTGAACGTCTTATCATTCATTATATAGGCCTAATCCTTTTTAGAATAGAGCTCTCAAAATTTATGATACGACCCTCGTTATATTCAGCACAATTTTATTACACCATCCGTTATTTTTTTTCCTAAATACACTCCAGAGTAATCCCTTTACATATGTTTTTTTAACACGATCAAAACTATAAAAAATATTATTTTTTTATACTTTTTATACTGCAACGGTTAATTAAAATATACCGTTTCACTATGTAAATCTTGTTAAGAAAAATATGTCATTTTAAGTATTTTGTCATATTTTACAAAATTATCCTTATAATGATTAGATAAATGTTAGTTACAGTTTTAAAAAAAGTAAAAAAATTAAGTAATCCGTAATAATTAGGGGTATAAGTATTTTTTTTTGTATTCTTAATGTGTGAAGATCTCTAAAATGCCATGTTTTAATTAATGGACTGAGTACTTCTTATTAGTATTAAATACTCCGTATAAAATTATAATTTTAAAAAAATTAATATTTTATTTGACCATTCGAAACAAGAGTATCCGAGAAAGGGTAGGTGTAACTAGTATTCAAGCTAAGTTGCATGAATCGAAACTCTAATGGTGTGATCAGGCAAGACGTACATGGTCGTTTTGGGACTCTATTAAATCACGGTGGGTCATGCGACGTTGTGAGTGGGGGGGGGGGTAACACGCCCAAGCGCAACACGCGCCAACCAAGCCGAGCACATAGGCCGAGTGAGGTTCCATCTTAAAACCAATTGGTGTTAAGAGGAGTAGCCCATCCACTTGTGGCCAGGTAGTTGCGCTTGACGACATAAGCCTTAAGGCTAGCCAGCCAATTAGACCAGGAACCCAAACCACACCGCACCCAGTCAAACCTGGCTCTGATACCATATTAAATCACAGTGGGTCATACAACATGGGGGGTCACACGCCCAAGTGTAACACGCGCCAACCAAGCCGAGCACACAAGTCGAGTGAGGTTCCATCCTAAAATCAATTGGTGTTAGGAGGAGGAGCCCCGCAACTTAGGTACAAGGCTTGGATTCATTTTTTAATCAATGTGGAATCTATCCCACAACTCGTATTCTCAACAGACTCACCGGGGAGATGACACGAGATATGGTGCATTAGAGGAGTGCTATCAGAGTTGACGAACACCAGACGTGTACATTGTTTCCCGCATTGTGTTTTCCTGCTAACACATCTTGCTTTCACACACCTTGTATTTTAGAATCTAGATTGTGTGCTATATTTTTTTTATCCTTTTTTATTCCTTTGTATGTTGCTTGTCTATGTGGAGTCTTGTTCGTCTTTGATAACTTGTCATGGGTCACTAGGAAACATCCTCTCGATCTAGTGATCAGGGAAATGCACATAACTCGACCTCCTAGACCCTGCTTTTGAGCGATATATATTAGAATTGTTGTTGTTGTTGTTGAAAATATATGTTTTAGAAAAATAAAAATAATATTTTTAAAAATAATCAATCTTTTAATTATCTATAATTTCACATAATAAAATTTTATAAACATGTTAATATAAGTGTATAGAATTTAAATATAATTTTTTAATATAATTTCTATATAAAATCATTAAGTATTTAAATGTAACACCGAGTGTAACACTCGGTTTAGGCGATGAGAGGTTTTAGCGACGAATTATTATTATTTTTTTGTCAAAAAAAAAAACGTTACTAGAAATTTGATACAAACCTAAATACCCAAATACCCCTTGGTGAAATAATTCCTAGCATTGTGAACAAAAATGTTAAAAGACATACGACTTGACATATATCTAACCATTAAGACTTTACAAGTTATGAATTCACATGCTTTTATATAAGCTAAATAATCCAATTTAGAATTCTTGGTAATTCAACACATTTATGGGGTTAATGGTAGTAGGTAAATGTTACAAGGATCCAAATAAACTCCACCATCTCATCATAGTCGGCCGTGTATTTATTATTATTATTATTATTATTAAAAAAGGAAAGGACTTAGACTTATCAAACATGCTATGTGGCGTTCATCTTGATAGTTGAAAGGAAAGGAGTTAGACTTATCAAACATGCTATGCTGCAACGATACAGAACTGGCAGTTCTCGTTTGGAATGACGCTCTAGGAAGGAGACGGGATCGTTGGTGTCCTTCTTGTTTCTAATTGCTTTCACTGCTTCCAAAAAAAAATCTTGATAGTTAAAAGAATCAACACAAAGAATCCATGGGGAATCAATGTGCATAATTTCTCCACGATCAATCTTTCACGTCGTCAAAAGGAAAAGATATATAATTAATTAAAGATCCATACAAATTGAATATTACATCCCCTTTTTTTCCCATTTTTTCTTGCCGTCAAAATCCATTCATCGGTGGCTTTTACAATAGGCAGAATGATGGTTAAAGAGTGCGTTCAAATTTGAGGTGTCTGTTGTTGTTCTTAAGGTGATCCTGATGTGTGTTTCTTTTGTTGATGATCACTTTTGAGATATTTAGCGATTTTCCTTCATCCTTTTGTTTGTAGTTTGATGGTCTTGTTCATCTAATGGTTTGTCTGTTCTCGATCTCAATCATTCAACACGATCCTAGCTATCTGAAAACTATGTAGCCTGAAAAGATCCGAACAATGAACCTAATTTGTGGAATTGTGGGTTTGATCTAATCCATGTCGAACTTTAATTTAATTTAATAGATTTAATTAGTTTTTCAAACTAGTGGTTTAGTGTAAGAGCCTCAATGCGAGGTTTTCCCCCCAAAACGACTATGGGCTACAGCCCGATCGATTTGGAGAAATCAAATGGATTCCCAGATTATGGGCTTCCATATTTGGGCCATTGGGCCTTATTTGACACTGGTGAAATGTGATAAGCAATCGATCATCGCATCAAGCTTAAACTACGTATAAGGACCTTGAAATGTTAAGAAGAACATAACTTGTGTTCCGATCCAGCCAATTGGTTGTCCTCAAACAACAAGAAGTTAGTATATACACAAAATATATACTCCCTCCGTTCTTTTTTATTTGACATTTTACTATTTCGATACGTTTTTAAAGGTACTAAAAACTTTATAAAATATTTATTTTTTTAATAATTTTTTTTAATAATTTCATACTTATTAGTAATAAGTATAATATTATTAAAAAAAATTAAATAAAAAATTAATATTTTATACAATTTTTACCTTTCTAAAAAAATGTACAGATTTGAAAAAGGAACGGAGAGAGTATAATAGAGTAAGAATACATCATTGTGGTCAAAAGTCAAAGCCTACATTTCAGCAGCAGAGAAAAAAAAAAAAAGCTTATGTAATGTAATGTGTAAGGGTTTCAAATCTTTCAATTGGTTTGGTGAAAAGTTAGTTTGAGATAATAGAAGAAGACAATTTAAAAAGCAAAAGTGGATATAGTATGGAGTACAGTGGAGACCACGGCACCTATATATTCATCCATGGATTCAGACTTATCCTTCAAAGCTAAAGTGTTCAACCGTACTAAGTTTTGCACCTATATATATATATCGAATTAGGATATCTTTTTATAAATTGTGACAATATATTATCTTAATATTTTTTTTATAGCAATTTTTTTTTCTTATAATAAATAATAATATATCCGGTAGGATGCTATATATCAAATTTAGCCCCCGTTTGTTTTTTGGTAGGAAAAAACAATGATTACCCTCGTGAATATAGTCCATATTTAAGTTAAGATCCATTGATCACTATTCTAATCATTCCCCTCCTTCTTCCATTTTTCATATAAATGTGTTACCCTTCTATTCTCTAATTTTGAGGGGATAACTAATACCTCTAGGATGGGTTAATAATCCCCTCCATCCTCTCCTCCAAGCTCACAAAAATTGGTGATTATGTCTAAAATTTAATACCTTATTTTTCATTTCCCTAGTTATCTAAACAAACGAGCCCTTAGTATATTATAGATATGTCATAATGCAAACATATCAATATCAAATAAAGCGGAGTAATTGATCAAACTTATAGACATGTTGAGAGGTTTGGTATGGGAGTGTCACTCCCACATTGATTATAAAAGACTAAAAATGATAAGTTATAAGGAATGGTGAAACTCTACACAACAGTTTAAGCTTTTGTGTTAAGTTAATAATAACAAATCAATGTAACCGACCATTGGCCATATGTTTAATTATCACTATAACACTGGTAGTACAACACCACTCGCCCCTTTCGGCGCTTTTGCACTTTTCGAATACATATCACTCTTTTTGACCAGCTATCAACATCGTTGATGCAGTAGTTCAAGTCTTTTAACAATAGAGTTTCGCAAGCAACGAACATCGATTACCCAAAATTGATCACTTCCGATAAGGAAGTTTGGTGAATTTTAATTTGACAATCAAGGTCTTTCTCGATCTCTACGCATGGATAACCGATCTACATTAGTCGTAAAATATGCGATTATCCCACATCGAAAATAATAAAAGATATTTAGCGTATAAGTTGATAAACTACGTAATTTACATGGCCCTTGAACGAACGAGGGACTAGAAGTTACCTACGGACTCGATCATATATGTTACATAGATTGCAATGTAATTATGTAATTGAAGTTGTAGCAACAAAAAGGTACACTAGCGTCGATTTTTAATTCGTTACTTATTCATTCCATCCCAAAGATGAGCGTATGCAACGCAGATAGATTGGCTTTTGCAGCGGCATCTCTATACGAATGCAGCTCCGGCCCCACACAGCCTCTGCCTCCGCCACCGTCATCGACATCGGTGGCAGTCCCGAATTCACTTGCAACTACTCCCTGATCATAGAACCCAAGACTGCTTCCCGATGAAGCTTCCATGAAGGGAGGGTCCGTTGTCGGACCGAATTCACTAGTCATCGCCGGATCTCGGTCTTGGCTGGACCAGCTGATCATGTGAGGGTTGGATGTGGTTTGCTCGATGGGGATCGCTGCAAAGCTTAGCGTGGTGGAAGACGATGATGGCGACAAATAATGGTCTTGGAGACCGGTGATGTGGAACGGGATTGTTCCGCTAGCGACGTTTGGCGACGGGATGGAAGAAACCGTCGCCTTTGAGGACGACGGTTTATTGGTGAGGCCGCTGACGGGGAGGTTGCTGCTCGCGATGCTCTTGACGTCGTAACGGCTTATGTCAAAGTTGGTGACCGCACTGGCGCCTCTGAACTTGATCGCTGCTATGTCATAAGCTTCCGCTGCTTCCTCTTGGGTACCTTGACACATTCAAAGCATTCAAAACCGTTGCATCTAAATTCAAATTTCGACGAAAGACACTACGACAAAATTATATCGGCCAGGCATGATCTTACTAAAAGTTCCGAGGTACAAGTCCTTGTTGCCAGCAACCCTTCCTATCCTCGCTTGCCATCTACCGTGTTGGTGATGCCTAATGTCCACACAAATCGACGATATAACTTTGATTTATCGAAATGTAACACAAGAACATCCTTTATTTCTTTACTACATATTCGTCATTATAAGCTCTTTTTCAACGCTCGTCTCACATATTGAAAATACTTTAAAGCTTCTTATAAGCAACCAACAAATCACATAAAGATATAAGTTCATAAGGTGACGAAATTAAACCTGGTGCCTCCTCTGTAGATTGATGAATATCCACACAAATCGACGATATAACTTTGGTTTATCGAAATGTAACGCAAGAACATCATTACTACATATTCTTTATTATAAGCTCTTTTTCAACGCTCATCTCACGTATTATAAATACTTTATAAGCTTCTTATAAGCAATCAACGAATCACATAAACCTACAAGTTCATAAGGCGACGAATCACATAAACATATAAGTTCATAAGGCGACGAATCACATAAACATACAAGTTCATAAGGCGACGGAATTAAACCTGGTGACTCCTCTGTAGATTGATGCGCCCCTAGAGAATCCACTGCTCTTCCTGAGATGAATAAACAATTACAGAAAGAGTAATTAAGTACAAAGTGACACCAATTATGGCGTTAGTAACTCTCAAAGCTTTCTTTATCAAACTATCATTATTTTATGGAGTTTGACTAGATTCTCTATGCATCAGTACATGCCAGTTTCAAGCTATATATAGTTATATTATAGGATCTATGTTTTGGATTAACTACTACTTTAGTACTACACATGAATATGTTTTCTTGCTAAACGACTTTCGGACCACTTCATTGGTACACCTTTTCGTAAAAGGACACATTTTGTCTGTATATTTGTCAATTGATTTTAGGATAAAATATCACAAGGCTTAAATACTGACACTTGATATGCTTGTTCAAGACACTTTAAGATCATTCGTTAGAGCTATAGTTAAACTACAATAGTTAAGCTCTACTGAGAATTTTGTGTCTACAACTTCATAAGCAAATGATCTAAACAATTATATACACATACATAAGTACCTTCGAAGGGAGGCAACAAACTCCTGCCGTGCCATATCCTTCATCACCTCGAGCTCTTTCTCGTAGTCCGAGATCTTCAAACAAGAATCCAAAGATAAGCATAGGTCGAAAAGAAAACGCTGATTTCGATTTCAACTAGCTATAAAGATATGGTTTAGTTACACACCGGGAAATTGGTAGTGGTGGTCGGACCCCAATACTTGAGAGCAGCTAAATCATAAGCCCTCGCCGCTCTCTCCTCCTTATCGTATCCACCTATTTACGTTTATTATTCGAGATTGAACCAAGACGAATCAATCAAACGAAGAACTACTAGATATATCATTACCAATGGTTCAATTATGTACGAGTTCTTACCTAAATAAACTGCGCAAAACGACACATCGGTTGCAATTCGTGTGGTGTGAGATCGACGATTGAGTACATGCCATGGAAATAAAGACCAGACCCGTTACAAAAATCCAGTGGAAATTATTGTACTCTATGAAGTACGATTATGCTACTGTATATATACATGTCAAATTAAGTTGCAAGTGGTAAAAAGATGTACAAAGAGAAAACAAAGGGGTTAAACTGTAAAAAGTAAAATGTTGGGGGGAGAGAAATGAAAAGAGGGAAAAAAGGGAACCTTGACGGCCTTTCCTAGTTTGGCCTTCTCTTTTGCAACTGTTATCCCATAGATGAGCTTCATATCTGCCCGTCCACCTATGCCTGCCCATCATTTCATTTTTTGATTTATTTAGTCATAAATTTGTGGAAAACATAAATTCATATGGATTAATGCAAAAAACAAAGTAAGCATTGCAAGATTTTTGAATTTCTTTTAACAAACATATATATTTACAATAACTTATTAATTTTTTTTTTTTCAAACAAAAGAATTGGTAGTAATATTTTCTTGTTTTACTTACAGTTGTTAGACATTTTCTTAAATAAAGATTATTAAGAGATCCGAATTTAATCACACTCTGCATCATTTTATCATTTATTTCAATTTTAAAAAATAAGTATAATGTCGTAAACTCATTTATTACTCACTTTTTCAAATATTGATAAAAAAAAGTACAGTATAAAATAAAGACCAGTTCAGTTTTTTCCTTTTTATGGTAGTTAAAACGCGTCTTTAACGGAATAAAAATCATCCTTTATCCTCCCTATTCAAAATGAGAGATTTTCTATCTTAAAAACACATATATTGTCCTAACATGTTCTAACAATCTACAAGAACAAATGATATGAACACAAAAATATTAAGGTTGGGTTAAAAAAATTGACACGTGTCCAGGGATGATTAAACATGTGCGTACCGAGTAACGCCACGGTAGATGGAGGTGCGGTGGCCGAAAGTGTCAGCGCTCTTCTTGGCTGCAGGCGGCGGTAGCGGCGGCAGCGGTTCAGAAGTGGCAGAAGAGAAAACAAGTAGCGTTTGTTGCTTAGTGGGAATAGCCGCATATTCATCGGCAGCCGACGTCATCAGCCCATGCATTCCCTCAACCGCCTTCGCTTCGGCGGCCCCGTAAAAGGCGGTGGCTGTGTCCTGACCCGGCCCGCCCGGATATTCCATACCCGACCCGCCCAGAAAGTCCTCCAGCTTCGGCCCGCCCCTGCCCTCCGTCCCTAGGGCGGCTGTGTTGTAATCACTTGTTGCACCACCCATAACTGCCCCGCCGGTGGCGCCATCTTGTTCATGTAGGAAGTTATTTCCTAAATAAATATTAAAAGAAAAATTATTCTTAATTAGTATTATATTTATAGCATAATTTTTTTTTCCCCATAGATACTTAAGAAATTATATTGTTCCTTAACAAAAATTTATTAAGGTGAGTATTGTTGGATTTATCTGTGTTTTTTTTAATAGAAAAGAATTTAATTATTTCTCAGAGCAAACTAGCCAAGTACATTCTTTCGGATGATACTGCAAAGAACAGCATCGGAAGGGACAAAAGTGCCGGAGAATCGATACTAAGGTGAGATAGACGGTCGGTTGCACAATTGCTACCCCTATTGATGTGAGAGATCACATAGCAAGTGTAGTTGCACTTGTAAGAGTGTGTTAGATAGCTAGTGAAGTTTCTTTTAAAAAAAAAGATTTAATATTATCTTGAATTTTTGTATTAAAGGATAAAAAATGATGAATATAGAAGGAAAAAAATTAGTCTATTTAACCAAACTAATTTTATTTTCTGGTTCTATGTATGAGGTGAATCCAATTCTTATAAATATGAGATAACCATAAATCACTTAAAACCATATTGAATGATGATCACTGCTTTAATTAATAAATATTTTTTGGTGATTCCTAATTTAACTTATTCATCATGTTAATTAAGCACATAACAATCAAACATACTAAGAAGGTAAATACATAAAGTAAATGCATACATAGAGGATGAGGAAGCATAAATATAAAAGATGGAAGCTAAAATTACCCGGAGGAGGAGGGAAGAAAGTGAGATGGGGGTGGAAGAGAGAGAGTGGAGAGGGATTTGGATTTAGATTTGGATTGGGGTTTGGGGTGAGAGAGAAAGCAAGCCAGTTAGTGTTAGGGTTGAAGCTGTAGTTCTCATCTTGTTGTTGTCGTTGTTGTTGTTGAGGAGGAGGAGGAGAGGATGAATCCATATATATGTGATTGATGTGATGCCTGGTTTTTTATGGTGTGGCCTGTCCGGATCTGTATTTTCTTTTTCTTTTTTTTTGTATTGTATTGTTGGGTCTTTAATGGCTAATTGGTTGCTGCTGGGATGATGGGAGTAGAGAGGGTATGGAGAGTTCGTCGATGGACGTGAAGAAGAGGGAATAAATTACACAGAAAGAGAGGGTCGGAAAAAGAGGTGAATTTAAACTCTGATGAATTCAATGGACAGATTTGTGAAGACGACCAACTACACTTCGCACACATATAGAGGTGCCCACTGCTCAACTTCTTTTTTTCTTTTTTAATTTTATTATTTTTTTCTATCAATGTAAGATTTAGGGTGTGTAGGGTAAAGGTATTAAACCGGTTAAAAATATAAATTATTAGCTGTTTAAAAAATAAATCTGTTTAAAGGGTGTATGTTAATAACAAATAAGCTATAATCAGTTAAAAAAGGGGTTTAAAAATAAGCTGTAAATTGAAGCTTATTTGGGGGTTTATATTACATAATTACTATTTTACTCCTTCTCTTTTATCTTATTTGGTTTGAAAGTACCACAATACCCCTAATAAAAACCAAATAAACTCTACTTTTTACAAATAAACTGTTTTTCGCCCCATGCGGAGATTATCTTATTGTTTAAATTTTTAACTACTTTTACCAACAGTTTATAAATTTTACCATGTTTATAATTTTAGTCAGTTTATTAACTCCGTCTCATACGAACCCTTAATGATTTGTGCATCGTATTTACACAATTAATTATAAGACACGTAATTTATTGATAACTAAGGCTTCGTTTGCATACCATGCATTATTACTTACGAAGTATAATACACCATCCGTCTCGAAATTTAGATCGTTTTAGCATTTAAATCTTGTATCAAAATTTAGGTCGTTTTAGGTTTTCTAGGTAGGGGTAGTAATGATTTGTATCGATTTGTGTGTTGTTTACTTTTAAAAAAAAATTGATTGGTTAAAAAAGGTAGTGGGTGTTAAAAAATACTAATAAAATTTATGAGAAAGTTGGTGGAAGGATTATGTTGATTGATGGATGAGTGTTTTATTAAAACTTGTGCAAAATCCTAAAACAATTTAAATTTTGAGACGGATGGAGTAATATATAATAATATTCACTAGTACAAATTAAGTCATTAATAGCGAAAATTTAAAAGCGCTTATTTAAAAGCGCTATTAATTTACGGGAAGCATAGCGCTTTTTCTGAACAAGCGTTGTGAATATATTTAATTTATTTTTCTTTTAATATATTTTTTCAAACATAGCGGTCGCAGAAAACAAGCGCTATTAATATATAAGAAGCATAGCGCTTTTTTAGAAAACACGCTAAGAAGGTATTAAAGTGAAACCTTTTAATTAAAAAACGCTTCCAAAAGAAAAACAATTTTTTTAAGGAAACAAATTTGCTTTGCCCAAGCCCAAACTGATCGATCAATTGCAAATCCCTAATTCGATCACCGCCAGCAGCATCGATCGAGTCCTTCTCCTGCCGGCTTGGAGGCGAGATCACCGGCGCCGTCGACGAGCCCACTTCCGACCGCCCTCCCAACCGTTGATGAGCATTTACCAACCCCAATCGCTCCTTGTCGCCGGTCACCAACATCCCTTGACGATATCAACTGTAGCCTTCTACTGGTATGTGTACAAAAGTGCTTGATTTCCATCCCTTATCTGTCCTATTTTCGGTTTCTATCTAAACAAGCACAATTGCCCTCCCTTTCTGCTGGTGTGTTTATGTTTAATTCGATCAATCGAGTAGCGATCGATTGCATTTGGTGCTCCGGTCCTGAGTTAAAGTGCCCGAGAATTTTTTTGAATTAGTTGCTTCAGAATTCTTCGAGTGCTCTATTGCTGTTGGAGTGATTCTGAATTTTTTTTCGTGTGTTTTCTTGCTTCTGATTTGTGTTTTTCAGTGTTTTCGAGTGCTTTGGGAACTGATTTAACCCTTAGGTATGGACCTGTCTGGAAATTTCGTTGATGGTGTCAACTGACTTGAGGTCGCAAGATAGGTTTTTGTTAATAAATTTTGCTTGAAATAACTGGGATGACCTTATTTTATTTTCAGAACAAACAACTAACTTAACCATCTTAACATTTCAGAACAGACAACTAACTTAACCATCTTAATATATGCATCTGTAGTTGTTGATTGTATATTAAATGGTTATGTTTCTCTTTTGAGACTTGTTGATCAGAATTCAGAAGTTTCTTTGCCTGTCAAGATGGATCTGTCTAAATCCTATTCTGAGTAGCTATGAGCTTTCTGCACTGTGGACGGATAGAGTTCCATCTTTGTGATATATATTAGTATAATTTATAGTAATTATAGTGAAATATATTACATGAAATATTGATTTAGAAGCTACATTTAACATATCAATCAAAATCTCATTTCTTTTGTCCCCTTGTCAGACGGACAACAGTGTTCCAAATACACTTGTCATAGCAAATGTGGAAGTAGTTAAACCGAGAATTGCTCCTGCTGAGCACATATCTCAGGTGAAACAAAAGTCTTTCTTGTCATTCTTTGGCACGTTAAGTGAGTGATGTTTATTTATTGACTTAAACATGTATAATACATGTACTTTGGCACTTGATCTTCCAGTTTAATGAAGAGGCACGGTCTCCTTTTGCGAGCAAGTTCAAAACCATCATACATCCTTGAGGGGTAATACCAAGTAATTTTATGCACATTATAAGTTCCTTGATTTGGTTCTTTGTTTAATGGATGTTGAATGAGAAGATGTATTTTTTAGTTACATAAGTTGTTTGCTTGCAACCAGACTAACAAGCTAAGCTTATAATTTTGGCTATTGTTGTGTCTGTTTTTATTACTTGTAGGTCAATAGGATCAGGGAACTTCCACAGAACTAGCATAATTGCATTATCTGGTCAATGAGCTGTCCAAATAGACCTTACTCTCTTCTACTTTAGATGTAATTTTTTGAAATGTTTGTCCATGGAACTTTTATACCAGGTGCTTATCTGGGATGTTGATAGTCAGCCCACCGCCAGGCTGTGCTGGGTGCTGCTGAGTCTAGTCCTGATCTTGTAAGTATTATTAGAAGAGCTATCGTTCCACTTACAATCTGAAGTCTTTGCCAACTAGTAGTCTCAGTGATCATATATATACATTGTAAGTTGTAAATTCTTGTATAGGTTTCAAACTTTAGTATACAAACTTATGATCACCAAAGCTGAATTATAGGATGCATTTGCCCAATTTTTTTTAAATCTTGTATATTCACCTATAACATTTCTTAGCCCTTTCTCTTTTTTACTTACAATAAAATTATAGGATGCATTTGCCCACTTTTTTTTTTTTTTTAACTGGTGTTAGTTCTTTCGTAGGGATTAAACTTCTTTTAGAAAAACTATAGAAGAACTTCTAATTTGGTAGAGACTCCTTGTCCTGAAACATTTTATGTTGCAGATTTTAACAGGACATGAAGATGATGCTGAATTTGCTCTTGCTATGTGCTCCACTGAACCATTTGTGCTTACTAGAGGTTGAACACTTCACTTTATAATTTTCTCCTGTTAAATTTTGAATGCATGGTTCACTTGTATTCTAGAAATTGTTGTATACGTAAAAAAAATTATGCTATACGGTGCTTATTTGGTCATAGTAAGAGTTTTTTACAAGTTATCTTGTGGCTGTTTTGTTTTCATTTTGTGAATATCTATGAATGATTATGCAATCCCCCTATCTCTCACTTGTTTTATTTGTGTGATTTATAAGTAAGTTCTCGGTGGGAATTGAATTATTTCTCTAGGTAGAGGATTTAGTCAATTGAGAGCAGCTATATATTGATGATAATATAATGCTGACGGGGTATATGCCTATCATAGACAGCGGTTTTTAATAAAAACCAATGTCTATTGGGGAAAAAAAAAGAATAATGATAGCGGTTTTTACAAAATAACCGCTATCCTTGTAATTTTAACAGCGGTTTTTATGAAAAACCTATGTCTTTTCGAAATTTTTTTAAAAAAATAAAAAAAGAAGTTTGACAGCGCTTTTTATTATAAACCGCTGTCCTTCCCATTTTAACAGCGCTTTTTATTTTCCGCTCTTACCCATACTCATAGCGCTTTGATTAACATCACATCAATAAGCGCTGTCCTTCCCTATAAAAAAACCGCTGTTAATTAGACATTTTGTACTAGTGATTGTATATTGTTTTTTATATCCAAATAGAACGTAACTATGGTTAAGTTGGTAAGTTAGACGAGTTTTCTTTTGTCGTTTTTCTTCTGAGTTGGGGCTCTGGTATTCGGTGTCGAGTCTGAGTGGGGTTGATACAGTGTGTATCAAGAGACGACTTTGTAATTCAGAAATTTTCTTGATGGTTCATTTTCACTGGCCATATGGATTCTTGATGTCTTGCTAGATATCACTGTTTGGTAGTGCTTAGGGTCGATTCCTAATCTATGTTATCCTCAGGGTGTTTAGGTTAGGTTCACTTGTTTGCCCGAATTTATATGCTTATCACCATTTATATTGCACCTTTCTTCTTTCTCTTACATTGTATACTTTAACAGATCATTGTCTGTCAGATTTATCGGCCTTTCAAAGTATCAGATTAATCTGATCATCGGATTGTTTCCTAATAAAAAATCCAAACAAACAAACCTTATTAATGATTAAATCTCAGACTGAAAAAGGATTATTTTCAACATCATTGCTCTTGATCGATCAAAGTGATCAAAAGCAACGAGTACATTCAAAAAAAATCCACACCTAGCAAGTCTTAGTCAAAGACCGTCCAAAGCTCCACCATAGAGATGGTTAACAAAACCCGACATTAATTATAACACAACTTCATTTTGTAATCAATTACTCCAAACATTAGTTAGACATCAATCCACTATAATATCCATAACAATGATCGAATTTTATCTCTTTAGAGTTTAGGTTATCTTACCTACAAAATGAGAGATGTTTTAATTTAAATTAAATCCAATATGTCCAACATATATATACCTTCAAATGACCTAAACATTACGTGTATATGTCATTTGTTTTCCTTTTCCTTTTCTTGTGAGATATATATCATGATCGATGTCATCGACTTAAAAGGAAAGTTAGTTTAAAATATTAATTAAAATTTAATATTTAATATAACCTTTAATTATTTTTAATAATTATATGTAAATAATAAATAATACTTTAATACTTCATTCGTTCAACATATGTAGTTTTCACGCATATTTTTAAAAATAAATAAAATTATATAAATATTAATAATTTTTTTTGATATTTTAGATAGTTTTTATTATTTTAAAAAACTTGTGTTAGTACTAAATGGCATTTTTATCGAACGAAAGATATTAGAAAAAAACAAAATGAATAGTATTAGACGTCTTTAGGAATGGCAACGGAATTGAGATTTCCTGTTTTTCACGAGGAATCCCACGACGGGGGCGAAGGCGAAGATTTTTAACGGGGATGGGGTGAAATAAGTAACCCATCGTAGGGATGGGTAGTGATATATAGATCCGTTCTCTGTCTCCATTTTGATCGACTTAGTCGCTCTATATTTGGATTGGATATTGTATAATCCATTTAAAAGGTTGACCCTTCCACTCACAAATGTCTCCATATTTCTAAGAGAATTCGAACTTCAAGCATCTTTGCATGAGATGTAACTAGACTTGTCAAACGGATCATTCGGGTCGGGTCACTTCGGGTCCCGGATAAAACGAGTTCCGGGTTTTTCGGGTTGACTAGAACCCGGGTTTGACCGGGTTTCGGGTCAGTTCGGGTCGATTTCGGGTTTGTCGATTTTTTCTTTTTTAAATTAAAAAAAATCATGATTTGATAATTTTGCGATAAATTTTAATTATATATAAAAAATTTAATTATATTTAATTATAAATCAACCGGGTCACCGGGTCGAAACCCGGATTACCCGGAAAATTTCCGGGTTTTCGGGTTCGGGTCGAAAAAAAATTCCGGGTCAAAATTTTCGGATCTTGACCCAAAAAAATCCGGACGGTCGGGTCTGGTTTTCGGGTTGGGTTATGTTTTGACAGGTCTAGATGTAACCCCACAACTACTACACCAACTCCAATCACGAATTTAATGGCTAAATTGATGGAATCCAAATACACCACAAATCTGCACGTCGAAATGGACGTGTAGGATTGCAGTGGACTAATTAATTAAAAAAATATGCTAATTAATTAAAAATGACTGCACATTGAAATTGTTGGGTTTCCCCTCCTATATGGGGGAATAGTCCAATGGACTATTTACCATATGGTTTTTACCATGTGAAGTTTTACCCTCCTCTTTATAAAAGGGGATGCCTTTTCCATTTGGAAAAGTAAGAGAGAGAAAACAAAGAGTGAGAAAGGGAGAAAAGAGAGAGCTTTGGAGAGAATCCCGTATGCCTTTGTTCAGCCCATTTTGAAGTGCCCCGATCGACGACCAAACGACATCCAATTGGGACGATTTTCTGGTATGTTGTTCACCTCATCATAGGCTTCATTTTGTACGGTTGGATCGTCGTTTTGAGCCTCCAATCTCATATCCCCTTTGCTAGTGTCCTCTCTTGGGTTTTGTTGATTTCCACCAATTGGGTGATGAAAATTGGAGATCTGACCAAGCTTGTTGATGTTTGATGATGTTGAATGTCTCTAGCTTTGTCTAGAGAAGATTGTACCCACTTGTTATTGTTGATAGTGTAAGTTTCTGTCTCCCGTGGTTTTTTCCCCGTTTTGGGGTTTCTACGTAAATCTGGTGTTCTTTGTGCTTGGTTATTTTATCTTCTGTTTGTGTCTGATTGTTGGTTTGGGTTGCTTGAGTTTGGCTCTCTAGTTTACAGTTCTTGTCCATCCCGATTCGTGTGTGTTAAAGGGGTTTGTCTGACGTCCCCTTGCTTCCCGGCACAACAGGCTGGTATCAGAGCTTTTGGTTTAGGATGGAGGAAAAGAACAGTTTTCAGGGAATGATTGTTTTGAATTCAGGCAACTACTCAGATTGGAAAATAAAGATGGAAGATCTTTTGTATGTGAAAGATCTGTATGAGCCGATTGTGCACAAAGAGATTCCAACGGGTGTCGTTGATGTTGAATGGAAGATTCTGAATCGAAAAGCGGTAGCTACGATTAGACAATTTGTTGATGTGAGTGTGCTCCAGCATATTGCCAATGACACGAATGCTTATGAGTTATGGTATAAGCTTGAGGGGATGTATGAGAGGAAGAACGCTCTCAACAAGGCGTCATTGATGAGAAAGCTTGTGAAATTGGAGTACAAAGATGGTGAGAGCATTGTTGTGCATTTGAGCACATTTCAGGGCATTGTGAATCAGTTGGCTTCTGCGAAGATGTCGTTAGATGATGAGTTGCAGGCTCTACTACTACTCTCCTCATTGCCGGATAGTTGGGATACACTTGTCGTGTCACTTAGTAATTCCGCTCCAGAAGGCAAGCTGACTATGGAATGTGTGAAAGCTAGTCTTTTGAACGAAGAGACTAGAAGGAAGGAGATGGGTGTCTCCTCACAGTCAGAGGCTAATGTGATGCAGGGTTCTGGTAACAACAGAGGAAGGAGTAAGCAACGACAGCAGCAGAACAGAGACAAGTCCAAAGGGAGATCGAAGTCTAGAAGCTAGTACATTTGCTATTATTGTGAGAAGCCGGGTCACATTCAAAAGTATTTCCGAAAGTTCAAGAGGGACAAAGGCAAAGAACCTGAGAAGTCAGAGACGTTGAGAAATCAAGAAGATAAAGACACTGTTGCTTTTACAATCAGTGATGAAATTGTGGAGTTGTTTGTGGCGGTTGATGAAGGTTCCTTGAATCTTACAAGTGATTAGTGCACTTGGATTGTTGATTCAGTTGCTTCATATCACATTACTCCACACAAGGAGTACTTCTCGTCTTACACTTGTGGAGATTTTGGCCGTGTGAGGATGGGAAATGATGGCGTGTCCAATGTTGTTGGCATGGGCACAGTTTGTTTGTTGACATCTACTGGTTGCAGTTTGATTTTGAGAAATGTTCGCCATGTTCCTGATATCAGATTGAATTTGATATCTTCTGGGATACTTGATAATGATGAGTATGCTCAAAATGCACAAGGCGGTGTTTGGAAGTGCTCCAAGGGAAACTTGATTGTAGCCCGGGCAAAGAAGCAGAATACCATGTATGTGATGCAAGCCAAGATTTGCAGAGAAGAAGCAAATGTGATTGATGATGGTGTCGGAGAGCTATGGCACAAGCGGCTTGGACACATGAGCGAGCGGGGTTTGCAAATGCTTTCCAAGAAGGACATTCTCCCGGATATGCAAGGTATTTCTCTCAAACCTTGTGTTGATTGCCTAGCTGGAAAGCAACGTCGAGTAGCATTTCATACTCGACCTCCATCTAGAAGAAAGCATGCATTAGATCTTGTTCATACTGATGTGTGCTCTATGGATTGCAAGTCAAATGGTGGTGCGCAATATTTTGTCACTTTTATTGATGATTATTCTAGAAAATTGTGGGCTTTTGTGTTGAAAAGCAAAGATCAGGTTCTAACAGTTTTCAAGGAGTTCCAAGCCAGAGTTGAACGAGAGACTGGTTTGAAGTTGAAGTGTGTCAGATCAGATAATGGTGGAGAGTACAGGGGTCCGTTTGAGCAGTATTGCAAGAGTCAGGGCATCAGGCTTGAGAAAACAGTTCCAAAGACGCCACAGCTGAATGGGCTTGCAGAGAGGATGAACAGAACCATAGCAGAAAGAGTCAGAAGTATGTTGTCGACTGCAAAGCTGCCAAAGTCCTATTGGGCGGAGGCAATGTTGACTGCTGTGTATCTCATCAACTGCTCGCCTTCAGTTCCTCTTGATGGTGATGTTCCACAGAGGGTTTGGACTGGGAGAGATGTTTCCTTCCAGCATTTGAGAGTCTTTGGATGCCTAGCATATGTTCATGTTGCTAGAGATCAGAGATCCAAGCTTGATAGCAAGACAAAGCCATGCATCTTCCTAGGGTACTCAGAGGATGAATTTGGGTACAGATTGTCGGATCTTACAGACAAGAAAGTGGTCAGAAGCAGAGATGTTGTGTTCATGGAAGACAAGACTATTGATGACTGGAAGCTCCAGCGACCGTCGTCTTCCTCTCCTGCTCCAGTCACATTTGATCCCGTTTTTCCTCAAGTTGTGCAGAGAAGTTCAGTTCAGAATCAGCAGGAAGGTGAGCATGATGATGATGATGTTGATCCACCAGAAGTTCCACAACCTCAACAAGAGGAGCCCCCTATCCAACCTGAAGTTGAGTTGAGAAGATCCACCAGAGAGAGGCAGACTTCCTCACGATACTCAACCAGGGATTATGTGTTGTTGACTGATTCAGGAGAGCCTGAATGCTATGAGGAAGCTATGTCAGATGTGCATCAGAAGGAGTGGTACAATGCCATGCAGGATGAGATGAGTTCCTTGCATGAGAACCACACCTATGACTTGGTGAAATTGCCTAAGGGCAAGAAAGCCCTCAAGAACAAATGGGTTTTTCGTTTGAAGTCTGGAGAAGATGGTACACCTCTCAGGTTCAAAGCCAGAGTTGTGGTGAAGGGTTTTGAGCAGAAAAAGGGTGTAGATTTCGATGAAATTTTCTCTCCAGTTGTGAAGATGTCATCCATCCGGGTTGTTCTAGGCATGGCTGCTAGCATGGACCTAGAGGTCGAGCAGCTTGATGTGAAAACCGCCTTCCTTCATGGTGATTTGGAAGAAGAAATCTACATGGAGCAACCTGAAGGTTTTGAAGTCAAGGAAAAAGAGAAGATGGTTTGTCGTCTCAGAAAGAGCTTGTATGGTTTGAAACAAGTGCCTCGACAATGGTACAAGAAGTTCGAGTCTTTTATGATCGACCACAAATTCCACAAGACACATGCCGACCACTGCGTGTTTGTGAAGAATTATGCTGAAGGTGACTTTCTGATTCTCTTACTTTATGTGGATGATATGCTTATTGTTGGTCGGGATACCAACAAGATTGCTAGTTTGAAAATTGCATTGAAGAAGTCCTTTGCTATGAAGGACCTTGGCCCTGCAAGAAACATTTTGGGTATGCAGATTACCCGTGATAGAAAGAATCAAAAGTTGTGGATATCACAAGAAAGATACATTGAGAAGGTGATGCAAAGATTCAACATGGACAAGGCTAAACCCGTGAGTTCTCCACTTGCAGTGAACATGAAGCTGAGTTCTGATCAGTGTCCTACAAGTGAGAAAGAGAAACAGGAGATGAAGAAGGTGCCTTATGCTTCAGCCGTTGGTAGTCTGATGTATGCCATGGTTTGCACTAGGCCAGACATCGCCTATGGAGTTGGGGTTATCAGCAGGTTCATGAGTAATCCTGGAAAGGAGCATTGGGCTGCAGTGAAATGGATTCTCGAGTATCTCAGAGGCACTTCGAGAGCGTGTTTGTGCTTTGGTCCGGGAAAACCTATGCTTGATGGTTTTACAGATGCAAACATGTCAGACAATATTGATACGAGCCGATCCACATCTGGATATCTGATTACATTCGCAGGGGGAGCAGTCTCATGGCAATCGAGACTGCAGAAGTGTGTTGCTTTGTCAACGACAGAAGCAGGGTATATGGCTGCAGTTGAAGCTGGTAAGGAGTTGATATGGATGAGAGACTTCCTAGAGGAGTTGGGAGTGGAGCAAGCTAGCTACCCACTCTATTGTGACAATCAGAGTGCCATCCACCTTGCCAAGAACGCTGCCTACCATTCTCGAACCAAGCACATCCGAAGAAGGTATCATTGGCTTCGAGAAAGAGTAGAAGATGAAGATTTTGAGCTCATGAAGATCCATACAAATGACAACGGATCAGATATGCTGATAAAGACTTTGTCAAAGGAGAAGCTCATCAAGTGCCGCTCAAAGGCGGGCTTGCTCGAGCCCCCCATATAGGATTGAGGGGGAGCTATGTTGGGTTTCCCTCCTATATGGGGGAAGAGTCCAATGGACTATTTACCATATGGTTTTTACCATGTGAAGTTTTACCCTCCTCTTTATAAAAGGGGATGCCTTTTCCATTTGGAAAAGTAAGAGAGAGAAAACAAAGAGTGAGAAAGGGAGAAA
The DNA here is from genome assembly GCA_037127255.1 of Persicaria tinctoria. Lineage (NCBI taxonomy): Eukaryota > Viridiplantae > Streptophyta > Magnoliopsida > Caryophyllales > Polygonaceae > Persicaria > Persicaria tinctoria. The sequence goes on along the minus strand of JBANSL010000016.1, from coordinate 4,135,611 downwards.
AGAGAGAGCTTTGGAGAGAATCCCGTATGCCCTTTTTCAGCCCATTTTGAAGTGCTCCGATTGACGACCAAACGACCTCCGATTGGGACGATTTTCTGGTATGTTGTTCACCTCATCATAGGCTTAATTTTGTACGGTTGGATCGTCGTTTTGAGCCTCCAATCTCATATCCCCTTTGCTAGTGTCCTCTCTTGGGTTTTGTTGATTTCCACCAATTGGGTGATGAAAATTGGAGATCTGGCCAAGCTTGTTGATGCTTGATGATGTTGTATGCCTCTAGCTTTGTCTAGAGAAGATTGTACCCACTTGTTATTGTTGATAGTGGAAGTTTTTGTCTCCCGTGGTTTTTTCCCCGTTTTGGGGTTTCTACGTAAATCTGGTGTTCTTTGTGCTTGGTTATTTTATCTTCTGTTTGTGTCTGATTGTTGGTTTGGGTTGCTTGAGTTTGGCTCTCTGGTTTACAGTTTTTGTCCATCCCGATTCGTGTGTGTTAAAGGGGTTTGTCTGACGTCCTCTTACTTCCCGGCACAACAGAAATAGACGTGTATTTAAAAAGGAGGATTTGCGATGTATCTAACAAACCTTAAACTATTATATTTTGATTTTGCAATTAGAAGTAGAGATATAGTGTAGTCACTTTTAGACTAAATGGTCGTTCCTTCATTTAAGCATTATTCATTTAAGCAATCCTACTTTAATGCGAATATGTAACTGCACCCGCTCTAAAACTGGTGGCGCCCGCATTCTCTTACCGCCCTCCTCCTACATTACTCCGTATTTCATAATTCTATATTTAATGTATTGTACAAAATACAAAATATATCCCACACTAATCTTCAAATTTTTGTTATATATTAATCTTTAAGATGGGTTTTAATATTTTATTTCCTCTTTAGATTTGAATATATATGTCAAGTTAGAAAAACGGAAAAAATCCCTTAAATGGTTATGGGGCTACATTCCATGTCTCGAGGTTCGAAGTTCGAATCCCCGTGGAAACAGAGAGACGCTTGTGAGTGGGAGGGTCAACCCCTTAAATGGATCTACAGTAATCCGATCCAGATGTAGAGTGGGTTAGCCAACTTGAACTGGAAAGGATAAAAAAAAGAGAAAAACGGAAAAACCCTTTGTTTAAGTGATTTATGTTGTTTCTCAAATTTGAGAGAATAAAATTTCCTAATTACGGCAAAATAGTTGAACAGGGACACGTGGGGTAACGGCAGAAGATACGTGGCGGGGAAAGTGACATGCAAGCACGTGCAGGCCATGATTATCCTCATCCCCATCATCTATATTTATAATTTATATACTGTAGAATAGAGTATAGTGGTAATTGTATAAAATGGATGATGTGTCTCTGCAGGGCCAATAGTAGTACACGTACAAGCATCATCCACTAATTCCCCCCTTTTTTTTTACTATACTCCGTACTTTATAAATCACTCTAAACTGAACCACTTTTGATTGTTTATTTAATTGCTATCATCCAAATCCAATTTCCACATTATTTGTTTACGTACAATACTATACTATTAAACCTCACCTAGATGAGTTACCAATTATGGACATACTTAACTCTATCTATTTTAATAATGAGACTTCGTGTTGGCGTTCTGCTTTCTCGTGTTCTCACTATTCACTTATCATTTTAGAATCTTCTATGGTGTTTTTTTCCAAGGGTTACGAGATTTTCGTTTAATTGTTTTCTTTAGTTTTTTTTTATTGTATAATAACAGTCACTTTATTTGGTATTTCTTACCTGTATAAAAAAAATTAATTTTATATTTTATATTTTAATGATATATGAAAAGGAGGCAAAAAGAGTAATACTTATTTATTGATTTTTCTATGCTATATCTTTGGGTAGGATAAGAGTTCGAATTCAAAAATATTTTTCAAACTTTAATAGTTTAGTTTTTATTTTAGTTAGATTAATTTCTAGGGTATGTTATTTGTTTGGTAGAGAATTTTTTCCGATTTAGATTTTTATCTTATATCATAAAGACATATAATATATAGAAAGATCGTTTATATATTAATTTTTTTTTAATAGAAATAAATCAATAATTAAGAGATAAAAGCTTATAGGATATATGTTAGTGCTAAATTTACACTCATTCTAAAACATATAGTTTTAAAAAGGACTAAAAAGCCGAAAATTTATTCAGATTCTAAAGTGATTCATACATGAAAATTTTGGACATCTCAAAGATGAATTTCATAGAAGATACAAATCCAACATAAATGTTCTTGATTAACCCTATATCAGAATATAATATTAAACACATTAATTTTGTATAAATAAAGAGGCCAACTCTCAATGGAGCTAATCCAAAAATGTATATGGGTAGGGATCCTTATCCATCCTTATCTGGGGCAAATCTACAACTAATAGGCAGTGGTACTGTGGTCTGTGGTAGTTGTCCCTTTGTATTTATCCTGTCCCTATAACATTACTCATTTATTTATTCAGCTAAACTCAATTGCTTTTAAACTACTGTGAAACTAAAGATCTTTGTACTTTCTTTCCCTTGGAAAAAAATGAATCAAAACTTCTAATACCCAATAAGCAATTCAGCTTTTAGCTCTATAGTAAACATCAAACTTGAAATAACTGATATGGATGACTTCAGGGATGGGCAAACTCAGAACAACAACAACAAAGAACCCCAAGCTCGCTCTGCAAGAGCTAGAAAAAGGGTAATATAGTGACCTCTACCCGTAGGTACAAACAAACTAAACTTTGATGGTGTCTTTTCTTCTTCTTTGAAAGGCTTATTTAGATATATCATAAGAAACCATATAGGCAAATCAATTTTTTGTGACGCGAGCTCATCCTCTATTTTATCAGTCACTGGTGTAGAGGGTATGGGCCTCTGGATTGGTATCAACGCCGCATGAGAACTCAACATCACCAATCTGATAATTGAGGAGGGCAACCTAACCATCATTAACTGCCTCAAGGGTTGTTGGAAACCTCTGGGTGAGGCTGTTGGAAACCTCTGGGCGGCTCGGAAATAATTGTCGCAGATAGTCTAGTCTCCCTTGGTTTCTTCAATACATTTGAGATTCGTCATGTCCTTAGGGAGACATTTGAGTTTCGTCATATCCTTAGGGAGGCTAACCAAGTTGCAGATCGACTCTCGCACCTCAATTTCGCCTTCTCTGGCTCCACGACACCTGACGATTATTTGGTTCTTGATTTCATCCGTTTGAATGCGCTTGGCATATAAGGCTGTCTTATTGCCAATTTATTTCCGGTTCAAAAAAAAAAAAAAACTTATTTCCGTAAATGGATACCGAACGACCCTTCGCTATTTAACCTAATTACAGGATATAAATTATCACTTTAAGGAATACGGTTTCGAAACCAAGAAAAACCAAATCAGCTAGTATATATCATCACATTCACCACTATGTTACACAGAATGGTCAGTTTTCATCCCCATGCTTCAGATGCTAACTTCCTTACCACATACATCTCTTTGGGTAAGTTTGAAGCTACATAACTGTCATAACAGCATTCGGAGCATCACAGAGCTAACAGCTAACAGATAAAAACCAAGCTAATACAGCTAGCAAAATATTTTGTTACTCACTATATACATGCCCAAAGGGCCCATCATTTTTTTTTTATTTTTTTTTTCAGGCCCTTCATTTTCCTTGATACAGATAGATGCAAAGTAAAGCATGTTTAACAAAGATGATTACGAGATACTATCCCTAACATATATCATGCCTCCCCTCTTGATCCCATCTCAAGGAGATGGAATCCGAGGGAACACGAAAAAGAATCCACTTCGACAACAAGCCCTAGACGAAGCTCAATGAGACATAGGGTCTTGATTGCGGTTATCTCGGTATGAACATGTCAAATCTGGAGGAGGAACTATGACCAGCATCGCAGTTTGAGCTGGGATTCGTTCAGTGGCCGAATGAATTGTGCACTCGGCCTTGTTCCCTTTGTTCGAATGCAATGATCCCTCAGCTGTTCTTTCTCGGAATCATGTCAAGGAAGTGGCTAAAGACAGCTCATGAAGCTCGGTGAGCATCCAATCCTCTCCGGTTTGACCACCAAGAACGATGGCCCTTGTCCCGCCGACTACACATGTGCTATGACCCCAAGCGAACCTTGGAGGCCGCCCGGGTACATTCAGTACCCTCCATGTTGGTTTCTCCTCGGTGGGATCGAGTAGATACACCTGTGAAGCAGAATGAAGACCAGCAACAGATCCACCAAAGATGAGGATTCTCCCACCGGCGAGACTCACTGCAACGTGATCAAGTCTGGGAGGAGGAGCAATGCCCCCCAGGTTTCCAGCGCCAGGCATTCCGTTTCCGGTTACACTCCTCCAGCAGGGCTCTTCTTCGCTGAAATCGATGGTGTAAACATCACTTGACCGGAAACGGAGAGGCCCACTTTTAGCCAGTCCTCCAAACATAAGGATTTTTCTACCACCGTAGACAGACAACGTGTGACCCAACCGAGAAGGTGGAGACCATGCCACAGGGACTTCTCTCCAGATAGGCTTTTCCATTGAGATATCCAGCAAGAAAGTGTCACTGAGAAGAACCCCGGAATCAGCACACCCACCCGAAACTATGAGCTTTGTCCCGTCAAGGATGCAGGAGCTGTGCCATGACCTAGGAAGTGGAGGGGCCAAGCCAGAGATTTCCCGCCAAGTGGGTTGTTTGGCATCCAAATCCAGGACGAAAACGTCATTCAAGAGACCCTGCCTTCCACACCCTCCAAACACAACCAAGTTGGAACCATTCATACAAGACAAAGTGTGACCCCAGCGCCCGGGAGGAGGAGAGCCTACTTTAATATGCCTCCACTCTAGGTTACTAGAGTTCAAATCAAGAACAAAAGTATCATTCATAGGCTGCATGTTGACACCTTCACCGCCAAACAGTACAACCCGGTTCCCAACTGCACAAGCACTGAAGTTGCATCTTGAAGGTTCAACTACACCGCCAACGGTTAGTTTCCTCCATGCAGCTGCTTCCAGCGTCGTAAGTTCTCTTGCCAGCCGGCCCCAGCCAAGTCGTTTAGCTCCTGGAACAGTCTCCAAAACACGGGTTGTTTCACTACCCCATGCATTTTGACACACAATTCTCCAAAGATCCTCATTTTTTGTTAGTTCATACAGCCGAGTACACACAGAGCCAACTGCAGCGAGGTCTCTAGGTGTCAAGCATGAAAGTATTCTTGCAGACAGGACTTCATCACTCAACTGAAATAGCCCACAAACCCCACGGCAAACATTTCGTTCTGCAGCCTCAAGAGCTTGGAGAGAAGAAAAGCCAAAGAACTGTTCAGATGATCTCGCCGGTTCTTTCAAAGAGAAACCAGGCAGTGGGCCCAGATCAATATTTGTTTCTGAGAAGAACTGGATCCCGATCACATGAGTGATGTTTTCATCATCTCCAAATATAGGCGTCAACCGCAATCTATTCATTAAGGGAGAACCATCCTTCCTAAAGTTTAGCAACTCACCTTGGAACTCGATGCCATCTTCAAGGCACCTCCTTATATCTGCAACAACAGCGGAGTCCACTAATGGGTGCCTTCGTTTAGCAAAGGGGCCTCTACATTGCAGGAACCGACTAGAATACACAATAGTAAGGCAATGGAGTTATTCATAGGCTCATAGCTTGTTATATATATGTGATCAAGCAACATATTGGGCAAAGTGATGAAGGAGAAAGCATAGTATAATAAAGGGAAACGGTCAAACAGAGTAGGCCTTCCTTTGATCAAATTAATGAGTAGTAGAAAATCAAATAGTAAGTGGAGCAGTAAAATGCAGCAGGCCCAGGAAGATCAATGAGCTTCATAAAGGCATAGGTCAGAAAGAGACAAAAACCAACTTACAGAACTAGAGACATCTCATATCAGAAGTGCTTCTATATGGCTTAAGAAACAGACCCTCTCTTTAATAAACCAAGATTAATCATAGCAATGAGTGAACAGACACAAGTCCCTCAGATGCCCTTGATTGGACACATCAGCAATTCAGCACTTCCACTGATCTTAGCCCCTTAGCATGTATCTCATTTTGGTTTTTCTAGTTACAGTGTCAGTGTTTCATGTTTTCTTCCTCAGGGACCAAAACAACCTCCTCCAAAACAGCTGCATTCAAAGATCGCTTTTCTTCTATGTAGGTACCCAATTATATAATGTGTTTAGGAATAGATAAAATTAAGTACATTAGATGAACATATCGATTCAAATAAACCTAAACCCTCCCAAGGTCCAGTAGCTAATATAAATAAACGTTCCATATCAGAATACCCCTAGATCCAACTAACTAATCAGGTGGATGGAAAAGCCTCCCAGATAATAGCATTATCAGTAAAATACATCTATGATGAACAACCTACACCAACTATAGACAAGCAAAACCCTAACAGGACGTCATTTTCCATTCTAATTCAACTCAGTCACTTCAAAGTACCTTGCTTTTGACTTTTCTAAATTATGACTAAAGTTGATCCATCAATTTTCTTGAAAAGTAATTTTCATTATGTAGAAATGAGCCCATCTGAGAAGGCAAATTTTAGATCTGGGTTAAACTCAATCAAAGGTTGTAAGCCGTATCCATGCTTATTTTGCCAAGCACTTATCAAGTCAAAGTTATTCTCAACCTGATTACCTGAGGGCCCTTCATAAACAACCATTTCAATGTTATTTCAGGGACAACGTCAAGCGCATTGATCCTCTCTGGACCAACTGGAAGTTTTGGAGAGGAGAGTATCAACAGAATGAGGAACAAAGTAATTCTTAAGAGTATTCTTGAACTTTCTTTATCATCAAGCCAAAAATGTAAGACGGCTAGAGTAATGTCATAATGGAGGGTTTCTACTAAAGCGAAACCTTAAGAACCTCTTGCAATTTTCATCATCTTACTAAAACGCCAGGCACAAAGGAAAACCTTAAGAACCTCCATCACTCCATAAACCCTTTAAGATCCATCTCTTTAGCCACACAACCCTTAATCACCGGAAAAATCTTCATAAGCCATTTTATAATGAATCTTAACCACTACTTGACAGGATCTTTTAATTTTACAGCCATGGCTGCATCAGAAACTACTTACCTAGTCAAAAGGCAATGTTATGCAGGCGTAGTGTATGTCAAACATGCTAATCAAAATCCGAACACTTAATTAGCAATCTTTATATAGGATAGCTTTAAGCTAACACGAATTTACACTATTGCTATGCAACTGATGTCAACTGTTAACATATAATATACCAATAATCTTACCAAAAGGTAGTAATATCATCAGGAATGAAAGTTTTACCTCTGCGTAAGTAAAAAAATTAACAATGCCCTTATTATCTTAACCTCTTCAAGCCTCCTATGCATACAAGCTTTGTTATTACCAAAAATAAATAGAATTCTAGAAAAAAGCACAAGCATGACATGTCCAGGGCGTTTCTGAAAGTCCCAACTCCCATTCCTTGAGACATTATCCTCTGTAGTAGCTAGTGCCTCTTTTTAGCCACTCCCACCCAAACCCAAAATCCTTTCTACCAGCACCAGCAAAAGGAACCCGACAAGCTTTAATCAACAAACCAAAACTCCCTACACAGTACCTAGGCACTCCATTCAAAGCAGCAAAGTAATCAAATTGCAAAAATTGCCATCTGAGAAAGGAATCCCAGTAGATGGTCTCAAGGGCATCTTTGTGTCATTTGCAAATACACTCAAAATCCAGCCATTAAGATATGAACGTAATTAACATGGAGCCAACACTCAAGAGCACAGAGCTTGACTGGAGCGACCACTAGTTCTAAGATTGATAGTAAGAAAAACTGAATAACTACAAGTAGCCAAAAACAACAATTTAAAAAAACCTGAGAATCTAAAGCATGCAACTAGGTTCTTAATCACACATAGAGACCAAGAAATCAACAAAAAAATAAGAATCTAAATCACGCAACTAGGTTCTTAATCCCCAAGGTGAACAATCCATTGGCATGCTGTAACACACTAACAAAAATAACTTCTTTGGGGGTCTAATGAGTGCTTCAGCCCCAAAAGTCTAATGACATACATACATGGTTTAGAAAAGGCAGGCCTCTTTTTTACATGAGTAGCACTATCAACTTTCTTTAAACTCATCTACTCGTCTAAAATCATCCTCCGTCCCTTTTTTCTATTTCTGGTTCGAATTAATTCAATCTTTCAGCTACAGTTAAAAAAAAAAAAACTGGCCCAGACCAGCCAAATCAAAAGAGAACAATTCATAAAGAAGAAGTACCACATGAAACCAAGATAATTCAAAATTTTCATCGGGATAAGTAACTTGATGATAAGATCAACTACAAGTGGAAAGTAACCAAGAATTCAACAAAACCTAGGAATCTCAATCTTTTTTGAGCTCAAAGGCTAGAGCTAATCACTCATGATCCCGAAAATTCAGGGCTCCTTTTGAGCTGGACAACACTTTCATCCTTGTTAGGCTCATCTTAATCGATCCACATTTTCGGCATACTATTCTGAGCCCATCCCACTCTATGATTTATCCCCTTCTCATTTCTGGTTAGAGTAAGCTATTCACTTATTCTTACTTGTCTACTTTAAAATACAACCAAAAAGGCAAAAACAGCAATAATTAAAGGGGGTAAAAAGGTACAGAATTCATAGAGAGGAAGTACCAGTTGCGGCCGAGAACCTCTTCAGCTCGATACCCGGTGACCATTTCGAAAACGGTGTTACAATAGATGATCGGATGATCGGGCTCCAACGCATCAGTAACGACGAACCCACACGGCCTCGATTGCAACAAACTCTCAACGGGAAACGGGATTGGCCCTCCATCGTTGAGAAGAAACCCACCCTCTTCATCTCCACTACCTTCCGAATTGCTATCCCACTCCATCATCTTGAAACCTAGCCTTATCAAATTCGACCCTTATCTCTTCAACCCATTTCACCTCGAACCCTAAATACCCTAAATCAAACCTAGCAACGCCAATTAAAGCCAAGAAATGCCCCAATTTGAGGGCGCAACCACGAGAGACGAGCTAGGGTTAGGGTTTGTGTACTGGGGAACTCCTAGCTGATTACCAACAGCGATCAGATCGATCAATTCGCAGCAGGGAGAGATAAACTCGTGGGTGGTGGCGGTGATTGCTGGTCTTCGGGATGATGACAGCGCCTTTGACAGTATCTGGACAATTCAGGGGATTCTGGAAGTTTGTGGGGAATCGAAAAATCTAGATTGGGGAAGAAGGGATAAAATATCAAGCGAGGGCGATTTGGGGGTGTGGACGGAGGAGTTGCGCTTTGTGCACACGCGAACTTTTCTACCTCGCTGTTTTGTGAGTGCTTGTTTGTTGGGCCAACTAATTCGGCCCATTTAGCTTCACGCCGATCGAAGTACATAGAAAGGAGAAAGATGAAGTTGGGCCAAACTAATTCGGCCCATTTATCTGATTTAGACCAAACTATGATGGGCTGGCCCATGTCATCTCCTTGGATTAGGCCTCTCAATTTGGGGGTTGTTATGTTACCTTACAAGTGTATAAAAAAAATTTCATATATCCTAGATAATGTCCAATATATTACTCAATTAAGGTGTTGGGGATTATCTCCAACAACTTCTTCAAAAAATTTCTAAAATAGGAAAACAAAATCCATATTCTTTATACTATTTGTGCTTCAAGTCAAATAGCTTTCCCATTTTTGAAATTTTGAAAAATATTGTAGATTTTGGAAAATATTTGTGCTTCAAGTCGAAAAGCTTTTCCTATCTTAAGAAAAGATAAAATATATATAAAAATTCCTAAATTACCTAAAAATAGAAAATCCGAATTTAATCATAAAAATCCTCCTACATAAAAAAAATTACTTAAAATTTCTAAAATGGATAATCTATTACGGGTGCTCTAATATTTGTAGAAGATAAGAGTCCATTTACATGACCATTAATTATAATTATAATTTATAATATATATAATTAAAGGTCAAACAAACGTCATCCTTGACGATCACATGAGTCGTTTCTTGAAAGTTGTATGCATGAAGCTTGGTATATGCATGACCGTAGGCGTATGGAAGCTATGACAATTGACAAATCCCAAAGAGAGAGGAGAAAAAAAAACACTCAATTAATTTGATTCAATTCATTTTGTTTGAAGTGAAGTCAAAGTTGTACATGCCTATATACAAAACGTGCCAGACTTTCTATTTACATGAAATCTATGAATCTATCCCAACAACCACCAAAATTTTTATAAGACAATCTTATCAACTCGGTGCCAAACTGTCAATAATATATATATATTTTCCTGATTAAAACGGGTTGAAAATAGATCTCATGTCCAAGTTAGATTGTGGAGGTGAAGCATATTAGTAGGAAGGCCAACTCAATGATGTAGAGAAGTCATACAACTATCCAAGATGTCTTTCTCTTTCCCCATATTGTACCTTGTTTTTTTACCATGCACCTTTTTATTATTGAAGAGACTATTATATACCATCTCTATTCTAAATTAGATATCATTTTCATTTTTAATACATTTTTTAAGAAATTAAAAAGTACATAAATATTAATTTTTTTTAGTTTTATATTTATTAATGATATGTGTGAATTATGAAATAAATTATATTAAAATTTATTTAAAAAAAATTATATACATAGTTTTTAACTTATTAAAAAATGTGTTGAAAAGTAAAAAAAAATAAAAATACTACGTACATTGTTAAAAAAATAGTTTTAAATTTAAATTTATTTTTTTTTTTGGGGGGGGGGGGGGGGGGTCTTTTTAAAATCCTTTAAACACTATCCATTGAAAAAAAAAATCACTATCCTTTCTTGCTTAACAGTTAACAATATGATATTTTGATAAGATTGAATCTTTGGCTTAAATGACTTAAATGATAAAAATATTGGCTTAACAAAGAAGGTATGATTTGAGTGCCACTTCCCATATATTCCACCATACTCCAAATGGTAGTGATTCCCAAATCACAGTCAAATCTCCGTAGCTTTTTTTAACAGATTTTAAAGATTCTTTATCTCTTCATATATATGTTTATCTGAAATTTAATTGGGCCCAATTTTCTCAATTTAATTGATCAAAATCGGATCCTTATTCTCTGAATTTTCCCTTGTTCCAAACCTCGAGAATTTATCCCTTCAATTTCACCTTTTTATCTTTTTTTTTTCCCCCTTTTGCGAGTGGAGGCTAATTCAATCATTCAATTGATTTCAAGGTGATGCATACATGTTGTATGTTCCTCGTATAATATTTACTGAGACCAAAAACTGGATGTTACATGCACTGACATTTCCTTGTGGAGTTTCCCTCTCATATATATATACCCATATATAGTATCTAATTTATATTTTTCGAAACAACTTTTTAAATATATACGTATTTAATTATAATCTATATTTTCTTTTCATCTCTAAGGATGAGATTTATTTCGGAAAATGTTCTTGGATGTTTGGCGGTGTGGGATGGTGGAAATTTGAGGGTGGAATGAGGTAGACATAGCCGATGGCTAGTCTCTGCTAGACCGTCAACCAATAGCATGCATCCTAACAAATGTAGATATTGAATTCTCTGTCCTAAAGCAGAAATGACGTCCCAACAGTTTGGCAAATCCTGACATCACATTCTGTGCACCTGTCAATCTGGTTGTTGTTGGCTCGTATTGTGATTAGTTATATCAGTCATTTTCATGTATGTTTTATATTTTCTTGTTATTTTTGTCATGACAGCTGATCCATTTGCTATTTATTCTGCTTATTAATTCACCATACACATATTTATATGATACTTCAAATTTTACCATTATAAAAAAATACTCCCTATGTTTCCTAACAAGTGATTTTTTACTATTCATACATGTATTTTAAGGTGATAAAAACAAAATAAAATAATTTTTTTGATAAACTTATACTTATTAATAATAAATATAATATTATTTAAAAATTAACTAAAATTTTAATTGTTTTATATAGTTTTTATCCTCCTAAAATAGGTTTTAACTTTAAAAAGTCACTTATGTGAGTAATGATTACAATTCATACTCTCGGTATCAATTATAAACCCACTTTGTATTTGTAGGTAGCTCGGATCAATGGCGGAGCCAGGATGAAATCCAGGGGGTGCTAAAAAAATTCGTAAAATATTAACTTTTTTTTTAAATAATTACAAACTTATTATTAATAAGTTTGTAATTATTAAAAAAATTAATATTTTATATAGTTTTTAACTCCTAAAAAAACGTGCATGAATAGTAAAAGCCTGAATAATAAAAGTCCATGTATTTTTGGACGGAAGGAGTAATATAATAAAACAAATAAAAAGTGAAGAGATTGAGATTTGAACCCAAGAGTCAACCATTAATTGCCCTTCCTTCCTCTTTACCATTTGAGCTAGATAGTAATTATGTTTCAAAAATCACTTTAAAATATTATATTATCTTAAATTTACTAAATATATGTAAAAAAACTTGTATTGTTTTCCGGCCAGCTCTGTCCCTGGCTCGGATGTGTCCAAGTGGCAAGTGCCCTTTAATTAAGAGTGATAAATAATAGTATTAGTAATCTATTATGTACTCATCTCTTCCAAAACTATACGTAATGTATAGTAATTTCACATGATTAATACTAGGTCTTTAATTTGACCTTATTGATACATCTATTAGTTAAATTGTATAGTCTAATAATATCCCTCTATGAAGGGAATTTATGTCCACAAATTCATGAAAGAGATGAAGAAAATTATTTTTTGGGTGTTAGCTTTAATCATGTCACCACTACGACCTAGAGGATGTCTCCAAAACTTAGGCCACTAGCTTACTTATATTTTTTAATATATTTTCATTATTTTGGGCGTGAGTTTATCTTTTTGTTTTTATTGCAGGAAATAAAGTCATTTTTTTATGGCTTTAATTTTTTTATTTTTTTAAAATGGTTTAAAGTTTTTTTTATCAGTAAGAATTTGAGATATCAGAAGCAAAACCTTTAATAACTGAATCAACCGGAAATTATATCTTTTATTCTACCGCAATAGTTGTTTTTTTCAAATTATTTTCTTGAATTTTAAGAATATTGACAGTTAAATATATTTTTATCTTTTCAATTACTTATTCTACTTGTTACTTTATTGAAAAACAGTTAAGGGTAAATTAGCAAAGTCAATATTAAAAAACACACTGAAATAATAAAACAAGATAAGAAGTGGGTAATTTTGCTTTGAAATTAACTATATTTTCCATTCTAGCTAGTCCAAATTGATCAGCGATTTCTTCAAAGAGTTGTTGATTGCTCCATTTTTCATAAGTCGTAATCCCGTGTTATCTTAGTTTAGACATAAAGAAGGCACACACAAGAAAAAAAAAACCTAAAAAGAAAAAAAAAATCTAATTACAATGTCTTATGATCCTAAGCGAAGTCTCGTATGATGAAACTTCAGCCGGATTTGTAGCTCCTGAAGCCATTGGCGTCGCTCTCATATGTGGTTTGTAGGTCACCAAAATTTAGGAAAAAAGAAAAGAAAAGGAATATAGGTAGTAAGAATCGCTGACTCTAGATACCATTTGTTATGATCCTAAGTCGGATCTTTGCGAGATTGAAGAGAAAGGGAGAGAGATTGAGGTAGGAGATGAAAATGATAGAGGAAGAAGAAGATCCCATAAGAGAAGGGAGAGATAGAACGAGAGAGAAATTATATGAGAAAGTACAAAGTAAGTATTTGATTATTCCTTTCATGACCAATTACAAGGTATAAGGGTATATTTATACCATGAACTACCCTAATCCAATATAATACCTAATATATGAGATCATAACACAATGTGGATTAATATATCGAAAAAGGGATAAATTTCTTTCAGAAAAAAACCCGTCCTTTGATTTATTTTATTTTTCTTGTCAAAACTAGTGATTTAACTCATCTTGTATCGAGTAGGCCCTAGTTTTTTTTTTTTTTTTTGTGATACAGGTAAGGAGATGAGGCTAGTCTAAAGAGCGTCCTTGCGGATAAGAATACAGAGATTTCTATCTAGGTGAGCATCTGGTGAGTCGGTCTGGAAGAGACGAGAGATGTGGTCGATGCATAATCTCCTAGAATAAATGCGAGAGGCTAACATGCTGAAAGGACCGGAACAGTAAGAGAATGTCCATTGTGAGCATCTCAATTTCTCATGGACAGAACCAATATCCTTTAATTGCGTTGATCACGATAAAACTATCGCTTTCAATGTGGATATCAGACAAACTCAACTCCTCCTTCAACCATCTGTATGCCTAATAAAAGTCCTCCAATTAATTCATCACACTAATTGTGGGTTTATTTCTTAAGTTTATATTGTATTTTTTTTATTTTTTAATTCCCTTATAACCTTTTTTATACCATTAATAATTTGGACGGGGTCTACCATAAAAAAATCCTCTTGTAAGTTGTAACTCAATACAAAAGTTGTTTGTAGGGGCCAAAAATACATACCAACTAAATTCTCGTCAATCAAATTAATATTCGTATGTTTGAATAGTATAGTAAAATCCAAGCATTCATAATATAGTCTTCTTCAACGATGGTAATGGGTATAGAGTATAGACACTCCTTTTTTTTTTTTCACGCTTACAAGCTCCAAGTACAATTAAAGGAGCTAAGACCATCCACAATGGTTTTCTGTAAAATGTATACATTTGCACAAAATTTATAAAAATACACATCACTTTTTAGTAATTTACTTCATTAGTAAAATGTGTATTTTTTACACACCATTGAAATACAATTTATTTAAAACAAAAAGGGAAATAAAATCATAAAAACATAAACCAATGAAATTGTCTTTTTTTTTTAAAGTTTTTGCACATGTGGGAGATGATATGCTCAAATTTGCACATCACATGCTCAAATGTGCACATTTGCACACACCCAAAACAATCAATGAAGCTAAAAATGTCTAAAATACACATTTGTACACCACCATTGTGGGTGGTCTAAGAATATGTCCTTCGTGTGCGTTTGTGGAGACGATAAAATGGGTTATCCAAGCCAGAACATTTTTTTTTTTGAAAAAAATTGTCAAATAGGCACTTTTTGTTGGACAAGGTGAATTGTCCAACTTTTTTGACAAATTAGCAAAATATCCATCATATATACCCTAATTTGATCCTAATTTGCAGCACCCCCAAATTCTGATTTTGGACGAACAGAGGAGAAACAGGAGCTTGCCTCGCTCACCGCCGAGATCCGATATCGATCCAAATCCTTGGCCACCAGACCTCGAAATCAAAATCGATCCTTGGCCACCGGATCGCTCCTTGGCCACCATATCGCGCGGCCACCAAACCTCGAAATCGATCCAGATTCATCGAGATCCGATGCCACCTCCGGCCACCAGATCGCTCCTTGTCGCCGTCGCCGCTCCTCCTCTGGTCGCCGGAGTTCGCGCGGAATATCTCCTCTGAGATCCGAGATCTCTCCTCCCCCTCCTTGTGCTGAGCGCCGCCGATTGCGACTGAGAGAGGTCGCCGGAGAGTGGTCGCCGATTGCGACTGAGAGAGGTCAAGCGGTTTACAATGGAAGAATGCAAAAGAAGAAACAATATTTGTTAAATTACAAAAATCACCTTATAAATATGAGAAATTAAAAAAACTATCTATATTTTATTATGTGATCCATAATCTATATTTTTCTTTTTATTTTTGCACAATAAAATGTTATATTTGCACAACTTACGGTTATATTTGCACATCGTACTCTTATATTTGCACGACAAAATGTAAAAAAAAAACTAAACGTGTATCATATTTGCACATCGTACTCTTATATTTGTACGACAAAATGTTAAAAAAAAAACTAGACTTGGGTCATATTTGTACAACTTGTGATTATATTTGCACAACGTACTCTTATTATTGATACGGGGTTAGCCGCAAGATGGCCCGATCTTTGACAATCAAACAAGAAACTAAAGAACAGAAGCAAGGAAGACAAGAAATGCAAGATCTCGACCAAGAATGTTCAAGAACTACTCGGTGTCGCCAGGAACTAGACAAGAACGCAGCAAGACTCGATGTAATAGACAAGACTCGATATCGACGACACAAGAAAGAACAAGAATCGAACAAGAAACAATAAAGATTCGAAATTGATAACAATAATTGAAAGACACCGCCAATAAGGACTGATTCGAACTAAAATAGAACGAGATAAAGACCCCAGACCTCCTTAGAGGGTAGGGACCAAATACCGACTATAAAGTCCGTTTCTACAACCTTACACAACCAAACGGACAACTTGGAGGCACAAGGAGGGGACTTGTGAATACCAGGATCACCAAGATCTCACGAGGTTGATGAACACAAAGCAAACCAAGCTGAGATCAAACCAATTTGCAATCGACGAGCTCCGCTTCGAATCGATCGACTTGCACTCAATGTATTTCACACAATTTTGAGAAATTCTATTCAATTCAACGTGGTGTTCTACATGGGAGGAATCAACAATTTATAACCCTACAAGGGCTGATCCATGGCCGAAAATAATAAAAATAACAACTTAAGAAATGAATAAAAATAACCCCTAAAGTTTCCTAAAATAACTTAAGTAGAAAAGTTACTAAAAATGGAAATAGCATAATTAAGGTGTCCAGGACTTAGGCAAATCAGCAATACATAGGCTAAGGGGGTTCAACCTCTTCTTGTATCCCAGTGCACATGTAAGTCTTCAATATTGGCTCCGGGAGCTGAACCGTGCTCGAGAACAAAGCATGACTCACGAATAGAAATGAGTCTCGTTGAAGCTTCGTAGCTCGGGCTCGAGTCATAGGTCCTTCTCCTAGTACGATAGGCGTGTCTGGAGGCGTAGAAGATGGTCACGCATCACTTATATTTGCCCGACAAAATACATACATATATATATATATATATATATATATACTTGGGTCATATTTGTACAACTTACGGTTATATTTGCACATCGTATATTTGCATGAAAAAATGTAAAAAAAACACTAGACTTTGGTCATATTTGCACAACATACGGTTATATTTGTACATGCATAACATACTCTTATTTTTGCACGACAAAATGTATAAAAAAAAAACTAGACTTGGGTCTTATTTGCTCAACATACGGTTATTTTTGCACATGCACAACATACTCTTATTTTTGCACGACAAAATGTAAAAAAAAAACAACAAAAGAAAAAGAAAAAAGAGTTAGGCTATAGACAAGATGATAAAATTGATATTGGTAAGATGGACACTCCATCGATTTATCCCAAAATGTGAACATTTCACCAATTAGGACAACTTTTTTAGACATTTCACCAATTCCCCTTAAAAAATTGACTTTGTGATATATTGTGGAAATAAATAAAAGTCCAATGGTCCTAAAATTTAATAAAGATAGATATGTTGAGGATGCAAAGGGAGAGATGGAGTAGTCTGTAGGGGCAACTTTCGTCGCCTGCGAATTTTGCTTCTTCTTTTTTTTTTCTCTCATTTGTCCTTTCGAATAATCGAGTGTAAAGAAGTTCTAGGTTTTAAACTTGTTGTGGGCGATAGTTTTTAAATGCTCAAATTTGTAGAAAATAATGTTATGGTCTAAACTAGACATCGATTGTGAAGAAATCTAATCTTAAAATCAATGTAGTGTCATTGTCGATGATGATGCCTAATAATCGTCTTGGAACTATTTCGACCATATCTAAAGATGGTATCTTAATTTTACCTTGTAAAATTTGTCTTATAATTTGTCAGGGGAATGAATAAAGGTGTGAGCTAATAATGCACCAATTTCCTACATATGATATTGATATTTCAAAAGGAGAAAGCATATATTTGTCCTCTAATTAAAATATTGTGAGCATATATTATACGTGTAAGTGTCCATCTACTTTAATTTCTTTATTCAATTCCTTCACTTTTTTTTTTTAAAAAAATTATTCACAATTTTAAGGCCAGTGGAGAAAAGGTAAAAATGACCAAACTGCAAAAGGCAAGAGAACTTACAATTGAAGCTTTGTATTGAGATTGATAAAAACTCAAAAGCCAAGAATCTTTCCTTCTTTGATTGTGACAAGAGTCACAAGAGGGGATTTATTTATTTTTTGAATCTCACTCTTAGGGTGTGTTTGGTAACTAAAATTGAATAAGTAGATGAAGTTGAACGGTTTATTGTGTAAAATATGTTAAATTAAGCTAGTAATGTGTTTGGTTACCTTAACTGAATATGTATCTCATAAAAGAGGAGATTTGTGTATATAAAAGAAAAAAACTCTGAAAAGCTTGGATGGATAGCTGGGGGAAATTCAATTTCAAAACGCTAATTAACAAATGATGTGAACTGTATTTCATTTAAAATTATATAATATTATAATAAAAAGCTCAAAATGCCACTTGTATTACCAAACACACCCTTAGTTAATTTCTCCATTATAAGAGCATCCTTGACAAATTTTTCATTTTGAGAATTTTGAAAATTTTGGAGAATTTTAAGACATTTTCTAATCCGACATATTCTCGATTTTTTATTCTTTAAAAAGGAAAGTATCAGGAAAAAAAAACTTCTCTAAATCTACAACATTATTCAAAAGTAAATCATTATCTAAATGTTAGAAATGGAAAAGTGGTTAGAGTTGAAATAAAAATAATTTGAAAAATATGTATTTTGTTTCACCATTTTAGAAAAATTTCAGAGTAATAGATGGTCTAATAGTTTAATTTTTGGATGTTTCAGTCAAATTCTCTATGTTAATAAAAATTTTAGAAAAAAATATTAATTAAATGGGATTTTTATTGCATAAAAATAATTGTGTGTGTTTTAATCATGGAATGATGTTCATTAGTCGGCAAAGTGACACCATGGGTAATACAATTATCTCATTCATATTTGCCGCAAATCTTAATTAGTCGATCTTTAAGGGAACTTGGTCAAAGGCCTAAGGGTTCCCGTTCCATGTTTCAATTAATTAAATGTTTATTTACTACCAATTTTTTTTAATTAAATTCACCATCTCAAACATTGTGGTAAATATACGTATTAAAACTTTACTTTGTATTTTTGGAAAGCCACATTTTCTTAATATACTTATTACTTCGTGGTGTTTTCTTTCTCTAAATTATGCTTATATTTTGTTTTTATTAAAGTTAATAAGGAAATACTCTTTCGAATAGGTCAGAACAAACATATGCATATCTCTTGAATTAGTAAATAAAGAGCGGCTTTAATCTACAAATCAAGAACCATTCCAGAATGGCTCACTGGAAAGGACTTGTGTGTAGTACCAATAGGTCTCCGGTTCGAATCCCAGAACTCACCAATCTTTTTCGGTGAGCCATTCCGGAATGGTTACATATCTCGATCCTTCGTACTTGACTTAAAACAAGATTAGACTGAGATTATTATTTCAAAGCTAAAACTTGTAACTCCTATTAAAGCCCACAAGTTTCCAAAAACAAATTGATTATTGAATGTTGTATTGTACTTATATAAACCGGAACCCTCACATGACAATGACAAATTTTGATTCAATTGGTTCCACAAAAGCGCTGATTTAGAAGATGACTACATTATGATAAAATTAATCTTTTTTTATTTTGGCATGTAATTAGACACAAACTAGCTATGCATAATTGCAAATAAATGTTACAGTGCTCCATGACTCATGAGGCCACGGCACAAGGCACAAGCCCATATATTGTACGAATATCAATTATCAAAGTCTGATTCAAACTGATAACTAGAGTTATGTGCGCCAATATTTGGTATGGATCAAAACAAGTAATTATGGTCGATTTTCAATCCAAATTCGATTCAATTTTTGAACCGCGCTCTTATTTCACGGTGTCATATAAAGAAAGGTGTTGAAATGTGGTTGTCCCACATCGATAATATAGAGAATGCTTGAACAACATATAAGGTTGAAGAACTACTCCTTTCATTGTCAATTGATTTTGAGATGGAATTCGTCTCCCGTATATAGATCCGTACACACGACATCCATCCAACTTGTCTATACTCCGTATTTGACTATTTGTATTGAGTGAAAAGAAAGTGTGTGTTTAGTATCTGACTTAATTTGACGCCTATCAGTCCGTCATTCATGAACACCTCAAATTAATCAAATTCCGTTCACAAATTTAGAGGTAACTCCGTTCAATCCACCCAACATATTTGTACGTTGATTTTGAATCCGGCACATTTCACAAATGAAAAAAGCCCTTCAAAAAGGGCAAATAAGATGGAATACCAAAAGTGCCCCTGAGGACTCGATCGGTTCGAGTCTCTCTTCCTTGACGGAAGAGACGAGCAGGACAGCCTATATATACATCGTAATTTAACGTTTAATTAAACGTTATTTTAACATTGAATTAATTAGATGTTGTTTTAACGTTTATGAGAGAAATTACCGACGTTGCTCAACGACCAGTGAAGGAATATTGGGTCGGGCCGGGCAACAACGTCGGATTAAACGTTGCTAATTAATACGGGCCATATCGGACCTAATATGTATAAAATATTTTAAAAAACAAACAAACAAAAAAGTGTCAAGTTCACCCGTGGACAAGGGTGATATGTTTAGATTCTAATTGCATTATGTTTATAATGTAAAAAGATAAGGTGTTGTTTGGTTAACACAATTTTTAAGTTGTTTAAATTAAAGATGTGTTTGAATTCCATGATATATTAATTATAATACAATTATATTTTTATCTCGAATGATGTGATTGTTTGATAAATTATACAATCAAACGTTCACATAAATCGAGGTAAAATAATTACAGTATAATTAAAATACAATGAAATCCAAACACAACCTAAGGGGAATTTTCATACGTATCCCGAGTTTCTGATGAATTATACCACTGTAATCAATTACTACGGAGTATTAATTAAGTTATAGTGGATAGTTAGTTTTACTACTACTCCCTCCGATCCAAAAAGATTATCGTTTGACTTTTTAACACGTATTTTAAGGAGCTAAAAACTATATAAAATATCAACTTTTTTAAAATTATTTTTTTACAACTTAATATTTGTTGGTAATAAGTATTAAATTATATAAAAACACTACAAAAAAGAATTAATTTTGCCACCCTTGGTAGCTTCGGCATGCATGTGCCGTGGCAATTGCTACAAATTTGCCACGGGATTAGCTACGGCAAGAGTTGTATCCAAGAAAAAAACCAGAACAGTAGCAACGACAAGGATTTGCCGAAGCTATTGGGTCGACTTTTCCACTCTTGGTGGCAACGGAAGAGTTTTGTCGTGGCTAATAGGGCACTTTTTGCCACGGCTAGACATTTTCCGTCGTTATATTATAATTTTTTGGAAAAGAAAAAACAATATATAGTAATAAGTAAAACCCTATCACCTTGCCTCTCTCGTTCACTTCCTCCAACTCCCGCAGATCTGGTCCCCGACTCCCAGCTCCTCACTTTTCCTTCGTCTCTCCATCTCCGCCCATTGTGCCGCCGCAACACAGTCCTTGTCATCGCTAATCGTGGTTCCCCTCGGTCTCATGATTCATCTCTATCTCTCGATCTCACAACTGTAAGTCTCGTCTCCTATTTCTCCAATTTCTTTCGTTTGATTTAATGGGATTTGGATCCCTAATTTTGCCTTTTTGGATTCTAATGCTTTTTTTCAACCCCCACATGCCTAGTCCTCGACTCTCAGCTCCTCACTTTCTCTTCTCCTTTTTCACCTCTCCATCTCCACCCTTTGCGCCGCCGCAATGCAGCCCTTGTTACGTTTCATCGCTAATTGTGGTTCCCCTCGGTCTCCTAATTCATCTCTCGATCTCACAATGTAAGTGCCGTCTCCTATTTCTCCAATTTCCTTCATTTGATTAAATGGGATTCGGATCCCTAATTTTGCTTTTGTTTCGATTCCAATGCTTTTTGCCTGTTAGACTTTGGCAATACACTGAAACGATGCCTGCTGCTGAGAATGCGAGGTTGAGACCTTGTAAGGAGTATTCGGGATTGTAGGGCTTCGAACCTTTGAATTGTGGTTATTTAGGGTTTTGAAGTATATTGGGGGTTTGAGGCTCATAATTGTTTTTTACTTGAATCTTTGAAGGAATCCACTTTTTTTTTCTTATTGGATTTAAATTAAAATGCTTCTGAACTTTATTTACTTGGATCAGTATGGATTATTGAGTTTGTTATTGTGTATGATTTGCTTGAAGACAGCCTTGCAGCTGCAAGAATCACTCTCTTTTGAGGATATAGCAGCAACTTTCGGTAAGCTTTCTTGACTATTTCATTACGCTTTTATTCTTTTAATTTTTGATCTTATACTCCTTTTTGAATTATGGTAACTGAACCTTTTACTTATTTATATGTTGATTCTCACACTAATTTGGAGCTGTATGATCTCAGCACTGGCTGTAAAGTCCTCTGGATTATGTGGGAAACTGTATTTGTCTGAGCCTCTTGATGCTTGTTCACCATTGATAAATAAGATCCACCCGAGCACGAACTCGAGTTCAAGTTCGCCGTTTGCATTGAGGAATAATTGCAGCTTTGAGGAGAAGGTCAGAAATGCTCAAAGGGCTGGCTTTAAAGCTGCTATTATCTATGACAGTGAGGATGCCAGGACTTTAGTTAAAAGTAATGATCATTTCCTTATCTTAGATTACTGGTTGCTTGTCTGATTACCAATCATATGATTTTATTTCAATGTGACCTTATTGCCTGATGTTGTTTGATTCATCATAATTACTTATTAGCCTTGGTTATGTTGGTTGTTAGTAATGATCTTTGGTAATTTCATCTCTGGTTTAGAATCTGACTGGCCAGTCATTGTTGTTACCTTCATTAACAGATTGTATGAATTTTGTATCATTATATGCTTCAAAAGAAGTGATTAGATTCTCTACTGAAGCACATTTTACTTTGATAAGTCTGTGATGCACATATGCCAAACGGAAATTCAGATTCAACTCAGAATGGAGTTTTCATAGTCCTAATATGTTGTTATCTATAGTGGTAGGGAATTCTACAGGCATTAAAATCCATGTTGTGTTTGTTACAGAAGCATCAGGAGAAACACTGAGTAAATATGCTGGCCAGGACAACGTCGAGGTTTGGTTGTTCTCAGCTTTGAAGACGCAGCATGGTCGATAATGGCCATCTCTTTCATTGCTCTACTTGCCATGTCAACGGTTCTGGCCACCTGTTTCTTTGTTCGGAGGCATCGCATAAGACGCCAACAGCCTAGACAGCAAGTCCGAGAATTCCATGGGATGAGCAGCCGCTTGGTGAAAGCAATGCCAAGCCTGATATTTACATCTGTTTTGGATGATAATTGCACATCCTCGACTTGTGCAATTTGTCTTGATGATTACACATTGGGAGACAAGATTCGAGTATTGCCTTGCAAACACAGTAAGTCCCCTCTTATCTTAAATTTTCTCGCCTTCGTCGCTTTCTGATATAGGCATGGCATCTCCTTCAATTTATTGTAATTGAATGAACTTAGTTCGAAAAGGGCAGCTGACTTGGATTCATTCTGACTGTTTTGGTCCAATGATTTTGAATTTATACTCACCGGGAATACCTATTAATTCTTGCAACTGCAAGGCTACAAGATAAATTCCAAGTGGATTTTTAGTTTGGTGTTTAGGTTAATTAGTTACCTTTATAGGTTAATTAGTTAGGAAAAAAAGAAGATAAATTCCAAGTTTATTTTTTCCATATACTGCAATAAACTTTGAAATAGAAGTAAATGGTCATTGTGCATTGTGGGACTAGAGGAAATCTCAATGAACTTCTCTATTGCTCTGCAAATGTCTAGTAGTTTGATAAAATTTATTAATTCTTGTAGCATAGGTATCACAACGAATGGAAATAGTGAGCTAATGTGTTAGTCTTTTTTATATCTTCTTTAATTCTCCTTAATTCTTTCCTCTTTTTATATATACTTTGGAGTGCCAAATCACTTTCTGAAGTCCCGAACCAACTTTATTGCAGGAACAGTGAGCTAAATTTTAGGGACTTGTACACAATTAGATGTAGCTTTAGTTGAATTGTACACTTTAACAACAAAGCAACAAGTATGTTTGGTGAAGACAAACGATTCAAAGATGTCAAAAGAAATAGCCATCAAGATTACATGCCTAAACCAAAAAAGAAGGTATGCTTCTTTTGAAGATTGTTCTCATAACCTTACTGAAATATTATCTAGACTAGGAATTTTGTTTGCATACTTTGTGTTTTGGTGTCTTAGATATCCATATCACTAGTAGCTGTCATTTTGAAGTCTTTCTTTTCAAGTATCCATATGACTAGTTAAACATTGCTATATTTCTGTCCTTTTTTCCCAGAGGCTTTCCCTTAACTTAATTGTTCCTCTTTGCAGATGCATGTATATCAATTATTTCATATATTAATGACTAGCCATTTTGACAGTGTCCATGCTGGTTTTAAAGCATTATTCCAATTGTGGTCCTTGCTTTTGTGGTCATGATTCTTGTTGGATAGATGATACTTTGCAGCACTGGAAAAATGGAAATTCGGCACATTTCTACCTTACTTTCAGCAATGTGGAGACAATCTCTTTCGATTATGCAAATAAAGAATTGTGGTATGTTGATTTTTTTTTGTTTAATCTCTTATACCTGGCATTTGGTATCCTTCTTCCATTTTGCAGGCTTTGTTTAATTTGCAATGTGCTACATGGGAAAATTTGCTGTTAATTAAGAAGCAGATTTGAAGCTTCGATTTATGTTGAATACATATGCTTCAGAACAATTCTAAAGAAATATCTTTCTATCTTATTATATATATAAATAGTAGTATAGTATATATGTTAATTATGTTTTCACATCTTGATTTCTAGCTCATTTTTATGTAAGAAAAGTTTCTTTGTCATCACTCACTATTTGAATATTTTTAGGTCCTTACCAGGGCTGCAGCCCGTGCTCTTGCTTCTTTGCTTCCTAATCAGAGGCTTTCTCTCCCATCTTGTTCTGAAGAAGTTCTATGTATGGAAGCGCAGGGCTCATGGTTAGCCTGTTAAGGAGTTGGAAGCAGAATTCTACGAAGAGGTCTTATTTTTATCAGATTTGACTCCAATTTCTATATGGATCCATCAAGTAGGAATTAGGTTTAGAGTGTAATACTGTTGAAGAGTTGAAAGTGCTTGCTTTTACCTTGTTCTTAGTCCCCCTTTGAAAATATGATGCCTGACATATATGTTGCTATAGCTTAATGCATAAAGAACTACTAGTACAGTATTACTTGTCTTATCATCATTTTCTCTTGAAGAATCTGGTAATCTCTCTCTGCAGGAGTTTGATGCAGTTAGACATGTTACATGGAAAATTTTAGTTGCATGAAGGCACAACCTTGACAAATCTAGCATTTGGACTTTTGTTTTTGGTTAAAATGTAGTTTTGAACATTTTATTATGTATGTAAATTTTATAATTATGTATATTTATTGTATATAAATTATGTAGTTTTTGACATTTTATTATATATTGTAAAATTTGTATAATTAATGAAATTTTATTGTATATGCAAATTGTGTGTATTGTTTTATTTTTTTAAATTTTTTTAAATTTTTTTTTTGACTTTTTAGCCCGGGTCCAAAGAATCCGAGCTAAAAAGCAGATTTTTTTTAATTTTCCATCCAAACTTTAGCTACGGAAGCTTGCCGTGGCAAATGTGTCGTGTCTTTCATAGGGGTTGCTTCGCCGTCGCTTAGCCGTGGCTAAATTCGTAGCCACGGCAAGTTTCCGTAGCTAGTATCATTTTGCCACCCCAGACTTGGCCACCCCTTGTTTGCCGTGGCTACGACCGTGGCTAAATGAGTTTTGCCACCCCAGATTGGCTTTTTGCCACGGTAAATTGCCGATGCTAAATTGTTTTTTTTTTTGTAGTGAAAAATAATAATAATAAAAGTTAATATATTATATAGTTTTTAACTCCTTAAAGAAATCAGTTATTTAATTACATTATTAATGAAGGAAAAAAAACCATCAACGTGACATCCTCTAATTACTACCCATAAAAATCGAATAAATTAATTACTCATCTTTTCATAATTTGACATTGAAAATTGAATATTATCCTTAACCGTAGTCGCAGAAGTAAGATTCAATCAATTCATCATATAGTATTATATAGTATTAAACATATAATTATCAGTACATATATATGCTTCCTTGAGTTTTGTTAGTATGTACCTGGTGGAGTGTGTATAATACACCGTAGTGTACACGTTTAGATAGTTGAGGGGCTTAACAGTTAACACAACATCATCAACAACAACAACAAACAAAAAAGACATATAATTAACAACAAATAAATGGCATTAAGAGATGATTTTGTAGCCGTCATCATCCACGCCGTGCCCCTATATATATTTTCATCAAAGATCCTGCTTTATTTTATTTAAATTAGCATTTAGGTATGTGGTCACATATCTTATCAGCATAATATTTAATTTTCTTAAATAATAAATAAACTCATTGACCTTTTTGTTTTTATCAATATTAATTATTAATTAGTGAAGTATAAATAACAATAAATAAATAAAAGCTATGATATAAACTGAGGTTCAATTAATTTGAGCTTATAATGTTGGTGTAAAACTGTGAATGTAGCCTCAATTTGAAAGGTAAAACCGTTTTGGAAATCAAAGAAAAAACTGTGTTTAAATGTGTTTAAGGTTGTGGCGTGGTATAAAAAGAACCACTGCCTTAGAAGCGAAATCGCCCCGACACCACGGTGCAGGTCGGCTACTGGCGTCGCCCTCCAAGGATACACAGCGGCTTCTCTAGCGTGCACTCGCCGTCGAAGCAATGGAACCACCTAGGACTCAAAACGGTATACAGAAGAAGAGAAGGAAGGAGGAGATAGGTTTCTGTGTGTTGAAAACTGAAGGGAACGTCGGTTTTTAAAACACAAAGAGGACGCTCCACCTTTGCTGAAATCTCGGAAGAATCTGAAACCAATTTTCAAAACGTGTGACAATGTTGAATTAGTCAAAACTCTAATTCAACACCATCCGAGGCCTTTTCTTTGATAAAATTAAAACTCGACGTAAAATGTCACCACACCACACCACCCCGCGCCACGAACACGGACCGACGGCAGTGGTGGTGGTGCACGCGTGTGGGATCCCTATCCCAACTCTCAATAACCCCTTCAATAACTCCTCCTTAAAAGCAACTCCCAAACCTTTTAGTATTCAATGTGGAACAAAAAGAAGTTCAAAAGACATAAATGAAAACCCCCCACGTGAACATTTCTCCAACATATAATAGTTTATTGGGTTAGCTGGCCTCAGTGAAGACGAATTGGGGTTTGAAGACCACAAGACATTGATTGGGCTCGCAAACCTTAAAAGACATATTGTCAATGGAAATGGGAGAAAAAACCCTAGATATGATTAGGTAATTAAATTCTGAGATTCTTTTTACTTTATGAAATTTTTTTCACCAATTTGATTTTTTTTAAAAAGTTTTCAATTTGAGTGGTTAACCGGAAAAAAAAAACACGAGACTTCAAATCTTCTATCCTTAATGGTGTATTCTCTTGGGGCACCCTTTACCGGACTCTTTTCCCTAACTTTTTTAATGCTACTTGAAACAAAAGTGTTATTTCTTTCAAGTGGTAAAGAAAGAAACAGTACTAGAAATTTGTATTTAACATTGGGGAATAGCCGATGTCTTTAAAAAAAATCGATGTTTATGTGGAGATGTAAAAAGTCAAAAAAAATTCACATCGGTCAGAACCCGATATCTTTGTATGTTATAACATCGTTTTATATTTTTAAATCTGATGTCTTTGTGTGCTAGGCTACTAGCGCATGTGCGCTCGTGCACCCGACCCCCAATCATCGGTCCGAGTCAGACTTTGATAGTATAAAATTACCTGAACTCGGACTAGAGAGAAGGGGATTTTTGAAGTCAAGAATAAAAGAGAGAATAGAGAGATAGGAAAAAAAAAAGAATACAAGTAGAGATACACGCCAACTCATCCGCGAGGCTCATCGATATCGGCAAGCTGGTCTATCAATGCTCCTCGGAGAATCTTTCATCTCGTATCTGTACGTGTCCCACTTGTAGCAAAAGACTAGGCGTCTAAAGGTCACCCTCCCAAGTTAGAAAACTTCCGCCTGCGAATTGTCGTGCAATTGTCCGCGCGACGCAGGTAGGTTAACTATTACACTACTTGGATAAGGTGACACCTCTAAGGTGGCAGGAGTATCTATTTTCCACTATGCGATATGAAATGGGCCCAGTTTGTGGCGCGTGGCCAACCCTTCAATCGCGAGTCTTAGGTAAGCCTGATTGATCGTGGTTTCGTTCCTATCTGGGTCCCATTAAAACAGAACTTTCCAGGGGAACTCGTCATTTACCTCATTTAAACTACATAATAATATGAAAATCAAAAGCTTTGAAAAATTACTTGTATTACTAAACAAAGCATTTCCACGAAAACAAATAATCCTTCTATTCGGTAAAAACATGTTGTTTACTATTTAATATTCATAAACACTCGTTACCGGTTGAGTCATCATCCATGATTTACTTTCTCTCATAATTTTCATCGGACCGAGGGATGAGAGACGTCCGGAACGAGCGATTTCACCTTTTACAGCAGAGTTAGTCTTACTAATTAATTTGCTTAGGTAACAATTAAATTGTAATTAAGTACAAAGGTGTGTATAAGACGCCGACGGGGCAACCCGGGGCCAAAGCTATAACCCGTTCGAATTTGCAAATGCTAAATGGCCCTTAATAATTGGCGGACCCACTTTTTTAAGTCAACTTTCATTATTCAACATTGCCAACGCTTTTTTTTCCGCATAAAAATTATGCGATTTTATGATTTTAAGTTTTTAACCTTCCTTACATACCATACTTTAAAAAAAAAAAAAAAAAAACTAGGAAATCAATTAAGGATCAAATAACGCATCTGCAAGACTGCAACAGCTGGACGTAGGGCGTTCTTGCGAGCGAGAACACGGAGTTTTGAATCTTCATCTAACAATAACGATCTATTAAGACCATTTGCTCATTTTACAATTTTATTTTATTTTAAAAAAACGACATCTGTTAGCAGCTTGACCTAGAACGTCCTTGCAGGTGAGAATACGAAGTTCTGAATCTTCATCTAACAACACTGATCTATTTTTTTTTTTGGTGATTCATACCATATTAATGGCTCATTTTAAAATTTTATTTTACTTTAAAAATTATTATTTGTTATTCGTGCTGTACGTGTTTTGTTAATAAATTATATTTTATTGTATTAATTTTATTCGAATTAATTTTTATTAAATTTTACGTGAAGAGTAAAATATTTTATTTGAAAATTTTTAATAGAATTTTTCAAGTAATCATAAAAATAATAGGTTTTGTAATGACTTAATATATGAGATCGATAATTAGTATAAATATTTTGATGATAAGATTTTATTGTTCAATAGATAGCTAATTAATAATGAATATTATCATTAGATATAATGAACTAAAATAATCAATCTTAATAATTCAAGATAAAATAATTTAAGATACAATATTTATAAAATAACTCATGGTAAAATGATAGATTTTATAACCACTTAAGATATATAATGGACACATAGAATGACACGTGGATAAAATAGTTGATGTCATTGTCTAACGTGACTTAAGTATATTAGATCATCATTAATTGAGGTGTCAAAAAACTCAATTTAGACTGCACCAGAAAACAGCACATAAGCAAAAAGCACAAAAAAAATCTCAAGTCTCTGTTTTAGTATATTATATATATAGAATATAGGGAAATAGATAAATGTGTGATTCATCCTTAATATTGTTCATTCGTCCCCTTTATTATATTTTGTGTTAAACATTTTGCTCTTTTTTCCTGTGTGGTGTTATTTTTGGATGTGGATGGGTTTAGTTTCAGAAGATATTGCAATCTCATACGGTTTGTTGATCGAGTGGATTGTGAAATTGTTTGTGATTTTCAAAGATCGGCATTTAGGTGAAAGAAACATCATTAATCCATATTTCCCCAAGAGATTCTTTTCCTTTGGTGGGGTTTTCTCAACTCTCTCTTGTTCTCGACATTGCAACCCCAATAGAATTTTTTCCCTGGCGTCGAGACGCCGCGTTAGTTTTCTCAACTCTCTCGTATTCTCGAGATTAATTCGTTGTGAATCATCAAGTCTTCCACAATTTCCACATTTGTTGATATGATTGCAGTCTTGATCAGTTGTGTTGGCTGCTTTTTTTTGTGTTTTAAATTTTCTTATTATTGTTGTGACGGTTGATTTGTTAAGTTTGTCATTTATTCACTCTCTCAATTTACTTGTTTGATATTTTAAATTCTTACCTTTCTAAAAATATATACTATATAATAATAAGGGGGAGTTTGCAAAATGTCCAAAAAAAGTGTCTCAATTGGTGAAATATCCACACTTTGGGACAAATTGGTGAAATGTCCATCTTGTCAATAGTCATGTTATCATCTTGCCTATAGCCTTACTTTTTTTTTATACATTTGTCGTGCAATTATAAGAGCATGTTGTGCATCTGCAAATATAACCGTATGTTGTGCAAATATGACCCAAGTAGCTATTTTATTTTTTTTTACATTTTGTCGTGAAAATATAAGAGTATGTTGTGCATGTGCAAATATAACCGTATGTTGTGCAAATATGACCCAAGTGTAGTTTTTTTTTTTACATTTTGTCGTGCAAATATAAGAGTTTGTTGTCCATCTGCAAATATAACCGTATGTTGTGCAAATATGACCCAAGTAGCTAGTTTTTTTTTTTACATTTTTTCGTGCAAATATAAGAGTATGTTGTGCATGTGCAAATATAACCGTATGTTGTGCAAATATGACCCAAGTCTAGTTTTTTTTTATACATTTTTTCGTGCAAATATAAGAGTACGTTGTGCATGTGCAAATATAACCGTATGTTGTGCAAATATGACCCACGTCTAGTTTTTTTTTCTTTTTTCGTGTCAATGCATTTTAGCGTGCAAATATAACCGTACGTTGTGCTTGTGAAAATATAGTCGTATGTTGTGCAAATATAACATTTTGTTGTGCAAATGCAATATTTTTTTCCCCGTGTCAATACATGTTGACGTGCAAATATAACCCTACGTTGTGCTTGTGCAAATATAATCAAATATAGCATTTTATTGTGCAAATATAACATTTTGTTGTTGAAAATGTAATATGTTTTTTTTTTTCGTTTCAGCACTTTTTGTTGTGCAAAAATAACTTTACGTTGTGCACATATAACAATTTGTTGTGCAAATATAACTTTATGTTGTGCAAATGTTAAAACAAAAATATAGTAGATGTGAATCACATAATAAAATATAGGTAGTTTTTTTTTAATTCTCATATTCATAGTAATTTCAAAAAAAAAAATTGCTTCTTCAACCTCTGAACAGCCTGAGGAGATTTCGGATCCACCGATCTGGCTGCTCCGTCGATCCCTCGCTCCGGCCGCTCGACCTCGCTCTGTTCGCTCGAGAAGGGAATTGATTGCGATTTGGATCCGTCCATCTTCCCCCTCTCCTCCTTGTCGATTGTCGTCGTCGCTCCTCCTCCGCCGTCGTCGCAGCTCCTCCTCCGTCCATATATGAAGTCGAATTCCAGTTCCGATTGAATTAGACTTGAAGCGCCTTGTGCAAATCAATTCCTTCAATCGAAGCCCTAACACAGATCTGGACTCGCTCGCTCGCTCCGCCGCCGTCGCAGCTCCGACGTTGCTCGCTCCGACGGAGATTTGGAGGGAAGGAGATCGCTCCGGCCTCGATCTCTCAGTCATCTGATAGGATATTTGAGGGAATTTGAGAGAGATAGACAAATTGGAAAGTTGTCTCAAATCTTGGACATTCTGCCAATTAGATCGAAAAAAGTGCCTATTTTCCAAAATTTTCCTAATAATAATTCATAGCTCCGAATTAACCGACCAAATTTATTTTCTTGAATTGAATTAAGGCGGATGTGTACTTCTTTTGGTCTCGAGTCCTTTTCCTAGTTGTTTTCTTCTTGCTTGCTTATCTTATCTTGAATGTTCTAGGTAATAGAGGTTTGGTATAGTGCTGAGTTCTTAGGGTGTTTATTTCATTTGTGTTAATTTGTGTGTTTAGTAGGTTATAGGTTGACGGTTAATTCGTCGGTTTTTCGAGCTTCAGTATTAATCTGTGTGTTTAATATGTTACACGTTGACGGTTAATCCGTCTGCTGATTTGTCGATCTTTTAAGTTTCAGGCTTGTCTGAGCTCGAATTTTTACCTTATAAAAAATCCATATCTACCCCATTAATTAACAACCCTTCGAATTTTCACTCTAAATCTGGATTCTCTTCCTATATTAGGATGTCTAATAAATCAATCTCAACCATCAAATGTAGGGAGAGGTCCAGATTCAATTGGGGTTTGAGATTGTGGTAATCTCACGTTGTTTGTTAACAAATAAAAAAGATTAACTATTCATATCATTGTCAATTTATGTTAAATTTCGGTGGGTCATATGATGTGGGGGTCACGCACGTCTGAGCGCATCATGCGCTAACCAAGTCGAGCATACAAGCCGAGTGGGGTTCAATCATAAAACCAATTGGTATTAGGTGGGGTAGCCCACCGGCTTCAGATCGGAATTTTTTGGACGTTCGGATCGAGCCGACCGGATCGGGTTGTGTTTTGACCGGTCTAATTTTAGGGGATCATACAATTTCACTTTATTAACAAACTATTTTTCTTATTATAAATTGAAATAGTAGGTAATGTAATGGTCATGTGCAGAGGTGTAACTATTTTACCTAGCTAGGTTGAAAACTTTTGATGATATAAAAGGGCAAATCGATCTAATTAATCTAAAACAAAACTTTTGTAGGATTTAAACTAAACTTTGAAATATATACTCATGACTTATGACGGCCCTAATAGAGTAATATATTTTTATTTAATTTTTAACCATAAATTTTTCCTCTAAAATAATTAATTCACACATCAAATCCGTGAAATTCACGTTCGATGGCTGTGCTTGTGTTGAATAAAAGAAAAGGGGCCACGCACGACCAAAAGGGTAAACGAAGTGATGCGTTTCATCCTCAACTTGGCCTCTTCGATCGGGGGCCACATGACCAACCAAGATTTTGCTTTCATATGTATTTTAAATTTTAAATTAAATATACTAAACTATAGCAATTGTCTTAAATGTGAATTTTTTCTTCTGTGACTGATCATCGATCATTTTTATTTATTAAATTATTCGATCAACAACCAATGGTCATTTAATTTTATTGGTAGCTAGCGACTAACGAGTGATTAAATTCGCGTGGTGCGGGAATTGGAGAATGCATGACATCACAAACAAACCTTTTTATTTATATATTAATAATATTTGTTTAACATTTAAGGGAAAAAAATTTATGCAATGAAATGAAATTGCTTTATAGGGTTGACCAATATCATATCCGGTGCTAGCTATTTTTTAAAAAAATCACAATTTATTCTAATGTGTTATTTAATAACTTAATTAAAAGTCATAATTCATCCGATTAAAAATAAAAATATTTGACCAATTGACACATTTTTTAAAAATATAAAAATTATACTACAAAATATAAATTTTAAAAAAATATAAATTTTGTAAAAAGACATTGCTATGATTTTTTGTGCTATGATTTTTGTCCATTCTTGAAAAATGTGTCAATAGTTAAAAAATAAAATAAAATCTTACATATACAAATTAGAGGTGGCAATCGGCGCTTTTCGGGTCGGATTCAGGTATATCTATGGTTCAGTCATATATCAGATATATCATATGTTTAGTCGGATCGGATAAGTTCGGTCAACTGGATTTCGGGTTGGGTCGGATTTGTGTTGGGTGAAAGTCGAGTCACATTTAGTTTCATTATAAAATGATGATTTTTTTTATCTTAATTATTGACTATTAAACATTATTTATTTAGTTATATTATATCTCATTATATGTAATTAAAATAAGACAATTAAAGTAATTATAAGGATGAGTCGGGTATTTTTCGGGTCGGATCAAGGAAAGGTCAAGTATGGGTCGGGTCGAGTTCGGGTTCATTCAATTCGGGTATCGGGTCAAAATGAGCTAGACCTGTGTTCAAGTTCGATTTATACATTATACTAGATTTTTGAATTTCGGTCGGATCTAAAATTTAGTGAGTTGGATTGGGTTATTGAGTCGGGTCAGGTTTTACCATACAAATCGAGAGAATATTAAACTTAAACTTTTTAAAACCAAGAGAATACGGAGGAATTATAAGGTAGCTTGACCTAAATGATTAGGATTTTTTTTTATCAAATAAATGATGAGATTAGGATTTTAGGATAGCTATATAATCAATCCAATAATAATATATAATGGACTAAGATTGCCTTTCTGACAAAAAAAAAATTTATAGGGTAAATCCTTCCACTCATAAACAATTTGATAATTGTTATAATATTATTATATTAGGGATGGATAAACACTAGTAAACCCTAGTTTCTTATGTAAACTCCTATATAAAGGGTCCTGAAGACCCCAATAATACATCAATTCCTCCTCTATTCTCTCTATCTTCTCTTATCTTCGGTTTATCACACGTTATCAGCACGAGTTTTGCTCCAATAATTTGTTCTTGTGTTTATCTTCGGTGTCCTTGATGATCGTACATATATGTGTTATGTTTGCTTTCGGTGCTTTGAGTTTTTCTGAATTCATTCTCTTCTCCTCCTCTCTATTCTATCTATTATGACACGTTATCAGCACGAGATTTACTTCCGAGATTTGTAATGAGGTAGTATTTAAGGATGTTTATCCAAGGAGGAGTATTATAATATTATTATATTAGGGATGGATAAACACTAGTAAACCCTAGTTCCCTATATAAATTTCTATATAAAGGGTCCTGAAGACCCAATAATACATCAATTCCTCCTCTATTCTCTCCACCTCTCTTCTCTTATCTTCGGTTTATCACAATAATCTATATATCAAAAGGATTTATATGTATAATTGTCAGACTATTGCCATCAATAGATTTTTGTCATCATTAAACTCGCATAATAGTATAATACGGAGTACTACTGTTATTTATAGATCTTTTCAAGACATAGCGTTATATATGTGATTATGTTCTACTAAATTAATTTTAGATTGATGATTAAGAAAATGCATACCTTCCATCCTTATTTATACACTTTAATTAACTTCTTATATATATTTAGTTGTGGATTTAAAAAAATGCATATTTACTAAGTTAAATTGATATAGATATGTAAGTTAAAATACATACTTCTGAATTCTCCATCTTATATGACATTCTTGTTGAGAGGTTTGGTATGCGAGTGTCCCTCTCACATCTATCTATCTATATACATATACTAAAACCGATGCATTGGTGTCTACGTGGCGGCGCGTGAGTGCATCTGCATACGTGGCGGCGCGTGAGTGCATCTCGCAAAGCTTTCTCCCGTCAAAAAGGAAATCTAATAAAAATAATTATTTTATTTTACCATAAAAATAATTATTTTATTTTACCATTAACACATATAATTGGATAGATGAAATATCTTATAAAGAGTAAATATTATATAAGGAAAAAACTATATCAATATAATTAAACGTAGTAGTAGTAATAATGAAAATATTAATATTTAGATAAATATGTAATATTTGATAGGTGCTATTTTATTAATATTTAGATAAAAAAAAAACTAATAAAAGTTAAGATAAAACTAATATTTGATAGGTGCTATTATATTATTAATATTTAGATAAAATATTAATAATATATATAAATATATTATAAAATACTAATAAAAGTTAAGATAAAAAAAAACTTTACCATAAATGTATCTTATAATTATGAATTTTTTTTTTATATCTCGTCTAAAGTATAATACATAAATGTAGATATTTTAAATCACTCAGTAATAATAATATCAATATCATTGTAACCTTTTTAGAAAATTTTCAAATCTGAATCATGCATTTAAATGTGATGGATCACAACTAATAATTATATTCAATGTTTTGAATTAAGCTCAATAATTAGTACATAAATGTGAGTTAAGCCTAATGGTTATATTAGATTGAATTCAATGTTTTGAATTAAGCTCAATTGTTAGTAAATATGTTAAGAATAAAAGAGAATGGAGGATTAAAAAAAATTAATGGAAAAAAAAGAGAAAATGAGAAATAAAAAAATCAAGGAAAAAAACACAATTGGTCAATATTCCTAAAACTCCTCTAAGATTGACACGTAAGCATTGACACGTAAGCAAACTCTGTTAAAATTAAGGTTATGTATAGATTGTTAGTAAATATGTTAAGAATAAAAGAGAATGGAGGATTAAAAAAATTAATGGAAAAAAAAGAGAAAAGGAGAAATAAAAAAATCAAGGAAAAAAACATAATTGGTCAATATTCCTAAAACTCCTCTAAGATTGACACGTAAGCATTGACACGTAAGCAAACTCTTCTAAATTAAGGTTATATATAGATTATATATAGATTGTTAGTAAATATGTTAAGAATAAAAGAGAATGGAGGATTAAAAAAAATTAATGGAAAAAAAAGAGAAAAGGAGAAATAAAAAAATCAAGGAAAAAAACATAATTGATCGATATTCCTAAAACTCCTCTAAGATTGACACGAAAGCAAAGTCTTCTAAGATTATATATAGATGAGTATTCTCAAGCACAATAAGAATATTTTTTTCCCCTCAAAAGATAAATTTTAGGACTGGAAAAGGATTAAAAAAAAAGTGGACGATTTTCAAAAAAGGACGTTGTTGTAAAGAAATTTTAAAATACTAAAATAGGTGCGATTTTACGAATTAATTTAAATTAAAAGGTTAAAGACGAAGAAGGAGAGGGGCAATTTGGGGTGGGCCCACCTTCCTCCGCGGGTATAAAAGGGAGGTTAGTAGGGTTGAGCTGAGAATCCCATTCCCTGCACTTCCTCTTTTTCTCCACTTTCAGTTTTCTCGGGATAGAGGAAGGTTCATCGAATGGTTCTCTAATTCGCTGATTCAGTTCATCGCTGTTTCTAATTTTCTCCGCTCAGATCTTTTCTGGTGAAGTTCACCGATCTCCCTCTTCGATTTTGAGCAATGGCGGCTGCCAAAGGCCTCAATTTGGAGGACATCAAGAACGAAGCGGTTGATCTGGTATCTCTCCTTTCCGCTCTTTCCATCTCCCGATTTCTTACTACTTAATCGTCAAGATTTTGATGTGCTTCTTGTGCTAAGAATTGGTTTGGTTGCTGCGTGCTCTGCTATTTTCCTGCTGCCTTCGATTGATTTCGCCGTTTCCTGTGTCTATGCATGTGATTGACTCGTTTTGTAGTTCTGAAACTTCGATTATAGTATTTGTACATGAATCCGATATCGAAATCCATTCCGTTACCAGTAATCTGCGATCACACTATATGTTTTCTATATGATTTTGTGTTTTTTTCTTTCCCTCTGTTTCTGCTGGAAAAGCTAATCGCGTGTTCAACTATGAGTAAAAAAGAAGAAAAGAAACAAATCTATTCTTTCCGGGATTTTGTTTTGATTTTCCGGATTTATTTATGTTCCACACCGTTAGATTAAGTTATTTAAAAATGATTGTGAAGTCCTTTATTCCGAATAAATCTGAAATATTATATAGGTCTGGTTAGGTGCGCTTCGGGAATTTTATAGAGTGGTGGGAGAGAGTACAGACGAGGTGGGGTGGGTGAAAAAAGGGGAAAAGAATAAAGAGAGCAATAGGGTCAAAGTTTGCGTTTGGAAACCGATTTTTGAGTGGAAAAAATTGGATGCATACATCACACTCACATGCACGGGATAAGATGGCCTGTTGATACCGTCAACCGTTCATGGTGGCACGCTCTTGTTTCGTGTACATGTTGTTCATCGATTGGTTGATCCTTGAAAGGGATGTATTATTTGTTACTTCCATCCTTTGAATACATCCAACTTTAAGCCTAATTTCTTCATTTCATCGTTCAATTTCAAATCTGTAGTTTAAGCAAACGGATGAACGCTTTAAATACTTGCCTCGAATTTTTCCCGTGTAATTTAATTGGTACACTTGACTGTTCTGTGGTACCTTTAATACGACGAACTTTTGTGGCCGAGGCATATGAAGCGCATCGTTTTAGACGCTCCTATTGTTCTGTTTTGTTTTATTGCTGTGTGTTTCCATTTCCCGGAGCCGGTGTGGTGTGGGGGACCGAACTGTCAAACACCGGAATTAATTACCAACTGCGCGCGTACGAACCACGCTAGAAGCACGTTGTTGGGGATTTTGGGCAGCCCACCACTTGCTCCAGAGGCGTAACTGACTAGGTTGTTTAATTCCGATTGGCTTACCCTTCGCTTCCCTGTCCGTACAAACTGCAAATTGGTTTTCTGCTGTGTTTTACGGAGTAGTATTTTATTTGCAGCTCTGTGGAGTCAGTTGGCCCCGTTTTTAACTTGTTCGGTGAAAACAAAAAAACTTTGATTTGCTCAATTTGTTTAGGTGTTGGCCAGAATTTTGTTTTTGGGTGCCGTGTGGAGTAGAATTTGTAAAAAAGCTCTGTATAGCTCTAGTTTTTGTGCATATTTATTCTGATCAAGGTCATGTAACAGGAACATATTCCCATTGAGGAAGTCTTTGAACAACTGAAATGTTCCAGGGAGGGTTTGTCAGCGGAGGAGGGAGCCAACAGGCTCGAACTCTTCGGACCAAACAAGCTCGAAGAGAAAAAGGTTGGTGAACAAATCAACCAGTTCAAAACCCAGATGATACATTAGTGAATGCAATTACATATGTTTGCGGCAGGTTTTTTTTCAATGAGTAATTGAGAACTCTCGTGTTTTGTTAAACAGGAAAGCAAATTGCTCAAGTTTCTCGGTTTCATGTGGAATCCACTTTCATGGGTCATGGAAGCTGCAGCTATTATGGCTATTGCTCTGGCAAATGGTAACGGCCAACCCCCAGATTGGCAAGATTTTGTCGGTATCGTTTGTCTGTTGGTCATCAACTCTACAATCAGTTTCATTGAAGAGAACAATGCTGGCAATGCTGCTGCTGCTCTCATGGCTGGACTTGCTCCTAAAACAAAGGTAGCCACAATAGTCCATCCATATGTGTTGGTAACATTTTTCATTTAGAAGATATAATAACCTTTGTATGACAATTTTTTTAGGTTCTTAGAGACGGTCGCTGGAGCGAGGAAGAGGCTGCAATTCTGGTTCCTGGAGATATCATTAGTGTGAAACTAGGTGACATCATTCCTGCTGATGCCCGTCTTCTTGAAGGGGATCCCCTGAAGGTGGATCAGTCCGCCTTAACCGGAGAGTCTCTTCCTGTCACAAAGAACCCAGGGGATGAAGTATTCTCTGGGTCAACTTGCAAACAAGGTGAACTTGAAGCGGTTGTGATAGCCACTGGTGTTCATACCTTCTTTGGTAAAGCTGCTCATTTGGTGGACAGCACTAATCAAGTTGGGCACTTCCAATCGGTTCTCACGGCCATTGGGAACTTTTGTATTTGCTCCATTGCCATTGGAATGCTGGTAGAGATTATTGTGATGTACCCGATACAACACCGCCCATACAGGAGCGGGATTGACAACCTGTTGGTTCTTTTGATTGGTGGTATTCCAATTGCCATGCCCACAGTACTGTCTGTTACTATGGCTATTGGGTCTCACAGGTTATCTCAACAAGGAGCTATCACAAAGAGGATGACAGCTATTGAGGAAATGGCAGGAATGGATGTTCTTTGCAGTGACAAGACCGGTACCTTGACCCTCAATAAGTTAAGTGTTGACAAAAACCTTATTGAGGTATTTGCCAAAGGTGTAGACCAGGAACACGTTCTCCTCCTTGCTGCCAGAGCTTCAAGAACAGAGAATCAAGATGCTATAGATGCTGCCATGGTTGGGATGCTTGCTGATCCAAAGGAGGTATATATATATATATTTCAAATCTATTTGTTTTTTTCCATATCATATTAGATTAGTCATTACTTATTAGATAGTATGTTCTAAAATGTGTAACTCATGCAGGCAAGAGCTGGCATCAGAGAGGTGCACTTCCTCCCTTTCAACCCTGTAGACAAGAGGACTGCCTTGACTTACATTGATAATGAGGGAAACTGGCATAGAGTTAGCAAAGGTGCACCAGAGCAGGTGAATAGCACATTAATTATTTTAAAAAAAGTTTGTTTCAATGATCTTAGCAATTTTTATATATCTCCTAACCTTGTGATTTCATTGTTTTTTGGTCAATAGATTATAGATCTATGCAATTGCAAGGAAGACGTTAGGAAGAAGGTCCATTCTGTCATTGACAAATTTGCAGAACGTGGACTTCGTTCATTGGCTGTCGGAAGACAGGTTTGTGATGAAAAAATCAAGTCATTAATTTATCTATCTAATGTAGAACCTTGTCTCATATCTATGCTTTTTTTTCATATATGAAAAAATATAGGAAGTTCCTGAGAAGAGCAAAGACAGCCCTGGTGGACCATGGCAATTCGTTGGATTAATGCCACTTTTTGATCCTCCTAGGCATGACAGTGCTGAAACCATTCGTAAAGCCCTTGACCTTGGAGTGAATGTGAAGATGATCACTGGTAAGAAGGTTATCTTGTACACATTTTAGGGTCAAGTTGTTCTAATCTTTATAGAGTGCTAATTAATGCTTGCTGCTTCAGGTGATCAACTTGCCATTGGTAAGGAAACTGGCAGAAGATTGGGTATGGGAACGAACATGTATCCCTCTGCTGCTCTTCTTGGTCATGATAAGGAATCGGCTCTTGGTGGTCTCCCAGTTGAAGAATTGATTGAGAAAGCAGATGGATTCGCTGGGGTTTTCCCAGGTGAAGATTTCAGATTTGTTTGTTTATAACTTGCTCTTTTATGCTTGAGTTGAGCTTTCACTTCCTGTAATATTTGGAAAGCTTGTCATTTTTAGTCTGTTAACATAACTGGCTTTTGTTCTTACAGAGCACAAATATGAGATTGTTAAGAAGTTGCAAGAGAAGAAACATATTGTGGGAATGACTGGAGATGGTGTTAATGATGCTCCAGCACTGAAAAAAGCAGACATAGGTATTGCAGTTGCTGATGCCACTGATGCTGCAAGAGGCGCATCTGACATTGTTTTGACTGAACCGGGGCTTAGTGTCATCATAAGCGCTGTGCTAACTAGCAGAGCCATATTCCAAAGGATGAAGAACTACACTGTTAGTAATTTCTTTCTTATTTGTAGAAATGTGGCATTTTTTTTCTTTCTCCCAAACATGTTTCTATTATGTACTGTCTTGTGATATATTTCCTTGTTCTCTTTTCCTTCATGTAGATTTATGCTGTTTCCATCACAATCCGTATCGTGGTATGTCCATAATCATAAATCATACAAGTACTTATTGATTTTTCTTCATAAAGTTATATTTGTGTGGGTTAATGGTTGTTCCCTTCTACTTTACAGTTTGGTTTTATGTTCATTGCACTCATATGGAAGTTCGACTTCTCTCCCTTCATGGTCTTGATCATTGCCATTCTAAATGATGGTATGCTTCTTTTATAATTGAAAATTTTTTTGGAGTGTTTTTGGAAACTACTTGAAAACTGATTATTCTACAATTTTGTATCTTCAAGGAACAATTATGACCATCTCGAAGGATCGTGTGAAGCCATCCCCAATTCCTGACAGTTGGAAGTTGAAGGAAATATTTGCAACTGGTATCGTTCTTGGAGGCTATTTGGCTTTGATGACTGTCATCTTCTTCTGGGCGATGAAGGAGACTGACTTCTTCTCGGTAAAGACAGTACTTGTCAATGTTTTGGATCGGACCATTATGACTATACCCTTCCACGGAGATATTTTCTTATTTATGATCATGTTATTCACAATTTGATATTCTCCTGTAGGACAAATTTGGTGTGAGATCCATTAGACACAGTGAGGATGAGATGATGGCTGCATTGTATCTGCAAGTCAGTATAGTGAGTCAAGCCTTGATCTTTGTCACTCGTTCTCGTAGCTGGTCGTTTGTTGAGCGTCCAGGTCTTCTGCTCCTCACTGCTTTTGCCCTTGCACAACTGGTAAGAAAAGAAACTTCTTATGTTGGATAATGCCATCAACTTTAATACTTGAAGCTTCTTTGCATCAACTGCTCTAATTGCATATTACAAAATCACAATTCTTCATCAGGTGGCCACTCTCATTGCTGTGTACGCTAACTGGGGCTTTGCAAGGATCAAAGGTATGGGATGGGGATGGGCCGGTGTTGTATGGCTCTACAGCATCGTTTTCTATATCCCACTTGATTTGCTCAAGTTTGCCATTCGTTACATCCTGAGTGGAAAGGCGTGGCTCAACCTATTCGAGAGCAAGGTATGCGCCATTCCTTTCATTTCATTCTTCGACAAATCACTAGTATAATGCATCCGAATCCATGGTACAAAAACTCATGGTAATTTGTCATGTCATGTGATACATAGACCGCATTCACCACAAAGAAAGACTACGGCAAAGAAGAGAGGGAAGCACAATGGGCGCTTGCACAAAGGACGCTACACGGCCTCCAGCCACCACAGCCAACCACCAACCTCTTCTCGGAGAAGAGCAGCTACAGAGAGCTGTCCGAGATCGCTGAGCAAGCAAAGAGGCGAGCAGAGATGGCAAGGCTCCGCGAGCTTCAAACCCTTAAGGGCCACGTAGAGTCAGTCGCCAAGCTCAAGGGCATTGACATCGAAACCATCCAGCAAAGCTACACCGTATAAGTGAATCCATGACCCGATTTTATGGGCGAAACAACTAGAGGATCAAAGCCACTACAAGCAAGTATAACATGTGATGTGAGTAGGAAATGAATGGCGAATTCGGAGGATTGACAAAAGCCCCCTTAGTTACTCTTAGCGTCCTGTTTTTTTTTTTTTTTTTAATGTTCAGAGTCATTGGTCCTTCCTTCTTTGCATCTCCTCATCAATTTACTTAAAACTCTATTTCTCTAGGGTAATGCCGTAGAGGGTTGTTGTCTATAAGGGATAAGGGATTGTGGTGGAGCTTTAAGAAGAGGAGGTTTGTGTTTTTTTTTGTATGTTTTACTTGTTTTAAACTTGGCTTTGCAGGAAAGTGTTAATGCTACTTTCCCCTGTTACATATATTCACTTTTTTGCTTTGCTAAGAGTTTTTGATCTGATCATTTTTTTGGTCTCTCCCCATTTCCATTGTCTTGATTATGAAAGTTTTTGTTGCTTATGAAATATGTAATGTTTATATTTTCTACACAAGAATATTTGATTGGCCGACTTTATTTGTTCTTGGATTGTCTTTTATTTTAAATAATTAAACTAACGAGTATATATGAAAACGATTGAGTTGCATTCGGATCAACCTTGCTCACCCAAAATACACCTAAGAACAATTCCGAAATGATTCAGTTGGAAGTACAAGCAAATAATGGTTTGAAACTGCTCTTTATTTACCAAAATGAAGAAAAATACACCTAAGAGTGTGATGAATG
This sequence comes from Persicaria tinctoria, assembly GCA_037127255.1. Lineage (NCBI taxonomy): Eukaryota > Viridiplantae > Streptophyta > Magnoliopsida > Caryophyllales > Polygonaceae > Persicaria > Persicaria tinctoria. The sequence goes on along the minus strand of JBANSL010000016.1, from coordinate 4,092,105 downwards.
AATTGTAAACAAAATATCAACATAGGTGGGTTAAATGAAAACTTTAAATTTAGGGTGGTTTTGTGAAAAAGGGATTATAGTGAAGCAATTAAGCAGTGGTTTAAACCGTTGAACCAAGTTTACCCAAAAATAAAAAATCTTGAATATTCCAACGGCCACTACCCTTGTGTCACGTGTCTTCCTAAATTCAATACCTTTGTGTTTTGCCCTTGATTTTGGGAATAAATTATTAAAATCCAGGATTTGGTTTATCTTCTCCGACCTCACCTCACTGACAGACAACCACACACTCGCTCGCTGAGACGAACAAATGATGTCGATGGTGGCAGCAAATAAGGGCTTCTTTGCGAATGCCCTCTCTCCTCTCACCCACAAACTCAACCCCAAACTCAGACACACTTTCACTATCGTCTCTTGTGGAAACTCCTCCTCAAATCAGGACCCAAATGGCGCCCCAAGGTGAGGCCTTTTTAGTCCGTGATTTGACGGGGTTTTGGGATTTTCATCTGGGTCGTTTGATTTCTCAATTTGTTCACCTGGGTGTTGCTTGCTGTGTGCCAATTTTATCAGGAAAGTGGAGAATCAGTTTGCGAAGCTCGCTATTGTGACCTTAACTGCTGGGGTTTTGACCCTTGGCGCTGTTCAGGACGCTTATGCTGCGAAAACCAGTGGTAGGGTTGGTGGACAAGCGTTCCGATCCTCGGCTCCTCGCTCCTCCGGCCCTAGAATCAATAATTCAAGGTGAACCCTTTTTAATTTTGAGTTATTTGGGTGTTTGGTTTGTTCAATTACTTGAATTGGATGGGTTGTTTAGTTGGCTTGTGATGATTATAGATGGGAAAACTGATTCAGAGTGAGGATAAATGAAGAGTTAGGTACTTTTTGTAGCAAGCTAGAAACTTGGCCTCTCAATGTTTATAGGTGGAGCTTGGGATCTAACATGAAGTGCTTAATAATAAACTGTGGTTTTACCTTAAGGAACCTTCATGTTGGACTAGGAGGTTGTGATAAAGAGTTGTGGGAACTAATTATGCATTAGATTTCAAGTGTTGGGAGCATTTGCTCTTGCTGGTTGAGCGATCCCACGTCCCTTTAAGAGCGATGAGATGTGAGTACCAATATTTGGCAGGAGCTACATATGTGTTTGTTTGATGATACTAACAGGTTTTGTTGTTACATTCATGAAAGTACTGTTTACACATATGAAACCAGCCAAGTTAAAATTTGTTCTTGAGATGTATATACTATTCAAGCTGTAAAAACTCTAAATAGTGGTATAATTGGATAGGTGGTTTATGTTTATTTGGTATAAAATTTTGATAAATATGCTCTGTTAGGGGATGATCGAGCTCGATATATGTAGTCTACTGCCTCCTTATCTAGAGGCCACATTGTATTTGCTTAAGTTGTTTAGCTATGTTTAGGTCCTCTTTTCCTGTAGACAGTTTAGAATCCCTCTCTTTTAGAATTTCTGTTTTAGCTATTATTATTGCCTTTTGCAGGCTCTATTTTACGGAATTATTGTATGGTGCAAGCATCAACCTTAGTAGTGTGTATATACATTTTATTTGATCAGGACCAACATTTATGTCAACCTCTTGACTCTTCTAGCCCCACCCATTGTTGGTACCGGTTCAAGTTTGGTGTTCCATGTTATCGTGGATGGATCTGGTCTCCATCCCTAGTCGTGAAACTTGTAGTAGTACTGGTTGTTCATGAAACGTTATGATTCATCCTTAGGTGCCTATTCCCATCATTTTTCATCCTAACTAGGGCTTTGAAAAGATGGAGGAATTAGATGAGGAAGGGTTGGTGGTGTTTGGCTCTAGAATGTTGTTCTCTATGTCCCACTTATTTTGCTCGGTAGTGTAGGTTTCTAAGATTTTGTTCTCACTTCCCAAACCACTTGAATGGGTCCATGAACATTGCGAATATACCTTCCACAAGGTGTAACAGATGTAATACTCGAGCAAGTCAAGTAGGACAGAGGAAGCAACACCGTAGAGCCAAACTATGCCGACCATTTCCATCCCATTGATCGAATCCTTGCAAAACCCTAGTTAGCATACACAACAAAGAGAGAGACCGCCTAATGAAGAATCACAATTATTTTTTTATCATGGGCAAATTGCAACACTTGATGCATTAAATTTAATGATACAATTGGAGACAGGCCTCATCCACCATATTGTGGAACACCACACCCGTGCCCACTGACTAGGGTTGGGACTGCGGGCTTCCGAAGGGTTGAATTATATGTTGATCCTCGGGAAAAGCAAATGTATCCACTACTAGAGGGGTATGGCCTGTCATGAAACTTGATCAATGTATGAAAGCAGTGATTTGATTGAAGTTAGAGATAATCTGTGGAGGTGTGTGAAAACATTTCAACTCATAATGATGTTTTACGTTTCTCATGGCTTAATGGTTCAGTTAAGTTTTAGCATAGAGCATTAAAAGCATGGACTTACCTTAAGGAACCTTTCCAAGTGCTGGGAGCATTCCTATGAAGCACATAATTGGAAGTCATATCTTTTGAATTCCGATATTCCTTATACATGATGTCATATAAAGACTAGTAATCACTTGCAAGATTTGCTAGCTTTAAATGTCTTAGATGTCACATATGCTATGAATTAACTATATACGTTTTTATATGTTTTAGGGTTATATATTTTTAGGGTGTAAGTCTGTAAAAGCTGATGGTACTAAGAAACAGGTTTATCATAGAAAAAAGGAGTTAGTTAATACTGATCGATGTGGTTGGATTAGCGGTCTGGTTATACCACATCAACATATTTCAACATCTGCCTGCCTCAAAAGTTTCATTTCATGCATCAATTATCAATTTATGCTGCCAGCTTGCCTGGTCATGTCATTTGCTAGAGTAAACTTTTTTGCCTGGAAATATTGAATTAAAGTGATTTATGATCAATTTGGTAGTGTATCCTCTACCATTCTACCATGTTGTAATGGTTCATCGGTTTCTGCATCTAAGCAATAGCTTAGCTGATGGGATTTACTTGATTGCTGATGGGGTACTTTGATTCCCTTTACCGAACTAGATGAGCTGTTTGATTATGATCAATTCACTTTAGCGTCTATTTTTGCCTTTTGAGAGCACTGTTTATCTAATTGATGTATGTGAGTGAGATATTAAACATTGGTCTTAGTAATGTATGCATCTTATTTTGGTCAGGACCAACATATATGTGAACCCACCAATAGCCCCGCCTCTAGTAGGTGGGTACGGGTTTGGTGTCCCATACTATGGTGGATGGGGCTGGTCTCCGTTTTCCTTCTTCATGCCTAGCCCTGGTGTTGCTGTTGGTATTGGAGGCGGGTTTGAACTCTTGGTCCTATTCATGGTACTTGGAGCCATTTCAGCTGTTGTCAGCAAGTTCCTCGGACGCAGGGACGATTACGACGATGACTACTGATGAACCCAATTTGTCGACACCAATGTACGGGGCTAGTACGCATAAACTTTCTTGTGTTCCTTCCTGTTCTTATACAATACCTAAATGTAGCTAGAATGAGCTGAACGGTACGAGTTGTGGACATACATGGATTCTTTTTTGTAAGTGCTTTTCATCAAATCTATGCTTGTGACCACTTTTGATCAGTCAGTGACCTCGCGATAGTCTCCCTGTGCGTAGTGGTCATCTCTGAAAACACAACAAAAAATTTGATATGATGCAACTTGAGAAAGAATCCACCATGTGTGAATAGATTGGTTTCCGCTGATAGTTTTACACTGAAACAATTTTGCGGAAATCATGACTGAACCATGGAGGGTTTAGGAGGTGATTGAGGCCGATTTGGCTCGATTTATACCCGTGGGATGTCTGATTTTGGCTGATTTATAGAGGAGTGAAGTGTCTTCTATGATCGTTTCACAAACCGTGGTTATCACATTTCCTTTGATGAGAAATTTACTGTTCTACCTTAGGAGGAAAAGGAGGGAAACGGATACTCAATTTAAACCGCGATCAATCCGGTTGAATGTTAATGGAGACTTTTGAGTTGTACTTGATGGGACCCTTTGTTTGGTAGACTTTCTTTTCCCACTTAATACTTATTAACCCATTCACACAAAAACACAAACCCATGAAGATGGCTTTCCATATTTCATTCCTCAAATTGCAACCATTGCTTCTTTTAACTCTAAATGCCATATGCCCTTTACATACGTCAATGGGTGTGTGGATAGAGAGAGACTCGCACTGCTCGATTTCGAGAAAAGCTTTGCATCGTTCCCACGGAATAATAGCAAACTTTCATCTTGGAGTTATAGTGAAGTTGCGAGGAATTGCTGTAGTTGGGAGGGGAGTACCTGTGACTACGATACAGGACATGTTGTCTCCCTTTTTCTCGACAATCAACAGTTAGAAAGCTATCAACTTCGGCCTTCCTTGCTTCAACTAAACAACTTGAGCAAATTGTTCCTTGTTGGCCAAAACTTTGCAATGAATATGGTTGGGACTACAGGCTACCGAAGGGTTTAATTATATGTTGATCCTTGGGAAAAGAAAATGTATCTGCTACTAGAGGGGTGTGGCTGGGCATGAAACTTGATCAATCTATGAAAACAGTGATTTGATTGAAGTTAGAGATAATCTGTGGAGGTGTGTATGAAAACATTTCAACTCATAATGATGTTTTAGGATTCTCATGTTTAATGGTTCAGTTAAGTTTTAGCATAGAGTTTTAAAAGCATGGAAACATTTCCAAGTGCTGGGAGCATTCCTATGAAGCACATAATTGGAAGTCATATCTTTTGATTCCGATATTCCTTGTAAATAATGGCATATGAAGACTAGTAATCACTGGCAATGTTTTCTAGCTCTAAATGTCTTAGATGTCACATAAGCTATGAATTAAGTATATATTTTTATCTGTTCTAGGGTTCTATAAATTTTAGGGAGTTCTAGTCTGTAAAAGTTTATGGTAAAAAGAAACAGGTTTATCATAGAAAAAGGAATTAGATAATACTAATGTGGTTGGATTAATGTTCTTCAAATGATTCATTTCATGAATCAGTTATCAATTTATGCTGCCTGCTTGCTTGGCCATGTCATTTACTAGACTAAACTTTTTGCCTAGACATATTGATTTAAAGTGAATTATGATGAATTTGGTAGTGTATCCTCTACCATTCTATCATGTTGTAGTGGTTCGTCAGTTTCTGCACCTAAGCAATAGCTTAGCTGATGGGATTGACTTGATTGGTGACGGGGTACTTTGATTCCCTTTACCGAACAAGATGAGCTGTTTGATTATGATCAATTCACTTTAGCTTCTATTATTGCCTTTTGAGAGCACTAATTGATGTGTGTGGGTGACCATAAACATTGATCTTAGTAATGTATGCATCTTATTTTGGTCAGGACTAACATATATGTGAACCCACCAGTAGCCCCACCTCTAGTAGGTGGGTATGGGTTCGGGTTTGGTGTCCCATACGTATGGTGGATGGGGCTGGTCTCCATTCTCCTTCTTCATGCCTGGACCTGGTGTTGCTGTTGGTATTGGAGGCGGGTTTGAACTCTTGGTCCTATTCATGCTACTTGGAGCTGTTTCAGCTGTTGTCAGGAAGTTCCTTGGACGCAGGGACGATTATGATGATGACTACTGATGAACCCAATTTGTCGACACCAATATTGTACTAGACTAGTACGCATACGCTTTGTCGTGTTCCTTCCCGTTCTTATACAATACCTATAATGTAACTAGAATGAATGCAACGGTATGAGTTGTGCACATACATGGATGCTTTTTTGTAAGTGCTCTTCATCAAATCTAGTACTGTGACCACTTTTGATCAGTCAATGCGAAGTCTCCCTGCGCCTAGTCGACATCTCCGAAAACACAGCAAAAAAGTTGATATCATGCAACTTGAGAAAGAGTTGTGGAAATCAATTATCATTCAATAAAATAAAAAGGGTTATTATACTCATGGCCAATTTCTCACATACGGATTTGGGTGTTCACACAGAAACATCTAACAAATGTGACTTGATATTCACTTATATAAACAATACTTTCGATGGGGGGTTAGTCATCATCTCCTTCACAAAAACATAAAGCAGATGAAGATGGGTTTCCATATTTCATTTCTCATCCTAAAGCCATTGCTTCTTCTTTTAGCTCTAAATGTGCTACCCTTTACATACACCAATGGGTGTGTGGATAGAGAGAGACTCGCACTCCTCGATTTCAAGAAAAGCTTTGCATCGTTCCCTCAGAACAGTGGCAAGCTTTCGTCTTGGAGTTCTAGTGAGGTTGCGAGGAATTGTTGTCGTTGGGAGGGGATTACCTGTGACTACGATACAGGACATGTTGTCTTCCTTTATCTCGATGGTCAAGAGTTAGAAAGCTATCAACTTCGGCCTTCCTTGCTTCAACTACAACACTTGAGCACCTTGTCCTTCTCCGTCCAAAACTTTTCAATGAGAATTCCAAACTTTATTGGATCTCTAAGTGAGTTAACATATCTTCAACTTTTTGATGCCGGATTTTTCGGTGCTATTCCTCCTCAACTTGGCAACCTCTCTAATCTCCAATTTCTAGACCTCAGCGAGAATCAATTGGTTGTCCCGTTTCCTGACATCTTCCATGATATGATCTCTCTAGAATCTCTTCATCTATCAGGAGACAATTACTTAGAAGATGGAATATTCAATTCCATTGGGAATCTTTGCAACTTGAGTGAATTACATGCTTCTGGGAGTTCCACAAATCAAACCTTTCCCAACATTATCAAAGCCTTGTCAGGTTGTGCTAGTTTTTCACTTGAGTCTTTGTTGTTGGATTCTATGAATCTCAAAGGTACTATTCCTCCCATGTCTAAGTTCACATCATTATATCAATTGGACTTGAGAAGTAATAGGATGGACTTCAGGAACGGTACTCTTCCCCTTTTCCCTTCAAGTCTTCAGGTCCTCCTCCTAGAAAACAACAATCTCAATGGTGAACTCACAGATGTACATTTTGCGAATCTATCCATTTTAGATCATTTAAGTCTTGCAAGTAATCCCAATTTGAGAGTTAATTTTAATAAAACTCTATTTAGAGCACATCATTTGGATTTGAGTTCTTGCAACTTAGGTCCTAGTTTTCCTAGTTGGATCCCATTAGAAAACTTTGGTTACGTGGACATATCTAATTCTAAAATATCAGGTACAATTCCGATTATGTTTTGGAGGAGCCTTCCATCGTCCTTAATTTATCTTAATTTGTCATCGAATAGTCTTTATGGGACATTGCCAAATCTACCATTAGATATATATTCCGATTTTGGTAGCGTCGTAGATTTGTCTTCAAATGTTCTTTCTGGTCCAGTTCCCTATTTTCTATTCAATGTAGAGATGCTCTATCTTTCAAATAACAATTTCTCTGGATTTGGGCCCATTTTATATCCTTCATCAAATTCTACTACACCATTATATAATAATCACAGTCACAGAGATGATCAGAATCCGATCATTTTTGTTGACTTATCTAATAATCGTTTATCAGGCTCGATTCCTTATTGGCTTGGATTTTTGACACCTCAGTTAGTTGCTCTTTTTCTAACAAACAATAACTTGTCCGGAACAATTCCAAATTCATTAGGACATGCCACACAACTCAAAGTGTTGAGTTTAAGGAATAATAGTTTTTCCGGTCCAATGCCATATTCTTTGCTTCAAAATTGTAGTCAGTTGAGGATTCTAGACTTGGCTGGGAATAGATTCTCCGAAATCATACCACCTTGGATCGGAGGCAATCTTCAAAATCTAAGTGTTCTTTCCTTGTCATCTAATAATTTGACGGGCATTCTACCCGTTAGCCTGTGCCAAGTTAGTTCTCTTCAAATCTTGGACCTATCTCATAATTTGCTGTCCGGAATCATCCCCTCTTGTATCCAAAATTTCACCGCAATGGCCCATCATGTTACTTCAAATCTAACTGTTTCATATCGGGAAAAGGATGGGGGAGTTATGGGAGTGCCACTCGAAGAAGCAGCTTACTTTAATGCAGACATCACTTGGAAAAGTCACGTTTGGCAGTTTCAAAGAACCTTGCATTTGGTCAAACTAATTGACCTCTCATGCAACAATTTCAGCGGACAAATTCCGACGGGTTTGGCTTCTCTAGTGGAGCTGGATTCACTAGATTTGTCGTGCAATAGCTTGCAAGGAAGTATTCCCGAACAAATTGGGCAGCTCAAGTCTTTGCAATATCTCAACTTGTCACATAACAGACTCCATGGCCAAATCCCACCAAGCCTTTCAGAGATATCTTCCTTGGAAATGTTGGACCTTTCGCATAACAATTTGTCGGGAAGAATACCAAAAGGCACTCAGTTGCAAAGTTTCGACCCCTCTGATTACGCTGCAAATCCAGAGCTTTGCGGGTTGCCACTCGGAAATTGCCCAGGAGACAATGTTGATCCAGGTCAAGGTCAACAACCTTCTCCAATTGATGAAAGTGAAACTGAAGATAAATGGCCAGACAAGCAATGTTTCTATGGTGGGTTGGGAGCAGGATTCGCTTTCGGCTTTTTAGGAATCCTCGGTTCACTGACTTGGATAACCAAGTGGAGGTATGCTTTCTTTCAGTTTGCTACTCGATTCGGAGAATGGATCCTTCTGGTGGCAGCATTATGGATATCCAAAATCTCAAGAAAGCTTCAGTTCAAATAGGTAAATACTCAATTCCTCTCTTGCATCATTTCAATATATTCATTTTCTTTCTTTTTCTATACATACAATTTGATAACAATATATAATGATGTTCTCTGTTATTACTTTTTAACAGAAAAATGCAGTTGTTGATCAGTCGTACGTGTTGTGCTTCATCCCTGGATAGGAATCTCTGCTATGAAATTACATTATTCCTGGAAAGTTGTTGCTCCATCTGCAGTATCACTCCCCCTTGGTTAGAGTCAGAGATCTTGTTTTCAATGTGTGTTTTCGGTTCCTATTTTTATGCAATTTGTCCTTTATAATTTTTGTTTAAATGAGAAAGTCAGTCAAAATTCAAAATTAAGTTAATATAGCTGATGTTAGTGGTGTCCAAGGGCTCCAAATACCCTGGTCTCGACCTTGTCTCCCCCAGTGCAAATCCCCTGTAACATTAGGTGTAATATTCGGTGTTACACTTAATTATTTCGGCTATAAATTTACCTTAAAAAAATTATATTCATATTTTATACACTTATATTAACATATTTATAAAATGTTATTATGAAAAAATGTTATTATGAAAAAATGAATAATTAAAAGATTGATTATTTTGGAAAAAAATTTTTTTATCTTACTAAAACATATATTTTAATAATAATAATTTATAAACATGTTAATATAAGTGTATAGAATGTAAATATAATTTTTAAAAATTTTTAATGTTAATTTATAATCAAAATAATTAAGTGGAACACCGATTGTAACTTACATATGATCCAAATTGTGTCTCCCCTCCTATCCCCAACCTCCTCACAAACCCCAGCTTAAAAGAAAAATAAAAAATAAATTAAATTAATAAAATGATTAAAATAATTTAAAAAGAAGATTTACTTGAGAGGGGACAGTTGAGAGGGATAGGATCCGGGACAGAGGAATTACACCCGTGTCCAAATAGACGTTGATGCAGTTCGAAATTTTAGAAATGAGATATCAAAGAAAGATTTGAAAACTCATCCAAATATACAATCAAAATTAATTGGAGCCTTCCTATGGACTTTGAATTGGTAAAAGGAGACTTTTAATTTTCAATCGCAGCGTAACTTCACCGTTACCCTCCCATTTTCAAACGGATGGCTACCCCTCACTGCTCTCAATTGGAATTTCAACAAACGTTACTTCCGACTCTTATAGTATATATAGAGAGAGTACGTTGGAAGATTAGTCATCATCATATCGATCTTCTTCACAAAACACAGACAGACATATGGCCTTCCATCTTTCATTCCCCAAACTGAAGCCAAAAATCAGCCCATTGCTTCTTCTTTTCACTCTTTCATACACCATCACCATGATCATGGCCGGGTGTGTCGATGAAGAGAGACTCGCCCTCCTCGATTTCAAGAAAAGCTTTCCATTAACATTCCCTCATAACAATGGCAAGCTTTCGTCTTGGAATTCTAGCGAGGTTGCCAGGAATTGTTGTCGTTGGAAGGGGATTACCTGTGACAGCCGTACCAGACATATTGTATCCCTTCATCTCAATGGTCAGCTGCTAGAAAGCTATCAACTTCGGTCTTCCTTGCTTCAACTCCGACACTTGAGGAGCTTGGACCTCAGCGGCAACAATATTGTTATGAGAATTCCAAATTTCATTGGATCTTTAGGTGAGTTGACGTATCTTGATCTTTCCAATGCTGGATTTTTCGGTACTATTCCTCCTCAACTTGGCAACCTCTCCAAACTCCAAACTCTATATCTCAGCAGCTCCAATACGTTGTCCATCGACAGCATTCAATGGTTTTCTCATCTTTCTTCTTTACAAAGACTTGGTTTGAGCTCCCTCAACCTAAGTGAAGCAAGGGATGATTGGGTTTTGGTGATCAAAACGCTGCCGAATTTAGCCTACTTCGAATGCAGTTCGTGTTATTTCCCTACACAAGATTTGTCATATACTACTGTCCATCATGTTAATTCCTCATCATCTCTTCAAACAGTTGCTCTTAGTGAAAGCCACTTGTCCGCTTTCTCCCTTTCATCGTTGTTGGTGAATACTACAGAAAATCTATCAGAATTAGATTTGGGTTATTTGGAATTGGACGTCCCATTTCCTAACATCTTCCATGATAACCTGATGTCTCTAGAAATTCTTGATCTTTCATCAAATTCCCTTGAAGATGGAATATTCAATTCCATAGGAAATCTTTGTAACTTGAGTGAATTAAGTGCTTCTAGGAGTACCATAAATCAAAGCCTTCCCAACATTCTTCAAGGCTTGTCAGGTTGTGCCAGTTCTTCGCTGAAGTATCTGCGGTTGAGGAATATGAATCTCACAGGTATTATTCCTTCCATGGTGAATTTCAAATCATTAGCAGAGTTGGACTTGAGTTACAATAGCCTGGACAGATTTCCACCTCAATCTTCAAATACTCTTTCCCTTTTCCCAGCAAGTCTTACAGACCTCTATCTAGACAGCAACAATTTCAATGGTGTACTCACAGATATACATTTCACCAATTTTTCCAATTTACAAATTCTAAGTCTCCCAAGTAATCCTAATTTGATAGTTAGTTTTAATAGAACTCTACCTAGAGCATTTTCTATTGATTTCAGTTCTTGCAACTTGGGTCCCAGTTTTCCAAGTTGGCTACTGTCACAAAATAGATTTTCATTCATTGACATATCTGACTGTAAAATATCAGATACAATTCCAATAATGTTTTGGAAGAACCTTTTACCATCACTAACTTATCTTAATCTTTCATCTAACAGTCTTTATGGTACAATACCAAATATGCCATTTCAATTTTTCGATCCTAGGACACTTGTAGATTTGTCTTTAAATGGTCTGTCTGGTCATATCCCTTTTTTTCTCTTTACATCAAATGAGCTCTATCTTTCAAAAAATAATTTCTCTGGATTTTCTCCCATTCCATATCCTTATAATTCATCAAATTCTCCTCCCAAATTATATAATGGGATTTTGGAAGAATTATCAAATGTTTTTGACTTATCTAATTATCTTTTATCAGGCTTAATTCCTTATTGGCTTGGGTTTAAGATACCTAACTTAGGTGCTCTTTTTCTAACAAACAATAACTTGTCCGGAACAATTCCACGTTCATTAGGAATCACCAAACACCTCCATGTGTTAAGTTTAAGGAATAATAGGTTTTCCGGTTCAATACCCTCTTCACTTAAAAATTGTAGTGATTTGAGGATTCTAGACATGGCTGAGAATAAATTTTCTGAAATCATACCATCTTGGATCGGAGAAAATCTTAAAAACCTAAGTGTTCTTTCCTTAAAGTCGAATAATTTGACAGGCACTCTACCCACTAGTTTGTGTCATCTTAGTTCTCTTCAAATCTTGGACCTATCCCATAATTTGCTGTCAGGAAACATCCCTTCTTGTATCCAAAATTTCACTGCAATGGTCCGCCAAGTTAGTTCAAGTCTAAGTGTTATGTATTCGGAAAAGGGTGGGACTATGCAGGGAATTTCACTTGAATATGTATCTTACTTTAATGCATACATCACTTGGAAAAGTCATGTTTGGCAGTTTCAAAGAACCTTGCATTTGGTAAAACTAATTGACCTCTCAAGCAACAATTTCAGCGGAGAAATTCCCACGGGGCTGGCTTCTCTAGTGGAGCTGGATTCACTAGATTTGTCGTCCAATAGCTTGCAAGGAAGTATTCCCGAACAAATTGGCCAGCTCAAGGAATTGCAAGTTCTCAACTTGTCACATAACAGACTACATGAACAAATCCCACCAAGCCTTTCAGAGATATATTCCTTGGAAATGCTAGACCTTTCGCATAACAACTTGTCAGGAAGAATTCCTAAAGGCACCCAATTGCAAGGTTTCGACCCCTCTGGTTTTGCTGCAAATCCAGAGCTTTGCGGTTTGCCACTCGGAAATTGCCCAGGAGACAATGTTGATCCAGGTCAAGGTCAACAACCTTCTCCAATTGATGAAAGTGAAACTGAAGATAAATGGCCAGACAAGCAATGTTTCTATGGTGGGATGGGAGCAGGATTCGCTTTCGGCTTCTTAGGAATCCTCGGCTCCCTTACTTGGATAACCAAGTGGAGGTATGCTTTCTTTCAGCTTGCTACTCAATTCGGAGAATGGATCCTTCTAGTGGCAGCATTACGCATATCCAAAATCTCAAGAAAGATTCCGTTTAAATAGGTAAATACTCATTTTCTATCTTGCATAATCTCAATATATTCATTTTCTTTCTTGGTTAGAGAAAAATGATGTTATGTTATTACTTTGTAACAGAAAAATGCAGTTGTTGATCAATTGTGTTGTGCTTCATTCCAGAGACAGGAATCTCGATCTGCTAAGAAAAAAATCCATCCACTTGTAGTTTGTGTAACTGTGTGCTTTGCAAATATTACTGTATCTCTGATTTGGTTAGAGATCATGTTTTCATTGTGTTTTTTTTGGCTCCCAGTTGATGCAACTTTCGTAGTGAAGGATGTATCTTTTGTGGTGGGGTGGTGTTTATGGAACAGTTTGAACTCATAACCATCCAAAATTGATGTTATATGATTCTCATATGGTTTAATGGTTTAGATAAGCTATGACAGAAAATTAACCATTTGCACAAGAAAGCAACCAAGTTTGATTTGTTTTAGGTATGTATTAATCTGAGTCATGTTAGCTTTGCATACAACAGAGCCCGCCTTTACAGCTTTCCTCCATCGCCTGCCTTTCCGCCATTGCCTGCCACTTCGTCTATCTTTCCTTCACCATATTTAACTCCTATCAACATAAATACCATGGGCTTTCACCCATCAGTAGACACTGTGGTGTCTACAGAGATACTTGATCTGCAGTACAAGTATCACTCACATTTGAATAGCAGAAGGGGTTTTGATGAATTTAGGTTGTGGAAGATACATATGCTCACTTTGTTAATAAATCATCTGCACAATTAGATCCGTTTGATCTGAACGGAGCCCTATTTTGAAATCTTGCCTCAGACATTAAAAATCTCAGGTCCGGCCTGGTAAGCAAACCATTCCAAATGCATGATTTTGTGTAGCGCTTTTAATTTGGTGATTTTGTTCTTGTTACTAAGTACCTGCATGTTCATCCATTCAATTTCACAGGTTGTTTTAAAATATTCAATGCTTAATCAAACTGCAATTAGGTGATTTTGCCATAAATCAAAACTAGAAAACAAATCTAATAGAGATAATTAGAAAGCATATAACATGTGGGGGTCACATTTCATACCCAAAATATACAGAACCAAAAACATCAATCAATGAGTTGAACCGCGGCAATGGCAGGGATCTTCTCTCGCAGCTTCTGCGTAAGCGCAACCCTAACTGTTGTAACTCCTGCAGCTGGCCCGCTAAGCCTCACCACCACGACGTACCCATCTATCCGATCAAGCTCCAGAACCCCGCCTCCTGTCCCCGCCAAATATGGCCTTATCTCCGCCAGGACCTGCAACCATCAAGGCTCACTCCAGCTTAAGGTTATGATGAAGCAGAAATATGATGTAATGTTGAAACGAAATAATATTATAAATATCATGTTATATGAATATAAGTATATAATATTTATATATTTATATCAACATAACATAATATTGATCATATCAATATAACAAAATATTCCTTCCGTTTCATTAGAACCCTTCCCGCTAGACTCAAACTTAAAATGACTCACATTTCTAATCTAGACGTAGCCACATAAGAGTGTTATGTGAACATGAGTAGCTCGAATTCGACTCGTACTCACTTGATAAAAACTCGACTCGAGCTCGTTCATTTTCTAAACGAGCTGAGTATGAGCACATTTTAAAGCTCGGTCCAAAGCTTGGTTCATTCGAATTAAACTCGAATAGATCAAATTTTATTGAATTTCTAAAATTTTCTTTAAACTATTGTATAATGAGCTAAATAAAACTGACTACAGCTCGAAAAAAGATCGGTTCGAACTCGTTCATTTCCTAAACGAGCCGAGTATGAGCACATTTTTAAACTCGGGAGTATGAGCACATTTTTAAACTCGGATTAAAATTTAGGCTCGGCTCGAGCTCGTTCATATTATAATTAAAGTGAATATGAACAACCAAATGACCAATACTCACCTCGTTCGGCTCGAATAACAACCCTATCTAGACAGGAGTATATAGAATTTGCTAGTGAGGTACAAGAAAGGCCACCTTTTCGACGTTGTCATCGTCGAGTTCGAGGCCAGTCTCGGTGTCGAGGATCTGCTCGACAGCCATGATCTCAGGGATCTTGTCGCGGAGCCTGGTCTCTATCCCCATCCTCAAAGTCATGGCTGAGCTCGGACACGATCCACAAGCTCCCTGCAGCTTCAGCACCACCACCAAGCCATCGATCTCGTGCAATGCCACGTTCCCTCCGTCCGCCATCAGCCCTGGGCGCACCTCTTCTAGAACCTTCTCGACGTTCTCCTCCGTCAGTGGCAGCACGCATCTCGGCGATGCCACTACGCCTTCGACAATCCGAACAACCAACAAATCAATCATTGATATCTATTTACTGAACTAGTCGAGAGGATGTTTCCGGGTGAGTTAATCGAAAATTAGATAATAAGGTGTGAAGGTGACACCTACAAGTTCGATTCCGATTCCGATTTCTTGAGCGTCTAATGGTTATTTCTGTAAATAAATGTTGAGCCAAATGAGCTTCGCCGGAGGCGAAGCAGCTCTCCCTCCATGACAGCTTCTTCCATGGATTTCTTCTCTACAATCAAATCAATCATATCATAACAATTAGAAAGGGGGAAAAATACTAATTTGAATGTATAGAGCAACGGAGTTCAACCTTGGTGTTGAAGGAGAAGCTACAGCAACTGCACTGATGCCGGCAAAGAGGAGGGGGCGTCGATGAGGAAGAGCTAAACGACGTCGTTGGAGGAGTTACAGACCCCATTTGTATTATTTATTTTTTTATTCCTAATATTCGTTTGAAAATTGAGATTAGAAATTTAGAATCCATGGATGGAACCATGGAAGGGGCTTTTTTTGGAGAAGGGGGAGAGATTGGGGAGGAGAGGATGTTGGATTGGCTCAGGGAGAGGACTGAAGCATGCCACGTCACCATGGAATTTGAAGGATAGATGGGCCCCACTTTGGATAAGCCCAGGCCCAAAATTGAAGCATATTGGGCCTCACTAGAGGTCCATAAGATCCATATGTGCACATATTTGGTGGTCGATTTCAATTTTTTTTATATAAGGTAGTTTATTGAAAGCCCTAGTTGATAGCATCCGATCTCGTAAAGTAAAGTAAGTTCAAAAAAAAAAAAAATGAAGAGTAGAGTAAAAGAAGATGTATGATCTTAAACATTCATTTTTATATTGATGGTTAAGATTTTACAAATTCTGTTCATAAAGTTTTTTTTTTCAAACTCTACCAAAACCGGATCATCATATTGTAGAGAAACATTAGGCTCCTTCAAAGTAAACTCATTTAAGATTAAGATAAGGGTTTTATTCGAATATTTTCCCATTCATATATATTAAAAAAAAAGATAATGAAAATGTTTGGCTAGCTTGGAACGCATAAAAAAATATTTCTAAAAGCTAGGTTGGAATGAACCCAAAAAAAAAAATCAAATCAAATATATCATTTTTTTTATTAGGTAAAAATTTGGAGATCTTTATTAGATGTTATATGGACCCCATAGGCAGAGTGATAAAGGTGTGCAACCTTATCAGTCACTCTGTTGTCAGCGCGGAGTATATGAGAAAATGAGACTTTTCTCATATCTCATATGATGATCTGTATATCCGACAGAGTCATTTATGCCTCCCAATGACATCTTATATCATGTTTTAGGTAATCAATGATAATTTTGGAGTCATCTTCAATTATCATGTTTTGTATATTCAGCTTCTTGGCCTCCATTATGCCTAGTTTTAAAGCCGTTGTTTCAGCCATTAGTGGTGATGAGCGCCCAAGACGCTTGTATGATATTTGAATGGGCTTTCCATTCCAGTCTCGAATGATGATGCCAGCAGAACTCGATCCACTGAGAAGTGACACACTTACTTTTTAGAGTATTAATTGGTTCCTAGTTAACATATAGAAAAGGGTAAAGAGAATGTTTATAGTTGATGTTTGATGTTAATGCTAATGTATAGGATTTTATCACAATTAATATTTTTTTTTATTAGGTAAATATTCAGATGGGAATACCCTATCTGAAAACATCATAACGGATGAGGTCGACAAGACCTGTATTTAGGTATAGCTCCGGCCCCCTAGTAGAGTAGCAAAGGTGTGCAACCTTATCCGCTACCCGGTTACCAATGCGGGGAATATGAGATACCTCTACATTATTTATTTTTTGGTGAAGGACTTGGATATCTAACATAACCATTTCTATTTCCCAAGGACACCCAACTTGTGTTTTTAGGTAATTCGTGATAATATTTAAGTCTCCTTCTATTATGAGATCAGTAATCTTTAATTCTCTAGCTTTTTCTATCCCAATACGTAGGGGAAGAGCTTCCGCCATGAGAGGTGAATGTGCTCCAATAGCTTTACCACCAATGTCGATAAGGTCACTGATGCGGGACCATCTAAGACACCTTCGGACACACCTATACTTGGGGATGGACCTATGATTCAAGTTCGTGAGAATGTTGTCATTCTAAAGAGGAAGAAGAAGGCTCTACCATGGGAGAAGGTCCAAAGGTGGAAGTTTGACGTTTTTAAGATTCGTTCAGCAGTTTGACAGCTTTTCGACGTCTCAGTAAAATGAGTCGTACGGATTCAATATTAATCGGATTGGATCGTGCCATACCTTGTCGGAACGAGGACGAAGAGATCTACAGCTTTGCTGTTGAAGGTTTTTCCAGATTCGACCTAGAGCTTGGCCTAAAATTACATTCTTTGAAGCTGTCATTTGTTTAGCCGAATTTACTCAAGTGTTGGAACATTTTTATTGTTATTTTTAGTAACTCTTTTACTTAAGTTATTTTAGGTAACTTTAGGTTTTATTTTTATTAAGTCTTTTATTTATTATTTTTATTAGAAAATCAGCCTTTTAGGTTATATAAGGCCGATCCCCATTGTAGAACAATTCAAACGTCTTCCATTATTCAGAAATACAGTGCTTTGTGTGAAACACAACTGTGAGAAAGTCAATCGATTTGAAGCGTTGCTCATCGATTGCACAATTGGTTATAGATCTAACTTGGTTTGCTTTGAGTTCATCAACCTCGCGAGAACTTTTGATCCAGGTACTCACAAGTCCCCTCCTTGTGCCTCTAAGTTGTCCGCTTGGTTGTGTAAGGTTGTAGAGACGGGTTTTATAGTCGTTGGTGTTTGGTTCCTACCCTTTACGGAGGCCTGGGGTCTTCATCTCGTTCTATTTTAGTTCGAATCAACCAATCTATCGATCTTTTCATTACTTTTGTCGAGTCTTCTATTGCTGCGTTTTGAGTCTTTGTTCTTGTTTCTTGAGTCTTTGCTTCCGTTCTTTTTTTTAGTCTTGATTGTTGAAGATTGGGCCATCCTACGGCTAACCCCGTATCAAATTGGCATCAGAGCTTTGATTTCCGACATCAATTGTGTCTTTTGTTAGTCATAAACACATACCTACAAAAAAAAAATAGAGTCTTTCTTATTCTTGGTATTTTTACTTCTTGATTTTTTTTAATCTGATTCCTTTATTTGTGATTGTTGTGGTTGCTTTAGCCTAAACACATCTTAAGCCGAGACCACGTAGCCACGTTTGAGCCAATTACCACCTTGTGCAGCCGAAGCAAATTAGTGCTACCATCTTGTGCTTTGATCAGCCGATCAAATTGAGTCCAACTACGGCTAGGCTTGTTTATTGGATCAAATTGAGTCCAAATTGAGTCATCTATATATATATTTCATAGCCTAGCCGTGACCTTCAATCATTGGAGCCAATCATTGTTGCCGCCGACATCTTGATGCAACGTACAGCCTTCGGCCTTTGCTTGCAATCTCACAAAATCTAGTTTGCTTTTTATCTTTGGCTATCTTGTTTTATCATAGATTTATCTATTTAATTGTCTTATTTAATTTGTTGAAATTTGTGATAGATATATCTCATATTTTCTATCATAGATTATCAAAGGCATAGATAGATTTATTTACCATATTTAGCCACACCATCACCTATAAATATTTCATTAGGGCTACACAAATTTTTTTATCGTTCACCATAGCATATAATTTTTTTAGAGTCCTTTATTTCATAGATAATTTTCTTGCATTAGTCACAAACAGTTCGCATATTCAAAAAAAAAAAAAAAAAAAAGAGATTACATTCAAAGCTTAGTCTTAGGAGGATAAAATTCACTAGGGGCAAAAGTAAGCTTTCAAAAAAAAAAAAAAAAAGGACCAAATTTGGTGAATTTGCTATAGTCCTAGTCACAACCTTCAAATACATACCTCCCAAACCAAAAAAAAAAAAAAAAAAAAAATTAAGTCCTACCTTGCAACTACAACATCCATACTAAGGGTTTAAATAAAAAAGAGGTAGAAATCCAAGTTTTTCTTTCTTTTCCTTCATTTTCTTTTCCTATTTTTGTGTGTCATGTACTGCAGTGCCCATACCGACCCCATACCGACCCCCCCAGCCTCGTTACAGCTTCTTTCGAATCTACCTTTGGTCAATTTCGACCCCCTCTAGTCGATTTCGATTTGGTTGTCCAGCTTTTGTCAAGTGTTATTGCTCTTGTTGAGTCCCTTGTTGCTTGTTTCTTTGTCCTTTCTCTTGATTACTCTCTTTTGATTGTTAAGTCCTTACTTGAGTGTTGATTTTCCCAAAGCAGACTGCCCCAACAAGCTTGTCATAACCAATTAGAGAGGTGTATGTGAGAGAAACACATTGTGAGTTGTTTTATTTTGCTAATCTTGACATAGTTCCGTGTTTGTCTTTATTTGCAATGTCTAACAATCAGGTGAACAACGAGAACAATGCCAACACCTCTGAAGCAACTATATCCACCGCGATGTTCAACAACACAATGAACACTCATAACGCCACGTTGGCGGCGATGATGGATAAGCTGACGACATTGGAGGCTAGACCAACGGGTTCTACTATAACCTTGGTGGTCAAGGTGATCAACGTACGGCGTGCCGAGACGCCTAATGATGAAAGGGAAGTCCGAAATCCTAACCCTCCTCCTAACCTTAATTTGCATAATCCTATATTTGAAGAGAATTAAACAACTCTCCACGAGGGGAGAGAAATGGTAGACATAACGGATTTGCTAATGCGCAGAGGCCAGGATGGGGTAGAGGAAGAGGTCGTGGCTTCCAGGAGGAGTTCTACTATTCGGAGCGTGACAATGACTTCCAAGAGGAGAACTATTGGGAGCAACGCCCGAGGCGGAACGACAGAGGAGGTCGATACCAATACCGTGAGCCTAGAGATCCTGATTAGGACGGCATAGGTAAGGTAAAGGTAAAGGTAAAGATTCCTTCCTTTGATGGTCAGACAGATCCAGATGCATATATTGACTGGGAGAAAAAAATGGATCAAATTTGGAATTGTCACAATTTATCTGAATTTAAAAAGGTTCAATTGGCTTCTTTAGAATTTCAAGGGTCTGCTCTTATTTGGTGGGATAATTTGATTAAAGAAAGAAGAAGATCCCTTGATGCGCCTATCGCTTCTTGGAACCAATTGAAAGCCTTAATGAGAAGCAGGTTTGTCCCTCAACACTATGCTAGAGAGCTTCGACAACGATTAGAAAACCTTAAGCAAGGTAATAAATCTGTTGAGGAAACCTTTAATCTGATGCAAGAAATCATGGATATAGCTAATGTCATAGAACCTTATGAGGATACAAATGCTAGGTTTCTTAGGATTTTGCATCCCGCTTTAGCTCATGACATTGATTGCTTTCCTTACTCTACTCCTACTTACTTGTTACATTTGGCTATTAAAGTTGAACGTGGAGCTAGATACAGGAACCAAGGCGAAAGGATGACGAGTGGGCAGCCCAACCATGGCGCCAAAGCCGGCCACAACAGGCCCAAGGGCGGCCTGACGGAGGCTACAACTCTCGGCCAAACCCAACCCAAGGGAAAGGGGAAGGCCAAACATTCCAGCATCCCTCTGATAAGGGCAAGGCGCCTGCTTATGGATGACATTCTTCTGGGGCATCTACTGGCCCTAAAGGGAGTAATCCTAACTCTTCTACTCTTACACATATGTACATTCCTTGCTTTATATGCCAAGGTAGAGGACATGTTATGAAGGATTGCCCGAATAAGAAGACTGTCATGATTAATCACCTAGGCAAAAATGAATCTGCAAATTCTAGTGGTGAAAATGATGAGCATGTTAATTTATCAAGATCTTAGTTTACTTTCCTCTAAAGATGATTGCATTCAATATGAGCATGATGATTATTTGATTGTTAATGAAGTTTTAAATGTTCAACCTATGCCTTCTGATGATAATCAAAGCAACGATTTGTTTCATAATCAATGCATAGAAGAAGGCAATGTTTGTTATATGATTATTGATGATGAAATTTGTTCTAATATTGCTAGCCTTGAAGTGATTGCAAATTCAGCCTTGAAAAGCAAAGAAAACTTGCTAGCATTGGATGAAAACTTAGAGATCAATGAACAAGCTAAAGTGCTTATTAAGTTAGAACATAATAAAGATGATGTGAAATATGACTTGTGCACTAATAAGACTTCTTTTCTTGGTGTTGTAGTGACCTCTGATGGCCTTGAGAGGAGTTTTCATGGACATTAAGTATTCGATCCATGAGCTCGTGTGGATGCATTTGCGGAATCTTATGCAACCTTGGATTCGAGGTCAAATCATTTTCAAGAAAGGGGGAATGATGCGAGACCATCCAAGACACCTTCGGACACACCTATACTTGGGGATGGACCTATGATTCAAGCTCGTGAGAATGTTGCCATTCTAAAGAGGAAGAAGAAGGCTCCACCATGGGAGAAGGTCCAAAGGTGTAAGTTTGACGTTTTTAAGATTCGTTCAGCAGTTTGACAGCTTTTTGACGTCTCAGTAAAATGAGTCGTACGGATTCAATATTAATCGTATTGGATCGTGTCATACCTTGTCGGAACGAGGACGAAGAGATCTACAGCTTTGCTGTTGAAGGTTTTTCCAGATTCGACCTAGAGCTTGGCCTAAAATCACATTCTTTGAAGCTGTCATATGTTTAGCCGAATTTACTCAAGTGTTGGAACATTTTTATTGTTATTTTTAGTAACTCTTTTACTTAAGTTATTTTAGGTAACTTTAGGGTTTATTTTTATTAAGTCTTTTATTTATTATTTTTATTAGAAAATCAGCCTTTTAGGTTATATAAGGCCGATCCTCATTGTAGAACAATTCAGACGTCTTCCATTATTCAGAAATACAGTGCTTTGTGTGAAACACAACTGTGAGAAAGTCAATCGATTTGAAGCGTTGCTCATCGATTGCACAATTGGTTATAGATCTAACTTGGTTTGCTTTGAGTTCGTCAACCTCGCGAGAGCTTGGTGATCCAGGTAATCACAAGTCCCCTCCTTGTGCCTCTAAGTTGTCCGATTGGTTGTGTAAGGTTGTAGAGACGGGCTTTATAGTCGTTGGTGTTTGGTTCCTACCCTCTACGGAGGCCTGGGGTCTTCATCTCGTTCTATTTTAGTTCGAATCAACCAATCTATCGGTCTTTTCATTACTTTTGTCGAGTCTTCTATTGCTGTGTTTTGAGTCTTTGTTCTTGTTTCTTGAGTCTTTGCTTCCGTTCTTGTTTTTTAGTCTTTATTGTCGAAGATCGGGCCATCCTACGGCTAACCCCGTATCAGTCACCATACCAATCTCGGATGATGTACCCAATGGAACTGTTTGATGTTTGATTTTAATGATCCGTCAAAGTTTAACTTGTATTTGTCAGCTGGAGGTTTCCTCCAGCGGTAGGTTTTCCTATTGTTCTTAGTGAGACTTTTCCCCTGTTTTTGTTTCTGTAGGTCGTTATTCTCCATCTCATTCCACCTGCTTGCTTTTCTCCAATTTTTAATATTGTCCTTAATCATTTTCTTAATGCCCTCTGCAGAGGGGATGCTTTCATTTCTAAAGATTGTTTGATTTCTTATAAACCAAATGGTCCACCATCTGATTGTCATCTGTTGTTTTTTATCGATAGGGAGGGTGGAACCTAAAATTTGTAGAATTTGATCCATATCTTTGTTTTCTGAAATAACGGTGTTAATACTTTGCGACATTTGTCCAGGGAATTGTTGTTGGAAATTGTTGATAGGACACTCTATGAATAGGTGGATATCATCTTCTGCGAACTGATTGCAAAGGGTACACGTGTTCAGTACCGATACCCCTTTTGTGTTAGACGGGTAGCCGTGACAATGCCTTTTTGTTTAATTTTCCATATGAAGCTCCTAACTTTTGGAGGGGCGTCAAGTTTCCAGATCTATGAGAATTCATCAAATATTTTATTTGTTGGTTATTTTTTAGATGCACAATAGCAATAAGAGACTTTCTTTCATAAATGAGAGGTCTCCCATTCAATGTGAACTAATGTACAAAATTAACTAAACACATGAGAAGATTTGGGTAGATCTATGATCGATGGAATAAATGTTGTATATAGAATTATAGATAGATTGGTAAGATAGGTCCCATTCCAATATCAATAATTAATACGAAGTACTACTAGAGAAAAGAAATGATACTGCATGGTACAATATGTGATGTGAGTTAATCACGGCTGAATTGCTTCCACCTGCATCATTCCTTCTATCCGATTCTCTAATCCATACTTTAAAAAATATTTTTCTAATTATTTTAAATTAGATTTTCAAAGTTAACTCTTTTTCAAGGATAGAAAGATTGTACTTTCATAAGCCTAATTGTTTAAAATTTTATGGGGAAATTTTTTTATCAGCCTTTTTTATTTTTCGTAAATAAGTTGTTGGGAATGTGAAGAGACAAAGAGTCTCACATCGATTATACAAATAAAGAAGTCATAGTATATAAGTTAGTGGGTTACTCCTCCTAATGCCAATTGGTTTTAGGATGGAACCCCGCTCGACTTATGTATTAGACTATTAGCGCTAGGGGCGCACACGTGCACACGACCCCCGATCCCGAGTCCCAACGGATTTCAGTATGGTATCAGAGCGGAAAAGCCAAACGGCCCGACTCTCGATCCTGGGCTAGCTAAAAAAGAGAATGAGATGCTAGGCCCGATGTCCAAGTCTCAACTAGAGGCGAAAGACGACCCTAGTTGCACTTGCGGAGGCGTGTTGGGAATGTGAAGAGACAAAGAGTCCCACATCGATTATACAAACAAAGAAGTCATAGTTAGACATGAGCACGGGTCGGACCCAACGGGTTGACGGGTCCGACCCGCCGGGTCAAGGGTCGGGATATCCCTGACCTTAACCCTGACCCTTCCAAGCCACGGGTCAACGGGTTGTGGTGACCCGTCGGGTCAAGGGTCGACCCTTTGACCCGTCGGGTCATGACATGTCATTTAATTTTAAAAAAAAAAAGTTTTTTAAGTTTAAAAAAATAAAAAGAAAAAGGAAGAAGGGCATGGACCGATTTTCTAGTTGTCTACGTATCTCTCAGAGAAGAGGAATCAAAGCTCACGTAGTTCTTTATATTCATTCTGATCCCTACTTACCTTATCTCATGCTAGGACTCTTCTCCATGCTTTGCATTTGAGCTCCTGACCATTGCGTCATCGTCGAGTTCTTCATCCGAGTACCACTCGATTAAGTGGTCATTATTTTGAATTCGCATCTTCGCCCTCTTCCTATCGTTTAGGCAAACTTGACCTACAGTCTCGGGCAAGAGTCTTGATCTCTTCTCGCTTAATATGTGACCACATGGGCTAAAACGTTGCTCCAACGCTAGAGTTGAGCAAGGAGTGGTGAATATTTGATGAGCGATTGCCTACATAATAGGAAATTGGGATCTCTCTAGATGACTCCGTCATTCTATAATATTGAATTCCTCTTCCTCTTCACCTCAATTTTTTGAAAAAAATAGATGACCCGGCAAATTGACCCTACAGGTCGACCCTTCAGGTTCGACCCGCCGGGTCCGCGGGTCAAAATAAGCATGACCCTGACCCTAACCCTTGACCCTTGTCGACCCTAACCCGCCGGGTCGTCGACCCTTCGGGTTCCTGCCGGGTCAAAACCCGTCGGGTCCGGGTCGACCCTTGACCCTTGCTCATGTCTAGTCATAGTATATAAGCTAGTGGGTTACTCCTTCTAAGTGGTTTAGTTCACCTGAATGTTGTTTAACTGGTGTAAATTAGGATTTTATATCTAAAAAGATTGCATGATATATTGTTGGGTAAATTTGGATTTCGTGTGTAAATGTTCAAATGTGTCCTGAAAGAGGCCTTGGAATCACGGAATATATGTGTGTTTATGTCTCCTCTCCCTGCCATTCCCGGGTTGCCTTTCGAGGTCCCGGTGTTAACGTTCATTTCTTCCTTGTCTGAAATGTTTCACGTGCATACATAGCTCCGATCCATGCCGCCACACACTGCAGCCCACCATTGGCCGGGGGCGATTTCTAATCCAATTTCGCTCCATCCATTTTATAAAATATTGCTAACAAAATTTGAAACTTTAGACGTTGTTCAAAAGATCTAATTCGATTCTCTAGACATGCATAGAAAAACCGAGAGTCCAGACAAGCCGGGAGATGGACTAACCAACAAGTTAGTTCATCATGTACAATCTAAAGCAAATAACATAAGCAAATAACTGAAAGAAAATAATAAATTACGGAATTGAAAAAGAAAAAATAAAGTACAAGTCGTCAACACTGTAACCAACAAGTTAGCAGAACCAACAACCGACCAGCTAAACGAAAGACGCTCACAGAAAATTATGGGGATCACTAGTTGACACCTCAACATGGACTCTAAACAGAATCAACAGGCATTATGGTTCGTTCTCTAGCCACTTTATGTCCTCTTAGCCTGCTAATTATTATTGTTGTTTATTTATTTCTGTCCGTCTTATTCGTTTCCTCTATATTGGTTTATCCTTGTGGTAGCTTATACGATCTTGTTATCGTCCTTGAGGGTGTAAGATGTGTTTGGAGATTTGTTTCGGCAATGGTTTGGGTTGAGATTTGGGTCTGCGGGTTGGTGTACTTTGCCTTGCTTGTTGTGTTACAGGTTCCATGTGAACGGGGACTAGTTTGACAAGCTTTTAGATGTCGTGGAAGTGCGATGACACCTGTTGATTCTTTTTGGAGTCTAAGTTGAGGTGTCCACTAGTGATCCCCAGAGTTCTCTGTGAGCCTCTGCCGTTTGGCTGATTGGTTTTGGTTCTGCTAGCTTGTTGTTTCAGTGTAGCATGCCATGACTTGTACTTTATTTCTGCATTTTCCTTTCCGTCATTTACTTCTTATCATTTCATTTATGTCATTTGCTTCAGTCATTTGTTTCTTGTTGTACATGATGGTTAGTCCATCTCCCGGCTTGTCCGGACTCTCAGTTTCTCTAGACTTGTCTAGATAATCGAATTTCTTTCCTTATATCAAAAAAAAATAAGTTGGACACTTTTCTTAGCCTAAGAAAAGCATAAAAAAAGGGTGTTGGTCAACACCTTTTTTTATGCTTTTGGACTTGTATTTTTAATCCAAAAAAAATTATGATATGATTCTCTTTTTTTGATCCTTTCCAGTTCAAGTGGGCTTAGCCCACTCTACATCTGGATCGGGTTACTGTAGGCCCATTTAAGGGGTTGACCCTCCCACTCACAAGCGTCTCCATGTTTCCACGGGGATTCGAACTTCGAACCTCGAGACATGGGATGTAACCCCATAACCACTACACCAACTTGTGATTGGTTATGATATGATTTTCTATAGAGAAAAAGAAAATATGTTTATACTAATTTTAATTAATTTAAAAGTAATAAGGAGTACCTGAGTAATTATTTTTCAAAAACTAGTTTACATAAACCCCAATAATGCCTATATATATGTATATGGCTATATATATTTTTATGCTCACGGTCACGTATCATAAGTTTGCATTACCAACACAAGGGCAATACCTCGTGGCATTGGGCTAAACTCAACTCTATTACCAATCTTTTCAAATCAGGCCTTCGCTGGTCAATCGGTGACGGGAAGACGACTCATTTCTGGACTGACATCTGGGCAACTCAAAAACCATTGATTAAATTGTCTCTTCAGTCGCTCCCGGATGGAGTGCTGGATTGGACAGTTAATAGATTTATTAACGACAATAACTCTTGGAACATTACAAAACTTGAAACGGGCCTTCGTGGATTACTACTCATGGATATCATCTCCAGAATTCAATCTACCCATCTACCTCACAATTTTTTCCCTGCCAGACTCTTCTAGGGATCCAGTCACGATGGATGGTTCTCCACATCATCGGCAACAAAGCTAATTCCAAAAACGGGGGTGACCAGAACTTTGGCTGCAACTGAGATCGATCTGGAACCTTGACATCCCCTATAAGATAAGGCATTTCCTTTGGAAGATTGCACGCGATGGTCTCCCGACTACTGAGAGACTACAACGGTCCCATGCCTCGGTGCCCTCCGGGTGCAGCTTTTGTGGATGCACTGTCGAATCTACAGGCCATATGCTCATAAAATGCCCAACTACGATCGCTCTTACCAAATCTCTCCATATCAACCAACCATTATGTGTTGGTATCAATATAGACATCAAACCAAATCTTCTTCTAAACAATATTTTCACCCACATTGGCATCCAGGCTTTCACTAAACTGGCCTTTGCTTGATGGAGTATTTGGTATTTTCGAAACCACGTCGTTTTCCAGCAAATAAGTAACGCATCTATGCAGGCTATAGCCATTTTCTGCAATACTACTTACCAAACTTGGAATGCCTGAGTGGAAGACTCGGAGACAGATGGTCTGACCCGGTCTAGAAATAAGACTTGTGGCACTAGGCTCTAGATCAACAAACCATAACGCTTCCAAGCCAAACAATCGGGAAAACCACCTATGGGATACTACAAATTGAATTTCGATGGCTCGTACTGCCAGACGGGGAAAGGAACCTTCGGCTTCGTGATTCAGGATCATATGGGGAATGTAAGGTCCCTAGGGGGGGTCCCTGTAATAATGGCTCCGCTGTTTTCGCTGAGGCCATGGACCTTCGGATGGGGGTCGCCAAGGCAAAATCCATGGGCTTAAATAACTTTCTGATCGAAGGAAACTGTTTGGTCGTCATAAAGGCTCTGCTGGGGGACTAGTCTTGCCCTTGGATTATCGAGGTGCTGATGGCTGATGCGACTGTCAATTTATATACTATCTCTAATGTTGTTATTCATCATATTTTCAGGGATTCAAATGTTGTGGGCGACAGGATTGCACGTCTGGCCTACACTGTCCCTGCCGATGATAGCTTCACCGATGATCCAGAACTATGTGTTCTCGTCCGTTCGAACGCGCTAGGAAAGAAGCCGGGTCACCGACGTTTTTCCTAATTTTTACCTGCTTCCAAAAAAAAAAGTGTGCATAGAAGGCATATCAATGAAATTGTCTTTGCTGCCCTCAATTTCTATGGATTAGGCTTATCTGTTTTTCTAGTGACTGTTGTGTTGCACCATTTTATTATTATGATTGTATGTTCGACGGTTCGCCGTTTGTCGACTCTATCGGCCTCTCGATGAGTCAGATCTGTCTGATCATCGAATTATTACCTGATAAAAAAAAACAATATTTATTATTCTACACTTATTTTAAAAATATATATAATATTGATTTTATATACTACCTCCGTCTTAAAATATTTGTAGTTTTACTTTTTGACACGTTTTTTAAGAAGCGAAAAACTCTATAAAATATTAATTTTTTAAAATAATTTCATACTTAACACAATTATCTATGAAATTATTAAAAAAAATTATTAAAAAAAAAATATTTTATAGAGTTTTTTCTCTTCTTAAAATACGTGTCAAAAAATAAAACTATAAATATTTTGATACGGAAGGAGTATATATATATATATATATAACTTCGTACTTATCACTAATAAATATTAAATTATATTAAAATTTTAATTAAAAGGTTGATATTCTATTAAAAAATAACTTTTAAAAAAGATTACCGAAAATATAAGAGTGGTTAGTTAATAAAAGTAGACCAAAGATAATGACCAATAATATGATGATACCATATAAGGCATGGATGGTAATGATAAATGGGAAGAAATATGATGATAGAGCAGTTGGGAGTGCAGTGGTGAAAGGGGACAACGCGTGCTTATTCATATTTCTACTATTTATATTTTATACTCCTTTCATTTCATTTATTCTGTACCAACTATTCACTTTCCACGTTAGAAATTTATAATAAAAGTTAGCTTTTCAGGCTTCCTTTGTCCTCTTTCCATATGTTTGGCCAAAATATGAAAAAGTTGTACATTGTGAAATTTTGTAGATAAGTAGTTTTTTTAGATGAGGTAATGGTCATGTATGTTTATTACATCATTTATGATTTTGATGATAAATTATTGAAAATATCCCATAGGGTAAATTAGGGTTCGTTTGGTTTAACACAGGAAGAACAATTCCCAAGAAGTTACTTCATGGTAATTCAATTCTCACGTATTGCACTTCTCGGAAATTAAAAAAATATGTTTTGTTGGATTTTAAATGGTAGGAATTAAAATAAGGAATTTGAAAAATTTTATTTATAAAAGGTGGAATTGAAATTTACCCAGGGGTAGGTAAGTTAAATTCCCTTAAAATGGAGAAATTTAAATTCCTGATAATTTAACTTCCTGGGTTTTCCTGTGATTAAAACTCCAACCAAACACATATATTTCGTCTACTTAGATTTTTCTACTTCCTGGGTTATTCAGTTGCTAACCAAATGAACCCTTACTCAAAATCTCACTTCTTAGAGCAAGTCCAACATCTCTTGTAAAAATTCTCTAAAATAGAGATCAAAACACCAAAGTCTCTAAAAAAATTATCCTCCAACTCCAACAGTTTCTCTATTATACAGATTTTGACATTTATTATATATTATAATAAATGCAGAATTACATAATATAATAAATGAATTTTTTTAACTTTAGATAACTAGTATAGTTTTCGTACCTTGTACGAGATTTATCCCATAAAATAAATAAATTCGATATATTTATTATTATAATTTATTTTGTTGAAAATATCAATATCTTCATTTTATTATTTTTCATTTACTAATCGTATATGATTTTTAAGGATGATAAAAACTTGATAAAATATCAACCTTTTATTTGATTTTTTTTATAATTTCATACTATATAATATTTATGATATAATTTAAATGATATAAGGAAATTATGAATCCAATAATGCTTTATATTTTGAATCCCATTTTAGTTTCATATATTATATAATATTTATAAGTCCAACTAAGATTTGTATTTTGAATCTCATTTAAATCTTATTTATGACTTAAATGGTTGGCATGAGGATTGATGAAAACATTTAATTTTAGAGATTTTTCTCTTCCTCTAAATATAGAGAAAGTTTTACTCTCTCTTCTCATTTCTCTATTTTACAAAACTATATAGAGGAGCTGTTGGACCATAAAATCTATCTTTTTCTCTAAATTTTCCATTTTTCTCTATTTTGGAGCTTCTCTTGGGGATGCATAGACTCAGAGGAGTATTGAAATTTATCAAGAATTGCTTGCTCAAAATTAATACCCAAACGAAAGTGTAATTTTTTTTTGCTACTTTTTCATTAATCAAAAGACCATATATCTATCATCCACATCAAAGCAGGAAAGTGCGGTATGGCCTTTGCTTTAAAGGCAAAGGCTATTGCTCTGAAAAAAGCATGCAAGATGTTAAGTTGCTTGGCAAACGAGGAGACTATCTCTTAGCATTTTTTGCATTTAACGTGGTTAAGAATAGTTCAAATTAACTAATTATAAGTTGATATAATAGTTGTGGGGCTATATCTCATGTTAAAATGTTCGAAGTTCAAATCCTCTTAAAAATATGTAAAAATTCTCTTGATTAGTGGTCTATATCTTGCCAGTAGCCAAATTCTTAAACTCGGATCCAAAAACTACTCATGAGTAGGTTTTCGTTTGGAGCCATAAGTATTTTTTTTTCCTTTCAAATTTTAAGTAAATAGTACTTGGCTTAGAGCAATTTACCATATCCTCGACAAGATTCAATATATATTACAAGTGGTTTTAAGTAATTTATCCCTTAAACGTATGTTTTTCAACTATTTTCAATCAAACAATAATTTTAAATATTACAGTATTTCATATTCTTAGAAGGTGATTTTGAACACTGTCATACAAATAAAAACATTTTTTTTAATTTTTATCCATAAAACCGCAAAACAATTCTATTAGTATTTATTTTCTTGATTGAAGGTGAATTTGATAATCATATTATATATTTGGGTAAATAGCAGTAAACCACCCCTTAAATACAGACATTTGTCTAAAACCACCCCTTAAAATAAAAATTGCAGAAAACCACCCTTAACATGTACTCTGTTAACCAAAGACCACCCTCCCTATTGATTCCGTTAGATGTTCATTGATTTTCAACAAAAGACTAAAATACCCTCACATTTCTCTCAAATTTTATCTTAAATGACATTCCTTTGAAACCAATACACTGTAGAACAACAATGGAAATCACCCCCTTCAATCGTACGGTCTTTTTGAATAATTTTAGAGAGGAAACAAAAGTAATTTTAGATCTGAGTCGTGGCCCGGAATCTCTTCGATTCGGTCATTCCGCACCAAGCCTTGCCAATTTGGCTTGGAACCATGCCAGGTGCTGTTCAACGCAGCAACCTCAGCCCCGAGGGCCTCCTTCCGTCGTTGCCTCCTTCGAATCGTCGCCTCCAGTGCTTAGATCTCCGACTATTCCTTCGAATCCTCGTGTACATTGCCTATCTAGCTTGGTCCTCCTCCTTCTTCCTTGTATTAATTATGTCCCATCCTATTGAAATTCCAAACCCTATAACTACTGTAAGTTGAAAGAGGAGCCTGTAATTAACCTGGAGGTCCAATTTTTCTCCTCGATTGCTTCCATGTTTGGAGAAAGGGGTTGATTTTTTTTTTTTGTTGGAGACAGAGAAAGAGTTTGATGTGACTTTTTTTAACGTAAGCTGGTAAACTAACGGGAAGGGTGGTGTTTGGTTAACAGAGTACATGTTAAGGGTGGTTTTCTGCAATTTCTATTTTAAGAGGTGGTTTTGGGCAAATGCCTATATTTAAGGGGTGGTTTCCTGCTATTTACCCTATATATTTTCTCTCAATCAAATAACTAATTTCATTAACATGTTCAATGAGTCCAAATTTCCAACTGTAAAGAACTTGCAAGTTCAAAGTCTCCAACTTTAATTAATGTCTTCATACAATGCTTTCCAACAAAGATAATATGTATCCAAATTTCTTGCTTGCAGCCCTTCCATTTGGAATTGACTTAGGCAGATCCTCATCTCTTTTGTTTTTACTCTATTTTTATTCTCAATTTTTCTTCCAATTATCAATCAATCAACAAAACGGCAAAAAAAAACTACCATAAACTATACATAAATTATATCCTCCTTAATTAATTTATTCCAATCAAAGAACACAACACAAACCCATATCCAAATTGCCACTCCATAATTCCATATCCCTTTTGTCAAACCCATTTCCCTCTCCCTTTTGTCCTTTGTAATCATATCTCCACAGGTTGTCAAAGCTCAAAACCCCTCCATTATTCCATTCAAACAGCTTTAAACACAAATCCACATTCAGTTTTCTAAAGTGAAGAACCTACTACTTTATTTTTTACGGTTTCAAGGTTATCGACTAATCTCTTGTGATTCCGAGTACTCGTCTGCGAAGTACTCAAACCTGGCATCTGAGTTTTCCCTCATTGGCATTATTACCTTCCAATTTGGTGTTTTCTTTTTAACACAGGTGAATGATTCAGCTCCTCTAATTTGTCATCTTTGTAGTTGAAAGCTTCTTGATTTATTGCTACTTTTGAAAGGAAGCAAAGTAGAAAGTGTTCACTTTTCTGAAAGCCAGTGCTCCACAGAAGAAGAAGAAGAACATGAAGACCTTGTTTTTCAGGTGACCCACAACTGATTTCCCCATCTGGGTGAAATTAAAAGGTTAAAAACAGAGATTCATAAAGGCTAAAAAAAAGAAAGCAAAGCCTCAATGGGAAGCATAAATTTCCTTTCAACACCCAAATCTGGGACAGTTTGAATGCTTCCTTATTTGGCTTCCTAGTGATCAGGATATATCACTTAGGGATTGATTTTTTATATCTCCTCCTTAATTTTTTTTTCCCCTTTTACAGATAAAGGTTCTCTGATGTATGAGTCATTTGCTTTAAGATGTTTCCACTAGGCAATGTCCCCTCTCTCTCCAACTTCTTCTTTCAAGTCAATCAAGAGAGCAAAAAAAAAAAAAAGTCTCTTTTGAAACATTACATGACCCACAGAGCAACTTTACCTTCTTCCTTTCTATTACCTTCATGATCTTTACCTTCTTTTAACTTTAGACCACATAGCAACTTTTCCCACATCTCACCCGTCACCACATAGAGGTGCTTAATTGTTAAGTTTGAACAACAATGTGCAGCGCCAATTCAGGTGATTCTAGCCCTACCCATGTGAAGATATGGGAATCAAGCTTCGTCCCGCGATTGATGTGTTAGCGACAAAGAGATTCGGTGCAGCGTACTCAATGGAAAGAGCGTTAGAGCAGCGTGGTGTAGAAGCTGTCAAGACAACAATACTGAAACAGGAAGAGATCTTCAAGCAACAGGTTAGTTGTTCATATCTTATCAGACTCTCACTTGAAACCCACATTCTATGCATTGGCAAGGTATATGAAAATTGATGAATAAGTTGTTGCAGCTGAGGGAACTCCACAGGCTGTACAAAATGCAAAGAGTGCTAATGGAAGAGCTGAAGAACGATATGAAACGACAAAGTATATATTCGAAAACTCTAACTACTACTTCTCAAGCTACCACGGGTTTAGGATACGGCTTCCTCGCCCAGAACGAGAGAGACCGTGCATGGGAGCGTAGCGGAAGCTGCTCCGGTGACTCGGAGACAAGGATAAATGCAAAGAGGAGTACTGGTGGGTTCGATTTCGACATCATTCGTCCAGCTAACCAACACGAAGACACCTCCACCGGAAGGAGCATCACAGCAGGGCCAAGCAGCAGCTGCAGCACCATCAAGCCGGGTTCGTTGAGGATCACAGGGACGGGTCACGCAGGGCTGGAAGAGGAGCTGTGTGGGTTGGACCTCACTCTGAGCATTGGAGGTGGTAGTGGGAGTGTGAAGAAAAGATTGAGGGAGTTGGAGTGTTCAGATCCCAGAAAACTGGAGCAGAAAAGCCAGGACCTAAAGATGCAACCTTCTTTAACTACTACAACGAGAAGTTCAGCAGGTACACAAAACCTTTAACAATTGATCAAGAAGCCACATTGAAGGTTGTAGGGCTTCAGCTTCAACTACATGCATATTCAACTTCTTATTTTGGCACAATCTGATGTTCTCTACTTGTTCTGTGATTGTTGGTCCTCGAGATTCGGGTAAATTTTGGGGTATGTTTGAGAAGAATAAGAGGATTTTGTGGCTTCAGATAAAAATTATGGGTTTGTAAATAACTGATGAATTAGCAGGTTTCCAACACCTACCTACTGTCATATAAATACATGTTCTTATAGTTCTCTGAATGGACTATACATTACATTTAAGTTTCATCTTATGTATTGGCTATTTGGCACTATCTTTTATACAAGAATTAGGCTCTGAGTTTATCTCTGGAAAACCATTCTCGAGAACTCCATTGGAACAGCAGCTTAGATTTTGCAGATACATTTTGCGTTTACGGAGCATTCAATGATGTTGAAGAAGTTGGGTACCATAGATGACAGAAAACACTACATGTATAGGTTCACCATTCAACTGAACCAAAACTGTAAGCGACTAAGGGTCTGTAGACTGTAGTTGATAGTACTACTAGTGGGATACTCGTTGCAATATAACCATCCACCAACCGAAGGTTCGTAACGAACAAAATTATTTCACAGAAGTTTATAGGGACTCTGATAATGTGCTCTCCATCGAAAGTAGAATAGGAATAGTAACATGAAAATCAAGTCCAGATGAGAAAACCTTGCAAGAATTTCGAGGATGTACTGCACTAAATGCTGCAAGCTTCAAACTTCATTACATGACAGCAACCTTGAGATAAATCTGTTACCCAAGAGAAAACAAAAGACTTACCAATTAATATGATGCAGAGCAATAGAATTGCACAATAAATATCAATTATGTGAAGAAGTTACTTTACAAAAAAAAAAAATACCTGCACAGGGTTTGGACAAGATTGAGAGATATCAGTTCAGTAGCAGGCAAGGACTTTCTGGGGATCAAGCATGCCACTGCAGTAACTGGAAGGAACTGCAGATAGTTCTAGCCTTCCTCTCCACTCTTCGCCTGGCTTGAGTGTAATAGGCTTCTCTATGGCAGCAGCCTCAACACACAACATGTGCTTGTACTCGTCATCTCCAAAATCAGCCAATGCTTTTGCCTTCTTATCCCAGGGATTCCAGACGACTACAAAAGAAAATTAAGGATGTAAAAACAGCTCTGTAAGAAGGGAGAAGAGGTCAACTTGAAAAGCACATTATGACATATCACAATGAAGATGTTTATGCCCGTTAGTTTTGGTTAAAAAAATAAAAAACAGACCGATCTTCAAACATTGGAAAAATAAAGATGGGAAAGAACAGTCTACCTAATACTGATCCAAAGGATAAAATACCCAAAAATCAAGATCGCACAACTCAATTCCACAAATAATCATAACATAGGCAGCAGCAATCTTAAACAAGTTTTCGTTGAGACCATAATGCCAGGAGAAGTACAAGCATATGAATCACAGAAGGTTCAGGTTCGCCAGCCAGAACAAATTCTCCTTCGAAGACCCAATTTAGTGCTGTTATATATCCCAGATTCCCAGTACATCAAACCTTTTGATAACAGTCGTTAGTGGAGAAACTTACCAGCATCTGGAAGTCCATCTTTACGGAGAACAAATGTTCTCTTCCTTTCATGATCCAAGATAGCAATCTTAGTTGGAGTGCTTAGATAGACTTTATCCACCTGTTGCATTAACCATCAAAATAAGCTTCAAGAACAGCAAAGCAAATCCAAAGGCTAAAAAGATATGGGCCAAGACTCACTTCTCCTTCAAAGGTAATTGCATCTCCTTGTTCAGTAAACCTTTCTCTATTCTGCAAGTTGTCTAGGTAGTCCAATGTCTCCAGTCCCTCAACACGAACTTCACTGAAATGTATGCACATGTTAGTAAATATGTCCAAGTTTTGCTTCTGAGAGATCAGATGACATCTCAACATGTTTTCAAATATCTCGAGTTAGTTTCTAGTATAGAACAAAATTATATAAAAGAAGTTTATATCCTAATGAATATAAAAAATGATATCAGTGTAAAAAAGGTGCAATGAGGGAGCCTCAGCCCCTACCACAAATCTCCTATCTTTTTGCCTGATTATAATTCAACCCACCTTCCCAAACCCATTCAAAAGCAAACTTCTCAAACGGGCTACTAAGCCAAATCATAACACATTGACACATGCCACACGCCATTATTATGTTCCCAGCAATCTCTAAAAAATCAGTGTAATAGCAATGACAATCATTTTTAATAATTTCACCGGCTAATCAAATTTTTTTTTTAAAAACTAACATAGCATTCACATGGTTCAACAATGTCAAATAGGTGAAAAGCATCCGATAAGCAGAAGTTATAGGGAGAGAGTGTTTAATCATGGAAACAAGTAGAAGTTTGGTTGTCAAACAATAAGATGGGGATATAATTTGCAAAAATACCTGATATCTGAAACTGAGAAATAGGTGTGATATGCAAATGTGAAAGAGAACGGTTTTCCATCAGTGTTGGTGTTTCTTATACGCGAAGTCAACATCAGATCCCCTCCTGGTCCCAGGGTTACCCTCAGACGAAACTCAAAACTACATACAGAAAATATTTCCATGAAGACAACTTCTACAAAGAAAAACTAAGCAGCAAACGAAGATTTTGGGTCATATGATAGATGTACAGAGGCACACAAACATAACATAGGCACACAAACATAACATAGAGAAATTTGTAAGACCTACCGGTGAGGCCAAATTTTAAGCTCTTCATCTGACGGCTTAAGTAGCAAATCAATAAAAGCATTGAGAGAAGAGTTTGTAGGAAAAGGAGGTGGGTCAGGATCAACACTCCAAAGCCTGTTTCTTGCAAACCCATGCTTCTCCAGGGAACCAAGACCTCCAAACTGCATGCAAGTGAGTCAGTGACCATTGGAAAGAAGGGATAAAGAAATGCATCAGAGCAGTAATACTCATTTGATTTCCAAAAAACTAGTCAAATTCTGCAGAATTTGGCAAGTACCAAAAGCCATCACATTTCTTGGTACATACATGGCACTTTTAGAGCCCCAGAAAGAAAACTACATGATGCAGGTGCTTCCTTTTCTTAGAGTCTTTCCATAATTTGAAAGGATAGATGGACGTAC
Organism: Persicaria tinctoria; assembly: GCA_037127255.1. Classification (NCBI taxonomy): domain Eukaryota; kingdom Viridiplantae; phylum Streptophyta; class Magnoliopsida; order Caryophyllales; family Polygonaceae; genus Persicaria; species Persicaria tinctoria. The sequence continues at coordinate 4,054,823 of JBANSL010000016.1, read as the reverse complement.
TTGTGGGAAGCATATTGGTATACCGCCACGAATTGCCTTAGGAGGCTGAAAAATAGCCTGCATAGCGTACCAAGTACATTTCAGTTGATCAATCACAAGAATAGAGAGCAAATTAGAAATCAGAGTAAGTCATGAACAGACTTAAAAATAGATGATTAACTAAATTTTCTAGTTAAATATAAACTGTTAAGTCCATATCACCTTCCCTGCTCCCGAGGCAGCATATGCCATAAGAAGTGATTTCAAATGACAGAATAAGCCCATTCTCAGATGAATGTATGTAAGCATTAGAAATCGTATTCCATACACAAAGAATGCAATATACATCCAAGAGAGGCATTGCTACACCATTTTCACATGCATATCTAGATTTCACACAATTTATATCACCATCTAAACATCACCAGCATAACCCTCAGCACTCAACAATGCCTACCATCTATTGTTACCACATTTAGAGTAAGATGTATCAAAAAAGTAAGATGACTAGCAAAAGTATCCATGATTTCATGAAAAGTGAGCTAAGATTGAAGAGTTTATCCAACCATGTGAAGCTTGAGAACCCCAATGCTACCTGGCAAAAGGCATAAAAAACTGAAATATTCCAACTAAAGTTATTTGTGCAATTTAAAAGAAGACCATTTTTGGCACACTACGGAGCAGTTAAGGTTACCAATAGAAGATAAATATGAAAACTGAAATACTACCACGGCACCATGTAATTAATCGTAATTATAATAAGGAAGCCCTACATACATAATGCTAAAATCATCCACATTAAGTCAACAAAACTTACCTTATTACTAACAAAAAGCATCTCATCTTTGTGATCATTTTTCCAAGAAGTCACTTGAGCACCATACAAGTAAACCTTCAAAAAGGACAAAAAGATCAGAACAAGGAATGCCACCAAAGTACAGGGAAAAAATTAGATTATTATAAAAGATAAACTAAGCATGCTGATAGTCTTATGATCAAACTTTCCCAAATGAGCCCCTGAACAAATCTCAATACATCAGCCATGTTTCCATGTGCAGGCTACTGAACAAATCTCAATGCATCACACTTAAATACAGTATGAATTAAAAAATTTCAAACTAGCATCATAACTTTGTAACATGATACATCACATGAATATCGGTTTGCCAGGGGAAGGAAGATACAAAGCAAGATAATCTTCCCAGGCTCCTTTGGTATAGTTCCTTATAAGATGCATTAGAGATTCAATAACATCCAGAATCAGGCATAATTTCCGTGTATGATTATCACATGAAAAGGCCTAGTAGTAGGAACTATTCAGGCCAACTGTAATCGAACTTACATAGTTACATTACAACCGCTTGCAAATTGAAAAGGAAACTCTACTTCTTGAAGTAATGAACTATTCCGTCCAGACAAAAAACCGCTCTCAATTTGCTACACTCCGCAAATTTGTTCGGACACCAATAAAACCACAGCAATCTACAAAAAGAAATTCATCGTCGATGTCCAAATTCCTAATCGAAGTCTGATACGAGATTTCCTCAAGCGAATTCCAGCAAAGAACCAGTCGATAAACAAGAAAAGAATCAAGAAACTCTCGCATAAACTACTATACAGTGAGGCGAGGAACGCGCGGCAAATTCACGCCGTATGCAACAGTAAAAAGCGTCACCGCAAGCAATAACTCAAAAGAATCGATCAGATCATGCGGATTTCTCGTGAACGGAGCGAGAATTGAAATCCGAAGCACAGGGACTCCGCAATACCGAAGAATCGCCACACAATAAGCCAGAAAGATCGACATCGGGCGTACGAAAAATCGCAGAGAGAAGAAAAAAGGTAAAGGAAAGAGAGAGAAGAGGAGGTATAACCTCGGCAGAGCTACCGCGAACTTCGCGGAGAACGATCTTGTCGAGGCCATTGACGCCCTTGCAGAGGTCGACGGGAACTACTGGATCTCGACCTTCACTCGCGGAGGACGCCGTAGCCATTTTCCCATACAATTTTTCGCTCGCACTCACTCTCGCTTCGGTGCTTCGTTCTCTCTCTCTTCCTGTTCTTGGAAAAGCAAATGAACTCTTTCAGAGAAATGTTTGCCTTTTCTAACCGGTTTATATGCGCTTGATTGATTAATCGATTTAATTAATTATTAATTAATTAATATTTATTTTCGCTGTTGTTTTTTGGTGCCTAAATAAAAAAAAACGCTATCGTGCCATCTTGAGCGCATTTTCGTTACCCCGCCGCAGTCGCATTCATCATTTGATTGTTTCGTCCGAAACCGAAAATTTGTAGTGACTTTACGTTATTCCAAATGTGTTCCAATCAATGAAAATCATTCTTAGTTTAATTATGATAATACATTACAAAAGAAAACTATAAAATTACACATAAACTATAACATCCAATATAATGTCTAATATAAAAAATCAGAATATCTACGGCAATAATAAAATTGATTGACTGAAAAAAAATATACTGACAATCTCATCTGTCATAAAATTTGCTTGTTATATGTTAGCTGAGTCTTTCAATTAAATCGTGACGAATAATTCAATTCTTGAATAGTTGATGTAACATAGACGAATTAATGACAAAATTCATATTATCATACTGGACGCACAATATTTAAAACATATTTTATTTAAAAATAAAGAAACTTACACTTTGTAATTTACTCAAAAGGGGAATTTGTGCATTTCCCTCTTACCTCAAAATCTATGTTGATATAGTGAAAAGATTTGTATTTCGTATAATCTTAGAACGTTTTAAGTAGTTTAATAGGTACTAGTACAAAAAAGTCAAAAAAAAGTATCATTTTATGATAATAGGTACAAAGTACAATTAAATACTGAATATCAAATCCAATTGCTGTGCAATTGGAGACTCAATTACACGAGAGATTCTCCATCAATTCCTCAAAGCACTAATCGAGATTGCAAATGGGTAATCGCATTGTCGTAACTCAAAGAAGAAAACAAAAGTGTATGATAAGGAAATTTCTTGCCAATTCACTTTGTGGGTAATATTAATAGTGAAAAATGAAACAAAAGTGAAGAAGAAACTATACACTTATTAATTCAACGAATAGAGAATAAATCAATGGACTAACTTTTACATTGCTGTACAAAACTTTTTTGCTCCACAGTTAAACAAAAAGAAAATACAAAAAATCTAAATCCCCCCCAAAAAATGCCTAGAAAAATGACCCTGGAGGATTTGTGACAGAAAATGTAAGCTGAAAAAAATCAGCATTTTGATTATAACAAAAAGAATAAACATATCAAGCAACTAATAAAATGGGGAAACCATTTTTTTTTCCTCTTCCTAATTCATCAAATAGAAAATTGCAAGGACTAAAATAAATGAACTCCTTTTTTGATCTTGTCCTGTTTCCACTTAGGCAGCTTGTAGAATGCATCCTTTGGCATCCCAAGCTTCTCACTGAACTCATCTGAAGACAAATATTTCTGCATTGATATCATTTTCAAAGAACACACATTAAGATCTGAATTTTGTTCAGAAAAAAAGGGAATTCGGAAGAAGAGGAGACGAACCTCCCGCTTTGTTACATCAATATCCGGGGCAGGATCAGTTGATGTTGTTGTAAGACTTTCATATGGGTATGTTGGGAGTCCCTCGTCGTCTTCAGCTTGACTCTCCTCTGTGCTGGGATCTTCTGCTTGGCTGCTCACGCTGTCATCGATGGTACTCGACGTTGAATCCAAGGAAGCCTTTGCACCTATGACTGGATAGCAAGTGATTTTTTTTCTCAGAAGAAAATGCTCACCATACATATGTTTTACGGGTTTTAGGAAATGCGTACCTTTAGGAGTTGTGGTGCGTTGATTTTTCTCGAATGAGGCAGTAAGGGCTGCAATGGCGAAAGCTTTTGTAGCTACTTTGCTGGCTTCATTGCCTAAAGAAGACTTTGGATAAAGCTTCCCGATCATGGGAGGCGGTGTTGAGAGATTTCTAGAATTTGGACCCTCGAAATTAGCAGCCAGTTTATTGAATGCTGGAGACCTTCCTCTCACTCGTGCTCGGTCTGTGCTGTTAGTCATGCTCCTTGAACGCGGTTGTGATTTTTCTGCTGATGATACACCAGACCTTCCACCAAATGATACAGGTATCCTCCTTTTCGGTTTCTGATGTTCATCATACAATTACATTAGCTGTGGTAAGTATACAAATTGAGACGAAAGTATCTTTTATGAGAAGGTGTAACAATAAGCCAGATCACACACAGGAACTTAAACTTTCCATCTAAAGCATATGCACATTAGAAAAGCAATTAGACATAACTATCAGTTCAGCTGTACATCAGGAGTGGAGTGATAGCAATTAAATCACTTGATGTAAAGAAAGAAGATGAACCATGGGAAATATACAAATGGAAATTGAATCATTTGAAGAAACTCGTCATGGCAATACAAACTAAGATCTACTACAGTTTCCGTGAATGGCAATAAGGTCCATCTATTTTCAGGTCAGGCAAAAAACACTAACAGCAAGACAATATATGATCATAACAAGACTTTTTAATGGGATATAAAGGATAATGAAGCCCCTTTAGGCTTTGACAAAAAAAAAAGGCACATCCCATGAACTAGCATCAAGGAAATATCTGAGGATAATAGAAAACTTACATCAAGAATTGGCGTCTGTCCATGTTTTACTATTGCTAGTTTTCTCTGGAATGAGTTTCCATGCATCTGAAGAGGAATCAATCTCGTTAGATCCAATATGGAGTTCTAGTGAAACCCATCAATTGAAGTTTAAAAGAACAATAACACAGTACAACTTACCATAGATTTAGTGGCGTCCCAAGTGAAGAAGCGGGTGAAGAAAGGAGGTTCACTTCCCTCCATGACAACATATATTGGAGCTTGAAGAGAAAGCTTCTCCAACAGAAAGTCTCTTTCCAGATATTTCTGTTCAAAACAAAATCATAGTCACATATAAGCCTAGTAAAGGAAAAGATGCTCTTTTTTTTGTATGCAACTAGCCATGAAAAAGGTATTTATAATAGGAACACTAAAGAACTTTGTTAGCAATCTCGAAGATTTTCACATCAAGTAGAACATAGCATAAATGGATATACTAGCATATCTGCGACACTTAACATTTCAAATTTTGGCAATGATGCTGATTGTTAAACTGAAGGTGAAGATACTCTCCACATGATTTAATAGTTTATACCTCCCCAAAACTCAAAGCCTTCGATTTCGTCTTGATTTCCACTTGCTTTCCTACCCAGACATAAATACCAGTGCGGCAATCTAGAATGTATATATCTTCTGTCATTAAATCATCCTGTGTGAAGCTGAATACTTCTGTCACCTGCACAAATATATGAAAAAGTAAACCGGAAGGGCTAAACAAATCCAAAGAAGATGAATATGAACAATAAACAAATATTTGTGGAAGTTTTTCCATGGGTGCTAATAGAGTGGGGGGAAAGAACACACCTTCAGTTCATCTGTAAATCAGTATGCAGCCAATTCATTCAAAGACAAGAAAAAGAAGAATCAGCTACATAAGTGAAATTTGGACCAAGGTAAGAAAGTCGCTTGATTTAAAAAAATGGCAGGGGTTCATTTTATCAGACCATTTGGGAAGGAGCATGACAATAGATGAGGATCACTTTCAGAATCCCTTGTAATCTTCTGCTTGCCATACTCTATCTTCCCTCCTAACAACTCCCAGAAATGGTCTATTTCAACCCCCTCCTTTAGCGCTCTGCAAGGTAATTCTGGCTGCAGAGAAAAGAGCAAAAAAATTGGTAAAGATTGTTGAAATTGTAAAGAGCCTGTACATATAGACGTCAAAAGAAAAGAACAAGTAAAACATGAAGAATAGAACATAAATCCTCATCAATTTCATCAAAAGATAAAAATCAACTTTAGCAAATTAGAGCATGATATGTTCTGTCTTTGTTTGTCTTCGGGAGTTGGTTTATGGAAAGCATAAGGTTTTGGGTATTTAAAGGAGGGTTCAGACCTTGATGATGTCCAATTGTCTTTCCATAAGCTCCTGATCATCAGGTGACGTACGTAGTCCGGCCCATGTAAATATAGTAGAGCCTTGGTGTACAATGTAACAATGAGAGGAGTTTAGCGATGAGGCAACCTGAGCATAAGAATTACAAGGTAAGAGTTCGTTAAAAGATACACATGGAGCTGAGAAAAGTAAGCATATAATACTTTCAAAAATTAAAAAAAAAGCTGAAGAAAAATAAATATCCTAAAACGAGGGCCAGTGACCATTTAAAGCCAATTAGCTTGAGGCAATATTTTTTTTAAAACATGAGTACATATAGATATCATACGTTTCCCTTGCATGCCATATTTCTGCTAGGTTATCAGGTGCCAAGAACTAAGGTCAAACATGAAACATTGAAGACTTCAGAAACAACCATGTATGAACATTCACATTCCAGTAAAGTGCATGGAACTAAACAATTTAAAGAGAAGTGAAAAATATACTGGTTCAACTTGAATGGATTGCATATTTTCAGGTCCAGTGCCTTGGACACGGAATAATGCAAGACCATCCTCTGTATATGTATCATCTGGGATTTCCTTCTCTGCGATGGACTTCTTGTAGCCCTCACTAAGCCCACCCTGATGAAAATCAGAGAGAGTAATATGGGAGATCAAAATAAAGAAAATCAAAACTTCCAACTTTGAAAGGATAATAAAGAAAGTATTTTATTACAAACCTTGAAAACAATAAAGCTTTGGAAGATAGCAAAAAATTGGATGGGTTCACTTCCTTCATAGATGCGAGCCTATATATTAAGGATTAATATGTTAGTAGGAAATTTCATAGCATTTGAAAAGCCAATCCCTCGATTAATGTTACCTGAGCAGGCAGGAATTTCATTGACTCTACCATCTTGCTCATAATTGTTAAAGCTGAAGTTCTTTCTTCCTGTGTAAATCCATTCACACATTAAAGGTCAACAATTTTCCTTCAGAATTTAGAGACCAGAATATAATCCCTGATCATATATAATGACCTTTAAAGATGACCACACGGTAAGCAACTAAGCATTCATCAAATCTGTGCACAATAAATTACAGATTACAAGGAGTTATTACTTAAATTTTCAAAATTATATACCTCAACACTTTGCTTTCCAAACCACGTTCCTACAAGGTACTCCTCCTTATCTTCACCAGAGTAAGTGTACAGGAAGATATAGCAATCACCACTGTAGAACTTTGACTGATCGGAAACTGAAAGAAGAGTCTTCTCATCGCCATTTATGCGCCAAACCTGCATTCCGATGTGGACAAAGAAAACTTGTCACAATGTCACTAGATCAAAGAAAAAAGTGCTTCATTATAGCTCATAATGGCACCGCAAACAAAGCCAAAGAATGTTCTACTTAATACGGAGTATTTTTTAACCCATTCCTTCCCCTCTCACCCAGCCCATCGCTGCCTTTTCCAGGAGTTCTAATATTTTTTCCATATCAAAGTTTTTTTTTAAAGAACAATGTAAGCACATCAACACCTCTTTCCTTTTCTTGTGCAGTTATCAATGTTGTATACATCATAGTGTTTACAGAAATCACTGAAACATACATTGAAACTTTTATTTTACATAGGCTGCATAAAACTTGAATTTCTAAAAAAGGCACCACTTCAATGAAATTTCTGGCCAACTTCTTTTCCTTTTTATTTTCCATGTTTGTGGGGAAATAGCTTGAGAGAATCAGAGAAATAATAGGATAATAGCAAGGTAGATGACAAGTAATCCCAATGGATACTTGTTGAAATTCATCACTAAGAACCAGTGAATTTTCCCTACTTATCTCAAGTGGTTGAGGAGCGAGCAAAAGTTCCAGTTCCATAAATGTAGTACTCATCAGTCATCACTTATGAGAAAAACTTGCTTTTTCATAAAACCCTAGGTGATAGATGACCTTAAACTGGAAATGTATCCTTGCAAGGAATCATTTCACTTAAAATGCCATTGAAGGTAATGTCGGCACATTGCTACCAAAATATTAGCAGATTTTCAAATTTAAGGTCACTGAAGGCTGTCGAAGTACGAAAATTGTAGTGTTAGTACCCAATTACTACCAATAAATGCTGTGCAAGTGTGCAAGGCCCTTCCTAGGAAAGCTATTTCTATGAGGAAGCTGCAAAGTATCCCAACATGTTTTCTACTTAACAGATTTTCCTCACTGCAATGAGCAATGGAACCTTTGCATTTGAGCTCCCAGATAGTGGAATTTCAGTGACGATTAATGGACCCCCTCTGACCTTGACAGAGAAAAGGAAGTGATACAGTGTACCAACTTCAACATTTTGGATAATTATGTTTATAAATAGACAACAAAGAAGATTGGATGGTTAACTCTTAGAAAGACCTGAGGACGGTTCCATCTATAGATACTCTTCACACTCACAGCGACCTCTGAGTGTATCAATGTTTAGTTTCTGTATGCTAGTATTTTAACGTACATCTAATAGTCCATCTAATAGTTCAATGTATTAGTCTTTCTCTAGTCTTGTTTTCTCAACACAACGATCACATAGTGCCAACTGATTAAAAAGAATGAAAAAAAAATATCAATTGTCTACTATAACTAGCTGCATTTAGAGTAGAAACACAACACTAACACCATGACTAGCATTAGTCTATTTCAGGATAATTTTCTTTTACAAATAAATAGTGAATTCATCAAAGTGTCAATGTGTTATTACCTGCAAATTCCCAGTACAGTCAATATGCGGTTCTGGTTCTTCTTCTTTTTCAGGAGCAGACTTCACGAGACCCTTAACATCGACTCCCTGTCTTTTAAGGAGAGCTACAAAACAAAAAGTAGGTTCACAGTAAGATAGTAATGATGCTTCAGCTAATAATACATTGATCTTTGACTAGCAGATACTAACCAGCAACCCTTCCCCTACCCTCCTCGGGTTCTGCATCTGGAGCAGCTTGTGGCCATGAATCAAACTTTGACCGGAAATTCGCTGGCTCAAATCCTTCAATAACACGGATAATATGGGACATTGGATGATCAAGACTACGGAGAAATTCCTGTATGGCAATGAAGTTGGTTATAGTCTTGCACATTTTAAAATCTTAAGAAAAAAATAAGTGATATAGGATCAGGAAGTTACTTCTGCAGCTCCACTTGTACTTTTCCTTGCATCAAGGGAGGTATTCTTCCCTATCCAAATGAAAACTTGAGGCCCACAGTCTAAAATATAGCAAGTATCTGTCCCTAACAACTCCTTTGCTAAAGATTCAGTTTCCACTGGCTCAGCCTGACCCTTCTCAACCCTTCACACAAACAATCTTTTATGAATAAATATAGTTGATCGCCAGCCGAGTGAATCATACATGTGAAAAAAGAAATGCATGGGACCAATATAGAGACTGACATCCTTCTATCAATCTATAATCCATCTAAATCCAAGCTCCAGAATTTAAAAGAACAAAACTGATATCAAATTGTTTGATTCTCCACTAAGTATTACAGATACATGAAAAGAAGACAAGCAACATATATGACCTCAATCTACATAGAAAAAAATACCTATAGAGTTTAGTCTCATAACCATCATAATCAGGAGCCTTATTTTCTTCGTTAGCTGTTTTCCTCGGTAAAGGAGCAAAGCCACCAAAAAATCCCCAAAACTCACCAGATTCCGCATCAGCCATCAATTTTCCATCCTCTATATTGGATCAAGATGTAATATTAAAAATCAGCCAGCAAAAATGTTTGTCTCTTGTTAGCTTACTATGGTCAAAACACTTACCAATTGAGGCCACGTCACATTTTCCATGATGATATGTATCTTTAATGTATTGGACAACTTCTAATGCTTTACCTCTTTCTTGAATGCTAGTCTTAGAACCATTAAACTGAAAAATCTTATTTTGTGTGTCCAAAATAAATATGTCATCATGATTAAGTGATGACCGAGCAAAAGGAACCTGCATCTCAAACACAGTAAATTAGTCCCCAGAGGGATACAGAAGAAAACGCACAAGGAGATAAGCTAGAGCTAATTAGTCTCTGTTACATGCTAAACCCAGCCCCGAGGAGAAACCTGATTATGCAAAAGATTGGTGCCAGTGATGGAGGTGGTGATGCTAGTAGCAAGGCACGGTTATAGGAGAGGTTGAAGCTTGATTCTATATCAAAGAATAGCATAAGCCCTTTGAATTTTTTCTCATGACTCAATGACTTTTACTGCCTAACAGAGGATATTTTCTATTGGAGCACGTGCTAAAGCATTGACTAGAATAGTATCTTCCATGGTTCCACGGAAAAAACTTAGTAAACAGGATATAATCAGTTATCTCTGAGAAGTTTCGTTCAAAGATATTTCGTTGAACTTGCCTCATGTACACGGACAACATGTTTTCCTCTGCAAACATATAAACGTATCTGATATTCTTCCGCTTCATTATGCTTAAATCCTGATGTAACTCCACCTTCCTGAGGCATAATACATGGTTTAAAATATGAAAGAAACTTCTCAGTTTCGTTTCCCTGAACTTCACGATACTGAATAGCCCGACCACCAAGAACTGCATCCAGTTCAATTGTCTTAACAGCAGCAGCAGCAGCCTCATCCTGTTGAGTGGAATCAAGATTATCATAATCAGCTATAAACAAAATGAAGGTTCTCAGCATTGACACAGTGAAGGTAAATAAAGTTTTCGGCTGTGCAGGAGGCTTACTTGGGATGTATCTTTACCAAGCCAATAATGGATATCATGGTGTAAAGAACCACTCTTTGAAGCTACTGACTGGAGAAAGAAAAAAAAAATTAACTCAAATATAGTAGACTTTTTTACCTTGGAGATTTATAATATGGGCTCACAGTTCTTATGGTCTATCCATCAAGAGTGAAAACTTAAGGTCGGTCATACATGATCAATTATTACTTGAGAAAAACCGTTCTTCATTCATCCTTGTAGGACTTTTAGGCCAATATGTATAAAAATAAACCACCAAGAGTTCTAATGGAAACTGTACTTTCTTGTATTTAAGCTACATTCTTATGATTAAAAGGCTTTCAAATTTAATCAAGAACTATTTCCTATTTCATCCAATTTATAGGAGTGCTAATAAAAGATTATTATGAATGAGGACTAAGACAAGCAATGAGACCATCAAGAAAGAGAGTGGATGGAAGATAAATGGACGGAACTAAACAAATATTAAAAGATGACACTTAAGCGAACATAGGACTAGCTGATTGAAGAATATTTACCTTTAAGATCACATATGAGTCTTTGGTAAAAAAATTGCCATAAGAAGACTCGGGAACAGGAACAGGACGTAGACTTTCGATTCGCCATATTTCAAGTCCTCTATTTATTCCATAAAGGTAAACATGACAAGAGAGCAATCACACGGAATAAACATTTTTAACTGCAAATTCTCGTCCTAACATTAATAATGCGGGCTTTCTCAATGACAGTTGCAATTGCCATAATATCTCTAAAAAATTTATAATTTTGTAGTAAGGCATAGCTGAGACAGAGTCCTAATTAATACTACACTTTTTGGGGGTGCAAAGGGTACTACCATTTGAGCCATAAAAGAAAAGAAATCAGACACTTCTTTAACTATGCAGAAATACATGGAGAATATAATATTGGGTGAACTTTACAAGTTTTGAGATTATGTTAGGGAAAAAGAGCAGAAAATGATTAGCGTTTAGCACAGCCAGTCAGGCATACAGCAGTAAGCACTAACTGATATCAGAAGCCATGGCCAATGAAGCAGCCAATGTGTGGGAACATCCGAAGTCCGAACTAAATAGTATAATTATACAAAGAGAGCGCCATCATTTACTGATAGCATCATACGAAAAAAGGATACGCTTTCTGTCCAACTCCCTGAAAAGCTGGATCAAGATCTTTTTTTGATATTGCAAATGCCATCTAGAATTATGGATTCAACTCCTCAATGTATAACGTTTATGCTTTAATCCAGGAAACAACAAAACCTGAAAAAAAAGGGCTGGAAGGAATAAGTGATGAATGAATAATCCAAATACCTGAATTAGTTACACATTTACACACTACATTCCCCAAGAGCATGCTACCTATTATACGAAATCACTCATCATTATACTGCATTAAAAACAATGTGAGAATAAGTATAATTACTCGAGGTGTATGTGTTCATTTCAACGCTTTATTTCTCTTTTGGACATCTTATTTCTAAATATGCAAGCATGATAATTTCAAACAGTCAAAAAAATCCGCAAAAGTAAAAGAGACCTGATTGGTGTTGAAGCAAAGGAATAAACTAAGGACTTTGAGACAAAGTAAAGCCTAAATCAGCAACACAAATTTCACGATTCGTTAATTAGGAGGTAAAGGAGGAACCAAAGAATTCGATTTCAGAATTTTGAAGCATTAGAAAGTAGACACACGTGGAACCGAAACAACATTCAAATCCACCACACCGGACCTCAAAACCCTCCAACATTCAACAACCACTCCTGAATATGATTTCCAAATTTCAAAGGCAATGACGAATGACGACGCTTCCACTTAGGTCAAAACTCAAAACAGTCCCAAATCCACATTACTCCAAAGAAGAGGGGAAATTACAGACAACAGCAACATCATCAAATACCTAAAATTAAATTCGCCTAAGCCAAATCCCATGGACGAAGCGGAGCTATATGTATAATTAATCGACTAATGATCTTTCATGCTTCCTTGGAATGATAAAAATAACCGAAGAAACTCATACGGAAATCACCGGAACAAGTTACGCATCTCACATAGCGAAATTGGGGGAGAACACCAAATTGATACCTGGATCCCGTATGAAATGATGATCCGGAGAAGACGAGAAACACGATCAAAACGGTGGAAGTGCATCGGATTGAATCCATGTGTCGAAATTTCAAACCGGGAATTAAGGGGTTTGGAGGGAAGATGCGAGGGTTTGGAGGGAAGGACTGGACGAGCGCAAAGCGTGAACATCACTACCAACGGCAACAAAGATTTGACTAAAAGTCTACGGATGATAAAAATCGAAGACTATATATGAAACTGCAATGTAGGCCCCACAAACAAATAAAAATGAGCTGTGCACACTAAAAACGGAAAATTGAAAATTACGCAAAACCACCCGTTTTAGAGATTTTCTTTCTAATTTACCCTGAACATAATCCCTAATGATAGGGATTTTTTATATTTTCATTTGTAAAAAGGAAATCCTCCAAATTTCATCTCATACAATTCTTATTCTCACATATAACATGATACAAGTTACAACCATTCCTATTTATTGATGGACTTATGTATTTATCCGAGCATAAAAAAAAAGTATCAAGTTTCTAAAATAAGAGAAAAAACTCTAATTATTATCGGTGTATAAAATTTTCTCTAACAAAGTCACATTTCTTAGATTTATCAATAGAGTGTACACGGTTATAAATCTATTGTGAAAATTGATGAGTGAGTGAAATACTATATATATAATCTCCGACATATAAATGACCTAAAGAAAAACTATGAAGATGATGAATTAAATTAAGGCTAACAAACTCAAATGTATGAAAAATACCTAATTAAGAAGGACACAACTAACTAATAGGGAAAAATTAAGCCTATCCATGTTAATATTATGTGTTTATGACTAATTTCTCCCCCAAAAGTGTGATAAGAGAAATATAAAGAGGACATTAAAGTAGGAAGAAAGAAATGCATATAAAAAATAGAATTTAAAAATAAAAATAAAAATGCATAGATACACAGACCTGGGTGTATATGATATGATGGATGCCTCTACAAATCAATTACAGCCAAAGGGAAGCTCTGTAGTTTGGATGAATCTTTGCCATTTTGTGTTCTTCTGGGTTCTCTAATCTTTGCGTGCGTACTATGTATTTCTTTTTCTTTTTCTTTAATTTTTTTTTTTTGCCAAAAACAACGTATGTTGGTGATAATTTGCAGTTATAAATTCAGTTTTAGCAAATCAATTAATCTGAGATGGTCCGGGAATGACTGCACGAATGGTGATGGCGCACGCTGACTTCCGCCATGAAAGGAGGAGGAGGAGGGAGATCGAGAGAGAGATGGAAGGCCATCCAATTGATGCATCCTCAAGTGACCAACTAGTGAATCTTCCATCTCTCTTTTTGTGCTTTTTTTATTTCCTATTTTTTGGTCATTTTATTTGTTTTTAAATTGGTATGTTATTTTTTTTTTAATGGAAGAAATTTGATGCATCATGTGAACAAAAGGAGATCATTTATCATAAAACACAAAGGAAACCAAACAAATCAATAATCATCTTGATTAGAGAAGATACAAAAAAGTCGGGGATGAAGTCATTGACAACTCGAGGAAGGATAAAGTATGACAAGACCACTGAAAAGTAAGAACATACACGACGTCTCAATGCTAACGGATGAGATCACCTATACCAAATTTCCCTATTCCCCTATATACCTCCTCACATCTTTCCCCTTTATAAAAAAAATTCAAAACAAATTAAAATAAAAAAATAGATAAAAAGGGAAAGAAAAAAAAAAGTGAATGGTGAAATGGTATAGGGGAGAGACAGTGCTTTTTTGGCACAGGTGATCTCCTCTGCAATGCTAAGGAGCACATATGAGGAAAGTGACACTTGAGGAAATGTGGATTACACGTGACATTTTCCCACCTAAATGAAGGATCTTCGGATATCATGAACACAACGACAATCATCAAGGCTAGCTCACATGACTTACAAATTACAACCTCATTTGAAACAATCACTCTTACAAATTACAACCTCATTTGAAACAATCACTCTTAACACATGAAGCAATCAATTTTAAACTGTCATTATGTCTCTTACAAAGGCTCTTTCTAACATATATCATAAATGCAGAAACAATGTGCAATGAACACTGCAATACAAATTCAACAAACAATGTTCCTCTATCCCAACAACTACATATATAAGCCATTAACGATTTCATAAGAAACCCGTCCCATGATAAAAGTCGGGTCAGGTCACACATACTCGTTAAGCAGCGAGGATGTTAAGTTCGTCTGTTGTAGCGGGATTCGTTAGTCCATGCTTTCAAAGGCATTTGGAGCCTCCGGCAGCTTGGATTGCCTTGCTTCCAGATGAGTCTGGCGTATTCAGGGTGATCAACGAAAGGGTTTCGATTGTGCTGGTAGATCCTGCATATCCTGTCATTTCGCAACTTCTCTTCTCTAGATGGCGGATCCGTCTCATTCCACTTTAACAATGTCGATAGCAATCCCATCTCCCTCGTTTCTGTGTAAAAGTAGTGGATCAGATCAGTGTAAAACAAGACCGAAATGAAACAAATGGCTTCCCTTTCAGCGGAGAAAAGCAACATACTTGCGCTTGGAGAATCCGAGAGCTTCAAAACAGGAAAACCAGGCTCTTGAAACCCGTAACGAACAGCCATATACATCAATGCCCTTGCAACATCGCCCCTAACCTGAGTTCATGTAAAATCAGCACACATTATACATATTAAGACAAGCATAAGAGTTCAAAACTCAACCTGCTTTGGCGGTGCAAATCTCTCCTTGTCGGTTTCAGTGTCAGATGCAGCTTCTTTGTTTGCTGGCTTGGTGCAGTCCATTGAGCGAGTGCAGCATTCTCCGAAGTATTTGTTCCCCCGAGATGAATTCACTGCAAATTACATACGAAAGCACCTTAGGCACTTACTGATCTCTCACTTGCAGTGAAGGGAGAGAAGCATCTAACCATTGACGTCTGCAGGGCGGATGTTGTGCAAATCAGTCAAGGATGGGCCACCGATCAACCCGTAAGAACGAGGCCAAAGATGCTCCCCTGAAGAGTAAGAAATACTTCTTTCAGACACAAATTTCCAAACTCACTTAGCCAAGCAAACTGAACAAGTTTGTGGAATAACCGACTATTCCAGCCTTCTGGCTTTCCGGCTAGCTGCTTAGAAACGACTCTCGAAGAGTAAATCTCAACTCTGTCAAAAGCAAACTGGAAATGTGTTGTGAGCGAATGCAAAAGGTGAAAAAGGTATCAACTGTTAGACAAAAAGGCAAACCAAGCCGCGCCAACTTACATCCCTGATGAAGCTTCATGATCATCAACTTCTGAAGCATCAAGAATCTTAAGGGCATCCCAGACCTGATTTCAGGCTGATAAGCACTCAGTGTTCTCAAAGACATCAAATTAGACAAGCTTTTCTTAAGGCAAACCTCTTTGTACGACAAAGACTGATGTCCTGCGACAATGGCATGCAGCGCTTTCCTCAGCGCTTCGCCTTTTTTATGCTCA
This sequence comes from Persicaria tinctoria, assembly GCA_037127255.1. NCBI lineage: Eukaryota > Viridiplantae > Streptophyta > Magnoliopsida > Caryophyllales > Polygonaceae > Persicaria > Persicaria tinctoria. Next base: position 4,038,547 of record JBANSL010000016.1, on the reverse strand, counting down.
GCAGTTGCATAATAACTCCGAGTATCTACACAAGCATGAATAGGTGGAGATCCAGGGCTACTGCAAGCCTCGCCTTCTAGAACAAATGCTAGCAAGAAGATGGTAATCGCCCTACTAAGCCGTGGCAATGAAGCCATAGAAAATGAGGATAGCATCCATTCCCTAAAAACACTGCAAATGATGACATTCTACCTTAAACCAACCCGGTTCTTGATACGAACGAGACCATATGCAATGGACAACTCTTCAGCAGTAAATACTTTATGCAATTTTCCATTGTGTAGAAACTAGAGTGACTAGAAATAGATCAATTCTTTCAGATAAGGAATTTGTAAAGATCCTCCATGTACACTATGTTCATTTGCATAGTCAATTTGACGCAATGTGTTGACCGCTTATACAAATCTAATAAGGTGTTTTATATCGAAATTAAGATATTTCATATCAGATATCGGAAGTTGATATGTGATATCTATTATTTCTCCATTTTTTGACCTATTTGATTTGATATACTAATTTGGAGAGGTATCACTTCCATTTGATATTGATATTTGATATGAATACAAAACGAGGCCTTATAATGTGCGATCATACAAGTTCACATTGAATTGAGTTCCGAATGACAGTGCAAATCATCACAATGTAGCAGTAAGTTGGATAATGTGCACAGACTATATGATTGAGTACACATTTTAGATGTTTTTCCATTTGGCAATAACATGTAAAATCCAATTGAGACCAAAACCTAATTGACACCTTCAATTTCGATTAGAGCAGACAAAATCCAGGAACGAACCTGGAAATGCGGGTCAATGGATGGATCCGAAGTGGAAGCCGGGTGCAGGAGACCCGATTTGAGAATCCGGGATTCCGGGAAGGAGGAGTTGAAAGAGGAAACGGGTCGGGTTTCGGGGGATTCCGGGGTGGGAGAAACGGGGCTCCGTGAAGTGGGAATTTGGACAAGGGGTTGAAGGAGGAAGAACCACAGTGCAACTGCATCTTCCTTCTTCTCCACCAATTAAACCGAAGAACCCCAAATCGGATATCTTGTCGGATCAACCGCATTTCATTTTTGAGAGGGGCGACGTGGGAGTTCTTCCATCGTCAACTCAAATTTGTACTTTTTTTGTTTTTGTATTTTTTGTTTTGGATATTTCAATTTTTCTATTTATTGTCCTTTTCCTGGATACTATTTTCGATCTAAAATTGTTACTATTCAGCACGGTTTTTAACTGATTAAAAAAATATATACTACAAAATACTAAAATTTTCTACTTATTCAACACTATTATATGATAATACCTTATATTATCATTTGTAAGCTATATGACCTTGACAAAAATAATATTAAATGATAATATCTTATATTTTACTATATAAAAAAATTAGGCACATTATTGTTGAACGTGTTAGATGCATGGTGTTGTTAGGTCCTCATTAACTCATCATTATATGTGAATTTTCCCATTGTTTTAAATACTTTAACCACTATATTATATCATGGTGTAGATTTTTTTTCCCCAAAGGACTCCTATTATACCGTTGGTCAGCGATGTCATTGTTTGGTGGCGCTTAGCGTCGAGTAGTAGTCTATGTTGTCCCCAACGTATTAGGGTTATGTTTTTTTGTTCGCTTTGATCTATAGTTTGTCACTGTTTATACTGAACATTTCTATTTTATATTGTATGTCTGACTGTTCGTCGTCTGCTGATTTTTGTCAACCACTCGAAAAATCAGGCTTGTCTTACTCTTGAATTCTTATCTTATAAAAAAAAATGGTGTATATTTTTTAATTATAAAAGCTATCAATCTCACGTTGCAATTTAGACCTACCGAAATTTCGTAATATTAAAATCTATCATATTTTCAAAAAGATCAGTGGTGTTGTGTATAGACTAATCCATCTTGGTCACTCTTCTATCATGAGACATCTTCCTAAGAACTACAGATTTTGCCAACCTTGTAGACTCAATCACTCTCCTTTTCAAAAATAAAAAATATCATGAGTGTTTTTTTAGGAACAAATATTCCTCATTCCTTCACCATTTTTTAGGAGTATTTCATAAAACTTTCACCTTATTTTCAATGTGTTAGAATATAACTCGAATACTAATCAATGAGATTAACCAAGTGGTTAAGGGCTTAAGGTGGTGAGTTATGAGCTATGGTTGTCTTGTTGTATTTGTTGTTGTTCTGGTTTATTTTGTGTTCTTTATTGTCTCTTTTACCTTCTCTTAGTTAGGTCTTATGTCATACTACCTCCGTTCAGCAATAGATGTCGTTTGATTTTTTGGCACGTTTTTTAAGGAGCTAAAAATTATATAAAATATTAATTTTTAAGTAATTTTTTAATATAATATAAATACTTATTAATAATAAGTGTCATATTATTAAAAAAATTGTTTAAAAAATTAATATTTTGTATAGTTTTTAGCTCATTGAAAAATGTCTCAGGTCAAACGACATCTATTTCTGAACGGAGGTAGTATTGTTTTAGGTCATTGGAAAACACTCGCTCGATTTATTCGGGAAAAGAGTGCGTACATCTAGATTACCAGACTCGACCCGTTGTTCGAGAAAAAAGTGCGTACATCTATATCACCAGACCCGGCCCGTAGGTTCTTGTTGACATCACATGCATTAAGCAAAGACACAAATCAAAGGCATGTGATGTGGGAACTCAAAAGGAAACAAACCCCACCGCAGCTCCTACAAAACTCCCACAGAAGATCCTCCCGAATTTAAGGCTTGAAATAAGAAATCGGTCACATCTGAATCCGATTCAGGGCGATACGGTTGAGAAAGAGAGAGAAACTCAGTGGATCTCAGCACGAGAGACGCTTGTCAATTTGCCACTAAACGTGTTCTCCATGGATTCCTCCTCCAAATCTCTTCCCTCCTTATCTTCTCCCATGCGCCTCCGACTGCGATCATCCACCTCGTTCTCACCATGAAAGCGTGCAGGCGGATCGTGCGCTCCCTGAAGAATCTCAAATGGCTGATCTCCGTCAGACGAGCTTGCGCTTCCGCCTACGCTAAATTCAACCCCAGTCCATCAAGTCCGATTCGTCTTTCTCCATCGGATTCACTCAATCACCGTACCGATTTGCTTCCATCTCGATCTCCCTGATTCCTAACCTAATCGCTTGATCGATTGTTTCAGGCTGCCGCCGCCGCCGCTGCACCGCGAGCAACGATCGCAGAAGCGAAGCTGTTGGAGTGATGAAGCTCGGCGATGTGGTGCGCGAGTGCAAGTACTCCGATGTTCATGTTATGTGGAGCATTTTGAAGGAGACTGAGAAACATCACCTTCAGCAAGCTCCAGCCATGGCGTTCGCTAACTAAGCAAGGGATCAAACTCAGTTTTGGAAGGTTGTTTTGCAGCGTCTTGGTTTAAACTACTGTTTTTTTTTCTTACTGTCTGATGTGTGAATAGATGCTCGAGATGCTTGTAAATTTGTAAGTACTCACATCCGAGATCAGAAAAACCCTAGCTTTCTTCAAGTCCTCCTCCTATGATCCATTTCCCAAATGCAGCAACTATAAAATCATCAACACTAATGAGTTAACTTAAATAAAATCAAATCAAATCAAGTTTGCATATTGGTTAAGCTCGATTTGAATCTCATAGGCTTGATTGTGTTGTGCACCTCTTTTTTATACTCACTAGTGTACAAGTTACATCTAGTAGGAACTTTCCTCTGCAACTCTTTGCTGTGTTATGTGATTAAAGAGACAACAAAGGGACCACCCATTCTCCAAACATACATCCACAATCCAAAATGAGGAAGCTTCCTCCTAATACAAAACACCAAAAAAACCACAAACACAATGGAAAAAACAAAGCAATTGATACATATTCATCCATATATAACCAGACTCATTTGATCCCAAGAGACACCAGTAACCGAAAAAAACCATGTTTACCTCCATATTTCCTTACACTCTCCTCTTCACCACTTTTTTGCTCCTCCCCATCAATGAAGCGTTGTTCAAAGACATCATAAACCAGACCTGCAAAGCCTGCGCGGAAGCGGCCCCCTCCCCTGAAGACCTCAGCTATGACTTCTGCTCGGCTTCTCTGGGATCCGTCCCAGTGAGCCACGCAGCGAACCTCCCAGGGCTAGGCCTAATCTCCCTGGAGTTAGCTTTTGAGAATGCAACTAACACCCTTGCCTTGATAACCAAGATGCTGCAGGAAAATCCTGAGCCTCATCGAAATGTAAGGTGCACTGGTTGCCTCAAGGCTTGCTGGGAGCTGTACAATGATATGACAGCGATGCTGAATGAGTGTGTGGCGGACTTCGTGGCCATGAAGTATGATCCGGTTTTTATGTGGGTCGTTCTCATTAGGGAGGCGACTGTGATTTGTGAGGAGGGGTTCGGGGAGGAAGGGACCGAATCTCCATTGACATTCGAGAATTACTCGCTTTTGCAGCTTTGTTCCATTGTTCTCTGTATCATGGAGGAGTTTCTTGCTCTACCGAGCTCTGTCGCTAACACGCTTAGGATTACATAGGCTTACATGATTCCCAAAACTTAAAGATCATGTGAAAGATCACTGTTGTTGTTCTATACGAGCAGTATGTTAGTACACTGATTTTGTTATTGGAACATTTTAGAAAATCTTGTTTTATGTTTGGACATTTGCTGCCAATGGTTGCCATCAATTTGTTGAGGGGGGACTAAAAATATTATGTAAAAGAATGTTTTTGTTTGAATATATTGGAGAAAACTTTGCATTTGTGATTTAATTAGTTAATTTTTAGTATAATGAAATTAATAGAATTTTTTTTTATATAAAAAGTGAATGCAAAAATCCCATAGCTAAGCCCTTTTTATGATTTTTTAAATCCTTTTTATTTATAAAATTATAAAAAAAAATACACATATTAATTACTCCATCTTTTTTTTTCTAAGTTCTTGCTCCACCAGACGAGGAGAGCTTTAGCTATACCCAAGCCCCTCCAGATCCGCCAACTTTATAGCTACAAATTAATACTCATATTTATCACAAGGCTATCCAAGGCAGGCACGGAACTAGGGGTGGCCTGGTATATGCTACAGCCCACCCCAATTTACCAGTAATATCTATAGTATAGATATAGTTATGGACATATTTGTTAAATAGCTCAGTTGGTAGAAAGGTACGAGGGGTATAAATTAGAGTTGGGTTCGAATCCCCTGCTGGAAGCGTTCCCTCAATCTCTTTAATTTTTTGCCTGCTGGAAGCGGTGATCCCTTTATTGCAGACAATGATCCCTTTATTGCAGACAACTCACAGTAGCTTTCTCTCCATTTTTTTTTCCATAGATTAATTTCATCCTTTATTGCAGACATTTTTTTTACCATTGATTAATTTCATCATTTATCTTTCTTAAATGCAAGGTAGAAAACATGTGATATATATAACTTAAAAGGATATTTTATAAGTAGTTTTATTGCTAATTTAAATATAGATAAAAAAAATATCTCTAATTTTTAACTTAATAGATATAGGCAAAAAACATAAAATTATATGCAAATTCAGCCTACCCGGGATTTAAATCCTGGTTCCGTGCCTGATCCAAGGGACATGTTTTGGCGAACATATGGTTTGCCAAAACATATGTTTACAGTTTTGATGTTCTCCTAAACAATGTTGTATGTTGCTTTTTAATATAAAGAGCTCAAGGTTATCCTTACAAAATACTATATGCATTAAAAAAAAAGGGTTTTGCTATCGACACGGTGGTATCTCGTCATTCGTACGATGCCGTTGCCGAATTCTAGAGGCACAAGTTGGTGAAATAGGAAATGTGTGAACGACGAAGGCACTGGTGGCTCGACATTTATAGGCAAATCCAGGCATCAATTCCGCCGACTTCGCAATTCTGTAGCGGTGAACCTGCAGAAAGCAGGGCATCTTACAAATGTGCAGGCTCACAGATCACGGAGAATCTTGCGGGCCATCTTGACGACTCCGAAATCCAGTGGCGACGTCTGGTTCGTCGACTCCTGCAACTAGTCCGGCTCGATGCAATGGCTGCCGACACCGGGTGTCGATATCGACACAGTGCGTATGGCGATAATCTCGTCCTGCTAATAACAACACCCTACAAAAACTTGATATTTAATTTTTTTACCATTTTTAATAAGTTAAAACTTCTATAAAATATTAACTTATATATATATATATTTTATAATTTCATATAGTATTATACTATTAAGTACTGTATGGAATTATATACATATGTCATTATTAAAAAATATAGTATTATTTTTTGGGACAGAGGGGTATGTTTCAGATTTTTGCTTATTTCGTACGTAGTACTCCGTAGTATTTTATATCGAGAGGTCCAACTTCCACTCTTCTAGCAAAAAAGAAAAAAAGAAAAAGGAAAAAGAGTGACATTAAATTTCTTTAATTCTAGATATCCCAAAATATTTTGTTACGGTTGCTTAACTCTACGAGATCCTTACCCGTATCCTATGCACTAGTCCGGATATGTAGTCAACTCTCATTGTCTCCTTACTCTTCTTTCTCACAATATCTCCCACCCTTAACCCCTTTTTCTTGATTTTTTTTTAATTTTAGTTATTTTTTTTTAATTAAGGTAGTGAAGAGGGATATTCGGGAGGAGAGGATGTTTGAAGGGTTCAAATCCTCTGTCCCGGAGCTTGTACCCCTCTCTGTCATTTCTCACAAAACCCTCCCATTTTTTAATTTTTAATCTTTTTTTTTTTCTTTTTAATTAAGGTTTGTGAGGGGGGCTGGAGGATAGGAGGGGCCAAGGGGGGTAAGGTTGAGGACAGGGGATTTGGAGCTAGGCTTGAACCGGGTCCAAATCCTCTATCACTTTTCTTGTCCCCTCTCTCTGTTCCTCATCACAAAATTCTCCTTTTTATTTGTTTTTTTTTTTAATTTAATTTACTTTTTTTTAAATAAGCGTTTGTGAGAAGGAGACGGGAGAGGGGGGCAAGGAGCAGGGACAGAGTGTTTGGTTCCGTTTGAACCACCTTATCTCGGGTCCGAATCTTCTGTCTCCGGTGATGTCTCCTTACACTGTCCCTTAATTTTAATTTGTTTTTATAATTTTTTCTTTTTATTTGAAGTTTGCGAGGGGAGAGGGGCTGGGGGATAGGAGGGGGGACAAACTAGGGGACAATGAATTTGGAGTCCTTTATCTCCAAGTCCAAATTTGTCTGTTCCTGGATTTGTCCCCTTTCTCTGTTATATCAATTTCCTATACACATCACACAACAAATTGTCGAGTGTAACAACTTTCGCATGGATGACATTTGTTCGAATAAGTATTTAGTTATATTACTAGTTTACCTCCAAATTTATAATTTTCTTTTATTAATATAACACTCTCATCGAGATAAAATGACTACATTATAATATAATTTATTTAAATTCAAAAGTAACCGTTCACCCCACTACTAACCCCTTTTGGGGGGGGGGGGAAATTCCCATCAACATATGCAAATGAATTGCGAATTTAAATTCAAAAGTAACCGTTCACGGTTCACCCCACTAGCCCCTTTTGGGGGATAAAATACCCATCAACATGCAAGTGAATTGAGAATAAAGATATGGATAAATTTAAGTTCATGCACCTAAGTGTAACCGTCTAACAACCCTATTTTTAATTTCTATTTTTATGTATAGACTAACATTGTGAAAATTCAATCACAAGGCTACACTTTCAGCAAAATTAAAGAATTGGCCCTCAAATGAACAGTTTTTTAAAAATCATTCATGTAATATATACAAAATTGTAATTAACACCTATATATTTCGTTATACTTTTATGAAAACACTAAAAATGCCTTTAACTATAAAATAAAATTTAAATATCACTTAATATTGTGTGATTTATTTTCCACATAAATTTAACAAAATCTAGGGTTTGGTGACATTTTACTATTTTATTTATAAAATAATATATAATGAATGATACTTTCATGCATTTTCACAACATTCAACATAATTTTCATTTTATCCCGAATCTAAACTAATGGTTACTTTATTTTTAGAGTCTTAAGATACAAACCTCTTAAAACTTACTTAAACAATAAAAGATGTAAAACTTGAAATATCCATGTGCAATGTACTCTTCATCATCAAGATATAAAATTATAAATATTGAATCACTTGTAACGGTTGTAAGTGAATCTGTGATAGGATCATTTAAGAAAGAGGATCACAAAGTACTTAATCTAGACGTACTCATGTACAACAACTGAGTTTGATCAAACTGGAATAAAACAAAACAAAAAAAAAATTATAACATTAAATATTGATACTACAGTAATAAATAAGAGATGTTTTTATGCTCACAATTTTCGGTAATGTTTTATAATAAAGCAATAATATAATACCGGATGTGGATATTAAAAGTTCATGTTATTTACACCCAAAATTTTACCATATACTCCGTACACCACATATTTCATTTTTTTTATTTTTTTAAAAAAATAGATCATGCCCTTTTTGAGTCGTAGATATGTGACTCAAGAGGCGCAACATATTTTATATATAAAGTACCCTGCACCTCTTGAGTTACACGTCCGTGACTCAAAAAGAACAAAGTGCTGTGTATATAGTAAATTTTATGGGTACAAATATCATCACCCATATTAAATAACTACTGTATAAAACATATACAAGGGTGATTAAATATAATTTCAAGAATAGAAGGCGTTTTCGTGTAAAATACATAAATAAGGGGCGGTGAGGTGTACTTTAGCGGGGAGAGGTGAAAACCTCCAAAAGTGCGCATGGAAATGAGGGAATAACTCCGCCTGGGTTTTGCTTTCTGTTTCAACAGCTTCTCCTCCTTCCTCCTCACGCCTTTCTCCATCTCCCTCCCCCATTTCATCACTCCCACTCACAGTCTCCCACACACCACATGCTCCTCGCTCTCCCCCCTGCAAATCCACCTCCCACATCCTCTCTCTCCCCCTGTCAATGGAGATGCTGATGCCTCACTGTTCCTCCTTCTCTCTCCGACCTCCTCCCAGGCCCCACACCTCTCACCTCTCAAACCCCTGCTTCAGCGCTCCCTCTACTCCCCAGTCCGGGATCGATCGGCCTCGCTTTCGCCGGAGCTTTGGCGCGGCGAAGAGGAATTTCGTGGTGAATGCGAGGGAGAAGCGCGTCGCGCCGGCTGCCAAGACGGCCACCGAGGCTGACACCGCTGTCATCGAGAAGCGCGCGCCGCCTGAGAAGCCGAAGCGGTTTCAGGTCTTCGAGGGGTTTCCGGAGCCCTTTGGCGCTACTGCTGTTGAAGGCGGTGTCAATTTCGCGATTTTCTCCCGGCATTCCACCTCTGCTACCCTCTGCCTGATCAGTCTAGCTGATTTGGAAAAGGTATATGTCTAATCAATTTCTTCCGAGAATTAGGGGTTTTGCTATTTAGAAGTGTGAATTAGGGATCGTTTCTCCGTGGATGATAAGTGATTGCAACTCTTGCATTTCTGTTTTAGTTGATCCAGTGCATCACATCCAGTAGAAACAGCTGAATAGTGGATGACAAACACTGTGAATTTTTCTGTGCTCCTCATTGTTATTTTAAGCAGTTGGACTTTCGGAGCAAGTTCAATATGACTAAACAAAAGATTAAAATGACAGTGGACATATATTTAGAAGCTGTAAATCAAAAGAAGAAGCTTTGTTTAGTAACTAAATTCTTTCTAAACAAAACAAATGACCTCTCTTTTTCCTTTTTGATTCTATTTTTCTCCCCTCAAGATGGACTTGTTGGTTCTCTGGAAGACTGATCAATTGCTATGTTTGCTATGCAGGGAAGAGTAACAGAGCAGATTTCTCTCGATGCTGATTCAAACCGGACAGGGGATATTTGGCATGTGCTTTTGAAGGGAAATTTTGAAGATTTATTATATGGATACAAATTTGATGGTCCATTTTCTCCTGTAGAAGGGCATTATTATGACCCTTCTCGGATTGTGGTTGATCCATATGCAAAAGTAAGTCTACTTTTATGAAAAAGTTCATCTAAAGCAAGTCATATTGTCAACCTGTCATTTATGCATTAGATGTTGCAGTTTAAATTTTAAAATAATCCACATTTTGTTTGTATATTGATAGAATGAGTATCCCTTGTACTTTCATGGTTCGGGTTATTGAAAATGTGTTTCCTTGTGTTTTTTTCTAGGCAGTTATCAGCAGAGGGGAATTTGGTGTGGTGGGATCTGATGATAATTGCTGGCCTCAGATGGCTGGCATGATACCTTCTTCTAAAGACAAGGTACTAAGACGGTTTACATATGCTTATCTCCCTTCAAGATACCGAACTTTGTTGATTATTCTAGCAGATTTTGAAGTTAATGCATCATTATTGTGAAGTATGAACTAATGGATTGATGGCTGCAGATAATATGGAGGATAAATAGTTTCAGAAACCCTCAACGTGAGGCATAACATAATCTTTATAAGTTTATGCACACTGAAAGCTTGGAATGTTATTTATTCCAGGTTCAATGTGTAAAACTTGATTCACAGTTTATTCAGTAATTTTTCTAGTATAGTTTTGATCGTTTTTTTCTTTTCTTTTTTTAAGATTTTCCAGTTGTTTTAAAAAATTGTAATTTTACAGTAATCATTTGATTCATTCAGTTTGATTGGGAGGGAGATCTACCTCTGGAGCGCCCACAAAACGATCTTGTGATATACGAAATGCATGTTCGTGGATTTACAAGACACAAGTCAAGCAAGGTCAAGCATCCGGGTACATATCTTGGCGTGGTAGAAAAACTTGATCATTTGAAGGTACTTATCACGTTTGTCTGTTTTCCTTCGTTTAGATTTTAAGGTTCTGTATCTGTGTGGCACTGAAGAAATTGGCATATTGTTGTCTATATTTAGAACTATATTATTTTTGAGAAAACTTTATGATCCCCTATTCTATTGAGAGAAAAAATGCTTTATCCCTTCCTATTATCCAGGTTTAGTTTCCTTGGTCATTTCAGCGGATGATTAAGCAATCAGTAACTACTGACGGTTGATTGGATTATTTTGTACCTTGAGTTCAAATTCAATCCAAGTCTCTCGAAATTCAATATGTTTCTGCATGGAATATTTATATCTGGTTTTGATGGAATGCCTACTTGGTAGATGCCAAGTTAACTTAATTGTATGATTTGGGGCACTGAGGAGTTTGGTGTTATGTTCCTTTGAGGGAATCGTTTTGAATATGTTTTATAGCCAACTGCATGGTAGTGAAATTGCATTCTGGTTGTAACTTAAGATTGTCTTAATTAGTTGCTTAATTGAACAGTGAAAAACTTGTGCATTTCCTGTGCAGGAACTTGGGGTCAACTGCATAGAGTTAATGCCATGTCATGAATTTAATGAGTTGGAGTGTTATAGCTACAACTCTATCATGGGCGATTACAAGTACAAAACTATCCACTTCTAGCAGCATTTATCACTAGTTAAAGTTGGTTTTGACTATCTTGCTGCCAACGTCTATTGCAGTTGTGCTTTCCGATTTTGTTCTGAGGAGGATGAGTCAGTTGAACATATAGATCTTATGTCTAGTTACCTTCTATGATCTTGTTCAGGGTAAACTTTTGGGGATATTCAACTGTCAATTTCTTCTCACCAATGATAAGATATTCATCCGCTGGAGTGCGTAATTGTGGCCGTGATGCCATTAATGAATTCAAACTCCTTGTTAGAGAAGCACACAAACGAGGAATAGAGGTGATAGCTCACTGCAACATCTTAAACAGTTCTGTATTTTACCAAATCATTCTTACAAATTTTATATGATGATAGGTGATCATGGATGTTGTTTTCAACCACACGGCTGAGGGAAATGAAAGGGGTCCAATTTTGTCATTTAGAGGTGTTGATAACAGTGTGTTTTATATGCTTGCACCCAAGGTATGAAATGGCTCCTCTCCTTTTTACAAGTGATGCGATGGAAGTTTTTTACTTTGAGTAGGTAGAGTTAATGTTTCAAAGCTATCAGGAGGTTTTTACCCATATAGGAACCAAAAATAGAGCATATAGAAGTTTTGAATCTCTCTTGGCTAGTTATGTTTTGGGGAAGTAGTATATAAAGATTTATCTCTAAAATTTCCACGGTCCCTGTGAGGATAGGTTTGTTGAACCAAGACTTTTTTCTTTAACATTCATAGTCCTTCATTTGGCCAAAACAAATTGACCTTCTTCGGCAATGCTGCCCATAAAATCACTATTTGTCAGCTGATGCACTGAACGGTGGTCTCCATACGTATATTTCATTAAAAAAAAAACAAGAGAGCAAGCACCTTCTTTAAGTGGGCTTCTTTCCTTATCTATTGTCTTCTACATAATTGGTTTAAAAGGTATAACCCTCTTGAATTCTTGACTGCTAATCAATTCTAAGCTTCTATATCTTTGTTTTTGTTTCGTAATGTCCTCTTTTTATCCATGGTTAGATTCATCAGCATAATGGTTCTTGTCATTATATCCATTGTTGATAATACGTTCCCTTTCTATAATGCAGGGGGAATATTATAATTATTCAGGTTGTGGAAACACCTTCAATTGTAATCACCCTGTAGTGCGCCAGTTTATTGTGGACTGTTTAAAGTAAGTTAAGAAAAGATTCTGATTCATTTCGCTCTGTATTTTTGTGCCGAACAAGATATATATTTGATAATTTTGGTCCATGGAAAGGTATTGTAGGATATCTGGATATCATTATTTCTTTGGGAAACTAAATTTGATGTTAGCACACCCTTTCTATTGCTCAATAATTATTTATATGTTAATATGGGCCAAAGAAGAGTTTTTAGGTGCAAGCTTCGATTGAGTAATCTACTGAACAGATGTTTAACAGATATTGACTATTGATTTTACTTATCTGAGTGTAAATATTCTCATCTTTTGTGCAACAGATATTGGGTGACAGAAATGCATGTGGATGGGTTTCGCTTTGATCTTGCTTCTATTTTGACTAGGGGATGCAGGTTATATGGCTTACTCTGCTGATTTTTATCCTTCCCTGCTATTCTTATTTGATTTGATTTTTTATTGTTTCTTTCTCTTCGTTTCCCCCCAGCTTTTGGGATGCTGTCAACGTATACGGAAGTGCAATATTAGGAGATGAGCTCCATACTGGAGCACCTTTGAGCACCCCTCCACTGATTGACATGATTAGTAATGATCCCATTCTTAGTAAAGTGAAAGTAAGTATGTCTTCTAGAAATAAGAGACTCGTTTTTGAGAGTATGCTAGGACAACACTTCATTCCAAAGCAGACCTGAACATGTTATTTTTTTAAGCACTTTATTAAAGGTCAGTGGCATACATCCAAAAAGAATCCTTTGAATGCATCTGTATCTGCGAAATCGGATGAGTACTATAACTTAGAGCTGTCTACCGGCTATTTCATTTTAGTATCTGGTACCATGTATTCTGCCCAATTGTCTTATTTCTCCTTTCTAAGATCTGATTGTATAATAAAAGCACCTTAGTTGCTTTGTGCTATAATCTGTCAGCTGACAGTTGCTCACATCAAAGGGTTCATTTTGCCTGCCAGAGGACATTCTTTTCAAATATTTTGGTGTTCTAACATATTTCTGGATTCATCCATTGTGTACAACATTAACTGAAAATCCTTATTTTAATGCTGAATGTAAAATATTAATAGACTACTCTCTCATGATTTTCTTAAAGCTCGTTGCTGAGGCATGGGATTGTGGAGGACTTTACCAAGTTGGTGCATTTCCCCATTGGGGTATATGGTCCGAATGGAACGGAAAGGTTAGTTCAGAATATTCACAGCTTGTTTGATTCTTATTTGACTGCTAAATGTCACCTGAATTTGCCAACTAAATTTGATTCAGATCCCTCATATTTGAAAGATTTTCAACATTCGAGCCATCAAGCATTCTTGAAAGTTGAAACCATTGCAATATTGATGATATTCATTTTGGGATACTATAGGAGAGCACTTGAAAACCTTCAAGTTTCTCTATCTCTACAAGGGTTTTTTTTTTTGGAGGGGGGGGGGGGTTGTGCTCTCGCTTGAATTTAGCACTAACTGCGTTATCTTATTGAATTTCAGTACCGTGATGTTGTACGTCTATTCATTAAAGGCACTGAAGGATGGGCTGGTGCATTTGCTGAATGCCTTTGTGGTAGTCCTAATTTGTACCAGGTACTTTTTTTTACTTTACTTGGCAGTATGAGCTTGAAATCTTGTCTCGTATTTTTGAGGTAAATAGAGGGGTTAGCGGAGCCACTCTGCGTATCTTTTTCATTCTACCTCATTTCCTACTTCATCATTTGTTTTAATCTATTCTACAGTCTTTCTTTCATTTAAATTTTTTACTGTACATCTTGTTTTTTTTTTTGTTAATTCTCACTTATTCTCCTTTTTAGGCGGGTGGAAGGAAGCCCTGGAACAGTGTCAATTTCATTTGTGCACATGATGGTTTTACTTTGGGTGACTTAGTAATGTACAATAAGAAACAAAATATGGCAAATGGAGAACACAATAAAGACGGGGAAGAGCATAATAACAGCTGGAATTGTGGACACCATGGACAGGTAGGTTTAGATGTATTTTTATTTGCATGTTCTGCTTCATGTTTTCACTTATTTTTTGGGGGTTCTGTGGTATTGTTAACCATATTGATCTATTGCACACACCATCGTAACCAAAATGAAATGACTCATGCCATGGTATGTCATACCCTTTTGATTGCAGAGTTTGAAATCCTTTCTAAGAACTTACTAGTGAAAGCACGGTGTTTCACCTAGACTAATTTCGAAAGATACAGAGATCAATCAAAGCTTCATATGTTAAATGTCATTTCACTAAAAACTCTGCTTTGCTTCTTCACCTGTTGCTATTAAGCACAGTAGATTTTTTTTTTATGATTTTAGCTTATCTACACAGATTTTTAGCCAGTTAAAATGCTTGCTATTGTTGAGTGGCCTACCATTTCATTTCTCTTCTTGAAGAATTTCTGTAAAGTTGCAAGGACTTTTACATGTAATGCTAATCATTTAGTGGCTTACCTAGTCAAATTACAATGATACCACATTTCCTTGTAAAGGATTTCCGTCAGAGCAGTCAGCTTGACCCATATCACTGCTTACAGAGAATTTCCAACTTCCAAGTTTCGTTGAAGTAGATAACACTCGGAACTTGCATTTTACCTGTTAATGATGCATGCTTAATATGAACAGTAAGTGTGCTGATTTTTTGCATGGTTACCAAGATGAATGTACAATGACTATTCTAGTTCACCTGTTGCTCATGTTTTCCTTACTTCTAGATTTTATAATAACAGTGCAAAATAATATTTATAACTTAGCTTTCATGTTTCCGTGCATCATTTGCTACCTCTTGACCAATCAATTTTCCAGGATGGAGAATTTGTAAGCATTTCTGTGAAGAAACTAAGAAGGCGGCAAATGCGCAACTTGTTCCTGTGTCTTATGGTCTCTCAAGTAAGACGATGCTAATAATTCAGTTCATTTTTGTGATGCCACTAGCTTAGTTGAGGAGTTGAGCGTGGAGATAGAGTAGGTGAATGTTGGGCAATGTTTATTACTCCCTCCGTTCAAAATTATAAGTCCTTTTAGACATTTGCACACATATTAAGAAAAGTCTAAAAATATTACTTTTATACCTCTCATTAATTATCCACTACCATTATCAACCAATAACATTTCACAAAACAACTCAAAAAGTTACTTTTCTCTTATCCTAATGCCTCGAAAACCTAAAAGGACTTATATTTCTAAACAAAATTCTAAGCCTAAAAAGACCTATATTTTTTAACGGAGGGAGTATTATCTTTGCTGCATTTCATACCCTCCAGCCTTCCATCTTTCACAGATTGCCTGTTGATATTTGGGGGGTTAAGCCCAGATTTCCCGTCAACCAACTGACATAATTCAATGCTGAGAGCTACTTCTTCCTTTAATACTAGTTGCGTTGTTCATGAAATTTGCTATGTTGAACCCATTGTATAGCATTGTATTTCAACTCTATGCAACAATGCAAGTCCCACCTTCCCTTCATACATACAGTATTTGGCTTGATATACATTTTGCCTTTATTGACTATAATCTTCGTTTCCAGGGTGTTCCAATGTTCTACATGGGTGATGAGTATGGTCACACTAAAGGGGGAAACAACAACACATATTGCCATGATAACTATGTAAACTTAGCTTCTACAAGACTATCCTTTTATCAAATACTAGACATGTGGTTGCAAGGTATTAATCACAGTGATGATGCAGATCAACTACTTTCGATGGGACAAGAAGGAAAAAGCTTCATCTGATTTCTTCCGGTTTTGCCGTTTAATGATCAAATTTCGCGAGTAAGTAGACACTAATTACTAGATTTGAGGTTATTCTTTTGTCGTCTTCTAAGCTCGTGATATTTGACTTTGAATAGTGAATGTGAATCCCTTGGTCTGGAAGATTTCCCCACAGCGGAGAGGTTGAGGTGGCATGGTCATATGCCCGAGAGGCCAGATTGGTCTGATTCTAGCCGTTTTGTGGCCTTTACCCTGGTATGTAAAGCTGTCTGGTTACATATACTAATGGCCTGTTCTTATGCAAATCAAATGCGCAATAATCGATTTTCTAAACTATGAGATTCATCGTCATTGTTATTGTATCACAGTTATTTTTCTTGAATTATTTTGTTGGTCTGATTTTTTGCTGCTTCTAAGATTTACATGAAAATGGATAATGCTTTCAGAATTTTTTTTGTAAATTTATTTCAACAAGCTTCTCTACTTCAATGGATTCTGATTTTTTTGGGGTGAATTTATTATGATATATGAATGCAGCAAGATGCAGTAAAGGGAGAAATATACATTGCCTTCAACACCAGCCATTTACCAGTGGCTGTCTCACTGCCAAAACGGCCCGGTTACAAATGGGAGCCAGTGGTGGACACCGGCAAGGCAGCACCCTTCGACTTCCTCATGGACGATATGCCAGAACGACACCTAGCACTGCAACAGTTTCAGCACATGCTCGACTCCGACGTGTACCCCATGGTCAGCTACTCTTCCATCATTCTAGTGCTCAAGGTTGATCCCGATGCAGAAGCTGATGCTGATGCAGATGCCAAGCCCGTTGTCATCGTCGATCCATAAGGGAACGGCCGAAATCCATAATAATTAATAACCCCACCCCTTTTCTTCCTGTACATTTGTAAATCAATCCTTCAGCTGTAGTCAGTGCCCAATGACCCCATGCTTTTAAGCTGTCACTGGTTGCAGCACAACCAGCAACGGTAAGTTGCAAGGTAAAATAAGATGCTCCCAGCTGGGTTCTTCCGGTTTTTAGTGCATCCCTTTGCTGGCTTCTCCTTGCTAGTTCTTCCGTTAGTGCGGTTTACTGTAAGCTTCGAGTACTCATTGCCAGCTCCGAAATGGCCATAAGTGCTCGCCCGTTTTTGCGAATCCTCGAGTGCGCTCTCTCCCGAGCCGAACAATGTCCCTGGGAGCCGAACCGTGGTAGCAATGCTAACACTAGATTGAACCCAAAAGATCCAAAGTACACGCATCTTGTATTGCGTTGCGAATCGCAGTGTTTGCAGTCTTCAAAGGCAAGTTGGGCCACTTTTATACTTTCTGGGCTATTTGGTATCAGTCCACTAAGAAGGAAGCAATCTATTCAGAGTGTGTAAGTTAGTCCAATTTGAATCGCCCGAAACTCTCATGGGTCAAACCTACTTGGACTTGAGGTATTTTGATCCATTTATTGAACAATAATTGACTCTTTTGACACATTTTTAACTAACAGGATTTGATTAAAAAAAAAAAAAACTGGTTTAGGAAGCCGGAGATTTGGATGCAATCTAAATGCATTCATACTAATAACTGATCTCAAGTCGAGTCGAACTATATATTTTAATGGGGCTTGCTAGTAGATGATTAAAATCTCATCAAACGATAGACCAAAACAGCGAAACAAAAAGCCGGAGACAACAAGGTTCAACTCGACATCAAATGTTGGAACATTCGATGTCGACAAACGCCTGCAACCACCTACAAGAATCTAAGCGTCTACTACCTACCTACCGTCTTCAACTCTCCAACTCTTCAGTGAAGGGCCTTCACTCTTCGCACACAAAACCCTCCGAAAAAATTCGACTAGTTCTATACCGACACCGGGAGCCGATGAAAATTAATAGCCTGCCGACTTGGATGGTGTATGATCTGACAGGCGTGACAAAGAATGCAAACAAAATTAATAGCCACCCCTTAAATTTGAAATTACATTAAACCACCCTTAAATGCTTTCCATTAACAAATCACCACCTATCACCAATTTACATTATGTTTTCGTTTAATAAATTATATTTTAAACATTTTTCAACTTAAAATATGTGTTTAATTATTTTAATTGTGAGTAATAACCTATTTTTAAAAGGTTATTTATAATTTTTCTCCAAAGATTGATTATTGAAATACAATTTATAAAATATAAATAAATAGTTTTAATATTATTTTTAACTATACAAATGGAAATTATTATTTATAATCATATTGTACTTAAAAAATAATTTAAATAATGTTTACAAAATTATTTTAAGACATAAACTGGGAGATATTTCTAAGTTATATTTATAAGTTTTTTTTAAAATGATATCTATAACAATCCAACCCCTTCAATTCAAATTTTAAATATATTTATACATAAATTTTGTGTTTAAAAATATTAAAATATAATATATCTAAGGATGACTTAACAAAAGTAGACCAAAGGTGGTGATTTGTTAATGGAAATCATTTAAGGGGTGGTTTACTGTAATTTTAAATTTAAGGGGTGGTTACGTGAAAAGAACAACATTTAAGGGGTGGTTTTCTGTAAATTTCCCTATTAAATAATACAGTATATTTTTGAGTGAGGCTATTGACAAGATGATGAAAGAGCTACTGACAAGACGAAATCTACTAAATTGCACAACAAATCCTTTTCTGTTTTAGAAAAAATTAACAAATTGAACCGAGAGAAGAGGAAAAACCTTAATCGAGTTCATCCAAACCCTCAAGGCTCAAGGTATTCAACCTAAATAATCAATCCATATGAATCACAAACCACGCTCAATTAAGTCAAAAGCATTGAGGACCAAATTCAACATTTTAATTTCGATCTTCAGCTTTTTTTTACTTGATCTGGGTAGTTTTGGATGAGTTTTTGACATTTCTATAATGATTGTTGTATTTTCGATAGATCTTTGCGAATACCGTCAAGGTCCAAGGAGAACAAAGGATTACGATAACTCGGATAGTAACCTCGACAAACCAACAACACCCTTGGCCAACAATTAGCATACGAGGCGCTTGCGTTACATCGGCCGACGTCTACGAGACTCTTGCGTCTACTCGGCCAGTAGAGACGAGGGCTCTTCATCATCTCGGTCACCGACGCCGAGCCTCCATATATACCTCGCAACGCAGCACTCTCGACCAACATAGACAACCACCTCGGTCACCAGCGTCGAGCCTCATCCACTCCCTTGTCATCTCAGTTCGAGCACACCTCCCTCGGCAGTAAGCTAGTAACTACACAATAGCCATTGCCAACACAAATCGCAAAAAGTGAGCAATTTCATCAATTTCATTTACCATTTAATTCGACACTAACATCACACAAATTATAGCAATTAAACAAAAAAACACAAAAAATTATCAATTTTATCGATTTCAAGTTCTAATTTCAAAAACATCAAAACCGTCAATTTCATAAAAAAAAACTCAATAAAACCAATTGTAATAAAACTTCTTATCATAAACTTGATAGATCTGCCAAAAGTTTTCACAAATCTACCACAGGCAACAAGAAATGGATGACTTATCTTTATTGTGGCGTGCCTCGTTCAAATCAATCAAGCAATGTTCTGTGCGAGTGGGTGGAAGGATTTAGGTTTTTAATATTTCTCTCGGACATATTTGTAATTATTTTTTAAAATATAACTGATTTGTATATAATTTTGTGAAAATACTCTTGTCAGTAGTCATTTTGACATCTTGTCTATAGCCCTTATGTATATTTTTGTATCGGGTAAATTACGCCACTAGTCCCTAACGTTTCATACTTTTTTCTTGTTAGTCCCTAACCTTTCATTCATTCCACTCAAGTCCCTAACCTTTTATACCTATTTCATATTAGTCCTTAAACTTCTAATCATTCCATTCAAGTCCCTAACCTATTGAATTTGTTGCACTATTAGTCTATATTATTTTTAAAATTGAAAAAAAACAAGAGATTTTATTTTTAAAATAATTTAGACTAAATTGTAATTTTTTGGTGAATGTTTAAGATTGGTTAAGAAAAGTATTAAAATTTTAATTAAATAATATTTCATAAACTTCTAAATATAATAATAAATAAATAAATAAAATAATTTCACTCTATAGTGTGGTTAATTTTATTTAATCAAAATGTAGATAAATCGACTTTAGAAAATTTTAGTATTTGAAATCTACTGAATTTCCACTTTCTAAATTTAAAAACATCCTATTTGTGCATTTTGTGTGTGTGACTAAAAATTATTTATACCAAGATTACTATTTCTAGTTAAAAAAAATTAGAATAAATCGGAAATTTTTAGGTGAATGCCTAAGATTTGTAGATTTTAAATAATGAACATTTCTAATGTTAATTGATCTAAATTATTGTATTAAATAATTGAACCACAATATTTTGGAAAAATTTGTGTGTGTTTTTTTGGACAAAGGGGTGTATTTTTACTAAAAAATTATAAATTATAGGTATTAAAAATAAATTAAAAATGGGATTATTAAATTAAAAAATTTCAATTATTCTTAACCAATCTTAAAGATTCGCCTAAAAATTATACTTTAGTCTAAATTATTTTTAAAATAAAATATCTGAATTTATTTTTTCAATTTTAAAAATAATATAGACTAATAGTGCAACAAATTCAATAGGTTAGGGACTTGAATGGAATGAATAAAAGTTTAAGGACTAATATGAAATAGGTATAAAAGGTTAAGGTCTTGAATAAAATGAATGAAAGGTTAGGGACTAACACGAAAAAACTACGAAACGTTAGGGACTAGTGGCGTAATTTAGCTTTTTTTTTTTTTTTTTTTTTTTATCAGGGAAGAGGCAAAAGCAATCCAAATCATGTGAAGGTTGAAACTTGAAACCTTAGCTAGAACTAGAAGTAGAACCCATCCGCAGTTGCTCAATCACGTCGTCTAACCAATTCCCGCTTTGCTTTACTCGCACACTTCCAGTTCCTGCTAGATTTTCTCTCTTATTTGTGAACGAAGATCGATCTATCACGCTTAATCGCATTCGCCGCTGCAACGTGTTTGCGTGTATTTGATTTCCGCGCCGGCAATGGATTGTCAGGGCGGATCTTCATGGCCTTCTAAGGAAGCGGTAATCCGTAATCCCGTTTCTTCATCTATTTCGTTTCCGTCTTATCCGCTGAAGTACCGTTCCAACCCCCCCCCCCCCCCCCCCCCCCTCCTCTCCTGTCTTTTATGTGATTGGCCTAATTGTATGTTGGAATTGAATTGGTTTTTGGTGATTTAATCTTCTTTTAATTGGATTGTCTTCGTATGTGAATCTTCAACCTTTTGTACGGCAACAGTAGTGGTCCACTGCAATGTCAGACATTGTTTTCCTTCTTCTCTTGTCTCCACTGCAGTGACTCTTTTCTTGTTCTTTTTAAAGCATTTGAGTTCATTTGTTAAGGCAAACACTGTAGTAGGTTACAGATAATGGAGAAACATGATTTCCGTACTGTCATCGGAAGTTCATGGGGCATGAAAGTGGTAAGGAACTCCCATGATTGAGTTAGGTGCTAAATTGGAAGTCCTTGTACTAATTTAACCTAACCATCCTCTCTATGTTGGAATTGGAAGTCCTTGTTGTACTACATTGGATGTAATTTTGATATTATATTGAGAACTTTGAGAGCTTCTCACAAAATTATATTGAGAACTCTAGTTGCATTATTTTGTTAGTTTTAGAGCAGCTAATGAGATATGGTTTGCTTGATTTGCAGTTGGATGAACTAAGAGAGACAGTTGCAGAGATGGCAGGACGAACTCCGAATGAAGTTAGGGTTGTTGTCTCTCCTTACAGGATCTGTCCTCTAGGAGCTCACATTGATCATCAGGTTGGTTGATTCATCTTTACTTTATAATGATGAGTTATTGGTTGATTAAATACTTGAGGCTTTCGAGTAAAACTGTGTCACTCTTGAATGTGTCAGGTTACACAGATCATGAGTACTTTCCAATTAGATAAAACTGTGTGACAGTTAGGAATTTACTTTCTTGGTGGTACTGCTGTCATTTCTAGCCTCTGATATTGAACTCAATGGTTTTCTTTGTTTGTGATGTTTTTAGGGAGGATTTGTATCAGCCATGGCGATCAATTTGGGAATACTTCTTGCTTTTGTACCCTCTGGAAACTCTCAGGTTTAGTTTATTTACCCAAATAATTATTGTGCAAATTTGAAACTAGTTACATGCATTTTGTCTTCAAGATCTATTAATCTAACAATGATGTCTCAAAGATGAAGCTTAAAAGTTTCAATGATCAAACAATTGACATATATGTGCACTCAAGGAGTAGACATATTATCATATTGACTGTCTCTAGAAGCAATGCCAAAAGAAATCTTGATTGTTCCCTTTGATATTACATACAATTCCTCAAATCTTTAAGCAATCCCTCTGAAATGTTCAGATAACCATGTATTCCCATGATGAGCAAATGTTATGTCAATTTTCTTGCTTTATTTTTTATCAAAACTTGTACTGTAATAGTTTGCCAAATGTTAAAACCTCTCAAAGTAAAAAATAGTTTTGTCTTTCCACCCTTAAATTTACAGTAAGCAATCAGAAACAGGGGTTGATAAGGAATTGGTATGCCCTCATAAAAGAATTAGACTCCTTATCTGAGAAACTAGGCATATCACACTAAGGACACAAGTGGTGCAATGTGAGGTCCCATATTATTGATTTGACCATGCCACTGGACATTGTGACTAGAAATGATGCCAGAGGTGTAACTAATTAAGCAATCAAGGCTACCCTGACTCTAGTTTCAGCCAATTAGTTTGGTGAATGAAGCATTTTTCCTGTGTAAGCTCTCCATATTCATTTTCACACTTGAATAACAGTGTTTAGGGAAAAAAGATAAGCTGCTCAACCTTGTCATCACCCAAAAGCTTTTCTTTGCAGGTTGTCTTGAGGTCGAAGCAGTTTAAAGGAGAAGTGTGTTTCAGGTAGAAGCATCTATCATATCCTGATTATATAACTTCTAGTCATTTACATGCCAAAGTACACCCCTCTCCTCAAGAAAAAAGAGGGAAAAAAGAAAAGAAAAGAGAAGTAGGAGAAGAGATCTTGCGTTAACTATTAAGAGAGAAAAACTTGGTATGTCTTGGTATAAACTTAGTGGTCGTTCAGCTGTTTAAAGCAATTGATTTTTCACTTAATGTGCAGTTACCAGACATGTACTGAAGTTTGAGATTGTCTTAGCCAACCATAAAAAAGACCGAAATTATCCTAGGGGACAATATTGATCATAAGCAAACTCAGAAAAAAATTGCTGTTTTTTCTGTTATTAAACCTTTTAATATTCCATTAAATTGCAAGTCGGGGAAGTTAAATTTGTATTGAGCAGTCATTTTTATTTCCTTAATGTTTTTTTATATGGTTATATGCTTGTATAAATGATCCAGCGTTGATGAAATTCAGCATCCAACGAAATCGGAAAAATCAAATGGCTCATGTATGACAAATGGGCAAAGAGAATCAGCAGAATCCTGGGGTAGATATGCCCGAGCAGCTTTATATGCATTACAAAGTAGAGGCAACAACATCAGTCAGGTCAATATTTATTTATATTTTTTTAAATATTTTGCAAGTATGCCAAATGAGACTTCATATAGATGTGAATATGTGATCATGCTCGGTTAATGGATTTGATGTGCATGTTAATTTTTGTTCAAGGCTCAGATAGACTTCAAGCTTTGTATTCTTTATTTGGATTAAAAAAAAATTATACTAAGTAACATATAAAATTTGAATTATTTGTTTATATTGGGTGTAGTTTATAACATATAAAAGTTACAGGGCATTATAGGGGTCATTTGCGGTTCCAAGGGCCTTGACAGTTCCGGTCTTAGCTCTTCAGCTGCTGTAAGTAGTATCTCCTCTTCTTCTGCTTTTAATTGAGAATTTTGATGCTTTATCTGCATAATATTTACCTTTGTATTGAGAAACTTACTCCAGCTGCTGGAGTTTAACTTTTTATTATTTTATATTCTCAGCTACTTTGTGTGCAAAAAACTTGGCAAATTTCAAGTTATAAAAGTGCATTACATGTGAACCATTGCCTGTTTTGATACGTATGCCTATTAGATCCCTTTCTCCTAATGCGTTTTTGTTTTTCCTATAACATGATTTGATTGTTAAACTGATCAACTTCGAGGACTCTAATGAGTTTGGTATTGGTTAAGCCATATGAAATGGTTCGATCATCTCATGATGTAGCATAAAGAGTATAAAACAAGCTAGAAATGATGGAAAACATTGACCTCATTAATGCCCAGAATAGACATGAATGATGGGGTGATAACTGATAACCATATGAAGTTGATGATGAGGTCAGAGAGAAATGGTTCTAAACATCGTCATCCTTGAATGTGAGGTATTTGAGTGTCTCTACTCAAACTCTACGGTGTGACCCTGCATTACAACCAAGCTGGGCATGCTCCACTCATAGGCATCCGTGGTGATTTCCTACAATTGTTATTACCACTAGAGTGACTGGACCCGGATACAACCTGGGTAGATATCTAACGTTCAGTCTTTGGCTATCACATATTCTGAGTGGAAATTGGAGGCTTAACAACTTATTACTAAGTTACTCTATCTGTTTACTTCAGTTCTGCGTTCAGTTTGACAGAAACAAGTCTTCTATATGCAGTCATCCTGTAGTAAAACATTGCTACTCTATTTGAGTTATGAGGTGTTCATTGCTGTAGTTTGAGCCTCACGTAATCCACCAGAGTTCCTAAATGTTAAAGATACATTTCATAATGTTCAAGTATGAAAATTGATGTCCCAACTTTTGGTAATGGTTCAGAAAATAATGCACTATTGTTCTGCCATTTACTTCTTCTTGTGCTTGTGTCCAAAAATTACTTTTCATCTTCTCTGATCTACATCTTGCTTGTCAGGTTGGTATAGCTTACCTTTTGGCCTTCCAAAGTGCAAATAAGCTTTCAGTATCTCCTGCAGAAAACATTGAGTATGATAGGTATGTTTCTGACATATCTCCGATGGCTCTCGTTACCATCCATGCTTGTGATTCAGTAGTTTCTGATTTAAAAGAGAGCATTATTTTGTTCAAGATCACTTAATGTAACTCAAGATATCATGAAGTGAATTATAACTCTTTGTAAGACATTTCATAGTTTAAAGCATCATAGCTGTGCATATTATTAAGTTTTCACTCCATTACACTTGTTTGTAGTTTAGCTGATTCTTATATATTTCATCCAGCCTGCAAAAAATGTATGATCTACTTGGATCGGGGTATTTGGAAGTAGATCTCAGATATAATAGTTGGACCTTTAACTCTACTCCATTCCCTAATTAAGGAACATGTTTACATGCCTCTTTTAGAAAGACAGGTTGCCAATTAACAAAGGTTTACTGTAATCACCGAAGTGGTGAGCTTAGCAGGGATTTTTCTTTTTAAACTCAACAAGGTTAATGTATCTCCAAATTGCTGAGTTTTTGCTCCAAAGGAAAAGGTAAGCGTCATTTACATTACAAAAGGGAAAGTTTAGCTTGTCGGACCCGTAGCAATAGGAAAAGTACAGCCACAAATTTCTCTATATTTTCACACACATGCTTTATTTATCTGTATATTGCTGAAGGGAAAGTTTAGCTTGTAGGACCCCAAGCAATAGAAAAGTAGAGCCACAAATTTCATATATTTTCATACACCTACAGATCTACCTGTGTGGATGAAAACAGCTGCTTTATTTATTTGTTTCTTTATGTTTTGTTGAAACTCTAATCGTTGTTACCCCCCTCCTAACATGTCAATAACTAGAATGAAAAAAAAGGGGACAACTGTTTTTTTCTTCTCATCTATTTTTCTTGTTAACAATTTGAACTTTATTATATTTCTACCACAATGGATTTGGAAGAAGATTGTTGCAACTCTGATTTGCTCACTGAAAACTTGTTACTTTTATCACTTATGTTATTCACATGCATTGGTGTAGTTATATCTAATGAATCTCTTCTTCTCCTAGATTGATTGAAAATGAGTACTTAGGTTTGAATAATGGCATATTGGATCAATCAGCTATACTGCTTTCAAGCTATGGTTGCTTAACATTCATGGACTGCAAGGTAATGTTATGTTGAAGTTTTCTTTCATGCCCCTTCAAAAAGTTTCATAGTATATTTAAAAAAGATCAGAAGGACAGTTGTCAAAGTGGATTTAAGAATGACTTTTTTTTGGTGTGTAGACCAAAGAATACAAGGTGATACACCCCCCAGAGTCGCAAAAGAATGAAAAAGATGGATTTAAGAAGACATACAAGATACTATTAGCCTGTTCAGGCTTAAAGCATGCTTTGACAAGTAACAAAGGGTATAATTCTCGTGTTGCTGAATGCCGAGAGGCAGCAAAGGTCCTACTAAGGTGATAGCTGTAACCTTTCTAATTAGCATAAATATTCTATAATCATCATGGTGCTGCTGGACCCATCCTCTCAAATACCATTTTGTATGGACAATCAAGTTATGTTAATTTACATAGATCCCGCCTATTTTGGCTTGAACCCATTGCCCACCAGTACTGGTGTACCTAAAATGGTGTTTTAACTCTGGTGGAATCTGGTCCAAGCCCGGTTTTGTCCAAAGCTATTCTAAGCATATTTTGTAGGCATCTTACATCATAGTTTCTCTACTTGCCATCCAGTATTAGTACCTGTGCTGATTATTGGCTTCAAAAGGAAAGCAGAGATAAGCATTCATGAGATTCAACATTTTAGTTGAAAGATTTATACCAAAACATTTACAACTCTTAATAATCTTATTTCATAGAATTCTCAGTTGCGTAGAATGTGAGGCGAACCTTGAATTGTATCCTTCAAAAGGTGTGTAGATTTTTGCTTTAAAATCAATCATCAATAACTTATGTGTAGACAGTAAATGCAAAAAAAAAATAAAAAAAAATCATGTGCCTGGCAATCTGTCATCTGACCCGTCACCCTCATTATTCTCTATCTTTTGTGTGTTGCAGTGCTTCAGGTCGGCCTGATGTGGAGCCTATCCTATCTAATGGTCAGGACTAAATACTTTTTGTGCATCCATTTTTTTGTGCAAATTAGTTCTTATTATCTCAAAATCATAGTGATTTTTATGCTTACTTTTTCTTGTTGACAGTTGATCTGGCAGTGTATGAAGCTCACAAGGTACTCAGTATTGTTTGGAAAGTATTATTTCATCTGGTATTTTCATAAATCTGTTGACATGGCATGTAACATAGTCCAAAAGCACACACTCAAGAGTTGCTCTTCACTAATATGCAAAGCATTATCGATTCTTCCTTTCATTGTTAACAGGGTGAGCTAAATCCTCTTCTTGCTCGAAGGGCAGAACATTACTTTTCAGAAAATATGCGCGTTAAGAAAGGTTAGTCTTGAACAGTTGGAAGGTTTATGTTACCACTTTCTGTTGTGATCATAACATTATCTTTTGCTCAGCGCAGGACTTGAAGCCTGGTCTTCCGGCAATTTGGAAGAATTCGGGAAGCTCATTACAGCTTCTGGTCGAAGTTCCATTCAGAATTATGAATGTGGTGCGCAATCGTTTGTTTCTTAGGTTATGAGTTTGGTCTTCAAGTAGTTGTAAAACCAGTTTGATGCTATTGGCTTGTTATCTTCATAGGTTGTGAGCCATTGATACAACTGTATGAGGTCCTTTTGAGGGCTCGGGGCGTATTTGGAGCAAGGTTCAGTGGGGCAGGATTCAGAGGCTGCTGCATTGCTCTAGTGGACGCCGATTATGCAGCCGAAGCAGCGTCTTATGTTAGAACCGAGTATGCGAAGCTGCAGCCGGACTTGACGGATAAGATTGACCCAGTAACCGCGGTGTTGATATGTGATTCATCCAACAGTTCTCGGATTATATGAAGCAGAAGGCGATACTAAATCGTATATACCAAACATGCCTTTATTTTGATTCTATTCATTCTGTTTGTTTGATTACATTTGTTGGTGTTGAATACTTTCTTAGTCATTTTCTCCAGCTGGGGAGAAATGATGAATGCTACTGGTTTTTGGGTCTTGGAAATAGCTAAGGTGGCGTTTGGCTCTTTATATTGTGAAACGGCATTAGGTATGGCCGTATGGATCTTGTTTCAATAGAGTTTTTATTTGAATTGTATGAATACAGTTGGGAAAATCTAAATATCGCGTTGTCATATTAAAAATGTTTTTTTTTAGATAAATTGGTACCTTTAAAAATACTCTAGTTGAATATTTTAACTTATATTTTTGTCAAACTTTGGTTCATAAAACTTTATCCTCTTTAAAATATAAAAAGTTAAAAACTTGATTCGATAATGGTAATCTGAAATAATTCTAAACTAGCCTAGTTTATAACTTATAGCAAAATAGATTTTCTTGAAACACTTTTTTTCCAATCGAAAGTCAAATAAAAGCGTTATTATATATTAACACTCTTAGTGGTTAATGCCTAGTTTAATTTCTTATATATTGATCGATAAAAAGGAGTTTGGAGTTTTAAAATAGTTTGAAAAGCGGGTAAAATTTCTTAAATAAATTAAAATGAGAAAAGTTCCAATGCCTCTTATATCATAATGTAATACTCCCTCCGTTAATTAAAACTTGACGTTTTACTATTCACGCACACTTTTTTATGTGTTAAAAACTATATAAAATATTAACTTTTTTAATAAACTTTTAAAATAATTTCATACTTATTACTATTAAGTATGAATTTATAAAAAAAAATGTAAAAAAAGTTAATACTTTATATAGTTTTTATCATTCTAAAAATGTGTATGAATAATAAACGACGAGTTTTAATTAGTTTGTCACACGGACATTCGAGTTTTATATACCAATTTATCTTTAGTTTTTTTTTAATTGAGTTTATTAACTTATGGAGTATTTACAATAAGATAAAAGACAAAAGAACAATTATGGAGTTTAATATTTTAGTTTTGACTTTTTAATTATTGATATTGTTGACTTGTAACGTGATGATTCGTATTAACTACATCATTAATATTTAATACTATTGCGAAGAATTAAAAAAAAAACTGGATTTCTGCAAAATATATAAAAGGGGGTATATATTGAATTAATTTCATGTCTTTGCATCCTTAATCAGTTAATCATATGCATTTTGTGTATGGATTTTTTTTGGCAGGAATATATTTTTCATTTTTTATATGCTTTTTGTTTTGACATTTTTGGCAGGAATGTAGTTAATGATATCTTTCATGGCGAGTAGGATTAATTATTCAGGTTAATCTAATCGCTACTCTAAATGATAAAGACACGTTCGATCACATGCTTATCAATTAATTAATCTAGTTAATGAACACAAATATATCAAAGAAAAATCGAAATGAAAAAAATATCCATCTAGGAAATAGAGAGAAGGAATGTCATTGTTAGCAATTTGTATTAAGTAATGATTTTCTAATTCTTACCCCAATCCTAAATTAGAGAGACATGTTCACAAGGATTTGACTAACAACAACTAATTACTTAATTAGTACAATATGGATTGAACTAACAACAACTTTTTTTTTTTGATACAAGGTAAGGATTCGGGGGAAACCTACGTACGTCTAGCTCCTCGCCCGACGGCGTCCCCACGAACGAGCTCAAATATCTCAGCGGGAACGCAGTTCGCTACAAAGTGAGAAGAGAGGCCAAGATGCGCAAGACGATCCGCCACCTGGTTGCCCTCCCTGAAGATATGACCGAAAGTGACACACTGGAAGGCGCGACAGAGACCCAGGGCATCCGAAATCGACATCTCGATCTCCCACGGACAGCGCCAAACACCCTTAAGGGCGTTTATGATCGTAAGGCAATCACCTTCGATCTCAAGATGGGTGAAGCCCCGCTTGGAGGCTTCAAGAAGACCCGCGATAAGACCGAAGCACTCCGCCTGCACGGCCGAAATTGAACCATGTCCACGGGCGCCACAGGCAAGCACCGTACCCTGACAATCACGGATAACGAACCCAGACGCCGCTCTGTTCGACTCCGTTCGAGCACCATCGAAGTTTAGTTTGACAAAATCCGTAGCCGGTTTTTTCCATCTGACAATTTTTGCTTTTGGTGTTTTCTTTTTGGGGTTGGAGGTTTTTTGTTCGGTAATTTATGGGCCTACACGTCTTATGTCAAGACGTTCGAAGTTCGAATTCCCTTGAAAATATGGAGTCGCTTGTGAGTGGGAGGATCAATTTTATATAAGTTGAATAGCTTAGATTCGGACTTAATTTAAGTTTGATTAACTATGTGGAATTTATAAGAATTTCTCGAGTAGTTTGATCTCAATTCCAAAAAAACTCGACTTGAAAAACGTCTAACTTGATATTGTTCATTTAATAAATAAGCTGAGTATAACTCTTCATCCTCGACCCATTCAACTTAAATGATAATCCTAACTAATTGTATAAATATGCAAATTTACAGAGCTTTGCCACCAATTCACGTTCGGACAAAAACATTAAAATTCGAATATCACCAAAAACATTAAAATTCGAAGATCACCATCAAAATTTACAGTGATTTGAGCCATTCAACTCAATTGCTAATTTCCAAATAATTGGGGTACAAGTTCGAACAAAAATATTAAAATTGAGATCGGGTTGGTTATCTTCCTGCCCACTACCGGTGGGTACGTGCAATAATTCGAATATCACCATCAAAAAATTGATTTTTCAAATATCATTTTTGGAAAAATCCCACGAGGCTAAAATATTTTCAAAAATGTTTTTTTTAATCAACATGATATTTGAAAATAATATAATCGGTCAATTATTCACACTATTCTAGCTATTTATAAAAGAAACATATATAAATTATATTTTTAATTTCCCATCACCTAATTAAAATAATGTTAAACGACTATATATATTTTTAACAATTTTTTTTTTCGATTAGGAAATAATTCGAGATCAGATATACCTGAATCTCGATGGTCGATAAGTCGGCAGACGGAAACCCATCAATACATACAAACGAAAACGAAAACAAAAGGCGGGACAATACAACAAGTGAAAACGCACTCTACAAGAAAACAAGCCAAATATTTTTAACAATATACTCCTATATTTTCCTTTTGCTTGTTAATTATAACCACCGACTGGTGATATGGTCTATAGTCTATACCTATATGTTAAAGATCGATTAGTTATAACTTATAACAACTATCTAGGTTTAACCCCACATAATTAATTGCTAAATCGTTTTCAATTAATTAATTAATTAGTCAAATGAATTATTTGGCTGCACGCAATTTAGATATAAGTATTATATATGTATATATTACATTATTCTTTTTAGGTCAAGTAATTAAATATGCTATTGCATTATTAGATAGAGCACATAAATCTCAGTAAGAAGTGGTTACCATCTCTA
Organism: Persicaria tinctoria; assembly: GCA_037127255.1. Classification (NCBI taxonomy): domain Eukaryota; kingdom Viridiplantae; phylum Streptophyta; class Magnoliopsida; order Caryophyllales; family Polygonaceae; genus Persicaria; species Persicaria tinctoria. Next base: position 4,006,848 of record JBANSL010000016.1, on the reverse strand, counting down.
TAATTTAAATCCAATTAATATTTCCATGCCATATATCGATCAGATTACCAACTCAACTTAAGATCGACCATCTAAATTTCGTTAAAAATTATCCAAAATAGAGAAATAAAAAATATACTATTCAAATGATTTTTGCTAGACTATCATATTTCGTCGGGAATAACTGAAACCCATCGGAACCTTATCCTAACCTAAATAAAGATTTTGTTATTTCTGTCCGTGAAATAACAAAAAAATAATGTAGATGACTTAATATCTCAATCTAAAAACAACACCATTCTATTTCACAAAAAAATATATTCAATCTCGCTCAGAGTAAAGTTTAAAGATGGATAGTAAGATATATATTAATCACATTACCTTAGTAGATACATAATTTGATTCATTAACACAACATTGAAGAACAAAACATGAAAAATCAAACAAAAGCCAAAGTTTCAACAAAGGGAAACACATCAATCCATTCAAAATCAGAAGCAGTTTGAGTGGTTGGCAACACCTCCCTCATCTCCCACACCCTTTTACTCCGCACCCCAATCCCCAACACCTTCCCCGGCACCCTCACCACCACCGCCACCCCCTCCTCCGCCTCCTCCGCCACCCCACACACTTGGAACTTGTAATACTCCTTCGAGGTCCGCCCCTCGACGGTCCTCCCAATTACCCGCGGATAAGCCTCTGCTACGGCGGAGATAACCGAAATGTGATCATACCTTACCTCCCAAGAAGAGTAGTCTTCTTGCATCTCTAGGACTCGAATCTCGCCTTCCTCGAAAGCCTCGACGAGGAGGAGCTTCCCGCCGGAGGACTCTAGGACGCTCTGCCGCCGCCGCTTCCGGTGGTCGTTGGGGCGGGGGAGGGGCGGCATTGGCCGGAAGGTCTCGTGTTGGAGATGGAAGGAGAGGGAGGCTTCGGATGTGGGCCCCAGCCAGTGGAGGGACCCGCGCCAGTATACCCCGCCGGAGAGGACTGAATTGAAAGGGGGGTTGAAATTAGGGCTTCGGCACGGGGCCCAATCTCCGGTGGCGGAGGAGTAGCGGTGGATCTGATTGGACGGAGCGGCGTCGATGCGGATTAGTTGGTAGTGTGGAGATTCGGCGGGGTCGAACACGAGATTCATCCACGGGGTGGAGCTGCTGGGGGGCAATTGGACCGCGGCGGAGGCGCCGGTCGTGGGGTTGTAGATGTGGAAGGAGCGGTGGTGGGGGCCACGGCGGGCGGAGCAAAGGAGCAACCCGTTGGAGGAGTGGAGAATCGTGACGGCGGAGGAATCGAGGGCGAATTGGAGCGGGGAAGGGCTAGGGCGGTGGTGGGGCTCGCCGTGTAGGAGGGCGAATTCGAGCGTGGATTTGGAGGAGCGGTGGAGCAAAACGCCGGAGAGGAGTGGGTGATGGTGGTGGAGGGAGGCGAAGAAGGAGGAGGAGATGAGAGATCGCCATTCCTTGGAAACGGATTTGAATCGTAGGAGGGATTTCGGCGGGAGGCGGCGGAGGATCTCCGTGAGGATGTCGGTGTTTCCGGCGACGGTGGCTGCCGGAGACAGGGAGAACTGCATCTCTGTTCTAAACTTCTAATGAACACTTTTGGATTGTTTTGGAGGGTATTTATAGCCTTGTAGGTGGATTGAAGAATACAAAAGGCTAATTTACATGAAACCGCCCTCATATTAGGTATTTTTTTCACCAATTTGCCTCTACATTAAGATTTTGTATAAAAAAAAATACTCATAGATTAGTTTTTTATTTTATTTTAAGCAAGGCAAAACTAAAACGGGCGGAGACATGGATCATATATTAGCTTTTCTTTCAAATAAAAACACGAAGTCGTTTGTGAGTAGAATGAGTCAGCTATTTAAATGTAGAAGAGTTCTCCTACACAATTAATGTTATACTTTAGGTAACATAAAATTATTTATGATATTTTTAAAAATAAAAACTATAAAAATTATAGTTACATTGTACATGTCAAATAACATATATTTCTATAAATTTTAATATAAAATGATATTTTAAAATTTATAAATAAAACGAGTCAATATTTTAGAATATTAATTATAATATTTATTAAAATGATATTTTTTTTAAAAAGTATGTATGGAAGATATAGGGAGTGGCTAGGTGCTGGTTAGCTAGTTGGGTTAGCTCTTGGTTAGATTAGCTAACCTTGGTGTAGTTAAGGTGTGGTTAGAGTTGTATAGATATACCTTGTAACAACTTGGAAAACTGATGAGAAATACACAGAAAATCCTCAACAAACTTTCTTGTTTCGGTTTCATGGAGGAAACTCCTTGATTGAGCTTGTGTTTGTTGTTTCTGTTAGCATTATATTATTTATACATGTACAGTTACCATTGTACCCTCAGGGTTTTCACCCATTGATATATATATAGGAGTAGGTCTCTGAGATCCGTTAATAACTCAGTTCTCCAAACACTTACATGGTATCACGCTTTTGTGTGAAACCCTAATTTTGTTTCACATCTAACGATCCACTACGCTGCCGCAGTCCCAAGCCGCCGCCGCCGCAATCCCTAGCCACCGCGGCTAGCCACGCCCTAGCCGCCGCCGCCATCCCTAGCCGTCGCCGCCGCCCCCTGCTGCCGCCGCCTCCCCCTCCTGCCGCCGTCACCGCTCCCTCGAGCCGCCGCCGTTGCCCCCTCGTTCCTTCTTTCTCCCTTCCGCCGCAATCTCCCACCTCTTCTCGATGTCTACCGACGAAATAGCCTTGCAATCCAGGGAGGACACCCGGCCTAGCCCTTCGCCGTACTGGCCTCAGCCCTGGGCTGGCTACCCGCTACCCTACCTGCAGCAACCCTACTGCTACCCGGTTCCCAACCCTCCACCGCAGGCGCTGTCTACAACACAACCAGCGGCGTCGTTGTCGCAACCCACGACCCCTTTGGGTCTTCAGCAGCCGGACGGAAATTGGTATATGGATATCGGGGCCTCTTCTCACATGACGAACAATCCAGGTAACCTACAAACTGTTTTTAATTCTAGCACTTTGCCTTCGGTTTATGTCGGGAACGGAAATCGTATTCCAATTGTTGGTTCGGGCCCTGCTACCCTACCCTCTGACTGTCCTTTGAAACTCAACAATGTGCTCCTTGCCCCTGCCATTGTCAAAAACCTTATCTCCGTTCTCCAATTCACCATCGATAATCACGTGGCGATTCAATTTGACCCGTTTGGTTTTCTTGTGACGGATTTACGTACGGGCACCCCAGTAATGCGGTGCAATAGCTCAGGAGACCTATACCCAGTAACCACCACAGCCAGTCAGACACCTCTCGCCGCCCCCTCTGTCAACATCACCCTCCGTTCGGACGTTTGACATGCTCGTCTAGGACACCCTGGCGATCATGTCCTGGACACTCTCCGTTCAAACCGTTTTATTTCTTGTCATAAGGCCTCCGCCGTTTGTTCTTCATGTCAAACTACCAAGAGCAAAAGACTACCCTTTAGTCTCTCCCATTCCCATACATTTGCACCATTTGATATTATACATTGTGACTTGTGAACATCTCCTATTCCGAGTGCTAGTGGTTTTCGATACTATTCGGTTGTCCTTGATGATTTCACCAATTTTGTTTGGGTTTTTCCCCTACGCCACAAATCGGAAACACAAAGTCATATTGCAAACTTTTACACATTTGTCCGCACTCAATTCAATTTGCCTGTCAAGGCTATTCAGTGCGACATGGGAGGCGAGTTTGACAACACTGTCGTCCGCTCCTTTTCTCAACAACAGGGGATAGCCCTTCGCTTCTCTTGTCCTCAAACCTCTCCACAAAATGGCAAAGCGGAACGTATTCTCCGCACCCTCAATGACAAAACTAGAACCCTCCTACATCACGCCTCTCTTCCCCTCCCCTTTTGAGTTGAGGCGCTTCACATGGCCACCTATCTCCACAATATACTTCCATCCAAAGCCATTGGCAACTCCATCCCAACCTTGACACTCTACAAGCGCTACCCCTCTTACGATCACATTAGAGTGTTTGGATGTCTCTGTTTTCCCAACATGAGTGCCACCGCCCCTCACAAGCTATCCCCACGATCCACTAAATGTGTCTTCTTGGGCATCTCCCCACACCATCGAGGCTACCGTTGTCTTCGCTTGGATACCAATCGGGTTGTCACTTCGCGCCATGTGATTTTCGACGAACAGACCTTCCCATTCGCTACACCACCCACCCCTGCTGTCCCCAACCCACCCACACCACCCAATTCTGACGAATTCCCACCCCTCCTACGCCACCTATTTCAACAAGCATCATCCGGAACCAACCCCCCGCCCAAAACCCCCACCCAAATCGATTGGCGGCGGGCGCAGCAACCTGCGGCGGGTACCCCTCCCCTGGCAGCGGCCGCCGCACCCCCCCCCCCCCCACTTAACCACCAACCTCCGCTTGCACCCCCGCCCATTCCATGAAGACCCGGTCACAGTACGGAATCTTCAAACCTAACCCCAAATACAACCTTATCACTCCGTCTCCCGACATATCTCCTCTCCCCAAATCACCCCACAAGGCCTTACAGGACCCGAACTGGCAAGCCGCCATGATGGATGAGTTTAGTGCTCTTATTAAAAACGGCACATGGGACCTCGTTCCAAGGCCTCGGGACACTAATATCATTAACTGCATGTGGTTGTTCAAGCATAAGTACGGGTCAGACGGAACTCTAGAGCGACACAAGGCTCGACTAGTGGTCAACGGCAAGTCGCAGGAGGTTGGGGTTGACTGTGATGAGACTTTCAGACCGGTCGTCAAACTGGCTACCATCCGCACAGTTCTGAGCATCGCCCTTACTAAGGATTGGCCTATCCATCAGCTTGACGTCAAGAATGCCTTCCTTCACGGCAACCTTCAGGAGACTGTGTATATGCATCAGCCGCCAGGCTTCTATGATCGCACCCGCCCATCTCACGTCTGCCTTCTCCGGAAGTTTCTCTATGGGTTGAAACATATCAGCGGTTCGCCACGTACCTCACTGGCATTGGATTTCGGGGCAGTCAGTCTGATCACTCCCTTTTTGTGTTCCACTCAGGGTCTGACACCGCCTATCTTCTCCTGTACGTTGATGACATCGTGCTCACCGCTTCCTCTACATCGCTCCTGTCTAGGCTGATGGCCCTTCTGCGATCAGAGTTCGCCATGACTGATCTCGGTTCCCTGAGCTACTTCCTTGGGGTCTCTGTGTCACGCACTCCTACTACCCTGTTCCTTCATCAGCAGAAGTACGCTCTTGAGATCGTCGACAAAGCCGGCATGACGTCTTGCAAACCCGCCACCACCCCTGTCGACTGCAAGTCCAAGCTTGGCGCTGCCTCCAGTCCTAAGGTTGAGGATCCTACAGCCTACCGCAGTCTGGCCGGTGCTCTCCAGTATTTGACATTCACCAGACCGGACATTGCCTTCGCCGTACAGCAGATCTGCTTATACATGCATGATCCCCGCGAGCACCATCTTCAGGCGCTCAAGAGGATAATCCGGTACATCAAGGGCACCTCTGACATGGGTTTACATCTCGCTCGCGGCAGGTTTGACTCCCTCACCGCCTATTCTGACGCTGACTGGGCGGGTTGTCCTGAAACTCGACGCTCTACATCTGGTTTCGCAGTATACCTGGGCGACAATCTGGTCTCGTGGTCCTCCAAGCGTCAGGCCACCATCTCCCGCTCGAGTGCCGAGGCTGAGTATCGTGGTGTTGCCAACGCCTTCGCTGAGACCTGCTGGCTCCGCAACCTTCTCTGCGAACTCCGGGTTCCCCTTCGATCGGCTACACTGGTCTACTGCGACAATGTCTCCGCTGTTTACCTGTCGTCGAACCCAGTTCAGCACCAGCGGACGAAGCATATCGAAATTGACATCCATTTCGTCAGAGAGAAGGTCGCCCTAGGCCAGGTCCGAGTTCTTCATGTCCCTTCCGCACATCAGTATGCGGACATTTTCACAAAAGGCTTACCTACTCCTCTTTTTACTTCTTTTCGTTCCAGTCTTGCTATTCGCTCACCTCTAGCTGCGACTGAGGGAGGATGTTAGCATTATATTATTTATACATGTACAGTTACCATTGTACCCTCAGGGTTTTCACCCATTGATATATATACAGGAGTAGGCCTCTGAGATCCGTTAAGGACTCAGTTCTCCAAACACTTACAGTTTCTTCATAGTATGCAATATATATTATTAGACATATACAATGTAAATATAATTTTAATAATTTTTATTATTATTTATAATCATCCAAACTAATTTTGTGGTGTAACATGGGTTGTAGTAGCACTTGTAAGAGATTCCCAATATGTTGAATGAATCACACACTACTCAATTAAGAATGATTTTGTGAAACATCCTATAATTTGAGGACAATTTTTATGTAAATTCCTCTATATAACACGGAGTATAAGATAAGAGGTATAAGGCACCAGGAAACCCTAATGGGATTTTTATTAATTATATCAATAAATATAATTAGAATTGTGTGGTTATTGTTATTTTATTTTATATTTTAATATTTCTTTTCCAAACGGGCTCCTAGCCTTGGGCCCAAAGAACAACCCATGGGCTCAAAAATTGGGTCACACAGGCCCAAGGAGATCAAGACCAAAACACGACACCAGCACCGCAGAAGACTAGGCCAATTGCGGTCGACGAGGAGGAGCCAGGCGAGCAATGAGGAGAATGACCGAAGGCGGGCAGAGACCGGCGGCCACCAGACGTACACCACCCGAGGGACAAACGATTTTCCACCACCCGCAGAGAAAGAAGCAAGTTCACCGACGTCGAAACAACAAGGGCAGGGTAAACAGGAAGATGATACAATCTTGATAGCCCAGAAGGAGATCAAGGAGAGGTAGAGACTAAACCACTCCGAGACGCTGGAGAATTGAAATGGCAAAGCCCCGAGTACAGCGATCCACCACCAGGCGAAAAAACGAAGGGGAGCCAAGAGGGGTCGATTGGAAAGCCATCCGAACCAACTGTCTCCAATAGGAGAAAGAGAGACGGGGTTGCACGAATTGGACCGATCGGTTGCAAAAATGGGGGGAGTAGACTCAGATCTACGAAAGCCCCAAATCAATTTTGGGGTTCGATCGAAATCAGAAACGGATTACCGGGGCTAGATCGAAATTTGATTGTGGCGAAGCCACCGTAGAACGAGGTGGCTGGAGCCGGGGTTGAATCTCTCCCTCTTTCAGGAGGGAGCATTTCCACTTTCTTTGTTATAATAACATAGAAACGGAGTTGATTAGAGCATGCCCAACAGCTTCTCTAAAACATTCTTCAAAATAGAGAATTATAAATCGCATATTCTGTAATTTTTTAGGCTGAATTCCAACAGATTCTCCACTATAGAGTTTACCCCAAAATATTGCGTTTTTTAATAGTAATAGATTTTCCATCTTATTTTTCAAAATAAAAAAGAGAGGTTTTTTAAATTTAGTATCATTTTTCAAAATTAAATGATTCTCTAAATTTTCGAAATGGAGAAACTGTTAAAATAGAAAAACAAATTAATTTGAATAATATGCATTTTGTTTTCTTACTTTGAATCTTTTTAAAGAAGTTATTGAAGATGATCTTAGTGAGAGATATTGTGGATTATTATTCATGAATCAATGAATATAAATGTTACTCCCTCCGTTTCAAAATAAAAATCGTTTGGACTTTAGTGCACGCATTTTAATGAGGTAAAAACTCTATAAAATATATTTTTCTAATCAATTTTTTTTCAGAATTTCATACTTGTTAGTAACAAATATGAGATTATTAAAAAAAAATGTTTTAAAATATTATTTTATTGAGTGTTTACGTCATTAAAATGTGTGCTAAATAGTAAAATGACATCTATTTTGAAACAGAGGGAGTATCAAATTGAGAAGGCAATTATTACTAACGGTCAGAATTTTATTGAGAAGGCAATTAATAGATTAAAACGATTGTGTTTAACCAAAGTTGAAAATGACAGCGTTTTAGTTCAAAACAACGTCGTTTGTTACCATATATTTTTCCTCCTTAAATGGATAAAATGATAGTATTGTTTTTGTTTTAAAAGGCATTGATTTGACTAAAAATGTACCATTTGAAACTTAACAAGTCGGTATGTAATTAACTTATTGTTATCTTATCATGTAACAATATATGTAACCAAAAACTTTAAACATGCATAGTTTTTACCTATTATCGAATTGCATATAAGATTTCGTTTTGAAATTCTCAAGTTAAATTATACGGAGTAATATCAAATTATAAACTTAAATAAACTACAAAATTATCACGTTTTATTAAAAGATTAATTTGTATTTAATTTCAAGACAGTTATAATTAACTTTTTACGCGGATATCAAATTGACAAAGCTATTAATAAATAAAACGCATATATATATATATAAAAGGAACCGGGACACGTGCTCGCCAATGCCCCGTAACCTCCGCTGCTTGTAATGACATTACCCAATGAAGATAACAATTAACAAACATTTTATAAAGTGGATGGTCTAAAGTAACAACACAAATTGTACAATTAAAAAAAAAACCGGTTTATTCTTTTAAGATTGTTTCAAATCCATGAATTGGGTTGTCATCGTGTGAATAAACACTTTGGAAACTATAAACAGTACGTTATTAAAAAAAAAAAAAGTAAATAATTAGAATAAACCAATCTAAAACTATAAACAGTTGGTGAATCATTCACGGATTTACCAACTGTTGTTGTCGGGTGGTTTTGGCCTTTTGGGAGTAATTTTATTTGGTGTGTCGTGGAGTACCTTTGGATCATTCAGATGTCAAGAATAAATCCAGGTCTGATATTTGCACGGTGAAAATTTCGCCATCGGCACGGTGACGGTGCCAGACTTTCAAATCGGCAAAATCTGATGTTGGTGCCGGACTCACAGATCGGCAAAAGCTGGAGGGAATCTGCAGCTTTGGTGTTATTGTGGCCATTTTTGTAGTAAATGCTAAGGAGTACTCCGTCCTTTTCATAATAGATGTCTTTTACTATTCATGCACGTATTCTTAAAAAACTAAAAACTATATAAAATATCAATATTTTATTAAATATTTTTAAATAATATCATACATATTACTAATAAGTATAGAATTATTTGAAAAAATTAATCAAAAAAGGGATATTTTATATATTTTTTAGCTCATTAAAAAGCGTGCATAATAGTCCAAAGACATCTATTATAATGGGATGAAAGGAGTACAATTTCCATAACGTGCCCAGCAATCTGTCATATGGAGTATATGAGTTGGCCGGTCGATGTATGTACAGATGACAATGCAGCATTAGTTGGTGTTAATAGGAATAAAATTAGTAACAAATTAAAGACTATTGTGAAATTACTTTTGTTTATCTGACACCAACATAGCTCTTGTTAAAGGCCAAAATAGCAAGTATGTATATGTAAGTAACACGGTCTGCGACCTCGTGTACGAACACCTGCTGGCGGATGCTCGATATAAAGGATTAAAGGAAGGAGATGCTTCAGCGGCGTTGTGTTGGGAGTTAAGGCGATGACCCTTCGGATGTTCAGGCAGGCCAACCCGGTTAGGTTCGGGGAGCTTGTTGCTAGTCGAGGACTTGACGATGATGAAGGGTATGTTGGCCATCCCGCTAAACAACTGGTTGGGGGCTGAAACTGCTCTTCTGATGAGCCTAAAGCAGGGCGAAATCAACAGTGTCGGTCGCATAAGGTTGACCCCTCGGGGATAGGGGCGCCGCACGGGCTTCGTGAATGCCGGTCCGTGACATAAGTCACCTTGTGAGGCATCAACATGACCTTTTTCCAAGGCTTGTTGGACATTCCGAATGAGTGCTTTTTGACATTTTGCCCTGAATAGAATAACACCCTCTCTAGAGTAATTTATTTATTTATTTTTTGAGATTTTGAGATATTTATGTAGACTATCTCATTTATAAAAAAAAGGCTAAATTTTTTCTAGTTTCCAAGGTGATGAATTTTTTTTGGGGGGGCATTTTTAAGGAAGATTAATCTTTAGATGAAGCCCTCTTTCGAATTACTAATTTTGGTTGTTGGGCCTAAAGCCCAGTTTACCAACTGTCTATTCATGGCCCATAGTCCGGACAGTTAAAACTTAAAAGGCTTAGAGCCCAAAAAAACATTTGGGGATCCCATTTGAAAACTAGGAATAAATGATTTCTTATCTATGTATCCATCCATCTTTATACATACATACATGCCAATATGCCATCCACAAAACTAATTTTTATTTTTATATAAATTATTATACACATAGGTTACGTATGGGGCGAGGTAGAAAAAATAACTAAAATTATAAACACGTTGAAATTGAAAAATTGTGTGAAATAAATGTTGAAAGATTGTGAAATAATAATATAAAGTGTGCTATTTTTTTATATATAAATACATGTGTCTAAGACCAGTGATGTTTTCGTAGTAGTTTTTTTCCCAATTCGGGGATAGGCAAATAAGCCGACCGGGGTTCAATCTTAAAACTAATTGGCAGTAAGAGGAGTAACTCACTGACTTACGTAGTATATACTAAGACTTTATTTTTCATATTTTCAAGGTGAAACTCTTTTATCTTCACGTATAAGTAGTATAACTAAATAAAAAACTAATCATTGTAATTAGTTATAACTCAATATAACTAAACATTCACTCTAACTGCACAACAATCACACCAACTCAATAATTTCTTACGATCGATTAACCATCCACTAACAACTACAGGGACATTTTCACCAAATAAAATTAAAATATATCTATAATGACATTTTTTTAAATGAAAAAAATACTTCAGTTGTTTAACAAAACATATCATTTACTGTTTACGCACGTCTTTTAAGTACGTCTTTTAAGAACAATAAAATTATATAAAATATAAACTTTTTTATAACTTATTTAATAAATTTTTACTTATTACATACTTTTTCATTTATAAATCTGACCTATAATTAATCCACTCCGACTCTAGAGGTGTTACAAATAATGCTTGACAAACAGCCTAGAAGTATTGGTTTGTCGACTTTATTTTATGCGAGCTCAAACGTTATTTTATAATGTCTGATATATCATAAATCTATTTGACTTTAATTTAATTTGTTAATTTATACAATAGATTGATATGGACTTCCGAGTTTTTTGTTGTATAAAAATTGTATTTTTAAACCGCACAGTCTTTGTCGTTCATATCTCAAATAATTTAACTCTCTTAATCTCATTCCAAGATTGGTTGAGAATTGAGCTGGATATAAGTAGAAAACTGGTATAAATTACGTGATTTTTTAAAAATAAAAATTTAATAATGAAATAAATTAATGTTACATAGTTAAAATAAAATACTCCGTATTAGTTTAATATTTTGAAATAAACTTATAACAAAACACACTCATAGGATTGGATATGAGTATATGTTATGAATTAGAATAGTAGGGGGTAATAAGTGTAATAACCAAGGAATTAGGTGTGGGATTATAAATACCAAAGAGGTATTGTATATATACACCTGTTAAACGGGTTATTCGAGTCGGGTTCGGGTTGGGTCACTTCAGGTCTCGGGTAAAACGGGTTCCGGGTATTTCGGAAAAAATTTCGGATCTTGACCCAAAAAACTTCTGGACGGTCGGATCGGATTATGTTTTGACAGGTCTAATTGTATAGGAGGATTGGAGGAGGGATGAAAATAGAGAACAACTCACTCTCCTCTTCCTCTTCTCCTTCAATCTCTGAACTATCTCTTATTTTCTCTTTCATTATCAAACCTTCAAACCTCCATTGCACAATCTGTGTAGGCCCATCCAAATTGATCAGGATATCAGAGTGGTTCGGTCGACGTCAAGTCATTTCTCCCATCGAAAAAATAAATTGATATAAACTTAGCTAATATACAACTATACAAGGTATGTGATATATACACATGATAAAAAGGCGTTTGTTTGAAGCGGTTGTTCCTAGCAATTAGTTACGTTGCTAGTTGCTACGTATACACATGACTCTCATGACTTATAAGTTTTATCTACCACAATAAATATTAGGGAAAAAGGAAAGAAAGAAGCAATGTACATCACCGATGCCTCTTATGGCATTTTTCAGCACACATTGTTGTGCACACCTTATTTTATATTATCACCTATTCACCTTCATATAATCTACCCCTGATAGATATTCGGAAAAAGATTAAAGAATTAAGAAGGGCACATCACCAATAATACCTCTTGCGGCATATATAATTTATTAATAGATGGATTTTTATTTTTTGTGGTGTTAATTACTACTCTCTCTGTCTCGAAAAACAAGTCGTTTTAAACTAGTTTATTTGTATCAAAATACATGTCGTTTTAGGTTTTCTAAGTAAGGAAAAGTAATGATTTGTATTGGTTTTTGTGTTGTTGATTTTTTAAAAGATTTTAATTGATTAAAAAATACAGTGGGTATTTAAAAACAATAAAATTAATGAAAAAAGTTAGTGGATTGATGATGTTGATTGATGGGGGTGAGTGTTTTATTAAAACTAGTGCGCAATGCTAAAACGATTTGTTTTTCGAGACGGGGAGAATATAATTAAGGAGGGGATCTCGTCACTTGAAAGAGGCGCAATGTTTCCAAGTTCCAAAGAGCCAAATCGTGTGTCCCCTCTATTTGGCCCTCCCCGGTATCCCCTTTTTACATTCCGATATTAAAAAAAAGGAAAAATAAAACAAAACAAAAAAGTAAATTAAAACATTAAAAAGTTGGATGATTTTGTGAGAGGGGATAGGGGAAGGGGATAGAGGATATGAACCCAAGTTCCAACCCTTTTGGCTACGGAGTAGTTTTGTAGGCCCATACCCAAGTGCCATATCTTCTCATATCTCAACTGCCAAGAAATTATACTACCAAACATCCTAACTTTTTATGATGGTTACACTTGTACCCTTAAGTAGATAAATTTTATAAAATATCTCAAATTTTTATGGTTTTCTTCAAATACACCCCCAAATATTTTCATATATTATTTTTTTTTCTAAAAAAAATTGTAATTAGTAATCTACTACTAATTATAAGAGCAATGGTATAACATTATATATGCGTATATAGTCGCAACACACCTTAAAAAATTAAGATTTTTTCTTAGAAAAGTTCAAATACATGGATTCAAATCACCTATCCTTATTCAATCTCCTTTTATGCCCCCTCTTATAAAATCTTTTTTCCCCGTCTTGGAGCCCAAATACACCAGATGACCAAATATCGAATTAGATTACAGGTTCTACTCGCTAATGGTGAACTTCCAAGGTAACAAAGTTCATATATATACTCCATATTATTATTCTATTTTTCATTTTCTCTAAAACTATAATTAATTATTTACTAACCGTTACAAAATTAACTATATAAAATAAATATCAAAATACCTAAAATAATACAATATACTTTATTTAACAAAAATCACATTCTAAAATAATCGATATGTTTTGGTATTATATTTCAGGATCTACTCACTAATGGTGATTGGTGAAACTTCAAGGTACTAGTTGCAAGTGGCAACACACCCTCCAAGGCTCCAAGCCTCCAAGTACTAGGATATAAAGCCAACTAGCCAAGTTCATATACTTAAGGGTATAAAGTACAATTATACTAAAAGCTGGGACATTTGATACAATTTACCCTTTTTTTTCTATGGTAAATAAAGAGCGGTAATTCAGGAATGGAACCGGAGACCTTTTTCCTATCTACCAGTCTCGTTCCGTTCACAACTTCACATGCACGATTCCCTTTAAAAAGAGCATCTTTTCCTGCTGAAATCCCGCTTTCTTCTCTCTTGCGTCTGATGCTTCTTCTTCCGTAACACTCCTCCAAAGGCCAACTAAAGTCGCTTCCCTGAATCGAAGAAATCGGATATGGCAGGTATCGGAGGAAACGGGAAGACGGAAGAGAAAGCTGGAGTCGAAGAACGGCGGATTCAGAAAACGTATTTCGATGTTCTAGGGCTTTGCTGTTCCTCTGAGATCGCTCTGATTGAGCGAATTCTCCACTCCATTGAAGGAGTGAAAGATGTGTCTGTGATTGTTCCTTCAAAGACCGTCATCGTTATGCACGATTCCGCTCTCGTTTCTCCCTTTGACATCGGTATGTAGCAGTAGCTAGTAAATTGTTGATTGATTTCATCTTGATAGTGTAATTTGTTGAAAAGATGTCGACTTTATATAAAAATCGCGGCAAGGAAAATCCGTGGAATGGTTAATTTGTATTTAAACGAGATTGATCTCTTGCCATTGGTTATTCGAGGTCATCTGGAGAAACTATTTTTGATCCTTGGTAAAATTAAAATTTTAAGAATCTAGGATGAACAAATAATCTGATTATAAAATTTCCTGCCTTAGTTATTAATTTAAGTTTATCTCCTCAACAAGAAAAGTGGAAGAAAGAGGAATTTCATCCCCTCCTGGATACTGTTAGGTACTGAGGCCATATCACGATTTACCTCTTCCATGATTTCTGATAGACCTGGCAATTTGCCTATCTATGACATAGTAATTTGTTAAGTACTATAGTTCAATTGTCTGGATATGATGAGTCTTTTATATTTAGACACGGAAGTTTTTGAAACTTTTTAGTTCGCGAAAAATCAGGATAGAGTTTCAGTTAATCCGTTACTGTCATCTTTTGTGGTACCATTAAACAGCCAAGGCTTTGAACCAAGCAAGGCTAGAAGCAAATGTGAGAGTCAACGGAAAAACGAGCCATCGCAAGAAGTGGCCAAGCCCGTATATCATCATCTGCGGCCTGTTGCTCGGGCTTTCGTTTCTGAAGTATGTCTTTAGCCCTCTGGAATGGTTGGCAGTGGGAGCTGTTGCTTGTGGAATTTGGCCAATTCTCATGAGAGGGGTTGCAGCAGTAAAAAATGTAACTCTAGATGTCAACATTCTTGTTATCATTGCAGGTAATTTTTGTAGTATTGGTTTTAATCCAGTTTGTACTTTGTAGTACTGCCTATCTGTACAATTGTACTTGTTGATATGCATTATCTGTATAATCATTCATGACTCCTGACAATAGTGTTTATATTAAAAAAATTTGCTGTCTAGGAAGGTTACTTCAAGGATTTTTTCAATGGATGATTAGGAAATTTTATATGTTGGATTGGAATGTGTTTGACTAATTAAAACTTTGATGGTTTGCATTTGAATGAAATATAGATATAACACAACCATTCTATGTTGGTGTTGATATGCATTATCTGTATAATCATTCATGACTCTTGACAATAGTGTTTATATTAAAAAAATTTGCTGTCTAGGAAGGTTACTATCAAGGATTTTTTCAATGGATGATTAGGAAATTTTATATGTTGGATTGGAATGTGTTTGACTAATTAAAACTTTGATGGTTTGCATTTGAATGAAATATAGATATAACACAACCATTCTATGTTGGTGTTGAAAGACCTGTGTTTGCTTATTTTGCAGTGGCGGGCACACTTGCTCTGAAGGATTTCTGGGAAGCAGGAACCATCGTCTTCCTCTTCGCTGTTGCTGAATGGCTGCAGACACGCGCCAGCCACAAGGTTTAGTTCTCAGATTATTTGTTTCTGATAAAATTTACTTTGCTGTCAAGTGTCAACATTGGGCGGATTTTGAGCGTTTTGTTAGAAGTGCAACTTTTCTCTCTTTTGATAACACTGAAGTGATTTTTTAAGTGATTGTTTGAAGTATATGTTCTTCTGTCACAGGCCAATGCAGTTATGTCAAAATTGATGAGCATAGCCCCAGCAAAAGCTATCATCGCAGAAACCGGTGAAGTGGTCAATGTGGAAGATGTGAAACCAGGTGCGGTCATAGCTGTGAAAACAGGTGAAGTTATCCCAATTGATGGCCTGGTGGTGGAAGGAACTTGTGAAGTCGATGAGAAGACGTTGACTGGAGAAGCTTTCCCTGTCCCCAAACAAAAGGATGCCACTGTTTGGGCTGGAACAATCAACTTAAACGGTAAACTATTTATCGCTTGGAGAAGCACAATCACACATGTCGTTGATGGATGATCGTTTCTGATAACCATTTCTACTACTTCAGGCTACATAACTGTGATGACAACTGCTCTTTCTGAGGATTGTGTGGTGGCCAAGATGGCAAAGCTCGTTGAAGAGGCTCAGAACAAGAAGCCTCGGTTCCAACGGTTGATAGATGAATGCGCCAAGTACTATACACCAGGTTAGTAATATAGAACAAACTATTTCCTGCCATCAAATCTGTAGAGATGATAGATTGACCATATTATTATGCCTTTGTAGCGGTTGTACTGTTATCACTTGGGCTGGTGGTTGTTCCCGCTGCAATGCGAGTTCACAACCTGAAGAAATGGGTGCACCTTGGCTTGGTTGTGCTGGTCAGTGCCTGCCCATGTGGTCTGATCCTCTCTACACCCGTTGCAACATTCTGTGCACTCTCTAAGGCGGCGAGCAATGGGTTACTGATCAAGGGAGGAGACTACCTTGAGACTCTTTCCAAGGTTAAGACTGTTGCTTTTGATAAGACTGGTACTATCACGAGAGGCGAGTTCATAATGACCGGCTTCAAATGCCTCACTGAAGACATCAGTATCGACACATTGCTTTACTGGTACCTTCTTCTCCCTTTGACATCCTATTTTATGCATGAAGGACTCAATTTTGGTATCTGAAATGAATCCTAAATCATGTCATTTTCTTGGGATGATTGAAGGGTTTCAAGCATTGAAAGCAAATCAAGCCACCCTATAGCAGATGCAATTGTTCACTATGGTAAATCACAGTCAATTGAGCCGAAGCCAGAGATTGTCGAAGAGTTCCAAAACTTTCCGGGAGAAGGGATTGCTGGGAGGATTGATGGAAAGGAGATCTATGTCGGAAACCGAAAACTGGGCCACAGAGCTGGGTGTTTAGATGGTGAGGTCTTAACTAGCACCAATTAGTTACAAGGAGGAAATCTGTTATTCATTGAGAAATTTCTAACTGATGATAACCTTTGCTGTTATGAATTTCTAGCCCCTGAAATCGAATCAAGCTCCGAAGATGGGAGAACACTCGGTTTTGTGTATTCGGGTGGAGCTGTGATTGGAACATTAAGCCTCTCTGATGCATGCCGATCCGGTGCTTTAGATGCCATCATAGCCCTTAAAGCAATGGGTATTCGAACCGCCATGCTTACCGGCGATAACCATGCTGCAGCAACTCATACACAAGCTCAGGTGCCTTGCATTTTTTAAGAACTTTATTGTCAATTGTTCAGTTATTTTTTGGGTCTATCGGAAACACTCTTCCGACTAGTTCAGAGAAAGAGTGTGTACATCCTCAACCTCAGACCCCGCTTTAGTGCGGGATATACTAGGTTGTTGTTGTATTGTCGATGTTCAATAGTTTGTGTCACCAATTTTTCAGCTTGAAAATGCTTTGGATGAAGTCCATGCTGAGCTCCTACCGGAAGACAAGGCGCGAATCCTCGAGGACTACAAGAAATCAGGCCCCACAGCCATGGTAGGCGACGGTGTCAACGACGCCCCAGCTCTAGCCACAGCCGATGTGGGGATCTCAATGGGAGTGTCCGGATCAGCTCTCGCAACCGAGACAGGCCATGTCATCCTCATGACGAACGACATTAGGCGGATCCCGAAAGCTATCAGGCTCGCCAAGCGCACCCAACACAAGGTTATCCAGAACATCGCGTTCTCCATCATAACCAAGGTCATCGTTCTTGCGGTGGCCTTTGCGGGCCACCCCATCATCTGGCTCGCCGTTCTGGTTGATGTCGCGACTTGTTTGATGGTCATCTTCAATAGCATGCTCCTCCTCCGAAAGTCTCATGGGGAGACCGCGACGCACAACCACCAACACAGCCACAGCCATGGCAAGAAGGTTGGCTGCGCGGAATCTCCAGCTATCAGCCTTGTTCATGACCATGAGGGGAGTTGCCACACCTCTGGAGTCCACAAGCATTCGTGTTCCTCGAACGTGGCCACGAGGAGGAACAAGGCGGTCAAATCTTCGTCGTTGGATGAGCAACCGACTTCCTGCCGTAGCAGGAAGTGTGGTGTAGACCCTCTTGCTCACCATCACCAGCACGGTGGCAGTGTTGAGAGGGTGAAGCTGCAGTGCTGCCCCGAGGATTCTGGTCCGGTTCTCGAATGCTCTTCCGTAGGATGTGATGGGAAAGCCGTAAAGGTGGTGTGTGATGGCGAATCACATGAAGTTGTAGGTGAAATCGACAGTTGCTGCGAGGCTGTGGCGACTCCAATGGCATGCCAGAAAGAGGAATGCCGAGACCTCGAAGGGCAAGTTGCTGACTGCTTGCAAGACAAGTGTGTCAAGGACGAGTGCTGTGTGAGTCAGGTGGAAAATGAGGCAATCGTCGAAGAATCGGTATGCTCCCATGAAGTGGAGCCAAAGCAGATTCATGACTGCGAAGCAAGCGTCGAGTGTGGCTACCACTTGGATTCCGGTGGCCACGCTCATGATCATGCCGCAGATCACAAGCATGAATGCGTCGAGATGGTAAACCGAGAGATTGGAAGCTGCTGCAAGAGCTTCATGGAGGAATACTGTCAGATGCACGGACACAGGCACACACACATCCACTTCGCTAGTGGTATTGGAGGAAGCTTGAGGGAGATCGTTAGCGAGTAAAGTACGACGAGCATTGGCATGTACAGGTAGCAATAAAACTTGTTATAGTGTTATTTCGGTGCTTGTATATATATAGTGTGGTGTGGTTTGTATAATAGTTGTGGTATGATTTCAATTGTTGCTTGCAACTCCCAAAGAACAAAAACCATGTCTAGAGTGTTTAATTAAGAGAATTTGCCTTATCTTGTACAATTTTTAGCCTTCATTAGAATCTCAACTCATTCATATATGCCCTTTTTGTCAAATGTTAGGAGTTTAAGGCTATACTTAGTAAAAGGATAGCTGAAGTTGATTGGACAGTTGAAACTATTGGATTATTTCTGCTAAATATAGGTAGTTTGATGTTTGAGAAACTTAGTTGTTAAGTAGCTGATGAAAAACAATGGTTTAAAAAACTAATTAAACTAAAATCTTATATTTATTTCATTTAAAATTATATAATATTAAAACCACAAGTTCCGAAAAGATACTTATTGTGTCATATTTCGGGTTTATGTTATTGTCGAAGAGCAAAAAAGAGAGATTCAAGACATAGAAGTAGAGCAATGAGGCATTACCTGAACATACAACACCAATAAGCCGAGGCACCCGACATGAGAAGTAAAGAGCGAATTATAGCCACGGACAACTTGCCGATGATCAATGCATACACGCACACATACGCATTCGTGACATACCGGCAAGTCATCCTTGGCTGTAGTCCACTCCCTACTTTCCCATGCGAGGCTCTCCTCGGTCGAGGAAACCGCAAAGCTCGATCGATGAGCTAGCTTGGATCAATGTAGCAAGGCATAGATGGAATGAGTTGGTTGGGGAAACAAACATTTAGGGGTATTTAAAGGGGAAAATTGGCGGGAAATCAGGGGGTGGTGTTTGAAGGCGATTGGCCAAATTGGGCTTTTTTAAGTGATGCCAACTTTGGTGCAGTGTGAATTTATTAGTGCCAATTTATTGAAGTTGGATGAGCATAGATTCTTTGATGAAGATCCAGTACGAGATTTGGTTTTGGGCATTCGACATTGGGCATTCGACATTGGACCCTTTTTTTGTGGGATGAAGATTTTGATTGATTTGCATCTTTCATGTTTCAGAGGTTACTGCACCCGAATTTTGACCATCTTTTGCTTCTTTTATAAATTGAAGATAAAATCGAGTTTGGAGTGATTGCATTCGGTGGTACGAACTTTGTTTAAAAGAACGCCGGATGGTTGTGTCGCATAATACGATTTTTGGGTTATTGAAAAAAAGAATAGTTAATGATTTTGTAGGTAGAAAATGTAATTATATGCCACGTTTCTCGTTTGTGTCACTAGAGGCAATAATTTCTAGTAGCGATTATTTTCGAAGATCCCTCATTTAGGTGAGGGAAGTATTATAAATTCACACTTCGTCAAGAGATGTCTATTTCTGACGGCAGGTTTTATCTTTTGTCTCCCTGGCGTCGAGCCTTTGTTGCTTCATGACGGTTGATCCATTAGGGTCGGATCTTGCTCGTTCTGGACGCAACCACACAAAAGTTTTTGCAAAAGGCAAAAAAGCTTATACTAGTATTTTTTTTTTATACATTTTCTCCTCCCAATAAGAGTTTGAATATATTGGTTGGACACTCGGATATAGATGCTTGATTCATCAATTTTGACTAAGATCTGCAACTCAGTGACAGGAGTGAAGTTGAGACTTTAGAATTTAGGGTTTTGGTCGATGGTAAAAGCTTTCATTGTTTGTCGATTAACGGTTGGGTCATCGACATGAAATCAGATTCTTGGAGTTGACTCCTCAACGGCTATATTAATTTATAGGGGGAAAGGAACATAGGAAAACAATTCTTTTTTATATATATAAAAAAAAATGCTGAATTGATATAGGCTAGTAGTTGTAGGATGTACAAGGGCTACTGTAAGCATTTTTTTTTTAAATAATGTCAATACTGACTTTAAGTTGACAAAATGTCTACCTACTCTGAAAGCCAGTATCTACACAAATGCAGCTCACATTTTTATTTCTAACTATTTTCCATGAGATGGATTGAATATTGGTCATGCTGAAAGAACATATTATGCCAACAAGGGCTTTGATACATCTAAACAAAATGCATCATTATACATTAATAACTACATATGGCATATAGTTTCAAGATTGGATTTCACCATCATTTTCACTTATAAACATATCTTCCAATCTCAAAACTTCATCACTACTACCATTGTGATTCGATGCCTGTTCTATCGAGTGGCCGAAAATCGACTGATGTACTAACCGTCATAAAAAAAAATACATCAAATAGTTAAGAGGCATAATGACATATAGA
The DNA here is from genome assembly GCA_037127255.1 of Persicaria tinctoria. NCBI lineage: Eukaryota > Viridiplantae > Streptophyta > Magnoliopsida > Caryophyllales > Polygonaceae > Persicaria > Persicaria tinctoria. The sequence goes on along the minus strand of JBANSL010000016.1, from coordinate 3,985,903 downwards.
AGGAGCCAATTAAAGAAAACAAGAAACACCCCCAATGAAAGATAATTAACAACCATTGTAATTGTCCTTTGTTATCTCAAATCTTTTAATTTCCATTATGTGTGTTGTTTATGTATATAACAAAACTATACATGGAATCCCCATTTACTCTTTTATTTGGATCACTACTGTGTTCCTTCATGAGCAATCTCCCATCCGTAGACTCTGCAGAAGCTTCAAGTATCCAGGAGCTTCAGGAGAAATGTGTCTGCATGTAGATACAGATTACTGAGTATTTCGGCATTTCGTATAAGAAATTCATGGAGATGCAGGAAGAGATTTCACATACCCATGGCGGACGAGGAAATCAATGATACCAGGAGAGCAATTCGGCCTGAAGAAGTCGGTGTTCTTTATTACAGTCGCGACGAGTGGCACTGGAACCAACTCAAAGCTTTCCACCTCTCCATCTGTTGAAACATTTGCATAGTGAAGACACTTTGGTAAGTGCAACTGTCATAGTGAAGCAGCTTGAAAGGCATTACTGCAGCTGGCTTACCGAGATTCTTAGGCATAAATCCTTCAGGGAGTTTCAAGTCATAGCAGAAGTGAACCTCTCTCCGGTATGTATATCCATCAATGTCAGCATAAGAGACAGCACCTGCTGATTTAACCCTGAAGAAATAGATCATAAATGGATTCAATCATTCAAGTCAAGACAGTTTTATTTATAAGCAGATGATTGCTAGAAAGATGGCCTACTCTTTCAAGATGGAATTCGGTATTGCTGCCTCCTCCTCGCATTCCTTCAATATGTTTTCGGTAGGGCTGATTCCATGAGGCTGCAACACAGTCATGTCAAAATATGCACAAAACAGATTTGGTGAACTTTCATAGCTAAGTAACTAACCAATCCTCCAGCCACTAGATAATCCAGCATCCCTGGAAAAGACTGCTTCACAGGGCTTCTTTTTCCGACCCAAAGGAACGTCTGTCCATCCTTTTCAACGTAGCCATTCACATAGACGCAATATATCTGCGTTACAATGGGGAAAACAGTCATTTCGATTCATTAGTTAAGGGCAGATATAGTCATTCACATAAGACACGACACAAAATAACAAACCTTTGTTCCAAAATAGGTAGCCGCAGCTCGTTCCAACAAGAACAGCGCTGGGGATCCAAAGGACGGTGCAACAGGGTAGAGCTGGTTCAAGGCATTACAAAGAGTCCTTAGACAAAAACTCAAAAAATTATTTTCGCTCAAATTCCAACAACTTTCCCATTTTGAAGATTCAGATAATGAAATGGCGAATCTGTTGTCCCCAAAAAAGACTCAAAATTCTCCAAAAATCCAACTTTCTTCAAAATGGGAAATCTGTTGGAGACGCTCTTAGATACTCCACATATCGAATTATGACAGCAAAATCATTATTCAGTAGCTTATGCCTTCAATTAAAGTTCTGACTTCAGCTTACGAACTGCACATCTCAAATGGTATACAGACAAGGAATTAAGCATCATCCCTTAGCTATGAGTACCTCATCCCGTCTACCTGGAATCAGTTTTTCACACAAGCTTTTGATTACGCTAGCAACAGCCGAAGTCCGATCCTCACAGGTGTTAAGTGAAGGGTGTAGCGTTACATAGCCCCCAAATGAGCCACCATAGGAATCATTTTGGCTGAACACAAACACATCTTGAAAGTTCTTCAAGATGTCAAAGAAACTGCAGTGTTTGAAAACAGAACTCGTCTCAAGATGATTCCAAGTTCCAACTTGTACGATAGGGCTCAATCAACAAACAGAGACAGAGAGCGTATGGGAGGCTCACCGGTGATGTATGTGGCCGACAACATGGCCCTCGACGACGAACGGAAGAAACTCCCACTGCTTCTCCTGCGAGACAGACAAATCAACCCACAAAAATCAGACCTCGCAAGCTACAACAAATTAACCGATGTAGGAAGTGCGAGAGAGAGAGAGAGAGATTGGAACTCACCAGATTGCGATTGCACGAGTTTATCTTCTCGAAGAACCCCTTGAGATCGGAGGGGTGGTCGAAAGGGAGTCGAAACACATCATCCCAAGAGAAACTCGGAACAGGAGGAGGAGATGAAATTGCTGAATTTTGTGTCAGATTTCCGGAACACAGAGACTGATAAAGTCTAGGGCTTTGAGATGTGGGAGCGGATGAAGAGGCGAGGGTTTTGCACATGGAAGGGGTTGAGCTTCTAAAGGCATTTGAAACGTAGAGATGGTGGTAGTTGCAAGCCATATCTGTAGCAGATGATAGTAACAGAGGAAATCCGAAATGAAGGACCAAATCGCCATTTTTATGCAGACGGAAGAAACCAGTGGGACGGGGAAAAATCTAGGAAATTCAATTCCTTTATTTTTTTCTGGTGAAAATCAGTAAACACGTCTGAATTTGGCTAAACGTGAAAGCTAGGGTTTGAAAGTGACTGAAATACGGATTTTTTGGGACAATTCGAGGTGAAGAAAAATCACAAGGTGGGGACAAAGTGTCGAATCAATTTAGTGATGAGAGCTTCAATTCCATCCACAGCGAAACGTACAAGGAATTTTTTGGCAGTGGGAAAAATGATTTTCCAGGAGATTGATCGATCGGCGCTTAATTTTAGGGTTACGACTTACAAAAATTGTGGGAGGAAAAATTGGGAACGATGGCCGTTGAAGACAAAATGAGATTGAAAGCGAAACGTATTTAATTGTGGCGGGAAGCCATTTTCGCGGCTAACAATTTTTCGTCGTTACCTTTTTGTATATTTTTTTTCATGGGATTTTAACTCTTTAACCATTTCGGGATGGCTCACTGAAAAAGACTTGCGGATAGTATCCAAAGTTATCTTCACTCTTCATGGAATTTTCTAGAGCCAAAAAAATTTAAATTTTGGCTCGGTTTTCACTTTTCAATGACGTTTTTATATAAAAAAAAAATTACAATTCAGATTACAGAAAAAAAATTATACCCTCCGTATAAAATAAATTTTTTTTAGCTTATTTCTCTTGGTACGTTTCTATTATCGTCTCTCCAGTGTCAAGACATCGTATTAGTTTTTAGATTTCCCCGTGTTTCTGGACATTTACCATTTATTTTTAGCCTTCCTCAACTTCTATAACCGGACTGGTTGTTAATGTTATCATCGGAAAGATACACACAAACCACACCAGTCACCTCAAGCCCAGACACCCCACCACCTCCACTTAAATTGGCACTTGATAGTTGATACTCATCCCATTAATGATGTGGCAAACCTCTTTTCATTACCCCATGAAAATGACTCTAGGCAAATAGGCATGACTATATTTTTTTTTTTCCATTTATCATTAACTGAATAACTGATTTAGGCCCCGTTTGGTATGAGTGCTGGAATCGGAATCGAAATGGGAATGGAATCAGAAAATGGTAATGACTCATTAATGGAGTAGGTTGTTTGGTATGCTGCCGGAATAAACCATTTCTGAAATAATAATACTAAATAAATAAAAATACTTATAAAAGTAATAATATTAATAGAAATATACTATTATTATTATTATTAAAAATAAAAATAATATATATATATATTAAATAATAAAATATTGATAATAATAATATAAGTATAAATATAATATAATATAATTAATAATAATATACTCCCTCCGTTCCAAAATAGATGGCCTTTTACTTTTTAACACGTTTTTTAAGGAGCGGAAAACTCTATAAAATATTATTTATTTGATTAAAATTTTTATACTATTTGATACTTATTACTAATAAGTATCTAATTATATAAAAAAATTTAATTAAAAAATAATATTTCATAGAGTTTTTCGCTCTTTAAAAAGCGTGCCGAAAAGTAAAAGACCATGTATTTTGAAACGGAGGGAGTATATAATAACAACATATTGATAAAAAATAATATTATTCATAGAAATAATATTATTATTAAAAATAAAAATATAATATAATATACATTAAATAATAAAGTATTGATAATAATTATAATATAAGAATAACTATAATAAAATACTGATAAAAATAATAATATTATTAGAAATATATTGTTATTATCATTAAAAATAAAAATATAATATACATTAAATAGTAAAGTATTGATAATAATTATAATATAAGTATAAATATAATAAAATACTGATCAAAATAATAATATTAATAGAAATATATTATTATTATCATTAAAAATAAAAATATAATATAATATATATTAAATAATAAAATATTAATAATAATAATATAAATATATATAATATAATATAATTAATAATAATAATCATATAAAACTAATATATATATAATAATAAAATATTGATAAAAAGTAATAATATTAATAAAAATATATTATTTTTATTATTAAAAATATAAATATAATAAAATATATTAAATAATAAACTATTTATAATAATAATAATATAAGTATAAATATAATATAATTTAATATAATTAATAATAATATAAAACTAATATAAATAATAATATATTGATAATAATAATAATAATAGAATTATATTATGTTAAATTTGGTAAATATCCATTTTTCATGTCAAAATTAAGTAAATGTCCACTTTTTTACATAATTAAGTAAATGTCCATTTTTTCCAAAAATACCCCTCCTTCCCCATCCCTAACTCTTCCTCCTTCCCCCTTTGACCATTTTTAATTTTAACATTGACTAGTCAACATTGACCATTCCGGTCAACGCGCATTTGGTGACAATTTTTTGGTGATAGTTGAGTATATTTTTCTGGTCACAGTTAACTGTGACAATTATTTTGGTGACAATTGATTTTTTGTGACATTTTATTTTTTCGGTGACAGTTAGGGGAAAATCTTTTCCAGTGACAATTAATTTTCTTTTTTTTTTCTTGTGATAATTGTTGGCCGGTGACAAAAAAAAAAGGGTGACAATTGATTTTCTTCCAGTGACAGTTGTCAGTAACACTTTTCCTCGGTGACAAATGTGGTTTTTCTGCTAATAGATGATTTTCTTGATGACAATTGTTGGTGACAACTATTAATGACGAGGTTGATGACAATATATTGTCACCATGATATTGTAACCTTAAAAAAATTGTCACCATAACATTATACATCACCAAGACATTGTCACCAATTACAGAACACTGTTTTCATATTATTTAATCAACCGTATTGTCACCAACTTATAAAAAGCATTGTCACCAACCTCTTTTCAGTAATCTATTGACACCAACAATAAAACAGTATAACCAACCTATTTTCATCAAGCTTTGGTCAATAATCTATTGTCACCAATTACAAAACTTTGTCACCAATCTAGTGTCAACCACCTATTTTTAGAAATTAATTGTCACCAACGACAAAACAGTGTCACCAACCAATTGTCACCAACTACAAAGCACTTTAATCAAACTAAAATGTGTACAATGCTAATGTTATCACAATTGTCATCTAATATTAACATATTTTTGCTACAAAACTGAAACCCTAGAACAAGGGGGTCATTGACCCAAGAGGGGTTAAACTTGAGCAGACGAAAATTTGATGTACAATATAGTTTAGGGTTTAGGGTTTAGGGTTTAGAGTTTAGGGCCAATAAATCCTAAACCCTAAAATGTGTGTACAGTACCAATGTGATCCAGATTTGTCATCTAATATTAACGCATTTTTGTTACGAAACTGAAACCCTATAACTAGGCGAGCATAGACCCCAGAGGGGCTAAACTTGAGCAAACGAATAATTTGATGTACAATACTACAATGACATCACATTTGTCATCTAATATTAATGCATTTTTGTTACAATAATAACCCTAAGTAGATGAAATTTGATGTAAAGTTTAACTTTGTAATACTTAATTGTCAAACTACATCAAGTTGCAAAAATATCAAAACAAAGGGGAATAGTTGAGACATTCATACTTAACATCAAAAATAGCAAGACCCTCTATAGCCATCCTCTCTCTCTATATGCATCCATATACTTGTCTGAAATAGCTTCAATACCACCATGAAATGCAAGACCCTCGATATATTTGATGGTATACATACCACAACTTCCACTACAATTGAACAAAAGGATAATGAAAATTACATTATAGCTAAATGAAATATAAATTTCATTTGTCACCAAAACATAATATATAACTCTACCAATTGTCACCAATCTAAAAAAAAAATAACAACATAAATTCTATTTGTCACCAAAACAGAATATATAACTCTACCATTCTACCAATTGTCACCAATCTAAAAATAATAACATAAATTTCATTTGTCACCAAAACAGAATATATAACTCTACCAATTGTCACCAATCTTAAAATAACAACATAAATTCCATTTGTCACCAAAACAGAATATATAACTCTACCAATTGTCACCAATCTAAAAATAACAACATAAATTTCATTTGTCACCAAAATAGAATATATAACTCTACCAATTGTCACCAATCTAAAAATAACAACATAAATTCCATTTGTCATTAAAACATAATATATAACTCTACCAATTGTCACCAATCTAAAAAAAAAAAAACAATGTCATCAACCTCTTGTAAGTAATATATTGTCACCAACAACATAACAATGTCACCAATTAACCTATTGTCACCGACTACATTACATTGTCACCACCCTATTATCATCAACTATAGAACATTGTCACCATATTCTTTTCTCAAACTTATTGTCACAAAAAACAAAACATTATCACCAACTACATAACAATATCCCCATATTATTTTCTCGAATGTATTGTCACCACTCACCAACGACAAAAAAAAATGTCACCATCCCATTGTCACCAACAAGTGAACATTGTCATCAAACATTGTCACAAACTATTGTCATCAAATAGTGTCACAACTCACATGTTGGCAGAATAACATGTATAAATAAATTGTCACCAAATGAAACTGGTATTGATCTCACTTTCATTAGCTATGTAACATTATCTTATGACATTATCACCAATTATAGAACAATGTCACAAAAAATTATCATTAAATAATCCCAATGATTGTCACAAAAAATTATCATCAAAATGATCCTAGTACATATAGTGATTGTCACCAAATATTGTCTTCAAAATATTTTCATCGAGTATTATTATCAAATAGTATCACCGCTCAAGTATTGTTAGCATAAAATGTATAAATAAATTAACACAAAATAAAAATGGTAGTGGTCACAAGAACTGTTAGCAACTATTGTCATCAAACATAATTGTTATCCCAAATGAATCTACAGAATCAGCTATTGTCACCAAACACAATCTCATTTGAAGAAGAGCATTTTAGACAAATAATAAATAAAGTAATACTATAGCCAAACACAATTTGTGAAATGGTGACAGATATCCTAAAGACAGAAAATTGATATCTAAAAATCATATAATGTCATCGAAATAGGGTATCACCAAATATTAAAACTAAATCTCACTTAAAGAACGGTAATCAAAATTACGAAGTATATGACATTATCGCCAAAAAGATATAACTCAATGTCACCAAAAATAAATTTGATTAACTATCACCAATCTTAAAACTGCAACAAAAATCCTGCAACTTTCACCTTTTAGTTACTTGAAATAACACTAAATTGCAACCATTAATGCCTTAAACTTTCACCTTTCAATTACTTTTTGGCAATCTTGTATATCATTACTCAAACAATATGAAGTACGTACTTGAAAATTTCATTACTCATAGCCAGAATTTCAATACTCAACTTTACCAAACAATTGGCTAATTCAATCCATCCACACATCAGTTTAGTGATTCAAAGCGAGAATCCACTTATATCTCACAAATTTATAAGCTCAATTCCAAATCCTAACTCAATCAATTGAAAATTCGAATTAATGCACTCTCGTACCTCGTTGAATCTCAATTCATTGTCGACGATGCTCGATCTCTCCGTGGACAACCAAATGACCTCGACAAATTCTCTACAACCTTTGACATCCTTCTATACTCATATCGACAACCGGAAAAGCTTGGATGCCCCATTCACCATAAAAAAACATCAATCTCGTCCCTCGATTATCTCCAATTGAAATCAATCGTCTTCCACTAAAACTAATGACCATTGACGTCACTTCGATTCCAGTGCCATTAGTTTGAGCGTCGATCCTCCCTCGAGAGGCTTCTCTCTACTGTTGTTGTCCTCGTTCCTTAGCTAATTCGTCAAGGCTTCGAATTCGACCTCTGAAAAGTTGGAAAATGATAGGGAGAAACATATGTCGCAGATCGAGAGCATCCAGAGCAAGGCCTCAACTTCTCATCCTCCTCCGGCGCCGTTAGCTTGACCGTTGATCCTCCCCCGAGCGGCTCCGCTCTACCGTTGCCGTCCTCGTTCCTCAGCCAGTTCATCAAAGCTTCGAATTCGACCGCCGAAAAGTTGGAAAACGACATGGAGAAACATAAATCGCCAATCGAGAGCATCCAAAACAAGGAGGAACTGGCTCTCGCCAATTGAGAATCGAGGTTGCTACCATGGAGACCTTGAGTTGCCAATTGGAGAAGGTATGAGAAAGAAGGAAGAAAATTTGATGGAGATTGGGTGTGGTTGGTGGTTTGATGCCATGGAGGAAGGAGAAATGGAGAGACGGTATGTTAGGTGAGAGAGATGGTGAAAGAGGTAGGTTAAATTAAAAGAGGGGTAGTTTAGGTATTAAGATAAAATTTTGGACATTTACTTAATTGTCAAATAAAAATGGACATTTACTTAATTACAAATCCTAAATGGATATTCTACCAAAATTTTCCATTATATTATTATTAAAAATAAAAAATATAATATAATATAATATAATTAATAATAATAATAATAATAATAAAAATAATAATAATAACTAGTTACCATTCTTATAACAATAATAATAATAATAATAATAATAATAATAATAATAATAAGCTACAAAACTGGGAATGGAGGATTACCCAGCATTCTGATGAGAATGAAATGGGCTACAAAATTGGTAATGGATGATTCCCGGGAATCATTACGATTCCAAGTTTTGATCATACCAAACACTTAAATCGGGAATCATCCATTACGATTCCCAGTTTTGATTCCCGGGAATGGATATCAAACAAGCCCTTAAGCTAATTAGCTAAATGACCCTTGAAAAGCTTGAGCTCAATGGGTCTAACTTGTTTTAGAAACATGGAGAGTGGAGACAGACACTTGTGAGTGAGATGATCAATCACTTAAACAGATCATATAATATCAAATTTAGATGTAAAGTGACTGTAAGACAACTGAACTAAGGCTAAAAAAAAAGTAGGTCTATCAAGGCCAATTTGTAAGATCAGTCTAACTCATAAACTGGATTAGGATAAATAATCATTTTCACCAAGGAAGATGACCCAAAATACGTGAGTGTAGAACTCTATGCAAAGATTTGTACAAGCCCTTAAGCTAATTAGCTAAATGACCCTTGAAAAGCTTGAGCTCAATGGGTCTAACTTGTTTTAGAAACATGGAGAGTGGAGACAGACACTTGTGAGTGAGATGATCAATCACTTAAACAGATCATATAATATCAAATTTAGATGTAAAGTGACTGTAAGACAACTGAACTAAGGCTAAAAAAAAAGTAGGTCTATCAAGGCCAATTTGTAAGATCAGTCTAACTCATAAACTGGATTAGGATAAATAATCATTTTCACCAAGGAAGATGACCCAAAATACGTGAGTGTAGAACTCTATGCAAAGATTTGTACAAGCCCTTAAGCTAATTAGCTAAATGACCCTTGAAAAGCTTGAGCTCAATGGGTCTAACTTGTTTTAGAAACATGGAGAGTGGAGACAGACACTTGTGAGTGAGATGATCAATCACTTAAACAGATCATATAATATCAAATTTAGATGTAAAGTGACTGTAAGACAACTGAACTAAGGCTAAAAAAAAAGTAGGTCTATCAAGGCCAATTTGTAAGATCAGTCTAACTCATAAACTGGATTAGGATAAATAATCGTTTTCACCAAGGAAGATGACCCAAAATACGTGCAAGTGTAGAACTCTATGCAAAGATTTGTACAAGGGTTGTGTGTGCTAGTATTTTTCGAACATCGTTTTCGACCTATGGCCATGTATACAAATCGATAAGATCCATCGATATCATGTAAGAACCCATACTTTGAACACAAACGTCAGTTCATGTCACCACAACTACTTCAAACACTAGTTTTGTGTTTATCAACAATTGTTACCATCAACTTGACAAGGCAGGCCACCTCCAACTTGTTGATCAATACCACAAGCTTATCGTTCACAAGGATAAGTTCAGAAGCTCAAACAGCTACTCGTGCAAGATACATGTATCTTGAACTGGGCAAACCAAGTGGCAAGAGAAGCGCAAGGATACCTCCTCTTTACCACTCGACCAAGGGATCATTGATTGGCAAGAAATGTATATTGATTATCGACAAACCACCACAAAATGCGTTGGAGGAGAAATTTCAACTACAAGACAAAAGTTTTGCAGAAGATATCAGGGTTGGCCCTACAGCTATAAGTTTCGGAAGCAAGGAACGCCTGTGTGAATGACTAGGAGATGCTTCGGGAGAATGTGGAGAGGAAAACGACAGGCGAAGGAGAGTGTACTTCCTTGGTGGTAAGGAGGTGGCCTGAAACAAATCTATCAGGTTAAAGGCAAGCACTTTCATACAAATGTCTTAACTGCAACCATTCAAATATGGCTTATCTTCTTGTTTTTCATTGTTTTGTTTTGTTTTTCTCTTTGTCTCTTTCGTCTTGGACTATTCTAGGCTCAATTGCTTGAATCTTTGCATTTTTTAAAAATAATTTTCAGGATAAGATTTTTTTTTGTTCCATTCAATGAAACATGAAAAGTGTAAAGTAAAAACTTTCTCCTGGAAGTGAAATGAAGCTAATAATATCTAACATAACCTTTTGCTTTCATCTCAACGATCTAAGCCTATTTAAGAAATGTACTTTTTTAACAGCAACTTACAAGTCCTGTTCTCTGACATCGTAAGCAAGAAATGAAATTTTCACCAACAATAAGTTTTGAAGAAAAAAAAAATCTATCATGTTCCTAAATCAAGTTTAAACTCAGCAATTCAACTAGCTATGTGGCTACTTCCAAGGGTTTTGCTTTTAAAAAAAAAAAAAAAACTTACAGAGCTCAAAAGTCATTTATAACTTATGAACAATCTCCACCGCGCAAGTTCTGGAACAGCTTCAAGTATCCTGCATCGTCAGGGGTAATATAACTGAAAAAGTGGAAGGCAAAAACTAATCAGAAACCAACAAGCAAAACAAAATTAAGATAATCAAACTGTTTCATCGCACCAACTTATATGCAGTCATTAAGTACTTAAGTACTGTAAATTGAAGGGTGTTTCAACAGATATTTTAAAGATGTTGTAGAGTGTAGAGACAGTACAACTGTGCAAGAACTTGTTCAGATTGAATAACACAGAAAGTAGAAACCAAAACAATCAGTTCTGAACATATTTTGCTTCCTCTATTATGAAATTTAAAACTGAATATCTAGGAGATGTTGTCTTCTGTCAAAAAAAAAAAAAACAGTGGACTGATGTGTTGTGATGGCAGGGCAGATGCAGAAATTTCTCATCATACTATAAGAAGAAATCTTCATACCCGTGTCTTATGAGGAAATCAATGATGACAAGACAGCAGTTTGGCTTGAAAAAATTAGTTTGCTTTATGACATTCATAATCTGAGTAACAGGGATCAATTTGAAGCTCTCCACTTCACCATCTGGATAAAACGAAAAATAATGAACCAGAGTGTCATCTGAAATCATTGTAAAACATTAAACTTATGTCAATTTACAGAAACATTATTAGGCTTACCCTGATTGTTGGGGACAAAATCTTCCGGTAGTTTTAAATCATAACAAAACAGTACATCTCTCTTGTATCTATACCCATCAATGTCTGAGTAAGAAATGGCACTCACTGCTTTAGCACTGGAAAGGAGAGACAATCAGATCAATAAGAATCATAAACCAATTCATTCTGAATTGAAAACGTAAATGCAGTGTACTAGGAAATCTATTCTTAGCCCAATTGACTCCGGTATTACCAAAAGCTGAAAATTTCTACCCCAACAAAAGGAAAGAATGCAAATCAAATCATGGCAGACATCATAAAGATTATAGGATCCTGTGACATATCATCAAGATCATATAAGTATATAACAAAAGCAAAGTGGCAAAAAGAAAACGAACCACTTGGCAACAGATCTCGGAATTCCTGCTTCCTCCTCACATTCCTTGATCATGTTCTCACTGCAGGCAATTCCATGGGGCTGCAACAACAATTGCAGTAGCCACAAGATGACTAGATAAGATGAACATTGGCAAATGCAGAAATTGGACAACTAGGGATGCTAGGACGATAAAGTTTTTGACGTTTGTAGGTTCATAAAGGAAAATAAATGTGCAAACAACATATTGAAATTCAATTATAAAAGCACAATATGTGTGTGTGTGTGTGTGTGTGTGAGAGAGAGAGAGAGAGAGAGTCACAACATTGAAGGAATAAATGTTGTTTGTTCAAGCCAACTGGACAGATTTGGAGAATTTAGCAACCTGGGGTGGTCTGGGTGACGGACATAACATGCATCTAAAAGACTAATCAAACTGAAATGAGCAACAGAGGACTGTGATTTAATGACATACGAAAATGCCGGCCTCCAGAAGGCAGCAAGAGGGTATTGTGCAGCATTGCATATCTTACGAGTTTATCAAAATTTTAATGACATCATTTCACTTCAACCAACTTGAATCATTACATTAATATATCAAGTTGACTGATGGGCATGGACCTGCCTCATGACCAGAGAACGCATGAACAGGTAAAAGAATTAATTAAGAAGTCAGAACTAACCAATCCTCCAGCAACAAGATGATCAAGCATCCCAGGAAATGTGGGCTTTTCTTGGCTTCGCTTCCCTACCCACAGAAACTCTTCACCATTTCTTTCAATATATCCATTCATGTGGACTCCATATGCCTACTTTAAGAAGGATAGGGAAAAAAATTAGCCAAGCTCACATAGCTTCACTAATATGTAATGAATGAGTCAAAAAAGAGTTTGACAACCAATATACAATTCAAAATAAAGTTATAAAAAACAAAGAACACAGGATGTTAAAGTCTGACATGAATTTTAAAAGGGAGTTGCAACTGCCAGATGGTCTACAAAGTACAAACTGCATACAGATTAACGAAAAAACGAGCATTATGATGATTAGAGACTCGATTTGAAAATTTACTGTCATCTATAGGTAATAAGTCACAACAATATCACTTGCCTTTATTCCAAAGTATGGAGCAGCGGCCCTCTCCATTGACAAGAACTCCTTAGCTCCAAAGCTTGCAGTGATAGGGTAAAGCTGGTTCGGATGAAGAAACAAGTGGTTGGTAAATAAACAAACGGCTATATCAAGAAAGTAGATGTTTCCATATTGACAACTCGAAAAGCAGTAATGGTCCAATCTCATACAATCACAACCAATGCAGATGGAAAATCATCAATGTCAACAGAACTGTTCTATACAAACATAACAAATAGCCATTGGCAATTAGAAGCACCTCATTTCGGATTCCTGGTATCACATCTTCTCCTAGGCTTCTAATAACATTCTCAACCGCATTTGTCCTCTCCTCTGGAGTCCTTAATGCTGCTTGTAAAGTAACATATCCACTTGAAGGCCCATTTGAAATCCCAACTGGGGGAAACACAAACACATCTTGATAACTCCTCAAGATATCGGCAAAACTGTTACACTGAAACATATCCATCAGTCTCAATTTCCATTCTCCTCCACATTGTAATCTATGAAAAGCATCTAGAGTTGATCCCCTTTTCAAGCCAAATTAGAGGAGCTAATATTCAACAAAAACGTAGAAATTCTCACCCCTTGTGTACAAAGCCAACGATTTGATCTTCAATTACGAAAGGGAGAAACTCGCTCGATTTATCCTGCAAACCAATTCATCTTTCACTTCAGCCAACAATCATCTAACATTCTAACCTATGCATAACGCAAAGAGAGAGGGAGGGAAGGAGAGGGAGACGACACCTACACAATTGCGATTGCAAGCGCTGATTTTGTCGAAGAAACGGGAAAGATCAGGCGAACCGTTATCTTTGGAGCCGGAAATTCGGAAGACGTCATCCCAGGTAAAGCTGGCCTTCGCCAGTGTCGAGAAGGTTCTAGAATTCCCCGGAGATTGGGGATGAGCGGAGGTGATAAATGAAGGGATTACTCGGTGGAATGGCAATGGCGAAACTAGGGATTTGAGGAAGGACTTGGATGAGGTTCTGATGGAGTGAGAGAGAGGAGATAAAACGTAGTTGTATTTGCAAGCCATTGGAGTCCCGCAGATTGCAGTCGCCGGGGCGGAGGCTGAACCGCAGAAACTGGGTTGGAACTTGGATTGAGACCGATTAAAGTGATAACACGACGTCGTTTTTAGTTCGCGCCGTCGTACGCTGAACTGAAAGAAAAGTCTAACACGCTCCCAGACTTGACGACGTCGTTTTGGTTCATTTCAGAATTTCCAGGTATTTTGAAAACTAAATTACTCCATAATACATATTCAAAACAACACCGATCTTAATTTATCCCGCTTAAAACAAAGTCTAGGAGATCAAAATGCATGTAACTTTTTCCCAATTATGTCTAACAAACAGAAAACAAGAGTTACAAAAGCGGAGAGTATGGAATCGAAAAGTTATAGATTCATAACATGAAACAAATATCTTACATTAGCGATTATATCGTCTTACATTATTTTTCGTGGACATTAATCTAAATACATCATAGATTTAGGCGTGCACAATAAGTTAATAAAATTCTATAAAAATAGTCTATCCACTTTATATAAGTATTATTCAATTTCTCTATTTATTTTCGATGTGGGATAATCTATCCATCTTTAACCGACTTTGATCGCTTCATGCTCACCCCGACATACAGTAGATGATAAGCGTCGGCACATGAAGTGTATAAAGATGATCAAGAGATGAAGCAGGTGATATATTATTCCATTTGAATGGGAGATGGGCCGATCAAGCAAGCACTTTACAAGGTGTAACATTTTGGAATTATACACATATCTGTTTAAGGTGCATTCCATATATGCGTACGTGTGTTAGCTAGCTAGCTAAAGGATTGGAGGTGATTGAGTCTGTTGGTATGTCACCCTCCAACTACCTACATATATGCATGTTTTAGGGCTGCTTGCTCTCATCATCACCATCACCAACTGCACCTCTCGCTCCTGATTGGAAGCCATGTCATCATTTCATCACTCATCATTCTTTGATTAATCTCCTACTATAATTAATAATTAATTCACTTTCTTGCATTCATAATTTAATACCTAACAATCCAATCCTAACGAAAGGACTATCTTCCACTTCCACATCTTAATTAATTAGTAGTTTTGAATTGGAACTTTATGAATTCATCAATTGTTGGTGTCTAATATATATTGATCGTGGTGTGAAATATATATTCAATTGAGATTTTTGAAATTTAACAGAAACGCTATAAGACAGGCCTATAATGTCTTAAGTTTATGTAGACCGGTTATTCAAGTCGAGCGAGCTGAGTATTGGTGTAGAGTAAAGGGTAAATAGGTCATTTCAAGTCTTCAAATGGTTGTTATAACAACCTTCCCTCCTCCTTCCTTGTTCTGTATAAATGCAGCAACTCTCGTGTACAGAAACAAGATTTTCAGTTGATCAATTTGAGTTTGTTACATCTCTCTCTTTTCCTTGTTCTATTCTTGAAATGGTATCAGAGCAAATCTGATCTCCTTGAGATCAATTGCTGCGTTTTTCTTAGATCCACTTTTGTTCGACGATCGTCGAAGTTTTTAGCTTCGTTGGAGCTACGATATGGCTGGAAGAGGAAGCAATCAGATGAATCAAGCTTCTGGATCTGGCAATGGCGGCTTAGGAGGATTGAATGGTGCAGGACGAGGCATCTTCGTCACACCTCCAGCTAATGGCTTCGGAAGAGGATTCAATGGCGTCGGAAATGCTGGAATACCAGGGAATGGCCAGAATCCGATCCAATTCGGCGAGTTCGTGCAAGGTATGAATCCTGTGCATATCAATCCATACTTTCTATCAAATTCCGACCATCCAGGCATGCAGCTGGTGTCGAATTTGTTTAATGGATCGAATTTCACAAGTTGGAGTAGAGCTGTGCGAATGGCGCTTGGCGCAAAAGCAAAATTAGGATTCATAACTGGAGCTTGTGTTAGGCCTGAGGAAGATAGTGATAAGTTTGAAAGATGGAGTAGAGCCGACTATATGGTCATGTGCTGGCTTGTAAACTCCATGAATAGCGAGATAGGTGAACACTTCATGTATGTTCAATCGTCGAAAGAACTTTGGGATGAGATTAGGGAGAGGTTTTACGAGTCAAATGATCCCCTCATATATCAGCTTAGGGGTGAAATTGGTTGCTTGAGGCAAGAGAATATGTCTGTTCCTGCATATTATGGAAAACTTAAAAAGATTTGGGATGAATTACAGTTTCTGGATCATTTGCCTATCTGCAGTTGTGATGGAATAAGTCATTGTAGTTGTGCTATTCTGAAAAAGATTGTTGATAGGGAGAATAAGGCTAAAATCATGCAATTCTTGATGGGATTGAATGAAGCCTATGAGCATCTTACAAACAACATTCTGTCTATGGATCCCATGCCAGGTTTGAACAAGGTCTTTCAAATGGTTGTTCAGATTGAAAGGCAAAAGGGGATCACTGGATTGCATGTTGATATGAATGCTTTGGTTGTAAGCAGGAATAGTCAAACAGACAGTAATGCTTTTGCTGTAGGAAGTAAGTCAGTTCAGAGTAAGGCTACTGATCAGTTCAAAAAGAATTTCAAGAAGGCAAAATTTGATAGACAATGTGATTACTGCAAGGAGAAGGGGCACACTAGAGACTACTGTTTCAAATTGGTGGGGTATCCTGAGTGGTTCAAGGGGCCTCGTGATGGTGATGTTCAAAAAGGCAGTTCTAGCATGTTTGCTGCAAATGCTGAAGGACAACAGTTGTTGGAAGGTCAGTTTGATAGTCCATTGGACATGGATGGTGCTAAGCCAGATCCAGGGATGGTGAATGCTGTGTTCAATGAAGTCATGAGAATGATCAAAGGCAAAGCTCCAATGGATGGGCCAGACAGTTCAGTCAATCATGCCTTTGTGAATTTTGCAGGTATTATGAGCTTTTCCTTTCTTGTTGGAAATAATAAAGGAGATATGTGGTCATGGATTGTGGATTCAGGAGCCACTGACCACATAGCCTTTGACAAGAGCATTTTTTCTGAATTGCATACCTTGGATAGACTTGTTTCATTGGGTTTGCCTGATGGCACATCTTTTCTGGTTAGGGAATCTGGCACTGTGACCATATCTGAATCCTTGAGCTTGAACAATGTGTTATTTGTGCCTCAGTTCCAACATAACCTCTTATCAGTTTCCAAGTTGATGAAAGTCAGACATTGGGATTTTAGTTTTGATTCAGTATCTTGCACCTTGCAGGACCCTACAACTAGCTGCATTATTGCTAGAGGTTTTGAAGATGGTGGTCTGTATTACTTGAAGGTGAACTCTTTGGATAGTTGCAGATCAAGCAAGAAGTGTCTCCAAGTTGGAAGCTGTGTGTCTTCCCTCAATAAACACATTAGGTGTTTCTGTAATAAAGTTGAATGTTTAGATTTGTTTCATGCCAGATTTGGGCATATGTCAGTTTCTAAGATGAAGCAACTGGATGTTTGCAAGGGATGTAACTTCAGTACCTTTCATTGTGACTCTTGTGATATGACAAAACATCACAAATTACAGTTTTCTAAAAGTTATTCTATTGCTGATTCTGTATTCAGTTTGGTTCACATGGATGTTTGGGGTCCCTATAAGGAGAAAGCTTTGTGTGGTGCTAGATACTTCCTTATAGTACTTGATGATCATTCTAGAGGAACTTGGGTTTATTTGCTGCAAGACAAGACACAAGTTTATAGGATGATTGTGTCTTTCCTCAATATGGTTAGAAATCAGTTCAACACCACTGTTAAGGTGATCAGGACAGATAATGGGACAGAATTCACACAAAGAATGTGTGCTCGTTTGTTTGAACAATATGGGATTATTCACCAAAGGTCTGCTCCAGGGGTGCCTGAGCAAAATGGTAGAGTGGAAAGGAAGCATCGTCACTTGATAGAAACTGCTAGAGCTATCAGACATTTTGCTGGGCTTCCTATCAAATTTTGGGGTGAGTGTGTACTTGGTGCAACTTACTTAATAAATAAAATGCCATCTGCAGTTTTAAATTGGAAATCTCCTTTTGAAATTCTGTATAGGAGGTTACCTTCCATTGAGCATTTGAGGGTCATAGGTTGTCTTTGTTATGCTTACCAACCTAATGACATATAAGACAAACTAGGTACCAAGGCAAGAAGGTGTATTTTCTTTGGGTACCCACCAGATCAAAAGGCCTTTAAAGTCTATGATCTAGATAAGAGAGTTGTCTTGATAAGAATACATGTGAAATTTCAAGAAAATATATTGCCTTTTAAGACTACACAGTCTCTTGATATTTCTGAATCTACTCAAGCCAAGTTACCCCTGGTAACTCCTGTTGCTACTGAGGATATTCATCTCTTCCAACCTGCCAATAACAGCCAGATTCAGTCTCCTCCACCCCATATGAACTTGATGGGTTCACAGTCATCTGTTTGTCTATCTGAAAATGCAACTGAATTAGTGGTTAGTGATTCAGTTTCTAGCCCTGCAATTGAACAAACTGAACCAAGTGTGGACTTCAGATATACACAGCCAGTTGAGCATCTTCAGGGGCTGCCATCTAAGAGAGTTATTCATAGACCACAGAGATTGTTTGACTATATTTGCAGGGATTTGCCAAACAGAAGTGAGTCACAGTCACAGTCCTTCTCAGTTTTCTCCACTCAGCATCTCACTCATCTCTCACCTTCTTATGTCAATTCACTGGTCAATGTGTGTGTGGTGTATTTGAACCTCGTACATACAATCAGGCCAAAGATGATGTCAATTGGCAGTTAGCTATGCAGGCTGAGTTAGATGCTTTGGAAAGCAATCACACATGGACTGTCACAGACCTTCCTCCTGGTGCTAAAGCCATTGGTTCTAGATGGATTTTTAAGATCAAGTATAAGCCTACTGGTGAGGTAGACAGGTATAAGGCCAGATTAGTGGCAAAGGGTTACAATCAAGTCAAAGATAAAGACTACAAGCAGACTTTCTCCCCAGTGGCCAAATTATCAACTGTGAGAATTGTTCTAGCATTGGCAGCAGCTAAAGGTTGGAAATTACATCAGCTTGATGTAAATAATGCATTCCTACATGTTTTCTTGATGAAGTAGTCTACATGCTTCCTCCTTTGGGCTACAGCAAGGCCACATCTGGTCAGGTTTGCAAGTTACACAGGTCATTGTATGGACTCAAACAGGCTAGCAGGCAATGGAATCTTGAGATCACTAAATTTCTGAGGAAACTTGGCTATGTTCAGTCTCTCCATGATTATTCTCTTTTCACTAAGGCTGTTGGTGACTCTTTCACAGTTGCTCTCCTATATGTTGATGACATGCTTCTAATGGGAAATGATAGTACAGAAATTGTTCATACAAAAGCTGCCTTAGATAGCTAGTTTACCATTAAGGATCTTGGCATTGCTAGATACTTTTTAGGCATGGAAATATCTAGATCTTCAACTGGCATTCTCCTCAACCAGAGGAAGTATATCCTAGATATACTCAAAGATGCTAACATGCTAGAGTGTAAGATTGCATCTTTTCCTATGCAGAGGGGTACCAAAATGTCTTCATTTGATGGAGAGCCTTTATCCAATCCTGAGATGTACAGAAGGCTTGTAGGGAGGCTTCTATATCTCACATTCACAAGACCTGACATATCATTCACAGTCCAACAACTCAGTCAATACCTACAATGCCCTCGTCAGCCTCACTGGAATGCTGCATTATATCTTCTTAGATATTTGAAGGGAAGCTTCAACATGGCACTTTCATATCCTGCAATTTCAGATCTTAGTTTATCTGCCTTTAGTGATGCTGATTGGGGAAACTGCCTTGATTCTGGTAGGTCTCTGTCTGGCTATTGTGTATTTCTGGGAGGAGCACTCATCTCTTGGAAATCAAAGAAGCAAAAGGTTGTATCCAAGTCATCAGCTGAGAGTGAATATAGGAGCATGTCATACACAGCTAGTGAGCTAATCTGGGTGCAGGGTCTGTTATCTGATCTCCACATTCAGTTGTCTCTTCCTGTGACCTTATTTTGTGACAACAAGGCTGCACAAAGCCTTGCATCTAACCCTGTCTATCATGAAAGAACAAAGCATGTGCGTATTGACTGTCATTTCATAAGAGAACTCATCCAACAGGGGTTTCTGGCTACATCTCATGTCTCTTCACAGTTGCAAATTGCTGATGTTATGACCAAAGCTCTAGGTGCTTATCAACATCACAGTTTGTGTGCCAAGCTTGGCCTTGTCCTCCCATCTACAAGTCCATCTTGAGGGGGGTATGTAGAGTAAAGGGTAAATAGGTCATTTCAAGTCTTCAAATGGTTGTTATAACAACCTTCCCTCCTCCTTCCTTGTTCTGTATAAATGCAGCAACTCTCGTGTATAGAAACAAGATTTTCAGTTGATCAATTTGAGTTTGTTACATCTCTCTCTTTTCCTTGTTCTATTCTTGAAAATTGGTTGTTCAATGTTCATATTCTATCCGTTTGTTTAGAAATAAGCCTAAATTTGAACTCGAATTTAAAAATGTGCGCATACTCGATTTATTTAGAAAGTTAATGAGCTCGAGCTACTCGGCTCATATAACATACTCCGTAGGTAACATGTTTCACAATATGAGAATCGAAGAACAGAATTAGAAGAAGGAGAAAGAAGCCATTAAAACCCACAACCAAAGCTTCTGAAATTGAATTGAGAAGAGAAGGAAGAAGTGATTCGGTTACAACTGAAATTGGGAATATAAACTAACAGCTCCACGTGATAGGCACGTGTTGCTCAATCTAACATAACAGAACAAGTCACTCGGGTAGACACACTCGACTAGGAAATAAAATCACTCGACCGAGTGAGCTTGTGCAGGTGAGTTGTGTGTCTCAACAACATGTACATATTTATGAACAAGGTTGGCTAGAGTGTAATCTGGCTTGGAAAAATAAAATTAAAGGACAATAATGAATGGATTAGTAAGTGATTACAACTTACAAGGATCAAACGAAGAAAGAGAGAGAGTAAAATTAATTAAATTGCATCCCCACACGTCTGAAATTTTGGTCTTTTGGGTGTACCAATTAGCCAGTTGGCTTCATGTGGGAAGGCTAGGAAATCAAGCTGCACATGGGCTTGCCCAGACTAGACCTGTTACACCTATTTACTTTCAATCTGTTTTTGATTTACCAATTGAACTACAAGACATTGTGTTCTCTGAAGTAGAATTATTGGAATAAAATGGGGGCTATTGATCAAAAAAAAAAAAAAAAAAATTAGCCAGTTGGCTTATGAATTGGACATTTGGACTCCATATATATTTCCTAATCATATCTCATCATTGAGGTCGTTATCTATATACTAATGTTTATACCTAATCCCTCTTTTCTTTTCATTACTCCCTCCGTTCCAAAATACATGGGTTTTTAGTTTTCGGCACGTTTTTTAAGGAGTGAAAAACTATATGAAATATTATTTTTTTAATTAAATTTTTTATATAATTTGATACTTATTAGTAATAAGTATCAAATGATATAAAAAAATTGATTAAAAAAATAATATTTCATAGACTTTTTCGCTCCTTAAAAAACGTGTCAAAAAAGAAAAGCCCATGTATTATGGAACGGAGGTAGTATTAATTAATTAATTAATTTGGTATATTAATTTCAATATCTAGATCGATTTCGATTTATAAATTGTTTTACTAAACAACACTTTTGTAAACATGTAAACCGTAAATAAATCTGGAGCACTAGATCAAAAAATCAAATTTGAAAACACTAAAATTATTTATATACGTACAAATAATATATATGATTATTCGTACATTGTTATTATGTACAAATAATCTGTATGTGTACCGTTTACATATTAAAAAATATTTTTTTTAGATATATCCTATATAAATATATTAATTTATTCATCTATACATCTATATGTATAATGATAATATACCTAACTTAATTTCGGATGATAACCCAGCTTAATTAATTATAATAATTAATTGTTCAAAATAAGCTAGGTAGGGTCCACACTCCACACTTAAATTAGCTGGGTCAAATCATGTATATATGTTTTATATAAAGTAGTGCATCATTATCAAATAATCCTTTGTGGGTTTATTTTGTATAAGCCATGAAGTACTTCTTCTTCTTCCCATCATCAACAAATAACAAAGCAGGGAAAAAGGCTTCCGATGGACGGAAAAATGGGTGCCGGAGGAAGATCCAGACGATGGTGAGGCAGCAAAGGGCTCGGCTTTACATCGCGCGACGTTGCGTAGTTATGCTTCTTTGTTGGCAAGAGGATCCAATGTTGGATTGAAACCAATATTGAAAACCAGGCGCTTTGTTGTCTTTGTTATTTTTAGCTCAAAGATGGTTAAGATCCAAGAGAAGTGATTGGAGGTTATATTCAACCAAGCAATTGAAGTTGATCGATCAATCGCCCCTAGCTCCCTCTTATGTAAACATTGTAATGATCGATCAATAAGGGTATGTATATTATACAGGCAAGCAGTTATTCCATATTTGCTTGAGAATTTTTGTAATGGTTAAAATTATGATCAATAGTTGTAATTTGGAAGAATATATATATAGTACATGAAATGTATATACATACATAGTATTGGCGCGAGAGCTCAACTCGCTTGAAGTGCCTAACTTCTTTAATTTTCTTATTGGTTGTGTTTGATTTTTGTGTGAAATTAGGAAATAAAAACTACAAGGTAAAAATGCAAAACAAAAAAAAAAAAAAAAAAAAAAAAGGAATCGCCTCTATCAAAGGCTCTTGAAAATGTCATTGGGAGATCGAGATGGTGAATGGTGATTGTGGACATTCTCGTCTTGATCTAGGGATTTGCCAATAGTTTGTCCAAACATGTCTTCCATGAGATTAACCAAGTGGCGGACAAAGTGGTACATCTTAGCGTTGGTTTTCGATGGACGGTGCTTCACTTGTCGACCACCTAGAACTCCTTTCTTTCATCCAAAAGGATGCTATCGATTGGATGGTCAACATAGTCTGAAATCTCCCAAATTCTTTCCTTCTTGAAAAAAAAAAAATCACCCATGTTAAATGAATATTATGTTAAACTGTTAACCACACATTGATTGGAAATTGCACAAAATCACTCGTAATGTCTCCAAACGAGACCCTAGCCTGGCCATGGGTTGAGATGTGGGTATCGATATCTAAATATCAAATATATCTAGTATTTGGCATAACCCGATATCAACATCATTTTATATCTTGACATTAGATTTGCCCTTTTTTAGTTCATTTGATACATATACTAATTTATATAAAGAGATCGATATCACTTGATATCAACATATCTACATATCAGTACCAAACAGGACCTAAGCATCTTTCAGTGAGAACAATGCCAACAAGGTTCAGGTATGTCATGCACTCTATATGAAGCTCACACATTCAAATATTGGAAGATTTCAAGGAAAAACATGGCAGGTAAGAAGCAAATATGAATCCAAAAATGCATTTGGAATGACTAAAAGATGATTAAACAATCAAATTTCTGCTCATTCTCTATTAAACCCTTATTTTCCACAGCCTGCAGCTATCCTTCCTCATGGCTTCCTCAGTCGAAGAACTCCGTTTTTCGACACTCTCCATCCCCATCTCCATCAAACATGTGCACACAGTTACACCATCAGGTGACATCCCTGCTAAGCCAGGCGACGTTCTTTACCTCTCAAATCTCGACGACATGATAGGCTCCCGAGTTTTCACTCCAACCGTCTACTTCTACCCTCCAAGCCTTGCATCAGCTCCTCCGAAACAGCTCTCCGAAACAATCAGCAATGCCCTTTCTCAAGTTCTAGTCCCCTACTACCCTTTCTCGGGGCGGCTTAGAGAGACCGGGAATGCGAAGCTGGAGCTGTATTTCGGTCCGGATCAAGGTGTACTCTTCGTTGAGGCATCGTCTACTGCAGCCTTAGCTGATCTCGGGGACCTATCGGTCCCTAACCCGGGATGGTCCTCTTTGATCTATCACTTCGCCAATGAGGAGCCCTACAAAGTGGTTGACATGCCACTCGTGATAGCTCAGCTGACCTACTTCAGCTGCGGCGGCTTTAGCCTTGGCCTTCGCCTTTGCCACTGCCTCTGTGACGGTCTAGGAGCGATGCAATTCCTCGCTGCCTGGGCTGCCACAGCCAAAACAGGCACCCTACTCGCGTCCCCCAAGCCTTGTTGGGACCGACAGTTCTTCCTCCCACGCAACCCTCCATCCATCAGCTATCCTCATAGCGAGTTTATGAGCGTAGAGGACACCTCTACGCTCACAATCTCGCTATGGAAGGACAAGCCGGTGCAACTGTGCTATCGCGTTAATAGGGCTTTTCAGTGCAAGCTAAAAGCCTTAGCTCAGCCACAAGAAAAGGATGGTAGTTGTAGTGGCTTTGATGCCCTAGCGGCTCATGTTTGGCGGTCTTGGGTTAGGGCTCTCGACGTTAAGCCTCTAGGGTTTGAGTTGCGGATGACGTTCCCTGTGAATATGCGAGGAATGCTGAAGAATCCGAGGCTGAAAGAAGGCTTCTATGGCAATGCAATATGTGTTGCTTGTGTGACAAGTACAGTGGAGGATCTCATAAGCAAGCCCTTGTCTTGGACTGCTGGCTTGGTTCACCGAGCAAGGCTGGGTGTTTCCGAGGAGTACTTGAGGTCTACGGTGGATTATGTGCAGCACAAGAGGCCCAAGGTGCTCGAGTTCGGAGGCAAGTTGACAATCACACAATGGACAAGATTCTCCATGTATGAGTCCGCGGATTTCGGGCAAGGCAGGCCAGCTTACGCGGGTCCTATAGACTTGACGCCGACTCCACAGGTTTGTGTGTGCATTCCGGAAGGAAGGGCTGATTCGGATGCGAAGATTTTGGTGTGCATTTGTTTGCCTGAATGGGCTACTGTTGAGTTCAAGAGGCTCTTCTGTCTAATGGAGAGTTAGCTATTGATTCAAACAACTCACTTGTGTCTTTCTCTTCCATGATAAATGCATTATGTTTGGATTAGAAAGCTAACACAAAATCAAGCAATTCTATGTTGAATTTCTAAGCTAACACAAAATCAAAATCAAGTAATTCTATGTTGGGTTGTTATACGATCGAGCCGAGTAGCTAGAGCTTGGCTTGGGACCGACTTGAGCTCGTTCATTTGCTAAACGAGTCAAATATGAACAAATTTTTATGCTCGATTCAAATGAGGCTCGCTTGAATCGAGCTCAAATATCTCAGATATTTGAGTAGAATTTACAAATTTTGTAAAATTTACAAATTTTCCTCTTGGTTACTATGTTATGATTGAGTAGAGCTGGTGTAGGTTCAAATAAAATTCGAGTCGAGCTTATTCATTTATTAAACAAGAAAAAGAGCCAAATATGAACACATTTTAAAGCTCAACTCGTTTACTCGTTTTAAACGAGGAATAAACACTCGCTCGTTTGGCTCGAATATGTCTCTATGTACCACGATTTAGGGTTGTTTCGGTAGGTGGGTCTAGCCGAGTTCAATGAAGTGACTCTTAATGGGCAGGTGCCTTGCCGTGAAAGCCCAACTACATGTAATGGGCTAGTTTGGACCAAAATCATTTTAATGGGCTTAACTAATGATGTAAAGGAAGTACTAATAAATGATCCAATTTACATTTCATGAGCAAACACATGCGGTGCCCAATTTGTCTCTAAACATCAATCTCATTATAATAAATAATGAATTATCAATCCCTAGTTATTTAGTGAGGTGAAACATGAGTTTGAATCTTAAGCAAATTCAGTGGTCTATAAATAAAGAATAATTTATTTAATTTCAAAATCTATTACACAGTAGTAATTTTAGGTAATGACATTCAAATTTCAATAAATTGATCAATGATAGTATAAAAGTTGTTGGTAATTAAGGGTGTTTTATTTTGTCAAATCAGAGTTAGTAAAGTTGGGATTTGTTTTTATGTCATTATCATCAATAACTTTTCTCATCAGTAAACTCTGCAATTGTGTTAGGGGATTAACTTGAATAAATTAAATCAAGATTACCAAAACTTTAATTATTAGACCTTCAACTCCAAACGGCGGGGCCGGGCCTAACTCAAACACCTAAATTTAGAACTAATTTTGGGTGTTTATGGCTGCAAAATGGTCGGCAGAAATTTTTCAAAATCAACTAGTTGCTTTTGAAAACCCTTTGTTTTTTTAATTAGGTAATAATTCGAGAATCAGACAAACCTAGCTCATCGAGAGATCGAAAAAGTCGGCAGACGGTGTACCGTCAAATATACAACCTAACATAAAATAAAAACGGCGCAATACAAAAAGTGGCAACCAAACTGCCCAGCCGAACAGGCGAGACTAATCCAAAACAGCATGGGACAATGTAGATTAAATCTGGAGCCAAGCGTCACCAAACACTGATACCGCTGGATTGGATTTGTGGTTTTAAAATTAATTATAGATTATGGTCGTGTTTCAAGTTGAAAAAAATAGTTTTCTGTCTTTTGTGAGTTTTCTATTGTGTTCATGGATACACATTAAAAAAAAACATTTATACATTTACAAATGAATGTCTTGCGAGGATTCTGGCAGCACCCATGGGAGATCGAGATGACGATTGCGGATGCCCTTGGTCTTTGTCGATCGTTCGAGAGTGTCGCCTTTGCGCATGTCTTCAGGGAAGAAAATCGGGTGGCAGATCGATTGACGCATCTGGGCTTATCCTCGTGTTTCGTCGCTGATTGTGTTCCTGCTGAGATCGCAGATCTCGTCTATTTGGACGCTATGGGTGGTAGGTTAACCGCGGTTGACCTTCTCCCAATCCTGGCCTTGTTGTATATAAAAAAAAGCATTAATGGTTTTATTTTTTTGGTTGAAAGCATTAATGGTCAATTATTTTGTTAAAAAAACGTATCCAAGTCAATTTTTCATATAAGAATCAAGTATTTTATTAGATTTATATAGTTGCATGCATTGGTTGTCATTAATTAATGTATGGAGTACTATACAGTAGCATTTATAGAAGCAACAATTTATAGTTTGCAATCAAATCAAATCGGTTGGGGTGAATGGTGTCATGGTAATGAGTTATGTTATGGGCCTTATGGCCTCAACACATTCCCTTAGATATGGTTGACCGTTCATTAATTAACACTTCCTCCCAGAATTGGTAAATAAACCCGTCATCCGGGCTTCGAATCGGAGACCTTTAGATATCCGCAAATCCTTTTCGATTGAGCCATTTTGAAATGGTTAAAGACATTTGATTTTGTGCACGTAGTTTTTATAGTTAAAAACTACTTTATAATTTTTTAATTAATTGTTTTATATATTTAGTTTTTAGTTCATTAAACTACATGTACAAATGTCAAATGTCTTATATTTACAATCGGGATGAGTATTATTTAGAAGGATAAAAAAATATGTTTTAATATTTTGTGTATATATATATATATATATATTATGTTAATTGTAAATGATATATTTTACCGAATAGATAGAGTACAAATATAATAACATAAAAATTCATTTAGATCGATGATTTGATGCACCTTCACAATATTATTTATGTCGATGTTGGATTTCTGTTATCCCGCATGGTAAATATTGAGATGTTTCTTGTATGGACCCATACACGACCTTCCTCCAACTTGCTATCCCACTAGACTCAGCCGAGTTTAATATATATGGTATCAGAGTCGAGTTCGACTAGTTTCGGTTTGGACTTCGAATTATTGGGGTTGCTACATTTGTGACATGTTGCAACCATTGAATCGGTTTTCAATGCAACTTGTTGGCTAAAGCAACTGTAATTGAGCGAGCGTGGTAGATTATGGATTATCCTATCCCACATTGTAAATATTGAGATGTCTTGAACAACATACAAGCTTGGCAAGCTAATCCTCTCATTGACAACTGATTTTGAGATGAAACCCGTTGGATTTATATGTTGTTCGTGTCTTCCGTATATGAATATGCACTTGACATTCCTCCAGCTTATCTTAACTCCACTGGACCACTTGAATAAGTCGAGCAACTTCAAAATCAATTTATCGAGTAAATTTATGAATACAAACCGAGCTTTTTTCAAATCAAATTCGAGCTAACTTAATCGACTCATGTTCCAACCCTAATATTAACATTGACGAACGGTGTGGTGTAAAAGCCGGCCAAACAAATCGGTGACCAAATGCCTATGGCTTAGGGCTAATTTTATTAGTAGCCTTTCGGTGCCATTGGTTGCTCCTTAATTGAATCGGTATGGACGATCTTTAAAGTGTAATTGTGACCCATCGCCCTGCAATATTAATTGTGACATTTAACATGTGCCTCCAACCATTTTCGTCCTCTTTGTTATTCCTAAGCACTCATGTAGTCATGTCATTATCTATAAGCTATATAGTTTCAAGTACTTAGAAGACTTTATGAATCCATTCTAGCTTTAATATGTTGTAATGTATCTATATTTTTTTGTGTTTTACTTTATGGTAGTCAAGAATTATAATGACAACGTACCTTAGATTATCTTTGGTGATGATTATGGAGAAAACTCATAAAAAGATTGATATAAATTATCTGAATTACAATTAGATTGAACAATAAAATGTGAGTTGCTTGATTGGTTTCCCTATAGAAATTAGATTTCACTCTTTGGAGAGCTCCAACTTCTATCAATTGGATACATATGACTTCAAGATTTTTAATAATATCATCAATCATCAATCTATGATTTATCTAAATGTATTGGTATATATGCATGTAGCAAATAAGGGTGTATGTACATATTCAGCTCTCCAAACAAGGTTCAACTCTTAATTAAATTGAGGTTCAACTAGCTCTCCAAATAGAGGTTTATGCAGTTTGTGTTGGAATGCGCGACCATCTATCTCTAGAGGATTCTGACAAGTCATCATTGAAGGGGACAATTTGGAAGTTATAAAGGCAATTAGAGACAGCGGTAATGTCAAGTAGAAAATTATGCGTCATGTGGAGAAGATCAACATACTCTCAAATCTTTTCGATCATATTCAATTCAGACATTGTTATAGAGAATTAAGCAAATAAGGTAGCGGATGATATCTCTAAAAGTAGGGGAAATAGTAATTTTGTCCACACTCTCTTTTAAGAGGGATATCTGTAACATCATTCAGCTGGATGCAGATCAAGGAGGTGTCTTGCATTTTTAGCAAAACCTTCCTATTGTTTGCCTACTGTCAATAAAAAAAAAGGGTATATACATATATTCGGGTAAACTAAAACGAAAAGTTAGAATGGAATAAAGATGATTCGACTAACCCAATTTAGAACCAGACTAAATAAAATTGGAATTTTTCCGCCCAGGCTAAACCAAAACCGGAATCCATTTTCCTTTTATATCCAAGAGTATTTTTTTTAAATATATATATTTATATATTATTTATTTCTCCAACTAAGTGATAATTTTTTTAATTAATTATTTTCAAGCAATATTAAAAATAAGTATTCACCCCTAATCAATTTCAGCCTTAATTTACAAGCTAAAAATAAATAGCTTACCAACTTAAAACTAAAACCTCAATAGAAAACCAAACAAAAAATTCTAGGCCTATCTATACTTCATATATCGAACTAGACATATGCCATTGATAAATATATAAAAATGAGTTTACTTAATATTTTTAACTTGTTAATTTATTGAATGGTTTATGAAGCTATTAGAGTTTTCGTGCCCCCTTTGATTTTTAGGCTCCTTGAAGAATCTAGATATTGTACGTTAAAACAAATTCAAGTGTTTGGACACTAATTGTTTAATTAATTAATTGTTTGATACGTGTACTTCAGTTTTCAACTTAAGTAGGTTAAGAGGAAACATGCCGCCCAATATTTTGCCTAATTCAAACACATAGCTGGATAGATTGCAATCCTTTTATAAATAACTATTTTTAAAAAAATAAAAAAATTGGAGGGCTATATATGGCTAAATTATTTAATATTTAAATATTAATAATAAATGGTACGTTTGACCTCTTAAAACATAGCTTAATCCAAAACTATGTAAAAGTATTGAGTTTTGGATATGATATAAATTTTAAATCAAAGTGAAAAGGACTTTATAAGAAAAACAGATCAAATCTTTTATATGTGTAAGGTTATATTAGGAAAAATAATGAGTAATAATGTCAATAAATTTATAAAGAATCCTAAGTTGAAAATTACATTTGGATCAAACCCATTGTTGACCTGATCCATTTGCATAAAATATATATAGATTTCAAAAAGCCCTATTTATTTTCATATAATTAGTTCTCATTTTACTGTGGATTAACCAACATACCGTTAGTAAACTACACTTTCGTGTTCTTATATATTATCGTTCCGGCTATATACACCGCAAATCATGCACGTCCTTAAGGACGTGCAATATTAGACACAAGGCTTGCACGTCCTTAAGGACGTGCAGTATTAACCTTGTGATTTGCGGTGTATATAACAACACCAATATAGTTATTCTTGAATCTTTCCTATCTATTTTAACATTGTGAACCCACGCAATTACGAAACTTCGATCCTTTGCTTCAAAATCTATTGCTAAATTGCAGAAGAAACGGAAATTGATTAAGAAATTAAACACCCTTATATTTTTACCTAACAATGTATAGACTGCACGTAATTAATTGGTAAAAGTCAATGAATTATGTATGCTTAAGAGTTAAGATGATAAACATCTCTATATTTGATTTAGAAATAGACAAAACAAAAATAATTAAATAACAACATTGCCTGGTCATGCCTTCAATTAGTAGTCAAAAGGATAAAGAAAAATATTTCTTTGTACAATGTATACCTACAAATTACAAGCGTTACTACTTAATTATCTTGATGAAACATTCAAGTCTTCCATTTCATAACACATATCTATTTCTTTACGTTATGCATGTTTATTATAAACAGGTCTATCATCTATCTGTTTTGGATTTACGATTCATTGTCTGTTTACGGTTTCATAAGTCTTTACATATACTCATAAAACGTCGACCTCTTGTAACCCTAATCTGTTCTGTCTCCCTTAATACAAAATTGGTTCTATGTCCGTGAACGTAGATAACGCATTGCCGAACCACATAAATCTCCATATCGTTATCAATTCAGAATTCAGAAACGAATTGCTCAAAAAGTGAATAAAAACATGCAGATTAAGAAGTGGTATACTGTAAAATATAAATTATAACAATATAGCAGAAAACGGTGTGAATACAGTTATAATATGCGTTATTACATTTGATTTTAATTGATCAGTTTTTAATTTTTAGCTCAACAAACACCAACCTACCAACATACATCTTAACTTCTTCCAGCAAAAACAAACCCAAAAAAAACGGGTATTATATATAGAAATTGACTTTATTTTTACATACGAAGTGATTTTTTGAATAAATTGATTGTCAATTTGACATCATCACAATTCACATACATGCATGTATAACACTCTCCTATTTACACATCTATATCGAGGAAGTCAATTAAGCAGTGCCATACGCCCATACCTCCATAAATAAACAAGGGTGGTGTTATTTACACCCAAAATCTTTACTATTTACACTCAAATTTTAAGGTTTTTTTTTTTTATATAAATAAACTCTACGTCTTTTGAGTTATAGACATGTGATCCAAGAAAGACATGTATGTATATAAAAAATAGTTGCGCCTCTTGAGTCAAACACTTATGACTTAGGAGTGTTGTTCGAGCTAGCCGAACGAGCCGAGCTTGACATGTTCAAGCTTGTTCATTTGTTAAACGAGCTTGAGCCGAGCCGAGCCCAATTTTTAAACGAGTTTTCTTTTTTGTTCAAGCTCGACTTGTTTTAGTAAATGAACAAGCTTGAGCCGAGCTTTAAGTAATTTTACTTGGTCATAACATATTAACTTAAAGAAAACTAGTATAGTTCCCGCGCCATGGCGTGATTTTTTAAAAATAAATTTTAAAAATGAAATGTAATATTCAAAATAAATTTTAAAAATAAAATAATATAATATTATGCAATTAAATAAAATAATAGTTTAATATTTTGAAATAATTAAACCCAATTGTTATTTCAAGGTTATTTCAAAGATGAAAATCAATTGCAACAAATAAAAAGGGGAAAAAAGAAAAAAATGATTAGTTGAAGGGAAGGAAAGGTAGGAGAGGGAAAAAAAGAATAGGAAAAAGAGGATTGGTTGAATCAGCTAAATTTAACGAGAATGTGACACGTCAGCATAAGTCTTCTGATTTAAAGTATTATATAGATATATAGATATAGATATATAGATAGATTGTAATTTCAAGGTTACTTCAAATATGGAAATCAATTGCAAAAAATAAAAAGGGGAAAAAAGAAAAAAATGATTAGTTGAAGGAAAAGAAAGGTAGGAGAGGGGAAAAAAATAAATGAATAGAAAAAAGATAATTGGTTGAATCAACTAAATTTAAGGAGAATGTAACAACTAAAAACACCCATCATATATACCTCTACATAATTTAATGAATTTATGAAGCTCGGCTTATGTCAATGAGGCTATTTCATAACCTCGCCAATATCCACCGAGCTCCCTCATTAACCTCACTCAAAGGAGCCGAGGTTATTTATTTAGCTCGGCTTAAGTCAATGAGGCTTTAGACAAGATCTTCAAAATGGGTCATTATATACCTCGCAACAATGTAGACGAGTCTCCGTCGTACCCTCGTTTTTATGCACCGAGGTTACTTATTCACCTCGTCTAAACCTTTTGAGCTTCTTCATGTACCTCGTTCCTACCTGCCGAACTCCTTCCTTCGACGGTTTTTTCGAACGAAGACCAAAAATCGACATTCGATAATCCTGTAAAGCGAACGATATACCAATTCGTGTGTAGATCAATTGATATTTTGATTAATTTCATCGATTTAGGTTGTTTTCGATCAAAACAATTCATTCGACGGATTTAGGTTTCGATTCAGGAAAATAGAGTTTTGGGCCTTTTTGCATTGTGTTCGAAAAAAATGAAAAGGAGCTATGGTAATTTAGGTGAACTTACCTTGACAATATCCCTTTGTCCATCTTGTCTAAAACCCTTATGAAAAAAAATTGAGATTTTTTATATATTTACATATAGGACAGAGTGTTTTTGTTTAATATATATATTGGAGAAAATTTTTAATTTGTTATTTAATTAGGCATTTTTAATTAGTAGAAGAAAACTAAGAGAAACAAAAATTATAAAAAAAACTAAGAGAAAGTGAGACTAAATCGGTTTAAACTTTAAACCCATGACCTCAAGGTAATAAACCCCTCTTTACCAACTAAGATAATCTATAAAAAAATATAAAAAAATATTTAAAAAAAAGGGTAATAAACCCCTCTTTACCAACTAAGATAATCTATTTTTGTGATTCTTTACTTCTCTTACCCTCTTTTATCCCTAAAATTAGTATAAAAAAAATTAAAATAAAAAAATTGCATGTTTTCTTCCGGGCTAAGGGGGGCTTCGGCCACCCCAAGCTAGACATGGCCACAGGTCGGATCCTCCAGGTCAAAAGTCAGGGTTGGTCGACCCGAACTCTAACCCGGGAAAGCCACGGGTTGATGGAAGTAAGAGAAGGAGCACCAAAGACATGACCACAGGTCGGATCCTCTAGGTCAAGAGTCAGTTGTATGTCCGTCGAGCTTACAAAAGTCACAGAAAAACATATTGGCCATAGATTTTCCAACATGTATCCAAGAGGTGACCACTGATATTACAGTGATCGCAGAAGAGAGTTCCTCGACCTGTAGAAGTGCCTTTGGAAGATCCTTTACCACATCGGGGAGTCGAAGATTGTCCGCGACCAGTTGATTTGCTAGAATCCGAACTTCGTTGAGAGGAAAGAACAATGGACATATCAGTCTATACATCTAATTTGTTTCCAATCTCGCGTTGTTCTTCATCTTGAAGAATGAGTTTATAAACCTCACTTAAAGAAGGAGTCGGTTGCAACATAAGGATCTGAGCACGAGAGGAATTGTAGGAATCACATTAATTAAGACCAACAAAAAATTGAATGATCTATTGATCTTCAAGCAATTTCTGGACCAACTTAAACCTGCAGGCCTGAATTCACAAATGCGGCCCTCAATTAGCAGAGCATATTCGTCCCACGACTTCTTCAATTTGGTGAAATAGGAAGTAACAAAAAAAAAGGGAAGTAACAAACAATGAATGATGAGAAATCGAGAAAATCTCTCACTGAGTTTGAAACAGACGAGTGCGATTTGATCGAGCAAAACGAGAAGCGAGATCTTTCCAAATTAGAGCAGCAGATCAATAGTATAAGATGGATTCAACAATATCCTTTTTGACAGAGTGCAAGAGCCATGGCATTACCATGTTGTTACAGCATTCCCACTGAGCAATCACATTCGAACCTGAAGTCGGATGAGAACAGGAGCCAATGACAAAGCCGAGTTTGTTCTTGGCGAGCAAAGAGACCTCGACTGAGCGACGTCAAGGACCGTGGTTACAATTGTTTAGGAGGCTTAACTTGTAGAAAGAACGTAAGTCGGATGATCCGAGTGGTGGAGATAGAGCTCATCACTCGAATCAAGCGAAGTCATAGAGAAAGGAGGATCAACCGCCATTGAAGAGCGGAAGAAGAACTTAGACTGATACCAAGTAAGAATAGAAGAAGAACTTATGTTTTCTGTATTGTAATGAATAAATGAATTACAGAGCAAAGCTCAAGTATTTATGGAGGAAGCTTGTCTTCCTTTACACAAAAATGAATCATAACCAACTTGTAACAACTTGCAATAACAAGTGGCTAACAACTGCATTTTGTGCGGGTACAAAAATGGCTTTGAGAAAAGGTCTACGCAGAGTTATAATTGAAGGTGATTGTCTGGAAGTAGTCAAGGCCATAAATGGTGACACAAGACCTAGATGGGAAATTTGGTGGCCGATCGAGATAATCAAGAAGATGCAAGAGGATTTTGAGCACATAGAGTTCAAGCATTGCTTTCGTGGAGCTAATGGGGCAACAGATTACATAGCTAGATCTAATATCAATTGTAATATGGATAATCTCCTTTATTACGGGGATTTCTGTAACATCATCCGAAAGGATGATCAGGGTGGTGTTCTGTCTTAAGAACCACACCTTTTTTGCCTACTAAAAAAAACAAGTGGCTAACAACTTGACCTTAAGTCAATAGATTTTACACTTAATTGAAATATACCACTCCCTCATTTTTAATTATAAGTTCACAATATTAACCTTTTATTTTGTTTAATTATTAAAAAAAGTCATTATTTAATAATTTCGGTTCCCACGCTAGCAAATTAACATTTGGAGTGAATATTGGATTTGGAAAGGAACCAGAACTGTATTATTTTTTGCAAATATGTGCCTAATTTGTATATAATTTTATAATTTATAGTGTCAAATAATTTCAAAATTGAGACTTCATATTAATTATTTAAAGTCAGTTTTTCATAATTTAAATGGACATTTTTATGGCTATGATTGAAATTTAACTTAGAATAATTTGTTCTTTTTTATCTTAATCATCCAATTCGGTTATTAATTTACGGTTCTACATCAATATTTACGGGCTGATTCCTCATCTCACTATATTAATGGAATAATGGATAAGTTTGATGAAATCTGACTTTTCAAAAAAGGAATAAAAAATAAATTGAAGTGTGCTGACAAAAGTGAAAATACAAATCCTTTTTCATCTAAAACTTTTAATATTTTTTTTAATTGTTTCAGGAAAATATTGTTCGACACTTCTCGACGTGTCTTTGAAAGGGAGAATGAAAAAATGGTCAAATATTCAAAGCCATTTCAATCATCCATGACGGTATTAATAGAATGTTCCACTTCGTCAACTACTCAACTGACAACTCTTTCGGAAGTCTCCTTGAATTTTCCTATCCCGATTGTATTTCGCACAAACCATGTTTTTATTTAAAAGCTATATAAAAATATTAATTTTTTTAAAATAAAAATTAATAAAAATAGTTATTATTTTATAGAATTTTTGGCTCATCCACCCCTTATACTTATTATTTTAGAAGCAGTCTCTTTGTTAAAATTTGCGCCACGTGTCATTCCATGAGCAAAGATAAGAGGGCAGTTTTCAGTATCTCACCCACGTTCTCTCCTCAAAGGTTTGCCCTCTTTCTCCTCTCTGAGCGTCGATAAAATTAAGAAACCACTCTCTTCCTTATTCAGTCCCCACGTTTCTCCTTCTCTTGCCCTAGGCGATCTAAAACCGCTTCTTTTTCCACCTAATATTTGATCTCTCTTCCCCGTTTAACCTGCCTCCCAAGTCCTAATTATCTTCTTCCTTGTGGGGTTTCCATTGCTGGAGATGAGCGGAATCGGTCGGCGCCGGGAGGAGGGCAATTGGCGGGCGGCGGCGTAGTCGACGATGACGGGAGGCAGCACAAGGTTAATCTCTCTCTCTCTCTGGTTACTGCCGAGTTCTGGAGGCTGGCTTATTATTCTGAGGCCGAGGAGGAGTTTGAGGCATTTCCTGGCCACATCACTACCTTCTGGCTTTGGATTGCTGCTTTCACGATGAGGTACGGTGGAGCTGGTGCGGGAAAGAGCGGGAGGGCTGGGCAGGAGGGCGAGCGCGAGAGGGGACCGGCGCTTCCGTTCTGACTGAATTCAAGGTCAGGGGATGAGGAAGAGCTTGAAGTCGTCGCCCGTACCGCTGATTCTGTTTCCGACTCCGATGTTGAAGACGATGTCCCTGCCGCCGGAGATGGTGACACTGATGATGATGAGATGGTAATTTCTTCTCAATTCCTCCTCCTTTCCACTCCCAACACTGATTTTGGAGAGGATTTTGTTTTTTCTTTAATTTCGTCCCAATTTGGTCCCAATCCGTTTTCATTGATCGATTAGGGTTTTTGACGCCAAGAAACGCTCAGCCGGTGCGCCTCCTGCTGCTGCTGGGTTGTTGGCCAGCGCGAGGAGGTACGGTGGAGCCGGTGCGAGAGAGAGCGGGAGGGCTGGGTAGGAGGGCAACCGCGAGAGGGGACCGGCGCTCCCGTTCTGACCAAATTCAAGGTCAGGGGATGAGGAGGAGCTCGAAGCCGTCGCCCGTACCGCTGATTTTGTTTCCGACTCCGATGCCGAAGACGATGTCCCTGCCGCCGGAGATGGTGACACTGATGATGATGACGAGGAGGTAATTGCTTCTCAATTCCTCCTTCTTTCCACTCCCAACGCTTACACCCTATTAGGTTTTTGTTTCATGTTCATTGCTTGATTAGAGCTGAACCTTTATCTTGCAAAATCAAACAGATTATCAAACATTCATACGGTTATTTGAATTAGAAATGGAATGGCTTTGTCGGTATATAAACAGGATTATATTAGTTGCATATATAATTAATGTCAATTTGTTCTACTTTATTTGTTCTAATTCGTCATCTAAGCTTCAGATTGTATGCAACTTACAAGGTAGTTGGAAAATCTTAGTAATTCTTTGAATGAAAATTATAAGTTGGGTATGTTTCATTACTTTCTTGCTAAGTCCATAATCTGTTTTCATTTTTGCAGGGTGTCCTTTCTGCTGGGCAGCAAATAGCACTGAATTGGGATGTTTCATTCCTTTCTTGCTCCGCTAGATTGCTCATTAAGTATTTGCATATCAAGCACTTGCTACACTTTGTATGTTTCATTTCTTTCTCGTTGTTTCATTCCTGTTCTTAGGATCAGTTGATTGAGGAAATAGGGATCCATGGATAGGAAAATAACATGATCACTCTTTCTATGTTTCATTCCTTTAAGCTATATTTGTTTTCCTATTTTATCTTGATGCTTCTTCTGAGTTGATTGAAAAGGACAAGGCAAATTTGACTATCTACCACTTATTTATAATCTGTTTTGTTTGACATAAAAAAAAAAGCATGCACTTCTAATTAGGTTTCACCCTGCTGATGATGACGTGGAGGTAATTGCTTCTCAATTCCTCTTTCTTTTCACTCCCAAGTCCCAACGCTTACACCCTATTAGGTTTTTATTTGATGTTTATTGCTTGATTAGAGTTAAACCTTTATCTTGCAAAATCAACATTACTTCTTTTCCATTTAACAACATTACTTCTAATCATTCCAGTAGATTGCTTCCATCTAATATTCTATTGTTATGAATTTTGATATGCAGGAACTTGGTACTGATGTGAACCTTTATGCCTTGGTTTTTGAGGAATCTGTTTTGAATGATGCAATAAGCTATTATTAGTTTTATTATCTATATCTTTGATATATGTCGAATGCATCCCCTTCTAACTCATTCTCAATGTTTGATGGCCTCCTATTTTTGTGTTTCCCAAATGGAAGGTTGCGATTTCCTTGTACAGGTGCGCAAGTAACATTGGTCTGCTATAACCTTGCTATTTCCTTCTGAATGTTCTAGAATGATTGCCTAAAAAATGCATGCACCACAAGGTATTAAGATAACACTAAATATTTTTCTCAGGACAATGTCATCGTTGAATGGTCGTGTATCGTTTGGACATAATATTTTCATGTTCATCCTTGGGTTTCTTGAGACTTTCATTGGCTCTTTATCTGCAGGTTAAGTTTCTCAAATCTGCTCTTCGTACTGGAACTTTGCCCTTGCTTTACATCTTAAACTATATTACACACACCAAGATAGATGCTTTTGGTTAGGTTGCTCTAAGGCTGCATGGCTTGGCCATGGGCATATGACGTCTTTTGTGCATGCCCTTTTTTACCCCCACGGCACGCATCGTGTAGACTGTAGATGTCTTTTACATTTAGAGAAAAAAGATGAAGAAGATGATTCTTATTCTGTATTTTTGTTTGGTAGGTGAAATTTGACATTCTAAATGCATGTAGCCATGTAGGTGATTGTGGTTAGCATTTTACTCATTCCTTTTGGTTATAATTCATTTCTTTCCTCAATGTTTTTTCAAAAAAAAAAATCGAAGTTGGATGCATTTCCTTCGTATGTTTGAGGGATAGGTTACTCCTGTTCTCAAAAGAGAAGCAACACATTTATGCTCTATCAAGATTCAGGAGCTTTTACCATTCCATTTATCTAATTCTAGCTAAACTGAATAATGATTTTGAGGGCAATATGTCTCTTTTTTAAGTAGAAAAGGACAAGGCAAATTTGACTATCTACCACTTATTTATAATCTGTTTTTTTTTACATAAAAAAAAACATGCACTTCTAATTAGGTTTCACCCTGCTGATGATGACGTGGAGGTAATTGCTTCTCAATTCCTCTTTCTTTTCACTCCCAATGCTTACACCCTATTAGGTTTTTATTTGATGTTTACTGCTTGATTAGAGTTGAACCTTTATCTTGCAAAATCAAACAGATTATAAATCATTCATACGGTTATTTGAATTAGAAATGGAATGGCCTTGTCAGGATATAAACGCCTTTAATTTAGTTCATTGTTTTCGGCATGATAAAGAAATCATAAAATGTCTTTGTTCTTTTGTTCTCTTCTCATAATGGCAATCTGATTTCTAAGGAATAGATTTATGCTTAGTTACATCCTTGCTAAAAGAGCATTGAACACTATAGCCACAGGATTGCTGGTCTCATTTTAATGTGCTATTTTTTACACTTTACATTTAGGGTCTGAATGAGATCAATCCTAGAGCTAGAGGAAAGCCATGTATTTGCTCTTGCTGTCTGTTTTGTTAGCATCATACAAGTGCTTTCTTTTTAATTGAATTTGGCATCTCTCAATACATTTCAGTTTAGCACACTGTTGACCATCAGCTTTAGTCTTAACAAAGATGTGATGCTGCTTCTCCATTAGCCGTCAATAAAACAACAATCAAGAAGGATTACGGAGGAGGTTAAAACAATTTCCTAGTGCGAAGCCGACAACCCAAAACGAAGGATGTATGAAGTCTGGCAATGTGGTAGCTGAAGAGTAAATCTTCTTCATCTTTCACGTCATTTAGGAGTAAATACTAATAGCATCTGATGCCCTGTACTAATAGCATCCGATGCCTTGATCCATATTCAAGTTAGATGTAGTTCAGTATATTATGGTATGAAATATTCAAAGTTTAGGGGATTTAGGGAATAAAGGCTTTTTAATGCAAAGTTTAGGGGATTCAGTATATATATTATGGTATGGAAAACTTTTGGTGGGATGAAGGCTCTTGGTATCCGGTGACTTTTTCTTGAATCAGCTCTGAAAACCCTGGAATACCAAAAAAAAATGATTGTAGACCCCAAATTCAAAATAGAACAAAACTAACTAAAAATCAAATAAAATATGCATGAAATGACCTAATCTAGCATGTACGAGCATAGCTAAATATCTTTGAGGTCTCATCAGCCCTCTTACACGTGCAAAAAGTCAAACGACTTTTATTTTAAAACAGAGGGAATATATATTATATAATAAAGTATTTATAAAAATAACATAAGTATAAATATAATATAATATAATTAATATAATAATAATAATAAACTACAAAATTGGAAATGGAGGATTACTTAGTATTTTGATGGGAATGAAATGTGCTAAAAAATTGGGAATGGATGATTCCTGATAATCATTACGATTCCAAGTTTTAATCATATCAAACACTTAAATCAAGGATCATCCATTACGATTCCCAGTTTTGATTACCAGAAATGGATACCAAACAAGCCCTTAGGGGGTTGATTTGGGGCTGCACTTGTGCTGGTTTAGACGTCCATTTAAGCGGGAAAGGGAAATTTGCCCGTTAAAAATAATTCCATACTTATTTGCCCGTTAAATCAACTGTGCTTTTTGATCTATAGCTGAAATTAGGAATCTTTTAGTAAAAAGTGATGTATTTGCCCGTTAAATCATAACATTTTTGAGAAATTTGATTGGGTTCAATCATGAATTAGGTCATTTTTTACCAGGTTTATGCACATATATTCAAATCAAGAAACTGGCTGCCTCCTTTGATTTGGGGCTTGAAGTTTGGTTTGTTGAACATTTGGTTGTTTTGTTTCCGTTTTGTGTTGTGGCTTCAAGTGTGGTTTGTTTGAACATTTACAATTTCCTTATGATGTTAATGTTATTTGTCTTTTTGGGATTATATAATTTTATTTGAATGATATATTTAATTGTCTATTTGACATTGCATTTCATATGAGTGCAATGACGTTATAGGCCTGATTTGAAGTACATTATGACCATGAAAATCAGTTTTCAATATC
Source organism: Persicaria tinctoria (assembly GCA_037127255.1). Taxonomy (NCBI): domain Eukaryota; kingdom Viridiplantae; phylum Streptophyta; class Magnoliopsida; order Caryophyllales; family Polygonaceae; genus Persicaria; species Persicaria tinctoria. The sequence goes on along the minus strand of JBANSL010000016.1, from coordinate 3,944,415 downwards.
GAATAAACAAGAAGTTAATTATATAAACATATGAAAAGAAATACTCAAATGGAGGTTACCTTTGGAATATATGGACTTCATGGTAACACACAACACCTTAAAACCATCCCCAAAATGAATCTATAGTTTTTCTCCAGTTGGTTTCACAGCAAGGGTGTGAAATGTTTCATGACCATGAAAATCAGTTTTCGATATTGAATAAAAAAGAAGTTAATTATATAAACATCTGAAAAGAAATACTCAAATGGAGGTTACCTTTGGAATATATGGACTCCATGGTAACACGCAACACCTCAAAACCATCCCAAAAATGAATTTATAGTTTTACTCTAGCTGGTTTCACGACAATGGTGTGAAATATTTCATGACCAATATTTCGGACTTCACTTGTGTGGGATGTTAGTTTTGCAATCCTACTTAGTGCAGAATGGTACATCTGGGTAATTTAAATGTTATTGTGATTTGTTGCCATAACATCGTGTTTGTAACTTAACATATATATTATTGGTGAGGTTACTAGGTAACCCGAAAGGCCTAAAAGGGAGGCATTTGATATTTGATAAGTCTATGTAAATGTATTCGCTATTGGCTATACTCCGGAGAACTTACTTTCAGATGTAAGTCATCCATTCTGCTCCTATCTAAAGTCTCATTTCTATAATCCTGTAAATGATGACGAATATAAAGATGACACACAATCCTTAAGTTATAAGTGTGCAATGTGTCTTAGACTCATAGGTCATCAATCAAGAAGAAATTTTCCAATTTGAGAGATGTAACTTATTTTTTATTTAAATGTAATGGATATCATTACAAGAATTCAAATGAAATGAAATATATTCATGGTACGAGGGAGAACTAAAGTGATAACTTTCAATAAAAAATACTTACCCGTACAAGGTACGGGAAAAGTACTAGTTAAAAACTATTTCGAATAATCAAACAAAATGCATTTGAAGATGGATGGAGTATTTACAGATGTATATTCTCATCAACCAAAAAATGTTATCTTGATTGATGGGATGAAAGTCGAAGTGAATAGTAAGTTTTAGATTTAATTCGAAGTGCCATGCTTGAAGCCAAATTGTTTGTATTGAATATAACGAAAAGAGAATATGTTGGGTCTAGTTTTGTTGATGTGGAAGAGGAAGAAGGGGAAGTGAAGAGGATATGTGAGGATATTGTAAATAAGAAACACAATTTCAAGTATTTGTGATCGGTGATGCACAATGATGGAAGGATGGATGAAGATATTAACCATCAGATATATCCAATGAGGTGACATAAATGAAGGGCAACGTACATCAAGAGTTTGGCGCAACATGAAAGTGCTCTGAAAGCTAAAAGATAAATTTTATATAACGTTGGTAAGGCCTACCTTAATGTATGAGGTTGGAGGTAGAACAACCACAAAATCACAAATATATTATTACATTAACTTTGATAGGATAAGAAATGAGGTTGTCCATGATAAAGCGGGAGTGACTAGTATGAGGGATATGCTCCATCAATCGATACTTTGATGAATTATGCATATAATGAGGAAGGACCCTACTGTGTCGGTCTATAGATGCAACAATCTTGATATACAGAATGTCCAGTGTTGCAGAATGTGACTAAAGAATAGTTGAATGGATGTAAATAGACAGGACCTTATCCTTGTGAAGCTCACAGATGAGAAGAGGATATGGCGAGGAATAGGGTACGACGGAGGAGGGTTATCTAAGTTGAAGAGGGTTAATTTTTGGGCATGATAGGTTTTCGAGAATTATATCCTTTTCGTTTTTCATTTTATGATTTAATATTATTTTGTATGCTTTTAATCCTAAAATTAGTTAAAATTATGGAATTAAAAAACACACATACTCCTTCCGATAATAAATGTAAGACTTTTTAGCTAGTTTTGTGCACGTAGTTTAAGGAGTTAAAAACTTTATAAAATATTTATTTATTATTTTTTTTATAATATAATACTCCGTACTTATTAAATAAGTACTATGCGTATAAAAGTAAAAAGTCTTATATTTATGACCGGGATAAGTATTTTTTTTTTGTTTTTCCCGACATAAAAGGTTTAGACCATCTTTATCCATGGTACTCCAAGTACCATAGCTAATTTTTTAAAAGAAAAATAAAAAGAAATGTCAGAATTTTTTGTTAAACCAAGAAAATTATGTGAGGTGAGTATCATAGTAAGATACTCACTTTATTGGTTCTTCCACCTTTTATAATATTTTATTATAAAAAAATGCTATGATACTCAACTCAAATATCACAAATAAAGATGTTCTTAGGGTGTTGTTATATACACCACAAATCAAAAGGTTAAAATTACACGTCCTTAGGGACGTACAACGGTACAAGCCTTGTGACTAATTAAAATTTTAAAAAAAAAATTAACGCCTTTTAATCATGCACGTCCTAAGGACGTGCATGATTTAGAGTGTATATAGCCGAACCGAAGGTTTAAGTCACCCCATACCATTTAGCCGCACCTGTGTCATGTCAAGTGCCGATTTGTTAGACGAAATCATCACTTTTATACATTATTTCCATCACTATTAGAACATTTTGATTAGTTGATTATGTATTTTTATTTAAATAATAAATGAAACGTGAATTTATAAATGATTTTGAAATAGGAGATCTCACTGTGAGGTAGTTTGTACACCGCAGCTTGGTTGGGCCATGGATTTTCGAAAATTGAGGTGGAGATCGATCATGTCGACTCTATGTTAGCGATGGATCTTGGTTGGGCCATAGGTTCGTACCTATTCAGTACGAGGGAGATAACCATGAACCAATGGATGCCAAACTGCCTTTTAAATTTTTAATCAAGCGAACCCAAAATGACGTCGATTGATGTGTGTAGCATTCAAAACGCAAAGCTTTGAAACGTTGCATATTGCAGCAAACGGTGGAAAGATGTGAAATATGACAATTGACATTCCACATTGATTAGATAATGAATCCACGCCTTATATATAAGTTGGTGAGCTATTCCACCTAACATCAATTGGTTTTAGGATGGAACACCACTCAGCTTGTGTGCTCGGCTTGGTTAGTGCATGATGCGGTTGGACGTGCGTGATCCCCCATGTCATATGACCCACCGAAATTTAACATGGTATCAGAGCGATGCGGTCTGGGATCCTGGTCTAATGGGCTGACCGGCCTTAAGGCGGAGCTTTTTTTCCTGGTCAAAATGTATTTTTTAGTTTAAAATTCAGTTTCCAGCAATTTTAAGCTAACAAAATTAATTTATACATTCATGAAGTATTTTTTCACCTTTGTCCGACCACATTTTTTTTTTTTTGGCGGCCTTATCTTAGATCCTAACAACTTCATGGATATAATTCATATCATTTTTGTATAGATTTGATCCATTTATTTGTTTAAAAATTAATAGAAACCGATTATTTCAAATTTGAGATCATGTTTTCATACTCCTTATTTTTTTCCAATATTTTAAAATATTTTTTCCCATATATATATATATACTAGTTTAGTACCCGTACTTTTGTGCGGGGTTTTTTAAAATTAATATATTTAATATTAGAAAATGTATAATTTTTTTTCTAAATAAACTCTAAACTCTAAGTACCACTATTCACATCTAAACATTGTTAATTATTATATATTTAACGGTAAAAAAAAACTTTGAAAATTTGTAATTAAAGACAAAATTTTATCCCATTGTTGATTAATATTTGTATCTAAATGCATGTATGTAAAAATAATCATAAATTATACTCCGTAAATGAAATGTACTGTTATTTATAGTTGAAATTGTTTTTCTCTAATTTATTCTTCTTTTCTTCAAATGCATTTGTCATCTTTGAATGCATGTATCTGTCATCTTTCAATTATACTGTGGAACAATGTAAATGAACATGTATTATTTATATTTGAAAATTATTTAGGATATTTATTTATTATTGTGATTTGTTAGCTAGGTATACTTGAGATTTGTTTTTATCTCTTAGTATAAATAGTTGAGATTTGTTTTTACCGTAAATATATATTAAAAGAGATTTCATTTACAATTGCATATATTTCAAATCAAATAAGGGAGAGATGGGAATTCATATCAACAACGACAAACTACAAACATATAGATCTTAGTTTTTAGAAAAAAAGTGAGTACAAGAGAATCGATAACTGGTCGAATTGGATTACCTATAACATCTTTAACACGCATACATATTTATTTTAATGAAAAAGAATGAAGATTTTGAAAATATAGGGGAATTTTTATCCCAATAGAGGAATGAAACCCTCCACATTAAGTTAAAAGGTCATAGAAAGACATTAATAGTTTAATTTGTAAATTATAATTATAGAATAGAATTTTGTACGTTACTCACCTCGAAAACTATAGCGTTATTGAGTGGGGGTAGAAAAACACAAATTGAATTAAATCAAGTCGATTATCAAAGTTTTACTTTTACAGTACTATCCTATAAACAAACAATTGCATGCACATACTAATTAAGAGCCAATTCGAATAGATTATAAACAAATAAACAAAGTAGAAAGATAAAATGCTAAAAATTAGATCGATGACAAGATTGCAAGAAATTTAAAATAAATTAGAATGATCAAGAAAAACTTACGATGAGGAAGACACGTTGATGGAGATATGATAGAATTTATAGAATTGAAGACACAAGGGTATTTTTGTATACGAATCTTATTGAAAAGATCCAATATTTATTTTGTTAGTTGTTTAAGTTTATCCGAATTGTTATTCAAATTCAAAATTGCAATAATATCCAATTCAAACTAATTTTAATGAAATTAATAAAAAAAATTAAAAAGAAAACCAATCGGTTAAGATTTAGGGAAAAATGAATGAATTAATTAATTACGTAATTAAATAAGTATTTGATTTATAATAAAAATAAAACCAATTAGATTATTGAAGTAATTTGATTTATAATAAATAAGTAATTTGATTTTTAAAGTTATCCAAAATCATAACCGCCAAAGATTCGGCAAAATCCTATCGGCAATTAATTAACCAGTTGGCCTGATCCAAAATCATAACCACCAGGGATTCGAGAAAATCATATCGGCAAATTCTATGCTTTAATTAATACTGTAATTATCTAATTACTTAAATATATGCAATTATTTAATTAAAAAAATCCAAAAATCCTAAATAAAAAATAAAAAAATAGCTATTTTAAAGGAAAAGTCGTCACATTGCGTAAGCGACTTCTCCTTTAATATTATATTATTGATTATTGATATTGATTTAAAAATATCTATCTCAAAAGAATTTCAGTGTTGTCCCTCAGGTGTATCACAAAATTATTTTGAGTACAAATAAATCTTAAAAAAATATATCATGAATTTTCATAATAAATTTTCATAAATATATCAATATAAGTGTATAAAATCTTTAAAAAAATTTAATATTTATTTAAATCCGGAATAATTTTGTGATACGTCGAAGGGAGCGTTGTATGGGTGGGAGGATGCTCGTACCACACGCCACAACGTTTACTCGACCCATATAAAGATTACTCCGCATTCCGCAATCAACAATCTGGTAACAAAATCTGTATAACGTGTATAAAAAATGATTTAAAATTAGCACGAAAATGGTTGGAGATACAGTAGTCAAAAGGTCAAGACCAGGGGCATAAACGGAACATTTAAAAATACTGATGCCTCTCCGAGTAAGTCCAAAAAAGTTAGGGGACCTAAAAAAAAATACTCTTCCCTACAGTAAAATTGATTGGGAAGGTGCACCGGTGGTGGTGGTGGCCGGTTGCGTACTATAAAAAGGGACACTCCTCCATTTATCTTTTTCGCCATATCTCCCTTTTTTAAATTCGCTCTCGCTGGTTACAACGAAAACCCTCACGTCTCCGAAAATCGAAATAAAATAATTATTTAATTTCGAAAAAGGAAAAAAAGGGAAATACACATTTTGAAGTTTCAGCACATCCAAGCCAGCCAGGCAAGCCCTAAGAACCAGAGGGAGAACAATCGAGAGAGAGAGAGAGAGAAAAAGGTGTTTGGCGATCACAGGAATGACCGAATCTCTCGCTTGAATCTGACCAACTGATACTTTTACCTTCTTCGGATTTGATTCCGGTCTTTCGCTCCTCCTCCGACGCTCAGGTGAGTTTGTCGTTTCGCTTTGATCTGTTGTGTGTGTTTGTGGCTTCTTCTTTTCTTCTCGTTTTTCGGTTTTTGATGCACGCGGTTGTTGTGTGTGGAGGATGAATATGAATGTGGAAGAGTTTGATGTGCGGTGGATGGGATATGTTGCTGTTGTTTGTTTTGCTGAGTGTTTGGAGCCAGATCTGCGAGTTTGCATTTCCAGAAATGTGTTTTTCTATTTTGAAAATTTCCTCCTCGCTTATGGTGTTTCGTTTTCGCTCTGTTCTGTTTGTTGTCAGTTCCCCATCTTTGGCCGATTTTTCCTTTTTTCTTTCTTTCAATTCTATCGGAAATCGTTAGTGGATCGTGTTCTTCTTTCTTTTACAGCCTGGTGAATTGTTGGCAAGTTCTATCCCGTACAGAATTTGACGTGTGTATTAGCGTGAGGCTTATGTTTTTGTTCTGATTCTTCTCGCACTGGGTGAGAGCTACTGTTCTTCATTCCTTTTCCTGGCGTGAAATATGCCGATTCCGGAAGATAGTATTTTTAATTGTCAAATTTGTTTAGAATTTGCGGTTTCGTGCCCTTCCTAACAAGCTCCTTTCATTTCCCCTCCCCAAATTTTAGGTTTCTTGTGGTTTTAGAATTACACGAGGCGTTTGAAATTTTATTTTTTAAGTAGATGTTTATTTTCCATGACTCTATCTTAGTTGTTTTCCTATCTGAGAGTTTAATATTTGGGTTGAATTCAGGTTCATTGAGGCTGATAATGCTGTCCAGAGAACAAATCCTGTGATCACAGTGATTTGGCTTATCTAGTGGTGATATTATTGTTGATTTTTACACTTTCTGCTGAAGGGGGTTCTTCATAAGCTTTCTGCTGCTGGTAATTTTGTGATCTTTTACGATGGTTGCCGCGGCTGCAACTTCTGCATTCCTTCCTGTTGTACCTTTGGATTCGGGTTCTAAGAAGCTAGGAGGAGGGAAGCCATCTAACTTGGATGGAGGATGTGGTATGTCATCCAAGTCATCTTCGTCTAACCGGTTACAGGTCAAAGCCAATGCACGGGCACCTCCTAAGGTTAATGGCACTTCTGTTGGTCTGTCATCTGCAATGGATTGTGTGAAGACTGACGAGGAATACTTGTCACCTCCCCCCAGGACCTTCATCAATCAACTACCTGATTGGAGTATGCTGCTTGCTGCAATCACAACCATATTTTTGGCTGCGGAAAAGCAATGGATGATGCTTGATTGGAAGCCTAAACGTCCTGACATGCTCATTGACATTGACCCATTTGGTTTGGGTAGAATTGTGCAAGATGGTTTTGTCTTCCGACAGAATTTCTCCATAAGGTCGTATGAAATAGGTGCGGATAAGACAGCATCTATAGATACTTTAATGAATCATCTACAGGTATGGTTGAAATTTGGCATTTGGTTCAGATGAAATGGATGCTTGCATGTGATGACAGTCTTGCTATAACTTGAAAATGCTGTTGCAGGAAACAGCACTCAACCATGTTAAGACTGCAGGACTCCTGGGTGATGGCTTTGGCTCTACTCCAGAGATGTATAAAAAGAACTTGATATGGGTGGTAACTCGGATGCAAGTTCTTGTGGATCGCTATCCAACATGGTAGGCTTACCTTTTACTTGGATTGATACCACCCAAAGTACAGGGTTGACTGTGTATGATATGCTGCCATGTAAAGAAGATATTGCCAGGAACTCAGATATTGCAGAATAGACTAATGGACTATAGGAATTCTTTAAATTTTATGAATTTGCAGAATTATTGCCATCAAATGAATCAATGAAATTTTCTTGCAATTGTTTTTAGGGGAGATGTTGTTCAAGTGGATACTTGGGTTAGTTCATCTGGAAAAAATGGTATGCGGCGTGACTGGCTTGTCCGCGACTGCAAAACCGGTGAAACTCTGACAAGAGCATCAAGGTCAGCACTCAGCAGTCTGTCTTACTCTTTTGCACCTTCTTTTGACCTTCTCATATATTTCTTGCTCTCAACTTGGAGATTTATGAAGGGATATCTTTCTCATGGAAAATCTATTCTTGTTTTGTATCTCACATAAATTAGGTGATCTGTCTATCTAGCCTTATCAAATCCTTAATTTGTATAACTTATACTTGAGAAATTTATAGTTGTGATTCTTCATGGTGCAGTGTGTGGGTGATGATGAATAAACACACTCGAAAGTTATCTAAAATGCCAGATGAGGTCCGTGCAGAGATTGGACCTTACTTTGTGGATGCGCCTCCTGTTGTAGATGAGGATGGGAGGAAGCTGCCAAAACTCGACGACAATTCTGCTGAATATGTCAGGGGTGGATTAACTGTAAGGCTGATCTTTATGAATTGGTATCCAGTAGTGATGATCAGTTTTTGACGACTTTGATCGTATTGTTGACATCTAATAACTGGTTCTTGAATTTGCTTTTAAATTGTGCAGCCTCGATGGACTGACTTGGATGTTAATCAGCATGTTAACAATGTCAAGTACATTGGTTGGATCCTTGAGGTAATCTTAACTATATGCTCAGTTCATTTAGCATCTAAGTTTATATCTTGATATCTGTTATCTTACAGCTGTTTCATGAATTGGAATATTTTTCATGACATTACTGTTTGTTATCAGGCTAAAACTTCATCCATTTTTGCTGCATTGATTTCCATTATCATGCATATATTTGTCATGTCCTACTTGTTTCTTCACTTGGATTGTCCTCTTTTCTTTTCCAATAGCGTAAACCAATCACAAGCATTTTCAGTAGATATACCTATCTCCTTTAAGATCACAACAAAACCATTCTGCCATTCTCGGATCACCAGATTCTCATAACCTAACATATCGGTTTTCTTCAGAGCGCACCCCAGCCAATAGTGGAGAACCACGTGCTCTCAGGAATGACCGTTGAGTACAGGAGGGAGTGTGGAAAAGACAGTGTCCTGCAGTCTCTCACATCCATCGCAGGCACTGATCTCGGCAGCTTGCTGGGCTCAGGCCACGTCGAGTGCCGGCACGTGCTCCGGCTCGAGGAAGGAGCTGAGGTGCTCCGTGCCAGGACCGAGTGGCGACCGAAGCGCCCGACAAACTTCGGAGAGTTGGGCCACACTCCAGCTGGGAATGCCTAGAGCTTCATCACTATCACCCCCCTTTGCATTCTCTCTTGTGCAGGATCAAATCTGTCATTTTATCAATATGATGATTTCATTATATGCCTTTTTTTCTTCTTCTTGCCCTTGATTTTTTTTTTTACCTCCCCTCCCCTCCCAAATACGTTCGTTATTTGTTCCCAAAAAAAGCAGGATGAAGTTGTAATACTGCACTGTAATTAGCTTTTAATGTGTAATTTTCCACCTTTATTCCTGGATGATGAATCAGAACGGTAGGCCTCTCCTCCTTTTGCTGAAAAAAGATAGCTGGTATGATAGGGTTCCAGCTTTAGTGGTCACATGGATACAGCTATGCAATTTATTGTCCTTTTTGTCGAACAAACGTTACCCAAATTATTATCATGCAATTTTGTGTCTCAATTTTTTTTTTATGAAAAAAAAAAATTGGTTAAACCATTTGTGGCCTGTCTCCAAATGGTACTTTGTTTGGCATGATGTACTAATTTACAATAAGAAGTCGAAAATGAGCTGAAAAAGAACTATGAATGCGGAAATACAGTTCAGGATATGAGAGATAAAGGGAAGACATTCTCAAGTTTGATTTACTTCTCAAAACATAATCATTTGTAGACTTGTAGTAGGAATGCTCTCAAAACTCGATTGAGTTAGCATGCCTATTAATCCAAAGGGTTACAATACAACCCTAAAATATACACCGTTAAAATAACTCCATATAAAATTGGTTAAATTTAACCACCCAATTTTAAATAAATGGTTTAGAAAATAAAAAAATGTAGAAAAAAACTTGTGCTTTGTCCTTTCTATCTCCTTTACCCCTTGTTGAGTTGAGTTGAGTTGTGGTAATTTCAGGGTGAAAGGTAATTTTCTTCTCATAATGGGATAAGGCGAAACCGAGTTTTATGAAATAGGTGATCTTCATCCCCCATTTTGCAGGTGGTTTGCACTAATTTTGCCGAAGATTAAGCGAAGCAAATCATTTTCAATAATCCATTGAACCTCCCACAAATCTCTTCCATTGCCATGTGCTCCACGTGGGACCAAATGATGGGGTGTGTTTGGATACACTAACCAGCTAAAAAGACGCAAATAAGGGATTAAATACTTGAACAACCAAATTAATTGAGGATAAGGGATTCAAAAGAAGATTCCAAAAGCTACTGTTGTTGGAGATTTGGGGTCCAATCCATTGCTTTCTAATCATCTATCTCTCCATTTTATTTTATCTCTCAAATCATTAGTTTCAAATATATTAACCTACGTAGTACGAAGTATAATTTACATACTTAGTGCCGTCAAATCTCTAATAACTAATAAGGTTATTATTTTCTAAAACTGCACTTTTCGTAAATTTGGAAAACATGTTCCGATTTAAAAATGCCATAAATTAGTGGAAAAAATATCACCGATTCCAACTCATAAATCTCACATGGAGCAAGACAATTTCTGAGAATGTGAATTCTTGGATTGTTTTTAATCCAAAAGTATTAAACAGTCCAAAAACGAACATTAGGCTTGTTTGACCCGGTTCATGAAATTTTATAATTAACGAAAAATACAGCACCAACAAAACGTATACCCACAGGGCTAACTTAGGAATCTACTACAGGGCTGTAGTGAGCCTTACTCACTACAGGGCTAACTTAGGAATCTACTAATTAGGCCTATGGTCCAAACTCAGCTTGTAAATATTTTCTTCCCATTTTAATATATTTACCTTTAAAATCAAAAAAAAAAAAATGTATACCCACATTAGAAAAACCCTTTAAAAAAAAAAAACTTTCATTTGATTTGAGAATAAGTTAAAAGCGGTGCTATGATATTCTGATGTGTATGTACACTAGACAGTGACCCTTGCATAGATGATGGATGCCAGACAAAGAGCACATGGGTCAGGTTTTAAGCTTGAGTACATGTTATGTTACATCTAAAGTCACAATTGCACTGCTTTTTGGTTCTACCTACTTAAAACAACCAGCCAAACATTAAACTAGCATGACCATATCGTTTCAAACTCACCTCTTGGTCAAGGTAAAAGGAGCTAAGCAAGCATGACAAAAACGTTCAGTTGATGACCAAAAAAATGCTACGGTAAGTGGAATGAATCTGCCATTACAACACAATCTTTCAATGACACTCTAGAAAATGACAATAACATTCAAGAAATAACCCAAGTCCTCAACTACGGCAAGTGCCTTATTGGATCTTACTCTGATGGGCTACTCTTGTTTATGGGCCTGGCCTTCAATTTTGGGCTTCTACAAAATGGGCAGGTCACTCAACTTCAACATGACAAAGTGGCAAACTAACTGACAGTCACAGCATATACAAATCCACATGTTTGCATTTTGCAAGACACTATCCAAGAAGGTAAAGTCCAGAAAAACTACCTCTGTGCCAGAGTTTTTGTACTATGAACAAATGAACAAACTGAATTTGGAGTAACATCTGCATCATTCATTCAGCTATTGCGGTTCTCATATTTGCGTTGTTTCCGAAAATGGAAGGCCTTAGAATATGAAAGAGCAGGCTAGACCAGTCAGAAGTGAAGTCACCAGCAAGGACAGGAAGTTCACCGTGTCATTGTCAAGTAGATCCAGGCCTGCAATCTTCAACACGGTCGGTCCCTTCTTCCATACAACCTTCATTGTGCAATTTCACAAAGGATTAGCTAAGAGGAGTGGACGATTTCATTTAAACATGACAAATGAAATCATTCCTTTTTTAGACAAAGATGCAGAAATTACCTTCTTTCGGGCAAGGCAGTATCCTCTAAACTGCAGCTCTGTAGTCAGGCGAGAATGAGTCTGAATTGCACAATGTTCACCCACCACAGTGAGTGGAAGTATCAAGAATAGTTTGAATGCAGCATAGAGTGAACACTGATTCGTCAAAAGACTCAGTAAAACAATTGCAACTCCAACACAGCTGCCAGATGATATCCTTGTTACTTCGTGAATTTTATCCTGACATACAGGATGAATATAACCAAAATGATTAGATTAAAACAAAAAAAAGATGCAGAAAATATTGCTGTATTGTTTTTACTTCTTTTTCTTACAGTCATGTTTTTTGGTAACCAAATAAGGCAACATTACTGCTCTTTATGGATGTGAAGATGCAGAACACATTAAAGAAAAGCATAGCAACAATGCAGATAACATTGGTAAGGAATATACCCACCATCAAATTTGTAATCCCCAGAGTTCTTGCATCAACCTGCAACCATATGTCAGATGTCCACGTATCTCTAAAGCAACATGAGTAGTGTCCTATTATCCCTCCCATGAGTGCTGTAATGAGAACAGAAGATCTTCTGGAATCCAGACATTTTTCCTCCCAGTTTGACAAGTTAGAGGCAATCAGCACCATAACAGCTGCAGTAATTTCGTTACAAAAAACATGTTTCCTGCAGAGAGAAATTCAAAATCAGGAAAACATAAGACGAAACCCTACAATGTTTAACTCATTAAGCAACTTCATAATGGTACTGATCGCAAATTTACAAGAATGGCAGGCCTTTCAGCTTGTAATATTCATGGGAATCCAGGCTAAAATTTTCCATTGAGATCTCTAGAATGAGAAGAAAAAAAAAACTAACTCCATTATTTGCATTAGGTGTTCTTTCAAAGCTGTTTAAGATACTTATAGAAGGTTACAAAAAGCAATCAAGATTAAAATCTTAACAGAGAATTCAGACAGGAAAAACACACTAAACACTAAACAAAGCTCGTCTGGTTCAAAGATTTATTTCCAAACACTAAGCTTAACCAAATTAGCTCCATACGCAATGTAGTCCAACGATTCATCTCAAATTTACAGACAGTAGATCTTCAAAACCTGAATTTAAAAGATGATTTGACGAATTAAAAACCAATTATCTGAAAAATCGTTCTACTCGTACGATCTTCTTCTCTGTAAACCTAATTTCTTTGTTCCGAAAGAAAAGGAATTCAAGAGAGAGGAAAGAGTCGCGCGTACCAGTTTCTCGGACCGGAGGCAGTAGAGTCCCTCATTTTCTTGCGAGCTTCCTTGTTTGAAGCCGAAATGAGGATGCTGACGAACATCGCGACACAATACCTGCCAATCGCCATTAACCAAATCGAAATTCAAACGCCTTACTTGCGGGAATTAATAAGCAAGAACGCTTTCTTGCTTGAATCTAACCAGATCGAAACCGTTCTTGACAGTTCCAAACTCGAAACAGAGGCTCGAACAAGAGAGAATGAAGAAGAATCCGAACCTCCAACCAGCGGCGATTTGGACGGCCATGAGGAGGAAAACGGAGAAGGCTCCGGAGAGAGTGAGAACTCTCTTCGTGTAAGCTCTTCTTGCAGCAAACATCGAAATCACTAGGGCGAGAATCCATCGAATCCAGATTTGCGACATTTTCCCTCCTCCTGGTTCAGCGAGAGCGGGGCACGAAAGATAGAAATGGAGGGAGATGGTTTGGGGTTTCGACTAGTACTTATACACCACAGCTTTGTAAATTACACAAAACCGCCCTTAAATTGGATGATATTTCCTCAAACCACTCGTATAACTTAAAATTACATAAAATAAGCAGCAACAGCCACGATCACCAATAAAATGAAGAGCACAACAGCATACCAGTCCGTGGCGATTTTATTTATTTATTTATTTAGGATTTATTACTTAATTAGATTAATTACATTACTAATAAAAAAATTATTGGATTTAAAAATTAAAATATTAATTGATTGTTATCCCACCTATTCGGTGGTTATGATTGTTATCTCACATATCCGATTAGTTTTAAGATAGGTTAATTAATTGATTGTTAAGCTAGTTTTTTTTTTAATTAATTACTCTAACTAATTTAATTAAGTACTCTAATTAATATATGTCAATAACAAATATATGGGAGCCTAAGGCGATAATTAATATATGCCGATACGATTGAGTAATTAATAATTAATAAATAGAAATAATCCTATATACCGATAGGATAAATACAACTAATCATATATACCGATAGGATTTGCCGATCAGGTAGTTATGATTTGATTTTCATATATGTCAATAGTAATTAATTGCAAATTGAAAGATATAAAGGTAAGGTTCGACTTCCATAGATTTCATTTTTACAGTTAACTATATGATAATTAACAATGTTTAGATGTGAGGGGTATTTAGAGTTTAAAGTTTACTTACATAAATTTTTTATATATTTTTTTAATATTAAATGTATCGATTTAAAAAATAGACCATAGACTCAATAGTTATTAATTTTTAAAAAATATTTATAAAAAAAATGGATATTTTATTGAATTTTTTTTCAGTCTAAAAAACATATGTAAATGATATGTTTTCTTGAAGAGATAATATATAATAATGAAATAATAAATAATTTACCTACGAGATAGGTGAAAATGGAATGCAATAAACCGATAAGATAGAATTTTATATAATGATAATGTGTTTATAGGATAACATATTATGATTTAATTATCAGCCAAATGAGTAGTAAACTAAATATATTACGGTGTATGATTTTATAAAATGATGGTAATGATTATAGTCATTGTTTAGATTGTAATTAAATAAAAACAGAAAGTACGATATCATAGGTTAGGGCTATTCAAAATTCGGTCTATACGGAATTTTCTATAACACAATTTTTTTTATAAAAAAAATTAAACATTTGAATTTTAAAAAAGAAAATAAAAATTAATTATGTTTTATAATTAATAGTCAATTAGGTTCAAAAAAACCTAAACCGATACGATTTACTCCTTTGATAAGCTGGGATAAAATATGTTCTGACACCCTTAACGGCGGTCTGGGCTTGTACAAAGCAGACACTATGAACATTGCATTGCAACTAAAGCTTCTATGGAAAATTCTGGCTGAACCCAACAATATCTGGGTTAAGGTGGTGTCAGCAAAGTATCTGAAAGGAGTTTGTATCAGAAAATATAACAAAAAAGGTAGCACATCCTGGCAATGGGGTAAGCTTTGTCTTCTACGCCCTACGTTTAAAAAAGGACTTCGTTGGTCTATTGGCAATGGTTCGGATGTTGATTTCTGGCATGATAACTGGGTCTTGGAAACTCCCCTCGCGGCTTGTGTTGATCGTCCTCTATTGGATGATCATCTGAGCTGGAAGGTTGATCGTTTCATTTATAACAACTCTTGGAATGTACACAAACTTGCTACAGACCTTAACGGGATTATAAACCCAACTATTATTTCTCAGATTGGAGATATTCCTATACCAGTTTCTCCTCTAACGGACCGTCTATACTGGGGACCTAACTCTACGGGTTGGTTTTCAACAAAATCGGCTACCAAAATTGTCAACAGCAACACAAAAGATAACCAATTCAATTGCGAGTGAATTTGGGATTTAAAAATTCCACCTAAATTAAAACACTTCTTGTGGAAAATTGCCACGAATAGTTTACCAACCAAACAACGGCTACAGATGTCCCATATTGGAGTGCCTATGAGTTGTGTCTTTTGTGGCTCCTTTTGCGAATCGCTACACCACCTTCTGATGGACTGCCCGTTCACAAAACAGGTCCTGTCCTTTATTCCTCAATACAATCACAAGGCGCATACATATAATTTTGATGTTCAAAAACCAAAGGTGGTGCTTAACAACATCCGCTTAAATCATTCTAAGCTAGTTTTATATGATCTTTTTTACTCCTGGTGGGCTATTTGGTTCTTTAGGAATCAGGTGGCTTTTGGACATTTGCAAAATGTCACTATAAATCAAGTTCGAATTCATATCAACACTACTAAACATAGCTGGTTTGAAGCCTCACGATACGACTTGGAAACTCAAACCTTTCAGACAAAACATATTGGTATGCCCGGAAACTGGCGGACAGCTGCTTCAGCAGGATCAGGCAAAAGGTTGATTGCTCGCTGGGTGGCCCCTCCAGCACCGTTTTTTAAACTCAATTTTGATGGCTCCTATAAGCAGTCTGGTGAGGCATCGTATGGTTTCATAATTAGGGACTTGGAGTCCCTTGTGGTTGCTGCTGGTGCGGGACGATGTAATAATACTTCGATTGTGTTTGTTGAAGCTTTGGCTCTTCGGAACAGGGTTTTACGTGCCCGGGAGTTGGGGATTCGGCATCTCCTTGTTGAGGGGGGCAATTTGCAGATTGTCAATTCTTTACTGGATATTTGGGAGTGCCCTTGGTGCATTGAACTGGTTTTATCAGATATTCGTTCCATTGTTTCTGCTTTTGATTCGTTTTCTATTCGTCATATTTTCAGGGAATCCAATGTTGTTGCCGATAGGGTCGCGCACCTGGCTTACAGCATCCCTGCCGACGATGATCTGCTGGCTGATCCGGTTCTAGAGGATCTCGTCCGAAAGGACGCTCTAAGATGGCGCTTTCTTCGCTAGGATTGTATCATCTTAATTACTTTCCTTGTATTAAAAAAAAAAAAAAAAAAAAAAAAAAAAAAAAAAAAACCGAACCTAAGGTGTTGGGTTCGAGTTTCGGTTCGTAAGTTCTAAAAATTTGATTTTAGGTTCGGTTTGACCTCGGTTCGGTCCGATTTTGAACAGATGGACAACCCGATACATGTTTGGATGCATTTTTATATGTAAAATATGTGTAATAGAAAATAAAATAAAGTGAGTGCAAACAGGGAGGATAAATAAGGCTACGGTGCTACACCAACATATAATTGACTGGTCAGCAAATTACATGCCAAATCAAATGTTTCTAGAAACCTCTGTTGCATAAAATCCGGATTGCATGTAAATTTAAACAAGGTAGGTCTGATTTTACCTTGGACAAGCTACTACTTCCAGAGCTTGACATACTTGTCATGGCTTGCTGAAGCTACCATGCCGTTGGCCGACGCTGCCAGCGAAGCCACCAGCCCTTCGTGCGCTGGCATCGTCATTGTCCTGTTCTCGGCCATGTCCCACAGCTCGAGATTCTGCAGAAACGATATCCCAGTTAGAGCTGACAAAACCTGACCCAAAACCGAAAACATGATCCGCCCGAAACTGATTGATCAGAATACCCGAAAATTTAGTGAAGTACATCACTCGGAAACCGACCCAACCCATTTCGTCCCGACATCCAAATAACCGAAACTGACCCAAATCCGATTCAATCAAAACCCGGAATAACCCGAATTTATGATACATTCTAGTAAAATTTTAAAAATGAATTTTGAAATAATAAAAGGCAAAATTACAAAAAACCACCCTTTAAATATGGGTGTTTTCACTTAACCACCCCTTAAATACAAAATTACAGAAAACCACCCTTTAAATGGTATTTGTTCACAACTCACCACCCATTCAACTATTTTCTTTAATTTATCATTAAATATCTTATATTTTAATATTTTTAAACTCAAATTTGATTGTAAATATATTCATATTTTGAATTTAAGGGCTCGATCATATTTTAGGGATTATTTTATTTATTTTTAAAAAATAATAATAAATATAACCTAGAATTATTATCTTAATTTATGGTTGAAAATGTTTATAAATTTTAAAAATATTATAGAAATTACTCTTATTTATTTATATTTTAAATAAGAGTAATTTACATAATGTTTTAAAAATTTATAAACATTTTCAAACATAAATTAAGATAATAATTCTAGGTTTATGGATTATTAATTTTAAAAATAAATACAATGATCCCTAAAATATAATTGGGCCCTTAAATTCAAATGTTGAATATATTTATATTCAAATTTGAGTTTAAAAATATTAAAATATAATATATTTAATGATAAACTAACAAAAATAGTTGCATGGGTAGTGAGTTGTAAACAAATACCATTTAAAGGGTGGTTTTCTGTAATTTTGAATTTAAAGGGTGGTTAAGTGAAAATACCCATATTTAAAGGGTGGTTTTATGTAATTTTCCCATAATAAAAAGCTGAGACAACCGAAACCCAAGATAGCTGAAATCTCAGACAACCGAAATCCAAATAATCGAAACCGAAACAACCGAATCCTGAACCCATCCCAACCCGAAGGAGGACATTACCCGAAACCTGAATGACCCGAAATCCAAACACCCAAAATTCGAACTCGAACCAACCCACCCAATTGTCACCTCTAATCACAGTAAATGACACTATGAACCATTGAAGGCATAAATGTGGGATGTAGATGGAGGAAAACTTGCCTGGTAACACCCAATGATCAGGATTTGATTGAAGAGTGGATGGAAGACGCACGACTGGAATTTACTGCCCTTGCAGTTGAGCTCGTGGAGGTACTGCCATTTGTTGTTACTGACCGCCCATACCCTCACCAAATCCTCGCTCACGGATGCTAGGTACTCTCCCGTGGCGTCCCAACACAATGACTGAACCTTTTGGGTATGGCCCTGCAAGGAGAAATCAAGGCGAATCAGGCAATGCTTATTATAAGCTTCACGGTTTTGTTGGGAAAGCCAGAAACTGAAGGATCACCTGCAATGCCTGAACCCGAGTATAGGTCTCCACGTCAAAGAGAGAGATGCAGTTCTCGGCAGAAGCAGCGAGGAATTTCCCCACTCGCGGCTGGAACCTGACTTGGGTCATGCCACTCTGGAACTGAAGTTTCGATGAAAGAAAAAGCAGATTATTTCGACTGGATCTCGTCATTGTAGTTCGCAATGCACTGAAATGCTTACCTCAAACATGTGAGGGCAACTACCATTGTTAATGCTCCAGAATCGTATCTCGCCATTGTCATCACAAGAAGATATAAGATCGTCTTTGATTGGATGAAAGTCAAGTGACATGACAGCAGCCGAGTGGCCGTTGAAATTCCTTAGGGAGTAGCCTTGCTGCAAAGATAAAAGTAAATGTCATTCTTGTGGTATGAGTATCTAATGTAGGTCTGAACTTCGGTTGGATAATTGAGAGAGAAAGAGAGGTATCGGTCTCTTAGACTAACATTATCAGCATCCCAGACCCTGACGGTTCGGTCAAATGATGATGTCGCTAACCTTGATCCAATGGCACCAAAGCGAACATCCGTGATAGCATGCGTATGCTCCTCCAGAAATGATTTCGGATTATATGTATCCGTAGACCACAAAACTGCCTGCAAATGGAACACAACACTGGAACAAACTATTTTTCCTCGTGGAAATACGAAATATGATATTCATAAGGGAGCTACAGACCTTCTTATCACGTCCACCGGTGGCTAGCAACTTTCCATCCGATGAGAAGTGGCAACACAACACTTTGTCTGCACTCGCTTGAATACGAGTCACTTCCTTAAGTGGCCCTAAATTGTGAACAAAGATAGCATTTAAATAAAAACTGTTCCCACCCATTCACCTGTCAGTGCAACACAAGTTGACAGTTGACACTAAGACTGAGGTTTTGGAAGTACCTTTCCCAGCATCAATACCCCGGCCCAAGGAATCTCTAGGATCTCCCTCTTCTTGAGACAAGAACGATTCCACATTATCATCCAGGGTTGCATCGTCAACAAAGCGGCCCATATCAGCCTGCATATGTACATTGCTCCTTTACAAACCTCATATTTGAAGATAAACAAAACAAAGTATTCTCTCTGTTTACTTACAAGTGTCGTTTACTATTACATCACATTTGTCAAGAATGATAAAAACTATATAAAATATCAACTTTCTTATTAATTTTTTTTTATAATTTCAAATTTATTACCGAGTGTGAAATTATATATAAAAAAAAGTTTATATTTTATATAGTTTTTATTGTCCTTGAAAACTTGTGATAGTAAATGACACTTTAAAAAAACAGAGGGTGCGTGACAGAAGTATGAACAGTCAGGTGCAGACCAGTTGCATGGTATGTACAACGACTCCACCATCGATAAAACAAAAACAAAGCCAGCATATCACGCCTGAAGTAGGGTCAGGCGGGTCGAGATACGTGGAGAAGGTGACTCCACCATCGATGATTATGTGAAGCCATGAAAAGACAAGAATGCAATCTCATAGCAAAATCTACATAGAAGCCATGTTCACAAGTTTAAATCCTATCTTCTTCAAGTTTTCGGCATGTGTGGAAACTGCCATTTGTGAGGAAAGACTTTAAAAGTTAACTTACCAACTGATTTGGTGCCGATGAGAGTGTATCAGAGCCAAACATGCTCATAGGCTTAGAAGAAACACCAGTGTGTGGTAAATTAGGCATGGAAATAACGTCTCCTGGGGTATGGGTAGATGGTGTTGAAGGCGCTGAACTTGGTGACGGACCGGCAGTGTTAGCGGTACCTGAGCTATTGGCAGGGCCAGATGAGGAGACTGGCTGTTTCCGTTTACGTCCTAATTGATTCTTCGAGGCCTTATTAACAAATTGAAAGGAGAAAAAATTGATAAGAAACTGATCAATATTAATTCATAATTCACTAGTCACTACTAATTGTTGGTATTTGAAAGAAATATCAACTGATAAACCTGATCATGTCCTCGAAAGGAGTTAGACATACTGCCATCCATCATCATGCTGCCAGACCCTACCACTTTGTCTGGCTGGTGAAGCTGGTTGAGGATCTGCGTTTGTTGGCTAGATAGTTGATTCTGCGGATTCTGTTGTGGCGTTTGGCTGCTCTGCAGCTGTTGCTGCAAAACACTAGATTGTTCAGCCACATAAATTGTCGTTTAAAACGTCATTTGTTCATTCAACTATTTAAACTTGGTACCTTCATTAGCATATCGTTGTCTGCACGAGGCAAAACAGTGCAACCAACTTGCACAGGTGATCCAACATTCTGAACCGTCTCACCAATAGGGTTTAACTGGCCATCCTTCCCAAGCCCCATGCTTCGACAATTGGAAAGCATTCGCAATTTCCTGGCATCCATGTCCATCATCGACGGAGATGCCAAGTTTTGCTGTGCTTGAAGCAAAAGCTGCTGATGTAGCTGCAGCTGGTTAAAAGATTGGGGAGACTGCATCATGGACTTCTGTTGTTGAATTCTGAGAGTGTCTAATCCCTAACATAAAGCAAACAACATAAAGCCAGTAAAATAAATTTTCGTAATAAAAAGACATAGACCTTTGAACCCTTGCCAAGTAGCACAAAATGAATATCGACAAATGCAACAAGCATATTCATCCTTGATAAAAAATAATAAAAGGTATATATATACTTACAGTCAACGGCCAGCCTTTCAAAGGCAAATTGTTACCCACTTGATTAGATCCTATAAAAAGATAATAAAGTACAGAAAATGAAAATGTGATTAAGTGATGCAAATGATCAAATTATTGGCATAGATCAATTAGGAGGAATCTAGTTTCAACTGATCTTCATGTGAACTTTTGTGCAAAAAACCTATTCTATCGATAATACAAAATTGTATACATAATTCATGTCCTACGAATTAGACCTATTGTATCAACTTCTCTCCAATAAATGGATAAGTAGCATCCTCTAAGAATTATTTTCTAGTTAACAATTATGAATATGAATTTTCTAACTACTTTAAATTTAGCATATTAGGCAGCAGTAATAATAGTATGTTGATCATAATTCATCAAGGACTTGTGATTAGTTTTTCAATATCTGCTTAGGAACACCATACAATGATATTAATATGCAAATGCAATTTACATGGTCAAGGAGCCTCTGTCTTCTAGGTTTCAAGAAAAAACATGTGCGTAGAAATCACAAATACCATGCTTGATATAGTCTAGTAAATACCAGGGACACCCATCAAAGATCCTTCTGGACCAGCAACTCTTGCATTCGGCATTGGATTCGCCTCAGTCTTAATGTCCTGCAATTGACACAACGAAGTAAAATATAGACGCACATAATAGTGCAGAAGGTACATGAAAATTTTGCAATGGATATAAGACAGATATGCTTCAAATCAACACTAAATCCGGATGAACAAAAACACAAAGGTAGTGATATACATACTGCTGCTGAAAGCGGAAGTTGTTGGTTGCGATTCGGAAATTGCTGTAGATTCCCTGACATACCTCCAGGTGTACCAAGCAGTGCTTGCCTTCAGAATTTGAAAAAAACAGAAAGCAGATATCAGATAACATCAAATTCTGTCTGAAGCAAACAGAAAAGGTAGATGTATGATGTTACAGTTCAAACACTCACCCTGGAACTTGACCAACCCCTGCAGAAGACTTTAACATCGATGAATGAGTTGGATCCAAAAGCTGCCCCCCAGCGTCCCCAAACCTTTGCTGCATAAAGACATTTTTCCCCAGTAACTATACTGTCCATAAAAAAAACACAAAGGGGCAAAAAAAGGAGGAGTTCCTAGGCTGTTTCTAGCTGATTCTGTGGAAGCTAAATACCTTCATAGCAGAATCATCCGATGGATCTCTCTGAAGGGGGAGCTTTAACTTCTCTTCAATCATCTTTGTCGCCAAAGTATTTGCAGTTCCTAGATTCTGCCTCATTAGTGGGTCACCACTGGACATTCCATTGGCATTCCCATTTAGAAGATGAGCAGCATCTCGTCCCTGCTGTGGCTGGCCTTGCTGCAACTGCTGTTGTTGCTGCTGCTGCTGAGCAAGCTGCCTTTGCATTAAAATCTGTTGCATCTGCATCTGCTGTTGTTGGGACTTCTGTTGCTGCATCTGTTGCGCCTCTCTCGCTTTAGATATTTGACTCTGTGGCTTAAGGATATCAGCAAACACAAACTCTAAATTTCTCATAATTGTTCAATAAGAAAGTTTTTGAGCAATACACAGCTATAACATTAGAAACCAGTACCTAAATCCATATAATTGGTAAATCAACTAACATATTATGACCACGGTACATAGAAATAAAGAGAAACCATTCCACTCCTTAATCCTTCTCATCAATCATCATAATGTCAATAATGCAACTCAATACCCAGTTTGAAAGTGCCACAAGGTATACACACCCGCTTATTTTCTAGTGTCTATATTATCTTCTCTTTTCCTTCTAATATCATTAGCAATCAAGCAAGTTCGGATAACTAATCAACAATTCTTTTTTCCACTTATGCATAGCTTAATAAATAAATCTACAAGAGAGATGATGACTTGGCTTGTCTATTCCCTTTCAGTGATCTTAAACATGATGTTAAATTTCAATTAATCTACACCTTTGCACTCTAAATTAGAAGTTCAAAATGAATAAAGATGGATTCAATACACAACAGAAAGTGAATGCACATAGAGGCTCCCAGGCTACAAAAAGAGTGACCTTTTAACATTTACAGCTCAAATGAGATACCAAGTATATTAGTGCAACCCAAAGGATCATGTGCCATAAAATGCAAGAATCTTTTTCCTAACTCATCCAAGATCATGGAGAATTTTCGGAAAAAAAAAAACAATACAGAGTTTAGAACAACACCTCATTATACGCTGCAGCTGATTCTGAGTGCTTGTCATTTGTTCTCGCAATAAATATGTCCCAAAAGACAGACCACCACTCAAAGAGGAACCCACCTGGTGCATCAATAGCTAGAAACAACAAAAAGATAAGAATAAGCCTTTTTCACTGCCGAGGAAAAGACGCCCAGTACGCCATAAACATGAAAGTGTTTCTTATTCTATTAAAGCTTACCAACAGGATCTGTGGAGACTTTGGCCTCCTGTTGAAAAGTCTTGGCAGAATTAAGGAGTTTCCTTTTCATGAAATAATCATGTATATAGACATCCAACCTGATATAGCAATCAAATTTCAATTAGTACCCCAAAAAAAAACTTAGAAAAAAAAGAACTTTTCCACACATTGAGGACAAGGGAGACACAATAGGAGCAAAATAACCCTAAAAAGGCAAAGCAAAGGTGAGCAGAACAAGAGAAAACCATACAGTTGATATCCAGAAGGACCCATTACCATGTGGGAGATAACCTAACCCCCAAAACCCAAAAAGCCCTAAATTTAATCAGCTAAAAATGGATAAGATCCGGCCTAACATGAAGCGCAAATTTGACATTACAGTAGAAACTCAACCCAAAACATCCAAAGATTCTCTATATGCTCTTGAGAATAGAAAAATTGATCAATTCGATCAAGCGAAAGCTTGAAATTCCCCCCAGAAAAACAAACCTAAAAGCTCGAGACTTCAAAATTCAACCCGGCACCAAACCAAGATTGCTTAAATACCCACTTCACTAAAAGCGAAAACAATCAAACCTACCAACTCTGAATTTAATTCACCAAAAGTCCAAGTTCCAGTGCTTAAAAAGAAAGAGGCCAGCTTGAGAGCCAAGAGCTCGCAAACAGGCATGAAAATGAGAGGCAATCAAGAAGCGGTAAATCAAATTGAACTTGCTCTTACATTTTGTCGGCTTCCCAGTTGTTCTGCGACATGGTTGAAATCTTCGGAGGTGTAGAGGAACTCAGAACAAGGAGAGGAACTTGGAATACATGTGCATTAAGCTCGAGAGTTCTCGATTCAGTTGAATACTTCAAAAATACAAACCCCCTGTTTCTCCTGGTTTTCCAGACAAAGAAGGTTCTTTATGCAATTTTTTATTATTATTCCAATATACTGTAGTGTATGACCCATGGGGCAATGGGCCATTGAAGATATAAATGGATTTATTTATTTTTAAAGAAAATCATGTGTGGTAAATATATCAACTTATCGGAATGAATTGATAAATATATTAATGTTCGGCATATGATAAGATTCTAAATTGAGAAAGATATTCCACAAAAATATAAACAACCTCAGGAATCTAATTAAAAAAAAAACTAAACTAATTACAATTTGAAAATTAAGTGAACTTAGAAAACCGATTAACGTATTATAGGTGGTTGTGTTTAGTGTTATAGATATTTTAATCAAAATATAAGGGGTTGTTATTGGAACAAGCAATATCTCGTCAAACGCACGGTCATCTTGATGACTTCGACTCAAAATAGGCAAAACCCGACCCCCACTAATTCCGACTCTCGAATTCGACGCCCCAGAACACTCCTCTGTTGCACCACGAGTAGCTGACTTCTCCTGTCGGAGTCGACAACCCAACCCTCATCCACTTTGCAAAATCCACACCAGCACACCCCATAGTTGAGCGTTGTTGATTCCTCTATTGGAGTCGACAAACCGCAACAACCCCCTCCCACAATCAAGTGGGAGCATCTTCTGTCTCAGGCAATCGGTGTTGGCAACACCTCCCTCCCACATCTAGCGCCTAGTGGCGCTCTAGCCTCCAGCAACCTTCTCCGGCTCCAACAACCGACGTCGATAACCTCTTGTTGTGCGTTTGACAAGACATCGTTGTGTGAATAGCATACCCGAAATATAATATAGCTTAATGAGTAATAACGTTGCAAATCATATGTGGATCTTCATTAGGGTATATACGAGCTGTGGGAGCCAATAAAAGAAATAGCAATAATATTATATAGAGTAAATTACACATAATCACCTATAAATTAGGCTAGTTTTCACATAACCACCCATAAATTAGATTTATTTTCAAATAACCACTCATCCATTAAACCTCAATTTGTTTTGTTTGAAAAGCTTAAAATACCCCTAATTCAAACTTTTTAAAATGAAAAGAAATTGTATATATTTTACTTTAATTTGACATTTCACCTTGAAAAAAGTAAGGAAATTAAGGATTGTAAAAATATATAAATGCCTGAAACAATATATATGCATTAGATTTGCAATGTTGAATAAGATGTGAATAAGCTCTAAAATAAATCCAGATTATTACTCCATCTATTCGGAAAAATATTTTGTTTAATTACTATTTACACATTTTTTTAGGATGATAAAAATTATATAAAATATCCATTTTTTATAGATATTTTTAAAATTTTCATACTTATTAATAACAATTTCACACTTGTCAAAGGGGTGAAGCACAAGCCATAATGGGTAATACATGCTGTTAATGAGCTAAGTCAAAAATTCAATCGACTAAATAAAGGTACACATCACACATCATATTGTTGAATATCGAGGCGGAGGGAGGGGGTAGTTAAATAGCAAAAATCCATGAAAAGATATGATGCCTCAATTATTTAACATAAAGTATTTTCAAATGAGGTCTTCCTCAACCATTGTTTAAAAAAGGGTGTTGCTATATACACCGCAAATCACAAGGTCAATATTGCACGTCCTTAAGGACGTGCAAGCCTTGTGTCTAATATTGCACGTCCTTAAGGACGTGCATGATTTGCGGTGTATATAGCCGGAACGTTAAAAAAACATAAAGGATAATAACAATTGTAAGCATGTACAACAATGATAGAGTTAAGAATTGTTTTAAAAGGGAGGCTCAATTTTTATAAAAATGATTTTTCTTTATACCCATATATGAGAAGGAATATTACAAAAATAATTTTTAAAAAAACCCTTAAATTTATTATTTGAAAATAATTATTATAATTTAATACTAATATTTTTATATTAAATATGTGCATAGCACGGGGAATAGACTAGTATAAAACTATTATAAAAAAATTATTAAAGAATGAATATTTTATATGGTTTTTATCATCTTAAAAAAACATGCGTAAACAGTAAACGACGTGTTTTGCCGAACAAATGGAGTACTTAAAACCCTAAATTATTAATTTTTAAAAAAATAAAAATATGGGGGCATTTTCATCTTTAAAAATGAAACAAATAGACATTTAACAAATGGGTGGTCTTTTGAAAACAAACCAAATTCATGGGTGGTTTTCTGTAATTTATAATTTTATGGGTTGTTATGTGAAAACCAACTTAATTTATGGGTGGTTATGTGTAATTTACCCTATTATATATAGTGTTTCTAAAACATAAGGGCTACAGACAAGATGGTGAAACGTCTATTAACAAGATGATTTTTAATAAATTACACAGTAGTCCTTATCACTTCATAAAAATAATTATGTTTTGGTCCGAGACACAATCAAGAAAACCATAATTTCGATTGATAAAAAGAAACAATTTCAATATTTTTTTTTGGACTGAATTAGAACCATTCGATGCTTGATTTGTTCTTGCCTTAATCTATCTATTGATGTTCATGATGTTTCGATTGCATTTGTTCATATAACCTAGATATGAAATTGGATGGCTTGTGGTTTGAATTGGTCATGAATTTCACATAATTTGAGAAACTTATCCTAGAATCTGTGGAAACCCTAAACAAATTCGATGATTTGTTATTCAATTATGGGGGTTGTGATTTGAGATATTTTTTAGGGTTCCTAGGTGAAGATTTGAGCGTCAAAAACCTTACATACAAACATCATCTTCTTTTGGAATCCAAATCGGCAGCCCCTCCTCACCATTAATCCAAATCCAAATTCTCTCGTTGATTCTCCATTCCCCATCAATCTTAACCTCCTAAAATCCTATCTCCAATCTCCATGCATGTCTCAAGCCAGTGATGTCCCAAGAATCCCTCGGTTGATGCGGCGGGAGGCGGAGAGCCAGGAGCAACAACCGAGCAAGAAGGCGGGATGAAGGAGGCCACCAAGCAGAAGAAGCTCTGCCACTGTTAGGAGGCGATTGCGATCTTTGCCGGCGCGGCACTAGATCGGACTTCGGAGGGGAAGCAAACGATAAATTACAGATATTCGATAGTGATTAATTACTAGCCTTCAAGCGAATGTATAAAACCATGCGAAATAGTGCTTTATTGATTGATTAATTAGTATTATCGTT
This sequence comes from Persicaria tinctoria, assembly GCA_037127255.1. Taxonomy (NCBI): domain Eukaryota; kingdom Viridiplantae; phylum Streptophyta; class Magnoliopsida; order Caryophyllales; family Polygonaceae; genus Persicaria; species Persicaria tinctoria. The sequence goes on along the minus strand of JBANSL010000016.1, from coordinate 3,916,561 downwards.
GATTAATTCATCGTACCTGATGAAGATTAGGGTTTGGGGTTATTGGTTTGAATTGGTCTCACTCTCACAGAGAATGCAGGGTTAATTGAAGATGGCATGTACTGTTTTTTTTGTAAGGACTTGAGTATAATTTGTTTATACTTATCTTGTCAATAGACATTTGGACCTCTTGTCATTAGCCTCACACTTTTTAAAACCATATTTGAACATTTGAAGAGAATTTTTTTAAAAATGTGTATTACTTTATAAATAAATAAAATGGTTTAAAAAAATTGAGGTCAATTCAATTAATAATGATATAAAATTTAGCAAACAATAAATATTTAACTAGAAAGCCAAGATTGGTGAGGAAGATGAAAATATGCCACCAACTCCTCATAGTTATTCTAATAACTCACTCAATAATTTAAAAAATCGGGGAAAACGTTTTTGTTATTTACACCAATTTTTTTTTTTTACTATTTTCACTCCAAATTTCAAATTTTAGAATGTTGCAAGTTTAGTGAAGCATCACTATTTGTACTACTTTTATATTTTGAAGAATGAGACGGAATTGTATTAGATCAAAAAATACATTAAAATTCCTCAAATACTTCACAATCTCTAAAATGGAGAATTTATTAGAAATGCTCCAATGGATTTTGCAGTTTGTTCCAAAAAGGAGAAGAATGAGAATAAAATGAGGCATTTCTTCAAATTTATGATATTTTTCAATTTTTTGAGAGATTTTTAAATGCAAAATCTTCAAAATAATTATTTTGTTAGAGTTAGAATAAAAATAATGTGATACTATGATTTTAAATGGTTGGAGATAGTCCAAGGCCATCTCCAAACATTATCAAAAATGGAGAAAAAATTACATATTTTTAAATTATTTTTGCTCTAATGGTAAATCTTCCTCATATCAACGATTTGGATAAGTATTTATGTTTTGGAGAATGTTGTTGATTTAATATAAAAAAAACTCTATTTTATTGTGCTTGTTTATTTTGTAAAATGAGATGAAGAATTTATTAGATTAAAAAGTGGTTAAAATTATTCATAATTTCAAAAATCTCTAAAATGAAAGCATCACCCCTCTCGCCCCATTTTTAAATTGTTTACAATGTTTTTTTTTTTCAAAAAGAGAGTGCTAGCAATCTAATCTCCATAATTTTCCATCAAATCTATAGATCCAAAACCCATATGTTGGGTGCAACAGACTTCAACTGGGCCTAAATAAGTTGGGCCTAACTAGTCTGGGCCGGACAAACAATAGTAAAAAGTTTCTTCCTGTTAATCTGTGATTAATTAATTAAACAAACGTCTTATAGTGGCAACTAAACAAAAATCTTATACACTAATTTTCTTTATGATCCTCCACTTCCTACTTCACTCACTACATCACAAAAATATTTCAACATATATTTAATCTTAAAACAAATTATAAAAAATATATTTGTATTACTAATATCTATTTTTATATATTCATAAAATTTTATTTTGAAAAATCATGTTTTGAAATTTTTAATAATTACAATTTGTTAAATATTGCCTTTTTAATTTTTAAAAATTGTAAAACATGATTTTTCAAAATATAATTTTATAAATATGTAAAAATAGATGTTAATAACATAAATATAATTTTGATAATTTTTTTTAAGATTAAATATATGCCAAAATATTTTTGTGATGTAGGGAGTGGTGTAGGAAGTGAAATAGGAGATCTCAATTGGATTTTCTAATGTGTGCCTCATGAACACACAATAAGCAATCTAAAAAAGGAAAAATTCCTTTAGAAAAATACATTTTTTAGTTTTAATGCATTCATTTTCAGGGTTAATTTCTTTCATATTTGGAGATTATAATGTAGGTTTAGTGTGCTCAAAAGACGATTTTTTATATAAGTAAAAAGATTCTAATGGGGATTACTGTACCGCCCAGCAAGGACAAGGGCATTCTTAGACCATCCACAATGGTTGTGTACAAATGTATAAATGTGTATTTTTTAGATTTTTTTTAGCTCCATTGTTAATTTTGGGGTGTGCAAATATATACATTTGAGCATATAATGTATAAATTTGAGCACACTATCTCTCCATACACATAAACTTTTATTAAAATAAAATAAAATTTATTGGTTTATTTTTTATGATTTTATTTCTCTTTTTGTTTTAAATGAAGTGTATTTGAATGATGTGTAAAAAATGCACATTTTATATCAAATTACTAAAAAATGATGTATATTTTTACAGATTTTGTACAAATATACATTTTACCAAAAACTATTGTGATTGTCTTGTAGTGTATACATATGTTGCCTGGATTTAGTAATTTCCAATTTAGACTTCATATCATAATGAGAGCAATAAATTTTGGATGATGATATTCAGGTCAATTTTCTTTTTCTTTTTTGAAAATATTTCTTCATATTAGAGTTAATCCAAACAAACATCTAGTTTGACTTTGATAATATTGAAAAAAAAAAAAGTGCTTTTTTTCTGTCGGAAGTAACTAAAGCGGGGTAGAATTAGTCATTGTTTTGTACAATTAATGTTGTTTAGAATTTTTGCAACAAAGTTTGACTAATGAAGGTGGACAAACTTCCAATTTTTACTCCATTGATTTGTCCTTTTGACATTATAATATTATCATAACACTTTTTTTAACCTGTATTTACAAACACATAAGGTAAAAACAAACATTTTCAAAAACATATATCTACTGTTTAACTTCTATGAATGGCTTTGTAAATGAAGCGAATTGAGATGAAAAAAACGACTCTCATTCTTTTTCTAACATATCCGAATATAAATTGGACAACATACAAGCTAAATATCAAGCCAACGAGTAACGATTGAAAGAAGGTCGTGTGTAGGTCCACATATGAGAGATACGACCAATATAGAATCAACAAGGTTCTATCTCAAAGTCAATTAACAATGAAATAAGTGGCCCATCAACCACAATATAACCAAATTTTAACACGCCATTCATGTGCAACGACATGCACTTAAATGAAAACCAAGACGGTGACATATCACAATTAAGACCAACAACCACACTGGTCCAAAACTCAGACTGAAATTAATTTAATTCCACTTTGATATCATGTTAAATTCAACTGAGTCCTATCAGACAAATTGAAGAAAAGTCGGATGTAAGCCCACGTAGAGGAGATACAAACATCACATAATATTCTATCCCAATCCAATTAACAATAAAAAAAATAAAAATAAACTGCCAACCTTTTTACATACAATGTTCAATCAAACAATCTCAATATAGAATCAATAAGGTTCTATCTCAAAGTGTATACATATGTTGAGCACACCTCCTCATGGGTTAGGGTTTCAATCCCCGGGTTCCTGCCGCTTGACTCCGCCCCCAAGCCATCCACCTCCTCATGGCTCGTCCGCCTGAATCCAGGCTACCCCTGGTTTCCTGCGTTTTTGGCTTGGCTGGCGCCTTCTTCCGCCGCAGTCGTTTAGCCTGTTGGGATGAACCTCCTCTGTCTCTTTCCAGTCCTTGCCGTGCACGACTCTCTTATACCCTTGCACGCCACGTTTTGGTTAGAAAATAAAATAAAATATATATATATATATATATATATATATATATATATATATATATATATATATATATATATATATATATATATATATATATATATATATATATATCAAATTAAACATTAAAAGTTAACGTGGTGGTTTTTTTAACCAACTCGTTCTTACCAATTTTGATCCGAGCGGCGTGCACTTTGCTTTGATCTCTTTTACCAAATTGGCCCAAGACGTGTTGCCCTGCTCGGCTCTTTTTTTTGGGCCTTTCCTTGGTCTTGGATCCTTTAACCCAATTAACCTTTTATATTTATATTTATATATATTTTCTTATATATATATATATTTATATAGTTATATATATAAATATAAATTTATCCGACCAACTGAATCGCTTTACCCTTTAACCCGTTCCTTTTGATCTTGGTTTGTTTGGCCCAGGAGAGTGGAGTCGTTTCTTGGGTGTGGGTTCGTTTAGTTCCGGATGATCTGCAGTCTCGAGCGTCCTGTTGTTCGAATTGAGCGTGGTAATGTTCGTGATTCTCGAAGATCTCTCATCTAGGTGGGGGGAACGTCGTTGATCCGCATTTCCCCATGTGACACCTTTTCCGATGGGTTTCTGCATCTGTCTCCCCGGCGTTGAGTCGTCGTGTCAGTCCATCGACTTTCCCATGTTCTCGGCTTTCGCTGCTCCACTCGGTGTCCTTCGACTGTCTCTCTTCTGGCCTTCTTGCTGAGATCTTTTGTTTTCGGGTTAATTGTTTTCGTTTTTTGTTTCATGACGGTTAGCCCGTCTGCCTCTTTTGGCCTCTCGTTGCTCCAGACTTCAGTTGAAGTCTTGGACTACGAATAATTATTTCCTGTTCAAAAAAAAAAAAACAAAAAAAAAACAATCTCAATATATATGAAAATGAACCCAAGTCAGAGATGGACTTACATACTCCGTACTTATAAATTGTTCCAATTTTGTACATTAGCAAATTAGCATTGACCACCTTTAGGCTTTAGGGATTTGATAGATAAATTAGGGATAGACCCATACATTGCGGATTTTATTTATTTTATTTTTAGACAGCAGAAACGGACGATAATATATAGCTGTCCAATTTGCATCTTAATTACTGTGTAAATTATTGGATGCACTACTTCAAACTAGATTGTTTTTTGTTGTTTAACACTGAAATTAGATTTCATGTGAAATTATAACTAGATATAGAGCTGCAGCAAGTACAACAACACAAGAAGGAGTACAATTAATGATCCCCCAAAAAATAATAATTACAATTAAGAACTAATCACCATATCAATTACATTTACGAAGAAGAAAACATCCGATAAAAACGATAATCGATTAAACACCCGTTACTATATAAAGAATAAAATAAAATATTTAATGATTATTACCTCAAATCACCTTTTGTAAATTCACGTTCAATCTAACGTGGTATGTCTAATTGTCTTTAAGCGCTAGGCGGATCCTAGACGGTGAGCGGACACCTAGACGTGCTTAGGCGGCCATTTAGCTCTAGACGGAGGGGGTCGTCTAGGCGCGATTTTTAGAACAGTGACTTAACACCAATTGGTTTTATGATCGACTTGGTTGGCGCATGTTGCGCTTGAGCGTGCGTGAACCCCCGTCGTATATGACCCACCATTATTTAAAATACATGAGTAGGCCAACCCTTCGCCTACTTGGGTTTTGAAGGTGTCTAACGACCTACCAATTATTTTTTCAGATTTGTCTGTTTTGTTTACTAATGTAACAAAAACATAACATTGTCATAATTTTCATAAAAATAAACAATAAGTCGAGGGATAAAGGTGCAATGAGATTTTCAAACAACATGTTAGGAATACAGATATATAAGGGTTAGGATTGTAAATACTAGGAAGTTGGGCATTGTGGTATAAATACTTGTATCTGTAAGGAACAAGGCATCAAATGAATACAGAACAACTTCGTCTCCTCTTCTTCTATCTCTCGCTTCCTCTCCAACTTCGATCTCTTTCCCTTACAATCACAATCAATCTCCCATGGTAGAACTAGGATCCTAACACAACACTCGCTTTCATAAATTAAGTAATCCAATATTTTCTATACCTTAAAAAGAGATGTGGATAGTTGTATGAAATGAAGTAGTTTTGTGAAAATAATTCTATTTTGAGATTATTAGGTGAAAAAAATACAATAGTTCATATTATACAAACAAAAGTGGAGTCTATACTATTTTTAGGGATGAATATCCAACTATGATAGTTTATTCTACTGTCAATTTTTTAAAAATTCATGTATTAAAATTGTGGAATAAATAAGCAAAATATTGGTTGGGTTTGCAGCGTCCGAAGTCGGAACTAGTTGAGGTCATGGTAGTACGCAAAGGGCGACTCCGTATCTGGGAGATTGGTCATTGGAGTTTCGTTTTCACTGTCCACAAGAGTTAAAGTCATGCTGTGTTGCTGACCTGCAGTGCTTCCCTTTAGTAGGTGCTTGACTTCGGTCTTCGTCAGCGTCCTCAACGTTACGGTTTTAGTTCTGCTTAATTTTTATTGTATTACGTGATGATTGCCCGCTTTTTCTTGTATTTTCAGTTTTTTTTATTGTATTACGTGATGATTGCCCCATTTTTCTTGTATTTTCAGTTTTTTATTGTATGTTTGACGGTTCTTCCGTATGTCGATTTGTCAACTCCTCGAATTTCAGGTATGTCTAAGCTCGAATTATTACTTAAAAAAATATATATTGTTTTTTATAAATAAAAATATCTGGTGTTTGGAGTTGAAACCTCGGAATTGACCTTGAATCCCTAATTGTAAGTCATTGAATCATTTATGGTGAAGCCAAAACCGAAAGTCCTATTCAATCGTAAACAAGCAGCACGTATTATATTTGATTGATTGATACCACCGCCCTTTAACGTCGCACTTCTATAGTAATTTGTCTAGCTATTGTAATGTCAACAAGTCTACTTCTCACGTAATTCTAATCTTTGCATTAATTTGAAAAATAAATCTTACAAACAAAGTTGGTGTGAAAGGAATTTGGTGCTTTTCTAAAATGGGAAAATAAAATAATACTTATTTAAATTATTTACGTTTCAACTCCAATAATTTTTTAATTTTTAAGATTTAAAAAATCATTTAATTTTGGAGAAAGATATAGATTTATATGGAAAAATCTCTAGTTTCTATTTTAGAAAATAGATAGAAAATTTGTTAAATAAAAAATGTATTAAAATTATAGAGAATTTATTAAAGATGGTTTAACATAGATGGAGGGACATACTAAAATAATATGGATATTAATTTTTATATCGGTTTTTCACGAGGGTCAATCTATTTAACTAATTTCTCATCGCAAGTGTTTGAATAATTTATTTTAATACAATGAATTCTAATATTATTTATATATAAAAAAACCTTCTTATTTTTAGAGTGTATTCAAACTACGGAATATTAAATATACTTTCAACCCAATCTTGTGGATGAGAGGTTAAGATAACCTGATCTGAAGTCCCGACCCAGAAGGTAAATTTACTACTAGATCTGTGAAGAAAATTCTAGGTACTCAACCCCAAGACCATAACTCACAAAGCTGGATTTGGAAGCTTAAGATCCCTCCTCGCATCAAAAAACCTCCTTTGGAAGATTAAGATTGATGGTCTCCCAACGACTGACAGACTTAACAGGTATGTTAACAGAGTCTCAAGTCAATGCTCTCTTTGTGGTCATGCAAATGAAGATGCTGCTCATCTATTCACTAAATGCACCTTTACAAGGGAAGTCATAGCCCAATATATATGAACAGAAATCAGGTCTGTACTTCCAGGACCTTAATCTCCATGGCCCCTTGAATGAAAATTTGTGTAGAATCAAAGCTTCTAACATTAGATTTATTGATTTAGCTTTTATAAGGCAGTCAATTTGGAATGTTAGAAATGACAAAATTTTCAGGTCGAAAGATCCGATTGGAAGCTCCTCCATGGTTCAAATGATAATCCAGAGCATAACGGATTGGACTAAGGAAGAGCAACACAAAACCAATCTACAATCAAATGCAAGAAGAAGGGTGAGAGCCAAATGGACCAAACCTCCAAGAACTATCTACAAGATTAATGTAGGTGGTTCTTTTACCCACTCTGGCAAAAGCCAGTCTGGGGGAATCATTCGTGATTCTGAAGGAAATATTATTGATATTTTTTCTCAAGAAGCTAGTGTTGGATCAACAATCCAAACAGAAGCCTTTGCCATGATTCTAGGTCTTCAAAGAGCAAGACAGAAGGGACTAAGGAAAGTTATTCTGGAAAGTGACAATCAAACTCTGGTGAAAGCAGTCAAGAGAGAACAGTCGCCCAGATGGGAAGTTCTACATCAAGTTGAAGAAATCCAAAGGCTTACAGATGAATTTGTATCAATTGAGATTCGGCATATATTTAGAGAAGCAAACCATACTGCGGATTATATAGCCAAAGCAGGTGTAATTTGTAATTTACCCTCTATCCCCTACTATAGGGATCTCTGTAAAATCATCCTTCAGGATAATCCGGGAGTTAGGTTGCTTTACTAGCAACGGCTCCCAATATTTGCCTACTGTAAAAAAAAAAAAAAGGGTGTGTTTGATTAAAAAAAAAAAAAAAAACTTAAGGGTGTGTTTTCCCCTCCACCCTTAATTAAGGGGTGGAAATCCACTCCACCTCCTCCACCTTCCCCTCTAAGGTGGAAAATTTCACCTACCTTGAATTGGTAAATAAAAAGCAGCCATTTCGGGGTTCGAACCGGGGACTTGTGGGTATCCACAAGTCCATTCCCCCAAAGGGTTTCATCAGGTCTTAATAGGTTTCATCGTTCCCCTCCTCTAAAAAAAGCTCATCCGATGGTGTTTGGCGATCAGGTGGCATGAGTTGTAGTTGGAGGTTTCAAGAGTTGAAATCTAGTGAAAATGAAAGCCCTGGGAGGGGAGCTTTCCGGAGGTTATTTTATCAGGTGCCAAAAAATGTTCACTTTTTCCCCTGAAACCACCCGAAGAAGCCACTGCTTGTGGTGGCCGCCTACTCTCTCCCTCTCTCGCTCCTTCAGTCCTGTAGCCGCCTCGCAGGACTTGCGTGGCCCCGCCATCGTCGTCCCCATCCTCGCCGGCCTCAACCATCTCTTAAAATCTACTTTGTCACACTCTCTCCTTCTTCTTTCCGTTCATCGTACCGTCTCCCTCTCCTTCTGTTCGAGCATCGCAACCCCTCTTTATCCCTTTCCCTCAGGGATAACGAAAGTAACACCTTTTGATTTCAGACAAGATCAAAATTGGAACAACAGAGAACGATATTGAAAGGGTTTACCTCTTCCTTACCAGTCCGCAACGAACCACACCGACGCCGGCAACCCAGGACTCCGTTTAGAGAAGCAACTGTCGAACCTAGGGTTTCAATCGGTGAAGAAGAAGAACTGATCGTTCTTCATCCATCAAATAGAAATGAGGGTTGGATATATTAATTAAGGGCATTTTAGTAATTTTAATCATAAATACATCTCTCAAACCATATAACCACCAAATATCATTCAGGTTTTTTACAAGGTTATTTTAAAAAATAAACTCCACATCTCACGGCTCCATAAACTCCAAAAATAATCTCCACCTCATAAAAAACACACAACTCTTAAAAAAAGACCCATTTTGCCAAATAAGTGCTTACTCCCCTCCACCCCCTAAATGAGGGTGAAAATCGTCTAGTCCAACACCATAGTATATTTTTATGGTCCTTTTAATTTCATTGACCGATAAGCATTAAAATAAATTATAAGGTACAAACACTTAAATAAGAAAATCTTAGAAATTTCAATTTAGCCAATGAGATAATTTGGACTACAGTATGGACTACAATTGCGGACTAGACGATCCTCGTTGCATATGTACGAGCAATAATTGGAAATCTATATAGGAGCATGGATTTTTTTTATAGATAAAAAATATATGAACGAATCATAGATCCATTACTTATATTCAACGGGTCTTCCGTGTAACTTTTTTTAATGTCATAAGTGTTTAATGTCAGACACGTGTCAAGTTGAGGTTTAAACGGATCTAGGACTCATTCAGCCTATAGCACCTAGACCTGTCAAAATATGACCCGATCCGTACACCTGGTAATTTTGCAGGTTTGAACCCGATGTTTTAGACCGGGACCCGAAATCAACTGGATCCGAATGACCCGAGAATCTTAGGGTCGAGACCCGATGATCGATCGGGTCGAAATCGACCCGATCAGGCATCATCATGTAGACGCCACACATGCACCTAATAGACGTACCCCACACAATGCTGTCATGCAATTATTTTTATTAAGGTCATTCATAAGTTAAATAACGCATATATTCTATAATTATATTATGTTTAGAACACTTATTTTTATAAATTTGATTTTTTATGCTTAAAAGTTGTATATAATATTATTATCATAACAATAGTTATAAATTTAATTATAATATTATTATTTAGTTTAATTTGAAATATTTATATTACGATTTAATTTACATAATATTTTAATATTCTTAAAAAGTCTTTTAAAAGTTTTAGTTTTTTGACCCGTTGGGTCGACCCGAACCCAGGCAAACCCGATTTGGTTTGATATGAAATGAACGGTATCCCGATTTATCCGAAACCCGATCTACTCAAGACCCGAATCTAACCCAAATAACCCAATTGACAGATCTTATAGCACATGAGCTCGGTGCATATAATTCTGATTTATTTTAATCAGCATATTAAAAAAAAACTTAAAAAAAGGAGTTTCCTTGTCCCAAACGCTTTGTACAAAAGTACTTTTCTTTTTCAAAAGAATCATTTTAAATTCCACGCGCCTCCCTGATTGAGTCCACCCTCCAAAGCGTAAACGGTAAGCCTCTCCCAACCCTCCATCACCATTCACCACCCCCGCTCCCCGTCCGTTTCCACTCAATCCCCCCCGCTGTCACCCTCATTTACCACCACGCGCCACTCCCGCGCGTACGAAACCTCCCACCAACAAATTCAAATTTACGTTGCTAATACAGATATTAATCCCTTAATTAATCTCCATTACTCCCCTTAATTACTTACCCACGACAGCTTACTGTAAACCGTGAAAACGTTTTCTTCATCTCTTTCTTTTGTCTTCTTCCTCCTCCCACACCCCCAATCACCCATCACCAAACCTTTAGGATTTTTTCCCCTTCCCATCTTCACCCCCTTTTTCACTCCCATGGCGCTCTCTCTGTCCCCCTCGTGATTCTCTCTCTCTCTCTCACCCTCTCTCTCAGGAGATCACCTTTGGGAGGCCATGAAAACCTTCAATAAATAACCACATTTTTCTTCCCCCTTTTCCCTCTTTCAATTCGTACTTCTCTCTATCCCGGAGAAAACGTTCGAACACCTGGCGTGCACTGGTTTCCAGGCAGAAAAATGGCGGTTCCAGGGCGGTTGTTATGGTTAATCACGGTGGTGCTGGTCCTGAGTCAGGTCGTTAGCTCGGAACCGACACAGGACAAGCAAGCGCTTCAGGATTTCATCAATAAGGTCCCTCACGCCCGCCATGTCCGCTGGAACTCCTCCGCCTCCGCTTGCGACTGGTACGGCGTCACTTGCGATGCCTCACGGAGCTACGTCTCCGAGCTCCGGCTCCCCGGCGCTGGACTCCTCGGGCGGATCCCGGATGGCACCATCGGGAGACTTGCTAATCTGCGAGTTCTCTCTCTGCGCAGTAATGGAATCTATGGCTCCTTGCCGGCCGATTTCGCCAACCTCACGCTCCTCCAAAGACTGTTTGTGCAGAGGAATAAGCTCTCCGGCGAGTTCCCGGATAGTTTGACTCGTTTGACTCGGCTTGTCCGGCTCGATTTGTCCTCCAACAATTTCTCCGGCGTCATACCTTTCGCCATCAACAACCTCACTCAGCTGACTGTGCTGCACCTGCAGAACAACAACTTCTCCGGCGAGCTGCCGAGCATTGACGGGAGTCTCACTGATTTCAATGTCTCGGACAACCAGCTCAACGGCTCAATCCCTAGTAGCCTCGCGAAGTTTCCAGAATCTTCATTTAGTGGGAATTTACAGCTCTGTGGATCTCCGCTTCTCGCTTGCAACTCCTCGTTCTTCCCCCCACCGCCGAATTCCTCTCCCACGGTCCCGTCGAACCTCTCCGAGCACGGCCATAAGAAGCTCTCCACTGCTGCAATCATCGCCATCGCTGTCGCAGCAGCGGTAGTCTTCCTAATCCTCCTCTTTTGCCTTATCTTCTGCTGCCTCCGAAGCCGGCGGGAGCGGCCTTCCAAGTCCCCGAAGCACGCAGCCGCCGTAAACAGGGCAATCGGCGCTGCGGCGATAGGAGGAGGTGAGGGAACTTCGTCATCAAAGGACGACCTAACCAGCGGCGCGGTGGACGGGGATAGGAGTAAGCTTGTGTTCGTAAACAACGGCGCCGGCGCCGGATCAACGGCGTACAGCTTCGATTTGGAGGATCTGCTGAGGGCGTCAGCGGAGGTGCTGGGGAAAGGGAGCGTGGGGACGAGCTACAAGGCGGTGTTGGAGGAGGGCACCACGGTGGTGGTGAAGCGGCTGAAGGACGTGGCGGCGGCGAAGAGAGAGTTCGAGATGCAGATGGAGGTTTTGGGGAATTGCCGCCATGAGAATTTGGTTCCCCTTAGGGCTTATTACTTCTCAAAGGATGAGAAGCTGCTGGTTTCCGATTTCTTCCCCGCTGGTAGCTTATCTGCTCTGTTACATGGTATGTGTTCTAAGCTTCTTTCAGCTGCAATCCATTCACATTTTCAATTTCAGTTTCCATTGAATTTAGTGTTGAATTCCATTAGGGTTCAATGCATTTGGAGTTGGTGAGGATTGACAAAACTTGAATTGATTGAATGTTATTTGTTTGTTTACTGGTTTGCTGATTTTTAACTTATTTGAAGTGTGATTTTGATTTTGGAAACCAACAATGCAAAAGGAGGGTTTCAAGATTTCTTCATTTTTAGGGATGGAGATAATTAGTGATGAGTACCTATAGTCATATAGGAGTGATCTGTGTCTACTGGCTTGTGCTTGACACTTTTGATTTGGTTATGTGTTCACATTGCAATGAAATACATCTTTTTCTCTCTCTGTTTAACCACTTTCCATGTGTAGGGGTGTGTGATGAGTTGCATTGCACCAACTGATTCCACCTTTTTTTATTACTATCTGGGTGTGGGGAATGAGATAATAATTCACACTTTATGTGAACTTGAAAAGGGTAGTTTAGACTTTTACTATCCATGCCCATGAGCTCATGGGGTCTCATACTCTCATACTTTCAAGTTGCATCTCATGCTTTGGTTAGGTATCCCTCTTTTCTTTTTTCTGTTCTATTTGGGGTAAAAAGCTTACATTACCACACAAGTGTTTGGTTGATTGGTTCCCTTGGTAGTTGGCGGTGATAAAACTGTGTAGTTCTGGGAACATTCTACTCTGTAAGACATTGAGCCCACTGTGTAGTTCTCAAAGGGTTAGATTGTTGTGCAAAAATAAGAGCAAAAATTGGTAGTTTTTGTCATATGCCTATCTGCAAGGATGGAACATATTATAACGTTTCAATCTTGCATTAGTGATATTTTCTAGCATATTTTTCTTGGAGGAAGTTGTGCTGTAGATTTCACCAAATATAACAAGTGAATATGTCATTAGCCAGTATCTAATTTAAAATGTTGAGGGGCATTGTATATTGTGTATTTTCTGGCACGTTAATGTGAGGATAGAGACATGAAGATTGCTCAGTATACATGATGAGTTGTAGCTATGTGTTAATATGACAAGGTTTGGCTTCAAAGATATTATGAAGGGTTTAATGTTGGAAGCGGTCAAAGTTTCTGGAAAACCATTTATGGGCACAATCCAGGCTTTGGTTTTGTTCTGTAATGTCATTCGTTACTTGGTTACTACTTCTCTTGCTGCTTTAGTGTACAGGGGATCATTATGAACAGAATTCTTATCGGACTGATAAGGATTGTGTTCATTGTTGAAGGATTTATCTATGTCTCTGCGGAAAGTTCGTTAGTCTATTAGCCACTTGAGTTATGTGATAGGGAATTTGTTTCTTGTATTGTCGGTCTCTCGTTGAAGCTCTATCAGTGTCCCCATTCGCTGCCATTTGAAGGATTTCCCTTGGAGTTTTCCCTCTACTTATGTCGCTAGTAGGGTTGTCTTCTAGTGCTCTTGATTACACATGCTTGTATTACTCGTCCAGTTTTGGTTCTGAAAAACAATTATTAGTCATAAGCTGAACTTCCAGTGATAAGATCTTGCAATTTTCATATTCTTGTAGGAAGCAGAGGATCAGGGAAAACACCATTGGACTGGGAGAGCAGGATGAGAGTAGCAATGGGTGCAGCGAGAGGCCTATCCTATCTGCACGAATCCGGCAAAGTGGTCCATGGCAATGTCAAGTCCTCCAACATCCTCCTCCGCCTGGACCACCAGGAGGCCGCGGTTGCTGACTTTGGTCTCAACCCGCTTTTTTCCAACTCGGGGCCGCCCAACCGGCTGGCAGGCTATCGGGCCCCAGAGGTTCTTGAAACCCGAAAGGTCACCTTCAAGTCTGATGTGTACAGCTTTGGGGTCTTGCTCTTGGAGCTCTTAACAGGAAAAGCTCCTAATCAGGTAAAAATGAAATTCCATAACTTGGTCAGAACTCAGAACTATCCCTCAATGTTGTTCATGAATGGCATTTAACAATTCGTGACTTCGTGTCATTAATGGGTTATGTAGGCTTCCTTGGGAGAGGAGGGAATCGACCTTCCGCGATGGGTGCAGTCGGTGGTCCGAGAGGAGTGGACAGCCGAGGTGTTCGACGTCGAGCTCATGAGGTTCAACAACATTGAGGAGGAGATGGTTCAGCTGCTGCAGATAGCCATGGCCTGTGTATATACAGTGCCAGATCAGAGGCCTTCGATGCCCGAAGTGCTCCGAATGATGAAGGACATAAGCCGGAATGAGGGCGAGCACAGACAGTCGTCCGACGATCCGTCGAAAGGATCTGATGGTCAGACACCACCCGTGGAGAGGACGCCTACTTCTTCTGTCACACCATAAGTTGACAATTGCATACCACATTTACAAAGCTTACTGTTTCTATCCAGGTCTGTGGTTAATTTGAAGGGCTAAAATGCGCCGTGGCGGGTAAATAGGTTACTAAATTGCGCCGTGATTGAAGGAGACCAAACTGAGCTGAAAATAGTGGGTTTTTTTTATAAAGAAAAAATATTTCTCACTTATTAATTTTCAGAATTTGTTGCTCGATTAGTTGTCAAATGGGCTTTTGTGCTTTGGAATTGGAGGGAGGGAGGGAGTGGAGTGTTTATTTAAATTGGAAAATGACAATCTAGCTGGTGGAATTTTAGTTGGGTATTCTGATTTTTTTGTTTGTTTTAAATAAAAAAAACTTTGATTCTTTTTGTTTAAAATATTGTGGAGTTATCAGAGTATTTGTCTTTGTTCTGTAGTAAATGGGCAATTGGACATATATTCTCACTTTTTTCTGTCTCATATAAAATGTGCTTTTAAATTTCATTGATTGTCACTACTCACACTACTGATCAGTGATCACTACTGATATAAGTTTATGAGCATGTGCCTGGATGAGCTTGATGATGAATTTGCCAGGTGGAATTCATAGTTTATGCATAATAGGTATCTTTAATTTAATAGCTTATAAATTCTTGAAATTATCCAATTTTAAAAATATTTTGAGTATCTTTGTAAAGTGGAAAAAAACACTTTTTTTTTTGTGAAGAAGAAAAAAAAACACTTTTTTTTTAATGGGTAAGAATTTGAAAACCAGACAACAGTTGTCTGTCCGGTAAGGTAATTCAATAGGTCGACGAATCGGCTGACAGACAAACCGTCAACATACAAAATACTAAATGACACAAATCAACCAAAGTGAAAGAAACCCCCAAATAACCCATAAAACCCATCAACTAGCGGAAGAGACGACGAAGATCTGAAGCGAGCCATAAATGTTGAGAACACGTAAGAGCGCGACGACTCACACGACGTCTCGACACCAAAAAGACGTAGAACAACAATCCACCTTCGAAAAGGGCGAAAACACTTGTTTGTGAAGTATCTTTATAAATTGGCTATTCATTTGTTTTCTCCACTTTCTTTTTTTTTGGGTTTATTTTCCTATGGATGAAATTGAAACATCTTTATCAAAGTCTTCCCTCTTTTCAAGGATATGGCTGGCATGGTTAGTACGTTCTTTTCTTTAATAATGCATGGAGGCAATGTTAGGTAGCAAGAAATAGCATCTCCCACTCCAAATTTCCAATCTTTTGGTACAGTTTCAATTATTATTTTTAAATAGATCCATGGCCCTTTGACCATCTACTTTCCTTGTCTTAGAGATGGTAGTGCTTCTTTTGCATTAATGGAGTAAACACACCAATAATTTCATTAGTAACACTTGAGATTAATTGTCCGGTTTGTGATAATGAAATTAACTATTAACATGCATCAATTATTAAAAACACAACCGGAAAAACTCTCTCTTCTCTCTAGGAAGAGAGATTGTCCAAACCTGGTTTCTGACTAGTCCAAACCAGCTCCGGCCAAACCAAACCGGCTCCGACTGTCCATCTCGATTCCGATCGCCACAAATTGGGTTGCCTTATTGCTAGGTACTTATAGATAAATTAAGTACCTAGTCGATCCATACTTCTCAATGATGAGACATTGTACCCCTTATTCTCGCTATTCACAATCCTTCTCTAAGTCGTCATCATATTCCACACCAGGTTGCCTTATTGTTGCTTAACTTTGATGATTTTGGTTTTTGTTTCGGGATGTTTTGAATTTGATGTGTTTATTTGAATTTTTTCCTAGGTCTTATTACATTATTGTACTATAACAATATATTAATTTTTAAGCCCTCTTGATTTATCAAAAAATTATTTATCACGTATTTTAATTCATCTAGCTAGTCAGAAGATATAGATACATGTTTCTTTTCCTTTAGGTTAGTATATATGCATTGTTTGAAAACCAAATTATGTTTTTTCGATCGCTTCCATTTTCCCCCATAGGTAGACACTTAGACAATATTATAATAAGAAGAGGGGGATTCAAACTCATGATCTATTAATCACTACATGCAGTCATTCTTAATTATCGCTTCCATTATGATCGAACACTTATTGTTAATTTATACTATAAATGTTCAAATTAATAGGTATATGAAAAGTGTGAGTAAGTTTGGTTATCCACTTTCTTTTATTTATTGCATGTTCAAATAAGGAAATTAAATATAATGTTACAAAATGTCTTAGATAATATGCAGAATATAAGGCTATATAATGACTGGATATGCATCGAGAGAAAAAGTGTTTTTCAATGGATAAAAATTCACATGACGGAATTATGCAAGAAACCTGGTCCAGCTTGGTCGTATCGAATGCCTTTCACATGAATTAAGCTGGAAAAAAGGTTGCATTGCTTAATAGATAGAACATTCCATATGACCCTTTGTAAGTCTATCTTTTAGGGGCACCGGCCGCGATAAATCAAGAGTTCCCGCAACAAATAAGTCTATAGCAAAATTAAACCACACATGAATTAATTGAAAGCCAGTTTTTTCGTCGAGGAAAAGTTTAGATGGATTCGACTCAGATTAAATATTAATAATTAAGTGTTAAAGTCGATTGGGGCCGGTGGGGCTAAGACAAGCTGGAAGGAGGTCGTGTGTGCGACTGTGCGTCACATATAGAAGATTCGAACAACACATAAATACAAACGGAGTTCCATCTCAAAACCAACAACACATAAATCTGAACGGGTTCTATCTCAAAACCAATTGACAATGAGAGAAGTACGTAGCCCTTTAACCTTATATATTATTCAAGCATTCTCTGTAATGCCGATGTAGGACAATCACAAATACCGACGTGGAACAACTACATTCCAACAGTAAGTCTCCGAAATCGAACCAACACACAAAAAGAAGAAGTAATTAATACTCTATAGGTTAAGTATAAGAAAAAATATATAAAATATTAACTTTTATTTATTAATTTTTTAAAAATAATTTTATAAGTATATAAAATTATTTTTAAAAATCTTGATATTTTATGTAAAATGAATATATAATAAATGAATATATTTTATTTAATAGAAGGAGTAGATTACGTTGAGCTACGCATGTGAGTAGGGACGGACTGAGGGGCGGGCTGGGTCCGCTCCAGCCTGCCCCATTTTTACAAAAATAAAATAATATGTAAAAAAAGTTAATAAAAGTTATTCATTTATTTATCAAATCAAGGATTTTATTTATAAAAATTATATGTAGGAGGGAGATTAGCTAACCTACCTAGCCAGTCCTTCGGAATTTCAATTTTTGATTCTGTGCCTGCATATGAGCCCATATATAAGCCCGTACACAACCCGTGTTTTGATCAACAAGACAACAAAAAAAAATATGGGTGTTGCTATATACATCGCAAATCACAAGGTTAATATTGCACGTCCTTAAGGACGTGCATGATTTGCGGTGTATATAGCCGGAACGAAAAATATCTGCATCTATCCTAAACTGATTAATCAGTAAGTATATGTGAAATTAATGAAAGTAGTTATATAGTAACGCGTGTACTGTTTTTTAAAAAAATCTAATATGAATACTTTATAGTTGACTTTCAATAATTAGAATCAAATTTCAGAACATTGACCTATGACCTATTTGTATATATATGATGACAAAATTGTTTTATTTGCTCAAATTAAAAACTAAGCCGACCTAATATATATATATATCTGCCTCGATCGATCGACCAATTTTTTTGATATATAGCACACATTTTTAATAGATATGTTACACCTTATGATCTCTTGATTGGATGATAGCTACATCTCTCGATCATTGCTTTCACAGCTCACCTCACCTAATCTCATCATATATATATCCTTACTCATTCAAAATTAATTGTTTAATTAATCATCATTGATCTCCATTGTTATTCTCTGGCATATATAATCTTTCATTATTCACCAAACCCATTTGTTTACTTGTTCATTAGACTTGTTTCCCTTGTCATATTTGTGTATTATATGCATAAATTTTCCCTTAGCCAAAAGGTACGTTTCAACTTTCAAATTAGCTACTTTGGAAATAAAAGATGCATTAACAAAGGTTTAGACTTTTGTCAGTGCATCTTATATATAAGTATATATAAAATTAATATCATTTATACCCACTTATATAGGTGAAACAAGATCAATGTATATAGAAGCTAGCTTTTTTCTTTTGCAAAATTTATTATCACTAGCTAATTTGAACCATGACCACTCTTTAAACTATTTCAAAATCTTAATATTCAAAAGCATAAAGTGAATTTAATTTACAGCACCTACATATATGAGAAGACATGGATGATCACATGAGCAGTTGAGAACATGACAGTGGAAAAAGTAGAGCTTGCTTGGATTGCAAGCTCAGGTAATTTTACAATCTCACATGATTAACCCTTTAACACATAAAAGAGAGAGTAATATAATCATTCAAATGGGTCCATGCCTAATGTCCATAGTCACATTATTGTAACTAACAACTTCCAACTCCTATAGGACATCCATTAGTTTCAAAATGCACAAATCATCTCAGAAGTTGGAATTCAACTTTTGTGCGAGTTATTTGTCAGACATAACTGCTCCTCTAAACATAAGCTAATGCAACGAAAAGGCGACAGAGCATATAGAGTGGGAGTTCGCTAGCACATATATACTGCATTGCACCAATTGTTATGGGGTTTAGAGATGTTTTGAAGAAGAATGTAAAATTTTCACTTGTAAGTGGTCTTAGTTCAGTTCGATCAACCAAAATTGTTGTACATTGGGTATCATATGTTATGTTTAAGGGCAAATTATCTCACTCACAGACGACTCCATGTTACCAACACCAGGATTCTTCAACAAACAACTTCATTGGGATTTATTTGGCCTTTCTCAAGACAGCCTGAACATATGTAAAAAATCCGGCCCAATTCGGTAATATCCAGGCCCAAAAGACATTGCTTAAACAATCGGTGGCCCAATCAGGCCCAATATAGTATGAGAATAGGGAATGAGTATTGCTATAGAGAAATTCACATCAAAGCGTTTGTAGTCCAACGGTTAGGATAATTGCCTTCCAAGCAATAGACCCGGGTTCGACTCCCGGCAGACGCAGCATTTTTACACATTTTTTCCTATTCATTTTTAATAGAATTTTTTTTTAAAAAAATCCCCACCTAAGTGACATTATTTAAATTACTCCATTCGTCTCAACATATAGATAATTTGATTTTTGACACATTTCTTAAGAAATTAAAAACTCTAGTAAATTTTTTTATATATTTTAAAATATATTCATACTTATGGTCAATTATAAATTGGTGTAATGGTTGTTGTATACTTTATAACATCTTCGGTTTAATTTTAATTTGATAATTTCAGGTCTTTTAAATTGTTTAGTGGGTATTGGGTAATAATGGCTTTAACTAAACCACTTGATCACACTGAGCAAATACAATAACATTTCACTCAATCTAGCTAGTTTATAAATTCAGATGACAAACACTGAAACACAACTTTAGTGAATTAATTCTGAATTAGGTTCTGATTCCGAGCAACTATATTACCAATTAAAATCCAAATTGAATCAGGGAATTTAGGTTATGAAAACGAAGTATACATAAAGTCTCTGATTAATTATATAAATAGAATACATTATTCTCTCCTTTAATTTTTTTTTATGAGATTCTTTCATAAAGAAACATCAGACACCGTAGATGTAAAAATCACTCACACAGTAGCAACTTTCACAAAATGAAAATTAAAGCAGCAAAAAAAAAAACAGAATATTCCATATAAATATATAATGCAAAAATAAAACATGGAGTCTAAATTGAATGAATTCTGTAAGTGTTTGAAAAATAGATGCTTCATATATACTATGAATTATGCAACAGCTACTGTGTTTTGGATAAAGCAAAGATTATATGAGAAATGGAATCTGATACAACCGAAGCCTACAATTTCTGGCTTTTCATTCATTATTAGTTAATTAATTAATAATCTTCAGTATATCTTTGCTTTTTTCCTGTACATCAGAATATATTATTCTCTATTTGATGGACTGTCTTTTTTCTTTTGTATTTATTTTAAATTATTAGTATTATTTTATTGTTTATAGGTTGGTGCATACCTACATTTACGTTGGAGCTAGGGTTAGGGTAGGACATATAAAGGGCTTTCAGGTATATTTTATTTTTGCATACATATATGGTATATTGGTATACCATCCATTTTTTAATGAGGCAATTTTCATAGACATAGATAGCTATGAGCCTTGAGCCTATGAGATTTGAATGTGTTATATTTTTAAAATTTTGGTTTTTAAAGGCATATTAAGTATTTTGGTTTTGGAAAAAAATTCCCTAGATACACTAATGTAATTCATTTTAAAATAATTTTTTGGCTTCACCTATTCGTATTTATAAAAAAATGTTGTTCAATTCAACTTATAAATATATTGTAATGCCCCATTTTCAATTATATTTTCATTTTAGATACTAAAACAACAAATATTATCGAATGGAGGGAGTATTAAATTAATCAGATAGCAAAAATAAGATGAGTTCAATCATGTATCCTAGGATACATCAAAATTACAATATTTATTTTCAAAAAAATGAAAACAATTCATTTTTTGTCATACACGGATAACCATTAGGTGGTGCATATGGACATGTAAGACCATCTTTAACAACATTATAAAAAAAATCAAAATAAGAAATAAAAGACACATTTCTTCTAATTAGTTTTTGTTAATCTTAAGAAATATTTATATTTTGGAGAATATTGTAAATTTGAAAAAATATCTCTATTTAAAAAAATCCATTGAAAAACATAAAATTATCCCAAAAAAAAAATCTCTAAAAAATGTTATTGGAATAGCTAATAATGTAAACACATTTTATATGATGGAGAGTGGAGACCAACATGCAATGCAAGTATATATGCATTACTAGCTTGCAAATTATAAAGGGTTTAATTTGTGTAAAATGGACAAATAGAGGATTGGAACAATGAAATGTAAATGTAAGGCACAGACAAAAGGTATATTCAGAAGAAGGGCAGGGAATATATGTTGTTTAACACGTGTCACATGCCGAATCTTCTTTTTTTTTGTCAGTAGCTCCATAGATAGAATCTTTTAAAGATCACTCCAAAAGGAAGAGGTTGGAGTCTTGTGATACAATCCTCTATATATTTGTTTTTTTTAAGGAAAGTGATTTGCACGAGATATAGTTTATGCAATTCATATAAAAATACATTTTAATTAAGAGACGTGTCAGTAGGATCTGACATTTTTCAAAATCTTACCTTATATCAATATATATATAAATACAATAAATGAGAATTCGATCAAAATGTATTGTTAGAAAAAAGTAAAGTGGTAGGAACGGGGGAGAGGATTGTATCACAAGACTCCGACAACAACCATCAATCTTTGATTCTTCACTTTTCTATTTGTAAAAATAATGAATAACGAGGGTTTCTTTTGAGATTCTTAGCCTATCCGCTATAGTAAAAAAAAAGGAAAAATTGAAATCGTTACTTGAGTGTTTTTGTCACGGCGGATAATTAAGGTATGTCTTTGTAAAGCATAGATGAGTTTATAGGAAAATGTTATCTTGTTTGTGCTTCTTTTTCTTGTTGGTGTTATTGTATTGTGGAGTAAGAGTTGCTTCTTAGTGCGATGGAATGAGATGCAGTCTTCCTCCACCAACCACTTGACTAAAAATGGGCCTTTTCAGCCCCTAACGAGGCGGCCGGTCAATTATAAAAATAAAAATGAGGGAGTTTAATAGGAGATTTCGGTTTTTTAATAATTATTTTCAATACAGAATAATAATTTAAATACATATAAAAATGATCTCTTATGGTTTTCTTACCCAATGTGAAAGTTACTAAAAAAAAATACAACTATAAGCTAATATATATAGCAAATAAAAAATGAATTTGCTTAAAACTAATTAAGTACATTTAATGCTCGAAATGCTTATATATGTGAATGGAGAAATATCTAAAGACATGGATATGATAGAGTGATCCATAAAAGGCTAGCCCATATATTTAGTTGGCCTTGCCAAAATAGTTAGCACAGTTCCTAATTGATTTTATGAAATTTAGATGCCAACTTTTTTTCTCTTTTGTAGATTTATTTTTAAGGGAAAAAAAGGAAGGGGAGAATCACATTTACCTTATAGCCCACTTCATTAAAGTAGTAGAAGAAGATTCCCAATGACTTAGGGCTACCTTTCCTTTATCATTTCTTTCTTCTTTATCTATATTTTGTAAAAAAAAAAAAACTAATAAAAAAAAATTAGGGCCTCATCTCCCAATTAATCTCCTTTTCTTTCTGGTTAATATTCTCTTTAATCCCTCTTTTTATGTGTATGGGTGTGTGTGTGATTCTCTTTAGCTAAGAGTCATGGAATGGAATTACAACTAATTTGAGATATTCCTTACTTAAACCCTTTGTTTTTTTTCTTCTTCTTCACTTTATTAGTGAATCTCAAACCCACTTTACCTCACTCAATTTTATGTTACACCAATACCAATTATGCTAACTTTGGAACCCAAAATTAATTAATTAATTATATAAAGGAGAGAGGGGACATTTGATTGGTGGATATATCTTATATGAATGATACTCTCTACTACTACCACCCCTTATTTCTCTCCAATTAATATTCCCAACATTTAAAATCATACATTAATATTTTCCTTTTTATAGTTTATAACATAAAGTATTAATATACATATTCTTGTCAAAGTTCTGTTGATAAATGATAACTCAAGCTGAAATCTCTAATTATGAGATAAAAGTTTCTTATCAACCTCACCTTTTTCTCATTGGATGTTCTTACAAATTCTATAGTTTAACACTTTAGCCATTTCATCTGTAAAAAAAAGACATTAATTTTGTTTTTTGGCCTTTTGAAAAACAAACCTTGTGAGTTGTGGCTTATATATGACTGCCAAAATATGTAAGTTTGACAATAAGATTTCCTATTAAACATATATGCTTAAACAATTTGTGCATAACTAACCTCATTTTGTATTCATTCCAAGAGCCATCTAATATGAATTTGGGTATTTCAAATGCCCAAGTGAAAGTGATCTCACCCGTTTTAGTCCATTCACCTGTTGAATTGCCTAAGGGATTCAAAGTCCTAATTGTCCTATAAATATGGAGTCCGGTTGAGATAATGAAAGATGTGAAGAGACCAAAAGAATCACACATCGACAATATGAACAAAGAAGCCTTAATATATAAGCTAGTGAGTTACTCCTCCAATAGCCAATTGGTTTTAGGATGGAACCCCGCTCGGCTTATGTGTTAGGCTATTAGCGCAAGGGCGCACGTGTGCACACGACCCCCGATCCCGAGTCCCACCTCAATTCGGATTCGGATACTACAGTGTTTGCTTCGTCTATCTTTAAACTTCTTCTTTCTAAATTATTCGTAGCCAGCACTTTAAAGACCCTTACCTCCCCCACTTTATTCTTCCATGGATGTAACTCAAACCCTAATTTAAAAGCAGTGGATCCTTCTCCTTGTGTACCTTCCCAAAAACAACTTCCTCCTTTTCTCTCAAGCTCTCCCTTTTGTTCTTCTTTGTGCCTACAATATATACATTTTCTTATAAGAGCCTTGATTCTAAACAAAGCAATTGCTAACCCTAACTAGCTCTAGCTAGCTAGTTCCACCAAGCTCATCAACCATGGTGGCTTCACCTTCGGAGCTGAGCCTCGATTGCAAACCGCCCCAAAGCTACTCCATGCTCATCAAATCCATTGCTGCAGACAACAACTGCAGCCCCCATCAGCTTCCGTTCATTGTCGACCATCTCCAGCCACAGAAGCTCGAAGAGTACCTCTCTCGTCTTGAGGAAGAACGCCTCAAGATCGATGCTTTCAAGCGCGAGTTGCCCCTCTGCATGCAACTTCTCACCAATGGTATTCTACTCATTTGTATCAAGCATCCTAAATTAGCAAAGAAAGGATATACATCTTTTTCATGGATAAGAGGAATTAAGTTCATTTAACTAAGTGCATAACTGTAGGATATTCATGGTTTCTTCCTCAGAAGTTGTGTCCAAATTGTAGCTTTTCTTGTTCAATCTCTTTTTCTTTGTCATGTTTGGCTCTTTTTGCTTTCCATTAGATAGAGCTGAAGATTGGCTTTATATCCATATCACTTCTATCTTTTGTTTTGGATACACTGCATAATATATATAGTTCAAAGAAATGTTTAGACTCTCATAACTAGATTGATCTAAAATTGTATGTGTGTGTGTGTATATTAGCTATGGAAGCTTCAAGGCATCAGCTGCAGTCTTACAAAGCAACTAGTGCAACCCAAGGGAAAAGACCCATCCTTGAAGAGTTCATACCCATAAAGCATACCAACTCGGAAGGATCATCGGATCAACAGAAAGCACCAAACTTCACCACCGACAAAGCCAACTGGATGACAACGGCACAGCTATGGAGCCAAGACAATGAAGGAGCGACAGCCAAGCAATCAGCGGTACTCGCAACAAGCACAGAGTTTGAGATGGGACTCAATCCCAAGCTATCATTATTAGATATCAGTGAGAACAACAACAATCAAAGGAATGATGGAGCTTTTCTTCCTTTCACAAAAGAAAGGAGCTCCAACCCCATCAATCATACACATATACTTCAGGATTTGGCCCTTGCATCGGATGAGAAGGAGGCCGAAGAGAAGAAGTGCTTGAAGAACGAAAATGGGTTCGCATCCGAGAATTCAGGCAAGGGGATGGACACACCTCAAACAAATGTCACCGGAGCAACCAGGAAGCAGAGGAGGTGTTGGTCACCGGACTTGCATCGCCGGTTTGTGAATGCCCTTCAGATGCTTGGTGGGTCTCAAGGTTTGTACCAACTAATCCAATCCCTAGACTTTTATTCCTATAAATATATCAGGTACTTCCAACTTTGAAGATTTCAAATTATTTAGTCAGTTAACTGGTTTTTCAAGCCTTGAACAAGATATCATAGGAAAATAATTCCCTAATCATCATTGTAATCATCATCATCACATATAATTTTATTCATTCTAGGAGTATATATAATACTATATATATAGTAGTTGATAAATGTTCATAATTACAGTTGCTACCCCAAAGCAAATCAGGGAGCTGATGAAGGTTGATGGCTTGACCAATGATGAAGTTAAAAGTCACTTGCAGGTCAGTCTCTTAAAAAATGACTGCTATAAGCTTATGTATTCTTGTTAAGTTGTTATTAATTATATTGATTTGCATCCCTATTGCAGAAGTACAGGCTTCACACAAGAAGGCCAGGGCCAAGTCCTCAACAAGCCGGGGCGCCCGGGCCCCAGCTGGTTGTCCTAGGTGGCATATGGGTCCCGCCAGAGTACGCGACTGCAGCTGCCCACCACCATGTGGGGCAGCCACACACCATCTACAGCGCCCATCCAGCGGCTCAAGTGGCACAACACTACTGCCCACCAGCAATCCCACAGGCCGAGTTCTACCCTCCATCGCTGCCACAGCCTCTACCCCAGCTCCATCACCTTCCCAGCCACCAAATTCACGTCTACAAGGCCTCTCCCCAAAGGCAGAGCTCCCCAGAAACTGATGGAGGCAGAGGGGCAAGGGATCGATCGGAGAGCATCGAAGACGAGAAGTCGGAGAGCAGCAGCTGGAAGGGGGATAGTGGTGAGGAGAGCAATGGGGATAGGAAGAGGAAGAAGTTGGCTTCTATGAGAGAAGGGGAGGAGGAGAGCAATGGGAGTGAGATCACTCTCAAGTTCTAGCTAGCTAGGGTTTTCTCAGAGTGGCATATTTTAGTAATATTAGGGTCTAATCCAGGTCTAACTTGTCCAATTCTAATTATTATTTTATGCTATAAATAAGTGCTCACAAGAGGTGGGTGGCATAAAGTGTTTGTTTGTTTGGTTATTGGAATACTATGGAATATGGATGGAGATATTTGCTTTGTGTTTGTGTCCCATTTGGTACAATAAAAAGGCATTCAAGGTTGGATTGCATGTGGTTCCTCAACTGGTCATATTCACAGACCATGCTTTATTGGCTTCTTTTTTTCATCATTAAAATTTACAAAATTTCAAGTAATGGTGTAGATAAAGAATGATAACTTGACCAAATTACCTATGCTTTGGAGTTTGGACACTGCAAGAGGAAAAGAGGCAATTTTTTCTCTTTGTTTTTGGCTTTTGATGCTGGAAAGATAAACTAGGGAGTCCAAGAAAGAATTTCCTGATTTCAAAAGGAGTTGCTGGTGAGCTTTTCAGGATGTGCTAATTTCAGTGTAAACACATGGGCAGAGATGTATAAAGCAACAAAAAATTGAAATTTCTAGATATTCATTACAAGGCTAAGTGATAAGGTTGTAAAATACCAGGGAAAACAACCATAATATGCCCAGTTACACCCTGGTGAATGGTGATAAGGACTTGATCTAACAACATTCTAACCCACCAATACAAAACATGATACGGGTTTTTCGAAGATCATAAAACCATCAAACTATGTTCAACATAGGGGGTTATGTAGGACGCGACAGGCAGCAGATGGGAAGGCCATTTTCTCGCGGGAATATTCCTCAAAAGAACTAAACAGACCCTTTTTCTAGTCCTCAGGCTTCTCCATTTTCAATACCCATCCTTGTCTCACCATCTCCACTAGCGTCCAAATCCATTATCAGAGATTCTACAAGACCCTACGAGCACCAAACATCTGAAATCAATCCCATATTCATGTATATCTCATTGTTAAGTGCAGCAAGTGGCTAGTAATTAAGGCAGAATATGCCCTTAACAGAATAAACTCAATGGGGGACGATATTCCACAACATCTTTAGAAATAAGCCTAGTCGTATTTCAAGAATATAGCATTTGTCAAGAGAATTTCCGTAAACCACAAGAGTTTGATACCCTCTATATATTTTTGCACTCAATCAGCTGTCAGTGTCACACCCATGCCTAGTATGGAGCAGAAGATCATTATAACACGCACGCTATAATGATTTTGCTTCAGTTAAAATACACCCCCAAGTTTCAACATGGAGCAGGAGCCTAAGGCTAAAATTCCTGATATGCAAGTTGGATGATATTGTTATTAACCAATCATTAAGCCAACCAAGTGATATTTCATGATAAATCCAAGGGAAACCTACTTCAAGGGCTAAGAACCTTTAGTGTTTATGTTACTAAAAAAGTGAGAGTGAAATGGTTATTAAGCAGCAGAAAATACACCCTGTGTAAGTGTAGACAAATCAAAGTGTGTTCTGTTTAAATGTCCGAATGCATTAATATGTTAGTCCAATCTCCGATTCACTATAGATATAACCTAAATAGTTAAATACTAAATTCTACTGACTATAACTGACCTGGAGCTCCTCTTCAGAGTTTTTCAATCTTTCACCATAATCCTTCACTTGTAGAAAACATTTATGCACCTGCAGATAAAAGTATAAAACCAATTTGAAAATTGATGTACAAATAATCTTCTCGTTCAAGAACTAAAATAACAGAAGCAGAAAGAATACCTTAATCAACTGTGTTTGACGTAGAGAATAGACCTTCTTTGCAGAAGTCAATGCATCTTCCAATTTCTGCAGCCAGTATCAAGTACCCAAATTAATGACAGAAACCAAAAACATAGAACGTATAGTTACACAGAATATTAAATTTATTTAGTCCAGAGCGGAAGTAATTGATACCAGTGATCTTCTCCTTAAGTCGACAATATGCTGGTTCTTCTCATTTAACTTCTGTTGCATCTCAGAATTCTGATAACGATGCAAAATAAAAAAACATTAGTTTCTTCTAATGATTCCAGGAAGCTAGAACAGCACAACAGAAAATATTTGCAAACGTCACATTTCCTGAAACTGGCACAAATAGAGACCAACTGCTTATGTTAGTTCTTTCACATGCTTGGGCAACTTCAACTAAAATGAGAAGATGCAGCTCAAATCTAAGGACTTGAGTTCATTTCACCCACAGGATAACAAACCCTACTCAATCTTGTATTCACTTTCCTTGTTATGGACTGGGACTGTTCTAACACAAATGTAACACAAAACATTACTGCTATTAAGTCCCTACCTAAGCCTAAAAATTATCCAAACAGGACGAATTAATCTACTTAAGCCTTTAACATAAACAACTTAAAGTACCAAGGCACCCCATGGGATCTTCTATTACTACTATTGAAGCAATAGGCAAGATCCTTGAATCCATGAAGAATTGCAACTAAGTCAATATTTTCTTTTCTTTTCTTTGGAGGGTGCAGGCCAACAAAATTGCACCTGATGCAACACATCTATATCCAGCGACATCAAAAGAGACAGGGACAGTATAGTCTCTCATTAAGCAACTGCTTGATGGAAGCACACTTGATTACTTCAGAGGTCATCACTAACTTCTAGGTACAAACAACAGAAACCTCAGTGAGCAGTTAGATTTCTTGGATTTAGAAGATGAAATAAAATGAAAAACAAGGAAACATAGATAAAACATCTAGTGACTAGAAATTTGTTATCGCTAGAGATGTGAGAAATAGTTTGTACAATCTTTTGCCGCATGGGCTCCAAAAGTATAACAAGACTTGGTACTCAAGCAGCCAAAATACCATGGTTATAATTAACTAACATGTAAAAGCTTATCATACATAACAGTAATTTTCTGATAATTTTTGGGTGTGGCTATAACTACACAAGACTATGCCCTTTTATTTGGTGACTGAGGAAGTGTATTACGAACCTCCCTTATCAGTTCTTCGCGTCTCTGACTTAATGAATCAACTTGCTCTTCAACCTATAAATAGCAATAGAGAGTAGGAGAAGAACTGAAGAAGCAACAGGTGTAGATCAACAACCTAGTGGCACAGCCAAACAACCAGAACTATAAACAACAGCTAACCTTATGATAATAATCACTTGATTCAGTAGAAAATTCTCTACCATGGCGGTCATAACTACTAGACCTGCACAAACGTGTCTGAGTAAGGCATCAGAAATTCCCAATTTCTTGTTTCATATTTATCATATACTATCGTGGAGGTCACACCACAGCAATCAACAGATGCTAGAGAGGCGGTAAAAAATTATGTTCCCATCACTCTGCAACAGCCGGAACACCTTATT
This sequence comes from Persicaria tinctoria, assembly GCA_037127255.1. Taxonomy (NCBI): domain Eukaryota; kingdom Viridiplantae; phylum Streptophyta; class Magnoliopsida; order Caryophyllales; family Polygonaceae; genus Persicaria; species Persicaria tinctoria. Next base: position 3,886,756 of record JBANSL010000016.1, on the reverse strand, counting down.
TCAAGAAGGAAGATACTGAATGAGGTCTAATTTTTTTCTCAGTGAAGACTGAAGAGGAGTTGGTGACATAAAAAATACTTCTGTTTCTACTGAGACATAACAAAACATTCAACGAGTCTAGGAAAACATTCTATACATAGAAGTCCAACAGCTTGAACAGAACTATTTTCTATAAGTTCCTTCACAAATAGAAAGGCAAGAAAGTAAATATGTGTATTTGTCCACGTGAAACATCAAGTAAATCGAGTCCATAATGGAAGCTTGAAACACACCTCTAAGAACATGCATATGCAAATAGAAATTATACCTCAGGACCAACCACCAAGGAAAATGTAAAGTAATTGACTCGATGGCGTCTCACCTACTAGTTTTCTTTGACTGCTGATCTTTGTCTTGTCTAAGCCCTCTACCAGGAGTATCAGCCTCAACCGAGGTATCCTGCTTCTCTTTTCCGATCCTTCTATCAGGGCTATAAACTCTGTTAGTGTGTCTCTCTTGTTCAAAGTCTGAATCATTGTCTTGTTCGGTTTCATGATCATGATCCCTGCTATTTCCTCTACTGCTGTATTCCACACCTCTGGTAACATCTTCATCTCTGTCATAGAAGCGACCCCTGGGCTCTTCACCTCGAGTAAAATCATATCCTCTTTCTCTTTGTCTAGAACGGTCACGATACCGATCCCTCTCATGTTCGTCATGCTCTCGTCCTCTACCACGACCCCTATTCATGTCCATGCTCCTTGGATTGCGTCGGAAAGTTTCACCACTATAGTTTGGTCTCACACCTGCACCTCTAGTCCTCACTTCGTTTACCCTCACCATTCGGCCACCAATAGTCTGATTAAAACTCGAGAAAAAAACATTCCAGGTTCAAATAACCAGGAAACAAAACTAGATGCTAAGGAATTATTAGTCACTGAAATCACTTTACCGCTCCATTCATTCCACGGATGGCATCAACAGCTGATCGTGGATTTGTGAAGCTTACAAAGGCATAGCACTTTCCTCCCTTTCCTCGATCATTAATTATCTACAACAGATTCAATTTCAAACCTTACAACAAATCAAATCTGCCTTAAATGTAGCTGATTATGACTGAAACTTCACATGACAATGAAATAATCAAAGAAAAATTCGAAAACCACCAACTAACCCCTTAGTGACATGTATGCTAACTACGCAAATGAAAAGCAAATGTAAGGCGCACAAGCTTCAATTTCCTCGGGGTCATATACGAAACAGGAAAAGCAATCCGAAGAACAGAAAGAGAGAGAAAGAGAGGAACCTTGACTGCGACAATGGCACCAAAGAGCTCAAAAGCATGGCGGAGGTCGTCTTCGGTGCAATCGTATGGAATTCCTCCGACGTATATTGAGTTTTCGTCGTCGATTGTCATCTGCATATGAGATCCAGGAACCCTAACTAAGTATGGATCTTACCTTCAATTTGACAATGAAATTTCCAGAAATCGAAACGATTGGAGCTGAACCTTGCGATAAAGTATCAAACAAAGGCGCTCGCACAATCACACAGTCTCATCTTTTCAGCGCCATTTTTGACCCTCTTCGCAGATGCACCATTGATGCACCACCGGCCCTATGGTCCTCTTCCGCTTCTCCGTTCGGCGGTTTCTGGAATTGAAGCTGCGCTCATATGGGCTTTGGCCTGGCCCGTAAATCTCCTTCGCAACTAGGCCCATCTCCTATCAACCGGGTCAGATAGTTCGGGTATAACAAGCTAATATAATACAGTATCTTATAATCAAATATTTTATGAATATCTAATGATTAAATACTTTTATACGTCATTGGTTCGCCAAAACGCTTCCTTTTTTTTGCACAACTTTTAAATTTTTTTAATAAATATACTATTTTACCATAATCTATTCTACTTTTTTGAAAATTACAGTTAACAACTATCTAATGGATTACTGGGGCTTTTTTTGTAAAGGAAAATCCAAAATATCTATAATTACAAGTTTTCTAAACAAAACTAACACCTTGTATTAACAATATGTTTTTACTGAACAGAGCAGGTCGGGTTTGGGTCTAGACTTACGCATGTTTGCCAAACAAAAATATTTGTCCATGCGTAGCCCAAGCTTGATTCGAGCTTAGTCTCATTAGTTAAACAATCTCTTGGTTGTCCTAGCATGCTAAAAAAAACTAAGTCGAGCGAGCTACTAGTTTTTTTTTTTATCAGGTCTAATATGAATCAATTCGCATAATATGAGTTGCTTTAATAGATACTAATGGAAACTAATATATACTTTATAGGGATATACATCAGTTATACTTTCCGTTCTATACAAAACTTAGTATTTGACTCAATTAACAGATTTCACGAGTTCCAACAGATTTCAATAATCCGATATTTTGGCTAGTATGTCATTTTTGGTCATATACAACGTACTTATCTTTAGAAGTAGAAAGCAGCTTGTAAGTGGTCATTTGTGAAGCATGCGGAAGATAAATTTTAACCCACGAACTTGCCAAGTTAGGACATGCGAATATAAGGGCAAAATGTAGGGTGAAAAGTGAATACAGATCTAAAGGCTCGAGTAAAAGAGAAAAGGGCAGAGATAATTGATGGACAAATAATTTTAACCATCCTTTTTTCACGTGATGGTATATAAATGTATAATCATGACATCCACCATTACTATTTTTAATTACCCACAAAAATAATAATAAAACTATATGTAAAGATTTAGACTGGTAAAGTTGATATTTGTTTAAAAGTTGTAGTTTTAGTATTAAAGTTAAAATTATGCTTTAATGAACTACTCATAAGTAGGGATTTTTTTTCCTCATGTTTTTAAAGCATTTTTTTTTTATGTTGGCAAATCTATTACTTAATTATCTCATCTCTTGTCAGAAAATTGATTTTTATCAACTATTATCAACTAAAGAGAGTTTTGATGTTTTCTTTTAGATTTAATGTGTTAGTTGACTAAAAATAGTTATGGAGCATCTATATATAATTTTAAAACAGAAGAGTTGGCTGATGTGTCTTTCTCTCCTTAAATTCAGGTAATTTAACCAATCAATTTTATTTATTCTACTTATTTTTGTTTTCCCCAACCCACAACCACAACCACGTCTTTTTAATTTTTTTTCCCAAAATTGGCCTAGGGTTCCTGCTTCCTCCGAACATTCGCCTGCGCCCACCATCACCGCTTCCGTCGTCATCCTCCCCGCCCACCGTCGTCTTCCTCCCCGCCCACCGTCGTCTCCCTCGAATCTCCTCGCCGCTTCGGTTGCTCGGTGCCTTGAACTTGCCTCCCGTCTTTTTAATTTTTTTCCCCAAATTGGCCTAGGGTTCCTGCTTCCTCCGAACATTCGCCTGCGCCCACCCTCGCCGCTTCCGTCGTCTTCCTCCCCGCCCACCGTCGTCTTCCTCCCCGCCCACAGTACCGGAAATTCATCATCTGAAGGAGTCCTTGCACGGCGTTGTTCCGATCGAGGCTCACAAGTGGTCTCACCCTCTCGATCTTTGCTGCTTACACAAGCCGCTCGACCGTGGTTCGGTGGCTTCGGAGGGTGATCGACGCTGCTCTCAAGGTCAAGATCTTACTCACCGTCGTTCTATTTGCTTCCAAAATTTACTCACTAATGGGCTGGAAACTTGATGATTCATCTTCTTGCTCCCCTCTAGCCAGGTTTTTTCGCCTCACCTCTCTTTCTTCAATCTATTGAATGTCTTGAATCGAACGAAGTTTGGGCACATAACAATGGAGAACAAATTACGGCTTTAGCTTAGCTAGATATTTTGATGCACATGGTTTGTATAGTTATACTTATTGACTTATTGATTCTTACAAGATGGATTGTGTTTTTTGATTGTTTAACCAATGTGCTACTTGATGTCAATACTGACATTTATCAAGTTGAAGTAGACAAGTTCGTCTAATCCCGAAAATCCTAATCTGTTCGATTTGAGTCCTTTCCCTTCTCTCATTTGTTTCTTTTGGAATTTATGGATTGCTGACTCCCACATTCTTGATTGCTGATTTTGGTTTATCAGTTTATATTTTTTACTAACTGTATTCTCGTATTTGCAAATGATGGATAAGGTATTATATGATATGGGTACGGATAAATTACGTTATCTTAGTATAACATGATGTCACATTGATTGTATGTCTACTTCAAATCGTGTGCTTTTTGCCTTGAGCATCTCTTGCTTGTATTTGCAAAATTTGTGCTGCCACAAATTTCTTAATTAACTTAATTTTGATTCTAACTACATCTATGCAGGTCACTGGTGAGGGAGATGACAAATATCTCATTGCTACAGCTGAGCAGCCGCTCTGTGCATATCTCTTTCTTGGACAATATTACTTTTCCCATTGAGAACCATCTGCATAAATGCTCAATAAGGTATGCTGCCATTTTAAATAAATGCACAATAAGATATCATTAGACAATGTTCAACACACTTTAGTTCCACTTTTTGATTGGATGGATAAGTGGATAACCCGGCCAGTGTATGCGGGTTAGGATGATGCAATAAGAAAAACCGCTATAAATACCCAAGCAGGCAATCATTGGTTCCACAACAATCCCACAAACCCACATAATTAACTATAATAAGCTTAATTAATACCTTTAGGCAGTAAGACCCGTGTGTAGATTAAAAAAATATGAGTGGGGTTAGTTATTTTTGTTCATCCTTATAATAGTTATCTTTTACTCTTGTTTATTTCTTCATCCGCCTTTGCTGATTTACATGTGAATGACCGGGTACCCACGATCACCACGAGAAGGGATTCGGTCTGGTTTTTGGCCATTGCTTCTCTACCAAGCTCACCAGTGCTGGTCTTATCTATAAGGTAATTTACATAGTAAATTCATCATCATTGGTTTCGTTACAAGCTGTGATGAATTTGTCTTTGTTGGGACTTTATTTAGCATTTTGGAACCGAGATAATTGCCAAGGAGCTTCAAGCTGATCAAGGGCATCCAGACGTCTCCAGATTGTTCAACCTATGAATTGCTTGGTTCGTTTGGTGACAATGAACTGTCACCTGAGTGCCTTGATGGAGCACAGAGGTTTCTGAAATCTGATGGGATCTCAATTCCGTCATCGTATGCCACTATATTTTTCATGCCTCTTGATTTATTTTTCTTTGTAGATGGATTTGAATGTCAATTTCAATGTGTCAAACTGATACCTTAGAGATAGAAAAGTCCACTGCCTAACTTTTTTATTCCAGTGCACAAGGCCCCTAAAAAAATTCCAGTGCCAGTAGTTGGTTGTTATGAACAAACTTCAAGTTCATCCCCAGAGTATAAATTTTTTGGTACAACATTTAATGTTTTTCTGTCTGGTAGATGTATATATCTATTTATTTAAAGTATATCTTTAATCATAAGTAAATTGAAGATATTCATAATCTATTTGTGGTGTTGGAAAATAAAATCCAAGAAGCTGTCCAAAATCCTAATATAATTCCAAAAGAAATCTGATATTCTTTTCACTAGGAACCAACATTTTTGCACCCATCATACTGTTAATTAGCTGTTAAAGTTCCCCTTCTATTTGACTTATTCCCCAGAAGTGCAAATGATCATTTTTTCCACCCTTGTCTTTTTGTTGATTTCAGGTACACAAGTTTTCTGCAACCAATTACAACATCAAAGCTATATAATGATGTAAATCCCTATCATCTTTATATCCCCTCATTTTTTGTCTTCTCATTGACCATCACATTATATTTAATCCATTTTTCGTTTAATTGTTCAGGTCCCCCAGTTGCTTCTCTTGCATTCCATGCACAAGAAGAGCTGCTACCAGTAGCTTCTGGTCATAAGGTGGCACTGTCTAATTTCTTCATCCGCCTTTGCTGATTTACATGTGAATGACCAGGTACCCATTGTCTAATTTTAATATATTTCTTAATCTGTTAGTGATTCATGTTTCCTATAGTTTATGAGCTTCTTTCTCCTGATCTCTATGTTTAGGACCCATGTCTTATTTGTTTTACATTCCATTTGAAGTTCTCGAGGCTTATTCTCAAAGTTCGGCTGATGCCACAAGAATTTTCAACAGGTATGCATATGCATCTAAACTAATTATTTCTTTGCAGAAAAAAATAGCTCAATAGTTTTTAAAGACCTTTACCTGAATAACCAAAACTGGAATGTTTATGGAACAGGACTGACGATTTTTAGCTGCATGCCAACAACATTAACAAGTGGAGTTGCACTTACACAAGTAGGTAAATTCAGTCACGATTTGTGTTGTTGTTGTCTTTCAAAATTACTATCACATTTCAACAACTTTTTTTCCTTTTTTTTCCCTTTTTGGCAGATTGCTGGTGGCAATTCTGCACCACTTTTTTTGACAGTGATGTCCAATTCTCTGGGCATTTTGATTGTAAGTTGCCATTTATTTTTGCCTTTTAATTGCAAAATTTATAGCTTACGCATTCTGTCTATAATATATGTAGCATTTAGTTGGGTCGGGGTTATCATGAGCAGTTTCTCATGCACTATTACATGTTCTTTTTATGGTATACAGGACGACGCAGTGCGTGGCATGGATTTCGTCAAGGGCAGGAGGCAGTAGGAGATGTACTCGGAGGATACCTCTGCCATTTCGCTACCTTATGCTATTTCGTGCAGTTCAAGGAGGTATTCTCAATATTCCTTTTCATTTACTTTAATTTCATACTCAAATTATTCTCAATATCCCACTTGGGATTAAAAATAGTCATACGCATTACTATAAGTTTGTTATTAGATATTAACAATATTCCTTTTCATTTACTTTAATTTCATACTCATATTTTACCCAATATCCCACTTGGGATTAAAAATATTCATATTCCTTACTGTAATTTCATAAAATCTCTCTCTACTCTTAGATTACAAATATTCATATTCGTTTTCTTATTTACCGAAATGCTTTATTTTTCATTCAGATTATTTGACATTTCAGATTTATCCTAATCCTAATACATTAATTTCTGATTTTTTTAAGATCCTTTTTAGAATATCTCAGATTTTTTTGAAGATCCTTTTCTTTTTTCCCCTTCAAATATTCATATTCCTTTTCTTATTTACCGAAATGCTTTATTTTTTTTCATTCAAATTATTTGACATTTCAGATTTATCCTAATCCTAATACATTAATTTCTGATTTTTTTAAGATCCTTTTTAGAATATCTCAGATTTTTTTGAAGATCCTTTTCTTTTTTCCCCTTCAAATATTCATATTCCTTTTCTTATTTACCGAAATGCTTTATTTTTTTTCATTCAAATTATTTGACATTTCAGATTTATCCTAATCCTAATACATTAATTTCTGATTTTTTTAAGATCCTTTTTAGAATATCTCAGATTTTTTTGAAGATCCTTTTCTTTTTTCCCCTGCAGATTATCTGATAATTCAGCATATCCTCTGGCCCTATGCTATTATATATACTTAGCACTTCCCTCCATCTCCTAGCACACCAACGGCCTTAGTCAAAGTAAATCGTTTATCTTTTGAGTAATGGCAGGTTCCATTGTTCATTTCACAAGCCTTAAGGACATTGAAGAATCCTCTACGATCAAGGTTTTTGTAGCTAGGGTGTTTTCCAAGTCTCAATTTCCTGGTAGCAGATTCAAACCACCGTTGCAGTTGGTACTTATTGATGAAATGGTATGCACAATTAACTTCCATTTCCTTTTATGTTTCATTCGTTTTTTTTTTTCGTTGGTCTTCATGTTTGTTCTCACATCTAATACTCATATTTTTTTTTAATTTCTGTCAAACGTAGGGCTGTCGAATTGAGGCAAATATCAACGCGAATTTGGTATGGAAAAGTGCTGCTCATGTGAAGGAGTTTGCAACCATTACGATGTCTAAGTTCAAACTCACCGAATCCAAGGGTTCATTCAAGTTTGCTGATCATACGTGGAAAATCCTTGTCAGTGAAGACACTGTCATCAATTCTGCTGGTGATGCTCTTCATATACCCCTAAATGGGTTGGAGTTTAAGGAGTTTAAAGTTGTTTTGTCAAATACCCTATCTGCCGACTGTTTTTTTGGTAATGATTTATACTTATTTCGTCTTTGCCATTACATATTCCTTCTCATGTGGACTTACTGCTAACCACCTTATTTCATTTGCAGATGTTATTGGCCGAGTCATTCATCACACTGATATTATCAAGTATGAACATAAAGACAAGTCTGCGACTAATCGGGTGGAGATTGAATTGGAGGATCATAGGTGAGTCATCTGTAGGGTTGCTTGTATGGTTAAATATACCAATGATAAATGAATGTTTTACTTCTTATCTCCTATTATAATTCTGTTTACTTACCTTATTTTTTGTAGCCATGAAATCTTGCCCGTTACTCTTTGGGACGACTATGCGATGGAATTGCGTTCTCACATGGACTCCCACAAAGAGTCTACAGTTATTGTGATCCTGCAATTTGCAAAGCTGACCTTCTACGGTAACTACCCTATTGTTCCCTTGAATACATAATGTCCCATTTCTTTCTTTTCTGTTTTTCATAATATCCTCTCAACACTTCGTGTGTCCTGCGTAATGGCAGGTAAGTTAGGAGTGTCGAATGCTAAATGGGGCTCACGTCTTATCCTAGATGATCAGCATCCCGCCATTGTTGAGTTCAAGAGGTTGTCAATTTGTTATTAATATTACAACTTTTATGTTTTAAATATCTAATTTTTCTTTGTTAGTTCACTGTCAAATGTGTTACTCCTTTTTATCCATTATCGGTTATAGTTACTCATTACTCTTTGTTTATCGGTTGTCGTTACTCATAACTCTTTGTTTATGTCCAGTGGTTTTTTGGATGGAGATTCCTCTTCCAGCACCATCTCACATGTATCCAGCCAACCCTACCTTTCGCGTGCGCAGAAATACTTGAAGGATGCTGAAACTACAACTCTAGCTATGCTGGAAACAAAAACTGAGGTTCGGTTTCTCCTTTTCCTTATTTATTATGCATCATGCTAAATAATCTCCCATTATTCTAACGATCTTTGTTTCATCCTAATAGAATGGTTACTTTACATTTGTGGCCACAATCGTCGATTTTGAAAACCGTGACAAATGGTTTTACAATGCCTGCATAAAGTGTAGGAAGGTTGTGGCAACCGATGGTTCGTCATCGCATTGTATTACCTGTGATAAACCAGTTCAGTTTCCTGTACAAAGGTCTTATTCGTTGTCTTTTACCTTACGTATTAATGCATTTTTGCCTATGTTGTCCTTGCGATCAACGTGAGTATCCATTATGTTTCACATGTAGGTTTGCACTGCAGCTCAAGGTTCAAGTTGACACGGGTACCGGGTCATTGATGATGTTCGACCAAGATGTTCAAGATATTGTTCATTGTACTGTGACCTCACTGAGAGAGAAGCAAGCTAGGGTATTATCCTCTGCCTAAAATTCTATTCCTTATTTTCCATTTCCAGTTCCACCTATGGGACTTCTTACATTTCTACGTCAATTACTCCAAACCAACTACATCTCACACCTATCATGTTTATCGTGTAGATTGGTGATGTCGATGCATTCCCGGCTGATTTTAATATATTGCTCAATAAGAGTTATTTGTTCACAATAGAGTTCGATGCTTTTTGGGTTAAGCAAGGCAAAAAGGCGCACCGAATACGCATGATGACAGCTAATGTGGCCTTGATTGGCCAGTGCAAATCTTCTACTCTTTCGTTGCAGGTAATTCGTTTTCATTCATATTTATATACTCACACAAAAAGTGCTGCTCAAGTTCTGCTTCTTTTGTCTTATTTCAAAGGTTGTTTTGGTGAATACCTCATCTTGAATACTTTGCTGAATAATTAGTGAATTTATAACTTTAGTATGCACTGTAACAGAAAATTTGAATGGTATTTATCAATTAGACTTGAATGAGGTTAACTAACTTCTTTTGATATAGCTTTTGCTCAAGTTTTGCTTCTTTTGTCTTATTTCATGTGAGACTCTGTGTTGGTTACTCACTTTTTTACTGCAATTTTGCCTATGATTTATAAACATCCTTTCTATTTTTTTTCATGTGGATATCTTTCATCTTCAATTGTACTTTTTTCATTCATATTTATCACTCACCCTCTTGAATACATACCTTAGGAGTCTCATTCGGACGTTTGCTCTTCTGGACATCTTTTACTGTCTACTCCAAAAAGGCGACACACTTACGTGGAAGTTAACAGTGACGATGATGATGATGCCGAGGGTCAGCTGTCAACCACCAAGCAGAATAAGGTCGAGGTGAAGATTGAACCGGCTGATGCCTAAGCTGAGTTTTGTGTTGGTTTGGGTCTTCCCAGTGTTTATTGTGTATCATCCACTATTTAGGCGAACAATAAAGTCTTTATCATGCAGATTTGGGTCTATTATGTTGCTTTGTCATTTTGACTTTTAGGTACTTTGGTGTTGTTATTTGGTATTGTTATTATTTCATTATGTGAGAGCACCTTTCTTTTCCCATGGCATTATTCACAACATTTTTCCATCTTTTACAATCAGCTTTGTTTTCAATATCTAATTTCTATTAGGTTATATCCTAACTAATTATCCTAACAAATTACTTAATTAAATCAATTAGAAAAATAGATAGATTTGATATATTGAACTTAACATCTTCCCGCCAATATTTTATAGGTAGGTAGATTTGCTTTTATCCATTTCCGATCACACTCCTGCCACAAAATCTAATTAGTATTAGGGTATATCCTAACTAATTATCCTAACAAATTACTTAATTAAATAAATTAGATAAGATTTGATAGATTGAGCCCGCCGATTTTTTGTATGTATGTGGATTTGCAAATATCCATTCCCGATCACACCTATCAAGATTTTAGTAACTAATTAGATAATTAGATAATTAGACTACTTATCAATATCTAATTTCTGTATATCTTAACTAATTAGAGAATTAGAGTACTTATCAAGATTTTATTTTACTAACATAATCCCGCCAAATTTTTTGAATGCATCTTATTTTTTTTGTTTTTTGGTATTTACGGATTAATTCTCCTATATATATTGCTCTCTTCCCACCCTTCCAACCCATCAATCCCATCCCCATTTCCCCCGACCCGGCATTCTCTTTGGATCCAATATATCCTCACATTGTCGCATTTGCCAATGGAAAACGATTTTCCTGCTCGCAACCAATTACCCGGTAAACGACTTCTTATCGAAACTTTCCCCACCGAGGAATGTTTATCTTTGTTATCTGTTGTATTCACTATAATCGATTTCCATTTACATATATGTTCCACAGATCGTGGTAAGTGCATTACCCCAGATTCTACAAATCATAAAAGGACCTTCGTCACCGACATGCCTAACGGTAGTTCCAAACGTACGAGGACCCCTTTGACAGACTTCTCTAATGGTATGCCTTTGCATTTCATTCAAACGTACTCCATCTACATTCAATTATATAATATAGATTCCTTTATCTCTTTGCAAATACGAGAATACTACGTTTTCCGTGTAATTGGTTGCGAGTGTCTTTCTCTCTTTAAGATTGATATTGCATTCCTCACCCGCACTAATCTGTGACAATTATATAATTATATAATATAGATTCCTTTTTTTTTCCAACACTTCATTTTTGTTTATTCGTCCAGTTTGTTTCACTACACCCGTTCATGCCTCTACAAGTCGGCGGAATACAAAAGACACCACGGTTGAAAGTCTTACTCCGAAAGAGCTTAGATTGAACCGACGACTTTCAATGGCATCAAAGCGTCAATCACGGGACCAAGGTCAAAGACGATCGACTACCCCAAATTCCGACAGAAGTCATAACCTTCCTATCCGTGAAATCTCATATGGTATTTCATTACTCCTCCTCTATTCGGATTATTCCCATCAATGTACGTTTAGGGGCATTTGACTAAGGAATCCTTGCCAATCACTTGGTTTTCACACCTGATTCTTCCCATTTACCACATTGATTCATTAAAATCAGCCGCACTTGTCCTGCGTGAAGAACAAATTAGACAGATATAACCTAATAGATTTAATTAAGTAATATGTTAGGTAGATGGAGGTCTCTGCAATGTAAAATGTGTACGGAGGAAAGTTGGTTAATTCCTACAAGTATATTTTTCCATGTTCTAATTAATTGCATATGTGCTTTTCATTATAAGCAAGACTTTCCGTTACCTTTGTCTCTCTTTAATATATCCACATATATGGTTTTGCGCTTTCAACAGGTGCATAATAATTTCATGTAAATATCTTATTATTTTTTTTATAATAAAAAATTATTTATTAAGATGGTTTTACGGTTACGAAGATTGAATGCTTGCTCCTTTAAATGGAAAGGGGTTATTTATTAACTTTTTGGTTACCTCTTGTTTAATGTTAACAGGGAATAACATCTTACCGTCATCTATAAGTGCCACTTCTGTAACACCCACTGCGACGACCGCATCTACAGGTGATTTGCTTCATTTATTCAATTTCACCCTTATTTTTAAAATATCTACATCTCTAATACATTGAATCATCAACTGATAATGCGTTCTTTTATTTGCAGTTGTTCCTCCCGCTCCGTTGAATTACTCCCTACGCTTGGATTCCCCTACCATCGTTGTGCCTAATGGTATTGATAATGCACATTTCTAATGGGCATTATAGGATAATTTAGTTGCATTTACATTGTATAATATGCATGTTTTAATGATAATTTAGATTAAACTCTTTTTGTGGAAAAGTTCGGAATCTACGCTATTTCGGTTGAATTGTGCAGAATCGTAGATCCGACATGATGGAAAGCAAGGGAAAGCTGTTAAACATGGCCAAGTGAAGTCAAGAAATCAAGCTAAGAAGAGAAAGAAAGGAGAAGAGAAAGAACGAGGGAAGAACAATGAAGAATCAAGTTTCTGGGCATATTTCGCTGCCAGCGGGATTTCATTCGCTGTCAGCGAGTGGAACCAGAATCCGAGGAGGAGCCAGCGAGAGAGAGTCCGCGGGGAGAGAGAGCCAGCGAGAGGAGGAGCCAGCAAGCAACGTCCGCTACTAGCGACTAATTCCGCTGCAGCGAGACGTCCGCTGCCGCGGAAAAATCCGCTGCCAGCGGGAATCACCAGGAGGACGAAGCTTCGGCTACTCGCTCCAGCGGAAGTCCCAGCTCGTGGCAGCGGAATCAGGTACTCGCGGAAGCGGAAGGACGGGACCATGGAGAAGCTCGAGAAAATTCTAAAGGCATGAAAGTCGCTGCCAGCGAGTTGGTAGCGGAAATCCAACAGAAGCTCAATCAAGGCCATTCGCTGCCAGCGAAAATTTCTCGCTGCCAGCGGAATCCGACGCTGAATTAATTTAGGAAAGTTCTATCTTTGATCTAGTTTGTTTAGGAAATTTCTATCTTTTATCTACCTTTTATGGAAGACATTAGGCTTATAAATATGATGTTCTAGGGTTAGTTTAATTAAGAATTCCAAGTAGAGAAATCACCATTGAAGAGAAGAAAGCTTAGGTAAGCCATGTTTGGCTAATTTTGTAGTTTCCGCCTACACTTTCGAGACTTGGTTGGTGGTTTGTGAGTTTCTAATTCAAGTTATTTTTCCTCTTTAATTCTTTTAACTTCTTTGTGTGAAATTGATTATGTTATTGATGTTATCTTGATTAGCTACCTTGATAATATTGATTTCATGCTAGGATTTAATACTTTCGTATTTGTGTTATTTCCGTAGTAGCACGCATAAGATTGTGGATTCCGTGTTTGAAGCATGATTATGTAGGGAGTTGACATATATCTTAAACATTGATTTACCGTGTTTAATTGGTGTTATTTATATGCTCAAGTTCTTGGGACTATTTGCTATCTCTTTGTTAAATCTTGACCGTGTTAAGGTTGCATTGAGGTGTAAGGGATTAATTGGACTCGTAGGACTTTTAATCTACTTAAACCAAGACGAGAGGAATTCGTAGGAAAAGATAATAACTTGAAAAGGATTCGATGATCAATAAAACCAACCAAAGTCGAGAACTTGTAGGTGGAAACGCTTTTCTTCTATCCTTTATTTGCTTTTGTCAATATTATTTTCTTTTATTTTCATTCATAAAAATCGTTTCTTTTATATTGATAAATACACAATATTTAGAAATACTTGATTCTCTAGGGTTCGACCCCTTACTTGCATACTATACTAGTTTGTTTGTTTGGGAATAATTTTTGGCGAGGGAAATCAACGACTTTTCCTCCGTCAGGTATCAAATTTACGCACCACATTTTTTCACAACATTGACCAATTAACTTGGAGTTTACCTATCGATTCTATAATCTCGGTTATATTTCAATTAGTTTGTTCCTTTTTATTCCCCTTTCTTATGTTTCATAACTGTGTTTTTTGATCGAAATAGTTCATCAATATGTATTCAGCCATCATCCATTCAATTATTCTTTAATTTTATTCCCACAACGATAAATAATCTCTCGGTTATATTTGATTCCATTTTTTCCTATTCTGTAGGGTATCATGATATTGGCCTTCCGTCCTGGAATTGTGCTTATTGCAATGCGATGATGTGGTATGAGGAACGGAGTATTAAGTCCTATAATCCGACTAATCCAAATTTCAGTTTGTGTTGTTCAAAGGGAAAGGTTCAACTTCCAAGGGTTAAAGATCCACCAACCTTATTAAGAGATATATTTTCACGTGTTGACCCAAGGAGTAGAAATTTCTTCGAGTATATTCGGAACTACAACAACATGTTTGCATTCACATCGATGGGTGCGAAGTTTTCACCTCCTCCTGGTCATGGGCCTTACGTCTATCGTATACAGGGCCAAAATATTCATATGATAGGAAGTCTTCTGCCAGTGGACGGAGATTCTCCTAAATTCTCGCAGTTGTATATATACGATACCCATAATGAGGAATCAAATCGCATGAGTGCAGCCAGGTTTGCGGTTTTCCCTTTTTCAATTGTGATTTCTCATAAGTGGTTACGAACTATATCACAAGTCCTTTTAATGCTCACGCAGGACAAGTGCGGGTGAGGAATTTGATGAATCTCTTGTGCGTGATTTGAAGAATATGCTTGATGAGCATAACCCACTAGCTCAATCATTTCGAATGGCCAGAGATAGGTTTGTAGATGGCATTTCTTCCACTCTCAAGCTGAAGCTATTGGGTAGGAGAGGGCGCGATGGCAGGAGATACAATCTTCCGACTACCTCTGAAGTTGCAGCTATTATTTTCGATGATGGGAGTTCTGAAAATGGTGGAAGAGATATTGTTATTGAGACACAGACCGGTCAACTACAACGTATTACTGAGCTACATCCTTCTTATCTTGCTCTTCAATATCCGTTGCTATTTCCATATGCTGAAGATGGTTACACGATTGAGATTGAGCATCGTGATATTGATGGGACCAACAAGACAACCAAGCTGACTTTGAGGGAGTTTTTTGCTTATAGATTCCATCACAGGCTAACTGAGCAAGCCCTGTATCTGTTCGCTGAGAAGTTGTTCCAACAGTTAGTAGTTGACGCTTATACTATGATCGAATCTTCTCGGTTGAAGTACTTTCGGTTTCATCAGGAAGATTTACGGTCGGACACTTATTTGAATCTTACTGCTGCAGCTGCTAAAGGAAGCACCGAACCTGCTTCTGCGGGAAAGCGTATTCTCTTGCCATCCTCTTTTACTGGTGAGCCTAGGTATATGTTGCAAAACTATCAAGATGCTATGGCCATTTGCAAGTATTATGGTCATCCTGATCTCTTCATTACCTTCACTTGCAATTCAAAATGGCCAGAAATCCTACGTTTATCTCAATTCCTTGGTGTTCGAACCGAAGAGATATTTGATTTCTCCTGCAGACTCTTCAGTATCAAACTGCATGAGCTCATAAGAGACTTGAGATTCAATAACATCTTCGGGCGTTGTCAATCGCGTATGTCACCCTTTTCCTTCCTTTCGTATACCCATGTCCTTATATGGTTTTCACGTTTTTTTATTACTTATTATTTATTTATATGATATTTCTTATACAAAAAATTGCATGCTACCTAACAAATATTTTCTGCCTCTTGAACGTCTGTTGTGCTTATTCTCCGCATAGTGCCTATCTTTCTAACTTTACTCCATTTTATGTAATTCTCTGTTTTTCCCCTTTTGCAGTTGTATATACCATTGAGTTTCAAAAACGTGGGTTGCCCCATGCTCACATTGTTTTGTGGCTAGAGAAGGCTGATAAGTTGTCTACTTCAGATGATATCGATAGAGTCATTTCTGCAGAAATCCCCGATCCACATCGCAATCCAGATTTGTATGCCGCAGTCAGTAGTTTCATGATGCACGACCCTTGCGGAAAGCATAATTCTCGATCCCCGTGCATGCAGCAAGGAGCTTGCACCAAATATTTTCCCAAAGGGTATGTTGAAAGAACCACATTTGATGATGATGGATATCCCTTATATAGGAGATCAAACACCGGGTTAACGGTTAAGAAGGGTAAACATGAGCTGGACAACAGATTTGTTGTTCCTTATAATCCAGCACTCCTACTCAAATATCAAGCACACATCAATGTTGAATGGTGCAATCAGTCGAGGTCAATAAAGTATTTATTCAAGTACATTAGCAAGGGCGATGATCGAATCATGGCAACGATATCCAATGATGATCAAGATGGACAAGAGATTGACGAAATACAGAATTTCTGCGATGCCAGGTACTCTTTTATGTTTTAATTAAATTTTCTAATTTTACCACAAATGGGGTTGTGTATTTTTATTATATATATCCTCTTCCATCTCTCATGTTACTTATAATGTTAACATTCAAATTTATCATAATATACTCATTTTATTTTCATCTACTTTTCCCATTATTATTTCCTCAATTGAAATTTAGCGTATTACTACTAATTACCTTTTGTTTTATCTCATTACCATGGTATATTCTAATTTGTTCTGTTTTTGTAATTCACCTATTCTTATTTCTAATTGAACATTTACTTTGCATATTTCGCATTAGTTTGTTCATATTGTCTCTTGCATCCATTATACCTCCAAGTCTCCAACTGAATGATTTCTACTTACGTTCTCTTGCATCTGTTCACCCTCATTATTATCTTTAGGTATCTATCTCCTATTGAGGCGCTTTGGCGAATATACGAGTTTTCTATCCACTACAGGGCTACCTCTGTTGAGCGGTTGAATTTTCATCTGCCAAACCAACAGAATGTTGTGTTCCGTGATGCTGAGTCCATCAATGATGTCATCAACAAAGTCGAGGGGCGACAAACTATGTTTTTGTCATGGATGGAGTGTAATAAGAAGTATGACGCCGCTAGAGCCTAAACTTATGCTCAGTTCCCTACCGAGTTCGTGTGGAAGCCGCAACAGCGTGAATGGACTCCTAGAATACGAGGTTTTGCAATCGGTAGAATGTTTCATGTCACTCCCGCCGCAAAGGAGTTGTATTACCTCCGTATCTTATTGAATACGGTTAAAGGTCCTACCTCATATGAAGATATACGAACGGTGAATGGAGTCGTCCATGGTTCTTTCAAGGAAGCGTGTTATGCATTGGGATTGTTGGATGATGAAAAGGAGTACATAGAGGCCATAGAAGAAGCTAGCTTTTCAGGACATCCTTCCTACTTGCGGAGACTTTTTGCCATGTTGTTATTAACTGGTACTTTGTCCAGACCAGAATTTATTTGGGAGAAAACATGGCATCTTCTGACTGATGATATTCTTCACCGTCAACGGAAAATACTTCGGATGAAAGGTGTGTACATAGGAATTTATTCGTTTTCTTATTTGAACATGTTACAGTATAGTTGTTTATTCACTATCTTACTTATTTTTGCAAATTTGCAGTTAAGTGAAGAACAACTCAAGAATTATGCTCTTGCAGAGATTGAGAAATCACTGCAGCGTAATGGTAGCTCTCTTCGAGCCCACCCTCCAATGCCTCTTCCCAATGATATCCTCATTATAGAGGGATGTAACAAGCTCATTCAGGATGAACTCAACTATGATAGATCCAAGTTGGCTCTGGAGCATACTAGCCTACTGTCGAACTTTACAGCTGAGCAGCGTGCAGTTTATGATGATATCATGAAGGCTGTTTCTCGCGACGTAGGAGGACTCTTCTTCCTATATGGCTACGGTGGCACAGGTAAAACGTATTTATGGAGAGCCCTTGCCGTTGCTATACGTTCTACGGGTGGCATTGTTCTGACTGTTGCTTCGAGTGGGATTGCTTCTCTACTTATCCCAGGTGGCAGGACAGCACATTCTAGATTTGCAATTCCCATAGACGTTGATTCTCATTCAACTTGCCACATAAAGTCAGGTACTCCGTTGGCAGAGCTTATATGCAAGGCAAGTCTTATTATTTAGGATGAAGCACCTGTGATGCATAAGTATTGTTTTGAGGCATTGGATAGAAGCTTAAGGGATGTTCTCAGGTTCTCAAATCCGCATAGCTCATCTCAGCCATTTGGTGGTAAGGTTATTGTTCTTGGCGGCGACTTTAGGCAGATCTTGCCTGTTATTCCTCGAGGAACTAGGCATGATATTGTTTCAGCCTCAATTAATTCTTCCTATTTGTGGAAGTCATGCAAAGTGATGAAACTGACTAGAAATATGCGGCTCTCGGGAGATTCTTCAGATTCCACTGTGCAAGAACTCCGTGCCTTATCTGAATGGATTCTTCAAGTGGGTGATGGTACCTTGGGTGATCGTAGCTGTGGCGATTCTACCATAGAGATACCTTCTGATTTCCTACTCACTTACACCGGAAATCCTGTTACAGCAATTGTTGAACATACTTATCCCTCTATAATGCAGCACTTTTCAGATGTGACCTATTTCCGAGACAGGGCCATCCTTTCTCCGACACATGAATCTGTGGATGAAGTCAATGACTACATACTTAATAATATGCCAGGAGATGATAAGGTGTACCTCAGTTCTGATAGCATCTTGAAGACGGATGGGTGTATAAGTTCTGGTCAGCCGTTATATTCTACTGAGTTCCTTAATACCATCAAAGCTTCGGGCATACCAAACCATGTGTTACGGTTGAAGGTTGGTGTTCCTATTATGCTGATGAGGAACATAGACCAATCCGCTGGCTTGTGCAATGGAACCAGGTTGATTGTTACGCGACTCGGTAACCATGTCATTGAGGCGAGTGTTATGGCAGGGCGAAATGTTGGTGACCAAGTGTTCATACCACGTATGGTCATGTGCCCTTCACAGACAGCATCTTTACCATTCCAGTTTCAACGGCGACAATTCCCAGTGTCGGTCTGTTTTTCCATGACGATTAACAAAAGTCAAGGCCAATCTCTTTCTCACGTTGGGCTGTACTTGAGGATGCCAGTCTTCACCCATGGCCAGTTGTATGTTGCTGTCTCAAGGGTTACATCCAAATCTGGCTTGAAAATTCTATCATGTGATAAGAATGGTAACTCGCTCAACACTACTGTTAACGTCGTGTACAAAGAAATCTTACATACTTTAGCCTAACAGGTACATTCTATTTACTGTTTGTCTGTTATTTTTTATTTTTGCCTTTATAACTTTTATTTCAATATGCTAATCATAATATTGGTCTTATTGTGTTTATTAATTTATTTATACAGACGGATTACATTCACTTAGAGTTTGGAGGACTTGGTGTCACCCACCCATAATCCTTATTATCCTCATTTTGTAAGATTAGCCTTACATTATTTCTTTTTATATACATTTTCATCTCTTCATATAACCAAACTATTTTTTTTCCCCAGGAATCCTATGGACGAAGTCTACCGTAACGACAACATCCATTCATATATTTAGTTTTATATTCATTAATGTATTTCACCATTTGTATTTTTTTCATTATTATTTTTGTTCATCCTTATAATAGATATTTTATATTTTTTTCCTCGCGGACGCGCCATGGCGCGGGGACTGTACTAGTTACTATTTAAAACCCATAAGTTTAAGGATAAATATAAGTGTTTGGTTTTTTTTTTTAATACTAAAAACATAAGAAATTTGACTTTTTAAAAATTTCAATTCCTATAAAATGGGAAAATTTCACTTATCCGAGGGACTAAATAAGTTGTAATTTCATCAATTTTTATGAAAAAATCCAACTTCTCCCGTTTAAATTCTTGCATCTGATAACCTTGATCAAACAATTTTTTCAAATTCATAAGAATTATAATTGAGGAGAATTTAACCTAGATATGTTTAGCCAAACAAGCCCTAAGATACCTACACCAGACAAACTAAAAGTGGATCCCCAGTTTATCGGACGAATGGATTTTACTTTAGGTAACTAATTGTCAATTCAGCCAAAAAATGATGTATTTTTTTTTCCGATGAGAAAGGTGGAATATTTACACATATGCATCTAATCATATGTTTTATGACCAAGTATAAAAAAAGCATTTTGTTTTTGTCCTTTAAAGTGGTTGTTCAAAGCTAGTGATGTCAATTCATTCCGGTTTGTGTTCTAAGTCATTTGTTTTAATACTACTACAACTTTGCACTTATTATGTATCCTTTTCATTTTCAATCATTTGCCCATCATAAATAATTATACATCGATCTATATATTCTCCTTTAAATTTTAGATCACTATAGATATATATGTAACGGACATATGAAATGCATTATTGGGAATTTATCATAATGTCCAATGTGATGACCATACCCCTAATCTTTATATAATTTTATACTCCCTCCGTTTCCTATTAAGTGACTTTTTCAAGTCATGCACGTAGTTTTAGAACGATAAAAACTATATTAAATATTAATATTTTAATAATATTTTTTTCATAATATTATACTTATCACCAATAAGTATGAGATTATCGAAAAAAATATTTTAAAAAATTATTATTTCATATATTTTTTCACACATTAAAAAACGTGCATGAATAGTAAAAAGTCAGTTAAAAGGAAACGGAGGGAGTATTGTATAACTTTTTTCCTTTCCTTTTTTTACAGAATATAATTTGTTAAGTATTTTAGAAAATGTTAATGATTGTAAGTACACTTATCTATTTGACTATTTCAAAACCCTTAAAACTCTTTCGTGAAGTTTACAACAATAACATCATCAAGACATCAACATCAACAATATCATCGTAAATACAAGATCAAGCTGGGGCTTCA
This sequence comes from Persicaria tinctoria, assembly GCA_037127255.1. Taxonomy (NCBI): domain Eukaryota; kingdom Viridiplantae; phylum Streptophyta; class Magnoliopsida; order Caryophyllales; family Polygonaceae; genus Persicaria; species Persicaria tinctoria. The sequence continues at coordinate 3,865,602 of JBANSL010000016.1, read as the reverse complement.
TTATTTTGACTCATCATACTCGCTATAATCGGTCTCTCTTCGGATAGATGTGATGGCGAGGAGACGATTTTCTACAAGAGATTAGAGGAAGATGGGGCTTTGCGAAATCGAAACAAGATCAAGAAAATTCTTGTGGAAGGGACATCGGTCCCTCCAGACCATACCTCCCAAAGAAGAGAAACAAGAGCAAGAATTTGGAAGTTGATATCTAAATAGGCGTCAGATCTTCTACATTTCGAGAAGATACCATAGTGTCATTGTCGGAGCAGTCAGGGGTGACGAAGCTAGGATATCTCACCATATTACCACACCAATCCTAATTAATACTTGCCCCCCAAGGATTAATTATTTTTTTTAAAAAAAACTTAACCTTGCACGAATGACAAGTTACTCGTTTAGACTCCACATTTCCGCTGATGTGTCTACTCGATTGTTCATGGGATGGTTTGAGCTTGTGTTTTTGGCGTGTCTTTGACGTTTGATATTTCGTTCGTTGTTGGTGTTTTAACTCTTTGAGTGAGTCTCGACCGGTCAAAGTCGTGATTGTGTTTTCACAACAGCTCCATATATTGTTCAGGAGATGCTTCCTTAGAGTTATGTCTTCACAACACCAGGGGATCGTGCCCGTTGTACCTACTTTCCAGTGGTGCTACTCTGATAGTGCTTGGCTCGCCTTCTAATAGCGTATTCGGTTGAAGTGCCAACCTTTGGCTCCACATGGTTTCATTGACGAGTTCTCTCCCATCTGTTTTCAGTTGACTACGAATTGTTGGAATGTTGCTGTTTTTTTGTATGTTTAGTTGTTTTTGGATATAACGATGTTTTTATTTGTCAGTTTGAGCTCTCGAGAATTAAACCTATTTGATCTTGAATTATTTTCTTGTATGTAAAAAAAAAAAGAATTGTATTTCTATTTCAAGAGCAGCCTGAACTCAAATGTAATTTTTAATATTTCAATTTATAATGTGATATTTTTTTCAATTTAAATGCCACAGAGCCATGCAACAAAGGTGTTTAGAAAAATATGATTCGATGAGTTACATTAAAATACGAATCACATAAAATAAAATACAAATAAGATATGATACAAGAAATACACAAAATTATCCCTATTGTATATAGATCAACAATTTTTTAGTAGGACAAAATTCGACGGGAACAGAGCCTAGTCGATAGAATCCAGATGGATGATGTTTGGGTCGTATAAATCAGGATATTTGAGGATATCGTGATTGTCAGAGAAGCGGTAAATATGTGCGACCTTATCAGCCAGACATCCACCCTATTTCTTGAACGGGACACGTAGGAGAAACGTGTTTGTGTAAATTCCGAAATGATTATAATGTAAGCACTCTTATAAAATTGAACTAAATGATAAGGGTGTGTCAATTATAATTAATTTACTTACATTATCATTTTATTTTAATTTTTATGATTTTTTAAGTTATAAACTCAAACACTTGTATAAACTAATATAAAATAATTAAATTATAATTAATATATTTATAAATTCAAACATTCATATTTCAAATTCCAATCTTTAAATTTAACCAAATGTTTAAAATCTTCGAGTTTGTTGGGCAAATAAAAAAAATGTTATTCGGATAAAGAAAAATTGAGCAAATGGCCGATGCTCTTTTTAGTTCCCAATCTTTTGAACCGAACAGAAAAAAAATTCCAAAGCGGAGAAATTCCAAATTTTCATCGGAGACGAAGAACGGAAACGAAAAGAAGAGAAAGCAAAGATAAGGTGACCGTCTAAAGGGGCGCGCAGCGCACTATATAAACACCGACCTCGAACGCCGCGCTTTACCCGCTACCACACACACTACTTTTCCAAAGTGCTCTTCCGTCTGCTTTCGCGCACTCTTGATCTCCGAGCGACCGTCTCCCTCTCCCTCTCTCTCCTCCGTCACCGGAGTTTCATTCTCCGGCGACCTTTTTTTTTATCTTCTTCCTTTTTCAGATTTCGTAATTATTATATAGAGGAAAGGAGGAAACGAGGCGAATGCGTGTCAGATGAAAGCACAGACAAACAGCTCGGAAACGCACTGAAAGCTTTGCCTCCTGCAGCGTCCACAATCAAACGCCTTCAGTAAGGGAATCTCTCCTCCTATCTATCTATCTTCCGCTTTATAGATCTGCTTAATTTTCCTTTTTTCTGTGCTGTACTTTAAAATTTCATGTAGGATGTTACTGATTTTGGATCGATATCTGAGGTTTTTTTATGGAATAAAATAGCGCACAAATCGATTTGATATTAGTAAAATCAAAAGACATGGCGTGTTGTTTTGTGATCGGAATTGCACGCCCCGAAAAGTGTTCTTCTTTATCGTTTCTCGTTTAAAGTTCCTTTATCAAAAGACACTGACCGCTGAAAGCCATTTTATATAGTAGAAGAAATTGCTTCTTCTTTTTTTGTTTTTCCTGGCTATTTTTTCACTCTATATATACATTTATTGCAGAAATCACCAGAAAACATTTTCATCGATGCGCTTTCAGTTTTCAACTCTCCTGAAAAGCTCTCTCCGAGTCTCCGGTGCGTGCTCATTCTCCGTTTCTTGATCTCAATTTTTCTCCATTTTGAATGTCTGATGCATTTAAGTTTTCCTAAAATTCGAAAAACGAGTTTCTCTTGAAAGTTTTCGCTACAAACCTTTTTCAGTTACATTTTCGAGTTTCGAGGCCAGCTGTTATTCAAACCGTTCGTTTGTTTTCGTTTCCCTTCCAGATCACAAAATCACCATAAACGTATCCCCACTGTGTTTGATTTTTAACTTCTCAAGAATTTTGTTTCCATTAATTTGAAAGTAAAGCAGGTGCGTGATCTTGTTTCACAGATAATCGATCAGAGCTCCGCAAGCAGTACTAGTTTGTCTCTGATTCCGGATTTGACTGTGCGAGAAGTTGAAAGGTCGGAGGTTAGAACGCAGTGAGAGCGATAGATCGATCTCTCGCTGTTTTGCAGTTTACTGGAAAAGTCCAGAGGAGGAGCAAAAAAGCAAACACAGAAAAGGCAAAAATTAATACTCACCGGCTCCTACTCTGTTACTACTGGTAGTAGAAAGTAGATCGTCGTGTTGCTCTTCTTGTGCTTTAAATGCTCCAACGGCGCTCCAGCACGCAACCAAACGTGTTCTGAAGGATAAAAGGTTCGCTTGTCCCTCTCTCTCTATCTCTCTCCTTCTAGAATTGAGTAGTAAGGAAATCTCATGATTGCGTTGAAAATATGAAACCGTTTCATTCGTGATATTTTTGCTTACGCAGTTTGGTTAGAAAAATCAAAGTTCGAACCATACCGTATCTGTGGTTTTTGGTGTAGGCAGATAGAATTAATGGAAAATGGAAATCAATTCTTTTGCCCTGGCATTTAGTAGAAGTAAGATTAGACGTTTAGAGAGAGAGAGACTGGAGGTCGTAAAAGGGAGTCTATAGCCTCTAGTTAGTGTTCTAGGTTGTGCTCGTTCCTATTAGCCAGCCTACTACCCAAAAGGCCAAAACACAAAAAGGAGTTTCTGATTCAAAGAAGAGATTACGGTCAAAACTAAGCAGTGATTAGGTTCTAAACTTTTTTTTTTTTCTGAAACAAGTCAAGAATTAGAAATATTCACATCACTTGTGTTAGGTAAATCGAGAGTGTGATAGAATTGGCAGTCTAACTAATTATCACGGTACAAGCAAACAAAAGCAAAAATAAAATAAAAATCCAAACCCTAATTGTGCATGACTACCCAATTTAGCAATAGTGATTAGGGGCTAAAATATACTCATAAGAGTACTATATTTTGTTTTTGATTGTGGACTGGTTACTGGTTAGGCTTCTCAGACTGACCCAATTTATCAGGTGGCTGTGATGTGTGGAGTGTGTGTATGTCAGTGAGGAGGGTTAGGGTTTATAAGGGTAAAAGTGTAATTTTAGCTAGCCCTTGTATTAGCTTGTGACGGATATATCATATATCCAGACACTTTTTGGTAGAGTTTTTAGTTATATGAAATACATGGAAGTCGCTTTCTAAGCCAAGCTGTTTTAATTTGTAATGAGTTTGTTAGAAAATTTCTAATCTTGTCTTGCTGAAAATCGGAATCAATTGATATATTTTGAAATTACTGTTTCAAATCCACACTGATATGTTTTTTTATTTTTTAAAGTAGTCTATGATAATATTTGTTTTTATGTGAATAAGGTTTCTATTTGTAGCTAAAGGCACTAGATTATTCTACAAAAGTGACAAGCCTAGCTAAGATTGTGAGTGATACTACTCATGTCTTTACATAGGATGCCTATAACCTATTACCTCTTCTGAGTCGTTATCCAACATCATTGCCTCATTGGAACATTAGCTAATCAACCCCGCTGAGCTCACTGTACCTGTGTACTTCCCTTCTCACGAGTGACTTACAATGAGTACGATTTTATGCCAATAATAAGGTTTTTGTTTTTATGGAGTACTTTAACATTAATCTTTTTGAATAGCTTTGCAACCCAAAGTTATGTCAAATACTAATAATTTTGCCTCTATTTTTATTGAGCAACTTGCCCTCATTCACCCAGGAAAAAAACTGTGGATAAAAGATTCAACTCCCTTTTCCGGGTGCTAATGATTTTTTTTATTAGGAAAGAATTCGGACGAGAGAGCTAATGATTTTTTTTTTGTACCATAGGACTTCAATTATTAAAATTTGAGAAAAATATATTTAGTATTTTTCTTTTAAAAAACTTTACATATTAGTCCTAGTATTATTTTATTTTTGAAAGAAAGTGGGTGTAAATTAATTAATTAATGAAGTCCAACTTTGAGAGGTCCAACTAAAATACCCTTTAGAAAGGATACGAAGACCTGAATCAACAGCAAATGGTCTTGAAAAACAAGTCAAGGCTAACAATGTCATCAAAGGATCAAAGAATCACACAAAGAAGACTACTTGGTCTAGAGACTCATAGAACTACACAAAACGAAACCATCTCCAAGTGAACATGGTTGTTATTTTTACTTTTGCATTTTTTGATACTCCATATTTAATTTCTATTTATGTTTTTACATTTTTTTGGGGTCTGTTTGAAGATCCATGTCAATACCTTCAAAATTTAAATCACTTTACCCATGAGATTCATCTCCTTGAAAATGTAGATAACTTTTGTCTGATATCTTCAAACTGTGCATTAACCCTAAACTCCAAAATGTGATTTTTTTAATACAAATTAAATGCAAAAGGGATCGAATTGGCAAAATTCAATATCAAGGTATAAAATTAAATACCTTTTCTGAATATCTGAATGACTGGGGAGTGCATTCACTAGCCAGTGAGGCACTGACATGTTGGACCATCCAACATTAGAGTGCACTGTTAAGAATTGGTGTGGAAGAACACACATTCTATTCATTAGTAAAAGAGAATATATAGAGCGTACAATGAACTAATGATGGAGAAGGTGGGGAGAGATTTACTCTAACCACTTTGACTAATTCTAATACTAAATAATGAAAATAATTAAATCCTAATAATAATAATATATATTATTTTCCTAATATGCACCACAGATCCACTGAAAGCCTCTCCCCTCCTGATATATATACACAGTACAGTGCCAAACAGTAAGCTGTGAAGTGTGGAATATTATTTCTCTGGATCCGAGTTGGTGGTGCACTGTGCTGGGTAAGAATTCATCACATCACATCACCCACACCCACACCCACACAATTTGGTCAACGTTTGTAGCACTCAGCTCACTAGCAGTCCACCACCACCTGCTAATGGATTGGGTATCTTTTGCAAATTTCATCTTTTCAGTTCTCTTCCTCTCCCACTTTTCAAAATGAGAATATTCATATATCTTTTTTGTCCCTGAGAGGCTGAGACAATCAAATAAAGTGAATAAAGTGGGGAGAAAAAAAGACCGGTGACTAGTTTCTCTTTTGTTTCAGAATATTTTGGTTCTAGCTTGAATCTATGCCATTTTGACGTACAAAATGGGCTGTTCAAGAAAAAGAATAGGAAGGAGCACTAAAAATGCTATTTCTTGATAACTTCTGGTTAATAATAGAGATAATTCTAGTACTGAGATAGAATGCAGACAAAGTTTCATCAACAAATAAGTTATACACCATATTTGTTAAATAAAAAGTTTGAAAATAGCTCATCTTTGTATCATGGGCAACCCCGTAACAAGGGCATATCCTTGGGCTCTTTAATTTTTTGATATTCTTTTATTAATTACTTTCGATTGATAGTGATGCATGATATAACCCAAATTACCCAGAGGTGCGTATGAAATCCTGAACCCTGCTTATATTACAGTTCTTCAGAGTTCAAACCATTGGTTTTACCTGTAAAAGAAGAAATTTAAGAAAATATGAAAAGAAGCCAAGCCCATAATAGCAGGGCATCTGTGGAGCTGACATGTAGCTACCATAGGTGGCAGATGCATTGTGTCTGGTTACAAGAGAACAACGCTATACGTCTCCTATGGACCCAAAATTTAATTACTTGGTGATTTTGGTTTATAGGAGTACTTCTTTTATTTTCTTTGTTTTAATTACTTTCTGCATTTTGTTATTAAATTCGGGAAAAGAACCCACAAAACATAAGGCTGCTACTACTGCCCTTGACTTGGTGCTATCAGAACTATCCACCCACTATACCTTTGGCCTCTGATATTCCCTCTTTGCTCTATTGTATGGTTCTGTTATGTGACAGTATCAGTAGATAATGAAGAGAGGGGCCCCTTTGGGATGAGTTAAAGTCTCTTTATATTTGTGGTAAAACTAAAAGGGTCCTCTCTCTCTCTCTCTCTCTCTCTCTCTGGCACCTTGTAAATTTTTTCTGCAATGAAAATCCAAATTCACCCCAAACCATGCCAAGCTTCCCATCCTCCCACCCAGATGGGACCACATGTCTGCATCTCATTCTTATTAAATTGGATACAGAGTTTGGGGGTTGCTCTCTCTTTTTTTTGCTCTTTTTTTTTTTTTTTACTATACTGCCCACGATCAATCCCAATAAAGTGAAATTCTCCCCATCCTTGTCCCTTCTTTTGACCTGGGAACAAACAATTCCCAAATTGTTAAAGAAAAAGCAGACTGATTGATCAATCTGGTATGTTGTTTTGACCTTATATGAGAAACAGAGCTCATGATAGGTTTAATTAGTTTTTCGCTTTGGTGCTAATCCAATCTCCTTTTCTTGTTGAAAATGAAAGCTTTTAGTACAGCTTGGGATTAATGTCCCTGATTACCTTGAATTTTTACCCACTTTTGTTCCCATGTAACGTCCAGCTCATCCGGCTTTCCTTCTATTTGGTACTGTTTATTTACATGTTCAAACTGTGGTACATACTTCAGTGTCCATAACACCATAACTGATCACTTCTCATTTCCCTCCCAACCTTTGAGTTTGGACTATCTTTCCATCTCTTATGTCCTTTCATTCTTAGTGTCTTATGCATTTGGTTTACCTCTTGCATTGCTGTCCCCCCTATTAAAGTAAACGCTTTTGGGACCTCCAGATACAGTAGTAGCATTACTGACTTGAACTTCTTTATGTATTCCATAAAATTTCCTTCGGGTTCAGCCTCTATATCTGACGATTTTATTCCCACAGATTGTAGTAGAGATGCCCCAAAGGCATATGAGAGACCCTGAAGAGAAACGTGTTGTCTCTAAGAGACCTGGTTATGGCTCACTTATACATCAAAGGCCATCTAAATTGTCACAAAGTCTAGGAGAGGCAGTGCAACATGTGAGTAAAAATGGAGGGAAGAATAGGGGAAGGAGGAGAAACAAAGCTGCAGTGGTGGAAGAAGGTGAGCAAGCAAATTGTGGATTAAGTGTAGAAAGTCTCCCTTCATCCTCAGAAAAGAGTATAGTGCTTCAACATCGCCCGGGATATGGTCAGCTGGGGACTAAGTGCGTGGTTAAAGCTAATTATTTCCTCACCCAGATATCAAGGTCCAACTTATGCCAGTATAGTGTAAGTTCTTTCCCTTAAATTTTATGTTTATCCAGACTTGAATGTGATTGCCTTATGAGTTATGAGTGCATGGTTTGATATCTGTGTATCTTTTCCAGGTTAGTATAACTCCTGAAATTTATTCTTGTAAGCTGAACAAAGCTATAATGGCTGAGCTGGTTAAACTCTATAGAGAATCTGACTTGGGGATGCGACTTCCAGCTTATGATGGCAAGAGGAATCTGTATACTGCCGGGTTTCTACCATTTAACTTGAAACACTTCATTGTGACATTGATTGATGATGAGAATGATGGACTCGGAAGGACGAAGTAAGCTGGATACATATTAGAGATTTAACCTATCTCACTGATTTATAGCTATTGCACAAAATTTTCTGATCTCGGCAGCTGTCCATAATCAGGAAACAAGAGTTCAAGGTGTCAATTGAGTTTCTAGGCCTGGTCCGTATGGATCAGGTGCGTGAACATCTTTCTGGGAAACAAGCTAGAACCCCTCAAGAAGCTCTGAAAGCTATCGATACTGTGTTAAGAGAAGTAGCGTCAAAAAGGTTCACATCTACAAGACTACTTTGATACTAAGCACTTGTGCACATGCAAGTGCCTAACAACATAGGTTGACCTGGTTTCTAACTGTTTAATGCGTGTCTCAATTGATAGGTATTTATCATATGGAAGATTATTTTTCTCTCCTAAACTTCAAAGGCCTCATCAACTTGGTGGTGGTTTACATACATGGCGTGGCTTCTACCAGAGTGTCAAACCAACTCAGATGGGATTGTCACTGAATATTGGTGGGTTTCCCTTCTCGCCTATGAGTTTTACCTTTATGTTGGTTGCATTCTTATGTTAACTCTCTTTTTCTGGCCACTGTGTAGATATGTATGCAAGTGCATTCATTGAACCGCTTCCTGTCATTGAGTTTGTGGCACAAATTTTGGGGAAAGATGTGTGTTTGCGACCACTGTCTGATGCTGATTGTGTTAAGGTATGTGGTTGATCTGCCAGTTTTCTATTATAAGTACTCGCAATCCCTGCACCTGATGGATCATTCCTTTTTCTCCACTGTAAAATGTACATTTGTTTTTACCGCCTCTATGGCTTGTCTACGCAAGTTGCCATTTTCATGGTTTGTTGTTAATCTTAACAAAGCTAGACAATTAGATTGTCTTCCATGCTGATAGTTCAAGGTTGATCTATGAATTAACAGAATTTTGGTGTAAGGTTAACTGCTGCCTGCCCCTTCAGCTTTCTTTTCTTCATCGGTGTTGCTTCTGTGGGCTACAAAATATTTAATTTCAAGTTTTGGATAGATTTATTAAAATATGATTACTATTGCAGGAGTATGAACACATGCAACTGCCAACTGGACCCTACCAAATCACTCTGGGGAATAAGATTTGCCTTATTATTAACTGAATGAATACCAGATTTTGTTATGATAGAGTTTAAATTATGTTTGGAGCTTAGAATCTAACTGGACATCTGTACTGGTTCTTTGCTATTGTTTTCTATCAAACACTTCTTTAATTTCTTCAAAAGAAGGAAAACAAGAATGCTTCTTGTTGTTGGCAGCAAGCATTGCAGTTCTTACCTTTTCAAGTACTGAAGTACAGAATGAGAATTGAACTGAAAAGGTATATTGGAGATTGACATCTGTCTTTTAACAGGTTAAGAAGGCTCTCAGAGGTGTTAAAGTAGAAGTAACTCACCGGGGAAATACACGAAGAAAATACAGAGTGTCTGGTTTATCATCACAACCAACACGAGAGCTAATGTATTTGCTTCCAGTTTAATCTCTTTCTCAGCTGATGATGTATTTGCTTCCATTAAAACTTACATATTGCTTGCTTCTCTAACAGTTTCCCCATTGATGAGCAAAGGAATATGAAATCAGTGATTGACTACTTTCAGGAGATGTATGGATTTACCATTCAACATGCTCATCTGCCTTGCCTTCAAGTGGGAAATCAGAAGAAAGTGAATTATCTGCCGATGGAGGTTAGTCCTAGTTCCTGTTGCTAAATATTTGTGATTGGCAATCCTCAAGTTCTCTTCTGTTTACTACCAATACCTTTTTTAGGCTTGCAAAATTGTTGAAGGACAGAGATACACCAAAAGGTTGAACGAAAAGCAGATAATCTCTTTGCTAAAAGTTACGTGCAAACGACCGTGTGATCAAGAAGCTGAAATCTTGCAGGTCTGCCAAGAGTTAGTTTCCTTCGTATTCATTAAAAACGAAGACCATCCTTCAGTGGTTGCTTAATTTGTGGGTTTTGTTACTTCTATATATCGTGAACAGTGAACTGGTCATGTAGCACCTGCTTGTAACTGTTTTATGACCATAGCTAATAAAATTTGCAATCTAATATCAGACAGTTCATCACAATGAGTACAATCAAGACCCTCTGTCGGAAGAGTTCGGTTTAAGGATAGATGAAAATCTTGCGACTGTGGAGGCTCGTGTTCTACCTGCTCCGTGGGTACTGTTCGAAATTGTCCACTTCCTAAATTACTGTTCTTGTGTATTGTTAAGTTAATTAGTCTATTTGATTTCCATATTTTTATGTAGTTGAAGTACCATGATAGTGGCAAGGAGAAACAGCACTTGCCTCATCTTGGCCAGTGGAACATGATCAACAAGGTAAGTATGCATATATGAATGTTATTGTTTTGGTAGTAATTTTGAAAGGCCTGGACAACTTCTGGATCTGATTTTTCATCACTCTTGCTTCCTCACTATCTCACAGAAAGTGATAAATGGAAGCACTGTGAATAACTGGGCATGCATCAACTTCTCCAGAAGTGTGCAAGAGAGTGCTGCTCGTGGCTTCTGTCGCCAGCTAGTACAAATGTGCCAAGTCTCTGGCATGGTAAAACTATTTCGGAAACATATGTGCACTGCTTTATTGATTATTGTTTGAGAAACAGATCTGAGTTTCTTCTTCAATCATATCTATTCATTTTGACCTACAGGAGTTCAATCCTGAGCCTATATTCCCAATCCATACAGCTCGACCAGATCAGGTGAAGAAGGCCTTGAGATATGTATATAATACTGCTGCAAACAAACTAGACGGGAAGGAACTGGAGTTACTCATTGCAATTCTACCGGACAATAATGGATCCCTATATGGTATTTTTTTCTAGTTTCATTGCTAGTCTCCATGATAATGAAACTGCATTTTGCTATATCTCGTCTTCTAGGACTATTTTGGAAGGAACAAAGAGATTAGATTTTCAAAGACAGCTATTCTGTTACATATAGTCTTGATTTTATTCACAGTATCTTTGGGTTAAATATAAATCTGAAAAAACTACGGCAATTTGCTGATTATGCTTTAAATCTGCTTGGCATCAATCACACTCATTCAGGTGATTTGAAGCGCATATGTGAGACAGATTTAGGATTGATTTCTCAGTGTTGCCTCACTAAGTACGTTCTGAAAGTTTCCAGACAGTATCTCGCAAATCTGTCACTGAAGATCAATGTGAAAGTAAGTAATTTGAATTATAAATCTAGGTAGATTATATGATCTGTAAGGACTCCTCAAAACATTTTGCCAATAACAGTTGGGGGGAAGAAATACGGTGCTCTTAGATGCTCTGAATTCAAGAGTTCCAATGGTTAGTGACACCCCGACGATAATCTTTGGAGCTGATGTGACTCACTCGGAAAATGGAGAGGATGCGAGTCCATCTATTGCTGCTGTAAGTACCAATGTTTAAAATGACGGGAAAACTTGTGACTTCGTGTTTCCAGCATACTGATTGTAGGTATGCAGGTCGTAGCATCTCAAGACTGGCCAGAGGTCACAAAATATGCTGGGCTGGTTTCTGCTCAACCTCACAGACAAGAAATTATTCAGGACCTGTATAAAACCTGGCAAGATCCTCATCATGGCACTGTACACGGAGGCATGATTAGGTGCATATTCTTTTTCTGATGAGAATAAATAAATTGATTGCATGTTTTGGTTATGTCAATCATATTACATTTTATATCCCTGTTCATCGTTTTGTATGTGTGTTCTTTAGTTTAAACATGTGATCAATGAGGATTTGTTATTTTGTTAAGCCTTTCAGTTCTATTTCACCAACTTGATGATTGTCACATTGCAGAGAGCTACTGCTTTCATTTAAGAGGGCAACAGGACAGAAACCATTGAGGATTATATTTTACAGGTGAACATGGACAGAAACCATTGAGGATTATTATTCTTAGTTGATTTCCTTCCATTTTACATGTAATTCAATAGTAGTTAAAATAACCGAGATTGTTTACAAGTTTTAGATTATTGTATAATATCTACGAGCTGTAGACTATTATGTGAGGGGTGTGATGGATATTTTGACAATGATAAATTACTAATTTTGCAATTGTCATGCAGAGATGGAGTGAGTGATGGACAGTTCTACCATGTTTTGCTCTATGAACTTGATGCAATTAGAAAGGTACACTAGTGGATAGCATTTTTTCTCAAATTCAGTTATAGCTTTGAACCACCACATTTTGATTTATGATCATTCTCACAGGCTTGTGCCTCACTGGAACCAAATTATCAACCACCTGTGACATTTGTCGTGGTCCAAAAGCGCAACCATACAAGGCTATTTCCAAACAATCATAATGACCGAAAAAGCACCGACAAAAGTGGGAACATATTACCTGGTAATTTCTTCATATTAACCTACTTATCATGTTTGACCAGCTAAGTTTCCTTTGAGCATGGCGGGTGTAGGGGAGGTCTTATCAATCTTATTGGTTGTAGGTACCGTTGTGGATTCTAAAATCTGTCATCCCACCGATTTTGACTTCTTTCTTTGCAGTCATGCTGGAATCCAGGTTTGCTTTTAGATGTTAGAAGAAGATATTTTAGTTTCTATAGAATGTACTTTTGACAACCTGTATGATGTTAAACTGTGGAGCTTGTTATTGACAGGGTACCAGCAGGCCAGCTCATTACAATGTTATCTGGGATGATAATAAATTTACCGCCGATGAGATCCAATCATTGACAAATAATCTCTGTTACACGTAAGAAAATCAAATTCCAACTTACTTATGTAACTATTATTTGGACAACATCTAATCTAATATAATAATAAAACACATGTTAAAGGACACATGGCGGATTATCCTTAAATGAGGCTTATGTGGCGGATTTTTATTCAATGTGGCCCCACCTTATTTTTAAAGATAAACATGAAACCACCTAAATAATTAATTCAAATTAATCAATTATTAATTTAAATAAATCCAATTAATTATTAAATTAATTTAACAAATTTATCATAAAATTAATTTTCGAAAAGATTAATTTTAAAATATGTCTTACGGTGTTTGAATAATTCATATGAATCCAATATAGTTTCAAGATCCCTTAACCATTCAATTGGCCCATAATTTATACAATTTCATCTTTAATTTGATTATACAATGAATCAAATATAATAATTATTAAAATCAAATCAATTACTTGAATAATTCATATGAATTACTAAAAATAATCTCATTGAGATCCAACGGTAATGAATTACATCTTGCACCATTGTCATCAACCGCGTATTTCAACATTGAATTAGATTTCAACCCCAAAATTACATCAAATAGCCATTGTTTTTCCGTAGTGATCAATTTTCATGCATATGTCGAGCCAAAGTATATGTCAAACACTAGAAATTAAATTTAGAAGTTCATAGGCTTACGTGGCAAATTCTCATGAATCATGGTCCCACCTTTATAATTAATTGATTTTTACTAATTAAATTAATTAATAAATATTCACCTTTTTTAATCATAATATTTATTTCTCCTTAAAATCGGGACTTTTAACTAATAATAAATAATCAACTTTTATACTTTAATTTTAATCTAACTATTTAATAATGTAGGTAGAAACTTATCCTTATCAGTTATCACTTACAAATTCCGGGTTTTCCTCCCTTTTAATAAAAAAATTAATCATCAATTATCTCATTAAATTTTAATCAAAATCTCATCATAATTTTATTTTCTGAATTTTCTTATTAACTTCTTTTGAATTATCTTAACAAAGGCATTTCAATTTGATTATGTTTTGTTGCCTTTATTCATATATAAATCTAATTGTTTAAACTCAAATTATAACTAATTAATTTGTAAATCATAATCAATTTATAAATACCCAATTTGTACAAAATTAATTTAACCATAAAAAAATATTTATCCTAAATAAGTAAAATACAACTAAACAAATCTTACCTGTGTGATAATAATTTTTATTGTGTGTTAATTAAAGCTATTTCTTTGCATTCCGTTATAACTCATGCACGTACTACATATATATGATCTACTTAACTATATATTATTTGAAATTTTGTTTGAAATATATACGATTTTAAATCATCTTCTTAATTTGTTTGCCATTGAATTGATTACCAAAATATTGACAATTTTATGCTTATGAAAAATTGTGGGAGGTTTACTCAAAGTCACATATCTAAAACGAAGATAGGTTCAAATGTTGATGCCACTTTGCACATTTTGCTTATAAATAGGCTTATGTGGCAACTTCTCATTAATCCTAGCATTTGTCGAATGTGTAGTCCACCTAACAAAGTATTTGGTTTTATATTTCAGCTTATTACGACAACAAATATTTATTTAATGTTGAAAGTAACCAATCAAGTTAATTACAAAGAAATTACAAAAAATTTAAAACATTCTCTACATTAGTGCATGCAAATGTGTCTATCTAGAAGGTGAGATATTGACATTTTTTTACACACACACACATACATATAGGGGTGCGCTCCGGTGAAAACCAAAATTGCGGTAAAGATCCTGTGAAGACTGAAATAATACAAGCATTATTGTCTTTATAAATCAATATTATTTGGCTTTGTCATTTTCATATCATTATAATATATCTAAAATATAATGTAAATAAATTATGACAAGATAATCTATTTTATAAATCCCGTGCGTTACGCACGGGTACTATGCTAGTCTGTACCTAAAAAAAGCTTGTGAAATTTTCTCAGATATGCCCGTTGCACCAGATCTGTTTCTGTAGGTAAGTTCAGTTACACAGCCTATATCTAATTACATCAGTTTTTTGTTGCATTTTCGCATATGACACTCCATAGTACTGATTAAAAATCCTCTAGATTTTACCCATAACATAAGAAATTGCAACGAGAAATGTAGATCTTAGTTGCATCATGCATATAGTGATACCAGCAATGGTTATGAAGATAACATATACTCATATAGATAGCTTTGTAGAGTTAGTTAGTTGTAAGCTATTTGGTCTTTCTATGTATGCATCCTTTGGTTTCTTATTAAACACCCAAGGATTGTTTCTCTTCTTTGCATTCCGTTTTCTAACACGAATATCACTGCCAAAATGTAGTGCCTCCTGCGTATTACGCTCACCTAGCAGCCTACCGTGCCCGGTTCTATATGGAACCTGATGCCGGAACCACTGTCGGATCCTGCCATACGACGAAGGGAAACGGGCAATGCTTCCGCCCCCTGCCGGAATTAAAGGAGAAGGTGAAGAATGTGATGTTCTACTGCTAGGAACTGAATGCCAAGAGTAGTTGGGTAAAATGATAGCTAGAGGAGTGAAGTTTTAGCCTGAGATGTGTATAACTTACTGTAGTTGCCATGTCATGTCACCAATTTTGGTAGTTTTCTACTTGCTAGAGAACTTCTAAGTTAGTGTTGTTTAGAGGTAGTGTCAATGTGTTTTGTGTAGATATGGTACTGTATTTTGTTAGCAGTTTCTAATGTGGCTGGTTGAATGAATTTTCCTTGTTCCTCTTAAAAGTTTACTATATAAGCAATTACTCGACCATTTCACCTACTACAGTAGAATCAAGATCTGGTTAAAAGCAATTGTTAATGTTTTTTGTTTTCACTCGAATTAAAAACCAGTATCTGAAAAACGCTTTAAAATTATTCACTTATTTTTAGTAGAGTTGTTATATGAGCCAAGAAATAGAGTTTGGCTCGAATTCGATGCAATAAAAGCTCAAATTGAACTCGTTTATTTATTAAACGAGTTGAGTATAAGCCCATTTTAAAACTCGATTTAGGTTTGAACAACTCGAATTTTGTGGAATTTATAAAATTTGATATTTTTGTGAGTACGCGGAGCAATGGAGAGGCCATTAGGGTTCTTAGTTCTTACACTTTCATTTGCTCGGGTCATATGAAAACTCCCTCTTAACCTATAGCGTTTTTGGCATTAGGTTTGGGTCATATGGAAACTCCCTCTTAACCTAGAGCGTGTTTGGCAACAAATTTGGGGATGGGAAGAGGGAAATGCACTGGGCCTGTCCCTTTGGGGACAGGTGATCCCGGCCGGTTAAATTTGGCTAAAAAAATAACTTAGGGGGAGAAGCTTTGGGAGGTTATTTTCCTTGTGTCTTTATTTTTTGCCCTTTGACCCACGTGAATGGTGGACAAGCTTTGAGTATGGGGTATTTTAGATATTTTCATCTCAAAACTCTTTTACAAACCTTACAATCACCAAATACCCAATTTTAAAAAATAAACTCCACTTTTCACACCTCCAATTCCATAATCTCCACCTACTACCAAACACTCGCCTAGTCGAAGAAAAGGAACGTACAATGAAACCCTCAAACCTTGCTTTAACCGGGATATACTGAGATTGTTATTATTATTGATTTCAACTTTATAATTAATTTTATTAAAACCTGGTATATTAGGTGTAAAACTTGCTCACAAACTCACTATTTGTTACTTTGAGTTTAAAAACATAAGTTTATAATTTTTTTAAAAGACGAAAAGTGATTAGAATAAACTATAAACAATCAGTAGTCCAATATAAAACATCATTTCAGATAATTTTATGATTAATTTATAAGAGCTATCATATTATGTCTATACATCGCACCACATGTATCCATGCCTCGAATATATATCGGTGTCACCTTTGGTGGGCAAGAATTGAGAGCAAGAGTAGTAGGGACCCACAGCGAGCCATGAGAGTCAAAACCGGCTGGAAACGAGTGGAGAAGTCGTTTTCTGGGGAAGAGGTATTGGGCCTGTAATTGGACCCCAAACTGGACCCAATAATAATAGCCCATCAGAAAGAGAGATCTATAAAAGGGAGCTCTGATTACGACGCCTGGGAGTTGGAGCAGAAAGTGACACGTGAACATGCCTTGTGGGTCCCTTCCCCCAACATCCCTTGCTCATTCGCTGTAAGTGGGCCCGCCCCTTGCCCCTAACCTCCTCCACGTGAAATCCGGATATACATAACATAGTACATATTGCAACGTCAATTAAGACTTAAAAGAGGTTTTTAAATGTCTATTATACGCGCGCACGGTTAAAATATCATTAAGGGAATAGTTATAATGTTAGATTTCAAAGTTGGTAGATAATTTTTCTTCAAAATGATATGTATATACATGTTTTTCAAGTTGATAGAATATTTATCTATTGAACAACTATTTTAAAACTGAAACGTTCTGACCAAAAAATATAAAATTAAAACAGAAATGTCTACGGTCTACCAACTTTGAAAGTTGGTATCATATTTATACAGTGGCGAACCCAGTCCATAATTTAGGGGTGGACGAGATTTAGGCTAAAAATTAAATAATAATGAAACGAGTTTTGCTAAACTTTAAATAAATTTAATTGTGAAGGGTTATGTAAAAAAATTTCAAAGATTTATCCATATTATTAGAAGTGAATAAAATTTATAATTAGTTAAAAATACGTGAACTTTTATATAAAAAGATTTATCCCTAATGAATGACTAAAATAGAATTCAAACAATACTAATTGAAATTAATTATTCTCAATTTAAAAAGATATTTGAACTTATATATAAAAAGATAGTTAAAAATAAGTGAAGAAAATGTTAAAAGTGGGAATTGAACTTTGGGCTCTAGATAAAGAGGAAAAAGTTCCCCATTTATACTTTACCAACTAGGCAAGATAAACTTTATGATCCATTTTCACATCTAAATTAATTTAGATATTTTTATTTTTTATATAGTTACTTTCGTATTTTTTTCCGGGATTGGGGTGGGCTCGCGCTTATACGAGCCCACCCCTAAATCCGCCAGTGTATTTATACGCTTAAAAAAACTCATCATAGGAATATCAAATCGAATTTAAAATGTGCAATTTTCGCAACAACGTCCATAATAATTTGACATTTTCCTTGCAAGAGTCGTTGTGGAAGAGACAAGACAAGATAAGATATTTTTATCTAGTTGGATATTTAAGATTAAATTTTACTAATATACCATAGGGTTGTATTATAAACCAAAGTGTGAGAAAAAAAAAAGTAATCAGGGGTCTGAATTTTCTGTCCACGGTCATGTCTCTCTCTCCTGTATTATATCATAAGCTATATAATAAATCTATTTTTCTATTTTTTAAAAAATTATTTAATTTTTTAAATGAGGCTGGTGAAGAAAACAAAGTTAGGGATAATAGAAATGGATGTAAATTTTAGAATATGATTTTTTTTTATAATGTAAGGATTTAAAATCAGATAGATCTGATTCTTGATAGACGATAATTTAATTAGGACATGTCATGCAAGAATAAGTGTAGAGTTGTCAGGAAAGGAAAGTGTGAAACAAAATACTTCACGAATTCATATAAAAAAAATTAAAAAAAAAAAAGCACCTGGTTTACACAAGAGTACAAGACTTTCTTTCTGTTATATGGAAATGAAACGAATAACAAAAGGGGAGGGGTAAGGAGGTCCCGGGTTCGATCCCTGCCTCTACCTCTTTCCTTGGGTGAAAATCCAAGGTTTATCTTGCTTCCTACCACTGAGTCGAGCCGGTCGGCACAAGCCGGTTTGCCTAATACGTGGCTCTTGTCGACTAGGTTACGTGCTCGGGGTTTGCCATCGAAGGAAAAAATGAAACGAATAACAAAGTCAATATATAAAAATCCACTTGCAATTTAACAACACGTCACACTTAACTTGTGGAAAGCCATGTTATGTAGGTATGTAGATGTAGGGCATCCATTATTTAAAACTCTCCCAATTTCCAACCTCACGCACACCCTAGCTTTCCCATTTCCATGTTGTCATTATATTGGAAGAAGCAAAAAAAAAAAAAAAAAAAAAGTCAACAATCACAAATACTACGGTAATCCATTCGATCAAAATATTAAAATTTTTATTTGTTTTATTTTACAATTTAATATTTATGAATAATAGATGTGAAATTGTTAAAAAAAAAGTATTTTTATATAATTTTAATTAATTCTTTAAAATATATGTAAAAAAATTGTTAGTTACTCATAGAAGATATTAAATAATTTCATATTAAGATTATCATCCTAACAGAAACGAAAATGAATCCAATAAAATCAAAATAATATTTACATCTAATTCATATGATTCATTAGAAGAGAATTTAATAATCAAGATCGATTATTCTTATCCCGTGGATAAAATGAAATGAAAATTTAATCTTATCCATTCCTTATTTTATGCCCAAACCAATCTCAATCATTAATTAAATTTAATAGTGTAATTAATATTTTTTTAACTATATCAATTTAATTAGTCCAATGAGCTAGCTACCTATGTATAACTAGGCAATAAAAAAAATGGCAATGACTAATACTTTTTTTTTTTTTTAATCATAGTCCACCTTTGTAATTATAATAATGTTATGAATTGACCAATATATCCCTCCTTGTCCTCTCCATAATTTGAAAATCTGAACTATCCACGGATTTTCACCATGAATTTGTGACTTTATTTGCACAACAAAAAAAATATCAACTGAAACTCAATTAAAATGGGCAAAATCCAAAAATCATTGCTCCAAAACAACTAGTCTCATTCAAGCGATAACTCACTAGCACCATAACAATGTACCTATATGTAATGTAATTGTTCGTTCTCTTAACCAAAATTCATTCGGGCTGGCCGGACCCGTCTATCGGCCCGGCTTGCCAAGCTGACGCCGCAATGAGAGGGCGGCTGTGCCAGCCGAGTGTCATGCACCCATCATTCTCCTCCACACAATACCCTTCTGTCGAGAACAATGTCAATAGCATGCTGGCTTGCTTGAAAGCATTGGAGCCCAAGCTCAACGACTTGAACCCGGCCCGGCCTAACCGGGCCCTCCATTGATCCAACGGCTCATGTCTCTCAATCCGATCCGGGCCATCGCAACTCAATATGTTGCATATCTCCCTTTGTATGTAGACTTCGGCTAGGGCTTTCTCGGGCTGGAGTTGGCAAGCCTCCAGCGAGTCGAACATTGTCGAGTAGTAATGCAGGGCTTCCGTGAATCGGTCCAAGTAGTCGGGCCCGTTGTGGCTCGCTTCTTGTTCCACCACAGTCAGTATCTTTGGGTTCAACGCTTTTATCCATTTGAGAACCGAGTCGATCCCACTTGGGCCCGGGCCAGGACCGGGCCCAAGAGCCCGGTGAAGCTGCATGATTGAATTGACAGCAATTGTGTCATCAGAATCCACGTGGAGCATCGAATGCTCCACGTCCTCAAGCCGGGTGGCTGCCACCCCATGGAACGCGAACCTGACATTGACGGACCGGGCTAGATGGGCCAATTTGAGCCCGACTTCATTGAGGGAGTCACGTCCATCAGGGCCCGTAGGCCCGATTCCCGTTAGGGTAAGAGATGGGGGCCCACCGGGCCTGAGGGCGAGGGCCTGGATTAGCGGCGGCCACTGCAAGCCGTGCATCAAGCTGAAATCGATGACGTGGACACGATCGTGGCCGTTGAATGCTTCGAGGATCGCCTGATTGGCGGTGAAGTGGGCGAATTTCAGGTACGGGCAGGCCTCGTAAAAGTGGTGGTAGAGGATCTCTCGCCCGAAGCCACCGTACGCGCCGCCGGGGGCACGGTAGAGGCGCCGGCAGAGCGCGTCGATGAAGTACCCAGCCACCTTCCCGATCCCGCGCGTGGCGTTCACAGCTTTCATCAGGAGCTTCATATCGTCGAGTAACCCCGCAGCCAATGGGAGATCGCCACGTTGCACTGACTCGGCGCACGTCATCAGCATGTGGACCAGGCGTATCCCGGAATCCTCCTCCACGTCAGCGACCACCGCCAGCGGCTGATACGCAATCTGGGCCGTCCACGTGGCGTCGCCAGAGTAATTAGCGGCGTAGGGAGTCGATCCGGGTGCGGGCGAAAGGGAATCGAGCCAGGATGATAGATCGGAGGGGTTGTAGTGGACGAGATCGTCGCCGGAGAGGTCAAAGGGAGCGTTGACCATGGCGTTGTCGAGGAGTTCGAGGCGGTGGGCGACGCTCCGGAGATCGGATGTCCGGACACGGTAACCGGCGGAGGATAACAGGGCGTCGATCTCCGGAGCGTTTGAGTCTGAGGAAGGGGAGGACGAGGAGGGGTAAGGGGCGGCGCCGCCGGAGGGGATGGGTTGGAGATTGTAGGAATCCATGGTTGTTGAAGCGAAACTCGTGAGATGGAGGAGAGAGGGAGAGTGTGTAATATCGAGTGGGTTTTGCAAAGTTTATAAAGGACCCTCATATTTTATTTTATTTTAAATTAAAATAAAAACAAAAATATCATATCAAAGGTATTTCATTTTAATAAGTTTGTGGGGGTGTAGATATATTAAAATATCTATAGTTTTAGCTAGTGTTGAGTAATAGTAATATAATTACATGTGATATGAAAGTTTCTAATCATTTTTGTTATAAAAAATAATGGATATACATAAAAAAAAAAAAAAACTATTTTTCCTTTTGTGGAAAAATATATTGCATAGTGCGGAGTATATGACTTACAAATTTTCTAATAGGTTAAACATTTACAAGCTCTTCTTTAAAAAAAAACATTTACAAGTAAAAATTATTCCATGGATTTTTTTTAAATGTATATTTTTCTTCTGTTTCAACTTATTTTCTGCGATGAATATTGAGATTAAGATTGTCCAAAATTTTTAATTGAATAATCAAAAATGATTTTGATCCAATTCAAGGATCAGATCGAAAATTTGTATGAATCGACCATTAAGTTTTGTCAAATTCTGATCCGGCCTAATTACCTGATTAGAGTTCTTACTCAAAAGTTTATTAATTTGTATTTGATATTTCTGCCCTTTAATTTTAATACACTATATATATATATATATATATACTTGATGGATCCAATTACTTTTATTTTTACTTGATGGAGTATAAAATATAATTTTTAAATAATTTTAAGTAGTAATGTTTCATTGACTTAAAACTTTTTTTTTTCATTCTTGGGTAAAGTTAGTAAATATTTATTCCTTATGACATTTTCAAAACAACAAGTTTTATGGAAAAGGTAAAAATTATATAAAATATTATTTATTTATTTTATTTTTTAAATAATATTATATTTATTATTAATAAGTATAAATTATTAAAAAAATAAATATTTTACGGAGTATATAATTTTTATCACCTTAAAAAAAAGTACATAAATAGTAAAAAAAGACAATTAAAAACAACGGAGGGTGTATTATTGATAGAGGCGAAACGTTGATGTGAAATTGAGTTTGCATTTTGTTGAACTTCACATCAGATGTAAAGAACTTTTGACATTGATCGATCAAATTTCACAAAGGGTAATTGCCTAAATTTTTTCCTTTAAATTATTAGATATTCAAGTTCAAATCCACTAGTTAATTTATACTAATTATTGGTTTAAAATATCTCTATATAAAATTAAACCACTCCTAATTGCGCATTTGAATTTGATAAAAATGAATTTTAAGTTGGGTAATCGTTATCATTTCAATACCCATAGACTCCACAGTTGATCATTTATAAGTAAGAGCAACTCAAAGTTTTGAAATTCGGGTTTTTTTTGGCCATTTTATGTTTGGGTGGATTTGAATTTATTATAGATAGTGGCAGTTTTTTAGGAGAAATGGACCGCAGGTATAGCCTATGAATCTTGGAAATTGGACATTGTAATTTTTTTACTGTTTTTTTTTTTTTCTTGTTTGGAGTCCTAGAAAAGTTGTTTTGATTAGGGTGAAATCTAGGCCTAAAGCACGAACAACCATATTCTTCATGCAAATTAGTGAGGTTAATTGTATTTTTTATGGGTGCCAAGATTTCAAATTTCACAAACTCGATCAACTAATAAATTTAGGGCTAGTTTAACACAAAAAGAATAATTTTTGAGAAATTACTTCCTGTGAATTGAATTCTTATGAAATGCACTTCTTCCCAAGAATTGTGAAAATATTCTTCATGCAAATTAGTGAGGTTAATTGTATCTTTTATGGGGACCAAGATTTCAAATTTCACAAACTCGATCAACTAATAAATTTTGGGCTGATTTAACACAAAAAGAACAATTCCTGGGAAATTACTTCTCGTGAATTGAATTCTCATGAATTGTACTTTCCAAGAATTGTGAAGATATGTTTGATTAAATTTTAGATTTTATGAATTAAAATAAGGAAATTGGAAATTTCTAATTATAAAGGGTGGAATTGCAACTTACCTAGGATGAAGTAGATAAGTTAAATTCCTTTAAAATGGATGAATTTAAATTCCTGAGAATTTAACTTCATGGGTTTTCCTGTGACAAAAACTTCAACCAGACACATATATTTTATTTACTTATTGGGTTTTTCAGTTGCTAACCAAATGAGACGTTAATTAGTGCAACAACTTGCGATCTATTAAAGCTAACCGGATCAAGCTGGATTGCTGTTTATACCAATTTTCACCTTATAGATCAAGTGGTTGTATCATCAAAGACATGCAATTGGAATTCAAGACTAGACATTTATGTTCGCCAACAAACCAACATAAAAAGCTACATTCTTGCAAACCCGACCCCTTCAGTTAGTCATGCATTTTCTTCAATTTTATTGCATTTCGAATTGCATCTATTTTCACAAGTGGGATAGAGTTCCATCTGCATAGATGAGAAGCGCTAAAGTAATACCAATCATCACCAAAGAATAACAACACAATTCAAACAATATAGTAATAATTTAACCTACAACCAATTTTTCTAATCCATGGTTTGCATGTTCGACTACCTTATGAGGTGATATTCATAAACCATGTTTCCATTACAATGAACATCATAATTATTTAGGATGCAGTACAAATCATTCATATTGAAAGCCGTATTCCATTTGGACCCCAAAATTAATTGGCATGGAGGTAAAACAGAGATACTATTTTAACTCTGAAATCACATTTAATTAATTGACATTCTTTCTCATATTCAGTTCCTGCTTCTTACAATGGACTCAAATGACCCTGAAGTTATACAAATTGAAACCTATCAGACTAAAGATTTGATCGATCGGTATACATATCATTTATACGTGCATAATCAATCCCATGAACAAGCTTATCAAGACGTCCTTGTAGACCGTAACGTGTAGGACCACCTCCCTTATATAATGGGTCGAGACCCCGAGTCACGAGAATTGGCCACATCAACGGCGTGGAGGTGGGAGACACCGTCTTCCATATATAGGAGAGAGATGCAACTCATTTGACTCCACAACCATCAACGTCGTGTAATCTCTCTCGGATTGATACATGAAGGGGCAGAGGTTGCATCGACACTTGTTGTTATTTTCCCTTTGCATAACTTCTGCATGATGAATGACGATGTCATCTACGACGCGCAGAGAAGGTGATCACTTGGGGAACGACTTTAGGGAAGCCCACCTTCTCGACCTTCAGGTGTTTGAGACACAAGATTACACTCGAAGAAACCTTGCCCTCTTTTTCTCAATTTGGGCGAAAAGTGTCGTGAGATTGATTTTGGGATTCCCAGGGTTTTCAATATGAATTTGATGGTCTTTATCGCGTGCTGGAATATTTCATTGTTTAAAGCAATCAAAACTTAGTTTTAGAATTTCAACTCATGAGGGTGGAGAAGTGGGATAGAGTTCCTTTAATAGTGAATCACTCCGATTTACTCCGTTGGACAAAAAAATGTCACCATACAAAATAAATGTCAAGTTGGCCATCGTACCCGACAAAAACCTTTAAGCTTGGCTGAAACTGTGTAGTGCTATCTCTCTTTGGACGTTCCCCAAGTCTTTCGGCTATAAATATGGAAATTTAGAAAAGGGATAAAAGCCCAAGTGCAACTAATTTAAATACAAGAGGTTAAAAAATAAGATTACAAGAAACATAAACATTTATGTCCTTGATGAATCTGTTGATGTGCATCTGCAATCCGCGCATTATATCATTTTCAGTGATCCCAAAGGTGGTACGAAGTTTCGTTTCCCGGGCTATCGACAGTTGCATAAATGGATTAGACACAACAACTACAATACATTCTTTTTCATTCACTAGCTTTTTTGGGAGATGTTCTACCAAGAATTTCATTAGTGTATCTGTCACATGCCCTATAAACAAAATACAACATGGTCGATTAAATTAGGATTAGCTGGAAGTGTAGAAATGTAAATCTAGTGCTGAAATGTTTCTTTGTATGATTTCTAAAATAATGTTCAATATCCAAACACATACATTTGAACACAGCTTTGTACTCCTCTAAAGCAAAATCAATAGATTTAAAGGGATGAAACGCTTGTTGAACAAAAATGCGCGAATAATCGTACAACACATTTTATTTGAGTTTTTAATATTTGATTTCGACCCCTTTTGGTTATCCTCTTGATTCGAAGTCGTATCAATACCAAATATTTGAGTGGTTTTGGTGATTTGGGCTGCACCCGAAATTTAGCGGGTTGCCTACGTATCTCTTGGATGAGAATCAAGCCTCACGTAGTTCAGAGAGTTTTGGATTCTGTGTTTTGTTTGTTTTGGATTTGATTTCGTTTTCTTATATGCATCAGAGGATGAAGTTCAAACCCACCTTCTACGAAGGTTAGCTCGAACAACACTCCACCCGAGTAACCTGAGCCCACCTTCTCGGAAGGGTAACTCAAGTAACCCGCCTATCATTTGCATAGAAAACAATTTTAGGTGATTTTGATGTGGAGTTTGATTTGATTTGAGATTTTGACTTAAAGGTCAATTTGGGGGTTGTGATTGAACTCGTTTGTGAGTTTCCTACGTACCCTTTTGGAAAGGATCAAATCACACGTAGTTCTTGAGGAAAAAAAATCTAATTTTGGGAAAGGTGACTGAATTCAGTATATATTAAATTTTATACCGAATTTCATACGTAACTCGTAAAAGAGTATCAAGTCTTACGTAGTTCTAAACGAACCGATTTGATTTGTTTGGTTTTGACCTCATATTCATTTAAAGAGAATTTAGAGGCGGACGACTGTACCCGATATATTTTATAGAATTTAATATCGGGTTACCTACGTAACTCGTAAACGAGTATCAAGTCTTTACGTAGTTCTTTTAATGAAATGATTTAATTTAATGGGATTTAACCTCATATTCATTTGAGAGTGAATTTAGAGGCGGACGACTGTACCCGATATATTTTTAGGATTTAATATCGGGCTACCTACGTAACCGATTTTACGGTGTCAAGTCTTTACGTAGTTCTACCCAGCCGAGTTTATATTTGTTGAAACTCGATTTGAGGTTTTGACTCCGTTTTTATTGAAGCCGACTTGAGATTGACCCACTAGAATTAATTGGCAAAGAATATTTGACGAGCTTAATTTTATATTTTACTCAAACTCGAATTCTTAATTTGTGCCAATTATAATTCTTATATTTTAACGGGTCAATTTTGTGATTAAATATATTTGTCTCAAAATATGCTCAAGCTTATTAGAACATATAAATGTACGTATATATGTTGCCTGCTAGCTTGTGAAAAAACTTGAGCCTCAAATCAAAGCAACAAGCCCAACAAATTAAAAGGGAGGCCCCAGCCCAATTTTTTTTTACTCCATCCCATTCCACCTTAATTTATTGCTTTCATTAACCCTTGCCAGTATGCCGGCCTAGGTCTAATTAGACCCTAGAAAGCGGCGACACTCCAGCCAATTTAGCCAGAGGCAACGCCCGGAACGCCCGGAGTGTGCAGAAGCGAGGCCGACGGGAGCAAGAAGGCGGACGCGGGACATGAAAGTCGGGAGTGATCACGGGTTCGTCAAGGGCGATCTTGTTAAGAGAAACCGGAGAGGCCTACGATCCTGAACCTTCCCGTATGTTTGAGTTTAGATTAATTGTTCTCCTGTCATTCAATTTCTGTGCTCAATTTGTGGCTGAGTTGATGACAATCCCTCTTGAGGCTTTATGTAAAATTCATTCCCTTGATTTTTTGACCTGCAGTACCAAATTTGGCATTGATTTGGATTTGGTCTGAATCGTTTTAGATTCAAATGCCTTTTGAAATTTTAGGGATAATTCCCACTCTTTGAATTTGCTGATGTTGATTCCATTTTGGGTGGTTCAATTTGTACGCAGATCCATTTTTTTCTTTATGATCTCAATTTCTTTATCCCCACATCTTGTTGCAATGAACTTTTCTCTTTGGTTGTTCAAGTTAGGTTGTTTATGACCCAACTCAATCAGATCCTCGCTTTGAGAAAATCCTCTAATGAGACTAGCAACTCTTCTGGTTAAAATTTGGCAGCGTTTCGCCTTGATTTAGGGTGATTTCGTGATTCCAGAACCCAGGCCACGAGAAAAGCTCTCGAGGTTTTCAAGGGCGGGGTTCTGAGAATCAAAAGGACATGTGACATAATTTCGACAGTACTTTGACATGGTTTAAGCGATTTGATGGTTCCGGAATCCAGGCCGCACGAAGAAGCTCGCAAGGTTCTCGAGGGCGGGGTTCCGAGAATCGAATATGGATCAACCAAAACTACTACCTTGTTTTTGTGATTGCAGGTGGACAATTGTGAAGAGGAAGGGAAAAACCAGGAGGAAGCAACAACTGCTTTGCCTGTGTTGATGTTTTTTTTTTTTTTTTTTTGGCCAGGAAGAGAATGAAGGAAACCCCTGCAGCATTAGCTTTTCCCTTTTTATAGGGAATTAGAATAGCAGTTACTTTAATTCCCCCACTCTAACTGTCAGTTATTTTTTTCCTGTGTAACTTCTGGCTCCTATAACAGCAATTTTACTCTTTGTTGTAACTGCGTATATTTGGATTGGGCCTTGTATGATTTCTTGGGCCTTTGGAAGAAAACTTGTATATATATATTTTTTTTACCAAGTTTTAATCCAAATCATTTGTTCCCATTCTTCCATTTTAATAATGAATCTCAATTAAATTAACCAAAATTTGATACACGGTTAATTTAATATGAAATCATTATTATTTCAAAGTTACGAAAATTTACCCTCCAACAACGCTATGAGCTTAACAATTTCATCAATGCGGTTAATGAAGCATTCCATGTTTTCTAAGTGACCTCTCTCAACTTCCCTGAGGTGATGCGTTAGAACCAACGCATACCCAGAGCAAGATTCGAACACAAAATAGGTTGGTGCTACCTACATAAATACAAAACACCAGACCGTATCAAATAACAAGAAATGAATAGATGACAGCTAGTAGTTTATATATTAATCTTTTAGAGTTCAAATAAATCTACAAATGCTTACCATACGTGGGTCAGCTGTAGCCATGACCTCAACAATAGATGTAGGTGTAGGTGGACGCGTCATCTGATGGAGAAATAAAAATCCATACGTGAGTTGATTGACTTAGGGGGCAAACATTAAATAAACTCAACAAAAACAAGATAAGTCTAACATATACCTTATGCGTGCGAAAGCCACCAATAACATACACATAACTTTCATCAAATGATTCAAGACTAACTTTTTCCATTGGTTTGAACTGTCTGATGTGATCTTGTTGGGTTAGACCACGTAACCAATTTTCTGAGTCAATGCAGTTTGTCTTTACTATATCATAGAAATAAGTCAAATGACAAAAACACATGGGCTCAATTTTATACGAAATCAAAGTAATAACTAAATACATTCTAAACGATGAATCTCATACATTGAGCAAAAAAAAAATCTTAAAAAAATGAAGATGTAGGAACACTGCATAAACCTTGACATAAATAATGTAATGTCCTCCAGATTTGAGAAAGCGTTTAGCACTCATACATATAAGCCCGTCCTATGAAATACAAAACAAAGCAAACAAAAAATCACAACATAAAAGTTAAAAATACAACAACAAATATGCAAATAACAACTCATAGCTTGGAGGAGGGGGACCTTATCAGGAACTTCCGCACTAGCAAACAAAACGTCTACCGTGCAAATAAGCATATGATGGTCTGTTGAGCAAGCTGAATTTGCAATAATGGGTACAATGTTGAATCTTTTTTCAGCAACATGTAAAAGATCCTTCGGATTATGCATGCCTATTACATAAACCATGTCATCCCGACCATCCAAAATGCATGTCATAAAACTCATTCTTCAACATGATTACTTGTACAAATTGCTACGAATTGAATAAATAACTCACAGGACCTACGAGATTAGAAATATGTGAGGGGAGAGAGGTCGCATCTGACAGGAGAGAGATGTAGCTGATTGGATTCCACGATCATCATATTCGTGGAATCTCTCTCGGATTGATAGATGGGGGGAGAAAGGTTGCATCGTCCCTCGTTGC
Source organism: Persicaria tinctoria (assembly GCA_037127255.1). Classification (NCBI taxonomy): domain Eukaryota; kingdom Viridiplantae; phylum Streptophyta; class Magnoliopsida; order Caryophyllales; family Polygonaceae; genus Persicaria; species Persicaria tinctoria. Next base: position 3,836,090 of record JBANSL010000016.1, on the reverse strand, counting down.
TATTTTCCCGCTGCACAACTTTCACACGATGGACGACGATGTCCTCTACGCCGGAGAATGTGGCCACTTGAGTGAGGCCCACATCCTCGACCACCGGGTGCTTGAGACACAGTAGTGGATCCGAAGAAACTTGACCCTCTTCAACTCAACCTCCGTGTCCTATATTATTTTATTGTTCAAAACAATCAATACTTTGTTTTAGAGTTTCAACTTAGGAGGGTATAGCTTGGAACATTGGTCGGAGTACGATGACAAACTCTTTGTAAGATACATGTTATGAAAAGTATTATTTGTCATTTTACTGGATTAATTGGCCCCAAAATTACAACCACCATGTAGGAAACATTTGAAATTGGTGTTTTAATCTTTATGCCATTGTAACACCTTGTCACACATCGAATATAATAAGGATGTACGGAGTGATTTATAAGTGATTCAAATCCTACCCATGTCACAAGAGCTCTTCCTTTATAGGCTCCAAGTGAAGACAATGGACCTGAGAAGGCTATGTGGCATAGATTGGTGCATGTTAAGATCTCAGGTCTTACGGTGCTTTATAGCTCATAGCTTGTACACGTGTGTTTTCACCAAGTCGAAAACAAAAAGTACATGGCGTAGAATAGCTTGTACACGTGTGTTTTCACCAAGTCGATCGTTTCTTCAATGCTCCACAATTTGTTTTCAAAAACATCGGCATTCCTTGTTGTCCATACGTAATAGATTTTCAAAAACCTTGTAAATCTAAAACCTTGACACTCCTTGCTGTCCATATGTAATAGATTGTAGCGGCCACTGCCATCCTTTTTGCTTTACTCTTCCATCTCTTGCCAGAGATTGACTCTCTTCAATTCAATGTTGGAGGAAAGTGTAGTGAGATTGGTTTTGGGGATTGGACATGCTATTCAATATGAATTTGATGGCATTTACCGTGTCGTGGATGACACAAAGAACATTATATTATAATTATTATTTCACTTGAGTTTCGATGCCAAATTGTATAATATATCTTTTTATGTTGAAAAATATTTATATATTGTTATATAATATTTATAAATAAATTATAATATTATTATTTAGTTTAATTTAACATATTGATATTATAATTTTTTTTTATAATATTTTAAAAAAGTTTTTGACTTTTTCACCTTTTAGGTCGATCCGAAATTGGGACAAATTCTGTTTGGCTTGATCCGGAACAACCCATGATCCGATTGATTTGAAATCCGATTTACCTGAGATTCGAATGATCAAAGTCCGAATCCAAACCTGAACGAATGACTGGTCTAGCTAAAATCTTGGAAATTGAACGTTGTAATTTTATTTTTTATTTCATCTTTGGAGTCCTAGAAAACTTGTTTAATTAGAGTGAAATCTAGGTCTAAAGCACAAAGAACCAGATGCTCATGCAAATTAGTGAAGTTAATTGTACCTATTCAAGGGACCAAGATTTCAAATTTCACAAACTCAACTAATGAAGTTAATTATTGATTCAGTGGCAATTTATAGACTTGTTTATTTTTTAAGTCCATAGTGCTAAGCTAATAATTGAAGCATATGTAAAAGATGCAGGGTCGTCCAATCAATTTTGGAGGCCCGGGTCATAATTTTATAAATTATAAATTTTATATGTAATTTTTAAATTTTTTTTATATCTTAAGGGTGAGTATGTTAAAAAAATTAGATTTTTTCTTGATATTTAAGAAAAATTATTGAAAACTCTTTAAAATAAGAATTTTTAAGAAAATCACCGGTAAAATTTATATTAAAAATTTTATACAAAATGCTTTGATCCATAGTACAGATTACATACACAAGCTATATTTATCAATCTCTTGATCTAAATAATTTGTAGTTATACAATATTAAAAATAATTTATATACTGCACCGTCTGCACGTTTAAATTTGTGTCATTTGTTTTTAAACACAAAACCCTAGTGTCTCTCTCTCTATATATATATATTATAATATTATAAAACTCCTTGAAACATGTTATCTCATTCCGTTTAATTAATATAAATAATTAAATATAGCTATGACACTAAAATATTAGCTGGATTTAAATTTGAATTAATAATTTAATACTGTATGATTTGATGAAATTTAATGAGGCATCAGAATTAGTATAATAAATGAAGAGTGAAATTTAATGAGGCATCAGAATTAGTATAATAAATGAAGAGAGATAGGTGAAATTTATTGAGGCCTCGGAATTAGTTACATATATAAATGAAGAGAAATAGGTGGAGGTGGCCTAACCAATAGAAATAAAGGTTAGAATGTTGAGGGTTGTGCTAAATTTGGGATTCGAACCCGTGACTGTAAGAAAACATACATGCCCCGTAGCAATTCAACAACCACCACGCCAATAAACACTTGTGTTGATTTTAAAAATGTTTTATTATATATACTAAAATTAGTAAAAAATGAGGCCCCGTAAAATCGGAGATCCAGGGCGGTAGCCCACCTTGCCCTCCCCCAAGGCCGGGCCTTTAAAGATGTTTGGTTTGGGAATCTTACTAACAAACTCTAGCTCCTTAGCCAACTTACAATAACTTATTTGTTGCTGATTTTGCAAACATCTTTTTTTACTAACAAACTCTAGCATATGTAACGAGCCATGACATATCTCCAAGATCAACGACTTGTCGACTACTACTTATAAATCGTCCACAAACACTCTCATCCATCCTTACCAATTTATCGAAGCTTGTATAACTTATTGCCGATATACCACGCTAATTGTCATTCAAACTAGTTGAAGTTTCTCATTGCAGCTCATCTTTGATATGCGAGTTTTACAGCAGAATTTGTGCAAATGGCCTTTCAGAAGGTCATCCTTGCTGGCTAATGTCCCTCGGCGCATCGACTGGTTCTCCTCATGAAGTTGGCATGATTTAGGCAGTGTAGCGATGCATCTGCTGCATGTCGAACTAGCGCTCAGCTGTTGACGCCATAGGGCGCCGACACTTGGGCCTTTGATCCGGAGAGAAATTATAAGCCCGAGTCAGTCTGGTTCTTCCAATCCACTAAGTTAGATGTGCAGGGAACGGATCAATGGATCTTGATTACATAAACATCAATAAAGGGACCAAATCAAACCCTAAAAAGCGATTGTGGATATGAGTCTGTAAATTAGGAATGGGATAGCTCGAACTTCAATGGTTTAACACCAGAATGAAATCAAGAAGACGAACAACAACAATTGCTTGAGCAGTCAAAAGGTACCTCAAAACACAGAAGGCGAAAGTAGACCAACTAATAGTTGTAATTTTCCTCTCTCAAAGATCAAAGTAGAAGTCATGAACATAACTTTGTCAGTGACTTAAAGCTAAACTAGATGAAGATCCAATAGCAAGTTCACCGGCCCTTGTAGGAATTGATTCATTATCAACAAGCAACGAATATACATTCATAATTTCCATCGCCCCCTTAACTTCAATGATTAAGGGCAGTTTCATGAACCATTGAGCATGCAAGTTCAGAGCACAAAGAAGTCAAATAAGCTACAGAGTGCAAAATTTCAGCTCAGATATAGAAGCTGCAATGATCAAAGAAAACAACATTATATAATACCATCAACAATTGAAGTTAAGAGGAATGAGAAACAGTTGCTGATAATGAACACATAACCTAAGAACACATAGGATTAGGCAACACCAAGTATCAAACAAGATGTAAAACAATACATTCCATTGAAAAAAAAAATCTATGAATGGAGATAACTGATAAGATTGAAGTTGTCGAATATAAACCGGGTGCAATTGCAACTATAACAACTGCAGATTAATGTAAAACAAAACCTCTAAACAACAAGGACTTGGCCTCCTATCAATGGCTGTGCAAAACAAGTTCCTTCCCAAGTTGTTTCATATTCTCCCCCAAAATCATCAAGAATCAGGTATCATTGATCACAAATGGTATTTCATTTGCATATGAAATTAAGCTGAATTGTAACACATGATGTAAAGCAAAAACTTCCTATAAAAATTAAGCTGAATTGTAACAACATCAAATCTGAAAATGAACAGTATGCTATCGTAAGCTGTATGATCATGGCTAACACAATCAAGAAGTAACCTTCAATTCAAGCAGAGTAAGATCCTTTCCAAAATGTCATACAGCAGAACTTTTACCCAACAACTCCCTCTCCTCTGAATCTTTCCCAGATTCATCAGCATCATTTTCGCCATCACTAGTCTTGGACACTGAAGCATCAACTTCTCGCTGTGTTGGAGCTCTGGTCACCGACTGCTGGTACATCACACCTCCAGCAATGGTGAACAGCAGACAAACCAATCCAATAGGGGTGGCATGCTTATCCCAAATAAGCACATTGATCGCCACAGTAAGGAACTTATTGACCACACCAGTGACAGTAAACGCAGTTGCAGACACAGCCTTTCTAGCTGCAAATCCAAAGAAGCTGATGAGCAATCCGAACAAACAAGACAATGAAACCGCCACGAAAGCAAGTGAATCGAAAGATCCACGATTGCTGGCTTCAGAAACAGCAGCAAACACCTCGCTGTACTCTCCAGTGATGAACCAGAAAATGGGGGCCATCATGAGAGAAAGCAGATTGTTGTATAAGACGAATCCCCATGTGTTTAACCCTAGATTGGTTACCATGTGCTTGATGTACACCATTTCAGTGGTGATGGTGATCAAGTAAGCGAACGCCCAGGAGTAAGCGGTGAGAGTGAATCCGTAGTCGGTGGCGACGTAACCGACGGCGCCGGCGAGGATGACAAAGAGGGAGAGGAAGGTGATCCGGGAGGGGCAGGGTTGCTTGCGGAAGGCGGTGTCGGCTAGGGCGACGAGGAGAGGAGTGCAGGAGCGGAAGACAATGAAGGTGTCGACGTTGGCGTGGCGGAGGAGGTTGGTGTTGGTGAAGATGGCGAGGTAGAAGACGGCTGCGGCGGGGAGGAAGCGCTTGGCGTTGTCGAGGGTGAAGGGATCGTGGTGGAGGAGGCCGAATTTGCCGAGGAGCCAAACTCCGAGGGCAGAAACGAGGTATTGGAGAGCGGTGAGGAGGCCGGGGAAGGGGAATTTGGTGATGGCGAACTTGTTGATGATGGCGAGGAGGGAGGAGCAGAGGGCGTAGCCGATTACCAGTGTGCTGGTGGCATAGTACTGCTTCGAGGATTCGAATTTAGGAACCGCCATTGCCTGATCTGATGATTTCTAGGGTTTTGGGATTGTCGATCGATTTGATCTAATTCCACAGCTTCTCCCCCTTGTTTGGTGATTTCAAGAGTGCTGTAAGCTCATTCAAGAGAAATGCGAGGCTAAGCAGGTCACGGCAATGGCGGATCGGTGAGGGAGGGAGACAAAGAGAGAGGGAGATCTGGTGAGAAATCAATGGCGGATCTGGTGGAGGTCGAGAAATCGATCGGGTAGGACGGGTAGTAGGGTAGCACTACCTAAGCTGAACGAAGACTTTAAACGGCGTCGTTTTAAGATGAAACTAAAAGCGAGGGCATTAAACGACGTCGTCTTCTGTGGATCGACCGACAAGATATTGATCAGAAATGACTGTAGGGAAATGACTTTTATAACTGCTAACGTGAGCGCGGGGTGTGGGGACCGCCATCGTGGGACGATATAAACACTTGTTTGTTTGAACCTTGAACGTGTAACACGACCATTTTGTTTTATTTTTTAATTTTAGAAATCCAAAGAAATTCAATGTATCAAATAAGATAAGGCTCCGTTTGGATAGTTATAATATTATAATAATGTAATGTTGTGTATTATAAGTTATTTATATGATTGTCCAAATGAAGCATAAGTCCTAAGTAATGAGATATCGAATGTATTAACGATATTAATAAAAAAAAATCAACAAGTAAACTAAAATAAAACCATTATAGATTTATAACCACACATCCATAATCCATTAGTTCTTTGGAGTGCAAGAAGACGAATCCACCAAGAACATCAACGTGGTCAAGCCAAAACAAGACGTCTTTGTCAGCAAAATTAATTTATTGCAGATTATTAGCCAATTTATTTCCCCGTTATAATTAAGCATAATAATGTAATTGAAACCTAATTTTAAGGTTTAGAGTTAAATGTGATATTTACTCATATCCGGAGATGGGCTCGAACTAGTTTGATTTCGATTATGATTATATCATCCTGCGTTATAACGAATACAAAAGGGAGGAGGAGGAGGTCTTCAGTCTTCACCCTTGCGAAATCTTACATTTCAAGATCTTCAAATGACTAAAGTCTAAAGATCAATTGGATTCAAATCAGTAATAACTACGAGAGGTTTCTCATAGCAGTTGTTCTAAAAACATCCACTTGCAGTCTCACGAAACGATTTGTACCCAATTAATTGATTTTGGATGGCACGTGTTGGTTTGGTTTTCGTGGGAATTTTTGCCAAGCCCTACCATAAACATACAATGTTTACTATCTTTAACTTAATTCCTGCACATTGGTGTAGCAATATTGTGCTGATTTGTACCCTTGGGGATGACTATGCAATCATTGGTACAATAATGGCACATTACAGGAGTGTCTTTGAGCAGGTGGGTAACAAAATAACCTGCATCAGGTACAGAGGCACAAGATCCATCTCCAAGCTTGGCATATGCACTCTGAATTAGTGAATTGCTTTGCTATATCACATCAGGTGCATGTTAATTTACACATACAAGATGCATCATCAATTGGGCAAAATTTTATTCAACATTAAAAATCTCAGAACTAATGTACACTATTTGATCAATAACCTAAGTTGCGTCAAATTCATTGCTGCTCATCTCAACATTATAGCTTTGATTGATGAATAATTGCACAAAAAGCTAGAGGTTAACCACTTCTAATGATTTGAGAACAGACCCAACTTCTTCAGTTGATGAGTTGAGATCAGACCCAGCTTCTTCAGTTGGCCATCGTACCCGACTAACACCTTCAAACTTGACTGAAACTGCGTAGTGCTATCTCTCTTTGGACTTTTCCCAAGTTTTCCGGCTATAAACATCGAAATTTAGAAAAGGTATTAGAATACAAGAGCAACTTTAAATGTAAGGAGTTAAAAATTAAGATTAAAAGAAATAGAAACATTTATGTCCTTGATGAATTTATTGATGTGCATCCGCAATCCGCGCATTATATCATTTTGAGTGATCCCAGAGGTGATATGAAGTTTCGTTTCCCGGGCTATTGGCAATGTCATAAATGGATTTGACACAGCAACTCTAATATATTCTTCTTCATTTGCTGGCTTTTTTGGAAGATGTTCTAGCAAGAATTTCATTAGTGTATCCATCACCTGCCCTATAAACAAAATACAACATATTTGATTAAATTTGGATTAGCTTGTAAATCTAGTGCTGAAATGTTTCTTTGCATGATTTCTAAAATCATATTCAATATCCAAACACGTACCTTTGGACACCGCTTTGTACTCCTCAAAAACAAAATCAATAGATTTAAAGGGATGAAACGCTATGAGCTTAACAACTTCATCAATGCGGTTAATGAAATACTCTATGTTTTCTAAGTGACCTCTCTCAACTTCCCTGAGGTGATGCGTTAGAAACAACGCATACCCAGAGCAAGATTCGAACACAAAATAGGTTGGTGCTACCTACATAAATACAAAACACTACCGTATCAAATAACAAGAAATGAATAGAGGGCAACCAATAGTTTATATATTAATCTTTTAGAGTTCAAATAAATCTACAAATTCTTACCCTACACGGGGAAGCTGTAGCCATGACCTCAGCAATAGATGCAGGTGTAGGTGCACGTGCCATCTGTTGGAGAAAAAAAAATCCATGTGAGTTGATTGACTTAGGGGACAAACATTAAATAAACTCAACAAAAGTAAGATAAGTTTAACATATACCTCAGGCGTGCGAAAGCCACCAATAACATACACATGACTTTCATCAAATGATCCAAGACTAACTTTTTCCATTGCTTTGAACTGCTTGATGTGATCTTGTCCGATTAGACCACGTAACCGATTTTCCGAGTCAATGCAGTTTGTCTGTAATATATCATAGAAATAAGTCAAATGACAAAAACACATATGCTCAGTTTTATACGAAATCAAAATAATAACTAAATACATTCTAAACAATAAATCTCCTACATTGAGCAAAAAAAAAATATCTTTAAAAAATGAAGATTTATGAACACTGCATAAACCTTGACATAAATAATGTAATGCCCTCCAGATTTGAGAAATCGTTTAGCACTCATACATAAAGTCCGGCTTGTGAAATACAAAACAAAGCAAACAAAAAATCACAATATAAAAATTAAAACAAAAACAACAAATAAGCAAATATCAACAACTCATAACTTAAAGGAGGGAGACCTCATCAAGAGCTTCCGCACTAGCAAACAAAACGTCTACGGTGCAAATAAGCATACGATGCTCCATTGAGTAAGTTGGATTTGCAATAATGGGTACAATGTTGAATCTTTTTTCAGCAACATGTAAAAAATCCTTCGGATTATGCATGCCTATTACATAAACCATGCCATCCTGCACATCCAAAATGCATATCATAAAATTCATTCTTCATAATAATTACTTGTACATATTGCTACGAATTTAATAAATTACTTACAGGACCAACAAGATCAGAAATATGTGAGACTGTAGTTCCACATTCTTCTTGCTAGTAAACATACAATATAAGTGAGCAAGGTTTCTGGAAAACATGAAAAAGAAAATCAGCAAGAATAGGAAATAAGAGATCATCCATTTTGGTGGTTTTATTGAGGTAATCAAGGCAAAAACCTGAAAAAATAAGAGAATTTTTTTTAATAAAAAAAAATGTTCTAGACTAGAGTTGACAATTGAGGGAATAATAAGCAATGACAAGCAAGCCTGAAGGTAAAAAGATTGCAAAAGGAATTGACCTAATGATAACATTGAATCATCAAACAATAAAATAAAATAAGAGTGCAATGCATGATTATACTTACAATCATCCATATATTTTGAGCTCCACAAAGAATTGCAGCAGCCAACTTTGATCTAGAGGGATCCCAATGTCGGTACTCCACTTCAGTTCCATCATCATTCTGAAATTAGAAGAATATGTGAATGAAATTGAGAAAAGAGTACTGATTAGAAGATCAATCAGGAGAAACCAATAGCCAGGAATATCAGGATTTTCGAGGACAAGGTATGGACACAACAGGAGATTATACATATGGTGAAAACTCATGTGTACAGATTACTCTACAATCTGTACCCATTAGTTTTCACCCAATCATGACCTTACGAGAGCAAGAAGTCTAGCTGCAGGAGGACATAGGACGGAAGTGAAAACAACAGAAGAAAGACCACCCAGTGGTTGAAGCCACCAATGATATAAACCATACATGAAGGCAGGCTGTTTCCATATTTTGCAAACGAACTAAAAAACCAAACTCTCATGAAAATATCCCTTTTTCTTTCAATATATTTTAACCTTTAAAAAAAAAAGGCGACCACAGCTTAAAAATTCAAACACAGCTAGATATGGTCATCCAGTGATATTTCCATCACTAGTGAGTAGTGACTAGTGTCAACCTCCAAAGACAAGTCATGTATCAGATAAAAAAAGTCCAAGTATAGGGTTAAAGGAGGCATCAAAGAAAGATACAGCTAAAACACGACTTTGCCAATCAAAGTGTACATAAAACTCCATAAAAATAAAACAGTCATCAACAAACTTGAAATGGGTGCTCAGATACAATAGAAACCTCCATCAAGGAACTTAAATCCAGAAGTAGGATGATGGTCCAGGCAAATATAATGCTAGTATAAGACAGCAGCAAATAGAACTGACCTGAATAGAGAGTAAATTCTCGCCATAAAGGGCTTCACCTGGTACCAAATTTCTGGTGTATAAGGTACTATCATCGCCAACCAAAAGGGATTCAATTCTGGGATGTGGCGCGAATTTTACCGAGGAACCTAAATAAAAAAATCAGAAATCAGTTTATGCATCCCAACAAGTAAAGATAAGATGGAATAAACTAAGACAATCCAATTGCATCCCATCGCAGTCTATTAATTTTAATCCATTTGCTCGTCCTCAACCACCCCAATTCTAATTCTGAATTAAGATAGACAAAGCCAAAAAAAAAAAAAAAAAATCTACCTTTACCAGGACTGTCTGTCGGGTCAGTGTTTCTCCTCCTCTTACACCGCTCCATCGCCGCTGCCGTCGACCGCTTGCGGTTCTCCGATGGCTTTTTAGGGTTGGACTTGGAGGAACTCATGGTTTCCGCCAAGTCGCCGACTGCCGCTCTGGATTCCTTTTTCATGCGTTCACTTTTGGTCATTATAAATTTTTTTATATCAAAATACATTTGAATTTATATCCATTAAGGATTTGATAAAAATCCTTCTTATTTTTTAAACTTTTATTTACTCCCTCCGTTTGATATTATTTGTCACTAGTATGTGGTAACAGTGTGTTTGCACGTTTTGTTAATAAATTATATTTTATCATGTTAATTTGTTTGAAATATTTTTTTATTAAATTTTATCCTTGAAATATTTTAATAAAACGTTCAATCAATTGTAAAATAAATTAAAGTAAAATCTTGTTAGATGAAATTGAATATACAACTAAGAGGTTAATTTCATGTATGTATCGCTTACTCGTGTAGTCTAAACCCTTTTAACCATATCAATTAATACTTTTATATCTTTTATCTAACTTATTTGACCAAATTTGTCTAAAATTAATAGAAAATATATCAAACTCAATCAGATGATATCTTTTATGTTATATAGCTTTTAGTTAAATCTTTTTATGAAACCCCAACAAATAACGTACACTATCTTTTGGGAGAGAAAAAAAGGGCAAATCTATATAAAGAATATTAATTAATTAATTATGAAAAGATAAGTTGTTGGAATTATATTTATCCTTTTTAAGCTTATGATTTAAATATACAATTCAAATATCAATACAAAAGCCATATAAATTAAATTAGATATTTACATACTACATACATAGCACGGGAGAAATCTTCCCATAAATATGAATCATTTTATGTTTTCGTATAATAATCAGTGAAGAAATATAAAGATTTTTTCTTTTTGGCAATAATTGAGATTGATGTGCATAGAAATGTTATTTATTTATTTTTTAAAAAAATTATTTGTGTCTCGTTTATTTGATGAAAATTAGGAATATAAAAAAATGCTAATTTTGTAATTTCGATTTTTTTTTTCAAAAGATTCACAAAAAAATAAAATTTTACAGAAAAAACCGAACTTTGAAAATATTTACAAAAATATTCAAAATTTATAGAGAGATTAGAGAAACCGCGTTTCATTAAAAAGATGTGAAATCTGGGTGGAGAAAAAAAACACACGAAAGAAACGCATTATAATTAATTTTAAATAAAACGCCCATTTGTACTTTTAAACTAAAAAATATATTAAAAAAGAAGAAGAAAACAACAGTGAAACGCATAATCAATCCGCGTTTCATTTGCATGCCCTCCTCCTCTTGGCGCTCCCTCGTCCATGACGGCGACGGCGCCCCACCTCCATCGATGGCGCCCCACCTTCCTCTTCGCTCCGTAATTCTCCGCTCCGTCGTTGGCGCCCGGCCTTCCCTCATCCATGGCTTCTGCTCCTTCTCCGCTCCATCCAGGTTCATTCCGCATTTTTTATTAAGAAAAATTCAAAAAAGTCATTAGTTAGAATTTGATATCTTGAATAGATGATTGGAAATATATTTATGAAAATAGATTAATATTTTATACATGTAGGATGACATGTAGATAAATAGATTATGTCGTTACATGACATGCATGACTTAAATTATTTGTATAAATAATAACTTTGCTATGGTTATTCAATTAGTTTTTTTAATCAATGTGTTCTCAATCAATCAATCAATTCAATCATCAATACGTAGTATCTATATAAAATATTAAAACAGAGACCGCTGGAGCGACCTCGCTGGCGCGGAATCACCTCATTTTATATGTGTTCCCATTTTTTAATAATTACAATTAATTTAAATGATAAATTGGTTCCATATCTTATCAAATATATACTCCGTATTATCAAACGTAACTAATTAAAACATGATAGAATTGATTGTTTATAATGATATTTCTACACTAAACTGAATTAGACACGAAGGAATAAATTAATTAATGGAGCCTAGAAAAAAAAAGGTGATTTACATTTTACTGAATTACCAGTCTAACAAATCTAACTAACGATCTTATTGACCTCATCCGACAGGATGCTTTCGGTTAGGGTCCCCCATCCGAATTTTTACCTAATCAAAAAAAAAAAAAAAAAAAAAAATCTAACTAACGAATCCCAGTCAAATTAACCAGTTAATAAAAATTTGTATGCTTGAATTCGAGTAAGAAGTTTTTAACTTAATATGTGGTAAACTTTGTCTTGGATAGTTGTAAAAGCATGAAAAATCGTTAGTTTTTTTTTATATAATTACATTTAGAATTAAAATAAATATTATTAGAAGGAAAACTAGAAACTACCATGATTGATTGTCTCCTAAATATTATTAATAAAAATTACATAATAACTAATTTGACAGGTATGTTGACATTATTTTATGTCTTTGGGTAGCAGAGGTCGTTGCTGCGATCTCGCGTCCACGAAATTTTCTGGATTAAACAGGATTATTTTTGCTTACGTGATATTTTCTGGATTAAAGGGGTATTATATTTTTGGTTACATCAATTAATACTTCATTATAGTTAGGTAAATAATTTATCTTTCTAGATCACTGAAATTAATTATGATTATATTACAAAAGAAATATATATAAAATCTATATATAACTTACCCGTAAATAAATAAATAAAAAAGTTTAAAAATTGTACCACCATAGTGATAAACCAAATTATACCACCATAGTGATAAATACATTAATTGGATACGTAATTATATTTAACAATAAACCAAAATATTTAAAGTTTAAAAATTGGATAGAAAACAACTACAAAATCTTTAACCAAATATTTCAACCAAATTATTTAACCTTCAAATTTCAAAAAGAAAATATAAATTAAACTTCATTTTGTTTATTAAAAAACTGCCTCAAATACTGAAACAGTGGTCTGAAGCAGCCTCTGCTGTGATTCGCATACGTGACATTTTATGGAATAATGCGGTATTATCTTTTTTATCTACATCAATTAATATGCCAATATATATCCAACCTTATATATCTTAATTAGTTGAAAACAACTTTTCGTTTTATATCAATTAATCTATACAATATAACATTGTATCTTAATTTTTTTTAAAATATTCAACCTTATATCTTAATTACGTAAAACACTTATCGTTTTAGATAAATCTATCTAATATATATTATTCTCACCCACACAATATTAGTTCGCAGCATACCTAATTATGATGGATTGCTAAATAATAAAGACATTCAAGTTTACGTCAATTTGTTTTTTTTAGCCATGTCAATTGTTAATCTAATATAATATTTTAATATAATAAAATACAATCTATTAACAAAACGCGCAACCGCGCGGGTACCGATACTAGTATAATACTAAAGCAGAGGCGTGGAAATCCTATGTGGTGGGCTCTGATGCGATTCGCTCACGTGTCGTTGTCTGGTGCATTCTGGCTGAGTTTTTTTGACACGTCAATTAATGAGTGTCCAATAAATTTAATCCATGTCATATCCCGACCTAATTTATTTATCTGCGTGAATAATTTCAATCAATTTTACATATTTTCGGTTAAAAAGATCTTCAATTTAACTAATTTAGATATGCTTCTATTTATTTTATTTTATTTTATCAGAATCAGAAATATGTACTAAAGCAGAGGCGTGGAAATCCTATGTGGCGGGCTCTGATGCGATTCGCTCACGTGTCGTTGTCTGGGTGCATTCTGGCTGAGGTTTTTTGACACGTCAATTAATGAGTGTTCAATAAATTTAATCCATGTCATATTCTGACCTAATTTATTTATCTACGTGTAATTTCAATCAATTTTACATATTTTCGGTTAAAAAGATTTTCAATTTAACTAATTTAGATATGCTTCTATTTATTTTATTTTATTTTATCATAAATATGTTATATTAAAATTAGTTTAAAGATAGATTTTGCCCGACTATAGGTTACTTGATATCTTAGTTAAAGATAGATTAGTTCAAGTTGGGGTAAACTAAAATGACGTGATTGTAGTTGAATAACTATATTTGATTTCTTTAATGCACAAATCAATTTTATTAGTTTTGTAGGCGCAAATTTTCGACCAAATTAGCCAAATATACACGTTTTTGTAAAATTTGCAAAAGTATACATTTTATATTTTTAACCCTAATCTTTCGATCTCTCCCCGAAATGGAAGCGGCGACGACGAATCGATCGATGGCGTGCTTCAAGGAACTCTTGCGGCCGGCCATGGTTGAATCGATGGCGGATACGGACGAATCGAACGCAAATCGATTCGAAGCCGCTCCAGATTTGAAGCCGAATCTTCCCCTCCTTTGTCATGCCGGCGCCGAATTGGAGGTGAAGCGATCGAGATTGGAGGCGAGGCGGTGGATCGGTGCTGACTCCGGTGATGCCGATCCTTCTCCTCTTCCTCTGACGAATGAATCCAGTGACCGGCGGCTGGAGGCACAAGGTCGGAGATCACCAATCTCCCTCTCAGATTCACCGCCGGAGATCTCCGCTTACGAGTTCCCATCCTCGCCCCCGCCGCCGACTGCTTTGATGGCTCCTAGTTTCATGTCGGAGGAGAACTTCGATCTGAATCGAGATTGAGTCCATGGAGGCAAGGTACTCTCACCGATCCCTTCGTCTCCAGTTCGGTCTTTTTTGGTTTCAACTCAAATGAAATGTGGATGTTTCTCCCTCGAAAGATTTCCGACATTGTGAATTTCTAGTTTTACAGTACGCTGTGGAGATCTCTTTGATTTCAATACATTGCATTAGATGCTCTTGCTCTTGCGAGAGACGGTGAACCGTCAGCGCTGACAACCTCATGAATTCATAGAGAACTAAGATATGTATCATTTGCTGTGTGTGTATATATATATCTGCAATGTATATCTTGATATGATTATCTATAGTATGACAGACAATGAAGGTAGACCAGTGATAAAAAGGAGAAAGGGAGAAAAGTAAATAGGAAAAATAAGTTAAGTGGTCCTAATTGCAAACAACACTTTAGCAGGCAGATGCTTCAGTACACTGTGTGCTGTGCTGTGCTGTTCAATGTTCATCTTCCCCCTTTTTTTTGTTCTTTATTTTGTCTCAGACTCTCACGCTGTGTAAGGCAAGCTAAAGGAGAGAGGTTGGAGGGTAAAAGGGCAAATTGTTTTACTCCATACACACAAATGGAATGGGGTTTTATCTTCTGTACCTGTGCCTTTCCCTTTTATTGTTAATTATCTGTTTCTATGGTTAAAATTCAATGTAAGTTTACATATATACCATTTTTTATTTTGCTGGTGTTCTGAAATTATTTTTGAAAAAAAATTCATATCTGTTGCATATATTTAGATGATAATGAAGCATACAATTTAATATCATATGTGCACACTCAATATATATATCAAAATAGATAATAAATTGCTACGTTTATATATGTCTTGAGTGGTGGAGTTTGCTTGCTGCTATGTAGTAGATGTAGTAGGTAGATGTAGTAGGTACATGTTTCTTCTCAAATTAGAGATTGAATTATACTGTTAGCTTCTCAAATTTGACGTAGGAGGTAGATATTAGTGTTTTTATGTTAATGATTTTTAGTGCTGACATAGTTTTTAGTTTGATATTATACATGTAGGTATATATGTATGCTTGAGTCCTTAAAAACTGGTTTGTTTCTTAATGCTGACACTGTTTTTATGTATATTTTTTAGCGCTGATATCGTTTTTAGTTTGATATTATATATGTAGGTATATATGTATGCTTGAGTCCTCAAAAATTGGTTTATTTCTTAGTGCTGACATCGTTTTCATGCGTATTTTTTAGTGCTGACGCCGTTTTCATGCATATTTTTGTGTAGGTATATATTTGCTGACATCGTTTTTGCAATATAAGAGATGGATGAGGAAAGAGGTCAGCATTGTCGGCGTCGAAAAATTCTTTGTTTTAATTGTTTACCGTTATTCTTTGTTTCTCACTACCAAAAATAAAATAAAATATCCGTTTTTTTTTTTTTTTTTGTAGAACATTCCTTTTGTCTCTTTGTTCTCCCCCCTTTATATTTTTAATGACTTAATACGTCAAATATATTGATTTTCGATGTCATCATTGTCGGCGTCAGCATCCTCGTAGAGGGTGTGAGCAATGCTGACGTCAGCATTCCCGACGTCATTGTCGTCGGCGTCAACATTCTCGTAGACGGCGTCAGCATTGCTTATGTCAACATTCCCGTCGTCGGCGTCAGCATTGACGCGTGGAACAAAAAAACATCCTTGTAAACGGTGTCAGCATTGACGCGCGAAAAAAAAAAAAAAAATCTTCCTTGTAAACGGTGTCAGCATTGCTGACGTCAACATTCCCGACGTCGGCGTCAGCATTGGCGCGCGAAAAAAAAAACCAACTTCCTTGTAAAACGGTGTCAGCATTGCTGACGTCAACATTCCCGACGTCGGCGTCAGCATTGACGCGCGAAAAAAAACAAAACAAAACAAAACAAAAAAAACCTTCTTTGTAAACGGTGTCAGCATTCCCGACGATGACGTCAGCACTGACGCGCGGAAAAAAAAATAAAAATTTGCTGACGTGGAGGGGGGGGGCACAGGGGGGCACGCTGGAGGGGGGCGAAGGGGCACATAGGAGGGGCAAGGGTTGTGTATAGTTTTGCAAATTTACCAAAATCTTGTATATTTGGCTAATTTGGGCTTCATATTTGTATATTTGGCAAATCATCCCATGATCGAATAGGTAATGCACTCCCTTCCCTCAATAAATTTAAGACACGTCACACAACGATTTAATCTATTTATCTACGAGTTATCATATGTGTTCATTTTAATTGATGACTAATTAATTTTTATTATTTGAGTTATTTAACTTATCTTTAAATAAATTTTAATATAAATATTTAACTTCATATTTTAATTAGTTTCAAAACTTATCATTTAATTAAAAGTATTTTACCTTGAGTTACTTTGCAAATCTCAGCATAATAATAATAATAATATAATAACATCAACCTGTGGATTGAATTTTTCATAAATAATATATAATAAAAATCTTATCAATATAATAAAAATCTTACCCAATATTTACATTGATATTTTGGGATTTCATAAAAAATTAAGTTTTTTTTTATCATTTGAGTTATTTCATAAACAAAACATTATCCATCTTTTACTACTTTAGTTTTTATCGTATCTAGCCTTAATTTTTTTTATTAAACATTTAATCAACTACATCAATTTTTACCAAAGTAATCTATTAAACAATAAATCTTCCCTCCCATATTAATTAGTTTTGGCTTAATCTTTATTGAATTACATATATTTCATACGGAGTATTAACTAGCTTTATTTTATTATCATGTTTAAAATACATTAATTTTGTTTTAATTCTTAGCTCTTTTTATGCCTTAAGGGCACAAGATGGAAAAACCAAAAATATACCAAATGACTATGGATGCTTAGCATAATTTCAATTTAATTTATGAGCATTTAAAGCCTTTATAATTAAAAGGATTTCAAATAAACCATTGAAAGCTTCGTAATTTAATAAAGAAAATAATTTAAATATGTTTAATATAATAAAATAAATTAATCAGCCGCACAAGTGTGTGGGTAAAAATATAACTAGTTATTTTAAATAACAATGTCTATCGATTTTATTTTAAAAAAGATCTATCTTCTACGTATTACAATTTTATAACAAACTATATAATTAAATCATTATATAATATTCTAACAAATAAGTATTTATTTAATACAAGGGAGATTAATAATCTATCTCTAATAATTTAACCTTATCTAATACTCCGTAATGTTTGAGACTTTGAGTGAATGATGATATATATATATGTATAATATTTAATAGATACAGTATAGAATATTTGAGTCAAAATACTCCGTAATTTTCGGGTCCACCTATCCGTAATTTTCGGATGTTCTTCCACGTGTCTTCAAAATCTCATTTTCATCCGAAGCATTACATTTGAGGATTCATTCCTTTTATAATGGGTTGTTTTAAATTTTACCTTAACATGGCCCAGTTCATTTCCAGCCCAACACCACGTATTTTTCATTTTTTCTCATAACCCTCACAAAAACCTACGGAGTATTATATTTTGGATATTTAATTTCTAATTTCTTAATCCTTGAATTGGTAAATAAAGAGCGGCTATTCCGGGGTTCGAACCGGCGACCTATGACTATTATTCACAAGTCCTTTCTTAATCCGTTAAAATGTAATTTACAATTTCATTCATATATGTATTTTAATTGATCAATTACACTTTATACTTTTATTGTTTATGGATTATTTCATTTTTCTTTGGGCGATGTCCTCCGTACAATTTAGATATTTATGACCTGAATATGGAAGATAAGTTTATATTTTCAATGATTTGTTATTCACTTTATAATTCCTAATTTTATCCTAATCCTAAACAATACTAAAGTAGAAGTTGATTCTGCCACGTGTCGCGCTCTCATTAAAAATTTTCCCTCCAAAATTTTTAGTCAATTAAATTATGTCATGCTGTCAATTTAATCCAAATCATTGCATGTCATCATCCATAAATAAAATTTTAATCACTTTACAATTATTCTATTAATCTATTTAGAATATTTTTATATTTGGAAACTATATTTTTGTTGTCATTTGACAATGGTGTATTCGTACCTGCCTAATAAATATCCTTAATTTGATTTTTTTTCATTTGCTTGCTATTTAGAATAAAATACATTAAAATAATACTAATTGAATTTAATTTTATATTTTAACAACTATAATCTTTTTAAAGTCATATATATGTTAATAACTTCTCACATATTTACAATTATATTTATTTAAATATTAATACTGAGTAAAAGTACATTAAACTAACATTAATCACTTTCAATTAGAAAATTTTATTTCATATATTCAAAATTAAAATAATTTATTCCACATGTCGATTTCTAGAGAAAAAATTTATTATAATATTTTAAAAATGTATACAATATACTCCACTTATATATATATATATATATATATATATATATATATATATATATATATATATATATATATATATATATATATATATATATATATTATATTGATTATAAAACTTGATTATAAATGATCGATGATTCTAAAATACTACCATAATCTTTTATATAAAAAAAAACTATGTTGGAATGTTAATTGAACAATGGTTTGTAATTAAGTTTTCTTATATTAATCATTTAAATGGTATAACACGGTAAATAATTGGTTACATTATATTGTTACTAAGTATACAACATGTTTGGACAACTTTAGTATGTAGTATTTGGTGGATTCACGATTGCGTGTCTTCAAATGGGTGAATCACAAGCCATAATGGGTGATCCATGATGCTTATGAGCTAAGTCAGAAATTCAATCGACTAAATAAAGTCACACATCATACATTGTTGAATATCGAGAGAAAATGTTTTCATATGACGCACAACATATATTGCTGAATATCGAGTGGGAGAGGGTTGGGGGTGGAAGGGGTACTGGATAGTCAAATAGTGCAAACTCATAAAAAGATGTGATGCCTTAGTTAATTAACAAAAAAGATGATCAATTGAGGAAGACATCGATTGTCGCTTAAAAAAATAAACAATTGTGAGTTTGTGAACAATGATAGAGCTAGGAATTATTTTATAAGGGAGACTCAATTTTTTAAAATTTGTTATTATACCCATATATAATAAATAATGTAAGAAAAAATATTTTTAAAAATCCCTTAAATTTATTATTTTAACCATCATTTTAATTGAAAAAACTAAGAGAAACAAAATTTTTGCCAAAGGAATTTGAACTCACAGCTTCATGATCGATTTAATACTCACTTTGTACTAACTAAGATAAATAAACTTTAAAATTTATTATAATTTTTTTGTATTAATTTAGTTCTAAACTTACTAATTTTTTTTTAAAAAAAAACATGCCATTTTTTCCCTTCCCAGCTACAGGGGAATTAAGCCACTCCACACACCCCTGACTTGCTTTAAGAGCTATTCAAATTGTACCAACCTTGGAGATGGCTGAGACATGGACATATCATTTATGTTTTGCAATTAGCATGAGGTGATGGTTTGACATATATTATGATATCATTGTGGAGAGTGATGTCGAATTATTAAAGTCGCTTGGGGTCATTAAAAACAACTTCCTTTGTTGCTATTCAAACAAATTTTTTTCTTTTAATATTAAATTATATAATACTTTTTTTCTTTTAATATTAAACTATATAATAATTATTATACTATTTAGATTGTCTTTTTTGTTTATAGATGAATATACATTATTTATTTTTGTAGGTTAATACAATATTTTTTATAATTAAATTTGAAAATAATAATTATAACTTTATAATATTTGTACATTAAATCCGTGCATAGCACGGGGAATAGACTAGTTATAGATACTAAACATACACTTTCCATACTTTTTTTTGGATATTTTGGATTTTTTTTATCGCAAATTAGTTAACTGACTTGATTCTATTCCTTCGTACAAATAGATATTTATGATCTGAATTGG
This sequence comes from Persicaria tinctoria, assembly GCA_037127255.1. Lineage (NCBI taxonomy): Eukaryota > Viridiplantae > Streptophyta > Magnoliopsida > Caryophyllales > Polygonaceae > Persicaria > Persicaria tinctoria. The sequence goes on along the minus strand of JBANSL010000016.1, from coordinate 3,815,377 downwards.
GAAGCTAAGGCTATATTTCCAATAATTTGTTATTCAATTTATAATTCCTGATTTCATTATAGATACTAAATATACACGTTCCTTTTTTTTTTGGATATTTTTTTTTATCTCTAATTAGTTGACTAACTTGATTATATGCTTTATTAAATGTTACTGCTATGAGTATTTATATTAGATCATTTTGACACTATCATTCACAACCAAAGTTTAATCTTTTGTAGTAAGGGTAACTTCCACTCACCCGTTTTCAACCAGTTTTTTTAAGTGATGTTTAACAAGCTGATTAAGCTTTGATGCTATAAACATTTGATAGATTAGCTTGCATGTCTGTCATTTGCATCGCTCTTGAGTTATATAATGTATAATTGGGGTTAGATATGGATGAATGGGGACACATTTCAAGCAACAAGTTGTTGATTTGGGTGAGCATGGTGAAAATGCAATTTCTGGTTTGTTTCATGGTGTGAGAACTAGAACCAAGCTCATTACATATTTGAAATATTTGCATTTGAAACTTTGATGGATGTCTTGAGTAGCTTGAACGTTTTTTTCTGTTATGTTGAACTTTATTTTTGTAAAAAACATTGATGTTAGATAAATTATTTACCTTCGGTTAATTCATGGTAGTGCATTAAAATGTGGATTGGTCGATCATTTACTTTCTTTTTAGTTTTTTTTTATTTATTCTAATTGTTGTTTATTGTTTATGGTTTGTACTCCATATGAGTATTTATTTTAGTGACCTCTTAGGTTTTCTATAGTGTGTCAATGTTTAATTAGCAAGCAATGCTAATGACACAAAGTTTCTAGGCTGCTTTCCTCTTGGATCCAAATAATGACTCTGTGGTGGAGTGCTTGGCAATTGTTGCAGCGAGTCATGTCCTTCAACGCATGTATAAATGATCCTTTTTATATGCCCAAGATGAGTTATGTCTATGCAGTTATGAACTATCTTCATCTCCTATTTTATCTTCTTTAAATGGCTAGACCACTTAGGCTATTAGGCATCTTTGATGGATGATTGTATGCACGCAGGTTCCCTCCTATCCACATTTGAGACTATCTCGAACAGCGTTTTGGTGCAACCTACATTTGAGGGCGTCGTCTCTTGACGTTGCCGGACGGCTCAGTTTCTTCACCAGAATCTTAATCTAATTAGGACTCATGAATTTCATGGTGGTGACTGTTGTGTGTGTATCAGGGTTTCGTTTCGTTTGGTCAGTCTGATTTTTTTTTATTCTAATTGTCTATTGCAATTGTTTTCTATTGTAGTTGTTGAAGATATTGGTTGATGTAGTACAGTAGTAGTAGTACCATCATCTCCGGTGTTGCACTTAGCTTCAACATATTCAATTAGACTTTATGCTAATTTTTTAATTTGCATCCAACAATAAACTTCGACCATAGTTTTTCATATAGATTTTAGCCTTTATTTTTTTAATTTACACTTACAATTTTGATCTTCGATCTCTTTTTATTTTAAGACGACTCGCCAAGTCGAACTTCATTATTTCATAATGCCATCATTGTCTCAATGTTATTATATCATCTAACCTCTATCTACAAACTATTATACCACATAAACTATTCAATTTCGCGCAGGAATTGTACTAGTTATGATCAATCAGATTGCATCTTAGGTTTGCATTAATTATAACTTGATTAGAAAATTTGGTTATGTATGATGAAATGCTTCTTAAAAATACCGTCCAATATTGGCTTTCCTAATGTTTCATAATACCGTTCAATTAATTTGGTTATATATGTTGACGGGTTAAATATATTTTTATTTTGTATTTCATCAAAATTGATTGGATTTATTTATCTAATTAAAATATAAGTTTATATTGGATAAATTATAACTATATTTGTTTATTAATTGATGTAACATACAAATATAATACCACTTTAATTCAAAAAATGCCACGCAGATAATCCCGCTTTAATCTAGAAAATTCCGTGGCCGCGAGGTCGCGCTAGTGGCCTCTGTTTTAGTATATTATATAGATATTATATATTATATTATATAGAATATAGATATAGATATTATTACTAGTCTTAATACCCGCTCGTTGTGCGGTTTCTTAATAAACAAAATGATATTTAATTTATATTTTCTTTCTGAAATTTGAAGGTTATAATAGTTTGTTAAAATCTTTGGATCTTTTAGTAACAGTAAACTAAATTAAGAGTATGTTTACTTCATATCAACATACGACATATTATATGTAATAGATAAATAAATTATGTTTGATTTAAATTAATATACTTAAAATATGACACGTATGCGATATTAATTGATGTAGATAAAAAAAATATAACACCATTTTAATCCAGAATATGTCACGTATAAAAAATCAAAATTCTTATAAATTACTCGATCATAATCAACTAATTTAACCATAAATTTTTTTGTTCTATGTTCAAAATCCATCATTATATATTAGGATTTTTTAGCTAAGTGTCCATTTTTAACAAGGCATTTTGCAAAATGTCCATTTTTATATTCCCTTTTGCAAAATGTCCTAATATGACACTTTTACGCCTCTTTCCCGTTTTTATTTGACTTCCTTCCTTTCTTCCTATTTTTATTTTGACCATTGACCAGTCAAAGTCAATGAATTTGGTGACACGACTTTGGTGACACATGTAGGATGATAAAAAAAATGGTGATATTTTTTTTACGAGATTAGTGTCACCACTTTTATAAGTGGTGACACCAGTCAATGACTTTGGTGACACATGTACGATGATAAACAAATTTTTAGGTAACAGTTTTTTTTTACGAGATTAGTGTCACCGCCCTATCGTTGTCACCACCACCCCTATCATTGTCACCACCACCCATATCGTTGTCACCACCCTTATTACTGTCACCACCTCTATCGCTGTCACTGCCCTATCACTGTCACCACTCCTATCGCTGTCACCACCACTCCTATCGCTGTCACCACCACCCCTATCACTGTCCCCACCACCCTTATTGTTGTCACCACCTCTATCGATGTCACCACCCTATCGCTGTAAAGACCGGGATTTAATTAATATTTATAAAATATCCGTAGGATAATCCGAATATTATCCTCCTTTATAATTAGGAAAACCCGAAAAATTTAAAATTTTTATGCCTAGCTTTACATGGATTCAATGATGGGGAAAAATATATTCAAGCCACTTTTCTCGTATCTTATAAACGTAACGGATTTTAACGCTTTGCGAGCTCGGATTTTACATTATGTTAAAGAGGTCATTCACCGAAATTGCCTAAGATTGAGCCACCAAACCCTTGACTTGTGGCTTGCTTGTGAATGTAGACATTCAACCACTCCCATCACTTCCTTCCCATCACACCCATGCTTTGACTCATGAAGCCAACCACTCCCATCACTTCCTTCCCATCACATCCATGCTTTGACTCATGAAGCCAACCACCCCTCTTCTCTATAAGCATGACCCCAAGACTCATGAGGAGCTCATCCAAAGAAGCCCCACCGTCACTTGAGAGGAGAGAGAGAAGGAGAGCCTTGCTCCATTTTAGGTCCATTTTGGACAGCCTTCACAAGAAATAGCATAACTCCCTCCATACTCGTCCAAATTGAGAAAACTCGGTGGTCATGGATCCGTATTGAACCCAGATTTCCATACATATCTCAAACACAAAAATCCAAGGTCGTTTTCCCAGCCAAAATCGTCCATCTTTGGAGCTGCTGAAAACTGTCTTTGAAGGGTCTTGAGAGTTTGACTTGATTTCTTGGTAAGAACCCTTCCTTTCATCCAAAACTGAGTTCCAACATGTTTAATAACTCCTTTTCTTCAACTTTGAGTAAGAATCTAAATCATGCCTTGGGATTTTGGTGACAAAATGGCAAGGTGTTTGAAAGGTGTTCCGAAGGACTCCCGAGGGTGTTCTTGAGTCGTTTGTGTGGGATTATTCGAAGGTAATCCCTCATCCGCCTCCCCCTCTCTAGGAATAGATCTTGTGTGCTTGGAAAGGGCTTAGAAAGTGGAGCATCTATGTGTTTTTGGTTGCGTTTTGTAGCAAACGTTACAAAACAAAATGGATATATGTGCCTCTGTAATTTGAACTTTATTTCCAATCCAACGGTCTGATTTGGCTGAAATCTTAATATGATATTCATGGAAATGTTATCTAACTTACCTTCAAAAATTACGGCAATCCAACGGTTGGATCAAGAGTTATTATAATTTTAGTAACCGGTGTTTATAATGACTCGGTTAGAAAACTTGGTTAAGGTAATGCTAAGAATATGGTTAAATATATGATGACATAACCGAAACTTAGAGCATATAAAATACAGAAATGAAGTATACTCATAACTTGGCTTATGATCCGATAAGAAGAAAATCGATTATGTGATAATACGATATAGATTATAACTGGTTAAGTCCGGATCACTTAACCAAAGTGTGTAATCTATAGAATCGTGAACCTCATGTGGATATATATGTTGATTATTAGGTTGGGTACCATGCATTAGAATACCACCTAATAAAAGCTTAATGAAATTAATAGGCTCTTGTTGATTGGATCCTTGGTTGTGCACTTTATTGCTTGCTTATTTTCCGAACTCCAGGTAAGTCCCCTGGACTTACTCATGATGGATTTATGTGATACTCTTTGTCTTATCGAGAGTCTTCATGCATCACGCGACCTAGTAACATGTTAGGAATATAAACTGGTAATATGACGTAGGGTGAACTTCTCGGTTAACTTTAACTTTTTGGGTGAATTCCGTTACTTTGCTCCAAAAAAAAAAAAAAAAAGAAAGAAAGGCGAGAGCGAAACGAAACATCAGGCAGAGAGCGAGGAGAGAGCGACGCGAAGAGGGAGCGTTCGAGGAGGGAGACCAGGCGCGATACAGCAGCAGCGGCTCGGACCTGGGCTCGGCTCGGACCTGGACTCGGCTCGGACCTTCTGCTGCAACCTCTGCGCGCTCGGACCTGCTGCTGCACCCTCTGCGTGCTCGGGCCTGTTGCTGCGACCTCATTGTTGGGAGGAGAAGTGGGAGGCTATGCCTCGGTCGGTGAAGACGGTGGCAGTGGCAGCCCATTGCCTCGGCCAGCGATCGGAGGTGGAGGAGAAGAATGTGCTTCTGTAGAGAGGTTAGTTGATGTCAATAGAAATTTTGGATTTAGGTTGAATTTGATGCATTTGGGGGTTTTTGTGATGTCAAATTTAGGGTTTAGGTTGAAATTGATAGATTTCGAATTCGAAATTTCGTTTCTCAATTGCAATCTGATTTGTTAATGAAATTCGCTTCTCAATTTAGGGATTAAGTCTAAATTCATTCATTTGACTCAATTGGAAATATAGGGTTTTCTAGTTTTATCATCTCAGATTCAGAAATATAGGGTTTTTGGATCTGGATTTGGGGATTTCAACATTTAGGGCTTTGAATTAGACTGAAAAAAAAAAGAGTGATTAGCATCTACTACGTTTTGAGACAGTGGAAAAAATATTACTGATTAGCTTTGATTGACAATGGAAAAAATATTACTGATTAGCTTTGAATAAGACAGTTGCTCAATTAGACAGTGAAAAAAATATGAGTGATTTTGGACAGTGAAGAACACAATTTGTAATTTTTGTTAGATAAAGTTATCTTTAAATGTTATGGTAAGGAGATGAGGAGTACGGGTAATTGTAAGGAAAAACTTCTCTTTTTAATTGTTGCTGAACTAGGTATATGTAAGTGCATTGAGTTTGTGCTTGGAATTTCAAAGCTTACAAATCAGAATTTATTGGTATTATTTGAAAATATTTAGTCCCATAATATAGTCTAGCATTATCGGGTTCTAGTGTTGTCGGTTTGATAACATTTTGTCCATTTGTAGCATAAATTAGTGATCCCGGTAGATTCTCTATGCTGCTATAAAAGAGGGTTCTCATTTGCAATAGCTGACATTAATGAAAAATAAAAGATTTATTACTATTTGAACATGCTGCTAAACATTTGAAACCAAGTTCTTTCACTTTCAGATACATTTTTTGATGCATTGGAATGCTGCTAAGTTCAAAACACCTCCTCGTGTAGCTGACTGTCAGTTGAGCAGTCCATATATCTGATATATAACATAATGTCTTGCATTGTTTTCAACCATTGCTATTGCTACCACTTATTGTCATAGGTGTTACTTGTTAGATAAGAGGTTAACTCATCAAAGAATTGCAAAATGATGATTTAAATGCTTTGATCAACATGCCTTGATCTGAATTTTAAAGCATGTGATGATATTACTTTATATGCGCATTTGGGTTGTTATGTGCTAAAATGTGCTTTTCTAATGTAGTTGTGCTTGTTTGCGTTATTTACTCCCAACTCAAAGCGACAAGACTTGATCTGAATTTTTATGCACAAATTCTATCTTACTAAGCCTATTAGCTCAAATGGTAGAGCGATGTGCGAATGCACAAAGATGCGGGTTCAAGTCCCGTATAGGCTATCTATGATTGTCTTTTTGAATGATTACTCAGTTATTTATGTTGCTTTTCAAGTCATTTTAACAAGCTGATCTTTGTAGCCTATGTGGGAGTCGAACCCACATCTTGTGCATATAAGCACATGCTCTACCATTTGAGCTAATAGGCTTTAAAACAAGCTTAAAGGCAATAAATCTACAAAAAAAAATTGAAACAAACTATATCAAATCAAGTATAGAAAGATATATGTGTGTGTGTGTGTATATATATATATATATATATATATATATATATATATATATATATATATATATATATATATATGCAATAAGTAGCACATAAATTCCAATTAAGATGCATACAAACGGAGACAAAACGTCTAGTTACTAACCTACAGATTGCAAATGACCTGAGATTGGCCTTCATGTCCCTAATGTTCCTCGGTGTATCGGGCTGAATTTTATCACTAAGAAAACTCCAGTAATTCTTAACCCTCTATCACCAAACTTCCTACAATTCGTGAAATGCGTTATACCGAGTTATACCAATTAGAGTAATCGCAAAAGTGATGATTTGAGCATATTATATCCTTTTGAAAGGTTTCACTCGAGAATCCAAGATCAGCAAGGCAAGGTGGAAGAGAAGTCAGTATGGCAGGCCAAGCAAATAACTCTTTCAGCAATTCAAAGGACAACAAGTGCATATACATTCAAATTGATTAAAAGACTGCAGCTTTCGCCTAAAGGACAACAGGTAAATATACTATGCAATTCAAAGATTGTGCTATACGCATATACACTATAGCTTTCGGAACAAATCAGGCAACTGATTCAGACAACAAGTGGATATACATTCAAATTCGGGATGGGTATTAAGACAACTAAGTTAGGGATCACAAATGTCGGTACTCAATCCATTAGAACAGTGTCTAATCACTCGTTTCTTAGAGGGAGGAGAAACATCAAAAGTCAAAAACAAATCAACAACCAAGATGCAATCAGTTCCTTTGGTTTGAATGCTTAGAAGCTTTCTTTCATTTTTAGTCTATATCAAATCTGAATTAATGATCCATTTTATTTCCAAATACCAGTCTTCAACATTTGATATTTCCCTTTGTTTCACTTCAAGAAGACAAGACATACCAAATAATGTGCTCTGTGGAGATGTCTGACAAGTATTTAGACTATGCAGCAAATACAACATTCTTCAAATCAAATTTTCAAACCAAATCAGGAAATCACTAAAGTTAGGAAATTCCTGGGAAAATTCTTCAAATCAAATTAGGAAATCCCGAAAGCTAGGGTTTTTGTAGATCCCTAAATCCCAATCGAAATAATTATAATTGGAACAACTTAACATAGGATTGATTCCTAAATTCACCCCCCAAACCCCAACTTAATGATTCTAAAACTATAATTCAACCCAACCCTCCCCCCCCCCCCCCAATGTGAAAATACCCTAAATCCCTAACTTTCAAATTGTAGTTTTGGGAAAGAGATTACCTCCACCACAATGTAGTTGCTCACGCTTGCAATTGTCTTTGTTGATATCTTCAATGGACTCTTCCTTTTGATTGTGCTGGAGAGAGGGCAAGGACTGCGATTTCGAGCTTAGAACAGAGAGTCCAGCACGTCGGACTCTCCCTGTCTCCCTCTCTCGAGCTTCTCTAGTTGGTGCGCGTCTCCTCTGTGCCGTCTAGCTCCTCTCTCACTCAGGGTTTTCTCTGGAGTCGCCTACTCGCCTCTCCCGCAAGGGCACGAGGTAAAAAATTTATAAATTTAAGGGCACGAGGTAAAAATTTAACGGTAGATTATAAATTTAACGGAAGGGCACGAGGTAAAATTTTTATAAACCTTAGGGGTACCACGCGAAATATGCAAAAGAGTTGTATACCTCGCGAAAATTGCAATTAACTAATCATTAATTATAAACCTTAGGGTACCACGCGAAATAATCATTAATTATTCTCATATATATAATTACAGTAGCATATACTTAGCAATTAACTAATACGTAGTACAACAGTAGCAACTAGCAAGTAACATATACTTAAATGTTTTATTAATTACAGTAGCATATACTATGTATAGTAGGAAGTAATACAACATGCTAGCATATACTTAATGTTTTTTTAATTTTATTTTCTTTATATAAATAAAAATATTATATATATGCGGGACGGGACGGGATTTGCGGGACGAGAATTCTTCGTTCCGCAAAAATTATGCGGGACGGGATCGGCACGGGATTAAAAAAAGTTTCCTCAAATCCCACCGGGATCGGGACGGAACGAGATTTGTAAGATTTGTGCCCACCCCTATTAATTATTGACTTATTGCTAGTTTGTGACCTTAATGTTTTTTTCCCTTCACCATTTTTTATTCTATTTTTAGGTACATACTACATCCAATAGCTTCTCTTTTAATAATTTTTTTATACATATAAATTGTTACGGTGTATGTACTTCCGGTTGTTCCGGTTCCGGATCCGGATTGACTTTCTATATTCCGGGTCGGTTTTAAACCGAACCGGAATATTACCGGTCCGGTTATCGGTTTGAATATTTAGAATATTCTGGTTCCGGTTTTTCCGGTTTGGTGCCGGTTCCGGTTGGGTTTCAACTGGTGCACACCCCTAGGTGCAGGGAAGAAGAGAGCTAGAGGAAGACAATGGATGGGGGTATATTGGTCTTTTTATGAGTAAAAAAAAAATAACATTATACTCACCAAACACCCTACCGAGATTATTTATAAAAAAAAATCTCAACCTCTTCCATCCCCACAATCCATACAATAATCTTCACCTCATATAACCCCTTAAAAATAATCTCCACCCCTTAAAAATAACCCATTGCCAAACACACCCTTAATCATCCAAGGTGGATTACTCATCATAAATACACAAATAAATAATTATGATGTGGACTAGAGCTGGCAAGTCAGTCGTTCGGGTCGGGTTCGGGTCATGCTTACTCGGATCGGGTCAGTTCGGGTAAATTTGATGGTTGGGTATTGGTCGGGTCAGGTTCGGTCATAATGAATTTTAGATTGATCGGGTTTTGGGTTAAGTCGGGTCATGCCCATTCGGGTTCAGGTCAAAGCGGGTCGGTCTCGTTCGGGTTTCGGGTCAAAAGGCGGGTCAGTCTCATTTGAGTTTCGAATCAAAGTGGGTATAACGGTATAGTTGGTTTGAGTTTTCGGCCGAATCATATTCGACCCGTTTGGATAATTAGGTTGATTTTGACTCGGTTGAATACTTAAATATGTAATTTACTTAAAACAAATGATTTTAACTCGTTTGAATACTTAAATATGTAATTTACTTAAAATAAATGATTTTGACTCGGTTGAATACTTGAATATGTAATTTTGACTCGGTTGAATACACTCATTGTTATTGACTCATCGGTTGTCGACCGATTTTCAAAAAAAATTAATTGTACATTTAGGGTTTAACTTATTTTAACTAGTAAGTTGCAAATGAGCTTATTTGTGGTTTGACTATATCACTGACCCATATCATTTTCAATGCACATTTCATTTTTAGGTTTTGGTTTGACTATATGTTAAAGTATAATCATAAACTTGTGTTAAAATTAAAAAAAAAAACATTTAACATTCAAGTATTAAAATGTTGATGTTAAATAACCATTTCAATTCGGGTCGGGTCGGGTTTATCTGTGTTCGGGTATGTTTCGAGTCGGGTCGGGTTCGGGTCGGATTCGGTCTCGGGTTCAAATTATAAAGGAAAAATTGACAAAAATAATATCAAGTATCAACTTTTGGCCAAAAATAATACGAACTTTGAAATTGACCGTTTCATATATGAACTATCGCCCTATTAACCGAAAATAATACATATGTGTATTCCGGTGAACTTTCCGACCAAATACGTCACGTGGACACCGTAAAACACACATGACATAAATTTTTGTCACGTCACTAAACTTGTAAGTTATGTCATGTCATAAATTTATTTTTCATTTTTTTTTTAAAAAAAGAAAAATTAAATAAATAGGCAAATAACTACATTACCTTTCGAAACAATGGAGGAGAGAACGAGCAGATAACATTGAGAAGAAAGTGAAGACGCTCACCCTCAATTCCATTGTTTCGAAAGGTACTGTAGCTATTTACTTATTTGTTTAAATTTTCTTTTTTTTTGAAAAAAATGAAAAATAAATTTATGACATGACATAACTTACAAGAATTTATGCCATGTGTGTTTTCCGGCGTCCACGTGGCGTATTTGGTCGGAAAGTTCACCGAAATACACATATGTATTATTTTCGGTTAATAGGGCGATAGTTTGTATATGAAACAATCAATTTCAAAGTTCGTATTATTTTTGGTCAAACGTTTATACTTGGTATTATTTTTGTCCATTTTTCCAATTATAAATGATTCCAGATTTTCGGATTTCGGTCGAGTACGGATTCGGGTGAGGCGGGTCGGGTTTTCGGGTCGGGCCAGATTTTGCCCGCTCTCGACGAATAAAGGACACCGAGCTTCCAGTCCCCATCATCATAAGAAAATCTGTGCCTGTGGCCATGATAAATCCTTCGTCTTTGTGCATTTTGCCATGGTGGAGGTGCTCAGTTTTCAGAAATGGCTGGGGCTTGCACTAGCTGTTCAGTTTCCCGGCCGTTTCTGGGCAGGAGCCACCTGTTCGTGCTGGTCGGAAAGCCGCGGTGTTTTCACCGGCGATGGGGTAGATCGGAGGATTTTTCCCGGTTGGTGGTTCGTGCAGCGGTTGAACAGGATCGGATGAGGGCGAAGGAGGAATCGGCGGTGGATTTGGAGGGGAAGGTGAGGTTTTTGTACGGTGATCTGCCCCATTTGTTTGACGATCAAGGGATTGATCGGACGGCATACGACGATCGGGTGAAGTTCAGGGATCCGATTACCAAGCATGACAGTATTAGTGGTTACCTGTTTAACATTGCGATGTTGAGGGCGCTGTTTTCCCCTGATTTTCAGCTCCATTGGGTTAAGCAGGTAAATTAGGGTTTCGTAGTAGCCGAAGCTGGCATCTGGCTTGTTCTTATATACGCTGTAAATTGACTGCGTTAATGTACTCTTCTGTGGAATTTGGGCAGTTTTTGTGTAGGTATATGTGTGCAATCTTATTTGACATGCTTGTTGAATGGCATAGTAATTTGAATTGGAATGAATCAGGTGAAATTAAAGAACTGTGATTTGGTTTTTGTTCGAACCTCATGCTGAAGGACATTCCTATTTGCATTTTCCAGTAATGGAAAGGATAAGAGTATGAAATGCTAAACTTTCAGTCATAATCTGATATCTTCTCCATGGTAGTAGGCTTTGTAAGATTTTGAAAATCCAGTGGGCTATTTCGTGTTAGTTTAGCTTCATCATAGTGATTTCAATTTCATTGTAGACAGGGCCTTATGCGATCACCACAAGGTGGACTATGGTGATGAAATTTGCACTTCTTCCATGGAAGCCGGAGCTGGTGTTTACTGGCACATCCGTGATGGGTGTCAATCCGCAGACAGGAAAATTCTGCAGCCATGTGGTAAGCCCCTTCAGTTCCTCTTGCTATAAAGAAGTTTGTTGATGAAATTTTAATACTTGAAGATTTGAAGTTTACATTTTTAATCTGCTTTTATGTAGGATTATTGGGACTCTATTGAGAATAATGAATACTTCTCCATAGAAGGTGTCCAGGATTTGCTGAAACAGGTTCCTGTTTCACTTCTATAACGACTTCATGCTCCATATATGCTTCTCCTTTTCAATCATTAATTGTTTCTCCTGCAATGCAGCTAAGGATTTACAAGACACCAGACTTGGAATCTCCGAAGTACGAGATACTGAAGAGAGCTGCTGATTATGAGGTTTGATCTGAATCGCGGCCTCTTAGTTGCATCTTATTCCAGCCCCTTTTTTCCCCAAAATTTATGACTTATAAGCTGTTTTCATTATTTATGACTTGGTTATATATTTAAGCATTGAGTTTTTCCATCCAAATTGTTGCCTAAGAATAAAATTACCTTGCAGATAAGGAAATACTCCCCATTTATAGTTGTAGAAACAAAGGGAGAAAAGCTATCCGGATCAACCGGATTCAATTCAGTTGCCGGGTAAGCAGCATTTCTCTCTTTTAAGTTGTATCCTGAATAACAATTTTGCTTTCCATACATTTAACATCTTTATTTAATCGTCTAGTTACATATTCGGGAAGAACTCCGCAACAGAAAAGATCCCAATGACGACCCCAGTCTTCACAGAAACTGTTGATCCCAAGGCATCCAAAGTGGCCATTCAGATAGTCCTTCCACAAGAGAAGGAATTGAACAGGTTGTTCAGATTCACATCTTAATAACCCGAAATCGCTTCTGTTCTTTGCATTAGGTAACCGTGCATTTCTGCAACAGCTTGCCCGCTCCCAACGAAGAAACAGTGAGCATAAGGGAGGTGGGAGGAGGAGTTGCAGCTGTCTTGAAATTCAGCGGGAAACCCACTGAAGACGTAGTCCTGGAGAAAGAGAAAGCGTTGAGGCAAAGTCTCTTAAGAGACGGGCTAAAACCTAGAAATGGCTGCCTACTTGCAAGATATAATGACCCTGGAAGAACATGGAGCTTCATTATGGTAAGCAATCGACAAAAAAGACATCTATTTTAGCTTTGTTCATTCAGTTTGATCTCTTTTTACCCGGATGCTGAAATGTCGTCGTTTTCCTTGTTTGCCGGTGGGATTCGGTGGCCATTGATGCAATGAAGAGGAATGAGGTACTGATATGGCTTGAAGAGTTCAGTATGGATTAAACTAAGAATCTGCAGTTAGGCATACAAAGATACACTGTGATTTTAAGAATCTGCAGTCAGTATTGAAGAGTTCAGTACTGATATAGCCAATCTTCTATGAATGTACGGTGAATTTTGATATGTAAAGTGTACAATCCATAGCTAGATCGTTCAAAAATGATTGAAATCGTTAATTATAGTGTTTACCAATCTTGTAATTTGTTAATTTACTCATTGGTAGAACTTGTGAAAATTACTGTAGTATTTATCCTTGTTTTTGTTTCACCCCACTTAAAAATTAGGTTTTTTCTTTAAAAAAAAAACTACCCATTATACCAAATTTCCAATAACAAACAAACAATATAAGGATATTGTTAAAGATCAATCTAAACATCATTTGATAATTGCATTAAGCGGGATGTTGTTAAAGATCAATCCAGATATCATTTGATACTGCATTAAGTGGGATTATATTGGGTTGATAAGTAAGATAAATAGGTAAACATCATTTGATATTGGCATTGCTTATATTATGTGCCAAGCAAGCAATAAGCCAACTTGTCATTAACTTGTTTTGGTTGAAAACCTAAGTTGGCGATTAGTTTGATAGCACCCTTTTCAAAAAAAGAGGCAATAGTTTGGATGAGGCAGACACTACTACACCGACAAGTGTATCTTTGTAAATGAGGATAGAGAGTTTTTTTAGAACAAACCGATCTCATTTGTTCAATAACATTATCCAAGTTTACAATTACGATATACGGAAGCATTTCCTCTGAAAAAACTAAAGAGTTACTAATCGGTATAACATTAGCCATCAGCCCATCCATGGCCACCGAATCCTCTTTGTACGTTGGGAGGGAAATTGGGGATAAATTTAGGGCATCTCAAATACAATTGATAATTGATGGATAATCTCTCCGCTAGATAGCACCTTGTGAAAGTTTACATATACAAGTTTGGGCTATTTAATTGAATAGGTAGGTTTGGGCTATTTAATTGAACTAGTATTATTACCCGCGTGTTACGCGGTATTTTAATAAATATTATTTTATTATATATATTATCTTTGATTTTTTTAATTAAATTATGAAGATTAAAAATAACTCGATTGAGAACTTTCTAGGAAATCAATATACAACTCATTAAAATATCTTAATTAAATAAATAATATTGTTAATAAATTTAAAGATAAAAATAAACAAAATTATGTTGCAACTAATAAAAATGTATAAAGCTTAATAAAATAAATAATCTATCCTATTATATTATTATTTAATAATTGAAGTTTCGTCTATGACCCACTAATAAATTTATATTAAAAATGAATATTTTTTAGATATGGATGAATATTTATATTACTGTAAAATCTTATTTGAAAATGCCAAAAATCATAAATTTTAGAGTTGATCATTGTTTGATTTAGTAGTAAAATATAGTCAAACTTTATCATATATGATCATATATCAATATAACTATGAAAATAGATGTGCATAAGACGTATGATAGAAAAAGTTTAATTAAACTTTATTTATTTTGTATTAATTAAGGAATGTCTTAAACCAGTAATTGATAGATGATAAATCTTTCTTATATTTAATAAATACCCCGTTGATAGGAAGTTCCATTTATTTTAATAGATTAGATTAAATCATTAATAGAGAGATTAAAAATCTCATTTATATTAAATAAATACATACTTGTTAGGATATTATATAAAAAAATTAATTTAATATACATATAATAGAATAGATATTGTTTGTTTCGATTTTTTGTTAATGTAATGGACCTTGTTAAATGAGGTACGTGACTTTAAAATATAAAATCATTTATCTTATAGTCACACACCAATCATTGTTGATTTGTTAAGAAGAATTGAAGAATTGATACCCATACCCATAAATTATCATGATTCTAATTTAATATATTCAGATGAAATCAAATCAACTATATCTAAGTTAATTTCAAATTAGCCAAATTCACATAAATTTATTTTTATTATAAACTAACGTGTCTAACTTGAATATTATAGGTTAATTTAAAATGCATAATTAAAAAATAATATCTTCTAAAACTATATCTATATATATCCCAATTGGGTAAAATCTCATCTTAACCATGCTAGATTGAATAGAAAATACTTAGATATTTATTTAGTTTTGGATTTAAATTGGAATAATATAAAATAAAATAGAAATTGGAGGATTTTATATTGTGAAATTGGATTAATAATTAAGGATAAAATAATTTAAGGTATAACATTTTAAAAACAATTCATTATAAAATGATAGATATTCGAGTGTGATTAAATTATGTACGTTTACTTCTCCGACATTTAGATAAATGTGGAAGATGATGGCCAAGGGTTTTTTATATTTTTTTTAGATAAATTATTTATAAAATAACTTACGGTAAAATAATAAGATTTATGAGATATGAGGTTGAATATTTATGATAAAAATTAATTATTCATTAATTAAAATGGACACATAGGATGACACATGTATAAATAGATGGAGTTATCGTCTAACGTGACTAAAATTTATTGGATCATCATTAATTGACGTGGCAGAAACCCGGTCCAGATTGCACCACAGAACGACACGTAAGCGAATTCAACCAGAGTCCGCCACATAGGATTTCCACGCCTCTGTTTTAGTATTATATATTGATGATTGATGATAGGTAAATAAAGAACGGTCATTCCGGGATTCGAACCGAAGACTTATGGGTAGTCCTTTCCGGTGAGCCATTCCGGAATAGTTCTAAATAAAGTTTCCATAAGTGTAAAATAAACAGTTTGTAAAAGTTAGGTATATGAGATACTCTATATGAGTTACTCTGTTGCACGTGTAAAGCATAAGTTGACGGGTCAAGCACTGTTTTGAAAGCTCCACCTGGTGCCGCCGTAAGCGAACACGCGTTCAGACTTTCTCGCCGGTGTTAGCGTTTCTGGTTTTTCGTTTTCAACTGCTTCCCTTTCCTCCTTTATATGCCCTAAATTTATCGCCAATTTCCCTCCCGTCCCCTGTAATTTCTCAATCTCGCTTTCTTCACTATCTTCCATCTCTATCTTCTTCACATTACGAGTTCGGCGAATCACTGGTGACGACTCATCCGATTCACAGGTTTGTGTTTCTCATCTGACTGAATTTCCTGTTTTTCCTAACTGTATCTGTAAAGGCGCTTGAATTTCTAGATCTTCATTTCCGTTTCTCCGCCCTAATCGGCGACTCGCATTGAAATTAGCTGTAATTAGGATCGTGAATGGTGAAATTTCTAGGCGAATTCATTTCCGTATTGTATATTTGCTGTGAATTTTTGAATTGTGTATACGAATCTCGCATTCACGCAGGTTTATCGAAATTCAAAAAAATGGCTGATACGAAGTCCAGCTCTTCTTCTGATCCACCGCCATCGTCATACTCCCGGAAGCTCCCTGATTTCAAACAATCTGTGAGACTGAAGTACGTTAAGCTTGGCTATCACTGCCTCATCAGCCATGGAATGTACCTCTTCCTTTCCCCTCTTGCAGTCGTTGTGGCTGTTCAGCTATCAACCCTCTCTATTGAAGATCTCCTCCTCCTCTGGACCAGTTTGCAATACAATCTCATCTCGGTCATGCTGTGCTCCACGCTGCTGGTTTTCCTGGCGACTTTGTACTTTGTTACTCGTCCTCGCCCCGTCTACTTGCTCAATTTCTCCTGTTATAAGCCAGGAGAGTCCAGGAAATGCTGCAGGCCTTACTTCATGGAAAGATCTCATGCTAGTGACATCTTTTCGGAGGAGAATTTATTGTTTCAGAGGAAGATTCTTGAGAGGTCCGGCCTTGGAGAGTCCACTTACCTTCCTGAGGCACTCCATAACGATCCGCCTAACCCTTCCATGGATTTAGCAAGGAAAGAGGCTGAAGAGGTTATGTATGGTGCTATTGATGAGCTTCTGTCCAAGACGAATGTGAATCCGAAGGACATTGGGATCCTTGTGGTGAATTGCAGCTTGTTTAACCCGACTCCTTCATTGTCTGCTATGATTGTGAATCATTACAAGCTCAGGGGTAACATCCTGAGCTATAACTTGGGTGGAATGGGGTGTAGTGCTGGTTTGTTATCTATTGATCTTGCCAAGAAGCTTCTTCAGATCCATCCGAACTCGTATGCATTGGTGGTGAGTACAGAGAACATAACTCTGAATTGGTACTTGGGGAATGATCGTTCTATGCTCGTGTCGAACTGCCTGTTTAGAATGGGTGCAGCTGCTATACTTCTCTCCAATAAGAGATCGGATGGGTGGAGAGCGAAGTACCAATTGGTTCACACTATGAGGACCCACAAGGGCTCTGATGACAAGTGCTTTGCTTGTGTCAACCAGCGAGAAGACTCCACCGGGAACGTTGGAGTCTCGCTGTCGAAAGAGCTGATGGCTGTGGCTGGTGATGCTTTGAAGACGAACATCACTACGTTAGGCCCACTCGTTCTCCCCATGTCTGAGCAGCTGCTCTTCTTGGCCACCTTGATAGGTAAGAAGGCCTTGAAGATGAAGATCAAGCCCTACATTCCCGACTTCAAGCTGGCATTCGAGCATTTCTGCATCCACGCTGGAGGGAGAGCCGTGCTGGATGAACTCGAGAAGAATTTGCAGCTCTCGGAATATCACATGGAGCCGTCTAGGATGACCCTTTACAGATTTGGCAACACATCGAGCAGCTCTCTGTGGTACGAGCTGGCTTATATGGAGGCCAAGGGGAGGATGAAGAAGGGAGACCGGGTGTGGCAGATCGCGTTTGGTTCAGGGTTCAAATGTAACAGCGCGGTTTGGAGGGCCCTGAGAACCGTGAACCCAGCGATGGAGAAGAGCCCATGGATCAATGAGATTGATGAGTTTCCTGTGAGTATTCCAAGGGTTTCTCCATTCTGATCTTCTGTGTTTCATCCTATGATCATCAAACTCAGGTTTGCTCCTTTGTGTATTCAGTCTTTGTCAGCTGTTGCCCACCTTGCTTTTGATAGGTGTATTCTCTTGATAATTGTTGACAGGTTCGATTGCATTGCTTGCTTTGTGGGCTGAAAAAAAATATGACAGTCAATCAGTTGTTCAAGAATCTGTTCTTGCTCGATTGCATTGCTTGTATGGGGGCTTCACTTAATTCCTTAGTTTCGAATCTCTCAATCTCTTGTTCATTCATCTCTTAATTCCAACAAATTCTGACTATAAATCAATTTCGTTCATGAATGCATTAGCTATAGCTACATATATAACCATGTATATGATCCTCTCAACCGGTGTTTTCAGTCATTCACTTGAGCTTGGGTCTCAACATACTCTGAAAACCTCATCGTCCATGTCAAATCGCAAGATAAAGGATGAGCCTAGGTCGTTATGCTTACGAGCAAGCCAGTGACAGGGCAAGGGCCATGTCCGACACGATACCTTGGTTCTCTCGATCATGAGAACTGAAGTATCGTGTCGCAGACTGTAAACCCAAGCCATCCTTCTTGTCAAGGGCAGATCCCTTAAAGCGTTAGAGGGGGTCATGCCTCTCCAAGCAAAAATAAATTTATGGCTTTTTTTTTTGAGATCATAAATTTATGGCTTTGATTTAGCAATAGGGGTGGAAATGGGTCGGGTGATGGATGGGTGGAGCAATTTTTCCACCCGACCCGTCACAAAAAAATTTCACCCGACCCATCACCCGTCCATCTAATATTTCACCCATCACCCGATCCGTCGGGTTAATCGGGTGAGTCGGGTGGGTAATCGGGTGAAGTAAATTTTAAAAAAAGAAGTCATAAGACATACTTAGAAATCGATCATATTTGATAATTTCACAAACTACGTCAATGTGGAAATCTTATTAATTGTATAAAAGGTTTATTCATACATTATATCATTATCCTCATTTTACAAAGTTAGCATTAAAAGTTTAATATCATATCAAATGAGATAAATTTTAGTCCGTTGCTAAACTCGTAGTTAAAAAAAAGGAAAAACAATTTGGCTAAATTATGTCTTAATACACTAAATGCTAAGTCGTTAAAATGAGAGAAATTGCTAACATTCTAGTAGTGTAAGCAAAACAAATAAATAGTTTTTTTAAAAAGATGTGATGAGGAGTTAAATAAAATAAGTTTATATTCTTTTAGATTTTTTTGCACAAAAACAATTAGAGAATAGAGAAGCTATAATTAGAAAAAAGAAAAATATGTAGTTATGTTAGGCTATATTTTTTTAAAACTATGATTTTTTTAAAAATAATCGGGTGGGTTAGCGGGTGGTTAAGCGGGTCGGGTGATGGGTCGGGTGATGGGTGAAAAACATATCACCCATCACCCGACCCATCACCCGTTTCACCCACCCATCACCCATCCATCACCCGGTTTTTTTCGGGTTTTCACCCGTATAATCGGGTCGGGTGGGTCGGGTGAGTCGGTCACCCACGGGTGATTTCCAGCCCTATTTAGCAAGGAAAGAGGCGGGACAAATTGAAGCCTTTTAAGGGTATGTTTGGTAGCATGTAGTTGATAAGGTAATTGTAGTTGATATGGTAGCTGAAATTGATGGATCAAGTGTGTTAAATGTTTTTTAAATTAGAGTGTTCATAAACTAGTAAGTTGTTTGGTAACTCAGTTGATAGAGTAGTTGATCTAAACTAGTTGATGAGATAGGAGAAAACAAATAGAGTTTTGAAAAGTTTCGGGTGAATTGCTGTTGAAAATCTAATTTCAGAAGCTAATTAAACTAAAATCTTCTATTTAACCTATTTAAAACTATAGAATATTAAAACCAAAAACTCCGAAAAGCTACCTGCACTACCAAACCAACCTTAAGTTAAATGAAATGTATATAGGTTATATTGTTATAGCTATTACAAGGACGAGTCTGGTTTGGGTCAATTCGGGACTAGTTTGTCCATGTTTGGACCAATTCGGGTACTGGGTTGAAATGAGTTGGGTCGGGTCTGAGTTCGGGTTCGGGTGGTACATGTAACATGGCGCTAGATTGGGAGCGGGCAAGATCTGGGTGTAGGGGGACATGGGACGAGTTTCTCAAGTTGAGTCGAGTCTGGCTAGCTCTAACGCACGCTATGAATCAATATTTTCTCATTTTTCCAGGACCCCAAGTTGTTTGCAGTCAAACCGTTTGGCATTTGAACGTTATTGCAGAACAATAGCTCTAACGTACATTATTGTGAAAGAGATCCTCAGGAGCCCTGGGTATTTATCATATCATCATTCGCAAAGGCTCAAAAAATCACTGTGAATCTTAGGAGCTCCAAACAAATATCATATCCCCATTCGCGAAGTCCCAAAAAATATATACCGAAAAATAATCGTGAACCTCAGGAGCTTCATATCCCCATTCGCGAAGTCCCAAAAAATATATACCGAAAAACAATCGTGAACCTCAGGAGCTCCAGACAAATATCATATCCCCATTCGCGAAGGCCCGAAAAATATACAAATAGAACGCGATCAATGGGATGCGAACTCCTAATCCCTGATGATCATCTAACGAAGGTTGTCTAAATGTTTGTTGCAGGCATGTGTGTCCTACATAATTGTTCGTTTCTTGGTAACTTTCATTGACGCGTGCTTTTTCAGCATTTATTAAGTGTGCGTGGCAGTTTAGGCCGGTTATTTGGGTGCGTTTTGCTCATGTGAGTTGCTGCTTTGCTCCCATTGTGTCTCGACGATCTTCTTCTAGAGTGAGGTTCTGGCGTTTGGAGTCGAGATTGGTTGGGGTCGAGGTGGTGTATATATACTGGGAGACTCCATGATCGGGAAATGAGTTTTCTTGTTGGTTTGTCTTCACTCCCACAGAAGATTCCTGATATCTCTCGCCAGCGGTGCTATTCACGATGTTGTTTGACTTCGTTCTTAGTTTGCGTGCTCTTCTTATCAGTTTTAGGTTGCTTCGACTCGTTCTGTTGTTGAGTGCGCAGTGCCTGTTTTATTGTGCTATTGTCTGGTTTTCAATTGTATATTTTGGCAGTTCTGTGTCTTCTTACTCGTTGGTCTATCGAGTTTCAAGTCAGTTTAATATTGAATTCTTACTTTATTTTTTTTTTAAAAAAAAACTTTCCATTTAAAAAAAAAAAAAAAAACTTTGCCCCTTTAGCAAGGCAGAAGAGATAACCGGCAAACTCGATTGCGGAAATCCTGCAGAGTTCGTACCCAGAGAGAGATTCAGATCCTGAAGAGCGACAACAATGGCGACGGCCGTGGTAGATGCGATGCAACCTGAATCGAACCCGGCGGAGATCTGCGCCGCGAAGCCGTCGAGGCCCGGTGAAGGTCTCAGGCAGTACTACTTGCAACGAATCCACGAGCTTCAACTCCAACATCGCCAGAAGAATCACAATCTGCAGCGTCTCGAGGCTCAACGTAACGAGCTCAATTCTCGAGGTTCGTAGAACCTTTGCTTTCCACGAATTTTGTACTGTCGTTCTGTTTCTATTTGGTCTGTAATTCAAATTGTTTTGAAGGGAGGAATTGTTTTTTATCTGGGATTATGCTTGTTCTGGGAGGTTTGTTGAATTGGAAGGTCGAATTCATCGTTTCGGCTAGGGGTGGGGTGTCTCAGTGAATGAATGTAAGTTTCAGGTGTTAGGGTTGCGACAAAAAGGGGAAATTGGTGAGCTTTTCGCTGTGGGAAATAGATGAACTAGGCACACCATGTACCAAAATTACTCGTGGCAGTGATTATATGAAGTGGTTCATTAAACTACTTTAAAGTAAGATTGATAGGAGTTTTCCTTCATCACCATTGGTGGCTAAATACTCCAAAAGTGAGTTTTTTGTGTTTTTTGACACAGAAAAAGGGATTTTATCCACAACATGCTTCAGGAAAAGATAAAAGATGATAGAAGTGAATGATGTGAGTGCAAAGTCACATAAGAGCACCTGAGATGGATGCGGTTATACGTACTGTAATATAATCCTATGCCGATACGAAGTTGGCGTGTAATAGTATCTTCTCTGCTTTGAAGACCGCTATGTCACATAAGAGTTACCTGAGATGGATGTGTAATAATACTAGTTACATTATCAAATTTAAGATATCTTCTAGTTCCAACCAAACCTTAGTCTGGATTGAAGTGTAGTTTCCTATACCCATCAAGGCATTTTGTTGTTATTGTAAGAATTTTTTTCTTGATATGCAGTGTGGTCTATGATTGGAGTCCCAAAAATAACTTGCTGATGTCATAATGTGTGTGCTTTGACAGTGAGGGCACTTAAAGAAGAACTGCAACTACTCCAAGAACCAGGATCATATGTTGGCGAAGTTGTCAAAGTGATGGGGAAGTCCAAAGTGTTGGTCAAAGTAAGTGTGTTTTGTTTATGTGTTGTTTCATGCTCTAATCTTTACTGTTCTTTGGGACCCATGTTCTTTCCTGTTGCTGACAGTATTTGATTAATTCTTTGCTAATCCAAGTTTTATTGGAGTGGAATCTTGATTTGGCAAGGGTGGGGAATTCAGCAATTGGCATTATTGAGATTTTACTTTAAACAAGCAATTTCACCTTTTTCATAGGCAAATATTTCAAGGGGCGAAAGATATTCTGGTTGTTCATTAACAGTCATACAAGATATGTCTCCCTATCGAAGAAAGTTATTCATAATATTGTTGTTACTTTTGTACAATGAGTTGAATGGAAGGGCAATCTTACAAAATCTTTTGAAGTATTAAAGACAATTCTTAGTTGAAAGAGCTGGGTGTTGCACTGGTCCATAAAAAAGGGTGGAGTTGCTAGATTTTTCTTTGGGTTGATTATTTTCTTCATAGCATCTTGATGTAAAATAGGTGGTCTCTTATTCTTTGAATTCTACATGATAGTTGATTATCAGGTGATTTGATTACATATACTATAATTGCTTTAGTGTTTGAGTCATTTATGGAGATGCTTTAATTTTTGCAGGTCCATCCAGAAGGAAAATATGTTGTTGATATTGATAAAAGCATTGACATAACCAAGATCACACCATCAACACGAGTTGCATTAAAAAATGACAGCTATGTCCTCCATCTAGTACTGCCTAGCAAAGTAGATCCTTTGGTCAATCTTATGAAAGTTGAAAAGGTTCCTGATTCTACCTATGACATGATTGGTGGTCTTGACCAGCAAATTAAGGAGATTAAGGAGGTTTGATATTCTCGATTCTGAAACTATAAACATTAGAAGTTCAACTTTGCTTAACTATATGTGTATTTAATTTTGCATGATGGCTTCTTACTCACGCGCTATCCGTTTTCCTTTTCCTGTATTGTCCACTTATCCAGGTTATAGAGCTTCCAATAAAACATCCAGAGTTGTTTGAGAGTCTTGGAATTGCTCAACCAAAGGTACTCGAGATGCAATAACTTGGATAATGTCTTCTTCTCACACTTTCTCCAACCTTTGCATGTTTGTCCTGGGTTAACCTTGCTTAAGAAAAGGCAACAGCTATGAGCTTGGCAATTAAATTATTAATGAACTTTTTCCCCATGTCTTTTACGTAGATGTTTGTTTAGGCTAATCTTTACATTTGTCAACCAATTATAACCTTGAAATCTATTGAGGATCCTAGTCTTGGTCTATTTCTTAATTTCTTCAATTCTTTTCTCCACGCTTAAACTTTCATCTTTATTTTGGTCCATTGACTTGATAATATTATTCCAACTCTGAAGTTAATTCATTTTGTGTTTCAGGGAGTCCTGCTTTATGGTCCACCTGGTACTGGAAAAACTCTCTTGGCAAGGGCTGTTGCTCATCACACTGACTGTACCTTCATAAGGGTTTCAGGATCCGAGCTGGTTCAGAAGTACATTGGAGAAGGTTCCCGAATGGTCAGGGAGCTCTTCGTTATGGCCAGGTTCTGTTTGATTTTTCATGCTTTATTTTATATCAGTGATGTTTGATATGATCTCCTTAATTTGATATTTGGCTTTCTGCCATGGAAGTATGTATACACTTGGGTAAATTTAATGGTGTTTGAAATGAAGCATGTGAAAAGAGAACCACCTCTTCCGTGAATTACAGATCTCCTTGATACTTGAGAAGCATTTCTCCAATGAAGCCAATGTTAAGTTCCTGTTTATTTTATGACGATACTGGTTTGACCTTTTGAGATAGCTTTGGAAGACCATTGCTTAGGAATCTTCCATGCCTTTCTATTGGAGTATTATTTTTCAAAAAAAACAATATGCACTGTTGGGTTATTCTCTTAATATTTTTTTCTCCTTTTCTACAGAGAACATGCCCCATCAATTATTTTCATGGATGAGATAGACAGTATAGGATCTGCTAGAATGGAGTCTGGCTCTGGTAATGGTGATAGTGAAGTACAGAGGACTATGTTGGAGCTTCTGAACCAGTTGGATGGATTTGAAGCGTCAAACAAAATCAAGGTGATTGCTTAAACCTTTTGGCTGATGGTTCATGCATGCAACAGAAACCCAGAATTAACACTGTTCACCTTGCAATGTTGGCAGGTCTTGATGGCAACAAATCGTATTGATATTTTGGATCAGGCTCTACTTAGGCCAGGAAGGATTGATAGGAAGATCGAGTTTCCAAATCCTAATGAAGAGGTATTTCATGGCCTCCATCAGTTGTAAAAAGTAGAGACCATTGACAGTTGCTGTTAAAAGCTAGAGTGCTAGACTTTTCTGAATTGTTTTCTGTCGTCATATGGTATAAGATTTAGTCCTTGGTAATCTTTTATTGGCTATTTTACCTTCATTTTTTGTCTATTACCTTTGCAGTCACGTTTTGACATCTTGAAGATTCATTCGAGAAAGATGAATCTCATGAGGGGAATTGATCTGAAGAAGATAGCGGCAAAGATGAACACTGCATCTGGTGCAGAGCTTAAGGTAATGTCATCTACTCGGCTGAGCTTTAGATTTTTCTCTCCTCCGCACGAATGGCTTCACTGTTTAAATATGTAGTTAGGAATAGATAATCTGATGTCAAAAACCATACAAACTTCACATTTGGTTTTTTCACTGTATGGGATTGAAGTATTGCTTCTCACTGACACATGACTGGGTGCATCATATATAGGCCGTGTGCACGGAAGCTGGGATGTTTGCTTTGCGGGAGAGGAGAGTCCACGTGACACAGGAGGACTTTGAGATGGCAGTGGGCAAGGTTATGAAGAAAGACACTGAGAAGAACATGTCGCTACGCAAACTATGGAAATAGAAGCAGCCAACCAGCCAGCCACCTCTATGCTCGACGTGCTTTCATGTCCAATGGATGAATATTCTGATGAGCCATTTGACAATGACGAAATGGAAATGTGTATTGAGACTGAAAGAGGACTACTTTGTTCGCTTACTCTGGATTTGTGTTTCATACAATTGGTTGGACGAGGAAGAAGACAAAGACTGCAAATTATGAATTCATGGATGCTATTGCATAAACCCGATTTCGATCTGAAATTCATTCTGAACACACTACACAAAGTATTCATCAAAAGGGAAACAAAAGTAAGAGCAAAACATCATATGCAAATCACACATCTTAATAAACCAGGTTTACAAGGCTCCATACACCAGAGAGTAGTTTTCCTGGTCAAAAAAAGAGATGGAGTAGTTGTTTTTGAAGCACAAAAACCATCCCAAGATATAGTAGATACATATATAGGCAGTTAACATCATTGTGTTACAGTGTTAGGGATCATCTTGTGCAACAGAACATGAAGGTTGAGCACTCGCCTACAGGGAAAGTCGAGTCCCAGCTAGACCCGTATGCTTTCTTGTTCTCATATCCTGGATAATCCCACCTGTAAAACACAGCTTCCCTTTTAAGCAGCAGCCCCGCCTTCTCCGCCAGTTCCACCACATTCCACCTATCGTAGGGATGCGTTGTCTTGTGGGTGACATGGATTTCGCTGTCCTCTGTCACCATGTTCCTTGCCGCCTTAAAGAACCCGCTCACAACCAGTTTGTGGCTTCTATATAAGCACATACATTCCGTTCAATTAAACAAGTTGACAGTAATTGTACAAGTGCAAGTAGTTATGTAGCTGAGCTTGGATACATACTCAATATAGCTGCTACTGCATTCCCTGACACTGTTACCACCTGCGTGAGGGAAATTGAAGACAATCCGATCAAAAAAAACTGTGATGAAGCTGAGGGTGCTTATCCATGGTGTGAGCGTCTACTTGGTGAATAACAGCAGCCCCTCGTACCTCCAAATCAAGCAAGTTCATGGTTCCGTTGGAATACGATGTGAGAACCATATCTGCAACCAAGTGCAAGGATGACTAAATAGATATAAATGTGGAGATATCGATATCTGTTTATACCAAACACTAGATATGTACCTCTCGAGTCGAGAGAGGTTGCAACAATGTTAGCAGCAGTACCGAAAGCAGTGGCTAGGCACGAAGCGAATGAGAAATCACCTTCTCCAACTAGCAAGATCTTCTGCTGGTTTGTGTAAAACCCTATACGCCGCTCCTTGTCAGCAACTAAGGCGTTGTCGATGAATTCGATAATGCTACCTGATTTATCCTTTTCACTCTCAATGGTATTGCTAACTAAGTTGACAGCATCAAGAACAGGCAATTTATGATCCAATGTGACATCACATTTGTCTTCCAGATCATGATCAGGAACAACACTTCGCTCAAGATCATGATCCTGGACTTGGATGTCACTTATACAAAGATCCTTAATGATCGCAGGAGAATCATCAAGATCTGCATCAGTTACTGCATTATGATCATGATCAGAGCCTGAGTGGTCATGACCATGATGGATGTTGCAGTTTTCATTGCTACAAACAACATGGTCATCATGATCATGGAGATGGCATTCCATGGGTTCTCCATCACTGCGCTCAAACTGATCTTGATCAAGCTGGTGGTCAGTTGTTCCCTCCATTGCCGTGGAGATTGTAGTCAGTGGCGGATCTAGTGTATCAAAGCTAGGTGAGCAGAAATGTTTTAGTCATGACAACGAGAAAAAAATTAACAAGCCAAAATACGATTATTATATAATACTTCATAAAAAATACAAAGGAAATTCAAGATGTTTCAATTATAGTTAAGGAGTATTTGACATTCGTAATAATAAATAGTTTCATAAAAACTAAAATATGATCAACGAAATTGCGCTCTACGATCTCCCGTCGACTCGAAATGGTCAATGACTTCCTTTGTGTCAATAGTGTCGATGTATTATTTTTCAATATAGAGTATCATACAACCTGAAAGATATCATTCTTCCATCTTGTTTCTGAGCCTGATCTTTATAATCTTCATAGCTGAAAATGCGCACTCAGTAGTTGTAGTGGGAACAGAAAGTGGACCAAACGAATCAATCTATCAACTAGGGGGGAATTTGTGTAAAATCTTTTCAACTAGCCGGTGTAATTGATTCCAATAATAATAATAATAATAATAACATGAAGCTTTTGAATTAGGAGTCTTTGAGCCTTTAATATATTAATCTCACTAGTACTACCCACTAAAAATATTCCTACCAAGCAAAATTTTTTTTTAACCTAATCCCAGGAAAATTGTCCCAGCAAGGGCTGGGTTTGCTCCCAAGAGCATCCGCCACTGATTGTAGTAGAAATGAGAGGTAAAAGGCACTCTATGGGTTGAGGTAAAAGTAAAACTCTTATGGGTTAAATCGTGGCTTCTTAACTAGGCATTTGAACCGTCAAAAAGGTTCCGGATAGGAGCATTGAAGTAGTTCTTTCTTGGCAGATTACTTTTCTCTGCCTTCTCGACGTCGAATCATTGTATGAGTCGTCTCACTCTCTCGTATTCTCGGCATTTGTGACTCGCCTTGGATCTTTCTCGACTCTTCCGCTAGCTGAAGACAGAAGACTTTTATGGGTTGTTTGGATTTTTCTTTCATCTTTGTTGATTTATGTTATTTTGTGTGTTGTTTGTTAACTGATTGTCCGTCTGTTCATCTACCTATTTAATTATTAGACAACTTGTTATCTGATATCTCAAATTATTACCTAATAAAAATATATCTTGCATTTTTTTTAATGTCATTTTAATTATTCGTATAAATTTTCAAGGACAATGAAAACGAGTATAGAATTTTTAAAATATAGGGATTTACTCCCTCCGTTCCAAAATAAGTGTCGTTTGTCTTTTTCTGCACGTTTTTTGAGGATGTAAAAACACTATAAAATATTATTTTTTTAATAATTTCATAGTCGGTATTCATAAGTATAAACTTATAAAAACAAATTCATTAAAAAAATAATATTTTATATATATTTTACCTCATTAAAATACGTGCAGAAAAATCAAACGACTTTTATTTTGAAACGGAGGAAGTAATATTTACTCCACTGCAACATCCTGATTACAATCTTTTTACAATACTCCATCTTGAATCCTGAATCCTGATTACAATATCTTGAAATGACTTTTTGTTCTGACATCTTTTTATTGAGATCGTTTGCAAGGACGATTCAAATGCCAAAACTCTTCGTATTTCGGTTTCCCCTCTTTTTTCTTCAGCCATTTTCCTAACTCCTTATTTGGATTATAAGAGCATCTTCCCGGAGATCATAATGGCTAGGGGAAATAACCTACCAAAAGAGAATATTTTATGAAATATTCTCTTTTTACCTATTATGCAGTTTGGTTGTTTCCACCGTAGGTTAATTTTGACAAGCTAATTTTCTATAAATACTCATACAATTTAGAACTTTCACTTCTCATTTCCGTCACTCGATTCTATCGTTATCATTTCAATTTGAAGAGAGTAATGCGGATCTACCAGAATATTAAATGTGACCATGATTCAATAGTTGGTTGTTGCATTTTATATTTGTTTTTTTTTAGTACTTTAAGCAACTTAATATTTATTTTTATTATAATTTTGATGAATCTATAATAAAAAAAGATTAATGTCATTTTCTAAAAATATTATTTGTGCAATAATAATTCAAATATGTCAAATATTATAGTCATATCGAAAAACTCTTGAATATCTTAACAATACTACAAATTTTATTTTTAATTGAAAATCATAACTATATAATATATAAATTTATAATTGTATTTTTGTAAATTTACATAAATATTAAACACTTAAAAAAAAAAATAAAAAAAAAATAAATAGGCTTTGGCCTTCCAAAAGTGGAAGCCAAATTTGGCCTTTGTTTTGGAATTAGGCCAAATAAAAAAAGGCTAAAATGGGTTTTGGCCTAAGGTGGGAGTAAAATTTGGCCAAAACCCATTTTTTGGCTTACCATGGGAGATGCTCTAATGGTAATCATCTTACTACCTCCGTCTCAAAATACTCGTCGCTTTACTTTTGACACGTTTTTTAAAAAGCAAAAAACTCTATAAAATATTAATTTTTTTAATAACTTTTTTTCATAATTTTATAGACAATTGTATCAATTATGAAATTATTTTTTTAAATTAATAAAATCATTGATATTTTATATAGTTAAACCGTTCTTAAAAAACGTGTCAAAAGTAAAATGACAAATATTTTGAGACAGATAGAGTACAAGTAAAGCGGGTAAGACTCGATTTGATATGGGGTTGTTATTCGAGTCGAATGAACCGAGTATTGTTTGTTTGTATGGTACGTTTTGGCAAAATGGTAGCGGTTGGAGTAGCTGAAACTGTTGGATTATTTGGGTTAAATATAAGTTAATAAGATAGTATAGTGTTTGATAAGCATAGTTGTTAGGGTAGCGGTTGGAAACTTGTGAATAAAAAACTAAAAGCTCTTAAAAGCTCGAGTTAGTAGTTGTTGAAAAACTTAGATTTTAAAAGCTAATTAAACTAAAGTCTTATATTTATTTCATTTAAGACTATATAATATCAAAATCATAAGCTTCGAAAAGCTACTTGCTTTTGGCAAACGGAACCATATATATTCAGCTCGTTTAGAAACGAATCGAACAAACCGAGCTTGAGTTGAGCCAAAATTTGGACCTGAGTTTAAAAACGTGCTCATACTCAGCTCGTTTAAAAAATGAACGAGCTCGAGTCGATCTTTTTTCGAGCACTAGGCAACCTTATTTGTTTATAACATAGTAATTTAAAGAAGATTTGAAAAACTTCACAAAATTTGAGCTATTCAAGCTTAAATCGTGGTAGTCGAGCTTTGAATCGAGCTCAAAAATGTGTTCGTACTCGACTTATTTAAAAAATAAACAAGTTCGAACCGAACTTTTATGGACTCGAAAATCCGAAAATCGGACTATATCGTTCAAATCTACTAAATCACTCGAAGATCCAAAATTTTATTGTACTTTGTTATCAGTCTGAGATAGGGAAAATCCCGTCATCATAGCACAAGGGCGTTCCGGTCTTTTACCAAGCGGTATCTTAATCAATAAATCCGAACATTCAATACGGCGTTGACCAACATTAATGCAGAAACGGTTTCGTGCATTAAAGCCTCTACCTATTTAAATACGGTAACAGTAACTGTTTCTTTTATTTAATACTCGACTAGTATAAATAAAAGGAGATGGACTGATATTGGA
The DNA here is from genome assembly GCA_037127255.1 of Persicaria tinctoria. Taxonomy (NCBI): domain Eukaryota; kingdom Viridiplantae; phylum Streptophyta; class Magnoliopsida; order Caryophyllales; family Polygonaceae; genus Persicaria; species Persicaria tinctoria. Next base: position 3,784,687 of record JBANSL010000016.1, on the reverse strand, counting down.
GAGGACTGTCTTGAGCGTCGGAGGGTCCTCCGGGGGAGACAAGTCCCGCCCTGACCTCGTTTGTTCTTGTGGAGAGCGGATTGAGATCATCCTCAAAATCGATCTCCTTCAACAGCTACGATGCAGATTTTATGCATCTGTGGGAATTCGATCGAAAAGTGAGAGGTTTGAAATTCCCAATCAATAACACCAGTCAACAAAAACAATGTGAGGTGGAGGATTGGAGCAATGGGGTTCCAATGGAAGGGGTTGGTTGGATTTCACATGGTGAATCATCCGATCACCACCATTATGTGCCCGCTTCCCCGATCCATGTTCCGTGACGACTGATTCCCGCATCACCATGGCGGTAAGGCCCTTTGACGGGCCGTCGAGCCTCCGTCGTGCTTGCCGCAAGAGTCGCCGCCGCCTTAGTGTTCCTTCGGGGGTTTATCGCTGCCTTTGGGGTCGAAGCCGGACGGGAAGATGGTTGAGGCGGCGATATTCGCCTACCACTTGTGGATCTCAGCGCTGGCCGCCCTCAACAGATCGAGTCGTCGCGACCTTTTGATTTAGGAACCGAGAGCGGTAGCCGCTCTTTCCGAACAAAAGCTCTCAGTATCCATATTGCTTGCGCATGACCACGGAGGCCAAGTGCTTCGAAATCAGTAAGGGATGGTATGAATCATTCAATTTTTTCGTATGATTTCGAAACCCAATGATTATTTTTCTCAAGAAATTGATAAATTGTAGTCTGAAACCTGCTCTGAGTTGTTGGCCGAATCGATCGGCTAGCTCGTTGATGTTTGAATAGCTCGATGAAATTGCCTATGTGTGCTTTAACTTATTTCCAAATTATTTCATCATGAATTGCTAGCTAGGGGGCAATTGGTCTTGGACTCTTAAAAGTTTATTGATTGGAGATAGATCATGCTGCTAAGAGTAATTTTGAGTCTTTGATGCCCATGTATGCTAGACTACGTACGTGTCATCAGTCACTTATTTCTGTATTGTTGATTCCTGCATAACTAAAAATTGATTTGATTTAGTCCGTGAGCACATTTGTTTATTGGCGAGAAGAGAAGTTTCTTACGTGCTTCAAGCTTCTGGATTGTTGACGTAGATGTGATTCAATCTTTCCAACCGTGTGACTCGTAGCTTATTTGAGTAAATTTATATATATGAATTGAGGAATGTTTGTGCTAAAATTACAATTTATTATTATGCGTAAACATTGATTTAACTTGGCCGCCTCAACGGATTTTTAGATTGTGATAAAACATTTGTAGTAGCAATACGTGGCTGATTCATAAATGTTCTTGGTTACATCATTTTATTTTATTTTTAAGTTCCTATTCATCAACGGGCATCTATTTGCTCATTGTTCATCGGACTTTCATGGTGCTATTTTGCAAGCATATAAATGGGTTTGAATTGATTCTTACTCTTATTTTTTCGATAGTGCTTTGTTTTCATTTGCTCCGCTTGTGTTTCTTGAATAGACGTTCATCAAGGGAATATGAGCAACAAACATCGATTGCATTCATGCGGAAAACATGAGTACAAGTCTCATAATCGGAGCAAGGTTCAATGCTACAAAGTTCGCTGGGGAAACCAAAATGATTTGAGGCATCAAGAGCTATAAAGAGATAAAAAGCAAGTTAGAGGTTCGGTATTTTACCCAAAGTAGAAAAGTTTATTGAAAGATGAATATACAGATCTTGCAAGCTAGATTTTTAGCTTACTACATCTCCACAAAGGTATATAAACTATGTGCAGGGGCATATAACGTGTTAGGGGCACTGCCCATCACAATACTGATCTTCTAATGACGTAATTGTTTTGAATTATGTAGAAATATTGCAATGTTTTTTACCAGGTCAAACGACTGTAGATGTCATGAAACGACGTCTTCAAAGTTACAACAATTGTTCAAAAAAGTGAAGACTCGCCACTTATGGCCCCGCCACTTATGGCCAAGCAAATGCCAGTTAAGGCAAAAGATTCGCCACTTAAGGCCAACGAAATCGCCACTTACGGCCAATCCGATTCGCCACTTAAGGCCAACGAAATCGCCACTTACGGCCAAAATCTGATTCGCCACTTAAGGCCAACGAAATCGCCACTTACGGCCAATCCGATTCGCCACTTAAGGCCAATGAAATCGCCACTCACGACCAATAGCCAACTACGGGTCAAGCGACTACCACCATCATTCATTCGAAAAACTTCGCCGTGTAATTTTTTCGGCTTCCTTCATCATCGAGACATGAAGAAGAAACCCGATGGGCAATTGAGATAGGGAAAATCCCGTCATCATAACACAAGGGCGTTCCGGTCTTTTACCAAGCGGTATCTTAATCAATAAATCCGAACATTCAATACGGCGTTGACCAACATTAATGCGGAAACGGTTTCGTGCATTAAAGCCTCGACCTATTTAAATACGGTAACAGTAACGGTTTCTTTTATTTAATACTCGACTAGTATAAATAAGAGGAGATGGACTGATATTGGAGAGGACTGACTTGAGCGTCGGAGGGTCCTCCGGGGGAGACAAGCCCCGACCCGACCTCGTTTGTTCTTGTTTTGCAGGTTAGGGTTCGGAAGGAGAGCGGATTGAGATCATCCTCAAGATCGATCTCCTTCAACAGCTACGATGCAGATTTTATGCATCACACAGTCTTATCAAATGTTCGAATTGATCCAACCCAACGAAAACACGAAATCCAAACTAGAATCAACTTAAATCATACTGCATAACTTAAAATAACATGAACTAGTACTCTATTAGTTATTACCAAATACCAACACTACGGCTTTACCTATGTGTCCATATCTCGACCCAAAAAAGTTGCAACATTTTGATAGTTTTTACACAATTTAGATATTATCGGGTTTGATTTGTTCAATTATGACTTTCTGTTATGATGTTAAGGGTGATTTGTCCCATATCAAAAAATACAGGAACTCGAGTCTTGCATAAGTCAATATGTCACTCTTAATATTGTCAATTGGTTTTATGATAGAACTCCGCTGGTCTTGTACTCGGCTTGAGTGCACCTTGGACAGAAGTGTCTTGCTCCGTCGTTCCTGGTCGACATCGAGCGGCGGTGGTAGTATTCCGATGGGAAAACCCCACGAACCCCGCGTGGTAAAATTGGACGGAGCGGACAAAGAACGACGTCGCTAGACGATGGGGACGTCCACGTTTCGTTACTTTAGTGTTCACTGTTCAGACCTACACGCTTATCGTCCGCCCACCGTCAATTAAGCTGCTAATAAACGTTTTATTTATTTATTTCTTTTTCACTAGGAACCTACTCCAACTCTCCAAATTGATTTCAAAGGGTATTATCTATTATTAATATTTGATTTGTTCATTTAAATTTTTATATGTTTAAATCCGACGTAAAAGTTTTTATTTTTGTTATCTATGAAATATAATTAATTTTCTCTAAATGCGCAAGCTAAGAAAGTTATTTTTAAAATAACTCATTTTTAGAAAGGAGGGACCATTTTATTTTATTTTATTTTTATTTTTTGATAAGGAAAGAATTCGGGTGGGCTAGCCCTACCCGGCGGCATCCTGACGGATGAGGTCAAGAAGACCAGAATCATTTGTAACATCGACTCCTCTGGCAGAGTGGCTAAAGTGTGCAACCTTATCCGCCACTCTATTGCCCATACGAGGAACATGGAAGAAAACTACATCTTCCACAGTCGATAACAGAACTTGTGTATCCGAAAGTAGTAGTTCGATCTCCCATGGGCATTTCGATTTCCTATTTAGATGGTCAATGATTATCTTGCTATCACCTTCTATATGTATCTTTTTAATACCGAGTTTCCGAACTTGTTGTATCCCTAATTGAAGGGCTAGGGCCTCTGCTGTCAGGGGTTTTTGTTTGCCCAGTCGAAGGTGTTGAACATAAATTGGGTGGCCGACCCAATCCCTAATTAATGACAACACCCGCAGTGCTTTCACCGTTAGGGAGAGTAGACCCGTCGAAATTCATTTTGAACGTGCCCCGGGGAGGCTTGCGCCAAGCGATGGTTTTTTGTTTTTTGTTCTTTGTGTGAGTGCTCCGCCGAAAAGGGCGAACGTCCTCCTCAAACTCGGACTCAGCAGCAGCTGTTTTATTCCAGTTATCAATATGAGATTGGATCAGTCGCAAGGCTCTATCCTTATACGGTATTGCAGTTTGCTGAAATAGGTTTTGGTTCCTAATATACCACGTTGTCCGGAGGGACCATTTTATGGTTGTGCTTACTCCGTATCATATATTTAGTTTTATATATTGATATATTTTTATGTTACGTGACATAGAATTAATTAGTGATGATCTATACGAATAGAAAAATTATGTCATCTTTATTTGTTTTTTCATGTCATTTTAAGTTTTTATATGATCTGTATGGTATGATAAATAAATAAGAGTGATTATAAAATTTATAGGCAGTGACACCAATTTGTATATTACAAAATATGATGTGTATGGTATGACATAGAAATTAGTGATGATCTATACATATGAATAGAAAAATTATGTCACCTTTATTTGTTTTTTTCATGTCATTTTGTAAGTTTTGATATGATGTGTATGGTATGATAAATAAACAAGAGTGTTTATAAATTTTATAGGCAATGACACCAATTTGTATATTACAAAATAGGGTTAATTGCGCTAAATATCTTAACCTTTATGGATAGTTGCGCTTAATATCCCGACCTTGTAAAATTTCGTGAAATATACTAACCTTTGGTGTTAGTTGCGCTCTCTACCCTAGATAAGTTTATTAAATTTAAAAATTACACAAATGATGGAAAAATTACACAAAATCACCCATATTCAAAAAATATTTTCAATGTACCCTTAATATATTTAAAATAGAAAATAGCAACTTTACTCCTTTAAATAATTAATATAATTATTTAAAATAATTAATTTTAATTATTTTTCTTAATAAAATATGTTATAAAAAATATAAATTTATATATATACCTATCTATAAATGAGGATTTTTACATTTATTCTCTCTCTCTCTCTCTCTGTGTGTGTGTGTGTGTGTGTGTGTGTTTTGGTCCATATTATTTTATACTACCTCCGTCCAAAAATACATGTCCCTTTACTATTCATGCACGTTTTTTAGGAGTTAAAAACTATATAAAATATTAACTTTTTTATTAATTTTTTTTAATAATTATAAACTTATTATCAATAGGTTTATAATTATTAAAAAAATTAATAAAAAAGTTAATATTTTATATAGTTTTTAGCTCCTAAAAATAAGTGCTAAAAAGTAAAAGTACATGTATTTTTGGACGGAGGGAGTATATGCTAAAACTACATAACATCTTATGTGGTATCTTGTGATTGAATCTTAAAAAAAAATTCATATAAATTTCATAGCATTAAAAAAAAGATTCTGTAAAAAAAAGCTAACTATACATAGATGAAATATAATATTTTTTTAAAATAAAATAAAATATTTTTTAAAAAAATAAATATTAAAATATATGATAACTATTTATAATTAATAAAGATATGATAAACATATATTAAAAATAGGCAAAATCGGGTATATACTCATGGAAACTGGATTAATTGGGCATATAATATGGTACTTACATATTAATCTTACGTAAATTAAAGCTATGGCTTTATAAAATATAATTTTAAGGAAAAGAAGATATGATAAGACATAAATTTATTTTTAAGTAATTGATCTTATTTAATTTTTTTAGAGCACGCATTTTGATATGTATAACGTAAATTTCCTTTTTTTATTTTGATTAAAATGGGGGATATTTTTTTTTTTGAAAAATATTGGTGTCTTTGTGTAATTTTCATATTATGTTAGTGATTTTATTAATTTAAGAAACTCATACAGGGTAGAGGGCGCAACTAACAACAAAGTTCAGGATATTTCGCGAAATCTTACAAGGTTAGGATATTAAGCGCAACTATCTACAAAGGTCATGATATTTTGTGCAATTAACCCTACAAAATATGAAATATATTAGCATGTCAAATAATAGTCATTACAAAATATTATTCTATCCGTCTCAAAATATAGACTATTTGACTTTTTGGTATGTTTTCTATTAAGTTAAAAAAAATTAACAAAAAAAAATTGTAGAATTTTTAGCTTTTTACAAAAACGTATTGAGAAATCAAACCACCTATATTTTGAGATAGATTAATTAATAAATGTTCAATGGATTTTCATCGGGTGATTTTGGTAGATAGCCTATTTTGAAGGTTTGATTGGGTACTTAGACCCCAAACTAATTTAATTAGTTTTGGTAGACCCCGTCCAAATAGAGTGTAATGGTCAATGGTCAACTGTTTGACCGCTGACCAGTCAACGGCTGACAATTGACCGGTCAACGTTGACCAAACCATTTGGATTTTTATTTTTATTTTATTTTTTTAAAAAAACATTTTGATGCAATTTTATTTTCACTTTGATGCCGCTTTTTTAATGAAATGGTTTGGTGACACTATTTTAATGCCATTTTTTTTAAACCTTGATGAAATTTTTTGTTTACTGTGATGTCACGTTGACCATTGATGCCATTTTGTTTACTGTAGACTACAAATGACACTTTTTTATGTCAATTTTTTTAATGATATTTTTTTACCGTGATGCCATATTTTTTCAAAGTAATGTTTTGATGACATTTTTTTCTTTAAGGTGATGCAACTTTTTTCAAAGTAGTGTTTTGATGCCATTTTTCTAATGTAATTATTTGATGCCGTTTTTTTAATCAAATCGTTTGATGCCACTTTTTTTAATTTAATCAATTGTATATCAATATATTTTCATCGATTCTATTTTCATCGTTTGATGCCACTTCATTGGTGCAACCATTTGTGACATTTTTCGGACCATAAAATGTTATTACACTTTATTGATGACATATTTCATTGATGATTTTTATTCACTAATGACATATTTTTATATTTTTATACAATTGATGACACAATGGCATAAAATGTGATTAAACTTCATTGATGACATCTTTTATTGATGACTTTTATTAATTGATGAAATTGTGATTATATTTCATTGATCTCAATAATTTGTGATGACATTTTTTTGTTGATGACATTGTTATACAATTACAGCAAAAATATCATTTACATCTTGTTCATGCCAAACACTTCTCTTAGCTAGGATGTTTGTTCTTGATTGCAATAATTAATGTACATCTTGTTCATGCCACACTTCTCTTAGCTACAAATGGTATGCCTCTTTCATTGGAGAGCTCAAAGTCCTTGCACCCTTTACCTTATGTCAGCAATGGGCGTCAATGAGCGTGTTGCTCGGAACAAATGCCACACTAACCTAAAAGGAACAAATCAAATCAAAGTTTAAGATAAATGAATTACCAAAAATGTCAAGATAATCATAACAACATATTAAAAATAGTTGCATCACACACACAAAAATATAATTTATTTGTTCAACCATTCCTAAATCCTCGTTCTTTATTGTCCGAAATGTGCAAGTGAAGAAAAAAAAATGTGAGTACTCCACATACTAGAAAAGAACCGAACGATAGGGAATAAAGACTGAAGAGGAACCTGATGACAATTGATCTGTGACCAAATAACTTCACTAGGTTTACTATTGCAACGCCTGATTAGCTAGGATGCATGATAAACATACTTACAAAATAGCGTCCCTACCCCCACCCTCTAATTTAAAATAGAGGTTTGAACAACTTGATTTGATATTGTAGTAAAGTAGTAACCAAAGATATATAACATTTAAATGAGTTTTCTCACACAAACACAAGCTGTGTAAGTTTGATGCACATGTTGAACATACCAGGATGTGTAGAAGATAATGATATGGCTAAAAGTCCAAGCTTCTCAATAGTCCTCAGGTCATTCAGACGGTGGATTTGTTTATGTTAACCATTCTGATGCCCCAATAAAACGAGTTCACAAGCCTATAGCACAAATGAGCATTAATTTAAAAATCATAAATCACTGAGAATGCATAACAGAGAGGGAAAAAGTAAGGAACAATCAACATATGCAAACAGAGAAAAAATCTAAAGAACCAATAAATGAGGTTTTTTTTTTTTGGTAGCAGGAGCAACAACCAACTTTCTTTAATCATTGTTCACATAGATTCTCCTAAAAGAAAGAAACCACGATATGAAGTCATCCTGTGTAGGATAACCTGGATTTTATTGCCTCACCTTTTATTACTAAATACCGACAAATCAACATTGTACATTAAAAACAATCGTACCCCTTAGCATGTCATTCTTCATCGTCAAGTCGATACTCCCACATGATTTATCACCACTGGATATGCATCCCTGAACCAATTTCTAGCTTTCAATTATGGAATCACATTTAGAGGAACACATACAAAAATTTAAAATTCTGGAATCACATTTAGAGGAACACATACAAATTTATCACCACAGGAAGTGCTACAGCATCACAACCAAAATAATGAATCAAGATTTTCCTCTCAGAGTAGACCGTTGATAAACTTCTGAATGTCAGCTAAACATTCTATTATCTGGAATGAAGTAAGCTTTCCTTCAAGATGGAACCATAATCAGCATATTTGCTCCTCGGCTAAAGAATGAATCAAGACTCCCACCAAACTATCCAATTATCAACTTATTAGTATCCAAGTGTCCAGCTGAAATTTGGAACTGTGGTACGCAGCTTGGAACTCATGGAATATGTTTACAAATTTGCAAGATTAGTCTACTGATTCCAAATTGGGAGAAATGACCATAGGATCAAAGAAATTATGGAACCATTTGATCAGTGAATGCAACATAGATTCTAAGCAGGGATAAGTACTCATCTATGCAAGGAGAATTGATAAGCAAGGCTGTACAATAACCTAATCGTAACATCGTATCCAGGAGCAAGTTTCAATTCAGTGAAAAACATACAAAGGCAATCATCAACTAAAAACCTAAAGTAAAAGAACGAGGGCTAACCTGCCACAAGATAAGTAACACTGTAACAGAAACCAAGAACACCAGCATAGAAGAAAGGAACAACACCATATAGTAGTAATCAACCGTATCCTGATCTGTGAGATAAAACGCACAGGCAGAGAATCGAAATTCTCAATAGAGCTGACGTTGAGAGGCATCGGTTGAAGCCTAAGGTCGTTGCAGAGTTCAATAGACCTGAAACATAAATATAATCTCCAGGTTTTACATGTTCCAAAGCTAATTTCACCATCGCATCCCACATCTCAACAAGAACCCTGCTTAAAATTGAATCAAAAACCTGGAATTGAAATTCGAATTCAATGATATGCTAATTTCTGAAATCTAAAGCGAATGATGAATTTACCTCGACGAACTGTGGGAACTGGAGGGAGTTTTAACGCCCAAATTACCTCGCCTATTATACGCAGCCGAAATCAAAACCCTAATTTAATTAATAGATCTAACCACCATCGATGAGGTCGAGGATCGAACGAAGTCAGGGCAGCGGAGACCGACTAGGAGAACCGAAATCAAAAGGAAAAGAGAGCATACGAAAGCCGAGAGATGGAGGAGGAGATTAGAGAGCCGCCATGGGAGCTGATAGGTCGGTTGACGCGCACATAGGAAGCGGAAGTGAGAGCGAGGGACAGAGAAAGAGAAACGGAGAGTAAGATTGAACAGTAAGGTAAAGGGAGCTAATAAAAATTGAAAATGGTCTAGGGCGACTAAAAAAAACATTTAAGGGGGCTAATAACTCAACTAAATATCTCTAGGGGTCTAATTCACCAAATTTCCTCATTTTCATCTTAAATAGAGAATTAATTTTACAAACTCGATAAAAATAGATCAAATTTACAAAATGGATTTACAAATGAATTCGTTTTGCAAATTGCTCTTCTAAAATTCCACATGAATAAAAATACTTATAATTTGTTTTAAATTTTCCATTTTCATTCTACAAACGTAGGATTTGTCCAACTACAAGGACATGTGAAGATGACTCCGGTGTTCGTAACGGATCCGGATCCGGATCTGGATCTGGTTAAGTAGGCCCATGGTGGGCCTCGATGACACAAGTGGTAATAGAAAAAGATAAACTAAAGTTATGGGTGTGGGCCGTGTGGCCCATGGTTTTTATTATTAAGAGTATTATTTACATGCTTCTTCGACAAAAACAAAATTATGACAATCGAATCGAGTTATAACAAATAAGATTAAATATGAAATAACCACATCGGTGGTCGAGTAGGAAAGAACTTTAAGGCGAGTACCCGAACGTCTCCAATTCGACTATTATATGACCACTCTCTATTTACCAAAATCAGGAGATAAAATATGAAAAATATATACCTAAAATAAAAGTTAGGGTACCAAATAAATCAAAGTAGTACGAGAGATCTAGACTTGTCTGTATTTATTGTTGACTTGTTGTACATGGTTAGTCTATCGGCTTATCTGTCATCTCAATTTATCTAAACTTGTCTAGATAATCGAATTACTTTCATAATATAAACAAAAAAATAAATAGATAGACAATAATAAATTATTGTCTTCTCCGATAAAATTCTGGCTCTGGCAGAAACTATTCGATCCAAATATAGAACAATGAAGTTGGATTCACAAACTTAAATTTCACGGCATGGAGGAAAGATGCTGGAGTGGTGTGTCAGGATATCGGATAAGCTTTCACGGCAACGGACAAGAAACAGATTGAAGCGTTTTTGGGCGGTCATACTCGGAGTTCTTCAAGGGCATTTTGGTCCGATCACATATAATAAAGAGAAAAAGGAAAATTCAATTTCAAAGAACACGGTAGTAGCTTCAAAGCTGAACCGATCCGGCAAGTTGCCGGTAAAAAAGAGCAATAAAGCAACCGGAGTTGGCCCACGTCTATTATTTTATTATCTGCCACGTGTACCCTTATCCCCTTTCCCGCTATATATTACGCCCTCCCTTCACAGTTAATTCCGCAGATCTGCAAAATTAAAAGGAAAAAAAAAACTCTCATCTGATTTCTCTACCTTCAAAAAATGGCGACGAATCTCCTCACCTTCAACGCAATCGGAATCCGCGCTTGCGCCTCCGGTAACGAAAGCCGCACTGCGCGCCGGAGTTCTCCCCCTTCTTCTGCTGCTGGTTCGAATTGGTGGAGTCCGATTTTCGGATGGTCCGCCGATCCTGACTACATCGACTCGAACTCCGGCAAGATCGACGCCAATTCGGACGATTTTGCGGCCAAATCGGAGGCCAAACCTGCCAGATCTAAGTTTAATCCGGGGTGTTTTGACGAGGAGAAGGCGCGGAGGCTTCGGATGATGACTACCGGTACGGAGACTTTCCACGACGTCATGTATCACTCCGCCATCGCCTCCCGCCTCGCCTCCGACTTTTCTCGCCCCTCAGATCGGTGATCGATTCATCTTCCTCGCTGATCTGTGTTTTACTTCCAGATCCATAAATGTTGTTAATGTTGGAGTGTACTTTTGATATCCTTTTTTATTCACCAAAAAGCACTTCTATCATTACTATTATGTACATCCTCCGGTATAGATTAATAAACGTCCTCCATGATTTTAATGGCGGATTTAGTCGATTTCCTATTTGTTTATTTATGTTTTTAATCTGAATATAATTATTTATCGCCATTGATTATGGTAACTTGGTGACGACGCTTAAATTAATGAACAGAATAGGTCAAGCTCAAACCAGCTGAAAAGGGCACTTTTTTTTTAATCTTTCTAGAAGTAATCAGAAAACAAAATAATTTGAGTCGCGTTTGGTATAAGTCCTAATCAAATATCACGACCTATCACAAAATATAAAAAAAAATTACCATGAGAAAGATTTATGTATTATGTATTTTAATGTATTAAAAAGCCTCAATATTTATTTTCCTTGGCTAATTCAGTAATTCCCTAATTTTATTTACTCTTTTTTGATTTTTTTTAATCCTTCAGAAAAGAAGAAATAGTTTTAAGCTATGATACCCCGAAACTCCATTTCATAGCGGTTTTGCATTTTTGAACATGAAGAAACTCCGGGAAAACACCTCATAAACGTTTTTGAGATGTCAAAAACTTTGACCATTTCGTTAACCAAAAAAGTCAAAAACTTTTATCGTTTTCGTTTGGTCAGAAACGTTTCTGACTTGTCAGATGACGTTTCCACTAAATTTATAGTTAAAAAATAAAATAAAAAATCAAACCCTAAATCATACTTCCACTTCCTCCCGTCCGAAACTATCGTTTCCCTATATCCTTGTCGCCTACTTCTTTTCCATTTTCGGTCATCTTTCCTCTCACTTACTCATTGCTCTCTCCATCTAAACTCTCTTCTGGTAAACCCTCACTTGCAGAACTTTCTCTTGATAATCCAGAACTTAAGGAAGAGTTAGCTAAGTAAAGATTGATATTGGATTGATTACCTTTTGTTGTTCTTGATTATGTTGTTATTTTAAAACTAAGTTTCTTTATTTTGTTAGTTTGCAAGACATTTAATATATTTGACATGTCTGTATTGATTTCTGTTAAAGAGTAAGGAGAATGTTTATCACGGTATTGAACATTTCAATTTGTAGTCTTAATGATGCATTCTATGCGTATCACTTGGTTATATGTTTATTGCTCTTATTTAGACCTTTAAATGAACATATAATTCATATTGCCGTTTCCTCGACATTTCCGTTTCCTACAAAATTTGGATTGTCGTTTCTCCGTTTCCGTTTCCTTTCCGGTTTCCGTTTCCGTTTCCGTGTAACATAGCCTTGAAGCATGGCATTCACATTAAAGATATCTACATTTGGATGAGCTGCATCATTCACCATATCCGTTGGTTTTTGTTTTGATTTCGAATAGATGAGCTGCATCATTCACCATATCCGTTGGTTTTTGTTTTGATTTCGAATATGGTTGTGCTTCTAGTCCAAATGGTATGGTCGAATGCTTGTAGGGATTACTTGGATGTATTTGCACCCTAACAAACGCAATCGGAAGTTGAAGAAAACGACGACAAAGGGGGCGGGTTCATCCCCTATAACTCCAAGACGAATCAAATTGCATAAATGTCCAAAAATATCCAAAATCAGTTAGCATGTATATTGGCAACCATCCCTGTTCAAAATACCATCCATTTGCTTGTGTATAATTGATTGGTTGATGACTCTTTCTTATTCCATATAGTGAATTGTCGAAGCACTTCTTCTTGCAAGATGATGATAAATTGTACGGAAAATCAAATCCCAGAAGAATGCAATCCCGAGTTGGAGCTTATGAATCACATTAGCGGTTGAAGAGCCTTCGAGTTGCCTGAGGATTGTCGTACTCGTGGCTTACGTTGAGCAAGTCTAGCTGGTGCTTGTTTTAGACCTACCCTTGTATTACATATTGCGAATTGTATTTTGTTGTCAAATAGTTAGGCTCAATATTATGAAATGTCACAAAGCATCTGTTAGGTGTTGGCTAAAATCAGATTTTGCTCAAGGGTCACCTCAAATGACTGTTAGGTAAAGGTCTTGATAAACCTATGGTAATTGATTCCATTGCGACTTTGGCTAAAAAGGGTTGTCAGCAAAGATTGGAGGGAGTGAAGTGAATACAACAATCTAAGTATAATCTGGGAAGGTTCAATGTATATCGATGAAGCTCTTGATTCTTGAGGACGAGCACAAGTTGGTAGATACATCTTTGCAACCATGATGAATGGAATCAAATGAGGTAGAAAACAACAAAAAAGGGGGAAGGTTCACCCCCCTATGCTTGTTTTCCTACATCCTTCACAAGAAAAACTCATCAAGTTGCAGAAATGTCCAAAAATTACTCAAACTCGGTTGCATTCAGCACTTACACCCATCTCCATTCAATCTACGGTTAATTCACTTCTCACAAGGGGGGTTGCATTAAAAGGAGAGGTGTAGACTCATGGTCCATACGACCCAAGAGACAATTTTGTTCACAGCTTGCACATTACCAGCACAAAGTGGCAAATCCAATCCAATCATTTGACTTTCAAGCTGATAGCATATGATACATAAGAAAGGTTTCAATCTCTAATGCTGAATCTGATTCAGTTCTCCAGGGATTAAGTTAATAAATACTGAAAATTTAGCTGCAAGGTATGAAAAATAGTTGGTAATAACAGATTACTCACACACTTATAACCACGCGAATCAAGCAAAATTTAAAATGCAGAAAAATGTTTAGTGCTGTGAAGAAATAGTCTGTTTGAGCCAAGATTTGACGGCTCTTTCTTATGCCATAATGAAGAATTGAGAAATCACTCATCTTGCAAGAAGATATAAAATTTTGCAAAAAAATGTAGACCGGGAAGAATACCTTCCCTAATTGCTGTGATATCCAAACTGAAGCTATGCTGTTAAAGAGTCTTCAAGAATCTGAATATTGGCGCCTCTGATTCATTGAGGAGTGTTCTACTAATGGCCTGACTTCCTACTTGCTCTCGGCATCATATAGATCCGAACTGATAACCAGTGAAGGAAAACCAACCAAAATGGGAAACTGATATGCAGGAAAAGTTAAATTGTGTTCCCTTTCATCTTTTTGATACCCTTGGCCAATGAACAAGAAGTCTATAATAATATTGGCTCACAGATTCATTCAAACTTCAAGGCTTGCTCAAGCTCAAGCAGAGTCACACACTCTTTCCGAACCATGACAAAAATTAAGGCAGAGTTCCCTTCAGATTACAAGAAAGTGATCTTTCCAGAAGTACAATTCATTCTCAACATCACAAGTGTTTTGGTAGGTAGTTTATGCATAACTCAACTATGAAAACAAACAAAATCTTCAAATCAAAATGCAATTCTCTGCAATGCCATCTAAGATTCATCGATGGGTTCCGCTTCAACATCCAAAGGAAGATAACAACCAACACTCTAGATGCAGAACCCTATTCATTAATCATACAATACTCCCAAAACCAGATAAGACGATGAACTTAAGCTCTAAATCCGACTTCGGCCTTACAAGCCTACTCAATGCATCAAATGGTAAGTGCCTCCAAATTTAACCATGCGTAATAGAACTAAATGCTAATTGCCTAATTATAGTTGCATTCCTACATAATTTCAACTGAACCTATATCCGCTCTATTGCAAACTTTCACTAGAATACATATCTCTGTACAAAATTTCTTAATGAAAACTGAAAAGGAATAATGCACCAAACATGAAGATAAAGTAATAAAGCTTGAAGGATAAACTCATACCAGAAACAAAGGTGAAGTAAGGAGGTGAAACAATGTTAAAGAACGAAAAAGGATACACCAAATAAGCACCATGAGCAAACGCCCCAGCCAACACCACGCCGAACAGCCGATCCCTTAGGACCGGTTTATGCCTAAGCGTGATCCGAACTGAATCAATGAAACAAATCCATAAAACACGATAAACCACAAAATTATCGATAAATTCAGAAGAAAAAAGAGGGGAGAAATTGAACTCACTGAGAGGAAGTACTGGAGCGTAGATAAGCGGGAGCATGAGAAGATATGGAGGTATTCTCTTACGCTTCCTCATAGCAGCTGCACCCTCCCTTTGCATACGATGAAAAAAAGGGACAAAAATCAAAACCTAGAAATCTGAAAATCGGTATCAGAAATCGAATCACTGGAAAATTAAGGAATGGAGGACGCTTACTGGTTCGGGATTCCGGACGACGACGCCATGGGATGAAGATCCGGTACGGAAGAGGATTCGGCAATCGTTCAGAGAGGGCGAAACCTGAATTGAGTTCTCACGATGAACGCCGGGACACGCCGCTGGTTTGCCGCCCCCGGTATTAGCTTTCCCTCCCCGTTGGAAGGATGGTTGGGGTTCAGTGGGCCGGCCCATTTTGAGCTGTTTATTGGGCCTAGCCCATTACCAAAGCAACAGCTAATTATGGAAGTCGTACAGCTATAAAAATGCTAAAAACCACCTGGGTAATGGCCCTGGTAAGAAACACCGCAAATCTCAGCTCGACGTTCAAAATAGAGGGGCACCACGTTCAAAACAACGTGGTAGAATTTTTAATTAACTATATTTTTAATCATTTTCGGCAGAGAGAATTAGTGCACGCCGTTAAGGACGTGATACAGCATTGCTTTGAACTTGGTGATTTGCGATGTATTTAGTTTCCGCGATTGGTAATACAATTAAATATTTGTATAAAGATAAAACAATTGCATGAATGTATTTTAAAATTCAAACAAAACCTGATCTAAGGAGTGAGGAGTTTGCAAACAAATGATATTCGACACATCCAAATCAGAATTTTATTTATAAAATATATATTATACATTATATAAACTCGCTTATTGCAATTTGGATATCGCGTCAAACAAAACCTAATAATTTTGCAAGTGATTGCACATTGTATCAAATAAAACCTAATTGATTTATAAACAGTTTTAATTTGATAAACGTTATTCGTGTTGAGGAGGTGAGTAAGCGCAATATGGGGGTGCCTAGAGGCATATCTTCTTTTTTTCCCTAACATTTTATAGTTTCTGTTCGATATTCCTTACTCCCCTTCTTGCATTGTCATAAGTATTCATGTCCTTACTACTTTGTGTGTTTTCGGTTGTCATGTTTGCATGTTTTGCATATTTTATGACACTTTTTGAGTTATTCAAAAATACTCTCTCGACTTAGAAAGAAAAAATCTTAAATCCTACTTTGATCAGGATAGACATATATTGTTGACGCACCAGGAATAAAAAATAAATATGGGACTGTAAATTATCATTTCTTAATGGTAGTTTCATTTCGCTATTTCTTTAATTACGAAATATTTATTTAGTTCCGGTCTAGATTTTTTTTTAATTGATTTGATGTTGTTGTTAATTGATAGAGTTATACGTATAGGACCATCATCCGTAACCAAATCCGTATTAGGATATACGTAGTATCAAACAATATACCTCCAAGATTTGATGATTGTTTCATGCAAATTACATTTGATGGCCCAATGTCCTTTTTCTTTAAATTCCCGCCCAATGAAATAAATAAATAAATAAAAACCCACCCGAGTGGCCAAAATTTAACGAAAATAAAGTATGAAGCGATTTCCTGTAAATTTTAACATTTAAAGAGTTGAGTGGTAAAAAAGAAAAATTAGGGTTGTTGAATTCTAGAAGTTCGTTCGCCTGGTTGAGATAGAGCGAGCGACCGAGAGAGAGAGAAAGCTCCATCTTTCTGGGAATTCATAGCAGGTTTGAAGAAATCTCCACTCTTCCTCCTCTGTATTTGGTTTCGATCTCTTATCTGCAATTCATTAGCTCATCTAAGAAATTTTGGATTTCATTTTCATTTGCGTTGCATCCTATTTCGTTTCCCCCTCTCCGCCTACGATTTCTGGAAGATTCCAGCGGAGTGAGCTGAAATTCTTCGCCGAATTTCAGCACTTGGATCTGTTGTAGTTGAAATTGATTATCATCGCTGCGATATTCTTACAATGATTGATAAGGTTTATGGATGCAGCTATTTCGCCCCTTTTAATTAATCCGTTTTGCAGGTGGTTGACTCTTACTTATCGTTGTCGAGTTCTACGAGGTGGTTGCTTTTGTTTTTAGCAAGGGCAAGATATTATGAGTCTCGGCGGATCTTCACTTGCTTCTGGTTAGTTTTCTGATAAATTGTTCATTTCCATTACTTGCATTCCAACCCAATGTAGGATGTATTATCGCTGATTTGTTTGATTGAGGTTGTTTTGGTCTATATCGTGAAGGTTTTTATCACACACACCCCCAAAAAAATAGAAGAACAAAAAAACTTATTGGACTTAGGAAGAAATCTATGGAGGAAAATACAATACATCATTTCATTTTGCACTTGTACCGAGTTATTGTTGGAACTAGGTCCGAAGAGGAGAGGGAAATGAACAATGTTTATAATTCAAACAGTTTGTGTCTTGAAATTCTTTTGTTTCAATTTCATGGTTTGAAGCACTGTTTTCAGGTGCTAGAAGGGCTATGGACTTTGGGCCGACACATGTTGTTAGGCCTAAAGGTAAACACCAAGCTACTATAGTGTGGCTGCATGGCCTCGGTGACACTGGGGGAAGGTAAAATTTGCGTATCTGATCAGCTGGGAATTCTTCTTTTTGTATAAATTGGCACTTTGTTTCTTCGGGTTATGTCTGAGACAGATTAATGACTTAATTTTTACAGAATTCGTCTTTTTCATTTACTTCAAATGTTAGAGATGATAAGTATTAGCTAACAATGTTTTCTTCATCTGCCAGTTGGTCCCAGCTATTGGAGACTCTTCCACTTCCAAATGTGAGGAATAAGAAACTTAACATTCTGTGATTAGGTTCATTTATTTTCACATCACTTGGTGAATAAACAATGATATGCTAAAATCTTGCTGGTGCAGATCAAATGGATATGCCCAACTGCTCCATCTCGACCCATAAGTTTGTTTGGTGGATTTCCTTCTACTGCTTGTGAGTATAACTCTCTATTAATTTTGAATATGCCGAACTGCTCTATGGTTTCTGTTATTAGCCGCTTAACTGTTTCTTTTCACTTCTTTGTACTTTACCAGGGTTTGATGTAGCAGACCTTACTGAAGAGGGTCCCGATGATGTGGACGGTTTGGATGCCACTGCTGCACATGTTGCAAATTTGTTGTCTAATGAGCCAACTGACAGTATATCTATATCCATCTTTCTCCTACACTAGAAAATTTCTGCATTCAGCTGACAGTATATCCATGTTGCAAATTTGTTGTCTAACAAGCTACTGGGTTTCATCACAACTTCAGTGATGTTTTGAGAATGGAGAAATATGTAATTATTAATTGTTAGATATGAAGTTTACTGTGTTTTTACAAAACCCAAAGATAGTAAGAATTCACAAAACAAGCAATAGTAAAAACTGATCAAGAAGTAAGGAGAAATAATATGATTGCAGTACCTGATACTGAGCTGGGTGCTGGCATTGGATAAATGAAAAGAGTATTTAAGAACATGAAAACTGTCTCCTGGCCCTTAAATGGACGGATAGAGAAGACTGTATTAGCAGTTTAGTTCCATGTCCCCATCTTCTCACAGTTATGCCACTCATATTTCATTCTGTTGCTGTCCATATCTATTTTCCAATCTTATTAGTGTCTTACTTGCTTTCTCATATGAGGTACTTCTCTATTGCGCAGTCAAACTCGGTGTGGGGGGCTTTAGTATGGGAGCAGCAACTTCTCTTTACTCTGGCACTTGCTTTGTATCAGGAAAATATGGGAATGGAAATCCGTACCCTGTCAATTTAAGTGCAGTTGTTGGGCTAAGTGGCTGGCTTCCTTGTGCAAAGTATATTTATTGTTCAGAGTACTTTCATGAAAAATTTCATCCCCTAACATGTTTGTTTGATGACTCCAACTTATTTCTCATTTGTAATGTTTCCAGGAGCTTGAAGGAAAAGGTAGCTAACGATGAGGCTGCAAGCCGTGCCTCATCTTTGCCGATTTTACTTTGTCATGGGATTGGTGAGAATCTCAAACCATATTTGTACCATTTGCAGTTACCCTTACTCTCAGGTTTTAGAATCTTGATGATATAAAATGTTAAGAAAGTAGAAAGGAGAAATCCTGATTTAGATGTGTCCACACACTGATGGAGGGTAGAATGCACATACAGAATTCACTCACAAACTTAGGAGAGACCTGGACAAACCAGAGGGCAATTTTAACTAGGCCACTTAGAGAGGCAAACATACTCTCTGGTTGGCCAAGAAGGCACACACATTAACAATGATAGTCGGCAGAGGGCTTGAAAAAGAAGGCTTATCCAGTTATCCCTAGATTATATTAGAGCTATATGTCAGTTACTAACTAATTCCATCATAGCCTCTAAATTCTAGTGTCTTCCTAATCATGGTCTTGACCCTCTAGAAAGTCTTCCCATTTACAGAATATCCACCCTCATGTTCGTTATTATGTATGTGGGGTTGGCTTGAAACCATCAATAAGAACGCTTTTGACTTTCTCTCTTACACATCAAGTTTCAAGTTGTATCTTTTATACATATGCAGTTGATGATGTTGTCAAGTACAAGTTTGGTGAGCTTTCCTCACAGAGATTAAGCGCAACTGGTTTCCGAGATGTGACCTTCAAATCATACAATGGGTATGTAATGTAGTACACATCATCATAGTAGAGAGTAAAAATTGCATTTTTTAATCCAACTTAGCATAGACTAAAGTGTTTTTTCTGCTTAACTTGCAGGCTCGGACACCACACCATTCCTCAAGAGATAAACGATATTACCAGCTGGTTTACTTCAAAACTGAACCTTGAGGGCTAAAATCTGTCCGACAACAACCTCATGATCACAGAATTGGCAAAAGAATCCCTGTGGTTAGTATCATTAATTGCTGTTTAGGCCGGATTTGTGATGAACACATTGGTTTATTTCTATCTGGATGTGATTTGTTGGCTTGATTGTCCTCATTTTAGATGTGTTTGACACGTTTATGTTTCTGAATTGTGAAATTAGGCGCCAGTTGATGACGCTCCATTAATCCATTATTGTTGACTTAAGGAAAATATTTTGGGGCTTGTGACGTTCTGCTTAATCCTTCATAAGAAAGATACCTATTTTCTGAACTATTTGGTGTCATTTTATTAGGATATGCTTTGATTCTGCATTATTGTTAAATGGGGTCTCTCTGTGCACCCCAGAAAAAGGCGTTAAACGCACCAATGCTGGGCACATCCGATGACTTGTCCAGGAAAGCAGGCTTTGCCTTCTGTGCGCAAGCTTGCGGGTGTGCCTAATGCCTATTGTCCGCAGAGAGATTTTCGCAAAGGTAAATTACAGTGGCCTTGTAACCCTTGTTAGATCTGCTTTCTGTATTGAAATATAAAGCTTTCCCATATAAATCACAAACTGAATGTTCCAATTTGGAACAAACAGACATTTTCCAATGGTACCAAAACACCGCCCATCTGTACAACCTTTCACCCTTCTTGATCTAAACTTGCAGTTCCAAACAAAACTAAAGTGGCATTTCATTACCACACCAATGTTGTTTGTACAAAAAACTTGTAATCTATGGAAACCAACCCAGGCCGAGGAGGCCATGTTGACGATCACCGTCCCCTTTCAGCCTCCCTAATATAAGCGACCTCCTCTTTCATTGATGATGAAACCGGGAGAATCGGCTTACCGTCTTTCATTGATGGGGAAACTGGAACAACCAGCTTACTGTCTTTCATTGACGGCGAAGCTGGAATAACCAGCTTACCTTCTTTCATCGACGGTGAAGCTGGAATCTTACCTTGTTCACCAGCTTCATCATTTTCGGCGTATTCAAGTGTATTATCTTCTCCGAAACGTACAGACCCATCTTCTGCATAACAGTAAGTGAAATGTGAAATCTCTGCCTTTAAAATCACAATCTAGTTCTGTCAAGTACTCAACTTACCCACACAGTCATGGTACTCGGTGTTCGACGGTGTAATGGTGGTCACCTGAAGGCTATCTGGGAGCAGGCAACTGCAAGCAGCCCCTGGAAAATCGGTGAAGATGGTGCTTCCTGTTAGCTTGGAAGGTAACAAAACAAGAGGAAAGAGGGAGAACACGACGAAAAGATTACCAGCACGAGCAAGACGATTCACCCATTTGGGTATGTTCTTTCCTGTCAATCTGGAGGCAATGTCATCACTGAAATGGTTGCAGTTTTTGGTGATGAGATGGTAGGTGTCTCCGTGATACTCGGAGGCTACGTTCTCGATGAAGTCTCGGAATTCTGTCTGGCGAATGTTGATGCAACCCAGAGAGATAGAGCTCCTATATATGAACCCTGGACAGGTCTTTGGCTCTACCTCAAACACGCCGCTCACCGGGAAATCATGAGCTCCGAATCCATACTCCATGCCATGAACTATTCATATAAGGATCCAATACAGAAATGATTCATACATTTTGATCAATGAAATGTGTGTTGTGACGAAATCAAACCCAGAGATTGAATGAATAGAAAATGTCAATTGAATCAAGATCACAGCAATATACCTTCAATGCCGGAATGAAAAATGCCGAAACCGAACCAGTAGGTGTAATGGTTCATAGGGGTGAGATCATAGATATTCAACACGACCTGGGTTTCATCCTTTGGATTCGATTCCGATTTCGTTTTTGAAGATTTCCCTCCCCCTCCACCCATCCGAATCCTCCCTTCCAATGACCTTTGAATCAAGGAAGAAGAAAGAAGAAGATGGGGGGATGAGTCCAATCCCTATCAATTTCCCTTTCAAGAGAGGGGAGGGAGTTAACGAACTTGATTTTGTTGTTGTTGTTCCTCTTCAAAAGCCAGAAAATCTTTTCACCTGAAGAGAGAAAAAGAGAGATTTTTTTTTGGGTGGGTTTTCAGGAGGTGTTTAATTTAGCAATTATTTGGGAAATTTGGATTTTAATACGTTGCAAGATCCAGCCTAGAGTTAACTATATCCAGCAAATGACGGTAAAAAAAGGGGGTAAATTGGAAAAAAAAAAAAGAGTATATAAATTTTAGATTACAATTTACAACAAAGAATATACGAGGTAAAAACTTGGTTAATGAGAAATGACTGGTCGTTCGGATCAGGTTTGGGTCCCTTGAGCTTGTCAAATGGGTTCGGGTTTTGGGTCAACTTAGGTCAAATTTGGGTTTGCCGATTTTTGCATTTTACAATTGTATCGAATTCCTGATTTACGAACTCAAGTCAGATCAGGGTGAGAATTTGGTTCATGAGAAACGACTTGACTAGTATAGGCTCATTCATGTACGTAAGTACGTTCTTGTTGGTGGTCCGGTGACTTTCGTTGGTTTTGAAGGCACACGTCCACCACCAGTCCGTTGATGCCCCACACTAAGGGGTGTTTGCTATTCAAGTTTATGGGAACCCACCTCGCGTAACAATTCGCCATACTGATAAGAAACAACAAGAATTGACAAGAAATTCATATGCTTTACAACAACAATAACAAGCCCAGTACATCTCACTCAGAGCAGAGCCCGGTGAGTCTTGTTGTACGCTCCCTTTCCCCGAATGCAAGCAAATCACCCAAGTTCAAAAAAAAAATCTAGGAAAGAAGAATTTGGAGAAACGGGCTTATGCGCAGATACTAAAAGGATACGTTCCTCTGGCCCTCCCTTTTGCTGTCTAACCCTCGTCGACCTTTGATAAGCAATGGAATAAAAAAACCTATAAAACTTATATAGACTCACTTTATCCCCTTGTTGAGCCTATATGATGCGAAATGGACTATAACATTGAATTGCACCACAAAATATATCAATTCGTCATTGTTGATAAGGGTGATAAGTGTCTCACATAAAAAACATGATGAAATTAGTTTAGAATATAAACCGATGAACTATTGTGCTATTTTTTATATTGTCAATTGATTTTATAATGAAATTCGATAGATATATGTGTTCAACTTGAGGTAGTTCCTAATGCAGCTGTAAGAACGTGTGGACCCTCTTGTTATATATATTGACCCAATAAAGTTTATGGGGAAATTCCTACTATACTTATACTCTTTTTAAATCCTTATAATCTTCCATCAAATATACAATTTGTTATGGTTATGTATGAAATGATTGGCAAGATAAGTTTCGTGTTAGAATCATTGTGCATTATTACGATTTATATTGTACGATATTGCCATATGATATGAAATGCAATGTATTACGGAGTATAACATAATATAATTTTTTTTGCACAATTATCCAAACAATGAAACAACCCCTGAGGTTGTTAGCCCTTATTCCGACATGTTTTGGGATCGATTTAGAAAACTAAAACAAGAACAATTTGTAGTCTAATCACCAGAGCAATAGAATTTCCCCAACTTACACGACTAAATTTAAATAATATTTTAAACTCAAAATATATTTGACAACTAGGGTTTTTTTTTAATGACGTAGAGGTTTCGAGGTTATCGACTAATCTTCCACGGACCGAGCACTAGCATGCAAATCACTTGAGTCGGGTAAACCAACCGACAAGCCGCAAGACAGGCTCCCTCATACCAAGGTAAACCAAGACATGAGTACCAATTATAACACAAATTGCTCCTACTAGGATTTGAACTCTTGACTTCATGGTAGTGAGGCACAAGGAAGCACCTCACTCTTACCATCAGGGCGAGATATCATTGGTTATATTTGGCAACTAGTTTTTTGGAGGCTCTGATGACGATAACAGACCATTTGATTATATTTTATTTATTTATTTTCATCTTTTTTTTTTTTTTTTTTTTTGATAGGATTTATTTTCATCTTTGTAGAATGGATGAGAACAAGTACTATTTGATAAGACTCCACTTGCAAATGTCGACGATGTACATATACTATCTTAGCTTCTTGTGTACAGGGGTGAAGCTGAGGTGTTTGGGGTGCTCGAGCACCCTAGTCGGAAAAAAAAATAATTTTTTTTATATATTTAGTATTTTTAAGGTAATATAAGTATATAATGCATTTAAATGATATTTGAAACATGATTGTTATCTAGCTCAAGTGGAAAAGGAATGAAGAAAGGAGAATTCAATGGTTAGGGTTCAAATCTCAACATCTTCACTTTTCATTAAAAATGTCATATTTAATTTTATTTAAACTATACATTTAACATTTTCTTTTAATATTTTTTAAAAAGTAGTTCCTTGTGATTTTTTTTTTCTATATTTTTTTGTTTCTCTTCTATTTTTTTGGTTGCTCGATCTCAAATATTTAAATACAAAAAAAAACATTAAAAATCACAATTGTAGTGCTTTTTTGATATATTTTTTAAAAATATTCTTAATGAGTATACACCAGACTGCCACTGCATGTGTATGAATTAATTAGTTTCACCGCTCAAAATCCAAGTAAAGAACTTGATTGAAAATTAGACATGCAGTGACGAATCTAGAAATTTGTTTAGTGGCTGAACTTATTGGGTTTTTTTTATGTATATAATATACTGAATTTTTTTTTAATTTAAATAGTCATTTTCAATTGAAAAAAATTAAGAGAAATAAAAATTATAAAAATAGAGTAAAAAAACACATCACTTCATAATTTAAATGCTCACTCCTTTTTTTTTGAATTTAGGAAATGAATTCGATTATCTAGACACGCCTAAAGATCGAATCAAGAGATCGGACAAGCATATAGATATATAAAGTTGGACTCAATAGAAAACAAAAAAGCCAAAACAAACAGGCCAAATATGAAAGAATGAAAGCAAAAACTGTTAGAAGATTAAGTGATTCAAAATTAGGTTAATTAATTTAAGTTAGAATTGGTGTGTGCCGTGAGTTTCCTTGATCATCAGTTAGAGGAATTTAGGGTTTGTTAGTTATTTAATTAGTGGGCCTAAATTAGTGGGTTAATGGGTTAGAACCACAAGTAGTGGACGTTTAGTTTTAGGGTTATAAATTGTAATCTTTTTTATCAGATTAATTGAATTGAGAAGGATTCAGAGAAAACGTTATGACTCCTCTCTTCCGACAAAAACAAAAAGCAGAAACCCTCAAACCATGAAAACTTCAGCTACACGATACTGGAGTCCGTTTAGGACTCGGGATCGGGGGTCGTGTGTACACGTGTGTTATATACTATGACTTTTTTGTTTGTATAATCAATGTGAGACTCTTTGTCTCCTCACATTCTCAACACGCCCCCGCAAGTGCAACTAGGGTCGTCTTTCGCCTCTAGTTGACACTTGGACAACGGGTCTAGCATCTCATTCTCTTTTTAGCTAGCCCAGGATCGAGAGTCGGGCCGTTTGGCTTTTCCGCTCTGATGCCATACTGGAGTCCGTTTAGGACTCGGGATCGGGGGTCGTGTGTACACGTGTGCGCCCTTGCGCTAATAGCCTAGCACATAAGCCGAGCGGAGTTCCATCCTAAAACCAATTGGCAACAGGAGGAATAACCCACTAGCTTATATACTATGACTTCTTTGTTTGTATAATCAATGTGGGACTCTTTGTCTCCTCACATTCTCAACACACGAACCCTTAAACCGCCTCTATGACTATACACATGCATGCAAATAATTAAGGGGACAAAAAACATTCAAAATGGTGATGATTAAATTGGATTTATGAATGTATCATGGTTTGTCGTGTTCCCAACCAACTAGGCATTGGTGTGGTCAGGTTGCATTTTCACATCGACCCCTAAACCCTCTTTAGGCGACGAACCACACCCATGATATCCCATCCATCCCTCCTATCTTGTTCACTCATCAATATCAATTCCATTCATAATCTTCGTTTCGTTTGGCTTAAACAAGAAAACTTTATTTGCAATCTTTAGCTTAATTATACCATAAGGCATGTCTTCATGTTTATATAAAATCAATTGGTAGGGTAAATTTTTCTGCGGCACAATCACATTACGAATACTTTAGATTCAATTATCTATATCTATATATCTATATAAACGCTTAAAATAAAAGAATTTTTATGATGAACCACCTTCGTTTAATTTAGGAAGTTCATCCAATTAGTTTTTTTATTCATTCAAATATCCAATTATCTTTAACTAAAGCAATGACTCAAAAAGTTAAAAAACCCTCTTAAATACAATTATATTCATTCATTATTATTGTAATATTGTATATGAATAAAAATATTTTTTTTGTGATTAATTAGAAAAGAAATTGATTAATCACTAAGAAATATCATATATTTGAAAACCATTGAATTACGAATTAATAAACTAAAAATTGAAGGAGACTCACCGATTATTATTAATCATCTTAAGATAGCTCATCTTGTGCATGGGAAATAGGGCTCATCATGGCAGATATTCAACTGTTATGGGTGAGAGAAACATCATTCTCTCACGTGCTCTGTATTGATAGCGGTTCACAGGGTTATCGTCACTCTGCCAAGATCGAATAAAAAATAAAAATATATATATTATATTTGAATGGGACACTATTATGTATAGAGTTATAGATAATATGAATATTAATATATAATATACCCTTAGTTGTAATGGGAGATTGGGATCATCCAATCAATAATCAAATCCAATTACCCATTTCTCTCTAAACTCTTACTCTCTCTTAACTTTCTCTTTCCCTAAACTTCATCTTCTTCCTTATCCGTAATCTCTCTAATCTTAATCTTTCTCTCTAATCTCCCTTCTTTCCCTATCAATCATGTTTGGAACATGACAGACACCTATAAGATTACAGGTGATCTCGATTACTGCATCACATTTTCCCTTACTCGACCATGGAGAGCTAAGCTTGCCATTTCATAGTGTCTATCAATTATGAGGGGAAAAATGAATCTATAATTTTTATTTTTTGTAGATATATTTATTGATAAATTTCTATCCACCGTCATCGATATATATAACTAAAATTAGAATTGATATAGATAAATTAAAAAAATCACCCGATAACATGAAATTTAATGTCTGCACCCTCCCTATGTAGCGGCCTTTAATTCATACGCATGTACGTACATCACCGATCGACCGTTACATTTGAATTATTTTTTGATTTATATGGTAACTTGCAAAATAAATAAATAGAATAATTGAAAGATAAAATGATTTTATATTATAGATAAAAAGCTCTAACATACTTGCGAATAAAATGAAAGAGATTTTAAAATGTAGATTTTGTTAATTTGGTGCATTCGAAACTGAAAATTAAAATAGTAACTAAAAGAGAAAATACCGTTATTATTGATCAATGGTTAATGTTATGTATGGTTATAATTCACAATTTTGCAGATCATATTACATATAAGTACTTCCAATAATTATTAGAGTTAACATTAACCTACTTTAAACGTCCATATAACACATATTTGATGTAAACGTAAGGGAAGTGATGGGGATAAGAGTAGTGCAGAGATTGGTAGGAATGCAGGCTGAAAATGCAACAAAAAGTGAATAAATAGGAGGTGATGCTTTGAGCTTGTTTAAAGGCCTGAATTGAGTTGAAAGATTTGAAACAATATTTTTGGATTCCTCTTTATTTTCCCACTTGTTTTTTGTGTGCATTTTAATCCACATGATTATATATATAAATAAATTTTTATTCAAAAAATTTTTGTTCTCAAAAAAAAAAATTATTCAAAATATAAAATTATTAGATTAATAATTGTAAAGTATGCATCTCAGCATCTCAGATCATCTCTATATCTCGATTGAAAATCTAAGATACATCTTTATTGCATATCGATGTGAAGGGAAAAAGAATCTCACATTGAACAATGATAAATTTTACTCCCTTCGATTTTTAATATAAGACGTTTGATTTTTGTACAAGTAGTTTAAGGAGCTAAAAACTATATGAAATATAAATTTTTTAAATTAAATTTTTTTACATTATAATACTTATTATTAATAAGTATTATAAAAAAATTATATTTTATATAATTTTTAGCTCATTAAACTACATTTATAAAAGTCAAATGCCTTATATTTCCAATCGGAGGAAGTATTATATAGGTTTGGTGAGCTACTTAATTTTTCTATTTTCAATTAGGTATATATAGATGTGTATGTATATATTTCATTCTAAATTAAATGCATTCATTTTTAGTTACAGCTAGTGTATATGACAATCAGTACAGGATGAAGAAATGGGAAAAGGAGACAAGAGATGGACAAGGTTAAGGGGCAAAAGCTATAGTTTTGTCACTTCATATATATGTTTTTCCCCACCATATATATCACTCCTATAGTCCTATGTATAACTTCTAACTACCATTCTTTGCATTTGCTGTGGTTCCCCATGTTCCCATTATTTACCCTTTAAAGGTAAAAACTTTGAACTTTGAAGTGACTGTGCCATCTCAACTTCAAAAAGGCCGGGTAAGATTTTATGAGGTAATTTTTTCATGCATTAATTGGTAACATATAGCTAGTTTTGTCATTTATAAAATTAACTTGATTAAGGTGATTGGTAACAATTTTTTTTTTCGCTTTACATTTAAATCAAATATTGTATTAACCCATTTAAGAGATTGATCATCTCGATCATTTACAGGTAAAAAGTTTATTCTTATCTATGGATTGATATACATACATCCCTAGCAAACTTATGCGAGATTGTATTATATGTGTGTGTATATAGGCAAGTGATTGTTAGGATCCAAGGTTGGATAGAGAAAGTTATGACTTTCTATTGTAAATTGAGAAAAGGAGGAAGATTGAGACAGGAGAGATAGAGGAAAGGGAAGAAAGAGAGGGGAGGAGATTGATATTTCATCTAGCTATAATTTCGTCTAATACATTAATTCATAGATATTTATTTATATATAAATATATATATTAAAATACCCAATTCTTAAAATTAATTACACTTATAATCTCTAATATTCTTATAGAAAGAGTGATTTTAGATGATGTCGAATTAAAAAAAATGGGTCACATATAATTAAATGTCTATAATAATTTGCATGAGGCC
Organism: Persicaria tinctoria; assembly: GCA_037127255.1. NCBI lineage: Eukaryota > Viridiplantae > Streptophyta > Magnoliopsida > Caryophyllales > Polygonaceae > Persicaria > Persicaria tinctoria. The sequence goes on along the minus strand of JBANSL010000016.1, from coordinate 3,755,313 downwards.
ATGAGGGGTATGCCGTATGACCACTTTAAGGTGGGAGGAGATCGATCTATCCCATGCATAAACCTATACGTAATTATTGGATTATCAATATAGCAAAATATTGATAAACACTTGTGTCACAACAACTAGCTACCATAGAAAACATATGCATATAAAATATAATATAGTTTAAATTTATATATTTGTAACTTTTCATTGGAAGGTGGAGAGTGACATTAAAGGGTTGGTCCAAAAATCAAAATGCTTTCCAGTGATTCAAGACAAATTTCCTGCTATGAGTCCAATAGACAAAATAAACTTTAATTAAAAATAAAAAGGGGGAGAGGAAGTGATTTTATTTGTCCAAAAAAATAAAGGCAAAGTCACAAAGTATGTAGGGAAAGAGGAACACGCACAAAAAGGCACAAGTTGTTGAATACAAATTCTTTTGAGGAGGTAATGTAATTGAAAGAGATGGTGCATTTCAATGGGCCATTTGGGTGCTTCATGTGCTCCCTGCCAAGCTTTGTATACATATATATATATATTTTCTCCTTAACAACGACAACAATAACAACCCAGTAAATCCCGTAATAAGGCGGAATCTGAGGAGTCAGGATATACGCACTCTTACCCCAATCAAGTCAGGAGAGTGTTTCCGATAGACCCAGAAAAATAAGACACAGAAACTAAGCAGTAGCTAAGCTAGCAGCCAAAGAGAGGCAAAGGAGACAGGACAAAAGCGAAAACGTAAGTAGAAGAAGAAGAAGAAGGCAGACAAAAAGCATAGGCAGCATGGCTAAACACCCTAGCCCATCACTCTACACATCACCGACCCGAATGACCCTCCTCCACTGGTCCCTATCTGAAGTCATATCTTCCGAGAGGCTCAGCCGATCGAGATCCTGACGAATGACCTCTATCCATTTCTTCTTCGGTCTACCTCTTTCCCTTCGGATAGCTCCAAGCTCTAAGCTCTCACACCTTCGAACCGGAGCCGAAGATGGTCTTTTACGAATGTGTCCAAACCAGAGCAATCTGTACTCCCGCAATTTATCCTCTAAACTTGTAACGCCAACCTTACGTCTGATGTCGACATTTCTTATTCTGTCAAGCCTCGTATGCCCACACATCTAGCGCAACATTCTCATCTCGACCACTAATAACTTTTGCTCTTGAGCTATTGTAATAGGCCAGCACTCATTACCGGGCTTGCTATCCGCACGACGCTATCTCGTCAAATGCACCGACATCGACTCCTAGATCGAGCTAGGTCAGCAATGGGCAGTTGTGGTGTTGTGTTGTACTTGCTCGGGTGCATGAAGTGTTGTCGACACCGACAAGAGGTGTAGGCAATAAGCAGTTGTGCTCAGTGTTATGTTGTGTTGTGCTCGGGTGTGAGTAGTGTCTTTCACTTCGGAAGTCAGAGTCAGTTGTACGATTGTACATTTGGCGATAAATTGGTCGTACCAATAACACCGATTTCATATTTCCACAAATATTTTAACTAAAATAGTATGGAATATAGCATCACCATCAATATAGACTAACTTGAATTGTGAGTTGTGGTTGTGATTGATTAAGTTCTAGTTGTACATTGTCATATATATATCAACATTGTATACATTGAACGCACCCTTAATTGCCCTATATGTTATCTTACAAGTTGGCCACTATTTCCCTCCCACTTCCAAAATCAAATGCAACTATATACTTGGTCTTTTCTTCCAAATGCATGAACATATCAAACCCTAATTTTATTACCCTCCCTTTTTTTGATGTAAACATAATGCTATTTATTCATAAACCGTAAGATCATCGAAAACAATATATGTATATAACAACACTTTTGTACATCCTATCTTTTAAGAAATAAATCAATTAATTGGTCTTTTTCTATTCTATATAGTACTCTCTCCAGGACGGAGCCAGAATTTTTTTAGCGGGGGGCACGATTATATTTAAGTGTCGCTCTAGATTAAAGGAGCATAACGATCTCTATGTAATATGATAATCATAAATGATGTTATTTTAAAATAACATGATCACTTCGATTTATGATAAAACTATGTTATTTTTTCTCCATTTGGAAAAATAAAGAAGTATAAATAAATAAATAAATGAAATAGTCGAAGAAAAGAAAACTAACAAAATAAGGATACATAACGCAATAAATAAACATGGAATTAATATTTAACTTGTTGTATTCTTAACATGCATGTAATAGTGTATAACTAGATATAAAAAAAAATCAAACTAGCATAACTTCTTATCAAATTATCAAAATAAGTAATATAGCCTATGGTTTCGAAGCTCTCGGGATGATTTCTAATAAAATTAAAATGGATAATACACTTATAATTTTCAAACATTCATAACTTTTTACTCAAATGTCGGATTAAGGCGTATTATATATCAAAGTGAAGCTAGCGACGAGAAGAATACACCTAGGTAATTTTTCGGATGAGGGGAGGGGAACGTGCTCCCCCATGCCCCCCTTGGCTCCGTCTCTGACTCTCTCCATTCCACAATGGTTGTCTTTAACTATTCATGCACACTTTCTTAAGAAGTTAAAAACTATATAAAATATCAACATTTTATTAAATATTTTTAAATAATATCATACATATTACTAATAAGTATAGAATTATTTTAAAAAATTAATTAAAAAATAAATGTTTTATATAAATTTTAGCTCCTTAAAAAGCGTGCATAAATAGTCTAAATACAACCATTGTGGGACGGAGAGAGTATATACTAATGATATATAGGATAATTAAAATTTGAAATTAAATAAATACATATAAAAAAAACTGAATCGATTAAAACCATGAAGAGGTTGAATTGATGTATTGGATACATTGAGAGGTAGATGAGGAGTTCGGGCACCCACATACATGCTCACTGCCCGTCTGACTCATGCTCCGAGATCGGAGTTGGAGTTAAATTTTACTGGAGAGCTAGAGAGGAGCCAACTTTAGACTCCTTGGTAAGATACTTTTTAGGTTTCTTTCCTTGGAGGGAACCTTTTGTGTATGCATTTTCTGTTTTACATAAAATCCTTAACATGGTCTTATTTTTTTGTACTTTAATTTGGGGTTCATCGGCCCGTCATATCTATATATTTATCCTTTCAAGATATATAGGTTAGATTGGATTTATTTCTCCTGAATTAATAAACAATTAGATGATAAATTGGTAATGGTTAATGATTAAGCCCTTCTTTTGGGGTTTCAAAAAAGCCTGGTACGTTGATTCTTAGCGATCTTCATCCTCTTTCTTCCATACATTGTATACTGTACTTTCTGTTTATTTTAACTCTCCTCTTTTACATTCAGGTCCCTTTTTTTTTATGTTTATTATTATTATAATCTTATATTTCCCACTTTAACTTAAAAATATTGATTTGTTTTAGCAACCAAACATTCCCTTGGAAACAAGCCTGTGAAACGTCAAACGCCTTTAACCGCCAGCGGTCATAAAGCAAACGGCCGTTCCGTCTCTGTTTACCCTCTTGTGTTACATCTGTTTTAGGTCGTGTTTGGTTAAGAGAATTTCACAAATTATACGTATAACTCGGTTCTATGTATATGTATAGGCACTTGAACTTTTCTATATTTCTCGAAAATTTTGATTTTTTTCCCCTTATTAGTCTATTTTTTAAAAAATAATAAAAATTATACTATAAAATATATAAAAAATATTATAATATCATACTTAATACTACTATAATTTATAAATTATATATAAAAAAAAATTAATATTTCATAAAAAAATTAATTCCTTTAAACACGTATTGAAAAGTCAAATATTAAAAAAAATTATTCGAAGGGAGTAAATCATCTAATTTTTACCAAAAACAACCTTATATCCGGTCTCTAACGTTAGTTTTAAGATATAATATGTGGAGTAGATAGTTTTTTTTAAGAAGAGAGTAGATAGTTAAACATAAAACTACAGTACACAAATATATGGTAAACTTGTCAATATCCACTTAATGGACGACAACGTACTAACGTAGACATATATCAATCTACCTACTGATAAAAAAAAGCATGGTTGCTTTTTTTTTATAATAAAAAAATAATCCTCTAATTAGCAAAAACCCTTTTTCCCTCCTCTTGTGATAATAAAGAAGCATGTCTATTAGCGATCGTTCTGGCTTCGACCGAATTCTTACCTAATAAAAAAATGTTGTGGTTTCCTCCTATATGGGGGAAGAGTCCAATGAACTATTTACCATATGATTTTTATCATGTAAAGTTTTACCCTCATCCTTTTATAAAAGGAGATGTCTTTCCATTTGGGAAAGTAAGAGATAGAAAACAAAGAATGAGAAAGGGAGAAAAGAGAGAGTCTTGGAGGAATTTTCGTAGGCCATTGTTCAGCCCAATTTGAAGTGCCCCGATCGACGACCAAACGATCTCCGATTGGGACGATTTTCTGGTATGTTGTTCACCTCATCATAGGCTTCATTTTGTACGGTTGGATCGTCGTTTTGAGCCTCCAATCTCATATCCCCTTTGCTAGTGTCCTCTCTTTGTTTGTTGTTGATTTCCACCAATTGGGTGATGAAAATTGGAGATTTGGCCAAGCCTGTTGATGCTTGATGATGTTGTATGCCTCTAGCTTTGTCTAGGGAAGATTGTACCCACTTGTTATTGTTGATAGTGGAAGTTTCTGTCTCCCGTGGTTTTTTCCCCGTTTTGGGGTTTCCACGTAAATCTGGTGTTCTTTGTGCTTGATTATTTTATCTTCTGTTTGTGTCTGATTGTTGGTTTGAGTTGCTTGAGTTTGGCTCTCTGGTTTACAGTTCTTGTTCATCCCGATTCGTGTGTGTTAAAAGGGGTGTGTCTGACGTCCCTTGCTTCCCGGGCACAACAGACTGGTATCAGAGCATTTGGTTTAGGATGGAGGAAAAGAACGGTTTTCAGGGAATGATTGTGTTGAATTCAGGCAACTACTCAAATTGGAAGATAAAGATGGAAGATCTTTTGTATGTGAAAGATCTGTATGAGCCGATTGTGCACAAAGAGATTCCAACGGGTGTCGTTGATGTTGAATGGAAGATTCTGAATCGAAAAGCGGTTGCTACGATCAGACAATTTGTTGATGTGAGTGTGCTCCAGCATATTGCCAATGACACGAATGCTTATGAGTTATGGTATAAGCTTGAAGGGATGTATGAGAGGAAGAATGCCCTCAACAAGGCGTCATTGATGAGAAAACTTGTGAAATTGGAGTACAAAGATGGTGAGAGCATTGTTGTGCATTTGAGCACATTTCAGGGCTTTGTGAATCATCTAGCTTCTGCGAAGATGTCGTTAGATGATGAGTTGCAGGCTCTACTACGGCGGAGGCAATGTTGACTGCCGTGTATCTCATCAATCGCTCGCCTTCAGTTCCTCTTGGTGGTGATGTTCCACAGAGGGTTTGGACTGGGAGAGATGTTTCCTTCCAGCATTTGAGAGTCTTTGGATGCCTAGCATATGTTCATGTTGCTAGAGATCAGAGATCCAAGCTTGATAGCAAGACAAAGCCATGCATCTTCCTAGGGTACTCAGAGGATGAATTTGGGTACAGACTGTGGGATCTTACAGACAAGAAAGTGGTCAGAAGCAGAGATGTTGTGTTCATGGAAGACAAGACTATTGATGACTGGAAGCTCCAGCGACCGTCGTCTTCCTCTCCTGCTCCAGTCACCTTTGATCCCGTTTTCCCTCGAGTTGTGCAGAGAAGTTCAGTTCAGAATCAGCAGGAAGATGAGCATGATGATGGTGATGTTAATCCACCAGAAGTTCCACAACCTCAACAAGAGGAGCCCCTTATCCAACCTGAAGTTGAGTTGAGAAGATCCACCAGAGAGAGACTGACTTCCTCCCGATACTCAACCAGCGATTATGTGTTGTTGACTGATTCAGGAGAGCCTGAATGCTATGAGGAAGCTATGTCAGATGTGCATCAGAAGGAGTGGTACAATGCCATGCAGGATGAGATGAGTTCCTTGCATGAGAACCACACCTATGACTTGGTGAAATTGCCTAAAGGCAAGAAAGCTCTCAAGAACAAATGGGTTTTTAGTTTGAAGTCTGGAGAAGATGGTACACCTCCCAGGTTCAAAGCCATAGTTGTGGTGAAGGGTTTTGAGCAGAAAAAGGGTGTAGATTTTGATGAGATTTTCTCTCCAGTTGTGAAGATGTCATCCATCCGGGTTGTTCTAGGCATGGCTGCTAGCATGGACCTAGAGGTCGAGCAGCTTGATGTGAAAACCGCCTTCCTTCATGGTGATTTGGAAGAAGAAATCTACATGGAGCAACCTGAAGGTTTTGAAGTCAAGGGAAAAGAGAAGATGGTTTGTCGTCTCAGAAAGAGCTTGTATGGTTTGAAACAAGCGCCTCGGCAATGGTACAAGAAGTTCGAGGCTTTTATGATCGACCACAAATTCCACAAGACACATGCCGACCACTGCGTGTTTGTGAAGAATTACGCCGAAGGTGACTTTCTGATTCTCTTGCTTTATGTGGATGATATGCTTATTGTTGGTCGGGATACCAACAAGATTGCTAGTTTGAAAACTGCGTTGAAGAAGTCCTTTGCTATGAAGGACCTTGGCCTTGCAAGACAGATTTTGGGTATGCAGATTACCCGTGACAGAAAGAATCAAAAGTTGTGGATATCACAAGAAAGATACATTGAGAAGGTGCTGCAAAGATTCAACATGGACAAGGCTAAACCCGTGAGTTCTCCACTTGCAGTGAACATGAAACTGAGTTCTGATTAGTGTCCTACAAGTGAGAAAGAGAAACAGGAGATGAAGAAGGTGCCTTATGCTTCAGCCGTTGGTAGTCTGATGTATGCCATGGTTTGCACTAGGCCAGACATCGCCTATGGAGTTGGGGTTATCAGCAGGTTCATGAGTAATCCTGGAAAGGAGCATTGGGCTGTAGTGAAATGGATTCTCAAGTATCTCAGAGGCACTTCGAGAGTGTGTTTGTGCTTTGGTCCTGGAAAACCTATGCTTGATGGTTTTACAGATGCAGACATGTCAGGTGATATTGACACGAGCCGATCCACATCTGGATATCTGATTACATTCGCAGGGGGAGCAGTCTCATGGAAATCGAGACTGCAGAAGTGTGTTGCTTTGTCAACGATAAAAGCAGAGTATATGGCTGCAGTTGAAGCTGGTAAGGAGTTGATATGGATGAGAGACTTCCTAGAGGAGTTGGGAGTGGAGCAAGCTAGCTACCCACTCTATTGTGACAATCAGAGTGCCATCCACTTTGCCAAGAATGGCGCCTACCATTCTCGAACCAAGCACATCCGAAGAAGGTATCATTGGCTTCGAGAAAGAGTAGAAGATGAAGATTTTGAGCTCATGAAGATCCATACAAATGACAACGGATCAGATATGCTGACGAAGACTTTGTCAAAGGAGAAGCTCATCAAGTGCCGCTCAAAGGCGGGCTTGCTCGAGCTCCCCATATAGGATTGAGGGGGAGCTATGTTGTGGTTTCCTCCTATATGGGGGAAGAGTCCAATGAACTATTTACCATATGGTTTTTACCATGTGAAGTTTTATCCTCATCCTTTTATAAAAGGGGATGTCTTTCCATTTGGGAAAGTAAGAGAGAGAAAACAAAGAGTGAGAAAGGGAGAAAAGAGAGAGTCTTGGAGGAATTTTCGTAGGCCATTGTTCAGCCCAATTTGAAGTGCCCCGATCGACGACCAAACGACCTCCGATTGGGACGATTTTCTGGTATGTTGTTCACCTCATCATAGGCTTCATTTTGTACAGTTGGATCGTCGTTTTGAGCCTCCAATCTCATATCCCCTTTGCTAGTGTCCTCTCTTGGTTTGTTGTTGATTTCCACCAATTGGGTGATGAAAATTGGAGATTTGACCAAGCTTGTTGATGCTTGATGATGTTGTATGCCTCTAGCTTTGTCTAAGGAAGATTGTACCCACTTGTTATTGTTGATAGTGAAAGTTTCTGTCTCCCGTGGTTTTTTCCCCGTTTTGGGGTTTCCACGTAAATCTGGTGTTCTTTGTGCTTGGTTATTTTATCTTCTGTTTGGGTTGCTTGAGTTTGGCTCTCTGATTTACAATTCTTGTTCATCCCGATTCGTGTGTGTTAAAAGGGGTGTGTCTGACGTCCCTTGCTTCCCGGGCACAACAAAAAAAAACATGTATGTTTAAGTTTTCTCCGCACATATCCAATTTAATATTCAAATTAACTAATTATGGAAAAGCTTACCCCCCAAAAAAACTAACATTTTAAATATATATTTTTTATCCTTAACATTTTAAATAATTGAGCTACAATTACATATGGATGCTTATTTTCATTTAATTTCCCAATAAAGTCTCTAGCTAACATTTTAAAAAGTAATTATCTCGCTAAAAACCTAGATCGGAAAAGATTTCCCAAATTTAAATTGATTTAGCTTTTTTAATGTTGTTTTTATATGGTCGCTTTTTTATCTGGTAGAGAATCTTTGTTGATTAAGGTTCTTATCATATCTCATTGGACATGAGATATAAAGACCGTTAGATAAACAAATGACATCAAATTTCCATACATAAAAAGATTCCCTTAACTATTACGACAGTATTTTTTAGTTTAATTTTTTTTGAAACAAATGTTAAATAACATGATTAAAATCAAGCATAAATACTAATTGATAATATATTTAAGTCGAATAAACCAACTAAATCTTGGTTAAAATGATTATTTATTTATTATGATTATATGATATATATATTTAAAAAGTAAAAAAAAAAAGTAATTAGGTACCCACCCATGAATATAAAAACCCATAAGACATAACCACAAACACACACACACTTCCTCAGTGCTTTCCCATGGCTTCATCACTCGCCCCTCTTTCTACGGCGGATGACCGCTCCGAATACTCCGACGCTAGCTCCTCCGCCTCCATAACGCCGCGCCCCCGACGCAGCTGGCTGAGCAACTTCAGCGCTGCCTCCTCGACGGCCAGCCACCGCAGTTCGTTCTCCTCGGCGGCCTCCGAGCACGCCCACCACTTCAGCTCGCCGAAGCCCCACAAGGCGAGCCAGGCGGCGTGGGAGGCGATCAAGCGGCTCCGCCGCGACTCCGGCGGGAGGGTGGGCCTCGAGCACTTCCGCCTCCTGCGGCGAGTGGGGAGCGGCGACATCGGTAGCGTGTACCTCTGCCAGATCCGCAGCCCGGCCGCCGGTCAGGGGCTCTACGCCATGAAGGTGGTCGACAGGGAGGCGGTGGCGGCGAGGAAGAAGCTCGGCAGGGCGGAGACGGAGAGGGAGATCCTCTGCATGCTCGACCACCCGTTCTTGCCTACTCTCTACGCCGACTTTGACGCCTCCCACTACTCCTGCCTCGTCATGGAGTTCTGCCCCGGCGGCGACCTCTACTCCGCCCGCTTCAAGCTCCCGTCGCGACGGTTTCCGATCTCCTCCGCCAAGTAAGCTTCATCTTACACCTTAATTATAATTAATTAATATTTAATTACTCATTTAGTGATTAATTAATTCGAAGCTAATGGGCTAGCTTGTTTTTTAATATACAAAATTGTTCAGAAATTGGGTTTATGTCGGGGCAATATTAATTTTTTTTTTTAATAATTAGTTTAATTAATTTATGTTGAATTCATATATCATACTCCCTCATTTTAAAAAATAGAGTCGTCTTAACACGTTTTTAAGAATTAAAAACTGTATAAATTATTAATTTTTTAATATAATTTTACACTTATTAATTATAAGTTTAATATTATTTTTAAAAAATAAAAAAAGTTAATATTTCATATAATTTCTAGCTCTTAAAAAACATGTTAAAAATTCAAACACTTGTTTTTAACGGAGGGAGTATATCGTATCATGCATGCAATATAATATATGTACCTATAGTATAACTTATAATTTGCAACAAAATATATATTGTTAAATCTTATAAATTTTTTCCTATTATTAATTTGTGCATTCTTACTTTTTTAACAAAATTCCTCGTTTTGTGCACAACTAAACATCCACTAGCTAGCTAAAATGTGATTAAGGATAAGATCGATCGATGGATGATTGATGATGAACGATTAATTAATTAATTAATTAAATTAAATTACATTTTTGGGGTGTGTAGGTTTTATGCGGCGGAGACATTGCTAGCCCTAGAATACCTACACATGATGGGGATTGTGTATCGAGACCTTAAGCCCGAGAATGTGCTCGTTAGGGACGATGGCCACATCATGCTCTCTGATTTCGACCTCTCGCTCAAATGCGACGTCGTTCCGAAGCTCTTGAAGCAAAAGCTACCTCCTCCTAAAAATGAAAGCCACTCTCACTACGATTGCAGTGGGAGTGCTAAACCCACCTGTATCGGTGGGGCCCTCCCCCCTGCTCTGTCCTCTTGCTTTTGCCTTCGCCGCCACCTCAGCCTTCGTCGATCCTCTTCCTCTGCCTTCACCACCACCATCACTGAACATGCCAATGGTGCGGGCCCTACCACCACCAACAACCACCACCAAAACGACGATGATGATAGCGACGACACAAAATGTAACGGTCCCAGAACTCGTGGGTTCTTGGACCGGACAGAGGTTGTGATGGAGCCGATAGAGGCGAGGTCAAAGTCTTTTGTCGGGACCCATGAGTACCTGGCGCCGGAGGTGATCTCTGGCCAGGGTCATGGGAGCGCGGTGGATTGGTGGACGTTTGGGATTTTCCTATATGAGATGTTGTTCGGAATGACACCATTTAAGGGCCAAAACAATGAGCAAACCCTAAGGAACATCCTAAAGCAACCCTTGAGGTTCCCTAGCGGCTCAATCTCCTCATGCGCAAAAGAACACGAAGAGATGGAGACCGCAAAAGACTTGATAAGGAAGCTTCTCGTGAAGAACCCGAAGAAGAGGATCGGAAGCATTAACGGTTCCATCGAGATCAAGAGGCACGAGTTCTTTAATGGCGTTAATTGGGCCCTCATTAGGTCGGTTAGGCCACCTATGGTTCCGGCTGAGGAAGAACACAATAGGAAGGTTAGTGCGATGATGAAGAAAGGCGGCAGAGGTGGTGGAGGCGGCAATGTTAGCCGGAGTATGGTGGTGCCGAAACCGCTGAGTAAGAAGGAAAGGGAGCAGCCGTATCAGATCCCCGCCCATCTCCACGATCATAATTATCATCATAGTCATCATTTTGATTACTTTTGATTTAAGTCCTCTTTTTTCTTTTTCTTTTTTTTTCCTATGCAAGTTTTGTTTATTTTTTTGTTGATGTGAATAGTTAGGTAGGGTTTGGTGAAACTGGTTTAGTGAAGAAAGTGTACGTAAAGGGTAGCTAGCTAGTTAGTGATGTTATAATTAATTTGCACTGTAAAATAGTGTGAAGAGTACGAAAGTATATCTTAGCTATTAGCAATTAATCTCTGTATTATCACAATCTATGATTTCTGTTGAGAATGTGATCGATCAAGAGACCTGAGAATGTGATCAATCAAGAGACCAAAAAAGTCTCATACTGAAAATGTGAAAGATTAAACCTTAGTATATAAGCTGGTGGATTACTTCATCTATTGCCAATTGGTTTTATGATGAAACTTCGCTTGACTTATGTGCTAGGTCGTTATACTTATATAAAAACATACGAATAATTATGAGAAAACAAATGAATATATAATTTTGCTTACACAATAAGAGCACCCCAATTAACCTCCGCATGACTTATCCGCTAGGTCGTTATACTTATATAGAACGGTTTTTATTGACTGAACTGAAAAGAAAAAAAAAAGATAATTTTTTAAAAACTATATAACCTCATAAATGAGGATGCTAGTTTGATAAGTAAACAAATTTCTTAAGGCTAAATTAAACTTGTATAATTATATGTTTGATTAAGTTATGCAACTTAAGGCATGTTTGGTATCGATATCTAGATATCAAAATATCGATATCGGTTAATATTTTGATATCGGTATTAGGTGATATCTTGATATCATATATGTCAGTGGCGGATCCAAACGGGGGCATGTGGGGTCACGTGCCCCCACCCTCATCCGACGAACCCCCTATATGTATTCTCCTCGTCGATAGCTTCGTTTTGATATATAATACGCATTAATCCGATATCTGAGTAAAAAGTTATGCATGTTTTAAAATTGAAGGTATATTAATCACTTTAAATCTTATTTAAATAACCCACACTGCTTTTATATTTTATTTAGATTGTCATTCATATACTGTAATTTATCTTGAGATTTTTGAATGAGAGGTTATATTACCCATTTCGACAATTAGATAAGAAATTACAAAAGTTTAAATGAGGGGAAATGTCGGACTTTTTCTTCTTTGCAAGATATTAGTGATATTTCTAATTAAAAAGATGATCGAGGTAAGAATTCACAAAGCTTTCGATTTGATATATCGTCTCATCGTGTTACCAGTTGCAAAAACTGTAGTGGAAAGAGTTTTCTCTGCTATGAGTATTATCAAGTCATATTTGCGCAACAAGATAAGAGAAGATTTTCGATCTCTCCGAGAGTTTTGTCTGCTAGGTTGAAAAAGATATTTTCAAGCGCAATGATAATGAGGTTATCGTTCAACATTTATAGGGTATGAAAATCCATAAATGGATTTGCCCTGTCAAGTTGAACTATTTCATTATAAAACTCTAATTATCAATGACGAATTTTTTTGTACTAGTGAACTCTTTATTTTTTATTGCTATTTTGTAGTGTTGAAAACGCTGTGTATTAGACGAGTTCGTGTTATTCAATGTCGTATATAATCGGTGTGCCCCCACCCTCTCCGGGTTCTGGCTCCGCACTGATATATGTGATACCTCCCTCAAAATCAATATATTATATAGGCTCAAATCTGATATCTAAATATTAAGCAATATCAATATATGACGATACCAAATACATATATCAGATATCGAAGACTGATATCCGATATCTAGCTAACATCTAATTATCTAAATATCAATACCAAACGGACCCTTCGATTTGGAACCGTGCTTTCAATTTCAAATTAATTCAATTTTAATCAACGTGTCTTTTCTCTATTATGGATTGGTCGGCCTTAAATTAAAAGACCTAATATCATGGTAGCTAGATTGAGAGAGTGAGATCAAAACATGATAAGCTATTATACATGAAACTTAGATATTTGTTGATTAAAATAGGTATACATGAATGATGTGTAACATTTTACACCAATAAACTTTTGTATATTAATTTTTGAACTGATTAATTAAATAGAAAAGATAGGATCATCAAATAATTAAAGTAGGACCCATAATCTCATGCCTCACCTTTATAGATTTTAATATGGATTTTAAAAAAGACCTATTAGATATAAATATATATATATGAAATGAAATATATCTATAGTAGTGGGCTTTTGTGATATCATCAATATTCCCAATGTGACTTTGTCTTGCATTCAAAAAGGTGTATTATATATATTCTTTTAAGTAGTATACTTGTAACCATGTGGTGACAATTATGATTCCTCCCTCTCAATCTCAATGCATGCTCTGTGAACAAAGATAAAGCAAACATTGAAAGGGAAAAAGGGGACTATACATAACCAAAAAATAAAAGTGGGTATGAAAATGAAAAATCATTATATCTAAGAGTATGTACAAAAGCAAACCATCAATTTTATGACAAAGTTGGTCTTCATTTCTACCTCTTTTTGTTATGTTGTACTCATTGCCCTTTTCTTTTGCTATATATCAAGCTAGAGAAACAAAGGGAAACAAAATTTTTGTTCATCATGGTTCAAATTAATCCTTCAATATATACCATCATGGTTCAAATTTCCTTTATTGCATCTTTGCATTGAGTTTTGTGTTTTATTGATCTTTTGTATAGTAGCAAGTTGAATCCTCCATGACTACTTGTGCAATTTTGAAAATTGTAAGTAAATGAGGGCTAATTTTGCAAATCTCATAAAATGGTAATAGCTTAAGGTGCAAAAAAAAAAACACACACCACTTTTAAAAGGCTAATTACTACCCTTCCCTTGTGCTTTTCCTAGGATTTTGTACAAAAGAAAAACTTGATGTTTCAAGTCTAACAGCTATCTAGCCTATCTCTACTTTGTACACTAACTAATAAAAATCCACGTCTATCTAAAACCTTCATTATATACCAAATGTGTCCAAAAGTTTCCATTTTTATACAATATAAACTAGGGGTGGACATGGGACGGGACGAGATTAAGGTAATCCCGCGTCCCGTCCCGTGTATTTTTTGCGTGACGGGATCGGGACGGAATTGATTTTTTTTTTTTCAAATCCCGGCGGGTCTTATCCCTCACGGGACGGGACGGGATTTGCCCCTCGTAAAAAAAATCCAATTAAGTAAGATAGGTGCAAATTAATAAAGTACCACATTCAGTAGTTTACAAATGCACTAGCAAGACCTTACAAATGCAGCAGTAGCAAGTAACCTAAAACTAAAGCACCACATAATACAGTAGCTTCTACCTGAGTTCTTCCGAGCACTACTAGTGCCAATCACAAAGTCTTTTATAGTATTTCTTATATGCTTTTAATGTTTTATTATTATTTTAAATTTAAATGTTAGATTTAAACAAATGTTAATGTATAATATAAATATATTCTTATATGTTTTTATTAATTTTAATTATATGTATAAATATATGCGGGACGGGACGGGATTTGCGGGATGCGAACTCTTCGTCTTGCGTCCCGTCCCGCGTAATTTTTGCGGGACGGGATTGAATTTTTTTTCTTCTAAATCCCACTGAGATCGGGACGGGATGCGGGACGGGATGAGATTTGCGGGATTTGTGCCCACCCCTAATATAAACCATAAAATTAAAGAGATACCAATTGTTTTCATGCCCTGAAATATAGTTACTAGTTAGTGTCCTCAAAGCCCAAAGCCAAATGATTTTTACCTATCAACTTCTATTGTCCTCTAAGCTCAGCCCATCAACACTGTGAAATTTTAATCTTACAACCAATTAACAATTAAAAAAATAGTTTATCAACTTATATTTTAAGATTTGTTTAATTAATGTTATGTGGAACTTTTTACTCTCTGCCAATCTCAACATTTCAACCACTCTAAATCTAAAGCCCATAGCAAATCATATATTGAAAATATTTTCGATATAACATTTCCATTTTCTAAACAAAATAAGCAAAAAAAAAAAAAAAAAAAAAAAAAAAAAACTTCTATAAGTTGTGGCCCGTGGGACACCGTAGCCCACCAGCAACTGCACCACCCTATGGAATAGCGATTCATTTAGGCATGTTTGACAAAATTTTCAAAACATCATTTTTATTAGAATCCCGATCCGGATCTTTAGAATCTTAAGATCCTACGATCCTACCTAGGGGTCTGATCTGGATCATACATAGGATCTTTTTTTAGTAGGATCTACAATGGGATCTTTAGAATCATAATCGATCGATAGGATCTTACGATCCCACACGATCCTAAAGATCCTATTTTTATTAACAATATGTAGCTTTTAAACATTTGTTTTGTTTCATTGGTCGATTTTAGGGTGTTTAAATGTACACATTCATGTAAGGAACGTGAAAAATAGCTTTGAGACAATTGTTTTCGAGTCTTTTAACCAATGTGACAATGTCTAAGGTCGTAAATGTAGATTTTTATGTCTGAAAATCAAAATATATTGTGTAACTAACATTTTTTTCCCTCATATATTCTAGAACTTTAAATTAAGCAACTTTGTTATATATATTTTTATTTTATTATTTAATTATATTTCGAGGATCTTACGATCCCCTAATGGGATCTTACGATCTGATCCACGAACCCTATTGTGATTCGATCCTAGAATCCCGATCCTAATAACCTTGCAAAACATAGTAGGAGAGTTTTTCACCACTTTTAAAGAAAACTTTAAAAAAAGTTAAACCAATTTTATTATGTCAAATAAAATTTTGTTATGTCAAACGTACCATGGTTGCTGGAGGTTGTGGGCACAACAGCCCAAGCAATCATGTCCTATTCCATATTGGGCCGTCTAAAAATTGGGCCAGCCCCTTTTATTTCCATGAATATCTAATTGGACTTGGACTTAAATTTCTGCTCCATCTTTCAGATGTGATTCATTATTTTTAGGGAAAATGGCAGAAAACCCTCTTTGCATTAAACCATCCCTTAAAATTGAAATTGCAGAAAACCACCCCTTAAACCCATTTTATCGATGAATCACCACCTATAACCTTTTTTTTCGTTAGGTTGCCGTTAAAAACGGTGAAAAGTCATTTTTACCACTCCCTTTTAATGTTATTTTAATGAGAGAAAAATGTATGAATTGAAATAAATTAATAAAATCTATTTATCCATCCCGTTTAATGAGAGAAAAATGTATGTTATTATATTAAAATAACATTAAAATAGATGAATATTTCGCTCACCTAGCTTAGAAAAATCAGATCCGCCACTGCTTATTTTTATTTTTATTTTGAGAATGAAAAAATTCGTGCAATCCCAAGATGTGTTTCATTATTGTTTTAGCCAAGGTTGTATTGAATACATCATAACATAATTATACATTTTATGTATTAAATGAGAAAATGTATCATTTAACGGTTTCGTAATCGAGTTGATAATATATATTAGTTTTTTACAAAAATTCTTCAACAACATTTTTTTAATAAAAAATTACAATTAGAAAACACCATACATTAAAATAAAAATGCATGATAAATTGATAATCCAAACACACTCTTAGATCTCCAACGCAAACCATGTTCGAATATCGTAAAGCTAAACCTTTTATTAAAAAAATCACCTTTTTTGAGCAAATAAATGGATGTTGATGTTCCAACAACAAATATTAAGTCAAAAATAATACAATGGGTTATTAATGTTTTGAAAAGCCTAATTATAAATAGAGTTAATGTGAGTTTTAATTGAGAAAAAAAACAATGGAAAGTACGAATTAGACCCTTTTTTTAACAAGAAAAAAAACAAATATATTCAAAATTAAGATGATTAATTAATAAAAGTGCAGAATAAATGAGAGTGGAAAAAGGGTTGAAAACCATGGGAGGAGATCGAACAGAAAGAGGATCCGGATCCGAAGCCATTGAATGGCTGAAACAGGAAATCACCTGACAAATATGGACCGTTGGATTGCTGACACGTGTTCCCACCGGACGGATTTCATCACGAAAAATTGCCACCTGTCTCCGGCCTCCTCACTTCACCCATGGTTTTGCGACGACAGAGAACCAAACCAAAGATCAGCACAAACAGTGATCTTTTTCCACCAAATTGAAATACAGAGAGGTTTTTAGAAGTGGACATCATGTGTTTTATTATATTAAAAAATTTAAAAAATAAAAAGTAGGGTTGCTTGAATTTTGGATCGGATCAGAATTATCGATTTTAGACTATATCCACAAAAAAATAAATTTTAGGTTTTGATTCAATATTGTCGGAACGTACTGATTCGGAAATTATGGCCTTGGATCGGTAAATTGGAACATAAATTAAAATTAAAATACTTGAATAGAAAAGAATGATTGAAAACGTTTTGTGTTTTTTTTAGGGTGTTGTTAGATACATCGTAAATCTTCTTCTTTAGTTGAACGTCTATTTCAACGTGCAAAACTTTTTAATTAATTAGTACTTTTTCTAATTAATTAACCCACTTTAACCTTGCACGTCGTTTTCGACCTGCAAGATTTGTGGTGTATTCATCCGGACCGTTTTTTTTATGTGAATAAAAATATTTTCATTTTCAATATATGCAAAATAAAAACAACTAAAATTACGAGAAATTACATAGAAATAGAAATGCTTAAAAACACGGGTAGTAAAACTGATCAAATCGGTCATTGAATTGAAAGCTGGTAAAATGTCCATAAGAAATAGAAATTCTCATAATCGACATCAGTTCTTTACTTTTTAGGGTTCAAAGAAGTATCATTTTCTCACGTACTTTACAATGATAATTATGTGATCGATAAGTGTCTGCTCGACCTCATCAATAAGGTTGTAATCAGATAACATCTTTTAACGCATCCAAATTCTTACCTAATAAAAAAAATCTCATCCGTCGAACCTAGACCAAATTGAAAATTTCGAACCAATTAATCCATCGAAAACAGGACAAAGAAAAATACTACTCCGTATGGAGTTGAGAGAGATGGGTTTGTGTGTCAGTTATATGGATAAACGTGGTCCTGATTCATCATTCATCAACTTGATTGAATGACCAAATTACCCTTATTATATCAAACGAAGATAGGAATACGAATTTTTGTTATACCTAAGATATTTTTTTCAAGTGTCTTTCTCGTCTATCACGTTAAACGTGACATGAACTTGGCACAAGTTCACGGTGTCTTAAAATTTTAATTTATCTATATTACGTTAAATAATTAAATTAGGTGTAGCACCACTGCACCATAATATTAAAGATGAACATTTGCTTAATATGAATTGTTTCACTCAATTAAAAATACTCCATCCGTTTCGTTTACTTTTTGATACGTTTTTTAATAAGTGGAAAATTTTATAAAATATTATTTTTTTATTTAAAATTTTTATACTATTTGATACTTATTACTAATAATTATCTAATTGTATAAAAAAATTAATTAAAAAAATAATATTTTATAGAGTTTTTCGCTTCTTAAAAAGCGTATTAAAATATAAAAGACCTTGTATTTTGGAACGGAGAAAGTAAGGTTTATCATCAATACTACCTCCGTTCCATAATACATGGGCTTTTCTTTTTTGACACGTTTTTTAAGGAGCGAAAAAGTCTATGAAATATTATTTTTTTAATCAATTTTTTTATATCATTTGATACTTATTACTAATAAGTATCAAATTATATAAAAAATTTAATTAAAAAAATAATATTTCATATAGTTTTTCACTCCTTAAAAAACGTGCCGAAAACTAAAAACCCATGTATTTTGGAACGGAGGGAGTATTAAATATTGGTGTCAGTATCTCCCTCAATATAGGACGCCAATCCATGGGCAGTGCCAGCAGTGTCATAGGGAATATAACCTAGCAGGTGTTTAGCTTTGTAAATATCATTGCCTATTCATCCAAATTAATTAGATGAGGAGGAATAGAGTTTGTACGAGATGGTATTAATAGACTGACTAAAATTATAAATAGGATAAAATTTATAAATTGTTGGTAAGAGTCGTTACAAATTTAAATAACATGATAATCTCTGTAAGAGGTGAAAAACTGTTTATTTGTAAAAAGTTGAGTTTATTTGGTTGTTAGTGGGGGTATTGTGGTACTTTCAAACCAAATAAGATAAAATGAAATGAGTAAAACAATACTTTTGTAAAATAAACACAAAAATAACCTCTTTTTTCTAACTTATATTTTAACACGATTTTCATTGTTTTTGTCATTCATACAACCAATTAAGCTGTTTAAAATATAAACACACACAAAAGATTATTTTTAACTACTAAAATGTCTAACCATACACACTCATCATTTGTTTTGAGATCAATTTATTCTCATTGGAGAATTTGGAGTAGTAGAAAATCTTAAAAAATAATAAAAGTTAATGAACCACTAATTAAATAAACTATAAAATGGTAGGTTTTTTTTACAAGTTATTTAGATTAGATATTTGAGAATTATAGTCAATAGATTAACTATAGAATGGCAGGTGTAGCTTTTGATACTAAAAACTAATTTACTAATTCACTTATTTAGGTAACAACAACGACCTTGTATATCCCACAAAAACAAGGCTTGGGGGTTAGGATGTACACATTCTTTTTTCGAACAAGTCGAGAGAGTATTTTCGATAAACCCAGAACAATAGGATACAAGAATTACAAGAAAGTCTGGCTCGTATAAGGGAAGCAGAAACAGAAACGAAGCAGGAAGAAGACAGAAATGAAGCAAAGACATGTATAAGTACAAAACATCAAGGCTCAAAACTCTATACATCCGCAGCCCAAATGCACCTCTACGAATATCTCCAAAATCCAACCTTAAATTTATAGAGTATTACACACACGATTAATTTACAATTCATAGATTTTCAATAGGAAATAACAAGCCAATAAATTTGATGAACATTCCTTAACCAAAAAAAAAATAAAAATTTAATGAACATTTTTTGTCAAGTATCAACGGTTACCCTTTTCCAATAAACCTTGATATATAGAAATTAAAAAACAATTGATCAAATAGGTTACAAGATGAATGACAAAACCAGGTGACTGAAAGCAATAAAACCACCTGTAGATTTCCACAAAACCATCAAACTCCTCCTTGCATTGCTAAACACACCTGACCCCCTTTTTCTGCAATCACCTTATTTATTGTCTATCCACTTATCACCAAACTTCTTCCTCCTCTTCTATCTATATATACCAACCCACTTCACCTCTTCTACACTTCATCTCAATCCCCACTACTTCACCTCATCTTCCAACTTCAACTTACCAATTCATTCTGAAGCTCCAAACCTAATCAAAATGCAGGGGAAAAATGTGGTTGAGTCCCCCCTTGAGATGTCCTCCTTGCCCACTCTTGACCAAAAGCTTGCCTTGGCCAAACGTTGCTCTCATGGTATATACACTTTTCTTAACCCAAATTTATCATAAATTGTTTGGGTGATTCTCAACTTTTGTGGGCTTCAAATGGATTATAATAAATAATTAAATTAGCCCTTTTGTAATCCAATATATTATTCATATTTTTCCCAAAATTGGTAATTTATTGCTCTTTTTATGTGAAGAAAAAAATGATGTTATTATTATTATTATTCAGCAAAATTGGTAATTTATTGTTTTTTTTTTGTGTGTGAAAAATAGAGGGTGTAGTGGCTGGAGCAAAAGCAGCAGTAGTTGCTGGTGTTGCAACTGCAGTTCCTACAGTAAGTATATACACTTGAATTTAGTGTAAATCCAGAATAATTGTTTGGATTGGGGGTTAAGGAGTAAATATGAAAAGGATATTTTGGTAAATTGCAGATAGCAAGTGCAAGGATGTTGCCATGGGCAAGGGCAAACCTGAACCCAACAGCACAGGCACTGATAGTCTCCACAGTGGCTGGTGCTGCATACTTCATAGTTGCTGATAAGACTGTTTTGGCTTCTGCAAGAAGAAATTCCTTCAAGAAGAAACTTGATGCTTAATTCAACATATTTTGACCTCAACCAAGTTTCTGATTAACTTTCAAGGAAACCACCTCCTAGTTTCATGTTTGATTGATCAAGAGATCAGGTTATCAAAAAAAAAAAAAAAAAGATCAAGAGATCAAAGCCTATAATCTATCATGCTGTATGCTGTAGTATATCATGATCAAATATGTATAATATAAAATAAACTATGAGGTTAATTTCCTTTTGGTTGCTATTTATGATTTATGTCCATCTTGAATAGATTAGAAAATCAACTGGACCTAATGGCCCAAACCCAAATTAATTTAAACCCAATAGGCCCATGCAAACTCGAAATAAAATTTGATTATTCATACATAACTTTTAGACCATCCGCAAACATGGGAAAATCTCTTTCCCCTTTTTTCTTTTCTCTCTTCCTATCCTAATTTTACACCTCATTTATTTTTTTGTTTAAAATTATTTTCACTTTTTCTACCTCTTTCTAAAAGGTTTCCTCCATAACCATGGGAAACCTCTTTTACCCATTTTCAAATTTATTTTCACTTTTCCTTTTCATTTACATATTATATTTTTATCATCATATATTATTGTCAATTATTTTTATTTATAGTTTTATAAATAAATAAAAATAGCAAGTACTTGATATAAATATATTTTATTACATCTAGGTTAAAACTAACAAAGTTAAAAACATTATAACATGCGTAAATACTAATCGAGCTACCTATAAATTCGAATCATAGCCTTGGGCATTCGGTTTTGAATAATTGTTAAATATTTGTAACATCACGTGAAATTGAGAATTTTTTAGAAAATTTTGATCAAAAGACATATTTGGAATTGGTGGGTTATTTGGATTATTGTGATCCATAGTGAGAATAAGTGCAACTACAATAGATCAAGATGTGGGTATATATAGGGTAAAATTGAGCTCAAATTATAGAGAAAAATAAAATTAAACCAATGAGATATTTTATTTAAAAAAATAATGAAATATAAATATATTTTCTATTTCATTTTACACATGTTTACAATTAATAAATATGGATGGAAAAGAGAAGATGTTACTTTTTCATATAAAAAAAAAGGAAAACAAAATTAGAAAAGGGAAGAGGTTACCTCTTTCTACCAAGGTAACCCCTTTCATCCCCTTACCTTAAGGTAAAACCCACAACCATGAGCTTACCTTTTACCAACCTTAAGGTAAGAAAATCTCATGGTTGCTCATGCTCTTAATTCGATTTGAGACCTGCTTGAATCCGACATGAAACGAATATGGTCAACCCTAATATTGACCCGACCCGACTAACTTAATTGCCACCTCTACTTGCATATGAGCTTCTCAATTGGATGAAAATATGCTCAAATTACCTCCAAGATCAAGAGTATACGTAGTTGGTAGGTAGTTGGTAGGATTGTTATATAAACTGAACGGTTCGAGCTCGACTTAGAATCAAGATCGGTTCGAGAAAAGCTCGACTTGAGCTAGTTCACTTATCTAAACAAGCCGAGCCTAAACAGGATTTTAAGCTCGGTTGAAAGCTCGACTCATTCGATTTAAGATCGAATAGCTCAAATTTTATGGAATTTCTAAAATTTTCTTTTAGTTAATATGTTATGACTAAGTAGAACTACTTTCGAAAAAAGCTCGGTTCGAGCTCGTTTATTTTCTAAACAAGCCAAACTTATAAAAAAAAAAGTTCGTTTAAAAATAAGACTCGGCACGGCTTGAGCTCGTTCAACAAACGAACAAAGCTTGACATATCAAGTTCGGCTCGAATAACACCCCTAATAGTTGGCAAGGTCACAATGTCACATCATTAGGCTCTAGATATAGTTGCATATGATGGAATAGAGCAAACTAATGCTTCCTTGTAGTGACAAATAACAAGCCTGAGCAGCAACAATGGCATTCCCTTTTAAGGCAATTTATCAAATTACCAAACTTTATGAGTACATATGAACTAGCTAGTGGTCAAGTGCATTGGCATTAACAAGCATAGAAATGCTATTTTCATCCATCAAAGAATGAGTTTAAACAAAAATTTAAACAATTTTTTTTTTGTTTCGCAGTATTTTTTTAAAAATACTCCAAAGATAATACAAAAGTTGTCTAGCTTAGGGCTCGTTTGGTTCAATGTGGGAATTGAAATTCTCGGGAAGTTATTTCATGGGAATTGAATTCCCAGGAAGTCTAATTCACGGGAATTGTGAAAATATGTTTGGTTAACTTTTTAGTTTAGAGGATTAAATAGGGGAATTGAGAATTTTTAAATAGAAAATGGGGGAATTGCAACTTACCTAGGGAGGAGTAGGTAAGTTAAATTCCTATGAAATGGAGGAATTGAACTTTCTGGGAATTTAACTTCCTGGGTTTTTCTGTGGGAATTTAACTTCCTGGGTTTTTCTGCGGAAAAAAATTCAACCAAACACATATATTTTAGCTATTTCCTGGGTTTTTGTACTTCCTGGGTTTTTCTATTGCCAACCAAACGAACCCTTAGTTGGTAAAAGGAGGGAAGGAAGTCTAAGGAGAAGCAAGAGGTCATGAATTAAAGTTTTATTCCTCACATTTTTGCACAACTTTTTATTCCTACCAAATATTTCCTATAATAAATGTCATAATAAATGTTCCTATCAATGACAAATTCTTTAAAAATTTTATAATTTTCTTTCAATATTTAAAAAAAAATCTTGATGATATACACATATATAAATTATTAAATTTTTGTAATAAAATATCATATTTATACCACAATTTATGGTTTTCTTTCAATATATTTTTAAAAAAATTCTTTATTATATATATCGCGAGAAAAAATTTCCCGACTAAAAATCCCGCCCCCCTCTAGCAATTCCTGCGGCCGTCACTGTGCCTACGAAGCACGCCCTTTGCGCATATTGAGTTACCATAGTGTTCATTGACACCAAATCCCTTCGAAACCCTCTTCATAGCGTGGCAAGTATCGAAGTCGTACAACACACCTCCATTTATTTCTAAGAGGCTTTCATCCAAGACTCTGTTGGACTTGGGATAGGAGTTGTATGAAGGAAAGCCCCCAAACGCTCTTCTATTGGCAAAAGGGTAAGTCTGAAATACGGTTATTTGTAACCTGCATGATTTCCCGCTAGTATTAACGGTCATTTGGTATTATATTTCATTAGGGGCAAAAGGGTATTCAATTGAAAGTACTTTCATAAAGAACTAACCAAATTAGCAACTGTTGCATCAAAATTCACAACAGTAATCCTATCAAATATGCAGAAACTCATCACTACTGCATCAATTTCAAGTCAATCATCTTGATATCCTTTGGTCAAGACAAGGGAAGAGAACACAACCAAGTGGCGAATTTCAAAGCAAAACATAAGCACATGAATAAGAAAGCATATATGTTCAAGTGTCACCCTTAAGGGTGTAGGATGCTTCAAGATAAAGCTATACCTGCAAGGTGGAAACTTGGTATAACTGCAAGATGATCACTGAGATTATCGTCTTGCTGTAGAGGCATCTGGGAGCATAGCAAAACAGGTAATGCGATGTTTACGCGCTTAAAATCCATTACCAAAAGCTTAAGGAGATGGGAAAGGAAGAAGGGCAACAAGAATATTCAAATTTCCGAAAAGCAACGGCTATATATTTATGTCTGAGGGCTATCAGGATGGGGATTCCTTGCAACATAATTGAGAGAATAAAAACTCCTTAGTGTGTTTTCGGATTTTGCAGGTGGGATTGCAATGGGATAGAAGGAAAACCTAGATGCCCTTGTGTGTAAAGTTACATGTATTATATCCCTTGTTTTTCACTTGGAATATACATTACTTTTTGCTAAGAAATGCTGATTAGGTTCCTTATTATCCAATCTCTGGCTTCCACATGGGCCTGGTAGTGGTTCATATTCCTGTGCAGACGGGGCGACTTGACGCTGTTTGCCATGTCAGCATGTGGGCCCATTGTTGCTGGCTAGGTATGGCCTTTGGTATGTTACATGAACATGAACTGTCTAAGCTACTGTCAGTATATTCTGCACTATAAACTCTTATAATATCAGCATACAGAATGCAACCTATTGAGATTTATATCATGATTGCTATTTATTCTACACATAAATCTTGTTAGATTGTATTTGAAATCGATTATGTGGGCTTCTATCCGCGAAACTATTGGCTAAAAGGTAAGGAATATCAAACTAGGAACAAAAGGAATGTGGTTTTCACTACCATTATGTGTATCTTAAACAAGGGAATTGATTCACTACCCTTGTGTTTCGGTTGTAGCCTTGCCCACTTGGACCTGAACTGTATGAGCTTGCATTGTTCAAATCTCCATTGTTGGGCTGAAAAGTCTCTTGATCAAAGAGGGAAAGCAAGCGATTCAACTATCCGATTGATGAACATAGACACAAGCTAGGGCTAAAAGTCCTTGCAAAAAGAAGCTACCTTTAGAATAACATCTCCCCTATATAGCACCTCTTCTATTCTATATGTCCACATGGGGAATCCGAAAAGTAGCGAGTTTTTTGTTATAATCTGGTGGTGGGTTCTTCTGCATCTGTCTTGTGGGCATAAATGCATTGAAATTGTTGAGAATGTGGCAATATCTCACGACGATTATCAAGAAAGAAATATAACAATATAGTATATGAGATGGTGAAACCGCTACATAACAGCTTAAGCTTTTGTGATAGAAGATGAAATCCAAACTTAATGATATGTGTACGTCTTGCCTCACCGGACTATGACAGTAATGAAAACAAAATGATTAGTACCTTTATAACTTCATTACCAGAAGCTAATCTCTCAATGCCCTTCAGTAATATCCATATCTAGAGAATCTCAATTTTAAGGAAACCATAAGAAAGCATCTTGTAGACATGATGTGAACATGCATTTCCTGTCCCCACACCTAAAAGCACTCTTCATCAACTATAAATAGGTGATCTATAACAAACCATCAAAACCATCAAACCCTACAATCTATATCTTCTACTCCAGCAGAAGACCGATAACTAGTTCCCATTCGGTTTAGGTGAAATGATAATGCTATTCTCCTCAATCACATCTTTTCTTTCTTGTTCTAATAATGAATTTATATCAATGCTTTGAAAGTAATGAACTAATTAGATTTTGTTGTTGTTGTTGTTCAGATTCATAAATCCGGAGAATGAGCTGGACATGTGCAGGAGACTGGATGTGTGGAGCATGCCAACACATGAACTTCAAGAAGAGAGAGTCTTGCCAGAAATGCGGCTTTCCAAAGTACGGAGGCCCTGCTGATGTGTCCTCATACCTTACAAACAGGACGGAGGTGTTGGCCGGAGATTGGTATTGCCAGGCCATCAACTGTGGTGGACACAACTACGCGAGCAGGACAAACTGCTACCGCTGTGGTTCAATGAAAGCTGATCTTTACTCTGCAGGATACGGGGCCAATCTCATGCCTGAATCTCTTGTTCCAGGGTGGAAGTCGGGTGATTGGATGTGCTCAAGGTAATATTAAAAAAAAAAAAAACATGATCATAATTTATGCATATAGAAGACAAAATCCAAATGCAAGCTTCATGCATAAAGATTTTGGCATTTTTGGACCATCTGATTATTTTATTCTTAGATGAGAATGCCATTGGCTTCAACTGTTTTTTGTGTTCTAATGCCTGAAGGCATAAACTCATCAGATAGCCAGTTATGAATAACAACTGTGGAACTCCAATAGAGCATGTAGAAAGGACATTGAATTGGAACTCCATTAAATAAAGTGTACCGTTTTCTTAGGCGTGCATTGTGATGCTGAAGTTTGTGTTTTGATTGGTGTATGCAGCCCGGTGTGTGGTGTGCACAACTACGCTAGCAGGACAGAATGCTTCAGATGCAAGACTCCAAGAGATTTCGGTGAGAAACCTGGCTCCTCCTCATCCTCCTCTGGTATGGTTGGTGTCTTCTTTTCGGATCAATTCACTTCAATTTACTAACAGAAATGTAATCTTTTGGCTCATAGGTGGTGCACTTTAATGCAAGAGAGGTTTCGTAAGAGTGAGCTAAAGACCGTCTCAATAACACGTTGTCAAGGGACCTTAATTCCTTTTCAGCTGTTGTGCTGTAATTGTAATGCCATAGGCTTTTTTTTGCTCAAGTGAAGATCTATCATAATCCATTATCTTGTGTTTATCATCTTTGCAACATTTATAAGTACTCAAAAGACATTCTTACGCGAAGACTGCGAAAAAATCAGCAAGATCCATGAAATATTTGTGCAAGAGAGCAGTTAAGATGAAGGTTTCAAGGGCGTTGAACTCGGTAGCTAGCTGTTATGGGGTATGGTCCCTTTAGGGGGATCAGATCTTCCAAAGTAATAACACTACAATTATTAAGATAGGAACCAGATGCTCATCTTCAGTGGCAGTAATTGTAAATATAGCCAACTTCATTCGAATTATTTCAAAACTCACATCACCATTTACATGATGCAAACACTTCAGAAGTCTTATTCACGGTAGTGATCTGTAATATATGCGCGCATTCTTTCCTAATCTGGCTTTAAGCTATACATCATGTGCTTGTATATACTGCAGTGTACATATACTGTCTATGTATAGTATACGAATATACGAGGATACTGTATATACAACAACATGATACTTATTGGTGATATTCTCAATCTCTCATATATGAATTCAAATAAAGTAGATATATTAAAGGTCTAGACTTTTTGGTCTAATCAAGTAGTTTATGACTTAAGTATGGTTCAAGTGTTTCAGCTTCATTCCAAATATGGAATTTAAGGAGGGGTTAGAGCCAAATAACCCCATGTAGATGATGATACTTTCGCTCGCTGACCCTATGATGAAGTGGGAAAATTGATTCTGATAAGGAAACTTAAAGATGTTTTTTTTTTTGGAGAATGTTGTCAACTCATAAAGCTTCATCAGTGTAGTTCTTTGATAGATTCTTCCAGTTTTAACAGACAAGACCAGCATGCAAAAAGATGATGAATTATTTGTGGTCCATATTCCATATATGTACTTTTTTTTTTTGAAGTTCAGTTTGTTAATGATTTTCTCACATTTCCTTGGAATTCAAGAAGAAATGGAATAAAGGCGCGGAAGGCAACATCTTACAGCTTATCTCATGTAACAGCCCTAGATGGGTTTGGATGGCAATAAAAGCTCGACGAGGTTCCATCATTTGGCAGTGAGAGGAGTAGCTCGTTAACCTTATATGTGTTGTTCAATTTCTTTTAGTTAGAAATTGATCTGAGCGGGAGAGTAGTGGATTGGAAACTAAATGGCTAAGATTCTATAAGATGATCTAGCACCTCCATTAACTGATGGTTCTACTCTACAAGATATTAGATATATGCTTGAATCAGTATATAAGTGTAACATGTCAAAAAAAAAAGCAGGAGCACAATGATATTTGAAGAATATCTGCATCCATATCTAGCCACAACTTCTCGACACATTTGACCGACATATTGCTGTATCTATAGTCTATTACTGAAGCATACAACAGATTGTGACATAAAAAATGGTGAAGTGGAAAGGAGGGAGGAAAGAGATAGAGAACACACCACAGACCAATTTTCCTGTCATTCCAATAGACCCTTCTGTAACTGTGCTTACACCAAGCAACCAGTCCTGGTGCTTCTTTAACTATGTACATGAAGAGATAATGACCCATTTTATGCATCTGAACCGGTGCCTTGATCGTCTGAGGACTGTCCCTTCCAGCTTCTCAAGCGGCAAAATGCGCAATGCTCCCAGGAATAAATGCTGCACCTTGTAACAGATGAACAATGTAGTCAACTTCATCCATTAAAAAAAATTCCATACAGTTTCAAATATTCCATACAGTTTGTTGTGCACATCACCCTTACCACATAACTAACAACAGATTTATTAAAAAAAATGGTTAAGACCATTGTCTAAAATGTCAAAATGCAAGTATTAGAGATGATATTGGACACCTAGTGAATCACATATACAATATATAAGTTATCCACAAGAACATGTAGAAAGACGAATGATCCATAGTTCCATACATAATTTCTAGACCATTCTGATACACTCCTTTTATCACAAGAACATGAAAAATGAGGAAATCATTGAATGAAGTTAAGATTTGGCCAGTTGTAAAAGGAACAATGTTGAAATGATCACACAACATCATCACACAAAATTCATAGTTTGCTCAAACTTCAGCAGTCAAAAGCTTACCTTATTCTAAATTCTAATAAGGGTGATGCATACTCATGCGTGCTTATAAGACCAATGGTAATCATAAAACCAAGAAACCAATGGCAAAATCCACAGGGGTATGAAAAAGTGTCTAGGCTTCTCTCATGGATGCCTTGGTATTTGGCTATTTGCAATTGATAGAGCCGTGTGTCGAGAGAAACATGAAGATCCTCATCAAACCATCATAGAACCTGGCTATTTGGCTTTATGGCAGTTCCCTCATTTCCTGTCATATTGTGGTTTTTATTATTTCGTGTTCAAGGGAAGCATTTCATATTTCATTGTAAACATGATATGCTATTTTTGGAAGCACTATACCTATCCAATTTTGACTACGCCGCGAGCTGGTAGGGTGAATTGTTGCATGGATATTGTGAGTCATGCCGTTTGACTATTCCGCTCTGATACCATACTGAAGTCCGTTGGGACTCGGAATCGGGGGTCGTGTGCACGTGTGCGTCCATGCGCTAATAGCCTAGCACATAAGCCGAGCGGGGTTCCATCATAAAACCAATTGGCATTAGGTGAGGTAACCCACTAGGTTATATACTAAGACTTGTTTGTTCAAACTATCGATGTGGGACTCTTTTGGTCTCTTCACATCTCTCATTCTCTCAACAGCATTCAATGGTGTAAAGTAGCCTGATAATTTTCTCTTGGTGTGTAGAATCTATGGCAAATTTAAGATATGGAAACAAGTTTTGAATTTGTGGCTCTGTCAAGTTTTTCTTGCTGTCTGCTGCAGACAACATTACATCTCAACATCTATTTCACAAGGGCATTTTTAGTAACTGATCTGGGTTAGATCAATACTAAGATTCCCACTTTTTGTTGATCAATGAACCTAAAATTTATCCTATTCCTACACAGTAGCACAACATACATACAAGTACCTCTCAAGTCTCAAAGTAACCAGAAAATTTATGGCCAAATTGCCAAATTGGTATTAAAAAAGTACTATAAATGACATATTGGAATTAAAAAACCTAAAGCGACAGATAGGTATAAAAAATGATATAAGTGTGATAATTAAATTGGTATATTTTCCTAAAAAAAAATCCATTTTCCAATAAATTAAGTTCAATTCACTTAATAAACCAACTTATTTATTTTTAATGAAACATTAGGCCGGTAGGGATAAAAATAATATATATAAAAAATTAAAAATACATAATTTATAATTATATTAGTGGGGGATTATAAAATTTGAAGACTTTGTTGAATTTTATTTCAAAATTTAAGCAATGTTTTGAAAAAAAAAAATTAACCTGGAATTTATTTGGAAGGTTGAGATAAATATTTTTTTCACTTTTCTATACAATGTAGATGTTTACAAATTGAATAAATTGTTACATTAAATTTAAAATTAATTATTAAATTAAAGAATCTTATTAAAATTAATATAATGCTAATGATTTATAAACTTTTTTTGATTTTAATTAAAACGTCATCTATAAAATATTTTTAAACTTTATAAACATTTTCAATAATAAAATGGGAGAGTTGGCATCGATATATAAATCAACTTATTTAAAAATATAGTCCAAATATATTTTTAAATTTATTTGAGTATAAAATTTAAATATAAAACTTAAAATATTAAAAATAGAATGTAGATTCTTTTAAGGGTTATTTTGACAACTAACACATTATAAATAACTAATTAGCTAACTAACACCCAAACAAAGTTAATTAACTAACCTAGCGCCCTTCCCAATTTGACTATCAAGGTCAACGCCGGTCAACTTTTTTTTTTTTTTTTTATTTACCTATGATGCCATTTTTTGTCGTTTTGATGCCATTTTTTTTACATTTTATTTTCGCTTTAATGTCACTTTTCTAATAAAATGGATTGATGACACTTTTTTAATGCCACTTTTTTCAAATCTTGCTGATATTTTTTTGTTTACTGTGATGCCACATTGATGCCATTTTCTTCAACATCCGTTGATTCGACTTCGCCAAATCAGTGTTTGATGCCATTTTTCTACTGTAATTATTTGATGCCATTTTTTTAATCAAATCGTTTGATGCCACCTTTTTTTTTTAATTTAATCGATTATATATCGATATATTTTCATCGATTCTACTTTTAATTTACTGATGATGCCATATTTTTTGAAGGTAATGTTTTCGTGATGCCATATTTTTTCAAGGTAATGTTTTGATGACAATTTTTTCTTTAATGTGATGCAACTTTTTCAAATCAGTGTTTTGATGCCATTTTTCGAATGTAATTATTTGATACCATTTTTTTTAATCAAATCGTTTGATGCCACTTTTTTTTTTAATTTAATCAATTATATATCGATATATTTTCATCGATTCTACTTTTTATTTACTGATGATGCCATATTTTTTGAAGGTAATGTTTTCGTGATGCCATATTTTTTCAAGGTAATGTTTTGATGACAATTTTTTCCTTAATGTGATGCAACTTTTTCAAATCAGTGTTTTGATGCCATTTTTCGAATGTAATTATTTGATGCCATTTTTTTAATCAAATCGTTTGATGCCACTTTTTTTTTTTTTTAATTTAATCAATTATATATCGATATATTTTCATCGATTCTACTTTTTATTTACCGATGACACGTTTGTGATTATACTTCATTGATGACATTTGTATCCAATAACTCAGTCAGCTCTTAAAACAAGAGTCATGCAACTCTTACCACAGAGGCGTGCAACTCTTACACCAAATTCGTGCAACTCTTACATCGTATGTTGTGCATAATATAATTTTTTTTCCGCTTTTTTTTCGTTTCAGAACTTTTTGTTTTGCAAAAATAACTTTACGTTGTGCACATATATGGACTAATCGAGTCGCACATTCCGATCGCATATAAAAATATAGAAGAAGTGAATCATATAATAAAATACAGATAGTTTTTTTCATTCTTATATTTATGGGTTAATTTTTGTAATTTTACAAAAATTGCTATTTATGAGTTAATTTTTGTAATTTTGTAAAATATCCTTCTTCAACCTCAGAACCTCTGTACGCTCCTCGATAGCTCACCGTCAGCCGCCGCTCGTCGCTCGTCAATCCCTCGCTCCGGCCGCCGCTCGTCGCTCGTCAATCCCTCGCTCCGGCCGCCGCTCCTGGATCCCTCGCTCCGGCCGATCGACCTCGCTCGCTCCGGACGCTCCGCCGCTCGTTCCCTCCCTCGCTCCCCCGCTCGCTCGTCAGCGCCTCCTTCCCTCGCTCAGATCTGGACTCGCTCGCTCCGTCTCGCTCGTCCTCGGCTCAGATCCGGCGCCTCCACACCAGATCCGGCGCTCCCTCACCAGATCCGCCCTCCTTGGCCACCAGTTCCGGCCATCCCGAGCCCAAATCCCGCCAATCCGACACCCAGCCCCCACCGACGAAGCCTCGCAAACTCCCTCCCGTCCTTGCAACTCTGACCCACGCGCCACAACTCCCAAACACCAATTTGAGAAAAAGTTGTAACCTTCCCCCCATTTCAACAGGTACCAATTTGAGAAAGAGTAAAGCTGTTAAGGGGCTAATAAAAATTAATAGGGTGTTAGAACGGCAAATTCTAAAAGCTACTATGCTATTAACTTAATTAGATTAGGTTAGGGTGATATTTTAGCAAATTTTCTCTTCTTTTAATTATTTATATTTTTAAATGGAAATAAGTTGAAGAAGTATAAATTGATTTAATTTATTAAAAATCGGACTTTTTAAAGGAAAATATACCAATTTATCGCATTGATATCATTTTTTATACCTATTTATTGCTAAAAAAAAAATTATACCTTTTTTTAATGGGAAGATATAAAAAATAAATAAAGTGATAGATTTTTTTTATACCAATTTGTCATTTGTGCTACTTTTTTTTATACCAATCCGGCAATTTGGCCGAAATTTTATCTTAACAACAAGAACATGTCTAGGCTTTAACCAAATTGTTGAAAGCCCAACTGTTTTATGTTCAGCCCAATTATGGAAAGCCCAATAATCAAGCCCATTAAGGATCAAAACACAACCTAGGTAAGTTCTTGATACTCACCTGCACGCCTTTGCACTTGCAGCCATATTTGCATCTTCCTTGAAGAGGAAACGCAGTCATCTCTGTCGTGTCTGGTTGATTCCATTCAAAGATTGGAACTTTCCTCATCACCATCCCCAATTCGTCTTTTAAAGAGCCAAACGCTGACAAAGAAATCGCCAGGAAATAGGTCTCTGTCTGCCGGTAAGTTAGGGCTTAATTGTTGACGGACCTTCGATTTTGATTCTTGGATTTCTGTAATGGCTACGGGGCATTGGGAGCAGTTTCCAATCGGAAACGAGCAATCGGAATCCAATCCCCAATTCGATTACGCCCCTCCATTCAAAAGACCTAAAACCTCCGACGATGAGTTGCAAGCATCATCCGCAAAGATGCACGGTGGTGCAAACCCTCCGATCAATCCGCCCGGTAAGATCTTCTTCAAGACGCGTTTGTGTGCGAAATTCAGGGCGGGCCAATGCCGGAACGGCGAGAATTGCAACTTCGCCCACGGAGAGGAGGACCGGAGGCAGCCCCCTCCGAACTGGCAGGAGCTCGTTGGAGGAGGGCGACCGGACGATCGAGTAGGGGTCGGCGGGAATTGGGAGGATGATGACAAGATGATCCATAGAATGAAGCTCTGCAAGAAATTCTACAATGGGGAGGAGTGTCCGTATGGGGAGAGGTGCAATTTCCTCCATAAAGAGCCGCCGAAACACCGCGACTCGCCAGGGAATGGCAGGTTTTGGGACTCTCCAAGGGAGAGCTCTGCAATCAGCATTGGCACTACTGGGCCTCCTGTGGTGCAGCAAGCCAATGGGCCTGATCAGTTTGCAGGAAATCGAGTAGTTATAGAACCTGGTTCTGATGCATCAAGGGGGAATTTGAGGCCTGTGTATTGGAAAACAAGGATCTGCACCAAATGGGAGGTGACTGGCCATTGCCCTTTTGGTGATAAATGCCATTTTGCCCATGGCGGTTCAGGTATCTCTTCGGCCACATTTTGTATCATATATTCATATATAGTGTCTTTTGTTGGATCTGTTTGTTGATTGTGTTGTGATGTTGGATATTTGATAGGATATGGTGAAATTGTTGAAGCTGTGCTAGTTTTAAATGCTTAAACCTTTTATTGAGGTTGTTGATGATGCACATTTTGCTTATTGGCTGATGTGTGAACCTAGGAGTTATTGTTTGTTCTTTTTGCTATGATTAGATGGAGAATGGAGATTTGTCTAGATCAGTGTTCTCGCAGAGATTGCAATTTGGATGAAGATATTTTCAAGTCCTGTGTGAACAATAATTTGGGATAGGATATATATGTTTCTCCATCTTTTCTTAATGCCTGTTTATGTGCTTTGATTTATATTGATTGCAATTAATCTTTGCTGTTTTCTCGCGCATTTTTGGCAAATCTTTTCATGAAATGGTGTAACCTGTTCTTCGAATTTGCTGTATGTCGCAATAGACATTGTTTGACTCTATAATGCTCTTGGCTTCTGAACAGACTTGCAGATGTCTGGGGGACAACCCGGCGAACCAGAGTCAGTTAGCTTAAACTCTACTGCTCATAAACCTTTTAATCCCGGTCCTGTTACCGAGCCTGTTGGTGGGAGAACCCAGGCCGTCACTGCTGCATCCAACCAAGAGGAACAGCAACAGAAGAGATGTCTCCTGAAGTGGAACTCGACTAAGAAGATCAATAGCATTTATGCAGATTGGATAGATGAAGTTGAAGGCTGAGTGAATAGATTCATTCAGCTCTTTAAGTAACCCTTTGCGGATCACCAAGTTTTGTGTGCTTTTCCTCTTGCATTATATGATTCATAAATCATAAGCATATTACATCTTTTCTTGTAGTTTTCTCATGTTTAGGCAATTGGCTTCCTATATTTAATGAATCTGTAGAATTATCAAATGCTACTATCAATTGTGTGGTGGGTCTTGTCAAGATCAGATTATTATACCTTGTAATTTTGAAAGTGGGAACCAGTGATATTCATCATTTAACTGCATTGTTTATATCTTGATTCGCCCAACTCGTCCACAAACGCTAAGTTCGGCAATTCCCGACTGTTGTATAAGCTTGTACTCAGCGGTTGATTAATAGTCATGTAAGAAAATCTATGATTCAGTCGTATAGTACCACAAGATTCACTGCAGCTAGATCTTGGATAGGTGGTGTAATCACGGCCACGTATGTAACCAACCCCAATTTTTAGGTTTTCATAGGTTTTTTGCGGTAGCTGCAAATGCTGAATTCAACCTTGAAGTTTAGGTTACTTTTGCATTTTTTACAGGTAGATACCGTAGATGTCAATTGGGGTTGTTGGATCAGACGCAATCTAAACTTGAACTTGGTGGATCAGGATGAGTCAATGCTTGCACATATCTCTTTCGTGGAAAGCTCTGCACCCAATTGAAATCCAAATGCTCCTTTTCCTCTCGACGCCACCGCTCCACTCCCTCGCCAAATCCCTCTCTCTCCAAACACTCTCCCTCCTCCGCCGCTCGTCCTCCACCATGTCCACCAGGTTCCAACCCCACGCGTTCGCCGGCAATCCCATCCGTGTAAAGACCCCCAAATCAACCGACCCGCTTTCCCCCAATTCCGCCCTTGACACCCTTAAATCGGCACTTTTAGCCACACCCCACGACCCAGTTTCCCCCAATTTCCGGGTACTGCCCTTCAGAAAGGGCCGGCCTTTGGCCGGGTCGGGTGCTGATCCGGCTGCCTCGCCCAGCTGGCATCTGGGCTGGCTCAGTTTGGCTGAATGTGGGGTTCTTTTGGCCGGGTCGGAGGTGAAATTGGGGGAGGATTCGTTGGTTTATTTGGGGTGTGGGCCGGAGGAGGATGTTGTCTACTGGGCAATCGATTTTTCGGAGGATAGTAAGGTGGTGGAGGAATTGGGTAGGAGGGCGTTTTCGTTTGTTGAGCTCAGGACTTTGATGGTGGCCACTGATTGGGCTGATTCTCGTTCCATGGGAGAGCTTGCAGTTGCTGGTCATGTGAGTTATATTATACGGAGTATTCACTATCATTATGAGCTCTTTCAATCACTGTTCTGTTATTGTTTGAGATTAGTTTGGAATTTAGATTCACTATATTGCTAGTTTAATGTTGATTGTCAGCAAGAAGCTTTGCTTATATTGAGATGCAAACTTTGGAGTGTACTAATTTTGATGATGTAAGGGGAGTTAACTATGGTTGCTGATGGTGAGGACCAGTGTTTTAAAAAGCTAGAGGCGACACAAGGCATAGGCATACTTGTAGCTTAAGCGGGCTTAGAAGCTAAGGCGATGACTTTTTCATAAAATATCTCAAAACACCTTATAATTAAGCTAAATGCTATAAAACCCATCCTTGATGAAATAAAATCAGATTGAAAACATATTATTGCACTAAAATCAAGTTTTAGGTAGTAAACAAGTAAAAAAAAACAAATCCGGAGCATCACAAAATACTAAATATAAGTCTTCACGATAAAAGATTAAAGAATAGAATGAAATCAAGCTGAATGGGAAGGATGGATGGTTAGAGAGTGGGTCAAGCAAAATTATCAATGTCATTTGCATCATATCCTTCCTCAATGTCTAGAAATGGAGTGAAGTCCCCATTGCCATTGTCCACAGACTTGTATCTAAATAAAAGAAAGGGAGAACAGGAGGCATGCATGACGAATAGAGGGTTGATCATTTATGATACAAAGAGTTGCTAATCCTCAAAAAAAAAATGAAAAAAAAGATATGGAAAAATCGTATCCAAATAAAAGAAGATTGTAATATATCATAATCAACCGAAATAAGGAGAAAAAAAAGAAACGCCCATCGCTTTGAGCTTTTCTGCGCCTGTGGCTTAAGCTGCGCTTGGGCGCTTTGGGTGGGCTTTTCCACCCTTGATGCACATTGACCAAGGCAGGCGGTGGCATGTGCGCCTAGGGCTTAAGTGCGCCTGGGCTTGGCCTTTTTAAACACTGGGGTGAGGACTTTATATTTGTGAAGTGAGTAATATAGTCTCTTTGCTTTGTTTCATACATTTTTAGTGCAATTTCGGTGACAAAGGAGAATCCCTGATGCAAAATGTTTCTTTCTTTATCATATATCATAGGAATATTTGCCTGGAGATTATGTGGTCAATGTGTACTGCAGAAGGGTAGTTCTGATATTTTATCCCTTTGTTGATGCTTGTTATCAGGCAAAAGCATTGCTAGAATGGCATGCATCCACACGTTATTGCGGCCAATGTGGAAGCAGAACAGTTCCCAAGGAAGCTGTGGACAAAGAAGAGTTAGAAGGCAGGCTATAAATTATTCAACATGCACTTAAGTTCTGAATTTAGTTTAGTTTTTTCTGATGCTATGAACCTAATTGCGGATATTTTCTCGGGTTTTTTCATCAGATGCTCAGTGGCACAGCAGAGAGGATGTGAAGAAAGCCTTGGCATTTGCTGAATATAAGAAAGCACAAATGACAGCCGCGGGCAAGGTGGATCAGATGTGCAAAGGAGTCAGTAAAGGGCAGAGCCTCTCAGCGGATTTCAATGTGGAAAGTGGGGAACTTGCCCCCATGTTTGTTCCAGGCCCCTTCGCTATTGCTCACCACCTCATCTCCACATGGGTCCATCAAGGATCGATTGATGGCCCTGAAACGAGACAAACTAGTAGTTGGTCGAATTTGTAGACAACTTTTTGTTTCTTTTGCCACTCTTTTAATACATCTATTATACATTGCATAGTAGAACAAATCTTCGGTGGATCATGAGCCCAACCTGTCTTGTTATTGATTACTAGAAGGTGAGGTCGATGCTCATACAGCCACACTATACATTTATTGTAACTAGATGTGAAGTTTGGGAGCTTCTCTGCTATGCTTTGTTCAAGAATGATGCAAATAAGATGAATGGAAAACAAGTTTACAACTATTCTGTATAAGCTTCACTTCTTTTTTTCGTCGCTTAATTGACATTTGAATATGTGATGAATGTTTGTTTACAGAGAATGCAGATAGGCTCTCATCAACTAACGGAATTCGACATCTTCATTAACCATAACCAGCATACCTTGATTGTTCCTATGGATTCAGCATTTATGATTGCAGGTCCCTACAGACAGAGATTCGTCGCAACGGTCTACCTTCAGAACTTGTGGCACATCATATTAAGCTCCATTCAGATTTTTCCTGTATCCTTTGGCAGATCTTGCCCATCTCACAGCTGATCTGGCTAGGACATCAATAGGGTCCAAGCATCGTTTGTGGAGAGGATCGTCTTGTGGGAGAAGCGCCTGGAGTTCATCACAGGCGAGGATGACCACATTCACACCTCTTACTAGAAGCATCTGGATCGCGATCCTTAGCAGGTTCTGTGCTCCTTCCATGTCTTTTCTTTTCAGTGAATTGATTGCTGGTGTTACAATCCTCTCCATGTTTGCTTTATCTGGTAACACAACCTCAAAACCCTGCACACACACACAGAAAGTGCCAAATACCATCAGCTCTCTTGAATTGAACACTTAAAAAACTTTGATTACCTGATTTTGTATCTTCTGTTGTTAAAAACACCTGAACTGGATTACCTGATTTTTTAGCTTCTCTTGATAAAATCCAGCCAAAAGAACTGCATCTGTAGCGATAACACCGATCCTGACGTTACTCCCAGCTTCGAGTGGCTTGAGGTTGGCCTCCTTAAGATCCGAGGCAACGCACTCGGCCACATTCAAGAAAGGGAGTGAGCATCCATCGGATATCTCATTGAACCAAGCATGTGAGACATGGCATGGCATCACTATGCACCCAGCTCCACCCTCTTCGAGAAACACTCTCTTTCTCCTAAGGTTCTCGACGACCAAAGGGCAGGAGGAGCTTTCTTTGCTCGACTGAAGTGATACCTCTCGCTTGACCGATGGGTCACTACAGACGATGAAAGGTATGGAGTCCTCTTGGAAGACATCCTTCCCTTCCCCGTCTTTTCCGCTCCACCAGACAAGCTTCTCTAGGAAAGTCAAGGTGGAGAAGGCTGAAGCTCCTCCAAGAACTCCCACCGTGTTCTGATGGGGAATCGGAGGGTGAGCATCACTTGATGATTTTGTCGAGATTTTCTTGGCAACGACTGGCGTGTTCCTCTCATCGTATTCAACCTGCACGAAAATCGACCTCTGCACGGAGGCAGATGAAGATGAAGAGGATTTCGACGAGGGCAGGTTTCTAGCCCCTTGCTTCTTCTTCACACTGCTTGCAAATAATGCAACTGCTTGGTGATGGCTTATTGCTTGGAATGACATTGCTGCACCTCCATCAAAGCTCCCAACTGACTGAAATTGAATCTGTGGCTTCATTTTAACTCTCTTGCAGGAGGAGAATCCATCAAGATTTCAGCTCCCAACAGCAAACACCATCAAAAGCCACACCTCTGTGAAACTGCAACAAAGAGATTGATTAGGTTTTTGATCTCTCCAGAAGGTGTTGAGACTGAGGAATCTGAAAATTGGTGGCCATCTTATCTTCTGTTTGGCTGCTGAATTTAGTGAGCTAAAAATAATGCAGCTGAAGACTGAAGACCAATCAACCATACAACAAAACAAGGATCATATGGAAGGTATGGGCCTCACCTGGATTTTTTTATTTTTATAAAATCTTTTTTTTTTATCTTTCCTTGTGCAATCATATTCTGAAAAATCTGACAAGGTAGCCACATGGTGGGTGGGCAATGAAATTCCAAGCTTTAGAGGCCACTGTAAAAAAGGCTTTGGATGGCTACTGTTGTTTGTCTGTGGGCTTTTGCTGTCATTTTATGGTTATGATTTATTCTACTTTTATGAATGGACAGATTCACAACTAGGTTCAGTTCAGTTCATGAAAAATCTGCAACCACAGATTTTAAACCAAGCTCGAGTTCAGGACTAATTGTTTCCTAGGAGATTCCGTCCAATAGCCATGGCCACGAGGTTTGGCTTCTTCTTCTTCTGTTTTTCTTTCGCGTGGTACATGAATCTTATAAGAATCACATCGTTGAGTGGAAAAAAACAAACCAAAAATACAAGGAGAGGTGAAGCTCTTACACAATTGACTTCAGAAAGCCACAATTACTTGGCAAATTGTAAGAATTGGAGTAATAATCAGCAGTTTTACCTCTAGGAAAAAAGTCAAAAAACAATATCAAGGTTTGAATGATTAAAGGCAAGTACAGCTGCTAATTCAGCTTGATTGCAATTTGAAGTGACATGCCAACTTGCTCAAAATGGTGAATAAATACTGTAGTAAATTACACAAAACTACAATTACTAGGCAAATTGTAAGAATCCAATGATGGTTTTGTATAGTATCTGGGTATGATTGAAGGCAAGTACAGTTGAACTGGGTTCTGAGTTCCTCACTTGCTAGTGTAATTCAGGCCACATCATGATCAATGCCTGTTGCTGTTTCATTGAATTGATTGTATTTTGGATCCATGGTGGGATCTACTGTGTTTGTCCAGTGACTCAAGTGAGCGAATAAACCACGGAACTTGAGAAATGATGTAAGATGAATACGTATGGAGTGTTATTTGTCCGAGATCAATCAGTGTCAGCTGGGCTATAGCTCTTGTGATCATGTTGGGAGGATCTGTAGATGATCGGATTCATTTATTGTCATGTAATGATCGCCCAGGAGCCTGGAGATCGACGAAAGATTCATATTCTCGATGATAACGACCCCGACTAATCATATCCTGACACATGGCGCTCTCGCAATCAGAGCCGTGAAGAATATTGTGTGTGGTGTCAATATATTTGATATAGCCTACCGATGTGTAAAATTAAATGACGAGAATTTGACATGTATAGGATTAAAGGTAGCAATCAGGCGAGTTAGGTCGGATTTGCGTATAGTCGTATACACATTCGGGTTTGGTTAATGTCGTGTCGGGTCATATATCGAGTATATTATGTGTTCGGATTGAATAAGTTTGAGTCAAATGGATTTTAGGTTGGTTTGGATTCCGATTGGGGGCGACACATTTAGTTTTATTATAAAATGATGATATTTTTTTGTTTATCTTAATTATTGACGATTAATTTCATTTATTTAGTTATATTAAGCATTATAGGTAATTTACATTATTTGTGTGTTTAAAAATGATAAAATTAAAGTAATTATAAAAATAAGTTGGGTCAAGGACGGGTCGGGTATAGGTCGAATCGAGTTTGTTATCGTGTCCATTAGAGCATCGGGTCAAAATGGGTTGGGTTCGGATTGTGCATGACACTAGATTTTTGAGTTCAATAAAGTCTGAATTTGGGTGGATTGGGTCGGGTTTTCCAGTCGGATTAGGTTTTCCCACCTTGATTTAGGATATTATTAATAGTATAATGGAACTAACTAGATATTCTTACCCTACACAAAAATTATTTGCAAAGAATGTATAAACTAAAATTTGCAAGGACTAAAATGAAAGATTCATAATACCAAATAATAGAGAAGTCCCTAATTTAGGGATAGTTTTCTGTAATTTCAAAATTTAGGGGCAGATTTGTGCAAACAAACCCTAATCTAGGGGTGGTTTTCTGTAATTTTCCGAAAAGTAAAAGCAAAATCCGTTCAAAATACCAAACAGAGACAAAAACCGTAAAAACAGTCTTCAGTCCGTCGTTGAGTTCACTCCCACCTGCAAATTAATGGCTTCCTTCCTCAACTGTACGGTTCAAACCCTCTCCTCTCTCTCCCCCCGGCGTGAATGAAATCTCCCAATGTAGGTGAACTTCCCTTCCTCTTTCTCTCTCTAATCATCTTCGTTTTCCGATTTCGCAGCCCTAATTTTCTCCTCCTGATCGCTCAGTCCGAGGCAAGATGGACGAGGAATCGCTCAAGCGCAACACCGATTGCGTCTATTTCTTGGCTTCTCCTTTCACCTGCAAGAAGGTTCGCGCTATCTAATAGCTCTCCCAAACCCTAACTCTCTTCGGTTCTGCTGCATTTTGCTTTGTTTTTGTGTTAGGTTTTTGCTTTAGTTCGGTTTTGCGTAAGGTCTAGAAGAGGGGTTTCGGATCTAGAGAGATCATTTGCGATTTCTTGAGAAAGAATTTTGATCTTATTTTCTGTTTCATCTGATCATGGACGTGAGTTGATTTTGTGTTTTTGCTGTTCATTTCACGCTTGCGCTGAATTTTGGAAATTTCGGTCATGAATCTTGTTTGCTTCTTTGTCAATACAGGGAGTAGAGTGTGAGTATCGGCATAGTGAGATTGCAAGGTTGAATCCTATAGATTGCCGGTTCTGGTTATCCGGAAAATGTCTAAATCCAACCTGTGGATTCCGACATCCGGTGAGTTTGCTTCCCATTTTTCCCTTTATAAACACTGCCATCTGTTCAAGATTTTATTTCCTTTATCAATGATATAGCTTGGATCATAGCTCAGAGGATAATTTGTTGCTCTGTTACTGATGACCTCATGTAAGAACACCTTTTTGTGTCCATCTGATGCTATATTAACAAGTAAATAAAAGAACATGGCATGATTCTAGCGTTGCTTGTGATAAAAGGCCATATGAGGATTGAGGAGTGAAGATGATGTCAACATAGTAACATTATACAAGTTATGCAGCCATCTTTAGAGGGTGGGCCTATTAGCTAAAGTCACGATAATTGATTAATTAGTTTCCAGTTTTTTGCTTTTTTGGTTGCAACTGAAAACTGATCTTCTAACTGATTTTGCAGAACTCAAAATATTCACTTCTACTCCACACTCTTCCTCAAGAAGTTTAGATCAGGAAAATAGAATGGCATGTGATATTGCTCAGCTTTTCCCTTAGGTTATATCATATTGTTGATCTTGATAAAAGGCTTTGATCATATTTGTGCTTGTTATGGCCGTGTTAACTCCAGTACGAACTTGTTGCTATTTACTCACTTTTGAGGTTAATAGGCTTGATAAGTGAAGTTCTTGAATAGAGTTTTGCATGGCCCTTAAAATTATAAGACTACTTGATTGGAAGAATCTGGAGCCATCCTCTTTCTGATTGCTCTTGATGCTCCTTTCCTGCAGCCTGTGGACATGCACACCAAAGCACCAGCTAAAGCTGAACCTTTGCCTGATAAATCTTCTTTTTCTCTGAGCAAGAACAATG
Source organism: Persicaria tinctoria (assembly GCA_037127255.1). Lineage (NCBI taxonomy): Eukaryota > Viridiplantae > Streptophyta > Magnoliopsida > Caryophyllales > Polygonaceae > Persicaria > Persicaria tinctoria. Next base: position 3,711,863 of record JBANSL010000016.1, on the reverse strand, counting down.
TTCCCTGCTACTTCTACCTCAACAAACATTGCAATAAAGGCAACAATTGCATTTATCTGCATGGTCCTAAAGATACATTGGCTTCAAAACAGAAAGATTTTGCAGTTGTTGATGCTCCTTCTGTGGATGATAGGATGGCTCCAGATTCTTCCAATCAAAACGTACCTGCTGAACTGTCGAATGATAAGCTACCTACTAAAATATCAAAGGCTAAGCTTCCTGCCAGAATAGACCCTGTACAGGATCAACCAGTGAAAACCGCCAAGCTTCCTACTGTGCTGAAAAGGTCCATGAAAACCGCCAAGGAAGATCCATTGCTGCGGGAAAAGCATGCAGACATACTCAACAATGTAGGACGGAAAGATCCCTCGCGTAGTTTTGCATATGAGTATAAAGAGGTGTCCGCTACAATGTCCGACTCCTTGAACTCATCAAGTAAACCCATTAAAAGTTACCCAAGTACATCCTCTGATCAGTATTCAATTTCAAAGGAGAAAGTTGACAATGGTGTTCAAGGTGAGGTGTGGGAATCATCCCCAGGTTCAGGTTTTGATCACCTAGTGGAAGGAAGATCTGAAAGTATAGAGGATACTGATGATGAAGATGACATGCTGAGTTACGGAGATTCTTATGATAGAAATGATGAAAACCGTGAGAATCTTTTCAAAGATCACATTTACGAGGATCAAAAGGGATGTGGTGGCAGGTTTTTGCGAGAGGCGAGGATACATGGACCTGTTTTTTATTCAGATGATGATGATATTTTTGACCTTGTTGGTTATTCTGATTGGGATAGAAGAGGGAATCACATCTTATCCCAAAAGAGGAAGCTTATTAATGTGGGTGGACACTATGGTGTAGACCTCCGGGATCACTTGGCTAAGCGGAGATCCCTTGATGGCCGTTTGGAGAGGCCTGCTGAAAGATTTGCCTTCAAGAGGTGCAGTTTGCCTTTGCAATCCAAAGAAAGGTGGGGAAGGCCTCAGAGGCTTCATGGAAGATTCGCATTAAGGCTGGAAAGAAATCATCTTAGTCTACCCATGGAGAAGTCTACATTTTCTGTTCCTAAGCAGAGACGCGACGCTTGGAGCTCACAGCCTAATAGCCGCAGGCATCTTCGTAATCAGAAGAGGCAAAAGTTCTCAAGAAGAAAACGAGATAGCGAGGTCAGAACCGCATTCTCATTTACCGGACCTATGACCCTTTCCCAGATTAGAGAAGCCAAATGTAGAACAAAAGCAGATTCAACCGGGCATTCAAGCCATAGTATTTCTGTAAACTTTGCAGGTCCGAAACCCTTGACTGAAATTCTGAAGGACAAGAAGAAGTTCAAGTCAGGTGGTGATTGCAACACCAGTGGCTGATCATTTTCATATCTCTGGGTCCTCTGGGATACATAACTGAAGTAGACTACCTTATAATCCCTGCATAGACCTTGGTTTTGCCTGATTGGTGAATGCCAGTTACCCGATAGAGCGAATTTGTAGGCGAAACCCTTGATTTTTCAGCACATGTACATAACTAAGCTCAAGTTTGTGTTCCTTGCATTTGAAGCTGTTGATCTGATCTTGGAATCCCATGAATGTTAGCTCATTAACAGCTTCAGTTAATCATCTGTTGCATCTGTAATCTGTTGTTGTTGAGTTGCATGTGGATTGAAGCTGCTAGCTACAGAGATTATAATGGTAGGGTGGACTAATGTACATTGAATTAGATAGAATTTCTTTATCGTTCTTAATTTGTCAGACCAGATTTGACAAGATATTATGTACCTTTAGACATTAAATGCAACCAACCAAATTAAAGGCAAAAAATTTGGGATCATGTGGATGCGTTGAAAGTTTTGGCCATTTTGCAGAACCTGTTACCTGTTAGGTCAACTGAACCGCGGTTTGACCACCTGCCCCCAACCGGCCAACCCAACTCCCTGTCTACTGGAATAAATGTATGTGGGTTAGATCTAACAATATCAAAAGCCTGTTAAAAAAATTACAGTAGGCGACAAAAACAATAACCATCCTAGTGTGTCGCACTACAACCGAGTAGGTCGAATTGTACGCACCCTTTCCCCGACTAGGTCGAAAGGATATTTCCGAGAGACCTCTAATACAAATAAATAAACTATATAGTACAATGTAAATATAAATAGGAATAAAGGAAAAAAAAAAAAAACAAATCGTCAAATAGCAAACATTGCAAGGCCAACCCAAACAATATGCAGCCTCGCAAAGCTAACCCTCCTCGATACGAATTGCTAACCTCCATTGTATCATATCGCACGTCATCTACTCGGTGAGCCTCAAAAGAGCAAGGTCTTGTCTAATCATCTCATTCCAGTTTTTTCTCGGTCGCCCTCTTCCTCGTCTGGCACCCTCGATCATCAAGTTGTCGCATATGCGCACTGGCACCCTTGAGCCTCTCCTCTGCACGTGTCTAAACCATAAAAACGTCGACTCTCACATCTTCTCCCGAAGACTGATTATCCGTACCTTCTTGCGAATAGCTTTATTTCTAATCTTGTTAAGCCTCGCCTGCACAAAAAAAGGGTAATTGGTTAAATTTTTAAATGCACTCCTTGACACATTTCAACTCCTTGACACATTTCTTAAATAAAGTACTCTCTTATACACAGTATAAGATATAAGATGTTTAAAGAAATATAAGGCATTTAAAGAAATTTAAATTTAAAGAAAGAAAAAACTATACAAAATAATAACTTTTGTACGAATTGTTTTTTTTTTTAATAAGGTAACAATTCGAGGCTCAGACAGGCCTAACACCTCGAGTGAGACGGCGAACCGTCGAATGTACAACAAACTAAAAACACAAATAAACAAGGACGAAAGAAAAGCCAAAACAACTCATAAAAGTCGTCAACCGGCGAGGGAGTCGAGGAAGATCCAAGGCGAGCTACGAATTGTTTTTTATAGTTTAATACTTATTATAGTACTAATAAGTATTTTCTCCATCTTTAAATATAGGGTGTTTCGTTTTTAACACGTTTTGAAAAAGCTAAAAACTCTATAAAAAAAATATTAATTTTTTAAAAAGTATATTTATACTAATTATTAGTAATGAGTATGAAATTATTTTTAACAATTAATAATAATAAAATGATATTTTATAGATCTTTTTAGCTTTAAAAAAAGCGTATTAAAAAGCTAAATGATTGATATTTTGAAATGGATGGAGTATTATATTGTAAAAATGAGTATGGAATCATTTTGAAAAATAAAAAAAAATGATATTTTAATTATAGGTTTTAGAAAAACATGTTAAAAATTCAAACGACCTATATTTTGAAACTAATGGAGTATTAAATTGTAAAAAAAAAATGAAAAACTTAATATTTTATTTAAACTATTTAAAATGTATACCAAAAAATCAAATGCATATTTATGCTCGAAGGGAGGATTAAACAATAATGATCCTTTATATGTTTTCTAAACTAGTTAACCTAAAATACCACTTAGGGCTCTTTTTGGTATAAAATTGGAAAAAGTAAACAGAAACGGGATGAACGTAGTCTATAAGTCTATTTGTAATTCAATACATTGTTAGAAACTTTAATTATTAACACACCCTTCTCCAAATTTGTATTCCTCTATAATCTAGAGTCATAAAACTTCCATATAATATATTTTTTTTCTTATAAAATTTATATCTATTCCATTTGTCTTTTATAATCTTATACCGAATTTGAATAAGAATAAGAGTATAAGACTTTTCCATGCTTATTAGTTATTACTCCTTAAGAGTAGGCCTCAATTGAAAATTGGGCTTGTATATACTAGCTAGTCAGCACCATCACTTTACATATATATAAATTACTTTAGTAACGTTTTCAGCTTTATAGATGATAGTGAAATTTCCAAACCCCAATCAATATTTTATCTTAGAAATTTAGAATTGAATTGAATTGGTCACCCCACCCCCTTTGTTTTTCCTTATATATATAAATATATAATTATTAATTAATCGCCCACCACAATAAAACTCAATAAAAAGCCATCATTTCCATTTCTTGTCACTTTCCACCCATATATATATACTCACTCCCAAAAAATTCCCCATCACAAAGAACCCTCCAGAGAGAGATAGAGATAGAGAGAGAGAGGTGTTCATTCAATCTATGGCTGGTTTGCAGAGATCGGCAATATCCTTCAGGAGGCAGGGCTCATCAGGATCAGTTTGGGACGACAAGTTCTTGACTGAACTCAACAACCAACACCAAAAGGAACTCCAACAGCAACAAGAACAAGAAGAAAATCTCAAGAAAGGGCTATCTGCAGAGCCCCAATTGGAATCCACAACCAAGCAAGAAATCAAGGCCACTCCGCCGCAAGGCTACAAGGCGGTGAAGGTGGTGGAGGTGGAGGATCCGCCGTCTCCCAAGGTCGCCGCCTGCGGCTTCTGCGGCGCCTTCAGCAGATCTCCCACCAAGAAACCATCTACCAAGCCTTCCAGGCCATCCGGTAAGACCACATGATATCAGATCATGAATCATCATCACCCCCAAAATTAAAGTAGATTAAAATTTGTTGAATCTGCACTCCAAAAAAAAAAAAAAAAAAAAATTGAAGCTCTTTCCAGGTTGTTTCCTTTTAGATTATATGATATGCCTTTTGGGTTTGTATCTATGGGGCCTTGCTAGCTACTTTGTATGATTTAATCTCCTCTCTTTTTTTTTGTGTTCAAATTTGAGATTTAAAAGTTTTGCATATTTGGTGTGTATGAGGAATTAATCTTGTGCATTCTATAATACATGTTGCATATATACATTTTTTTTTTCTTTCAATTTGTTCACTTGTTGATTGTTGCTTGTGAATTTATATAATTTTGAGGAATTTTTTATTTGGGTATTTGTTTATATAATTGTAGCTAAATTGTCAATAAAATCAAGCTATACCTAATTAGGGATCATGGCCTTGAAAATTCAGAAGAGTTTTGTTTTTTTTTGTAAATCTTTATCATGTGGGTGGTGGAGTAGATATGATAAATACTGTTAGGGTTTAAAAATTCAGGGAAAAAAATGGATATATATGCCACCTAAAAGCTAAGGAGAAGTTTATCAATATGTTGACAAATAAAGGATGATCAATGCAAATATTAATATATATTAAATATATTTCTGTTATTTTGTTATATATCCATATCTTTTAAATTATGCAAACCCATTCGTCCACTTGGTTGTAATACATTTGTGGTGCTAGGATAATATTTCCATTATTGTGGTCATATCACATCACATATAAGTTTAGAAAGTAATATACATACAAAATAAAATTAGCACCAAAATATATACATATGGGTATATTTTGGGAAATTTCGTCAAGTTCATCGCTATATAAAAGTTTAGAATAAAGTACAAAACAAGGTACATGCAGTTTACAAAAAGTCATTTATTTTATTTTTATTATATTTTATCTATCTTTTTTATTTACAAAATATATCCATTTGATTGTTAATAATGAATATATTGAATTTACAAAATACGTATGAGTATCCTGGTTCTCAAGAGTCCGATAATTCGACAGACAGATCGAAACCGCCTAAATATACAGTAAACAATGGGGGAAAAAACAGATCGAACCAGCAGAAACAAACTCTACAACATGTTTAAATATTAGTGAAAATTATGTATATTTTAAAATAAAAAAAGGTAATTTTATGTAAAATGGCTTAATATGGGGTAGCTAAGTTTGCACCGTTTAACCAATAGTTTAAATTATGTATATATGTATGAGGTTAATAAATAATGGGATTAGAATATTGATAAATCCCGATGGGCCATATAATCCGGGGGGGGGGGGGGGGGTCCACACGTCCGAGCGCATATGCGCACCCGAGCCGAGAACACAAGACCAGCGGGGTTCCATCCTAAAACCAATTGGCGATAGGAGGAGTGACCCACTGACTTATATGCAATCCCAAGACATCACAACACGCCCCCTCAAGTGCAAACTGTCTGGCCTCGCAATTAACGTCTTGAGCCTTAAGGCCGGCTAGCCCAATAGATCGACCAGGGTCCCGGACCGCATCTGCTCTGATACCATGATAAATCCCGATGTGCCATATAATTGTGGGGGGTCCACACGTCCGAGCGCATATGCGCACCCGAGCCGAGCACACAAGACCAGCGGGGTTCCATCCTAAAACCAATTGGCGATAGGAGGAGTGACCCACTGACTTGTATGCAAGGCTCGAGTTATCGTGTTTTTCGATGTGGGACAATCCCAAGACATCACAACAAATATGTTACAAATAAATAAAATATTTTTGTTTGGAGTAAAATAATAGTATATATTACGTAGTACTCCCGGCTGCATTAATCATTTAGATAGGTGTTTTCTCATTTGATTGAATTTCATCGCCTAACACCAACAAACAACAAGAGCAGAAATATGTCTCTTTCAAATGAATTAATCACAAATCATAGTTGTACACGTTAAGAAATTGGTTTTGACTAATTTATTATTTCATTCAAGTAATATGGACTCTCAAATTTGACCCTCTCATTTATTTGTGTAAACATTGAAATTAAGGGGGAATTGGACTTTCATAACTAAATTATCCTTTCAAATAATCTCTCCGATTTAAAATATAAGACGTTTTACTTTTAAACATATACTAGTATGATTCCCGCGCTATGGCCCGATTTAAAAAAAAAATATTTAGATATAGATAAATCATAGACATTAGATTTAATTCAATATTTTTAATTAAACCCATTGATTAGTAAATGTGTTAAAAATAATAGAAAAAAATACACTTGGGTTAAAGAGATAAAAAGAAAAATAAATAATAAATAGTGAAAGATAAAAGTTTTGAATTAATCTCATTGATTAAAAAATGTAACATCAAATAATATTAGGTAATTAATATTAGAATATTTTTCTAAAATAATATTAGAAAATATAGTTACCATAATAAAATGATATTATGTAAATAATATTTCCACAAATAAGTATATTAGATTGAATTAAACGTTTTGAATTAAGCCCAATAGTTAATAGGATAAAAAAAAAGAATTAAAAGAAAAAGAAGAAACAAAAGGAGAATTAAAAAAAATGATTAAAGAGAAAAAAAATTATAACTGGTCAAAACTCCTAAAATCTCTATAATGTTGACACCTCAGCATAAACTCTTCTAAATTAAGAGTTTATATAGATATATAGATATAGATTTTAAAGAGGTAAAAACTACTTTTTTAATTTTTTTTTAATATTTATTACTAATATATAATTTTTTTTAAAAAAATAATTTGAAAATTTAATATTTTATAATATTTTTTTAGCTTATTAAAATATGTGTTAACATCAATATAGAATGAGTAAATTTTTTGGTTAAAAAAAACTAATAAAAAGCCATCATTTCAACATCTTTTCAGTAAGAAATCATTTTCATTTGTTGCTAACTTGCTATCAATATATATATATACATCGCAATCAGTTGTCCAATTTAATTAAAATAGATTAGAATGGTTTAAACATGAGCATTTGTTTTTATTGGCCAAATATACTTTTATATTAATTTAATTATTTACAGATAAACTCTTTTTTTTTTTTTCATTTCAATATTTATCGATGAATAACGAAAAAGTTTACATATATGTAATGCATTATTGATATCTTAGTCGATTTGCACATTTTTAAAGGCTAAAAATATATAAAATATTGATTTTTTAAATATTTTTAATAATTTTATACTTATTACTAATAAATATGAAATTATGGATAAAAAGTTAATAAAAATAATAATATTTTATATACTCTTAAATCTTTTGAAAAAATATATAAAAAATCAAATAACATGGAAGAAGTATTGCAAATTAATAGGTATTCAAACAAGTTATAAAATGGACTTTCAAAAAAACAAGTTATAAAATGATTGACAAAAAAAAAAAGTTATAAAATGGATGATTTATACTAGTTATTTAAGCATGCCTAAATGGACTTTCAAAAGCATCATGAATTTGCAAAGGCGAAGGAAAAAAAAAAAGAATTTAATATCTCGTCATGTCAAAGAATGTGATATGCTTAAAAAATCGAATCGATCAATTAGATTCAAACATCAAAATTCAAATTCAGTGGAATAAAATTCGGCAGTATGAATTTCTTGACCCTATCGCTAAGAGTGAGGATCATGCTTTATTTTTCATCTTTATTAATTCCATTAATAAAAACACAACATATATGTACATCAATTGAACAAATTTCATTTCCTAAAAAGTGAGAATAAATGAAGATTCAAAACTCGACATTTGTTTTATGTTTGGCATTTTTCTTAATTTGATGTTTAACCAATTTCGGGTAAGGAAGAGTATTTTCATCTATGAGGAATTTTAAAGATGTAATGAAATGTATATACTTAGACTTCATTTGGTAATACAACTTTTGATTTTAATATCATACGAGTATAATTTTAAATCAAATAAAAATAAAATTTTAATTAAATTAGATTTTCAACAATTATTTACTAAACTTTTTCAAAATTTTCTTTTTATATTAACAAATCTACTTATTTTCTCATCTCTCATCAATTATAGATTTAGTTTATATTGAGTGGAACTCCAAGTCGAGGAGTTACATCCTATCAGCTAAGGTGACCAAATACCTTACTTGTTTATAAACAATTTAATTTAATATATATTTAACACAATTAATCGATCCATCCGTTTCAATTATCATTTCAACTTCAACTACTCCTTGAAAGCTAAAAACTCTTGTTAAATATTGATTTTACAAATATTTTTTGAACTCCTTAATTAAAAAACTTTTAACAGCAAAAAAAATAAAACGATCTATGTTTTAAGACAAATGTAGTTTAAGCACTGGTTTGAAAGACGACATCATGATTTATAATAGATAATGGTGAATTATACTACGTATGAAAATTGAATGCTATTAGGAATCATAATGCAGCGTTATCAAATCAATACACATGAAAGTTGTACGGTTTGCACCAACCGTAACACCTAATTAAAGTGTTTTTGTACATTTTTAACTATTAACAATTAACATTGTGAGTTTTTTCTTGCCTATAATGGAGTGGAGCATGTCACCATCAAGCCACTAACGGGTGGAAGTGGACACAACCATATCCCACATTTGCCCACATCCATCATTTGTTATTTTTTGTAACGATATCATCCCTAATTCCCATCTTTTATGTGTGGACTACTTTTATTTTCAAACCCCATGCTCATATATCGACACCCATAACGCACCATCTCGATTGTGTAAAGTGAAAATCACCATAAATATTAGTCTCTCGGGACCCCAAAAAAAATAAGATTTTTTTTGGGGTTAGATTGATAACATATAGTTGTTAAATCTAATTGTTTTTGAAACTAATAAGATGTTGCTAACCCTAGCTCATAGGTTAGCTGATACAAATTAATTGATGAGAGAGAAGAAAATGAATAAATTTATATATAAAAAAATGAAATGTTTGAGGTGAGTAATTGTTCAAATTTCAATTCTAAAAATTAATTAAACTAAAATTTTATATTCACTTTATTTAAAAGTTTATAATATTAAAATCAAAAGCTCCAAAAAATTACTTGTGTTAATTAAATGTCTAAGGAGCTAATATTGAGAACGATAACAATTTTTATCAAACATTTAGAACATAACATATGGATAAAAAAACATGATGGATGAATGGGCCTCCCTATTCTCGGGTTTTTTCAGCCGAAAAGAGAGAGGCGGTAGTGAGAAATGGTTATCATGGGTAAAATCGAGAGTTTGAAAAATTAACCGCTCCAATACTTGATAGTTTGCCAAATTTGGGCCAAAAAGCCCAGTTAGATTGGGCTGCAAGATGCACAATATAAACCAGCCCAACAACAAACAGCCCAAACATGAAATGTGTGCAAATACACCAAACACAAAATGCTTTAACATGTATTAAGGCACAAAGTGTAAATTCGAAGCCTTTAATAGGCCGATTAACGGACCTAACCTTTGTAAATCTTTACATATAATTTCTTTATTCACATTCTATGTCCGAGTTTTCGGACTAACGAGTCGGATCTCGTTAACCATCTGATCTGATAATCTACCTATGATCCGGCCGAATCGAATCCAAATCATTCCAAAGCTCTTCGAACCTTTGTTCTAAACACCAAAATGTAAAGCTTTTCCAATGAAAAATAGAGAAAACAGCCCGTTGAGTGGGTCACAAACGACCCGAAACTTGAGCCCACTATGCAATGCCAGGCCGGCCCATACACCTTGTCAAATTCCTGCCAAAGTCAAAACGACACCGTCTCACTAACTATTGAAGAAAAAAACACTTTCTTTTGGGGGAAATCACACTAAATAACCCCAACTTTAGAGATTGTTGCAAAAAATAGCATGAACTTCAAGATTGTGAGAAAAAATCCGTATCAAATATGTCACAAATAAATAATACACCAATGAACTGACAATGACATATTGCAGAGTTCTCATATTTATTTATTTTTTTCTTTATAATTTTTGGCACATCTGACAAGGTTTTCTGCAATAAGTTACAGGTTAAGATCCGCAACAAGTTGTACATATTTACGATGTATTTAATAAAAATTGGTGGTGTATTTATACCACCCGTAAAAAAATCATTATTTATAAACAATAAACCTGTGAAAAAATGTTATAAATGTTGGAGTTAATATGTATAATTTGCCCTTTTTCATCTCTCTTATTTTTTTTTTCATCTCTCTTATGAATATTATGTATCATGATATATGAAAATTAAAAAAAAAAAAAAAGTTTTGCACATGATTATGATAGACAAAATTGTACACATCCAAGACAAATACTGACAACTTCATTTATAGTTTTTTTTTAACACACCCATACACAAATTCATTTAATCGAATTTAAGTCGGCGACCTTATACTTATGATAATGGGTGAATTAAAATTATAAATTATGTTCACTAATTTCCAATTTTAATTTTTGTCAATGTGAAAGAATCAAATAAGAGAGTTTTTTTTCCTCTATTTTATATATATATAAAGAGATATTATTCGTATGATCACATGGGGTGTCGGATCTTACTTATATTACATGCCCTTATTAAATGATGGACAGTAGCAATTAAACATCATTATTAATTTCATGAAATTAAAATCCTAACAAAACCATCAATTATATATGGATTCATTGCACTTTCTTTGTGACAAAAATTTTTATGGCGTTGATTGGAAATACTTGGATTTTGTGTGGGATCTATATATGATTGGTAATTTTGGCTTTTAATTCATTTTTCAATATTTTTTTTTAAAATTCAATCTTTCTATTTTATGTCACATAAAAAGTATATATCTAATAAGAATCAAAATTGAAAAATATTTTCAACGGAAAAAAAAAAAACTCTAATATTCTAATTTAAAATATAAATAAAATATTTTAATCAGATAAATATTATCCAAAACAGTAATATTTTAAATATTATAATTTGGTAGAGTTTTTGTTGGTCAAGTTGACTTACATGTGCTTCTCTTACTGTCTCTGGATCGGGATCTATGCTAATTATAATGTATTATTTTTTGTACCTTCACTCCAAAAATTGCAAAATAAAAAAATTACAAATGAGAACAATAAGTTTTAAGTACACTATGACATTTCCTTTTCATTGTGACCTATAGGCTTTGGTGACCACTACTATTATTAATAGTTAGATGATATGTTTCTTTTGGTAACGGTAACTATAGGTTTACTTTTATCCTATTTTTTCATATTGAAACATTACGAGAAGTTGATAGTGATTTAGAAGTGATTTAAATCTATACATCATCAAACGATGAAAACTAAATATACCTTCTTCAGATTGTAAGCGATGTGCTTGGAGCTGAACTTCTCCAAGCTATCGAGCGTCGATCGAGCGCATCGGAAGGCGTGGAGCTGCATAAACCCGGGCATGTCGGTGACCATCACCTTGACCTGGAGCAGCTCGGCCTCCCGGGCCAAGCTGCTCCTCCCCCTCCCCACATTGTTGTGGTCCACATGGGAGACCGACTTCCGGCCTTCGACAAGCCTCCCGGCCTTGGCCTCCTCAAACGACGTCGTCAAGGACGCCCTCCTCGGCTCCTCACCCTTCACAATGTAATCCTCCACGACGGAGACGGACCGCCTCCCCGTCTCCAACACCGGGGTGAACTCCTTCACCTGTTTCGGACGCTCCGAAATCGGCTCAGCCTCATTGTTCTTGCTCTTTGTTGGGGGTTTTAGGGACCGTTTGAGGCCCCATAGGTAGCCCCTTGAGGCTGGCTTCTTGTTAACCACCGATGTCGGGTGGTACTCCGGTGTTCGGCTTCCGATTCCGGTGAGATCGTAGACGTACATCTTGGGCTGGTTGGTGGTGGTGTGGTGGTGCTTCTTGGTTGTTGAAGCCATTGGTTGGGTGGCCTTTGTGGGGGAGAGGGGTGAGGTGTTGTGTGGAGGAGTTAATGTGAAGGAAGCATGTGGTTAGATGCGTATAAATTGCCGCTTGGAAGGAGATAAACTGTGTTGTTTTCTTTGGGAGATAAAAAAAAATTGGCTAGATGTGTAGGAGCTATGTATTAAAATAGAAAAGGGCTCATAAGGAATTGAGTAGGGATATCCTCATTAATTTAATTAGATAAATATGTGTTGAATTTTTAAAGGTTTGTAATTTTTCATTCGTTCGATTAGAGTGTATAATATATCAAGATAAATTCACTGACGCGTTTGTCGGATAGAAAGAGAATTTTTTTTCAAACTAACCAAAAAACGTAAACTTATTATGATAGAGAATAGCCAAAATCCGAGAGATTTTAGGGAAATAGTCAAAACATGGTAAAACAGCGATTTTACCCAAAGTTTTTTTTAAAAAAATAATAAAATAGGTAAGTCACTATTTAAAACAGGCGACTTACTATTTATTTTTTATAAAATGTTATTTTAAATTAAAAAACAAAGGGGGAAAAACCATATATGGGAGACTCCCTTTGTCTGAATCGGCAACAGTTCATTCTTTCTAGTTTCCCCTTCCTAGCTCCATCCTAGATTGTTTAAACTGCCTCATATTTGTCTGAATCGGCTTGTTTTTGTTCATAATCGACCTTATTTTCTTAATAAACGACATGTTATAGTCCCAAATAGTCTCACTTTTAGTCTGAAATGACTTTAAACTAGCACCGATTTAGTCTTAATCAAACGGTGACATTTTAGTCAAAAATGGCTTCTGGGTTATGTTACCTACTAGGTATCTCCTTTCGTCAATTCATGTCACTGTGTTGAGAAATTTGATATGAGAGTGTTCTATTCCATATATATCGATTATAAAAGACCAAAAGTGATAGGCTCTAAGAAAGAGTAAAGTTGATCTATACAATGGTTTAAATTTTTGTGTTAAGTTGGTGGATGTAACTCAATATGTGTGTTTGCCCCGTTAACGGCCTGTCAGATATTTAACACAAAACATAACTTAGATTAATGTATTATTGACATATTTCGATCTTTGGGTACATATGAAGAAAACTTCTGTTAGTGTGGAAGATAAGCATTAATTTGCACATGCCCGATCAAACTGAATGCACTTCAAAGTTTATTATGTTTCACATTTTGCAAAGTTAATGTCCTTACCTCCTTATCTAATCACCACTTATATAAATATTCATTAATTTCACAAATAAAAGAAATGAAGAATCATATGTGTATATTGTACAAGTGTAGAGGAGTGGTTAAACTAATGCAGCATACCATGTGTAAGTGCCTAAGATCAAGGTATAATTGATTAGATCAATCAAGCAATTATTTTAGAGATTAGCTTGAAGGGAGATCGATGTTGATCAAATTAATGTGGGTGGTAATATTTAATTTGGTAGAGCAGCTAGAGGGTGCAGTAGAAAGTGACCAATTAATGTGGGTGTTGGAACCTATATATTATATGCATGGCTATTAATATAAGGGCAAATTGTATAAAATAGTACGAACTTTAGGCATAATTGCACTCAGTGGCACGAACTTAAAAAAGTACAAAAATAATCACCAACTTTGGGGTTTAGTTGCGGTTGGTGGCACGTACCCCCTATCTCGCTAATATGTACTAGTAGGGGTGCTTACATGGAATTTTTTTTAATTAAAAAGGCATATAGCGAGATATGGATTAGTGAGAATGTTTACATGATTTTTTTTAAATTAAAAGACATAAAAGATGTGTCCAAATTATGAAACTAGCTAGGTTCCAATTATATTTTTTTTATTTCATGTAATTCCAAATCAAAGATAATTGTGACAAATATAACATTTGGAAATTAAAATTTGGTACTAGTTATTTGACACAATTATCTTTGATTTGGAAGTACATGAAATAAAAAATAAAAATGGAACCTAACTAGTTTCATAATTTGGGCACATCTTTTATGTCTTATAATTTAAAAAAAAATAGGTAAGCATTTTCACTAATTCATATCTCGCTATATACTTTTTTAATTAAAAAAAATTCATGTAAGCACCCCCACTAGTCCACATTAGCGAGATATGGGGTATGTGCCACTGACCACAACTAAACCCCAAAGTTGGTGATTATTTTTGAATTTTTATAAGTTTGTGTCACTGAGTGCAACCACCCCTAAAGTTCGTGCTATTTTATGCAATTTGCCCTTAATATAATTAATGAATTTGGCAGGGGATTAAATTATTATTAATTGTGGGGAGAGGGTTTATTATTAGACGAAGCATATTTGTCTGTGATGGGGGCATGATGGGGTGGATGGTGCCTCAGAAATAGCCACCAAACATGGCCCCTCCCAACTCCTATCTATCATCTTGGCTTACTCTATGGTGTTAGCTTAGGTTTATTACAAATTTTAGGGTGTGCAATTTATTAATCTGCATATCATGAAATATATTGTAACTTGAATTGATTGATTTCTCAATAAAATCATATATTCTCGGATTAAATTTTTAAAAAAAAAATTATACCCGAATCATATACTCGATCTGCATGATTTATCTATCTATAATTAGCAGAGTTGTAAAAATAGTTCAGTCTGATTTGAAAAATTGAGAATGTTTTATGAGAGTGTGAGGGTTCTTTATGGATGGTTTGGAGCAACTTCCATTTATCAATTGCTATTTGCTACTAAAACTTTAACTTAATGTTTTCATGTATAAACACACATATATATATACATTCAGAATGTAATGTTTTTCTCTAAATCAAGTGCAATACTTGCATTTAGAGATTACAATATGAGCATCTTAATTATGATCTGTAGTTTAATTTGTAAAGGCGCAATGTGTATCTCAGTATCTCATACACACAATTTCATATTCTCAATTAATGCTTGTTATTTAAGCTTACATTTTTTTTTTTATAGTTACTTGCTCCTTAGATTAATTATACTGTATTGTTTACTGATCCTTTAAGGAAAGCTAATTTTTTTTTTTGAGGAATAAGGAAAGCTAATTTTGACCCAGGAAAGTAATGTTTCATTAAATACTCTTTGGGATTAGTGTATTTAAGGGTAAATATATTTAAAAAATAAACAATTCTTTTTCTTTTTTTTAAACCGAAAATAATTTGGGTGAATGGAAGGCCCAAATTAGTCAAGGGCATCCAGATGAATAAGATCTGTTAACGCAGAATCGCCAAGGATCAACAAGCTAGAGAAGTCGAAATCAATACGAGAGGTGGTCAACAACACCGTTGGCTTCTCTATAAATTAATACATGTTGAATTTGAATAGAGAGAAACAACGAAAAGAGAGAGTAGTGTCGGAGATTAGCATTTCAATATCTTCAGGACTTGACTAAATTCCTTTGAGACAATTAATAGACCTTCAAAAATAAACAATTCTCTATTTGAATATGTTCAATAAAAGCAAAAACAAAATATAAGACGGGTTACAATTAAATAAAAAATTGTCCTTAAATAATGACCGAAAGTTTTCGTGTTAAAAGAGTGGACAATTCAACCCCTCTTGTCTAAAATATTGGTTTTGAATATCTCCAACTACTCTTCATTCGACAAAACTTCCACGAGAACGATCGACTATAATTATGTTAGATAGAAATTTGAAATGAAAAGCAACCAAAATTTGAATGACGAAATGACAGTGTATATGTACGTGAAATCGTTGCATTATGTATGATGCAAGTGGTTCGAATTCAAGTGCTCGGGAATGGTCACGTTTTCTAACGGCTACGAATTGCAAAATGTGGGGATCGGATCATACACAATAAGTGTAATATGTAAAGGAACAAGAAACATGATTGGTCACCCCATGCATTGACAAAAGGTATAAATTGTATAATGACACTCATTACTCACAACAACTCTCTTTAAACAGACAAATGAATTTAAGTAATACTTAAATGTTCAAATCGTACAAGTTGTTGCACCAAGTGAAATTTGAATTCTTATCAATTGGTTGATGTTGAGTGTATTAAACATAACTAATTAAAATGAAAGAAAAATGACAGTAATAATGAGTACTTGAAGCTTTTATACAACGACTTCATCAGTACTCGTAATGAGTAGTGGAGCCAGGATAAAATTCAAGGGGTGCTAAAAAAAATTCGTAAAATATTTTTTTATACCTATTAAGAAGATTCTTACAAAAATATTGAATAAATACTAAAATTGTGATATATTTATGATATTTTTAGTTAAATAGTTGAAAGAAAGAAAAAAATATAGGAAAAAAAATCAAGAAGAATTAATTTTAAAACAATATTGAAGGAAAACATTAAATTTAAATATGACATGATATTTTTTAATTGAAATAGTTTAGAGAAACTAAAAATATACAAAGAAATCCCTAAATAATTGTGTGGAATAATGATATAATAAAACAAATAAAAAGTGTAAAGTTTGAGATTTGAACTCAAGACCACTTAATTCCCTTACCTCCCCTTTACCAATTGAGCTAGATAGCAATTCTACTTTAAAAACCACTTAAAAATGTTATATTACCTTAAATATACTAAATATATGTAAAAAAAATTATTTTTTTTGTATTTTTTTTCCAGCCAGGGCGAGCACCCCCAGCTCCGCCCCTGCTCGTAATGTCGATTATTTCATCAGTTATTCGATATTTTCTTCTTTGCCGATGTTTTTTATATTATGTTTTTGTGTTGTATCTATAATGGTTTATCCATTGCTGATCTTAATTTTCAGTTTCGACGAGTCTGTCATGTACATCAAATTCCTTTCATTTCTTAAAAAAAATTAGACAACGATAATACATCTTTAGATCTAGGTTCTTAACTTAAGGTCAAGACACATAAGGATAGTCTAATCAATAGAATTTGCCGATGATATTATTATTATTATTATTTATTTTTATTTTTTTGAAAAGGCAAAATAGCAAGTGCAACTCAAATATCGTCCTACATTTTAGTAAATGAAATAAAAATGATACTACGTGAAACTTGTGTTAGAACTATTGATCAATCGTACTAGATCATTATATTAGGAGAATATATGTAGGTAACAAGGGAATTATTATCCATTATATCACAAAAATGAATAAACCGTACGTTATGAATGTTGTTGGGTGTAGTGTCACTTTCAAGCTTCACTAGTTGGATTGTGCAACACCAGGGATTAATAGGGCGGTTTTGATGTTGATTGCATAAAATGAGTTATCCACACTTGTATAAGTTGTATTGTATCCTTATCCTTATTTTGGTAGTTGGACATTACATTTACACGCAAGGATACAGTTCACAATGGACCGGCCCAAATTACGAATATATTTTATATTGGGCCAGCCCAAGTGAAGTGAAGTGATGTTTAGAGAGAAATGAGGTGCTGTTTATAAAGTGAATGGTGATGAAATGGTTTGAAACTTTGAAACCTTATATGTTGTTCAGTTTCATTGTTTACGACGTGGGATAACATTTTTACCATCCAAGTTTTCGATCCATTGTTGGCACAATGAAACTCTTCCATGTGGGAGGAATCGAAGATAAATCTCTTATTTGATAGATCTCTTCCCCTCAAGCATCTCCGACAGTTTCTGTAAAAAAGGGGTGGCTCACTAGTGGGAAGCAAGGGGGATGTTAGGAGGTATCGGGTTCGATCTCTACCTCCGCCCCTTTTCTTGGATTAAAATTTAAGGTTTGTCTTGCTCCTTTCCAGTGGGTCGAGCCGGTCGGCACAAGCCGGTTTACCTGGTTCGTAGCTCTTGCCGGCTGGATCACGTGCCCGGAGTTTGCCATTAAATGTGGGTTCCTCGTCATAAAAAAAATTCCAAAACAGAGAAACAAAATACATATTCAATAAATTAATTTTGTTCAAACTCTAATAGCTTACTCAGTTCGAAAGTTTGGTAACTAACTTAGTTTTGAAGAATGTTGCACATCTAGGGAAGTTTTTTTATTTTTTATGCTGCCTTTTCATTTTGGATAATGAAATAGAGATTCTATTAGACAATAAAATACTTAAAATTCTTTAAAAATTCTAAAATTTCCAAAATTGGAAGCTGTTAGGAATGCTCTTACATCATTGCGCCAACCCATTGGGTTAGTTGTTCTTGAGTTAGGGTTGGTACATATCCAACTTTAGAAGGCATATGGGTAAAGCTTTCATTCTTGTCACTTATAAAAATGCACACCTGTGTGTTCTCTTCATCCCTTTCTTGCTGTCTAATTAAACAAGGTTGATACAAGTGGATGGGCTTCAAATTAAACAGTTTCTCCAGCCAAGTGACACATCAGCACACATGTACACTTGCATCTACATATCATGACTTGCCAACTCATGCCTAAAGATTCATTTGAACCTATAACTTAGGTCCACAATGCCCTAAGTTCGGAATCCTTGAACTTAGGGCCACAATGCACTAAGTTCAGAATCCATCTTCTAACACAAAATATGAAGAAAATTTTGAACACTTTCGGTGTCATAAGGTGTCTCCGAAAGTGTATATTTCTATGATATTCATCTTGCATTTTGATGTATATGTAAAGTCCATATCATTAAGGCTCAACATTATCATAAGAATGTACTCATTATTGCTCATATCAATTGTACACAACAAGTACAATGTGTTTGATCGATTCGGGTTTCTCGATCTTACAATTGATTAATACACAATATATACTAAAACAATGAGAAAATTTTAACTTGGAAACAAAAATAAATATTGGGTTGAAGAATGAGTTCAGTCACTAGGCCAAATTGAGGAGAGAGTTCACACGTTGTAGTTTTTCCATGGAAGGCAATGAGTTCAGGCGGGATCCGGTGCATTGCTGACACTTTCTAGGAGACTGCAACTGCATCTCTGGTTGCTTGATGCTGCATCCAGAGATGAGAGAGCTGCCTCCGATGGGGATGATTGGGAGGACGTTGCAGTTGCAAACCTCGATCATCATCCCATCGGGGTCATGGAAGAATATCTGGTCCACTCCGATCCCACCCTCCTCCACCCTGCTCTTCACGTGCTCTATTGACATGTCGCATAGCCGCTTCTCCACGTTCGACATGCTCTCACACTATAAAAAAAACAACCAAAAATCACCATCAACATTATTGAACTTATAGCTCATCATCACTTTTTTAGGGTGCAACTAAATTTTTTTTAGCATGCTTACAAAATGTATTGTATTGTTTTAATGAATTTGTGTTGATATCAGTTATATGAAGAGTTTTAAGCCTAATATATAAGTCGGTGAACTATTGCTGATATTGTCTCAATTAGTTTTAGAATAAAACTTACCGAGGTAAACCTTATAAAAAAAATGTAAAATTAATCTTACTTGGAAAGAAATGTGGTTGTTTTTGGGATTGATGGGGCCAATAGGAGGCATGTTTTCAGGGTCTTCAGACTGCAATAGGTGAATGCCAAACCCAAAGTTGAAGAGCCTACAAAACAACACATTCCCCAAAATTAGGCATAAAATAACACCAAAAAGCTTGTTTTGATATGAAAACTATTTGAGAGTGTAGTTACCAAGCGCCATCGAAATCGAAGGAGCCGGGTCTTCGGATGGGGACGAAGCCAAGCACATTTTGGTAGAAATCAATGGACTTCTCCAAAGAGCGACACACTATCGAGACGTGGTTGAGGCCCGTAAGACGAAGAGGGTTCTCCATTTTCATTGCTAAGTTGCTAAGGAATCAAGTTTCAGGATTGGTTTGAGGCTCTAAGGAGTAAGGAAGGAGGAAGCTCTTTGCTTTGAAGATGAGGGTGTGAGGAAATTGGAATCCCAATGAATGCTTAAATAGGCAAAGATCAGTAGATGAGACGACGTCGTTTTTATTGTTTCCCCATTTGTATACTCCGTATATGAGTGAATTATACAATAAATAAATAAATAAATAATTACACGTAGGTGCCACGTTTTTTTTTAAATTACAGTTTATCCAAAAGGGAAAAAATCTGTACCGCGTTTTGTGTCTCAAATGGCTTGCTGGTAGACAACTAGACATGTGAATATGTTGACCCAACTACTTATATAAGATGACTCTGTCCAACTTTAATATATTCTTCTTTAATATTAAATTTTTATTTTTATTTTTTTGTAAAAAGGAAAGAAATTAGGTTCAGTTAGTAGAACATCTTTTTGAATGAGAATTTATAGTTCTTTGCCTATATTCAGGTTATTTGTAATTTGGTATGAGTTCTTTTTGGTTGTTTGTTTTTCATAAATAGTTAACGATTTCAGCTTAAACGGAAATATAGGGTGGACGAACTTGGTTTAATACTCAGCGGGTTATTGTTATCTTTGTTGAATACGGAAATTGCAAAAATTTGCCGTGCGAATTGAATCAGTGTATTGACATGTGAAAGGATAATTTATCTCATATTGAAGATATGATAAATTCAAAATTAATTATAATAGACTACTCTTTTTATTATTAGTTATAAAAAAAAATGGTTTTATGTGCTCGGCTTGATTTGGTGCAATAAATTGAGAAACCTGATTGATTAATGGACGGAGTGTGGTGGTGGTTGTGTTTTTTTAGTGAGTGACCACTTGAAGATATTTCATTATTTTGAGTGTATGGTATCATTTGTGTGAACACAGTTGGGTTTAATAAAGAAATGATGGGAAAAAAATAAAAATAAAGAAATGATGAAATGTTGAAGGTATTGTTGGCGTCCTCATCTGCAGCTTGCCGCGAGTCCATGACTAGACTTTTCCTTATTTTTTATAGAACAAATTCAAATGGGTGATGATATCTTCACCGCTAATTTTTACTATTTTCACCGCTAATCACCGCATAGGTATGCGGTGGGTTTAATGATAGTCAACGAACCCACCGCATAGGTATACGGTGGGTCACCGCAATACTTTACGGTGGGTCGAGAAGTATACATGTTAAAACCGTCGCCATAACGGTCTAAAACTGTCGCCATAACCCACTGTATAGGTATACAGTGGGTTTAAACCGTCACCATATAGCCAAAAACCGTCACCATAACAGTCCAAAACCGTCGCCATAATCCACCGCATACCTATATAGTGGGTCATGGCGACGGTTTTAGATAACTTCTACAAACCCTTTCTAATTGTAAAAAACCCGTCGCATATATACGGTCGTCATAACCCACCGCATAGGTATGCGGTGGGTTCGTATACGGTCAATGGACTCACCGCATGTATATGCGGTGGGTATTGGAAAAAGTGGATTAAGACCACCACATACCTATGCGGTGATTAACGATAGAAATAGTAAAAATTAGCGGTGTAGATATCGTTTCCTAATTCAAATATGAAAAAATAGTTTATAATCAAATAAATCAAATATGTATATGGTTTAGGGACACCGCCAATTTTCAATACCCAGTATCTGACAATTTCTTTCTTTCATATATACACGTATATGAAAAAGATTGACAAAGTGTATGTATGAAAAAAGATTGACAAACACAAATAAAGCCGTGTAAAATGTGGGAATTAATCTCTCTTGGCTTTGTTATATATCTTCGTCAATTTAAATTTGCACATGCTAATTGGATTATTGGAATCTTGCGTATATATTTGGGATCATATATAGATGATTGATCTTGTGTAAGTAGACGAAAATCTAGTTTACTGTGTAATTTGTGAGCAAATCTGAAGCGTCGAATTAAGCAGATCAACTAGCTGAGATTAAAAGTAACTTGTGAGTAATGACTTTATTAAAATGTAATATAGCTAAGACTAAAAAAATGCACATTTTATTAAATATTCAAGGTTACCATAGTTGCATGTGGTAGTTCATGTACAAAAATTCAAAGTTCAAATGTAGAACAATTAAGTCTAATCTAAGTTTCACGGCGACGTCTTACCTATAAAAGCAGTTAGGATCCTTGATCTATTTTCATGTAACTTTAAGTGTAACACAAAATTATTTATAGTATTTTCAACATGATATTTTACTAAGTATTATAAATAATATATATGGAATTGTTAGGATCGGTGGGTATCCTAACTAACGAGAGAGAGAATGAGAGAGTGTTTCTTGAGGAGTAAACCCAAATTGTGTATATTGAATGTCTGATCAATATTACAGCTTTGGCCCTTTATAACCTAAGGCTCCCGTGTTACTCACGTGACCCTTCCTATAGCCTCCCTAACATCACTCCCCTCTTAAGAGTAACCTTGTCCTCAAGGTTTAATTAGCAGAAAACTCTGGGAACTGATGTAAGATGTGCCCCGCTGGTTCCCAGGTTGCTTCATCCGTCGGGAGGTTGGTCCACTTTACGAGCCATTCCACCACTGGATCGCCGTTTGGAAGGTGTTTAACCCTTGACTCTAGGATCGCTTCTGGCCTTGTAATCACCGCGCCCGAGTCATCAGTTTAAGGCAATTCGGATTGAACAGAAATAGCAGGTCCTATCTGCTTCTTCAGCTGGGAAATATGGAATACAGGATGTAGTCGGGATGTTGCTGGCAGTGCCAATTTGTAAGCTGTCTCTCCAATTTTGCTCGTAACCTCAAAGGGCCCATAGAATTTAGCACTGAGTTTCAGACATTTCCTTAGCGCCATGGACGTCTGCCTGTACGGTTGGAGCTTAAGATACACCATATCCCCTACTTGTAACGTCCTTTCTGACCGTCTTGCATCGGCAAAGAACTTCATTCGCTCCTGTGCCATGCTAAGACCTGATTTCAACACAGCGAGCGTTTGGTCTCTCTCCTGAAACCAATCCTCCAAGGACGTTGTGGTGATGCTGCTTCCTCGGATACCCAGTTGCGGAGGTTGATAGCCATAGAGAGCTTGGAAGGGTGACATTTTCAGGGCCGTATGGTAGGTGGTGTTGTACCACCATTCAGCAAGCGAGACCCATTTAGCCCACTGCTTGGGCATGGCCGATGTCATACAGCGCAGGTATGACTCCAAACACTGATTCACCCGTTCCGTTTGAGGATGGTAGGCTGTGGACAGTTTGAGTGTCGTCCCCAAGGTGTTGAACATCTCATTCCAAAGGTGGCTAGTAAACACCTTGTCTCTGCCCGACACTATATCTTGAGGCAAGCCATGAAGCTTATACACATTGTCTATGAACAATTTGGCGACTTGGCTGGCTGTGAATGGGTAACTAAGGAGGATAAAGTGACTGTACTTAGTCAATCTGTCAACAACCACTAGAATCACATCGAATCCCCTTGATTTAGGCAACCCTTCAACAAAGTCCATGCCGATTGAAGACCATGGCACTTCTGGAATGGGTAAGGGTTGAAGTAGACTAGGATAAGCAATCGTCTCATGCTTATGTCGTTGACAGATATCACACTCTTTGGTATATTGCTCCACAAAAGTCTTCAATTGTGGCCAAAAGAATAGCGCTTTGATCCGCTGGTAGCGTAACAATTCGCCCTTTATAGCGTAACAATTCACCTTGCCACCGGAAGGGTGACTGTGGATCTACAGCAGCCCCTGGACTGAGATTACTAATGTCCGGGTCCCCTGAATAACTCTTCACAACCTCTTGAATCCAAGATGGTTTAATTGCCACTAATCCATTACAATTACTCATTTCCGAAGACTGTTCTGATAACCCCCGTCTGGACAATGCATCCGCCACTGCATTACTCTTCCCCATCCTATATTGGATGGAATATGATAGCCCCAACAATTTCCTAATAGCCTTTTTTTGCAAGTGGGTAGTAATTTGTTGATCTAGCAGATGGCGCAAGCTCTGGTGATCTGTGAGGATGACAAAATGATTCGGTTCTAAGTAATGGCGCCACTTCTCAACCGCATACAGGATAGCTAACAACTCCTTCTCGTATGTGGAGAGCAACAGATGTTGGCCATGTAATGCTTTGCTGATGAACGCTAAGGGTCGTCCCTGTTGCATTAACACTGCCCCGATTCCATCTTCACACGCATTAGTCTCCACCTGAAATGGCAGCGAGAAATCTGGCAGAGCTAGGACTGGAGGAGAGGCGAGTGAGTCTCTGATGTGGTGAAATGCTCGCTGACTCAACTGGCTCCATTGAAAGGCATCCTTTTTCAGTAGCTCCGTCAAGGGTCTACAAATGGAGCCAAAGTCCCTAATGAATCTTCTATAATATCCGGCGAGCCCCAAAAAACTTCGAAGCTCCTTCTCATTCTTGGGTGTAGGCCATTTGACAATCGCCTCAATTTTGGACTGATCGGTAGCTACTCCTTCCTTCGAAATAACATGCCCCAAGTATTCCACTTTAGCCACTGCAAAGCTGCATTTAGAGAGTTTAGAAAACAACTGATGCTTTCTCATAGCCACCAATACTGATTCCAGATGCAGCACATGTTGTGGTAAGTCACGGCTATACACGAGGATATCATCAAAGAAGACCAGAACATGTTTTCTTAGAAATTCAGCAAATACCATGTTCATCAAGGATTGAAACGTTGCCGGGGCGTTTGTTAACCCAAATGGCATTACATTGAACTCGTAATGGCCATTGTGGGTGCGAAAAGCTGTCTTGGGGATGTCTGACTCTGTAACTCGCACCTGGTGGTATCCGGCTCGAAGATCTAATTTCGAAAATACAGCAGCTCCATGAAGTTCATCTAGTAACTCTTCAATGTTGGGGATCGGAAATTTGTCCTTGACTGTGGCTTCGTTGAGCTTCCGATAGTCGACGCAGAAGCGCCAAGTATCATCTTTCTTCTTCACAAGCAGAGTGGGGGATGCAAATGGGCTCTGACTATGACGAATAAGTCCTGATGCCAACATTTCTTTCACCCGTCTCTCTATTTCGTCTTTTTGTCCATGAGGGTACCTATAGGGTTTGGAGCAAATAGACTGAGTCCCCGACTTCAGTGGGATTCCATGTTCACACCCTCTTTCTGGTGGGAGGTGTTTGGGCTCGTCAAACACATCTTTGAATCCGTCCAGAAGTTGCTGCACTTCCGGTGGCACCTCCTCAGATTTGGCACATAGTTGAAACACCTGAGCAACTTGTGTAATCGATTCATGACCATCATCCTTGATCAGAATATGCAATTCCTTGTTGGTGAGGTGCCTTATAGCCACTTCCTGACCTTGCTCAGCCATCCCTTGTAACTCAACTCGCCTACCTTTCTTTGAGAATGCAATTGTCATTTTGTTGTAATCAAATTGCACTGGACTGCACTTCTTCATCCAGTTTACACCCAACAACAATTCAAAATCCCCAATTTTCAGAGCTCTAATGTCAAATGAGTAGTCTCCCCCTTGCATTTTCCACTTGAATCCCTTGCAATCCTGGCGGTAGAAGAGCTTTCCTTTGTTCAATCCTTCTACAATCATTAAGTTGGCCGGTGACAACTTATATCCTGCTTCCTTTGCAATCAGTGGATCCACAAAACTGTGCGTCGAGCCACTATCAATCAGCACCCTGATCATTCTATCGCCCACAAAACCTTTGACCATAATAGAGGTGTCTGATCCATTCCCAGTAAGAGCTCTAACAAATCCCTCTTGTTCCTCCTCTGTGTGAATGTTATCCTCTGTGGCTGTCCCATTCAGCTCATCCATCTCACAAGACTCCAGATCTTGAGTCGACATGTATTTCACTGAAGAATTCTTGCACCTATGGCCGATAAAATATTTGTCACCACAACGAAAACACAGCCCTGGTGTCCTTTTGAACTCTTTCAAGTTCTTGGCTCCCTCCTGGTTCTTCTCCCCCTGAGAATCCAGACCTCCAAGGCGCCTTACTAACCTTAACCAAAGCTTGAACAACATCATTGTGCAATCTTGCTAGTTCCATGCCCTCAGCTAAATCCTTCGGTCTACCCAGCTTAACCAGTGGCTTAATTTCTGCTTTCAGACCACTAATATAGCTCGTGACAAAGTAGCATTCTGGTAAATGAGGATTGTACGAGAGCATACCTGCTCGCAGCTCTTCGAAACGCTCGTTATAGTCTTCAAGATCGTCGCTCTGAGTCAGCTTGTTGAATTCCTCGACGATTTCCACCCCCTGCTTCTCACCGAACCTACTACACAGTGCTTCGCTCATCTCCTTCCACCGAACCCCTCTCTTCTGCATCAAGTATCCCTGGATCCATGTGTCGGCCCTATCATGCATATACATGGCCGCCAACTCCACCTTTTGATGATCTTGAACGCCGAAGAGGGTGAAGTACTTCTCGCACTTGCGTACCCAACTTCTTGGTTTTTTTCCGTCGAAGGTTGGAAAATCAACTTTCGGGAATCGATTTTGGCCGGAAATAACCCAATCGTTCCTCATCGGTGGTGGCATGTAAGCGTTTGTTTCTTCTGGCACCTCTCGATTCACTATCGGCGGTGTCTTCTCCGAATGATCGCCCGATGTTACTGTGAAATTGGACTGCATCGAAGCTCTCTGATTCTGTATCCGGATCCATTCTGTAATTTGAGTGACGTTTTGATCCATTCTCATCTGGATTTGCAATTGCTTATCAGAAGATTTCTTGAGATCTGCAATTGCTTGTTGTTGCTCTTGAATTGCCCTGTGATGATCATCCTGTTTCTGAATTGCTTCCATCAGCTTCTCGTGAGAATTAGCAGTGAATTTTTGGAGGTGTTGTAGCTGCACATCCACCTTCTCGGTGATCTTGAGGCGAGTACCTTCCGCCATGGCCGAAAAATCGCCGAGCTCTTGATACCAATTGTTAGGATCGGTGGGTATCCTAACTAACGAGAGAGAGAATGAGAGAGTGTTTCTTGAGGAGTAAACCCAAATTGTGTATATTGAATGTCTGATCAATGTTACAGCTTTGGCCCTTTAGAGCCTAAGGCTCCCGTGTTACTCACGTGACCCTTCCTATAGCCTCCCTAACAGGAGTATTCTAAAATAATGATTCTTTTTAGTTTTAATATTTTTTAAAATATCATTATATTAAAAAAAAGTATAAATATATATATATATATATATATATATATATATATATATATATATATATTATTTGATATATACAATGTAAATATAATTTAAATTTTTTTATTATTAAAAATCCCTTAAATATAATTTTGTTACCTAGAGTTACACTTGCATAGTTACATACTACGGAGTATGGAGCACGTGATCCTAACTCCTATAAATAAGGTTAGTTGTACAGCTGGCCGGCAGTAATGATCATTAAACGCGGTAACCAAATTATGCCGAATTAATTATTCAGTATGACTGTACGAATAAGTACTGACTCGATCGATAAGGATGTGCAATTATCACTTTTTTTTTGTTTTTGTGTTTGATCTTATTTGTCAGGATGTTATCGATTAGGTTAATTGCTAACTGAATTCTTACCAGAGTAAGAGCATCCACAATTAGGGGTGTGCAGAAAAATCCGACACGACAGACACGACACGAAAACACGACACGAAAAAACCCGAAACAAAAAATAAACGACACGAACCGAGAAAACACGGATGTAAACGGTTCGTATTCGGATCGGGCAAATCGCCTTGTCGGGTACCCGATACGAACCGTTTATTTTTTTTATTTTTTTAATTTTTAGATTGGATAGGATAATACTAGTATAGATAAAATCTTTTAAATATCAACAAACTCCATTAGCCCAATTGGTTTTAAGGAAGGGCATGCTCTTAGCTCTTGAAAACAGGCCCAAGTTCGACTCCTTTTAAGCTCCCTTTTATTTTTATCCTCAACCTAAATAATCTGAACCTGCCTATGAGACTGCTGCACCATTCGGCCCTCTCCAGTCTCGAAATCAGATCTGAAATGGTTTTTCGATCTGAAACCATGTTTCGAAGTTGTTCTTTCGGCTCCCTTTCACGTATGTTTGTGACTTTGTGTTGATGATACATTTTTTTTTGCATTAAAAAACACATTAGCAGTAGCTTGTTACATGTATGTAGCACTTGCAGCACATGGACATTGGACAAGAACCATTGTTTTTACAGTAGCAGCACATACATGGACAGCAGAGTCAGAGACAGACCACGGCAAAAAAAAAAAAAAAAAATGGTTCGTGTCGGGTATCCGACACGGAACCGAATATCTTAACCGTGTCGGGTACCCGGGTTAAGTCGGTTCGGATACGGTTCGACCATTTTAAGCTTAATGGTTTCGGGTACCCGACATGATTATCCGGTTCGTGTCGGGTACCCGGATATGCACACCTCTATCCACAATGGAGTGTCTTAAGTCCCAAAATAAGGAACCAATTAATAAAAAATTGAAGAAGATGGAGGAGGGGTTTAGGAACGATTTAATAGGTTTGTTACTAACAACCCTTTAAAAACCGAGAGAGAGAAAGAAAAAGGAGAGAAGGTGGGCCATCAGAAAGCGAGAGAGTGAAAGGAAAAAAAGAGGTGGGTATAAAAAAATAAAATAGGGTTTTAAAGAGTTTTAAGGATGTGGGTGAAAAATTGTATTGGGTTTTTTAAGGAGAGAGAAATATAAAAATTGGAGTTAAGGAACCCGAGTGGGTTTAACGAATGCGGATGCTCTAAAAAAAATGTTAGTTGCTCCTCTCGCTATTCCCTTCATTATGGTGATTTTATCAAAACGCCTATATTTTCGCACTCATAAAAACCAAGATAGATTTTAATACTACTTCCGTTTAAAAATATAAGTCATTTACTATTTACACACGTTTTTTTTATGATGATAAAAAATAAAAACTATATAAAATATCATTTTTTTATTTTATTTTTTTAATAATCTCATACTTCTTACTAATAAGTGTGAGATTATTAAAAAAATTGATATTTTATATAATTTTTATCATCCTAAGAAAACATGCGTGTATAGTAATGAATTATATTTTCAAACGGAAGACACGGATGACAAAGGCTAGGGAGCAAAAGATAACACTAGTAAAGGCAGATGATCCCGGGCGGTACATATGGATGTAAATTGTACATTAATTAACATTTTTTTTATGATGTTTACACAATTACACTACCTTTTTATGGTTTGTATTGCATTTTTTAAAAAATAGACCATATTTTTCTTGGGTATATGTACCTTGTACGTCTATTGAAATGAGAGGAATATGGTATATTAAAAAATATAGAATATGTAATGTAAATAGTATAGTGAAAAAAATGGTGCAATCATTTTTCCTTTTTAATGGGTTGATATGTAATTCGTTCAAAACCTTAAATTCAATAATGATAAAATAGAACCTTATTGAGATCCAATTATTCATACGATATATAATTTGTCAATAATAAAATATAATAAAATCCATTTGTTAAAATTGCAATTAAGTTTGCAAGTGAGAATTTAAATTGTGAAATGTCCATTGATTGAGTCCCGGGTGAAGAACAAATGATCCCAAGGACCCTAGCTAGGTAGCTGCTGCGTGGTAGTACTGATGGGCCACACATTCATGATTTGGATCGCATCTACATTTCCAAATAATTTTGGACTTTTATTAATTAGTTTTGAAATAACATATTTTTAATAATATTCACTTCGTAACCACGTGATATATTCAAAATAATAATAAAAATGTTGAAAGAGATGTGAACGAGACTGAAGAAGTTTCACATCGAAATTTGAGTACAACAAATCTTAATATGTATATAAGTCGACCAAGGGCTCAGGGCTACAAGTCTAAAAAATTTCAATAAAAAAATCACTATCATCCCATATTCAAATGGTTTTTTTATAACTTCGTGTGGGGGTCGAACGTGTGTACATAGTAATTTTTACACCACAAATTTTTTCTATATACACCTGGTTTTATGTAAAGTAAAATATCAAGTTATTTGTCACAAGTAAGAAGGTGGTGATAAAACTAGAAAGGTAAAATGTAAATGATGGTAATGGTAGGGAGTGAAGGGGAGTGTTGGGCCGGTCTTGACAGTTGACCGGGCCCATGAGCTCCTCCAGAGTCCAGCCTCCATCAAACTGATCCAATCAGATGCGTTCCAACCGTCGTTTAGGTTTAATCGTCTTCTTTAGATTTGGCGTAACTTGCCTAGAAAAGTCATTCGTGAGGAGCTTCTTAGGTGAGGGTGAAGGGTCTCCTCTTATATGAAGTTGATGAAGTAGCTTAATATGATATTTTGAATGTATAAAATAGATATTAAATTAAACTATTCATTATTTTATAAACTAGTGAGATACTCCATTGATAACCCTAATAGATGAGATAATTAAAATAAATTTATTAATGAACAAAATAGAAAGAAAAGCTTAATTATAGCTTAGCTCCTTTAAAGATATATGATATTTAAACTTAAAAACTGTGGGAAAAAAAAAACTAACTTTCAAATATAGCCTTAGACTATCCTTGATAGAAGCTTAGAAGTTTAGTGGGAGCTTTGAAAAATAAGAAACTGATCTAAGAGTGTTTGGCATGAGAAGATTTGAAGTAGTTAAGAGTTTTAGGAAAGTTTTGATTGATGAGTTTTCCATTTTTATTCTAATTTTATCACGAATTTCATTCATATCTCACATTAGATCAATTGACCTGAGAATGAAGAACCGTATCTCTCCACACCCATCCAATCCTTAACGTCATTGACGGAGTTCGAGTGTTCGACAACATATCCAAAAGCTAATCTCGGCTCAGCCCGCTTGGAATCCCATACCCATTCAATCTTTCTCGTCGTTGATTGAGTTCAATTACATATAAAGGCCCTAAACTCGCCCTAACCCACTTGGGAATCCCATAGGAGAAGTCATATTTTCACCTCATGAATATCATTGTTAAATTGTCAAATTCGCTGAGATGACCCATTAATTGGTTCTCCATTGAAGAAGTCGGGGAGAGATATGACAATGGCATGGGCAGATGAAAGAGTTGGTATAACAGGGTCTTATTATTGGCACGATCAATTTATCACCAAATAAACGGCTGACCGTTGTTGACTCGAGAAGTCGGTGTTGATAGAACTCCATCAAAGCACCACGAGATATCTCTACCAACTCGGACTGTCAGCGTCGACTGGCATGGCTGTACATTTGTCGAGATATCGTCGTATGGATAACAAGACGGATTATACATTATGCATCATTCAATTTTAAAATTGTAAAAATGAAAAAACTACCCTAACTTTTAAGATAACAACCTTGAGATGATTCTAGTTCCTCTAGTCAAATGATTTCACATGATGAAGGAAACTTATCACATGTTGATGAGATGATATGACATCAACTAAAAAACAAAATCTTACCATAAATACATTACACCTAATACGGAGTATTTCATATGCTTGGTTTAGCAACTTGTTTGACATAACACGTTGTACAATTTAAACTCATCTATAACAATTTATAATTTTAACTAATTGACTAGGCATCTTAAAATACCAATATACACTTGTAAGTATTTATAATTACAAGTATTTTTTGAATACTAATAATAATAAATAAGGACTAATGGTAATTAGGTCCAAAGCAAATGTGGAACAAAATTTATGAATGAATGATCATACCCATTGTTCATACTTTTCTTCCCAATTTATATCCGTTTCGATGGCTATGGCGTTCCGATTTGACCGAAAAGGAGAGAAACAAAATATTTTTTAAAAAAATATGCATTTTTTTCCCCACTTATGCATAAAACAGATGAAGGTTCAAATCAACATTCACATGGAAGGTTTCCTCTTCTTCTTTTTTCCCAGCTTCGTTATCACTGCTTGCAACGCACACGGAACGTATCTCAACTGCAAAATCTTCCCACAACTTCATGCGCTTCCGTCCGCACAACACGCTATACTCCTCTAACAACCACAAGTAAACGCTCTCCTCTTGCCCCCAACCTCCAACAAATAGGGAAAAAAATTAAAGCAAGCCCCTTCTTCAATTGGCGATTTTGCGTGCTGCTCTTCAGTTGAATTGGAAGGCGGTCGATTGCCGGGTGATTTAATGCTATAAAGATTCGGTCTTGCCTCGCCTGTGTGGGTTTGTGGTGTAATTTCCTAATTTGGGGCCTCGTTCGCTAGGGTTTAAGTTTTAGGGTTTTTGGATTTCGGCGGAGATTGATTGCTGTTGTTGTGTTTGGGATTGCTGATGAGACTGAAAGGTACGGGAATTAAGTTTATGATTTGCTAATTTGCTGTATTTTGCTGCAAATTGAGTTGAAATTCTCGTGATTTTCCCCGATCAGCGCATGAGAGTTCATTGACTTAACTGATTGATTTGTTGTTGCTGGGATTTCTGAGAATCAGGGGAGAGGATTGTTTGATTCGGGTTCAAATTGTCCTTTTTATGATCAAAGATGTCGGGTGGGACACCGAGGAGTACTTTTGTGAGGCAGAGGCATAGCTGGGGTTATGCATCAAGTAGTGATGATCTAGAGGACGATGCTTGCTCCAGGCTCACACTTTCGAGCCCCCCGATTTCTAGGGCAAAATCATGGGTTGAGGTTATGGAAAACATGGTTTGGATAGCATCGTCGCTTTTCATCATATATTTCGGTGATTGGCACTACAATTTCATTCATCTTCTGTTGCATGATGATCGTATTCGGAGGTAATTGATCTCCAATCCATTGGCTGACTTATTATCATTAATGTGCTTGCATTTGGTTTTCCTTTTGTGTTGTTTTGACCTTGTAGAGATTTGCTTAAAGAGTTGGTTGCTATTGATAATCGCTTATAATCTACATTTTCAATTATGCTTAACACTATATTACTTAAAGTTCCTATATTTGCTGTATTGATTGTTGTTTCCTCATGAATTTATGGACATATGAGCATGTGATCAACTAGTAGTGAAAAGAAAGATGTAATTAAATTTGTTCTCAGCTACCTCCATTGAGGAGTAACTAGTTGTCCCTACAGTTCTAAATGAAGCTGGCTATTTCCTTAGGTTCGACATTGGTCCTACATCAGAATTATGTCGGTCATGATATCATATTTGACAATGTATGAATGTTCTGCAGGATGTTTAAAACCTCATAGTATTTTTTTTGGCTGAAAGTGTCATTCGCTATCAATGATTTTCTTTGAATATCCACCAGATCTGGCGCTGATTAAGTAAAAAATCGAGGCAAAAACGATTTTGATATCATCTGTGGTCATGTGGTGCGAAAGGCTCTGTTGATGACTAGATTAGCAAGAAACTGTTATGAGCATTAAAGTGCTCGTGTCCTTCTTTTATAAGAAAAGCTGAAAGATGAGACATGTGAAGTCATATGCAGTAACAAGTAACTACTGTTAATGGAGTTATATCAGTAATTAATGAACTGGTGCTTGGTACAACTTTGGGGTTTGGCATTAGCAGGCAATGCAGAGACATGTATGAAGTTCTGATGGATGTCCATCTGCATACTTGCAGCTGATATTTCGTATTATTTTCTATTTTAAGCTTAGCATTTGACCCACTGTATTTTTAAATACAGTTCTGTTCATAGTTAGATCCCTGTTCTAATCAAGTACTCTCCCTCCTTTTTAAAAAATTGAAGTTGCAACGATTATAGAAATTCTGGGAATGATTGGAAATATTGTCTGTGTGATTACGCTTGTGAGTCCTGATACTGGTTGAATATTCTACTTCTCTGTGAGACTCACAGGAAAGAGGGTGGCTGAACTGCTAAAATCGTTACTTTACGAGATCATTACTTTCTGTATTAACTTGGTCTTTCCAGGATTCTTATCATTTACACCATTTGTTTTGTTGTATCTCTGCAGAACTCCGCTGTACCTTGGTCTTGTTGGTGTCCTTTTAAACATCGCTTGTTTCTTTTACGCGAGCTTGTCATGTTGGGGTATGAAGAAGTACAATGAGAAATGGGAGGTGATTGGTGATTATGCCTTGCAGTTTGTTACCCTTGGGTTCGTAACCTTTTGTTTGTAAGTGATCAAACTTTCTGCATTTTTACTTTCAATCTTTGGATACAAACTCTTCAATGAACTCAATGTGTTTGCAGATTGACCGTTGCGTTGTGGCCAATTTGGAAGTTTTTGACACTCCCTCTTGTGGTAAACCCTCAGTGCTCTTCTTTTTTCACCACACGCGCAACTACGCAAAATCTGTGCTGGTAAAAAGCTTAACTCTCTTATCTCTCCATTTTGCAGTTCACACTCTTCATGGCTGGCATGGTCCTATCCCCATATATGATTAACGCGCCATTGAAGTCACAAACTGAAGTGCTCCGGGATGACTGAACTTGATGGTTCTGGTGAATCCTACACAGGAGAAATACCGTTTCATAGAGAAGTTCATATACTTTAAGCTTGGCATCAGTAGTTGTTCAAATATTAGCATAATGGTTTTTTTTTTTTTAATCCATATAGCACATTGCTAGAACTCTCTACATTGTGTTTCCTCATACTTTCGGCTTCTTTTATGTCGACTTTATAGAGTTAGGCGAGCGGTTTGGAAAAGCCATCAACCTTTGTTCAGTTATCTCCGATTCCGGTTGATGCTTCGGCCTTTCGGATAATCAGTGAATGTTTTGTTCAATCTTGGGTTTGTTTGCCATCTCAATCCAGTACTGTTTATTCAATGTTGATGAACTGCTGCAAGTTTGTAACATTGTCATTAAATCTTGGAGAGTGCTGAGGATGAACTATTGGAAAGGTAAACAACAACTATATTATATACTTGAATTAGGCATATAATATGTCTTTTTTGTTAGATTTAGGGCAATGAAATATTTTATGTGTGGGATATGTGACAAGGAGACCATGAACTTGGGTTTCTCATGTGTTTTATGTCCCTTGTATACTTGTCTGTATGCATATAAGCTGGTTGCTAGAGGCTGAGCACATAAAGACATGGTTTATTTTATTTTATTATATTATTTTAATAAATAATAAAATATGAAATGAGATCAAGGTTTTAAAGGCTAATTCAAGCTTGCAAATTAGAGGGGGGTGCCTTTGTTTAATGCACAAATAGGAAAATGAAAATTTTTGGGGAAATATATTTGGTTAATAACAAAATTTTGGTGATTTTTCAACAAAGGTGGATAAGATTTGTATGGGTGAAGTGATATTCCAACCTAATTGTTTCTCACCATATGACTCATTCATGATTCATATCATCAAATATATGTTGAATATTCCAATTTAATTATTTCATCATCTCCTAACCACCCAACCCTTAGCTACATCTAGAACACTTTATTAACAACAACACCAGGGTGGTAGTGTGTTCTGTTACAAGCGGGGTTTGAGGGTTGAATTATACGCACCATTTCGATTTTTTTTTTCTTCGAATTTTGTAGTAAAAAATGATGTCGAAAAAACAAAGAAAGAAAAAAAATGAAAGTTAAATGTGATTGTGAAAAAATGAGTGGTGATGGCCACAAGTCCCACGACACAACCTTTCTCTTTCATCTTTCTCTTTTTATTTATTTACTCATTTGTATTTATTTATTATTATTCCAAAGCATTTTCCCAAACTTTTCATGCATTTCCCTCTTTTGAATCTTCAAATTTTGTAAAGCAAATTTGATTTTTTTTTTATATTATTTTTCTTATACTTCGCTCCAACTTCTTTTCTCAACTTGTATATAGTTTGAATCCGAAACTTTTGTAAACCGATTAATTTGATATTGCTTACGAGATTCGACTACTATCTTAACATTTGTTAAACGGAAAGAAAGAACCGCTGTTTTGTTCGATTACTTGACAACAACACCAATTTTGGATTCATTGCCCACTTGAAAAGCAAAATATTCCTCAACCTATTGATGTAATAGGTGATTGATGAAAGCGAAATGTTAACAACTTCATAAATTTTCCACAGTGATCACAATCACATTCATCAAACTATCAAAGTCATCGGGTTTATGCTTAATATAGCGTAATTTCCAAGTCGTCATTGTTTTAATTTTAAACTCATTTTCATGCATCCCTCTCAAACACAAAAAGATAACAAGATTTGGAGGGAGACAGATAAAATCCCACACTGATTTTTCTGTACAAGAAATTATAAATTTCATCAATTGTTGGTAAGAAGAAAAGGCAATGTAGCAAAGCTGAACTTTCAAACTGTTCTTCCCATGTGTCATTTAATACGTCAATGAACTTTGCTTTCATTATAAACGAGATCAAGCAAGGTCTACATCGATCAATAAAAACGCTAAGACTAAAGTTGTCCCGACAAAATAATAAAACTCCAGTCACAATTGTTCTCGAAGGGATGTTCTACAATATTTGTAAGAACACGAATATTTATCTGATTTGAGTGTAAACCAAAGTTTAAAACAAAATTGTGCCTTGATTTCACTATACACAAATATTTATCTGATTTGACTGTAAATCAAATTTAAAAAAACTTCCCCAAAACAGTTTAATTTTAAGGTGTTCTTGTTGTAGGATCTTCCCAATTGGGCCAACTCCCTCAATCAGAGGTTCTTTCAAATGGGCAATTCCAATATCCCATCACAAAGTAAAAGAAGAATTGGTTTCTGAAATTCTGATGAAAATGGCAGATTTATTCATGTGATGGGGTCAAAGCTCGATAAAGTAGGGAAATTTCTCATGATGGATACATACATGCTTTGAAACTTTGGTGCTCTTGCTTTTGATTTCAAAATTTTGTATACTCAAGTCAGCCCCATCCTTAAAAAAAAAAAACAGAGCTTGCAATTCTGTAAATTAACTTTACTTTTGAGTTTTGAGCTAATAAAAGTTGTAAACAAAGTCTTTAAATAGTCTGTTTATGAGGAACAACAACAAACATTTTCCTCAAAATTGCCCAATTTGTTTTTGATCTAATAGGAGTAACTTTGACGACAGGATGTAGGTAGCAAGTAGCAACTGATAAAAAGGTGGTCACTTTGGGGTTTGTGGCAAATGTATGCTATGATTGATAAAGAGGGCACGAGTTTTTTACATCAAAGGCAATTACCCAAACTACCCTTTGTGGAGTAGCAGTTCAAAATCAAAGTCATAAGTCATTGTATTTGTATGTGTGAATGGTGGGTCTTTGATGGATTCACAAAAGGTCTTCTATAATTAAAGGCACTTGGTGGAATTTT
The DNA here is from genome assembly GCA_037127255.1 of Persicaria tinctoria. Classification (NCBI taxonomy): domain Eukaryota; kingdom Viridiplantae; phylum Streptophyta; class Magnoliopsida; order Caryophyllales; family Polygonaceae; genus Persicaria; species Persicaria tinctoria. The sequence goes on along the minus strand of JBANSL010000016.1, from coordinate 3,674,594 downwards.
TGAGAGGTTTTGGGTCCCATACGAAATTTCTGTTCTTGAATCTTGATTCTTGAGTTGAGTTACCACCATTTTTTCTCCATTTTCCTTAATTGTTTAAATCAAACCCAGAGAAAAATCCAGTACATTACAAATACAAGAAGACCCAGCCACCTATTTGACTCTTGATTTTCATACCTCTCTCTCTCTCTCTCTCTCTCTCAAAATCTCTGTGCTAAGTTAAAGAAGGGAGGGCGTTGCTTTGTTTGTCCAAAGAAACTCACCACCTCCACCCAAAAATTTGTCATCATTCAGGAACCCTTGTAGTGGTTTAGGTTTGCATTTCGGCTCCTTGTTCCTTTTTCTCTCCTATTTGTCTCCTTCTTCAATACACTCTTCCTCTTGGTAGGTTCCGCCTTTGAGGTCTCATGGGCCCTCTTTTCCACTGAAATTTCATTCACAATTAGCTGCAAGATTTCATCTTTCTCTCCACCCCCTTTCTCCCAAAGTGCTTTACTAGTTGTCTTGCATTTTAGGGATTCTGGGTTTTCTCTTTGCGTGTGATAAGATTTGGGAAATTTGGTTGCTGTTTTTCTTTTGGGTGTTTGAGAAACATAGCCAATAGCTGTGGGTCTGATTCATGATTTTGTTCTGCACTCCCATAAGAACCTCTGAGAAGCTATTTGAATTTCGGAGTTTCTGTAGCTGTATACAAGAGATCTTCAGCTCAACTGGCCTTCTTGGTGGGTGGAATTTCTATGCTCTAATTCTCTGATCTCTGAAATCATGAGCTGTTTTGTGAAGTGCAATTTCTTATACTGTATTATGTAACTTCTGTGCAGGATCTGATGAATCAAGATTAAATTTTGACTTGGAGGATGCTGTAATACTGGTTCAAAGATTCAGCCATGGATAAAATGCTTCAACCTCCTCTGGTAAGTGAATCTTTGCTTTCTGATTGAGGAGCTATCCTCTTGCTTTTTAGTTAGTTTTGCATCAATTTTTTAGGGCAACCGGCGATATATTTTTATTTCTTCTTGTGCCTTGCACATCGTTTTGTTACATGGATCTGATGTCTTTACCTTGCTTCTATTCTGAAAAGGTGCACATCAGATTGGTAGCTTCATAATTCAGATGCTAGGGTTTAGTAGCTACAGATTTTGGTTGTATGAATCATTGGGAATGGTCTATGCTAATAGTTTATGCCCTTTAATGGTGACATTGTTTTTTCTTCATTATATGAATTTGTTTGTGAAAAATCTGACGAGATCAAGAAGCTTCGTCTGTGTGCCATTTTATGAGGTTGCATTGGGTGCCCTTCATATGTGCTAAATCAATCGAAAATGAGTGGCCCTATTTGAATGCTGGATGATGATTCAAGCTCATGAGTGGTGTGATAGCAGTACAAACCTGAGTTTAAAATGGAATTTAAGATTAGCCTTGGTTGATTTCGTGCAATTGGCGAACAATGGATTGTATAGTGCAACTGCATAGACAAATTAGGAAAAAGGAAGAGATTGTTCATTCATTGTTGTGAATAAACTGAAAGGAGTGGAAGAAATATCCTTCATAGTGTGCAGTTGTTTGTTGGAATTCTTTTTGATAATGATCTCGGCCTTTGATCTATGTATTCAGTAGATTGTTCACAGCTGCACATTTCTTCATCCTTTGCTTGGAAATCTTCTTGAAAACGAAAGAAGCAAATGGAAATCATCAATAGCTAAACGAAACCCTTTACTAGTTCACGATTCTAGACTGTTGATTACATTGAGACTGTTAATTTTGCAGGTTGATACAACAGCATGTTTTTGTAGAGTGGATGGTGGCCTAAAGACTGTGGCAGGAGCGAAGAAATACGTACCTGGGGCAAAGCTTTGCCTCCAACCCAGCATCAAACCTTCTATTCACCCCACTAGGCAAAAGCCTGCCCGTGGTGACAGGAACCGGAACCAAGCTCCCTTGCTTCCTGGTCTCCCCGATGATCTGGCCATTGCTTGCTTAATCCGGGTGCCCAGGGTAGAACACAGCAAGCTTAGACTAGTCTGCAAAAGATGGTATCGTCTTTTGTCCGGGAACTTCTTTTACTCACTCCGAAGAAACCAGGGCATTGCAGAAGAATGGGTTTATGTCATTAAGAGAGACCGAGAAGGGAAGGTATCGTGGCATGCATTTGATCCCGCTTTCCAAATCTGGCAACCCCTGCCACCAGTCCCAAAAGAGTACTCTGAAGCCGAAGGATTCGGTTGCGCTGTGCTTAGTGGGTGTCACCTCTACTTATTTGGAGGGAAGCACCCTCTCAGGGGGTCAATGAGGCGCGTTATCTTTTATAGTGCCCGCACGAACAAGTGGCACCGGGCCCCGGATATGCTGAGGAGGAGGTATATCTTTGGCTGCTGTGTCATCAATAACTGCTTGTATGTGGCAGGTGGCGAAAACGAAGGTGGGAGCCGGACCTTAAGATCGGCTGAGGTTTTTGATCCTCACAAGAACAGGTGGTCCTTCATCTCAGATATGAGCACACACATTGTCCCCTTCATTGGGGTTGTTTACAACGGGAAATGGTACCTGAAGGGGCTTGGCTCTCACCGGCAAGTCCTGAGTGAGGTATACCACCCAGAATCCAATAGCTGGTTTCCAGTTTACGATGGCATGGTTGCTGGCTGGAGGAACCCCAGTGCTTCTCTAGATGGTAAGCTTTACGCTGTGGACTGCAAAGACGGGTGTAAACTCAAAGTCTACAACGAAGCAAGTGATTCCTGGAGTAAGCACATAGACAGCAAAGCTCATCTAGGGAACTCCAAGGCGCTGGAGGCGTCTGCCCTCCTCCCACTCAACAGAAAGCTTTGCATTATCCGGAACGACATGAGCATTACACTCGTTGACGTTGCAAGATCCGAAGACACAGGCGGTAGTGCCCCCTCGGAACATCTCTGGGAAACCATCTCCGGTAAAGGGCAGTTCATGACCATGATGACGAACCTGTGGTCGAGAATTGCTGGTGGGAGCCGCCTGAAGAGTCATATAATCCACTGTCAGATTCTCCAAGCTTGAGATAGTAGGGTGCCCAAGAATCGCTCGCTATACGTCTATTTTTCGGGTGCTGTTGTGTACATATAGCCTCATTCATGGGGCACCCTACTATCATAGCTTGCTAATCACCCTGACCTTTCCTGCACATCCAAATTTAGTTTCTTGCATCACCTGTATCATAAATGTTTAAACTATTATGTTTTTTCATTAGTACAAGAAGAGGATACACCAATTATCATAGCTTTCATTTGCTTATATAAAATGTGTTGTACAATAGGGTACCTTTTCTGTCTGGGTTAAGATACAACCAGTACAAGAAAATATTTTGAGCCTAAACCATAGGTACAAATCATTTCGAGACTCTCATAAAACAGGAGGTTCATCAAGCGACTGCAAGGGGATGTTTTTAGAACAGCTGCTATGAGGAACCTCTCATTGCTGATTTGAATCCAATTGGTCTTTACTCTTTAGTCATTTGAAGATCTTGAAATGTAAGATTTTGCAAGGGTGAAGACCTCCTCCTTCTTCCTCTTGTATTCGTTATAACGCAGGAAGAAATAACCCAAATAATCAAAATCAAAGGATGACATCTTTTCCTGGCAAGAAAGACAGAACGGATGTAAAATGTGGCATTATGTATCAGTTGCTAAACATATTCACTAGAATAACTACCAAATACCTGAATCAGAGCCCATAGTGCCCAGTACAAATGTGAAGCTAACATATACGAGTTTGTCTCGACGTAGAGTGCTTCAAGATTGCTGTCAGTTGCCTGTTTGCAAGCGGAAGTTCAGTGGAAAATTCTTCAATGCTAAAACTAGTAAGTTGAGAGTTCTTTGTGAGTTATTTCTTTGAGGTTCCACATGTGTATGTGAGCTACAGATTCAATGCATATAAACTCATAGTACATAATCCGTCGGATGAAGGTGGTTATACCAGAAATAGGGAAGAGACTCGAGTATTAAACATCAGTTTAACTTATGAATAAAGCTCACCACAGCTTCATGTGTAGCATCAGGATGCAAGTAATGCCTGAAGAAATGGTATTGCTCTTCCTTACTTGGGTACCTACACAAGGTCATGACAGCAACTATGAGTTGTTTACTTACAGAGAAGATGATCAAAATCTGAACAGTACTAGAGAAGAAGGGTACGTACAAGCTGTAATCACAGTCATATCCAGCATATTCATTGAAATGATTTCCAATATCAAAGCCTCTATAGTTGTATGAGCTATACTCAAAATCTATTAGATGCAATTTCCCTGAAAATTTCAAAAAATAGATATATGGAGTTACGTTAATCAGATGAAAGGAGGTGGCAATAAAAACAACACCGAAGAGGCGAAGACATTGATAAATCAAACACAAACTCCATATGATTTATCGCAAAAAGTTCAGAATTGGCTTCACAAATAAGAGACACGGATCAAACACAATAATTCCATATATATTAAGTTGTATATTTAAAACACACTTCAAACAGAACATGAAAACTAGCTATGCACTGGCTAAGACTAATCCCAAAGGTGCCCAATGAAACTTACGAAATACGTAGTCAAGAAAGCATAGAAAGTCCTTTTTGAGTTTCTATATAAACCAACAATGGTTTAGCAACCAAAGAAACACACTTACCATGCTCTTCATTTAGCATCAGGTTTCTAGAAAGCAAATCATTGTGTGCAAAAACCACAGGGGATATAAGCGGGTATGTTAGTTCCTGATAAAGAAAAGGAAAAACATTGTCAAGAAGAAACTACTTTTTGAGATGAAACAAACATATTTCAGCATTCAAGAGCTAGCAATGATACATGAATTCTGCTGAAGACATTTTTATCAGCAATTAAGGAAGTTAAAATTAAGCATTCAAAAGCAAACAATGATAGATGACATCTGCTCAAGAGTTTTTTTTATCAGCAATTAAAGAAGTTGTATAATCTGAAAGAAACGGATGTAATAAGTCACTATTAACTAGACAAAGAATTAGATTTATGTTGTCCCATTGTTCACCTTGAGCTCCTTAATTTCAAGACAAATTTCGTTGAATGAGATTGAATTGTATTTCATCTGCTTCGCGGCATGGTCATAGTTGAGATTAGAGGCTGCAATTGCAATTAACACCAGTTATCTATGTATTCAAACTAAGAGTGCAAGCAGTAACAAGAGAAAGGAAGTGATAGCTAGTGAACAGACAACTCTTCAATACATTTTAAATTTATATGCATTCGCAATTACCCAAAATCTGCGAAAATGGTGAAGTATCAACGGCTAGTGAAGAGGAAGAAGAAGACCTTGCTTAAAGAATTTATCCATGTCAATCCACAACTGGGGGTTTTTAGAGCCTGGAATTTCCACTTGATGAAACTTGTGAAGTTTCTTGGCTATTTCTGCCGCCAAATTTGGATTCCTCATATCTGTTAGGTTCTCATTCAGAAAAAAAAGATAAAGAATCCTTTTAGGATATATATCACAAGCATTCAAGCTTGTTAGAGGTAGCAAGATATCTATTTCTCAATTGGAGCTTCAATTTGAAAATATAGGAAAATTAAACATGTTTTCCTAGTTCAAAAAATTCATGATGCTTACCTTCTGGACTTAAGGTACGAGCATTAATGAAAGACTGTATCATGCCATTTCCGAAAGTTGCAAGGAGTTCGGCACCAAATCCTGCAGCTGATATGTGTCTAGTGGCCTATAACCATTATGTATAAGCAATTGACAGATTGAGCATGCCGTTTAATTACTCAGAAAATGAGATTGACAGAGCAAAAATGAACATACTGTCAGCTCTCTCTCCCGATTGATAAAATAGTCAGTATTTGGTCCATATAGCCTGATTGTAACAGATACATCACTTCCATTTCCCTCACTGACAGTGACCTTCAGCACTACAAAGACATCAGCACAAGTATGAACTGCGCCATCTTTGAAATAATTTAGGGATCAAAGCGAAAAATCTGATTCTATATCAACTATCTAAGTTGACTCCAAACGAGCAGCAAAGAAGAGAAACACTCACGCAAGTTTGTGATTCCACCGGAGAGAGTCTCCAGCGAGAAGTGCGAATCATCCAAATTGGACCATTTCTCGAACAGATCCTTGCATAGCTCACTGACATTACAAGAAATGAGTACAAAATCAGTCAAATCTGCAATACAATATGGTGCGATTCAAACTCCAAGATGAAGAAAATCGTGGAATGTTAGAAAGACGAACACGATGTGAGGTTTCATCTCCGGAAGAGGGAGATCGGTATCGATTACGAGAGAGGAAGAGACGATTTCCGAACTGCAAGCTTCTGGATTTCCTCTCGCTAGTTCCGCGGCGTCGCAGATCTTCACATCCACCATTTTCGCTCCTCTTGAGTTTCCTGATTCGAAAACTCCGAGTTTGAGAGAGAGAGAGAGAGAGAGGGAGAAGAAGCTAATTTGGGAATGTGCGTTGTGTTTTCTCAAACCCGCGGGATTAAGAATTTAAGATATTTCGCGCGTGTGGGACCCAACACTCAATTATCGTTGCTCAGTAACCCGGTTAAGTTGAGGCCCAATGTAATAGTAGCAATTAGTCGGGTATTGATGATTTATCGTATAAAATGAATAGAGGTTCAATCAAATTTAAATCATAAATCGACTTTAAAAATACACAATTTCCGTTTAGCGCAAGGAAAATTTCCGTTTAGCGCAGGGACCATGGTCGCAACGACCACATCGGATATTGGTCGCAACGACCATTTTTCAAAAAAAATAATAAAAATACACCTTTTAGGCCGGTTCTTTCAAAAACCGAGCTAAAAAGGTGATCGCAACGACCACATAGCAGCTGGTCGTTGCGACCTGTCTAACTTTTTAGCCCGGTTCTTAGTAAGAACCGAGCTAAGAAGTGAGTCAGTGACTGTCTGCCGTTCCATGCTCTGCTTCTTGTTCACAGCAATCTCCATCAGGTTACTTGTGACTTTCTATGCCCGATTTTAGGGCAAAAAATCTTCACTATTTGAAGTGGTAAGAGGATTACAATTTGAAATCCATTCGAAAGATATGGGTGATTTCAAATTAGAAATTAGGGTTCTTCAACCTTTGTTGAACTCTAAACCCTAGATTCAAAATTCGGATTGTTGTTGTTCGAATTGGACATGAAGAACAATGAATTTGAAAAAATTAACTGCAAATCAATCAAATTTTTATCTGAATTTGGTGTATTGTAGAATTTGAGGGTGAATAACAGTGAAAAGTGTTGGCGGTGGGGAAGAATATGATTGACGATTCTAGCGGTGGTGCGGGAAAGGTGAACAACGTTAGCTTAGGGGTCGACGGCGGCAAAGGTAGTGGTGGATGTGTGAGAGAGGTGGAATGGTGAAGGTGACTGGGTTCGTCGACGGCGCTCGGTTGTCTGTGAATCGCAAGAGAGAGAGAGATGTGAGGCGTGGGAGATGGGGGTGGGAAGAGTAGGTATTAGGGTAATTACTTTTAATATTATAGGGGTAAAATTGACATGTTCTAAAACAAATAATTCTACCCTGTTCTAAATAAGAGAGGCCATGCTTATACTTAACCTAGTTAGTTGAACGGAGTTTGGAGTTACTCGATTCATATAACAATTCAAGTTCTCGTATGCTTAAGAGTTCTAAAAGCCAGTAACTGATAATCACATTAATATACTATAATAGTATAATGCTATAAATGTTGCGTCCACGCCAATGAAATATTAACTCCTTTTTACCCCTAAATCGAATGAAAAGAAGATCAACCTGGGACATGTGTATTAAACAAATAGATCGACTCGAGTTGGGTCTTATCCATAAGATCAAACACATGTTTCATGTGGAGATACATGTTCCATCTTCCATGTACATATTAGTTAGCATACACCAACATCGGTGGTTACGTGCACTCTATTAGCTACATGTTGATTAGTATAAATACCTATTTTGTTGGCAGTTGTAGTTGATTTCACACTTTTTAGAGAAAATTTTACATTTTTATTGTAAGGTCAACGCGTCGTTTTAAAACTTATTTACCGAAACGACGTCGTACCTAGCGCCTGATATCTAATTGCCACATATTCAGAGGTATCTTCGCATTAAAGGCTTAAACCCTTGTTCCGATCTGTTAAAAAAACCCTAGCCCCCTTTTCTCTCCCTCTCTGTTCCTCGATTCTCTCGGCCTCATCTCGCCTGTACTTTGTTCTCATCGATTCGGAGTCCAGATGGTACTTTCGATTTCTCTTTGATTGCAGTAATTGTTACTGAAATGAATTTATCTGTTTCAAGATGCTTTTTTTTAATTTTATTTAGGGTAGTAATTGGGTATTGATGTTAACTGTAGGGAGGAGAAGAAGATGTGAATCCGAAGGCTTACCCTCTGGCTGATGCTCAGCTGACCATTACGATAATGGATTTGGTCTCACAAGCTGCGAATTACAAGCAACTCAAAAAGGGGGCCAATGAAGGTAATTTTAGTTTCCCTTTTCCTTCGTTTTTTCATTGAATTTTGTTGTTTATGTGGATGGATTTTGATCGGTTGATGCTTTGCAGCCACCAAGACATTGAACAGAGGTATATCTGAATTCGTAGTCATGGCTGCTGATACTGAGCCTCTTGAGATACTTCTCCACCTTCCATTGCTCGCTGAAGATAAGGTATTTGTCATTCCTGTTTTTCTGCTTTGTGCTTCTGATGAGTGTTTTGTATGTAGTTTGAACTATTACACGGGCTTGTTATTATAAAATTGAATGCTTTCGTGACTAGATTCATTTGATACTGGCTGTTAATGGAGTTGAAGGGAGAATTATTTATCTTTACAGTTGATAGTAGCAAGAACTTTACTTTAGGTTGAATTGGGTAACCGTCATGTATCGTAGGATCAGCATCACAGCATGGTTCATTTTCACAGGCCATGGTGTAATGTAGAACTTTGCGTTAAACGCAATTACGAAACCCTGTAAACTGTATATGAAAGCAACTATGATGTTTCATTTTCAATGGTAGAAAGGCTTTAAATGAAAGCATCCCTGTAATGGCTGTAAACTGTAGATGAAATTGTGACGCTCAGTTAGATTTTCCATAATGCAAGCTACTCTGATGGTGTCTTACTTATGGTAACAATGTGGATATGTAGGCAGTTTTTGGCCTATTGGTATTCTAATGTTTAGGCAGTCTAGTGTCAAGAGCAGATACTGACTGAAGACGCGTTTCTCTCTACCTCAAAGCTTTTAATAATTCTTCCTTTGCTTTTACATGTCATACTATTAGGGTGGTTGTTTTTGTTTTGATTCCACGATCAAGTTTGTGGAGAAATAACATGTGTGCATGCTTGTGCAGAACGTGCCATACGTTTTTGTTCCCTCAAAACAAGCACTTGGCCGGGCATGTGGAGTCACAAGACCTGTAATTGCTTGCTCTGTGACCAGCAATGAAGGGAGCCAATTGAAAACTCAAATCAATCAATTGAAGGTGCAATCCTATGACTAGCCTTGTTCTTTTCCACTGTCCCTGTCAAGTCCTACTTGTGTATCTAAGACTTGTTTGTGCATATTTGCAGGATGCAATCGAGAAGCTCTTGATCTGAAGAAGATCAAGGGAATGCCTGTTCGGAGTGATAGGCCTCATGGATTGTAGAAGTTTGCACCTTGGAGGCTTTGACTGATGAAAAAAGCTTATGCCACTAGGGACCTAAGTTATCATTTTTACCTTCTTAAAAAAACATATCAGCTTGCAGATTGTAGACTTTTTTCTTCCTTCAGAACATGAATGTGAGATATATGATTATTCTTGTAACGGGTATGTTTGGAAATCAGTGCAAGATGATTCTGAACTGGTGTCATCATAAGAGTTGTTTGTTTATTTTTGTTGTGGCCAGAACTTCTCTTTCACTCCTTTTTCCTGTGTGTTGATATATGAATCATCCTTTACATTCTTGTAGACTCATACAGTTGAGTTAAAAAGATAATTGACAAAAATGTACCCTCTACCAATACAATGTGTTCTTGGCATCTTGCAGGGAACAAAAATAGAACTTTGTTCTTATGTACTTGCATGTAAGCCTTTATTTTAGTGGATAAACACTTGCATATAAGCTGAAATAACACAGCTTTATTACGCAGTATTTGTCTGGGAGTTTTAGGAAATTGAAGTTTGTGTTCAAAAAAAATTGACAATGTATCCTCTACCAAAAAATGTGTTCTTGCAATGAACAAAAATAGTAGTGTTTAGGGGAGAATCGTGTCAACCCAAGCAATGGGCGTTGAAAGTTATAGAAGTATGTAAGCTCCGGATTTCCTTGAGGTGTAAAGGCAAAACACCCGGTGAAATCCGGTGGTTACATTACATGGGTTGAAACTTGCAAAGGATAGCTACTTAGAAGCTGATTGTAGGTGGGCAATTGGGATGGGGAGGACCGTAATAGACTATAGAGTAGCACACAGATTGTTTTTGTTAGGCATGTGTTTGGTGTTAGCCGACTTTTGCGATAAAGCTCGCTAGCCTGTCCTTGTAATTACTTTACACATTCTATAGATTTCTCTTTAAAAAAAAACTTTTTTCATAGTTATATGTAAGCTGAAATACCATAGCTTATCAATTGTCTGAGTTGTAAGAAGTGAAAATTTCATGTTGACAAGTGAATGTAATTTGTTAGATTGAAGTTTGAGTTAAAAAGATACAGGGAAATTGCTAAAAATGTATCGCCTACCAAAAAATATGTTCTTATTCAAGGAACAAAAACAGAATTGAGTTTATAGTTATTTGTGTATAAGTTGGAAATAACCTAACTTTATTATTTGTCTGGGAGTTTTGGGAAGTGGATATTTCATGTTGACTAATTTATGTAATTTGTTAGATTGAAGTTTAATTTCAAAAGATGTAAAAGACAACAATGTTTGAAATTTTGAATTATGAAAACCCAAAGCCTACAATAAGAGAGTCTTGATAGTAAAACACATGAGAAATCTCTTATATTTTCACCACATTAGAGCTTTGGTAAAACAGAGATACTATTTTAACTTTGAATTCACATTTAATTGACATTCTTTCTCCTCTTCAGCTCCCGCTTCTTTCCAATGGACCCAAATGACCCTAAAGTCATATAACTTGAAATCGATCAGACTAAAGATTTGCTCGATCGGTATACATATCATCTATACATGCATAACCGATCCATGAGCAAGCTTATCAAGACGTCCTTGTTGACGGCAACGTGCAGGACCACCTCCCTCATATAATGGGTCGAGACCCCGAGTCACGAGAATTGGCCACATCAACGGCGTGGAGGTGGGTGACACCTTCTTCCATAGGAGAGAGATGAAACTCATTGAACTCCACAACCATCAACTTCATGTAATCTCTCTCAGATTGATACATGAGGGGATCGAGGTTGCATCGACACTTGTTGCCATTTTCCCGCTGCATAACTTCTGCATGATGAATGACAATGTCATCTACGGTGCGCATAGAAGGTGACCACTTGGGGGAAGCCCACCTCCTCGACCTTCGGGTGTTTGAGACACAAGATTATACCCGAAGAAACCTTGCCCTCTTTTGCTCAATTTGGGCGAAAAGTGCCGTGAGATTGATTTTGGGATTCCCGGGGAAAATGGTTTTCAATATGAATTTGATGGTCTTTATCGTGTGCTGGAATATTTCATTGTTCAAAGCAATCAAAACTTAGTTTTGGAATTTCAACTCAGGAGGGTGGTGAAGTGAGATAGAGTTCTTGTTATTTTTAAACAAGGCGAAAACTTGGGTGTGGTTAACCACGGTTGAACCACAATCCAAGGACATCCTTACGGACGAGGTATTCGATTTCCGCAGGACAACGCGTCGTAGCAAATGACGAGTTCAACCCATTGACGAGGTGGACAATGCCTTCTCTGACAGGAGAGAGATGTAGCTGATTGGATTCCACGATCATCCTATTCTTGGAATCTCTCTCGGATTGATAGATGAGGGGAGAGAGATCGCATCGGCACTCGTTGCAATTTTCGCGCTGCACAACTTCCGCACGATGGGCGACGATGCCCTCTACGACGGAGAAGGTGGTCACTTGAGGGAAGCCCACATCCTCAACCTCCGGGTGCTTGAGACACAATAGTGGACCTTAAGAAACTTGGCCCTCTTCAACTTAACACTGTATGAAAGCGTAGTGATATTGATTTTGGGGGGCCGTCTCCTGTATTATTTTATTGTTCAAAACAATCAGCACTTTATTTTAGAATTTCAACTTAGGAGGGTATAACTTGGACATTAGTCGGAGTACAATGACAAACTCTATGTAATATACCTGTTATGAAAAGTATTGTTTGTCATTTGACTTGATTCATTGGCTCCAAAATTACAAACACCATGTAGGAAACATTTGAAATTGGTGTGGTGTTGGCCATGATTCCACTTAGTGGTTTTCTTAGCATTTGATTTTTATGTCATTGTAACACCTCGTCCCACATTGAATATAATAAGAATGTACGGAGTGATTTATAATTGATTCAAAATCAATCCATGTCACAAGATCTCTTTCTTTATATGCTCCAAGTGAGGACAATGGATCTTAGAAGGCTATATGGCATTGTTTATTGTTGAACATCATTCATAAGTGTCATTGATTGCGTGAAAACAAAAGGTACAACCCGTAGAATAGCTTGTACACGTGTGTTTTCACTAAGTGTATCATTTCTTCAATGCTGCACAATTTGATTTCAACCCGTAGCAATATGTACAAGTAATCATTATTAAGAATGAATTTTATGACATGCATTTTGGATGTGCAGGATGATATGGTTTATGCAATAGGCATGCATAATTCGAAGGATCTTTTACATGTTGTTGAAAAAAGATTCAACAGTGTACCTATTATTGCAAATCCAACTTGCTCAATGGACCATCGTATGCTTATTTGCACAATAGACGCTTTGTTTGCTAGTGCGGAAGTTCCTGATAAGGTCCCCTCCTTTGAGTTATGAGTTGTTATTTGCTTATTTGTTGTTTTTGTTTTACTTTTTTATGTTGTGATTTTTTGTTTGCTTTGTTTTGTATTTCACAGGCCGGACTTATATGTATGTGTGCTAAACACTTTCTCAAATCCGGAGGGCATTACATTATTTATGTCAAGGTTTATGCAGTGTTTCTACATCTTCATTTTTTAAAGATATTTTTTTTTTCTCAATGTATGAGATTCATTGTTTATAATGTATTTAGTTATTATTTTGATTTCGTATAAAACTGAGCATATGTGTTTTTGCTATTTGACTTATTTTTATGATATATTACAGACAAACTGCATTGACTCGGAAAATCGATTACGTAATCCAACAAGATCACATCAGACAGTTCAAACCAATGGAAAAAGTTAGTCTTGGATTATTTGATGAAAGTCATGTTTATGTTATTGGTGACTTTCGCACGCTTGAGGTATATGTTAGACTTATCTTGTTTTTGTTGAGTTTATTTATTGTTTGCCCCTAAGTCAATCAACTCACATATGGATTTTTATTTTGTCCATCAGATGGCGCGTCCACCTACACCTGCATCTATTGCTGAGGTCATGACTATAGCTGATCCGCGTAGGGTAAGCATTTGTAGATTTATTTGAACTCTAAAAGATTAATAAAGATTAATATCTACTACTGGTTGTCCTCTATTCATTTCTTGTTATTTGATACGGTCTGGTGTTTTGTACTTATGTAGGTAGCACCAACCTATTTTGTGATCGAATCTTGCTCTGGGTATGCGTTGTTTCTAACGCATCACCTCAGTTGTAGCCATGACCTCATTAACCGCCTCGATGAAGTTGTTAAGCTTGTAGCCTTTCATCCTACATCTACTGATTTCGTTTTTGAGGAGTACAAAACGGTGTCCAAAGGTACGTGTTTGGATATTGAATATGATTTTAAACATCATGCAAAGAAACATTTCAGCACTAGATTTACAAGCTAATCCTAATTTAATCAACTATGTTGTATTTTGCTTATAGGGCATGTGACGGATACACTAATGAAATTCTTGTTAGAACATCTCCCAAAAAAGCCAGCGAATGAAGAAGAATATATTGTAGTTGCTGTGTCAAATCCATTTATGCAACTGTCAATAGCCCGGGAAACGAAACTTCGTACCACCTTTGGGATCACTGAAAATGAAGAATATATTATAGTGAATCACTCCGATTTACTCCGTTGGACAAATGCGAACTAAAGGAAGAGGTATGTGTAGTACTTGTAAATAATAGAATAATATAGTGGTGCGTGATTTGTTTTAATAGTACCATACCAGATATTTCCTTGATCGTTACACATATTATCGCTATATGCGTAACCGATCCAGTGAGCAAACATATCGAGATGTCCTTGATGACCCCGACGTGCAGGACTACCTCCCTCCTATTATGGGTTGAGCCACGAGATTAGGCCACATCAACGGTGTGGAGGTGGACGATGTCTTCTCCGACAGGAGAGAGATGCAGCTGATTGGATTCCACAATCATCATATTCGTGGAATCTCTCTCGGATTGATAGATGAGGGGAGAGAGATCGCATCGGCACTCGTTGCAATTTTCTCGTTGCACAACTTCCGCACGATGGACGACGATGCCCTCTACGGCGGAGAAGGTGGTCACTTGAGTGAAACCCACATCCTCGACCTCCGGGTGCTTGAGACACAGCAGTGGACCCGAAGAAACTTTCCCCTCTTCAACTTAACACTGGAGGAAAATGTAGTGAGATTGGTTTTGGGGATTGAAAATGATATTCAATATGAATTTGATGGCCTTAACGGGTCCTATATTATTTTATTGTTCAAGACAATCAACACTTTATTTTAGAATTTCAACTTAGGAGGGTATAACTTGGAAATTGGTCAGAGTACGATGGCAAACTCTATGTAATATACCTGTTATGAAAAATATTGTTTGTCATTTGATTGGATTCATTGGTCACAAAATTACAAATGCCATGTAGGAAACATTTGAAATTGGTGTTGACTATGAATCCACTGAGTGGTTTTCTTAGCACTTGAATTTTATGCCATTGTAACACCTCGTCCTACTTTGAATATAATAAGAATGTACAGAGTGATTTATAATTGATTCAAACCCTACCCAAGTCACAGGATCTCTTTCTTTATAGGCTCCAAGTGAGGACAATAGATCTTAGAAGGTTAGATGGCGTGGGTTTATTGCTGAACATCATTCATAAGGGTAATTGATTGAATGAAACAAAAGGTACAACCCGTAGAATAGCTTGTACATGTGTGTTTTCACCAAGAAGATCGTTTCTTCAATGCTCCACAACTTGTTTTCAAAAATCTTGGCATTCCTTACAGTCCATATGTAATGATTGTAGCAGCTAGTGCCATCTTTTTTGCTTTCCTCTTCCATCCCTTGCTAGAGATTTACCTTCTTCAATTCAATGTTGGAGAAAATGAAAGTGTAGTGACTAGTGAGATTGGTTTTGGGGATTGTAAATGATATTCAATATAAATTTGATGATCTTTACCGTGTCCTGTATCATTTTATTGTTCAAAGAAAAATAAAAGGGAATCAACATTTTGTTATAGAGTTTCAACTTGGGAGGGTATAACTTGGAACATTGGTCGGGGTACAATGACAAACTTTATGTAATATACCTATTATGAATAGTATTGTTTGTCACATTTTACATTGAACGTACACGTCAACCGTTTTTCTTTGTGCTGCTACATTTAGGTTTTTTATATTAAAAAAAATATGGAAAACCTTATTAAAATAACATAATTTTTGGAGAGGATTAAAAAATTTTGGCTGGAGTCATTGGACCCAAAATTACAACAACCATGTAGGAAAAATTTGAAATTGGTGTTGGCCATGGAGGTGGGCGACGCCGGTATAGGAGAGAGATGTCACTCATTGGATTCCACAACCATTAGCTTCGTGAAATCTCTCTCGGATTAATACATAAAAGGATCGAGATCGCATCGACACCCGTTTCCATTTTCCCACTGCGCAACTTCCACGTGATGAATGAAGAAGCCTTCTACGACGTAGAAGGTGGTCCCTTGGGGGAAGCCCACCTTCTCGATCTCTAGGTGCTTGAGACATATGATTAGACCCAAAGAAACCTTGCCCTCTTTCGCTCAATTTGGGTGGAAAGTGCAGTGAGGTTGATTTTAATCGGGGAAAATGGTTTTCAATATTTCATTGTTCAAAGCAATCAAAACTTAGTTTTTGAGTTTCAACTCAGGAGGGTGGAGGGGTAGGATAGAGTTAATCACTCTGTTGTACAAGTGGGATAGAGTTCTTGGCAAGTTACATGTAAAATGTTGTAACTTGCCACTACATGCTTTACAAGTGAAGTCACGTCTAGTGTCATCTTTACTTGTCAATTTCATCCTCATCCGTATGATAAGATTCTCAATGACATTGAGAAAATCCCCTTATCAAATTCAAATAAAAGTACCCATCAACTTCACAGTTCACATATGAAAATGCAAAAACAACCTAATTTATAAATGGTTTAGGGTGTGTTTGGATTTTATTGCATTTTCATTATAATGCAATTATTTTACCTCGTTTTATGTGTTCGTTTGGTTGTAAAAATAAAAATCTCGTAAAAACCGAGGTAAAACCGTAATTTAACCAAATAATCACATAAATCGAGATAAAATAATTACATTTTAATTAATATATCGTGGAATCCAAAAAATCATAATTTAAACGCCTTAAAATTTTTGTTAACCAAACACTGCCTTATCATTTTGCATTAATGCATTTGAAATCCAAACACACCCTT
The DNA here is from genome assembly GCA_037127255.1 of Persicaria tinctoria. Taxonomy (NCBI): domain Eukaryota; kingdom Viridiplantae; phylum Streptophyta; class Magnoliopsida; order Caryophyllales; family Polygonaceae; genus Persicaria; species Persicaria tinctoria. The sequence goes on along the minus strand of JBANSL010000016.1, from coordinate 3,657,843 downwards.
AATGCAATTATCCCCACACTATATTCACACTAAAAATCAAATTAGAGCATGTTGAGAGATTCATTATACAGATAAGATCAATCAACCACCATTAGCAATTTAAGTAATCAGGATAAGGCCAACAACACACAAGTTCAATGTCCAAAAATGTCTTGATCTTGTTCTAAATACCCTTTTGCCCAATTGCCCACTTGGCAGGTCATCTCATCTGTCACAAGTCTATAAGGTATATTCACATTTCAACGTCCTCTACAGTGGATTGATTCAGTTTGCCCTTTGGTACGATTCAAACGGTACTAGGAATCCATTTGACCCCTTTAGTACAGTTCCTGATAGCTGTCCCCATCAGATAGATTTCAGCATCTTCCATTTCCATTGGGGTTTTCAGGTTTGTTTGATCTGATGTGTTGATTGATAATAACGAGTTTATCTTTAAGATATGAATGAATTCAAGAAGGTGATACAGTGCTTGTTGATTGCGATTTCATCAATGATACATATCTAGAAAGTACAACTAATGAGTTCTAAACTTTTACTCTCCCTCTCCAAGAATTTCATTTCCAGACCCAAGGACTTGGCCATCTCGTAAATCTCCTCACATCGCGGATGAGACATATCATCGGAAGAAAACCCATGAGCGTATAGCGAACCATCAACAATGCCGACATCCACCCAGCTGAATCCGATCACCTTCTTCACTCCCTTGTCTCTCATCCGTCTCCTCATCGAAGAAACCTTTTCCCACTCACCCTTTGTGGCATACAAGTTTGACATAAGAACATAAGAGCCAGACTCCTCTGGCTCCATCTCTATCAAGGCATTGCCTATTCTCTGGCCCATTTCCACATCCCCGTGTATCCGACACGCCCCTAGCAAGCTCTGCAATGCAGACAGCCCCGGTCCAGCTGGAATTCGATGAATTAAGTCCTCCGCCTCATTGAGCTTCCCCGCCCTTCCCAACATGTCCACCATACAAGCGTAATGCTCGGGTGAAGGCTCAATCTTTCTCTCATTGACATATGTGTTGAAGATCTGTTGACCCACATCAACCATCCCTTGCCTTCCACAAGCTGTAAGGACAGTAAGGAGGGTAATGGAATCCGGTGTAACGCCCTCACACTCCATTTCTCTGAACAGGTGCATAACTGATTCGTAGTCACCGTGCCTTGCGTGCGCAGACATAATTGTAGTCCATGTAACTTGGCTTCTTTCAGTGATTTCTTGAAAGACCAATGTGGAGTCCGAAAGGCTTCCTCGCTTAGCATACATATCAAGAAGAGCGCCGGAAACAATAGGGTTGGTGTTTAGCCCCAGCATCAACAAATGCGAGTGGCATCTTTGTCCGTGTCTCAGGGAAACGGACTCTGCAGCTCCGATTGCACTCAAGACGCTGCCAAATGTATACTCGTTTGGCTGGCTCTCGAACACTGCTGATGAGAATGTCTCAAGCGCTTCCTGGAACAACCCGTTCTGAGAGTATCCGGCTATCAAAGCATTCCAAGATACAATTTCCCTGTACTGATTTTCTCCGAAGGCCTTGACTGAATCTCCCATGTTCTGAAACTTAGCATACATGGTGACAAGGCTGTTAGAGACATTCAATTCTGAAATGAAACTAGTCTTTATGCAGAAGCCATGAATCGTATGACCTTCGTATGGAAGGTTCATGTTTGTGATAGCATGGAGTACACTGATCAATGTCACATCATTCGGATAGATACCATCCAACCTCATCTTGTGAAATAGTGGAAGAACATCATCTTCATTCATAGAGATCACTGTTGTCCAAGAAACTACATTCCGCTGAGCCATGTCATGGAAAACTCGCTTTGCGTCTTCAATGGCTTCACTCTTGGCATAAGTTGACATCAAGACATTGCATACAGAAACATGAGTGCTGACTCCCACCTTAATACCTAAACCATGGATCTGTCTCCCCATCTCCAAATTCCTTTCATGTCCGCAAGCTGAAGCTGCAGAAGTAAATGAGACATGATCCAGCTTCATTCCTTGTGTCATCATTTCATGGAAGGCTTGAATCGCTTTCAGTCCGTAGCTTCCTTCTTGGCTATAACCGGATAGCAGTGCGTTCCATGAGACGAGATCCCTCTTAAGCATTTCAACAAACACCCTCTCGGCTTCAGGGATGAGCCCCCACCTAGAGTACATAGTAATGAAGGCATTTCCGACATAAATCTCCTCATGAAGCCCTGATTTTTGGGCCATAGAATGCAACTGATAACCAAACAAGAACCCTAATTTGTCCAAACAAAATGAAAGAATGGTACTGAAACTAACAGCATCGAACAGAATTCCATCAAAATTCATCTGACTAGCAAAGCTCAAAGCATCATGACTGACCTGAAACCCGGCGAGAACAGTGTTATACGAGACAACATCAGGATCGTCAATCGAATTGAATACATCCACTGCCTCATCGAATTTCCCGAGTTTACAGTAAAAGTTCATTAGCGAATTTGAGACTGAACGATACGAGATGAAGCCAGATGAAACAGCAAAGCCATGGAGCTCCTCACCATATCTTCCGGGGCAACCAAGGCAAGCTTTGATTGCGAGAACAACGACATCCTCATTCACAACATCAGGATACTTAGCCTGCAGCAGCGATCTAAAGATTTCAAGAGCCTTTAACCTGTGATTTTGGTGGATGCAATCGAGCATAGAACTGATGGGATTGTAGGGGCCATTTGGTAGAGGCATTTGATCGAACAGTTGGTGGGCATCTTGCGAGAAGTGAAATTTCGCTACAGGGACTGGCCGTTGGAAGGTTGATCTGTACAGTGTTTTGAAATTTAGTTGGCGGGTAAGCATTTAGGATTTCTGGAATCGTTCGAACGTTGCGAGAGCGAGCGAGCGAGCGAGAGAGAGTTGCGCTCTTTTTCAGTTAGTGCAAACGTTTAATTTCGCGCGCGTGGAGTATTATAAATTGACTTATAATAATGTCCAAATATATATGACAAAAAAGGACTTATAATTAAGTTAATGCGGAGTAGTTTATAAATATGCTAATTAGCTATAATAATGTCTTATTTTTGCCATCCACTTCAAATTATATAAAATCTTTTAGGTTAAATGTCACAAATCACTCTTTATATTAGGCACTTTTCACAAATGACAATATGACAGGTAAGTTAAGCAATTTCACAAAATAAACCTATCAAAATATTTAAGAATAAAGTAATATTTTAGCATTAAAAAAAAAAATTGTAGCTGGTTTTTTAACAATACACTCAAAAGTTAGATTGACTAAATTAAAAGTTAGTCTAATTTATGAGTGATTTTGTAAAAAATTCCATAGCTCAAGTGATTTTGGGAAATTTATTCAACCTTTGATGTGAAGGGAAAAAAATAATTTTTACAGGGTAACAAACAAAATCCCAAAGTTTAAGATATTTTGTAAAATATTTGGTATCGACCACAACTAATCTAAAAAAAGCGGTAAGGATCCTCTAGTCTGCTAATATATATGGTCCGTTTTATAGTCCGTATTGTTTTATTGGTTGAAAACAATTATAAAACTACCCTATTTATTAAAAAAAAAAATTCGACGCATCCAATTAAGTGATACAAACTATATAATGGACGATAATGACGGACTAGTTGATCTCAGCCTCTCAGGTATTCATTCCAATTTTCTCAGGAATTTTTATCATGTTGAATCATATTTTCGAAGAAGCTAATACTATAATGGATAGGGTTGCTACCCTTGTTTACCGTATCTCTGCCGACGGGAGAGTGGAAGATGACTCGAAACTGCGTGTTCTCATCTATCAAGACGCTCTAGGATAGGTTGTTGGTCGTCACATGTAGCTGTGTCTAATTTACTTCCTTGTATCCAAAAAAAAAAAAAAAAAAATCATGTTGATTGTTTGTAAATATCATTTACATAAACATTTATTTCTTACACATTAAGATCTAAAAGTTTTTTTTTTTTTGGAGCTAAAAATCCAACTTTTATGTACAAATGAGTTGTGAAAAAAGGGTGTGAGCACTTCATGTGTTTGATGGAAATAATTTCTCTACTAGCTTCGAGAAATACTTTCTACAAAAGTATATATTATAATATTTTATGAACAAATAATTAAAAGAACTAAGCACTTCATGTGTTTGATGGAAAATCGAATTATGAAAGAAGCATCCAACCTAATATTAATATATAACATAGTAAAGTTATTGACTTATTCTTGTGTTTTTTTTATCTTAAAAGTAATGCACTTTTCAATCATTCTAAAGAGAGAAGGAAAAAGGAAGTCAATCAACCATCCAAAAGGCAATTCGGATTACAGTAACAAATCAATTTTTACTATTTTCATTTTATTATTTTATTTTATTTTATTTAAAATTACACCCAATATTTCAATATTTGAAATAATTGTCTCCCTAACCTGATTTCGTAAAATATAACATTTGCGAAATTTCGAGTAATTGGTAGAGCCATGAGGAGTTGGTTAGAAGCCATTTTATCCCTTGTGATGCGGAGGAGATTTTGAAGATTCACCTTGTTGACCCAACAACGGAGGACTCGCTCATTTGGCACTATACAAAGAGCGGGATTTTCACGGTCCGATCAGCTTACTTATTTATTATGGACACACGGAGGGAGATGGGAGGAGGGGGGCAAGCCTCGGATACGAGTGCGGAGAGACGGCGGTGGAAAGCTGTTTGGAAGGTGGAAGCGATTCCCCGGGTTCGGAGCCTTATATGGAGATGCTGCCGAGGGATCCTTCCATCCAAGGCTGTCATTTATAAGAAAGGAGTAAAGGTCGAACCCCAGTGCGACGTGTGTGGTAGAGATGAAACGATCATGCACGCTCTCTTTGAATGCGGAAGGGCTAGAGAGGTTTGGAGGAGAGTGAAGGTGCTTGACAAGGCGGGGAAGCAAGCGAGGGAGTTTGATCAGTGGATGGAGAAGGTTGAGGGGTTGCGGGATGGCGAAATGCTAAGCCTATGGGCTTATATTATAGCAAGCTTGTGGCACTGGAGGAACCGTCGAGTGTTTGAGGGAGCTTCCATTGATGCTGAGCGTATCCTAGAGGAAGCCAAAGACAATGTTGGTCTCCATGAGAAAGATGCAGCAGGTAGAAGGCGTGGGGAAGAGACCGATGGCGAAAGTAGACCACAAGCTCGATGGCGTCCGCCACAAGAGGGGTGCATCAAAATTAATTGCGACGCGTCGTCCTCAGCGGAGAGGGGATGTGGGATTGGCATGATCGCCAGAGATTGTAATGGTGCTATGAGCTGGGCGGCTGCTAGAAGTATACAGAGAGGGACCGATCCATTGTCGGCCGAGCTTGAGGCAATGATATGGGGGCTGGAATTAGCTAGAGATAGAGGGGTGAGATCGGTGATAGTGGAGTCTGATTGCCAGCAAGCTATTGGACAACTGCAAAGAAGAACGCCGACTAGAGGTATCCTTGGGAGACTGTTGCACAAAGCGGAACGCCTGGCACGAGATTTCCTGAAGTGCGAGTGGCTTCATGTGGGAAGGCTAGGAAATCAAGCTGCACATGGGCTTGCCCAGACTAGACCTGTTACACCTATTTACTTTCAATCTGTTTTTGATTTACCAATTGAACTACAAGACATTGTGTTCTCTGAAGTAGAATTATTGGAATAAAATGGGGGCTATTGATCAAAAAAAAAAAAAAAAAAAAAAAGGGGATATGAGGTGGTTAGAGCCAAGTGCATTTTTTTAATATAATTTTATGGATAAAAGAAATAATAAATTATAAAGTGTACTTAATTTTATTTTTGATAATTTTGAGTGAGTCTGAAATAATTATTCAAGGATATGAAAAAAATGAGACCTAAGATACTTTAAAGAAGCATAAAGATTATAATATTTTACAAAATTTGTATAGTTCATGGTAATGCATCTACAATCTACATATACAATTTTCCCTACAAAAACTTAAAATGAAAAAATTGAGGCATTTTTGGATGGAAGATTAATTGGAGAAAAAATGGATTGTCGGGTGAATGGGCCAAAAAGGAGTTTCAAAATAAGTGGAGCTCTTGACTCTTGAGTCTTTGAGTGTTGTTTTCATGGGTCAATAGATCCCCCCATATCCAATAATTTCCAATTTAATAGGGCGTTTTTGCCCTATTTATTATTTCTTGATTGATTGATTTTAATTGCAATCAAAATTTATTAATATTATAAACTAATGTTTACTTTTTACAATTTAGATTAGATTGAGAGGATCACATTACCGGCAAAAGAATCATATTTGAATCCAAAAGGAATAATACTCAATACTCAAATCCAATTGGCTACCCTTTATATTACCAATATCCTTATTTCTCGTTTTGATCCTTCATAATATCTTTATTTATTGTTTTTTAATTAACTAAATCTTGAAATATTCTATATTTTTCAGTTAGTTTTGATCCTTGAGCTAGGCTCAATGTTATATATGCGCAAAGTAAAATGATAAATATTATGAAATAAATAAAATAAACATATATTTAAACCATTTTTTTATACAAGTAAAAATTCGAGAGATCAAACACTAACTTGATCCTCGAGAGGCCAACGAATCAACCAAAAGACTAATTGTCATGAAACAAATTAAACCATCAACAAAAACGAATAAAAAGAAGCAACTAACAATCAGGCTACATGCACTATACTGAGAGGTAGAAACTAGGCGAACCAAAGACGGCACAATCAAGGCAATATATGAAGAACAAAGATATTTGTTGGAATATGGGTTGTCCCACATTGAAAATACTGAGATGCCTTAAACAACATATAAGTTGGTGGACTACCCTCCAACTTGTTTTGATCCCACCGAACCCAGCCGACTTTAACAATATTTAAACCATAAACTAATATCATGATTCATGAGTAAGTTGTTTAATAAATTTAAAGAGGAAGAAAATGACTTTCATTAACTTACTAATTTCACTAAAATGCCATATTATTGGGTGAGATTCTCAAGCTATAGTTTTGAGTCTAATTTCAATGGATTTTATGAAAAAGAGGATAAACAAGTTGAAATGCACATGGCAAAAATTTGAAGAAACCATGATTGCACTTCCAAATGTGAGGGGCAGTCTTTGATGGGTATTATCAAAATCGATCGAACATAAATCATTTTGACAGCAATGTACACAAAAACACAATTGAAATTATTGAAATAGGTCAAAAGAATTTAGCAGGAAGTGGGCCGGGTCGGGCCCGGGCTGTTGCCTTTAGGAAATTTGTCAACTTCTCCAACATATATCGGAGTTGTTCTCCTCTTGATTGCATCGAATCGACCCACCCATCAAACCTTTAAAAGCCTCTCAATTATTCAAATCCACCCCCCAAAAAAATATTTATGTGCACCCGATTTTGACGTTTTTCCTCATCCCACATCGATCTTAAATAGATAAGGTATACATTGTATTTTATTTAATTAATTTTCATTTGGAAAAACAATATGGCTGACATTTTATCAACACTCACCACCACATCTCGTCACCGCTCTCTTTAACTCGCCAATACTATCATATTCCTTCTTCGTTTAGAAACAAGTCGAGCATTAAGGAGCTGAATTGATCGGCTTAATTGTATCATATTCCTTCTTCGTTTAGAAACAAGTAGAGTATTAAGGAGTTGAATTGATCACCTTAATTGTATGTGCTTATACTTAATTTGTTTGATAAGATAAATGTATGAGTCCATAACAAGTCTAATAAGTCCTAGTTTATAAGTCGGTGTGCTACTCTGTCTATTGACAATTGGTTTTAAAATGGAATCTCACTCGACTTGTGTATTAGGCTATTAGCGCATGTGCGCCTATGCACACGACCCCCAATCATCGATCTGAGTCGGAGTTTGATATGGTATCAGAGCGGTTAGCCTAACGGCCTGTCTTTCGATCCTGGTTTGGGGGTTACCAGTTGTCCAAGTGTCAACTAGATGAGTCATTCCTCGATCCGAGTTGGACTTTGATATGATATCAGAGCAACTAGCCCAACGGTTCGTCTTTCGATCCAGGTCTGAGTTACCAGTTGTCCAAGTGTCAACTAGACGAGTCATTCCTAGTTACACTTGCGGGGGCGTGTTGAGAGATGTGAATGAGACCAAAAGTGTTCCACATCGAAAGTTGAACATAACAAGTCTCATTCTATTGTCAATTGGTTTTAGAATGGAATCTCATTCGGCTTGTGTGTTAGGCTACTAGCGCATGTGCGTCTGTGCACACGACCCCCAGTAACCGGTCCGAGTCGGACTTTGATAAATCCATAGAAAAATTTATCAATTCCACAAATTCTTTAATCGAACTTAAATATACGCTCCTTAATTATTTGAGTCAGATTACAAAAGTGAATTATCCTAATCAAAGTTCAACCTACTAGACTTATATAGTAACCCTAAATTCACTTTTACTATTTCGGTCCTTTCAGATCTTTCCAACAATTACTCACCTAAACTTTTGATTATATATATATTCACAAAAATTTATATTCCTTTAATAATTAGGTTTACCAAACACTACATATAATAGTTTATTAACATATATTTAACACAATACTCCATCAGATTCAGCTACCTTATTCATCAACCACTCTTTTATCAAACAGAGCCTTAGTCTCGGCTTTTTCATTTTCTAGTTATTCCATGATTCTCATTCATAACAATTTGTCATGGTGATAACCATATGAGTTGTATGATTGTGATTGTATCCTTAGCTAGTTTGGTATATATATGAAGGCGTTTACAAGTTAATATAACAAAAAATACAATTGGATGGTTAAATTCTGGATATTAATCATTATGAGTTATGACATTGAGATTAAAGAATCAAATAGGAACACATGAATTAATGCATATGAACCTCCTTTGTGTCATATTGTATGCATAGAATGGTTGGTGAATGATCCATTGTTTGCCAACTCGATTAAGTTTGGACCTACATTCATTGTCTCTCTTGGATTCACAAGAATAAAATTGGACACCTAAAAAGCTTAATTATTAATTATTTATCATACTCTTTTTTTTAAAACCAAATTTTATTGGGTTAATTGCGCTAAATATCCCGACCTTTATGGATAGTTGCATTTAATATCCCGACCTTGTAAGATTTCACGAAATATCCTGACCTTTGGTGTTAGCTGCGCTCTCTACCCTAGATAGATTTCTTAAATTAAAAAATTACATAAATAATGGAAAAATTACACAAAATCACCCATATTCTTAAAATATTTTCAATAAACTTAACCCCTAATATATTTAACCCCCCCCCCCCTCCCCAAAAAAAACCAAAAATCATTTCTAATAGATAACATCTACTCCCACAATTATTATAATTATTGAAAATAATTAATTTTATTATTTTTCTTCATAATATATGTTATAAAAAAATCTATGTTTATATATACCGATCTATAAATGTGGATTTGTACATATATTCTCTATATTATTATTATTATTATTATTATTATTATTATTATTATTATTATTATTATTATTATTATTATTATTATTATTATTATTATTATTATATATATATATATTCTTTTTGGTCCATATTATTTTATATACACTAAAACTAATACATAACATCTTATGTGGAATCTTGTGATTGAATCTTAAGAAAATATTTCTCATCTAAATTCCACAACATTAAAAAAAGATTCTATAAAAAAATGCTAACTATACATATATGGAATATAATACTTTTAAAAAATAAAATAAAATATATTTTTTTAAAAAGAAATAGTAAAATATGGAGTATATGATAACTATTTATAATTAATAAAGATATGATAAACAAATATTAAAAATAGGAAAATTTGGTATATACTCATGGAAACTTGATTAATTGGGCATATAATATGGTACTTACATATTAATCTTACATAAATTATAACTATGGCTTTATAAAATAAATTTTTAAGGAATATAAAATATAATAAGAAACAAGTTTATTTTTAAATAATTGATCTTATTTTAATTTTTTAGAGCACGCATTTTTATATGTTTGGTATAAATTTCCTTTTTATTTTGATTAAAATAGGGATTGTTGATTTTTTTTATATAAATATGGGTGCTTTTGTGCAATTTTTCCATTATTTGTGTAATTTTTTAATTTAAGAAATCTATCTAGGGTAGAGAGCGCAACTAACATCAAAGGTCAGGATATTTCGTGAAATCTTACAAGGTCGGGATATTAAGTGCAACTATCCACAAAGGTCAGGATATTTAGCGCAATTAACCCAATTTTAGTTAAATAATGAAGAATTATAATTTGGACTTTTGATTGATCTCCTCCAAGCTCTCTAAATCCTAGCTAGTTCCTTAAGGGGGCTAATATTCACACGATGGTAATATTGTCAAACGCACGGTCACTAGTCACTAACGCCAACTTCCAAAGTCGGCAGCTCACAACACGTACTCCCACCCAAGCAGCCAGCAACACACGAGGTGTCGAGCCCGAACCACTAGTCGTCGACACCAACTCCTGAAGTTGGCATTCTCCGCAACACTCCCACCAAGCAACACACGAGCAATCAAGCCCCCATTGTCGAACCCGGGCCACCAACTACCGACACTGATTCATGAAGTTGGCACTCCTCCACTGTACTTTTGGTGAGATGTGGGCGTGTGAATAGCAAGAACATTCCTTAATCATTTATTTACACACTTTCGGAGTTCATACTTTCGCATTAATTAGTGGATTTACAAATGTTTGAACTTGTTAAAAAAAATTCAATTATCGTCCATTCATTCATAACTATAAAAGTTCAGTTATAAATTAATCGCATACCTGAAGCCCTAGCTCTTTACTCAGGCATGTTATCGGCTAGAGACTTGGGCTACTGACGGATCCAACTTGAAGGTGACAGCCTCATGTGATTAATTTATTGTTTGGTGTGTGACAATGTCCCTAGGAGATCAACGTGATCGTCACAAATATCCAGCACTTATTGCAATGGTTTGAGGTTGTTACTTACAAGCATGTGTTTCGAAAAATGAACCAGATTGCAGACAAGCTAGGTGGCTCAGCTCAGGCACGTAATGGCCCCCGAACCTCTCACGTCGTATTTGAAATGTTTTGTTCTCATCGATCAGAAAAGGAAGCTACTAGATGACGCCACTCAAATTCTTTATCTTAATTATATAAAAAATAAATAAATATAAAGCAATATATTGATCAAGATCCGGTCAACTATATTGCAATTAATGTTATTACAAACCATGCGACCCATATACTTTTATCCAAAATAATTTGAACAAAAATATACGGTGCCAGCCAAGTGTTAATTTAACTTCAATGCAACTAACTTTTCTGTTGTCTTCCACCTTCCCAAATAATAAGTATTAAATTGGATTCATATCCCATGTACTTTTCTCTCTCAAATTTAATTTAAGGGTATGTTTCACATCGAAAATAATAAATTTTAAGCTAAATATATTAGCTCTGAGAAAAGTTTTCTCTTATAAATTAATTTTTAAGGTGAAACCTTACTGAAGTTATGCACTAAACTTCTAGGTAGCTTTCGATACTCGATCAGTCATTAGTCTTAAGTCTCAACAAAGTTTAATTTAATATTAATCAGTACTCTTAATAAAATTTCAGTATCATTTTTTTTTATAACATTGCCTAGGAAAACACTCACTTGGCTCCCAAACTCTGCTTAGGTGAGATATATATACTGAGAATTTTGTTGTTACATATTTTTTTTTTACATAGTCTCTCATAGATAAATACTCAATGGCCCCAATTAATTAACTTGATCAAATGACCTCAAGCAATTTATTTATATATGGTTTTTCAATCACCTTTACTGTTGTAGGAGACAATTAATCATCCTAGGTAAATAGATAAATTGGATTGGGGCCAAGTCAATTTATCTATAACAAGTTTTATCTATATATGGTTTTATATATAAGTGGTTTATTATAGATGATTTTATCTATAATAGGTTCTAGATAAGGTAGGTTTTATCTATATCTAGGTTTATCTATAGGAGGTTCTACCTATAGGGACTCTATTATAAATAGAGGCATGTAAGGTTGGATTTATGTATCCATCAAAGCATCACAATAATAAGAAACCCTAGCTGTAGAGAGGTTTTTCTCTGTAGGGTGTTTTGCGCGGTTCTTGCCAGAACACGGAAATCTTTTGTGTCATATTGTTCATTTTCCTTCTCTTTAAAAGTATTCACTCGGGGAAATTCACAACAATCAATCATGCAAAATTTCATGTATCTCTTCCACTACAATGGGCCAATATATTTTAAAATTAAATAACATAAATTTAATCGTAAACCATTAATTAATAATTACCCAAATTAAATATAGATGCTAGCTAGCTAGTTTGTTTTGGGCGGTCCTCTTATATTTACACGGTCATTTTTTCGCCATTCGCATGGTGCCGATGCCGAGTTCTCGAGTCGGCATCATTGCACTGGTTGTCAGCCCTTCATTGTGTGGAAGATCACTGTTGGATCAAGTCGTCTGATCCTCTGTCGATGCCGACTTCCTAGGTAGGCAGACCATCAATGCCGATTTTCGAGATCGACACCGTGCGAATTGCGAAATTCCGCCGTGCAAATAGGAAAACCGCTGTTTTGAGAACAAATTAAATAAGTTAAAGGAGTTGCATTATTCATGGCATATATGAATATCAAGGGAACAAGTGTATCATGTATGTGTTCTGATCAATTAACTGTTCAATCAAACATGGCACAATACTTTGATACCATATGCCATATTTCAAAAAGCTATAGTTAATTTAGTGGCAGGCCCAACAATTATTAATCTCCACTATAATTATATATATATATATAGTATGATCATGATTCATTATGTATATGTATATCCCATCCGATCCAAAGCCTGTAAATTACTTTAAGAAAAAGATGTTGAAAATTAAACCAAAACAGTTGGGAGGGGTAAGCACCCAGATAATGGATAATGGATAAGTGAATCTGTGGTGCAGCAACACGGATGAGATCGATCAAGAGGATTGAAGATCATAATATACAGACTACAGTACACAGTAAAGGATAATGTCATGTCAATTTAATCAGAAAAGATGATGAAGATGCATGATCGACTAGCTAGCTACGATGGTGTCTCATCATCCAAATCAACATTCATTTATTTATTTATTTTATAATCTCTAGCAAGATTCAGGTGGCCGCATCGCAAGATAAGATCTCCTGCAAATTGGTGCACACTGCAACTCAATATTAATTAAGGTAAATATTTATGATAAAAAAAATTCAAAAAATTATTTTTATGTTATAAATAAACCATCATACATATTTGTAAAATTTTCTCATGAAAAAAAATATTTTAAAAAATATTAAAATTGAAAAGTTGATTATTTAATGATAATAATTTTAATGTTTTTCAAATTATATTAATTCATAAAAAATTATATAAATATATATAGTTGGTTATTTATAGATAAAAATAATTTTTTGATTTTTTTAATCATAAATATTCACCTTAATTAATATTGTGTTGCACCAAAGGGCGTATACGTGTTGCAAGAGATCTTATCTTATTCCTATATTATATATTCGGCCCATAAATCTACACTTAGTTTTCCCACATCTTATTTTCACTACATTTTACCTTCTTTTTTTTTTATCATAGGAAGTATTCATTAATTTTAAAATAACGGTTTGTCTATTATGTGCTCTAAAGACATATGATCATTAGAATACTTTATTAGGAAAGAAAACTCTAAAAGAAAATGGGTGTATCCCATAATCTGATTTAAAAATAACTAAATTGGGTGTATTTAGGAAAAATATTTCTCAATTTGACCTCTTATCCTATGCCCTTGGAACATATGATATAGAATGTTAAAAAAGTTATTAAATTATTTATCGATTGAAATTATTTAGCAAAATATTCAAAAGAAAACAATGAAATGGGGTTGCAGTATATATAGTATCTATGGATGAATATTCTTTGAGAAAAAATAGGAAGACGAGGGTATATTCTATGGCTTAACTGTACCCAATTTCAAACAAATTTAATTTAAATGTTTTTTCGATTTTGAGTTTATCGCGTATAGTGATTATATATCAGTAATAAGATTATTATATAGATTCCTATCATACAGAATAAGCTCACATTATACATATAATTAAACAAAGGCTTTAGCTAGCAAGTCGATTACACCTTACTAATTAATTCCAAGAGCATCTTTAGTAGTAGTAGTACTATGTGAGTACCATAACTAATTTAAAAAAAGAAAATTAAATTAAATGTCAGAATTTTTTGTTAAACCAATGTAATTAGTGGTTCTCTCCCATTTTTTTACTTTATATTTTTTTAATAGGTTATGATACTCAACTAGAGTATCACTATTAAAGATGCTCTAAAAATAATCCGGCAGTTTTTACTTATAAAAAGTCGATGTAATTAATTAGCATGGATCGAGTAATTAAGGTTGTGAAGTAATATTAATTAATGATTGATATAATAATAATGTAGCACTATTTAGGAACACTCTCGTGACTCCACAAACAGACATAATTGGAAAAGAAGGGACAATTTAATAAAATACTCCCTCCGTCTCATATTAAATATCGTTTGTTTTTTTCTGCACGTTTTTTAAGAAGCGAAAAAATCTATGTAATATTATTTTTTTAATTAATTTTTTTACATAATTTGATACTTATTTGTAATAAGTATAAAATTATAAAAAAAATTAATTAAAAAAAAATATTTTATAGAGTTTTTCGCTTCTTAAAAAGCGTACCGAAAAGTAAAACGACATTTAATTTGAGACGGAGGGAGTACTCCGTAATAATAATAATAAAAAAAAAACCAATACATCAAAGCAAATTGAATGAATGTGAACGAAAATGTCCAACAAGCAATAACTTAAATGCATTATTTTTTGAAAGACTAAAATTCAATATAAATATAATATTATTAAAGCCTGATACTCCTTCGGATCTATTTTGGAAAAAAAACCTTGTGGCCGTTATATTAATTTTCACCAAAAAACACCTAACAATTACTTATACCTAGTACATGCCCCTTTGACTGTTCATTCAATTCCTTTGATTTTCAGTTTTGTCATCGTCTCTAACTTAAAACAAGTTTTGATTAACCTATAATATAAATTATGCTTCTTTTTTTTTACAAGGTAAGGATCCGAATCCCATACATCACCTATTAAAAGGCCAAAATAATTAGCAGATGGACTAACATGGTACAAAGAAAACACACCCAAATGAAGGATGATATGAAACAAACAAGGAGACCATTTGTAATGCAGGAATGGACTATGAATAGCAAGAATACAGGAAAGTTAATGGACTTCTACGACGTCTCACCGTCGAGGAGATGGGAACAGAAACTTAATTACCTAGTAATTAAGATACGTCTCACGGGAAAGTGTGGATCAATCACTTTCCCTGCCTAGATAGAGAACTTCGAGAACCACGTACGAATATAACTGATACGATCAACTTGAATATAAACCATAAATTTTGAAACAAAATCAGCCTCATAACCAAAGCTAATTAATCAAATATAGAGCCAATTTGGGCAAACCCTCCTCCAAAAATTACCCCAAACAGTTAGAAGAAAACAAAAAATCATCACAATTAATGTATATATTTGATTCCATTCATTCCAGTGGGGCTGCAAAGCACAGTGAAGAAAGGATCAGAACAAGACAATGAATGGTAGTGAGGCTCACCTTTCATCAATTCAAGTCCCCAATTGCACATAAAGATAAAAAGAGGGATCACAAATTCACAATGCAATGCAATACACCTTGAGATTTGCCATTGCAAGTCGGCATATTGCATGTTTCAGATTCCCTCCTCTCCCTTTCATTCTCGCTGCCTCTGTGGCTCCCCACTCCACCCTCCTTATCCATCACCATCACATTTTTACACTTCTCCATAAATAAAAAATAAAGCTCATTAGGGTAAATCGTTAATTACTCTTTAATGATACCCATCTTGAATATCTTTGTCTCACATGCCCTACTATAAGCCGAGTGAAGTTCAATTCTAAAACCAATTGAATATCTTTAATTATAAGCAGTGATCTTGAACAATGTTCTAAAAGGCGCTAGGCGGCCACTAGACGATTAGGCGGCGTCTAAGTGGACTTAGAACAAACTTGATTATTTCCTTATATTTTGACGAATAACACTTGTCAATAATTTATATAATGTAATAATAATCCATAATATCACTAATAAGCCCAAATTTGTGGTGGTTAACTAACACTAAAGTAAATAAATGCAAAAATACACGTCTGACTAACAACTCTAAACCTTCTAAAATCGCGGGGTCTAGGCGGCATCTAGAGGTCCGCATAGGCTTAAAAATTCCTAGGTCCCATTCCGCCTAGCGCCTATGCGGCGTCTAGACGCGATTTTTAGAAAACTGATCTTGAATATATATTCAGTTCTACCCTAATTTTTTTTTCCTTGGCTATTAATGAAAGAAATATCTATCTTATGATTATTTTTTGAAGGGCCTATAATATAAGTAATCTCCAAAATTGCAAAAGAAGGGAAAGGGATATGGATAGGCTTAATCCATCCCCTTCCATTATTAACACCTCTAGCCACTAGTGGCAAAGATCACTATTTATGTATTTTTTTCCCAAAAGATTTAATTTCATGCTTTGGTATTTATTTTTATTTTATTTAAATTTCTTTCCCACCTCCTATATAAGAGGAGCTATCCAAGCCCTTCTCAAAGCAAAAGCTTCATTGCAGACAAACAATCAAACAAAGAGTGTTCTTGCTTAATTACCCTTTCTTCTTCCTACCCAGTACTCTCAAAAACTAAATTACAATGGTTAGTTCAATCTGATCAAATGGCAGATATCAATGCAGTTTAATTCAGTCTCTGTTTTACTTCTTTGATTGGCATCTATCTTATATTAACTGTAATGTTGTTGTTGTTGCAGGAGGGGAAACTGAGTTGGATTGTGTCAGATGCTCATGACTATAAGGGCTGCCCTGCTGATAGGTCTAAAACTGGTGGTTGGGTTCCTGCTGCACTTATACTAGGTTTGCTTCTTTCTTTTCTTACTTTTTTTTTTTAAATATATATAAATTTAATTGCTTGTATAATCTGAAGTGTTTATATATGTCTGCAAAATCTCACCATTTCTCTTGAGTTTAAACAAGGTGTTTTATGCTTTCTTTTTGGTATTGACACTTCAGCAGCAACAGAGAAATAAAAATAAAATAAAATCACCTTTTTTTTGGTTGAAAGTTTCAGCCTGACAAGTGGCAGATTTCATCTTCTTTTCTATCCTTTCCTTCAAGTTTGGAACACTTTGTTACTTTTGTCTTTCTTTTTTCTTCCTCTCCTTTTTAGTGTTTTTGGGTCAACTTTGGTTTTTCCACTTTGTAGAGTTTACTGTCTTCTTGCTTTTTTTCATTCACTTGGGCATTAGTTATTCAATTTCCTTCTTAGTCATAACAAATACCATAAGTTATTCAATTTCTTTACCTATGTTGATTGCAGGAGTTGAGCTATGTGAAAGGCTTGCAACAATGGGGATAGTAGTGAACCTGGTGACTTACCTCATTGGAACAATGCATCTTCCAAGCTCCACCTCAGCCAATATCGTCACCGATTTCTTGGGCACTTCCTTCCTCCTCTGCTTGTTTGGTGGCTTCCTTGCTGACACTTTCCTTGGCAGATTCAAAACTGTTGCCATTTTTGCTGTAATCCAAGCATTGGTAAGCCTAATTCCGTCACCATTTACCTCTTCTGTATGCACAAGAAGCCTAACATATAAGTCAAACTACGAGTAGCCCACCGAAAAAAGCTTTTGGAATTAGTAAAGTGACAGTTTTTTCAACCTTTTCCACACAAGGCAATCATATAGGACATATGACAGTGATATACTGATATGTTACTAACTAAACTGTTACATTAACTCCTCACCTTAAAAGTTACTGAGACAAATTTGAATATTCCTACACAGGGCACAGGCATGCTGGCAGTGACCACAGCCCTACCACAGCTCCACCCGGCGCCGTGTCGCATTGCAAGTGATGGCACACAGCTGTGTGAGAGGGCAACTGGGTTCCAGGTAGGGGTCCTCTACCTGGCCCTCTACCTGATTGCACTGGGAACCGGGGGCCTGAAATCGAGTGTGTCTGGATTTGGGAGTGATCAATTCGATGAGAAGGACGAAAAGGAGGCGGCCCAGAGGTCCTTCTTCTTCAGCAGGTTCTTCTTCTTTATCAGCCTGGGGGGGCTGTTGGCTGTGACCGTGCTCGTATACATCCAGGACGAGGTCGGAAGGAGCTGGGCCTATGGGATTTGCTCGGTATCCATGGCGGGGGCCATAGGCATGTTCTTGTTCGGGACGAAGAGGTATCGGTTCAAGACGAGTGTTGGCAGCCCCATCATCCATATCATGCAGGTTGCTGCAGCTGCTGTTGAGAAGAGGAGGCTGCCTTTGCCTTACAACGTTAATTCGTTGTATGAGGACTCTGATGAGAGCTCCAGAATCCATCACACTCAACAATTCGGGTCAGTTGAAACTAATCCATCTACTCGTATGCTAGCTTGGAACACGACAGTTACGAATGCTGACATTCGAATGACAGGTGCTTGGACAAGGCTGCAATAGTTAGGCAGGAGGACTTTGAGACAAACGCCGATGGTGGTTCTGTAGGGGCCATGGCTAACCCATGGAAGCTGGTGTCGGTGACGAAGGTGGAGGAGGTGAAGATGATGATCAGGCTGCTGCCAATATGGGCCACAACAATCATGTTCTGGACGACATACGCTCAGATGATCACGTTCTCCGTGGAGCAGGCTTCCACCATGGAGAGGTCAGTAGGAGGATTCCAAATCCCAGCTGGGTCTCTCACAGTCTTCTTTGTGGGCGCGATTCTCATCACTCTGGGCTTGTATGATCGCCTGGTGATGCCTCTTTGGAAGAGATGGAACGGCAAATCAGGTAAATTTTAGTCCAAGCAATGTCAATGTCGTATTCGTTTTCCCATTCTGATCGGTTGAGATCCATTACAGGCCTCACCAACTTGCAGAGAGTGGCACTAGGCCTGATGCTGTCAATTCTAGGGATGATATCTGCAGCCATAGTCGAGAAGAAGCGTCTGTCAGTCGCGAGAGCCTTTGATATGGAAGGCCAAGACATTCCGACAACACTGCCACTTACTGTCTTCATCCTCATCCCGCAGTTCTTCTTCATTGGTGCCGGGGAAGCCTTCATCTACACAGGGCAGTTGGACTTCTTCATCACTCAATCACCCAAGGGGATGAAGACCATGAGCACAGGCCTTTTCTTGACAACCTTGTCATTCGGCTTCTTCCTGAGCAGCTTCTTGGTCGCGGTGGTGAAAGGCGTGACAACCAGTGGAGGACGAGGGAACGGCTGGCTGGCTGATGATATTAACCATGGACGGCTTGATCTCTTCTACGCGCTATTAGCTGTACTTAGCTTCATAAACTTTCTGTTCTTCATGGTTTGCGCGATCTGGTACAAGCGCCAGAAGCCCAAGGGAAGTGCTGCTGGTAGTGGTTTTGCTTGCAAGGAACTCAAGGAAGCCATTGTCACATGTGAAGTTTGAAACATAACAAAAGAATCGCAATTCGGATGGGTAGGTTTCGGGTAGGGTTTGTCGCGAGTCTAATGTATAATTACCTGATGATGCTTAGATTGCTGCATTTTGGGGTTTCGCTGGGTAGTCGGATGGCTTACCAGCGAAAGTAGGAAGGCAAGGCAACTTCGTTGTCCCCGGTGCTTAGTTCACTTGGGTTGTGTTCTTGTTCATGCTTGCATTTCAACTGTAAGTTATGTTTCATTCCAAGACAATAAAAAAAACTCAAAACCATACAAATTAATCATGCTAGTGAAGCCATCCGTCAAGCTTCGACATTGTTAGGGACAGGGGTCGGGTATCAGAGCATCAACCCTAACCCCCAAACGGAAAAATCCATTCCGATCACATCCGTCCTTTCTGGAAGTGCAGCTGGTAGTATGGGGCGAGATTGCGAGAAGTCCCTGAAAATGAGGTTCTCGTTGTCCACTGGTCTAGCCAAGTCCTACTCCTTCCTTTGTTGCAAGCGCAATACTGAAAGACTGAAAGTGATTCATCAAAAAGGCATTTTCTTTCACGTTTATTTCTTCCCCATTTTTGTTACCATGGTCCCAAGCAAAGAACAAATGTATGTGTTTATTTTGATTTTGACTTTTTTTGCTGTCACAATCGATGGACCAACAAGAAGTTGCACGAGATAGTATGGATTTCTACCACTCAATTTTTAGAGGCTAGGCAAAGGATTAGGTTTATCATTTTACCTTGCAAAGCTGTAGTCCATCGTCGTTGAGATATCCTTTTCTCATCACTATCAAAGGAAATGATCTAAAACACAATTACAGAAACACCCAAACATGCCATAAAACACTATTAACACTTCAACAACTTAACCTTTAGTTGATTGGAGTTTGAAAGGGGGACAGAAGAAAATGGAAGGAAAGAGGATAGAGGAAAGTGTTGAAATTGAAACATTCGTGCACCCAACTAAGGATAAGACTTTTCCCGGGTTTTCCTTTTTAATCAAGGAGATTTGACAATTAGAACTATTAAGCTGGCTAAAAGTATGGATCTCCTTCAAATCAGATCTTGGCCACATTAAATGAAAGTCAACTATGCCAGTAAGGAGTCTATTAGTTAGCTTCTGGCGGCAACAACGTATTTCAATTTCCCAACAATGATCACAGCTCACAAAGCATAGCATTAGCAAGTAAGATAAACCAAAGAGTACAGCTTCAGACATCTTGTTTCTTGAAGATGCTGAAAGAAGAGCAAAGAACCTCAATTGGGAGCTAAATAAAATTGCACAAGAGATCAAAAAAATCCCCATTTAGTTTGAAATTTTAATGAATCAAAGGTCTGGGAGCCTAGAGAATATACCAAAGTTTACTCGGATAAGGGAGAAGATTTGTTCAAGGTGGGGCTGGCAGCCAAGCACAAGTTAGAAAAAAAGAGAGTTGAAATATCATTTTTTCTGAAAGGTCACATGGAGCTACACCTAACTTTAGGGGATCCATGACTTTGATCTTATTAGACAATGGATGTTGACCTTGCTAGTAGGAAACCACCATAATAAGTTAGGCAATCTAAGGAAAGGGAAGCACTTTGGGTAAAAACTAAGAGTCAACTTTCATTCCAATGGGAGGAAAGCTCTGATTCAACACAAAGAAGCAAGCATATCAAAATTATAGGACTAAAATTACAGAGAGTCCAGACAAGATTATGAGGTATTTTATGGTAACAAATCAGCTAAATGAGATGAAACTGGGTAATAGCTGCAATCAGAGGAAGCAAGAAAATGATGCAAACAGATATTTTGATATGTTTTCTTCTTTTATGGTAATTTCAGCAATAGAACATGACAGTAAAGACTAAAGAGCAAAGAGATTCTGTTGAATCAGTGGTTGCTCAAAGGAGTATGGTAATTGATAAGCATTAAAAGCACATCAAAGCATTTAAAACCCCATCGTACTTCTTCTTGAATCATCCATATGATATGCATTAGCTCACTGATTCATATCCTAGAAGAAGATTGTCTTGGCTGGAAAGATACTGAATTCAGGATAATAACCATATAATCAAAACCTGTAAAATTTTTGGGTTGATTCACATAGCAATTCCTCATAACACAGCAACAATGAAGTTGAACCCCTATTTCAGAGTGTTCTTCATAATCACAAAACCCAAAAGAGTCACTCACTCATATAAATAGAAAACAACCAAGGCACATCAAAGCAGACTTGATGAAATGTTGAAACAAAAACAGTAACTCAGACAAAGAAAAATAGCTGCTTTGATTATAAGATCATCCCCACAGTCGAATACCAAACAAGCATGGCAGCTTTAAAAACGACAATGGCAAAGGCAATTCCTAAAGGCCCTCAATCACCCTATGGTATTAACATGAAAAAGACAATTCCTCCATTGAATCTAGCCAATGCCAAAGCACAGACAATATGTGAAAAAACCTATAATAACTACTATCATAACAAAGATGTGAATACTGATTGAATATATAAAGTCTTAAATGATAACTGAAAAACTAAATACTGTAACATTCATAATTTAATGCTGAAGTAGAACTCTTGCCTTCTGTTTTTATCCTGGGTTGCAAAGCGTGCAACCCAAATCAGCCACTCTTCATCATCAACTTAAGCACAATCCCTAATTCCTTTCCCAAATTTATGATTTTTGTTCTCTGTCTCCCCAGCAGGGAAAACACAATTGAATTGATGCAGCTCGTAGAAGTAACAAAAGTTAACAGTGTTCAACAGAACACTCAAATCCTCCACTACTGAGTATCGCTCTTCCTCCCGTCACCAGCAACGGCTCCTCCGCTTTCCCTCACCTCCATCAGCTTCACACCCTCCTCATCGGTCTGAGCCAGCTTCTTTTGCGCCTCCTTCGCTTTCAAAGATTGCAACTTGGCATGATTGTAGTACCCCACGCCCAAGAACGCCAAGAAGTACCCAAACAGGTTGATCGGAGTCACAGTGTCCTTAATCACCGACCACGAGAAGGCGATCAACAGCCAATCCTTGACAACACCGGCCACATTCATCGTCAGCGCCGAAGTCTTCCCCACGAGCAAGAACACCGCCAGATTCAAGGCGAAAGCGCAGATCGAATTGGTGCCGAAGACGAAGAAATCGAGGTGAAAGCTCGAGGTGTCCCTCAAGATAGGGTACTCGACGAAGATCCAGGGGATGCACAGGAACACGAGGCAACAGGGGGCGACATAGTACAGAGAAGTAATGGGATTGAAATTGATCCCCTTGGAACTGAGCAAGATCTGGATCATCACGAGCCTGGTGGCCTCGAAAGCAACGGCGCCGAGTTGCAGACACACTCCCCAAACATCGAATTTGGCCTCTCCGTAAGCGGCGATGCCGACGCCGAACGAGATCGAGAGCATATTCGCCATGGTGGCGCCCTTAAAGGCCTCCTTCTTGAAGAGGACGCCGATGGAGTAAACGGCGACCGGCATGAGCGCCTTCAGCATCTGGATGAAGGAGACGGAGAGGTAGATGTAGGCGGAGTTGGAGAGCCAGAGGGAGAAGGCGTAAAGGGCGCCGATGGGGACGACGGAGGAGAGGTAGACGTCGCGGGACATGGTGACGGGCTCGACGAGGCGGAAGACCTTGACGAGGAGGAAGGCGAGGGAGGAGCAGAAGGACATGTGGATCATGGTGAGGGAGATGGGGTACGGCCAGTTGTAGAGCTTGCGATCGAGGATGTACTTGTTGTAGACGATGACGGTGAAGGAGAGGAAGATCCAGATGGCCACGTAGGTGTAGGAGAGGACTATTTTCTTCAGGACGCCATCGCTGAGGGATCCGCCCTTCCCCATTGTTGATTGCTCAAGCTTCGACGCGATTAGGGTTACGGACTGGGGAGAGAGAGGGAGAGATCTGTGTCCGGAGGGAGGGGGGGAGGGATAAACTGAAGAGGAAACAAAAACAATGCCTTCTATTTGTGGGGAAATACTGAAAGAGGGGATGGATCCGGGTGCGGGTGCGGGTTCGGGTAGTTTGGATCCGGATTCGATGGGTATAAACCGGTTGACTAGTCCAACTGAAACTGACAGGGGAACGCCGGAGTTGGGTCCCACGATCAATTAGTTGGATTGTTATAGTTTGAAATCGCTATTTTTATTTTATTTTTCTATATAATCATTTAAATTAAGTAGAATTTTAGGGCAATTGTAATAAACAATCCTAATTTGGGGGCACTTACAATTTTTTATTATTATTAGTGAAATTGAGTCAAGCTGGGTCTATCATAAATAATGACTTGAATTTAATAAATAAATGAAATTAAAATTGCTCTAGATAAGATATAATTGGACTAAAAATAATATAAATTTGGGGGCGTATATGTGGTGTGGTATAAAATAAATGGAATTAAAATTGATCATAAGATACGTAGTAAGTAGCTAATGAATTCCAATTGATATGTTTTTATGAAATCTTACCTTAAGTCTCAACCAAACTAACTCATAATCTAAGTCAAACCGATGAAAACAAATCCAAATTTAAGGGCTTATTTGATAGAGTTTTTTTAACCGGAATAAAACAGCTTTTCAAATCTTTTTAGAAAAAAAAAATTCTTAGCAAAAACCCCTCAAATCGAGCTTATCCTTTCGGACACACAATTACTACTATCGACGGTGAAAGAAGCAACGTTCTTTCACAATCGACGGTGAAAGAAACAACGTTCTTTCACATTCCTCACATGGGCAATAGAGTGGCTGATAAGGTTGCACATCTTAACTACTTTCCCCGAGGAGTCGATATTACAAACGATATTGGTCTCCTTGACCTCATCCGTAAGGATGCTGCCGGGTAGGGCTATCCCACCCGAATTTTTTCTCAATCAAAAAAAAAAAAAAAAAAAAACAAGAATTTAATAGTTGAATCTACTATCCATAAAATCTAAAATTTTCATCTACTTATAAAAATTTATTAAAAATTTCATCTACATTATAATTTCAAGCTAAATTTTAATTTGACCTAGATTAAAATTGGGGCTACTTTTCATTGTCAACACTTTTTTTTAATAAATCATTTTATCGGCATCAACTTTTCGTGTTAACAGATATCGACAAACATTTTATCGACATGAAAAGTTTGTGTCAAGTAACTATTATAAATTGGCTATACACTTGACCAAATATTCCATTGACTTAACTTTAAATCGAAAATTAACTGTAACTAATTTTTGATTCTGGTAAATAGAGAGCGACTATATCCGAGAGTCAAATCGAAAACATTCGAATACCAGGATCATTTCCGACTTGACTACCCCGACATGGGTAACCCTAACGAACTCGCTAACCAAACCATATATGCATATGCCAGCCTTAACAATAACACAGTATAGATGTCAATTACAGTAATAACTTAGGCAAATTAAGTGCAGCAGGAAACAACGGATGCATCTAGAGCTGTCAAAACACAACCCGATCCGGTGACCCGACCCGACCGACCCGAAAATTTTCCGACCCGAACTCGAAAATTTTGACCCGATTTTTTTTTTCGACCCGAACCCGAAAAACCCGAAATTTTTTGGGTAATCTGGGTTTCGACCCGTTGACCCGATTGACCCGGTAATTTTGACCCGATTTACCCGATTGACCCGATGACCCGATTGACCCGGTTGATTTATAATTATATATAATTATTTTTTATATATATAATTAAAATTTATCACAAAATTATCAAATAATGATTTTTTTAATTTAAAAAAGAAAAATTTGACAAACCCGAAATCGATCCGAACCCGACCCGAAACCCGATCAAACCCGAGTTCGAGTCAACCCGAAAAACCCAAAACCCGTTTTACCCGAAACCCGAAGTGACCGGACCCGAACCCGACCCGAATGACCCGTTTGACAGGTCTAGATGCATCCCAATATTAATGGCGATTAATAATTACTGCACCCTGCCCACACGTCACGGCGTGCTTCTGAATTTAAACTTGAGATTTACTCCAATAAGTCTCATTAAATAATGTGATTTTAGTTTCGCACCATCGATATTTTTGGGACCAAATTTATAAAGTTACATTATTTTGATATTGACCTGCTCTTAAGTTTAGATTGTAACGTACGTGAAGTACAATTATTTACAAAGTAAATAACCGTGTAAATACTAACTAGTGCGATTTCTGCGCCATGGCGCGTTTTTTTAAAACTAAAATATTATATATATAAATATTATAAAATATTGATAAATGTTAAGATAAAAATCATAAAAAAAAATTTACAATAAATGTATCTTATAATGATCTCATAATTTTTTTAAAATATTATGTAAAGTATAATACATAAATATAGATATTTGAAATTACTCGGTAATAATAATATCAATATCATTATAACATTGTTTAAATGTGATGTGTCATAATCAATAGTTATATTCAATGTTTTGAATTAAGCTCAATAGTTAGTAAATAATTTTGCTTAAGCTCAATAGTTATATTAGATTGAATTCAATGTTTTGAATTAAGCCCAATAGTTAATAAAATTAAAGAAAAAAGATAATTGAAAGAAAAAGAAAAAAAAAAGAGAATTAAAGAAAATCTAAGAAAAATGATAAAAAAATAAAATCTCTCTAAGATCGACACATCAGCCTAAACTCTTATAAATTAAGAGTTTATATAGATATTTGATATCTCATTATTGAAGTTATATCTGATATCTAATGTTTGGTATAAATCCAAATTGATATTACTTGATATCATATTTGATATCTATCTAATGTTTAATATACCCAATATCAATATCTTTTGATATTAAAATATATTTTTCCTATTTGATATACTAATTTAGAAGTAGGTATCATTTAATATTAAAATATAATGTGATGTCGCTATCTTGATACCGATATCTTTCAAATTCTTTTGTTACAACATATCAATACTAAATGGGCCTAGTGTATATATCTCCTACATATTATTTTGTTATAAAATACTTTCACTTAGGAAAGATGCATTTTCACTAACAAATTTCTTGGAGAAGTGTATAACTTGACTCTCATATTCTGCTTGTAACGGCACATATCGGGATTGTTGTTGTATATTTTACTCTCTTGATAACCTTTCGAGAAGTAAAGTTCTCACGTTCAATAAAACGAGTCCTGAGCTGATATTTGACAGGACATTCTCATAGTGCACAAACGGATAATCTATAGCAAAAGCGGATAATCTAAAACGATGAACTCATAACCGGATCTGTTCGAACCGATGCATTGTTCACATCAACGAGAAATGATTTCGGAAACGACATGTTCGCTTTCGTTCCTCAGCATCAACATCCCTGTCTGCAGGCACCTATCCACCTTACAATTTCGAAGCCGAATCATCCAATGCCGGATCCACGACGTTGTCTGATACAACACAACTGTCTCAACTTGTATAAAGCAAGCCATGGAGATATTGCACATTTTGACAGAAAGTATACATGGGTCAAGTAACAACCAAAGAACTCGGAGCAAACAATAAGTAATAGAATTCGTATCAGTGTACTTCGCGGGCTTGCATGTATAGACTCAATGATGATACTGCATTGTTCTGCCTGTCATCACCGGGAAGATCATCTGCTTGTTACGATTTCTAGGGACCGCTGGTTTTCGAAGGGCCTGCCCGCTCTACCATCACATCATAAAGCTGCTTCCCGTTCTATTTCAACATGAAAAAATATGGAGTAAAGATAACAACAATGAGCAGGTATGAAATTGCTTCTTCATTCGGATTCATTAGCGACTAAACTACTCACGAATATAATAGGGAAGAAGTGGATCTGGCCTTCTGGCTTTGTTTGTGTTTCTTTGAAGTAGACTAAAATAGGGAAATTTGGCCACCAGAACTCCCAATTCACAAATGTCGAATACCTGAAAGCCATTAGAAGAGCTTAGTTGGAAAGTGCTTTTACTTGAGAGATTGC
Organism: Persicaria tinctoria; assembly: GCA_037127255.1. Taxonomy (NCBI): domain Eukaryota; kingdom Viridiplantae; phylum Streptophyta; class Magnoliopsida; order Caryophyllales; family Polygonaceae; genus Persicaria; species Persicaria tinctoria. The sequence continues at coordinate 3,630,357 of JBANSL010000016.1, read as the reverse complement.
AGCTATTTCTGAACTCACTTCCAACGGTTCTTCCCACCGACAAATGCATTTTCCCCTGACTCCTTAAGCTCGTCGCCAACTCTAACTTCCTATTTCCAGCATACAAGAAAAACATCAAATCAAAGAATCTCAATGTAGAAGTTTCAACTGTTAGCAGAAGAAGGCTTAGCAAACTAACCAATGCCTCGTCATCAAAGACAAATCTCACTCTTGTTGCCTGAAATAATAGAAGTTGTTATGAGATCATGAACTCATTTTCAGGAAAATAAACTCTCAGATGAATTTGTCGCGACAATACCTGGACCAATAGAAGCAAACCAAGAAGTCCAACTGGTACTGCTGGTATTATATTGTCCGAATACACCAGTCCGCCAGTTAAACCTAATTCCATCAAATAGGAAAATCAAATACAGCGCGACCTGTTTGAACTGATTTTTGTATCAGATGACAAATGCTTCAGGCATTAAGGAGCATAAATTACAGGTGCATTATATCCAAATCCAACTGAAATTATCGCATAAGACAGTGAGAGCTTTTGGCAACTCATCTATAGGAAGCATATATACAAACTAGTGTAGGCCCCGTCCCGTGTACGGGGAATACATTAATACAATATTATAAATAATTTAGATAGATTTCAATAAAAAAATATAAATATATATCAAATTTTCACCAAAAATTAATATAGATATAAATAAAATTAGTTCGACAGATTATAAAAATCTAAATATCTTTTATTTAAATTCTCTCAAAATATAAATAAAATTCACATTTATATGGTAATTTTTTTTCTACTCTACAATCAATTGAATCTCATTTAATTTAATAGATACATGTTTTTTTAAAAATATTTCAATATTGTTTTTTATTAAATATATAGTACGTTAGTTTACTGAAATATCTCTACACGGATGGATTATAGCTACATATTATGGCTATATAATATTTTAATTATTTATTTTGGACTCAAATATAATATAGATAGAAATAAAATAACAATTATTAAATGATTGGTTTTGATATAAATAATTATTTCCACCAAAAAATAATCTAGATATAAATAAAATAGCACCTAACAAATATAACTTATTTATCTATTAATATTTTTGGTAAGTATGACCATGAAATATTTTTTTATCTATATTTTTGTAAATTAACTAAAATATATATAGATAGATTGGGACTTATACAACTTTCTATAAACTATGATAACATATTATTTTATTAATTTTTCCCTAAAATCAACCACAACACACCACATAAAATGCTATACATCGATTTTAGTATATGTATATAGAATAGAATAATGAATATAGATATAGATTTCAGAGTGTTTCTAAAACTCCATTAGACACTCAAACCTTGAATCTAACAACCGTCAAAATAATAGCTTAATTAGTTTTATTATTACTACTAATACGTTTAATTATATTGAAATAGAGTATAAAGACATACGACGTGTTTAATTATATCTAATTATATTGAATATACATAATGAACGAATATACATTATGAGCAAATTATTTAATACTCCGTATAACTTGTATATACATACGGTAATTGTATATGACAAAAACATTTGGTGGGAGATATTATTATTATTATTATTATTATTATTATTATTATTATTATTATTATTATTATTAGTAGTAGTAGTAGTAGTAGTACGTTTAATTATATTGATTGTGCTATATTGATATAATTTTTTCCTTATAAGATATTTGATATCTATCCAATTATAAGAGTTAATGGTAAAATAAAATAATTTTTTTTATTAGATTTCCTTTTTGACGGGAGAAAGTTTTGCGAGTCGCACTCACGTGCCGCCACGTAGACAGATTCACTCACACGCCGCCACGCAGGACGCTATGCATCGGTTTTAGTATATGTATATAGATTGCCTTCAAAATGCAAGTTTAAGCTCCACAAATACTGACCAAGTAGAACAATTGGTATCCTATAGTCCGGGTCAGGTACGACAGTTTCTCGCTTGACCTTGGTTTTCCTTCCAAACTGCAAAACAGTACAGAATCAATTCTTTCAGTCATCCTCATCATGTTACTTGGTGTATCATAAATTCAGGATCAGATCAAAAGTTACCAAGTCATGGAAAAAGAATTGAGCAATCACAAGTCTTTATTGTATATTTCATCTTCCCAATTAAAGCTTTCTCATCAGAATGAATTGCATTATCAATGACAGTAAAATACCACTGCTGCAACCACAAGGTTAGTACTCCGCCTCCGGCCGAAAACACTTTGAATTGAACTTCTGTGGCGGATCAATCCGCCATGGAATGAACTATTGAAGCTCCTTGTAGCCCAGCCTACTTCTCTATCTGTGCAGAAGCCAGAAACCAAAAAATGTTCAGCAATCAGGTGATATTAACCACTGATTCCAATTCACCTATTTATCAAACAAAATTTTTGAAGTTCATTAAAACAAATTACAACAAGAAAAATGAGCTAAGCAATTGAATCCAAAACCAAAAACCCTAGAACTCAATTTGGATTTAGAGTAAGATGTAAAATAAAATGCAAATTGAGAAGAAATCAAAGGGAAAGGAAACTTTACTAGAGGGATGAAGAAGGATTTGAGTAGACAAAACAGCGATTGCCATCTCTCTCCTTCTTCCCACTTCTTGTTTATCTTCCCCTCCAAAAATGAGGGGTGGTTGTTTCCCGTTCCTTGGTGGTAACCGGTAACTGGAAGGGGTGCAATGGGAGGTTTGTGCAGTTACGAAAACAACCCCTCGAATACTTGACCCAAATGCTAAAAGATATTATCTTGGAGGGTGTTATGGTAATACAAAAATAAATATCCATCCAGCCATTTCGTCGAACAGGTTATGTGCAAACGAAAATCCTTATCTTATAAACTCTCCCTAGTTCTCTCTGCAACTCACTCTTCGCTCCACTTTACCTAAAATGGCAAGCTCGGTGGGCTGCAATCCTGTGGCTTCCCTGACCGCGCCAAACGCTCCAGGTTGTTTCTCTTCTATGTCTCAATTTGCTTTGATTCGTGGTTTTTGCTAATGGAGATTTTATTCGAATTGTTAGGGTTTTTGATAACAAGAAACCCCGTACCTCGGAGGGTTGCCTTTTCAACTGAAGGGCTTCAAAATTTTGGAACCTCGAGGGTTATTGTTGCAAAGGTGAGCTCTTTTCAGCTCAAATTGGGGGTTTAATTGAATGGCATATATAATCTGTAATCTGTTTTACAGGTTTCTGTAAGTGCAATTTGGTTTAGGATTAGGAAGTTGTTCATAGCAAGCTCTTTCCTTTTTGGCTGTTAACTAAGAAGCCTGAGTGATTTTGTGATGATGTAAACAGGCGACACCGGATAAGCCAGCCACCAAAGTAACCTTAGTCTGCCCAGATTGTGAAGGAAATGGTGAGGAATTAATCCATGATTTCACACAGCTTCTCCATTCCGTGAATTCGCTTTACCTTTTTCTCTTGTTCTTGTTTCTGTTATTACAAATCTCTATGAAGAGCAACTCACTATGAGTATTAGACTGAATTTGGGGATTATTACATAAAGATTGAGTTAGTGCACAGAGAGGCAAACTTGGCAGTGCATTCGATTGCAAATCTCGCTATTGATATGGCGGAATGAATCATATGAATATTTGAATTACTGCAAGAGAATGACAGAAAATACTAATATGTTGGTATTGTCACTAGGCGCTAAGCAATGCACACAGTGCGAAGGTACGGGAGTGAACACGAAAGACCATTTCAATGGGCAGTACAAGGCCGGCGGATTATGTTGGCTCTGCAGGTAATCAAATGTACCATATGATCCTTTTGTTTTAGATGGATAGCAAAAGCATCACTCTCGGGGCTGAATGGTACGGTTTGATGACAGGGGGAAGAAGGAAATCTTATGTGGGAACTGCAATGGAGCTGGATTCATGGGTGGATTCATGAGCTCAGGCGAAGGCTAATGACCATTTCGAAGCCCTTTTGTAGATCTTTGGCCTTGAGAACGCTGCGCAGAGTTTCGAATCCTTGTTGTTGTAACACTTTTTAGCTTACATGGAAGAGTGAATTATATGGATGGAGGCCTTTAGCTTTCAGACTTTGTTCCGCCAAATGGTTGTTCTCATTAATGGTGTTTTCAGCAAAATTGTTTGGGTTATGATCTTCATTTTTTTGGTATAGATTCTGATGTTAAACTGATGAAGACAGAAGACCCAACATGATATCATTATATCAATGGGAAAATGAAGCAAGCACTACAGATTTGGGAGTCGGTGTGGGAAAAAATATAAAATGTTACCGCGTCAGGTAGGGGTCGAACCTACGACCTTCTGCTTAGGAAACAGACGCTCTATCCACTGAGCTACAGACGCTGTTATGCTACCTTCTTCACACAAATAAAACTGACCACTGTTAGCTAAAACCAAATCCTTAACCACATTGCTAATTACACTTTGGCCCCCACTTAAATAAGTGGTTGAATCCACTAAATGGTGAAGTGCTGTCTTATTTGTTATGGATGGATTTTGATGAATGAATGGTAAGTGAGTCAGTGACTAAGTGGGTTTTAAAAAAGGAAGAGAGTCAAATTAATTATACATAGAAACAAACAAATAAAATAAGAATCATCTCAATCAAAGCAGATACGGTTAAACTAAAGGATTATCATTGATCATTAGAACTTGTCCCATTTTGCCCAATCTTTTTGTTTTATCCAGATTAAGTCCCAAACGACCAAACCTAGTAAAAAAAATTGCAAATATCCTTAATATTTAGAGGACGACTAGTCCAAGATTGTAAAGTCACTCTCCAATTTGAAATTGAGATCACCTATAAGGCTAACCTAACATGTATCACATAATGTGATACTTATGTGTTACTTCACTGTGATTGATCGATAGATTTCCGAATTAAATAGAAAAAGTAATTTTATTAATAAATAAAACAATATAAAATTTAATCTATCTAATAAAAACAATGTTACATAGAATGTAACACAATTGTGTTAGGGATTTGCACTGCTTCTTGATAAATAAAAATCGGAAATTTCGCGAGGTACCCCTGAGGTATTACAATTTTCGCGAGGTATACAACTTTTTTACATATTTCGCGTGGTGCCCCTGGGGTTTTGAATCTTTCCGCCCCATGCCCTTCCTAGTTAAACTTAACTGAGCTTGTGAACGCCGTTAAATTTTTTTTAAACAAAAAGAAAGAAACAGAAGATGGAAGCGAACAGAGAGCGGAGAGAGAGACCACAACGCTCGCCAGAGAGAGAGACCACGAAGGCCAGCCGCCAGGTCGGAGCAACGACGCCGGTCGGAGCTGCTGCTGCTGCGACAGGTCGAACTGAGTAGAGGAGAATCGATGAAATCGATGACCAGGAAGGACTCGACCGAAAGGAATGAGTCGACGGAGACGGCGACGCTGGTGATCGAAGACGATGATGACTCGATGAGGGTTGGACATAGAAGGTGGTTCCGAATCCGCCGATAAAGCAAGGTATGTTTTATCATCTCAGATTCACATATATAGGGTTTTTGGATTTGGGGATTTCAACTTTTAGGGCTTTGAATTAGACAATGAAAAAAATAGGAGTGATTAGCATCTACTACGATTTTGGACAGTGGAAAAAATATTAGTGATTAGCTTTGAATAAGACGGTTGCTCAATTAGACAGTGAAAAAAATATGAGCGATTTTGGATCTACTACAACTTTCTCCCTAGTGCTTCATGGTATTTGAACAACTCCTTTCATGACCAGCATGTTCGTCTCATACAATGCAGCACTGAGGTATCGCTACAATCTTTGTGCCTTCAAGCATCAATGCTTGATTGCTTCACACTTTGATATTATATTCCACTGGTCTATTGGCTACACTGAGTGCTTTAATTTCACTTAACACTAGTTGCTAAATTGTTGGAGCTTAAATTCTTCAGCTTGTGTGTTATCATCCTGTCAGTATTGGATAAGGAACCAAATGCGATTGGAAATTGGATGAATTCTTAGCTTTATAATTCTTCAACTTGCCCTTATTTTGGATTGCCCTTATGATCCCTTCATCTACTCACAATCAGTTGCTAAATTGTTGGAGCTTAAATTCTTCAGCTTGTGTGTTATCATCCTGTCAGTATTGGATAAGGAACCAAATACAATTGGAAATTGGATGAATTCTTAGCTTTATAATTCTTCAACTTGCCCTTATTTTGGATTGCCCTTATGATCCCTTCATCTACTCACAATCAGGTGAAAACTAGTACGAAATCACTGTCTGATGTACTAGGTGGGTATAATTACATTGTCTAATCCATGCTTTTACATATGTTGGCACTTGCCAGCCATTGGTGACTTCTTCACTTGCCTACTTGTGGCTAGCCTATTAGCTCAACCGGTAGAGCAATGTGCCTAGGCACAAGATGTGAGTTTGAATCTCACATAGGCTATATATAGATATATACTCCCTCCGTTCGGCAAAACTTGTCATTTTAGGGTGTTAATTTTGTTCAAAAAAACTTGTCATTTTAGGTATTTTGCTCTTCACTTTACAAAAACGCTCTTGATGTGATTGATGGTTTGTTAGTTGTAGTTTTCGATAAAGTAAAAAAGGAGGGTAATAATTGAGGGTAAATTAGTACATTTGTTAATTGCCTTAAAACTTGTGAAATAAGTTAAAATGACAAGTTTTGCCGAACGGAGGGAGTAACATATTACTGAAAGTGTTTGTTTAAGCCTGTTTACTTTATTTAAGATGTGTGTTTGTTAACTTTCTTGAATGATCTACACATTGAGTTGCTGCCATAGTATTTGCTTATATTACTTCGATCATCATAAGCACACACCCATAAAGAGCCTATACGGGAGTTGAACCCGCATCTTTGTGCGTGAGCACAACGCTCTCCCTTTTGAGCTAATAGGCTTAAAATCAATGACATTTTTTTATCATACAAAGTTGAGCAACTTCAGCTTTGACAAGGCAAGGCTCAAGAATGTTGTTAGCTTACATAAATGAAATCCAAATTCAAACCTTGAGATTGAGAGTTCTGAATCCCAAGTAGTGCTTTCCGGGCAGCTTCCTGTCATGGAAAAGATCAAACATTCTTAATTAATGAACCCTTTAGTGCATATTAAGATAATAGCTATTCTTGCACCTGACACAGAAAGCCATCATTAGGGCAAACAAGTTCACAGCTCTGCTTCAAGGACTCAATTACATCTGCAATATATAGACCAATAAAAAACCTTAAACGACAGAACAAACTTCATATTACAAGGTTCATATCATGATCCACACAAGCTTCCAACAAGATAGTTTTTGTTAAAACAAAATTCACCATTTTCACAAACAACAATTTATCCAGACCTTCACAAGATAGTTGCTCAGATCTCATTAGATATGCTGTAACGACAGCGGCACTGCAATATGCAAACAAAAAAACTATCAAGGGAAACAATTATAACAATATAGATACAATGTAGAAACACCAGTTTTCAAAATTAAATATTTACTGATATTTATAAGCAAATGCTTAAGCTTTCCCGCCATAGCCATATATTAGAAGGCAAAAGATTGTACTATGCAGCAATTATTAAGGAAACTACCAACAAATACACATTCACATGTTCATTTCCTTTTTAGTGTAACTAAGTGACATAAAACTAAAACTCTAAACCCTGCTATTAATACATTATCATATCCTTTTGCAACACAGGCACAATGAGTGAAATCAGTCCATATTCAACTCGTAAAATTTAAAAACCATCAACAATCTCAAAAAAGCATGACTAAATGAGATACCAACTGTCAAAAGTTCAAAACAGCAATAAAATACAATCTCATAAAGCAATAATATGAGACCTGCACTGAAGAAGTTCCACTATTGCACAGGTGTCCTCGGGTTTGTTGCTCAAATTACCAAGCACACAATTTAAAACCATCCATGCATATACAATCTCATCTTTCCCATAGAGAAGCTACAACTATCCTGATCAGATTTAACTCCTTAATTTTCATCTGGAATTACAGAACATAAAATTTAGAAGAAGAAAATAGAGATATTGAATTTCAAAAACTGAATTACATGGATGATTGATATTCTTCTATCTCACTGTCCAAAATCACTCATATTTTTTCACTGTCTAATTGAGCAACCGTCTTATTCAAAGCTAATCACTAATATTTTTTCCACTGCCCAAAATCGTAGTAGATGCTAATCACTCCTATCTTTTTCACTGTCTAATTCAAAGCCCTAAATGTTGAAATCCCCAAATCCAAATCCAAAAACCCTATATTTCTAAATCTGAGATGATAAAACATACCTTGCTTTATCGACGGATTCGGAACCACCATCTATGTCCAACCCTCATCGAGTCATCGTCGTCTTCGATCACCAGTGTCACCGTCTCCGTCGACTCATTCCTTTCAGTCGAGTCCTTCATGGTCATCAATTTCATCGATTAACCTCTACTGAGTCCGACCTGGCGCAGCAGTAGCAGCTCCGACCGGCGGCGTTATCACCGGCGCCGTAGCTCCGACCTGGTGGCCGGCCTTCGTGCTCTCTCTCTCGCGAGCTTCGTGGTCTCTCTCTGGCGTGGGGGTCGTGGTCTCTCTCTCCTCTCTTTGTTCGCTTCCATCTTCTGTTTCTTTCTTTTTGTTTAAAATTTTTTTAACAGCGTTCACAAGCTCAGTTAAGTTTAACTAGGAAGGGCACGGGGCGGAAAGATTCAAAACCTCAGGGGCACCACGCGAAATATGCAAAAGAGTTGTATACCTCGCGAAAATTGCAATACCTCAAGGTTACCTTGCGAAATTTCCGAATAAAAATATATCACTATATATCACTTCACTGTCTAGGATTCGCTTAACGCTTTTTAAAATACTGATGTATCGTCAGGCGGACATGACTCCTAAACATGTCTTTATTTCTCAAAATCTCTACACACCTCCATCTCCATGGGGAAACCTCAATCCATTAGTCAATTAGGAAGTAAACCTACGGGAGCAATAGTTATAACCCCACCATACATCACTTGGTATGAACACATTGTAAGTGAACGTCACCGCCCTTGTATACTGGTCGTATATTTGTACCGTCGCCGGCATCCATCCGTCGTATCCCCTCCTGTAAACATACACGTAGCAGACGTCGCGGGTGCACGGCCCGTGCAGCCGAAATGTGTCCGCAGAGCACCGCTCGAATGTCCGTGTTAACGGGTCTTCTAGCCTCGGCACGTATACCTAATGGACATTATCAATCCAAAATGTAAAGAGTTACAAATTAATCTGTGTTTGATCTTCTCTAATGGGTTTGATCTAGTTCCTCTAATCAAGATGAAGTTGATAGCAATTTTGTGAAATTCCAAAAACCTCGGTTCCCATCCTATAAAAATGAGGGTCATATCGAGTTGCGGATCCACTTTATAAATTTAAATACAAAAGTTTAACTCGAATCAGCTAAGTATTGATTGTTCATATTCGCTTCGTTTAGGAATGAGCAGAGCCTAAATTTGGACTCGGGCTTAAAAATATGTTCATACTTGGCTCATTTAGAGAATGAACGAGCTCGAGCCGAACTTTTTTCCGAGTATTAAGTAGTCTGCAACCTTATGTGCTCAAAACATAGTAACTTAACGGAAATTTTAAAAATTTCACAAAATTCGAGTCATTCAAGCTTAAATCGAGCGAGCCGAGCTTTGAACCGACCTTAAAATTGTGCTCATACTCGACTTGTTTAGAAATAAACGAGTCCGAACCAAGCTTTGATCGAGTCAAACCCGAGCCGAGCTCGAACTCGACTCGCATAACAACCCTAACCCCATAGCAGGTAAAATAATTGCTTTACTATTTTACCCATAAAATAATTTCATTATTTTGCGAAAAAACTAACTGTTTAATTTTGATACAATTCAAAGGTTGGAGATGGGGTCATGACAAAATACCAATTCAAGAACTGATTAAATAAGAAAATCAAAATTAAGGATTTAAATAATTAAAGGTGGTTAAACACTTGAATCTATTGACCTTTGCCTATTTTATAACTTAATTCTGTTTAGGATTTAATTTTGATGATAAAGGAAAAATTAAAGGTGACACACCTGGTTGCCATAGGCATCACCAAAAGAGAGGCTGATAAGGTCCCTTGTGTATGAAGTGGAGGAGCAACTTGTGGTGATCACCACATGCAACTTTGTGATGCCTCCTTATCTTCCCCATTATATATATATCAATCCAATTTAACTTAATTAGTGTCACACAATGCAACAATATGTATATAACAAATCCATTTCCCGAATAAGTCGAGAGGATGGATTACGAAAGTCTTAGCTGATAAAACCAAAAGATTATAAATTAAGACGTTTATTTTATTTTTAAAATAAAATGGTAATTCAATTCGCGTTGGATAGACCTAAGGATGGACTAAATTAAGCAAATTCATGATTACACATTAGGTAGAAGATTACTTACAGATTGCATTGGCCTGCAAAAACAAGAGGGCAAATAGAAACTGCAACATAATTTCTTTCACCATTTTTTATGCTTCCTCTTAACATATGTTCCAAAACCTATAAATATATTTTTTGGTACTTTATTTAAAAAAAAAATGATTTTATCAGTATTTATGTAAGTGGAGAGAAAACATGGAAACAAAAAGACCCACAAAATGAAAAACAAATTGAAACACGTAGAAGAAGCAATCAGAAAGTATTGACACTTGGAAGGTGAGACTTGAGTGGCCGCATATGCAGGCTCCCTGAATCACACCAAAAAGTGGCGCCGTTCTATGAAAATAATTGTTAAATATAATTCCTTAATTCAACCATTTTTTCAAAAAAAAACAAAAACTGACGATATCCAAATAAACAACCATAAAATACTCATGTGTACATCATAAATAGATCATTCAATGCAAAAGATAGCAAGTGTATGAAGATACCTTCGCAATCATATCATAATCTTACCCTTTAAGGTGGTTCGCGATCACATTAACCATATAATTCCTTCACTTCCCCAGCCAAACTCCTTACTTAATTACTTGAAACATCGTATCAATAACACTCATATATTCATTTCTTTATCTTGTGTTCGTGATCAGGTGAAAGAAAGTCAATCATAAGGGAACTTCTTCTTCTCGTTGTCAGCTAACTACTGGCTCACTCGGCCTATGCAGGCGCCCACCATTCCAAACGGCGTAGTTCATAGTATCGCGTGAGCCTCAATCTTGCTGGCAACACTAAATGTTGCTGGTGAGAGTGAGCCTCAAGCGTCATCTCGCTGGCAACACTCTATTGGTCCACGTATCACGTTCTTCCCACGAGGTCTCATCGACAACCCACACATACAGGGCCGACCTGAGGCATGGCTTCAAAACTTTGGAGGTCTCGTATATGTGGTATAATAATATATGTATATATAATTTTCAATGGATAGTAAGATGCTGCGGCACATCAATTGGTAAAGGGATGCGCGCGCATGTTCCTGGATTGGACTGAGTTGAATCTCCTTGGGAGCAATCCGGATTTTTGGAAATTACAGCCCTTCCCATTTTTTTCCCCTAAAAAATTACAGCAACCTTTTTTTTTTTTGCCGTCACAACCTCACAAACATTCAACACAATCCATTCCACCTCCGGAAAAAAAAACCCCTAATGTAGGAAAATCAATTTAAATTATTCAACTATTGCATGCAATCCTCCCTTCAACCTCAAGGATTTTGATAGGTAATATCAAACTCTAACTATATTCTTTTGTTAGTTTTTACTTTTTAATCTCTTACTTGCGATCGACCATCACGCAAGAAAGGTTAAATGCTTTGGCTTTGATTTCAATTGAACACAAGTTTTTAGAAAATCTTGACTATGAGAGTTTAATAGATGACTTTGCATCTAAGAGTGCTAGAAGATCAGTTTTTCGAAAGTAGTGGCATTGCATTAGATAGATTATCATGTCATCTGGTAAAATTTTAGTTTTTGTTAATGATTCTTTGTAATGATCCTATATCTATGAGAAGATCTCTTTAGTTAGTGGATTTGATGAATTATTTTTTCTCTTTGAATTAGTTAGAAAAAAAAGCATCAACATATATGTTGCACAAGACCTCAAAATATAACGGAACGGTCCTCCACACATAGCCCTATAAATACCCCATCCACTTCATAATTATGGACCGATTTTCTAAGAGAAGAAGACAAGCTCTGCAATTATCTCACATATTCAAAACCCATGGAGTTGAGTTCTCAAGTCTCTTGAACAGGAAAGAATCGCTTTTGGAATAAACCAATCATCCCAAAGTTACTTCAAAGACGACGATTGAATAGTAGAATATAACTCAAAGTCTATCATGAAACATTCATCCGTGAAGAGGGATTATCACGAAGAAATCACTAGATCACACACTAAGTTCTTATCTAAGAAACATCTTAAAGCTTCCAACCAGGTTATATTTACACAGGTATTATCCGTCATATATATATTCTTATAAAATAGGGAACATGTCATCAAAGTGAGATAATAAATATCGATGGGCTTAAAAAACAACTTAATGATAAAGATGAGTTAGTCCACACACATGAGCAACGATGGCCCAACATAACAAACAATCGAAATGGGCTCGCGAGGAAGAGATTTGTCAGAACAACTGTAAATCCCACATCGAAAGTGTGAGGGTTCCTAGCATAGTATATAACTTAATGAGTTACTACAATTTAAACCAATTAGTTTTAGGTCGAAATGCCAGTCTAAGTATATAAATAGAGGATAGTTACTCCACCTAAATCAATAGGGGACGGCAAGGGCATTCGTCCTATACTTTCCTTCGATCCCCTCTGTCAGATATTTCATTACAGTTGCAACTTCATGGACATCAACAACCTCATGACTAAAGTAAATAAACTTCGATTGCTTTTCCACTTTGAAACCCCATGGTAAATAATCTTTGTCAATTGACTTGTCCATTAAGACGTTGTTGGGAGAAAAGCGTGAATTCTCCATCCTCGAGCCAAAATGAGGACAATGCCACATAATTGGTCATGAGAACCACACTTTCCCGCACCACAACTGCAACAAATATAGATCCACAAAATTGGTTATGAGCACCACACCTGCCCGCACTACAATTGCAAGGAGATTGGGCATTTGGTTGCAAAATGCTAAGTCATATTTGTTCTTCATTCCTCTACTTCTAGTCCATCTCCTCAAAATGGCCGTTGACCCTGCCTTACATTCGACCTCTATGACAAGCCAAAATGCGGACAACCCATACACCACAGAATTGGTCACGAGAACTACACTTGTCCGCACCCGCCCATCCAGTTGAGAATTGTTCAAATCCAATCCTTTGTGTCAAGTGCGACCAACTAGGGTAAGACTTTAAAACATTCTTTAAATATTGTGAGTTTTTTTTTTCATACTGTATTATTTTAAATATTTTAAATTAATTGAATTTTTATTATATATTTTTTCAGCCATAGCTAGCGGATCTGTATTAAGTCCGGCGTCCAGCTTCCCATCTTTCAGCCCAACATAATACTCCTAGAGTTTGGTAAATAAAGAGTTACAAATGGCTATTTCAGTGTTTGAGTTTGATTTGGACAGTAAAAAGACATATAATTTCTTTATTGACAAGCTAAAATTAGAGTTTAAATCTACTATGTTGTACAATATACCAGTGACTTCAAGTTCACAAGCGGCTAGTTATATTGATGTTCGGATAACAATGGACAAACAAAGTATTTTGATTAGGCTTAGGGTTGGGGACTGTTATTTAATTGGATTTTGAGGGAGGGAAGAGTGGTTTGAGTTTATTCCGGAAATGTGAGTGTTAACTGGGTAATTGACGAATCTCATCTACTCCCATTGAAACCAACCTACCCAACAACTTTTTTGGCAAAGTAAAGTTCTCGTGTAGACATTTGCAAAAATGTTTACGCCTATGTGAATTGACTCGGGATCAAGCAACTCGCATAACATTATCCGGAGTAATACTCTAATGTGTACAATAACATTGTTCGGAATAATACTCTAATGTGTATTTTGATTAGCCTTAGGGTTGGGGACTGTTATTTAATTATTTCATTTCCAAAAATGAAATAATTTAGTTTTAAAATTAAAATAGCACATCCATTATATTGTACAATAACATTGTCCAGAGTAATATTCTAATGTGTAAGGTGATAATCACGAGGAGAAAAGAAGTTGAATTGACACTAGATCATAATGAGGGGATTCATATGTAATACAGAGTACATATGAAATAATTTATTCTTAAAATTAAAACAACACATCTATTATATTGTACAATAACATAGTCCGGAGTAATACTCAAATGTGTATGGTGATAATAACATTGTCCGGAGTAATCCAAAGTCAATGGGCCTCTTTTGTTCAATTTGATTTTTGTGTAATTTTTATTACCATTTCTTAGTAGTATAATTTATAGTATTAATTTATCAGTATGATTTTAATTTTTAGAGGGATTTTGTTCAAATGGACCTTTAAGCATATTTGGTTAGCTAGATAGATCCATTAATTGTTTTTTTAGCATGCTTAGCCCATTAATTGTTTTTTTAGCTTGTTTAGCCCTCTTAAACGGTCAATGGTCAACCCATTTTGATGCCAACTTTTTTTTTTCTTTTTTTTTTCTTTTTTTTTGATGCCAACTTTTTTTTTTTTTAGTGATGCCATATTTTACCGTTTTGATGCCAACATTTTGTGGTGACAATTTTATATAATTGATGGCATAAGAGCTTAAAACGTGGAATCAAAATATTGTCACCTTATTGTCACTTTTCTAATGAAATGATTGGATGACTTTTTTTTAATGCCACTTTTTTAAAACATTGATGACATTTTTGTGATGTCATATTTTACCGTTTTGATGCCAAAATTTTATTACATTTTATTTTCACTCTGATGCCACTTTTCTAATTAAATTATTGGATGACACTTTTTTTAAACTTTGATGACATTTTTTGTTTACTCTAATGTCACATTGACCATTGATGCCATTTTGAAAAATTTGTATCACATTAAAGAAAAAAATGTCATCAAAAATACTACTTTGAAAAAATATCATCAAAAATATGGCATCATGGTAAAAAAAAAATATTATCAAAAAATTGACATAAAAAAGTGGCATCAAAGTGAAAATAAAATATAGTAAAATTTTGGCATCAAAACGGTAAAATATGGCATCGCTAAAAAAAAAAGTTGGCATCAAAATGGGTTGGTCAACGTTGACCGGTCAATGGTCAAACGGTTGACCATTGACCAACCCACCCTATTGGGAATGGGGCTAGGGCAAAACTAATTAAATTGATTTATGGGCTAGGTGACTAATTGGATATTCAAAAAAGGCCCTCGACCAAAATCACCCTAATTTTTAAGTGTAATTATTTATTTATTTTTGCAGGATGGGCTATTGTCTAAATTGCAAAGAGGTGGGACATGCAGCTGATTATTGTCCAAATCCAATAATGTGCGTCAAATGCGGCCAACCCGGTAAGTATTTAAAACATATGATTGGGCATGACCACCGGACCTACCCGCACCCACCCGTATGCCCGCAACTGATTATTTTTTCTGTATTATTTTAAATTAATTAAATTTTTATTATATACTTTTTTCAGTCACAGCTCGCGGCTCTGCGATAACGAGTCGTGATGCGGACGTTGTCATAGGATTGGGCATGACCACTGGACCTGTCCGCACCCACCCGTATGCTATATGTGCGGGAGGTCAGGACACTTTTATCGTGCCTGCCCTAAAAGGGCTTGGTGCACCACTTGCGATGCTCGAGGTCACGTGGCGAGCGACTGCCCTAGACGGCGCACCAACTGTGGTGCACACGACCACACCCAGGTCACTTGCCCGTCCCTTTGCAAGCTCTGCGGAGGTGGTTCCACTTTGGGCGGCCGGGATCACTTGTCCCCAAAGGGACAAACCCCTTGTATTCACCTCCCCCATCCCCATTAATTAAAGAAAAAAGAAAAAGATTAAAATTTAAAAAATAAAAGATAAAATAAGTAAAGGGGGATTTTGTGAGTAGGGACGGGGAGGGAAGCGAAACCGTGGATCTGCTCTGCACTTTGGGTGGGAGTGTTATTTAGTTTGATTTATTTTTCCTTATTTGGTTATTTTTTTGTATTCACTGTTATTTGGTTCCACTTTGCTTGTTATGTTTTGTATTCACTGTTATTTGGTTTCACTTTGCTTTGAATCATCAGACTATTCCACTTTGATTTTGGGTTCCATTTTGGCTGAAGAAGTCACAATCGTTGTCTTCCAAAGTCTTGCAGTGTCGGTGACATAATGTTCGACCCTTGGCCATTGGTGTTGCTCATCGTATTGATGTTTCTTGAGCTGGAATTGCTTTTGGATGCCTGAAGATAACCCGCAAAACCCAAACAAGTTTCATAACTTGTCAAAATAGGTGATGCATTGCATCCCAAGACTACGCCTCCAGTTGACAAAACAAGTTTCCATAAGCAAAGTCTTGTAGATGTTTAACAAAATATTCTTGCTAACAAAGCTATAAAGTTTGTGAAAAGGCTAGATTGAGTACCCCTCCAACCAGAATCCAAAACTATTAATAAACAAAGTCTCGTCTATTTCAGTCAAGAAGCATCAAAACCATATTTCAGTGAATACCTAACAAAGAGTACGTATCAAAACCATAGATGTTTAACAAAATATTCTTCTTGAACACTCAAACTTGAAGGAGTCACGGAAGGCTGCTGTGGATGAAAACAGCAAATTGTTTGGTTTAATGGGCTCGTTTGTTTTGTCTAAAAACAACCCAAGAAAGGAATCCCATTACCTACTCTTCATTTCATTGACATTGTTTAATTTGTTTGCACTCCTCAATGGATTGTTTGTGTTTTGAGCAGTAAACGATTAACCCCAATTGTTTACCCTCAAAAATTTTAGGGCGTGTTTGTTTTCATAAAAAACGGGCCAAGAAAGGTATGATAGAGCTCGTTTCTATTTGGGCTTGTTTGTTTAACATTAATAAAAGAATGATTACTTTTCGGAGCCCAATCACTTCACCCAATCTATTACCCCTGAGAAATTAGGGGTTTACGGTTTACGTTTACCCGACTCATTCTCTCTCCCCGACTCTTTCTCTCTCCCACCACAGCAACCCAGAGCTCCCGATCTCCTCTCTCCTGACATGGTGACACAGAAGCTCCTTCCCCCTCCCGATCTCTCAAATGCTTCATGGCGAATTTGAAGCGGTGACAAGTACGTTATTCTTCTTCTACTCCATCTCTCGATTTGCTCGATTGTTTCGAATGAAACCCTAATTCATGACAGATTATTAACTTCTCGAGTTGCCTGCTGCAGGTTTATGCACTTCTCTCTTGGGAAGTTGATATCTACAAGTATAGAAGAAATTGTTTCGGCTCCACATCGCAAGCTGTTCCGTCCCAGTAAGTCCTCTATCTGCTATTCGTGCGCGCGTCTGATGAATTGCAAATAAGGATCAATTGGGGATCTCATATGCGTATAGATATTGTAACAACTGTTTTTTTTTGTCATTTCTCTGTTGTCCTCTCTCTCTCTCTCTGTGTTTGCTGGCAGTTTGTTGCACGAAAGTGGTGCTTTGTGCATTTCTGGTGATTTTATAAGTAGCTGCTTGCTGACAACATAGATGTATTTGTCAAATTTGCATTGTGAAATACCAATAAAACATTACTGTCATTAATTATATCTTGATTGCCTAATAATTAATTGGGCTCTGTATTTTTTCTTTTGTTAGTTGTCACTAATATGGTCTCATATCCATGTGAATATGTGATCAAGGTATATTTTTTCTTTCTGAGAAAAATAAGGAACTGTTGTGTACAAGTTTCTATGTGCTGTAGTGCATACCTGTAGTTGTTCAAATCTTCAAACAAATGTAAGCATTGTTCTTTGTTTAGATTTCCAAGTTTCTGGCCACAGAAACAATGAAGAAAGGTTATATCATATAAACATGGAGAAGTAACTGCTAAAACAATTATAGGCGCCATTTATCTGTCTAGATATTCAAGTTTCTTGCCACAATAGTAATAAAAAAAAGGTGAAGACATGAAATTTAATAAGGTAAGCCATGATATTTAGAGAAAAAAAATAGAATGAAGAAGAAAACTTTATGAATAAAATCCCATATAACTCTTACCATATCTCACACTTTATACGCTTGATTCTACCAGATTATGGTTCAAGCGAATTGAAATCCACTTTATTCATGGACTGCTTTAAGGCAATTTTTTACATATCTGAGGAAAAAAAATGGAAGGCTGATTTCAAGGCCCAAGTGTGTGGGTGTTATCAGAAGGTTGTGAACTAATTGAGAAGGATCTAGAGAGATTTCTTGTTTTATTACTTTACTTTGGTAAGAAAGATTAGAGTATTTGCAACTTGAAGCACTTAAAAAAGTATTCATGGTCCTACAATACATGGTCTTCCTTTCAATGTTGAAATGTAACTCAAAGTCTTATTATAGATGAATTGCATTTGGGGTTTGGACAGCTGTTCTGCTGGTTTTAAAATTGGTGATGGTGGGCATATAGCATAAGATGTGGAATAGTTAGGATGCAAAAGCTAAGTTGAAATACTTTTAACTTGGGATTCCTGTTCTGGTCAAGTGCGCCTTTGTACACGACCCGGTGAATTGTGTATTGCATAGTGTAGTGCCTATAGTCCTAGATGCATTGAAGATAAATAAAATGAGCATGTTAATGGAGCAAGGCATGGCATCTGTGGGGCATACTTGATTGACCTTCAACTTCTTACGATAGTTGACAAATAAATATTAAATTTATGATGTGATTCTCATTTGGAGTCGTATTTGCATTTTTTATGTGCTGCCTTGTCACTGGCACTGATGCTTTCGCTTAATTTTTGCTTCTAACATGTATTGATATCTTGATTTCGTAGCAAATCATGAGAATCATCCGGAATCTGTTATGTTAGGTTTTATGTGACTCAGAGTGAGGTTAAAAAGACACTTGTTCACACATCATGGACTTGAGTTTGAATATGTGAGACCCTCTACCTAGGTACGTGTAGTCTAATTATTATTTTTATGTTTTCTTGGGTTTAGGAGTATTTTGAGAATTAGAATTGGGCTAATACGGGACCCGGCTAGGAAGCCCGAGGGGTACGAAACCAATCTCCTTTTCTCTAGTTCCCTTTACATTAGAGAGAGAAAAGAAAAGAGTAACTGTGTTCTTCCCCTTTCCACCCACGTAATTGCTATCGGTTACCACGGAGCCGAGGGAATTGGCAAACTGATCTTGGAGGCAATAAAAGTGGTAAGGAGTATATAGTTGGTTGTGTTCGAGAGGTCGGATCGAGGGCAGCACTCAATCGGGCGTGAACTGGGGGTAAGTTCGTTGCAATTTTGGTATGATTAAGGAATGAATTTAGATTTTGTAGGGATGCACTTAGGGAGATTAGCCATTCTAGTTCAGCTAGGCTCAAGGGGTCAATTGGGGTTGTGTCAATTTTGTAATCGTCATCGAAATTGTTGAGTAGGTGCCATTTCTAATTATAAATTAGGGTATTTACAATTGGGCTAACTAGCAGCACTTTCAATTGTAAATTAGGTGCATCTTTCCAAGTATTTTGTGGTAATTTGAAAGTAAGTGCACCGATTGTAAGCAATTAATGGTGGAATCACACAGTAGATAAGCAAGCAGGTGCTAAATTAACTTAGTAGCTAGAGTATTACCCGACAACGTGATGAATTCTTATATTGTGTATTATAGGAGTGGATTATTGACATTGGGGGTGCGTTTCAAGCTGCCATCAACGTCGTTCATCATCTATCAGGCAAGTCTCTTTAGACTTGTTTAGCTATGGTCCTACTTAGATGTCGTTTGTGGCTTAAGGGTATGAGTGTGTGTATTCCTTTTGAATTGGTTACTCTGCATATTTGTTTTCTAAGCATATGCTGGGCTAGTTAAGCGTATATATATGAGGGGATTGTTATTTAAGCATCCCACTATACAGGGGAACTATTACTTGGCGTTCCCGTATAACACCATGAGGGATATGTTGTTTATTCTGGCATCCCAAAAAGGGGAACAATTACATTACGAGCGTTCCCAGGGCAGTAAGTCTGGCTCGAGGGACTTACTACTCTAAGATGGTACCATCTCTCGTGTAAGTAAGGGCATATGCAGGCTAACTTATGCACAATCGAATAGCAAATTGTTCCATTATATGCACGGGATGTAAAGGGTATGCTAATTAGGGTGTGTTGCCTATTTTAGTTTGTTTATGCACTTATGAGGTATTACCGTTTCATGCTTTTACTCTGTCATACAACCTCTCCGCATGCTAGCAAATGTTTAGTAGCTAACCCTTGGTGTGGGCTGGTCCTTGCCTTGGCATCACCAGCTGCAGGTACTAGAGATGCACCCACCAAGGAGCGTACCGGAGACGTGGTCTGAACTTGACAATTTGCTGATGTAGGCCATGGGATTTATGTTACTGCTTAATTCGTGGTGTGTCAGTTCTTGTGCTACCGTTTAGTATTTCCCTTTCTAGTTGTTAGATTTCTATTGCTAGCTTGGGATTATGGACCCTCCTATTTAGCTACGTATTGTCTTGGAATTTGATTTGAGTCCAAAACATTTACT
Source organism: Persicaria tinctoria (assembly GCA_037127255.1). Taxonomy (NCBI): domain Eukaryota; kingdom Viridiplantae; phylum Streptophyta; class Magnoliopsida; order Caryophyllales; family Polygonaceae; genus Persicaria; species Persicaria tinctoria. The sequence continues at coordinate 3,609,751 of JBANSL010000016.1, read as the reverse complement.
TTTGACGTTGTGGACAAGATTACCTAGTGAAGTGTTTATCCTTTTGGCAATGTTTCATTAAGTTCACCGATCCTTGCCGAAATGGGCTCAAGGAGAGCCCATGGCACTGTGGCATTCCGTTCGGGGTGTTACAGAAGTGGTATCAGAGCGAGGTTACGATGTATAAGTCGTGCAATACGCTCCCGCTTACATGATTTACATTTCTATATTCTGTTCATCCTTGTTTGTTTGTTTTTCTCTCTCACTTTGGGGGTTGGGGATTAGAATCAGCAATTGCAAGCAACCACGATCTGGTACGTTGATTTTATTTTTCTTGCCCATCTTTCTTTATCTATGACCATGATATCTAGAAATAGATATATAGGGTTCTTTCTTCCGATAGATTGTTGTTGCTAACGGGTGGTGTACATCTATCAGTCGTGGAAATGCGAACTAGAGCCGCTGGTCGTGGTAGGGCAAGAAGGGATATTGAGCCCCAAACTGAAATGAGGGGCAGGGGTCGTGGAGTGATGGGTCGCGGGAGCTCCGACGTTGCACCTCCACCTCATGCTCGGGGTCGCGGCCGGGGAGCTAGAGGTCGTAGGGGAGTGCAGAGGCGAGGAGGTGGTAGGGGTGATGCTGAGGTGAGCCAACCACGGGTTGAGGATGACATTGGGGAATCCGGCGCAAGTCGGGCTGCGCCAGAGGTTGGGGCGCAGGGAGAAGGGCAGCAACAAGGGGTTTCGATAGGTGTTGGCAGCCAAGCAAATGCACCACCAACTCTTGATGCGGCGGGGATACAAGCAATGATTGATGCAGCTGTGGCACAAGCTTTTGAGGCTGCTATGGCGCAGTCAGCTCCGCGAGCTCCTAACGTGGAGCAACCACCCCCACCAGAGCCAGAGGGTGAGGGAGTTGTATTTGATAGATGGCTTGGGGAGATGATGAAAGCCAAGCCACCCATGTTTAGTGGCACGAAGGACAAGGATGTAGAGGATTGGCTTGCTGAGATTGAGACCGTTTTTGAAGGAATCAATTGTCCTGCGCATCGTAAGGTACCCATAGCCCAGAACTTGTTACGGGATAAAGCTGCAAAGTGGTGGAGGAGTCGGAAGCCTACTGGTCGCATAGCACGATGGGACGAGTTTACAGAATGGATAACTCAGGAGTATTGCCCCCGCCCCTTACATGATGCTCGCATTAGAGCTTTCTTCAATCCAAAAATCCAGAATATACCAGTTTCTGAACTTGCTCAACAGTATCAGGAGGAGTTGCACCATGTATCCCATATGGTAGTGACCGAGGAACAAAAGATATGTCATTTTGCTCAGAGGCTTCCATCCGAAGTGCAACGATATGTATCCGGATTCAGATGCACTACATTGAGAGATTATGTGGATACTGCCATGGCGTACGAGTTGGCATCTTCTGGTCAAGATTATGGTTCCAGTAGCAAAAGGCAGAAAACAGTGATGTCTCAAGGAAGTAGCTGGCAAGGAGGAAATGGAAGGAACGACGCTATATTAGCACCCTTTGGCAGGCCACCTTTACCACCAAAATTGGATCAACAGGGAGGCTCTCAGCGTACAGCAGGGGTGACCGGAGCACGCCGTTGTTTCAATTGCAAGAGTCCCAATCACATTAGGAAAGATTGTCAAAGGCCGCCTTCAATATGCTATCAATGTGGGGTTAGCGGCCACGTGGCTGAATTTTGTCGCACTACTAGGCCAACACAGTCTCAAGGTTCGACTCCGAATTCAAGAGGTCGTGGTCAGCCTCCTAGACAAACTCAGTCATATTCTCATCAACCGGATGTTAGTGCCACTCGGGGTAGAGGACGTGGGAATGGGGCTGGATCTAGCTCCAGTGTAGTGCAACCGCGCGTGTTCGAGATGAAGAAGGCGAATCAGTCTAATGCTCCGATTGTTACAGGTACGCTCTGGATTCAATCTCAGCCCGTTAGTATATTATTTGATACCGGAGCAACGCATTCATTTATATCGGATGTGTGTGCTAGTAGACTTGGGATTACTTGCATTGCATGTGTTCCTTTTGTTGTGGGTTTTCCTGATGGTAGACAAGTAGAGGGGAATCGGGAGATTAGAGGTTGTCCAATCCATCTTGAAGGTCGAGATTGGGTTGCTGATCTTATGGTAATACCCTTATGCCATGAGGATATTATCCTCGGCATGGATTGGATGGAGAAGCACCATGCCATCATAGACACCCGTTATAAGACCGTCACTGTAAATGCAATGGATGGGGCGCATTATGTTTTCCAAGGTCGTAGGCTAGAAGAGTCTGGAAGAGTGATTAATGCCATGAAAGCGGTAAAGATGTTGAATCAAGGATGTGTTGGTTATTGGTGCTATGCGATACGAGAGGAGTCAAAGGAGGTAGAGATTGGTAATATTCCAGTGGTGAGTGAATTTGCTGATGTATTCCCTGCTGAATTGCCTGGATTACCCCCACGCCGAGAGGTTGATTTTACTATTGAGCTTGAGTCGGGTACAGTACCTATTTCAAAGGCTCCTTATAGGATGGCACCCTTAGAAATGCAGGAATTAAAGAAGCAGTTAGAAGAACTAAGCGAGAAGGGGTACATTAGACCTAGTGCTTCCCCATGGGGGGCTCCGGTGCTATTTGTGAAAAAGAAGGATGGCACCCTCCGCCTTTGTATAGACTATAGAGATCTAAATAGAGTTACAATCAAGAATAAATATCCTCTTCCTCGGATAGATGACTTGCTAGATCAACTACACGGAGCCGTTGTTTTCTCTAAGATCGATTTGAGGTCAGGTTATCATCAACTCAGGATCAGGGACGAGGATATTCCAAAGACCGCCTTTAGGACTAGATATGGGCACTATGAGTTTGTTGTAATGCCCTTTGGATTGACTAATGCCCCCGCCGTGTTTATGGAGCTGATGAATCGAGTTTTCATCGAGTGTTTGGATCAGTTTGTTGTGGTCTTCATCGATGATATCTTAGTCTATTCTCGAAGTAGAGAGGAGCATGTCGAGCATTTGAGGATAGTGATGGGAGTATTAAGACAACATCAAATGTACGCCAAACTGTCAAAGTGCAATTTCTGGATGCCTGAAGTAACTTTCCTTGGACATGTTGTGTCAGCGGCGGGAGTAAAGGTAGACCCTCAGAAGATTGAAGCTGTCTCAGCTTGGGAATCTCCAAAAAGTGTGAAAGAGGTTAGGAGTTTCCTAGGGTTAGCAGGGTATTATCGTAGATTTGTGGAAGGTTTTTCCCAAATTGCCCAACCCTTGACTAGGTTGCTTCGCAAAACGGAGAGATTTGTGTGGGATGATGCTTGCCAGGAAAGCTTTGAGAAGCTTAAGTTGAGATTGACTACTGCCCCAGTGTTGACAACTCCTCATGGTAGTGATGGATTTGTGGTTTATAGTGACGCTTCAAGGCAAGGTCTAGGTTGTGTTTTGATGCAACGCGGTCGGGTTATTGCATATGCGTCTCGACAATTGAAGCCCCATGAGACTAATTACCCGACACATGACTTAGAGTTGGCTGCAGTTGTGTTCGCCTTAAAGATTTGGCGTCATTACCTTTATGGAGTAACTTGTCAAATCTACACAGATCACAAGAGTCTCAAGTACATATTTACGCAAAAGGAGTTAAATCTGAGACAGAGGAGATGGTTGGAACTGATTAAGGATTATGATTTGGAGATTTTATACCACCCAGGAAAAGCTAATGTAGTAGCAGATGCCCTGAGCCGGAAAACGATGCAGGAAAAGATATTACAGCAACTTACAAGTAAGAAAGAGCTGCAGCAGGAAGTGATTCAGAGTGGGATTGAGGTAGTACTTCAACCATTAAAGGGGCACTTGAGCATGTTGGAGATCCAATCAACATGGTTGGAGGACATCCGACAAAAGCAAGAAGATGATCCTGTTTTGAGACGCATCCGCGAAGAGTCGTTGCAAGGGAAGGCACCTGGCTTTGTGGTTCATGAGGATGGAATGTTGAGATTCCGCAACCGTTTGTGTGTGCCTGCAGATGGAGAAGTGAGACAAAGGATATTGGCTGAAGCTCATTCCACACCGTACTCGATACACCCGGGCACAAGTAAGATGTACAAGGACTTAAAGAAATATTATTGGTGGGGTAACTTGAAGCGCGATGTTGCGGAGTATGTTGCCCGATGCATTACTTGCCAGCAAGTGAAAATTGAGCACCGGAGACCAGCGGGGTTGCTACAGCCCCTTCCTATTCCGGAATGGAAGTGGGATGATATAGCTATGGATTTTGTGACAGGATTACCTAAGGCAAAGGGTGAGTTAGATGCTATATGGGTAATTGTGGATAGGTTGACTAAGTCTGCACACTTTCTAGCTATTCGGGAAACATGGCCTGCTAGTCGGCTAGCCCAACTGTTTATCAAGGAGATTGTAAGATTACATGGAACTCCTAAGACTATTGTATCTGACCGGGATGGGCGATTCATATCAAGATATTGGCAGTTAGTTCATCAAGCACTTGGCACCCAACTGCGCATGAGTACATCATATCATCCCCAAACCGACGGTCAATCTGAGAGGACCATACAAACTCTAGAAGACATGTTAAGAGCATGCGTCCTCGATTGGGGAAAAGGATGGGCAGAGCACCTAAGCCTAATTGAGTTTTCATATAACAATAGCTGGCACGCCTCAATCGGGATGCCACCTTTTGAAGCATTGTATGGGAGACGGTGTCGCTCGCCACTTTGTTGGGATGATATGTCAGATGTCGTCGGAATGGAGCTGGACGTAGTGCAGAATTCCATTGAGAAGATAGCTGTGATACGAGAGCGATTGTTGACCGCTCAGAGCCGTCAAAAATCGTATGCGGATAATCGACGTCGAGACTTAGAATTTGAGGTTGGTGATCATGTGTGGATCAAAGTATCACCGATGCGGGGAGTGGTTCGTTTCGGAAAGAGGGGAAAATTGAGCCCAAGATATATTGGCCCTTTCGAGATTTTAGACAGAGTGGGCGGGTCGGCCTATCGTTTAGCACTGCCACCTGCTTTAGAGAGGATGCACAATGTGTTTCATGTGTCACAACTACGAAAGTATATTGCAAATATGACACATGTGCTAAACTATGATGATCTCCAGTTGGGGGATGGAATCACCTACGAGGAGAAACCAGTGAAGATATTAGACCACCAAACAAAGCAACTTAGGAATAAGTTGATACCTCTAGTGAAGGTGCAATGGACAAACCATGGACTTCAAGAGGCTACATGGGAGACCGAGACCAGCATGAGGGAGCGTTACCCCGAGTTGTTTCCAAGCTAGTTTCGGGGACGAAACTCTATTAAGGGGGGGAGTATGTGAGACCCTCTACCTAGGTACGTGTAGTCTAATTATTATTTTTATGTTTTCTTGGGTTTAGGAGTATTTTGAGAATTAGAATTGGGCTAATACGGGACCCGGCTAGGAAGCCCGAGGGGTACGAAACCAATCTCCTTTTCTCTAGTTCCCTTTACATTAGAGAGAGAAAAGAAAAGAGTAACTGTGTTCTTCCCCTTTCCACCCACGTAATTGCTATCGGTTACCACGGAGCCGAGGGAATTGGCAAACTGATCTTGGAGGCAATAGAAGTGGTAAGGAGTATATAGTTGGTTGTGTTCGAGAGGTCGGATCGAGGGCAGCACTCAATCGGGCGTGAACTGGGGGTAAGTTCGTTGCAATTTTGGTATGATTAAGGAATGAATTTAGATTTTGTAGGGATGCACTTAGGGAGATTAGCCATTCTAGTTCAGCTAGGCTCAAGGGGTCAATTGGGGTTGTGTCAATTTTGTAATCGTCATCGAAATTGTTGAGTAGGTGCCATTTCTAATTATAAATTAGGGTATTTACAATTGGGCTAACTAGCAGCACTTTCAATTGTAAATTAGGTGCATCTTTCCAAGTATTTTGTGGTAATTTGAAAGTAAGTGCACCGATTGTAAGCAATTAATGGTGGAATCACACAGTAGATAAGCAAGCAGGTGCTAAATTAACTTAGTAGCTAGAGTATTACCCGACAACGTGATGAATTCTTATATTGTGTATTATAGGAGTGGATTATTGACATTGGGGGTGCGTTTCAAGCTGCCATCAACGTCGTTCATCATCTATCAGGCAAGTCTCTTTAGACTTGTTTAGCTATGGTCCTACTTAGATGTCGTTTGTGGCTTAAGGGTATGAGTGTGTGTATTCCTTTTGAATTGGTTACTCTGCATATTTGTTTTCTAAGCATATGCTGGGCTAGTTAAGCGTATATATATGAGGGGATTGTTATTTAAGCATCCCACTATACAGGGGAACTATTACTTGGCGTTCCCGTATAACACCATGAGGGATATGTTGTTTATTCTGGCATCCCAAAAAGGGGAACAATTACATTACGAGCGTTCCCAGGGCAGTAAGTCTGGCTCGAGGGACTTACTACTCTAAGATGGTACCATCTCTCGTGTAAGTAAGGGCATATGCAGGCTAACTTATGCACAATCGAATAGCAAATTGTTCCATTATATGCACGGGATGTAAAGGGTATGCTAATTAGGGTGTGTTGCCTATTTTAGTTTGTTTATGCACTTATGAGGTATTACCGTTTCATGCTTTTACTCTGTCATACAACCTCTCCGCATGCTAGCAAATGTTTAGTAGCTAACCCTTGGTGTGGGCTGGTCCTTGCCTTGGCATCACCAGCTGCAGGTACTAGAGATGCACCCACCAAGGAGCGTACCGGAGACGTGGTCTGAACTTGACAATTTGCTGATGTAGGCCATGGGATTTATGTTACTGCTTAATTCGTGGTGTGTCAGTTCTTGTGCTACCGTTTAGTATTTCCCTTTCTAGTTGTTAGATTTCTATTGCTAGCTTGGGATTATGGACCCTCCTATTTAGCTACGTATTGTCTTGGAATTTGATTTGAGTCCAAAACATTTACTTTTGACGTTGTGGACAAGATTACCTAGTGAAGTGTTTATCCTTTTGGCAATGTTTCATTAAGTTCACCGATCCTTGCCGAAATGGGCTCAAGGAGAGCCCATGGCACTGTGGCATTCCGTTCGGGGTGTTACAGAATAAGGGTTAGAGGCTTTGCCTTAGGCTTATGACTAGCGAGTCCCTTAGTATACCTTTTGTCTTGTGGATTTTTTTTCTATTCTGTGTGAATTTTTGTTATGTCTCTCTCTCTCGCAAGTGGTTTTTTTTAAAAAGATTTCATAATATTTTGTCCGGGAATGAGTAATGGCTACACCATATTGGCATGTTTTCAAGAATGAATCTGGGCTTCTTTCTTTTTTCAATCTTTCATCAAGCGCCACAATTACTTTGTATTGGTGTTTCCATTATGAATTTGATGGAAATCGGAGAGCTTGATGCATTCCACAAGACGTGGTGGGCGTGATGATGGCTCACTAAGACCCTACGGAGGACGCAGGCGTGGGCGCGCAAGCGGCTCATACAACAAAAATGGTGGAGAGGATTCAGATGGATACAACTCCGGGAAAAGTAGGGATAGCGATATTGCTAGATGAATATTAGCTGGCGGATTTCATATATGTGGGTTTGTACTAGTGACCGTGTGTTTCTAAACGGTTGGATTTCATATCTGTGGGTTGACGAGTGAATCGATGTCTACTTCAAGTGTAAAACTTATCGTTTAAATTGAACAATATAGATGATTTCATATGATCTTCTTCCTATATTTGTCCATCTTTCTTATATCATTTTGTAATAGTTTTATGAAACGATAAAAAAATAAAATAAAATACAAAGGTCTTATTGATTGTCTTCTTTTCTTTCCTTTCCTTAAATCAAACAAACACTTGAAAAGGTAATGAAGAAAGTAATGATTCATCTTTTAAATCAACCAAACAAAATTGGAGTTTAACCGTTTCCCTTCCCTTTCCTTTCTCTTAAAATGATTCCTTTACTTTCCTTTCCCTTCGTCCAAACAAACAAGCCCTTAGTTTTTCCACCTCCTTTCCTTTCAACCTTAAACAGATGCGCATCGTCTGTCCCCCGAACTCTCTCAATCGCTTTGCTCAGAGACGACAGAGGAAAACGCGACCGACATAGCAGCTGATGCGGGCAGTACTTGATGCGAAGTTGGAGGTTGTGATGGCGGCCGGCGGCGGAGTGAACACGAGATCGATATCAGTGGCACCGCCTTACTATAGTGTAGGGAGTTTATAATCGTCCTCCATTTTTGCCGGGAGTGAGGGAGTTTATAATCGGAAATTGATTTTTTTTTTAAATCTCTTTTTTTCTTCTCTAAACGAGTTATAGAAACATTGAAAATCCATAGAATGATGTCTCGGTAATCTTCAAACCGAACCATTAATTTTACATAATTGGGCCTAGTTCTAACCTTCAATTTAATGGGCCTATTTTCATAAAACCAAACGACCCCAAAGTCAATGCCTCTTTTGTTCAATTTAATGTTTGTGTAATTTTTATTACCATTTCTTAGTAGTATAATTTATAGTATTAATTTATCAATAGGATTTTAAATTTTAAGTATAATTATTTATTTATTTTTGCAGGATGGGCTATTGTCTAAATTGCAAAGAGGTTGGACATGCAACTAATTATTGCCCAAATCCAATAATGTGTGTCAAATGCGGCCAACCCGAGTAAGTCTTAAAACCATTCTTTAAATTAAATATTGTAAGTGTTTTCTGTATTATTTTAAATATTTTAAAGAATTTTTATTATATAATTTTTCCAGTCACAGCTCGCGACTCTGCGATAACGAGTCGCGATGCGAACGTTGTCATAGGATTGGGCATGACCTGCATCCACCCGTATGCTATATGTGCGGGTGGTCAGGACACTTTTAACGAGCTTGCCCTAAAAGGGCTCGGTGCACCATTTGTTACGCTCGAGGTCACGTGGCGAGCGACTACCTTAGACGGTGCACCAACTGTGATGCCCACGACCACACCCACGTCACTTGCCCGTCCCTTTGCAAGCTCTGCGGAGAGTGGTTCCACTTTGGGTGGGAGTGTTGTTTAGTTTGATTTATTTTCCTTATTTGGTTATTTTTTTGTATTCACTCTTATTTGGTTCCACTTTGCTTGTTATGTTTTGTATTCATTGTTATTTGGTTCCACTTTGATTTGAATCATCAGACTATTCCACTTTGATTTTGGGTTCCATTGTGGCTGAAGAAGTTACAATCGTTGTCTTCTAAAGTCTTGCAGTGTCGGTGACATAATGTTCGACCCTTGGCCATTGGTGTTGCTCATCGTATTGATGTTTCTTGAGCAAGAATTGCTTTTGGAGGCCTGAAGATAACCCGCAGAACCCAAACAAGTTTCATAAGTCGTCAAAATAGGTGATGCATTGCATCCCAAGACTACGCCTCCAGTTGACAAAACAAGTTTTCATAAGCAAAGTCTTATCGATGTTTAACAAAATATTCTTGCTAACAAAGCTATAAAGTTTGTGAAAAGGCTAGACTGAGTACCCCTCCAACCAGGATCCAAAACTGTTAATAAACAAAGTCTCGTCTACTTCAGTCAAGAAGCATCAAAACCATATTTCAGTGAATACCTAACAAAGAGTACGTATCAAAACCATAGATGTTTAACAAAATATTCTTGAACTCTCAAACTTGAACGAGTCACGGAAGGCTCCCGTGGATGGAAACAGTTCTCTTGTGCTAAAGATTTCTTAGATAACCAATGAAGTCGAGCAGGAGAGGGCGGTGATTGAAGAAAGCAAAGTCGAGACACAAGTCTGCGGGAGAATCATGAAGAGCGCATGAGCAAATCATCAGCACAGATAAAGCAGTTAGAGGAGCAAGCAAGTGACCTGAGACTGGTGGTGGACTCAATAAACAGCCAGAAAAGAGAATTGGAAGAGCAGCTGGAAAGTAAAGCAGTAGAGGCCAAAACATTTGGTGAGGAGGCCTTGAGCTTGAGAGCTCAAAATTCACAGTTCATTGAGAAGCTAGATGAGAAGGAAAAAGAGCACACCACTCTGAGGGAAATACATGATGCACACACAACCAATGCCTCAGCTCAGATAAATTCACTCGAGGAGCAGTTGAATGGTTTGAGAATTGAGCTTGAATCGGTGAACAACCAGAAAAGAGATGTCGAAGAGCAGTTGGAGAATAAATCAGCAGAGGCCAAATCATTTGGTGAGGAGGCCTTGAGCTTGCGAGATCAGATTTCACAGTCTCATATAGAAGTTAGAGGAGAGGGAGAAAGAACACTCCACTCCACTCTGCAAGAAATGCATGATGCACCCATAAACAATACCTTGGCTCAGATCAGTTCACTCAAGGAGCAGCTGGATGATCTGAGATCTGAGGTTGACTCATTGAACAACCAAAAAAGAGAAGTCAAAGAGCAGTTGGAAAGTAAAGAAGCAGAGGCCAAATCATTTGGTGAGGAGGCCTTGAGCTTGAGAGCTCAAATTTCACAGCTCATAGAGAAGTTGGAGGAGAGGGAGAAAGAACACTCCAGTCTGCGGGAAATGCATGATGCACACACAAGCAATGCGTCAGCTCATATCAGTTCATCTCTGCAAGAAATGCATGATGCATACATAAGCAATACCTCGGCTCAGATCAGTTCACTTGAGGAGCAGTTGAATGGAGTGAGACTTGAGCTTGAATCGATCATCAACCAGAAAAGAGAGGTCAAAGAGCAGCTGGAGGGTAAAGCAACAGAGGCCAAAGACTTTGGATGAGGAGGCCTCAAGCTTGAGACCACAAATTTCAGAACTCAGGGAGAACTTAGATGAGGGAGAAAGAACACTCATCTCTGTGGGAACTGCATGATGCACACACAAGCAATGCCTCAGCTCAGATCAATTCACTCGAGGAGCTGTTGAATGGCTTGAGACTTGAGCTTGACTCCGGGAACGATGAAGAGCAGCTGGAGAGCAAAGCAACCAAGGCCAACACATTGGTAGACGAGGCCTCAAGCTTGAGATCTCAAATCTCAGAGCTCAGAGAGAAGTTAGATGAGGAGGAGAAAGAACACTCTACTCTGCGGGAGATACACGATGTGCACACAAGCAATGCCTCGGCCCAGGTGAATTCAGTCGAGGAGCAGGTCAATGGTTTGAGACTTTAGCTTGACTTGGTAAATAATCTGAAAAAAGAGTTTGAAGAGCAGCTGGAGAGTAAAGCAACCGAGGCCAAGGCATTGGATGAGGAGGCCTCAAGCTTAAGATCTCAAATGTCACAGCTCATGGAGACAGGTTTCATATTCAATATATCAAGGAACCCATGCACTAATCGTTTTAGGATCAACAATGATGAAATGAAAACACTGTTATATACTATAAGGTTGCAGATCTAATTCAGAAGGGTCATTAAGATCTGATTTGTTACCAATCTAACAATTAATCTTGCCAGAAATTTGTCTTTAGCAAAGCTAGACATGAAACAACCTATTTACCTTGATAAGGACATGTGCAATAGATGGCAGCGATTTGATTGCTAGCTTGTCTCTTTTTTTTTTCCAGTTTGTTGCCAAGAGTGGTTAACGTGGCTTCTTAGCATCCTCTACTCCTCTAGGGTGTTGATCTGACTAAAGTCAATTCCTGAGGCATCTTTAAAGAGATTGTGCATTGTCTCTCTCCTCCATGGTTGCTCTAATCTTATCTCCCTTCCCTGGAAAATTTACAACTTCTTCATGAATTAAATGATGTTTTCAAGCCTTGCACTGTACTTGAATCCCAATGTAGATATATACATGATAATGAAAAAATGCAGATAGCACGAAAATGTTCATGAGGGCAACAACCAGATGTCACCCACAGTAGCCGATCTACTAACAAAAATACAAAATTATCCACCAGATTGTGGAGCTAAGAATGCAAGTGGCTTACTTACAAGATCGACTCTAATATCACAAATACACATCTGTTCATATTTTACCAAAAAGATACAAGCAAAGAAGAATACCCAATAATCTATAGCTTCCCATGAAGAGTGTAGCAGAAAAAGACATGAGATTTCATGCCGCAATGACAAAGGAGATGAAGAGAGCTAGGAGGAGAGGAGGGAAGAAGAGGAGAGAAACCACGAGCCATTACCAGTCCCGCCTTTTCAATGTAGTTGATCTAATGAATCATCATTGAACAACCGACGCAACCATGTAAATAAACACAAAATTATAGAGCTTAGGAAAGGGAAAAGGGAGAAGATTTTTGCTAAAGATACCAGAGCGTGCAAGTTTGAAAATTTTGGATCCCACAGACTCTTATCGTCTAAGAGCTGCGTAATCATGTAAATGATAGCTGCTGCAATTGAAATAGGGCTCCTTCTAATATGATGGAGTTAAGACAACCAGATTTACATCAGATTCTAGTTCAGCACTAAGCACAAAATACTTGCAGCAATTGAGAAGAAAACTGTGTACCTCAAGCTCCTCTGATTTTTGTACAGCTTCTTCTGCAGCTTTTACTACTTGGTTCGCCGTGCCCAGATGCGAATAAAATGTAAGATGGACAATGAGTAAGAGAATAAGTTAGCCCCATTGCAGGTAACCGAATAAAAGAACCTTATATAAGCTACTTAACAATAAAATTGACATATTTAAAGTTATTAAATAAGATTCTTTCAAGATAGAAAGCAATACACTCACCTCTCTATAAAACTGGAATATAAAGCATCTTTTGACACAATCCCTTGTAGGCTTGCAGCCACTTCATCCAACTTAATCTCACTGTAGGATTCAAAACCAATATTGAAGGGTTAAGAATACAAAGAGAAAAGTGGCAAATCAGCGACCGAGACACTAAAGAAGAGGATAAGAGAGGCGAAAAGGTGAGGAATTGAATTGAATTGAAGCAAAGTAAGGGTTACCTGGATCCATGGGCGAGAAGAGAAACCCAACAAGAATCCACCTGCAACAAACAATAACAAAATAAGAGTAATTTGAACCTGAGCAAATTTAATGTCAGTTCTATCAACGGAATGCAATCTACTAAACCCCCAACTCTGGCACGAATGCATGATCTATATTATATAACAAGGGAGGAAACACAACTAACTTCATTTACTTGTCCTTGTCAATATAACATATATAGAACTGATATCATCGCACTCTTCTTGATAATGTGATGAAAAACTTCACAAACAAATCAGGGAGCTGCGCCAATACGTACCACGGAACAGATAAAAGAAATCATCAGGCGATTTCAAATGAACAAAATCCAAGGGACCTTTTACATAAACACTCCAACTTGAAGAGAAGAGTGAAAGCATTAGAATAATTTGTAAAATCAAGTATGGAATTTAAAATCAAGTACGGAATTTAAAAGATGCAAATATCATATTCAGTAACCTGTAAAATCAAGTATGGAATCAATTCCTACATTAAAGAAGCACATATCATATTCAGGTTAGCTGTAAAATCAAGTATGGAATTTAAAAGAAAAAAACATTCAGGGAGCACTTACAAACTTGTAATGCTGGATGCTAAGAGGGTAACCAATCTCAGGGCTGCAGACATCATTTAAATATTTGGCTATCACAAGAGCTAGATGCCTGCATTGTTACACCAAACATGCAAAATAACAGGAAAAAGATTAGGTTAAAGTAAAAAGCAATGCCACTACTGACAAGAGACGGACAAAGAACTTTAATTACCAAGGTCCAAACACATCCATCAATCAAAGATGAGGATACTCTCTACTTTCTGGCAGGAGAAGGATGGTAGAGGTATGAGACTACGAAATTAAACGGTTGGAGACCAGACTTTGAATGCACCTACAAAGAGAAGTTGGTGGCTGGTCAGATGGAGCAAGTTGTCTTTCAATCGATCTCAGTTGTGGTATTTGTTTTATATTTTACTTCAGCGAGCATTTAGAAATAAAGTCATAAGCATTATTAAATCAACTTCGTTGTCAATTGAATACCTATAAAATATAAAAGGTGACATTTAGTATTTTCATTAGTTTTGGGGGAAAAAACCAACAAGATTATTTAATAAGCTTTGGCATTTGGGTATAAAAGCATTTACCAGAATAAACATAAAAAGAGAAAGTCGAGCTGTCATCTCATTAAGAAAAGAAAAGGTATCATTTTAGTTGAACCATTAACTAAATCCATTAAAAACATGATAGTGGAGTATTAAAGGTTCCATTTTGATTCAAGCAAGTAGCTTCAACAAACATAACTTAATCTCCATTCTAAGTAGATAAATGAATTTTGAACTTAAGGGGTAATAAAATTTCATACACATGATAATCACATATTTACTCTTTATACACTCTATATTGCTAATCTTTTTTAATGAACTTCAGCAAGCTTAAACTTAAATAGAGTTGTAAATTTCACTGGACTGAAGCAAATACAACAAGTATGTTCATGATTTTTAATTCTTACGGAAAACAGCTTGTGTTCACTGTGTAAGGAAAACAGCTTGTGTTTACTATTTTGTTACATTTGACAAAACTTTGTTTATCATCTAGTTTTGATAGGGCTCTCGATTTTTAGTTCTTTATAGGGCCTACAAAATACTAGGAGCAGCCCTAATAGTAAGTGCTTTTCCAATAAGCATCAAGCAAGAATAGCAATCTATAGACAAACCCAATGAGAGAAACAAACTTTACCTTCTGCGTTCCAATCTAGCCGCGAGTTGGCAGTCAACGTGAAACTTTACCTTCTGCGTTCCAATCTAGCCGCGAGTTGGCAGTCAACGTGACGATACAAGATATCAAGAAATTGGTCATAGTCGCTGTACTGCCACCAAGACCCTTTATGCTCACCGGCATAATCTGATGAAGAGTTCCATAATCAAAACTTTGTAAGATCATTCAGTCATGCTATGCAAAAACACATTCTTAAATAACCATGCCAGAACAAAAACAAATAACAAAGAGCAAGCTTCGAGTCTTATCAGTTATTACAGAAATAGGATAACGAGGCTTTGCTATGACTATGGTTAAATGTGTCAGCAACAGAGGCAAGTAGATGAAGAGTATTTGAAGACAAGGGAAATAACATGAGAAGAAGACGACTTTGAAGCCAATTTTTTTCTCGAAATTTCGTTGCACCCCAATGCTGAAGTTCACTGAGTAATCTTTGTGAGTTTGACATACTTGTGTGATAACGAGGCTTTGCTATGACTATGGTTAAATTAAATGTGTCATACACCAATATAATGTATTGAAAAAAGTACAATTTCTGAGCATTAAGCTACATAAATGGCTCAAACAGGAAAGTATTTTGCACCTATTTTAGAAGAAAGGTAAGCAACAAGCGTCCAGTAAAGTAAGTCAGAAAGAAGAATTGATACCCATTTTGCAGTTTGCCCATTCCTTTTTAAAAGTATCAGGAATGTAATCAAACCAGCATCCATTGAGTTCATCTAGCAGCTGTGTACGAGATTGTTCGAATGAAGACTGAAATAAAGGGAATATAAGATACAATAAGTTAAGAAACTCAAGAGTCAGAGGCTGCTTAAAATTTGTGCCACCCAGAAAACTGTACAGCAAACAGACACAATTGAAGCTTAGACCTCAGATACCAAGCCCCAATCTCCAATTGCAGCATTTACTTAGGCACATTGCCCTCCTTATTCACCTCAGGAGCTACAGGAAGCCGGGGCCTCCTCTACCAAATTAACATCTTCCTTGCCAGTTTAGTCCATTACTCTAGATTAATTAAAAGAGTGCAATTTTGCCGTCGACCTCGACCACGCTTTCTACCTCTATGATTCCCTTTCTCTGCAACTTTCTGACCATCCCCAGTTCCCAAAACCCTAGCCGGCTAGCCCGACCCCTAATTTTAGTGAAATGCGAAATTCGAATCCTTATTTTCACCTATTTTGAGCTCTTAGCCGTCGCGGAGGAGTTCAGAAAGGCTCCATTGGAGGAATCGAGGTCCTTGGCGGCCCATTTACCATTGCCGCACCACTCGATCGATCGAGAGGGACTTCGATGAGACTCCATCGTCTTTGATGGCCACTTTGTTGCCCTGTGCGGCTCTTCCGATGCTGACCGTGAATCCAGGCTTCGAATTGAGTTTTCGCCCTATCGATTGGCCCTTTTCGATTAAGAGCTTCAGATTGGAGAGATTTCAGAGAAATTGGGGAAAGCGGGGAGGAGTGAGGGTGACGGATTCAGAATTTTCCAACTGGGGGCCGGCGCGCTTTTGCTGGATGTTTTTTCAAAACGAAGCCTCGGCCTTCAATCGGGGAATCAAAACGACGCGTTTGTGAGCGTTTTTAACTTCGGCGCTCGAAATGTGGGGAGTCATGGGCGATATGGGTTTTCTGTCTCTAAACTACAGTAGATAGTTTTCAGTTTTCCGGAGTATATAAAAACGATGGTAGATCTTCTACTCTTTTTTTTTTTTTTTTTTTTGAAGCATGATAAAAATTAGGTTGGGTCTGCCAAGGCAGAGGCCCTTTCTAGTGCATTCTTCCGAACGAGAACTCGCAGTTCTGGATCATCCTCACAGCAAGCGTCGGTAGGGGAGGCATGGGCACTACGCGCAAGGTAGTCAGCCACAACATTCGATTCCCTGAAAATATGACGAATAGCTATATGAGTAAAGGACGAAATATCAGCCAAAATATCCGCTTGTAACATCTCGATCGACCAGGGACATTTTCAATCCCCAAGTAGTACATTTATCACCAACAGATTGTCTCCTTCAATCAGAAGAGTCGACAGGTTCAGTTCCTTAGCCCGTAACAGACCCATCCTGAGACCGAGGTTCTCGGCATAAATGACCGATATATTCGTACAAACAGATCTGCCAGCCGAGACAACTAAACTGTCAGAATCGCGGATGACAAATCCATAAGACGAGTTCCCATTCTCTGTCACCGAACCATCGAAATTTAGCTTGTAGCTATTCGGTGGTGGTTTGTCCCACTTCCCGGACCGATCCGGTCGACTGGCTTTCGACCCACTCATTCTAAAAGGCCGGTCCAGATTGCCACTACGACAGCTGGGTAGTGGGGTCAAAGGTGCCGCAGGGTCATCGTTTAGAAACTTGGATTGTATCCAAACGTGAGTAGTAGTGGTGTGTAACAGTAGAATATCATTAACTGTTACCTT
The DNA here is from genome assembly GCA_037127255.1 of Persicaria tinctoria. Classification (NCBI taxonomy): domain Eukaryota; kingdom Viridiplantae; phylum Streptophyta; class Magnoliopsida; order Caryophyllales; family Polygonaceae; genus Persicaria; species Persicaria tinctoria. Next base: position 3,592,721 of record JBANSL010000016.1, on the reverse strand, counting down.
TTTAGTGTGGTCGAAAACCAGCTGGTTTCTAAAGAACCACATGGCCCACCAAACTGAGGCTAGATTAGCAAAGGAGGAAGGCCCAATCGCAACTTTGATCGCAGTAAGAGGAAACGCATCGCCCATGCCACTGGCAGAAATATGTCTTGGAATATGGATATGTAAAGCTTTGCGTAAGGCAGTAGCCATAGGGCAGCAAAGGAGGATGTGATACCTGGATTCATTTGTATTGTCACAGAAAGCACAACCAGCAGGTACAGCGACATGCGACCTCTGTAATCTCGTCTTAGTCGGTAGACCGTCCCTGGATATTTTCCATAGAAAGTGTCGCACCTTAGGTGGAACATCAAGATTCCAGATCCACGCACAATCGAAATCTGACGACCCGGTGTGGGCAGATATGAAAGAGTTGGCGAAGGCGGTTGAGAACCAGCCATTTTTGCTTGGTCCCCAATATAGACGGTCTGTGATCGTGTTACTTGGTAAGGTGATACCCATGATGTGGTTAATATCATCTTTGGACAGCACACTATGTAGTGCGTCCATCATGAAGGGTTTGTTCCATTGCCTATTTGTGATGAAATGAGCCACCAAAACGCCTACCAGCTCAGCCGGTATAGGTATCAGTGTTTTGGAACTCAAAGGCTTCTCAAAAGCCCAATTATGGGACCAGAAATCAATAGATTCCCCATTTCCAACACGCCATTGGAGACCTGGGAGAAACTAGTGTCTGATGGACATAAGACGGGACCATTGCCAATAGGTATTACCCTTTTTGTTATAACTATACAGATCGTTCCCTTTCGGGTATTTCTGTGAGATGACTCGAACCCAGATGTTGTCTGGTTCTGCAAAGATCTTCCAAAGAAGCTTCATTTGTAGCGCAATATTCATAGATTCTGCCTTATGAATCCCCAAACCGCCCTTCATCGTGTCAGAACAGATTTTGTCCCAACTAATGAGTGGCGTGGCTTTGACAGTTTTGTTCCAAAAGAATTGTCTATATACTTTGTCAAGTTCATGAAGAACGTTGGATGGTAGGAGGAAAGCTTGCATTAGAAAGATTGGTTTGGCACTCAAGTTTGCTTTGATAAGCACCCGACGACCTTCGGCTGAAAGATTGGAAGCTTTCCATTTAGTGAGCTGATTTTTGGTCTTGAGGACCACATCAGTGAAGGTATCCCTATTGGTCCTGCCGTTGACTACAGGGCAGCCCAAATATTTGTCGAAATTGTTTGCCTGTGGAATACCAAGTACGGCAATTGTTGAAGCTATTGCGGCAGCAGTTGTGTTTGGAGATGCTTGGAAGCTGGATTTTAGCAGATTAACCTTTTGTCCTGAGATTAGACAGTATCTGTCTAGAATAGACAGTACAGAAGTGCATGCCGATTGGGAGGCCTTGCAAAAAATGAGAATATCATCCGCAAAGGCAAGAAAAGGGATCTTGAATCCCAGCTGGCCAAAAGAAATGTCGAGGTCCTTACTGGCAAGACCTTGGTTGTGCAATGTACGTGCTAGTACCTCAGATGCTAGGATAAAGAGAAAGAGGGAGAGCGGGTCTCCTTGTCTTAAGCCTCTAGTGGGTTGGAACATCGTGGTAGGTTCATCATTAACCAGGACCGAGTAGGATACAATTGAGACACATTCTTTTATTATATTAATGAACTGATCATTGAAACCGAACTTGGATAGAACCTGGAACAGAAACGGCCATTCAATACGGTCGTAAGCTTTTTCCATATCAAGCTTTAGGGCAACCATGCCCGTCTTGCCTTTCTTCAGACGGAACAAATGCAATGCTTCATGAGCAATCAGAATATTGTCCTGAATAGCTCTCCCTTTAGTGAAAGCTCCTTGTAGGGGATGTATCAGTTTGTCAAAGATTTTCGTTAATCTTGCAGAAATTACTTTGGCTATGATTTTATAGATAGTAGAGCATAAGCTAATTTGTCTGTAGTGGTTAACTGCAGTCGGCACATCACATTTTGGTAAGAGCGTGATAAAGGTATGGTTTGTCTGACGTAGTAACCTGCCACTGGTGAAGAAAGCCTTCATGGCCTTTGTTACAGAAGGGTCCACAGTGGGCCAGAACTTTTGGTAGAATCCGGCTGGGAAGCTGTCCGGGCCCGGAGCCTTGTCTGGGCTCATAGCAAATACAACCGATTTTATCTCATTGTTTGTAACAGGGGCAGATAGCATATCATTGTCCGTCTGAGTAACTAACGTTGGGATAACTGCTAGATCCGGAGATAAATCCATAGTCGAATGCGAAGATGCTCGAAAACGAGCCTTGAAGTTGCAAACAACTTCTTGTTGGATTGTGTGGAAGTCAGTTGTGGACTGACCACCCTGCAGAAGGATATACTTTATCATTTTCCTGCCCCTTTTTGCAGTGGCGATCTTATGAAAATATCCAGAGTTGGAGTCATTTAGTTTTGTATGTTTAACTTTAGCCCGCTAGCTCCAGTAGCGCCGGTGAAAATCGAGCATGCGTTCTCTTTTGTTTAGTAGTTGTTTAAGGATTTGGACATCCTTGCAGTTGTAATTTGATAGAAGAGAAGTCTGTAAACTAAGGAGCTTTTGATCCGTTACGAGGATTTGGTTGTGAATATTGCGAACCGTCATCTTATGCCAAGTTTTGGAAAGTTTTTTAAGAACTTTTCCCTTTTGAAGCAATTTGAACATTAAGGAGCCTTTTGGGTTCGTCCTCCAAGCCTGCGAGACTAAATTTCTGTAATCAGCCCTAGAAGCCCAAGCCAGATCGAATTTAAAGGGCCTGTTTTTCGGCTGAATGTTATGGCGAAAGTCCGTGGAGATTGGAGCATGGTCCGATCGTGTAAACGGATGGATCTGGGTGCGCAGAGAGTCGAAAATGGTCGGCATGTCCGTGTGGATTAGTAGGCGGTCCAGTTTCTCTAAGCAACTGACCACCCCATTCGTTTTCCGTTGCCAGGTAAACTGGCCCCCGCAAGAAGGAACTTCGATTAGAGATAGCCTGTTTTTTAGGTTTAGTAAACGTGTGAACCGTGCATTAGAAGGGTATGCACCTCCAAGTTTATCAGCTGGGAGGGCTATTTCATTAAGGTCACCCATAATACAGTAAGGAATTACAAGTGACTGAATATAAGGGGTAATCGTATCCCAAAAGGCGGCTTTACGCCGCTCGTCTGGCGGGGCATAAACTACCAGAAAAGCGAAAGAGCGCTTCGTAGAATAATCTGAGTAGTTGAAATGAATGAGTCGGTGCTGAACCGAAATAAGATCAATGGATCCTTGTGAAGCAGAGAAATCTTTCCATAAAAGAAAGATTCCCCCGGAAAAGCCAATCGCTGGATCAAAAGCTACATTCGTGAATCCACACTTGCGCAGTGTGCTTTCAGAAGGAACCTTATCGGTCTTAATTTCTAAAAGAAATAGAACGTTTATGCTATTATTTTGACAGAAAATATCCACATTTGTCCAGAAATTACGGCTCCGGATACCGCATGAATTCCATGTGCATATATTCATAAAAACCTTATAGGGCGAACAGTTTGTACTAATCTGGGAGTGACTGGCTCGGTTTTTAAGCAAGAAACCATAAGGGAGATGGTTATGTTGCAGTAGCCTTGGTGTTCAAGTCCATTTGTGGTAATAAAACTTGAGTAAAAAGAAACCGTGTAAGTAATAACTCGGTCAAAAACCTCATTTCTGGCGATAACAAATTTGATATTAGACTTACCGTTGGGTAATGGATTACCGATCCGTGTTAGGCCTTGGCTCGGAAAGGGAGCCAAATGGTCCCTAATGACCCAAGTCGATGTGTTTTGTAAGGTGAGGGTTTGTTTCTCCGTAGTTTGAGTGCTAACAATGTTACTTGTAGTTATGATAATGAATATTGTGTGGCTATGTAATGCTTTTATAAGTAATGGTGTATCCATGAACCGAGATTGCTGACTGATGGGTAACTTTTGTAAGTTTAAAAGGTCCTGTAAGGACAACAAGATTAGATAGCCCGGTCCGGGCGATTCACTGAGCAACTGAAAGCCACATAACATTTGGATTATAAGAGAGAAGCTGAGCATAAGAAAATTAGCCAACCCAAAACTGGTAAAGTTCATAATGTTATGATGATAATGGATTACATTAAGAGCCATAAAAACCCACCAGTGGATACAAAAAATGATGAAATCGAAAGACAAACCCAAAAGAGGCAAGCTACACCAAGGGCAACGCAAGGAAACTAAACCCCTAGCAACTAACAGCCGGCACACAAGCAAACCAAGAGGAAATAAAAAGGTCCAGCAAAGGACTCGTTGCTGGAATGACCTCAAGGCCAAGAGCACGCAGCAAAGAAATGAAAGCCAATCCCAGGTAAGAGCCCGGAACCTGCTGCAGTCGCCAGCCTCACAGCCGAGAGAACCCCTATCAAACCAGCTGCCAAACGCAAGACATAACCTGGAAACAAGAGACAACAAGGGACAGACCACACCATACTCACAGCGGAGTACAAATCTAAAGAGCAAGGGGCTGATCGAAATAAGCAGGTTAGTGAGTAATTCATCAAAACATGGAAAAAACCAAACTTGAAGAGAAAGGTGGGATAGTAGATCCCCTAAGCCTGTTGAGGTAACATAATAAAGTCGTTCAAAGCTGAAGAAACCTGAAATAAAGGAGCTGAGAGAGAGTAGGACACACACCTTGCCACAAGCGCCAAGTCGATATGATCCGTTGGTAGAGCAGAAGAGTAGACAGGCCGAAGGCAAAGCAATGTTTAAGTAGCCATCACACCCGGAGAGCCTAACAGAAAACAACACGAAGCCAGTAGTCCGAACAAAACCAATAAAAAGCAAGCAAAGCATAGGAGCCAGAAAAAGTGCAAATGCCAGTGAGCAACATAACCAACAGATTGGATTAGAAAGACAATAAACAACAAAAACAACCCCAATAGCATAGATCGAGCCTAGCTGGCAACACACAACATAGTAGAGAAATAAACTCCCACCAAGGGAGATCAAAAACAGGAAGTGGGCAAACACAATCCCATTCCAACCCCATAGACCACACCAAACCCAAACCAAGACCACCTGGCCGAAAACGCAAGAGAACGAGCAACCAAACGATAAAACATTGGGGTTGTAAAACATAAGGAAACTAGTTTTTAGACTTCTTCAGAAGCGAGGAGGCCGAGTCTTCCGGCGGCTTGTCTTCGCGGCGCTTGCCGACTTCCACCGAGGCCGATGGAGAACTGATCCCAAGCCTGCCAAGGCGGCGGCTGACAGAACGAGTTGACGAGGCCGACTCATCCGAAGAAGCATTGATCTGGCCAAGCTCGGCAATGGCAGACACCACCGGCTCCTTGGGATCAACCTCCATGGCCTGCATAGGCAGTGCAGTGGTTGCACCAGGCGAGAGGCAGGCCCCCGGAGTCGACTCACACCAACCCAGGGCCTCATCATTAGAATCGGGGAGCATCCCATCAGATTTTGGAGCATTTTCATCGGTCTGAACGACCGCATCAGTTGTCATCGGGCTGACCATCGGAGCCGACGAGGGAGGAGCAGAAGAAACAAATTCGACTACAATACCCTTAATGCCTGCCATATATGGCTTAATACTAGCCTTCGCCGATCCCTTGCCCTTCTTAGGGCCAACCTTTGTCCAATCAAGATCCTCCGAAGACCCCATACCCTCCTCTGGACCCGAGATGCAAACCCGACTGACGGTAGGTTTCGGCTTAGGGACACGATCAGGGCAGTCATCATAGACGTGGCTGAACATTCCACAAAAGCCGCAGCCTTTCGGAAAATCCTCGTAGTACACCCTCAGAGGCATTAGCTTGTCATCTTCATCTGGGATGGCGATCTCCCCGATTATCTTATGAAGAGCAACATTGAGGCAGAATCTTGTGAAATCAACACGAATTTTCAGATAGGAAAGCTTGTCAAACCGGATAAAAGAGCCAACTTTGAACCGATTTAGAATCACATTCATCGCTTCTTTAGAGATAAATTCCACAGGTAATTTGGGGATCCTAGCCCACAAATCGACATGGGTAACACCAGCAGTAGATGGATCAAAGTCAGGAAACCATTTCAGTAGCACAAACAACTGACCATTGTAGTGGTAGGGGCGATCATCCCACACCCTTTTGAGGTCAGATAGGTGAACAAAGCGGGCTTCAAACCACCCAAAAGTGCGATCGACAATTTCGATCGGACCAACACAGTTTCTCCACTCACTACGGATCTTCATCTTGAGATCATTAAGGTCAGAAAAACCCCCATAGATAGTACCATATAAAATCTTTTGATTAGCAAGGAGGACAGCCTTACGCAATTCAACAAGCTTGTTGAGATAGTCCGAGCCATCATCAGGCTCCTGAGAACCTTCATGAGCAGCATCTGACTGCACAGCCTTGCCCTTTTCCGAAGTCGAGAATCTCGGCACCGGAGGGCGGCCGCCGGAGGCCGGCGCCGGAGCAGCAGGTGGGGCGTTAGGAGTGGGTTCAGCAGGCGCCACAGGCGGCGATTGGGTTTCTTTGAGAGCATCCATGAAGGATTTGGAGGCCATTTGAGCACACACACAGAGGCGAAGCAGAAACAATAGAAATTGGGATTTTGACAGGAGATCGGTGTGGATAAAAGGGGAAGCGTATTCCCACATGCATATTGTAGTATGATATTTATAGTGGTGATGCTGGTGAGCAAAGGAGGGCAGGAGACTTACAGTGGAAGAGGAGCCGAATTCCTGAGACAAGACCGCCCACTCGAGTGCGGATGAGAACAGCCAGCCACGTCATCGTCGGAAGCGACGTCTGCGCCCCGGGCACCGCTGAACCCTCCCACCCCTCATAAATGCGAAGCCAGAGTGTATGATGACCTTCCAGGTGGAAAGAAACCGCCCAAAGACGGACGAATCGGACGGCGCCACCTCTTCCAGAGCAGCCAGGTCATGGCCAGATCCACCAGAGGTGGATGGACAGAGATCGGCGGGTCGGAAGTAGCTAACCATGGGTAGGTGGAGGTCTAGGCCAGGCATAATAGGGGTAGTGGTGGGGGGGGGGGGGGGAACGGGTAAGCCACAGAGGCGATTGCCGGAATTCCGGGGCGGCGGCTGGAGAGCACGAAAGGGGAAGAGACGCGCGTGTAGGAGCGTACAGTTAGGGTTTTCATTGTATTTGTTTTAAAGCTCTGTTTGTAGATCTTCTACTCTACTCTCCCTACTCCCCTCACTACAACATTCATTTATTTTAACATTTATTTAATTTTTTTTAAAAAAAATATATTTATATTTCTAAGTTATATGTTCATAAAATTTTATTTTGAAAAATCATATTTTTAAAAATTAAAACGACAATATTTTAGAAAATATAATTATTAAAAAATTTAAAACATGATTTTTCAAAATAAAATTTTGTAAATATATAAATATATATATATTTTTTTTGATTAGGTAAAAATTCGATGGCCAGACAGACCTGGCTCATCGAGAGGCCGACGGAGTCGGCAGACGGAGAACCGTCGATCATACAATCTAAAATAAACGGTGCAATACAAAAGCGACAAACAAACAATCCCAGACGAACAGGCGAACCTAACCAAAAAAGCTGAGAACAACACAGACAAACCCCGGAGCCAAGCGCCACCAAGCGATGACACCGCTGGCCAGCGGTACATCAGGAGTCCCTCCTGTGGGCGATGAGGACGAACCTCCAAGGAAATTTCCGGAAATCGGAGTCGCCTCGATGCACACCGCCATGACCCCAGCCAGACCCGACACCGGACACCAGAGTCCCAACTCATACTAGGACCGCCAAGAACAACCGGAAACATCGCTGAAAGCCACCCTGTATATAGCGCACCAAAAAACCCTTACGGGAGATTGTCAAGACCCTTACGGGTGGGTTTACTCAGACCCTTACGAGACTTTTTTTTTTTTTTTTAATCCACATCCTTGGGCCGTAAGGACCCGAAGCTTGGGCCCGAAGGACCAAGGAAGAGAGGAAGATGCGAAGCCAATGGAATCGGGAGGGTAGCAGCCCAAATCTGACCGAGAAGAGCAGAGTGCAGCCCCGATAGACCAGACATGGGAGGATTGAGACAAGATCGAACCGCTAGCGATCCAAAAGAGTAGACAGGAGAGAGGAATTGGTAGGCGGGGGAGAAATCATACCACACCAGGGGATATAGAACAAAGTTTGTTGAAACACCTGACCAAAACTCACAACCGGCAACAGGGAGGAGTCGGAATCAGGACAAGGGGAGAGGGGGAGAGGCTGAATAGCAACCGGCCACGGCGGCAACCCAATCGCGAAAGCCCCAACTCGGAGGGCGAGGGAGGGGCGCCGACTGGGAAGCAGCCCAACCGGCCATAATTGACGCCGGGGAGGAGGATTGACTAGAGATGGGTTTGAAATTATGTGATTGGAATGGAAATTTGGGCACAGTGAAATCGATTGGGTTAGATTGACATGAAAAGGGTGGGTAGAATTAGGGATTTCATATGCTAATTTGGGGCTAATTGTTTGACAAGCCTAGAGAGAAGGGCTCTCCCTTCTCTCTAGGGGATTTCCCCACGGTTTAGTGGAAATGAGTCTTGTAGGTGTGTTCTCTAATTCTATGGCCACATAATTTTCTGTATGTTTGTAAATATATAAATATAGATGTTAGGAATATAAATATATTTTTATTTTATTTTTAAATTAAATAAATGTTAAATTGATATCATAGAAATTGATATCATAGAAATAACTATCAACAATCAATCATACATTATTTATATATGGAAATAATATTATAGATAGATAGATAGGTTATATATATATATATGTGTGTGTGCGCGCGCGGCGCATGCCTAATTAATTATAAGCTCTTCTGTGTGAATTAGGGTTGGATTAGTGAATCGATGTATCTATCGATGGCGGCTAAAGTTACAAGGAGGAGTGCGGTTGATCGTTATCTCCCTGAAGAAATCGTAATTGAGATCCTGTTACGGTCCTCATTCAAATCCATTCTCAAATGTAAGCGGTTGTCAAAGGAGTTGAAGAATCTGATCTGCGATCCCAAGTTTTTCAACCGATACAAGCCGAAGAGAAGTAGGGCCCTGTTCTTCGCTTGGAACAGACTCTACTGCATAGTGGTACAGCACCCCAACGAGCTCATCATCAATGGCGATGTTAACCCTCCCTTTATGGTGCAAGAGATCCCCATCGGATCGAAATATACGGCTGCCTACGACCGCTATCATCGGAAAGTACATCAACTTCTGAATTCGGGATCAGCCGACAGCATAGCGTGTTTCAAGTCGCACATGGGCCCCTTCGTTTGCTACAACCTGTTCTCCGGAGGAGTTCCATTCCAAGTGGAAGATCCCCCGATACATCCACAAAGCTCCGATTCCTGGCTCTGTTATGGATTCGGTTATGATCATGGCGCCGATGATTACAAGATCATAGTCATCGCTAAGGAGGGACAAGTCGGCAGCGGCTGGATTCACAGCTTGAGAAATAAGGGCTGGGAGCCCATCCAAGGCTTTCCGGAGGACTATAAGGATGGGTCGTCGTACGACTGGCCATCCTCTCAAGGTTGCTGCTTCAACGGCGTCCTTCATTGGGTCATCATTAAGAAGAGATCGAGATTGAGGGAGGTGATCATAGTTACCTATGATCTGAATACTGGTAGCTTCGGCCAACTATTGGCTGCTCCGGCTTATCATCCTGAACAGGCTGGTTGGACACAGCAAACATTCCTTGCTGCACATCTAGTCGAATTGAACGGACACCTGTATTTTGCTTGCGATACCATGTTTGAGTTTGAGTTCGAGTTTGAGGACTTTGATGATGGCAGGCAGCTGCAGGACAGGTATAAGTTTGATCTGTGGCTGATGAAGAACGACACCAATTGTTGGGAAAAGTTGGTAAGCATCGACGTGATAACCCAGCGCGAGCTGGCCATCAATTGGAAAGTGGCGAAGCCCGCTGTCCTCCATGAATGCGGAGATGGCAGAAGAGCAGTGTTGTATGTATGCCACGACGGGAGGATGTTTTGGTGCGATAACAAGGCCAACAACATACAAGTCATACATCCTGCTACTTGGCATAGGGAACTCAATTTCCGAAAACAAGACTTTTATTTTTAGTGTTCGATCGTGTGGCAAAGTGGCAAACGGAAACGAAATGAATGTAGTTCTTCCCTTGTTAATTTCCATCTTTTTTAACATACATACATATATATGTACTCAGTTCACAACTATAGCTTATTGTAATTATTCTACATACCTTATCATTAATAAAGATTTTGTGTTTCCAATCCTATATATCTATACTTTGTATTTCTGCACAACTAACTAACTTCTTGCTCGTGTATCTATATAGTTTCGATCGGTTGTGCTTAATTAGATTGTGTTATTTTCCGATCGAGTGTCCATCGATTCAATGTATTGGCTTGCTAGCTAGTTTTGCGGATTGCCGTTTTCGATCTCTTAACGTACTTTAACTTTGCTCGACGATATCTCGTTTTAATTCATTAACCATACCAACAAAACAACATTACATATTCAACTCTTTTGACGCTAAGATCGACCTAATTCCCTCAATTAAAGCTTGAGCAAACGCTACGAATCTCGCCATCAGATCCATTCTTGACTCCAATGCTGCTCATCTTGACCAGGGCCTTGGAGAAGTCGAAATCGAATCTCAATCCAAGCAATCCCCTGAGGCTGCCGACGTAGTTCTTGACAATGGGGCCGGTGACTGAGTCGCTCCACAGCCTCTGGTCCAACTCCAGCACCGCGTTTCCATCCCTAACGTTCTTGAAGAAGCTCACGTCAAACTTGGCCGGGGTTTCCTTGTCTAAGGCCACCTGGTTTAAGCCATCCCCTGCCTTGGGGCACTAGCTCTGAACCTGCGTCAAGAACGATGGGATCATCGTTGGGTCTGAGTTCCCCGTATCACATAGCTTGAATCGTATTCCAGCTAGAACAGTTGTTGCCTATGTCTGTAAAACCGAGCCTTTATGCCTTTACACGTATTTTTGAAAGAATACATCTATTACATTACCTTTGGAGTCTCTAATGACTCCCCTACCTAACAGTTGTCTGTGGACTTTACCGAGCCATCTATATTAATTGTATAGATAGCCATTTGATCCACTTAGTCTTTCTCCTTTTTGATTTTTATTTATATTTTTAAAAATAAGGTCATTCCTCGTTTTCCATATGGCTTGCCATACATACCCTAAGTCTTCTAATTTTATATTACTTTTATTTGCCATCAAAAATTGACTTATACTTGAGTTATTTTCATCTTGGGTCAACAATTTCTTGCCAATTATTGTTTCATATTATGCTATAAGTACTGCTTTTGCGAAATGACGGTTAAGGAGTAAGTATGTAGTGTCTTCATCAGATGAGTGACGCAAACAACATTGAGATGAAATTCTATTAATATATCTGTTTAGTCTTTGTTTAGTCAAAAATCCCTTATTCGTAATTTTTCCAGACGAGGTTCCCTTATCCTAGGTGGTAGATTTGTTTTCCGGATCCAGCTGAGATCATTGTTTCTACCCGAATGTCTAATATTATTTAGGGATTTTTTATTTTACCATCCGGTTTGAGTTTCCAAATGAGTTTATCTTGTATGTCCCAATTCGGGACTTGTATTTGCAATATTTTTTCTTTAATGTTGTTTGGAAATATTTTTCCAATGAGTGGTACATTCCATTGTTTTTAGTCATTTAATAGATGAGCAACTTTCAGATTTGGATCTTCTCCATTCTGGTAAGATTCTAGAGAAATATCTTTTAGCCACGGGCAGTGGCGGAGCCAGGATTTGATTTAGGGAGATGCTAAAAAATTCGTGATTTTTTTTGTTTGTGTATACTTATTACGAAGATTTTTTAAAAAAAAAAGAAAAAACACTAAAATTTTGATTTTTAATGATTTTTTGTATTTAAATAGTTGAGACTTGAGAGTAACAAAAAAAAATAGAAGAGAAACAAAAAATATAGAAAAAAATCACGAAAAATTACTTTTAAAACAATATTGAAAGAAAAGATTAAATGTATAATTTAAACATAAATAAAACATTTTTAAATGAATTAGTTGATAGAAATAAAAAAACATAGAGAGAAATTAAGAAGAATTAATGATATAGTAAAATAAATAGAAAGTGAAGATATTGAGACTTGAACTTAAGACCTTTAATTCTCCTTCCCTTACCACTTGAGCTAAATAAAACTCTTGTTTCAAATATCATTTACAGATGTTATATTACCTTAAAAATACTAAATATATGTAAAAAAAATTATTATTTTTTTCGTATTTTTTTCCGCTGGGGGTGCTCGAGCACCCCCTAGCTCCGCCCCTGGCCACGGGTCTTTCCATATATTTATAAGATTACCGTTACATATTAACCATAGGAGCCCTTTAATAAATTTGTTCCTTAGAGATAGAAGTCTACTAAATTGCCAAGATATACTCTAGTTGTCTTTTTCATTTATATTCATTGTAAGATATTTTTTTCTTTTATAATCCTTCATTTCAATCTTCCGATTTTCTAATATACCTAGTCCTCCTTGGTTTTTTGGGTTGCATATATTTTCCCAGCTGATTAGAGGTTTGTATCTCTCTGATTGTAACTTAATCCAAAAGAAGTTTTTGTTTATTTGATCCATTTGGGCAAAAGGAAATTTTGCATTATGTAGTTTGTCTTATAGCTTAAATTTGATGATCTTGTAATCACACACACACAAAAAAAAACTGTCACAACCATATATACTATATATCATCAAGATAATGTTATCAATCAATTTTTAAAATTTGATCGTTGACTACTCGACTCTATATAAAAAAAATTGTCACCAAGATACAATTTCAATAAATAAAAATTGTCATCATGCATAACTCATCCTCTAGAAACCATCATTTTCACACTATTAATAAACATTTTTCTTGTTTTTATAAAATTTTTAAAATTATGGTGATTAAAGATATTGATTTTTAATAATAAAAATATCTGATGTTTATACAAATTTATATAAGATCTATATATATAACTCTTTTTTTATATATATAATTTATAATATATTGATTTTAAATAGGTAATCCAAAAACATTTTTTTTCCTGAAATTAACACACACACAAAAAAAAGTATTCCGTAGCAATAAAAAAGAATACAGAGAAATATAAAATAGAGTATTAGATAGAAAAAAAGGAAACTGAGAAGAAAAGAGGAGCAGGTGACTCTGTTCTATGTGAGTGTGACTATGGAGAATTTTTTTTCGAAATATTCATTAAAAAAAAAATTACTAATAAATTCACACATTCAAACTATTTACAAAAATATTCAAAATTTGCAAACCCATCAGAGAAACGCAGTCTCAGACCGCGTTTTTAGGTTCGGTTTTTATTTCCTAATTTTTTAAAATATATATATATATATATATATATATATATATATATATATATATATATATATATATATATATATATATATATATATATATATATATATATATATATATATATATATATCAGGCCGCGTTTTACTTAGAAAATTAAAGAAGAAGAAGAAGAAGAAGAAGCAGAGCAGAGAGGACATGGGAAGGGACGCCGGGGGGTTTCTCGTGGCCGTGGGAAGGAGGGACGAGGCCGGAGCACTTCGACACCTGCCGACCTGCAACTCCATCGCCATAGCCCCGGCGAGGTCCTCAGCCTCGTCCGCCTGATCCTCCTCTGCATCGCTCTCCTCCTCCCCCTCCGAGGTCCTCACCGTCGACCGGCCTCCTTTGTGGCCTTGCAAATCGGGGGAGTTAGGGTTGGGGATTGCGGGTTGGGGGTTGGGAGTTAGGGTTGAGGGTTGCGGGTTGGGGGTTGGGGGTTTCGGTCGGGGGATGTGGCCTTGCAAATCGGGGGAATTAGGGTTGGGGATTGCGACCCCAGGGCATCTGAGGAGGCGGGGGAACGGAGGTGGAGGCCGACGCCGGTGGCAGCGGAGGTCGGGGAGAGGAAGGGAGGTCGGGCAGAGCGAGAGTGAGCGGGGAGGAAGGGCGGTGAGGTTACGCTGGCAGAGGAACCGGTCCCACGACGAACCTCTCCGGCGGCCGTCAAATCCTCCACCACTTGCTCTTCGCAGCTATGGCCGCCGGCCAGTCCTCTTCGGCATCCTTTCCGGCCTCGACCCTCCTTCCCACGGCCATGAGAAACCCCCGACGTCCCTTTCGGCCTGAAGCCCTTTCCGGCGATGTCCTCTTCGCTCTGCTTCTTCTTCTTTTTCTTTTTTAATTTTCTAAGTAAAACGCGAGGCCGCGTTTTACCTATATATTTTTTTTCTTTTTTTAAAAAAAATTAGGAAATAAAATCCGAACCTAAAAACGCGGTCTGAGACCGCGTTTCTCTGATGGATCTGCAAATTTTGAATATTTTTGTAAATAGTTTGAATGTGTGAATTTATTAGTAATTTTTTATTTTTTAATGAATATTTCGAAAAAAAATTCGACTATGGAAACCCAATCCAAATCCTCTACAACACTTCCTATAACACTCCCTACATCATAAAATTATATTTACATTTATTTAATGTTAAAAAAAAATTATATACGTATTCTAAACACCTATTTTTATATGTTTATAAATTTTATTTTTGAAAAATCCTGTTTTGAAATTTATTATAATTATATTTCATAAAATAATACCTTTTGGATTTTTAAAAATTTTGAAAACATGATTTTTCAAAATAAAAACTTATAAACATATTACAATGGAGGTTTATAACATGTATGTAATTTTTATAATTTTTTTTAAGATTAAATAAATAAGTGATATAGGGAGTGTTATAGGAATGTTGGAGAGGATTTGTATTGATGGAAACCAAATAACCTTAACGATCTCTCTTTCTCCCGCGCTCCCTCTCTCCCCTAACGGCTACTAGTCGTTAACTGCTTTGAGTGTTCTTATTGGGTTATATATATACATTTCACGTCGTGTTCAGCCGCCGCTCAAAAAGTTGCACTGAGAACTTTTCAATTCATCTTCGTTTCCCTCCTTCGTTCTGATCGGGTTAGTTCCCATCATTCGTTAGTTCCTGATTCATATTTCTATATAATTAATTAATCAATTAATCCTGTTTCAGGTTTGGGGTTTTCTGAAAGTAATCTTGAAGAGCGGATTCTTAATCAATTGCGTCTTCGATCGTCTTCGTAAGTTCGTTTTTCCTCTTTCTTTCTTTCTGGATTTGGTTAATTCCATTAAATCTTTAGTTTCTAATTCTCAGTTCGATAAAATTAGTTAATCGATCGATTTATCCTCTTTCAGGTTTTGGGTTTTCCGGACGGCAATCTTGGAAAGCGCGGTTCTTAATTAATTGCGTCTTCGATCGTATTAGTAAGTTCGTTTTCCATCTTTCATTCTGATCAGTTTAGTTCAAATATCTTTTTAGTTTCCGATTCTCATTTTAATTTAATCAACCCACCCTGTTTTCAGGTTTGGGGTTTAATTTTGGAAGAGCGCTTCTTCTTAATTAACTGCGTCTTCGATCGTATTCGTAAGTTCGCGGCTCTTCTTAATCAATTGCGACTTCGATCGTTCTTCTTAATCAATTGCATCTTCGATCGTATTCGTAAGTTCGTTTTCCTATCTTTCGTTCTAATCTGTTTAGTTCAAATAGCTTTTTAGTTTCTGATTCTCATTTTAATTTAATCAACTCACTCTCAACTCACTCTGTCTCAGGGTTTGGGGTTTAAACTTGGAAAAGCGCTTCTTCTTAATTAACTGCGTCTTCGATCATATTCGTAAGTTCGTTTTCCCTCTTTCTTTCTGATCTGTTTAGTTCCAATTTCGTTTCTGATTCTGATTTCAATATAGTTAGTTAATTGACTCACTGTCTCACTCTGTTTCAGGTTTGGGTTTTCCTAATCTTCGAGAGCGGCTCTTCTTAATCAATTGCGTCTTCGATCGTTCTTCTTAATCAATTGCGTCTTCGATCGTCTTCGTAAGTTCGTTTTCCCTCTTTTTGTTCTGGATCTGGTTAGTTCCAATCTGATTCTCATTTCGATCGTCTTCGTAGGTTTGGGTTTTCCTGACTTTGATCTTGGAATTTCTGTATTTGTTTATTTCTGGGCTTAATTAATGTTCGATGGCTTGCTGTTCGATTAGTTTCTTGATTTCTATGCATTTATGAAGTCCGGAGATTGAATCTGTAATTTCAAGTAAATGCGTTCGTTTCAGTAGCTTTGTTGCTCAATGATCGTTTAACTCTGTTTAAGCTTTAGGGAAGAACTGTAATCTTGGCAAGTATCATCACTGTGCGATTCCTGTGCATTTATGAAATCTGACGATTGAATTGCTTTGTTGAATGCTAATCGCATTCTCGTTTCTGTCTTGTTTGCCGTCGGGGTTTCAAATTTCTGTAATCGGTTTACTCTCGTTCCTGACTGTACTCTTTTGGAAAGTATCATCTTTGTTCGATTTCTGTGCATTTATGAAATCCCACGACTGAATTGCTTTGTTGATTGCTAATCGCATTATCGTTTCTGTCTTGTTTGCCGTCGGGGTTGTATTTGTTTACTTAATTGATTTCTGGGCTTAATTAATGTTCGATGGCTTGCTGTTCGATTAGTTTCTTCATTTCTATGCATTTATGAAGTCCGGAGATTGAATCTGTAATTTCAAGTAAATGCTTTCGTTTCAGTAAATGCGTTAATTTATTACCATTTCTTAGTAGTTTGATTTTAATTTTTAAGTGTAATTATTTACTTATTTATTTATTTATTTTTGCAGGATGGGCTATTGTCTAAACTGCAAGGAGGTCGGACACGCAGCTGATTATTGTCCACATCCTATCATGTGCGTCAAATGCGGCCAACCTGGGTAAGTATTAAAAACATTCTTTAAATTAAGTATTGTAAGTTTTTTCTGTATTATTTTAAATATTTTAAATTAATTGAATTTTTATTATATAATTTTTTTCAGCCACAGCTCGCGGCTCTGCGATAACGAGCCGCGATGCGGACGATGCCATAGGATTGGGCACGAGCACCGGACCTGCCCGCACCCGCCCATGTGCTACATGTGCGGGAGGTCCGGTCATTTCTACCGAGCCTGCCCTAGAAGGGCTCAGTGCACCGCTTGCGACGGTCGAGATCACGTGGCGAGTCAGTGCCACGCTTTTTGCACTATATGCGGTTCTCGGGGTCATGGGGCGAGCCAGTGCCACGCTTTTTGCAGCATATGCGGTTCTGTAGGTCATGGGGAAAGCCAATGCCACGCGGTTTGCACCAACTGTGGCGGCATTGGTCACCCCCACTCCCGTTGCAGAGCGATCTGTAGGCTTTGTGGCGGGTGGTTCCATTTTGCTTACGAGTGTTTGTAGACCTATTTTATTTTTATTTTTATTTTTATTCCTTATATTTGTGCTTGGTTTGCTTATATCTCTTTACTTTATGCATCTTTCCCTCCTTGAGAAAGGGTTCTGTGTCCGTTGCGGGAGTCAGGTGAGTGAGGGGCGAGTTGGAGTCGGTACTGAGTTGGATGAATGATTCAATGTGGTTGAAAAATGTGTTATGGGAAATCGGAAATAGAAAAGGGAATGTTCTTGGGTTCCATGATTTCCCCACCTCTTTCCCTCCATGACTGATTGACTGGTAGTTTGCTCTGGTTGAGACTTGGGACGGTGTTTGAATGGTAGGAGAAAGGGATTAACGGGCCTGGGCCGTCTATCTTACATGGGCCCGCACAATAAGTCCAAAGCTGGTTCAAGGGAATGAAAGGCCTGATCCATGTTATTAGTTTGTCTGAATGGTAGGAGTAGATATGTTATGTCAGTTGAGTAGCCGAGCTTCTATTGCACTTTTACCCCTTTTCTCTAGTGACTATTTTTTTCTTCTCTGAGTCATGGATGCATTTTTCCCGTAATTGAACTTATTTAAAACTCAAACAAGCTCAGAAATGAGCAAAACAAGCTCGTACTTTTCTTAAAAAAAAAAAAGAGTTAAACAAGAACGAGCTTGTAAAAAACTCGCATGTCAAATATGAATATGAAACTAAGCTCGATTCTAAAATACGACTCGGATCAAGCTCAATTCGATTAAAAATAAGATGACATGGATATACCAACCATGACTCGTTCACCTCAAATAATAATCTTACATAGCTGTTATAAGCAACTCCTCGAAGTACACATTTGATTCAAATAAATTTGAATTCTATCAGTACTAATTTGATTTTAATTAAAACTAAAACCAGGGTACAATTTGCCATGGCGGGCCAGGTCAAAACCAAAATACGGAATACGAGTATAGAAACATCCAAGTCAAAGTTTGGGGAAGTCGGTCTCTCGGTCGACACAGAATGGCAATTGGCATATCCCAAGACTCCAACTATACCAATATACCATACATGTCAGTACCACTACCGAGGTATAACGGTCGCTCTCTTTTCTTGAATTGGTAAATAAAGAGCGGCCATTCCGGGGTTCGAACCGGGGACCTATGGGTACTACCCACAAGTCCTTTCCAGTGAGTCATTCCGGAATGGTTAAAGAAGACGGAGGCTCGGACATAGAATATGCCTAAGCAGGATACTACATGACATGCTTTTGTGCCTATGCAACACTTAGTATATCATGCGACTACATGTAAGAAGGGATAAATCTGATCAGTCTGAGTAAGCCCGTAATGGAACTTACCCGGAATATCATAACAACAAGGCAATAACCAGCAAATTAAATAACAAGCCAAGCCACATCACAAATCACCTCATAATTTAAATAGCAAGTATAAGTCGAAAGAACAACAAGACTCATATACCGCTACACAGAATCCAAATAACTCAACAGAACTCATTGTCATATGTAATTCATATAATCAAGGTATTACTCTTCTCAACTCATTTCAGAACATATCGTAATTCCACTCAAAACCCCTCATCAATTTCCATAAATTAAATAACCAATTCTATCATGCCAATTCATGCTTAGATTCAAATATATCATATCATGATTCACATAATTAATTAATTACACAAATAAGAGACATGATTTAATTCACCAACTCAACTCAAGTAAGTCAATTCAAAGTTCCTCAAAAGCCCTTAAATTCCCAAGAAATCAATTTAAGAGTAGTCAAATAATTCTTTCAAAATCATGTTTAGCAAATTCCATTTGTAAAACGATAAACATTTAACCAACTTGCAAAAGTATATTACTCAAATAATCCCGGCATTTCGGTCAAAACAACAAAGCCACTTGAGAAAACATTTCCCGACATACAAGTCAAAAATCATTAATGAATTTAATAACCACGGTTCAAAACATCCTTTCAAGATATTTTTGGAATTTCTTGAAAACCTTTTAAATAATTAAACAAACAATATTAACTAAAATAAAACACCAAAATCAATCCATATTTATAAATCAATAAAATAAATCACTTTATAAATTAACCTCAATATATCATTTTGCTATTTTAAACCCTTTTGTAAAGTCACCATATTAAAACATCATATAATATCATCATATATTCCAATTAATCTATTTTTTTAAAACAATTTTATAATGTATAATAATTTCAGAGGATATATTTATCACCCAAAACTCAGATTGATAACATATAATAATAATAATAATAATAATAATAATAATAATAATAATAATAATAATAATAATAATAACTCAACCTGTAACACCCCCTTCTGGAAACGAGGGAATATTGCAGCGCCAATAATTATTCAGACTTTATTGTCCTCATAATTACCGTAGGTTTATAGGGACATATTGCAACCATGCTCTCTTAAACAAGATGATAAATAAATAAATTTAAAAGAATGACAGCGGAAGACATGAATATTATTTTTATTACGTACAAAGTAAATGTTATTGCTTCAAAACTATACATATATCTGTGTTCAACACATCCAACAAACGAAACTAAATTAAACCAGAAAACTCTTTTACCAAAAGATGTAATTATACAATAAAAGACTTGAAAATCTTTATTCCTTCAACTTCAACTCCTCAAGGCTTTTTCCCAAAACCTGCAAAATTTAGTCTAATGTACATCGCATGCAGGCGAAGCACACCAACCAACCATTTCACAACATGGTCGGTTAGTTCGGTGAAGAACTAACAAAGGACAAGGAAGGGAGTTTTTGTGGATATCTGGACACTTAAAAGAAATAAGAATAGGGTAATACAAGAACATTAGATATATGAAGAATCATATCCCAAAAAAGTGGAAAATGATATCTGAAAAGAATAGTGATCACCGTTACACACACATATCACTTATACAAAATTCGGATATAAAATAGTTCATTTAAAACACATGGTACCTGCCTCTACCGTACACTAGCAAGACGACCTAGATTACCCATTAGAGTAAACTGTATCCATTCGAGAAATCTACAGTGCGAATGAGAATTTCATGAAATGTTTATAGAGCAAGGCTTAACAACTTTGACCTGACTTTACCATTTTATAATAATTTTATTTATAATCATATCACACACTATCACAATTAAAATCACAAGTTCACGTCTCGGTGATCAACTCATTTTTTTTTATCCACTTTAGAACATTAAAGAATTAAAGTGGATGAAGTAAGCAAAATGACTAGTATGGATATTTTAAGAAAATCTTAATATCACATACTTACAACTTAGCATGAAGGGATCAAGAACAATTCATGCTATAATGGAATTTTGGACATTTTATGCAATTTAACAATTAACATAGCTCAAGTTTCTAAACATGCCTTAGAGTGCAATTATAAATAAATTACAAGAATAAATGGATTTTGCAATTTATTTTCAAGGATATGCATGTTTGATAAAAATAAACGATATAAATTAAAATGAAAGGCACGAAACTGTAAATGAACAAATGAGACAAAGTCACTTCCCTTGGTTATAAACTCGAAGTCTGCGGATAATAAAGATTATGATCAACCAAGAGATTTAATTCCTTCTGAAAACGTAGGATTCCGATTGACGTCACCAACTATACATCCAGACGCATCCAGGCACATCGTACATAACAGACAAATAATAATTTAATTAGCTTATGTCTAATAATTTTATCCTCAAACTTCGGTAGAGTCTTCCTTTAAAATAAATCCTTAATTAACCCGATAAAACTTATATCCTTTACTTTCTGGTAATCACTTGTCCAACATTTTTTTTTTGAATGTCAGATAGTATTAGGACTTGCAAACTTAATTTAGGATTTCCTTTCCTAAATTTAATTGGGCATTATAACGACTTAAGAATACCATATAATCCAAAATAATTGGACATTATCTCGACTTACAAGAAATACCTGTTTTATCTAATGTTATATCGTCGTAAGAAATACCCAAATTTCTTAATCATAACAGCTAATAAGGAAATACCTTGAATTATATACAAATATTACAAGGATATAAAATATCCATAACTTTAAAATAAACGGGAGATATCTTACAATGTCGATACCATGTCGGATAGGTTGAATCGGAATCGAGATCGGCGGCAACTAATTCAGACGTTGTACCGTATGTATGAACGGATCAAGGAGAGTATATATGTATTGCAGCCTTTAAGTACTCTCCTAGCATTCCATCCAATCTACTAAGGCTACGTGTACACATACACGTTCAAACGACATTGCTCTTTCAATTTTATACTCCCTCCAATCTGTAGTTTGAATTTTTAACCTGAGTTAAAAATTATATAATATATTAAATTTTTTTTTATTATTTTATTTACAATTTAATACTTATTACTAACAAATATTAAGTTGTAAAAAAAAATTAAAAAAAAGTTACTCTTTCCGTTCGACAAAACTTGTCGTTTACTATTCACTTACGCTTTTTTAAAATGATATACATGTTTTTTTATAAAAAAATTTTAACAAGTTTGAATATGTGCTTTAACAAAAAAAATTAAACATCCATTCTTTCTACAAGAAAAAAAAAGATGAAACAAAAATTAAAACAACTCCCTTCTTTCAACAAAGGAGATGATGGCGTCACCACTGTGTGGAGAGCCAACCGGTGCCGAAAGCTGATGTGGGAACCTCGACCGGAGAAGGAGATCTGGGACACACAGAGAATCAATGAGCTACAATGGAGGTCAAGATTAATCACACAGGATGATGGGGTGTAATACAATTTGAGAGGGAGAGTGGACAGTCAACAGTTCCCCAAAAAACCCAAATCCAAGGATAAGGAATTCAATTTGAGTCCAGAAAACAGGAATCCATTGAGATCTAGAACGCTTATAATGGTTTTGTTTGGTTTTAGACTAGGATTACAGATATCTCTCATCGAAGGGTTTCTGGGTAGGCATATCTCCTCTGCCAAGCCCTTCTCCTTATTCTGCTGCACTTAACCTCCCTATCATCCTTCCTCGCACCCTTTTCTGCAGTAGTTTCCCCCTTTGCATCTCAATGAAATGTGAATTTGGGGGTTTCGAGGGTGTGAGATCATGAGATTGATTGTAATATCCTCCTTGAGGGTTTCCATTCATTGATATAACATATATATATAGGTTACACAGGTATTGGGCCTTAACGGGCTTTTAGCCCACTATACAATATGAAACCTATGTAATCTATCAAACCCCCGCAGTCGATACGGGAGGTGTCCGTACAGTGAGACTGGATCGAAAATCAATGAATAACTGTCTAGGTAAACCCTTTGTGAATATATCAGCGTACTGATAGGAGGACGGGACATGTAGAACGCGGACATGTCCAATGGCAACCTTGTCCCTGACGAAGTGGAGATCAAGCTCAATGTGCTTCGTGCGTTGGTGCTGGACTGGGTTGCTAGCCAAGTAGACGGCGGAGACGTTATCAGTGTAGACCAGAGTGGCCTTCTGCAAGGGGCATCGTAGCTCAAGCAGGAGATTGCGGAGCCAAGAGCACTCGGAGACAACGTTGGCAACACCCCTGTACTCGGCTTCAGCGCTGGAGCAAGACACGACGGACTGACGCTTAGCGGACCAGGACACAAGAGTGTCATTGAGGAAGACACAGTAACCAGACGTGGAGCGACGTGTGTCTGGACAACCACCCCAATCCGCATCAGTGTAAGCCACAAGGTCAAGTCTAGAGGAAGGAGTGATGGTGGTGCCGAGCTCTAGGGTGCCGCTGATGTACCGAATGATCCGCTTCAAAGCCTGAAAGTGAGGTTCCCTAGGGGCATGCATGAACAAGCAGATCTGCTGAACGGCATAACTGATATCAGGCCTAGTGAAAGTGAGATACTGAAGAGCACCAGCGAGGCTCCTATACAATGTCGGATCGTCAACCAAAGGACCAGAATGAGCACTGAGCTTGTTGGATGTGTCGACTGGGGTGGCGACGGGATTACAGTTGACCATCTTAGCCCGAGCAACAATCTCAGCAGCATACTTACTCTGTGAGAGAAAGAGACCAGACGCATGCCGCTGAACGGCAACCCCCAAGAAGTAAGACAGCGGACCCAGATCAGACATGGCGAATTCCGCACTCAACTTCGAGACGATGGACGTTCGAAGAGCATCAGAAGAGGCGGTGAGAATGATGTCGTCGACATAGAGCAGCAGGAAAGCCAAGTCCGAGCCTCTGCGATAGATAAACAGAGACGTATCCGATCGGCTGCCAGTGAAACCCAAGCGGAGCAGATGAGAAGCAAACCGCTGGAACCATGCTCGTGGAGCCTGTTTCAGACCATACAGAGAGCGCTTGAGGAGACAGACATGCTGTGGACGGTCAGCATCAGCAAACCCCGGAGGCTGAAACATGTAAACCGTCTCATTCAGATGACCATGCAGAAAGGCGTTCTTGACATCCAGCTGATGGATGCCCCAGTTGCGCGACAGAGCCAGACTCAGGACCACTCGGATAGTGGCAGGCTTGACCACAGGGCTGAAGGTCTCATCACAATCAATACCGGCCTGTTGAGATCTACCGTTAACCACCAGACGGGCCTTGTAGCGCTCCAATGTCCCATCAGAGCGGAACTTGTGACGGAAGAGCCACATACAGCGAATGACGTTCGCCTCAGGAGGGCGAGGCACAAGAACCCAAGTACCATTCTTCGTAAGGGCCCTGTATTCGTCGAGCATAGCCGCCTGCCAATTCGGGTCTAGGAGGGCTGTTTTGTGGGAGGTGGGAACGGGGGAGAGGGAGGTCTGGGTGGAGGTAGAGGGTGAAAGGGAGTCGGGAAAGATGGGGGCAGGAGAGGCTAAGGACGCGGGCGCGCCAGCACGGGACGCGGGCGCGCCAGCACGGGACGCGGGCGCGCCAGCACGGGACGCGGGCGCGCCAGCTCGGGACGCGGGCGCGCCAACTTGGGGCGCGGGCACGCGTAGGGGAGGCGTGGATGTTGGTGGAGGGGATGTGGGGTGTATAGCGGGGTGATGGTCGGTGGTCATGGAGACGATCTGTCGGGGTCTGAAGACACCGGAGACGCTGCGGGTGTGAGGTCTGGTGATGGATGGTGGCGGGGGGGGGGGGGGGGAGGGGGAGACACAGGAGCACCGGGAGAGCTCTGGGGAAGAATGAAGTGAGGAAATGGTGACTCAGACTCTGTGGACGACACAGGGGGTGTGGGAGACGCGAAGGGAAATCGCGACTCATCAAAGGTGACATGGCGAGAGAGAATGATCTTGTGAGTCTTGATATCGAGGCAAATGTAACCGCGATGATCAAACGGGTAGCCAAGAAAGACACAAGGGGTGGAACGTGGGTGAAGCTTGTGGGGGGCAGTGGATGACTGATTAGGGAAGCATAAGCAACCAAAGGTACGAAGGTGATCATATATAGGCATAGTGCAATACAATGCCTGAAACGGTGAGCGATGGTTGATGGTGGTTGAGGGGAGTATGTTGAGGAGGTAGCATGTGGTGGCCAAGGCATACGGCCAATAAAGGAGGGGAATGGATGCGTGGAAAAGAAGGGTGCGCATCATATTGGTAATGGTTCGGATGATTCGTTCGACTTTGCCATTTTGTTGAGAGGTGTAGGGGCAGGACAAGCGATAGGAGATTCCATTGGTATTAAAGAAAGTGTGAAAATCCTTGTTGTCAAATTCGCGGCCATTGTCGCATTGGAAACACTTGACAGAGGCGTGAAAATGTGTTTTGATGTAAGCGTGGAATTTGGCAAAGATAGGAAACACTTGAGATTTAAAGTGCAAAGGGAAAACCCATAAGAAGTGTGTAAAATCATCCTGAAACAAAAGGTAATACTTATGACCCTCCTTGCTAGGCACAGGAGATGTCCAAATATCACTATGAATAATATCAAAAGGTGCGAAAGTAGCGTTTAAAGATCGCTGAAACGGAAGTCTGGCATGCTTGCCTAACTGACAAGACGAACATAAACTAGAGCGGTGCGCTTTATTACAAACGACAAGACTCTTAGAACGAAGTAAATCTAAAACTGCAGGACTGGGATGACCAAGACGAGCATGCCAAAGACTGGATGATGATGCCGAGAGGGCGACTGGACTTGACGGGCTGGATGGTGAAGGCGACGACACAGGATAGAGCTCCCCAGTGCTATTACATCTCAGGCGAGTAACCCCCGTAGTAAGATCCTTCACAGAGAAACCAAACGGATCAAACTCAAGAGAAACATCATTGTCAGTGGTAAACCGACGGACAGAGATAAGGTTTTTGACAAGTTTGGGGGCAATAAGGACATTGTTTAGGTGCAAAGGATTGGTAGGGGTTGGTAGTGTGGTGTGGCCAATGCCCGAAGTAGCAAGGCGACCACCGTTGCCAACGATAATAGAATGAGCAGGACCCTTAAAAGAAAGAGATGAGAGAGTACCTGAGGAGTTCGTCATATGAGAGGTAGCGCCAGTGTCCATGTACCAAGATCCGTCAGGAGGTGTCAGCTGCATGGAAGAGAAGGCGTTGTGCACATCAGTCGGGTATGCCTGATCGGACGATGGACGGGGAGCAGGACCCAACAAGCCCTGCTGGCGGTTGGGATATGGGGCAGGTCCACGAAACGACGCACCGGGGTAGCCATAGGGCATCCAAGGAGGGTAGCCAGGGTTGGGGTACCAAGAGGGGTGGCGGTTATCGTTTTGCTGCGGGCGCCAGTTGCTGCGGCCGCCGCGGCCTCTGCCGCGGCCGCGGCTGCGCCCGCCACTGCGGCCGCCGCCTCTAGGTCCTTGCTGATCGTTGCTGCTGCCAGGCTGGAGGGCGAGTTGCTCGATGATGTCACTGGATGAGACCAACGCCGTCTTGTCTTTGGCGGCGTTGGTTGTCTGACGGTGAAGGCGAGTCTCCTCCAGGATCAGTTGAGACCGGGTCTTCTCGAATGTAGGGAGAGGCTCTGTCTGCTGAATATGAGTAGCAGCAGCGTTGTATTCAGAAGGGAGACCAGAGAGAACCTGAAGAACAAGACGGGTGGCACTGGGTTTGGAGTCGACAGCTTCGAGCTGATCAGCTAGGGTCTTGATGTGCTGACAGTAGGCAGATATCGACGGAAAGGAGGAAAGCTTGCAACTTGAGAATTCGTGCTCGAGATAGACAGCACGGGTGGACTTGTTGTCTTGAAAGAGATCCTGAAGTTTCTTCCAATCTTTCAAGGCGTTGTCTTTGGGGTCAAGGATGGTGGTCAATAGATCTTTTGAGATGGTGTTAAAGATCCATTGAAGAACAATGGTGTCAAGTTGAGCGAAGAGATCGTCGTTTTCGCTTGTAGGGCGGTTAGCGGAGGAGTCAATGTGGTGGAGGACTTTATGAGCCTTAACATGGGTCGTGAAGAGGTGCGACCACATGGTGTAGGTACTGGACTCATGATCAAGAATGATAGGGATGCAATTTTTGATGTTGGAGATGGTTAGGGCGGAATGGTAGGGCGGCTTAATAGGGTCGGTAGGTTGTGGGTTAGCCATGGGGACGAGAAGAGAGGGCTAAGGGCGGCGTGGAGAGGGAGAAGGGCTGGTGACACGGGCGCGCTGAGGACAACGTGGGCGCGCTGAGGGCGACGCGGGCGCGCTGAGCACGACGCGGGCGCGCCTGGGGACGACGGGGGAAAAAGGGTGGCAGCACAAGGGGGAGGTGGCGGACTGATCTCGGCTAGGGGTGGCCGAGAGGGGTGAGGGGCGGCCTAAGGAGAGGGGGGGGAGGCTAGGGTTTTTAGAAGAAGGGGAGAGAGAAAAATTTGGGTCTTTGGATCTTAGGCTGTGATACCATGTGAGATCATGAGATTGATTGTAATGTCCTCCTTGAGGGTTTCCATTCATTGATATAACATATATATATAGGTTACACAGGTATTGGGCCTTAACGGGCTTTTAGCCCACTATACAATATGAAACCTATGTAATCTATCAGAGGGCATCTCCCACCATAGGTTATAAAATATGAATTCCACCATTTTATTTATTTATTTTTAATTGTTCATTATTAATATAAATTTATAAATCACACAATTAATTGTATATAAGTCCCTCTAATTATAATTTTTATCAAAACTAAAAGTTATAGTTTGTAAAGATATCGACGAGTTCTTTGATATGACTATAATATTTAATATGTTTGGATTATATTTGCATAAATAATTAATATCTTTAGAAAAACATATTCATTTTATATTATTACATCTTCATCAAAATCATATCTCATAAATAAATATCGAGTTGCATAAATTACTATATTTGAAAATAATAATAAAAAATCCCAAAACACATCAAAACCATAATGGAGTATGAAGTAAATTTATAAATGATACAATTATAAATCTATATATTATATAGTTATGATTTCCAATTAAAAATAAAATTTGTAGTATTGTTAAGATATTCAAGAATTCTTTGATATGACAATAATATTTGACATATTTGAATTATTATTGCATAAATAAGATTGTTATTAGCATACATACGATGTAAGACATTTTGATCCTGTTCAAATGAATCAAAGATTGAATTAGAAATCTCAATAGTTTCATTTGAAGAGTGAGATGATGATGATATTTGAGAAGAATTCATTGTTGATTCAAATCGAAAGGATAACGATAGAATCCAGTGACGGAAATGAGTATGAAAATTCTAAATTACATGAGTTTTTATAGAAAATTTGTCTGCCAAATTTGGCATACGGTGAGAACAACAAAAACATTTAATAGGCCAAAAGAGAATATTCTCTTTTGGTAGGCTATTTTCCTTGGCTATTCTAGCATACGGAGAAGATGCTATGAGAGGCTCTGATTTTTGTTTTTCATTTTCGGGCGGGGTTTTGAAATGGGTACCTGAAAGAGATGGACGGAGATGGATAGAGAACTATTGATCATCAACCAGGCCTGCTTGCAATTTGATTTTGATAATGAACAAGGCCTTCTTGTTGAGTGAATCTTTTCCCCCCTTTAGTAATCTCCATCTCTCTATTTCCTTTTTCCTATAAATTTCTCAGCCACTTAATTAAAATGAGTTTTTTTTTTCTCTTCAAAATTAACAGAGTTAACAGGGGCACCACTTAAGGGCACGGGCTGGACTTTTGTAAGAGTACAATGGCACCAACCGGAAATTGAAAAAAATTGGGCACCATCCGGAATTGAATAAATTAGAAGGGTAACAAATGGAATTTCCCTTTATTTTTTTAGTTCAATCATCATTTGCTAATGCCCCATGTTAAGCATGCAAATTACCCCTTATCTCAATCAATCGTCTTACCATTATCATCAGAACGGTAAAAATCGTACATCAAGGGGACATACCCCCCAAAAATAAAACCACACGTGATATTTTGAATAGTTTAAGGTCCAGATCTCGCTCTTTTTAGACCACCTCCAACAGCTTCTCTAAAATTTTCCTAAAATAGAAAATAAAATGCATATTTTTCAAGTTACTTTTGTTTTAACTCCAACGACTCCCTCATTTCGAAGATTTGAAGAATCATTTAGTTTGAAGAATGCTGTAGATTTAGAGAATCCCTCCTATTTTTCTTGCTGCTTCTCCATTTTAGAGAATAGGATGGGAAATCTGTTGCATAAAAAATAGGTCAAAATTCTCTAAAAACTCCAAAATCATTAAAATGGTGAAACTGTTGGATGAGTCTTCTGCATAATGTAATCATGAATTTGCTTAATTTAGTCCATCATCGTTAGTAGGGCTGAAAATAATCCACGGGTACCCGTTCTACTAACTTTACCCGCATTAATTTTGCGGGTTAAAAATCCGCAAAAAAGTGGGTGACACAATCTAATTAATGAATTAAAACGAGATATCGTCGAGCAAAGTTAAGTACGTTAAGAGATCGAAAATGGCAATCCGCAAAGCTAGCTTGCTAGCAAGCCAATACATCGAATCGATGGACACTCGATCGGAAAATAACACAATCTAATTAAGCACAACCGATCGAAACTATATAGATACACGGGCAAGAAGTTAGTTAGTTGTGCAGAAATACAAGGTATAGATAGGATTGGAAAAGCAAAATCTGTATTTTTTTTTGATAAACCATCATTTCAATAAACTTAAACAACCAAATCATCCAACATCACCCTTGTAAGCCTAGAGTTTGTAAAGGAATCATTAAAATCAAATAACTGTACATCCAGCCGTAACGAAGCTAGGAGATGAGCAGCTCCATTCCCTGTCCTTCTCACGTAAGTCCAGCTGCACACCTGTATATTGCTCGCCATTTCAACAACTCTTCTAAGCGCATTCCCCGTCGCCGACCTTGCCTCCGTCCGCTTTTGAAGGCACCTGACCACCTCCAAGCAATCACTTTCAATCACTACGTGTGAGAGCCCTTCCCGGATCGCTAGCTGCACAACCCACCCAACAGCCTCTGCTTCCGCCTCGACTGGTGCTGACGCGCAATTCACCGATCTCGCAGCTGCAAAGCATAATTCACCCTTGTCGTCTCGCGCTACCACACCCACTCCATTTCCTCTTTCGGGATCGACCGACGCATCGCAGTTTAGCTTGATGAATCCTCTTGGCGGTACCGACCATCGAGGCCTCATTTTCCCTCCTTAACCTTGAACCTCCCTTATACTCCCCCTTCTTCCTTCCATTCTGCTCATGTTCTCTGCTGTCCTCCAGCTTTCCTCCCAAATAGCTTCCGCTCTCACCTCCTTTCCTTCAAAGAGCCTTACATTCCGAGCCCTCCATATACCACACAGTGATGTAGCCCATGCCGTTTGCTCATCGGCGCTCAACTTATTCCCCGCAGCTTCAATCCGATCTCTAATTCTCCCTTGCCGCCCACTTTTCTTGCTTAACCCAGGTTCCAAATTCCAGATTTCTCTTGCCGACTTGCACTCATATAAGGCGTGAATCTCATCCTCCTCGCGCCCGCACAACTCACACCAAGGATCCTGCGTGATCTTCCTTCTGTAGAGATTGGCTTTACATGGCAGAATTCCCTTCCTTGCTCTCCACAAGAAGTTCTTCACTCTCGGGGGCACACTAAAGTTCCAGATTTTTTTCCACAATGTCCTCATCGGCCTCCCATCAGACGGACCAGGCAACCCATCCATAATAATATGGTACGCTGATTTCACCGTAAACAGACCATCACTCGTATGTATCCAACCCAGCTGGTCTCGAATCGACTGGTCCGTTAAATGAATACTCAGAATAATTACTAAAGTACGTACAGTGTTGAAAGAGTGAAATTATTAGCTGTTAAAAAAATAAATCGGTTTAAAAGGTGTATGGAAACAACAAATAAGTTATAATCAGTTAAAAAAAGGTTTAAAAATAATGCAGATTGAAGCTTATTTTGAGTTTTTTTTCCATAATTACTATTTTATCCCTTCTCTTTTATCTTATTTGGTTTGAAAGTACCACAATACCCCTAATAAAAACCAAATAAACTCCATTTTTTACAAATAAACTGTTTTTCATCTCGTACAGAGATTATCTTGTTGTTTAAATTTATAACTATTTTTACCAACAGTTTATAATTTTAGCAAATTTATTAACTCCGTCCCATACGAACTCACAGTTGTGAACTACATATATATGTTTTAACTACATTCATTTCGTTTCCCTTTGCCACACTAGCACTAAAAATCAAAGTCTTGTTTTCGGAAATTGAGTTCCCTGTGCCAAGTAGCAGGATGTATGACTTGTATCTTGTTGGCCTTGTTGTCGCACCAAAACATCCTCCCGTCGTGGCATACATACAACACTGCTCTTCTGCCATCTCCGCATTCATGGAGAACAGCGGGCTTCGCCAATTTCCAGTTGATGGCCAGCTCGCGCTGGGTTATCACGTCGATGCTTACCAACTTTTCCCAACAATTGGTGTCGTTCTTCATCAGCCATAGATCAAACTTATACCTGTCCTGCAGCTGCCTGCCATCATCAAAGTCCTCAAACTCGAACTCAAACTCAAACATGGTATCACAAGCAAAACACAGTTGTCCGTTCAATTCGACTAGATGTGCAGCAAGGAATGTTTGCTGTGTCCAACCAGCCTGTTCGGGATGATAAGCCAGAGCAGCCGATAGTTGGCCGAAGCTACCAGTATGCAGATCATAGGTAACTATCATCACCTCCCTCAATCTCGATCTCTTCTTAATGACGACCCAATGAAGGACGCCGTTGAAGCAGCAACCTTGAGAGGATGGCCAGTCGTACGACGACCCATCCTTATAGTCCTCCGGAAAGCCTTGGATGGGCTCCCAGCCCTTATTTCTCAAGCTGTGAATCCAGCCGCTGCCGACTTGTCCCTCCTTAGCGACGACTATGATCTTGTAATCATCGGCACCATGATCATAACCGAATCCATAACAGAGCCAGGAATCGGAGCTTTGTGGATGTATCGGGGGATCTTCCACTTGGAATGGAACTCCTCCGGAGAACAGGTTGTAGCAAACGAAGGGGCCCATGTGCGACTTGAAACACGCTATGCTGTCGGCTGATCCCGAATTCAGAAGTTGATGTGCTTTCCGATGATAGTGGTCGTAGGCAGCCGTATATTTCGATCCGATGGGGATCTCTTGCACCATAAAGGGAGGGTTAACATCGCCATTGATGATGAGCTCGTTGGGGTGCTGTACCACTATGCAGTAGAGTCTGTTCCAAGCGAAGAACAAAGCCCTACTTCTCTTCGGCTTGTAGCGGTTGAAAAACTTGGGATCGCAGATCAGATTTTTCAACTCCTTTGACAATCGCTTACATTTGAGAATGGATTTGAATGAGGACCGTAACAGGATCTCAATTACGATTTCTTCAGGGAGATAACGATCAACCCCACTCCTCCTTGTAACTTTTGGCGCCATCGATAGATACATCGATCGACGAATCCAACCCTAATTCACACAGAATAGCTTATAATTAATTAGGCATATATATAAGAGAAAATTTGTTGGAATATTACTTATTGCTAATTCAATTAGGTCATTTGCACCCTAAAAAAATAAATTGGCCTTTATAACACCTAATTAAAAAAAATTAGCACCCTAACACTTACTTGTTAGCTCTCTCTCACGCTAATTGGACTTCTCCTCCGACCACGGTGAGGAATCCGGCTCGACGATGTGCGAGGGTGGTGGATCCGACTCGGATCTGGTGAGAGGTGACCGGAATGGGTGGTCAGAGACCTTTGACGAAGCTTCTGGGCAGGTGCAAGAACGGGAAGGAGTTTGCGAGGCTTCGTCGGTGGGGGCTGGGGGTCGAATCGGCGGGATTTGGGATCGGGATGGCCGGAATTGGTGGCCAAGGAGGGCGGATCTGGTGAGGGAGCGCCGGATCTGGTGTGGAGGCGCCAGATCTGGGCCGAGGACGAGCGAGGCGGGGCGAGCGACTCCAGATCTGAGCGAGGGAAGGAGGCGGTGACGAGCGAGCGCGGGAGCGAGGGAGGGAACGAGCGGCGGAGCGTCCGGAGCGAGCGAGGTCGATCGGCCGGAGCGAGGGTTCCAGGAGCGGCGGCCGGAGCGAGGATTGACGAGCGGCGGCCGGCGGCAGAGGTTGAAGAAGACCGAGGTTGAAGAAGCGTACAGAAGCAAGAGGTTGAAGAAGCATATTTTACAAAATTACAAAAATTAACCCATAAATAGCAATTTTTGTAAAATTACAAAAATTAACCCATAAATATAAGAATGAAAAAAATTATTTGTATTTTATTATATGATTCACTTCTTCTATATTTTACAAAATATAATAAAAAGTGGCATCAAACGATTTGATTAAAAAAATGGCATCAAATAATTACATTAGAAAAATGGCATCAAAACACTGATTTGAAAAAGTTGCATTACATTAAAGAAAAAATTGTCATCAAAACGTTACCTTGAAAAAATATGGCATCACGGGAAAAAAAATATCATCAAAAAATTGATATCAAAAAAGTGTCATCAGTAGTCAACGGTAAAAAAAAAATGGCATCAATGGTAAATGTGGCATCACAGTAAACAAAAAAATATTAGCAAGATTTGAAAAAAGTGGCATTAAAAGTGTCATCAATCCATTTTATTAGAAAATCAAACGATTTGATTAAAAAAATATCATCAAATAATTACACTAGAAAAATGGCATCAAAACACTGCTTTGAAAAAGTTGCATCACATTAAAGAAAAAAATGTCATCTAAACATTACCTTGAAAAAATATGGCACCACGAAAACAGTACCTTGAAAAAAAATATGGCATCAAACGATTTGATTAAAAAAAGTGAGATAAAATAATTACATTAGAAAAATGGTATCAAAACACTAATTTGAAAAACTTGCATCACATTAAAGAAAAAAAAATGTCATAAAAATACCACTTTGAAAAAATATGGCATCATGGTAAAAAAACATATCATCAAAACATTGACATAAAAAAGTGTCATCAGTAGTCAATAGTAAAAAAAGGCATCAATGGTCCACATAACATCACAGTAAACAAAAATGTCATCAACGTTTGAAAAAAGTGGCATCACATAACATCAAAAACGCTACTTTAAAAAGTGGCATCACATTAAAGAAAAAAAATGTAATTAAAAATTTAGCATCAAAACATTATTAAAAATGACATCAAAAAAAGTGGCATCAATTGGTTTATTTAAAAAAAAAAAGAAAAAAAAAACGGAAAAGTCAACGGTCAACGTTGATCAGTCAACGGTCAATGTTGACCGATTGAGAAGGGTGCTAGCCTACCTAATAAAATTAATTTGGGTGTTAATTATTTAATTAAAGGTTCAAAATAAGTTATTTAGCAAAAACACCCTATATATAACCTATCTATCTATCTATCTATAATATTATTTCCATATATATAAATAATGTATGATTGATTGTTGATAGTTATTTCTATGATATCAATTTTGGCATATAGAATCTAGCCTACGAAGACAGGTTCAAATTAAGAAAGAAACGCATTGACTTGAAATTAGAGATTCAAAGAAAGATATTTTGTATCCCGCTCATTCTGAAGTCTGAACTGTCTATTTCGCCATAATAATACTATGGGGCTTTAGCCCCCCTATTTACCAAATAAAAAAAAGATTCAAAGAAAGAAAAAGGAACGCAATCAGCAGACACATGAGAGCTTGGTCAAATTCATAATTGACAACAATGAACGACTCGCAATTCCAAATTCAAACACCCAAAGCTGCTTAAGGAACCAAATACAGCAAGAACTTACGACAGAAAGCCCCAATTATATGAACAAATTAGTAAATCGATTAAGGAACCAAATACAGAAATTCGAAACCCCAATGGCAAACAAGACAAAAACGAGAAGCAAGAACTGACGAGCACCCAAAAGCCACTAAGCAATCAAGAAAGCATTTCAATCTCTAGGATTTCATAAATGCAAAGAAATTATAGAGATTTAATGTGTGAGAAAGCTTAATTTCATTCATTGACAATATGAAAATATATAGGGTTACAATGCTTGGAAATCAAGGATCTCCCAAGATAGGATATATACCTAAGAAGATATGGAAAGATACAACTTTATCAAAATAAAAGATACCCCTGCAAGCTCATGGCGGAGAGTGCACATGAAGCTTGTCACGAAGCGTAATGAAACGGCCACTTCCAAGGGCCTTGGTGAAGATGTCTGCAATCTGATCCAAGGAGCAAATATGACGGACAACAAGGTCACCAACCTCTACTTGTTCACGAACGAAGAAATAGTCAATGAGAATATGCTTGGACCGTTGATGCAAAATAGGATTGGTAGACATGTACGTGGCACTGAGGTTGTCACATAGGACAGTCGGAGAGCCCACTACTAGTGCCTGGAGCTCGGCCAGAAGTTGGCGAAGCCAAAGGAGTTCAGCTGCGGTCAAGGCGATGGCACGATACTCGGCCTCAGTGCTAGATCGAGCAACCACCTTTTTCTTTTGGGAAGACCAACTGACGAGGTTGCCACCATAAAAGATGGCGAAGCTGTGTTGAAATCGGCAGTCATTCCGACATCGGTGAAGGCAACTAATCGAGCTTTGGTGGCTGCTCGGAGACGGAGACCGTGAGACAAAGTGCCTTTGAGGTAGCGCAGGATGCGCTTGATAGCAGACCAATGAATTTCTATGGGGTTATGCATGAACCGGCACACTCTATTGACGACATAAGATATCTCCGGACGCGTGATGGTGACATATTGTAGAGCACCAACAATGCTCTGATATAAATGAGGATCGACGATTGGATCACCAGTTTGGACCAGGCGAGACTCGGGCTCGGCAGGAGATGCGATGGGGCGAGCGTCTGTCATCTTGCTGCGAAGAAGCAAGTCTCGAATGTACTTATGCTGAGTCAACAAAATAGCACCATCCTGGGGAAGTAGTTCAATGCCGATAAAATAGTGCAATGCGCCTAAATCACGCAGAGAGAATGCGTTATTCAGGCGAAGAACAAACTGATCAATAGCTGATTGAGAGGAGCCAGTGATAATAAGATCGTCAACATAAATAATGACCAATTGAGTGAAACCATGAGCCCGACAAATAAAGAGAGAGGAGTCGAATTTGCATGCCGAAAAGTGATGCTTTCGAAGAAAGAGCTTGATCTTGGTGAACCAAGCTCGCGGTGTCTGTTTGAGGCCATACATGGCCTTTTTGAGTCGACAGACATGTGTAGGCCGAGTACGGTCAACGAAGCCAGGAGGTTGATCCATGTAAAGCTGTCCAGAGAGGTCACCGTTCAGAAAGGCATTATTAATGTCTACCTGACACAATGGCCATCTGTGAGTGGTGGCGAGACAAAGGATGACACGGATGATGGTCGGTTTGATCACTGGGCTAAAAGTGTCGAAATAGTCCACTCTCTCCTCTTGATTGAAGCCTTTCGCAACCAACCGTGCTTTGTGACGCTCAATTGAACCATCTGTATGACACTTGATCATGTACACCCACTTACACCCAACAATGTTAGTCTTAGGATGACACAGGACAATGTCTCAAGTCCCATTACGAATGAGCGCATCATATTCAACCTGCATCGCATTCTGCCATTCGGGAAGTTTTGAGGCCTGAATGAATGTTTTTGGTTCAGGATAGTGATCCGGGGAGGGTGGTAGCGGGTGTTTTGTAGTGGTGAGGGCTTTAGGTTTGCCACAAACAAAGTCCTTGAGAAGGACGGATTGCTGACGTTGTCGGGTACTCTGTCGAGTGGGTTGCGGAGGCGGAGGTGGAGATGGTGGTGGTGAGGGAGAGGCGGAGGAAGAGTTGGCATCGGTGGATGTATCTCGTGATGATGAAGAGGTCTCAGAATCGGAAGCCCCAGGAGACGCCGAGAGTGGTGTGGGTGATGCCAGCTGGGTGTCCTCGGTGTCGAGCTGGAATAGGATGGGAGGAGGGATGATGTGATCCGGCTGTGGTGCCGGAAGTATGGAGGCGGCTTCTTGGGGGACAGACAGAGGTGTGGTGGAGACCGATGGGGTATGCGCTGTAGGAGTGGGTGAAGCATGGGATGGGTATGGAAACACCGACTCATCAAAGATGACATGTCGACGAGCGATTTAGAGACGACGAGTTGGGACATGAAAGCACATATACCCTTTGTGTTTGGAGTTGTAGCCAACGAAGACATAGGGAAGGGATCGGTACTCAAGCTTGTTGGCGTTGTAGGGGCGCAGGAATGGGTAGCATAAACAACCGAAGGACTTGAGAAACCCATAGTCCGGACATTTCGCAAATAGACATTCATAAGGTGATTTGTTGTTGAGAATTAAGGTAAGTGTACGGTTGTGAAGGTAGACAGAAGTCTGAAATGCATGTTCCCAATGACAAGTTGGCATCTTGGTATGAGCGAGAAGGGCAAGACCTTTCTCGATAATAGTGTGATGACGTCGTTCTGCTGCGCCATTTTGAGATTGAGTGTGTGGACAAGAGACACGATGCAGAATGCCTTGTGTTTGTAAATATGTGGAGACATTTCGATATTTACCACCCCAATCAGTTTGGAGATGTTGATTTTTGTGGAGAATTGGGTCTCAATCATCTTTTGAAACATTTGAAAAGTGTGTAGGACCTGGGATTTTTGAGATAGGAAATATATCCACACAAATTTGGTGCAATCATCAACAAATTTCAAGAAATAACGATTCGAATTGATAGAAGCAAAGGGGGCAGGACCCCAAACATATGAATAAACTAATTCAAAGGGAATTAAACTAGACTGATGAGAGTTTTGTAATGGTAAACGATGACTCTTTCCTAACTAACAAGACTCACAATTCAAATAGAATGTAAATTGTTGACAGAAACGGGCAATTTAAAGCAAGAGACTAGACGACGAAGAGAGGACGTACTCATGAGGGTGACCGAGGTGATGATGCCAAGTCTGGAGACTGGTTCATTCATCAAGGAAGACACGGTGAGGAGAGGGTGAGGACGACGGTATATGAGCACCAAGCCGATAAAGTCCATTCTCAACGGTTCCTTTTAGGAGCGCCCGACCCTGCAAATCCATCAGAAAGCAACATGAGCGATAAAATAGCATGTAGACATCATTGTCACGAGTTAATTGAGATACACTACTGAGTAAATTTTTTGTTATTTGAGGAACAAATAGGACATTATGGAGTTGCAGAATGCGATTCTGGGCTGGCAAAATAGACTTTCCCAATTTCGCAATAGGAAGGGACATACCGTTGCCAACCTGGAGACCATCATTGTCGGAGTAGTCGGCGCTCACAGACATGTTCCAAAGTCATTGGTGATGTGATTGGTGGCACCCGAATCAACGTACCAAGCGGGATCAACAATAGCCGATGGCGGGACCATGGTGTTGTAGGCGTGGCGTTGGGAGGGGCCGGATCGGCTGGAGGTGGATCTGTCGCGAGGACCACCCGATCCTTGGGTCTGTGAGGATGGACGATGGTAGGTGGGAGGGAAATCTGCGACGTTGAGGCACTGAAAGAGTTGAGTGCCTCGTGGTTGGTGCATTTGCAGATCTGGCAGGGAGCACGAGTGCGCTCAGTAGGTGAAGAATCGGTGGCAGCAAAGGGCCCGCGAGAGCGGTTTGAGGGCTGCTGAGAGAGAGAGCTGCCCTGCTGGCCGACGGCTGCTGATCTTGGAGAGTCTGTAAGGACTGATTTTGACGATCTTCCTCTTGTAGAAGTAGGCCGAAGAGATCATCGGAGGTAATAGGTCTAGGCTGCATATGAAAGGAGGTCCGAAAGGCATTGAACGAGGTATCCAAACCATGAAGGACGCACGCAACGAAGTCATCATCGGGTACAACATGGTTGCACTCGGCAAGGGAATCAACAAAGGAGCACTTTTTCTCAAAGTACTCAATGATAGATAGATTGCCTTTGACAAAGGACTGCATCTGTTGCTTCAGATGCATCTCACGAGCCTTCATCTGGGCATGAAACATCCGCTCAAGGGTGGCCCAAGAAGAAGAGGCGGTAGCAGCTCTAGCAATACGGGCAAGGAGGGGAGCGAAGATAGTGGATCGAATCCATAACAAGATGAGACAATCCTTGCGCTTCCAAACGACAAAGGCGGGGTCGGCAGCCGGTAGAGCGGAAGATTCGCCATCAATTGGGGTCGACAACAGGAGGTGCGTGGGAGGAGCAGAATCCGATGTGAGGAAAGAGTCGAGTTCATAGGATTCAAGGACAGATTTGACGGTTTGACGCCAAACAGTGTAATTGGTTCTTTCAAGCTTGATGGTGAAATCGGGGAGGCTGATGGTGGGAGAGGAAAGAACGGTGGCGGTCTGAAGGGGGTTGAGATTATCGGTCTTGGTGGCGGGGATCGATGTGGAAGAGGAGGAGGACTCGGTCGATATGGTGACTCGAAAAGGAAGGGGCTAGGGTTAGGTGCGGAAGAGGATCAAATGTTAGGCTGATACCATATAGAGATTTAATGTGTGTGAGAAAGGTTAATTTCCTTCATTGACAATATGAAAATATTTAGGATTACAATGCTTGGAGATCAAGGATCTCCCAAGATAGAATATACATAAGAAGATATGGAAAGATACAACTTTATAAAAAATAAAAGATGTGTTTCTACTTTCTATCCTAATAGAAATCAAAGACTTAAGAAACTAAGCTAATGATTTCAACGGTAATAACAACCAATTCGAACAGCAATCAATCGAACAATTAAGCCCAGAAATTCAGAAAAAATAAAATAAAATGAATTGATGCGATCACCAACCTGATCAACGCGATAGATCGCCCCCAAATTGATAAATGTAAACAATGCTAGGGTTTTGTGAATTGTATTTCTTGATTTCTCATTGATCTCATGAATGAATATATAGTTACAAAATCGTAGGCTCCAAGGCACTAGAAGATATACATGACGGATATGGAAAGATTACATAATCACAAAGGATAGAAAAATATCCTACTAATAATCACAAAAGATTACATAATCGCAAGCTCATGGAGGATCACGAACATGGAGCTTGGAGCGCAGGGAGAGAAAGCGAGCAGTGCCGACCGCTTTCGTGAAGATGTCTGCAATTTGATCTTGACCTGGAACATACCGAACAGTAAGAGAGCCATCATCAACTTGCTCACGAACAAAGTAGTAATCAATTTTGATGTGCTTGGACCGCTGATGAAAAACTGGATTGGCGGACATGTAAGTTGCACTTAAGTTATCACATAAAATGATGGGAGGTAGAGCAGCTGGAGCACGCAACTCAGATAGCAATTGCTGAATCCAGATGAGTTCAGTAGCGGCAAAGGCGATAGCCCTATACTCGGCTTCAGTGCTGGATTTGGCGACAACATTTTGCTTCTTAGATGCCCAACTGATAAGATTACCCCCATAATAGATGGCAAAACCGTGCTGAGATCGGCAATCGTCACCATCAGAAGCCCAACCGGCATCAGAGAACGCCACAAGACGGGCGTCAGCGAGTGGGCGAAGAACAAGGCCGGACGAAAGAGTACCCTTCAGATACCGAAGAATCCGTTTGACAGTGGACCAATGAACCTCAGTGGGAGAGTGCATGAACTGACATACCCGGTTAACTGCATATGAGATTTCAGGTCGAGTAATGGTCGCGTATTGAGGGGCACCAACAATGCTCCTGTAGAGGTGAGGATCCGAGTGAGGATCCCCATCACGGACAAGGCGAGAGGCCGTCTCAGCTGGAGACGAAATAGGGCGAGCATCATGCATCTTGCTACGCAATAGGAGATCACGAATATACTTCTGCTGAGACAAAAGGATCTGAGTCGGATGTCGTACCAATTCGATACCCAAAAAATAATGGAGATCACCCAAATCACGGAGAGAGAATGCTTGATTAAGAAGCGCAACAAAGGTGTCGATCTCTGCAGGCACAGATCCAGTAATAATAAGATCATCAACATAGACCAGAATCAGGAGAGTCGATGAACCTTGGCGACGAATGAACAGGGAGGTGTCGGACTGGCAGGGGCGGAAGCGATGCTGTAGGAGAAACTGGCGAAGTTTGGTGAACCAGGCGCGAGGTGCTTGTTTCAGACCATAAAGGGCCTTGCGCGGCAGACAGACAGAGTTAGGATGAGACTGATCGACAAAGCCTGGAGGCTGCGCCATGTACACCTGTTCGGAGAGGTCACCATTGAGAAAGGCATTGTTGATGTCAACCTGTCTGAGAGGCTAAGACTGATGAAGAGCCAGAGAGAGGACAATGCGAATGGTGGTTGGCTTAATGACCGGACTGAATGTGTCAAAGTAATCAACACCTTCCTCCTGATTGAAGCCCTTGGCGACAAGGCGAGCTTTGTAGCGCTCAACGGAGCCATCAACACGACGCTTGATCCTGTAAACCCACTTACAACCAACAATGTTAACATGCAGAGGACACGGTACGAGCGTCCACGTCCCATTACGAA
This sequence comes from Persicaria tinctoria, assembly GCA_037127255.1. NCBI lineage: Eukaryota > Viridiplantae > Streptophyta > Magnoliopsida > Caryophyllales > Polygonaceae > Persicaria > Persicaria tinctoria. The sequence goes on along the minus strand of JBANSL010000016.1, from coordinate 3,551,520 downwards.
TAAGGGCATCAAACTCAACCTGCATAGCATGCTGCCACTCAGGCGATTTGGAGGCTTGAAGAAAGGTTTTGGGTTCATTGTATAAATCAGGAGTAGCGGGCAGAGGGTGATTGGAGGTAATGTGAGCTTTGGGTTTCAATTTGTTTGTTTGAGCTCGAGTTTGCATGGGATGGGTGCTATCAGCAGCAGGGCGAAAGTAAGATGGAGCAACGGGGTGCTCCTCTATAACAGGAGAAGGAGACTTACCATGATCCGGAGACGTCTGAGCCGCAAGCTCCCCCTCCAGGGATCGAGAAACCGAGCTAGGGGTGGTGTTGGGGGTGACGGCTGTAGGGAGATCAGGGGAAGGGGGCTGCTGTATCGGATGGGGAGAAGGCCATGACTTATCGGAGACAGCCGAGGGGAGGGTGGACGACGGAGAGGGTAATGGCGAGGGAGAGGGTGATGGTAGCCAAGGGGACGAGGCTTGCTGTAGGAGTGACAGGGTTGGGAGATCACAGTCCGTGGCTGGGGTGGGCGAGAGAGCAAGGCGATAGGACGGATAGGGGAATGTGGCTTCATCAAACATGACATGGCGAGCAACATAGACTCGATTGGTGGGAACATGAAGACACAAATACCCTTTGTGTTTAGAACTGTAGCCAATGAAAATGCAAGGGGATGACCGAAACTCCAATTTGTTGGAGGTGTAAGGGCGCAGGAACGGATAACAGAGACAACCGAAGGTCTTAAGAAATTTGTAATCAGGTGTTTTGCCATAAAGACTCTCAAAGGGAGACTTGTAATGTAAAACAGGAGTGAGGGTCCTATTGTGAAGATAGACAGAGGTGTGAAAAGCATGCTCCCAAAAGCTCTGAGGGAGCCTCACATGAGAGAGCATGGCAAGGCCTTTTTCGACAATAGTCCTATGACGACGTTCAGCTGCGCCATTTTGAGATTGGGTGTGAGGACATGAGACTCTGTGTATGATACCCTGTGACTGAAGAAAGGAGGAGACATTACGATATTCACTGAACATGATGAAGAACCTGTGATTTTTGAGACAGAAAATAAATCTAGACAAATTTGGTATGATCATCCACAAATATTAAAAAATAGGAATTGCCATTAAAGGATGCAACAGGGGCAGGGCCCCAAACATCAGAGTACACAAGATCAAAAGGAGACTGACTGGACTCATGGGGACTGTTGAGAGGGAGTCGATGACTCTTCCCAAGTTGACAGGACTCACAAACTGTTTTAAGATTATTCAAAGACACTGGTAACTGAAATCTAGAGACTAAACGACGAAAGACAGACTCATGCGGATGACCAAGACGCTCATGCCATGTCTGAAGACTGGTTCTTTCTCCGAGAAAGGCAGTGTGGGGTGGCCGAGAAGGGTCAGGTGGCTGAAGATGGTAAAACCCGTTCTCAACGATTCCTTTGAGGAGGGTGCGACCCTGCATGTCCTTGACAAAGCAAGCAGATGGGTAAAAAATCACGTAGACATTGTTGTCTTTTGTTAATTGTGAAACGCTCAAAAGACTTTTGCTAATTTGAGGGACAAATAGAATATTATGCAAACGAAGAGGTTTAGGGTTAGCAGGCAAGAATGAAGAACCCAAATACGTAATAGGAAGGGACATACCATTGCCCACCTGCAGACCTTCATTGCCAGTGTAATCAGAGTGAACATAAAGGTTACCGAAATCAGCAGTCACATGGTTGGTTGCCCCAGAATCAAAGTACCAGTTGGGATCAACCAGCGTGGATGGAGGAGCCCCAATGTTGTAGGCGTGGCGCTGTGGTGGTGCGGAAGAGTGCTGAAATGGTTGGAAGTGCTGTTGATCGGACTGCTGCGAGGTGTCGCGGTCGCTGCTGGAGCCACTGCCAGGCCTACCGTCGCCCCTACGACCACCTCATCGACCGCCACGACGACCACTGGTGGTGTTTGTTGGAGGGAAGTCACTGGTGTTGAGGCGTTGCCGGCAATTGACGGCCTCATGACCAGTTCTGGTGCAAATCTGACACTGGGGGCGCGGACGAGAGGGATCAGTGGAAGGTTGTTCTGGACGGCCAGCTGATTGGGATGAGCGGCCCCCACGACTGGCAACATTAGCCGAGAGAGTCGAGTCAGAGGCTGGTGCGAGAGAGGCAGCGATGTGCTCCTCTTCTCGAAGAAGGAGGCCGAGAAGTTCATCAGACGAAATCGGATCCTTCTGCATGTTGTAAGAAGTGAGGAAGGCCGAATAGGATGAACCAAGGCCATTGAGAACACATTGGACGAAATCAGCGTCGGAAACAATGTAGGAGCATTCTGCGAGAGCATCAGAAAAGGAACGCTTTTTCTCGACGTACTCAAGGATACTGAGAGAACCCTTTGGTAAGTTTTGCATCTGTTGCTTGAGATGCATCCGACGGGCTCTAGTCTGGGCAAAAAACATGCGCTCAAGAATTGCCCAGGCTTCATGAGTGGTTTGAGCACGAGCAACATGGGCAAGGAGCGGGGTGGTGAGAGTTGACCTGATCCAAAGGAGAACAAGACGGTCCTTCTTCTTCCAGGGGGCAAAGGCCGGGTTGGGTGGTGGCGGATCTGTAGATCCGGACGGAGCATCAAGGGTGCTTGCAGGAGCGTCAGTTTTAAGGAGAAAGGATTCAAGATCAAAGGCTTCCAGGGCAGATTTGATGGTATGTCGCCAGAGGGTGTAATTAGAGCGATCAAGGCGAACATTGAGATTGGGAAATTGAAGGGCCGGAAGAGGGCCGGTCCCAGCCGCAGCAAGGAGGATGTTGCCGGAGGACCTGGTGCCGGAAATAGAATCGGCGTTGGGGTCAGGGCTGGTGGAGGCAGTGGAGGGAGGAGTATCGTCGGCAGACATGATGGGCGGCGACGGCGGAAGGTTTGGAAGATCGGGTTTAGGCTGATACCATGTAAACAATGCTAGGGTTTTGTGAATTGTATTTCTTGATTTCTCATTGATCTCATGAATGAATATATAGTTACAAAATCGTAGGCTCCAAGGCACTAGAAGATATACATGACGGATATGGAAAGATTACATAATCACAAAGGATAGAAAAATATCCTACTAATAATATATCCTAATAATAAATGACGATACTGTCCAAAATTACAGAAGAATCTCAGGAACACCCCCAAGTTGCAACCTTGTCACCCTAGCTAGTTGGTACAACTACAACATTTTTTTGTACCTTTTTCAAATCGGGTGGCCTTATGAATTTAAATCCTAATTTTTCGAAAAAGGGAAAATTAAAATGAATTTAAAAGCGGAATTTAACATAAACTCGCTAACTCGGATGTTAGAACTCATGAAACGGATTTCCGACCTAAACTCGCTAACTCGCTAATCAACTCAGATGTTCGAACTCATGAAACGGATTTCCGACCTAAACTCGCTAACTCGGATGTCAGGGATGGAAACGCGATGCTGGAGTCGGACCAGAGGTTGTGGAGCGACTCAGTCACCGGCCCCATTGTCAAGAACTACGCCGGTAGCCTCAGGGGATTGCTGGGCTTGAGATTCGATTTCGACTTCCCCAAGGCCATGGTCAAGATGAGCAGCATTGGAGTCAAGAATGGCTCCGATGGCGAGATTCGTAGTGTTTGCTCAAGCTTTAATTGAGGGGATGAGATCGATCTTAATGTTATTTTGTTGCTATGGATAATGAATGAAAACAAGATATCGTTGAGCAAAGTTAAGTACGTTAAGAGATCGAAAATGGCAATCCGCAAAGCTATCTAGCTAGCAAGCCAATACATCGAATCGATATGATGGACACTCAATCGGAAAATAACACAAGCTAATTAAGCACAACCGATCGAAACTATATAGATACACGAGCAAGAAGTTAGTTAGTTGTGCAGAAATACAAAGTATAGATAGGATTGGAAAAGCAAAATCTTTATTAATTATAAGGTATGTAGAATAATTACAATAAGCTATAGTTGTGAACTACATTACATATATATATGTGTATGTTAAAAAAGATGGAAATTAACAAGCGAATTACATTCATTTCGTTTCCCTTTACCGCACGCACGACCACTAAAAATCAAAGTCTTGTTTCCGGGCTTTGAGGTCCCTATACCAAGTAGCAGGAAAGATGAGTTGTATGTTGTTGGCCTTGTTATCATACCAAAACAACCTCCCGTCGTGGCATACAAACAACACCGCTCTTCTGCCATCTCCGCATTCATGGAGGACAGCGGGCACCGCCAATTTCCAGTCGATGGACAGCGCGTGCTGGATTCTCTGGTTGATGTTTACCAACTTTTCCCAACAAGTAGTGTCGTTCTTCATCAGCCACAGATCAAACTTTTGAATAAACAACTTTTCCCTAGAAAAGGTGTCGTGCTCAGACTCAAACGTGGTATCGCAAGCAAAACAGAGTTGTCCGTTCAATTCGACTAGACGTGCAGCAAGGAATGTTTGTTGTGTCCAACCTTGTTCAGGATGATAGGCCGGAGCACCCAATAGTTGGCCGAAGCTACCAGTATTCAGATCATAGGTAACTATGATCACCTCCCTCGATATCGATCTCTTCTTAATGATGACCCAATGAAGGACGCCGTTGAAGCAGCAACCTTGAGAGGATGGCCAGTCGTACGACGACCCATCCTTATAGTCCTCCGGAAAGCCTTGGATGGGCTCCCAGCCCTTATTTCTCAAGCTGTGAATCCAGCCGCTGCCGACTTGTCCCTCCTTAGCGACGACTATGATCTTGTAATCATCGGCACCATGATCATAACCGAATCCATAACAGAGCCAGGAATCGGAGCTTTGTGGATGTATCGGGGGATCTTCCACTTGGAATGGAACTCCTCCGGAGAACAGGTTGTAGCAAACGAAGGGGCCCATGTGCGACTTGAAACACGCTATGCTGTCGGCTGATCCCGAATTCAGAAGTTGATGTGCTTTCCGATGATAGTGGTCGTAGGCAGCCGTATATTTCGATCCGATGGGGATCTCTTGCACCATAAAGGGAGGGTTAACATCGCCATTGATGATGAGCTCGTTGGGGTGCTGTACCACTATGCAGTAGAGTCTGTTCCAAGCGAAGAACAAAGCCCTACTTCTCTTCGGCTTGTAGCGGTTGAAAAACTTGGGATCGCAGATCAGATTTTTCAACTCCTTTGACAATCGCTTACATTTGAGAATGGATTTGAATGAGGACCGTAACAGGATCTCAATTACGATTTCTTCAGGGAGATAACGATCAACCCCACTCCTCCTTGTAACTTTTGCCGCAGTCATCGTCATTATATATATTAATTCTCAGATCGATCTGATCGATAGATCGATCGATGGAATGGAAATTCAACCCTAATTCTCTCAACTCCAACACTTGCAGGAAAGGGATCCCAGTGCAGATATTAATTACTTGGAACCCTAATTTCTTTTTTTTGGGTGCTATGGAACCCTAATTTCTATTTCTAACAAAACCACACAGCCGATTCTACCAGCTAATTAATTAGAGATATATATAACCTTCCTATCTATCTTTTTTTTTTTTTGGGTTAATCTCTATCTATCTATCTATCTATCTATACTCTAATTGCCTTTTTTAATTATTTATTTTCTTTAATTTTTTATCATCCCTTTCTCTCTTTAAACCAATCACATTTTTTCTTTTATTCTTAACATATTTTCTAATTATCTATATATCTATATCTATATCTATATATACTCTTAATTTAGAATACACCATATATACTTAATGTTTATGTGTCATCTTCTCCTATTTATCTTTTTTTTAGTAATCTCTATTTATCTATCTATAATATTAAATATTATTTCTATATATAAATAGTGTATGATTGTTGATATTATTTCCACAAATTTTGATTAGTGATTGATTTGATATACAATATATAATAAAACAATTTTTTTTCCACATGTCATCTTTTAGTAAAAAAAACCCTTCAAAAAATTTATTCAATTAGGTTTTGCCATCTATATCTATATCTTCTATATATATATATATAACATAAAAAATTGTGTTCACCTCCAATTTAATACCCATTCATTTAATGATTCATCTTTTATATTTTTTTTGTTTCTATTCCATGAATTATCAAAAATACATACGTAGCTCAATGGTTAGGAGAATTTTTTGGTATACATGAGGTCTTGAGTTCAAATCCTATTAGGTACATTCTAAACACATTTTGCAAATTTTTTATTATGTGTAATTTGTTAAAATTAAATATAATAATAAATTTTCATGTTATGTGTAATTTATTTAAATAAAACCACACATTGTAATATTTTTTTTTTAAAAAAAAAGGGTATATATATACATGAATTTATCTATTATGGTATTTATTTATCTATTATGGTATTTATTTATCTATATAGTATGTCACACATATGTCAACCTAAGGATTTTATTGTGTTGAACCGATTGAACCGGTCCAAACAAAATTTTAAAAAATAGAAAACCGGTTTGGTGAACCAACCCTCCTTCTTCCTCCTCCTTCCCGTCGGTAACTCCTAGACTCCTTCAATGGTGGTTTTTAATTCTCCGTCGTTTTGACTTTAAAACGCCCCCATTAAGTGCTCCTCTTCACCCATATCACAAAAACGTGTCCAATTTTCGGATTGAACAATGTATTAAGCTCCAAATTCGTCCAAGTTCACTTTGCCCCAAAACCAAAGGTTGGGTCATTTGGATTGATTTATTCACTGTTTCTTGCAATTGAATATATAAAACTGATCACCGGAAGGAGATGAAGAGATTGGTATATTTAATTTGATCTTTCGTGCACGTTTTAAAGATCGAGTATAAAAGGGCTTTCAACCTTCGGGAGCATGATCCACCATGGAAAGCCAATCTCCGAGCTCTGAATGTAGTTCATCGTCTTCTAAAACCTTTAATCTACAATTCCATTAAAAAAGTTTTGAGAAAAGCATACAAAATAAAAATCCCCAATTTCGATCAAACCTTCACCGGAGCCGCTCACCCACCAGTTTTTAGTTGTTGCCGCCGCCGCCGCTAAAACCTCTGGGGAGGAGCATCACACCACCAGGAAGTTGTATCCGCCGCCTTAGTCCGTCTTCGTGATCTTTCGTCGACGCTAGACTTCGCTTGAGTTGCAATTGAGCCTTGCCGGAAAAGGCTGCTGGAACTAGGGGTGGAAATGGGGCGGGTTATGGGTGGATGAAGCCACTCCATCACCCGCCCCGTGGGTATAAACTTTCACCCGCTCCATCCATCACCCGCAAACCTTTTCACCCGCATCCGACCCGTGCGGCGGCGCGGGTGAAGCGGGTACTCAATGGGTGAAACAAAAGAAAAATTCAAATCAACACAAGTAGTCCAATTCTAACTCAAAATTACAAAGGGGGTGGGGTTATGTATTTTTATTTTTATTTTTGAACGGCAAAGTACTGAAATTACGAGCTAATTGAAATTTGAAAGTGGAAGGGTATATATCCCTATACTAATCATATTCTAATCCAGTATATCCCTTGCTATAATGTGGAAAAGCAAGCCGAGACCATATCCATTTTAAATGAAATTTGGTGGGTAAAGCACTAATTAAAGATTAGAGTTTGTTGAAGTTAAACGTAAAAAGGGTAAAATAGTAAAATCACATACATGATGTATATAAATTTTAGGATTTTATGCGGGTTTGCGGTGCGGGTGTGCGGGGCGGGTTAATGGGTGGGTTAATGGGGCGGGTTATGGGTGGAAAATCTTCACCCATAGCTGGAACGTTCTATCGGGCTAGAGGTTGGAGAAGGTTAATTACGTAAAACCTCCCCAACCTTTTAATTTGTTTTAATTATGCCCTATTTCAATTTTATAAATTTCAAAAAAAAAAAAATGTTTTATTTTTCATAGCCACTTATATTTTGCCAAAGTTTCTTCCTCTATTTTGTTTTGGCTAAAGTCCAACATTACGCTATGTGCAAAATATACTCCGTAATTTCTCTATATTTGTGTTTTTACTCGATTGGTACTTTTATTTGCGAGTTAACGATTCATATCACTATGTATTTGCTTTTAGCTATCTATAGAATTTTATCAAATATTATATTTAAGTAAGTCGCTATTTTAAACAACGACTTACTTATTATATTAATTTTTTTTAAATCCTGGGGTAAAGTATTTTGGCTAGCTAATGTCCAAATTTTTTCCCAAATTTTGGCTATTTCTAAAAAAAAATTCAAATTATGGTGACTCAACTGATAATAAGGGTCTGGACCAGATGCTGATTACAGATTCAAATCGCAGCGTTTACGATAAGATAATTAAGTACGTAGTTAGTAGCTTTAATTATTAATTCGCCAACGATATATATCATATCTTCGATCATTAACCATACCAACAAACCAACATTACAGATTCAACTCTTTTGCCGCTAAGATCGATCTTCCCTCAATTAAAGCTTGAGCAAACGCTGCGAATCTCGCCATCGGAGCCATTCTTGACTCCAATGCTGCTCATCTTGACCATGGCCTTGGGGAAGTCGAAATCGAATCTCAAGCCCAGCAATCCCCTGAGGCTACCGGCGTAGTTCTTGACAATGGGGCCGGTGACTGAGTCGCTCCACAGCCTCTGGTCCGACTCCAGCACCGCATTTCCATCCCTAACGTTCTTGAAGAAGCTGACGTCAAACTTGGCCGGGGTGTCCTTGTCTAAGGCCACCCGGTTTAAGCCATCCCCCGCCTTGGGGCACTGACTCTGAACCTGCGTCAAGAACGATGGGCTCATTGTTGGGTCTGAGTTGCCTGTCGTTGTGAAGTTGTAGAGGCGGTACTGGAAGAATCTACAGTCTGTTTGTCCTATCGTATGTGCTCCTGTACACACGATTTTTTGATTAGCGAGTTGGAAATTCGATTCTAATTTATTTTAAAAGGTACGAAAAAATGTTATAAATGTACCAACTAGGGTGACAAGGTCATGGTCATTGAGGCCCTTCGAAGCGAACTTTTGTCTATGAGTAGCAATCGATTCGAGAGGTGAAGGCAAACTCGAGGTGTCGGATGCCTTAGAAACCTTGCCATCTAGCCTTCCAAGGGGCACATTCCAGTTTGGTCCATCACTCTAGATCAATTTAAAGAGCACAACTTTTTTTAGTGTTGAAAAAATTGATGGGTTATAACTTTTAAGGATAAATGAAATTAAGGGCTTACCAAATCAACAGCATCTCTAGCAGCCAAGGCGAGTATATCAGCACAAGAGACTACTCCGGGGCAAAGGGACTCCACCTGTGCCTTCGCATCATCGATCACGTCGAAACCTCTCAAGTCGAGATTAGGAAATGCTGTTCTCTCAGACGAGGGACCTTTGATCAACACTGATGCATCACAACCCTTGATATCGCAAGCACGTACAAACAACCGATCAAGGTTAGCACACAAGCAATTACCGTTGGATGGACTAGTCCATCTACTTATATGCTAGCTTAGAACCTGAAGTGACATACCTGAACAAAGCAGTCATGGAAGTGGAGCCTAAGAAGGGCGGGAGCAACGGTTGGGTCGGTGTTGAAGTGGGTCTGGACCGTGGCTCTTACAACCTTCTCTGCATTAGGGCAAGTTGATGAGTAATACCCAGTTTGCAACTGAGCTTGTGCTAATCCTACAATGGAAACCACTAGCAAGGATAGACAAATGAACTTCATTCTTTAATTAGTTAGAGCTAAATGCGTGGTGTATATATAACTTGTCTAAGTTTGAGCAAAATGTATTGATTTTCATTGATAGGTCTCCACTACTAAGGGTATTTATAGTGCTTGATGTATGCATTGCATATGTATGTGGTCAGTGTTGAGTGTGCTATTATTTACACTTGTAAAATTTGTTTAAAACGTGTGGGGTTAGTTGCATTGGTGGGGTTTTGCCTTTACACTTTTTGTACAAAATAAATTTGATACTAAAGATAAGAAGAGTGGGCACATAGATGATAGATGTCACAAATTCCGCTTATATCTCGATCTCTGTGAGATTTGACAAAAAAAAAAATGTCAATCCGATCCTGTAAAAAAAAATACATGGGTCGGGACACATAAGACGAATTTCTCCTCCTATCTATATTATATATAACTTTTTTTTAATGGGTGATAAAGTTGGTCTCGTTTGATCCTGTTCTATTCCACACAGTATATGAGTATATGACTCGATAGGATTTAAAAAAAAACCATCTCATCAAAATTTCACAAGACGAAATATGAATAACCTAATCCCGTTCCATTCCGTCCCATATCGATCCTAATGTCTAACCATAATTAATACAACTATTTCAAATGTCACACATGTCAATTTCACTATATAACACTACATAAATGAAATGGGTGCACTTTATATTTTAAACGCGGTGGACAAGATGATATGCTTATCCCTCTTAGCTTTAGCATTTTATTTTTCGGTGTGTAGCTTTTGCATTTTTTAGTGTGTGTGATTTATTCTTTAGATTACTGGTTTTTTTTGTCAATGAAAGTTGGATTGGTGTTCACATTATCTTTATTAATTTTGCTTAGAAAAATGCCATGGCTATAGTATAGTTTAATTATTAGTTTGCCCATTATGCATGGATCGGTCGCACTAATTGCAGACGTGCTTCACTTAATTATTACTATAACTTATTGTCCAAGATAAATCATGGCCCTCCCTCCATTTATGTGTTATGGGCAAGGTAACAAAAATAATAAAGACACTATCAAAATCACCAAATCCATCACAAGATTTATACATATCCAAACTACATGTAGTCTACTATTAAGATAAGGAGAAGATGTCATATATTACATACGACTTATCATTTATTATATCTATTATATATATATATATATATATATATATATATATATATATATATATATATATATATATATATATATATATATTTTCTAAAATTGGTTACCTATGTAGGTTTTCTTAATTAGTTTTTGGATGACAACTTCATTCCATAAGTTTTTTTTGGTCTATGTTTTCATCAGGCCTTTCATACCCTTGAACCAGCTTTGGACTCATTGAGCCGGCCCATGTAAAATAGACGGCCCAGGCCCATTAATCCCTTTCTCCTACCATTCAAACACCGTCTCTCAACAGAGCAAACTACCAGTCAACCAGTCATGGAGGGAAAGAGGTGGGGAAGTCATGGAACCCAAGAACAACCCCTTTTCTATTTCCGATTTCCCAATACACATTTTTCAACCACATTGAATCGTTCGTCCAACTCAGTACCGACTCCAACTCGCCCCTCACTCACCTGACTCCCGCAAAGGACACAGAACCCATGCTCAAGGGGAAGCTCAAGATCCCGGAGAAAGCCCGGAAGGTCTTCCCCGACCGCCTCGGAAACCTCGTCAAGGGCTTCGAAGACTCCCGGGACCCCGCCGGACGCGAAAGGGACGGGCTTGAGACGGCGTCGTTTGATCTGGGCGAGGAGCTCGAAACGTTTCACCCAAATGGGTTTATCTCCGATAGAGAGGACGGCGGTGGTGAGATGAAGGTGGAGGTGGAGGAGTTGGAGGTCAAATCCCGACCCAAGCCTGATAAGGACGCGCCCGGGCTGACCCCCGATTCCAAGCATGTCATTGAAGTCGATGAGAAAAGATCGGATCTTGAGTATGAGGTTTGGATTCTACTTCAATTGCTGCTGAATTCGGTGCTTGAATTTAGGGTTCTAAGCTTTCAATTGGGGTTTCATAAAAGGGGGTTTTTCAATTAGGGTTGCTTTGAATGACTTTTCATTGCTGCTGTTTGTGGGGTTTTCCACTTTTCCTGTTTGGATAGCTGTCCCAAGAGGAGATTAATTTGGAGAAGCTGCAAAGGATTGCTGACACAGGAATACCTGATGGAGGAACATTGCGAGCGACGAGTTGGAAGGTATGAAATGTGAAGTCTGAATTCATGATGATCATACAAATGTAAATTTTCATAGTTGAATCACAGTTAGAGCTTCTATCCTTAGTTTTTTTCAGCTTCAATGTTGTTCATGGATTCGCCACAGTCATGAATCGACATGGCATTCTTAAATTCAATTGTGCATTGTAAAATTGAGCAATGCCACAACATTTTTGTGTCCTTCGGATCTTATATTAGTCGAATTTGGTACTGAGTTGACTTTAGCAAGCTTACATTAATCTAATTCATGCTTGGTTTAGGATAAGTGATAGGACTGATAGCATAAGTAGGTTGAATATATACACAGAAGGACATTTTTGCGTCCTTCGTAATGATGATGATCAACAGGCATTGATGGACCTTATCGGCTAATGTGATCTTGCAGCTTCTGTTGGGGTATTTGCCTCCTTCGCGTAGCTTATGGAAGAAAGTGTTGACAGAAAATCGTCGAAAATATGCTGAGCTGAAGGAGGAGCTTCTGTCAACTCCTGTATGATTCCCCTTTCATCCAATTTTCTCCAAATTATCACTATCAGCATAGGTTCATATATTGTTTAGTTCTGTATTATTCTCGTTAACTTTTGGGTTTGTCTAGACAGACGCAGTGTTCAGGGAGAGAAGAAGCGTCTAGTTCAATGGAGAAAAATGATGTTGATTCTGCTGGACCACTTCTGAGGCATGATGTCTCAGATGAAGATCACCCGCTTAGTCTTGGTGAGGCTAGTGAGTGGCACAAGTTCTTCGAAGTAACTATCTTCCCCCTTGTGTTTTTTTTAGGTTATTAAATGACCCTGGCTAGGCTGGTTTTGTTCTCAAGGCACTTTCATTTGTAGTACTCTGAGATCGCGCAGCAGATTGATCGTGACCTTCAACGAACACACCCAGAGATGAAGTTTTTCTCTGTGGAAACATCCTCGGGCAAGAAGATCAGGGTAATGGTGCCTTGTCTGTCTTAGTATCTTCGCAGACAGATTACCGTAATTCCTCTAAATCATTTGGCTGTTTAATGCCTGGTTGGTTTGCGCATTTTGTTCATCAGGAAGCAATGAGAAACATTCTTTTGTTGTTTGCAAAGCTCAATCCCACGACTCGTTATGTGCAAGGCATGAATGAAGTCTTAGCACCAATAATCTATATCTTTAGTACTGACACCATTGAACAAAACGCCGTAAGTATCAACTCTTTTTTAGTGGAATATATTGATTTAGGAATTTAGAGACTGCAACTGTTTCATACATAAAACAGATGAAGCAATCATTCCTTGTTTTTTTTTTTGCAATCCTTGAAGGTAAATGCAGAAGCTGATAGTTTTGCCTGTTTTGTGCGGCTGCTAAGTGACACGGTGGATCACTTCTGCCAACAGTTGGACAACAACAGCTCAGTAGGAATCCTTTCCACTCTTGCAAGGCTTAAAGACATATTGAGGACTAACGACGAGGACCTATGGAGGCATCTTGAGTTCACTAGCAGGGTGAGTGAGTCATTACTGGAGATCAATAGCACGCCTGAATACGCTTACCATTAAACTTTCGTCTTTCCTCCATTATCTGCAGGTAAATCCACAGTTTTACGCCTTCAGATGGATAACGCTGCTACTGACACAGGAGTTTGAGTTCGGCACCATCTTGAGGATATGGGATTCGCTCTTAAGCCACCCTTTCGGAGTCCAGGTTCTTCACTATCTCACGCACTAAGACACTGTTTTGAGTGTTTTTCGAATCCCAACTTATGTTTTACGACTTACAAGATCATGGTTCAAATGATTCTGGAACAGGACATGCTACTCAGGGTGTGTTGCGCAATGCTACTGTGCGTGAAGAGCCGGTTACTGTCTGGAGATTTCGCAGCTAACCTGAACCTCCTGCAGCACTATCCGGATGTGAACGTCGAGCACCTACTTGAGGTAGCCAGAGAGATCAACACGGAGACTTCGTCGTTTCGTGTGTCTCTATAGAGCCATTGCTTTCACACCATCCTCCTTGTACACAGCCTTCGCCTCGCCCGTTGTCTCTGATGATATGTAGATTGTAAAGCTGAATCAAAATGAAAAACTTTATCAACTGAATTTTTGTCATGTCTTACAAAAACTGGCATGGTTTGATACTATCTCAAAGCTCTTAATTGTTTTTTGAATGAAACTGGGCTAAAAGATAAATGTAGTTAGGTTTAATCGTATCAGTCGTTATATCATATATAGATGAATGTGGTTAGATTAGAATTAGAATTTCTGAAATCTTTTTATCTATATGTCTCTGATAAATTGGATCTATGTAATCCAAGTCCATGGCAAACCTTTAATTTGCAACAAAACAACTCTTTGCACTGATTGACGATCCAGAAAGAGGTGGAGTACTGGAGTATGTGAACTCTTAACTTCGCACTATGACGATTTGACAAATTTGTTGATATTTATGTATTTTTGTTGTTGTTATACTTATTTTGTAAAAAAAATGGGGATTTTATTGGTAGAATATAACTATGTCTTTTCCTTTAGAGACAGAAATATGATATACCCCTTAAAGAGAAATATTTGTGAAATCTTTAGCAAACTAGACAACAAACAGAAAAAGAAGTTCGTCACGATCTGGTGGTGGATCTGGACAAGTAGAAATCTGAAGAAAAAAAAAGTATGAGATCAATACAATAACAATACATAACATGGAATATCTCACAAAACAAACACTAAAGAACTTGGAGACCACAAAAATACCAAAAGACAAAAGTAGACAACAACAAACCAAAGCATCAACTCGAAGGAAATGGAGAAACTTAATATGACAGAAACCACCACATGACACATTCAAAATCAATTTTGACGGAACCAGAAGTTCTGTTGGTTCCTCCGTTGCAGGTTTCATTATTCGTGATCATCTTGGTGAGGGAATTGAATTGATTGTGGCGGATCCCCTTGTGGGCAGAGCTCTGCACTGGTCGCGGAAGCAAGGGCTCTACGCCTTGGAGTATCAAGAGTGAGGGAGGTTGGACTCGACCATATCTTGATGGAAGGTGACAATCTAATGATTGTCAACACGGTCAAGGACTACTAGAGTTATCCTTGGGAGATCGAGATCATCGTCTCGGATATTCTGTTCTCACTTCAGCAGTTCCACTCGGTCTCCATCACACACAATTTTTGAGATATTAGCAGTATGGCGGATAAGATTGCAATTCGCTAATTATGTATTCTCATCTGAAAGGATGCACTTAAGTGGTGGTTTAGTAGGGTCTTACTTACCCCACCCAAATCTTCGACTTATGAAAAAAAATACATAGATATGCTATTGAATTTGGTAATTTCATAGATTTTTTTATTGGCTAGCTAGATGAAAAAAGATTATGCTCTCATCTAAAATTTAAATTTGTAAAAAACTATATGAAACAATAACTTTTTATAAATATTTTTAATAATTTAATATTTATTAATAATTAATATTAAATTGTACAAAAAAATTAAAAAGTTGATTTTTTTTTTTTTAGTTTTAGCTCTTATGTGTACAAAAGTCTAATGTTAATATAGTATTAATGTAGTGCATTGAGGGATGGTATAGGAAAAATAGGCTAGTATATTTAAAATACAGGGAATAATTAGTATATATAATTTAATTATGGGTATGGGTTGTTTCGCGCAATTTAATCTAAAATTTAAAGGATCTTTAACAAGTTTTATAACATGCAGAATTTAACAAAATTTTATAATTACCTCGTGAAATTCTTTTTTTTTTTTTGGTGGTGAAACCTCGTGAAATTCATGAAAGACTTTTCGTATGAAACATAAATACATGAATCGTGTTTGATTAAATAATAAAATTTAGCTGTTTAATACAATTTGTAGTGTTTGAAACATATACATCAATGTTCACTTTCAATTAAAAAAATCCATCTTTTTTTTTTTTTTTTTGGTGTGAAAAAAAAGAAGAGGAAATGGTAGTGTTTAGATCAAAAAATGGGCCTAATTGCACAAATAGACCACAGGCTAAAAAATTGGTCCAAAATAACCTCTCTACCCCCAAGCAAATATAACAACCGGTTTTTTGGAACTATTCATTACCGATTGTAGGAGGTGACCTGGGAAGAGAAAAGTGGACAGAAGAAGAAGAAGGCGCGGATGTCGGCGGCGACGGGGCGGCGGAAGCTCTGAACGGCGGCGAAGGCTTCGGTCCTGGCGGCGGCGGAGGACAACAACACTTAGAACGACGAATCAATCTCGTTCCAGATCGACTCCCGACTAACGACAGGGAGGTGCGAAAAGCGGATAGAGGAAGAAGAAGGTGCGGATGCCGGCGGCGACGGGGGCGGCGGAAGCTCTGGACGGCGGCGAAGGCGGTGGGTGTGGGGGATGGGGATGTGGTGCTCGCCCGTTCTCTCTGCGCTCTCAGC
This sequence comes from Persicaria tinctoria, assembly GCA_037127255.1. Lineage (NCBI taxonomy): Eukaryota > Viridiplantae > Streptophyta > Magnoliopsida > Caryophyllales > Polygonaceae > Persicaria > Persicaria tinctoria. The sequence continues at coordinate 3,535,282 of JBANSL010000016.1, read as the reverse complement.
TCTCTCTCTGCGCTCTCAGGTACTCTCTCTTCTCCCCTTCCTCTCTTTCTTTGCCTCATCTATGGCTGGTTGGAATCTAGAGGAAATCACAATCCGTCGCTGCCTCCTTCCGATTCAATTTCTATTCGATTTGCTGTTCGATTTCTGATTTCGTTTGATTCAAGTTCGATTTGTTGTTCGATTTCTGGTGCTTGATGTTTCTGATTTCTAGTGATTGCGATTTGTTGAATCTGTTCGGGTGTTGAATCTGTTCAAGTGCTGTTCGATTTGCTGTTCGAGTGTTGAATCTGTTCGAGTGCTGTTCGATTTTTGGTGTTTGTTGTTCGATTTAGGGCTGCTGTCGTAGGGCAGCTGTTCGATTTCTATTGCTGTTCGAATTTGTGATTGCTAGGGAGGTTATTGTTGCTTCATTCGAATATGATTTTTTGCTGTCTGATTTTTTTATTGCTATCGAATTTGATTTTAGGGCTTCCAAACCAATCTGATTTTTGATTGCTATCGAGTCTGTTGCTGTCAGATTTTTTGATTGCTAGCGAATCTGAATTTTCGAGTGACCTTTCTTACTAGTTTTTTCATGTGTAGATGAATTTCTAGGAGCTCCTAAATAGTAGATTGAATGTTTGCTGTTGTTGGCACTGCTGGTCAGCGATGCACAACTTGCTGTCGACTGGTATGTTGATTCTTGATGAAAAAGAACGTTGTTCTTCTTGTGAGCCTTTTCCTTGAATATGAGTTGAATATCACACTTCTGACATAATATTTGTCCTTGTCTTGCGATGAAGCTCCTCCATGAGAGCATATACCAGAAAGTGCTTGATCAACTACTTACTACTTACAAGCAAGTGAAAATAGGAGATCCGTTGGAGAATGGCACCTTGCTTGGCCCATTACATACCAAATCTTCAGTGGAGAACTTCGTAAAGGGTATTGAGCGAATCAAGTCTAGGTATGACCTCTCCATCTAATTTTAGCTTCGACTCTAGATTTTGACTTCAAATAAGGGTTGTGCTCTCCCATCATATAACTTATATTTCATAATGTAGCTTGTGAGTGGTGTGCTTACTAATTTTCCTGCAATAATTTATATTGAATGAAGCAAGTTATCCGTCTTTTGACTTGTTTTCTACTTTTCATAATTCAAATGACATGTGAAAGCATGTTTTATACTTTTCATAATTCAAGTTATCCGTCTTTTGACTTGTTTTCTACCTTACTTGGTAAATTAGCTTTCTGGTTGGATACTCATGCATTTGATTTTGATGGTTGGGGTAGAGAACCACTTTTTATTCTGTTGGGTTTCTTGAGATATCATTATAAGAGTGTTCGGTGAACATCTTTTTACTGAGTTCGAAGTAAAATAGCCTATTAGCTCAATTGGTAGAGCGTTGTGTTTGCACACAAAGATGTGAGTTCGACTCTCACATAGGCTAATACGGAGTATGCGTTCATATCTCTATGGATTTATACGATTGAACATGGTAGGAAATATATACACTAATGGCATGACAAATTTATGAATCTGGTACGACAAATTTATGAATTATGAATATCTCTGAACATATAAAATTATGACCTTGGTAGGAAATATATAGACTAGTGGTATGACAAATTTGTAAACCTGGAAGGATAAATATACGATATTGGTATGATAAAAATGTAATCACCAAAATTCCTACGTGTATAACTTGACACTAATGGTAGGATAGATGTACACGAATGGTAAGATATATTTGTACTATTGGCAAAGAAGTAGAATTAATATTGACTAATCCACAAATCCCAGACTAGTAATCATTGAGGCGTGAATTGACCATAATCTCAATCTCAATTACCAATCCATAAATCCCAATCTCAATCCAATTTCTATCAATCAAAATTCATGAATCCAATCTAATTCAATGCTAGAACGACTTAATTAGAGTCTCTACCCTTGGATATAATATTACTTAGGTTTCCTTCATCTTCTGTTGTACACTGGAAACCCTCTACCCTTGGTTGTTTTTCTGAAAAACGTGGAACATAATTTTCTACGGTTTCTAGCTTGATTTTCATTGAAAGCTATTTAAATTGGTATGATAGATGCACAAAAATGGTAGGATAGATGAAAACTAATGGTAGGAGAAAACAACGATATCGGTAGGATCAGAATGGTAGGATTGATGGAAACTAATGGTAGAAAAAAACAACGATATTGGTAGGATCATAATGGAAACCCAGTAATTCCTGTATAACTTGACACTAGTGGTAGGATAGATGCACACTGATGGTACGATATATTTATACTATTGAAAAATTGTAAATGCATAATTGACTTTACCACAACACAATATATCGGAGACTTATGAACACACACTCCGTATTAGCCTATGTGAGATTCGAACTCACATCTTTGTGTGCAAACACAACGCTCTACCAATTGAGCTAATAGGCTATTTATCATCGTAATAGTAAAGACCAAGTATTTGATGAGTTACGAGGTAGTCGACAATGAGCATAGACTTGTAGGCTTCTAGTCATCGTCGTCCTTGACCCGAATCGGAGTGGCCCGCCCCATCGAAGGAGGGAGGTAGGTGAGCTCAATGTCGTACAATATCATGTCCACGTCGAATTTGGAAATAATTTTCTCCTTCAATTGGGCGTAACCAATATTCTGTGCCACCACCATAGCTGCAGTACGTGCCTCTCCCTTGAACACCAAGCTCCCACTCCCGGGAGCCCACCAACCGCCGCACACGACATTTATACATACCCTATCACCTGGGGTACGCCACGGGAATAGAGGATCAGCCTAGGGGGTAGTTCTGATATAGGAAAGAGGAACAACTACAAAGGAAAGGTACAAGATGACTTACCCATCGTTGCCACTGCCACTCACAAGCTTGTTGCACTTTTCCTGGAATGGAAAGACAGTTGAACACTGTTGGTAAGCCAGAACTGTACTATTGGTAGGATGACAACTGTATCGTTTCCTCGGATCCACATGTGCCTTTTCCCCCGTCCTTTCCGCCTCTCTCCTGTTCTGCCTCACTTTTTGCAGGGCATGTTGGGGTGTTTGAGATCCTCCCTTCAAGCTTATATATGTGCTTGGGGAACACCCATCAATGCAATGATTGCATTTTCCCCTCATAAATGCCCCCCTCTTCCCTTCCCCCCAATGAAGAACCCCGTTTTGGCGCCAAAATTACACTGACAACCCGCCAAAACAGCTACGGTCAATCCGTTCCAAATTTCTCCAAATTTTCAGGTATGGTAAGACATTTTAAGCCTATTGGTAGGATAACTATATGCTATTGGTTAAATAACTATACCATATTGGTCAGACAGATGCTCTCCCTCTTCCCCCAATGAAGAACCATGTTTTGGCGCCAAAATTACACGGACATCCCGCCAAAAACGCTATGGACATTCCCCTCCATATTATCTCCAAAATTTCAATGTATGGTAGGATAAGTTTGTCCTATCGGTAAGACACCTGTCGGCTATTGGTAAGATATTTGTCCTCTATTGGTAAGCCAACCGTTTCCAGTTCCCAAAAATGAAGGTGATGCTTTGCCCTCAACTTTCCACTCGTCTCCTATGTTGGCTCCCTTTTTTGCATAGCATTTAATAAGAAATGACACCCATCAATCAAGATTTTCTAAGGGTTGATTGACACCCTTAATTCAATCATTGAAATTTCCCCTCATAAATGCCCCCCATTTTCCTACTTTATTTTAGCCACACACCATGTCCAGCACCTCCCCCTCCTGATTTCTTTTTTTTAAATGATGGAGCTACAGTGCTCAACTCCCCTTCACCTGCTACCTCCACTGCCGGTGGTATTTTTGCATTTACAAAAATACACCACTTTCTACCCCTAGCCAATTTTTTAGGTACATATCTAGTTTAGCAATTTTTTGGTCTAGTTTAACAAATCGACCCAAAAAAAAAAATTCATCTTTGATTATACGCAGTTGATGACCCAATCTCACAACTTGGCTAATTGACTTAGTCAAACGTACTAATTTCCGGAGTACCATGCCTTGCTAAACTTGACCACCTACCCCACACGCTACTTGAATTTCACTTTATATATCACTTGTAGTCTTCAACTAAACTATAATCTAAAATACCATCTGATAAATAAAAAAAATCTAAAATACCAAATCCTTTGGAATATTCACCATGATGCAGTGGAATATGATACGTAGTCTAATAGTTTAAAAGATATCCATCAATCCATTAACAACATAAACCAATTTATATTTAGACAGGAACCACCTTCGTCACATTATGCTGTCAAGCAGATCATTTCCGCGCACATTGAAAACTGGAAGAAGGCTTTCGTTTACGTGCAAGATTTATACCAGTTGAAGGGACTAAACAGAAAAATAAGGACGAATTACGAGAAAAGACTAAGTAGATGGAGAAAAAAAACCTCAAGATACATTTAAATTCAATTTTGATTGATCCACGGTGGCAAATAGTAATAGCTCGATGGGATCCATTATACGTGACTGAAAGGGTCATCCCATTCACATTGACCCTTGGACAAGGTGTTATCCAAGCATTGTAATTGGATATAAATATTTTAAAATTTGAAGGAGACTATTATATAACCATAAGCCATCTAAAAATCAAAACCAAATGTGAAATGTAATTGGTAAATTGAAATGGTTATGTCATTAAAACTCTTCTGGCGAGAGGGAGATTTGTTTCCTTTGCTCACGTACCCGAAAATGACAATAGAGTGACTGATGAATTTGCACACCTTAACTCCTGAGTTTCAACGTTTGTAATGATATACTATACTCCTAAGATCCATAAAGATGCTCTTTTTAAAATAAAAAAAAAGACTCCTATTGTAATTTTCAATTTTTTGTGGCCTTCAACTTTTGTATTTTCTACAAAACAACCCACCCACATAGTCAAGCAAGGTTTTCCACGCGGGTTTTTTAAATTAATCGGTAACCATTTATATATGCTATAGCATGATCAATTTATAATTTTTTTTTTTTACTTAAATAAACTAATTCATCAATTTTATAGATTTTTCACTGAAATAACAGTAGCTCAACGGATTTTTTTTTTGGTGAACTGCAAATGGTATCTCTTTTCTCAAAAAAAAAAATGGTATCTATGAAATTCGAAAATAAAAATAAAAATAAAATACTCCGTCAAGGAAAAAAAAAGGAAAAAAAAAATGAACGGAAAGCACTTGCGTAGACTGGAAATTGCAGTAATAGCTGAACAGGCATGAAGCTTCAATTCAGTTGCCAAATTTCAGTTTTTGTTTTTCTCCATTTTGGCATTTCCTCCTCACTTTTGTCTTCTCTTCACCTAGCAACCGATCGATCACCGCCGCTGTTCCATCTCATATTTCTCGACCATGTCGTCCATACAGGGAGTTGTCCTCGCCGTCGCCATGGCCGCCGTATCCGGCGCCGCTGCCATCATCCTGACGCTCAAGCTCCACAAATCCCCGCCGCCGAGTCCCGAATTGCAAACCGACAGCGCGCCGCTGCGTCCTCCTCGCCCCTGCATCGCCACCGGTAAGTTTTCTTAATTCGATTGCATCAGCGTGTGGTCCCGATTTCCGAATAATTCAAGTTAGCTTGACATCGATTGCTGTGTCCGCCGGTAAACTATCGCTTTCATTCCCTCTTTCCGGATTTAATTTCGATTCTGCAATTTTGTGACCTGATCAGGCGATAGGAAGGGGGAGAGGAAGAAGAAGAAGGTAAGCTTCGCCAAGGACGTGGTGGAGCCGTCGGGGAACAATGAGGAGTTCAGGAGGAGGAATCGGACTGAAATCGCCGCCGCTTCCACCGCCAGGAAGGCGGTGAAGAGCGGAATGCCGGCGAATCGGGTGGCTCTGTACAACGGGATTCTCAGGGATCGGGTGGTTCATCGAATGGGATACTCTTATTAATCGAATGATCTTGAATCTTGATTAGCCATTAAAGACCAGACCTTTTTTGTTCCTGGTTCTAGATCAATGAATCCGTTAAGATGGCAGGGGGAAAGGCGCGTGTTATGTTGTGGAACGACGCCGTATTGAAGGGTTGTGATCATTAGATGACTAAGTACAGTGGAATATAAGCTGACTAGATGAATTACCTCCTTTAATTGTGAGTTAATTGTAATTTCTTTTATAAGAAAAGGTTAATATTTTAATTAGTTTGCTCCAAAATAAATAAATAAAATTAGTGATTAGTTGATTCTTTGTTTCATACCGTCTATTTTTGTATGATTACTGGTATATGCATTTGCCAAAACAAGAAAATTGCAGGAAAAACTGAAAAAGGTGAAATTGGGCATCATTAGTCTTCCTACTGAAAGAACAAAATATTGCATTGTTCTTGCTCATTGATGATGATCTTCAAGTACTTACACAAGTTGAGTGTTAGATTTTTTCTGTTACTTATTTTCCATGAAAATGACTACTTTTTTAGAAAATTGTTTTTGTACTGGGAAATAGAAAAGTACAAAGAAGAATGTAAGTTAAATTATGGAATAAGCAAAGTATAAAAATTATATATCGTGTTATTAAGGGAAGCCGCAAAAGTAGAACAACAATATCTTAGGAATCAAGATATAGGGAATCAAGATGTACGCATCCCTTACTTTAAATTGGTCGATAGGGTATTTCTATGAATAGGGGATGTACGAGAGCAAAAGTAGAACAAGAAGTAAAACAGAGAAGATACAATTAAAGAAGAATACAAAAATAGACACAAAAAAAAGACCAAACAAAACTAAAACAGTAGCAAGTAGCGCAAAACTAAAGATTGATAGCTAAATACATTTCCTCCAAATGGGCTTGGTCCATAGTTATATCTGTCGTGAAGGCTAAAACAAAAAGATCCCGATGGATAATTTTCATCAAACTCTTCTTAAGTCTACCTCCACTCCGTCGGAATTCCCCTAGGCCAAAGTATCACACCTATCCAGGAGGCTAGTCTCCTGCAACTTATTCCCAATGCTAGTAACTCCAACCTTGTTCTGAACGTGAACATGTATCATCTTAACCATTAGTCAAAAATGAAATCAAGCATACAACAAAATCATATATGTAAGTCATAAACCATGAAATTCTTATTGTTGTTCAAAACTTGAAATGTTTTAATCCTTGGAATCATGATGTATATGCATTTTGTTGATTGATCTTAGACTGGAACTAGAAGTCTAGAAGCCCAATGGGCCACGCCCAATCTTAAATCTTACTTCCACACAGTAAACGCGTCGTTTTGTCTGTTTGGATTGCCGTTCCGCGCGGATTTGTCCGCCTCCCATTCGACTATTCGACCATCTTCGTCATCTCACCGACTCACCGTTCTGCCCTAACGTGCTCCCGTCGCCGAAAACCTCCGCAATCGCCGCCACTGTGCCGCCGCCGTCTCCCTCCCCTTCCTCTCCGATCTACTTTATTTCTACGGTTATCCTCTAGCTCTTACTATTCCTGATTTTGTTAGTTCTCTCCTTCATCTGCCATTTAGGTTTTGCAATTTAGCACTTTAGCATTAGATTCGATCTTTCTGAATTTTACGACTAATTAATTTGTGAATGGTTATTCAATATGTGTTCTAAGGAATTCATCTTACTTTCCGATCCTACAAATTTCTATGCTGGAGATCAGAACCTTGTTTCTGCTTAAATGTCTGGAACCTTCCCTAGGTTTCTTCACTTGTTGATATGTGATCTCGTAACTCTCATTTTGTGAAGTTTATTACTGATTCTAATTTGCTTTTGAGCTATGTTTGTAGAGTTGCTTTCTGATTATCATTAGAGGCATAGCTGAAAATCCGCCTTGTAGGTCTAATGCAATTGCACATTTATCTGTCGTTGATAAGTAGTTTCTCCATCTTTTGCTTGAGCGTATTCCCTCCCTTATGGATTGATATCCAATGTCCAGTTTATGCTTGTATGCTTAGAAAATTGATATTTGTGGCTAAGAATTTACAATTTCAGAATGATTTGTTGACAAGTCCTTGTGAATGAACTGTATCTGCAACCAGGAGTCATGAAGGTCTGTTCGTCTGTGAAGAAGATGTGTGAGTTTTGTAGGACTGTGAAACGTAGAGGCCGAGTGTATATACTCTGCTCAGCCAGTCCCAAACACAAGCAACGACAAGGCCTCTCTACGTTTGCCAACGATGGCCCCCTTATGTATTCGCCTCTCAACTCATTGATTCTCCTTTTATTTCTCTAGTTTGCCTTGGCTGGTCTGATAATTGCTTCTTTTCCTTTCCCTTAAGATGTGAATTTGCAGCATCTACAGGCATTGTGATCTCATATGATGCTTCAGTTCTTGCATTTTTCTTGCAAAAAATCAGTCTAAAGACCAAATCTCGTGCTTGAATTCTCCAGCTTGTAGCTAAGCAACAAATGAAAAGTCTACATGTTTAAGCAGGATGTAACTGCCATCTATGTGTTCTTCCCGATTGTGCTTATTTCCGCCAATGTCGGGAGTTGCAGTCCAATTCCCAATGCCAACATATCTCTTGTTCTGTTATTGAGCTCAGTCATGTCAGCCACTGGACTTTATTTGGTGCATCACCTGATGTTCTTATGGTGTCTACTACAGGTCGTCGGATATTACACCTAAGCAACATTTCTCAAACACCACGAACTCGCAAGTCAGCCTGGCATCTCTCGTGTCCAAAAGGCAAGGTCCTTCTCTAATGCTTGGTTGGAGAGCTGGGCTTGCTTCACTCATCTTCAAGCAGAGCAATTGACCACCATATGTAACCCGTTCTGCAATTTTTGCGATACCTTAATCTCTCTCTTGTAAGTGATAAAATCTTGTGGATTAGTATTGATGAATAATTCCAACTATCAAGGCGGTGATACTGTGCTACTACGCTGGTTTGCAGCCGGAGATTTGCATATGATACTTTTTAGCTGAAAAGCTCAAGACAATGGAGTGGTTTCAGTTTTGAATGAACTCTTAATTGAAATTTTTTAAGTACATTCTTAGTTTGAGAAAGGTAATGGGATTGGGTGTTTTTTGGCGTTGCATTCCGGATGGTTTATTTGATAGTGGTGGCAAAACGCTATCTAAATTGTTAGTTTGAAACGGTGTATAGATTTTAAATGTGAATTGTTTTTGATGATTTGTAATTTTTTTTTTGCCGATATAAGGTGTAATCACCGTATTAATTATAGGGTTTCAACCAATTAAATTATAAAAAGATTTTTTTATTTTGTTAAATTTTTTTTTATTTTCTAATCAAATTCAAAACATTGAAGTAGACTTAAAAATAATCTATAAATGTATTAATATATATTTAGTTAAAAAATTTAAACAAAGTTACAATTTATATTTATAAAATACTTTAAATGGGAATCATTTTTATGATGTCTATTGTAGGATTTTCACCTAATTAAATTATAAGAGGAAATTTTTTATTTTCTTAAAATATTTTTTATTTTATAATCATTGGGTTTAAATGTTTAATTCAAAATATTGAATTTAAATTTAAATTAATATATATATATATATATATATATATATATATATATATATTAAAATTTTCTAAACAAAGTTACAATGATAGTAATTTATTTCTTTATTTTACTAACCAATAGGAGTGCTATAAATATCTACATCTATATATACTACTACTTTAAATAAGAATAAATTTTTAAAAATAATTTTTAAAAATATTTCTAAGATACTTTTATGTTAATTTTGTTTAATGATTTTTTATTTTATTAAATCTGCCTTTCTTATTTTATAATAAGTTTTATTAATATTTTATTTAATTGTATAATATATTAATTCATTTTATTATTAAGATTTTTTTAAAAAAAATCGTATTTTAATGCAAACATTATACCACTTGTACGATTTGGTATTTTAATGCAAACATTATACCACTTGTACGATTTGGTGGGTTGGATTTGTAATGCAAATTGGACAGAAAGTGAAATCCAAGTTTAGCTGGATTGAAGATTCGTTGAGGGTGTTGATTTGCTTTCAGTCTCCCTCAATCAAATCTTCATGTTCGTTCCCTATAAACACACACAACTTGCATATCTCTATATGAAGAGTTGTGTTTGATTTCTTCAATACCATACATATTCATTGCACATTAGATACTTTCTCCCTTTTTTTTAATATTTCTTTTAGCCTATTCGCCCCCTTGTAGACATATATACGTGTACATGTATATATGTATAAATACATACATAATACATTCATTATATACATTTATACAAATTCATGGAATCATTCATGTTCTATCTCCTTCCTGATTTCCTATCATCTGTCTATTCATTCCGAGATGATCATCATCATTGTTTCTTTTATATGGTTAAAGGTTAAGTATTGGTGTGATTCACGCATGCGATGTGAACCCATGGAGAATATCGGTAGCAATGTCGAATTTAGTAGCAGTGTCATCTTGGATTGAAGCGATATCGTTTTGTTAATTTAAATTAATCGTAAAAATCTATTTGTTTCAAGATAAAATATAGTCGGTTTAGGTGGAAAAAACGGCATTGTTTATTCCCAATTTTTTTAAAAATCAATAATAAAAGAAGTATTCGATAAAAAAAATAACAATAATGAATGGTAAGATAAACATCATTAGGTTAATTTTATTTTTTCCTGAGGAGACAAATATCAAAGTCTGACTCGGACCGATGACTGGGAGTCGTGTGCACGGGCGCTGGTAGCACAAGCCGAGTGAGGTTCTATTCTAAAACCAATTGACAATAAACGGAGTAGCCCACCGACTCATATACTAGGGCTGGCTTTTTATGGTGAAGGAGTAACCCACTAACTCATATACTAGAATTGGCAATAAACGGAGTAGCCCACCGACTAATATACTAGGGCTTGGTATGTTCAACTTTCGATGTGAGACTCTTTATGGTGAAGAAGTAGCTCACCAACTCATATACTAGGGAACTAGGAATGACTCGTCTAGTTAGGAGTAGCCCACCGAATCATATACTAGGGAACTAGGAATGACTCATCTAGTTGACCCTTGGACAAACGGGACGTTAGGCTAACTACTTTGATACCATATCAAAGTCCGACTCGGATCGATGATTGAGGGTCGTGTGCACGGGCGCATATGCGCCAGTAGCTTAGCACACAAGCCGAGTGAAGTTCCATTCTAAAACCAATTGAGAATAGAAGAAGTAGTCAACTAACTCATATACTATGGTTTGGTATGTTCAACTTTCGATGTGGGACTCTTTATGGTCTCTATTCACATCTCTCAACAACAAAGCATGTCTGTGACTCATATTGTAAGCCATTGACATGACATTCTTTTCGATGCTTTTTGGACATATCAAATGGGTGTTTTTATGGACGTCTTGCCTTCAATAGGATCAAACCCTTTTTTAGAGCCAAGGATTTAAGTTTTTTTTTTTTGGTAATTTTGATATAGTTCCGTGGACCAACCCATGCCAATTGAAAAAAGTCTAAAATTCGTCAAGATTCCAAACTCATGGAAATTACTTGCTCCGTTAATTAAAATATGTCGTTTTAGAAAGTAAATTTTGTTGAGAAAAATTTGTCATTTTAGATATTTTGTCACCCACTTTACAAAATTGCTCTTGTAATGATTAAATAGGTGTTAGTTGTAGTTTTCAATAAAGTAAAAAGTAGAATAATAATTAGGGGTATAAGTGTATTTTTGTTTGTTTTCTTAAAAAGTGTGTAGATTTCTAAAGTGATAAGTTTTAATTAATAGAGAGAGTATAATTTTTTAAGTATTTTCAAAGATTTCTCAGAAGACGTCCTCAGTAAAGTCATAGCTCTTATAGTTAGCTATCCAATGAGTGCTCAAATGCCACCATCGGAGAAACAAAGTTGTTGCTTTAGCCAAAATACCGAGCTTAACTCGACCTGAATTAGCTCGTGGTTCAGGTCGAGCTTTGTTTCTCCAATGGTGGCATTTAAGCCCACTCGAGTTCGTCTCATTTCTAAATGAGTTAAATATAATAAAGCAAAAACAATATGTAACTTGTTGCACTATTAACATATAATAGGCGTAAAAATTTTAAACTAGTGTAACTTATTATCTAACTTTCGAAATGAATAGTATAATCTCTCATTTCGATGCTCTCGAGATGAATTATAGTATGTGAATGTTAATTTAAGTAAAATATAAAAACATTATAGTCTATTGAAATAAAATTAAAGTGATTAATATACCTTCAATTTTTAAAAATTCACAACTTTTTACTTAGATATCGGATTATGACATATTATATATCAAAACGAAGCTATCGATCGACGAGGAGAACACGTCTAGGTAATTCGTCAAATGAGAGGGGCCTATGCCCCTTAGCTAGACATGAGCACGGGTCGAACCCGCCGGGTCAAGGGTCGGGATATCCCTGACCCTAACCCTGACCCTTCCAAGCCACGGGTTAACGGATTGTGGTGATCCGCCGGGTCAAGGGTCGACCCTTTGACCCGTCGGGTCATGACATGTCATTTTTTTTTTTTTTAAAGTTTTTTAAGTTTAAAAAAAAAAGAAAAAGGAAGAAGGGCATAAACCGATTATCTAGTTGTCTACAATTGTCTACGTATCTCTCTGGGAAGAGGAATCAAAGCTCATGTAGTTCTTTACCTTCGTTCTGATTCCTACTTACCTTATCCCATGCTAGGACTCTTCTCCTTGCTTTGCATCTGAGCTCCTGACCAGTGTGTCATCGTCGAGTTCTTCATCCGAGTCTGACTCGATTAAGTAGTCATTATTTTGAATTCGCATCTCCGCCCTCTTCCAATCGTTTAGGCAAACTTGACCTAGAGTCTCGGACAAGAGTTTTGAACTCTTCTTGCTTAATATTTGACCACATTGCCTAACACGTTGAATTGCTCCACCGCTAGAGTTGAGCAAAGAGCGGCGAATATTTGACGAGCGATTACGTACATAGTAGAAAATTGACATCTCTCTAGACGGCTCCGTCATTCTATAATGAATTCCTCTTCCTCTTCACCTCGATTTTAAAAAAAAAACCTAGATGACCCGACGGGTTGACCCTACGGGTCGACCCGCCGGGTCCGCGGGTCAAAATCAGTCTGACCCTAACCCTAACCCTTGACCCACCTCGACCCTGACCCTTGTGACCTTGTCGATCCTAACCCGCCGGGTCGTCGACCCTTAGCTACCCCTGCTTACAGTATAAGTTGGAAAAATTCAAAAACCCATATTCACAGTATGAACACAGTTGTTGATGATTGATGATTGATGATTGATGATGATCATCAATCCATCATCATAGATGAAAGCTAACTCACACGTAAAACCCAGTTCCAACATTCACTTTATTCTTCCAAAAAATTGACCTCAACTACTATGTACATCAGTACATGAGAACAAAAAATATGTAGCTTCATGCATCAGTGTAGGACCATTAATATATACAGTATTGACAATTCACGTACGGCATCCCCATCATATCAAATTATCAATGCTTAGTTTCCCTTGATTCATTCATTCATCCATCCATCCTTCATCTGTTAAATCATAATCAATCCATAATTTTATGTACCCCATGATTTGATTAACTTCATCATGGTAATAAATTTTAATTTTTTTTTTATAAAATATCACTATTTTAAAAAAATTAATTAAAATTTTGATTTTTATATAGTTATATATTATCCTTAAAAATCGTTGATCTATAAAAATGACATGTTTTTTTTAATAAATGGAGTATTATTCATAGGAATTAAGAAAACGTGTCGTAATGAATTAATTTGTACTTATCACTTAACTTAATCCATGCATATACATATGTATTTAGTTGGTTGAATAACTTGAATTACATTCTATGTATAATTTAATTTGATCAACTAAGAGCAATGCATTAATCATTGATACACGGGTAAAGTGAATATATATGTTAGTATGTTAGTATATATTAGCCATAGTCTCCTAAGAATAAAAATGCATCCAAAAGAAATAATAAAGTGATTAATTGGAAATTTGGAATGGAGGAAAATAAAGCAATATATTACTCCATCTGATCGGAAACAAACGATGTTTAATCTTTGTGCACGTAGTTTTTTGAACTAAAAACTATATAAAATCTTATTTATTTTAATTAATTTTTTTCCACAATTTAATACTTATTACTAATAAATTTAAAATATGTAAAAAAATAACTAAAATAAATAAGATTTTATATAGTTTTTAACTCATAAAACTACGTGCACAAAATCAAACATCGTTTATTTTCGAATATGGTTATTGTGAGATGGTGATTAAAGTTGATGGTTGAACCATAACAATTAATCCCCACCAACTGATGATGAACCTAATCTACTATATACATTGAACTTTGATTAACAAGTTATCCATCGATCGATCAAGTTAGTATTTATTTCATTTTCATTCAAATCGTGATCACCCGCCACAGTACGTACCTTTCTTGACTGGTTCCGTTCGTATTGGATTACCGATCCACACTTTATTGAGCAGAGAAAGATAATAGTTAAAGGTCTATTCCATTTCAACTTATGATCTCTTGATTAAAAATACAATTAACTACTCCATCCGTTCCAAAATAAGTGTCTTTTGTCATGTAGTGCACGTTTTTCAATGAGGTAAAAATACAATAAAATATTATTTTTTTAATTAATTTTTTTAAATAATTTCATACTTGTTAGTCTTAAGTATATATGAACTTATAAAAACAAATTCATTAAAAAAATAATATTTGATAGAGTTTTTACCTTCTTAAAACGCGTGCCGAAAATGAAAGTGACTTTTATTTTGGAACGGAGAGAGTAGTATAATCCACGCGTTTATAAAAAAAATTATAAAATTGAAAAAAAAAAATCAAACCCTTTGAAAAAAAACTATGAAAATAATCACGTCTTTAAAGTCCATTCGGGAAAAAATGTCAAAATTAACGTCAGGACTTAACTCTACAAAGGATTCGAATCACGTAAATAAAAAGTAGGGAAATTCCGTTTGGTACCCTCGAGTTTTTGACAATTCCGGATGGTGTCCCACACTTTTTTTTTGTCCGGATGATACCCCTGAGTTTTGTCAAAAGTCCGGCTCATGCCCAAAACTCATAGTTTCTTCTTTTTAATGAATAAAACCACTCATTATTTTTATTTTTTCATAAATATGCCCATTTACTTTTAACATTAAACAAAACTACTTATCATTTAACTAAATTCAAAACAAAATTGACAAAATCACCTTTATTTTTTAAAATTAATAAGATCACACATTATTGCCAAAGTTGTAGCAAAAAATACCCATTCTTTCCAAAAAAATTTTTGAAGAAAATCAACTATTATTTTTGACATTACACAAAAGATCCGTTACATATTTTTCATATTTTATAAAAAATAAATCTCATTATTTGTCAAATATTGCATGTACATAATCACCCATTATTTACAAAATTTTGCACAAATCCACTATCTTATTATGTGAACAAAAATAGTTAACCTATACACTATAAAAAAAAAATACTTTGTAAAACCATACTTTGTGTAAAACCACCCTTTATGCTTTAAAAAATGCACAAAATCATTTCTTGTGTAATAAAAGAAGGTGGTATTCATTTCTTTTGTTTGGAATACATAAAACCTAATAAAATAAGAATGATTAATCTCTTATTATATTTTTCTTTTACAAGAAGAAAAATAAATAAATAAAATTTACTTTTCTTTTTCAAAAAAATTATAATCAAGCATTTGGTTAAATTGATCAATCACATTTACAAATGTTTAAAGTTAATGAGATATGAGTTAAATATTGTTTTGAAAAATAATATGTGTTAAAAATATTGCAATAATTTTTTTTGGAAATATTGCAATAAAATTTTTGGAAATATTGATCAATCACATTTACAAATATTGCAATAAAAATTTTGGAAATAATATGTGATTTTGTAAAATTTTAAAAAATAAAGTTGGTTTTGTCACTTTTGTGTTGAATTTTGTTAATTAATATGTAGTTTTGTTCAATGTTAAAAGTAAATGGGCATATTTATGAAAAAAATAAAAATAATGGGTGGTTTTATTCATGAAAAAGAAGAAACTATGAGTTTTGGGCATGGGGCGGACTTTTGACAAAATTCAGGGGTACCATCCGGACAAAAAAAAAGTGTGGAACACCATCCGAAATTGTCAAAAACTCGGAGGTACCAAACAGAATTTCCCTAAAAAGTATCCTAAAAAAATGTCTTTTATTTTATCGATAGCTACCTTTTCCACTCTGTGGAAAAAAATGATTGGTTGAAAAAAAAAAGAAATTAAAGAAAATTAAATAATATAATATAATACATTAATAACTCTTTTATTTTAAAAATTTATATAGATATAGATTACTAACCTCATATTCTCTCACCATTTATTCGATCTTCTCTCTTTTTAGAGTTAAAAAAAGAGATGACCTATCATTAGATTCTTATATATAAAATTTGATTCAATTCAATCCCATTTCCTATAATTCTAACAAACAAGTGCTAAATTGCCAACGATATCAAATCTAAATTACGTGGATAAATAATTTTTATTTTTATTTTAAAAAATATTTGTAAAGAAAATGAACATAAACGTTTATAATAAATTGGATTTTCTATCATATGTCCCAAGGGTATAAGATAACAAGCTTAACCGGGAAAGATTATCAAAATTTAAATTATTTTTAGCCATTTTTAATATTGATTTTCTAGGGTCGCTTATTTTTTTAGTAGGGATTATTCTATGTCTCTAGAGTATAAGATAGAAAGACCGATAATAAATTGGTGAAAAATCAAAGTAAGATGAATTCTATTGCGTAAAATGATTTATTTACTTTTGGAGGTGAGATACAAATCAAAACTGAAACTCTAGTGAGTGAAAGTGACATTTGTTTAAGTTTGTAGACAAATTGAGAAGCCACTACAGAGTTCAAAGTCAAGATGGTGGTTGAGATTCAATGAAAAGCTAGTACTCGATTAAATTCTAATTTAACTGTCTCCATCTTAAGCAACAACAATAAAATTAAAATATGTTTTGAGTTGTGAGAGAATATATGCATATGAAAAAAAAAATTATTTTGAGATTTATTTATATTTTCAAGAAAAACACATTCATAATTTTTAAAATTTAAAGATAAAAGGTATTTTAATTCATTTTTTGAATTTCAACTATGTTATAAACCCATCCGCACTCCTCGTATAGACCTGTGTATAAAGTTGGGATCCAAATCCTTTGTCTCTGGTTATGTCCCCGACTAACGATGGGAACATAACCAGGGGGACATTTTTTAGGACAGGGGATTTGATTCCATAAAGTTGGTTGGTTGTTGCTCCTTCAACTAATAATTGATTTGAAGATGAAAATCTATTAAATTTATGTGTTCACTCGTAAACTTGCACTATACTCCTTTTTTTTTTTGTCTTTTTTTTTACAGTGGGTAAGAATTAGATCGATAAAACGATATTGAAGCTATGAAAAGATGGCTTGAAAGACCCTACGTAGAGGGTCGCTAGTCAAAAGAAAAAAATCTAGGATTACAATTAAATAAATTTAAATTTAAAACATATTAAAAAATAGAACTGTTGTTTCTTGAGATCTGGTCCGGTGGTTTAGACGGAATGCAGTAATTGAATTTAGCTTAGATGGCTACAAATCTGCGAATGCGATGACAGGCTAACGCCAACAGTTTCTTGTTGGTTAGAGATGGCAGAAGAAAGTAGATGGTGGTGGGATTGGAGGTAGTGGTTGGTTGAGAATTGGAATTTCAATGAGAGATAGGTGAATTTGTATCAAATTTAGAAGGGTTTAGAACATTTGGATATTGGAGTTTTGGATTTGTATCAAATTTAAATGAAAGATTGGAGTTAAAATTGATTTGTAGATGATTATATGTACTGGCTAAAGGGCGGATGGGTAAGAGGGGTTGAAAATGATGGCCAGAAGGGGCTTGAGGCGAGAAGGGTTGTTTCTGCATGTTTCAGATATGGAGGGCCAGTATATAGCTCGTCGGGGAGAGGTTGGAGGAGGGTTTGGGAGACAAATTTGGACAAAGCTAGGGGGAGAGAGAGAGAGAGAGAGAGAAGGAAAAGGTGGAATCTGGCGGTGGCGGAGGAGCAGACTCATGGAGAGGAAAAGGCCGGTGGCGACAGGGTCAAACACCCGACTAACGAGGGGCGGCGAGGAGTAGACCACATGTAGGACACCGGTGGATGGTGTAGAAGTAGAGGAGGAAGGCGGCGGAGGAAGAGGCAGTACCGACGGTCAGGAGGACAGGGGAGGACGACACACCAACACTGCACCACAGCCAGGACCCAAGAGGGTTGGCCATTCTGGGAACCGCCTCGATCATGGGGTGTGGGTCGAAGCCGCAGGGAAGTCGCGGGGGGTGGCCGCCAGAAGAGCCCATAAGACTATCCACAATGATTTTGCTTATAATATATACATTTGCACATGATGTGTAAAAATACACCTTACTTTTTGGTATTTTGCTCCAATGATCAAATGTGTATTTTTTACACATCATTCAAATACAATTAATTTAAAACAAAAAAAAAAGTCATAAAAAATAGGGAAAACTAATTAAAATACCCCTAGCTTTGGGGATATAGTAAAAATATATCCTCAACTTTCAAAAGTAATAAAAATATCCTGACCTTTGATAGTAGTGGTAATATATTACCACGGGTTTTCTCACTGGTCAAAAATGCCGATAAGACATCCTACGTTGATTTTTGACAAGGGTTTTTTTGAATGGTTTCCTTAGGAAAAAAATAAAGAGTTGGACTGGCTTCATATACACCACGCCTTTTCCTCCCTCCTATCTTTTTTCGTGATCGCCTCTTGAGCTGTCTTCCGATCTTCCAGGCATCTCATAGCTCCTCTTCAATGACAGTCTCCCTCCCTTGTGACCGGTTATCTTAAGTTGTCTCTCTCACATCTTCTTCTTCTTTGATTCGTTCACGGACTTAGTTGAATGAGTTTTTTTCCCTCTTTGTTGTTGCTGTTGTTTTCGGTTTAGTTTTTTGTTGTCGGTTTGGTGTTAGGAATAGTCGTGCTGTGTTGATTTTAGGCAATTTTGACCGGATTAGTTGCTTGGTTGAATCAATTTCGTTTTTCCGGGTTTAATTTTGTTGTCGGTGCCTTTTTTCCCTATGGAAACCGTTTAAGAAAACCCGATTTTAGTACTAATTTGTAAAAAAGCTTCCACGCAGGCTGCCTGATAAAAAACAAAATCAACGTAAATTGTCTAAAATATACACATTTACACACAACCATTGGAGTTAGTCTAAGACGCGACGGCGAATAACTACAATTAGGGTTGGAGGGGTTGTTTTGGTTGCGGCTAGGTTTTTTTTTTCTTCTGGGTAATGGTATGAGTTGAAGACCCGATATTTTTTATAACTCTTTTATTATTTATGTACATTTTTTTATAATTATAAAAATTATAATTTATTTTTATTTTTTTATAAATAAATATAAAATAAAAAATATATAGCTTTTATGATCCATCGGAATTTATCAAAATATAAATAAAATACTACGTAATCTGTATCAAATAATTGCCTTGGTCAGTGGCCACAAACATTTCCTTTTGGGTTACCGTACATTGAACTTGGATTAAAAAAAGGTTAAAAATCATTGTTCTTCTTAATCACTCTTACCCATACATATATATGATACACGTTAAGGTTAATTGTACACTCCATTTGGAGAGAGAGAGAGAGAGAGAAAAACGCTTGTATATACACAGTATACCAAAGAATCTTTTGTATGACAATCTTATCTTAATTGTGAAATTCAAACACGTTTAAATTTTATTTTTTTTCAAACAAAGTCATGCATACACAATTTTTTTGCCTGACCGATCATGAGTCATGCATGCACAATTAGATGCATGAGTTATTAATTATTAGTATTGAATATTGATCAGAAGATTAAAAATGTTAGATGATATATAATTAAGTACAATAGTCATTAATTTAATTAATTTAAGCATTAGTTCATTAATAATTTGCAATGCAAAAATAAATACAACTATCATCTTCATCTTAAAAAGAAAACTAAAGAAAAAAATAATAAGTAGTAATTACTTTTCGTTTACGTATTTACTAATTAAAATCTCACTAGTGGTAATTAAGAAGTTTTGCTCAACTCCTACTATACTTTGGTGTATGCAGTTGATTTGAATTTTATTTCACTTAGAGTGACAAAACTTATTAAATAACCAAAGTTCTATGATATAAAAAATAGCATGTATGGTCATATAATACAAATTTATACCTATTATTAAAAATAATTCAGTCCTTATAATATTTCTTTTTTAGATGAGGGTAAATCATCTTTGGTGTTAACTCCGGACATGTGATCCAGTTGACAAGAATCACTCATCAGGTAAATCGACTTGTGCCGACCAGTTATACCCAATAATATATAAGAAGTAAGGTGAACCTTAATTTTTTCACTCAGGAGAAATGACGGAGATAGAGATCAAACTCGAGACCTCCCATTAACCTATCTTTCAGAATTTTCAAACCCATCACGTACACCAATAGAGATTTGTTTAAACTTCATAATATACTTATGTGAAATTTTCCAAAGATTTGTTTAAACTTCATAATATACTTATATGAAATTTTCCAAAGATTAATATTCCTTCAACAATGACATCACATTTTACAATTAACCCATATATATTTTTTAGTCAGAATATAAAATGCTTTATACTTGGCATCTCCAACCATTTCTAGAGAACTAAATTTCAATATTATAAATTAAAAAAATCCTTCAACTTTAACAAATCCAATGTTACAACTCCTCTAACCATTTTATAAAGTAATAGAAAATCCTACAAATTTGAAAAAAATTCCTTTCTATTTCATATAAAATGCTTTATTTTAGAGAAATTTTTCGGAATCTATTATCAAAATTGGAGAATTATGTTGGAGATGATCTAGACCTTTTAGGCTTAGCCATAAAAATGATAAATTCTTTCTAACATGAATTAAATTGTAACACTAATAAAACATCACTACTGAGTGTTACACTTGTTTGGATTCCAATGCATTATAATTTATAACGAAAAATATAAATATTTTAATAGTATTTTTTAACGCATTTTTACAATGTGGTTAGAATAATGTAATTTTAAATCGGATACACTATAAATTACATCAATCAATTACATTTATATTAAACTAGTATATGTCCCGTCATATGCACGAGAATATGTTAACACAATATTATAAAATTAGATCTATTATTCAAAAAATTCTATTATAAATATGACAAAAAAAAAACAAGTAAATATGAATTACAATGTGAGAATTAAACTAATAACGATCAAAATGTCTGGAAATATATAATTAAAATTAATCTAGATCTAAATAATATTCTACCAAAAAATGATATAACTACAAATAAAATAACTATGAAATAATTAATTTTTATATAAATAATATATTCTTTACACCAAAAAAATCTATATATAAATAAAATAACACCTATCAAATATTTACTATATATTATATTTTTGGTAAGTATAGTTATGAGATAGTTTTTATTTCTATTTTATCAATTAACTAAAATATACTATACCGATAGATAGATTTTGTTTTATGATAATTTTTTATAAATTACGACAACATCTTATTTAATATTTTTTTCCCCTAAGGACATTATGAATCGATTTTAGTATATATAGATACAGATTTATAAATTATACACAATAGTGAATACGTAGTATTTGATTAACACAATTATTTGATTAACACAATTTAGATGCTATTTACAACTTTATAATGCATTGGAATTCAAACACACTCACAAACTCATGTTAGATTACATGGACCATAGTACCATACCATGTATGTAGAAGAAGTGAAAGTCATTAGACAAAAAAGGGAAGAAAAAAGAAGTGGGGGAAAGCCAACTAATCCAACTATGCAGTGTGTACGTACCAATGTATCATGTATGTACACTTATACGTGCATCTTATTTTCAGGTTAAAAGTAAATGAGAAATACATGATTTTCTCTACATGGTAAGCTGTTTCTTTTATACTGTTAAAGAAGTAATATCTTCCAGCAAGCCATTGGACCAAAAGAAGAGGAAGAATAAAAGGGGGGCGCGGGAGAGGGTGTGAGAGTGAGAGAAAGACGTTAAGATTGAAGGATACATTGAATTGGGGCATGAAACTGTGAAGAGGGTCCATTGTGAATGTATCTGTAAAGGGAAATTCTGAATGCCCTCCTCTCTCTCATTTACTCCCTCCTATAAAAACCCTTTCTTTTGGTTATCACAATCTCAGGCTTTCAACTTCACTTTCAAGCTCAACCCAAAACCCCTCTCCTACTGTCTCTTCTTGGGTTTTTTTGGAAATCAATTGGTTGATTGATTCCAAAGATTGTTTTTTTTTAGTGTTGTTCATCTTCTCCATTTTGTTGCACTGTGTGTGTTTCTGTGAATTGGTAGCTGTTAAGAGTAGTTTCTTGTTGTGGGTTCTGTTGCTGCTATTGCATTTGGTTTTGTGTCTTGTTTGTTGGGTCTTGAAGAAGGAGATTTGCTGTTCCAATGCCTACCCTTGTCAATTTCAGTGGTATGTTTTTCTATCCCTATCTTTCAAACATGGGTTTTATTTTTTATTTTTTTATTTTTTTGATGAAAGGCAGAACCTTTTTAGTTTAGAATGCATGTTTTAGGTGATGAATTCAGGAATGTTGAATGGAAATGGTGAGTTTAGTGGACATGTTCTTAAAATTAGGTTTTAGTTTTGTTTCAGATGCTATAGGAAATGGGCAATTAACCTCTGATTTGGCGATTATGGTAATAGATGTTTTCCTAGACAGAAGCTTTGAAAATGTGAAGGGAGAAAAAAAGGCATCAAATTGGGGTTTAATTTGGTAGATTTGGTTGGATGGGAACTCCAATTACAGTGTTTTTAATATACTCTAGTTGATTGTTGCAGGGGAGAATGAAGCCTATCATGGCAAACACTGTCAATCCAAGCCAGTGGATTCTAATACTTTTCGTTCTACCCGGTCCTATGTCGATGTACATCGCAGTCCTCTCAAGAGACGGCAATCTAACACCCCATTTTCAGTGTGGGGAGATGAATTAGAGCTGGGGAAGAAGACATCAATGGATTCTCTACCAGATGAGTGCCTCTTTGAGATCTTCAGACGCTCACGCGGTCAAGAAAGGAGCGCGTGTGCTTGCGTCTCTAAGCGATGGCTTGGAGTGTTGGGCAGTATCCGCAAGGCTGACATGTGTAGTCCTGATATGGATCCCATTGAGGAATCCGAAAATGGCTTCCTATCCAGGTACTTTGAAGGAAAGGAGGCAACAGATTTGAGGCTTCTTGCCCTGGCTGTTGGAACTGTCAGCCGTGGAGGTCTAGGGAAGCTTACAGTTCGTGGAAGCAACTTCTCTCGTGGGATAACCGACCATGGGCTCTCAGCTGTTGCACGCGGTTGCCCGGATCTTAAAACTCTCTCCCTCTATAAGGTTTCATATGTTGGGGATAAGGGCTTGTCCGAGATAGCTAAAGGGTGTCCAATGCTGGAAAGGCTTGATCTGTCACATTGCCCGTCTATCACCAATGCAGGCTTGATTGCCATCGCAGAAAATTGCCCGAATTTGAGCTCTCTAACAGTTGAAGCTTGTTCAAGGATTGGAAATGATGGCTTGCAAGCGATTGCCCAATGCTGCAGTAAACTTGAAATGGTCTCTATCAAAGACTGCCCTTTGGTTGGGGATCAAGGGATTGCAAGCTTAGCATCATCCCCATCTCTCATCAAGCTGAAGTTGAATGGTTTAAGCATCTCGGATTTTTCTGTTGCTGCTATCGGTCACTATGGCAAGTCTATTGTCCACCTTAGCTTGAGCAATCTCAAAAATGTGAGCAACGTGGGATTCTGGAACATGGGTAATGCTCGCGGTCTCAAGTCTCTGATCTCTTTGGAAGTCACTTCATGCTTTGGATTGACTGATCAAAGCATGGAAGCCATCGGAAAGGGCTGCCCCGTCCTGAAGCAGATCTGGCTTCGCAAGTGTTGCTATGTGTCTGATCAGGGGTTGATTGCCTTTTCAAAGTCCGCGGTGTTGCTTGAGAGTCTTCACCTAGAAGAGACCAACAGGATCTCCCTATATGGGGTTATCTCGGCTTTATCTGCCTGCCATTCCAAGTTGAGACTTCTTTCCTTGGTGAGCTGTGTTGGGCTAAAGGATGTGGCCTTAGGAGGGGAGCTTGTGCTGGCTAACCCTTGCAGATCTCTTAGGTCCCTTTCGGTTCAAAACTGCCCGGGTTTTGGCAGTGCTGGCTTGACCCTCTTGGGGAAGATGTGCCCTGAGCCTCGCCAACTTGACCTGAGTGGACTCTATGGAGTCACAGATGAGGGCCTTCTTTCCCTTCTCAGAAGCCATGAGGGAGCACTTGTGAAGCTGAAGCTGAGTGGATGTCTCAACTTGTCCGATGAAGTGATCATAGCCGTGGTCAAGGCTCATGGCGGAACCATCAAAACTCTGAGCCTTGAGGGTTGTCGGAAGCTCACAGATGTGAGCTTATTTGCCATTGCTGAACACTGCCAGTTGCTCGAGGACCTTGACATGTCATTTAGCGCAATCACTGACTTTGGGCTCGCTGCCTTGTCATCAGCAAAGCAGCTCAAGTTAGAGATCCTTGCCTTGCCTGGTTGTCGTGGGCTGTCCGACAAGTGTGTGCCTTCTCTCATCAAGATGCGGACAAGCCTCATCGGTCTGAATCTCCAGCACTGCAATTCCATGAGCATCAACTCAATTGATCTGTTGTCAGAGGACTTATGGAGATGTGACTTCCTTTACTGATTTCATCACACAAAATTGTGGAACTGAGCTTGATGAGGAGACACTGAGGAGCATGAATCATTCATAACCATCTTTATACTATTCTGTTTTTTTTTTTAAGGCTACCATGGTCGGATACTGCTGTTACATCAGTGGCTAAGGTGTTTTCCTGGGAGCTTTGGCTAATAAACTAGGCAACAATTTTTGGCAGGTTACAACACCTGGTTCAACGTTTTCGGTTTGTAGGTTTTCGGCATATCAAGTGGTTCTATATGTATGGTTCTTTGATTCTATATGTATGGCAATCATATGTTAGGATTGTATGCAATTAATTCGAAATTTGAACTTGAGATAAGTGCTGAAGTTCTTTAAACATCTGATCTTTTTGCCAAGACAAGAGAAACCAAAACTTGGTCCCGAGTTCAATTCTCGGAATGGCCCTTACTAATTTGGTTCCAACCTATGTTGCGGTTGAGTCACCAACTCGCCATGATATACCTCCTCTCACAATCCCCGTCAGGCCGGAGGTGTGCGGCATTTGAGGTGAGCGATTTCACCTTTTGGCAAGAGAGCATAATCAATAAATGCTTTCCTAGCAGAACATTGATAGAGATCTCCCATTGATCAACATCACTGATTCTTCCTTGATCTTTTCATTTGTTAGGGCATGAATGAAACTATGGCAAACTCAGTATCTCGATCTCGAAACGAGTTTTTATCGCTTTCCTTGTCTATACGTTTGTTTTGTTTGGTTTTTTGGAATAACTGGGTCTTTCGGAGAGACTCGGACTCCCAAACCGTGCTCTAAGCGGGATACACAGACTGCATTTGTTGCTTTCTAGGATAACCCATGCACACATAAAGCTATGAGCAAAATGAGATTAACAAGCCACATACTAACAAAGTTCTAAACTATGGAAACAACAAAAGGGCAAAATGTGATCACTGAATCGTTTCTAATTTGGTCAATACCCAAGACCCAGATTGAGCTTAACAGGCACATATACACATATAGTATGACAGTTTGCTTTCTCTCTCTTTTTTTTCTTCAGAAGACAGTGAAGAACTGCAGAAAGAACCTTGGAAGGGGCAAAGGAAGAAATCTCATCATCTGTTCATGTAATCCAGTGGCCAGTTATCCCAACAAAAGATTGACTGTAGATCCCCAACATGCTAAATGAAAGCAGTAAATGTGAGCGTTTACAGGGAGAAGGACATGAATCAATGCAAAGTTTTGATCTTTTTGAAGGGGTAAAGATGAATCAGAAGTCAGAACACAGGGGAAAAAAGAAGAAGAAAATTGGTTGCTTTTTATAGCCCAAGAATACCAACTACTAGTCATGCATGACTTCTGGTGTCTGCCCAAAACTGATCATAGCAGAAGCTGAAAACGCCCCCTACACCCAAAAATAAATAAATAATAAATAATTTCAAACTTCATCTTTTGTGGTTCAATACCTTTGTAAATAAACATTCATACCATTTACTCGGGATAAGAGTATGTACATATCGACCCTTAAGAGAAGAGGTTTAGTAGCCCTTGTTTGGACCTCCCCTTTAACTACCTTTTTTTAAGGCATCGCCTGAAGAGTGTCATCTAAGAGGTGATGCCTTAAGCAGATGTCTAACTTCACTGTTTTTGGATCCTGGATAAAAGGTGAGCAGTAATACAAACTTCTACAGGAACCAGCAGTCTTACACTATGCATCCTCATTTATGGTTCATACATGCATTCATGAATCCCAAAGCAAAACAAGGGATTGAAGGAAGTGGGTGTTTCCTAAATCATCTCATTTAGCCTTTGTATAATAGAGTATATCCTTATTTGAGTTATTTCATTGACCATGTATAAAAAACTGGATAAAAAGGAATCATAAGGTTCATATAGTAGTACATCAATAATTGCAAAGTGAGGTTAAAAAAATGCCAGGGGGTGGTAAAGTCAGATAAAAGGTTAGAAGTTAGAAGGAAGAGATGAAATTTTTGCATATGTGCACAGTGAGTTGAGATCTGTCAATCACAGCACTTAAAAAGCAGCAACCATGGCCTCTTAAAACACTATTCAGCAGAACAACCATGTACATATAAACCATTTTCCAGTCTCCCTCTTGGGCCCCTCCACAGTCCACACAGCTTGAATTCAAAATATATACAGTACAGACAAAATTTATAAAAATCACAAAATAAAATTCACCCAGATGTGAATTTTTGTCAAGTTTTTTTTTTTTTTTGAAGAAAATCATTAAATAAATATATTATTATTTATGGGAGACAACCGGTTCCCAAAGTACAAAATACCAATATATAATCAGAAGGGTTGGTATACTGATAGCTTTGCTTCTCAGCACCAAACATTTATATACAACTATACAACTGATAGTTATCTCAACTCAACTATCAATACCATTCCCTTTTTTCTTAAATCAAGCTCTATCAGGTGGTTCAATGGCCTCAAGAAGAAAACTGCAACTCATTGTTACACTTTGCTTCCTGACCTGTATGATCCTTCCTTCTAAATCAGGTAAAACAGGTAAGCAAACACCACCACCAGTCATCACCATTTCTGTAAAGCTCATAAATTGCTCCCAGGAACCCATTTTCTTACACTCCTGTTGTATTTGTGTTGCTTTGTTTTTGGACAGTTGGAAGCTTACCTTCTAAAACTGAGGAGGAGATGAAGTTGGTGTTGGGTTCAAGACCTCCAAGATGCACCAACAGGTGCATGAATTGCAGGCCTTGCAGTGCTGTTCTTGTGATTCCTCCCCACAGGAAGACCAGCAATCAGAAGCAAAAAATGTCATCTTCATCGGAGTTTACAGTAACACCCCAAGAAGAGGAGAACTACTATCTACTGTCATGGAAATGCAGGTGCAAGAACAAGTTCTTCCAACCTTGAAAATCTCAAGTGAATTTTAAGGCTGTGTCTCTGTATGAGTGTAGATAGTAGTACTGTATTAAATCAATTTTTACTAGTTTCTGAAACAATGAAGCTCTTGGCTCTCATAACAGTGCAAAGATTTGATTTTTCCCAGTTTAGGGTTCATCATTGCTACTGTGAATTTGCTTTTGAAACTTCTGAATTTTGTACAAGATTCACCAAAAAAGCAATTGGGGAAAAAAATCAGACATTTGTGACAGGTGTAGGACGTCATCAAGTTTGAGATGAGGAGAACATCATCATTAAGGTCTACTCTATTTAGCAACACGAGGAGATGGGCATCATCATAATAGTTTCTTCTGCAAGTAAGACACGAATTGGAATATTTGGGGTGAAACTTTTATTATTTTAATAAAATGCCCTTGTCAGCCCGTCTGGTGTCCCATGCCCACGACCTCAGATGAATCGGTGCTTCCGAGGCCTAACATGGGGCACCGAGGGTGACCGAGCAAGCCGAATCACACCAAGGCGAGTTTGTCACGACTTGCTGATTAGACCTGATAATGTAAATTGTTTCACCCCAAACATGTACTTAAGAATCTATTTGACATGACAAATGGCATGTCATATCGACATGTTTTTGCCATGTTATTTGATACTTATAGGTAAAAAGTATCGTATCAACAATCAACCGAAGTCGAAGAAGCCCTAAAGACAAGCTTATAACATCAACCGTTCAACTTGAAGCGACACCAGAAGATGGGAATTTGCTTTAAATTGTATGGGGCCCCATCCCAGACAACCCTATACTCTGAAGCCTGAGAACCCACCACCACCACCACCACCTTGGCAGAGCCCTTAGGCCGCCCAGGCCTATAAATCTGTCACATTACAATCTCCTCACCTGTTCTACTGTTTATATCACGCCCTTCTCTTTACCATAAAAACAGGGTTATTGTCACTGAAATATGTAGTTTCATCGTCGGATTTTTAAATTATTAAAACTGTCATTTCCAACTTCCATCACCAGGGGAAGTGTATGATAAATGATCTCATTTCAGTTGAGTTTCTTGTAAACTAATCCTTGACAAGTTGGTATAATCAATCAACAGAATTTAATTTAATTTTTTATTTCCTACAGAGTTTAGTACAAATGCTTGCTTACC
Organism: Persicaria tinctoria; assembly: GCA_037127255.1. Taxonomy (NCBI): domain Eukaryota; kingdom Viridiplantae; phylum Streptophyta; class Magnoliopsida; order Caryophyllales; family Polygonaceae; genus Persicaria; species Persicaria tinctoria. Next base: position 3,506,478 of record JBANSL010000016.1, on the reverse strand, counting down.
CAATATTACCCCGTGTTTCAAAGCAAATCAGTGAAACTGACACAATCAACCAATGAAAGCAAAGATACAAAGAGTGATACCAAAGAGAGTAAATCCTCCTACCAACTCCAACCAAGGGACTCTTAAAGTTTGATCACAGGCCGAGGTTGGTCTTCTTATCTCAAACCTGCAAGTGATGTGTTCAATACAGATATGGCCTATGGGAGGGTGAATTTTCGGAAGACTTGTTCTGCTTTACAATTACACTCATATACTGGGATTGCCACAACAAAAGAATGAAAGGGAAAAGATTGAATACATACAATGTTTATAAGAACATACCTACCTAAGACATTCTGATGCGAGAGACAATCACTTAAATGTTCTTTAAGCTGCTCTGTTGACTTGCTTCATGCCCAACTAAACTGGATTGCCAAGGTAATTTGTTGAGCAGCCTTGAGGGTGTTGTACCATCTTCTGGCTTCAATATAATGTGCTCCAATTTGGCAGTGAATTTCTTGTAGAACTGCGCCATGTAAAAACTTATTTAGTTAGATTGAGGTAGATTTTGCCAATTCTATGGCTAATGGAACTAGTTCAAGAGAACTTTAGAGTTAAATGGGGAATAGATTGAATATGTCTAAATAATGTGCAAATTGACCTTGTGGTATTCAAGGGTATCTCCAGCGGCCTTTCTAACGTCCACCATGAAAAGGGAGGGTGCAACTTCATAAATCTGCAAGAAAAGAAGAGAAGTTCATCGTGGAACGAAGCCCAGGAAAATTTGAGAGAAGAAAGAAATGAACTACACAAGTATGTTTTACCTCTAGCACAACAGCAAGGTGCCCTGTCTTATTGTATACCCCTTCAAGTCTTGCCTGCACAAACGAGTCAAAAAGGGCTGATAAATTAGCACAACAGGAGCTAACTAGCAGCAAAAGATTGAAAAAATGGAGTACCTCTCCAAGTATATGTTGTCAAACGTAGGATGCGAGGAATATTACCCTCATTGTGTATGTAGTTTCCGAAATTAGTGAAGTTTAAAACACGAGGATAAAAAATGATTCTTGAAAAGAGAAGCAAAGTAGGCAGCTAAATATGAACTTACATCAATTTTATTTGTTTCAATGAACTGCCTGAAAGTCAGAAGCTCAGGAACATCAATTATGGAAAATATTTGGGACGCACTTATGCAGTTTGCTGTCCAATATATTTATCCAACAATGTCTACATCAGCATTTTCATAATTTCATACTGATGCCTTGAACTTCTGGACATTGTCATCCCAATCCCAAACTTGCAAAAGTTAATTGCAGCATGTAAAATAAAGAAATCCCTAATGAAACGTGATTTTCATCTCATTCTGCATCACTTTTTCATTGCATAAAGCATTTCGATTCTTCAGATCTTGAATATGAGATATTTCAGGATTATTTTTCCATCTAATTGATAATATTAACCCCATTTTCAAATGTAATGGGATAAAAAAAAATCAACATTACTTTTTAGCCGCATTACATAACACAATCACTGTTGTGAGTTGTGACTATTGCTCTTCACATAGATGAAAAGTTGTGAAAAACTGATCTGCAGCATTAAGGAACAACTTCAACCTTCAAACATCATAGTGCAGTGTACTTGTAACACTTACATACGAAGACTTTTTTTTTTCTTTTTTACTTTTCATAGAAATTTTGAGTTACTTAAAAGTTACAACATTCCAATCTCATACTTCCTAGCATTTAATTCACTCAATGGAGTGACCAGCAAAACAGCCCTCGGCCGCACTAACATTTTCTTCAGCGAGTTCCTTGTTGAAATCGATATGTCTTATTTAACACATAAAGCTTTTATCTTCATCAAGTAACCCTTAAAGCAGCAGGATTTTGATGTAGTCTGCAGGGATTAACACTGGTACTGTGAGAAGTCATTATTTGACCCAGAAAATCCAGTGTAATTCAGCCAATGCTTGCTGTGACATTGCATTTTGACAGAGTATACACACAAGTAATAATATTACATAGGGGAGTTGATCCTTAACCTTCTATCATCAGATTAGTCCTAGTCCTAATTCTGAGATTTTGTCTTGCTTTGCTTTGGTCTGACCATTTTGATTTCCCCTCTAAATTCAACATTTGTCTTCCAATGTCTACATGCCATAGTGGAAAGCTTATTAATCTGTATTTGTAAGCACTAAATGGTAGTCACAACCAATTTGTAAAAAAATGAGCATAGAAGCCTTGGACAAAATGATTTCTACTCAGTTGTTTTACGAAAGCCTGAAGCTTTCTTCACCAGAAGAAGCTATGAGCCAATCGCAAAAATTGCAAGTGTAGTTTAACTATAAATCTGGGAATCAAGTTTTGCAACAGCCAGTTGATGCTGATTATATGCATCAAACATTAAAACACAATGTACTATTTACTCTCTTTTTTCCCAAATGATTAAATGTGATAATCTGCATAGAACACACCACACCAGCATGGTGTACAAAAGTGTAGCACAAACCCACAGCGAGAGACAGACTGGGAAAGAGATTTTTTTTTTCAGACTACCTGAAGAAAACGTACCTTGTAATTACGTGTATGAACCTTCAGGCGCATTGACTCAGCCACAGATGCCACTGCAGATATGATAACTTGTGCTGGTTCACGGGAAACGAAACGGGATTGCCTCTTCACGTAATCCTACAAACATATAAATTTGTCCTCAAAACATCAGCAACAATCAAGTAAACACCTTTAGCAAAGCATGATATGCAGGTTTGTTTTTCTTTTCTATTTTCTCTTGTAGAAAATCAGACCAATGCTTCATGGCAGTGTTACAGATGAGAAAATGGTGCAGCCCATCAACTGTGATCAGCAACTACACGTATGCCTGTTACACATTCATGTAACCCTAATAAAACATAAATAAACAACAGAATAAAGGGACCTTAGTAGCTACTATGTCCCAAGAAAATCACACCTGTCTCCTGTCAAATAAGGCTGAAAGATTTAGCCCCTGGGATAGGGTAATCATCTCAAATGCATTCATAACTAAAGGTCCACCGTCACCGCTTTTTGATTCCTCGGCCACATACTTGTCCTGCTTAAACACAAAAATCAGCTTGAAATCAATATTCACAGTTTTCATGTGGCAAAAAAAGGTAGTGAATAATACAATGAAGAATAATTAGCACAGAGCAAGCCGAAATATGTGTCCCTTATGATTTTGCACATAAAGATGATGACACATTACAATCACAGAAAAAAGAGAGAGAAGAATATAGAAGACAAAATTTACCTCAATGTCATAAAAAACATTCCGAACATCATCCAAGTTCACCTCTTCTTCTACTCCATGTCCAGCACGAATGTAATTCTCTAAGAACCAGGGATCAGATTTTATTCCTTCTATCTTAATACGCTGCATATTGAAAGAAACAGTCATCGAAATAACAGATGAACATGGACTCTACCAGGTGAAATTAACATTTAATCTTAAGGTAAGAATCATTGTATTATGTAAATCCAATAGTACTAACAAACATGACATAAACCGCTTATCTTCACCAATGGACATAAATATAAGTTCACAATTTGACAAATGACCAGAGTTCACGAAAAGGTTTCACAGATTGCTTACTTGGATTTTACATAACCTCTCACCATGTAACCACCCCAAGTCTGATAAATGCAGAGGTAATAATTACAACTGTGAAACGTTAACTAAATAGAAAAAAATCTAGTTGATGCCTCTATGTATGCAAATTCATATTGAAATGAGCAATTGTTGAATGTATTTTTTTAACCAGGGGAGAGGGGGCCGTGGGGCTGAAAAAAAAAATTGCCGTGAAGTTTTGCAGAGGAAAAATGGGAAAGAGGACACATGCATTTATGACATTGATTAATTAGCTAACTCTATTAATGGGAGAAAGACGAGACTACTTACAGTTTTAGGATTTGGATCAAGTATTTTTCGAATCAACAGAGTTGCAGCTGGGGAAAACCAAAAGGGGCAAGAAAACTCTGCAGCATTTATCTGCATATCAATTAAAAGGAAGGTTATTCCGGAACTAAACTAGAAGAAGTTGAAAAACTTCAAATAGAGCAAGTATACAATGAAGTGTAATGAAACAAATTCAGAAGTGACAAGCATCTCGGAAAGTGGGTTCCTTTACATGTTGCAGGAATTTGAGGTGAGTATGGGTAATTTTCTATGGGTTACCTAGTTTTTAGTTTGATTATGCATACAAAACAACCTATCTGATCAATCAAGCCAACAACATAAAAGACTAAACATCTATCAAGATGCTATCACTGCCTTGTTGAAAAGCAACGGATTGGGATAAATCAACATAAACCAGTGAAAATGGAAAAATCAGGCCAAGGGACTAATCATCTCCAACTATTAAATAGCTACACGCCTAAACGGAATCACTTAGTAAAACTGTACCTCCTAAAAAATAAATAAATCAAAGTCATTGAGCAAATAAATAACTATAAAACCAAACAAATGTGCACCAGTTTATTTTCAAAGCTTATAAAGAAGCTGGGTATAATGAAAATATAATTCACCTTTTTGTATAATGAAGGAAGATCTTTTTCTTCAAATGGGAGATAACCTGCCATGAGAACATAAAGAATCACACCACAAGACCAAACATCTGCAGCAGCACCATTGTATCCCTTTCCAGTTAAAACCTGCAGAGTTGCTTTAGAAGAAAGAATTAGAGGAAGCAAGATGTGGTTCTTTCAGATTTATCCAGATTAAAAAATCTAATTCCTACTGTATGGCATAAACCAAACAATTCAACAAATTTGAAACATAATCCACAAGGCATTTAATTGATAAACTGAACTAATAAGAATAGCTGTGGGGACATCTACTTTATTTTATCAAAGAAAATAATGTTAAGTTCAAGATGGTTCAGAGTGCTGATAATAGACTCAAAAAATCATCTATCTACCAGACCTCAAATTAACAAGTCCTACAACAGCCCAATTTGAGATATTAAGAAATTGTTGCAAGCATAGTCTTTTTCCTTTTTCCAATTCAATATTTTCCTCAGCTGAAAAAAAACTGGGAGCACCATAGGTGATGGAGAAGAGTGGCATCTATACAACAGTGAGTAGATATTTCATAAATTAGCCTAACTAATATAAAATGCTACAAGCATAAATATGTAATTTCACTCTTTCAATAAGAAAAAACACCCCAGTAATGACATAATTAAGAGTCCAGATTGATCAATCAGGAGAGTGCTACAAGCACAGCTTTTGCCTTTTCTTAATTCGAAATTTTTCAGAGGTGCAAAATCGTTCAGAGCACTATAACCTATAACCTATAGGTGATGGGAAAAAGTTTATAAAGCACCTATATGATCCGAATGACACTGAGCAGATAATGAAGTATTAAAATTTGCTACAAGTAAACTGTCATTTTGCGCTTGCTAAAGATAGATACCTCAGGAGCAACATAATTTGGAGTTCCACAGGTGGTATAAAGAACTTTCACTCCCTGAAAAATAAAATTCAGCATTCAGATATTATATGCTGGCTGGTTGGCCTTAGGCCTTGGAAAAAATGCACAACTCCAAAAACACAGAGTAAACCCAATCTAGACTTACTTCCTGTGGCAAAGCACTGAGTCCGAAATCAGAAACCTTCAAATTTCCACGTGAATCAAGCAAAAGATTTTCTGGCTGCAAAAGGATGGACATATCTTCAGAAAACAAATAATGATTACAAAATAACATCATGAGTAAATTTGCCCAGATTAATCAGATTGTGATTCTGGTCAATATGTGAAGGCGCATGTACCTTGAGATCTCGATGATATACACCCTTACTATGACAGTGTGAAATCGCATCAATGAGCTGTTGAAAGTATCTCCGAGACTCCCTTTCTGAGAGCCTACCTTGGTGAACCTGTATGCAGTTTCCGTCAATGACAATTTAATGACTGAATCGCTAATTGGTAATGCAGATGCTAAGAAGTTAAGAGGAGTTATTCACCTCTCATCCCAAGATGTCAATAAATGAATCTAAATCCCCAAAATCAACAACGTGAAGAAAGAATGATAGGGAAAAGAAATATACTGTTAGAATGATAGGGAAATATTTGATAGATGAAAGACTTATGAAAATTATCAGCTGATAATTTTCCTCGCAGCAAGCTGCATACGTTATTAGACAGCTCAGTTCGATTATACCAAGTGCCATTCTAGTATACGTACCACTCATAATCATTCTTTACATCAAGCTACAAACTTTAGTATTTGCATAAAAATACAGTATATGCAAACTCTTATAGGTTCCACCTAACGTGCCATTGCAGTATGTATTTTGTATGCCGCTGATATAGCATAAGCTTGGGGTAGGAAGTCTTAATATAACCATTAATATAACCAAAGGGACAAGAAGGCAACTAGTAAGGAAAAATAAATAAATAGCAGTAACAACAGAAACTTACAATTTTGTCAAACAGTTCACCACCTGTGACAAGCTCCAAAACTATATATATCTTTGCCCGACCAGCCAAAACCTTTGATGGAAAACAAAGAACAATGAAAAGGAAATTTTGAGGAATATATCAGCCAGAAGAAACTACCATAGGTTGTAAACATTTTGTCACATATATGCCCATACCTCATGCAATCTGACTATGTAAGGATGCCGAACAAACTTCATTATTGATATTTCCCTCTTAATCTGGAGATAAAATTAACATTATAATTAAAGCAAAACAAATGCATTTAGGCATGAATTATAGCGTTCAGTGAAATCATGTTAAATTTAAAAGCAATTTAATTTCAATAGTATACAATCAGCTCGGTATTCACAATAAAGAAATCAGATTCTGGAAACATCTCCAATTTCAATCCATACTAAAGGAAATTAGAATCATGAATGTACCTGATCAACCATTTTATGCTTGAGAATGGTGGACTTGGCCAAGACCTTTATCGCCACACATTCTCCGGTCTCAGTGTTCCGCGCAAACTTAACCTTGGCGAAAGTCCCTTCCCCAATCGTCCTACCGACGTCATACTTTCCCACTCTCCTCGTTGTCGCCATTATGATTTCCTCCCCACCAAACGCTCACTCGAAAATCTCACAGCACCACAAATCGAAAAAAGCAAAACACCACCGAAGACCTCTCAATCTGTACCAGTACAAATTACAATGCTCAAAGATCAAAAACAAGAAAAATACCGAGAAATCAAAAGATAAAACCAAAATCCCCGATCCAAATTGCTCCGGACCCTAACTACTCGAGAATAACATGCAGAGAGTAAATTACGTGTGTTGGAGGCGCCCGGGTATGGCTCCGGGGGAAATCGATAGCCTTAAGACCTCGAATTCGCGAAATGTTGCCGTAGATCGGAGTTCCGGCGCGATTGATGAGTGAGAGGTGAAGCTTTGTTTTCGTTTTAATCGTCGGAGGTGAAGATATATACATCGGAGACTTCCAGTTCCAATCCGCCACGTAAGCAGAGGAAGAAGTTGCATTTACGAATTACGACTTTTGTCTTATTTTTAGGAAAATTGCAAAATATATCCCAATTTTGAAGGTAGTTGACTCGTTGGCTCAGTTTTTTCTTATGAAGTTAATAATTTGGAGTAAAAACCTGCTATTCGAAATCATCCAAGCAAATGAGACCATGGTGAGGGATTCACAACTCTGAACATTTTGGTACAGGTGAGCAATCTTGTCCGCAAACGCGTTTCTTGTGTGATGAATATGTTTGAGTGTTCAATTTCTTATTAGTTATGGATGTCTGAGAGTGTCCGCAATCATATAGTTCCATTTTTTTTAATGAAGTATAACTTATTTTATGGTGGTTTATCATATGGGTGATATTATTAGTAAAAACCACAAATCAAGAGAATTCACCTATTGACTTATGGTAGAAGAGTTTATAGTAAATTTAGGTGGGGTAAAAGCAAAGAGAACTTTATATTTGAGAATTCATAGGCTACGTAGTTTCGACTAGGGCCGTCCAATGAGTTTAGGAGAACCATGCAAAATTTTAAATAAGGTGATATTCAACTCAAATTTTAGATGGAGTATTTTACATAGTTTTTAATCAAAATAAAAATAAAACACTTAACTTGTCAAATAATTCTGAATCAAAACAACAATTAAACACACTATATAGAACTTCGACCTCTCCCGCGAGCTTTGACACAGAATCCCAAAGGTAATAAGATGAAACACGTGCATTTGTTTATGAGGTTTGTATTCTCAACTACATATTCACGAAACTTTAAAGATTTTGATCGTAATATTTGTTGGTTTTTAAATGAAATCTAAAAGGACAAATTGTTCACGAACAATATACATAAAAGATAAACAAAAAAGTTTATCATATTAAAAAACTATTATTGGCCGGAGTTATCAAGACATATCCAATTCCTTTGACTATTTCTCTTCTTCAAATCGATTCAGCAATATTCTTTTTTTTTTTTGTTTGTTTAAAAAAAGCAACCCAATACAAGCTAAGTGAACCGAAACTTAAAATTACACAGTAATATAAAATTATCAATGTTGTTATAATGCAATATGAATTTACATATCCAATGTTATTTGTCACCAAAATAAATAAATAAAATACAATATTGTAAAAAGATACTTTAAAGTTTAGGTAAAAGGAACATCGATCACCATTCACCACCATCAATCCATCATATCACTTATCCGATAATTCACAAATTCAACATAGACAAGAATGAAGAACGAGAATACGAATGTGTACTTGCGTGAAAGAATTGAGGGCATTTATAAGCTAAAGAGCGGTGATCGACCGCAGAATAGGCTAACCTTATTTTATTCTTATTCTTACTCTTCATCTTAGGTACGTACGTATTAACCAACTTTCAATCTGATCTCGGTTCTAAATGACGTTTGGAGAGTGATTAGCATTAGGGTAGAATCAGGAGTTTAGGTGATTTGTTTGGTCGATCTTTGTGACTTTGACAGGAGATGAGATCTGCATTGTCTAGACTCTCTCTTATAGTAGGACTTTTTAAAGCAGTGATTATGATAAGGATATCGAAGTCGAAACCGATTGATTCAGATACCATGAAGCAATAATCTAATATCCTAAGATCGACTTCATCACCTCCCACATCAGCCCCAAATCCTTCTCGGACCAAATCCCACACACTTCGCAAAGTTGACTTTCAACTTTGTTGACTCAGTTGGTAAGGACTAAGAAGGAACAACTTATAAGCTAGCTCTAGAAAGATACTCTTTTTCTAATGGTGTCATATATTCTAATGGCGTGAGAAGTCTAACTCCTTCAAACTTTTTTTTTTTAAAAAAAAAGCTTTAATTTTACCCTGAGGCTCTCTTTTCCATCATTTGGTGGCTGGTTGGGCTGGGCATAACTTGTTGATCCACCATTGGAGAGTATGGGCCCAATTCAGGCCCATCTCTATAAGCCCAATTGGGGAGGCAGCACAAGTGCAGATATTCTCAAGACAGAAGGTATAATTTCATGTTACACAACGTGAAGTAGCTCCTTTTTGTCAATATCAAGTGGCTCTAACAAATAAAAATGCATTTCCAACTACAATAGCTTTGAATTTGATCTCACCAAAAGCACCATATATGGAGGATCAATTGAGATGCTAAACTCTATCCGCAACGAACAACGTAGAACACATATGTTGTTTGAGCATATCGGATTGATTCTATTCCTCCACGATTGATATCAACCGAGCATCGTTTTCGTGGCAACTATTCAAATGGGAAATCATCGCGTCATTCATAAGGCGGAATATTTCGATTGGTTTTCTTTAAAAGAGCTATTAGCCTATTACAGTCTGACCGACCTCTCTTAATTTCCTTAGCGATTTGTCTGATTAAGTCGCTCGCATTAAACATTCCAAGACTCTAACTCCTAACTACCGAAACTCTTTGTAGGCTAGCGAAACTGAATGCCATGCCTTGAGTGGAGAAAGAGGTGAAATGACATGAAACTAAAATGAAGACAGAGAGAGGATACAGACAATGGATTTGACGTTTCAGATTCGGATGTCCTTTTTGGTAAATTTGGTGTCAGTGACTCAGCCCATCCTCTTCTCCCTCAGCCGTATTCCTGCTTCCACTGTCTACTAAACTATGGTCTCAAATTACTCTTATGCCCTCAAATTTTGTCCATAATTCCCTACCTCATCAAATGCCATATTCCAGGAGTGTATACCCGCATTGATAAAATCATGCTCACAAACATGACACAATTGACAAGAGTTACGTACCAGATAAATAGACTTACACCGATTGGTTCGATCCAGTAGTAGGAAGCAAAACAAATATTGAATGAAAAAAGAGGACGGAGATAGCAATCGAACTGGGATCGACCGGACCATTTTATAAACAGAATATTGTTTATCCTCCTAAAAAAACATGCATGAATATTTGAATAGTAACGTCATATTTTGGTGAAGAGTATATAATTAGGTTTAGTTATTTAGTATTCTCAGTATATCTATCAATCACGAGTAGTACTATCTCTACTTGTTATCCTATGTTAAGAAGTTCAAAGTCCGAATTTGTATAATCAGTATATTATAAAAGAAAAACTATTATATATCTAAAGAATTATGTTAAAGAAAATATGTAATTTAAATTTACATAATTTTTAAGAAAGTAATAAATATACTATTATACCATAATTTATTACTACTATACTATGTTGAGAGATGTGAATGAGAGTCATGAGACCATATAGAAAGTTACTTACTAAAAGTTTAACATAACGAGTCTTAGTATATAAGTCGGTTGACTACTCCTTCTATTGTCAATTGATTTTAAATAGAACTTTACTCGGTTTGTGTGCTAGACTACTAGTACATGTGCGCTCGTGCACATGACTCTAGTCATTGGTCCGAGTCGGTGTTTAAACCCTTTAATTAAGACTCGACCACTAATTGGATTAGCTTCCAACTTCCAACCCACATATTGAACAAGTTAAATAGCTACGTGGGTGAATTGATAGAGGCCACCAGTACGTACGTAGATCGAAATTGGCATGTGGGTTGACTATTTAATATACAGTACTTACTTTCAAAAGGAGTTCTCCACATATATAATATGATTGGGGATTAATTTCTTGGTAGATATATAGTTACGTCATGTCAATTTTCTCTTTAGGTGCACCAAAAAATGTTAAATGTGATTGCCTTAATGTATGATATATGTATAAAAATAAAATAAAATTGCATGGTCTATAATCAATTTAAAACCGGGAAGAGATTAATTTGAATTTCTCCATTTTATATAGTGGTCCTAAAAGTTAACTTTCATTGAATTGAAATACAACAGCAATAACACTATCAATGGCACTCTTTTTACCCATTTCCGTGAACTATCATTTTTACCAATTAATTTGTGCAATGTAATTTTCATAGAACTATACACATTAGTACTAAATCAGTTAAGAGTGCGTTTCAATTGCTTTTAGAAATTATAATGCATTGCACGTAAATCTCGTGACCTTATTATCATATATATACGTGGTGCACCAAAATCTAGTACTTCTACCAATGTTTGCTCTATTTTATCGTTTGTTGATAAATTCATATATTTTTGGCTTATTCACTTTGAATTTTCCAAGGCCAATTTTTTTTTTTTTTTGGAGCAAACTGCTGAAGTCCGTTAGGACTCGGGATCGGGGGTCGTGTGCACATGTGCGCCCTAGCGCTAATAGCCTAGTACATAAGCCGAGCGGGGTTCCATCCTAAAACCAATTGGCAATAAGAGGAGTAACCCACTAGCTTATATGTTATGGCTTCTTTGTTTGTATAATCAATGTGGGACACTTTGTCTCTTCACATTCTCAACACGCCCCCGCAAGTGCAACTAGGGTCGTCTTTCACCTCTAGTTGACACTTGGACAACGAGTCTAGCAAGCCCAGGATCGAGAGTCGGGCCGTTTGGCTTTTTCCGCTCTGATACCATGCTGAAGTCCGTTAGGACTCGGGATCGGGGGTCGTGTGCACACGTGCGCCCTAGCGCTAATAGCCTAGTACATAAGCCGAGCGGGGTTCCATCCTAAAACCAATTGGCAATAGGAGAAGTAACCCACTAGTTTATATGTTATGACTTCTTTGTTTGTATAATCAATGTGGGACACTTTGTCTCTTCACATTCTCAACAACCAAGGCCAATTAATAATGTATATCGATCAATCGATCGATATGCTTTGGTTGCTTCGTGTTGAAGTTGTTAGGGTTATTAGGTTTTGAGAAGGATCGATATTCTGGCCAAAAGTCGGGATCGGAAGTCGTGTCTGGTTTACATTGTTTTTTATATTCTTCTTTACTATTTTTAATTATAATATATAATGTTGTGATTAATCTTTTTTAATGCAAATGTTTATGTCAAATATATGTCTTTTTCTGTTAATATATACAATGTGCTCGATCTTCAACTACAACTAGCTAGCTAGCATGATCGAGTAGTTGACAGTTGAACAGGTGTATCATGTCTAGCTTGGCTAACATAACGAGTCTAGCTAGCATCACAATTCAATCTTCATATATATAGTTAGCTCGATCAAGGATCAACCATACAGGAAATGAACTCGATCATGCTAGCACGGTGCCGAGTGCGGAGCTGTGGGGGCTGTTGGAGGGTCTCCGGCTAGCTTGGGACCATGGTTACCGGAAGATTGTGGTCGGGGCTGTTGGAGGGTCTCCGGCTAGCTTGGGACCATTGTCATCCGTTATCTAGCCTGGTTCGCCAATGCCAGAGCTTATTAGCCCGAGACTGGGAGATCCAGTTGAGGCATGTCTACAGGGAAGCGAACCGTGTCGCCGACTCCCTTGCATCTTTATCTTTCTCTTTACCGATTGGGTTGCATATGTTTATTGCCCCGCCGTTAGATATGGTGAACATTATTGATGATGACATTCGGGGGAGGGCCACCCCCCGGGACGTTTTGATGTAGGCCAATTAGTTTAATAAACCGAGAGCTTGCTCTCGTATTTCTACCAAAAAAAAACACAGGAAATGAACTCGAATCAGACCTGCTTTGATATATACTCCGTATAACATACGTAATTTGTTTTCTTTGGATCTATGTTGGTTTGTCCTTGATCATTGATTTGTCGAAAATATCACCTTAGCTTGCGCGTGATCGGGGAATGGATGCCCCCTAATAGAGCTAAAATGAGTCCATAACAATCTAAGGGCACAATTGTCTTTTATAAGGTAAACCCTAATCCTCATATATTATATATATGTTGATGATTGGTTAGTGTTAGGGGATCCTCTCTCTGGCTGACAAACTCTGACTTGAGCGTGAGGTTTTTCCAGAGAAGCAACCCCGGCCCACCTCTCTTTACTTTTCTACGCAGGTCTATTGAAAGCAGATAAATATTGATGGCGTGGAGATCCATACATGGTTCACCATCGTCATCAAGAAAGTTAATGTGGCGGATTTTTCGATCTGTTACACCCCAAAACCTAATTGTCCTAGCATACCTTATTATATATAAGGTCATGGTTATGAGTTTAATTTTCACTTTTGAAATCCTTTTTCACATGTCCATGCTATCCTTAAGTGGTGCCATATGATCTTTTTTCACCTCACCTTCTACAAGCAAAAAAGGAACAACATATATGCAAGTGGGTACTACTTCACAACTCACAACAAGAAAAGGAAAATGGTTATGGGAACCTTTGACCATTTATATGATATATGACCTTTGTACAAATTTAAGTGGGAGCTAAAATGCAATAAGTACTGCTGCATACATTCATGTCTATCTCTATATCTATCTATCTATATATCTTGGTTGATGCTTTTGGTGGGGAGAGCACATAAAAAATATCAATGGTGGTCCTTTCCCTCTCCCTCTTTTATTCCCAAAGCTGATTTTTGTTATGAGTTTGCTGTTTCATACATGCTGGCTTGGACAGAACTGAAGAGCACCTTTTTTCCCCTCAGATATTTCACTTTTACAAAAGACCCAACTTATTGTAGAACTTTTAAGAAAAATTTTACAGGGTTTGATCTTGATCTCTCAGAATCACAACAGATATACCCACAATTTGTGTTTTCATCATAGTTCAGAAAGTGGCATGTCAATGAGCTAGTGCCTAATTAATCCTCAGTGGTTGAATCAAAACATTAGGCATTGCAATTGTCAAATCTGATATAGCCATTTCATTATAGAGCTTCAATAACATATATAGAATATATCTTCCACCTGGCATATAAGGACATATTTTGGTTTTACTCGCGACAGGTAGGTTCAATAAATGGGTCACTCTAGACCGCCTAGCGAGCTCGGTTAAGAAATCGAGTTCTTTATCAATTCTTCCCACATCCCCTGGTTACAGATCGAACTAAGTTATAAAGGCTTTGCGTTCGAATAATGTAGCTCGATTGTCATCTTGTTGGCCATACACATTGGGAAGATATATTCAAGCTTCTAACTTGTGAAAAAGAGCTTCCACTTGTTATACTTATATGACAATATGTACACTTTTTCCCTTTGGATTCTTTAGTTTTAGAAAGTGACTGTTGTGTAAAGCAATTCAAACAAGTCTATATCATTGTATTGTGAACAATTACTAGCTAGCTCAATCATGTTTGAAATTCAATGGTTTATTGCAAACACTAGTCATTTAGCATACACCATGAAGAGTACTTACTGTTAATCAAATATCACATAGTTGAGACAACAGATTCACTCTAAAGTCGACATGGCATCGCAATGAAAACAACATTAATTCTTTGAAACAAAACACACAATAATAAACAAGTAGAGGAACTATATCAACCTCCTTCTTCAATCTCCTTAAGATTGCTTAGTTCGCGAAGGTAATCACATGTAGCTCATAGTTTTGGTTTGCTCACTTTGAGTAACCCACACAGCATTCATCAGCCATCAATTGTTCAGTAGCGCGGTTCTTGCCAGCAGACCCTGAAGCAATCCGATAACCCAAGAGATAAAATTAAGAAATTCGCGTAAAATGGTCTCAAGTAACTATCAACTGTTGGTACAACAAATGACTTAAGTGTTGTACCTCATTTAGATTAGGTTGGTTGTTGGTCTCCAGCATCAATCCAAAATGAATGTGAGGGAAATGTGCCCACTGTCGATATGCAATCGAAGTTAGATCATGAACAAATCAAAGAGAAATTGCTCGAAAATTCCTACTCGGATATATCAACTTACATTCTTGGCAGCGGTGCTAAAGGCTTCCCTGTGGCTGATATCCGGATTGTTTGCCTTGATCCTCTGAATCTCCTCCCTACACATTCATTTTTATCAAGATTAATACTACATGCTTACTTCAATTTGCTTCAATCCTTACATAAGATTCACTTACTTTATGAACTGATTATAAGCAGAAGGTACGCGCTGCCTCTTCTCCGGAGCTGCAAACACAAAGCACAAGATTCCGATTTTAGAATGTCTCCTATAGTAACTAAGCCATCAAAAAAATGAAACAACTCCATTTACTAACGTCGATTGACAACCCTCTCTTGGGTAGGATTGGCGGCACTAGTAGCAGGCGCAGCACGCGCTCCAGCCTTGTTGTTGTAGTATCTTGAAGACGAGCCCATAGCGTTGTTTGCCCTAACATTGTTGTTGTAGTTTAGTGCCTGCAGATAACATAGACATATATGTTATAAGACATTATGTTATCTAATCTAACTATCTAAGTAAAAACATATAAAAATATATATATACACAACCGTTGACATTGGTTAAGAACCAATGGGGGTTGATGTATCAATCAATTGATGTTTCATAAACACAAGAAAGAAGGAAAGGAAAGAAAACAGAAGGCTGAGGATTTGACAGTGTTGAAAAGATTGTTCCTAAATTAGAAGACAAAAATCCGGCCAATACACAAAAATTTTAATTTTAAATTCATTAAACAGAAACATTTATGCCAATCAAATCAAGATGATAAAAACCTAAAAGAACAAATTAAACCCAAAAAGAGAGTCTATAGGCCTGCAAAAAACAAACATTTCTTTTTCCTTTTCTCCAGATCTGGTTAAATGTGGAGGCAGGCATCCAGATTCCCCCTGGAGAGCTATTTATAGATTTCTGGAATTTTTTTAGACCTTGGATTTCAGGGTTCTACCCATTTAATAGCAAGCCCTAGCTAGATGTAGCTAGGGTTCTAGATTTAGCCTTTAGGTATGAATTAATTAAAGCTGCAACTGTTATATAAATAAATAAATAAATAAAGGGGAAATGATGAAGGACCTGATGAGAATGAGGAAGATGGAGATCTTGGCGGAAGGAGTTGGGTGAGGAGGAGAAAGGGTTGAAGGCGGCAGCCATGTTTACAGACCAGAGGTTGGTGCAATGTCCGCACCGCACCGTCACGATGTCGAACAAGTTGTTGCTTGGCACACTCACCTGCAAATCAATCCCCCATTTCTATTAATATCATCTTCAAATTCATCACCCCTTTGCATAGATTCAAGTTTACAAATTGCAAACCCAAAAAAATTAAAATTTGTAAAATGCCCTAATTAGGGCTTTTCCCCCTTAATTTAGCTTATATGTAAAATGCCCTAAATTTTTGTACCTTTGTTTGATTCCAGATGAAGATGTATGATCAAGCCAAATATGTTTTTTTTTTTTCCTACCCTAGACTTGAAATTTGAAGAAATTTTGACCCATATATAAAAAGGAGGGATAAAAGGGGGAAATTCAAACATATATATGATATCTCCATCACACACTCTGTGGTGTAATTGTTGTGTTCAGGACTGAGAAAATCCAGGCTCTCACTTTATTTTGACAGCAAAAGAAGAAGAAGAAGATGATGAAGAGAAGAAAGAAATTTGGGGAAACAGAAAAGGTTATGAAGATGGAGACATGACTCTACACAAAAACAGCTGCATATAATATAATTACAATTTTATTTTATTTCAAGAAATTTAAAATAAAAACAAGGAAAAATGAGATGACAAACCGCAAGAACAATATTGCAAAAATTGCAAGGGACATAGCAGAGTTGCTCCGGCGAAACATCGATGCAGCTCGACATCTTCGAAGGATCGGAACCACCTCAGTCACCTGGATTATAGAGGTGAGGAGATTAAGCCACAGTTGAGGGGAGCACAACGAGATGAAGATTGGGATGGATGGTTCTTAGCAGTAGATGAAAGGGAAAGAGGGTTTATTTATAGAACCATAGAAGGGGAGAGAGGGATTTTAATGAGGTGTAGAGAGAGTTAAGAGAGAAAGGTAGGGATGAAGGTGATCAGAAGGTAGGGGAAGGCCTAATTAACAGAAGAAAAAGGGGATTTAAAAAAAAGGAAAGAAAAGAAGTGGTGTGCAGTGATGTTGGGCCCTGAAACAAGAACAATTAACATACAACAGATTTTTTATTAGCGAGGTTTTGCAAAATTCCATATGGTAACCTCATCGTCTTTATCAAATAATACATCGTTCTCCCTAATCATTTTCGGTTATAATGCAAAAAAAAAAAAAAGATTTGATCCAATTAGGGTGTAAGAACAATTTAATTTTAATTCGTCTGCACTTCTCATAGGAGATAGATTCCTGCTAAACCGCTGACCTGCAATTCTATTGCTTGGTGATGCTTGGTTTTGTTCTTCGCCGTTGTCTCGTCCGCAACTGTTGGGTGGAGTTCTGCTTAGATCATCCTTGTTGTAGAGTTATTTTTGCTTATTTCATAGCGTCGTTTTCTGATCTTATTGTAGGTTTAGGCTGTTGCTGCCTTGTCTGCCGATTCGTCGGCCTCTCAAGAATCAGAGTTGTCTGATCTCGAAATAATTCTTAATTAAAAAAAAAGAAGCAATGTGTTGTTGTGTGATAAAAAAGAAAGAAAGAAATTAAGGTGGAAGAGGGAGCTAAAATGCCTGATTTGAAGGTGCTTTTAAAGATGGATCTAGGGCTTTCTCAAAAGGAGAGAGAGAGATGAGAGTGACAGATCAAGAGGGCAGCAATAGCATATTAATAGAGGAGAGGGATGGATGTGGGGTGGCAACAAAAAAACACAGCGGACTAGGGGGGCGAATTCCAACTTATTATCTTCTTCACTGCGGACTGTGTTGTATACATGTTTTTACTTCTTCACCCTCATTTTTATTTGGACCTATATATATGCATTTAAATTTCTGTGTTTTTGTTTTTGTTTTTTATTTATTGATTTGTTTTTTATGTCGGTATAAGATTAGAATATTTTATACCATTTCATTTCTGATGCATGTATTGTTGACCAGCGATGCTAGCTACTTCGTGGTGGTGCTTGAGTTCGTCGACGAACTCAAGCCTTAGTCACGTCTCCAACTTACTAGTCTTACTTGTGGTTAGATTAATCATTTGTAGGGAGCGCCCTGCTTGTTTTATTGCACCTTTTTTCTGTGTTATGTTGTATTTTCGACGTACAGTAAACTGTCTACCGATTTGTCGATCGATCTATCGAATTCAGGTATATTTGATCTCGAATGCTTACTTTATCATATAATATATAGACCATTTAATGTGAGATTTTGAGAAACGAGAGTGATATCGGATTTTTAGTTTTGTTTTTTATTTATAAGGTTGGGATTCATCTACTATTGTGTATGATATTCAACTCTCCTTATATTTTTTTTTTGGTTTTTCACATCCCAACCAATGTGCAATAGTATGCTTGAAAACACCATAGGAAAAACCAGGAGATTAACCAATTAATAATTGCAATTTCCGGTGGTATTTGCCCTATTTCTTTAACAACTTTTATTACTCATATGTTTCTTCTCTAGGCTCTAGAGGAAAATTTGATTTTAGGTTGACTCACTTTTTTTTTTTTTTTGATGAAGTAATAATTTGAGATTAGAAAAACCTGAATCTCGATAGGGACCGTCCAAACATACAATATAGTACAGAAAATTGTGTAGTAAAACAGGCATCACGCACTCTACAAAGGACGAATCTAAGCAAACCTAAAACTAACAAGCTAGTTGGGAACGTAGTATAAGAACGAAGGCAAACGCCACAATGAAGTAGTATCGCTGGCCAGCGATACATCAAGAATCTCCTATGGGTAGACCTGAGCAAACATGGGCCAACCCGCCCGGCCCGCCCAACCCACCCTGGAAAATATGCGGGCTTGGACAGAGTAGTTGGCCCAAGCAGGCCGACGGACCCGGCCCGGTAGGCCCAGAGGGCCGGGCTTGGGCAGAGGGTGAAGCCCAAGCAGGCCGATAGGCCCGACCCGGTTTTATATTAATTAATATTATATATAATTATAATTATATAAGTTATATATATAGTATTATATATTATTAATATAATAAAAATACGGTAGCAATAGATTTATATTACAAATTCAATTTCCATAAACATTCTCAAATATTAGCAAATACAATTGCAATTACAATAACATAAATCTATATGCGAGATGGGACGGGATTTGTGGGACGATGATTCTTCGTCCCGCATGTCGCCATAAAGTATTGATACAATATAAAGTTGATTTGCATTTGTTAGTAAGCTAATATTGTCCAGATTTGCCTCCTATTTGAAAGTATTGGTATAATGTTATGATTTGCTTTTCTTTTTTTTTTTAATTTGATTTCAAATAAAAAACGAATTTGAGATGCTAGGCCCGTTTGGCCCTCTGGGCGGCCCGACCCGAAAAATGAGGATGGGCTTGGACAAGACACTAGGCCCAAAAACCGGGCCAGGCCCGGTGTAATAGGCTGAAAATTTGGTCAAGGCCTGGCTCGGCCCAACCACATACAACCCGAGCATAAAACACCCAAAAAAACAAGCTGAAGCAGACACGAATTTTGGTCAAACCCTTTTGAGATTTAATACAAGCCATTTCGAGCGGGATTACAAGCCCTTACAGGATTTGTGGAACTTTCACACACATACACACACAAATCTAGGTTTTGTTTTTATTATTTTTTCAATTTATTTTAACAATGATACTTGGCATGCAAGGGCACCCAAATTGCTACTTGCACGCCAAGTGAAAGAACTCAGTATTCCATTTGAGAAACATCCCAACCTTGACTTGGGCAGTGCTGCTGGAGAAGGGTGACGACGAGAAAACGACACCGAGTTCGCCGGATCGCAACAGGAAGAGGTGCCCTAAGTCGCCAAATACAGGGGTTGGACACAAACGTCGCAACCCACTGCAGAAGGAAAGGGACGAGAAGAAGAAATAGGCAGCTAGGGATCAGAAGGAGGCGGGCCTGGGGAGGCCACGGAGAGCCAAAAGCCGAGACCAAATTAATGACCCAAACGGAAAGACCCAGACCCACCGATAAGGCGAGATCGACGACCCCCAGATGCACCCATGTCGGAAACAAAAGGAGCTAGAGGGGAGAGGATCATGAGAATCTGATAAGAGGTGGATGAAGCCGGGTTGATGCGGTCGGGGCCGAGGTAGGATGGTCGGAGCTTGAATAGTTTGGCCGGAGCCGAAGAGTGAGACTAGAGCTCCCTCTTGATCTCTAGAATATCTAGAGAGAGGAGTGAGCTTCACGTAGAGTCGAAGCTTGATTTGTTACTCTTTTGTTGTGGTGCTTTTGTTCCTTTTCTTCTTCTTCTTGTAAGTGTTGTTGAATTTTTTATTTTTTATTTTTGAAATAAGCAAATACATTATAATCGAGCTAACCGACCTAGTATAGCTTTATTCTATATAGGGCCTCCTTCCGGGTGAAAATTCGAATTTGTATATCATCATTCATACAACGAAAGTGAGATTAATATACGAATTCAGACATCTGATCCCCTGTTAACAAAAAATTAACCTAAAATTGATGCAATCTAGAAACATATTTGACTCCCATTAATGATGCACCGTACAACAATTTTCCCATTTTTAGAATTTTTGAGCTTTTGGAGAATTTTAAGGTATTTTTTGGTTCAACAGATGCCCCATCACATTCTCCAAAATGGAGAAGCAGTATGAAAAAATAGAGAAAATTTCCTCAATTTACAGCATTTTCCAAACTAAATCATTCTCTAAATCTTCGAAAGGGAGAAACTGTTGAAGTTAAAGCAAAAATAATTTATAGAATATATATTTTATTTTTCCATTTCAGAAAATTTTAGGAAATCTGTTAGAGATATTCTAAGGACTATCTAATACTCCCTCTGTTTCATAATAAAAGTCACATTTTATTTTTCGGCACGCATTTTAATAAGTTAAAAACTCTATAAAATATATTTTTTTTAACGATTTTTTTTTATGATTTCATTCTTCATACTTGTTAGTATGTAATTAATTAAAAAAATTGATTAAAAAATAATATTTTATATAGTTTTTGCCTTTTTGAAATGCGTCCACTAAATGGCAAACGATATTTATTTTGAAACGGAGGGAGTACTCAGTATCACAAATTGTAAAATGATGGAAGTGATTGATCAGAAATACATTTGGGATGGAGACAAGCAAATATCACGTCACATGTCATGGTTCCCCGTGGGATGCATAACTTTCGTTACATAAAGCTGTATAAATAAGAAATTTCAGACCGGTACAGATAAGTTCCATAAATATATGTGTATATATATAACTACACAATGAATCAACCTGGATATATAGTTTGCCCATTTGAACCAAAGAGCCATTTTTCCACCAATTTGGACCCTATTGAACAAGACAAACCAAATTAAAGTCCCTTGAGAAGATGATAATAAACATTATAAATCGGAGAAAATATTTATTATATCAGGGGCTAGCTCATGTTTGTCGTACTCCGGTACAACTACAAAGGCACCCGGGACGAGTGAAAACTATGGTGTTTTCGCTTACATCCCTTTCCTTGTCCGCGTTCTTGGTTAGCCAAAAAAATTGTATCGTCGTAATTGATAGATCAATCATTCATACAAGATTGATCATTGATATGCATAACGAACTATGTGCTCTCGCGCAATTGGTTTGTGCTTGAAACCGCAGCTTATGAGCTTCTACATTTGATTTAAATCCAATGTTTCTTATATATGTATATACATCAAATTGGCTAAGTTGTTGTTATATGTTGAATATTCAAGTGTATTGTAAAAAACTATTATGTTCTTGCAAGCCTTGTTTAATTACCACATAATTTATACGGAGTATTTTATTATATTGTTAATTCTACTAATAAAAAACCAATTATCTTCTTTAAGAAAATATATAATAACAATAAACATTAAGTGATTTTTTGAAAGTAAATGTTTAAAATATCAGACAAATTAACCATTATCTAACAAATCTTTAAGTGAAATATTAAAACTATTCAATATATTCCAAATCTCAAACTAGTACATAAAACAAAAGGTTTTTTTTTTTTTTTTTTTAGAGTTAAAAGGCCATAAATTACAAAAAGTCAATGTCTAATAAATAGGCTAGTGAAGATTCCTTCCAAGTTCCAACCCTCCTCTAAGGTTTGACAGCCAAAACTGTACATAGTGGCTAGCTTGAAGCAAAAAATAAACAGCTAATCCTAATATCTGGATCAAATTAAAGCCTGAGTATATCTACATATCTATATATGACTACATAGATATAGATTATAGATATATGAATTAATTAATTATAAAATAAAAACAAGGTAAGCAATAAATAGAGTACTACTATATGAAAGTGAAAATGAGAGTGGAAGCAAAGAGAGAGGGTGTAGTGTAGTAGGCAGTCTAATTTAGAATGCAGAGGCAGAGCATGTCGTGAATGTGTTAATTTTTGAGCACAAGTCTTCACTCTGCCAAATGCACTGAATTTAGGGATTCTCTTTTTCTCCTTTACACACTTGGGACTTGCCACCATTTTTTGTTTACCCTTTTTTAGAGCTCCTGTTTTTTTTTCCTCTTTATTGTTTGCTTTTATTTGTTGTAAATGTAATATGCTGTATATGTTATTCTTTTTAATTATCAATAGCTAGTAGATTGTTGAGATGGTTATCATGGATATTCAGTTTATCCGATCCTTTAGCAGTCTGAATAGACGACTTGTTTTCATGTTTTTCACGAGGTCACCCAAGTTGTGGACGTAAGATGACTTAACATAGATATGATATAGACTATGGCTTAGTAGGATCTGACATTACCCAAATCTTTGTTGAAAAAAAACTAGTCGATTGAGATCATCGTCTTTGTAATCCTCTGTTCCACGTACATCTTCTGCAAAGTCAATCAAGTATATCCAATCGAATAGCGGTTCTTAACACTAAAAACCTCATCCAAATCTATCTTATATAAAAAAATAAAAGGCAATATGTATTATAGATGTAGTGTAAAACAATTAAGATTTAAGAGTGGTTACATCTAACTAATTAATTTGTGAAAACTCACATATATCCATTATAAGCAAAGTAATTTAGTAAAAGTTTTTGGATTTTTAATAAGTTGTAAGTATAATAATAAGTCATTTGGTGGGTTTGCATCTAATCATTAAATTTTCAATCATGGAAATGGTTTAGGAAAAATGATTTGTTCACATTACTAGCTTGTGAAGGAAATGGATTGTTTTATGTAAGCCTACTAACTAATTAACTAATCACAAGTCAAAATATATTAGGTTTGGATCATAATTAATTAATATAGCTATTGTATGGGTTGTATATTCAACACCAACTTTATGTCTTGAATTCTTAAAAATGTTAAAAACTTAAAACTCATATATTTAATAAATATCTCCAAGTTAAGTAGTTTCAAATTCAATGGTAGTGAGCTAAAAATATAATTGAGATCATCCATGACATAAATATAGAGCATTATATCGTAAATTTCTAAATTAAATAGAAAATTATTTTAATTTATAAATTAAAATAATTTAAAGATTTTTTTTGGTTAAAAAATAATTAAATTTTTTTATCGGTCACCATATTACATTCGCGAAATATAAGTGAAAAAAGAAGATATCATTCAGATTATGGACAAATCATCTTAATATTAATTCGAGGAATATATATTTTGACATTCCTTTTAGTGAGTTGATAATTATAAAGTTGTCTTCTTCATTATATTAATATCTTGGTCTTTTATTACATAGATGATAGATCACATGGTGGTGGAAACAAATATATGATGATCCGTGCCTAAACTAAAGACCCAAATTTAAAATAAAACATCGGAAATTAATGAATATGTTTTTAGATCGATGAAGATAAGGTATTTTGATAATGATGGTTATTGATAGAAAGTTTATGAACTAAGAAAAGTTAAAACAAACAGCTCACCACAAACTAAACACATTCAATGGAATTAAGTGAATGCATGCACGCATTTGATGTGATTGTTGTGATTATCACATGATATACTCATCGTGAATTAATCAAATTGTCTTCTTTTAATTAATTAAGATACTTAATTATATTAATATATATTGTCTTTACATATCCTACCTTTCTTTTGATATCGATCGGTTCATTGCAACTACTCTTCATATCGTTGGATCATTCAGTATATTCTATGTACCATCAATTCTGAAAAACCCATCAATTTATGCATGATTGCTTTCTCTAATTGATCGGATAGGTCTGACTCTTGAGAGGCTGATAAAATCGACAGATGGAAAAAACGGCATAAAAAAAAGACAACCCAATAGTACCTAATTATTGAGAGTGATAATACCATAATTTTCTTCTAAAAAAATAATACCATAATTTTTATTTTATTTTTCATCCAAAAGCTCAAAAACCAATCTAATGAAAAAAAAAAAGGAGAAAGAGTTTAATTTGGTTAATTGGGCCGAGGTGGGCCTGGTAATGTTACATGTTCGTTCACTCTAGTACCCTTCGGTTGAGGCCCAGATTTGATGTGGGCTTCCATCGGCCCAAATTCAGCTGACAGGTTCCCTATCACCAATCACCGCTCAAATCTGAAAGAGTTTTATGCTTGTTTGGTTACCATTAGAAAAAACTCCATCTTTGTTAAATATAAAGAGTTTTTGTTCAATGTTTGTTTGTCAAAAAAACTCAATAAGATATATTCTTGCGTTTTCTTTTTAAATATTTCACCTGTTTAATTTTTTGAAAACCAAACAGTTTCAAATATCTTCTTTATTTCCGGTTCTCGTTTTGTCTAAAAACTCGAAAAGATACATTCTTGATTGTTGTGATTTCTGAATCCTCAAATCAATACAGAGAAATTTCACAAGACTTAAACTTTCATCTGATTAAGCAAAAGGTATATATGCAAACCCCTAAAGCTCCTCAAATCAATGTAAGCAATGTACAACTCCACATGTTATCTGATTACCTCATTAGACAAAAGCAATCTTTGATGACTCATCAGCTGTTGGATCAAATGCAGCCTTCATGTATAAAGTTTGTAAGAACAGCTCAGTCTGATCTGACTATATCACACCTCAAACTCAAATCAGATGCTCCACCTCCTAACAACTTACCAACCAATCTTTTTGTTAACCATATGAATCTATTTCAAGGAAGTGGATGCTTCGGAATCTCATTGCCGAGAAGGCGGATGCCTTGTACCGCAGTCTCCCGGACAAAGAGCCAAACTTGTTACACAATGATCTGAGCAAAAAAATAGCAAAACTTCATAATATTCACACGCCCAGTGAATTGAACACCCTTGCAAAAAAGCAAGACCACAAAAGTAACATGTACTGTAATTTTTTATTTTTTATTATTTTCAATACTTAGAGGAAAAGGAAACTGAAAAACAGATTGGTTATTAAAAAAATAAAAAAAAGTGGAAGAGATTCCCTAGTACATGCAGTGGCAATGTAAAAAGTCATTTGATTTGCTTATGAAGTTTTGAATTACTTTTAACTAGTAGTTTAGTACTACACTTTTGGAAACAATCCTACTTAAATCTGACACATCAAAATTCAAATCAATTCCTTTTAAAATAAAATAGAACAGGAAGTTTTTTTTCTTTTTTCTTTATAGGCATATTCATAAATCCCATAGTGGATGTCTTTTGAGTAAAAGAAGCAAAGATCAACGGGAATGATGGAATGTAATCAAATACTACTGTATAAATCATACTGTAGTAGAGAAAGGAGAGCAACAAGCGCTGAAACCCAAAAAGAAGTGTGAATGACAATGGTGATATATTGATGAACCCTAGTGGTGAATGGCATCATCTTTTGGCCCAGTCAGATTGTGATTTCTTTCTCGAAAAGGATGAAATCCATTGTCACAATAGTTTTTATTGTACGGTTCGATGTCTTAAACATTATGGATGTGGTAAATATGAATTGCAAGAGGGCCGTATGAAACATGAATTGTCTATCAATGTCCTTGACTATTCGCCTTTATTTATTTATTTTTGTATCTTTTGTATAGGAGCTTCAGTTTGTTAAAATTTTGTTGTAAAATATATATGTTTTATTTCAATAATTAAATTGCATCTCATTAATTAATAAAAAAAAGGAGTGAAGCAAATATGCATGTTAAGCCAAAAGGTAATGCTTTTATGATATGTTCTTTAGCACTTTTACATCATTCCTTCTATCTTACATAGAAAGCAAAGCAGCTCACACCACTATGCAAAATTTGCAAACTTGTTAGTCAAACAACTCATAAAACTGTTTAAAATCACACACATAATGCAATTTGCCAATTTCCTATTTGTTGTATAATTTTCATGGGTTCACTTTGTCATTTGACTCAATCACCCTTAAAGTTGACATGTACTTTTCTTAGATCAATGACTAGTTATCATCATCCGACTCGAACCAGTAACCTCATGAAAGCTTTTGGCTTTTCAAAAATCTTTTATCATTCAACTCGGCTGGAAATTGATGTTCTACTTTTTTTTGGTTAAAGAATTGATGTTCTACTAATGCAATAAGAACACTGTTTTTATTTTATTGACTTACTGCATCAAAAAGTAGTGAATTATGCGTTTTATCTCTTGCCTAAAAGAGGATTCCTTCACCACCAGGTCCACCACCAACAACCAAAACAAAATGAAAAAAAATTTAATCAAGAGAATAAAAGAAACCCACTGATAAAAAAGGGAAAAGAACAATGAAGGGCAAAAAGAGGGAAGTAAAGCGCGTGGCTTTGGATTTTAAATACAGATGTGATGTGTTGTTCATCAAAAGCCCTCAAATTGAGAGTTACAAAGTGAGTGAAAACTGAAACAGCCATCGATTTTCCAATCCAACTACCCGAGTTTTTGATTGCCGAAGTGCAAGTTCGAAATAGCAAACTCACATAGTTCAATTGAAAGAGTTGAAAGCCCACTAAAATCCCCAAATTCGTCTGTTCACTGTAACTCTCATGATCTACTTCCCAGTTTGAATTTGAATTTGAATTTGGTGTCCATCAAGTTCCAATCTTTAGATTCTTGCTCTAATTGAGAGATTCCCCTCCTTGAGTATCTCTTGTTGTTCCCCTTTTGTTGTTTCATTTGAATTTGAAACACAAAGAGGAAGAAGAAGCAGAGAAAGAGTCAGGGTGGATGGAGATTAGATGGAATCAGAGGAGTTCGAGAGTATTTATTTAAAGAGAGAGAGCGATTGATGGAAAATCATGAGCAGCTTTGAGAGAGTGAGAGCGTGTGCGTTGTGTTAGGGTTCAGATCAATAGATCATGGCGCGGAACGGCATCAGATTGGGGCTTTTGTACTTCTTGTTCATTATCCTCACCTCAGCAACAGGTAATTTCTCTCTCAATTCCACTATTGATGCTTCAGCTTTGGTGTTGCACAAAAATAATGTACTTGCTTAAGTTGTTGGATCTTTCTGGATGTTTGTATTTGATTGTTTTTACTTTCTTGACAGATTGATCTTGCATTTGGCTTTGTCTGATGTGTTTATGTTGCTTTTAAAGTTCTGTAATTCTACGCTTAGCAGTTAGCAATCTTAATATACACTGGCATTACTTTTTGGTTTATTTGTGTTCCTTATTGTTTGTTGACTGATTCCTTGTTGGAAGAAGGGCTTTCAGGGTGTGAAGTTTCCAATCTCACCATTTATAGCCTATAATTTGTGACTTCAGTGATTCATTGCAGTACTTGTTATAACTTGATCTTTTTGGATTGTCTGTACAATGTTGGGTATTGTTTGGACCTGTTGATATATTGAATGGTTTTGGTTTGGTAATAAGTTGCCTTCATAAGGATAATCTTATAACTTTATCATTTTTCTTTCTATTACAATGGATATTGTTGTTGATGTGTGCCAGCATTCTTCACAGCCACTGCTTTCACCGGAACTTATGGCATAAACTATGGAAGGCTGGCAGATAATATTCCTTCGCCTGAAAAGGTTGTTCAGTTTATGAGAGCAATAAAGATAAAGAATGTCAGAATTTATGATTTTGATCATAGTGTAATCCAGGCATTTAGCGGGACTGGGCTTGAATTGGTGGTTGGACTTCCGAATGAGTATGTGCAAGACATGAGCGATAACGCTGATCATGCGCTGAATTGGGTAAAAGACAACATACAGTATTTTCTTCCCAAGACAAATATTGTAGGGATTGCTGTAGGAAATGAAATTTTGGGAGGGGGAGATTCATATCTGTCTGATTATCTCCTGGGTGCTATGAAGAACATTTACAACGCAACAAAAACTCTTCGTTTGGAAAAGAAGATTCAGATTACCACTGCACACTCATCTGCAGTTTTTAACAGCTCTTACCCTCCGTCTTCTGGCAACTTCAAAGACAGTCTCAACCAGTACCTGAAGCCACTCTTGAAGTTCTTTTCAGAGATCAACTCACCCTTTTGCCTAAATGCCTACCCTTTTCTGGCCTACTTGAGTGACCCTGATCACATTGACCTAAATTATGCGCTTTTTAAGAACACGTCTGGTATTTATGATCCGAAAACAAACCTGCATTACGATAACATGCTTGATGCCATCATTGATGCAGCATATGCTGCTTTGGAAGACGCTGGTTACAGAAAGATGGAGGTTATTATTACGGAGACTGGTTGGGCTTCCAAAGGCGATCAAGATGAGGCTGCTGCCACTTTACAGAATGCAAGGACTTACAATTACAATCTCCGTAAGCGGCTTGCTTTGAGGAAAGGCACTCCTTTAAGACCGCATATTCTAGCCAGAGCTTATATTTTTGCAATGTTTAATGAAGATTCGAAGCCTGGGCCCACTTCTGAGAGAAACTATGGCCTTTTTAAGCCTGATGGTAGCATTGCTTATGATATTGGATTTCATGGGATGGCATCATCAGCGGCATCATCATCTCAACTATCTGTGAAGGTAAATATATCTCTAAACCTGATGGTAGCATCGCGACTATTGGATTTCATGTTTGCATTTTTTTCTTGTGTTGTACAATATGCATGATCCAGCATTTAGAGAAGGCTAGTTTGATTGTGTGAATGTAGTCGAACATTTAGATATGTTCTATGTCATTTTTTTTCTATGCATATATAGTCTTCCTGATTCGCTGTTTTATTACAACTCTGTGAAATAATTGTCCACTTAAAGATCATCATGTAGAAGGAAGTTTCCTTGTTTTTGCAGTCAACTAACAGAAGAAGTTCTCCTTTGCTATGGTGAAAGGGAGTGCTCCAAATGAGTGGTGTTTGCGAAACCTTGTGTTAGTTTATATTTGTCACTATGTGTTTAAAAAGGAATAAAGTCATTTTTGACTAGTCTGTCTTTATAAAATTTTCAAATCTCAATAGCACCCACAGGTATGAGTTTCTAGATTAGATGCAATTTTCAAACCTCAATAATACCCACAGGTATGAGTTTCTAGATTAGATGTATCATGACTGTTCAAACTAATGAAGTGTTGTACCTTTCTGACTTTGGTGGGTTGGTAGAAGATGTAACTTTTAAATATGGAAAAGCTTTAGTTTGTAAGCCTATTCTGAATTGGTCTCGTACATATGTTTAGCAAGAACATAATCAGTGTGAATTTGAACTAGTCTCATTTTACCACTTACTAACATTTGCGGATTTGCCCCTTGCTTGGCCATCATAGCAGGGTATCCGATCTCGCACCATGCTTATGCCCTACAGTTTGGTACTCACAATCTTGACAACGGGGCTCATACACTTCATGAGATGACAACCAAAGATGAACCCTCAAGCTGTTCACTGATGCGGTACATTTGTGACACCTTCCTGTTGAAAAGCCCTTCCCAATCAAGCTAGCATCATGTGTTAATGGAGTTAAACCCAGGTGGTGATTCAACGATATCTGAGATCAGGCCGGTATTATGCACCTCTCTTTTAAAACAAATGTATTATCAGGTGATAGAAGTTTCAGTCAATCAAACAACCTTCACACAAGAACATTGGCCATAGCATTGATAGTCAAGTGAGGCAAGCCTTTGATCAAGTGCATTATCGTTCCATCCTGGAATAAGGTTCTCTTTCTGTTCTCTGGATAGCAGCTTGTTGCACTGTTTCGGGCATGAACATGTATGTAATGAACTAGTAACTCAGATAATCTGTTTCGTTCTCCAACTTCTAGGTGAATATAATGCAAAAAGATAACTTTACCCTTCTGTATTTGAACTTTTCTGCTCGTTTTGTTTTACAGCACAGGTAAGTAGGGAAGTGTATAGGTCTCATATCTATACCTGTGTTTGGTAAAAATTTGATATCACATCATATTCAGACATGATCTGTTTTGAAACTCGTTTCATATACTCATAAATTGTGGTATATCATTCTCTGTTATTTTTCAATTCCTCCTCTTTTCATCTTCTTCATATCTCCAACCCAAATAAAGGTATCAATCTCGTACACATATATCTTCATATCGATTGGATTGAATATGAAAAATCCCATCGGTTAGATTTTTATTTAAAACTTAGGGGTAATCGAGTATAGGAATTTTATTCTACCGAATAATCGCCCAATACCACTGAATAATTTCATTCTACCGAATAATCTCTCAATACCATCGAATATCAGAAGTTACTTTTAATCTCATCCGTTGATCTTCTTAATTCAATGGCCCAGATTTGTGGTGTACATAATACACGTTAAGGGTTGAGTACATATGATCCATACTCTATATATACCCATAGTTTTACCATAGTTTGGTAGTTATTCTAGAAGGAAAATATGTGTTTGGTGTTGGATAGTCAATTTGAAAAATGAAAGAATAAATTTAATAATGCATATAAGATTGGGAATTACTCCATCCGTTCGGCAAAACTTTTCATTTTAACTTATTTCACAAGTTTTAAGACAATTAACAAATGTACTAATTTACCCTCAATTATTACCCTCCTTTTTTACTTTATCGAAAACTACCACTAACAAACCATCAATCACATCAAGTACATTTTTGTAAAGTGAAGGGCAAAATATCTACAATGACAAGTTTTTTTTAACAAAACTAACACCCTAAAATGACAAATTTGCCGAACGGAGAGAGTGCATTGTAGACCAGATATCAAGTTGAAAAATATAGATTCCCTTGAAAAAAAAAAAATGAATAGTGATAATGAGAAAAGTCCAAACTACAACACTGGCCTTCATCTTTGAATAATTAAATGGAATCTTCATCTGTACGTTCCTTCTATTCCTCATTTCCTCAAGCTCTCACATGCCTTTACATTGGGTTTGTGATCTCTCTCAAACTTGCACTCTTACTCTCTAAGAGACCCTTTTCGAACCCGAAAAACAGATGCTGTGCAATAATCCTAACAAGTCCGCACCACTCTTGGTGGTGGTGTTGGCGGTGGTGGTGGTTGTGGCGGTTTCAGCTAGCTTGGCTGCCGGGAAAACCCACGTGGTCGGAGACATCTTCGGATGGACCAACTTGGGTAACGACACCGACTTCTACAACCTCTGGGCCGCTATCTATGAGTTCCATGTCAACGATACTCTTCGTAAGGACACACCCTTCAACGATTCGATTTGATCCGATCCGATGCTTTCGTCTCTGTAACATGTTTTGATTTGGTGTTTGAGCTGCAGTGTTCAAGTTTAAGACAGGAGAGCACACGGTGGCGGAGGTGAGCAAGGAGGCCTATGAGAAGTGCGACGCTGCCAACACCATGACTCTTTACAAGGAAGGTCCTGCATTGAGTGTGACGTTGAGCTCACCGGGGCCAAAGTTCTTCATCTGCACGATGCCGGGTCACTGTCTAGAGGACGAGAGGTTCGCCATCAACGTCTCCTCAACCTCGCCACGATGACATCTAATTGGCTCACTCCGACCCTTTAGGTGAGGATCATGTGTTAACTTTGATGGTTTTTGTGGAATGATTTGAGTTGAGTACATATATATTGTAATATCGTCTCTTTATTTTATTCTTATATTATATTATATGCAGAAATGAATCAAGTGTTAGATACATACATACATATATTCTGTCTTACATTTCTACACTTACATCGATCGACACTTGTATTGAAATAAGAAGGATGAAAATGAGGAGAGCTTCAACCTATGGGAATTTAGATATTAGGCCGTTGGATTATTATGTGGAGAAAATTGGTACTTCCTCTGTTTTAAAATAAATGCCGTTTTTATGAACGTTTTTTAATGAGTTAAAGAAACTATAAAATATTATTTTTTTAATTGCTTTCTTTTTATATATATAATTTCATATTTTAGGAGTAATATTTTTATAGAATATTTACTTGTTTAAAATATGGGTTGAAAAGTAAAATGATTTTTATTATTGTATGCTGAATTCATGATTGCTCTCTACAAGACCAAATAGCTAATTGTGGGCCGTACATGATGTACCCATCAGTAGTAATAGCTTGACCCCTCCTTTTGGGCCACAGAGGCCCAAATCACTATCACTGGGTGGCTATTTAAGTAATGCGGACACTTTTAGAGAGGGAATGTATTTGTATCTCACCCATGGCCATGATCCTCTTTCTTTAATTTTCTTTTTTTGGTACATATCTAAACTTCTTGATTTTAATTTCAATTTCAAGTTAATTTTATTAAAGTACTAGTTCAAGTGCTACATTTAGTGTAAATTTTGATTACAAATTAAATTAGTAATGATAGTGTTGCTTCGAATACAAATTTTATATTTGTGTATGTATCCTATGCTAGTGTGGTACCACGTGAATGGATGATGGAAAACGCAAAATTTATTACACATTTACACCATATAAATTTTGGTAATGGATGAATGGTCACTCTCACAACTTGGTACCAGCTGTCCCTTGAAACATTAATTTGGTTATGAACATATCAAATATTTTAAGTAGATGTCGTATTATATGAATTGTTTTTTTTTAAAAAAAAAATTAATTAGGTAATTAATGGATGAATGGTCAAACACTCCAAAATAATACGGGTACAGTATATAGCTATCGAGATCAATCAAGGATTACATTTGAAATTTTATTTTCAATTTTAATTAGTGTATATGGTGGGAAAATTGTAATTAAATTACGGCCGGTATACATTGTTTATGATATAATAATAAATTAAGTAATAATTAATGTTACCCTAACTAAGACCTCCAGCTAAGAGTGAGAAAGAATTAACGCTCCTCCGTTGAATAATACGTGTGGACGCCGACGAACGGCCAACAACGCACCACCACCTATCAATTTCAACGTTCTTACATCTCTAACAACTCTTTTAAAATTAAGTTACATACCTCGATCATTAATTTAGACGGAGTAGCTAAAATGACAAATGTTTTGAATTCCAAGTGGTATAATTTTTTTGGTAGATAAGATGAGATTATGCAATCATGTTTTTCCTAAAATCAATAAGTTGTGCATCTTAGCGCGATTCTCGATGAGTGATACTTCAATTTTCACTTACCCAGAGCTCTTACTCTTGTTCGAAAAAACGTTATTGAGTGATGAGTCAGTATGGTCTAACAGACTAACACATTTCAAATCCTTTTCATAGTAAAAAAAAATGTTATCGAAACTTACGACATAAATTAAAACAAAGCTTCTATGAATTCAACGAAAATGTAATCAATGCTATGAAACAATTTCCATATCAAATATATACGTAGTAAAATATTAGATAAGTTATAAGATTAAAGTCGATAATCTTTTCACAATTTTGCCGCAAGAATATATATTATGAGATTGTAATTGTTTATTTTAGAATGTTTTTAATTACTCCGAGCATTAGTGTGAAGAGATCGATGTAGGTTTTGATTTTGAATATTTAAATTCACAATTTACATTTATTTTTTGATATACCAATAAATGATAATAAAAAAAAGTCCCATGCATTTCATGAGATTGCACTAGTTTAATATACATATATTTGTGAAGGAAAGATTGACCAAAATACCCCTAAACTTTTGTTATAAATTTGTCCGCTCCCAAGCACTGGTTTTCCTCGCCATTAAAATCTTTCTCCCACACAAATAGTTGACACATCTTTGTTCGTGTGTTGCATATATTCACTCTTAACTCTTAAAGGTGGTCTCTCGAATTTTGAATTTTATTCTTCTTTGAATTGGTAAATAAAGAGCGGTCATTTCGAGATTCGAACCGAGAACCCATGAGTACTACCCACAAGTCCTTTCCGGTGAGCCATTCCGGAATGGTTTGAATTTCATTCCTCGGTCAAGGTAAGTTTGTTTCTTTTGCATTTGCCTGCTACACTCCTACTATATACTAGCTAGTCTCTATGCTTATTATTAATAATTTTTTTAAAAAATATATCCATTGGAAATTAGGCTTGAACAATTATTTTTTTGATGAAAAAAAAAATTTGTTCACTTATAATTAATTACCCTTTCACTCCGTAGATTATTCTTATAATTAGTGCATAACTTGTTCAGAGATGAATAAAAGAACCTATGATTGGCTTTCTGAAATTTTTTCCAAACGATTAATTTTAGTGATATATCTCTACTTTAGTTATCAAAAAAAGAAGAAGATATATCTCTACTTTAATCAACTTTATTTAAACGGTATTTATTTTTAATTAAAAATCTATCTTATTAATCAAAATTTTATCTCTTTCTTTTCAGTCAAGCATAATATATGAAATATATATTAATTGCATTACAATATTTAATATTCCAATGAATCCATCATGCAAATGAAAATTTATTTTAATCAAATATATGTTCATTATCCTTGGTCTATTAATTTAATTAATTAATAATAATAATATTTTCAATGGTGTATATAATTTTTTTAAAAATACTATAAATAGGCTATATAATATTAAAATAATGATCATTTATTCATTTTAATTATGGGATAAAATAGAGTAATTTATTAATATTTATAATAATATCATATAATAATTAATTATTATTTAAAATTTATAATTACACTATGCAAGACACAAAATTTATACTAGTAAGCAATATATTGAAAACAAATGCCCAAATCCTATTGGAAGCTTATTTTACATTTTATCTTATGTATATAATACTAAAACTTACTCCGTATATATAGGCTTAGATGTCATTATATATATATATATATGTGGTTGATTTTTAGAAAATCTCCTCCCTCCATTTTTGTTAATAATATGTAAATGTAACTTGTGGAAAGTCAACATAACCACAATCTATATATCTCTCTATTTATATAGATATTTTCCTCAACACAAATATAAATTTGTCTATATGTATATATATATATTAATTAGTTAATAAAAATATAACTATAATTGATTGAAAAAATATTTACAAAAATGATTTCATACATATTATTCTGTAAGATTATTTATACGATTTAGATCAAAAGAAAATAAAAGAGATCTACAACAATAAGCTAACTCATTGGTTACAAATTTCAAGGCATATGCGATTGATCCTTTTCCAAGTCATTAATTGACGAAGCATATTGAAGTTCAACATGGCGTCTTCGATTGTTACATCGGCTGCACAACAACTAGGAGCTTTGGTAGTCACAGAAGCCAAGTTTCTATACGACGTCAGTGACAAGATTGAACGTTTACAACGCGATCTCCAATGGATGCAGTGTTTTATGGAAGATGCCGACGATAGGCAACACAAGGAGAAAGTGGTTGCCATATGGGTCTCTGAAATAAGAGATTTTGCATATGAAGCCGAAGAAATCGTTGAGAAGTATCTTTGTGGAGTCTCCCATCATCGAAAGAATGGGATGTTGAATACTATCAAATGGTTCTCGTGTGTTCTGTCTGACGCTCTTGCCCTACACGATGTTGGTGCAAATATTGATTCCTTGAGGACTAAGATATCTGAGCTGACCTCTAGAATGCAAATGTTCGGGATTCAAATGACTAGCCACTCAGGAAGCTTAGCATACGATATTGCTACAAGAGAACAAAGGCGAACCTATGCCCATATTGAAGAAGATCCTATTGGATTAGAAGATGATGTTAAGGAAGTAGTGGATAAACTTGTGAACAATCATGAATTCAATGTTGTAGGTATATCAGGAATGGGCGGTTTGGGTAAAACAACTCTGGCAAGGGCAGTTTTCCATAATGTCGATGTTAGAAAATACTTCAAAAACAATCGTGTTTGGGTATACATATCAAAACAATTTGAAAGGAAGGATATTTATCAAGAGATCTTAATTGGACTAAGCAACATTGGCAACAATGGAGAAAATGGAGCTGAGATGCAGAAGATTAGACAGTTACCAGACAGAGTGTTGCCTAGAGAGATTGGTAAGATCTTAAAAGAGAAAGAATGCTTAGTAGTTCTTGATGACCTATGGAAAAATAGAGATTGGGATACTCTAAAACCTGCATTTGAAGGAATTGAAAGTTCAAATAGCAAGATATTGATCACCACATGTGACGACGGTCTTATGCAATATGCACATGGATATCCTCACATTGTTAAACTTTTAAGTGAAGAAGAGAGTTGGAAACTATTGCTACGGACAACATTTCAAGACAGAGAGAATATATATACAAATTAAAATCATCTGGCCATATGTCTTTATGTTAGTTAATTAGTTTTGTTGCTCTTTAGTTAAAACCATTCAAAGTGAAGACATATCAAGAAATAATTAATAATTTTGTTTCATTTTCCGGTTTTTCCCACGTAGAAAAGAAGGAAACAACCCGTTCTCAAGATTCAACAAGGAAAAGTGATACAACAAAAGATATGGTAAAGGGTAAGTCCTCATATATAATGTACCTATTTTTTTTATGCATGCGAGTATGGGTTATATATTTATATAAACAAATTACTTCAGTTTTGTTTCTCTTTAAAATAATCACAAAAAATTATCTTATCGTTTTTGTAGGAGAATCGTCAATACTTGATGTAAATAAGATAGCTCAAACAAATCCACAAGGCACGTACATATTTTCATTGCATATAATCGTTAGTGTCGAAATCCGATATATGGCCTTAGGCTTCATTTAGTCTTGATAACTAGATATCAAACATCAATATCGATCTCAAGATATCGATACCGGATGATATTTGATATACTCCTCAAAATTAGTATATCAAAAGGTCCAAAAAAGCCTCACATAAGTATATCAATCAAAATACATATCAAGTAATGTCTATATACTAATATACCAAACACTAGATATCAACTAACAAAGGCTTAAATTCTCCTAACTAAAAATGAAAATAGATAGGATGTTAATTAGTGAGAATCAAAATACAAAATACAATTTTAGCAACAACAAAAACCTAGTTTTTTTGGGGGGTTACACCTAATTTTTTTGGGGCTTATTTGTAAGAAAAACACATGTACAAAGAATTAACTATACTATTGATTTTCATTACATATGAATGATTTTTCACATTAAGAAAAACTCTGCATGTAGAATTGTTATAACCACACCAAAGCCTTGACGACTTATAACATACTCCCTTAATAAATGAGAGTAAATTAGTATATTTGTTCATTTTCTTAAAAATTTTGCACATAAGTAGAATGATATGTTTTGATGAACAAATGGAGTAAACCCTATACTAGCAGG
Organism: Persicaria tinctoria; assembly: GCA_037127255.1. Taxonomy (NCBI): domain Eukaryota; kingdom Viridiplantae; phylum Streptophyta; class Magnoliopsida; order Caryophyllales; family Polygonaceae; genus Persicaria; species Persicaria tinctoria. Next base: position 3,468,761 of record JBANSL010000016.1, on the reverse strand, counting down.
CATTCATTCCTTTCATCCATTTTTACAAATTTATGTGCCTATTTGGGTTACACTAGTGTTCTAGCTAGTGTTTTTTTTTTTTTTAATATTGGAGACATTACTATTTATTTTTTTCCTAATTAAAAAATAACCAAAAGATTTAAAAACTCTAATTTCTTTTAGGAATAGCTAGCTTAAGCCCACCAATATGCAAGTAATTAAATTTGAAAGGAACTTGTACCTTAAAGTTGTTTGTATTGTTATGTAGATGATGAAGAGAAGGCGAAGAAGGAGAAACTGGGTAGGGAAATACTGAAACATTGTAAAGGTCTTCCCTTGGCAATCAAAGCAATTGGGGGTCTTTTATCTACCAAAAGGACCGTTGGAGATTGGGAAACTGTTCGAAGGAATATCACTTCTTATTTGATGAGTGATATGGTGGAAGGGAGTGACAACAAAGAGTTGTCAAGTGTACTATGATCTTCCATTTCATGATCTTCCATTTTACTTGAAACCATGTTTCATGTATTTGGGAATCTTCCCCGAAGATTACACAATATCAGCTGATAGGTTGTATCATTTGTGGGAAGCTGAAGGTCTAGTTACAACATCGGCATATAGCGGAGATGAAATAATGGGAGTGGCACTCGATGATATTGCAGAGTCGTTTCTAAACCAATTAGTGAAAAGGTCTATGGTTCAAGTCGATGAAAGTTGGTCAAACGGAAGGATAAAATCTTGTCGACTTCATGATATGATGAGAGATTTATGCCTCAAGAAGTGCAAGGAAGTGAACTTTCTAAACACAATAGAGCATGGAAGATCATCACAAGGCCCATCAAATCAGATTGCGAGTCTTTCCACCAATCCTCCATGTTGTGCAATTATAGTCTATTGATGAGCAAAAATAATACCATGATAGAAGACGACTAATCACTACTCGAAGTCGACTACAACTAAGAGCAGAACAACTGGGAGCAGAGTACAAGTCGAGGACAGAAGACGCATCCTGCTCGAGTTCGAAGACTGCTTGACGTCGACAAAGTTACTCGACGTCGACCAAGACCAAAACCTTACCCGAGCTCGACGAGGAGAGGAGAACTCGAGGATACTGCGAAGACAACTCGAGATCGAGTACGACTACTCGACGTCGACTAAGTCTAGTCGACGTCGACTACGCTGGTTTGGGCCGAAGGTCCATTAGGCCAATCTGAGGATTCCGAGGACGTGTTGATGACTTGGGCACGAAGGAAGGCCGATTCTATCCAAATCTATCAAGATTTATCTATGGAAGAGATCGAGGATTTATCCACCACATGAAGATTTAGATATTTTCCCTTTTAGATAAATGTTTCTTTTATTAAGTTTTATCTTTAGAAATAGATATATATTCCTTACCTTGATTAGCAAGGATTTGAAGCCTATAAATAAAGCCCATGGGGCTAGTTTTTATTCATTGAATTCTAGAGAAGGAGAAGAGGTAGAGAGTAGAGAGAGAGAGTGGAGGCCGAGTGAAGTTGTGAAGCGAGAGCGGAATTGGCTTCCTTCGGTTGTAAGCTTTTATTTAGTTTATTAATGCAAAGTTATTATTCCTTTTATTATTGATGTCTTTCCTTGCGATGAAGAGCGAGTAGTCCACCTACTTCTAGGGTTGGGGCGAGCCCAGCGATGGTCAAGCGTGTTTAAGGTAAAGTTTTGACTTTTATTATGTTTTAATCATCCACTACCTTTAATATGTTTATTACCTATTTAATAGAGACCCATGTTAACAACTTGGATTATAAACATAAAATTGGTAGATACAATTAGGGTTTCTTAAAAGAGTTGTCTAATTGTTGGAAAAGGCGAAAGCTTAATCATTTGATGTGATTGCATGATTATCTATCTTATTCTTGCCTTATGCATGTTTGGTTATCGTTGTTGCAAACCCCGATCTTGGAAGTTTTCATTCATAGAGTTGTTTATACCGAAGTTTGCAATTTGTTCGTTACTGTTTTCTACTCGACATCGACTAACCCTAGTCGACGTCGACCACTGATTCCTCGATCGAGCAAGATCGTTGTTGCTTGTGTCTCTGCAGTACTCGACAGACTACTCGAGATCGACCAACCTACTCAACGTCGAGTAAGGCTTGTCGACGTCGACCACTCCAGTGACCCTTGTTTGCTCGAAATCGACTGTACTGACCCCTGTCGATTACCACCTAGTCGAGGTCGAGTACCCTGAGTTGACTTCTGCCCGTGAGATTTTGATGCTTATAAAAATATTATTTTATAAACTAATTATAAACCCACACAAAATTTTTCTTTATAAACCATCTTCCAAAAGTACTCCACAATCAATGTGGGATGAGAGAAAACTCAAAGCTTTTTTTTTTTTGATAAACAAGTAAACAACTTCGTCGATCTTATTCCGTTATCATCAAAACCAAAAACAATGTCAAACAAACTCGGAGACAAAAACAACTCAAAGCCTTTAATAAAAACCCTTTGTTGAAGCATTATTTCCAACCCACGTTACGTACATTTCCAAGTGGTTTAAAATTTTCAATTTATCATATCAATTGTGTAGAATAATGTGTTATATATAAAAAAAAAAAAATATATAAAAATGGCAGCTGGAAGTGGTCCAAAGTAACACCAAACACACTAATTACTTAAAACAATGGGCGTGCATAAAATAACAATATCCTACCCTAAATAATTTACTCCGTAATTTTGACCAAGGGGAAAAGTGGCGGAGCTCTGATTGCTGTTTCAAATATATATATAAATTAGAGCTCTGATTGCGGTCTATCTTCATCTTCTCGACTTTCTCAACTTTCTTCAAACTCGAGATCTAGATGTTAGTATTATATTTCTGGAATCTAGATCTAAAATATAGAGCAAGTTAGTAAAATAATGCATCACTCTGAAATAAATTTGTCATCTCCTCCTCCGAAGCTTTACATCGCTTTAGTTAGCAGCTCTTTCTCTTAATTCCTCTTCCTCGATCTGTCTCTCTTTCGAAGAGTTCTTAATCGGATTTCCTGTTCGTGTGTGTTGATATCGACCAGGTCTCTTCAATTGATCAGTCTCAAATTTCCATGTGCACTCAAGGTAAGTTTTTTTTTTTATATACTGAAGTTTCTTTAATCTGCATTTACCTCCTTTTTTTAGCTTCCTTTTTCGATCTGATAATCTGTATATATTCACTTAAATAAATACATTTTCTACCACATACATCAAAAAATCCTTCACTGACAAACCTGCAATTTGTTCTTGAGGAAAAAAGTCCAAGTGACTCTTGTGCAATCATCAAGCACAGTAAGAAAATAAGAAAAGCCATTGTATGTAACACATTTATATGGGCCCCATAAATCCATATGGATTAATTCAAAAGGCTTGCTAGTCATGTTTGAGCTTCACTGAAAAGGAAGCCTATGATGCTTAGATAAAGAGCATGATTCACACTGGAATTCATCCAAAACAGAAGGACTGAACAACTTCAAATGTCTCAACTTGGAAACAGAACTATGACCAAGTCTAGCATGAGCTAATTCTAAGCTTAAACTAGCTTTATTACAACTTTTCATCAAAACAGCTTCACTTGTACTGCAACCTGCTGACTCAGAACTGATCTTGTATAATCCATCCTTCCTGATTCCTGTGATGTTCACCTTCCTAAATCCAGGGTCCTGGAAATAGCAATGAGATCTAATGAATATAGCAACAAGATCAGTGTCATCAAGAATCTTTCCCACTGACAATAATCTGTGTTTGAAGTCAGGCACTAATAGCACATCACTTAGCAACATAGATTCAGTCAACTGCATTTTTCCCATTTCAGAAACAGTTTTAATAGATCCATCAGGCAATCCTATGTGAATAGGCTTGCCCACTTTCTCTTTGTTACATAAGGCATGTGAATCTGCTATCATGTGATCGGTGGCTCCTGTATCCACTATCCAGTCCACATAATTGCTTTCTTTCAAAACACTATTAACATTGTTGATAGGGATCATACCTGCAAAATTGGCATATGATCCACCTCCACTGTCACTGTGACCCTTGCCTTTCATCTTCCTAAGCACTTCTTGATAAACTGCATTCACCATAGTTGCATCCAGATTCCCTTCTGTGCCTTCATCATCTATAGGTCTATTCTGAACTTGAGTATTCACTGATCCTGCCACATTTGCAGAGCCTCTCCCAACACTTCCATTTTTCTCTTTCTCCTTCAGCTCCTTGAACCACTCAGAGATTCCATGAAGCCTAAAACATTGCTCTGCCAAGTGACCCTTCATCTTGCAATAAGAGCATGTTGAATTCTGCTTAATCTTCTTCAGTTCTCTCCAATCCTTCACTTCCTTCTTGAAGCCAGGATTGTTGAGATTAGAGCTGTTGCTATTGTTGTTCCCTCTGTACTGAAAATTGCCACCACCTCTGTTAGCTGCTAAAGCACTAGAGTCAGTGCTAATTCCTTGAGACCCAGGTGTCCCATTAGAAGAATCATTTCCCCTTTCCACTTGCTGAAGTATGTAATAGGCCTTGTTGATACTAGGCAAAGGATCTGTAGCAAGTATAGAGTTCCTAGCAGCATCATAGTTTTCATTCAAACTAGCCAGAATCTGCATAAGTCTGTTTCTAGACTCAATCTCACCATATTTCTTCTTCAAATCACATGTGCACTTTTCCAAGGCACCACACATACACTCAGGTATGTTTTCTAGAACCTGAAGTTCATCCCAGTATCTCTTAAAAATATTATAGAGATCAGCAATACACATATTACCCTGGACTACATTCCCAAGTTTCTTTCTAATCTAAAAAATCAAGGGAGCATTTGACTGGCCAAATCTTTCCATTATTTCATCCCATAATGCTTTAGAAGAATCCATAAACATGAATCCCTCAGCCACACTCTTGCTCATAGAGTTTAAGAGTCAACACCTCACCATATAATCTGCTCTAACCCATTTTTCCAAGTCAGCATGACCAGCAACAGGTTTTACACATGATCCATTTATAAAACCAAGTTTACATTTTGCTCCAAGAGCCATCATCACACCACGATTCCAAGTCATGTAGTTTGTCCCATCAAAGGGTATAGCAACTAACTAAGCACCCGGATGATCCGAGTTAGACAAAAACAAAGGGTCATTAGGATTACCTTGTGCAGACATCTCTTCAAGACTTCTGTCTCCAGAATCGATCACAGTGAACATAAGCAGCAGAAAACCACAATAAAAGGATCTAAACTCCCCAGAAAACGAGCTGTCGCTCTGATACCATATGAAGAAAGTAAATAGCTAGCAGCAATTCATCACATTCAAGCAAGAAAATCAGTAAAACATCAGCAAATAGAACATTTATGACAGCTGCAACAAAATACCCAGAAATGGCTCTCAAGCCTTAATCATTGGCGGCCCTCATCTCCAAAACCCTACCTTTGGGTGAGCAAAACATTGTCTTATATAGTGTGCAATGCATAGAGCATGTGCAAGTCACATGGGACAGCTGTCCCTTATTACACAAGAAGACAAGGATAGCTAAACATGGCTCGGGACCACATTTAGGAAGAAAAACAGAATGTAAAATATGAGCTAAGGAGCTGATAAATCAAGCTTAGAAGCTCATTAAATCATGTTAAAACATGATAATCTTCATAAATTATATTATTTATATTAACATTTAATTATTAGACAATAAGATTACAAATGAAATTAGAAATTATACAATATATATATATAGGAGGTACAAGTGTAAGCCAATTAGCATCCACCAAAAAAACAAGCAGCTAGCATAGCACTTGAAAAAATACCAGTAGCATCAACCTAAAATAGGAAATGTATTCATATTTTAGGATTACATAGGAAATTAGGAATCTGTTAGGATCCAAGGTCCACTTCCATGGAGATTGGAAGAAAGAAAGGGAAAGGAGACAGAGATCTCAGAGGAAGAGAGAACAGAGAAGATAGAGAGGAAGAAGATAGAAGAAAGACTATTTTGTATATTCATCGCCCTAAATCATATTATACAACTTGTGGGTATTTATAAGTTATAACCTCATACCCACTCTTCTTCTAATTACCTTTATTAACTTTATTATATAATAATTTTGATGTAAGAGGGCAAGAGTATATGTCCAATTACTTTTGGAGTATATTGGATTATTTTGGGATTTTTTTTACGAGGGACAAGTCTCATCGATCATGTCCCGTCCCGTGAGGGATAAGACCCGACGGGATTAGAAGAAAAAAAACTTCAATTCCATCCTAATCTCGATAGTCGATCTCATCCCATAAAAAATACACGGGATTACCCCAATCCCATCCCATGTCTGCCCCTAATTTCAAGAAATAGCCTTACCAAAAGTTTTGAGGGGGAACCAAGATAACATTATTAATTTGAAAATATTTTTGCAATTTTATTTTTGGTTTTTAGTTTTTTTTTAGTTAGATTCTTAGGATTGCTTAGGGTATAGGATAGATGGGTTTGGATCCCATGAATTTGGGTTTTACACTTATAAAAAAAAAATGGAAAGAAAATGATGGGAGAGGGGGTAGGGGTGAAGGAGAGAGTCAAATCTTACGTCGGTTATTTTTTTTTACGGTTGAGATTTATCCCACTCCACCCATGAATTTGATGGCCAAATTAATGGGATCCAAATCTAGGATAGAAATACCATATACGTAGTATCTTATTAGAGATAATTACTCCAACTAAGGGATAGTTCACCAAAAAAAAAACTCCAACTAAAGGATAAGGAGATGAAATAAAGGTAATTAATTACAAATATATCACTGTGAAAAATCAAGGTCGTGCTCTTGTAAGGAGAGGAAGGGTTTGTTTGGATTCCAAATGCATTATTATTATAATGTAAAATAATAAGGCGGTGTTTGGTTAACAAAAATTTTAAGCCGTTTAAATTATGATATTTTTGGATTCCCCAATATATTAATTAAAATATAATTATTTTATCTCGATTTATGTGATTATTTGGTTAAATTACGTTTTTACATCGGTTTTTACTAGATTTTTATTTTTACAACCAAACGGACACATAAAACGAGATAAAATAATTGCATTTTAATGAAAATGCAATGGAATCCAAACACACCCGAAATAAGGGCTTCAATAAAATCCCGAAATGGTTTCTTGGTGCTTCTTACATTGGGGTTCTCGGTCGCGAATCTGGTTGTTTTTGGCGCTCCTTTTCTGAGTTTGGTCTCTGACGTCCGTTGTCGGGTCTGGCTTGGGTCGAGGCTGTGTGTATCAAGGTGACTCCGTGATATGAAAATTTTCTTGGAGGTTCATCTTCACTGATCACAAGAAGTCCTGATGTACCGCTGACCCGCGGTATCACTGCTTAGTGGTGCTTGACGGCGGCTCTTAGTCTATGTTATCCCTAGCTTATTTGGGTTAGGTTTGCTTGTTTGACTGTATTTGTGTGCTTTCCTCCGTTTGTACTGCACCTTGTGATGTTTTTTGTTGTAAGTTTAGACGGTCCATCGTCTGTCGACTTTGTCGGTCTCTCGAGATGTTGAATTTGTCAAGCTCTCGAATTATTTCCTAATAAAAAAATCAGCGTGAAACCAAAAGGCCGAAGGTGTTACTTGCCAGATGTCGGCAGTTTAACTTTTTGCAATATTTTTCCTATTATAAATATCATATTTCAATTAAATTTTATAGTTTTTTTTCACTATTTTCCATAAAAGTATTCATGCTACACATATATTTTTTTTTTTTAAAAATCTCCTAATTTTTATCCCTATGATTTTTTAATATAAATATCATATTTAAACCACAATTTATGGGTTTCTTTTGCCACATTTTTTATTGTTACCAATGTTTCACATTTATAAATGACATATTTTTTAAATAAATTACAATTTTCTTCCAATAATATTTCTCAAATGACACATTTATAAATGACATATTTAAACCACGTGTACCTCTCTTTCTTATTTGATTCAGTTTATCCTTTTCTACAGATATCACACATTGGTAGCTATATAACTCATTCACTTCAAATATATTTTTCATGATTGAATTCTTGGCAAGAAACAGGTTTGTTTCAGCTACATGATTGCATTGCTTACAGATGGAGATTTGAAGGCAAAACGATCTATCCTCTCAAGTAGCGGGTTCATCGACAGAGATTGAATTAGCTCGATATGGCATCATCAACAGTTGCATCGGCTGCAAAACAGCTGGGCGCTTTGGTAGCCAGGGAAGCCAAGTATCTTTATGAAGTGAGTAACAAGATTGAGCGTCTCCAACGCGATCTCGAATGGATGCAATGCTTCTTAGAAGATGCAGATGACAGACAACACAGGGAGAGAGTTGTCGCCAAATGGGTTGCTGAAATAAGGGATTTTGCGTATGAAGCTGAAGAGATCGTTGAGAAGTATCTTTACAGAGTCTCTCGCCATCGAAAGGATGGAAAATGGAATACAGTTAAATGGTTTTCTTGTGTCCTGGGCGATGCTCAAGCATTGTATGATGTTGGTTCGAATATTGATGACTTGAGGACTAGAATCTCTGAGCTAACCTCTAGAATGCAAATGTTTGGGATTCAAATGACTAGCCAATCGGGAAGCTCAGCATACGATATTGCGATGAGAGAACAAAGACGAACCTACGCCCATATTGAAGACGACCCTGTTGGATTGGAGGAGGATGTGAAGGAAGTCGTGGATAAACTAATTGTGAAGGATAGTGAAGGCAAAGTTGCACTTGTAGGTATATCAGGAATGGGTGGCTTGGGTAAAACTACTCTTGCAAGGAGAGTTTTCCACAATGCCGATGTCAGAAAACACTTCAAAAACAATTGTGTTTGGGTGTACATATCAAAACAATTTGAAAGGAAGGATATTTATCAAGAGATCTTAATTGGACTAAGCAACATTGGCAAGGACGATGAAATGGACAATGAAAGGTCCAAAAAGAATGAAGAGCTGCCCAACAGTGGATTTGGGATAAGGAAAGTCAGAGATTTAACTGATGGAGAGTTTCCTGGAGAGATATGTAAGATCTTAAAAGAGAAAGAATGCTTAGTTGTTCTTGATGACCTATGGAAAAATGGAGATTGGGACACTCTAAAGCCAGCATTTGAAGGAATCAAAAGTTCGGGTAGCAAGATATTGATCACCACGCGTGACAACGGTGTAATACAACACGCAGATAAGGAAGGATATCTTCACGAGCTTAGACTTCTAAGCAAAGAGGAGAGTTGGAAACTATTTCAACGAATAGCGTTTACAGAAAAGGAGAATATAGGTACATAAATCATCATCTGATTACCAATAATGCATGTTATTATCTTAGAATTGTTGCTCCTCCATCTCTAAACTTAAACCATATAGATCGAGTTAATTAAGATTTACATACCAAGAAATAATAACATTGTTGAATTGTTTTCCTTTTCCTATACGCAGATAAAAAGGAGACAATCGTTTTCAAAGATTCAGCTAAGAAAAATGCTACACCAGAAGAGATCAGAACAACGGGTAATTAAGCTACCCCTCATAGTCATATACATTTTAATTACTTTTGACATGCAAGCCCTCATAGTCATATATCAATCTTATGAATTATTTACATCGATAATTCAATCCCTTTAATATGTTTGTTTTTCTACATATATGAGAGTGTCACTCAAATTAAAATTACCTTATAATTTTGAGCAGGGGAATCATCAACACTAGAAGCTAAGAAAATAGATCAAACAAATCTACAAGGTACGTTTTATACATATTGATTTTCATTATTTATCAATCCGGATCTTATCTAGCTTTTTCCCCTTTTTTTTCACTGTTCAAATCTAATTTATCGGCATTTTTTAATAATAGTTTTTGCTATTATTGAAAATGATACTCCTTCCTCTATTTCACACTTTTTAAGAAAGTTACAAATAAATTTTACCAAAAAAAACTACAAATAGAAAGAAGAAGCAAATAAATAATGTGAAAAAATGGACCAATAAAAAAAAATAGTATGGAAAGTTGGATAGAGTATCTCGGAAATCAAATACAATTAATAAGATAAATAAACACAATTAGAAATTTGTATCATTAATGTTGGTCAAATGGACAAATATTTCGTTACATGAAAAAGTGGTCAAAAAGCCAATTATATTAATACGGAGGTAGTAGTTGATTGAGATTAATGAGGTGCAATGCAATATATAAAGTCAACAACTAGGTTGAGTTTCTATTTTCGATTGTATGTTTTGACGATCTCTTATTCCATGCCTAAAATTTATCATTCATAATAATACTACAATTACAATATACTGTATTATTTTATGGGCAAATTGCAAAAAAAAATAACACGAACTTTAAGGCGGTTGCGTTCGGTGGCACCAACTTTCAAAAATTCTATAATAATCACCAACTTTGAAGGGTGGTTGTGGTTAGTAGCACAACCATTTTATTTTAAAAGTGCACCCCTTATTAACATTTTGTTTACAAAAAATAACATTTTTCCATTGTTTTTTTAAACCCACTCACAATTTCTTCTTCTTTAAAAAAAAAACATTTTTCATGTTTATAAACTCAATTTCAATTTTTCAAAAACATCATTTTTTAAAAAATATAATTGTGATATTAATTGGTATCTTTTCAAAATACTCATTTTTTCATTTTAAAGACATTACTTATTAATTATTTTTTTGAAAAAAACTAAGTTTATGGAGAAAATAAAATTAGTTATTTTTTTAACCGGGTGTAAATAATGAGTGTATTTTTTTATTATTATTATTAGGAAAGAATTTGTTATGATTCGAAGGTCGATTAAGAGGATGCTTGGGCTTCCATGGAGAATTTGAGAAGAAAGGAAGGAGATTGAGAGATAGAGTTTAGAGGGTTAGGAAGAAGACGACGAAGGTAGGTTAGGAAAGGAGAGAGATAAGGGTAATTGATTTGATTATTCTTGGATAAATCCACAATTACAATAGCTATGGGTATTTATACCCTAAACCCTTAATACCTAATAGGCTAATATCTAATAAGGGTCATAACAATACTTTCCCCTTACGAAAGCTTTGTCCCAAAGCTTATTACAATGTAAAAGTAATATACTAGTTATCTAGAATTGGGAAAAAAAAATCTATACGACCCTGTTACATGTATTTGTATGATTGTATCAACAATCACTTGTTTCCTGATGTCCTCAAGTGAAAGAGTGGAGCACTGTACATTCTCTGTACATGTAAGCTTTGACCAACAGCTTATCATCCCCTTTGCAAGACATATAGCAAATGCAGTAGCCCTTCCACACAATTAATATCTATGAAGTGCTAAAGGTGTAGCACTTAGCAAACATTATCATCCCACTCCAACCTATAGGATGACCCTTGTGTCTTGCACCGGTGGATGCCCTTGTGAAAGCAACCCATTAAGCACACACCACAACAGTTATTTTAGCTATGAAGTACCCCATACAGCCACACCCTACTTATGACATTTAGGTAGGTGTGTTGTTTTGTAACAGTCACACATGTAGCCCCTTGGTGTAGGCAGCAACCAAGAACTCAAATTGGTTTCCAAAACCAAATAAAAAATCCACTGGATGGATTCTATCCTTTCCAACCAACAGCCCTTCATTTGCTTCTTCTGTCCCTGCTTCTGGTTGATCTATCCTTTTCATGGCACCAAAACCAATTTAAAACATTTTTCCACACCAGTAAAATGTGCATTTCAGCTAAGCAAACCAACAGATCCAAAGATCTCATGCCAAAAGCTGGCCTATTAGCAATATTTGTGAGCAATCCATTCCAACCCACACTTGATTCTTTTGTGTAAAATGTTCTGCAGTAGTTTAGTCTGCCCCAAAAGCACAAGGCCTAGCTGTCATAAGAGAGAAAGCCCAGTTGAACTCCATAATCACTGCCAGAAAATCACACAGCCATTGATGCGTCTGAGACCCATGCTCTTTGAGCACACATGAGTAGATGCCCTGTATCCACCCGGATCAAAAATCAAAATGACTGCCATTTTCGATTTCTCAACCTCAACAACCCGATTTGTTCCTGGATCAAATCTGACTTCCATAGCTCAAACCACTTGAACATGAATAACATCAATGGTATCTCGCCCTCTATCAAAGGGAAACCAATGTTGCCCCTTCTTTATGAACATGAGGCTGCAGTAAGCACTACGCACTAATTCGAGGACAACCCCATTGATATCAGGTAATGAGATTGACTCCTCCCTAGCAAACTCAAAATGACAACTAGCTTCCTCACTTAATTCAAATGTTTGCACATCAACTCTTAACCAGCCCTTGGACAAACTCATTCCAATACCAACACTATTAATTCCTGGATCAAAAATCAAATCCCTCTTCACCATTATAGGCTTATCAGTAGCTGCAGTAATAAGAAATGACGATTCCACATGCCTAGACCTTTCTACAAACACCTTGAGTGCAATTGAGTTTTCCAAAATTTCAACCGACCCTATTTTGAAATCACCCTTACTCTTGATCTGTTCAGTCAAGTCATTAACCATTGCACCAAATTCCTCCGATTTTACTTCAACAATTACAGTTGAAGGATTAGGTATTACCTTGGGAAGACTGAGTTGAATTTGCAGGTCTTTTGGACCTTCGATGAAGCTCTCGTCAATTCGATGCTCGCAAGAACCAATTTCTCGACCCGCCTCTGCCACCAGAACTTCGTTTCGATTCTCGTCGACACTTTCATCTTCAATCTCTTCGCTCCGTTCTTTGTTCGGACTTGTAATCTTTTCGATCTGAATAGGGTCTATTGATTCCTCGGCTGGGAAATTACTGGTCGGAGATTGCCCACTGATTTCTAGCTGAATAGGGTCTGTTTATTTATTTTGCTACACTATTCAAGGATTTGTTATTTTTTAATAACTATTTAAATCGAATCGACCATTTAACTTATTCATAGATTTAGTCTCATACTAGTCTAATACCCGTGCCTTCAAGGCACGGGAGCTTGATTTATTTTAATTTGAACATCATTTTATATATTTATATAATACTATATTAATATATACACATGTTTAAAACAAAAATATGTATAAAATATTTTTTTTATAATTTATAAATTAGTTGGAAAGAGATACGATACAAATTTTGAAAATGATTTAATAAGGTAATGTATGGAGACGAATTATGAGAATATTGCAATCGGAAAAAAAAATGGAAACATATCTCAATATTAACGGCAATATAACCGAAAAAAAAAAGGGAATTGATTCAAATCATATTTAAAATAGGAAACACATATTTTAAAATTTCCATAATAATATTGACCAATAAGAAAATCTATTTGAATAAAAAAATTCAACTTTAATTGTGGGCGTGACACGTCAGCAAAATGCTAGCAGAATTAGTAATATATATATTGCAATCGGAAAAAAAAAAATGGAAACATGTCTCAATATTTACGACAATATAACCGAAAATAAATAAAAAAGGGAATGAATTCAAATCATATTTAAAATAGGAAACAAATATTTAAAAGTTTCCATAATGATATTGACCAATAAGAAAAGCTCATTTGAATAAAAAATTCAACTTTAATTGTGAGTGTGACATGTCAGCAAAATGCTAGCAGAATTAGTAATATTAATAGATAATAGATATATATTGCAATCGGAAAAAAAAAATGGAAACATGTCTCAATATTTACGACAATATAACCGAAAATAAATAAAAAAGGGAATGGAATCAAATCATATTTAAAATAGGAAACAAATATTTTAAAGTTTCCATAATGAAATTGACCAATAAGAAAAGCTCATTTGAATAAAAAATTCAACTTTAATTGTAAGCGTGACACGTTAGCAAAATGCTAGCAGAATTAGTAATATTAATAGATAGATAGATAGATAATAGATAGATATATTGCAATCGGAAAAAAAATGGAAACATGTCTCAATATTTACGACAATATAACCGAAAATAAATAAAAAAGGGAATGGATTCAAATCATATTTAAAATAGGAAACAAATATTTTAAAGTTTCCATAATGATATTGACTAATAAGAAAATCTTATTTTAATAAAAAAATTCAACTTTAATTGTGAGCGTGACACGTCAGCAAAATGCTAGCAGAATTAGTAATATTAATAGATTAATAGATAGATAATAGATATATATTGCAATCGGAAAAAAAAATGGAAACATGTCTCAATATTTACGACAATATAACCGAAAATAAATAAAAAAGGGAATGGATTCAAATCATATTTAAAATAGGAAACAAATATTTTAAAGTTTCCATAATGAAATTGATCAATAAGAAAAGCTCATTTGAATAAAAAATTAAACTTTAATTGTAAGCGTCACACGTTAGCAAAATGCTAGTAGAATTAGTAATATTAATAGATAGATAGATAATAGATAGATATATTGCAATCGGAAAAAAAAAATGGAAACGTGTCTCAATATTTACGACAATATAACCGAAAATAAATAAAAAAGGGAATGGATTCAAATCATATTTAAAATAGGAAACAAATATTTTAAAGTTTCCATAATGATATTGACCAATAAGAAAAGCTCATTTTAATAAAAAAAATTCAACTTTAATTGTGAGCGTGACATGTCACCAAAATACTAGCAGAATTAGTAATATTAATAGATATATATTGCAATCGGAAAAAAAAAATGGAAACATGTCTCAATATTTACGACAATATAACCGAAAATAAATAAAAAAGGGAATGGATTCAAATCATATTTAAAATAGAAAACAAATATTTAAAAGTTTCCATAATGATATTGACCAATAAGAAAAGCTCATTTGAATAAAAAAATTCAACTTTAATTGTGAGCGTGACACGTCAGGAAAATGCTAGCAGAATTAGTAATATTAATAAATAATAGATATATATTGCAATCGGAAAAAAAAAATGGAAACATGTCTCAATATTTACGACAATATAACCGAAAATAAATAAAAAAGGGAATGGATTCAAATCATATTTAAAATAGGAAACAAATATTTTAAAGTTTCCATAATGAAATTGACCAATAAGAAAAGCTCATTTGAATAAAAAATTCAACTTTAATTGTACGCGTGACACGTTAGCAAAATGCTAGTAGAATTAGTAATATTAATAGATAGATAGATAATAGATAGATATATTGCAATCGGAAAAAAAAATGGAAACGTGTCTCAATATTTACGACAATATAACCGAAAATAAATAAAAAAGGGAATGGATTCAAATCATATTTAAAATAGGAAACAAATATTTAAAAGTTT
The DNA here is from genome assembly GCA_037127255.1 of Persicaria tinctoria. Lineage (NCBI taxonomy): Eukaryota > Viridiplantae > Streptophyta > Magnoliopsida > Caryophyllales > Polygonaceae > Persicaria > Persicaria tinctoria. The sequence goes on along the minus strand of JBANSL010000016.1, from coordinate 3,453,550 downwards.
TCATAATGATATTGACCAATAAGAAAAGCTCATTTTAATAAAAAATTCAACTTTAATTGTGAGCGTGACACGTCAGCAAAATGGTAGCAGAATTAGTAATATTAATAGATATATATTGCAATCGGAAAAAAAAAATGGAAACATATCTCAATATTTACAACAATATAACCGAAAATAAATAAAAAGGGGAATGGATTCAAATCATATTTAAAATATGAAACAAATATTTAAAAGTTTCCATAATGATATTGACCAATAAGAAAAGCTCATTTGAATAAAAAATTCAACTTTAATTGTGAGCGTGACACGTCATAAAAATGCTAGCAGAATTAGTAATATTAATAGATAATAGATATATATTGCAATCGGAAAAAAAAATGGAAACATGTCTCAATATTTACGACAATATAACCGAAAATAAATAAAAAAGGGAATGGATTTAAATCATACTTAAAATAGGAAACAAATATTTTAAAGTTTCCATAATGAAATTGACCAATAAGAAAAGCTTATTTGAATAAAAAATTCAACTTTAATTGTAAGCGTGACACGTTAGCAAAATGCTAGCAGAATTGGTAATATTAATAGATAGATAGATATATTGCAATCGGAAAAAAAAATGGAAACATGTCTCAATATTTACGACAATATAACCGAAAATAAATAAAAAAGGGAATGGATTCAAATCATATTTAAAATAGGAAACAAATATTTTAAAGTTTCCATAATGATATTGACCAATAAGAAAAGCTCATTTTATTAAAAAAAAAATTCAACTTTAATTGTGAGTGTGACACGTCAGCAAAATGCTAGTAGAATTAGTAATATTAATAGATAGATAGATAATAGATATATATTGCAATCGGAAAAAAAAATGGAAACATGTCTCAATATTTACGACAATATAACCGAATATAAATAAAAAAGGGAATGGATTCAAATCATATTTAAAATAGGAAACAAATATTTTAAAGTTTCCATAATGATATTGACCAATAAGAAAAGCTCATTTTAATAAAAAAATTCAACTTTAATTGTGAGCGTGACATGTCACCAAAATACTAGCAGAATTAGTAATATTAATAGATATTACGTATGAAAATTTTTATAACTTAAAAATAACGTATTTTCAATATTGTTTTAATCTATTTTTAAAATTTACCACTAATATATTGAAATATAATCAAAATTTAGTAAATTTGTCAAAGTAATGTTTCCACTAATATATATATATATATATAAATATTTAAAACGAAGTGACCATTCTCTTATCTATTTTTTGTCATGTTTCCACTAATATATATATATAACTTAACAAATTTATTACAGCAATAAATGATCTAAAAACTTTAAAACAATATACTTTCCATATTTACTTACCAATTCATTTATCATATTATTAATTTTTCTATTTTAAAATATATTTTTAGCAATAAATCATTAAATTTAATAAATTCATTAGAGCAATAAATGATCTAAAAACTTAATAACAATATAATTTCTACATTTATTTATCTTTTTTTTTTATCATACTATTACTACTACGTATTGTGTACTTTAAAATAATTTTGTAAAAAATAACCAAAAAATTAAAAGCAATTAATACCACAAAAAATTAATATAGTTGAAGAATAGATTTTTTTACCCAAAAATTATAATCTTAATTAGATTTTATTAATAATACAATAATTTAAAAAAAAATATGGATTTTTATATGATAAAAATATTTTATTTTTGTTAATAAAAATTACTCAAATACAACATTTTATATTTCAATATATTTCATTAAAGAATTTTTTTCTGAATTTCTATATTATAAAATGATATACAACTTCATTACTCCCTTCTTTAATTAAAACTTGACATTTTCATATTCATGTACGCTTTTTTAGGTGTTAAAAACTATATAAAATATTAATCTTTTTAATAATTTTTTTAATAATTTCATTTGGTACATTTAAATATGAATTTATAAAAACAAATGTAGAAAAGGTTAATATTTCATATATTTTTATCAATGTAAAAAAGCGTGCATGAATAGTAAACGACAAGTTTTAATTAACAGAGGGAGTATTATATTTGATCAAAATCCACCACTCATAAATTAAGCATAGATATATAATTATAATATTTTCAATCATAAAAATTATCACTTATATAATTTATAAATGTTTAAAACCTTAAATATTATCAATCTTAATAAAAATTTCTTCTTTAACTATCAAATAACTTAAATATCATCACTGGTATAGTTTAAATAGGTTGAAATAGACTTTTCATCAAATTATTTCTTTTTTCAAATGCTAATTATTAAGATTCAATTGAATCTAGAAACTCAAGCTTCACTTTAGAGAGCTATGGAGGAATGAAGATAATCTCCATCTTCTGTAAATTGCAAGAAGGAAATAGTTTGTTACAACTGTAAATGCTTCACCCGAAGCTTTATTTATATCCCCACCTATTTACAATACCTTGCCCAATTATTCCTATAATTACAAAGCTCCCTAATTAGGACAACACCAAACCATATACCCTCATACCCCCCCTCCCCCCCCCCCCCCCCCCCCTCAAGGTGGACGCGGGGATTGAAACAAGAGACCAAGCTTGGAAGACAAAAACGAATGTTGTTGAGCACCTGGTGGCTTGGTAAGCAAATTTGTCAGTTGAAGATGAGACGGAACATGAATGGTGGAAGCCATGCCTTCTTCAACTAAATCTCGAATAAAATGGCAGTTAGATCTCATGTGTTTCGTGCGCTCGTGGTAAACTGGGTTAGCAGCTAACTGTTGGGCAGCTTTGTTATCACAACAAAGCGGAACAGGAAGTGACACATGAACTTGCAGTTCATCCAACAAACCAATAAGCCAAACAATTTCACTCCCAACGGAGGACATGGCTTTGTATTCACTCTCGGCCGAGGACTTGGAGACCGTCTTTTGTTTCTTGGTCTTCCAAGACACAAGAGAATCACCGAGGAAAACACAGTACCCAGTTAACGAGCGACTCGAATATGGGCATGTGCCCCAATCGACATCTGAATAAGCTCGTAACTGAAGATTGCTGCCGCTGGGATAAAATAGAGTGTAGTTAACTGTACCTTTGAGATAACGCAAGAGGAAGGTGGCTGTCTGAAGATGGGGACGACGAGGAGTAGACATAAATTGGGTGAGCTGTTGAACGGTGTATGAGATGTCAAGCCGTGTTAATGTGAGATACAATAAACGGCCAACCAAACGCTTGTATGTCTCTGGATCTTCCAATTCTTCACCATCATGAATGCTAAGATGAAGATTACGCTGCATTGGAAACTTTACTGGCTTGCAATTCAGGGATCCAGAATTGGATAGCAAATCAAGAATGTATTTGCGTTGATTGAGCAGAAGTCCCTTATCAGATCGGGCAATTTCCATTCCAAGGAAATAGCGAGCAAAGCCTAAATCTTTTATGGTGAAAGCCACATCCAAAGACCTTTTGAGATCAGCAAAAGTAGACACATCATCTCCAAATAATAGCATGGCGTCTACAAACACGAGAGCTAAAGCCACCAATGATCCTGTCTTCTTCACAAACAAGGAGTAATCCAATTTGGACTGGACAAAACCTTGATTGAGCAAGTGTTTGGTTAGTTCAATGTTCCACTGACGACTAGCTTGTTTCAAGCCATAGAGCGACCTTCTGAGCTTGCAGACTTGACCTTGCAACACCTTGTTGTAGCCAGGAGGAGGGGACATGTAAACCTTCTCATCCAAATAGCCATGGAGGAATGCGTTGTTTACATCTAGTTGATGTAATTGCCAATGTCGAGCAGATGCCAGAGCCAAAAAAGTGCAAACAGTAGTAAGCTTGGCCACCGGGGAGAAGGTATGTTTATAGTCTTTATCTTTCTCTTAACTATATCCCTTTGCAACTAGTCATACCTTATACCTCTCAACTTCCCCATCAGGTCGAAATTTTATCTTAAATACCCACTTACAACCAATCGGCTTGTGTCCAGAAGGAAGAGAAGTGATGTCCCATGTATGGTTTTGCTCAAGAGCTGTAAGCTCTTTATTCATAGCATCAACCCAAATTGGGTCCTTTTGAGCTTGAGCAAATGATGCAGGCTCAACATGAGAAAGGACATTGAATAAAGAATGAATATAGTCATAAAAAAAATGACCAAGATCATCCTTGCTGATCACAGAAAACACAGAAGAAAGAGACTGATATGAGTCTATTGCAAGATGACGTGTGGGAAGATTGATGCACACAAAGTCCTGAAGCTTTGATGGTCGTGTAATTCTTCGTGGTGCCAACACTGGACTAGGTAAGTGTGCATCCACACGATCTGAATGAGAAGGAACACTAATAGACACAGAAGTCCCTGGAGAATCAGAAGTAGAATTTGGAGCCAAGGAAGGAATATCTTGTGAACCACCAGTACTTAGTTCATGGGAAATAGCAGCAGGAGATGCCCTTGACACCATAGGACAACTAGATTCATCATGGAAAGGAACCAAAGGCAAATTCAAGGAAGGAATCGAATCAGAAGAGGATGAGTGAAAAGGAAACTCATTCTCTCGAACAAGAAGGATCCATTTTCCCCCTTTGATCTTTGGCCTTGTACATATAAGCAAGGCATCCAATGACACGAAGATGAGTATAATCTGGAACCTTATGGAAGAGGACTTCATATGGGGTCTTCCATTTTAAAACAACAGATGGGACAAGATTGATTAGGTATGTAGCTGCTAACAAACATTCACCCCAAAATTTAACTGGTAGTCTAGCCCGTAATCTTAAGGCTCTAGCAGTCTCAACCAAATGACGGTGTTTTCTCTCCACACGACCGTTTTGTTCAGGAGTACCTGGAGCAGACCGTTGGTGAATAATCCCTTTACTACCCAACCTTTGCTGTACAAACTCTGTACCATTATCACTCCTCAAAACCTTAACTGAAGTGTTGAACTGATTATCAACAAAAGCTAAGAATTCAGCAACCATTCTATACACCTGCTCGTTATCTCTGATCAGAACTGTCCAGGTGCTACAAGAGAAATCATCTACAATCGTGAGGAAGTATCTTCCTCCACACAAGGATGCAACCATGTAAGGACCCCAGAGATCGAGTTGAATCAAATCAAACACAGAAGAAGCCATACTAGAGCTACGAACAAAAGGTAGTTTATGAGATTTAGCTAAGCAACAAATATCACAATCAAAGTGCCTCAACTCAGCAGGAGTACAAACATCCACATGATGCATTTTGGAAACTGAAATATGACCAAGTCTGTCATGTAATAGGCGAGTATCGACCTTACTTATTCGAGTGAAATTGAAACTAGGAGAAGTCTCACATTGCTGAGTGCCAAGACGCCTATAAGCACCTTTAGAATTATGAGGAAAACACTAAAAATCTTTGAATTTGTATAACCCTCCATCTCTGAATCCAGCAGTAAGAACTTCATCAGTTGAAGTGTCCTGTAAAATGCACTTGGTCTTAGAAAATGTGAACAACCATCCTTCATCATCTAACACCTTAGAAACAGATAGCAAGTTATGCTGAAACTGAGGCATGTATAGAACATCACGAAGCAAAATTTTGTCATTTAGACGTACTGTCCCTGCTTGCTTAACCAGTTGTGTCTTTCCATATGGAAAACCAATAAGAATAGATTTAACCAAAGAAACCAAATCTGAAAACAGACTCTTATCAAACACAATATGATCCGTTGCACCGGAGTCAACAATCCAAATAAAATCATGATGTATAACATGATCAGTATGAGCCATCAATGCAAGGTTACTTGCAAAATTCACTTGAGAGGAAGATCCAGCTTCTTCCATTGGGGTCTTCCCTTTCATAACCCTTAAAACTTCAGCAACAACCACATTGATGAGATGCTGATAAGGTGCAGATGATGACCCTTGATTAAAATTCATCAATCCAGAAGCACCAGAAGCATCATCCATCTCCAATGGATTCTCACCAGCTGCCATGTCAACATTAGCCACCATTTTCCCATTAGAATGAACCTTAGGGCATGTATACCAATCTGGATATCCTACTAGCTTGAAACATGTCTCTTTAACATGTCCATTCTCCTTACAGTAAGTGCATAACCTCTCCAATTTTGCCTTCTTATAGTCCTTTTTATACTCAGTTCCTGAGTTTCCTTTTCCCTGTGCAGAAGACGAAGCATGTGCCTGAGATGAAGATCCAACTCCTCCATTACCTTGCATAGCAAAGTACTTCTTAGAAGCCAAAATCTCATGATTATTGGTTAATCCCCCAGTAATTCCTTTTTGACGCTCAATCTGCATAACCATGTGAAAAGCTTGGCTCACAGACGGCAAAGGATCCATGGCTAGTATGCTATTTTGAACATTCTCATAGGCATCAAACAATCCCATTAAGAACTGCATTACCTTGATTGTAGCCTCTCTGTCAAGCAATTTCTTCAAGATAGCACAAGAACAATTGTGCATTGCACCACATCTGTACACACGGATACCTTCCAATTCTTGAAGCTCGTCCCGTGCTTTCTTCCTTTTCCCATAGTATTCAGCAACAATGTTATTATCTTGCCTTATATCACTGATCTCTCGCTGAATCTGATAAACGAGAGGGGCATTAGACTTGGCAAATCGCTCAAGGATCTCATCCAAGAGTTCCTTAGCGAATTAACATACATGAACTGCTCTGCAATGTCGGATCTCATAGAATTGATGATCCAACTCATCACCATGTAGTCACAGCGAAGCTAGCGATCGTAATTCTCATCAATTTCATCTGGTTTCTTGCAAGAACCGTTAATAAACCCCAATTTCATTTTTGCATCATTCACAACACTATTGCAATCAGCCATAATTCCAAAGATCAACACAACAACACTCTAAAATCAAAAATTCCAAGACAAAACCAGGTGGAAAGCAATTCCGACACCAAGAAAATCAAACACCAACACTTAACAACACCAGATCAACCAAACCAGAAAACAATCTCAGAGTAACAGATCTCGCTTCACAGATAGAGCGAGAACACAAGCGGAAACGTAATCAACAAGATCAAACGAAGATCTAACCTCTCAGGAAGATCACGTGCTCTGATACCATATTAAGATTCAATTGAATCTAGAAACTCAAACTTCACTTTAGAGAGCTATGGAGGAATGAAGATGATCTCCATCTTCTGTAAATTGCAAGAAGGAAATAGTTTGTTACAACTGTAAATGCTTCACCCGAAGCTTTATTTATATCCCTACCTATTTACAATACCTTGCCCAATTATTCCTATAATTACACACAAGCTCCCTAATTAATTAGGACAACACCAAACCATACTAATTTAAAAAATTAGTGTTGTAAAATATTTTTTGAAATGAAGTAGTCAAATTTCACAAACCATACTATTCTGTCTTGTTTAGAATAGTTTGTGAAATTTGAAATAGAGAATTTGAAATGAAGTAGACAAAAAAAATATTTTAGAAACTACCCTATCAATATGCATGTAAATTTTATATTAACTTTTTAAATTTATTAATTATGGTAGATGTTGAGAAGGCTAAGAAGGAGGAACTATGTAGAGAAATGTTGGACCATTGTAAGGGCCTTCCTTTGGCAATTAAAGCACTCAGTGGGCTTTTATCCACCAAAAGAACGGCTGAAGAGTGGAAAACTGTGAAAGAAAATATATCCTCTTATTTGATGAGTGATATGGTGGATGGGAGTCACAACAAAGAGTTATCAAGTGTGTTGGAGTTAAGCTATTATGATCTTCCTTTTTACTTGAAACCATGTTTCTTGTATTTGGGAATCTTCCCTGAAGATTATATAATATCAGCTGATAGGCTTTATCATTTGTGGGAAGCTGAAGGCCTAGTTACAACATCGGCGTATGGCGGAGATGAAATAATGGGAGTGACTCTTGATGATGTTGCAGAGTCGTTTCTAAACCAATTAGTGAAAAGATCTATGGTTCAAGTCGAAAAAAGTTGGTCAAACGGAAGGATTAAGACGTGTCGACTTCATGATATGATGAGAGATTTGTGTGTCAAGAAGTGCAAGGAAGTGAACTTTCTAAACGTAATAGAGCATGGAAGTTTAGAAGGCCCATCAAATCAGATTGTGAATGTTTTTGCTGGAGTTGATAAAAAGTTGCGTCGTTGTGCTATTTATTTGAAAGGTCCTGGTTCACTTGTTGATACAAGTCTAAATAATTTTCCTTGCATTAGATCTCTAGTGATCTTTCCACAAGGACATATGGAGACAAGAGACCTACCATCAGGGAAAACAAGAAAAGCTTTATCGTTGATTAGAGTATTAGACCTTGAGGGAATTGACCTTGATGGGTCTCGACCGATGAAAATTGCAAATTTCATCCACCTGAGATATTTAAGCATCAAGGGATCTAGAACTTATTTGCCGTCGGGAATTGGGGATTGTAAGTATTTAGAGACCGTTGATCTGCGATCTCCTTGTTACATGAAGTTAAGTAACAAGTTTTGGAAATTGGAAAGATTGAGACACTTGTATCTTCCTAATTTCGCCTGGGTGTCTACACTATTAGATTTTAAGACGAATCAGTTACAACAAATGGAAACATTCAAGAACTTTCATCCAGAATATTGCAGGATTGAGGACCTAGGAAAAATGACAAATATCAAAGTCTTCACACTCTCCCGTATGTGGGAATACAACAGTAGTGTCTTAACAAGGGATGGTATGGAGTGCTTGCTAGAGTCACCAATGATCAAGACAAAACGTCTTGTGGAAACCTTTAATCTATTCATAAAAGCGGATGTGATAAATGGGGATCCAACAATCCTAACCACAAGAGTACCTTATTCTTCTTCATGCATTCGTGGAATCGGGATACGTGGAAAGATTGATGTGGAGTTGAACGACAGTGTTCAAATATTTCCTCACTACTTGACAAGTGTGAAGCTACATGAATGTGAAATTGGTGAAGATGGTATTCGAATGTTGGAGAAGCTCCCTCAACTCAAAAAGCTTAGCCTATCTTCGAATGGGACTAAAGTGAGAAAAATAAGTTTCTCAAGCAGAGGTTTCACGCAGCTGGTTAAGTTAACTCTGGACTGGCTAGATGAGTTGGAGGAGTTGATGGTGGAGGAAGAAGGAGCCCTTCCAAATCTCCAATACTTGTATATTAGATTCTGTGAAAGGTTGAAGAATATACCAGAGGGTTTACCAAGCTCAGTTCACATTGAATGCTTTCCATGTGTAAAGGGGATTGAATATTACAATACTTGCCCAGAGTTCAGAAACAACAGCTGAAGGGAAGAATTCATCACCAGAGTCAACTTAATTATGATGCCATCATCCAATGTAGGTACGTACACTACCTGCACTTCCAAATTGTAATAAGTTATATATTTGCAACACTTAATTGTATTTTGATTAATTAGCTGATCATCTGTCTACTTTGCAGGGGACGGGTGTTTGACGGACTTCATTCAAACCAACTACTGCAGTCTGCAGAGTTGGGCGTTGTGTGCTATATATATACATTTGTAACTTCAATTTCTAAGTTTTCATGTTGATGACATTGCATGATTCACTTTGTATCCATAAAATTGAATTGCTGTTTTTATATATTCCAATTTCCTTCAAGGTTTATTCATCAATTAGTGTGTATGGAACTGATGAGTGTAATAAGCTTGTGTGGAACTGAACATGATGATTGTTGATTCATTTACTGATTTTTCATCTACCTTTATATTGATGATGATTCTTTACGAATGAACTCGTCTTATATATTGCACAGTTATTTCACGTATTTTTACTCACATCAAATCGATCTGCCCTGTCAGTTGAAAACGTTTTAGTTAAGACTACTTAACTAAAATAAATTATCTTTGACATTTTGCTCAAGTTTAATTTGTTTGATTCCTGAGTGTAATAAGTTTGTTTTTAGCTAATTTGATGTGAAGTAAGTGTGAACTTCATGTTTTGTGGTTTGTTACTAGCTGTCTTTTGTAGTTGTTACTAGTGCCTCTTTGGTTGAACATATTAGCTCTTTCTTCTTGAAATCATTCCTTTAGTTGTGTTCAAAGTTCACATCGATCATTTAACCATAAATGCAATTTGAAAAAATGGGCCAAACATCGAGTCCTCACATCATGCCACACCCATAATCGCTTTACTTCCATCTTTATCCCTTTGAAAATTGAAATTTTAAGGGAGGAAAAGAAAACTGCAATGCACTTCCCCGGCCAACTGATAACTAGAGTGAGCCCAATCATATTTAGCCCAAAAATGGGTTCACATCTGAATATTTCTAGCATTGCTCTCAAGTTGGGCCAAACTTTGAAAAAGCACCCTTTAAATACAATATTTTGCATAAAATTATCCTTTAAATAAAAAAAATTAGGAAATCACCTTTAAAAAGCTAGATGTTAGTAAAAAATTAAAAATCCACTCTTCTCATCTTTTTTCGTTGAGATTGTTGTTAAATATGTGAAATTATCATTTTGCTCTTATACTTTTAATATATTTAAAAGGGTATGAGAATGATCACCTTTGAGTAGCTTTTATTTTCCATTTGAGAAGATGATCGAGCGGGGAAGGATAACCACCTAAGATAACTTTGAACCAAGTAAATCAAGGATGATCAACATCGAACCAACTAAATCAATGATGAAACACATAGGAATTGCTAAGAGATGAAGTAGGATATGAAGGGGCAAAATTATAATTTTTCACTTTTAACATTAAACTTAACGTAAAAGGTGGAATTTATGGTCTTTTGTAAATCTACTTTTTCAACGGTGGTTAATTAGCTGATATGAGTTTTTTTTTTAAGTTCGCCGATTCACATTTAGGTATATATTATTGTGGGGTATAATCCGTTTTATACGAGGTATTTTAGATGAGTCGAAGGCTGACAAATCCTAAATACATCACATAAAATAAGTTCTGATGTAATAAGGACGTGTTTGAATTCCATTGCATTTTAATTATAATGTAATTATTTTGTTTCGGTTTATATGAGCATTTTGTTACACAATTAACAATATCATAAAAATCAAAGTATATAAATCACAATACAATTCGAATCCATACACACCTAAATTACTTCGGACTTATCTAACTTATCACTAAAATTTCTCATAAGCCTGACAATATGAATGGAGTGCATGATATAGCATTAGGAGAGCATACAAGGTCCAACAAATAATGATATGACACATCACATGTGGTGATTTTAGTGAAACCTATGTTGAAAGATGAAAAGTTGAAAATTAAAAAAATGATTATATTTGATTCTTTGAAGGATAGATTCACTAAAATGACCACGTGTGATGTGTTATACAAAGTACTATTACTATGAATTGTTCCATTTCGGTTTTATTTTTACTACATAGAATTTATGTGTGGATTAATCCAAAAAAAAAACACATTTAGAAATTGGTTAATCTAGTAGAATAATATAAAATCGGAAAGATTAAATAAACCCAACGGGGTTCATCTATGATTGTTGATCGATTTTCCCTTTCTTGCCCGTATTTACCCTATATTCTGGCGTTAGGTCGGTGCTCTAGTGTGGTTGCATTTGCTTTGTGTTGGGTTGCAGTATCGGGCGTCATGTTTGATCGAGAACGGATCGTGGTTGTGTTATTGGTCTTCGAAGATCCTTTATTTAGGTGAAGGCAACGTCGTTGATTCACACTTCCTCAGGAGTCGCCCTTTCCAACTGTGGTACTGTTGTGAGTTTCTGCACTCTCTCACGTTTTGGCACTTTTGACGCGTCTAGGTTCTACATCGACTTTTATTCTAGCGGACATCTTGTATAGGTTGTTTGAGTTTTCTTTTTTCTCTTTGGATTTGTGTTATCGTGTTCGGTTTGTATTGATGGTTCTCCGTCGGACATCGAGTTTCATGTCTGTCTGAACTCGAATTTTTTTACCTAATCAAAAAAAAAAAAAAAAAAGGGGTTTCATCTGAAAATCAATTAACAATGAGATAATTAGTCATTCAACCTTATACGATGTTCAAACATTCTTTTTTTTTTTTTTACTGATATGGGACAACCACATTCCAACAATTGATGAATGTAACTTATAATGGTTTATAATGTACTGTACTACTTTTGATATAACGTGAGAAACTATAAAGTTATATTTGCTGAATTATAACCTCAAACAATGTTAAATCGCAAATAAATATTTCAAGTTGAGGACTTATAGTCACCTATCCATAATTGCATGATTTTTACGTCGTTAATTAACATTTTACACACAAAAAAAACTTGTGTAGCGATACAAAATGATGGTGCTCACATTCTAACACACAAACACACACAACTTAGCAGTGAAAAACAAAATCATAGACAAATATATAGCGGGAGGATTAACCTTGCATATCCCAACATTAATCAATACTAGTAAATCACTAACCCTAAAACATTGAAATTAAACTATATACTAACTTCACTTAATTAAGGCTTGTTGAATATATTGCTATAACATAAGCATCACTTAATCCCTAGTCGAAAAATACGTCGACGAACCCTTTCTCGAGCTCGATCACAAGCTATATATCAATCTTCCTTCCTTATCAACTTCAGACGCAGAACCGATTCAATGAACGTCCTGGAAGATTAAGAACCAACAATTGCATCAGAATTTACCGATTTTAATCACACATTAGTAACTAATTTGGGTTTAAATTGATATTTAGTTTTACCTCCATGGCACATTATCAGCAAGCGCCCAATGGGCTTGGTTGTCTTGGTAGGTAAGACAGTACTCATCCACGCTTTCATGCCCTGTTTGCAGACACGTGCAATGCCAGATTTCAGAATTTAGGTGAGATGTCAAATCCAATCCCTCCAAACGCGCTCCAGGTTTCAAATTCAACACTCAAAATCATTGAATTGCAGTGAAATTGACAGCGAAACGAAATGGATTGGAAATCAATTCACCTCTCCCGAACATAAAGAGTAGGGTTGAAGATAGCGTCCGGTAGCTCCGGTGATGCCTCAGATCGATTTTCCTTGTGATCAACGTTCCTTCGATCTGCGCCTTCACGAACAAGCAATTCAATCCTCCGCGGCCGCCGCCGTTCCTTACCGCTGCGCGATCGTGGCCGCATTGTTTCTTTCGGTAAGTCTTAATCGGCGGCCATCCGACTATTCCCTCTGTTTCTTCCCCGTTCCTGCACAAAATCGCATCAAATCTTCAATTTCAAAATTCGTACTCATTGATTTGATTATTGAAGCAAAGAGGAGATGAAATCGGTACTTGATCAGGTTGAGATTGCAGGTCTTGCCGCAATTAGGCAGATCGTCATCGTCCTTCGGTTGCTTGTTCCAGAGAAATAGCGGGAGAGTTCGCAGCGGCGAATCAGCAGAACCGCTATCGGCTTCCGACGACTCGTCGAAGCTCCGCTTCATGTTCTTCTTCATGATCGGGGAGCAACTTCCATTGCGATCGAAGCTCGGATCGCAGATCGAAATCGAAGATCCGTGGAATTTGGTGGAGGCGTCCGATTGGACTTCATCGGTGTGAGAATCGAAGCTGTTGAGGTCGATCGGCGATCGTTGTCCTGTTGGAAGCGCAAGGCCCAATTGAAGCTCAACAGCCATGATCTCTGAAATTGAAATTGAAATTCGCAAGAAAATGAATGAGAGAGTCTGAGAAATTGAGATTTTGGTTGCTCTGGATTGCTGTAGAAGTTTAGGGGGTTTGGAGCACGTTGGGTTTCTTGTGTTAGGCGGCTCTTTATATAGTGTACTCCGTGTGCTACTGAGGAGAGAGACAGTGGAACTGTATTTCTTTAAGATTAAAAATAGATAAATAAATACAGGTCAAGGACCCAATCGGTTTTTAAAATTATTTATTTCATAACTTATTTTATAATTGTAACAAAGAATGAACAAATAAATTTTGTATATCTTGAATCAAAAAAAAAAATAAATTTTGTATATCAGCATTTTCTTTAATTAAAGTCTAGTGGGGTAAGTATCAAGTTTGGAAAGATAATGGTGAAGATATGGAATTTAGTTTCCAACCAAGTTAATATTTATTAATCGATTAAAATTATTATTTATTTTCATTTTCATATCTTATTAAGGATATAGTGAGGGTCGGGATATAAATAGGGAGGAGTATTATTCTTGTAAAAGATGACTAGTTTGTATATTATGTGGGTGTTTGATGCACTTCCATCACTTACGTTCTCATTTTCGTAGGTGTTTCTCATTACTCCCCTCCATTTCATTTTGTGTCCATGTGAACCTTTTGTTTATGGTTTGGTGTTGGGTGCTTACTGCTTAAGTTGTTTTTTTTTACTGATGAAGTCGGGAGAATGGTGTGTTCATGTCCGATGAGAAGAAACTATGATTATTGATATTGTGCCAACATTTTGTATTTCTTCATGCACAGTTTACTTCACATTTTCTCAACCTATTTCATTTCCTAATTTTAACATAAAATAATTATATCTCATATTATACTCTAACCATTTTTACTTATAAATTTATATGTATTTTCATTTCCATTCCCTATTTTTATAACAAACATACCCTAATTTCGATTAATTTACTCCAAATACATACACCCTCTATGTTGACATTTCAACTCTATCAGACAACAAATAAATAAATGAATTCATTATTTAAATTTACTTTTGACATTATACAGCAAAATTGAAGTTATAAATGTGATAAAATGGAGGGGAAAATGCAGGAGTAAAAACTACTCCGTAAACTAAAAAGGGAGGTGGGGACAAAGAGACAGAAAGAAAAGGGAAGGAGAGAGGAGTGGTCCCCACGGCCCAGAGCAGAGTGGGGAAGGGGTGGGGTTCGCAGGCAAAGGGATTCTGGAAGCCCCAAACCAATTCCCAAAGCGTCCGTATCCTTGTCGGGCTTTTACCCGACCCGCTTGTCCCCATCCTGTTTTTCTCTCCCTTCCCCCTCTTCCTTTTGTCTCCCCACTTTGTTTTTTCTTTCTTCCTTTTTTTTTTATTTAAATAAATTCGTACTGTGGTATTCATTTCATTCTCTTCAATTAGAGTCTGCTCCGTCGTCCTGGGTTCTGATTTAGAGTTCCAGACTCTCGTCCGCAAAGACGCTCTTGTGTGGTGATACAACCATGGTTGACACACCCCAAATTCTCACCTGTATAAAAAAAACAAAAATCATTCTCTTCAATTTCGATTTTGATCTTTGTTTTATAAAATGGAAATTGAAGTCAGAATATGCACAACAAAATATTAGTATTATAAACCAAAATCAAGCATAAAAAAGATTACTACACATTTGCCCATAGTATATGTCCTATTCCTGATGAAGCCAGACTAGCCAGTAAACTTATTATCGAAAAAAAAATTGAATATATATACCAGATACAATTTTTTATTAAAAAAATTATTGAAAAAATATTAAATAAACTTAAAACCTCATTATTCAAATTCTCACACTTACCCTATAAACTAAGCTCATTTTATTATTTAAAAAACACATATTTTTTTCTCTAAGCCACCCCATACCCTGAGCTTTGCCAACACCTAGTGTATGTTTGTATATATTTCACATAATTTTTCCCACAATGAATGTGGCATGTTAAAGTCTAAGATATATAAGGTTTATAAGATCAATTGATATAGTTTTTCCCATAATGAATGTAGCATGTTACAAGTCTATAGGAGTAGTATATACAGGTTTGTCTAAATTAATTATGCTAATAGCTATGTTGAAATAGTATTGACAATTTTCATAAGTACGTTGTTGCAAGAAAAGCATAATGAACAAATGAATGGTAAGAATGAGAAAAATAATGTTATAGTTACCCCTTTAGTATCAAAATGGAATGATGAGTTGTTTATACTTGGGCTTTTGCCATTTTTATAAATGCTTTTTTGTTTGTGGAAATTATAAATGCTTTTTTAATTTAGTTCCAAATTGACATGCATGATGGTTTCCATTTTAATGCTTAGTACTAACGTCTCACCTCTTTTTTAGATACTAAAGTTGCTCACTCTATTTTAATCTTTCATATTTTAAAATTTAAATATCCAAATTAGCTCTATTATAATTGGTTGATTATTTAAGCATGTATGCCTAATGAAATCTCCAAGACAATTAAACGTACAAAGATGTGAGCCCTACTAGCTAGTGGTGTGTAGCTTAAGTACATGTTAATAAAGAAATTGTATATAATTAAGAATTAGCCTTTAGACTTGGTCAACGTACAAAGACTATTTATATATAGCAATTATGTATGGGCAAATTGTACAAATTCACCCTTAAAATTGGAAAGTACCAAAAACAATCCAACCATTGTAGATTTGTAGGACTTAATTCACAAGTTTATTAAAGAAATTAATAAAATAGAGAGGACTAGCTAGGATAGAATATAGGAAAATGTAGTGGTGTAAAAGTAAAACGTGTTTAATAAATTAAATATGTCATTTCTAGTATTTGATGGGTCTATATATTTTCAACAAGTTTATATATATTGGGAACGAAAAGTTCTTAATTCCATACATCATAAAATATAAAATAGAGTGAAACCTATATTATAATAAATTAAAATTCTATATTACAAGATAAATTCCAACTTTATAATATAAAAGTCAAAAATAAACTTTAGAGTACTAGATAGATGGCTGTGTGCCCGTGCGTACGTGCGTGTCCCAAGATAAAAAAAATACATTCTTAATTAAAATGCATTTATCAAATTTTAAATTAGATTTATATGAACGTTTATTTTTGGTAGGACATCTTTTCTAATAAGGATCTTATTCCATGGCGTTAAGGTAAGTGATAGAAAATTTGATATAATTAAGATGAAATTGTAAAATTGAATTTTTTTTTTTGGGATTGGTTCCGTAAGTTATATTGAAGGGACATCATAAACTCTTTTTTTCTCGGTCGGATCATAACTTTGTATTATGATTAAGGGACATATCCGGTTTATCCTTTTTCTACAATACTCCCTCCGTTCGGAAATATAAGATCTTTTACTTTTTAGCACCTAGGTTAAGGAGCTAAATACTATATAAAATATTAATTTTTTTAAAATAATTTTTTTACAATATAACATTTTTATTAATAAGTTTTAAAATGTAAAAAAAGAATTTTAAAAAAATCAATATTTTATATACTCCCTCCGTTCCAAAATAGATGGACGTTTGCTTTTTGACACGCTTTTTAAGGAGCGAAAAACTCTATAAAGTATTATTTTTTTAATTAAAATTTTTATACTATTTGATACTTATTACTAATAAGTATCTAATTATATAAAAAAAATTAATAAAAAATAATATTTTATAGAGTTTTTCGCTCCTTAAAAAACGTGCCGAAAAGTAAAAGACCATATATTTTGGAACGGAGGGAGTAGTATTTAGTTCCTTAAACTACGTGTCAAAAAGTAAATGATCTTACATATTTGAACGGAGGGAGTATATAATAATATTTAATTACATCTAATCATAAATATAAATATACTCCCTCTGTTCACAAATATAAGACTTTTTGCACGTATTTTAATGAGTGAAAACTATATAAAATATTAATTTTTTTGCAAAAGTTTTTTCCGTAATATAATATTTATTAATAATACATACTATATTGTGAAAAAAATTAATTAAAAAATTAATATTTTATATAGTTTTTTACTTCTTAAAATACGTGCAAAAGTGAACGGAGGGAGTATCTAATTGGCAACATGAACTGAACTAGACACTGACAGTAACATTTCCTTCAGACTCACACCACCAATGTCACATTGTAAACTCAGCAAATTAAAAGTTCATGAAGTGCTTGTTCTTTTGATCACATTAATTGAACTGTGAATAAAAAATATATTATTTTTTGTAAGCTATTTGCATAATCTGTGTTATGGGAAAAAAAAAAAATTTTTGTATAATTAAAAAAAAGGAGATAATCGACAACCAACATTGTGTAGATTGTCTCCTGGCATGGGATGCTAATCGATCACCAATAATTTATTATTGCTCGTGTGTTGTATTATTCTATAATTTTTTAAAATTATTTTTCATAGTACATGAATCTGGATTACTTGTGTCCTTTTCGTATCACCTTGATTACAACTTTATAAAAATAAATTATAAGATATTTTGCTCTCGTGTGTTACACAGTAAAAGAAGATTATGAATAGTTTAAAATTGCACATATTTCTTTTAGTTAAAATTTTGGATGGATTTGGTGGGATCAAAACACTAAATTCAAGTGCATGAATTGGTCTTGTAAGCTTTAGAATTTTTTCAATGTCTTCTATAAAAATATATGGAAAATAAAAAAGCAAAACTTATATTTTTAAAAATAATTTTTGTTTCAATTTTGGGAAACATACATTTACAAATCTCTCTTTAAAAATTTGGAAATTGTATAGTTCAAAGTTTAGGAAAGCCTTTTTTTTTTTTTTTTGCCTTCTTCATCCCTATTTTCAGAATAAAGAAGTGAATAGATTGAATAAAAAAATTTATTTTAAAGCTCAAACATCAATAAAATCTAGAAACCAATTAAAAAAAAAACTTTCTTAATCTATAGTTGAATCCTCATTTTAGAGTTTTTATAAAAATTTAAGGTGTTCCGATCCGTCTCATTTTTCAAAATATAGAAGCAGTATAAAAAATAAAGAGGTTTTTCTAAATCTGCAATATTAATTTTTCAAAACTAAATGATTTTTTCAATCAATCATGGCATGGCACTTGCTAGAAGGCTGGACCATAGGCACATAATCCTTGAATCGGATTCAACCATGACCTGCTTGTTCACATCTTCGTAAGCCGTTGCAGGAGCATGATGGACGAGGATGCGTGGCTGGGAAGTATGTATCACCCATGTCAGACGCGAAGCGAACCAGACAGCGGACGAAGTGACCAAGAGGCCTTCTAGTCTTCTACAAACCCTCTCTTTATTACTGAATTTGCTAATGTTCTTGGGGTTTTGGAACCAAGGTTTTCTAATAACAACTAAAAGGCTATGGCCTCCTATCGAATAAAAAAAAACTAAATGATTTTTTAAATCTATAAAATTGAAAAGTTATTGTAGTTAAAGTAAAAATAACCTAAAAATGTATTTAAAAAAAAATTAGATAAATTTTAAGAAAATAATTAGAGATAGTCTAACAAGTCGTCCACTAATGAACTTCACACTTTTCTTCAAAAGACCATCATTTATCACGGCCCCAACTTTTGAAAGAATGAACTAATTGCAACATTTTGAAAATTGCTCTCTATATAAGTTTTTTCTCGCCTACAATTTCGCAAAACCATATTCACGTTTTACCACTTTGGATCCCATGAAGTTGCTAAAATAACTCCATGTAAAGTTGGTTAAATCCTAACCACTTAATTTTAAATAAATGGTTTAGATTTAAATGCATTTAGCTATTTTTTAATTAATTTTTAGGGTCGATGCATTCTTATTGGGTAATCCTACCAACTTCACGGAGTTCAACTCCACGGGATCCTTACCGCACATTTACATGATTATTAACGGTAAAAAACAGGATTAAATCTAGAAGAGAGGAGGTAAATGAGTAAAAAAATCACTTTAGATCCCATAGAGTTGGAAAAATAACTCCATATAGAGTTGGTTAAATCATAACCACTCAATTTTAAATAAGTGGTTTAAATTTAAATTAGTTTAGCCATTTTTCAATTTTTTTTTTAGGGTCGATAAACAAATGATCTTTCTATTCTATGCCCTGGGATAAGATCCTAAAATATGAAAGATTTTCTAGTAAAAAATAAGCGACCATAGAAATCTAATTTAAAAAAAAAAAACTAAACTAATTAAAATTTAAAAAACATTTCCTAATTAGAAATAAAAAACAATAAAAAAAATAAAAAATAAAGAGTCCAATAACGTTTTTTTTTCGTGAAATAATAAGAAATAAAAAATAATAATGATCAAATTCAAGTCCCACAAATAGCTAGAAAACTTTTGAAATTTTGTGAGATGATAAGATAGTAAAGTATATTATTGCTAGGAAGTAATGATTTTCATCTTAGTTGGGATATTAAAATGACTTTATCTTAATTAGGTGAAACATCATAAAGGAAGGTAATGTAAAAATCTCTAACATTATAATAGCAATTTCAACTTTTTTCCTCCCACTTTAATTTTTCGAACATTTGTTTTATTATCTCATTTATTGTGACAAAGTAGAAACCCCAACAAAATCAATTGAACAGTGGTCCATTGTGTTTCCCTATCTCTCCCACTTTCACAAGCAATTTCAAATGGAGTTTCATTTTCAATAAATCCTCACATTTATGGGTAAAAAGTTATGTTTCAGTACTTCCCCATTAATTTTTTTCCCCTTCCTAGATTTATTGTAGCTTGCATTTTAGCAGCTTGTAATGTTTTAGTTTAATAAAATTTAAAATTAAAAATTGTTGAAAAGTGAGATACAAATTACTATTATTTTTGAATCGTCGGACGAAAAGATCGTCAGAATACAACATATCACGATAAAAAAGAAGGTGTAAAACAGACGGGCAGGGCGTCTCGAACACATACAAATTCAAGTAGACCCACGACCAGCAAGGTGGGGACGTAAATTACGGATCAAACCAAACACCTGACCTCCACAATTTTTGCATTGTAGTTAGTATCTTGGATCAGTCTATCTTCTACGTTAATTCAAGTTTCCATCACCAAGTAAAAAAAAATCAATCCCACGACCAATATCCGTTTAGATACCGCCACATCACATTTAATCTCGATTACCATTCTTCTGACCTAGTTACGCCAAACTTAATTCCTCGAAGCTCCTACATCGACTAGCAGTATATATAATTGCACTGTACAATCATATTAGAGAGTATCTTCAACAATGACCTTCGTCTCAATTAATACAACACTATAAAAAAAACTCCGATTACGTGACTACAAACACTTCACCACCATCGAACCCTCATAAAAGAGATTGGGAGAGGATACGTTGATAAATGATAAGAAGATATAGGTGGTTGAAAACAAAAGAAGGAAAGTATATGGAGATGTAACGACAGAGATATCGGCAAGATAGGTGGGACATCTATCCGGAATGCTAGGGGTATTATCAATCAGCTAAAAAATTGTATAAATAAATAAATATACATGATTTTAAATGTTTTTCATTAATGTAATTTATATTTCACATATTCATGTCCTAAAATTATATTATTCATGAAATTAAATCAAATCTTATAAATACTCTCCATTATACTTATTCGATACATTTTTAGTAGATAATAATCTGTTCTCGTAACATTAAAAACATACTTTCAATAGATTGAACTCAAGATCATTGAAATGACTAATGAGTGCCTTACCAACGCACCTCGTCTTCTCACATTTTAGTATTTTACTACAATTCATTTCATGTATCTTAAGGTTTCAAGCCCTTTAATGATGTTGTTCTCTCCATTAAAAAAAATTGGATTGAATGAAAAAACTAGGGGTGTTATTCGAGACGAACTTTGCATGTTCAAGTTTGGGTTATTTGGTAAACGAGTTCGAGTAGAGCCAAGCCCAATTTCTAAATGAACTTTCTTTTTTGTTCAAGTTTGACTTGTTTTTTAGTAAATGAACGAGCTCGAACCGAGTATTTTTTTGAGCTCTAAGTAGTTATACTGGGTTATAACATATTAACCTAAAGGAAATTTTAGAAATTCCATAAAATTCGGGCTATTTGAGCCTAAATCGAACAAGCCGAGCTTTCAACCGAGTTTAAAATCATGTTCACACTCAGCTTGTTTAGGTACGTGAACGAGTTCGAGTTGAGCTTTTTTCGAGTCAGTCCCGAAGTGACCCGATATGAGCTCGAGCCGTTCAACTCGTATAACATCCCTATAAAAGACATACTCCTTTTGTTAATTAAAACATGACGTTTTACTATTCACGCACGTTTTTTTAGGTGTTAAAAACTATATAAAATATTAAATTTTTTAATAATTTTTTTAAAATAACTTAATACTTATTACAATTAAGTATGAATTTATAAAAATAAGTGTAAAAAAATGTTTATATTTTTTATCATTCTAAAAAAACGTGGATGAATGATAAACGACAAGTTTTAATTAACAAAGAGAATATATATATATATATATATATATATATATATATATATATATATATATATATATTTAAAAAAAGGAAAATAAAAGAGGGGTCAATGGGCGGGTGGGATTCACGTGAACAAGAAATGCCCTGTTGTAGCCGGCAAGCCCACGGGCAGTGTGGACCGGAGGATCTGTTTGGGCCGTACCCGGTACCACCCTACCCCTTCCCGGGTGGTCCATTCAGTCTATCATCTCCCCCCACACGCTTCAGCCCCACGTGTGCTCCTCTCCTCATTACCTTTTTTCTTTTATTGCTTCAAACTTTAAAACTACTAATATATTTACGTGTTGACTATATACACCCAAATTATACACGTCCTTAAGAACGTGCATGATTAATAGGATTTAATTAATATTTTTTCAAAGTTAATTAATCACAAGGTTTGCACGTCTTTAAGGACGTGCAATTTCAGCCTTTGGATTTGTGGTGTATATAACCACACCCTATATTTATTGGTTAGTCATCTCATCTCACTACTGACTAGGAGTGGAAATGGGGCGGGTTATGGGTGGATGAAGCCACTCCATCACCCG
This sequence comes from Persicaria tinctoria, assembly GCA_037127255.1. Classification (NCBI taxonomy): domain Eukaryota; kingdom Viridiplantae; phylum Streptophyta; class Magnoliopsida; order Caryophyllales; family Polygonaceae; genus Persicaria; species Persicaria tinctoria. The sequence goes on along the minus strand of JBANSL010000016.1, from coordinate 3,430,933 downwards.
CCCCGCGGGTTAATAATTCCACCTACTCCACTTGTCACCCGCAAACTTTTTCACCCTCATCCAACCCGCGCGAGTGATGCGGGTGGAGCGGGTGCCCAATGGGTGAAATAATTTAATTATGATTTGTTTTAAGAAAATTGAAAGATGAATAAAAGCATAAATTGTAGCTTATAAATACTATAGAAAATGAAGTTCGTGGAAGTCGAATACATGTAATACATTTAGCAATTCAATCAAAATAAATGAAAAAGTAACGATTTAAGTAAAAAAAAACAGCAAGTATATAGCCTTGTATAATTTGAGTAGAAAAAACAGTAAGTGTATAATTTAAGTAAAGAAATCAGCAAGTAATTTACCGTATAATTTAAGTAGAAAAAACAGTAAGGGTTTCTTAGGTTAAAACTAAAAAGGGGTAAAATAGTAATAGCACAAATACCTATATAATATATATAATTTTAGGGTTTAATGCGAGTGTGCGGGGCGGGTGTGCGGGGCGGGTTATGGGTGAAAAATCTTCACTCATAATCTGTTCATCACCCGCTTCACCCGCACCCGTTCCACCCGTCACCCGCTTTTTTACGGGTTTTCGCCCGCTGAAAAAATGTGGATCATGTGGGTGGAGCGGGTACCCACAGATTATTTCTAGCCCTACTACTGACAACACCAATCAACCTACCCTAAACTTAATAAATTATTATTTTTTTTGCACATTTTTATTTTTAGAAATATTTTTATTTTATTTGTTTTGTGTATAATTGACCATATTTTAAAGCAGATCAACTCTATTTAATTTTTTTTTCAACTCTATTTAAAATTTTTTTAACTTAAAACTCATACGATTAAAATATCGTCAAATGCACAATCACAATCCCAACTTTTAACGCTGATGGACATTTTTGACCAAAAATACCCCAACAATAATATTTTGACCGTGAATAAAATAGCCCCATCAATAATATAGTCATTGAATGTGATAAGTTAACAATTATGAATGTATTGAAACAAACTTAGAGCTTATTGAAAATTTTCAAAAAGTATAGGAAAAGTAAGACTACGCGTCTACGCTTTAGCAATCAAGCATAACGAAACGTTATTTGTTTAAGCTAAATAGTGATTCCAAGTTTCCAACATCAAAAATATTCAGCTATGTATGGGACTATATACAAAAACTTATCATTTCATAGTACATGATAAGTTTTTTTTTAAAAAGAAATTATTAGAATTTATTCAATCTAAAAAAAACACCCTTAATAACAAATAATTTTTTTTTAATAAATAAACTCATTTTCACCTCCTATTGTGTATTATGAAGAACTATTTTTTGAATAATTTTTTTTTGAATAAACTCTTTTTCTGGCGTTGGAGTGGTTCATTGCATGTTCGTTCATCGTACGATAGTGTTAGTGTTTGCCTTTGTTGCATCTTTGTTTCTCGGTTTTGCAGGGTTGCTTTACTTTATTTTGTACGGAGTATCTGTTTTTATGACGGGTTTCCGTCGCAGTTGCTACGGCCTCTCGACCCACCGGGTCTGTCCGGTGCTTCGAATTTTTACTTAATAAAAAAAACACAATTTATCAACTTCAGCCCATTTTTAATCAAATCCAAAAAAAAAATCATTATAGGCAAATCTAGTTCATGTAAAGGTGAGGTTGAGGATGACCAGTTAAAACTTAAAAGTGGGCCCCATCCGTTGGCTCGGCAACTCGACCGGCAAGACTTTAAATGAAGGAAGTATTTTGCACCACAAAATGAAATGAAGAGCGATTTTAGTGAAATGTGAAAAATATATGGAGCTACCAATTTTTTAATTGCCCCCCTTCTAACATGAAACAATAATACTCCCTAATTATTAAATTTTGGCGATTCAATTGTTTATTCACGCTAAATTATATAATAATGTTTGAAAACCATATGTTTTTTTTTAATACGAATGAGTGGTAGATCACATTAATTACATGTACAATGGATATTACAATATTGTAAAAAATACATAGTAAAGTACTATATAATGTCTCATTGTGAGTGTATCACTCCGTGGGTTTTAAAATGTCATATATTTGATCAAGATATGTCTCACATTTAATCTATTGAATTAGAAATATCATCACATTTAAATAATTATGGGTCATTTGATATTAATATCTAGATATCGTTTATCTATTGTTTTATATAGATAGATATCGAAAACCATTGACATCTAGATATCATATTTGAGCCTATTTAATATACTGATTTTGAAAGAGATATCACTTTATATCTCGATATCGACGAAACGAGACCTTACATATATTTAAAGTTACGTTCGAGGCAAAACATTACACACTTTACTTTATAAATCCGTGTCTATAAATAAGACCTCCCATCTCTAAAATAAGTCATACAATATCTAATCTAAAACCGTAATAACACCAAAAAAAAAAAAGACAAGTGGCTCCATAAACTACACTTTGACAACAACTTTCACTCTCAATTTATGAAGTAGAAACACACTCTCTTTCAAACCACTCTCCATCTCTGGAAGGGCATATCTAAGGGAGATTGAAATCTCCGGCGTTTAATTTGGGTTTGGTCAGAGTTATAAATTGTGACGACATCACACACGTGGACTGCAACTGGGTGTGGGGCCCGTTTGTGGGGTAAGGCCGTACCCTATAGCCTACTCTTTACATAATTACATAAACTTCACATACAACCCTATTCTATCGTCTTCTTACCAGATGGGGCCCAACTTTTGGAGGTTTGTGGATTCTGCCCAACTGGCCTTCCCTACCTATATGGAATGTATACAACCGAGAGGCTCAATGATTCAAAACCTTATCTTATAATGTGGGAACATATGCATTCATTCACTTGCCCATAACGTACATCGTAACACGGTTACAACTTACAAGTGTACGTTATGTTGTTCGAAGTATCGGTTTACCCATTCAATTCATTAATGCGTTGTCGATGAGATGAAGTCAAATGGATATCGATGGTGAATAGAACTTGCATTTTATTGGAAATCGTATATCATATCGATCTGAACCAACAATAATAAGAGAATGTAATTAAGGAATTGAACCGGTGATCTTTTGATCACTACAAGTCATCCATACCAGTGTTAGGAATGAGGATATGTGTGATTAGTATTATAAATATTAGAAGGTAGGGTATTGTGATATAAATACCCATATGTTGTAAGTAGAAGGCATCGATGAATACAGAACATCTTCCCCTATTTTCTTCGTCTCCTTTGAATTCTCTCAAATCACCATTGAAAACTTAAGCTTTCACCTACTGACCTTATGGTCGTAACAAATTGGTATCAGAAGATTTGATGAGGGCATATTAATGTTGACTAGTTAAATATCAAAACTCACCTAATGATCAATGAGGTGGTGGTGTATCACTAAAAAGGAAAGAACAAGTGTAGATGAAACACCCTACATTACATTGAATTGGAACCAAAAACCTTGCAAAGTTAATTAGCAATGACACAACATAACCACCAATAAGAAACAACAAAGCATTAGCTAGCATGCATTATGGCATACCCATGGGAGATAATTCATTTGATCCGTTTGTTGAAAAGGAGAAGTCATTGTTTTTTGCAGGGTCTTTAACCCTACACAACCAAACAAGCCACTTAATGGGCCGTACTTAATATATTGTATATATGTACAATTGTATGGTTATAGTAACACACCATTGATAGATTTAAAAGTTAGCTCACTGATGTTTCGTTTTATTAAGGTACTTATAAAGATCATCAATACCACTTTGTTCTCTATCATTTTAACATTGTACTACAAAGTTGGGCTACTTTCCATTTCATATTACTTTCATTTATAAAAAGCAATAGATCAATAATAATAAAAATCATGTTAGCTTTTAACACAAATATTAAGAAAACCTTTAATTAATTAACATGAGTAAAAGTCTTCATAAATTTTATCATTCTCTTAAACCAAAGAATGAACAATTTTTGGGTTAATTGATTGATTTGAAAATGAAAAAGGACTTATAATATTAATCAAATTTTACGCAACTAAAAGGACTTATATTCTTGATGGTAGGGAGCAGAGCTGGCAAAATCCGACCCACACTCGATCGAAATTCGAAAATCTAGTGTCATGCACAACCAGAATCCGACACAACCTGAAATCCATTTGATCCGAACTTACCCGATCCCGACCTGACCAACTGAATTGCCACCTCTAGGAGGGAGTAATAATTTTGTCATGCAAATTAAATTATTAGAAGGGGCCAAACAATGAACCTCGAGGGAGCATATAACATACATGTGAAAGTGAAAAGACAAAACCCTAAATTGCATTGAATTTGAGGATAAACCCTATAGGGAAAACTAGGTGGTATCGGACCACAAGCCATGTTAGATGCATAGGCTAGGTAACAAGAGAAGGAGAACTCATTGTAATTGTTGAGATTTTGTCGGCCCCAAACCACAACAAGATTGACTTGTCAAGTTACAATTTGTATGAGATGGCAAGATAAGTTCAGAGAATAATTTAAATAGGTAGCAGGATGAAACAGTTATGGGCTTGGATATGTACAAATTGTGAGGCATTATGTGTGGGCCAATGGGCCTACCCATTGGGCTCGTCATTAAATTCGGGAGCACTAGAGGTCCCAAAACGGGCCCACTGTCTTGATTTATTGTTATATTATTGGATCAATAGATCCCGAAGTAAACACACCCTTACTCTGAACTAGTTAAAAAGATTTTTCCGAGAGAATACATGTATAAAAGGACAATGGATAAAAGAGTAAATGAAAAGAATGCGCGGAAACTAAATACACTGTAAATCAGATTTATGACACCACGTCGATAGAACACGTCCATTGAACGTGGTACTCTAAATCTTGATTTGCCTTGATTTTCACACACATTGATTCGGACGTGGCACCACGTCAATAAAGACGTAAATTTGCTTAATCAGGATTTGTTGTGTATCTAAAAACACCCAAAGATAAACAAAGGCATGGAAACAAAGCAAACAAAGGTGAAAGGGAAAGCAATGGTAAGAAAGTGTGGGAAACACAACACATAAAACAAGTATCATCAATCCAAATGCTACATCTCCAATAATTCCAATCTATAAGCATATCTTCTATGAGGTTCAAAAGTGAGATCTTAACGAATAAAGCAAAAGGTTGCATCTTTTACACGTACCTAACTATTTGCAGCCTAAACTCCTGCAACTTGTTTAAATATTTTCACTCGGTCATCTTGCTTATCGTAGCCTTGTCGATGGATATACGGAGAAAGTTCTTATCCATAAGGATGCAATAAAATGGGATACTACTCGGATAGTGTTTTTTTTAATACAACTGAAAATTCGAGAGATCAATCTACAAACTTGATCATCGAGAGGCCGGCGGATCGGCAGACGGACTAGGCTACACACTATACAAAATGGTAGAAACTAGGCAAAACAAAGACCATCAAGTGAAGGCGTAGAAGAAGAACAAAGTCGAGCACCACCAAGTAACACCGCTAGCCAGCGGTCCATAAGGACACATACATGATACATTGATACACCTGTAGACAATGAAGACGAACTCCAAGGAAGCTCCACTCGAAACGAAGTCATTTGCTTGATACAAATTCATACTATTTACCACCATTTATTTTTATTTCTCATCAATATTGTCTCTAACAAGCAATAAAATGCTAAAAAAATAACACCTATATATACAAGAACAAGACCATATCTCCATATCATACAAACACTATCCACCCCGGGCAAGTGAGGTTAAAAATACGGCAGTAATAGCTGCTGACTTAGCTGACATGAGCCAAACAAATCTACAGCACTTCATCTTCCAGCTGGGAGTACATAAGATCGTTGTCGACTGGCAAAGAAGGCGGTGTCCCAGGAGGTATACAGGCTGGGCCCTTGTCTCCTGCACAAATACACATCGCCTCTGCTTCCATAAGCGTCGTTTCAATGTCAATGTGGCCGCTTAGCTCGTTTATGAACTTGAGAAGGGTGTCAAAGTCCATCCTCTCTCCCATGATCTTAGCGCGATGCCTCTTGAGGAGCGCAGCGCACACGTATAGCTGTACGTGCTCGGACAAGTGGTGAGTCCAGAATACCTCCCACATTCTCATCGTGTCGTGGAATTCAAGCTCCCTGTAGATCGAATCAGTGTGAAGTTAGTTCTGGAGATGAAGATTCCGTGATTTGAATGAAATTCAAGAGCAACACTTACACGATAATGATAATAGTTACCTTTTAAATTGTATGAGAACCCAACGGAAGCAAAAGAAATAGTTCAAGCAATCTTTCTTCTCCAAATAGCTGTGCAAAGGGCCATCAAGTAGCTCAACCAACTGCCAGCAAGTACAAAAACATATCAGACTCAGATAAATTTGTCACTTATCCCCTCAAAACTTTCCTTTAGATTTCCCGAATATAAACAGGCAAAATGGTGTTAACAGCTTTCTGAGTAGCATCTGGAGAAATACATCTAAGCTGCCAACTCGCAAAGTTTTTAATTATATAAACGATCACAAAGAGAGATAGTTGCGGAGACCTTAGATAATGCAAAAAGCTGAGCATGCATGCCGTTTTGATCGCGATTGAAATTCGGTCCCAGCCGTTCCATAAGGGCAGTAAAGCACCAGAAGGCTTCTGAATCATCTTCCATTATGTACAATATTGGGGATAGAAGATCACTCATTCCCTATGACAAAATAGTTTCAGTAGCATCAGATAAGTGCTGAAAAATGCGGATTCAGAATCAAAGAAGGCATTCAAGTATATCACTGGAACTGCGAAATACAATACAAAAAATAAATCCATTACACAACATGTATTTTCTGCACCCTTGGCATTTTATGTAATAAGTTCCTGTCTGTTTCAAACAATGTAAACACCTAGTACATCCTGCTTCACATTCCTCAAGTAGGATGCAGTTTTATACTTCCAAAAGTTATAGTATCTTGGTCACTCCACATGGTTACGGAGAAGTTTATCAGTCTTAAGGCATAGCACATTAAGCATATTAATGTGTTTTTGTCAGTTAAATGAAAGTTCAATACACAATCCTCAAGTCTGCTACAATAAGCAAGATGGTAAATCTATCTTAGCATAAATATTTGCATCTGAAATGTCAACAATCCTCAATGAAAAATCTATGTTTTCTAAATACACATCTCTTATATTAGTGATACTATGATCTGAAACTGTAAAATGACAATTAAAACTTACCTGGCAGTAACCCAGATCAAAATTATAGAATGAGTATGTCAACAACACATCATGTAGAAGATCGACATTTGGATTGCCATCCCCTGCATAGAAAGGCAACGATCTATCTGTCCTCACCTGCAAAACATCAAGGGTGGATGTATAAAACAGTGAATTAAGAATTCAGTCAGATAATATACGCGCTGTGAACTTTGTTTAGTCATCTTACCACATCCTTCTCTATAAGGCCTTTCCGCTCTCTGAATTTTGTAAATCTTTTGGCCTGCTGTGTTGATATGCTCTAAAGCATAAAAGAGAGAAAAATTAGAGTAGATTCCTCAGTAGGTATAGATCAGAGATCAATTAAGATACTATACTAACTCGATGTTCAAATTGGAAATCCTTCTCTACATCTACTGCCAAGTATTATGCATACATTAAAAAATTCAAATTATTAAAGAACTATAACCACTCACTAAATTACCCTCGCCAAGATGGCATGAAAGTTCACAATGATACAGCAAGCAACTAACCTGCCACTGCTGTTTTATTGTCTCATATTCTTGCTTCTTAATGGATCGTAGATACTCCCTCTCTGCAGATGTTGAATCATATTCGTAGTATCCCAATAAAAATGGCCAAACCTGTTGTTTTGCAAAATGGAAACAGTCAGTCAACACAGAAAATACAGGCACATCCCATAACCTCTCAGCAAATTCCAACCTCTTTCCGCAATTCTTCAGAAACACCGCCATAAAATATTCTCTTCTTCAAATCCTTTGGATCCATGACACGCCCTTCTGAGTCCAGGAAAGTGGCCAACTACAGGTAAACAAGATTTTAACTTCACCACTCAATAGAACAATTAATAACACAAGACACCAACTTCAGTTCCTAATAGATGATGCATGCCAATCAACCTCAGACATAAAGCACCAGGAGAGAAAGACTACAACATAGCAAATTAGCAAAAAATAATGCAAGTAGTTTCATCCCTACTACCAAATTAATACATAAGTTTTTCCTATAGGTGACCAAAATAGAACATCTAGATTCACTGTAGCTTGATGAAGTTTTCCATGTTAAAATCTCATATAAAGTTTGGAAAAGAAACAATACAAGAAAGACAAGTCTTCACCTCTTCATGAATCAACGGAGGCTTCCGTGGGTTCCCCCAAGTAAGCATAAGTTTCTCGAACTGCCAAATTTGATTTACAAATATTAGTAACTGGAAAGCCAAAGGGTAAGTTTGAAATTGTATAATTAGTCTAACATTCAGAACTAGAATACCCTAACAAATCCATTTAAGAACTCAATGTTTCATGCTCTACCTCTTTGTCACGACTGTTGTCTATAATAGAAACTTGACCTCATATGATTGCCAACTTCTCCGAAAATATTTGGAGAAATGTTAGTTGTCGAATAGAATTCACAACACCCAAAATAAAGAGTCGAAGTTTCAAAAGGGATTCAGATTGAGCATGTTTTTACAGGAATATCACACGTGCTAACTTTAATATATATTACCTCTAGAGGATCAGCCGGTACAGGTTCTGCTTTTGAAACTTCTTCCAGGTCATGAGAAGACTTTTCAGGTGATTCTGTCGCATTCTCATTAGGTGCCACTGTTGGAGGATAATCAAGAAGGTACTGGTTGTATTTCCTTCTTCCGATTGCAAGAAGGTTATCATTGTTAGCTTCAGAGAATAGTTGTGAAGTTGTTTCCCGAGCAAATCGTGTGACAAGAGAGAACTTTTCTAGTACTTGAATTGAGAGATCTCTAGCAGGATCATGGGCTTTTTGCCTCGGCATCCAAAGGGGAATGGAGGTACCATATATATTTTCATCCAGATTCTCTTCGCTTTTAATGGAGTGGGGTTCATTTACAGAAAAACTTGTGGATGGTAAACTTGCAACAGAAACCCTAGGTAGCTCCAGAGAAGAGAGAGTTTTCTGCATCAGGAATTAGAGAAAGAATAGAATATCAGCATATAGTAAACAATGGGGGTATCCTCTAATTATGAATGGGAAGAAACAGCCATTACCTGTAGAGGATCTTGAAAATCATTCACAATGAATACATTTGCATCATCTGCTGATCTGGAAAGAATACATCTAGAGTAAGAAGAAATTCTGCAAGAACTTAAATCAATATAGAAACTACAATGTTGTAAGTCTCAAAGCCTTCCATTTAACAAACTCAAAAACATTCAACAAATAATGCAAAACAATAACGGGGACAGAGTATCTGTGAAGCATCAAGTAGAGAAACAATAAGACAATAAACAATGAGGAAAGTCAAAGACAAACCTTACAAGAGAAACATGATGCTTGATTGTTGCAAGGAATTCCTTCACACCTCCATTGTAGAAATAAAGAGGAGGAAAAGCAAGACCTGCAAGAAACAAGTTTCTCATTAGCAAACAACATACAAAAAGAAAAGATGCAACAAAAACAACAAAGAGATTCTTACATACTATGGTGTCATAAATTATTTAAAGGAAGTTAATATCATGTTCCTATATTTAAGCACTGAGCACCTAGACCTGGACAGGGAGTATCATATTTATAAGATATCTTAACATATTACTAGTGCACTTAGTGGCTCCACAATGTCACACATGGATGACCACCAAAAACGTCCAAAATAGGCTTATTCAGATATGCTACTTACCTGTAGACAAGTTACTAGGCCCCAAATAAGAGACTTCTAACCACTATAATTAATAACAATGAACATAACTAACTACATTGCAAGGCATAGAAACCACAGCAGCAGGTCCTCAACGTGACCCGCGGCTAATCACAAGTCTACTATGTTTATGCCATTAGTAAATCATAATGGAAAAATCACAACCAATGTGACTGTATGAGAGTAGGATCACTGTTGCTTTACCAGATGACAACACTATGATCACATATTGCCACCCAAATGTCGGAGGGTGTCTGCGGATAGATCTTACATTAGAAAATGGAAGTGGCCTTATTGTGTAAAGACTCCCATCTGCATGAAGGTGGAAAAAAGAATTTCAAACCAGTGAGACCTTACATTCAGATAGCAGAATTTAGAATCAAACATAGCAGACAACAAACATAGACAAAAGGCAAACCCACTTTAACTTTGGTATCGTATCCTGCTACCATATAAATTCCTTACTTACCGACGATCCATCATTCAATGTAAAATGTACACCTAAACATCTCTTATTAGTTGATATAAACTGCTTCGGAAAGTATATTTTTACACAGTTTTTCTCTTCCCTTTTTGGTTTGCCAAAAACTTCATGATACCACATGAAGCAATTATGCCACCAAGTGAAAATATCGGTAGAAATTTCATACAAACTTTTGACTAACCTTTCTCCGAGAGCCTGGTATTTGAAGTTTGCCCCTTATATGGAATCCATGACTGCAAATACAAGGAGCACAGAGAATAAATAAGCACAGTTTTCATAATCCCACGTGATTAGATTGCTTATACGAGTAGAGAAAACCTCCGCCATACACTTACCAGCAACAGGACCTCTCCCTGCTTACTCAACTTCAATCTTCCCCTGATCCTCTCAGACATGTACTGTGTGGGATGAACCGAAACATTTTCCTTCACATAAAGCACCTCCGCGTCTTCAGGTTCGCTTCTTGTGCTACTGTCACTTCGCGTTATGCCTGGTAAGCCCTAATTTCCAAATTCCCAAAATCAAAGCAAACGAAAACGATTCATCACTGTGAATTTGATCTGATCAAGAATCTGATTGAAACACAAGAAGACATGAAGCAAATCTGTCACTCTAATTAAGCTTTGATCATCATGAACGACAGACTCGAAACCTCGAAAAATTGAATTCGCAAGTTTTAGCAAGTATAACAATAAGAAATTAAGAAAAGGAGAAAAGGAACAATTCATCACTCTGATCAGGGACTGATCATCGTCCAAATCAAATATAACAATCCTAAAATCCACAAAATCCAATCAATTCCATTCACAACTTCTCCGCAATACAATCAGGAAAAGGCAAATCAAATTGAGATAACTGAACATGAATGTTCAGACAAAACAAGTCAACAAGAGAGAGATTGTAGCTTACCTGTTGCTGAGAATCGGCGTAATCAGCGTCATCGGACAAATCAAGTATCTCCGAATCCGGCATTGTCGATGAAGAAAAAGAGAAAGAGAGATCGACCGAAATTCGTTTTCTTCGGAAACCCTATATAATTGTTAGGATTATTTATTGCGAGATCAGGCGGTAGTCAATTTGGTTTGGGGGTTTCGCTGTCTTCGTTGCGAAGAAAGGGTGGGAGAGACTGGGAAGCGATGGTCGATGGGTGGTTTGCTTAAGCTAAGAGATGGAACAGCGCGGATTCCCCGCGTCAAAGCCTAAACGGCGCCGTTAGGAGTTAAAATTGCTCGAAACGGAACGTTGCCTTAAACCTACAAATTAGGCGTCGCTTAGATAGGAGATTTAGAAGACGGATAATGATTATTGCAAAATGCAAATGACAATAGTGTGTTTCAATCCCCATCGCATTTTGATTGATTGATTGATCAGTTAAGATTTTATTATTACTCCCTCCGTTCCAAAATAGATGGTCTTTTACTTTTTGGCACGCTTTTTAAGGAGCGGAAAACTCTATAAAATATTATTTTTTTGATTAAAATTTTTATACTATTTTATACTTATTACTAATAAGTATCTAATTATATAAAAAAAATTAATTAAAAAATAATATTTCATAGAGTTTTTCACTCCTTAAAAAGCGTGTCGAAAAGTAAAAGACCATGTATTTTGGAACGGAGGGAGTATTATTTTATTTATGGATTAAAATGATTTTATTTTTAATTAATAAATGCATAAAAGAGATTTTGAAATTATCAATTGGAAAATTATCCCCAACTCAAATTTAACAAGAAGGCATTTTTCTCCAAAGGGTTTGTTACCCGTGTAAATCCATTGTGATACAATTAAGTTGCATTTTAAGTGGGATTGTTTTAATTGGTTATTTATTTTATATATACAAAATCATTTTTAAAATTAATTATAGGTGATCATAAGCTTTTTCTGTTGCAAATTAATTATGTTGCTTTCCGATTGACATGGGTATTCGAGGTATTCACCGTTGTTCTTCAAGAGTTTTACGATTGTGTCTCTATCTTATATTTTTTTTTTCGAAGTAAGATAAGAGTTAGGGAGATTCCCGACAAGCCGGGGGCCTTCCTAGAGCGTCCAGACGGACGAGATCAGCTAGCAAACGGTCCGATGAGAAGCTATTCTCGGCAAGGTATGCGTAAGCAAGACGAGCAATCATGTCTGCCACAACATTTGATTCCCTAAAGATATGACGAATAGTAACATTAGTAAAGTAGGATAGATCGATCCTTGTATCTGATTGTAGCAACTCAATGTTCCAGGGACAGGACCAGAACCCAGAATGGCTTTGACAACCGTCAGACAATTCATTTTAATTAGAAGGTTGTCAATACGAAGCTGTTTAGCTTTCGGAACACCCAATAAAATTTTTGTATATTCTTATATCTTATTCCTATATCATATTCCTATGTATGGTCTCATTATCATCACCTTCTTTCATTTTGTTTTTTGAAATTTTCTAATCTTTTTTCAACGCTTTAAATTAAATTTTCTAATGTATTACTAGTATTTTCAACGCTTTTAAATAAAATTTTCTAATCTAATGTGCATGGGCCGAGTTCGGGTGATTTTCATATAGTTGGTCCTTTTGCAGACATGGGCCGCAAGGAACAACAAATAGTGGGCTATCAAAGTCATCCGTTTGAGTAAAGTTAGGGGGTGAAAATGAGTTCCAAAGAATTAAAAAGCTAAATTTTCATGGCAAAGAAACATATAAATTACCCTAAAAATAATGTCTGCATGTTACAATGGATTTTCCTTAGGTTTAGAATCAACATAGACTACATAGTGTTAAGTCTGGCATGGGTTTTGCATCCTAACTCCTAAGTGCTAACACAACATTCATCGTGCAGCTTCATGCTTGAGTTGTGTTGGGGGTTTGTTCTGAATGTGATTTTTCGGGTGGTTCTTGAATACTTTTACCTTATCGATCATGTGGTTTTAGTAATATTGTTCTTGCTGATGAACCGTGGGCAACTTTGCATTGCCTACAAATTGGTATCTACATGTCGCTGACTCATTTATTGATTCTGAAGATTGGTTCTTCTGTTATCTCTATTTGTGAAAAAATAAAGTAATTTTTACTTGAAAGAACATATTAATTCATTATAAAAACTTGCTTATACTATTAAAGAGTGTGAATTTAACAAATTAATAATGCATAAAGTCACTGTGTGCCTAACCAACTGGCTGATGGATAGATTAGCTCTCAACTTATTGCTATGATTATAATTTATATGTATATGGAATAAATTAAACTATGTTCCTTAGACACTAGGCCCTAGCTAATTAATTCATATTCTTCATGATATTTTCTCTCCTATAGTTCCAATTTACATGTAGATAGAACTCAAATAAAACTTAAAAAAAAAATCATAAACAATGGTATTAAAAAAAGGGGTAACCCGGGCAAAAAGCAAAAGAAACGCTCGTATTGTGGAGAGAGCAAAGAGGGTGTTCTTTTGTCTACATAAGCTGACAAATCCACATCTTTTTAAAAATTTACCTCTTTTCATCAGCCTATAAAAATATAAAATAAAACCTTTATAATTATAACTTTATTAAAATTAATTTACATGCATTTTGCCATGCATAGCTCACACACGTTATCTTAATTATATATGGAGTACTATAGTAAAATTGATTTTGCAATATATAATTAAGGGGTGTCACGTCACGAACGTACACTTTTATTTCTTTTGTGTTATTGATAGATTACATAGGTCTCATATTGTATAGTGGGCTAAAAGCCCGTTAAGGCCCAATACCTTTGTAACCTATATATATATGTTATATCAATGAATGGAAATCCTCAAGGAGGAATTTACATCAATTCTATCATTCTACATGGTATCACAGCCTTTTCTTCCTAACGGAACCCTAAATTGATCCTCCCGTCTCACCGGCCCCATCAAATCTTCCTCCTCCTCTGTCCGGCTCACCGTCGCCGATCATCCTCTTCCACTGTCCCTTCTCTCTCTTCCTCACCCGATTTCGACCTAAAATCCCATTCAGCCGCCATTGCTGTCTTCTCCCTCACGCCTCCCCTGCTCTCGCTCTCGCTGAACTCCTGCCGCACCCCTCATCCCCGTCTCTGAAGAGAACGCTTTTAATCTCTTTTGAAGAAATTCCAAAAACAGCCTTTGTGTTCTCCTATTTTTCGTTTCTGACCCTAACTTAATTATTTATTAAGTTAGGTGGCATAAAAAAAAAAAAAAAACCTCTTACCATGGCTCTCTACGATCACCAACATCACGCCTTCTCTGGATACTCTAGATATCCTACCCCTCGACATGCCGGTCCTCAGGCCTCTCTTACATCGCCTAACCCAGGCTATGTTCCGTCAGCTCTGCATCACGCCTTCTTCTCTACACAACCGACATCTCCAGACTCTTCTTGGTACATGGACACTGGTGCCACCTCCCACATGACGAACTCATCAGGTAACCTCTCATCTATTTCCTTTAAGGGTCCTGCCCACTCTATTATCGTCGGAAATGGTGGTCGTCTTGCTACTTCGGGAATTGGCCACGCCAATTTACAGACCCCAACCCACCCACTACACCTCAACGATGTCCTTATTGCCCCAAAGATTATCAAAAACCTTATCTCTGTCCGTCGGTTCACTACTGACAACAACGTTTCCCTTACGTTTGATCCCTATGGTTTCTCTGTGAACGATCTTACTACGGGGGTTACTTGCATGAGATGCAACAGCACCGGGGAGCTCTACCCTGTCGACACACCACCTCCTGCGTCCAGTCAGGCGTGTCCGGTCGCCCTCTCGGCATCATCGTCCAGCCTCTGGCATGCACGTCTGGGCCATCCCAGCGCTGCCGTTCTAGATGTCCTCCGTTCCCAGAACCTTGTCACCTGTACTAAAGACCCACACTCTGGTTTATGCTCTTCCTGCCAACTAGGCAAACATGCCAGACTGCCGTCCCAACGGTCTTTGACCTCTACCCTTGCTCCCTTTGATATCATTCACAGCGACATTTGGACCTCTTCCGTGCCTAGCAAGGAGGGTCACAAGTACTACCTTTTGTTTCTTGATGATTACACTCATTACTTATGGGTCTTCCCGTTGCATTTCAAGTCCCAAGTGTTTCCTATCTTTGCCAGATTCCATACCTACATCAAAACACAGTTTCACATGTCCATCAAATGTTTCCAATGTGACAATGGCCGTGAATTTGACAACCAAGACTTTCACTCCTTCTTTGCTGCAAATGGGATCTCCTATCGCTTGTCTCGCCCCTATACTTCTCAGCAGAATGGCAAGGCAGAAAGAATCATCAGAACCATTACCAACATGATGCGCTCTCTTCTCTTCCACGCATCTATTCCCCTTCCCTATTGGCCTCACGCCTTATCCACCACATGTTATCTCCTAAACATTCTCCCTTCCACTACCCTACACCATCGCTCGCCAGCTCACACACTTTATTACGTCGAGCCGAGGTATGATCACCTTCGTACCTTTGGTTGCTTGTGCTTCCCTAATCAGTCATCCACCGCCCCCCACAAGCTTCACCCACGCTCCACCCCTTGTGTCTTTCTTGGCTACCCGTCTGATCATCGCGGTTACATTTGCCTCGATATCAAGACACACAAGATCATTCTCTCACGTCATGTCACCTTTGATGAGTCGCGATTTCCCTTCGCGTCTCCCACACCCCCTATGTCTCCGTCAGAGTCAGAGTCACCATTCCCTCACTTCCTTTTTCCCCAGAGCTCTCCCGGTGCTCCTGCTTCTCCCCCTCCCCCACCACCAGACCACACACCCGCAGCGTCTCTGGTGTCTTCAGACCTCGTCAGATCGTCTCCATGACCACATACCATCACCCCGCTATCCACCTCCAAAAACCTCGCCCAAAAACCTCAACTCACCAACGTGCGGCGCCCGCCGCAACCCCACATGCTGCGCCCGCCGCAACCCCACATGCTGCGCCCGCCGCATATAACCCCTCCCTGGCGGCGGCCGCCGCAAGTCATGCCGCGCCCGCCGCAACCCTCGCCGCATTTGCTCCGCCCGCCGCCTCTTCCCCTGGCTTAGCCCCTCTTGCCCCTGTTCGTCCCGACTCCCATTCACCCTCTGCCTCCACCCAGACCTCCCTCTCCCCCGTTCCCACCTCCCACAAAACAGCCCTCTTCGACCCGAATTGGTAGGCGGCTATGCTCGACGAATACAGGGCCCTTACGAAGAATGGTACTTGGGTTCTTGTTCCTCGCCCTCCTGAGGCGAACGTCATTCGTTGTATGTGGCTCTTCTGTCACAAGTTCCGCTCTGATGGGACATTGGAGCGCTACAAGGCCCGTCTGGTGGTGAACGGTAGATCTCAGCAGGCAGGTATTGATTGTGATGAGACCTTCAGCCCTGTGGTCAAGCCTGCCACTATCCGAGTGGTCCTGAGTTTGGCTCTGTCACGCAACTGGGCCATCCATCAGCTGGATGTCAAGAACGCCTTTCTGCATGGTCATCTGAATGAGACGGTTTACATGTTTCAGCCGCCGGGGTTTGTTGATGCTGAGCGTCCAAAGCATGTCTGTCTCCTCAAGCGCTCTCTGTATGGTCTGAAACAGGCTCCACGGGCATGGTTCCAGCGTTTTGCCTCTCATCTGCTCCGTTTGGGTTTCACTGGCAGCCGATCGGGTACGTCTCTGTTTATCTATCGCAGGGGCTCGGACTTGGCTTTCCTGCTGCTCTATGTCGACGACATCATTCTCACCGCCTCTTCTGATGCTCTTCGAACGTCCATAATCTCGCGGTTGAGTGCGGAATTCGCCATGTCTGATCTGGGTCCGCTGTCTTACTTCTTGGGAGTTGCTGTTCAGCGGCATGCGTCTGGTCTCTTTCTCTCACAGAGTAAGTATGCTGCTGAGATTGTTGCTCGGGCTAAGATGGTCAACTGTAATCCCGTCGCCACCCCAGTCGATACATCCAACAAGCTCAGTGCTCATTCTGGTCCTTTGGTTGACGATCCGACTTTGTATAGGAGCCTCGCTGGTGCTCTTCAGTATCTCACTTTCGCCAGGCCTGATATCAGTTACGCCGTTCAGCAGATCTGCTTGTTCATGCATGCCCCTAGGGAACCTCACTTTCAGGCTTTGAAGCGGATCATTCGGTATATCAGCGGCACCCTCGAGCTCGGCACCACCATCACTCCTTCCTCTAAGCTTGATCTTGTGGCTTACACTGATGCGGATTGGGGTGGTTGTCCAGACACACGTCGCTCCACGTCTGGTTACTACGTCTTCCTCAATGACACTCTTGTGTCCTGGTCAGCAAAACGTCAGTCCGTCGTGTCTCGCTCCAGCGCTGAAGCCGAATACAGGGGTGTTGCCAACGTTGTCTCCGAGTGCTCTTGGCTCCGCAATCTCCTGCTTGAGCTACGATGCCCCTTGCAGAAGGCTACTCTGGTCTACACTGACAACGTCTCCGCCGTCTGCCTGGCTAGCAACCCAGTCCAGCATCAACGCACGAAGCACATTGAGGTTGATCTCCACTTCGTCAGGGACAAGGTTGCCATTGGACATGTCCGCGTTCTACATGTCCCATCCTCCTATCAGTACGCTGATATATTCACCAAGGGTTTACCTAGATAGTTGTTCATTGATTTTCGTTCCAGTCTCACTGTACGGACTCCTCCCGTTTCGACTGCGGGGGTTTGATAGATTACATAGGTCTCATATTGTATAGTGGGCTAAAAGCCCGTTAAGGCCCAATACCTTTGTAACCTATATATATATGTTATATCAATTAATGGAAACCCTCAAGGAGGACTTTACATCAATTCTATCATTATATATATATATACTTTATATTTTAAAAAAGTAAATGGAAGGGGAAGTTAACAACTTTTGACCTCCTCATTCCTCAATTGGTGGTAGTCAAGTAGCAGTCAACTACTCCTAGGATCTACTGAACAGTAACTCACAACAAAATCATCAAGAAAGTAGAAAATATTAATGGTCTGGTATTCGGAGAAGATCGATCGAGCTAGAAGGTTTTTTTTTAACCTTAAGTCATGGAGATAGATCAGACACGATGAAGAGGTGTCGATGAGAATTAACAATATTTGTGTAACTTAAGATTGTCTAAGATCATATCTTAAATTTTTTGTTTTCGTTTCTCATTATTACTTCTTCTATGCCCTTTTTTTAAAAATTACCCTTGTTTGGATGTTTATTTATTGTCGGTTCCATGGCATTTCTGGAGTGTTGGATCATGAAACCGTTAGTTGAGGGGATATAAAGTTTTCATAAAAAATTTATCTGTAAAATTATTATTTTTTTAAAAAGAAATCATCAATATTATGAATACATACGTAAGTGAAATAAAAACATAAATCATGTATACTTTATTTCACAATTTTCGAATATTTTAACATAATCTACTAAATTGAAGTTCTCAGGTTTAGTTATACTATTAAGTGTGAAGTCAATCAAGCGATAGTTATGATAGACGTATGTCAGTTTGATAAATGATGTGAGAGCTAATTATTTATAGTATATGCATGTTTAGTTTGAAATGTTTATAACTTTCTGCATAGGCACCGAATTTGAGCTTATAATATATGATATATATCACATCGAAGCTATCGACGAGTAGAGCATGTATGTTAAATTTTATTTTCAATTGAAAGGGGGTGACTAAAGATGATCTACCTTTGCATCTCCGAGTCAATTTAAAACACTCTATCGACATAGTCATAGATACACTTTGACTCCTCATACCCTACCCACTTTACATATACTACTAAAAGTCAGGATGTTTGATTAGTCAATGTACTCAAAATCCATTGATTTGTGAAGTTTAAATAATCACATATAGCTTGAAGGGTAATTAAGCAAAGGAATGAATGGGAAGGAAGCAAGAAATTAAGCAAAGCACAAAAAGAAAGGAAGAGGGTTCAATTCAAAGGCGTGAAGGAATCTGCATGCACGCCAACTTATTGCCCCAAATCATGAGAAGTTTTCGCTTTTTAATACCCAAAAAGAAACTCTTTTTTTTATTTTTTGGGATTTCTTTTGTAATTTAATCATTTATTGGGTTTCCAACTCCAAAAATGAGAAAGACGAAAGAGAGAGAACCAAGAAGAGTGTCTCCCAGCTGAGGCCCAAGGCAGGGCTGCTTTGGCGCCGTTGTCCCCGCTTCCATTGCTCTTTTGTTTTTTTTTAGAGGGAGCAAAATTAAATTAAATTACACAAAATCACCCCGAAATACGATATTCTTATAAATTTGCCCCTGAAGATGAAAATTTTATGAACTACCTGTATATGATAACTAGTGAGTGTGTGAGTGTGTTCCGTTTTGTGCACGGGAATATGTTAACGCAATATTCTAAAATTATATCTATTATCTGTAAAATAATATAAACAATTCATTCTATCAAAAAATAATATAGATATAAATAAAATAACAGTTATCAAATAATAAATTTCGATATAAATAATTTTTTCACAGATATAAATAAAGTAACACCTATAAAATATTTATCAATTACTATTTTAGGTAAGTATGACTATGATTTGATTTATATTTTTATCAATTATTATGATAGTTTTATACTATAAATTACGATAATATATTATTTACAGTAATAATTTTTTGACGAATTTTTTCCCCTTAGAATTAACCACAAGACGCTATATAAGATATTGTGTATCGATTTTAATATACTCCGTATGTATATAGAAAATAGATATATATATATATATATATATAGATTGTAATAAACACAAGTTACACACTCGTTGAGGAGTTTTGTTTACAAATCGATCACCCCCTAAATCACTTATTTCACTTTGGACGACTTACCATTTTTTCCAACAATATCCGATTTGCTTACCTTTGTTCTTGCATTTGGTTAAAGAAAACAAACCCTAAGACACCCTTAAAATACATGATTAATTTTAATTTTTGTAGTAGTTTGCGCTATAAAACACATTTCACCAAAACATTGCCTTATTTACCACCAGAAGACTGAAAAACATAATTGGGGCGATTTTTTCTTTTATGTTTCTAACTCGATCATTGTCTTGTTTTTTGGTGTTGGGTGAAAAGCCATATATATTAACCTTTCACCAAAACAGTCTTTTTATTCTATGACCTAAACTAGAAATTAAATCGACCCTAGGAATTTAACTAAAAAAAGTTAAACTAATTTAATTTTTTTTAAAAAAAATTCAAATTATAACACTCTATCTTATGCCATTGAGACAGGGAATAGATAAACTATACTTACAAAAAAGGCAAGCAAGAAAAGGTTAATATGGCTTTCATAACTTTTTGAACGTATTAAAACTCCGATCCTCCTCCATGGAAACTTCTTTCGAGAATTAAGCCATCCTTCCCGCTGACATTCTGCATTTCTGTTCCCCATCCTCTCTCTTTGTCTTTCCTTCATTTTATGCTTAATATATTATTCTCCTTTTTCTATTACTTAAATATACATCTTTGAATTGGTACGTACTGTATCTTAGATTCTTAGGTACGTTAATTAAAGTTTCATTCTTATTTTAATTTACGTATAGTATATATTAGTATGACATGTTTTGATCTTAGCTTTAGTGTGCATCTCTTTACAAATTCATCTAGTAAATGTTAATCTAAGATGATATGGATAGATAGAAATTCGATTCCAAGCCATATATAAGCTTGGCTCAAGAAATTTTAGACCCAAAGTTGACCAGGTAATCGAAACTAGTGTTTTCATTTGATACCTATACTTATGACATATCCTCATGAGTGGCGGATGGGGGTGCTAAAAAAATCTCATGATTTTTTTTTTGTTTATACCTATTAAGAATATTTTTTAAAAAATATTGAGAAAAAACTAAAATTGTTATTTATATTATGATATTTTTTATTTAAATAGTTGAGAGAAACAAAAAATATAGAAAAAATCGAGAAGAGTTACTTTTAAAACAATATTGAATGAAAACGTTAAATATAATGTTTTTAAATGAAATAATTGTGAGGAATAATGATATAATAAAACAAATAAATATATAATTTAAATATAACATTTTCAATTGAAATAATTGTGAGGAATAATGATATAATAAAACAAATAAAAGGTGAAGGGGTTGGGATTTGAACCAAGACCTTTTCATTCTCCTTACTTCCTTTACTACTTGAGCTAGAAGCACTTTTACTTGAAGTATATATATACCTAGTATTATTTAAATATCTTATATTACCTTAAAATACTAAATATGCAAAAAATAAATTTTTTTTTTTGGGCCGGGGGTGCTCCAGAGTCCCGCCTACATATATTGATATACAACAAACCCCGATCTTATTTTTGTTTTTTGTTATAAAGTTGGGATCCACCTTTTTAACACAAAGGTTTAAGCCATTATGTAATGGTATCTTTCCTCTTATATTTTATGGTCTTTTTTCTGTTCCAACCAATGTAGGATGACATTTTTATCCCAGCAAAATCAATGACCATAAATTTGGCTCAATAATTAACCAAAATAAAATAGCTAATTTAATTTTTATAAGTAATTAATTAATTAAAAACAAGAAGTGGCCGGTTTTGCATTTGATTGTAATCAAATAATAACAAGCATAAGTAGGTGATATGATCACAAACCAATATATAAGATCATCTATGATAGGATCGGACTTATCGACATGATGATATTTCAAGATTTTAACTAAAAGTATATATACACAAATCAGCACTTTGAATTGACATGTTTTCTTGTCACCATCTTTTTCATCAATAATCATAAACGTTCTTAACCTTGATGCCGGCGAGGATTGACCGACCAGTCGATGGATGCATCAAAGCTTAATGTGTGTGTGATAGAACAGTATCATGATCTAGGCTTGTACAAGGCAAGGCAATATGTAAGAAACAAAATTATCCATTGCTTTAGTTTTGGTTGTTGGATTGATCAACAAAAAAGCATCATAACAATTAAAGATATGGCATGTTATAAAGTAATCACACACATAAAGGTATGAATATATCAAAAAGGGGGGTAAACTAAAGAGGGGTTTCGATCAGTTGATTTAATTATGAATTATTTTCGCCTTTCCTTGCTCATGGAAGAATATTTCAGGTAGCATGCGCAGAGGAGGACAAGATATTCGATCCAAAAAAAAAATGTTATTAATCTTATTAAAATAGTTAGGCAAAAATACACGTTTTACGGTTTTTGTTTACAAATTCATCATCATTTTAAAATCACAATTTTATTATACAACTACAACAAGCCCGGTATATCTCACTCAGAGCAGGGTCTGGGGGGTCGGGTTGTACGCACCCTTGCCTCGACTAGTTCGAGAGGGTGTTTCCTAGTGACCCATGACAAGACATCTGTTGGAATGTGGTTGTCCCACATCGGTTATATTGCGAATACTTGAACAACATATAAGGTTGAAGGACTACTCCTCTCATTGCCAATTGGTTTTGAGATGGAACCCCGTTCGGGTTTATGTGTTGTTCGTGTCTCCCGTATGTGCGCCCGCACACACGATCTCCCTCCATCTTATCTTTGACCCCATCGGGCCCATCCGCCCATCCGACGACTTTATAGCGGCGTACATGGGAATATAAGGGAAAATGATAGCACACACTCTATAAACTGTAATTTAAAAAATAAAAATAAGAATGAGAATAAAGATGGAAAAGATGCACGTGAGAAAGTTGTGATTGAAGGGAAGCATGATGCGGGAAATGCTACACCCGACTAGTGTTCGACAACTCGAATAGCATTCCTCCGATTCACTGCATCCTATCGCGTGTCATCTCCTCAATGAATCCCATAACGGGCAGACCATGTCTAATCACTTCACCCCAACTCTTCTTTGGACACCCTTTGCCCAGCGAACGCTTTCGATAGCTAAGTTGTCACATCTACGAACCGACGCACTTGGATCTCTCCTCTGAACATGTACATACCATCGGAGTCTCGATTCCCGCAACTTAGCCTGAATACTAGTCACTCCTATCCTTTCTCGGATAGCCTCGTTTCTGATTCTACCGCTCAAGGTAAACCCACACATCCAATTGAGTATCCTCGATCATCTCAGTCACCATGAGTTTTTGTTCCTGCCCCTTATTTGTTGCCTAACACTCTGCCCCATATAATAAAGCTGGTCTTACCACCACTTTGTACGTAGAACTTACCCTTGATCTTGAGTGGAACTTTTTGAGACTCCTGACGCACCATTTCTGATGCTTGACATCCATGTCTATATCTCCATCACTCTATATCACAGATCTCAGATACTTGAAACTGTCTTTCCTTGGAACTAGGTCCCCACCCATGATGATACCCTCGTCTCCCTCTTCCTCCTCGCCCAACCTGAAAACCACATACTCCGTCTTCGTCCTACTCAATTAAAAGCTAGCCCTTCTGCTCAAGTTTATCCCTCCATAGATCTAGCTTGCTGCTAACCCTTGCTCTCGTCTCATCCACCAAAACAACATCATCCGCAAATAGCATGCACCACGTACATGAGCAACCTTAACATTAAAATAAGTGATTTTTTTATTTATTATTAAGTATGATATATAGCTAGCTAGGCAGGTCATAAACAAATTAAGTGGTTCATTTTCTTGCTTAATTAATTTAGGCATTGGATAATTTAGTTTCTTCGTCGAAATATTTAATTTCTGTTAGCTAGCTTGGGCATTATTTTGTGTCTTGATTTGGATTGATGAATTATTTTTGCTAAAAACAAAAATTTCATGATCTTTTTTAATTATTTTTTTGGAATTTTGGTTGGTGCATGATTGGTAAACAAAACCTTTTTTCAATCCCTTGCCCTAGTGGTAAGGGAGAGCTGACCCTTGCAAGAGGTCAAGAGTTTAAATCCCACTTCTTACACAATTTGTGTATTAGTGGGTGCTCAAGCCTTCATTGGTTTGGGTGCCTGCCTGATGGCTTGACGCCTGGCTTAACCGGTTCGCGTCCTTTGCAGGCTAGGGTCCGGACCCGTGGGAGATTAGTAGATAACCTCGGAACCCCCCACGTCCCCAAAAAAAAAAACCTCTTTTCAATCCATTTAAAATTTTCTTTAATATAAATATGTAGCAGTACTCTGTTTAATTTGATTGGTTAGATTTACTTTTATATTATTTTATTTATAAATAAAAGATATTTTCAAGTTAAATTATAAATTATATTGGTTTTTTTATTCTATGCCCCTTAGCCATAGAATAAGACACTAAATTGGGAAAGATTCCCTAAAAAAAAAGGCAAGCGATCCTAATATTCTAATTGAAAAAATACTAAACTAATTAAAAGTTTAAAAAAAAATCCAAATTTAGAGTCAAGGGCATATGATCGATAAAAAAATCGTAATTATATAGTAGTATAGTCCAATATATATTAGGCTACTGATTATCTTCCTTTTCAAGTGGGTTATTTTTTTGAAAATTTCCTAATTTATTGATGTTTTCATGCAATATACCCTTATTTAATTTAAAAATAAAACAATAAAAACAAAAAGGTTTAAGAAGATGAAATTTGAGTAGAAACAAAGCATGAGAAACCCTAGATAGGAAGATGCTCCCTGTTTGACATCATTCCACTCACCTTCTTTCACACACACACACACAAACGCCCCCTTAACTCTCTCATCCCGATGCATCAAAACCCTACCCACCCTCTCTCCTTTCTCTGCATCCCCCTCCTTCCTCCCTACATATATATACCCTTCCCTGATCCCTCCACCATGTCAGTTCCTCCATCAATCCTCATGGAGTCATTCAATTTCTCACCTCAGTTTGATATTTCTCCTCATCAATCATCTACTATATATATATATATATGTTTGTGTTTGATTCGGTCAATCTTAGTTGTAATGTTGAATTAAGCCCAATGATTTAGGTTCTAGAGTCTCCATTGGGTCTTTTCAATTTTGAATTTTAGGTTGAGTGCAAGCAAACTAAATATATTTTCTTGCATAAATTAGCACGTTTTTTAGCTTTTGTTTTGTTGTTGATTTTTAGTCACCAACTCTAGCTAATTATATAAGCTCTCCTCTATCTACTCCAACTACTACCATAGCTGGTTGTAGCTGCTCCACCAATTAATCCATTTTCCCTTTTGGGGGTTGATCGAATGAGTGCAGAGATCATCTTAATTAGGGCGTTTTTTGGGTGCAACAGGAACACTGCAGTTGATTTCCCCTTAATTCCCAAACAAATCCATCAAATCACAGCATATAAAAGGTTGTTTGGGGAATGAGTGGAATGGGTTTCTGTCTTAGAAGATCATCATCATTAGTCTCTTAGCCCATATCGATCATGTTCCGAAAGTGATCATCATCAAGATTTATGTATCTTCATTCCCTTTTTCGCGACATATAGATTGAGTATGGTGGTGGTATGGTTGTTGCAGAAGCATATGCAATATCAAAGGGAAGCGATATTGGTGAGGTTCAATCCGAAGACGGATTTACACATGAAGCTTCCGAAAAGATGTAATATACGATCTCAGATTGAGCCGCGCCAATATCACTTTCTGGTATTCATAATTGCTCCTCCAACCCCGGCCCCTACCATATGTGCCAGCCATGCTAGATCACCAATCCATCATCATCATCTCTAATCTCTCCCCATATGTTCTTCTGTCCAGTATTGATTTCATTGGCATGATCGATGAATATATATATATGTACTATATGATTTAATTATAAATGTGTTATTCATATCGATTAATTATGATACGCGAATTTGCAGGAAAGTTTGATATGCATCTATATGGTTCTCATCATCGTCACAAAATGAGAAAATCACCCGCAATCCATGTCGCTAAGCACAAACTGCAGAGTAGAGTACAGGTGATTAATTACAGTACTTAATTATGTATATATTTTGATCTCCTTCTTCACCCATATATATTAATATATATTATAACAAATCAATATAGTAATTAACTAGCTAGAAAAAATCCATAGGAAAAATGTTTAAGATCAATTAAATTTGTATTGTATGATATATAATTCAACCACTAATTATATATATGTTTTGGGATTTTTTTTAATGAGCTAGGTTTAGTTCTTTTGAAATATATTTAAAACAAATGAAGTTGTTTCATTTCAGTGCACATTCATCCAGCAGACCAGCACCGTGGAAATATATATACTGATCGACTAATAATTAATTAAGCTGGATTTGGAGATTAATATATTATATATATATATATATATATGCAGGTATGTATATGCTTTAATAATTGATCTTCCAGCTTCAAATTATAATCTAGCTAGGGTTCATGATGAAATTAAGCAAATATTTGATCACTATATAAATGATCAAATACAGTTTATGGGAATTATATTTTGCGGCATTCATCCTCAAATACGTACAGTTTCTATAAAGATTCAATTGAATCTAGAAACGCAAGCTTTGTCACACACAGCTATGGTGGAATGAAGATACTCTCCATCTTCCGTATATTGCAAGAAGGAAAAAAATGAGTTTGTTTTTCTGTACAAGCTTCACCGAAGCATTATTTATATCCCTGCCTATTTACAAAACCTTGCCCAATTATTCCTATAATTACACACTAGCTCCCTAACTAAGATAACACTAAACCATATATCCTCATATCCCCCCCTCAAGGTGGGCGCGGGGAATGAAACACAAGACCCAGCTTGGAGGACAAGAAGAAATGTTGCTGAGCACCTAGTGGTTTGGTAAGTAAATCTGCCAGTTGAAGGTGAGAGGGAACATGAATGGTGGAAACCATGCCTTCTTCAACCAGATCACGAATAAAATGGCAATCGATTCGCATATGTTTCGTGCGCTCGTGATAAACCGGGTTAGCAGCTAACTGTTGGGCAGCTTTGTTATCACAACAAAGCGGAACAGGGAGTGAAACATGAACTTGCAGATCACCCAACAAACCAGTGAGCCAAACAATTTCACTTCCAACAGATGACATCGCCCTGTATTCACTCTCGGCCGAGGACTTGGAAACTGTCTTTTGTTTCTTGGTCTTCCAAGACACAAGAGAATCATCGAGGAAAACACAATACCCTGTTAACGAGCGACTAGAATATGGGCATGTACCCCAATCAGCATCTGAATATGCTCGTAACTGAAGACTGTTGCTGCTAGGATAAAAGAGAGTGTAGTTGACTGTACCCTTGAGATAGCGCAAGAGGAATGTAGCTGCCTGAAGGTGGGGACGACGAGGAGTAGACATGAATTGAGTAAGTTGCTGAACGGTGTACGAAATATCAGGTCGTGTTAATGTGAGATACAATAACTGACCAATTAATCGCCGATAGGTCTCTGGATCCTCCAATTCTTCACCATCATGAATACTGAGATGAAGG
Source organism: Persicaria tinctoria (assembly GCA_037127255.1). Lineage (NCBI taxonomy): Eukaryota > Viridiplantae > Streptophyta > Magnoliopsida > Caryophyllales > Polygonaceae > Persicaria > Persicaria tinctoria. Next base: position 3,403,274 of record JBANSL010000016.1, on the reverse strand, counting down.
TTGCGCTGCATTGGAAACTTAGCCGGTTTGCAATTTAGGGATCCAGAGTTGGATAGCAAATCAAGGACGTATTTGCGTTGATTGAGCAGCAACCCCTTATCAGAGCGTGCAATTTCCATCCCAAGGAAATAGCGAGCAAGGCCTAAATCTTTTATGGTGAAGGCCTCATCCAAGGACCTTTTGAGATCAGCAATGGCAGACACATCATCCCCAGAAAGTAACATGTCATCCACATACACGAGAGCTAGAGCCACCAGTGATCCTGTCTTCTTCACAAATAAGGAGTAATCCAACTTGGATTGGACGAAGCCTCGACTGAGCAAGTGTTTGGTCAATTCAATGTTCCATTGGCGGCTAGCCTGTTTCAAGCCATAGAGCGACCTTTTGAGCTTGCAGACTTGACCTTGCAGCACCTTGTTGTAACCAGGGGGAGGAGACATGTAAACCTCCTCATCCAAGTAGCCATGTAAGAATGCGTTGTTTACATCTAGCTGATGTAATTTCCAGTGGCGAGCAGAAGCCAGAGCCAAGAAGGTTCGAACAATTGTGAGCTTAGCTACCGGCGAGAAGGTATGTTTATAGTCTTTACCTTTCTCTTGACTATATCCCTTTGCAACCAATCGTGCCTTATACCTCTCTATTTCCCCATTAGGCCGAAATTTGATCTTATATATCCATTTACAATCAATCGGCTTGCATCCAGAAGGAAGAGAGATATGATCGACAAGCTGTGTACAATAAAGCTTCATTGGTTTGAGCACGTGCAGAGGAGACCCCTGATCCGAGCACTCCAGTGAGGAAGTGTGAAAAGCTGGCCTTGGGTACGTGGTTTTAGGCAGGGTAAAGGACGATCTAATTAAGAAGAATACGAGGAAAGTGATTAGACATGATCTTACTCTCCTAGATGTTGCAAAGGGCATATGGTTCAAGACCAGGCACGTACTTGGATCAAAGTATGTGTTTGTGTAGTTCTTACGTGTTGAAGGTGTCCCTTTTATTTTCTCGCCATATCTTTCTCGTGTTACCGATCTTAGCGTGTTGCTACTTATTTTGTTAATGTGATCGACTTTAATTTCTATCACGTACTATTGGCATTTGTTCATTACTCACTCTACACAATGGGTCTGACGGGAACACCCTCTTGCCCTCGGGTAGGGGAAGGATGTGTACGCCTGAACCCCAAGACTTTGTGATGAGCAGGATTATACTGGGTAGTTTGTTGTTATTGTCGTTGCAATATAACGTAAGTGTACGTGCATATATACTATTCTTTGAGTCATGGTGTATGTAGTGAAAGATCGGATCGGCAAACTTAAGCGAGATCATCACCTGATATAGGTGAATAAAATTTCACCTTTGATGTTTGAAAAGGAAATGTAACTTATTTGGTGCTAAAGGGGAAAAAAAAAAGTAATATCGTAAAGTTTTGCCTTCGGGGGTAAATATAATAATACTATTGAATGGCAATCGGCCTCCTCCAAACCAACAATTTGTAAGTTTTCGTGGAAATCTGTCCATCTACAAGAGATAGGCCCACAGAATCGACATTGTGTTAACAGCCCAAACCCGACTATATATTTATTTATTGGGTAGGCACAACATCACCCTTAGATAGGAATAGGATATATTGCTCAAAATCATTTTTTTAAATTAATATTGTATAAAACCACCCTTTATATAAATTTTATTTATCAAAGACTACCCTATCTTTGATGTCGTTAAGCTTTAGAGGAAAAAAATCAGTGATTTACCAAAATACCCTTATTATATGGAGATGCGATATTGAAGGAATCTCGCATAGAAGTTGTAGAGAAATTTAGGCATGGAGTTATACATATATACAGAAAGATAGGCGGAGAATGAGTGGTGACAAGAAAATGATATGTAACGGATCCTCCTTCTCCTCACAAGGCTGCAACTGAAGCCTTGCAATTTTTTAATTGGGATGAAGGCGAGTTCGAAGGCCTCCTAAATCCAATCAATTTGACCCAATAGGCCGCCGAATTCGTCAAAACTACTGCCCATGATGATTTGGAATCAAAGCTTGAGTCGATTGAGAAAGAGTTTGCTAGGGAGTCTTTAAGCCCTTCAGTTTCCTTTTTTATAAATTTTTTAATCGGATATCTATATACAACTTCCAAACAACATATATATATATATATATATATATATATATATATATATATATATATATATATATATATATAATATAAGATATCAACGCATACTCACATAGTGTCATATCCAATACCGATATCTTGATATCTATATCTCATACCTATATAACATATCTTATATCGATCTATATACCCTTTTCAAACAAGCCCTTAATCTTATGATTTAGGTTTGTGAAAAGTTGGTTCAATTTCATAGTATGGGTAAATAATAACTTGAACCTCCATAAATCGGTGGCTTAAGTTTGATTCACGAACCACATTGTTGAACGCAGATCCAGTTACCGAACCGATGAACCCGACTATTGATTCACCGGTTCATTCCCACCCAAAAATGCCAAAATAAGAGCCTAAACCCTGGATGGGGGCATTGCCGCATTGGGGCTGTGTTCGATTAATCTGAACCCGGTTCATAATCTTCCCGGATTTAAACCGGTTCTGTTTCAGCGGTTCCGATGAACCGGACCATGCTTCTTTCCTCATATACTCCGTATTCAAAGCCTAAACGGTCAGAATATGAATTGACAACCACGCCGCCTATTCGTCCGCTACAAAACCCCACCCGCTCCATCCTCTGTCGCTCCATATCTCCCCTCTTTCACCTTCGCTTGGATAATTCAATCGCCGCCGATAATCCGCCCTTTCGATTCAGCTTGGTAAGTACAAATTCGTGCTTTCTCGTTCTCCATACCACACACGTACGCTAGGTTTTCGATCAATTCGTAGTTTCCACAAGGTATTCCTGATTCGAAACTATGTTTATTAGCCGCTGAATTTCGCGATGTTTCGATTGATTGATGCTATTTCATTCGCCAATTTTATGCGAAAAAGAGCAGAGGTTGCTTTTAGTTAATCCCTTTCAGGAGTTTCAGCTTGCTCAATAAGTTACTTCACAATTGAGAGAGGGAAAGGAAACAGGTCTTTGTTTTTGTATTGGCCTATGAGAAATTTCGGTGATTTCGAAGTGTTATGAATCATTTAATTGTATCTTGCATTCTTGCGATTTTGATTTGATCGAGCGGAAAATTTTCCTTGGAGGTTTGATTATCTTTATGTAATCTAATAAGCATCTATCTGTTGGGCTATTTGAAAGATTTGCAATTTTGACTTAATTGGATGAACAGGAGAGAAGAAGTATTGAACTGCTGTGTAAGAGTAAGTTATAGAAGAAATTAGAGATGTCTGCTGTCGTGTGCGGGAAGAGATCCTTCTTTGAAGAATCTCCATCTCGTGTTGTATTGAAGCAAGCACGTTGTTCCTCCTCATCTCCGGTCTGTGCCTCTCCATCTGCATCTGCTTCAGGATCAACCAATGCAGGATTAAAGCCTCCTTCTTCCTTGCTGATTGATCATCTTACTAGTATCTTTCCCAATGTGGACAAGCTGGTATGTGCACTTTCTGTTTAACCTCTGCAATTGAACTGTTGTCTATTGTATAATGATCTTGACAAATGTCGTATTGAAACCCTTAATTTTTAGAAATAGAATTATCGTATATTCGTATGTACCTGCAGATTATATTGCTGATGCAGTAAGGTTTCAAATATAGTCTCACGGTTTTTTTTCCTTGTACAGTCTTGACAAATGTTTCTGTGTTATGTTATCTTCGTTGAGATTGGCTATTGGTTTCAAATTGTAGTGATAAAACATAACATGTACCTACAGCAATGAGTGATGTAGTTAAGATTCATATATATTGCCAGCAGATCACCTTTCCTTTGTCCAACATCTATGAATTTATTGAATTATTCAAATTACTATTGTTTTGAATTTTCATCTCCACTGAAATTGTTGATTTTTATGATTTTGTCTCTGACTCGTGACTAATTATATCGTTTTAGTTTCTTGCACAAGCACTTGAAGAATGTGGTGATGATCTTGATTTGGCAATAAAAAAATTGGATGAGCTTCAGTTTGGAGGTGCAAATATGGGCGCTGATGCCAGTCACTCTGATCATCCATCAACTAAAGCTAATCAATCAGAAGGTATACTTTGTGATAAACTAGTAAAACAACGCTTTAGATTTCAATCTTTGCTCTTATTTTTGCATTTGGCTTGATAAAGGTTTTAACTCTATGCACCCATGTATTTGCCTTTTGTGATCAATATGGAATTTGAGTTGCTTAAATGGTCTTATTTAGCCATTGGACTATGTTAACTTGCTGTCATTGGGTTCCTATCCTTGAGTTTTAATGTAGTTAGTTGACAATGAATGTTAGCAAGCTAGATCTGTGCAATCCAAATCACCTTAACCCATTTGCTTCCCAACCCTTAAAAGTAATTTACTGTGCATTGGTTGATAAATATCCAAATGCCAAACTAATGTTACTCTGTATTGATGAGGACAGAATGGTAGAGGGTATAGGACAAATGTTTACAAGTGAGTAAGGGGATACGAAATTGATACTATATTGTATAGAATATTGTTAAGAACTTGTAAATGAACCCTCCTGTTTTATCTTAATTAATGTGCTATATAGAATAATTGAAATTAGCCTATATGACTTCAATTTTAGCAAGAAGGTGTGCTTTGTTGTTTCGGACAGGCACGGGGTAATATGACTCCATAATTTTGGAATTGGCAACCTAGAAGGATCGACAATCCGATGAAGCATCACTTGGATGATAAACACCAACAAAAAAATGGGAATAATTGGGGAAACTAGTTTGTTTTTATGGTGCTTTACCTGGCATTTAATGCTGGTATAGATAGAAACAAAGGTCAAAGAGGCCTAAGTCATAACATGCTTTTCTTTTTAAGTGATTACTTTTTGCTGTTCTATAGATCCATTCCTTATCTGTATAATTTCATCATACTGATAGCCATAGGGTTTTTATTGTCTAGTGATTGCTGATCAGCAACAAGTTGCATATCCTAAAGATCCAGAACATTCGGAAATCTTGCCCAAGGATGGTGCAGAATGGGTCGAATTATTTGTCAAAGAAATGACGAGTGCTACTCATGTGGATGATGCCAGGGCCCGTGCTGCAAGAGCCCTCGAATCGTTTGAAAAATCCATCTTTGCCCGTGCAAGTGTAGAGGCTACACAGAATTTCCAACAGGTGATTAATCATTTTAGATTTACGATTCTTAGTTTTTGTTGATGTTGATCAACTCCATTATACTTACATTAATTCAATCCAGGAGAACGCAATGCTAAAGGAACAACTTCAAGCAATAAATGATGAAAACACAATCCTCAAACGAGGTGTGGCAATTCAACATGAGCGTCAAAAGGACTTCAATGTCAGAATTCAGGAGCTTCAACACCTTAAGCTGTTGATCCCTCAGTACCAGGAAAAACTAAGAGTACTTGAAGTGAGTAATTCAGTACCCTAACCTTTGCAATTTAACCATCCACTATATATACCAAAAAAAATGATTCAGGTTGACCGGTGGTTGACCCAAACTGTTCTTCAATTTGAAACAGGTGAACAACTATGCTCTATCAATGCATCTGAAGCAAGCTCAGGACAGCAATTCAATTTCAGGAAGGTTTCACCCTGACATCTTTTAGTTTCCCACCACACACCCACAGTTTCATCTTTACTTGCTTAACCAAGCAATGTCAGCTGGTGTTTTTTACAATTTGGTTTCCTATTTTGAAATACTATTTTTCTGATGGTAAAAGAAAAAATTAAAAATTCCCCAAAACTAATTTGCACAAAAGGCATGTGAATGGAGATGGCATGATTGGAGTAGTTGGGCCCCATTGAAATGGATGGGATGGGACCATTCAGGCTTACTGGCAGCCCAGTTGGACAGTTCACTGATCCAAACCCATCGGCCCACCACCGGTAGTAAAAATTGGGCAATTTTTACTGGCTGTTACCGAACTGGGTTTTGGTGCAGTGAACAAACTGTCATCTGACGAGGGTGACAGTGACCTCGGACGGAAACCGACAGCCGTACATCTGTTTTTAGATCAAATCATCCTCCCTTAATTTCACAACAGATCCTGATCTGATTCCCTCTGTGGTGCACTAGATGGTTTCTGTGCAACATTTGGTGTTAATTTTACTTCTGAAGGTTACCCAAAAATGTGTACTTTTTTGGCACTCAACTGTTCAGGTTTTACCTCAAAGTTAAAACCAACTTTCTAAGAGATGCAATACCTCTCAAACCTTATTGCTTACCTGGAATTAGCATCAACAGCTCATATAGAGTGAGTTTGGGGGTGTTATGAGAGGGTCAGATAGCAACACAAACAGTCCCACAAGGAGTCCAATCAGATATTCAGATCAACAAATCACATAACACCAGATCGAGAGGGCAAAGAAAATGGCCACACACTGAACTAACTTATCATATCATTTCCCTCCCTTGCAATTCAAACAAAAAAAAATGACAATCAGTAAAAAACATAAAGGTAGATCGATCGATTGATGAATTACGATTGATGAATTATTCATGATGGAGAGATTTGAGTCTCCACATATTTGTCTTCATCGAGTGAGGCTGGGAAGTACTTGTCTGGTGTGCACCACACGATTGACTATTGGTGAGGGCTCAGTCAGAGGTATACCCACACACGAGGGCCGGTGTCTGTTTTTCGTACCGGTGAAAAATGACCACACTTTTACATTCTCTCATTCCTTTACTTTTTACTACTGACACGTGTCGCATTCACTCGACGATGCTGTTCCTTCACGGGTTTTAAAATGATGAACGATATCATATCATGCATTATAAGTTATAATACTTGGTCGGTAAAAAAAAATCAACAATTATCCGTGGTGGATGATTGAAAAATAATAACACGAAAACGAAAGACGAACACGAATAGACACGACACGAGCAGCACGGCAGAGTGGTGGCCAGGACAGGCAATTCAAGCACTGTGAGCCTGGGCATAGTGAGAAGTAAGTTAGGGGTCCGGGCCGTGTGGGCCCCACGGGCCCAGTAGAGGAAGGAGGAGTCGAACGGCTGAAAATCCGCCGGCGAGCAAAACTATTGAGCATTCACTGAAGCACGTGCAATGGGCCTGACTGGCTGACTCCTCCTCAGGCCTCCCCGGAACTATATAGTAACAGGCAATGAGACTGGACCAAGTGGATCTAGATACGACGTCGTGTCAGTTAGTGATTAGAACCGCGGCTTGTCAACGTATGTAATCACTGACGTCACGCTATTGAACGAGATGGGTTTTGATATTATGTTTATGTCATTCTTAATTTTGCCGAGATCGAACCACACGAGCTTGAATTGAATTTTTTAAACCGAGCTTAGCTCGGGATTTTTTATTTATATAACAACCCTAAGTGTAAGACTGTAAGTAGTATTGTTATAATGTAATTATAGTTATAAGTGAATAGTGTTTGGTTAGTACATTAAAATTTTAATTGAAAATTTTGTAAATTAATTACATTAAATTTATAATGTAATTATAAAATTTATATAACAATGAATGTTTAATTAACGTAATTTACAAAAAAAATATATTTTAAATTCATAATATTTTAAACACATTGTAAAACGAATTTACCAAACATTACTAAGTGCTTATATTTATAAATGTATTATAATTAAAATGTATTGAAATCCAAATACACCATCATAATTAAATGTGTTTAAAATAACGTAAACTTTAAATAAAATACCTTGTAAATTATACCAACTAAACCCCACTATTGCATAAGGTTTATAATTATATTATAAATTTAATGTAGTTGATTGTCGCAATTTACATTATAATTTATATTTTAAATACATATATTAACCAAATCCTATTCAAATACTTATTTATAATACAAAAATTATTCGTTGGTGGAGTGAAAATGGAGATGAAGAAGGTGAGTGAGGTGGACCTGCGGAGAATCCTGACATACGTGACAGGCCATCACTTTTAACTTCATGAACCTTCCTGTTGTTGTGGGCCCGCCCTTTCTTCGTAAGCCATCACTCCTGATTATGGGCCGATCCCAATTTTACTTAGCCCACACATACACCATTATTATACTAACCTACCATTTTTATTTTTATTTTTTTTACAAGTTTTACCCTCACATTTTTGGACATTGCTCCTTTGTTAGTTGCCTCATTAGAGCTTATTAAGCAACCTATTATAGGTCTAATTAAGCTTGTACATCATCCGATCGCCCACAAACAAATGTGAGCATTATAAAATTAATTTTAAGTACCCAAGGCTCCGTTTGCATTACATATTTATAAAGCAATTTTGAATTATGATCCATTATTTTGCAGAAGGTATTAACGTGTTTCAGAATTTTTGAATTATAGCAAATAATTAATTATTTTATTCTGACTTTTTGGCTTCCCTCATCTCCTAAATCCTAATCCGTCTCTCTCCTAATTCTCTAAATCTTGAAACATCTCTTTCCATTCCCTGCCATCAACCCATCAATACCCGTTCCAATCAAAATTATCAAATCAAAACAAACGAAGGAATTTCAATTAGTTAGATATAGAATAGAATTATAGAACTCTAATTTTTTAGATCTGACTAAACGGCGGGATGATTGGTGAGGCTATGGATGAGATGTGCGGAGAATAAACGGGGTGTAGTGGTCATGGAGGTGGTGATGACAATGAGAGGACAAGCATCGATGGGTGGGGTGGCCATGGAGGCGGTAGCAACGGGAGCGAATGAGAGGTCGGTGGACAGAGGCGAGAGACCGAGCCACTGGCGGTTGGCATCAATCTGATTCCAGGCGGATTGGTGAGGGAGGAGGCAGAGTGCTCGCGGTGGTTGTGGCTCCGAGCCGCCGACAGACCGGGGAGGCCAAGGAATGAGGGAGCACAGTAAAAAGAAGAGAGAGAAAGGGGGAGGGGAAGAAGAAGAGGAAGAGACCTCTTTTTAATTTTAATAAAATATTTTGGTCATACCAAACAGCATTTATAATGATCCATTTTTATAATATATAATGAGGTATTATAATTAAAAACTTATGCATCCAAACGAACCCCAAGAGTAAGGTGAGTTGACAAAGACTCTGTTAGATACTGACGAATATGTGAGTATTTATCTCCTTTTCTACCATTTATTGATGATACTTTTAAAAAGGTATCCTTATAAATCACCTCATGGTTTTTTTTTATAATCTTTTTTAACATGGGATATATCCTTTTAGAGTAAACCCCAAAATTTTCACTTTCTTTACCTTAAATTCCAACAAATTTGATTCATAATTCACAACAACAAATAGTGGGACTTATATCGATATCAATTTGGATCTAAGGATTTGGATGGGGCTAGTCTCTACTAGACCACTACTCGAGGGCATTTTTACGGATGAGAATACAGAGGTGTCTATTTAGTTGAGCATCTGAATAAACGTCTGACTGGAAGAGGCGAGAAATGTGATCAACACATCAGTTAATATTCTCTCAGAAGCAATGCAGCAGCAGGAGAGCATCTCGATTTCCCTTGGACAGGACTAGCATCATTTGATTGCACAGATCACAATTAGGCTATCAGTTATCACCTTCAATATGAATACCGGATAAACCCGGCCAACTCCTTTGCCATCTAAATGTCCAATAAAAGTCTCATTGCTTCCCTCATAAACGGCGACATAGGGTACATAAGTTAGCAAGTATGAACTATTTTCACCCATTTTTTTGAAAAAAATTGAACTAGATCAAACAGTAAATGTCAGTGACATGTCACTGTATATATATGAGAGGCTTTACTACGAGGTTACGGAATTAATGAAATTCTTTACTATATGGTACGTACGTACATAGAAATTAAATCTAAAAAAATAACTTGCACGTAAGAAAATAAAATACTGCAGACAAAAATATATATAAAAATTTACTTAATTCACACACTAGCTGATATAGTAACACGTTGGATCATATCACTGTCAATGTCAAGTAACATATTCCACCAGATTTACTGCACCTTTTAACTGCTGTACATTTCACAGCTATAGCTTTGAATCTCATCTGTCTACTTCTATAACTATTGTTGTTAAAAACAAGATCAGGTTCCTACTTCATGGAAGGGGAAGATGTGGACAACTTAGAAAACACCTAAATAAAATAAAATAAAATAAAACCCATAAAATCAAAATGAACATCAGAACATGCATTATGCCAGGTTTGACGAGGAACAATTAATTACTAAATTAAATAATTAAAAACTATAATGTGTATTTATGTATATTTTAAAATAGGAAAGGGGGGGATTGGGGACCATAAACACCCCATACCTGCACATCCACCATGCAAAAGTAGAGATCTTCCTCACATGGATACATGTGGTGAGGATGTGAATGTTTTTTCAAGCATTCATATGCAATATGGGTTTTCTCTTTTCATTTTTTTTTAAATAAATAATTAATTTGTTGTGAATTAGGTTTTGTGTTAGTAGACATTTTCTTTTCTTTTCATTTTTAGCATTTGGTAAAGGAATTGGGCTTTCCTTTTTTCACCATTTGGTTGCATTTATATACAAACCATGAATCGGTTTCTACCGGAGAAATTGGCTATTAGCTCTGTTTTACTCAATATTCAAAAAGATGCTTGGCAGGTGTTCGACAGTAGGGTATGTTCAAGGGTCTAGATGGGGTTCTTGGTGGACCTTTATTGTCTTGGTAACCTTGATGGGTATGGCAGTGTGGTGAGATTAAGGGTTTAGGCGGAGTTTAGGCGATCTTTGACAAGATTAATTTATTAGAAAAATGGTTGTACTTGTTACTCATTTGCCATGTGTAGGACTTTAACCCCAACAACAAAAGCACTTTCAACATCTTCTTAATTCTATGATGCGGAATTAAAAAACTCAACTATTAGGATATTAAAGAATCTCCAACATATAAAATAGATGAAAATGTAAAATTTAGAGAAATAGGGGTTTATTAGGCCCAAGAGCTTCTCGTGTACATATGCAAATTAGATAACATAAACACATTAGTTGAAATTATGTTAAATGTACATGTTAATCTTAATTATTCTAAACTAAAATATTTAACTCACACTAGTTTACGTTTTAAGTTATGTTAAGATAAAATACTAAAATTCAAACTTGTTTATGTTTTTGAAAATTTAAACTTAAAATTCATGTTCACTCTAGGTGTATTAAATTGTTTACAATTTGCACAAAGTTTAAGGATACTCAAAATTAAATTTATTTTAAATAGAGAGTATTTATAGTATATAATAACTGAATTTTTTTATAAAATAGACCGAGAAGCCGTTGGAGTATAAAATTTTAGAGATTTTGATATTTATTTCTCCATTTTAGAGATTATTCAGAGGAGTGTCCATATAGAGCAGTTGGAGTATAAAATTACTATGCTAATTGGGTATTGATCTATCTACTGACTACTGTAATTTTTTATATATAAAAAAAGAATTGAGAAAGAAAGAAATGGAGTGGGGGGATGGCAGATGTGGGTAAGATGAAATGATGAATCCACCAATGGGAGAGAGAGAACAGATGGAAACAGTGAACCCTACAGAGATCCCACAAGCTCTCCCCATCTATAAAGGGGATGGACAAAAACAGTGTGCATATAGCTAGAGTGGTCCATTTCTGAGATTTTCAAAATTGTATGGACACACTTAAACTTCAATTCTCTTAATTTCTTGAATTTGAATGTGGAGTGGATTCAATTCATTCATTTGCAAGTCCTAGAGCCATACTTTTCCACAGCTTTCTTGAACTTCCCTTCATCTTAATTTCTTTGTGATGGAAGTTCAAGGAAGCTGTGGGAAGATATGCCTGTTTCAGGATTCACTTAATTGGCTATACATAGCATGCTCTTCTTCACCAGATCAGATCTGCAGGTTCGTCGTTGATTCGCGACAATTTCGCGTAGATCTGGCAGATTTTCCGAAAAGGTAGGCATCTCTTGCAAAGAAATTGTTTCAATAAAGTTAAATTATTCGGTTTCTTGAACTATATATTGTATGAATTTCATGTTGAATTATGATAATCCGTGGATGGAATTACAATGTGGGTCATATATTTTAATTTCCTGAATTCCGGGGCTTTGCCTTCCTGAATTATTGCCTATTTTGCTGAGATAACTGCAGGGATTTCTGCATGTGTTCTTAATTTCTAATTAATTTGTGAAAAAATTTCATATTTACTGCACTGGGATTAATTTTAATTTCAGTTAATTAATGAGAACTTATTAACCCCTAATTATAAATATATCATAAAATTATACAAATTCAAATCAGAAGAAAAAAGGGGATCGAGGGGGGTAAAGAGTGATCGATGAAGTCATGGTTAATTTATGATGCAGACAAGATTCGATGGGCAGCTTTAAAAGGTCATAATGAGAGGAGATAACTGTGCATTAATAGTTGTTCTTCCTGTAGGCATTATTTTGTCATGTTTTGAGGTGTACCTTACCACCCTCTGAAGAAAGGCTTTGGTGTCCCTAATCCCTATGTGTAAGGAGCTCACCTCATCAACTAGCCTTTTTTATTAACTCACTCACTCACTCAGTTACATTACATGCATCTCTCTGACATTAACTTTTACAGCTTTCCTTGGATTTAATGTGGGTGTATGGATTTCTCTACTAGCCTCCATACCTACTGATCCAATCCAACCAGTCAATGGCGGAGTCAGAGAAAAATCGAGGTTTGAACTCATAATCTCATAATTATATAAAAAAATACATTTATTTCTATATTTTTCCTTTTATTTATATATTTTTTTTTCGAATCAGAGGAGGGCTCAAGCCACCTCATGACCTTCTTCCAGTACTCCCAATTGGCCTCACTGGTTTGTGCTCTTCTGAATGATTGATAAGTATTCATCTTGTTGCTTCTTTATGGAGAGGGTAAATCGGGAGATATGTAATTAAGTGGAGCAAAAAAATCTCTATTATTGATTTACTCCATTGTGCAACTTTTGTCATTAATGGAGCTTGATTTAATCATGGTGTGATTGATGTAAACTAGTGGATTCCTTTCTGTCATAAAGGGCACTTGCATTGATTAATTTCTGTTATAATAATTGATTGCTTTTCTACCCATATAAAATATACTCCCTGTATGGCTGTATGTATGACAGAAAAAAAAAGAGGAGTAATTCATCTGTAACCTTATTCATATATATATATATTTATATCTGGACTGATTAAATTATGCACATTATATTATTTCTTTATTTTCCCATCTTCTATTGTTGAGCTCAAGTGGTATGATAATTAAAGAGTTGATTGGGGAATCTATATATATATATAGTCATATCCCCTTAGCTATAAATGTATTTCCAGGGGGCTGATTAATTACTGCATTATTAAGTGTTTGAGGGTTCCACCAAAAGTAGCTCCTCAAACTCAAGGGCTAGACAATAAGGAATGGCAGTTCTGCATAAATAATAAGATCATTATATATAATTCTTTATAGTTAATTAATTAATTTAATAATTATTATATATTTCATTTTCCTGATCTTATTCATTCCTCAGCTAGCTCTTTGATTGGTTCTTTGTTGGACTCAACTGGGAAACAAATCAAGTAACAGAACAACAACCATTCAATATAATTCAATCCAAACAAAAACCAAACTGGAAAATGTGCAGAAAAAGACATGTATATATAGATCCAGGCCTGACTTGCCCAGGATATGCTTTAATATATATTTTTGTTGCTACTAATTAAAAAACTTAAATTGAACTGCAAAGATAAAGGCGAGTCAAATAAATTCATGAGTTATGACAGCAAATTAAATAATTGTATTATATATAAGTACTTTAAGTAGGCTCAGAAAGAGTTGAGCCAGCAAATTCCATGATTCTTTACACTGTATTGTCCTACACAGCACCTTGCAAAGCTAACTTTTTAGTAAAACTAGAGAAATTTATTAATTGTACAAAGATCGATTAGGGTTCAATTCGCTTGGTTCGAATTTCAGTTTTCAGTACTTAATAAGCCAACTTGGCGCAAAGTGGGCCGTCACTGATTCGGACCAAAAATGAAGATCTTTTATCTAGTAAGTACGTAGCTCACACTAGGCCATGGTGCAACTCAGGCAACGGACACTAAGTCGTTGCCTGAATGCCCCTCACGTCACCTAAGCATTCAGGCAACGAACATGTCGTCGCCTGAATGGTGGTTGCTACAACGCCGTGCCTCTATTATTCAGGCGACGAACAACCGTTTGTTCGTTGCTTGAGTCCGTTCAAGCAACGAACAAACCGTTCGTTGCCTGAATATGGTCAACGGCCTTAGCAATCGGAGCTTAGCCATTCAGGTGACGAACTTTTGCCATTCAAGTGACGACAAATGTTCGTCGCCTGATTTCATATGGATAATTGGATATTGCCGTAATATCCGAATTTTCAAGCAAAGAATATTTCATGTTCGTTGCCTGAGTGTTGTTGCAATGGAAATACACCCGTCGGCCAATTGGTTTGTTCGTCACCATGTTATTCAAGCGACCCTTAACACTATCAATGTTCGTCGCCTGAATCAATTTTTGAATTTTTTTTTAAATTCAAGCAATTGTTATATGCTATGTTCGTTGCCTGAGTAAATTTCATATTAAAAATATATATTTACAATATTATTAGTACCCTGTTTTTACCATACCAAATGGACAAAACTTGCTCACATTCACATTCAAGCACAAACACACCTGCTCACATTCACATTTGACAAATTCTGCATCTATTACATGCACATTGCAAAACACAAAACTGCAAATCCACTCCATCCAGTAGGTAATAGGTCAATTCCTTAGCTTCCAATTGCCTCAAGGTTTGAAAAAATAATGAAAACACAAGCCTCTACTCCCTCCGGGGCTACAACTCTATAAGCTTATAATGAAAGAGCTGCTGACCTTTTACACCACAACTAACAGCACGATATTCATCAGCACCAAGGAAGAATGCTTTTGGACGTGCAAAAGCAAAGCATGCTATGGCCAGGACTGTGCTCTAGTGGGTACAAAGTTGCCCCTTTGATGTACTTTTGGTGCTCATCTCTTCTCCTGCCAAGATGCGCCAAGAGGATAAGAACCACCTCAACTTTCCTAACATTCGAGGAAGCATTGTAATTATAAAGCTAGAGCCAAAATGAGAGGGCTAAGACCACAAGTAGCTATGTTTAACAATGAAAGGATGACAATAATTTTGGCATACTTACACTTACACATGTAACATGAAATATTAGAAGAAAATTGTTTCAAAGTGTTTTGGTGTGGCACATTATATATACCCCATTCTGTATAACATAATTGGTAAGCTATATTATCTGTAAAAAAAAAGGCCATGTGACATCTATATAAGCTAAATCTTATCTAAAAAAAGTTGAGCATACCAAGATATTTGAAGACATGAAACAGAAGAGAAAGAACACACTAATAGAGAGAGGAGAGGAAATAGAAGAGAGAAGAATGTGATAATTATCAGAACATAGAGAAATTGTCCATGTAATATTTTTAATTTAAGTGAAATAATCATAACTTGAACAAATTTTCAGAACTTAAGGTATTACAAGTAATACTTTTAATATAACTAGTCCAAGTCACCAATTACACTTAAATTTTGATAGATATTTAAAATTTTATAGTTAACTACAGAAATCATATAAGTGAAAAAAAAAAGACGGAAGCAAACACATTTATCTAACTATTCTAAGTATTCATGCAAATATAAGTGTTCATCAGAATTAACCTTATATATTTATTGAAATGTATAGAACCATATAGTTATAAAAATGTAACCACATAAAACTTTTAGAATCAGAGTGAAACTTCAATTAGAAAGAGTATATACCTAGCTGTAAGGTCACATTCGAGTGAAGGGCCCTGAAATGCTTGAACTTGATGGAGATCGCCAAGCTGGATAAAAAAAACGAATGACACACTTTAAAACCAATGAACACCATGAAATTGATGGAGGCAAGCTGGATAAGAAACAAATGGCATACCTGTTGATATTGAAACTTTCAAAACCATAAATATCAAGGATGGGGAGGATAAGAGTTGTGGAGGGGCTGAAAAAGTTGCAAAGAATTATGCAATTGAGTTATTCGTTGCAGATACTGCTATGACAGTGAGAGGAAAATGCGAGGAGTCTAAATAAATTTGATAACAAGTGAAATATTAATTATATTTTTTTACACGGGAAGTAAAAAAGGAATTCTAAATAAATTGTAAAAAAAAATTGAAATACTAAGCAAAGGATTTTGGAATATCAAAGCACACTATCATTTGCTACACAAGAAGGCATCAACTAGTTGCTATCATAAATCAAAACTAAAAGCTTCAGATAGTTAGTCAAGCAGTAAAAATAAGCTATCATCCCATTAAGGGACTTGAGTAGCAAATATTTGAGGAGCCAAGTGCAAGCTCGTTTCCATTCTTTCACACACCACTTATCCGAATTTATTTAGCAACAAAGCTCTAACACACTAAAAAATGCAAGAAACCTAACATAAGATCAAAGGTATAAAGACAATGAGTAAATGCAGGTGAATCAACCAGGATTGTCAGGTGCAGTCGTACCATCATCATTCAAGGGACGAACATATATATGTTCGTCCCTTGATTCAACTGTACTTTAAAAAAAACATGTGACTCCGTACGTGTTTACCATATATCGTCTTCTCCGGACAGTGGGGTTATTTTGCATCCTCTATTCCAGACAGTGAGGGCCGGGGTATCTGGCATCTCTTCCTCGACTTCCTTGCATTGTTCTGCACTTGCCCTCGCGCTCGATCAAGTGAGTCTTCTCCTTCCTTTCGATTGATCTGTTTGATTAATTGGTTTTTGTTTTGGTTCGACTAGAATTCCAGATCTGTGATTCCAGATCCGAAACCCAAATCGCCCTAGCCTCCATTGGTTTCACCCAGATCTGTTTCCTTTGAGCTAGCTGCTACTTCTCCTTGGCTTTGGGTGGCTTCCATTGCTCAATTCGACCTATTAGAACCTGTAGTTGTAGGAGAATGAGAAAAACCCCAATTTCACCCCCAATTTCATCATTGCTCAATTCGACCTCATCTCCTTCCTTGCATTGAGGATTCTCCTTGGCTTGGGTGATTTCTTAATTTGAGCTGTCTTGTTTATGTTGGAACTGGACTGTTGGATCACACACACTCAAACCCACATAGATTCGAGGACTTGACTCTAGGAAGAACACAAACAACACACACTTACCAGTTTTCGATAAAAGCCTCTAACTGTCGTACTAACATTTACTGTCAAGTTAAGTCGAAATCGACAAACCACACAGCAAACATAACTAACACAATTGCTGTCATTCGATATCGACAAACTAAGTCTGTTAGAGTAATAAATGATGGCTTTGGGTTATGTTAGAAAGTCATCACATTTTCAGGCTATATAAAGCCTCTTGTTGTAACAAACTATCAGTTGAACAAGTTAACAAATTCTACACAATTCAGTTCATTGATTCCCTCTCTTTTTTTCTCTTGTCTCTCTGTCTCTCAAGCTGTTCTATACCTTGAATTCACAAGATCTGATCAAGTCAATAAAGTCGATATCGACAAAACCTAACACACAGAGCTGAAACAGAACGTTAACTTGCCAGCTTACTTGAACCTTGGATTATAAACTAACTTTTAACAGTTTAGGTAATTAGAGTAACCATATGCTGCTGGTTTTTTGTTGCTCAACTTTCACTCTTTTCCAACTGTCAGTCATGGGATGGGATGTCCAATTGTATGGTGTTTCTTATACTCCATGTTGTTTCGTCCATAGGCATGTCAGACACTTTCGGTAGTTGGCCGAGCGGTTGTCCAGAAAAGTACCCATGGATTGGAGGGGATGAGCCATACGAACGTCAGGTAAACAAATTGCTTTTAATTTACTTTGTAATGAAGGCAAGAACTGATTTTGGTGGAGATGAATGGAATTCATTCATGATTGATGTTGTTGGAGAAGAATTTTTTGGCCTTAGCTTCTTTGTTCCCTCATGACTGATTTTGGTGCATTGTATTTCTAGATCGAATGTTGTTTTGGTGGATTGTATTTCTAGATCGAATGTTGTTTTGGTGCATTGGTGGAGATGAATGTAATTCATTCATGACTGATTTTGGTGCATTGTATTTCTAGATTGAATGTTGTTTTGTTCATAGGAATATTCATTTTCTAAAACATGGATGTTGATTTGTTCCTTTGGTGCATATGACTCTTAAAATGAACTTATTTGCCTTTAAATCATCATGATACATTGTATGAATAATGCCATGCTTATTAATATAATGTCATGATTCGTAGTGGACTCCTTATAGTGAAGAGATGGAGGAAGTGTCGAGGGGCAAAGAGGAGAAGAATCATGTCACGGCTGCCTGAGGAGGATGATGCAACCAGTAGCGAGAACCCATTGCTCCGTCAGATGGTAGAAATCAACAAGGATCTAACCGAGCGCAACCAGAATCTAATTCAACAGCTCCATGAAGTGGAAGAACGCAACCGGTGTCTAACGGAGAGCAACCGGGAGCTAACTGAGCGCAACCGGGCTCTAATCGAACGCAACTGTCAGTTGGAAGAACTCGTCCTTTCATTTGCGAAGAAGTAGGCATGGCCTCCACCTTATGTAATCGTGTCTTAATTCATGTAATGTTTTCGTTCTCGTAGTCGGATTTGGTAACAAGGCAACTAGACTGTTCAAACTTAAGACTTTTGTATCGTATTGTAGCTACTATGTCGGTTTCTTGAACATAACATTTCGGATATCGGTTTGTTGAACTTAGCATCAAGTAAAGTAAGTTTTGTATCATATCGGTTTGAGATCCATCAAGATCCATTAAGATCAAATCATATCGGTTTGAGATCCATTAAGATCAAATCAAGATTGGAATTGAGACCGAGATCAAGATTGGAATTGAGATTGAGATCGAGATTGAGACCGAGACCGAGATTCGAATTGAGATTGAGATCGAGACTAAGATTGTGATAGATGTTATATGTATGAGTTTCAATCTTTCGTTCGAGATTGAGATCGAGAATGAGATTTTCGTTACTAAATATAGATTTTGTGATATATAGATGTTATCGATCAAGATCAAACTTTCATTTGAGATTAGGATCAAGATTGTGATTGCCATTAAGATCAAATTAAGATTGGAATTGAGACCGTGATCGAGATTGGAATTGAGATTGAGATCGAGATTGAGACCGAGATTCGAATTGAGATTGAGATCGAGACTAAGATTGTGATAGATGTTATATGTATGAGTTTCAATCTTTCGTTCGAGATTGAGATCGAGAATGAGATTTTCGTTACTAAATATAGATTTTGTGATATATAGATGTTATCGATCAAGATCAAACTTTCATTTGAGATTAGGATCAAGATTGTGATTGCCATTGAGATCAAATCAAGATTGGAATTGAGACCGTGATCGAGATTGGAATTGAGATTGAGATCGAGATTGAGACCGAGATTCGAATTGAGATTGAGGTCGAGACTAAGATTGTGATAGATGTTATATGTATGAGTTTCAATCTTTCGTTTGAGATTGAGATCGAGAATGAGATTTTCGTTACTAAATATAGATTTTGTGATAGATGTTATCGATCAAGATCAAACTTTCATTTGAGATTAGGATCAAGATTGTGATTGCCATTAAGATCAAATCAAGATTGGAATTGAGACCGAGATCGAGATTGGAATTGAGATTGAGATCGAGATTGAGACCGAGACCGAGATTCGAATTGAGATTGAGATCGAGACTAAGATTGTGATAGATGTTATATGTATGAGTTTCAATCTTTCGTTCGAGATTGAGATCGAGAATGAGATTTTCGTTACTAAATATAGATTTTGTGATATATAGATGTTATCGATCAAGATCAAACTTTCATTTGAGATTAGGATCAAGATTGTGATTGCTATTAAGATCAAATCAAGATTGGAATTGAGACCGTGATCGAGATTGGAATTGAGATTGAGATCGAGATTGAGACCGAGATTCGAATTGAGATTGAGTTCGAGACTAAGATTGTGATAGATGTTATATGTATGAGTTTCAATCTTTCGTTTGAGATTGAGATCGAGAATTAGATTTTCGTTACTAAATATAAATTTTGTGATAGATGTTATCGATCAAGATCAAACTTTCATTTGAGATTAGGATCAAGATTGTGATTGCCATTAAGATCAAATCAAGATTGGAATTGAGACCGAGATCGAGATTGAAATTGAGATTGAGATCGAGATTGAGACCGAGACCGAGATTCGAATTGAGATTGAGGTTGAGACTAAGATTGTGATAGATGTTATATGTATGAGTTTCAATCTTTCGTTCGAGATTAAACCCTAAACCCTAAACCCCAAACCCTAAACCCTAAACCCTAAACCCTATACAAACTAAAAAAAAAATCTTGCAAATATTAAATATATGAATTTATATTTATACGAGTTCATATTTTTTTAATACCTAATGTTATGTTTAAAAAAGTTATATTTTTTTTATTTAACCTTTATAAAAGTTATTATCAACACCTACAAAGTTACAAACATATAAATATCATATACACATAAATAAATAAATTGATGTATTTGGCGGGATAATATTCGGCCCAAATTTTCAGTGAATTTTTTTTATATCTAGAGTATATTCAAGGGACAAACATAACCTCCGTTCGTGTCTTGAATGATTTTCAATTAGGCGGGATTTCCCCCCCAATATTTTCACTGTACATTTTGAGGACGTGTCTTTCGGATGCCCACTCAATGTCTCTCAGTCATTTCTGAAGACAACTCAACCCTAAACCACACATCCAAACCCTCCTCTCTCGATCTCTCTCTCTCCGTCGACACCTCTTCAAACCCTCACACCACCAATTCCTGTCTCTCTCCGGGCTCCTCATTTCCAATTTCTCTCTCTCTCCGCCGACTCCTCTTCAAACCCTCACCACCACTCAGCCCGACCTCCATCATGCCACCAAAAAAAGGAAAGAAGATCCACATTCGCCCAAGGGTTACTCCACCACCGCCGAGCCCGGCCACCACTCCACAACCGGACACCGCTCCACAACTGGCCACCGCTCCACAACTGGACACCGCTCCACAACCGGCCACCACTCCTTGGGTGCCAACTCAGCCCGTGTCACCACCACATCCCAGCCCAACTCAACCCGCGTCACCACCTTCTCCGAGGCCAACTCAGCCCGCGCCACCACCACCTCCGAGACCAACTCAGCCCGCGCCACCACCACCTCCGAGGCCAACTCAGCCCGCGCCACCACCACCTCCGAGGCCAACTCAACCCGCGTCACCACCATTTCGGAGGAGCCCTCGGAAGCCACCACCCCCGAAGAGACGACTGGTACGGGGCGGCTCTTCCTCGACGGGTACCACCCAACAGACGCCTCCCCCTCTTTCAGTGGCTGTAACGGAAGATGATACCATCCCCCATCTGGACTCTTCTCCGTCTGTGGGTGGTGCACGGGCTGGGTCAACCACCCCTCCGGCCTCCTCTCACTCAGTCAGTGCCTCACAGGTAACGTCGACCACCCCTCCACCCCCTCCTCTGTCCGTCGGTGGAGAAGAGGCTGAAGCTGAAGAAGAACCCCTGCAGGAAGTCTATATACCAATCAGAGGTTGTTTTTTTTTTTTTTATAATTTTAGAGGGTTTAGGGTTATTTGATTCTCCAATTTTTATAGGGTTTATCGTTGTTTGATGATTTCAGAGAGATTTTGTGATTTAGGGTTTATCTTTGTTTTAGGGTTTTCTGATTCCCCTAATTTTAGGCTTTGTATGAGTCTTTGCTTATCTAATCGTTGTCTTCATCATTTGTAGGGAAAGGAAGAACTGTGGTGAGTAGCAAGACTATGCAGATAGTGAGGGTCACTGGAAAGATAAAAATTTCGTGGTCGGAGTTCCATGGAAACCCCGAGCTCAACCAATACAGTTTGTTGATAAGGGATATAGGGACTGCTGTGAAGACACATGTGCCAATGCTAGCCTCCTCTTTCGAGCAGCTTGAGAAGAAGCACAAGGATACGCTTGCCGCTTACCTGGATGTAAGCAAGTGTTCTCTTGCCTTGTACTGGATTGTATAATGTGTCTAATTTGCAAGTTGTTGTCAATAAATTGTATAATGTGCCTATTTTGTCCGTTGGTTTACAAGTTGTTGTTAGTTTTAGGATATTCATATTAGCTTTTAGTTGTTGTTAGTTTTAGGAGATTCATATTAGCTTTTAGTGAAGAAAACAATGTGCCTATTTTGTCTGTTGGATTGTATAATGTGTTATATATTTGCCCTTTAATTTTCTTAAATTTCTGTTCTTCATTTTGAGATTGATCTTGAATGTTTCTCTCCACTGTCAATTCATTCAGTTCACTTGCATTCTCATACTTAGTTGTTCTGTGTTCATATTAGCTTTTAGTTTCGTATTTGCTGTTAGTAGTTGTCAATTTCTTAGGAGTTAAATACCCTTTGCTTTCTTCATTTGCATTCTCACTGAATGGAAGTTAGTTGTTCACATGCATTCTCATACTTAGTTATTATGTGTTCACTTTGCTGATAATGAATGATAGTTGTTCACTCAATGATAGTTAGCTGTGTATAATGTGTTATAAGATTGGTATTTGGTGAATTTTGCTGGATTTTATAATGTGTTATGGATTGTATAATGTTGTTATATATTTGCTCTTTAATTTTCTTAATTTTATGTTCTTCATTGTGAGATTGATCTTAGTTTTAGGAGATTCATAGTAGCTTTTAGTTTTGTATTTGCTTTTAGGAGTTTAACTTGCATTCTCATGGTTTGATAATGATATGATAATTTCATTTTCACTGAATGCAATAACCTGTTATGTGTTCTGAATGCAACAAATTGTTTTCTTCACTTGCATCTGTTCATTTTCACTTTGCTTTGCCCATCTCTCCTGTTCTGTGTTTTTCACTGGTAATTGATATATATAATTGCATTCTTATTTATGTAGACTATGTACGTTGTATCTCCTGATGATGAAAAATTGAAGACGTATATTGAGACTCAGGAAGCATCAAGATATCGCAGTTGGAAGTACAAGTGTCATTGCCACTTCTTGAAGCATGGTCCACCCATACCTCTTGAGTTCAAACTCCGTCCTGAGCAATGGCGCTACCTTGTGCAGAAGGAGTTCACCGCCCCCGACAAACTGGTTAGCTTTTTTGTGTATTTTTCATTCAATTGTTTCCATTGCTTTACTGTTGTTCTCTGATGTTTATATGTTCTTGTGTCTTTGGAGGAAATAAGCAACCGCAACAAGCTCAACAGAACTAAGAATCCCAAATACATGAAGCACCACTCAGGGCCTAGACCTGTGTGCTACCGGGCAGATCAGCTGTACAAGGACGGACACTTGGCTCCTTATGTGCAAGCTTCAATAGACAAATACCTCCACGACGATGAAGACGAATCCACTGTGGTGAGTGTGTACTAACAGTTTAGCTATCTCTGACTTGTAGGATGTCATTGCTGAGTTCCTTGGATGATTTTATTGTGTAGGATTCTAATGTTTTCTTTGTGTTCCCAGGAAATTATGCAGCAGGCGATTGACGACTATGTGAGTTCACGGCCAGAGGAAGAAGACAATGATGTCCTACCAGTAGCTACTCAGTGTGAGATAATCGTCAAGGCCTTTGGAGAGAGGAGGGGCACTTCTGTACGAGGTAAACAAAGTTAGGACAAGGCTTTAAAATGAGTTTAATAATTGATCAGTTATATATATAACTTGATGATTATATATATTATCATTACTATCAGTTATATATAAAACTATATAAGGCTTCAAAATGAGTTCAATTATATAAGAGCATGAAATCCATTTGATTTTAGGAACTTTACCATCATATTTTAGGAACAAATGTCATACTGTCATTTTCATGTTATCAATCTTATTTTTTTACCTTTTATATCTTTGTAATTTTCACTTTCTTTGCCTTCATTTAGGGATGGGCGCGGCTGTCAAGAAGCCTCCAAGGAAGCGAGGGGCTGATTGGTCCACTCTAGGCCCGACAAAAAGGCGTGAGCTGGAAGACCAAGCCAGGGAGGCTAATGAGCGAGCAAGGAAGGCTGAGGACTCCGCCAAGCTAGCCAATGAAAAATATGATAAGATGAAGGACAAAATGGAGCACTTTGAGAGGCTGATGGTTGTGCACTTCCCTACCGAAGTGCAGGTTTGAGCACTTGGTGATCTAGGTAGGTGACAATTAACAAGAACTTGGTTGCAGCTTTTGGGTTAGTTTGTGCAACTTTTGGGTCACAATTCTAGACTTCTAAGCGCAGTATGTGTTTGAACATGGTGTTTCTAAACTTTATGTCCGTTTGTGTTTCAACTCTAGTACATTTGTAGGTTGTTTTGCTGACATGGGTGTTTGTATGGGTTGGTTGATGAACAAGCATGGTATTGCGGGTTTAATGTATGAACAATGTTGTTTTTATGTATGAAATGGGTGTTGGTGCACTCTAATGTTGAATGCATTGTTGTTTCTTTTGGGTTATACATTTGGTTTTGGACAGGGAGCATCACAAAATGCAGCGTATATGCTGTTAATTTTTATTAAACTCAAGCCACAAACCTAAAACAACTAGGTTCTATTAACTGAAGCCACAAACATTTTGTACCAAAATTTGATCTCCAAAACTCCCAGGGCACCACAAACGATGTCCATCAAGACAACATGACTAACCAAATGTTCATCAAGACACAACATTAGTTCACCTTATGTTCGTCCCCTCCGTTATCAAGACACAAACTTTAGTGGTCGCCTGAACCATAAAATCTCTGGCAATGTCCTCTTGGGCCGGTGAATTGGATGTCAATCAAGGGACGGAGGTGCAATTGGTCCGTGTTTTAAGTGCTCTAGGTGCGTTGCACAAGGGACAAACCTCAGGGGACGGATGTTTGTGCCTATAGTTATGAGGCGTCCAAAACCCTCTTCAGGACACGAAATTTTCCCGTGTCTAGAACGTCAAACTGGCCTAGTGAGGGCTAGCTATGAAGTGGGCAAAGGAATCACACAAGGAGCTCAAAAGGAAAGGATAAACCGTCAAATCAAATTTGTAGATCGATCATGTGGGTTTTATTTTTCACCTAGCTTCCTTGATCGATCGATCCACAGAGATCTGCACTGATGAAAAAACACACAAGAGGGCGAAAGAAGCGGGACAAAAGCCTATATACCTGCCTTTTAATTATTTCATTCCATTTATATCAAAAGTTCACCAGACCCACACCTTTTTTTTTTGTGGGCAACCCAAAATGTCAATCATGTTCAACTTCATATATGGAGCTAAGGAATCATAACATGCCGTTCAATTATATGAAAAAACTAATAATGGTACCTATCATATACACTAATGCCGTCGAATATATACGAGAATTGATATCGGTATATATTAGGTATCTGGTATTTTCGAGCTCATACCCAATTTCTTGTTGTTGAGACACTTGTGAATCTCACATCACAAGTGGAAAGATTATGAACCTAACATATAAGTGGATGAGTCACTCTACCTAATGCCAATTGGTTATATATAGTATTAGTACGCAACATTGGTATAAAATTTTGATTTCATATCGGTAATGGGTACCAAACGGAGCCTAAAGATCAGGGAAGATAGATAATATATGCATCATGAAATGGTCAAATTAAACAACAAAAGATGAGTAGATAGACACATAATGCACATATATAATCCCAAAGAAGATTATGTTGCATCAACACATAAAGCAAAAATGAGCATCTTTTGAAGCAAGTTTAGGGGTGGCTTCCCTTTTTCCTGGTCTATGCTGGAAAAAGGTATAATGATTCTATCTCCATATATGAGTACAAATTAAAAAGGCTAAAAGCTAAACAAAAACAAACCAGATAGTCTTTAACCTTTTGCACCTTTTGATTTGTCAAAAGAGATTCAACTAATTACTTAATTAGGGCAAAGGTGGCACTTTGGATATAAAAATGCAATTGGTGATTACATAATGGGTTTGCTTTTTCAAAGATTGGATTAAATTAATGGGTTTGTGCTTAGCTTTTTATAAACACCCATGCGTAAATCCATGTTTACTGACCCTTCAAAAGGCAAACAGCTTCATTTGCCTAGAATATGATCCCAATGCACTAGTTTTTTTACTGTCTCCTACTCATATCTATCTATATATATAGATATTTAATTTAATTGTTTTTCTTTATGTATACACAACAATGACAACAACAACAACTCAGCATTTTCCGCGATTAAGCAAGGTCTGGGGTCAGGATGTACGCTCTCTTCCCCCGAACAAGTACAATTGAAACAGCCATGGAGCAAAAGCAGATCAAGAACGTACTCACCTCAAGTGTGTGGGTGTGTATATAAAATAGGGAAAATATCATATCATTATTGGATTAAGATTCTATACACACTGATGAAGTGATGAGTGTCTATAATATTTGGAACTGTCATATACTCCTTTTCTCTGTTCATTCCAGTACCATTGCCTATATTGACAAGATCAACCTAGCTTGCCCTCACATTGACGGACCTATCGAGTTTAACGATATTAAATTTTTCACAAATTGATTACATATATACAATATGTATAGATATGGATTAATTATAAGCTAGCAAATTGATCGAATTGACGAAGAGTTTTGTGATTAAAAAATCTTTGAATTGTGAATCTGGTTTGGCAAAGGCAATAAATTGTAACAGATCAAGATCATATAGTTACTTCTATTCGCGGACAACACCACCAGCGCGCCTGCACAACTTTTAAGCCGAAGAGGTGAAAAGGTTCATGAATGCCATCATTTCAGTATATAAATTTCTTATCTTAATTTCCCTTTCCTTGCTTCAAAGGGATTTAACAGCAGGCTAGCTAGCCACACAGTTTTCATGTGAATGGCTCAAATGTTTCTTCGTCTTATTCGTCCTTTTTTCCAGGGAAGAACAAGAAAGAAGACACAATTTCGTGTGGGACGGAAACTTGAGGTTCAACAAGGAAAGATGCAAGCATCTCGTGGTCCTTCCTCCCCTTAAATTTACTATTTATGAATGCATATATATATATATAAAAGGATGTATATATAATATAATTCTTGTTACCCATTGAAGAATATATATGGCGTGGTAAAAATTAGCAATTGCATTACATTTTAATTATGAAAACTTACCATGTTCAATCAATGGAAAATGGAAATGGAGTTGAGGTATTACCATATATAGTAGAACTAGAAACTGTGTAAAAGAGTTCAATAAAAGTCTGAAATGGGTAAACTTGGTGAATTCACTAAATTATTTCAGCCTTAGTTTAATCTTAAAAATTTATAAAAATTACATTTACATTTCAAACACCTATGTTTATATCTTTATAAAATCTCATCTTGAAAAATTATGTTTTGACATTTTTTACAATTATATTTAGTAAAAAAATCACCTTTTTTTTAGATTGACCAAATGGTTGCAAATTAAAATGCCATCATTTATACTTAAAAATATAAAAATAGATATATGCAATATCAATATATTTTTTAAAGAAAAAATTTAAAATTAAATTAAGGCTAAAATAATTTAATATATCTCCTATATGTCGAACCTTCATATATAGCGCTTGAAAAATATATAGGAAATACAAATTTTGTGATTTACAAGGATAATTGTTAATAATGTTACAAAAATCTGCATATGAACTTGTAAAAATAGAAAAATAAAAATAAAATCATAAGGTAATAATTTACATTTTTTTTTGTTTAATTGAAAACTGACCAAGGGGAAAATTGGAGTTGTATTAGGTGGGATTGAATTATAAATCTTACAGATAATGGAATGAGTTTGACAGGTATGTAACCATAGATCTGTGTCAGATAAAGGAAGGTATATAATGTCTCAAGCATTCATGTTTTAATTAAATATTAATTCAAAGCTAAAAGATTTTATAATTCATCCACTGGTGCTTAATTATTGGCCGGTCAAGATTGAATCAATTACTATTTTTTCTGATCCCCTCAGTTAATGTTGCATTTACAGGTATATGGAATATACATACAGGAAGAGAACAAATTAAATGGCAGGCAAATGAGAAATTAATTAATGTAAAAAGGTTGCAAATTAATTTCTTACACCTGTCAAACAGATCTCCATGGAAGACCAAAGTAAGTGTAGGAATTGCGGGAAACATAACTCCACTTTCCCAAATACATGATCGAAGAATTAGTGTTGGCGATGAATCTCGATCCAGATCTGCAAAATCAATTTAATCAAAAGAGGAATTTAGGGTTTGTCATCAACAAAAGAGGAACTAATGCATATGCAAATTTTGCTCGAATGGGTAGGTTCAGGCGTGAAATTACTCAGATTTGATTCAGGCTTGTCCATAGTTTGGCCCTAATTTTATCTTCCCACAGCTTTATTGAACCGCAACTGCAAGAAACTAAGATCGATGTAATCTGACTCAAGATTTGCTGCAGTTCAAGAAAGCTGTGGAAGAATATAAACAGGGCCAGTTTTGTATCATGAAGATATTGGAAAGAATGAAATTGATTGGGAAAAAAAACCCTATTTGATAGAGAGATCATGAAATTGATTGCAAAGGAGGGGAGATAGAAAAAACCCTAATTAATAGAGAGATTGGGGGTTGGGGGAGGAGATGGGATCGGAGGATTTGAGAGGTGTAGGTTTTGAGAGATCACAAGTGAATATAAATAGCCAAATGGATTTGTACTTTGTTAGAAAAAAATAGTTTTTATTTTGTTGATTTAATTTTTCAGTTTTTTTTTCCAGTTTTTTACCGCCAATCCCAAGGAGAATATAGGCATCCCCTCCCCCTAAAAAAAACCCTGCTTTGCATTTAAAAGCTGACTTTGATGGTGTGCCTTTTAACCCTAAAATCGGACTGAGGGATGGGAATGAGAGATTGAGAGTAATTTATACAGTATAAACTAATAATAATAATAAGGGATAGTGGGTAGGCATGGCCATATGTGACGGGAACTCGCTTCCTCGTTATATTCTCCAAAAATAGAGAGAAAAAATAAAAATTATTATCTAAATTTGGAGAAAACTCTATATATTTTAGAGTAAACTCTTTAGTGAGAAAGCCGTTGGAATTTGTCCAAAAAAATTTCAGAATATACTATTTATAATTCTCTATTTTGGAGAATTTTTTTATGAAAGCGGTTAGGCACAGGTTCACAAGTCTGCATGACTCGATGGGTTATGGATCATTCGAGTCGGGTCGGCCTATAAAAAAAATTCTATTTTTTTTTACTATTTAATAACAATATAAAAAAAGTGATATGAGAAGACTATATATCTTCATATCATTTTATTCATCCACCTCATTTCAATGTGGGAGAAAAACGTTACCATTTCCGAGCTATCATCCACTTTATTTCGATGTGGGAGAAAAACAACAATGTAGAAAAACGTGGGAAGAATTTATATATTCATACCACTTTCTATCATCCACTTCATTTCGATGTGGGATAAAAATGTGAGAAAATTTTACATCTTCATATTACTTTATTCATCCACTTCAGTTTCAATATGTGATGTAAGAGAGAAAATTTTGGGAAGATAAATATATCTTTTTTTATTCGAGGAAGATAAATATATCTATGTGCCACTTCATTCTCAAATTTCATTTACCCTGTTGGAAACAAAACTTAAGTGAAATATGAGAAAATGGGATATATACATACATTCATGTTCATGCATTCTCATTCTAACTCTCTATTTTTGATATAAGAGGATTCCTTCTTACATTGGTGGATATAGGGGATCGTGGTGGCTACAACCCCCCTAGCCCGAAAGAAAAACATAGGAAAAATAATTATCTAGTGGTTTATTGGGTATTTTTTTAATAATTTTTGGAGATAAAAGAGTGTAAAGTTAAATGAGTAATAAATCACAAAACAACTTAACTTAGTTGGGAACGGGGAGTTTTTATTACCTTGTTTATGAGTTCAAACCTCATTCATTTTTTCATAATTTTTATTTCTCTTAGTTTTTTACTAAAAATACCAAATTAAATATAATTTTAAGTTTCTCTCCAACATATTTATAAAAAAACAATTCTTTTCTACATATTCATACAAAAACATTCTCATTTTTTGATTTTTTTTAAAAAAATGTCTATTGAAAATGACTATTTAATAAAATCACAAATTTAAGGTTTTATCTAATATATTTTTCATACATATATGCAAAAAATAATTTCTCAAAAATTTTTTAGCCTCCCCTAAAAAATTCTCGGATCCATCACTGCCTTCTCATCCTAACATTTGGTTTTGTCACACATTGAAAATGAAGGATATTTTAAAATAATATATAATCATTATAAATTTATTAAAAACAATTTTTTTTTAAAATAAAAAATTTGTTTTTTCAAGAGTCGGCCCATCGATTCATGATCGACTTGCCTGAGCAGCGTTGAGTCATCACCCACCCTTGATCCTAACTCGAACACATAACATGCCCCACCCGTCGACCTTTAAACTTGTAACTCGTCGGGTCATGATTTATCGGATTATCAAACCGTCCTGATCGACCCATGCCACTAGGGTGTGGTGATGTCTAATAGTAGATACATTTTAGGACCCCTTTTAATTTAATGCATTTTTGTAATCTACGTATTATTGATGTGATGAGCTGACTGATCTCATCCTTCAGAATGCTCGGCTGAATAGGGTCTCCCATTATGTCGAATTTTCATTTAAAAAAAAATTCCTATAAATTACAATCATTAAAATTCAATTATTAAGAAGTAATTTCTCGATAATTTAACTTTCTATTCATAGGAAATTATATATGCATAAATCCTAAAGACTAGTATATTAGAAAATGATAAAATATGCTTACCAAAAAAAAGAAGATAAAATATTTTATGTTAAAAAGATTCCTAAATATGGGGCTTTTAAAAAAATTAAAAATTAAAATTGTACATGCATAAACACATACGTATTTATTAGAAAACTAATTTTATAATTACTATATATTTTAGGTACGTACTATTTCGCTTTTTTAGAGTTGGCTCATTTGTATTGCTCCATTAATGTGGAGCAAATAGATCTATCGAATCCAAACCGTATATAATCCTAATTGCGTTAGAGGTTTATATATATTTCTCGAATTCGATCAACCAAATCAAAAAATTTTAATTAACTCTTTCGACTTATACATATATGCATTGGCGCAGACATAAAATAAAATTATCGTAGGGGGTGAAAATTAAAACATTTCTACCAAAGGTATATTTAATTCAACATTGTGTAAGGACATGAAATAATATGTGATCAAACATTATTAACGATCTACGGTATTAGAGTGCAGATTTACGGTAAAATTATGTTTAGTTGGAAAATTTGGGGAGGCGAAATTGAGAAAACACATGGGGAGCATTTGAGCGGGACCCACGGATTGGAAAAGGGTGTAAAATGACACACCACCCCGTCTTTCACGGAACGGGGGTCGCCCCTTGTCGGACCCTCCTCCTCCCTATCGGACTCTTCTATTTGTACGATGTCCCTTCCACCCTCCATCTCTCCTATTCCCCTCCCCCCCCCCCTTTTTTTTTATTAGGTAAAAATTCGAAGGTCAGACAGACCTGACTAATCGAGAGGCCGACCGAAGTCGGAAGACGGAGAACCGTATAATAGAGCAATCTAAGAACAGAAACAGAAATACAATAACACGCGTAATGAACCAAACAGAAATAAACTCTACAACAAACGTTCTAAGAAGATCAAACACCCGAAAAGCTGAGGAAGCCACCGAAGAATGCAGCCTAGCACCGCGGGCCAGTAGTACAGCAGGACACTAACTCCTGTGGGTAGTGCAGACGAACTCCAAGGAAACTCTATCCCGAATACGAAGTCGCCTTTTAGCGCACCACCACGACCCCAGCCAGACCCGACTACAGACTCCACGCCCCCAACCAAGCAGAAGATCTTCTAGAAACATCGGAAGCAGAGCCGCAAACTGCTTGAACAAAACGCCAACAAGCTCTCACCTGCAAAAGTATCGGCAAGCCCTTACGGGATTTTCTCAAACCCTTTCGAGTGGATGTACTCAAAATCCTTTTGGGACAAATCAAAAACCCGAATCAGGTTATTGATAAACCCTAATCGGGTGGGTTTAAAACTAGTTTGTATATAAATATATATAGAACAAACAATCAATTATATATATATTTATATAAAAACCATACACTTTTTTCTTTTCTTATGGTTGTCAGACCTTGCATGCAAAGGTGAAAGTATGCCTTGCACGCCAAGGAGTACGATGATGGTAGAAAACACAAGCCACCAGTACAATACAACTTGGAGCCCAAGGAAGATGGCGGGGTTACGAACCACCGATGGAGCACCAGGCGACCATCGACAGACGGGCGAAGACCGAAGACGGAGGATGCGAGGGGTACCAAGCGGCCTCGGATGCGCTAGCTAGGGGTAAGGAGGAGAGGGTGGGGCAACACCAGCGGCAAATGGCCGTGACCCAGGCACCCCAACACCCAAAAGATTGATTTGGCGGTGGTGGGAGCCAGTAGATTAGCCGACTCGGGGAAGACACGATTGTGGACGGGATTTGAGATTAGACAAGGGGAGGAGGCCGGACCACTAGGGCGAAGCGGCGTCGGGCTTGGAAACACCAACAGAAATTGGCGCACCAGCCATTAAAGGACCCAAACCATTAGGGATTAAAAATCTAAACTACACAATGACAAGGGTAAACGCCCAATTTGTGGATCATTTTGTGGAAGTGTGAGCATGACGGCTTGGTTTAGGCAACAATGGATGGACATGAAAGGATTGACCTGAGGGTTTACACAAAGGGCTCCCTCTCCCTTTTTAAATGTAAATGATATACATGCAAAAAGAAAAAAGAAAAAAAGAGAGTAGGAAATCACCCCTTAAACACGCTATATTACATATAATTACTCTTCAATTTGAGTTGTAGCATCGGGCGTCCGGTACGATCGAGATGATTGTGGTTGTGTTCGTGGTCTTCAGAGATTCCTAATCTAGATAGGAGTAACATCGGTGATCCGCACTTCCGCAGGTTTCGCCCTTTCCGAAGGTGGGTTGTTGTTCTGCGCCTTCTCAACGTCGAGGCGCATTGTGAGTCGTTGCGCTCTCCCGTGTCCTTACCATTCGTGGCTCGCCTTAGACCTTCATTGTCTCCCACGCTCGCTGATGGGTTTTTATGGGTTTCTTTTATTTTGGTTGATTTGTGTTATTTAGTTTGATATATGTTGACGATTTATCCGTCTGTCAATTCGTCAGACTTTTGAATTATCAGACAGCCTGTTGTCTGGTTCTCAAATTCTTATCTTATAAAAAAAACATATAATTACTCTTCATACATGAAATTGCAACAACCACCTATTAAATTAAAGCATCTATGTTAGCAGTTTAGTACCGAACCATCCAAATCCACTATTCCGTTAAATTCAGTATGGTATAACAAACACTCCGTAATAGATAGAATGAATGAAATTAAATATCTAGTACTCCTATATCAGACGAGACATTCATCCATAACCTGATGAATCTCATCCCTGTAAAAACTTAATGAATGCGAATTTGATTTTTTGAAAAGTTTTTTTTTTTTTTGTTAACATGTTGTAAACCAATTCTCCATCCATTCATTGTTCTAAAAAATGTCAATTCGTGTCTGTCTAGATACTATCATGCGCTTGGCGTAGGCCAACTAACCTCCGAGAAGCCATCAAGATGTTCGGTGTGTTGTGACTTGTGAAACATACTCAGTGATATATAGTTCCTGTAAAATTTAAGATTGATTTTTGTTATTTAATTTAATTTTAGCAATGTATGTGGATTGTGGTGTTTATTTATGTGGTTTTATGTTTGAGAGAATATTATAGGAGCATTTGAGAGATTAAAGTTTAAATATAAAAAAATAACTAAAATTGAGGTTTATCCATTATTAACATTGATTTTTATAACGTGTTCGCTTGGGCACACATTAGACACCCCAAAAAAAAACTATATGGAAACTAAGAAAACTATACCATAATTTCAATGTACTGAGTTTATTGACCATAGGAGCTAATACACGGAAACTAAGAAAACTATATTTTTCAAAACTATGATTAATAATGTGTATAAAAATCCTTCAAACATTGCCTATTTCACACAATGTATTTTGTAAAATAATTAAATTAAAAAAATATAAATAGAAGAGTAAAATAGACATGGCTACTCAATACAATACTAGTCCCATTCCCATTCCCTAGTCCCCTTGCTAGTTCAACCCAATCTCGCCCTTCCTCGTCCGATTTGTGATCATCGTCGAGTCCAGGTTGACGGTGATCAGATGTCTGTTCTCT
This sequence comes from Persicaria tinctoria, assembly GCA_037127255.1. Lineage (NCBI taxonomy): Eukaryota > Viridiplantae > Streptophyta > Magnoliopsida > Caryophyllales > Polygonaceae > Persicaria > Persicaria tinctoria. Next base: position 3,368,874 of record JBANSL010000016.1, on the reverse strand, counting down.
CTCCGTCGGAATCTTCTTGGATCTCACCTCAAATTTGAAGCAATTCGTAAGTTCAACCTTTTGCGCTTCTCACCGACTCCTGGTTTGGATAAGTTTTTTTTTTTTAAAAAAAAAAATTATTTTCCCGAACGTTTTGATTGTTTTATGTTCAGAGATCGCTGTATTTCGATTCAATTACACGGTTTCAATTTTTGTTTTTTGATTGAGGGATCAGGGATGTATCGATTTGATTGTAATTTCACACTGGGACGATCTCTCGTAACTTCGCAAGCTGTTTTTAATCCATGAAGAAATGGAAAACGAAGAAGTAGACTGACGAATAGAATGTCTAGATTTGGTGACCTTGGTTAGGGGATGCACAATCAAGGGAAATTGTAAGAGAAATCGCCGTTTGCTCTTCGAGATTTGAACACCTCTATCCTCCAGAACCTCAAACTGTAACAGAGATTGCAAGAAATCCTTGTAGGCTCATCATTTCCCCTTTTAAAGTTTTAATCAAGAGGCAGATTAAGCCGAAGCTGTAGCCTGTAGTGATAACCGAGTCGCAGTTACATTAACAATTCTGGATTTTAAGTGCGTGTTTTCTATTATTTCAATGTAGATTTCTTCCTCTTCTTCTTCTTTTTTTTTGTCTGATTTACAAATGGTTACAAATTTACAATGGCCATCTTTTCTCTAGCAAGGGGCTTTTCAGACTTTGTGATGTATGCAATGGAGAATACAAGCCAGAGTGCAACGGTCTCCGTTAGACTGGTCTGATAAGGACGAAGACTACCAGCCAGAGTGCAACGGAGACTACCAGTCAGATGTGTTTGATAAGGACCGGTTGCAGCATGGACTGTCTGATTTTTGCTGCAATGTCTCCTCTGTATCACCGTGCAATGTTCATGGTTGGTAGCCAGGTAGGTCTAAGTGGAATTCAGTGTTTTCATTATCAGATTCAACATTTTCAAAGAGGTTTCTTAATGAAAATTTCCTACATTTATGCAGGATAGCACAATGCAACTTTCTACTACTTCGGACTCCATTATGGATTTCATAATTAAAGATGATAGCTTATGCCTAACCATTAACTTGCTTGGCTCTGGGGAGAGAAACTGGTAAGTTGCAGTTCATGTTGCAATTAATGATATTTTAGCTTGCTTTTGGAATTTTAAATGTCGCAAGTTTCTATTTTCAAGTACCATAACTGACAGAAAATTTAGAGACACAAATCATTTCAGGATTAAAGAAGTTATGCAAAACAGATTTATAGCCACTATCCATTTATTGATTAATTGTATTTCCATACATTTTGATTATCCGTAGACAATCCAAGGTGAATCTCTCTTAAGCTTAATTAGATAAAAAAAAGCAGAGAAAAGCACGATTTATTTTATATCTATTTAGTTGGATTTGATGACCTTGGTAAGGGGATCAACAACAAAGGTGCCGCCTTCTTTAATGTTAAGCCAAATGTTTCCGAAAGATCCAATTCTTCTACTCCTTTGGGCAGCTTCCAATCAAAATTATGTAGAAGAGATGCAAGATAAAACAGGATCATCCTCTCAGCCTTTGCAATCCCTGGGCACTTTCTTCTTCCAGAACCAAACGGGAAGTAACTGAAATTGTTACCACTGAAATCATGTTTCAATGCCAAGAACCTCTCTGGTTTGAATGCTAGAGGATCCTCCCATAGTGAAGGGTCTCTTTGAATAGCCCATACGTTGATGAAAATTGTGGATCCCATTGGTATGGTGTATCCTCCGAGAATGCATGACTTGCTCGGGTAGTGAGGGGCCAAGAGTGGGACAACAGGGTGCAGCCTTAGGGTTTCTTTCATTATAGCCTGCAAGTATGGTAGTTGGCTAATGTGGGATTCTTCCACCGGATTGCCAACCCCAACCACTGTTTCCAATTCTTGTTGTGCCGTTTTCATCACTTCTGGCTTGTTCATCATCTCTGCCATGGAAAACTCAAGTGTGTTGGAGGTTGTGTCCGTCCCAACTACCATCATGTCCTGGAACACACATCTAACTTGTATAAACCACAGCACTTAGCTATTAAACTGGTACTGCAACCATGATAGAAAAATCACTATGTATTACTGCAATGATAACAATTGGCTGTGATAATGCTTATGTAAGCTATAATGCCTTACAATGAATACTCCCTTAATTTGATCCATGGTTAGTTGAGTTTCTGTGTCGCCTTTATTCATTAATTGTAATAGGAATTGCAGTAAATCCTTTCTCTCATTCTCTTTATTAGCCTTTTCTTTGCTGTCCATTTTCCTGCGTTCTTCAATAACAGCCTCAATTATACCATCCAACTTTGTTTTGCATTCTCGCATCTTCTTCACAACCCCTTGCAAATCGAACCTTGCCACTCCAGGAAAGAAATCAGACACATTTGGTGCTCCTAGCAAATCAAGAGCCTTAGACAGTACTCTTCGAAAGTTAGCTCCCTCTCTATCCCTCTGCAAGTCCGTCACTGCCTTGCCCCATAACATGCTTGTGATCACATTAAAAACCATCAGGAACATTTGCTCCCCAATGTTTACAGGACTTCCTGCATGTTTGTGCAGGTACTGTATGGCTTCATGGAGCCATTGCCTTCTAAGGTCACAGACGGCATCTACAGTTGCAGGACCCAACATCCCACTTGTGCTGGCCTATAAAATCAATTTGTTTCAGAAGTTCAAATTATTGTAGAAATCAATCAATATTAATTATCCTTGTTAATTAGAAGATGCCATTTTAGCTTTTGATATGCATATTAAGGAAAACTAAAACATTCTTAAACTCATCTTAAATGTAATTACAAAATTAATGGTTCACCAATGAAGAAAGAGTTGTCATGAAAAGACTCAATTTACACAATTTTCAATAAGAAACATCATAGTTCAACAATAATTATTGTTTAGAAAACCAAAATTGACATTTTTTTTCCCCACAAAAATAAGAGGTTAAAATGCCATCTTTTAATTAATCAAGGGAGTATATTTTTCAAAATTTTAAATCAATGCATTTGGAAGAAAGCATAGGTACCTTTTTTAGCATCCTCCATTCTGGACCATAGGGTGAGAAGACAATATCCTTTCCATCATAGGAAAGCTCTCTGGCTGCAGCTGGTACATCATGGTTGGCAAAGGTGATATCAAAGTCCTTGAGCACTTCTTTGGCCAGTGAAGGAGAGCCCACGACAACAAAGTTTTTCTTCCCTACCCGCAGGCTTATTATGGGTCCATAGGTCTGGGCTAATTGGGTGAAGTAGGTGTGGAGTTGTGGGTCAAGGAAGGGAAGCATTCCTACCAAAGGAAGGCCGATTGGGCCTGGAGGCAGTGGTGGTTGGGTTCTGCTCCAGTTGAACATGAGAAGCCAGATAATCCTTGCTATGCAGCAGATGGTTACCAACGGAAACCAAATGTCTAATATCATGGTGGTTAGAGATTTTGCAGGTTGAAACTGATAACTCTTTTGTGTTTTTATGAATATATGTGTGTGTGCGTGTGGGTAAAATATCCTTGCTAAAACTATGTGCTTTGTGGAGGAAGTAATGCTAGTCACACCCACCCACCCACCCACTTGCATATATCTACTTTTGTGGATCTGCTATATGTTATGGTTACTGTCATGTTAATATAGACAACCTTGAATTTTTTCCCCTCACATCTTAATACCAAGCTAGTGACATTCTGTCTTGTATTGTTAGATTTCCAGCTTTCTTATTTGAATTTTGCTCTCCATAGGAGGTACAAATTGCCAAAGCTTCTATAATCAAGAGCCATCAACCTGTGTTTTTAAGGTTATAGAGATAATTACGTTGCAGCCACACTTCTGAATTGATTGTACTTTTGTAATTCATAGATTTCATTTAACAGTTGGTGTCCTGTTTTCTCTTTTACAACACCATGATCCTTTTTTGGCAGTATATTGTGTTGGAAAATCTTTATATTAGACTAATAATGAGTTTCCCACAAGGGTTAGAAGAGAAAACTTGATATTCTTAGATTTTTGGGATTATTTGTGGTCTGGACATGTGGTGCAGGGCAGTTAAAGATCTGTGGTCCAGATCTGTCAGTTAACTTATTTCCCGCCAACTGTGCTAACTAAATTAGCTGCCTATTAACTGCAGTTCGGTGGTTATTTCCTCTTCTATAAATACTTAAGATAATTCTCCTTTACAGACAACTTGAATAGAACTCTCCAGATTTGCTGTCTGATAGTTCTAGGGCTTTGTTGTATCTTTAGGATTGAATTTGTCTGGAACCCAACAGCAACTAGTGGGGACAAATATCACTTAACAGAAATTTATCTTTTCACACCTCAAAGCATTAATAAAATCCCCTATGTACCAAGATATTCCGTGTTCACATTGACACTTTTAGCAATGGGATTTTAGACCTTGATGTGTATGTAACGCAGAGTACCAGCTATAGCATGAAGTCAAAACATGATCAGTACCCGGAGCCTGGAGGTGTCTGTACCCAGAGTGCAAGAACTCAGCATAGAGGCTGGTGGAAGCTGAACAACCTTAAGTATCGCACACTCTCCAAGATTGCTTGTGACATCTTGTCCATGCGACTCTTTAGTGTCGGACCTCTGACATGTAAATACAGTTGGATCAGAGATCAGTCGATGCACAAGTTCTGTAGGGCCGAAAATGATGGAGCCTCTGATCTGTGATAACTACTGATAAGGACTGGTTGCAGCATGTGCAGTCTTACTTGCACTACAATGTCTCTATCTCTGCATCATTGTGGATGGTATGTTGCCATGAATTCCTAAACAGGGCTTAGTTTTGTGTTAAATTAACATATTCTCTGTGTTTCATTAGAAAATGATTATGTTCATGCGGGGAATTTATTGCAAGTTTGCAACTTTCTACTACCCAGGATTCTATTAAAAAATTCACACAATTGAAGATCATTTCTTTGGCTTGAGCGTTCAACTGCTTGACCATGGAGGGAGAACCTGGTAAGTTGTAGTTCTTCTCACAGTAGAATTTTATTGCTTGCTTGGAAATTTATTTTCTGCATTTGCAAACCATATATGACTAGCAGATAATGTAGAATACAGTGAAAGTGTTCTTTCTTCATGCTATATGTGACTGCTAGCTATGATTTGATTACTCTTTTTGATTTAAAACTTCGATCTACATTGATAAATATAGTATCGATATCTCATATGCTTTATTTTTTAAAGTAAGATTAAAAATAGATTGATCAGTGGAGTTTATACTTTATATAGCTGATTGATCTCCTTTATTTGATGACCTTGGTGAGGGGATCAACAACAAAGGCATTGTCTTCTTCAGTGTAAAGCCAAACTTTTCTGAGACATCCAATTCCACTGCTCCTTCGGGTAGGTTCCAGTCAAAATAGTGCAGAAGAGAAGCAAGCGATAATATGATTATCCTCTCAGCCATAGGAACCCCTACACAAATCCTTCTTCCAGACCCAAATGGGATGTAAGTGAAATCATTTCCAGTGAAATCATGCTTCTTGTCCATGAACCTCTCTGGTTTGAACTCCAGGGGATCCTCCCAAAGCAAAGGGTCCCTGTGAATGGCCCATGCATTCAGAAAAACTGCCGAGCCCTTTGGGATTGTGTATCCTCCAACAATGCATGTTTGGCTTGGGCAGCGAGGGACCAAAAGTGGGATGACTGGATGCAGCCTTAAGGTTTCTTTCATGATAGCCTGCAGATAAGGCAGTTGATAAATGTTGGATTCTTCCACCTGATTGCCAGCCCCAACCACTGCTTCTAGTTCTTTTTGAGCTTTTTTCATAACTTCAGGCCTCTTCATTAGCTCTAACATCGCAAAGTCAACTGTGTTGGAGGTTGTATCTGTTCCAGCTACAATCATGTCCTGAAACACACATTCAACTTCCATGAATTGTTGGTACATTCAGCTTGATAGAAAATTCAAATTGTATTGTCAGGACATGATTTTGAAAGCTATAACGTCTTACTATGAGCAAAGCCTTAAGTTGGGCCATGGTTAATTGAGGTTTTGCATCACCTCTATCCTTGAATTGCAAGAGAAATTGCAAGAAATCCGCTCTGTCAGCTTTCTCATTCTCACCCTTTTTGTTATTCATTTCCCTGCGCTCATCAATAACCGCTGAAATCATAGCATCCACCCCCTTTGTGCTATCTCGCATCTTCTTCACAATCCCTTGCAAATCAAACCTTGCCAATCCCGGAAAGAAGTCAGACACATTTGGTGCCGCTAACAAATCAACAGCCTTGGTCACTTCTCTTCGAAGCTCCACTCCTTCCTTGGCCCATTTTGTGCCTGTCACTGCCTCACCCCATAACATGCTTGTGATCATGTTAAGAACCATAAGGAACATTTGCTCCCCAACATTTATAGGAAGTCCTGCATTCTCCCGTATGTGCAGTATAGTTTTGTTGAGCCATTGCCTCCTAAGATCGCAGACTGCATCCAGAGCGGCAGGACCCAGCATCCCACTGACACTTACCTATAAAATGATCAATTTATTTCAAAATCCTGTAAAATTCCGCAGTTGTTAAACTAGTCATACATTTATAGGAAAACATAGGTACCTTTCTTAGCATCCTCCATTCTGAGCCATACGGGGAGAAGGTCAGATCCTTTCCGCCATGTGCGAACTCTTTGCTGGCTGCTAGTACATCACGGTTGGAGAAGATGATGTCGGAATCCTTGAGCAGTTCTTTTGCCACCAATGGTGAGCTCACTACTACTACCATTTTATTCCCTAGCCGCAAGCTCATTAATGGGCCATGTTTCTGAGCCAAGCGAGTAAAGTAGGTATGGAGTTGTGGGTCCAAGAACGGCAGCATTCCAACTACTGGAAGCCCTGTTGGTCCTGGAGGCAGTGGCGGATGGGTTCTGCCCCAGTTGTTGGACATGATGAGCCAGCTGATCCATGCTATGCAGCAGAAGGTAACCAAGGGATACCAAATATCTGATAACATGGTGTGTAACTGTATGATTTCAGGTTAAAACTTGAAAGAGATATTGTGGTGATGAAGGTATATATATGCCTCTTGGAGTCTTGGGTGAAAAATATCCCAATTGTAATTTATATATATCTGTTTTTGTGGATGTGCTGAACCTGATTGTCACTATTATGTTAATAGGTATGTTAATTAGTTCATGTTCTGTTTCTATCAAGGCAATTGAGTGTTTGTCTTGTATACGTATTTCCTTCTCTTGACCTTTTGTGTCCGTAAACAAAGGGCCAAAACAGCCAGTCAAGAATGATTAAAGCTATAAGCTTAAAATTTTGGAGATGAGCCATGATCAACATTTCTGATTATGTTTTCATATGTTACGTTTGGCACTTGGTCTCCAATAATGATTCTTTAGAAAACCAAAATTGACACATATGTTTTTTCCCACTAATTAAGAGGCTAAAATGCCATCTTTTAATTAATCAAGAGAGTATATTTTCAAAACTTTAAATCAATGCATTTGGAAGAAGGCATAGGTACCTTTTTTTAGCATCCTCCATTCTGGACCATAGGGTGAGAAGACGATATCCTTTCCGTCATAGGAAAGCTCTCTGCCTGCAGCTGGTACATCATGGTTGGCAAAGGTGATATCAAAGTCCTGGAGCACTTCTTTGGCCGGCGAAGGCGAGCCCACGACAACAAATTTTTTCTTTCCTACATGCAGGCTCATTAATGGTCCATAAGTCTGGGCTAAGTGGGTGAAGTAGGTGTGGAGTTGTGGGTTAAGGAAGGGAAGCATTCCTACCAAAGGCAGGCCGACAGGGCCTGGAGGCAGCGGTGGTTGGGTTGTTCTGCTCTGGTTGAAATTGAGAAGCCAGGTAATCCCTGCTATACAACAGAAACCAAATGTCTGATAACATGGTGATTGGAAATCTTGCAGGTTGAAAGTGGAAACTGATAACTAAGTTGCGTTTATATGCATATATGTGTGTTTCTTGGTGTGGAAAATATCCTTGCTAACTATGGCTATATGTTATGGTTGTTAATATCGACAACCTTGATTTTTTCCCCTCACATCGTACCATCGATTGACATTTTGTCTTGTATTGGTAGTTTCACTTTCACATCTTTCTTATCTCTTCTTTTGTGGGTCTGCCATATGTTGTTTTTATTTGAAATTTTCTCTCCACAGGAGGTACAAAGTAAAACCTGTGTTTTTTAAAGTTATAGCGATAACTAACTTGCATCTAGCTTAATAATTATGAATTTTAACTGTATTTTATTTTGTAGCTTAATTTTTACTTGAGACTTCATTTAACAGTTGGTGTCTCATTATATCATTTACAACACCATGGCCCTCTTTTGGCAGTATATTGAGTGTTAACTAATCAAACCGGCACATCTAGCAATGGTCTTTCAGATCTTGACATGTATGTAACATAGTCATAGAGTACCAGCCATAACATGAAGCAACAAATTCATCAGTACCCGGAGCCTGGAGGAGTCTCTACACAGTGCAAGAACTCTCTCCAAGTTTGCTTGTGACATCTTGTCCATGCGAATCGTCAGTGTCGGACCTCATGACGTGTATATACAGTTGGCACAGAGATCGGTTGTTACACATGTTTTGTAAGACCAAAAATGGAGGAGGCTCTGATATGTGATAAATAAGGACTGGCTGCAGCATGTGCAGGCTTACTTGCACTACAGTGTCTCTATCTCTGCATGATTGTGGATGGTATGTTGCCATGTCTTTCTAAACAGAGCTTACTTTTGTGTTCTGTAAACATATTATGGGTATTTCATCAAACAATGATTATGTTCATGCAGGAAATTAATTGCAACTTTCTACTTCCTAGGATTTGATTCAGAAATTCACAATTAAAGATCATTTCTTCGGCTCGAGGGTTCGACTGCTTGGCCATGGAGGGTGAAGCTGGTAAGTTGTAGCTAGTCTTCTCACAACATAATTTTATTGCTTGTTTGGCAATTTTAATATGAGTTTTTGCATTTGCAATCTATATATATATAGCAGATAATGTAGAGAAAGCATAATCTCTCAACTAAAAAGGTGATGAGAAACTATGGTGAAAGTGCTCATTCTTCATGCTATATGTGTGACGGCTAACCATAATTAGTTTTAAACTTCGACCTACATTGATAAATATCGGATGAATATCACATAAGCATTTTTTAAAGAAGGATTAAAAATAGATTGTTCAGTGGAATTCATGAAGCTCATTGATAAATACAAGTAGTTTTACTGTCTTATTTTCTGATTTGCAACAACACCATTGCTGTGTTTGGTACTTGATTAATATTTATTTATTGTTCTAGATTGTTAGATTTCTATACTGCAGCGGAAACAACAGATCTTGGGAGGATCTTGAGGAATAACAAAGAGAAGTTTAAGATCTTATTCATATTGTCTTATCATATTATTCAAGGATAAAACAACTATTTAAAGACAAGAGATGGCCTTTGCAGCTTACAAGAGAAGCTACAAAGTCTGAAAAGTAAAGTTACAAAAGACATAATTAGAAAAACAGCCTAGGAAATATAAACCTTAGTACCTTACAGCTAGAAAATTAAAACTAAAGCAACACATTAAATGCAACAACTAACTAACTTGAGACATAAAAGTAAAACCAATTTATCCAACATAGATTTTTTTGGTCGACATTTATCCAACATAGATGTTCTTGTTGGATAAATCATGACTAGCTTTTCCAGCCTTTATACCATTATATCAGTTGATACAAGTCTAAGGAGAGCATAGGTTCCCTAGATTCGATGACCTTGTTGATGGGATCAACATCAAAGGCGTTGCTTTCTGCAATGCAAAGCCAAACTTCTCTGAAAGATCCAATTTTGTCACTCCTTTTGGCAGCTTCCAATCAACGTAGTGTAGAAGTGACGCAAGAGAAAGCATGATCGTCCTTTCAGCCATTTCGATTCCTGCACAAATCCTTCTTCCAGACCCAAATGGCAAGTAAGTGAAGTTGTTACCATTTAAATCATATTTCCTGTCCAAGAACCTCTCCGGCTTGAACTCTAGAGGATCCTCCCAAAAAGAAGGGTCCCTATGAATGGCCCACATGTTGAAGGAAACCGCAGAGCCTTTTGGGATTGTATACCCCCCAATGATGCAAGTCTGGCTCGGGCAGCGAGGGACTAAGAGTGGGAACACCGGGTGTAGCCTTAGGGTTTCTTTCATGATAGCTTCCAAGTAGATCAATTGATGAATGTGGGATTCCTCCACTTGATTTCCAGCCCCAACCACTGTTTCCAACTCTTGTTGCGCTTTCCTCATTATTTCTGGATTGCTCACCATCTCGGCCATGGCAAACTCAAGTGTGTTTGTAGTTGTATGTGTCCCACCTACAATCTTTCCCTGCAACTCAAAAGGTTAAGTACCTTGATATCAAAATGGGAATTGTATGATAGAAAAATCACATTCCATTTCCACTAGATGATGGAAATTTAAATGTAAGCAAGCTATTTCTTACAGTGAACAACCCCTTAATCTGGGCCGGAGTTATTGATGTTTTCCGGTTGCTTGTATCCTTCAATTGTAATAGAAATTGCAAGAAATCCTTGCTATCATCATCATCAACAACATTACACTTCTCACCACTTCCTATGCTATCCATTTCTGATCGTTTATCAATAATAACTCCAATCATATGATTTAGCCTCTTTGTACAATCTCGCATCTCCTTCACAATGCTTTGCAAATCAAACCTTGCCAATCCAGGGAAGAAGTCGGACACATTGGGTGAGCCTTCCAATTCAAAGACCCTAGCCACTACCCTTCGAAACTCTTCCCTAGCCATGTCTGTTCCCTCCATTGTCTTTCCCCATAACATGCTCGTGATCACATTCAACACCAGCACAAACATTTGCTCCCCAACGTTAACTAGACATCCTTCATGTTCATGCATGTAGAGTATGGTTTCGTTGATTACTCGCCTTCTGAGGTTGCAGACTCTATCCAGAGCAGCAGAACCCAACAGCCCATTGTTGCTTACCTTTTAAATCATCAAAACACATCTTGAAACATATTAATTAATTGATAAGAATACAAAACTTAACTCAAAATCAGCCATTTCTGAGAGCAACTGATGAGAAATTTTGTTCAAATATTCCTTGAGAAACAATGTACCTTTCTTAGGAACCTCCATTTTGGACCATAGGGTAAGAAGGGGATATCATTACCGCCACAGGTAAATTCTCTTCCAGCTTCTGTTGTATCATGGTTGGCAAAGGTGATGTCGAAGTCCTTAAGCACCTGTTTGGCCAGCAAAGGTGAGCTCACGACGACAACAATTTTCCTCCCTAACCGGAGGCTCATCAATGGCCCGTATGTCTGGGCCAGGTGACTGAAGTAGGTGTGGAGTTGTGGGCTTAGAAATGGAAGCATTCCGACCACTGGAAGCCCTGTTGGGCCTGGAGGCAGCGGCGGTCGTGCCCTGCTCCTGCTGGCCACGAAGATGCATGTAATCCATGCTATGCAGCAGACAACTACCAAGGGAAACCAGTTGTCTGATAACATGGTAAACAGGGCCGGACCTGAGATTTCGGATGTCCGAGGCGAGATGAGAAAATTGCAAATTATACGCACAAATTGCGCTTCTAATATTATATGTTTTCATAGAATTTGCATATTGAATGAATACAATTAGTCATTATATTTGTTAAACAGGGAGCCAAAACGAGTACAAATACTAAACTTGTGCTAATATATTTGGCATTCATGTACTGTAATTGAAGACTTCTATATCAAGAACCCAAGGACAAGAACAGCTAAATCATATAGGCAACCTTCTGCTCCTAATTCATAAACCGCAACTCGCAAATTTAATCGATCCAATTCTAGGGCTTGATTTGAAGTGATCAAATTTATGACTACAAATTAAAATCCTCAATTCATAAGATTTAATTTCTTAATCCTGATCGATTAACCCCAAGATATGGCAAGCACTTGGGTGTTGTTTAATTTATTTTTCCATAGTTTGCCAAATCCCAGAAGGCATTTGGACCCATGAAAGAAAGCAAAAGAAACAGATTTCGTTCCAATGCTTCAAAAGACCTGAAAAAAAATAAAATACCAAAACAAATTCAAATCCTAAATCCTACAAATTCAATTCCAAATTCCAATCCTAATTTCAAAAACCTAATATATTGGAGATAGTGTTAATTTGATGAAATTTTATAAAGATTTTATAGTGTTATTTTTTTAAAAAATTTTTTCCAAAGCATCCCCAAATTGGAATGAAAAAATACAAAAGAAATTTTTTGGGTAATAAATCATTCTACTTCATGCATCCCTTATATGGCGATTCAAGATTCACATCTGCTCAAAATTGTTGATAAAAAGAATTACAAAAAATTATAACTATGTTATAACTGATTATTGTTACCCATCTACAAAAATGTTTTGAAAAAGTCTACTTACAATTTTGACTAAAATATTGATTTTTTTCCATCATATTTGTATTTTATAAAGGTAGTTTCATGATTTTTTTAAAATATTTTTTCCCGCATCTGTAGCAATCATTAACTATATGACATTATTGTCATAACTTTTTTAAAAAAAATTTATCATATTGACTGAAAATAATTTTATGCAATATCGAATATTACACAAAATATAATGGGTGATCTTAACTCACTCTGAGCATAGATATGATAAGAACGGATGATCAATCTTTTTGAATCAATATATCGATCTAGAAATTTATTCATACATAACCGTTCTTGAAGTAAACTCGATTTGACTTAATCTGACTCACAAATCGCATGGTTCCTAAGTTGACACTCATTTGGAGTGCGCCAACCACAGTTGAACCACCACAGATAAGAGTTTGAAACTCTAGGTCAGAAGTGACTCAAAACTCCCGGAGGACGAGCCGAATATCAAGGTTAGATGAGCAAGACGATCGGCCTCCCTAAAGACGTGGGAGACAGAGACCATTTCAAAAGAAGCAAGCAAAGAAATAAGAATTTCGATCTCCTAAAAGGCTTCCAAGAATCATTGATCGTGTTGATGACGGATAGACCGTCAAACTCCCCACAGCTAGTCTCCTACGCCCCCGCTTTCGACCACATAATTAAGAACCAAGAAGATCCCAGATCCAATATTTTCTCAACAATGAATCCGGCCATCCCGAAGTTGAATCGACCAGACCAACAACACTTGAAAATTTTCATGCACATTGTTCAAGTTTATGTGTATAGAAACAATTTCGATCTTACAGTAAAAAAAAAATTTACACGATTTTCATTTTACCTGGGGTTTCTCAAAATATTACAACTAGCTATGAGCTATCAAAGAAACATTGACATTTCATGAATTGTGAATGAATCAACAAATTAACTAAATAAAAGTATAAATGCAATTATATATCTTAAATTAATTTCCATAATATAAATTAAAACAAACTTACCTTCGTTGAACATCGAATGAAATTCCGAATTCCAGAGACCTCCGAATGTATTTGCAACGTACACAAACCAGATGTTGTTCGTGTTTGAACCTAGGACCAATTTTATAGTAAATTATATGACAGCTACTGAAATTATTTGATATGCTTATTTATAATCGAACTTAATTAGATCCACGTGTTTGAGAGACGTTTGCATTGGTACCATCACGAACATGTGCGATTTTCAGTATAGTCATAATATATCATTTGTGAAGACGAATCATTTTCATATGAAAAAACTCATGTAAAATATTACGCCTAACGATATGAAAGAACTATTCACACATATACATATTTATATTACGCCTAACGAATAACTATGATGGTATCTATGAATAATTAGTTTGTTCATGGTTCATACCGTAAAAATAAAATAAAATATATATATATAAACATGTATCATGTTAACCAATCTGAGCCATCGTTTGATGCAAAATGGAGGGCTGAGATTATTCAAAGATATTTGATTAATTATAATTTTATTTTTTTTACAAAATAAAACACTCTCATCTTGAGCGCGCGCGGGATATCACAATGCTCAAATCCCTAACCCTACCATTAACACAAATTGACAGTGTAGGAGAGCGAAAGAAAGGGGAGACGAAAGCAACCTTGTGATTACGATTGAAGTTGTTGATGATCAAAGCTGTGCTTCCGGTGACAACAAAATTTCTGACAACCACGAGGGGGCAAAGACTCACTAATAACTAGGGTTATGCAAAAGTTGGATCGGACCAGAAATATTACTCCTTATAGTTTAATCCGCGGTCAAGAAAAAATTATATTTTAGTTAGTTTTGGTTCATATATACCAGTGTTTATGTGGAAGTGCTGAACCTGACTGTCAGTCAGTACCATGTTAATACTGACAACCTCGATGGGTAGCAAGTTCTATGTTTTATTAATTTTGGTTTTGTCTTGTATCAATAGAAACGAATCTCCTGGTGACCTCTTGTGTCTGTACGAGGCACCAAAGCCCAAAACTACTACCTACAGTCAAGAAAGATTAAAGCTATAAGCTTAAAGTTGTTATAAGCTTAATTTCTTAAAGTTGTAGAAAAAACTGTGATATTCATTGAAATTTGTAGACTAGTAATTGTTGGAGGAAATGTTTGAATTTAAGGGAAGGTGAAAAGTTTTGTCTCACATTGGATACTAGGGACATTAAGAGTTGATTTAAAAGGGGTACTTGTTCCATCATTGTTTGAGTGATGGAATAGGGGTCTCACACGCGCACCACCGCCGCCGCCGGTCCGTACGCGTTGGGGTGGTTTTTTGGTTCTCGTTTAATTAATTGGGCCAAATAAGTTACAGAAAAATTTTCTTTTCCGATTTATTTCTCGAGTTTATCCATCTGTTTGTAACTGTTCCGTGATTTTCTCCACGTTTGAAAGTGGTGCGTTTTCTGGTCCGAGATCCTCGCCTGCACTACCGAGGAGGAGCGTCTCTTTTCCAGTTTAAAACCAGACGTCTCCCCTTCAGTTTAACACACAGAAAAACCTTCTCCCTTTTCACCTTAGTTCTGAGCAAAGTCTTTGTGATTCCAAACCCTTGTTTCGAGTGCACGACTACGAGGGTGTGCTGTGTAACCTTGGGGGGCGAAGCCAGTTGCCGACTTGCACCTACGGTCGGGGCGAATTCGCTTCTAAGGCAGTGGGTTCAGCATATACCACGCCACAGCCTTTCTGGTTTTTCTAAACGATTGTTTTCGACGGTTTCAACTTCGTTTTCCAATCGGCGGCCCTACAATTGCACTTACAGTAATTAATCAACATTTCTAATTTACAAAAATGATCCTCTTTGGCACTTTCTTGATACTTGATTATATATGTGAGTAATGAACATATTTCAGACTTAACAGAGATGACTGAGTGTTAACTGTTAACTAATTACACAAGTTGCCATGTTAGCTGATTTTACCATCACATTTAGCAATGTGCTTTCAGGCCTTGATGCGTATGTAGCACAGGAGTACCATCCAACAATACAGCTGGTAAAGAGATTAGTAGGTACAGAAGATCCATAAGGCCGAAATGCGAAGACTCTGATGTGCAATAAGGATATATGGGTTTCAGCATTTGCAGTCTTACTTGCACTACAATAGTACAATGTCTCTCTCTGTATTACGTGGATGGTATGTTGATCTAATAGACCTGATTTTTGCGTATGTCTTTTTATAAAATTAGGGCCTCACTTGTTGTAGCCATGAAGGCAGATTAAAACTCTTAAAATATATGGTAAAATAATAATTCTGAGTTTTGAGTGTGTTTTTGCTTTTACTTAGCCATCTAACATGTCTTTGTATACTGTTGTAAGTTGTTAATGTCTTATTTTCTCAGTTGCAACACCATTGCTGTTTGGTACTTGATTAGTATTTGTTTCTTGTTCTATCTAGATGTTCTCATCTGCTAGTTGGCTTTGATTGTGACCTTTGTGTCTTATTTCCTCAGTTGCAACACCACTGTTTACTGTTTAGAGGATTCAGCCTTCTAGTTACATTGATTATTTATTGAAATTGATACAGTTGATCCTAAACAGCTCATAAAAATGAAAGGCTTGATCCACAACTAAATGGAAATTGCAATTGATCTCAACAAAATCATTCAATATGTGCAGGAAATCTGATTTCCCATCTCTCTGTTTTCATATTCCATTGATTAAAAACCTGATACAAAACAAAAGTGTGCATTCCTTTCATTTTTTTTAATTTTAATTTTTTGTGCAAGATCAAACACCACAAGGTGTCCCTGATGCTAGCTCAAGCCATAAACAGCCTCCCCTTTCATTCATACACTCTTTATTACAAAAGAAGATAAAGCTTAGCCTTATAAGGCTTTATTAAAAATGTGTATTATGGGTTGGGGTTTAGTTGCGCAGATAAGATGATCTTGGTAAGGGGATCAACAACACAGGTGTTGCAGCCTTCAATGTCATTCCAAACTTCTCCGAAAGATCAGTTTTCTCCACTCCTTGAGGCAGCTTCCAATCAAAGTAGTGCAAAAGCGATGCAAGGGAATATAAGATCGTCCTCTCAGCCAACGCGATCCCTATGCACATCCTTCTCCCTGATCCGAACGGGAAGTAAGTGAAGTCATTCCCGCTGATGAAGTCATATTTTGCATTCAAGAACCTCTCCGGTTTGAACTCTAGAGGATCCTCCCAAAGCAAAGGGTCCCTATGAATGGCCCAAACATTGACAAAAACCACCGACCCCTTTGGGACAGTATACCCTCCAACAATGCATGAGTCGCTTGGGCTGCGAGGGACCAACAGCGGGAGAATAGGGTGCAGCCTGAGGTTTTCTTTCATGATAGCTTGCAAATAGGGTAGTTTGTGAATGTGAGATTCCTCCACTTGATTGTCTGCCCCAACCACTTCTTCGAGTTCTTGTTTTGCTTTCCTCATAACTTCTGGATTGTTCACTATCTCTGCCATTGCGAACTCAAGTGTGGCTGTGGTTGTGTCCACCCCAGCTAGAATCATGCCCTGTAACGTACACACATCCAATTGCGTAAACACACAAGGATAATCATGTTTGGTGTACTTTATATATAAAATCTTACAGTGAGCATAGCTTTAAGTTGGGTCACATTTATTCTTGTTTTCGCGTCACCTTCATCCTTCAACTGTAAGAGAAATTGCAAGAAATCCTTATCACCGTGTTCGTTGCTGTCAATCTCCTTGCTTTTACCAATGGCAGCCTCAATTATATCATCAATCCTGTTTGTGTAGTGTTGCGTCTTCCTCAGAAGCCCTTGCAAATCAAACCACGCCAATCCAGGAAAGAAGTCGGACACATTCGGTGTTGCTAACAACTCTAAGACCCTAGTCACTACACTTCTAAACTCGGTTCCCTCACTATCCATCTCTGCACCCTTCACCGACTTTCCCCATAACATGCCGATGATCACTTTCCAAACCATCATGAACATTTGATCTCCTATGTTCACTGGACACTCTGCATTCTCCTGCAGGTATAGTACCGTTTCGTGGAGCACTCGCCTCCTGAGGTCGCTAACTGCATCTACAGAGGAAGCACCCACCATTCCATTGACAGCGATCTATTCAATCATCAAATGTCAGAAGTGCATATTTGTGCAGAAACTGAAGACCAGGCAGGGATGGAAGTTACCTTTCTTAGCAATCTTAATTGTGGACCATAAGGTGTGAGGCCGATGTTGTTGCAGTCATAGCTAAACACTCTGCCAGCAGCTGTTACATCGTGGTTCGAAAAGGGGATGTCGAAGTCCTTAAGCACTTGCTTGGCCACCAAAGGCGAGCTCATGACAACTGCGGTTTTCATCCCTAGCCGGAGGCTCATCAGTGGCCCGTAGGTCTTGGCCAGTTTAGCGAAGTAGGTGGGGAGTTGCGGGTCCAAGAATGGAAGCATTCCGACTATCGGAAGTCCCATTGGACCTGGAGGCAGCGGCGGTTGTGTCCTGTTCCGGCTGCACATGAAGATCATCCGGGTCATCCATGCTATGCAGCACAAGGTCACCAATGGAAACCAAAGATCTGATAACATGGTGAGTACTTAATGCTTTTTACACTAACTGAAAACAATATGCAGCTATATAGACATCCATTCCAGAGGCGGAGCTAGGGGGGTCCTAGGGGGTTAAGTGACCCTCCCTCATCCGACAAACTACCTGGATGTAACTCCTCGTCGATAACTTTGTTTTGATATATATAATACGTCATAATCCGACATCTGAGTAAAAAGTTATGAATGTTTGAAAATTATAGGTGTATTAATCACTTTAATTTTATTTCAATATACTATAATACTTTTATATTTTTACTTAAATTGACATTCACATATTATAATTCATCTCAAGGGCTTGGAAACCATAGGTTATATTACATATTTTGAGAATTTGGTAAGAAGATACGCAAGTTTAAATTTTTTATATCTAGTTATACATTATTACATGTTAAGAATATAATGTTTATTTATTGCGTTTTATATCCTTATTTTCGTTTTATATCTTTGTAATATCGTTTGACACTAGTTTGTACTATCAAACACGTTGTATGTTTTACGACTTTTTTTCTCAATCTTATTGTTTATTACTATGGTGAACCCCGCTCAAAACTTTCTGGCTCCGTCCCTTGATATCCTATGTGTGATCTATCTTTTTAGCTCTGTAAAAATATCTGTTTTTGTATGTGGATCTGTTGAATCCTATAGTTACTGTCATATCACCATATTATATTTGACAATTGATGATACAATTTTTTCTTGGTCTATTTGTTTAAAGTCTACGGAATGGAAATGATAGGAATCTTATCTTATCTTATATATATATGGAAAAATCATCTTTTTTTTTTCTTTGAAAGTCTAGAAGAAAAGGGTTTAAGTTAGACTATAATAATAAGGATATGATTACCCTGGTAAAATTGGGAAATGAAATGAAAAAGTGAAAGAAAATTTTGTATGAAAAATTAGAGGATGTTTATTTAAAATGTAACGGAAATGGACGGGGAAACAATTGATTTGCCCGGTTTGAAGTTACAATACTTAGAAACTAATTGGTATAGTATTATTTTTGTAATGGAAAGTGGTAAACATTCCAATGTGAATGCTCTTTTACATTTTCTATGGCTGGACAACCTGGGCTGTTGTCATCACCTTTAGCTTTTCGATCATCTCGGCCATGGCAAACTCGAGTGTGTCGAGTTTGTTGGCTTCTTTGCCATACTATAGGACATTAGGCATATGTTTTTTTTTTTTTGGGTAAGAGTGTTGCTCAATTTCACAAACCACCTCATACTTAATGCCATTTTGCACGAACAATCCATTATTTTGAAAATTGCATTTTTAACCACCTTTTATCCATATTTTGCCTACCATGTGTGCTCATTTTACCCATTTCCGCTAAATATGTATGTTAGGCTCATCTCAAATAGCCCAAGTGTAATTATAAGTGTTTATGGGATGTAAAAGGGTGTAAGTTAGCTTGAGATCTTTTTTTTTTGAGTAAAAACTCTTCTTCTCAAGCATTCATCTTCTATTCTTCCTCTTTAGGCACTTAATTCTTCAATACTAATGTCAATGTTTTTCTTCAAGACAAAGGTATTATTCACCAAAGTGCTTGGAAAGATACACCCCAGCAAAATGCAAGGATGGATAGAAAGCATAGACAAATCCTTGAAATTGCCCGATCTCTTATGATTCAATCATCTTTTCCCATGTATTTTTGGTGTGAAGCTATGTTGGTTGAGTTAGAGGCCCTAGAGAGGAATAATACCTAGATACTAGGGCAGCTTCCTTAAGATAAATCTGTGGTCACATACAATGGTTGTACAAGCTGAAATTCAATGCTGATGGATTCCTAGAGAGGCACAAAGCCAGTCTAGTTGCAAGAGGATTTACTCAGATGGAAAGGCTTGACTCCTCATAAATTACTTTTGTTCTTGTTGCAAGATTAATTAGTTATGACGAGGACTCCGTTGGCTATAGTTGCAACTCGTGATTGGCACATTATGCATATGGATGTCACCAATGCCTTTCTCCATGGTAATCTTGAGGAGGAGGTGTACATGGAATTGCCGCCTAAATACTCATGTCTGAAGACTTTTCAGAAGAAGCGAGGGAACAACTTTAACTCACAAGTTAAAGTTGTTCCCTCGCTTCTTCTGAAAAGTCTTCAGACATGAGTATTTAGGCGGCAAGTTAGAACTCTATGTAGGTTGAACAAGTCACTATATGGCTTGAAACAAGCACCAAGACAGTGGTTCACTAAGTTTGCTCAAGTGATTAAGTTTTCAGAATTTGAACAATCAAAAGCAGATCTTGCTTTATTCACTAAGAAAACAAGTGGAGTATTCATTGCATTGCTTGTATATGTTGATGACATGATCATCACTGGAAATAGCTAGTCAGAAATCGAGAAACTAAAGAAGCATCTTCATCAAAATTTCAAGATCAAAGACCTTGGACTTGTCGGATACTTTCTAGCTATTGAAATCGACATGACAAAGGAAGAAATCTGTTTAAATCGGAGAATATATGCTATAGAATTACTTGAAGAAGCTGGCATGGAAAATGACAAGCCTTTGGGTGTGTATGGACAACAACAAAAAAACAGTTTAAAATTAATTATTTGTGGGTGTTTATTTTTTAAACAACTTTTTTGGTTGTTTGGATGACTAAAATAAATAAAAAAGTGTTAAAATTTTGTGTTAAAAAATAAGCTACAAAATGAAGGTTATTTTGGTGTTTATTCTCCCCTTTATCTTATTTGGTTTGAAAGTACCACAATACCCCTGATAACAACCAAATAAACTGTTTTTTAACTAATTTTACCAACAGTTTATAAATTTTACCCTGTTTATAATTTTAGTCTGTTTATTAACCCCGTCCCATACGAACCCTTTGTCTACACCACTTGATGTTCATCACAAATTATCAAGTGAAGGAGAAGAGATGAGAAATTCAAAGTTGTACAGGAAGATAGTTGAGAAGTTAATCTATCTAACTATCACTAGACGAGACATCACGTACTCAGTACATATTCTCAACCATTTTATGCAGAAGCCAACAGTGTGACATTGGCAAGTTGTGAAACATCTTCTGAGATATATAAAGAAGGAACTAGGGTAAGGATTGATATATATTGTCAAGCGACTCAGGTATATGTATGAAACTTTAAGGTTTTTGTGATGCAGATTGGCAGTTATGTCCTATGACCAGAAAGTCTATCACAAGATACTGTTTCATGTTAGGGAAATCCCTGATCTCATGGAAAACAAAGAAACAATCATTCGTGCGTGGCTATGTCTACTACAAAGTCAGAGTATAGAGTCATGGCCATGACCTGCTGTGAGGTAATATGGTTGGTCTCAGGATACCTTGCCAATGCAGGAAGAAGTCGAACACATATATCATTCACATATTACAGTTGTAGGTATATATAGTACCATCTAATAATGCAAAAGAAGAGAAACATAGCCTTGAGCTAGGCTTTATTCAATTTATTGCAGGTTGATAACCTTGATCCTTTATTCATGATCGAGTTTATTGTAGGTTGATTAAGCGAAAATGTGTATTATGGGTGGGGAGTTTGATTGCGCAGATGAGATGATCTTGGTATGGGGATCAACAACACAGGTGTTGCAACCTTCATTGTCATTCCAAAGTTCTCCGAAAGATCAACTTTCTCCACTCCTTGAGGTAGCTTCCAATCAAAATAGTGTAGAAATGATGCAAGGGAATATAAGATGGTCCTCTCAGCGAAAGCGATCCCAATGCAGATCCTTCTTCCTGATCCAAACGGGAAGTAAGTAAAGTTGTTCCCTGTGAAGTCATAATTTGCGTTCAAAAACCTCTCCGGTTTGAACTTTAGAGGATCCTCCCAAAATGAAGGGTCCCTTTGAATGGCCCATAAGTTGAAGAAAACCACCGAGCCCTTTGGAATGGTGTATCCTCCAACAATGCATGACTCGCTTGGTCTGCGAGGGACCATCAGCGGGGCAATAGGATGCATCCTGAGGGTTTCTTTCATGATGGCTAGCAAATAGGGTAGTTTGTGAATGTGAGATTCCTCCACTTGGTTGCCAGCCCCAACCACTGCTTCGAGTTCTTCTTGTGCTTTTCTCATAACTTCTGGTTTGTCCACTAACTCTGCCATTGCGAACTCAAGTGTGGATGTGGTTGTGTCTGTCCCACCTAGAATCATGTCCTGTAACATACAAACATCCACTTGCGTAAACACGTACACAAGGATCTATATATATATATATATATATATATATATAATGTAAACGTACTATACATAAAATCTTACATTGAGCACAGCCTTAACCTGGGAAAAGGTTATTCTTGTTTTCGCATCACCTTCATCCTTGAGCTGTAAGAGAAATTGTAAGAAATCCTTATCATCGCGTTCTTTGATGTCAATCTCCTTGCTTTTACCAATGACAGCCTCAATTATATCATCAATCCTCTTTGTGCACTGTCGCATCCTCTTTAGAACCCCTTGCAAATCAAACCTCGCCAATCCAGGAAAGAAGTCGGACACATTCGGTGTTCCAAACAGCTTAAAGACCGTAGTCACTACACTTCTAAACTCGGCTGCCTGATCACTATTCTCTGCACCCTTCACCGTCTTTCCCCATAGCATGCCGATGATCACCTTCCAAATCATCATGAACATTTGATCTCCTATGTTCACTGGACATTCTCCATTCTCCTGTAGGAATTTTACCGTTTCATGGAGCACTCGCCTCCTGAGGTTGCTAGCTGCATCTAGAGAGGCAGCACCCACCATTCCATTGACAGTGGCCTATTAAGCCATCAAATGTCAGAAGTGCATAAATGGAAGTATGATCTCTCATGAAGATCTATCTTTATCCTTGGCTATCACAGACATAGTAAATCACTCATGTTGTTGTGATTACTTGGGTTAAAAATGAGGCGAAACAATGTAATTGATGATAGCAAACACTATTATTATATACCCGCTGCAATTCAACTTGAGTAAGTAAGCTTGTTAATTTATGTTTGGATTCCAAATGCACCCAACATTCCATTGACACTGGTCTATTTATGGTCTGTTCGGTGTGCCAGAGATTAATCTAGCTTATGAGTAAAATCTATATAAAATTTTTAATTAAATTTTAGCCATTGTGGATAGATTACAAAAGTAAATTATAGTTTAGAAGAATCTACTTCAACCAATATGCCCTTAGACACGACCATACATAACATAAAATCCACACTTGGAAGGGGTGGGCAATTAGCTAGAAGCTAATTTTTCGAAAACTGTGATATAACTATTTGAAAAGCTCTAATAAACTTGTGCCAAACATGATCTAAATCATTATCTAATTACGGAAAGATACTTGTAAGTTCATATTGTTGCAGAAAGTTACTTGTAACTTTTATTGACAAAAGTGATAAATTATAAATACTAACACCGATCAAAGGCCTCTGCTTAAGTATATTCTCCCTCCGTTCACTGTTATTTGTAGTTTACTATTTATGCACGTTTTCTTATGATGATAAAAGCTATATAAAATGTTATTTTTTTTATTTTTTTTTTAATAATCTCATATTTTTTAGTAGTAAGTATTTTATATACTCTCTCCGTTCACTTTTATGCACGTTTTCTTATGACAATAAAAACTATATAAAATATTTATTTTTTAATTTTTTTTAATAATCTCATACGGAGTAGTAAGTATGACATTTATTACTCCCCGAAAACCTCTGCAGCTTCCCCAGTTCCACCTATTCTTTCTCTCTCTTATTTTTTTTGAAAAAAAATTATTGAGCATACAACAGTCGCATTGAATTTCATTTTGGATACTTTCAATTACACAAATTGAAAGAAAAATGAAGTGAGACTCATAGCTTTGTACAAATGACACTTAGTTTGCATAAATATAAAAACCTCAAAAGGTTAAATATATCCAAATGGAGGGTGTAATTTTTAGGACAAATTGCAATAAATAGCACGAACTTTAGGGGTGGTTGCGTTCGGTGGCACAGACTTTCAAAAATTCTATAATAATAACCAACTTTGAAGGGTGGTTGTGGTTAGTAGCACACCCATTTTATTTTAAAAGTGCACCCTTTATTAACATTTTGTTTACAAAAAAAAAATCACATTTTCCATTGTTTTTTTAAACCCACTCACAATTTTCTTCTTTTTATAAAAAAAAAACAATTTTCATGCTTAAAAAATCAATTTCAATTTTTCAAAAAATATCATTTTTATAAAAAATATAATTGTGATATTAATTAGTATCTTTTTAAAGACACTCATTTTTCATTTTAAACACATTACTTATTATTTAATTTTTTGAAAAAAAAAACTGAGTTTATGGAGAAAATAAAATTAGTTCTTTTTTTAACCGGGTGTAAATAATGAGTGTATTATTTTAAGAAAAAAGGGGTAAAGTAGTGTTTTTTAAAATAAATTATATTTTTTAAAATTAAAAATGAAAATGCACTATTTTTAAAAATGAAATATGGGCTTTTTAAAAAAAATTGAAAATTGGATGATTTTTTTTCTACAAAGAATGTTAATAAGAGGTGATATTTAAAAAAAAAAAACAATAGACGTGCCACTTATTGCAACCAGAACCAAAGTTGGTGATTATTTTTAAAATCTTAGAAGTTCATGTCATTAAACGCAACTACCCCTAAAGTTCATGCTATTTTTCACAATTTGCCCTAATTTTGATCAATAAAAAAAGACAAATAAAACTGAACGGAGGAGTAGTATTGAATATTTTTGATTGATTGATATGAATTAATTAATGAAATTTTTTGCCAAACAGTCGCTTTTTTTAACAAATTAGTGAATTGTCCAATTTTTTGGACAAATTGGAAAACTGTCCACTTTATATACTAATTCTCTCTTTTTTAAAAAAAATTTTTATCCAGATTGTTGCCCCATCGTCTCTCCAATCTCTCTCTGCACCCGATTGATTGTCTGGCATCGAAGGCGATGGAGGTCTCGATCTCTCCGGCGTCGGATTGGATGTCTCGATCTCGATCTATTACGGCGAAGACCAGACAACGAAGTGGTGGCGAGATCTCGATCACGATCGATCTATAGAGGAGAGATATAGATCGATCGAGATCGAGCGAGCGTGGCACCGGAGCCCTTGCCTCTCCACCGAATCTCTCCTTCTCTCCCTCTCCACCGAATCTCTCCAACCATTGCCTCTCGCTCGGCGTCCCCAAATCTTATCTTCTTCATCCTCCACATCATGCCTCTACAGACTTTCCGCCCTAGCCTTCAATCCGACATCCTCGCCCTCTCTCGATCTCGTTCCTGACCTGGTCGCCCTTGCCCTCGCTGTTGCCTTATCCTCCCGGTCACAGATCCGCCTCCTCCCGGTGGATGGTGTCGATCTCCGCCTCTGTCAGCAAGTACATCGTATCCCCGGCGTCCGGAGACGTTTTCGTAGGCGGTGGTGGAGGATGCTTTCTCCCCTCCTGGATCCGAACCCGCTCCTCCCCGGTCGAAATTCAGCCTCCGATTTGCACGCTTCTCCTCTGCTATCTTCGTCAGATCTGTTGTTTCGCATCCAAAAAACACGAGTTAATTTGGATCGGAGACTCGATTCGGAGGGCACCCTCGTCTAGCTTCAAGCTTGAGCCTTTTGCCTGTGTTTCTCTCAGTCTTTTTCTCAAAGGTGCCCCCCTCTTTCTTTCTCGAATCTATTTTTATAGAATCGAATCTCTGTACATTATACTGAAATTACGAGCATCTGCTAAACTAGTGTACGCATTCTCAGTTTTTGTTCCCTTTTTTCATTTTATTCTTGTAAATCTGGCAATTGGATAGTTCTCTTTGCACAAAATTTCCGTTCTATGGAATACCGAATATGTTGTGCTAATACTGTTAGCAGAGGCTTGATTCGAAGTATTGAATTCGGTAATTCAACTTTATAGTTGGAAGCTATGACAACAATAGGGAATGAAAGAACTAAAGGCATGTGTAATTTTTGCTTTTAGTTGCTTTGAAGTGAACATATGTTGTTGGCTTTTGAATTGAAAGGGGCATTTTGGTTGTGTATTTTTTGTAGCTGTGTGGAGAGATATGGTGATGTTGTTATGGTGACAAGTGTAAACCTATACATTTCTAGTTGGACGAGCATTTGTTGTTCTTAAGTGAGCTATATACATATATGAAGCTTTTCTTGGTTTATTCCAATATTCCATGTATTATTATCCTTTTCTATGGAATTGCTGTACAATAACAGAGAGTGAAGGTGTTTACTTGGTTCCAATAGTTTTGTTATTTTTGAAATTGATGAGACTGAAGCCTTAAGGCAGGATATGCTCTCAATAGTTTTGTTATCTTAATAGTTTTGTTATATTTGCACAACGTATTCTTATATTTGCACGACAAAATGTAAAAAAAAAAAACTAGACTTGGGTCATATTTGCACAACTTAGGGTTATATTTGCACATCGTACTCTTATATTTGCACGACAAAATGTTAAAAAAATAAAAAAAAACTAGACTTGGTCATATTTGCACAACTTAGGGTTATATTTGCACATCGTACTCTTATATTGCACGAAAAAATGTTTTAAAAATTTAATAATAAAAAAACAAAAAAAAAACTAGACTTGGGTCATATTTGCACAACTTACGGTTATATTATATTTGCACGACAAAATGTTAAAATAAATAAATAAAAACCTAGACTTGGGTCATATTTGAACAACTTACGGTTATATTTGCACAACGTACTCTTATATTTGCACGAAAAAATGTTTTAAAAAAAACTAGACTTGGGTCATATTTGCACAACTTACGGTTATATTTGCACATCGTACTCTTTTATTTGCACAACGTACTCTTATATTTGCACGACAAAATGTAAAAAAAACTAGATTTGGGTCATATTTGAACAACTTACGGTTATATTTGCACATGCACAACATACTCTTATTTTTGCACGACAATATATATATATATATATAAACTAGACTTAGGTCATATTTGCTCAACATACGGTTAATTTTGCATATGCACAACATACTCTTATTTTTGTACGACAAAATGTAAAAAAAAATAAAAAAATTGCACGCTCAACATACTCTTATTTATTGCTATTGGCAAAATGATAAAATTGCTATGTGCAAGATGAACACTCCACCAATTTGTCCCAAAATGTGGACGTTTCACCAATTAGACCAACATTTTTGGACATTTCACAAATTCATCCTTGATTAATTGGTAAATCCACATACAGTAATTTTTTTAAAGATTCAATAGTTTTGTGCAGAAACGAGCAGTCAGGGATGGAACTTACCTTTCTTAGTAATCTTGACTGTGGACCATAAGGTGCAAACCCGATGTTGTTGCAGCCATAGCTAAACTCTCTTCCGGCAGCTGGTACATCGTGATTAGAGAAGGGGATGTCGAAGTCCTTAAGCACTTGCTTGGCCAACGAAGGCGAGGATACAACAACAGCGGTTTTCATCCCTATCCGGAGGCTCATCAGTGGCCCGTAAGTCTTGGCCAATTTAGCGAAGTAGGTGTGGCGTTGCGGGTCCATGAATGGCAGCATTCCGACTATCGGAAGCCCCTTCGGACCTGGAGGCAGCGGCGGTTGTGTCCTGTTCCGGCTGGACATGAAGATCATCCGGGTCATCCATGCTATGCAGCACAAGGTCACCAATGGAAACCAGAGATCAGATAACATGGTGAGTACCAATATATATGCTTTTTATAAAACTGAAAGTAGTGTGCATCTAGTTATATACACATCCTATATATATGTGTTATCTGTTACAAGTCTACGGAATGAAAATGAAAGGAATCGAATCTTATCTTTATATGGAAAAATATTGGGCCATCGTTGGCACATTAGGGCTACGAAAACTTTTTTTCACTCTGGCAACTTATTAAAATAAATTAATCTCATATTCATTTCTCTAATACCGAAAAATAATAATCCCTTTATGATCACACACAAGGGGTGATCACAAATCCCGCAAATCCCGATCCATGCGGATTTCGAAAAAAAATAGTGAATCCCGTCCCGCAAATATGCGGGATGGGACGCGAGACGACCCGTTCCACTCCCGCAAATTCCATCCCGTCCTGGATATATATAATATTATTTATACATTATGTATTATATTATATTATATATAGTATATATATATTATTTTATATTACATATACAGTGTGTATATATTTACATACACTAATATATACATATATAGTGTAAAGATCGAATTGATATAGTTCTCTATTTAAACTCTTGCATTAATTTAATCAGATTGAATATAGAATTGAAAAAATCCCAAAAACCCTACCTACCTTTCGTTTCTTGTGTGCATCCGATCAATTCCCTTTGGCAGCCATTAATTGTTGACCAAAATTAATTAATTAGTCTTCCATTTGTTTTTTTTATTCTACCGATCGAAATTGAGATTCACTTTTATGAAGTGTTTGATTACATTCAATCGAAAGAAATTCCAGTTCAACTGCCAATTTACGGGAGTTTGAATCCACGTTATTGGCCTCAAGGAACGCATCAACAGTTGGGTTTTATTCAGGACGTAATTAATTTAGCCCCGTTCAACGAAATACAGGAGCTAAAGTAAGATCGGCCCTCACACTCGACGTCGTAATCTTGATCTGAGTCCACGGGTAAAAGATCTGGATTAGCCACATATCAATTATAAGGAAAATATCTAGAAGAGATAATTTTTCTTTTTTATTTTATTCACCTAACTAAGTATTACTCCATCCGTTCGAGAAAACATGCCGTTTTAGCCTGGAGCACAATTTTTAAGGAATTTCTTTAACACCCAAATTGCCCCTAGTCACCTCTTAATTGGTTTTAAATTATTACTCATCCCAAAATAAAGTACAATCATAATTAAGACTAAAATTGGAGCCAAAATTTAAATTTGATAAGACAAATTCAAAATAAGTAAGGGTAGTTTGGAAATTAATTGGGTATAATGTCTAAAATGACATGTTTTTTTGAACAACATCGAAACTCTAAAACGACAAGTTTTGGTGAATGGAAGGAGTACCCCTACCACACACTATCGACCACCCCTACCACACACTATCGACCAAATAGTCTATGTTCTACCCTATATAAAATCATCTCAAAGATAAAAATAGAAAGGCTAAAAATAATAATGAGAGAACTTATACATCCACTGCAAGGAGCCTTTGTCTCTGAAATAGCAATCCAAGACAATATCCTAATTGTACATGGGATCTTCCATTCCTTTCGTGCAAGAAAAGGTTCAAAGGGATGGACTACAATAAAGCTCGATATGAAAAAAGCATACGATAGAGTAGATTGGCAATTCACGAAATCAGTTCTCCAAAGATTTGGTTTCAACCAAAAATATGTGAATCTTATTATGGAATGGGTGACTACGGTTTCATTTTCTGTATTAGTAAACAACGGCCCCACAGATCCTTTCAAACCAACGAGGGGCTTAAGGCAAGGGGACCCCCTCTCTCCGTTTCTCTTCCTTCTCAGAACAGAAGTTCTTGCGCGCGCACACTATCGAGGGAGGCTAAGTCTGACCAAAACAGCATCGGATTTAACTTTAGCCGCTTGGGCCCTTGTATCCCGTTCCTGGCATTTGCGGACGATATACTAATTTTCTCGAAAGGTAGTAATTCTGCCTACATAAAAGTAAAAGAAATAATCGAAGACTACTGCAAATTTTCAGGACAAAAAATAAATTATCATAAGTCGTCCTTCCAAACCACCCTAGGAATTTATACAGTAAGAGCACGAGAGATAGAAGGAATACTCAACATATCACTCAAATGAAACTTGGAAAAATACCTGGGATGTCCCATTGTAAATGGGAGGGTTACAAATTAAGGAAACATTTGGTGAAATAATATGTAAATCTAAAGATCAGCCAAGCAAATGGCGGGCTAATGCCCTATCACAAAAAGGCAGAGCAACCCTAATAACATCTAACCTATCATCAAAACCATTATACTCGATGCAGAGCTTCATGCTTCCGGGGACGGTACATAAACAATTAGATCAAACCAACAGAACCTTCTTCTGGAACAAAGACGCACAGCATAGTTCGCTCATCAACTGGGGCAAAATATGTAAATCAAAACCGGAGGGAGGATTAGGAATAAGAAAAAACAGAGACATGAATGAAGCTCTCCAACTAAAACTACTGTGGAAAATTCTGGTGGAACCGGGGAACAATTAGGTTAAAATTATACAATAAAAATATTTAAAAGAAAGCCACATCCTTAGCTACTCTAGAAAGGGCAATGCATCTTGGCAATGGGCAAAACTGTGTTCTCTGATTCCGATTTTCAAATCGGGCCTCATCTGGCCGGTTGAGAAGAGACAAAATATTGCAATCAGATGGTGGACGGCATGGTTTATCAGGAACCAAACTATCTTTAGAAATGAAAACATTCCCATTGCAGAGAAATTCAAGAAAATGATTAAGGAGAATATAGAAAACTGGAAAAGAGCTAGTAGATGGAACATGACTAAAAATGATGAGTTAACAAAACAGAATAGGGAAAAAAGCCACACGAAAAACAATGGTAAAGCCTACCACTGGAAGAAGCCTCCTAAGTTAAACTTTGACGGATCATTTATATCAACCTCAAAAAGCTCTATTGGTTACATCATCAGGGATTGGCATGGAGATCCAATTAACATTGGTGGGAAGGTTATTGGTGGACAATCCCCCCTTTATGGCTGAAGCGTTAACATTTCATCTTGGGGTGGAAAAAGTTAGGGAAATAAAGATAACAAATCTAATAATAGAAGAAGACTAAAAAACTAGGAAACGAGTGCACTTGGAGAAAAAAATAGAACAGACATAGATAACATTTACGAAAAGCTTGACAGAACTTTAGTGTAAGATGAAATACTTCAATGGTACCCAAATATAGCTACCAGAAACCATGCGTTCTCCACCTCGGACCATTGCTCAATATCAATTCAAATGAAAACAGAAAGGCGAGATCATATAAGTTTGAAAAAATGTGGCTCCAAAGAAAAGACTACAAAAACATATCTATTCAAGCATGGAGAATGAGATGTGAAGGTTCTCAAATGTCACAAGTGGTCAAAAAAACCCAACTACTAAAAAGAATAACTAAAGAATGGAACAAAACAACATTTGGAAATATTTTTCGACAACTAAAAGAAATTGAGGAAAAACTAATACAATTACAACATGATCATATCCAAACAAACCAAAACGAAAACAACAAAAGACAACAGAAACTTATAGAAAAGAAAAGCAAGCTCATACAATGCCACAAAACGTATTGGCATCAAAGGGCGAAAACAAAACACCTAAAACTCTCCGACACAAATTCAGGATATCACCACAAAGTAGCCACAGGACGCAGAAATAGGAAAATCATTAGAGAAATTGTAACAACCAAAGGAACAACAATTATAAGGGAAGAAAACATAAGAAGAGACATCCGCAACGATTTTGAAAAACAGTTCAAAGAACAGAGGATTAATTGTCGACTATTAAACGAGTATCTAGAACTAAAAAATACAGAAATTACTGAGCATGAAAATGAATTCCTCAGAAAACCAATTACAAACCAGGAAATAACAAAGGCCTTCTTTTCAATAGGAAAAGACAAATCCCTGGGACTAGACGGAATGACCGCAGAAAGACTTAAAGTGGTATTAGGGAAATTGATCCACCCACTCCAAGGAGCATTCATCTCAGATAGAGAAATTCAAGACAAGTACTCATTGCACATGAAATCTTCCACTCTTTCCGCTCCAAAATGGGTCGTGAGGGTTGGATTGCGATGAAACTTGACATGGAAAAAGCATATGATAGAATGAACTGGGACTTTTTGTTTGCCATTTTATCCAAGTTTGGTTTGTGTTAGAAATTCAGTGGTTGGGTTAAAGAATGTATCTAAACAATGTCCTTTTCCATTCTAGTAAATGATGAACCAACTGACACTTTCCGACCTCAACGGGGACTAAGACAAGGTGATCCTATTTCTCCATATCTTTTCATTTTAGGCGCAGAAATCTTAGCAAGAAAATTACAACGACAAAGTGAACAATCAAGGATTACTATTGGTTTCAAAACATCTGGGAGTGGTCCTTCAATCCCTTTCCTCTTCTTTGCAGATGATATCATGATCTTTGCTAAAATGTAAACTATAATTGACGAATGCTGCGAGATCTTGGGCCAAAAAGTAAACTTTAAAAAATCCACCTTTCAAGCCACAAAAGGAATTACAAATGAACAAAGACAATGAATCCAATCCTTCCTACAAATGACCAACCATGTTGCTTTAGAAAAGTATCTCGGGTGCCCTATTATCAACGGTACAGTGAATAAAAACACGTTTGATGAAGTCATTGGGAAACCAAGAACCAACTAACCCAACAAGAACGTGCGGTCCTTATCCAAGCAAATTTAGCGGCAAAAGCGAGCTATATAATGCAAAATTTCATGCTTCCTACAAGCATTCATACCAACCTAGATCGCCTGAATAGATGTTTCTTTTGGAACAAAGACCCTAAATACAAGCCCCTTATTGGTTGGGAAAAAATCTGTATACCAAAGAGAGAGGGAGGGCTCGGACTACATAAGACCAAAGATATGAACAAAGTGTTGCAAATGAAATTGCTTTAGAAAATCCTTGCAGAGCCTCATAATGAATGGGTTAAAATCATTATAGATAAATACCTTAAAAATGCGAATATTTGGAACTATCAGCGGAAAAGAAACTCCTTCTGGCAATGGGCAAAACTAATAGATATCAGAGAGGAATTCTATGCAGGGCTTGTCTGGCAAGTGGGAAACAGGAAATCCATAAGATTCTGGAAGGACAATTGGCTTCAAAACAAAGGAAATCTGTGAGAAAAATGCATCTTAGATTAGATTGATGAAGAAGAAACTATTTACCAATTCATGAAACCAAATAAGACTTGGGACAAAGAAAAATTGAGTAACTACCTCCCGTTGGATATTGTTGATAAAATATTAGAAATCTATATCCCTTCAAATGAAACTGAAGATAGGTTATACTGGAAATCAAGTAAAAATGGGTGGTTCTCTACTGCAAGCGCGTTAGAACACATCATGAAAACCAGAAGGATCAATTCAAACCTACTAGATTGGATCTAGGAAATTGATTGGCCGCATTAAAAAATTTCTCTGGAAAAATCTACTAAACGGAACACCAACAAAAGTCAGATTACAAGGCAAAGGAATTCATATGCCTCTAGAATGTCCCCTTTGCTCCCATCATGAAGAAGATAATACTCATCTCTTTACTGAATGTCAGACCTCTCTTTCAGTCATTGGGAGATTAGATAGGCAGATAGAACGTACAATCTGGACAACTGACAAAGAAAACAAGTCATATAAGGACTTAATCTCGGAAATATTCCACCAATAATCTACGGAACATAAATCGATCATTGCATTCGCTCTTTGGGGCTTATGGTCGATGAGGAACAAAATAATTTTTGACAACAATGATGTAAGTATGATGGAAGAATGGATAAAAAATAAAAAACAATACATGGCTACTTGGAGAAGAGCACAAATTATGGAACAAGAAGAAGACATAAGTCACATAACACATTAAGAACAGACTTCCAAAAAAAGAAAATGCCAAAACAAAAAGTAGTGAAATGGAAAAACCAACGGAGGAGTTTGTTAAGCTTAATTTTGATGGTGCTCGGACTGGGTCGAACTGTGCTTCTTCTGGCTTTGTTATCCGTTACAGCCAGGGAAGGGTCCTTCTTTGTGGTGCCCGTAGCCACGATGTGGTGTTTGTTATGCAAGCAGATTGTTATGGTCTCATTGTTGGTCTTCTGGAAGCCTCAAAGCGGGGTTTCTCTCGACTGGTGGTTGAAGGCGAATGCTTGACCGTCATCAATGTCTTGCGGGGTGTTTGGCAGTGCTCGTGGGAGATCGAGATGACGATTTCGGATGCCCTTGGCATTTGTCGATATTTTGAGAGCATCTCTTTCGAGCACACTTTCAGGGAAGGTAACCGGGTGGTTGGTCGGTTGGCGCATCTGGGCCTGTCCTCGTGCTTCATCGCTGACTGTGTTTCAGCAGAGATTGTTGATTTCATCCATTGGGACGCTACTGGGTGGTGGGTCAATCGCGGTTGACCTTTCCCCAATCCTTGCCTTGTATAAAAAAAAGTAATTAGTTATAAAAAAAATAAGTTATATAATTTTTAAATATTACTAATAGGACACCTCAACATAATTATTAATAATAATTTTACAATTACATGAATCTATAATGTCGGGAGTAAAACGCAAATGATTCAAAATTGTGAGACGGTTTCGAAACTGAAGGTACATGAATATGAGTGTAATTGATAAAAAGATGGAGTAAAAAAATGTTTATGATGAAAATAAAGTGAGTGAAGTAGAAGAGAAAATAACTAATACGGATAGTGAATATAATGAATACCCAAAACTCTGAACATGAAACTGTTAGTGAATATATTATGGGTGGTCAGTGGTGGAAAGAGAAATTGGAATCGGTCTTACCAGAAAACATCGTTGAAGATATTATCAAGATTGCACTCCCGATTAACACCTTCGAGGGCAGACTCTATTGGTGGCCAGATAACAAGGGATGGATTTCAACGAGTAGCGCCTACAATTTAATCTCAAATTCAACAAACATAATTACGACATACTATAATTGGACATGGAAGATTGACGCTTCTCCGAAAATTAAAAATTTTATATGGAAGATTAAGCAAAATGGGCTCCCAACGGCTTTGCGACTAGCTCAACAGGGTACAACAGTACCAACTACCTGTACACTGTGTAACCATGGTCAGGAGGACGACATCCATCTTTTCTTAGAATGCCCCTACAATAACTTCCAAGCACAATTTCCTCAAAATATTGCCATGACAATTGACACTTTTATATCCCAAAACAGAGATATGGATCAAATCATGTGCTTTCTTAGTACCAATCTTTCCAAGGAAAACAACCAAAATCTAGTTTTCAGGTGGTGGATTATATGGCATACGAAAAATCAAGCTATCTTCAGAAATGTTCCAATTCCGTTCGCGGAAGGTATCAAAAAACTCATCTTAGGAAACATAGAAAATTGGAAGAGAGCTAGAAAAGTACATCCACCCAAAAAGAATACAAACACGCCACATGAACAAACAACAACAACTAAACCGTTAAGAGCCCGGGGAAAAATGAACCTATAGAAAAAATCACCCATTGGTTGAATTAAATTAAACTTTGATAGCTCATCCACCTCGACCATAAAAAGCTCGACAGGTTTCATATTTCGCGAGTGTCTTGGGAACCCTGTCTACATAGGAGGAAAAATAATAGGTGGTCATTCACCTCTAATGGCAGAAGCAATTGCGCTAAGGCAAGGGACCGAAAAGGCTAAGGAACTCAATTTAAACAACTTAATCATTGAAGGTGACTCTAAGATAATTACGGTTGCCTTACGAACAAATAGCAAATGTCCCTGGGAAATTGAGCTTGTATTGGCTGACATTCGAACCCTCCTTATGGAATTAGAGAACGTACGGATTTCTCACATTCCCCGCATTGGTAACCAAGTGGTGGATAATGTTGCACACCTTAGCTACTCTACCAGAGGAAATAATTTCTATACCGATTCAAGTCTTTTTGACCTTATCCGGCAAGATGCTTTCGGGTAGAGGATCATGTGTCCCATCCAAATTTTTACCTAATAAAAAAAAACTAATAAGGATAGGATTAACCCGTTAAAATTAGAAATGAGAAAGTAAAACAAATTTTATATGAAAAATTAGTAGACGTTATAGACTTATAGTCGAAATTCAGTTTGAATCCGATAGAGTTGGTAAAATAACTTTAGATGAAGTTGGATTAATCTTACCCACTCAATTCTAAATAAATTGTTTATATTTAAATTAGTTTATCTATTTTTTAATTTATTTTTTTGACTCGGTAAATTTCTAATATGGACTAGATTCAAGAGACAAGTGACAGTGAAATAATTTTCTTTTGGGTGTTTTTCAGTCAAAAAAGAATTAAAAAAAAAAGAAAAAGAAAAAGGGGAAGTAGACTTCTCAAATCACGTGTCCTTCTCAATTTCAATTACGGAGTACTTTATTTGAATGAGGTGGCACACTGACATATGGCGCTAGGAGAGTGGTGAGAATTATGGCACCGCCGGGCAAGTTTTTCGGTTGAATTTTGGCAGGAGGTGAGAATTTTGGCAGAGGACTTCTATAATTTAATTAAACCACGGTGTTTAATTAAAAAAACTAGTCTATAACCCGTGCGTCACGCACGGGATTTTAAATTAATCTAAGTAAATTAATCATATTTTTCGGATATTATCGTATTATTTATTGTCTTATTATGTAAATTTTTCTAATAATTTAAACTAACAAAACGATATTGCTAACTATTTTAATAATTTACTAATAATTTTCTAGTACGCTATGATTATTATTTGCCTACTCTATTTTTTTTATTAAGTTAAGAACATATGCGTATTATTAATTAATTTGCATTATATACACATAGAAGAATTAATTTGCATTATATACACATAGAAGAAGGATTTTTTTTTAAATATTCACAATTAAATAAATTAGCAAAATGTTCATGATTTTAAAATATTTACCAAAATGTAAAAAAATTGCAGGGTCAATAGAAACACGAGATTAAATCCGCATGTTACATGTAAATCCAATTTTTGAACCCGGGCTTGGAAGAGATATGTACTTTTCTTATAGACACGCGGATGAAGTTTTGTATTTTTTTTTATACCCGGATATCGGGGTTGAATAGTATGGTACCCGTGCGTAAAGTATGAGATTTATAAATTCTTTTATACAATGTTCCCTATCATAATACATATAAACAAAGTTTAATTAGTTGGATAAAAAAAACAAAATAATACTTTTCTTCATTATTTAAAAACCAGTTGATCATCTCAAAGCTAGTGAATGTGATGGCATCAGTGGGTGTAATCTGTATCTAGTTGTGCAACTGCGGTAAAAGCCTTAATATAGTATTTGATAGGTATATTTTTCAACTTTATCACTAGCTGTATTTTATTTTTTGAATATTTTTCAACTTTATCAAAGCATACTTGATATATTTAATTTCATTAATTATAAATAAATAAAATTTATATCAAATAACTTATATTTTCAATATATATATAAGTTATATAAATTCTTAATTATAATATATTTATAATTTTATTTACATTTATAAAATGTAAAAAATTTGAAATATATGCTAAATAAAAGTATCTACTATGTATATATTATGGTTGAATATTATATGAAAAATAAATAAAATTTATTTCACTAATATATGGTTGTAAAAATAACAATTGAAATTTGATTCATTCAATTCAAAATTTCAAACGGTTTAAAAAAACGGTTTTTTTTCCATTAAAAAACAGTTTTTTTTTTTGCATAAAAAACAGTTTTTGAAAGACAGAAAGTTATAGAATTTTATTAAAAAAAATTTCTCTAAATACACATATCAAATTTTAATTGGTGGTGTAGAATTATGTGTATCACCATCTGAGAAAGAGAGGGGCACAAAATAAGAGTTGATTAAGAAAGAGAGGGGTAAAATTGGAAAAAATAAATAAAAGAAAATTAGGCCGCCATGAAATTGTAAAACGAAAAAAAAAATCTCATCGTAAGAGTATTACGTATATGGGTATTTTATTGCAAACAAATACATCCATACAAGGAATTTTTTTTCAAAATATTCACGATTTTAAAAATAATTACAAAAATAAGCATCGATTGAAATAATTTGTCAAAATATTCAAAATTGTCAGGGCAAACACAAAACCGCGGTTTTCTTTGAAAACTTTAAAGAAATTAAAAAAAAAAAAAAGGTAAACTGCGATTTCAAACCGCAATTTTACCTTTTTTTAAAAAAAAAAAAACCTAATCCCCATTTCAGGGGAGAGAGGAGCAACGGAGGGGTATGGGCAGCAGTGGTGCGAAGGAATTCAGACAGAAGGCGGGCAATGGCGATGGTAGCAAAGAGGAGAGAGGAGATACAGGCGAAGGGAGAGCGGTGGACGAGTGGTGGATCAGAGCGGTTATCGGTGGAGATCCAAGCGGCGGATTGACGGAGGAGGAGATCCAAGCGGCAGTTCTCGGTGGAGATCCAAGTGGCAGATTGACGGAGGAGGAGATCAGGCGGCGGTTCTCGGTGGAGAGATTGGTGGAGCGGTGACATCTTCGACGCCGATTCGTTGCAAGGCCACCGCCCTCCTCCTCATCTTCCTTTGCAGCGCTGCCATCGCCACCGCCCACCGGCTCGGACCTTCCTTCGCTACCACCGACATCACCACCGCCCTCCTCCTCTTTATCTTTCTCTGCGGCCATCGCCACCGCCCACCCAACCTGCACCTTCCTTCGCTGCCACCGGACCTCCCTCCCTCCCTCTTCTTTGCTGCCATCGCCACCACCCACCGGCCCAGCGCAGATCTGCAATGGAGATTGGAGATTAGTTTGTTTTTTTTTTTAAAAAAAAAGTAAGACCGCGATTTACTTTATTGTTTTTTTAATAAAATTTCTTTAAAGTTTTCAAAGAAAACCGCGGTTTCTGTTTGCCCTGACAATTTTGAACATTTTGACAAATTGTTTCAATCGATGCTTATTTTTGTAATTATTTTTAAAATCGTGAATATTTCGAAAAAAAAATTCCCATACAAGTATATGGGTATTGCTTGAAATGGGTAGATTTTTTTAAATAAAAATACATGTAAAATTGGTGTTTATGGGCAGATAAAAAATAATTCATACTTGAATATAATTATTATTTTTTTTTAATTTAAAAAAATACGTAAATTTCTAGTATATGGGTATTATTTGAATAATTTTTTTAAAATAAAAATATATGTAAAATGGGTGTTTATTGGTAGATAAAATTAATTTATACTTAAATATAATTTTATTTTATTTTTTTAATTTAAAAAAATACGTAAATTTCATTTTTAACGGGGTGAATTAATGTCTTGTAGTAGTAGTAGTAATGTGTCGGCTGGTACTTTCACCTTCAACTTGTTTCAAGGCCAAAACGCGGAGCATCAGACTAGGACAATGCGAAACGGCTCCGTTTCGTAATATTCTGGGCCCATGCGCGCTGCACATGTCCTCGGTTTTGATGCTATGAGCCTTTCTCCCAAGGCCTTTGCAGGCAGGACTCAACCTTCGGGTTCATAGGTTTTTTGCATTTCTTTTTTTATTTTTTGTTGATTTGGTAACCCTAAGGGCCTTTGAGTCCACCATTAAACATAATTGATAAAAAAAAAAATGGAGTAAAGAATTGTTTACGATGAAAATAAAGTGGGTGAACATTTCGAAATGGTTAAGTCGAAGGGAAAATGTGCACGTACTGACGTAAGGGCAAAAGGACAAAGCTAGGGTATAATTTTTTACTTTTGTGTCCATGAAGAGGGCCAAAAGCTGACGTTACATTCAAGAAAAAATAAAACCATGAGTTGATCAACATTTACTTATCAAATTGTCAATACATACCTGCTCTTACTATATATCTTCACCCTAAAATCAAAGTTTTTGTGTGTTTTTTTTTTTAAAATAAGTCCTACGCGACTATGCCTCTTGAGTAATAAGGGTGTGACTCAAGAGGCGTAGCTATTTTTTTCTATATACATACTCTGCCCCTCTTGAATCACACGTCTGTAACTTGGGCGTAGAGTTTATTTTAAAAAAATCAAAAACTTTGATTTTTGGTGTAAATAGTAAAAATTTTGGGTGTAAATAACAACACCCTTCTCCAATCGCACTAGTAATCTCACATTAGCTTATTTGGTGTGCTCATTGTTTTTTTTTTAAATTATTATTATTAGATAAGAATTTGAGTTTATGCATATCTGAAATTCGAATGCCGAGATTAAGTCGGCAGATGGGAGAATCGTCTAAAAACCAAAGATATAACAGTACAAATTGATGCAAACTTAGACACAGGGACGTGCCAATCATTTTATGGGCCTTGTACAATTTTTAAAAAATAATATATATTGGAATTATTTTAAAATTATTTGCTAATCTTAGTGAAATTTAACTAATGAAAAATGAGGAATAACATCATTATTTGGATAAAAAAACATCTAAAAAATCAACAACAAATTTAAAGATTATAAATAACACGTAAATATTTTTTCTTTCAAAAATTTACCAAAATACTCTTAATACTTGCAAAATGTTGCAAAATATTTAAATACTAATATATTTATCAAAATTTAGATTAAATTAATCTAAATATTTAGAAATAATGTGATAATTAAATGTTTCTAAATACATTTAGAATAAAAAGGTTGTAGATGCTTTTAAAAAAAATTAAAGCAAGCATAAGATTTTGTATATTTGTCTAATTATTTACATAAGTTAAAAAAGAGTTAAGACTAAAGAAGAAAAAAGAAAAGAAAAGTAGTGAAATATTTATTAAAAAAAAAAGGAAAATCAAAAGGATTAAACAAAAATAGAAGAAAGAGTGGTTGGTGAGTGAAAAAAAATTGATGAAAGAGAGGGATTCGAACCGGGTGAAATTAAAAAAAAAAGGGCCCATCTTCCTTTGCATGCAAACTACCCGTAGACCATAAGAGTTTCACTGATTCTTTTTAAACAAACTTATATATATATCACTATTATATTATTGGGCCCCAAAAATTTAGGGGCCCTATTCTGTTGGACCGGTTGCACATGCCCAAGCACGGGCCTGCTCAGACAAACGCACTCTACAAAAAATCAAAACTAAGTAGACCTAAACCAAACTAGATGAAGTTGAATACGACGTACGAAGCCAAGTGCTCATTGCATTATTGAAAGTAAACGCAAACTGGAATTGATCTATATTATAACAAGACCGATAAATTAATTATTTTTTTACAGAGACTCAGTGTGTTACCTATTTGTACGAACAGTTGAACTAAATTCTTTATTAGGGAGGCTAACAACCGCCGTGGGATAGATGCTACCTCCCGAGCCCACTAAAATCTCCAGTGTTTACCAATTAGCAACAAATTTAAGGCTATTGGCAGATCTAGGGGCTCGGATGGCGTTAGCCCTCTCCAAACCCGAAAGAAAACCCGAGAAAAAAATAATAATAAATCACTAAGATTCTTACTCTAAATAAAACAATTTAAAAGAATAATACATATAAAAATTTATGTTTCTCTTAGTTGTTAAGGATAAAACAATTTAAAAGAATAATAAATCACTAAGATTTTGTAACTTAGTTATTAAGGAGAGATATTTATTATCTTAAGGTCATAAATTCAAACCCTTTTATCCTTACTTTTTTTTTTTCCATAATTTATGTTTCTCTTAGTTTCCTTCTATTAAAAATTCTTACTC
The DNA here is from genome assembly GCA_037127255.1 of Persicaria tinctoria. NCBI lineage: Eukaryota > Viridiplantae > Streptophyta > Magnoliopsida > Caryophyllales > Polygonaceae > Persicaria > Persicaria tinctoria. The sequence continues at coordinate 3,327,598 of JBANSL010000016.1, read as the reverse complement.
TAAATAACAAATTTAATATTTTCTTCAATATATTTAAACAAGAACGGTCTTTTAATCTATACATATAAAAAAAATCTCATTTTTTGCTAATTTTTATTTTTTATGTGCATTGTGAAGCTTAATCGATCATTTTGTGAGTGCACTTGGTCTTCATTTGCTACTCAGTTAGTTTATGGTTATTCACCTCTAAGGGTATGTGCTTTGGAACATGAGCTCCTTAACCTGTTAGAATGAACCACACTTGACCACAACCACAAGAGACAAATGGCAAACACAAACACTTGAATCTGTGTTCTACCAAATCGACAACTTTCAGTTTTGGAAGAGAGAAAGAACTGCAGCTAATAACTTCTCCAATTGATTGATTGAAACTTACACAAACTAGACTACATACATGTATGAAAACTGACCCCATAACTGCTAGACTAAGCCCACTACTCCACTAACTTAGCTAGAATAAACTGCTGGAAACTGACTCTTACAAACCTTACTCGAAATCGACTATAGCAGCACAATCTTACTCGAGATCAAGTATGACAAATAACAGATTTTTTTTTTAAAACCTATGAAAACTAAGCTTGAATCACACAAGTTTAGGCAACACTTTTAACACCACCCCTTGATTCAAGCTTTCTTACTCCAATTCTCTCCATGAAGAACTGATGCTTTGCTATGCTCAAAGCCTTTGTCATCAAATCTGCATTCTGGTCATTTGTGCCACAAAATCTCAACACAATCTCTTCCCTTGCAACCAACACTCGGATGAAGTGATGCTGGACTTCAATGTGCTTAGTCCTTGCATGGAATGCATGATTCTTTGTCATGGCAATTGTAGATTTGTTGTCACATCATATCTCGGTTGCTCCACTTTGCTTGCATCCTAGATCAACCAGCAACTTCTTCAACCACAAGGCTTGCTTTGCTGCTGCTTCTGCAACTACATACTCTGCCTCGGAAGATGAGGAGGAAACAGTCCCTTGCTTCTTTGAGCTCCAAGTTACAGCTCCTATACCAAAGCTGAACACATACCCTGAGGTGCTCTTCCTGTCATCCAAGCATGCCCGGTCACTATCTGTAAAACCTTCAAGCTTGAACTCTTCCTTCCTTCCATACCAAATACCATAATCTAGGGTCCCTGCAATGTACTTAAGAACCCTTCTAGCTGCACCCATATGCTGCTTTGTTGGACTGTGCATGAACCTTGACACCACACTCACACAGTAGGTGATACCAGGCCTTGTATGTGCTAAGTAGTTCAAACCTCCCACAAGGCTTCTATAAAACCTCTCATCAGCAAACCCAGTTCCATCATCTCTATGCAATTTTTCATTCACATTCATGGGTGTGTATGCTATATCACAACCCTCCATATGGAACTTCTTTAAAAGATCCTTGGCATACTTCTCCTGGCACAAATAGATCCCATCCTTCTTTTGATCTATTTCCAAGCCAAGAAAATATTTCAACTCATTCAAATCTGTCATCTCAAATTCCTCCATCTTGGATTTCTTAAACTCATTCAACATCCTCTGTGATGAGCTGAAGTAGATGATATCATCCACATAAAGGCACACCACTATAAACTCCTTCTTCCCTCTTCCTTTCACATACAAGGTGGGTTCATTTTCACTTCTGCTAAACCCATTCTTCTCAAAGAAAGAATCAATCCTGTGGTACCAAGCTCTTGGAGCTTGTTTCAATCCATACAAAGCTTTCTTGAGCCTCAACACCTTACTCTCTTCACCAGCTTTCACAAAGCCAATAGGTTGTTCAACATACACTTCTTCTTGAAGTTCTCCATTAAAAAATGCAGACTTTACATCTAACTGGTAAATCTTCAACTTCCATTGAGCAGCTAGAGCCAACACCACTCTTACTGTCTCAAGCCTCACCATTGGTGAGAAGGTTTCTTCAAAATCAATTCCCTCTTGTTGTGCATACCCTTTGGCAATCAACCTTGCCTTATGCTTTGCAACACTTCCATCTGTATTGAACTTGGTTCTAAAAACCCATTTCAAGCCAATTACATTCTTATCTGCTGACAACTCAACCAAGCTCCATGTTTCATTCTTCTGGATAGCCTTCATCTCTTCTTTCATTGCTATCATCCACTTGCTCTCACTCCTAGCTTCTTCAAAGCTTTCTGGATCAACTGCTGCAAGAGCAAACCCACAGCTAGCATAGATGTCTGCAAGTGACCTGAACCTCCTTGGAGGAGTCTCACTTGATGAGCTTAAAGGAGAAGACTGATGACTGCTAGATGAGCTAAACTGATGTACTGGTGACCTTGGAGCATTTACATTCTGATCATCATCACCATCATCCTCGAACATATTCTCCTCACCAGTCTCTGCACTTGAGCTATCAATGTGCACCACATCCCTAACTCCTTGATCTTCTGACGGCTTCTCCTAGCCCCAACTCACTTCTTCATTAAAAACCACATTTCTACTCACTATGGTTTTCTTACTCACAGGGTTATACAACTTATAGGATTTTGATTGAACTGCATAACCAATGAAAATGCACTTCTCAGCTTTATCATCCATCTTTGATCTCAAATTCACCATTGCATAGGCCACACACCCAAACACTTTTAGATAGGCAACATATGGCTTATTTTCTCTCCACACCTCAAAAGATGTCTTGTTCTCAACTGCTTTTGTTGGAGAGATGTTGAGAATATACACTGCTGTAGCCACTGCCTCACAACAAAACTGATTTGGGACCCTTCTTGCCTTTAACATACACCTGGCCATCTCAACCACAGTTCTGCTCTTCCTTTCAGCCACCCCATTTTCTCTGGTGTATAGGGTATTGTAAGCTCTCTTCTTATGCCATTCTCTTCACATCAAGACATAAACTCAAAGGACATGAAATAACCTCCTCTATCAGTCCTTAAAGCCTTCACCACTTTGCCTGATTGCTTTTCTGTGAGAGCTCTAAACCTTTTGAAACACTCAAATGCTTCAGATTTTAACTTCAAAAAATAAATCCAACTCATTCTACTGAAATCATCAGTTATGAGAAAGAAATATTTACTCCCTCCTAATGAGTCTGCTTGCATAGGTCCACAAAGATCTGCATGAACCAACTCTAAACATTCACTAGCTCTCCAAGCTTCACCAGTTGGAAATGGTCCCTTCAATTGCTTTCCATACACACATCCTTCACACAAATCTAACTCATCTACCTTAGGTAGACCTTGAACCATTGATCTTGTACTGAGCATCTTCAAACTTTGAATGTTTAGATGCACATACCTATGATGCCACAACTGGACTCATCACCTCCTTTCACTGTCACTGCTCTATTCACACCTCTTGCTAAGTCAAGAGGAAACATTCTGTTCTTAGTCATGCTCACCTTCACAACAGTCTCACCTGTTCTCTTATCCCTGATGACACAAGCATCTTCATCAAACAACACTGAGTAGCCTGTCTCTTGGAGCTGACCCACACTCAACAGATTATGTGCTAGTCCAGGTACATGTTGAACATCCTGCAAGGACTTCTCTCCACCCTGCTCACTCTTGATCACAATGGTTCCTCTTCCTTCAACCTTCAGTACCTTGTTGTCTCCCAGCTTGACACTCCCCTTCTTTGATTCATCAAGCTCTCTAAACATCCCTCTTGAACTTGACATATGGTTGGAACAACCATTGTCTAGATACCACATGTTGCTTGCAGTATCTGTAAATGACGACAAGGCCATGAACAATCTCTCTTCTTGTTCATTCTTTTCTGTATAATTAACTCTTTTTTGCTCATTCTCCTGTTTCTCCCAAGAGAAAGCTTCTTTGTGCCCGAATTTCTTGCAATAGTAGCACCTGATTCCACTCTTCTGTTGCCTTGAATCATTTCCTTGATTCCTATTGGAATCCTTCCACTGCTCTTTCCCTTGATCACCTTCATTTCCTCTTCCTGATCCATTGTACTGATCTCTACCATAACCTCTTCCTCCTCTACCTCTTTGACCACCTCTATAGTTGCCTCTTCCTCTGTGACCACCTCTAAAACCACCCCTACTTGAAGAACCCTGATTCTTCCTTTTCTGGTTTTCATCCTTCACCCGGAAGACCTTCTCTTTCTTCTGCTCACTTGTCCTGTTCATTCTTTCTTCATGAGCTTGCAAAGAGCTTGACAACTCTTCAAATATGTACACAGACAGATCCTTTGATTCTTCAATGGCTGCAACTACATGGTCATATCTCTTTGTAAGGCTTCTCAGAACCTTACTCACAATGGTCTCACTGCTCACAGTCTCTCCATATGTTCTTATATGGTTGACAATTCCAGATACCCGCGACAAGAACACTTGGACAGTTTCTTTCTCTTGCATAACCAGAGTCTCAAACTCATTCCTCAAGGTCTGCAACTTCACTGTGATCACTCTTCCATCTCCCATGTATTCTTGCTTCAAAACTTCCCAGGCATCATGAGCAGTTGTTGAGGCTGCTATTCTCGGAAACACTTCATCATCTAAGGCACTTTGAATCATAAATAATGCCTTAAAATCTTTCTTCCTTTTTTTCTCTCAAAGGCTGATCTGGTTCAGGAGGATTTGCATCTTCAAATCCTTGATCTACCAGATTCCAAACCTCTTGTGATTTGAACAAAGTGGTCATCTTTAAACTCCAAAAGTGGTAGTTCACTCCTTTGAAGATTGGAAATTGAGGATTGTCAACCCCTCCACTTCCATTGTTCTACATCTTGTTGAACAATGAATTCTCGAATGTGTTTCCCTGTGTTTATCTCTCACACCTCTCAATTCCCAGAACTTGAACCCAGTGAGATCTTTAATCCCAGCTCTGATATCAAATGTTAGAATGAACCACACTTGACCCCAACCACAAGACACAAATGGCAAACACAAACATTTGAATTTGTGTTCTACCAAATCGACAACTTTCAGTTTTGGAAGAGAGAAAGAACTGCAGCTAATAACTTCTCCAATTGATTGATTGAAACTTACACAAACTAGACTACATACATGCACGAAAACTGACCTCATAACTGCTAGACTAAGCCCACTACTCCACTAACTTAGCTAGAATAAACTGTTGGAAACTGACTCTTACAAACCTTACTCGAAACGACTATAGCAGCACAATCTTACTCGAGATCGAGTATGACAGATAACAGAAAAAACAGAATTTTAAAACCTATGAAAACTAAGCTTGAATCACACAAGTTTAGGCAACACTTTTAACATAACCTACTCACTGTCTTTCTAAATTCTAATGGTGCTAAATTGCTAATGGGCCGCTACGTTGTTGTATTGTTGTCCAATTATCTGATATGATTAGTAATTTACATTATTCTTATGATTCCCTGGCAGATTGATCCCTTCCTGGCCTATGGTAACATACTTTGTTTTTCAAATCCTGGATTTTACCAGTTCAGTCAAGGAAAAGATAATGAAAATAGCAGTGCATTTGAATATCTCACTCTCAAAAGGTTAATATGTGTGTACATTCATTTATATGTTCTACATATCTTCATCACAGGATGCTGACAGTATGGGCACTTTCAAACCTATTAGTAAGGATTTGTAAACATTTCTAGTGTTTGGTTTGTAATCATCATACTTGAAAAATGCAAAAGAGCGGAAATTTCAATAACATTTTTTCCGCCTCTTGTTACTATTTTTTTTCCTCCTGTTGTGTTTTGATGTGCAGTCTTCTGAATTCTGATTGTTTGCTGTATAAAGAAATAATGGCTGATTTCTGGGCTATATGTTAAATTTGGTTTATTATGCTGATTTCTGGGCTTCCCCTGATCCAGCTGTTTGCTCAAGGAGAAAGGATTATGGATACATAAATTTGTTAGCTTCATCCCTAGCCGGAGGCTCATCAGTGGCCCGTAAGTCTTGGCCAACTTAGCGAAGTAGGCGTGGAGTTGCGGGTCCAAGAATGGCAGCATTCTAACTATCGGAAGTCCCATCGGACTTGGTGGCAACGACGGGTGTGTCCTGTCCCATCAGAAAATGGGCACACATGGCTGAATAGGACGGCTCTGAGCCTCCGATCCAAATCCTATGTCCCTTAGTTTATCCCCCTCCTATCCTCCAACCCCCTCCCCTCACAAACTTCAAATAAAAAGAAAAATAAAAAACAAATTCAAATTAAAAAAATAGATTAAAAGAATAAAAAATATATTTTTTTTTGTGAGAGGGACCGTGTAAGGGGACAACATCGGGAACAGAAGATTCGGAACCAAATAGGACAAAGGCAGTGTAGATCCTCTGTAACACTAGGTGTTACATGGGATCCAAATTGGGACACGGGGAGGGGAGATCTTCTACTCCACTCTGTACAACATTAATTTATTTTAACATTTATTTAAACTTAATTTTTTCAAAAAAATTATATAAATATTTTTAACATTTATTTTTATATGTTTATAAAATTTTATTTTGAAAAATCATTTTTTAAAATTTTTTAAAATTAAAAAGGAAATATTTTATAAAATATAATTATTAAAAACTTTAAAACGTGGTTTTTCAAAATAAAATTTCATAAATATATAAAAATAGATGTTAGGAATATTTTTTTTTTTAAATTAAATAAATGTTAAAATAATTTAGTATTGTAGGGAGGGGAGTAGGGGGGAGGTGTAGAAAATCCTCATTGAGCATAAAAGGATATTATCGCAGAAATCTTTTCAAAACTCTCAGTTGATCAGAAATCGACACTAGCCTTTTCCCTTTGGGGTGTTTGGTCCATGAGGAACAAAATTCTCTTTGAAAATTATTATATAAGGAATATGGAAGAATGGTTAAAGCATACAAAACAATATAAGATAAACTGGAAGAAGGCACAAGTTGAGGAAACAGAAGAAGACAACATTACAATACGACCAAAGTACCACCAAAACAAACCCAGACACCAGAAAAAGTAAGATGAGAAAACCTAAGGATGGGTTCCTTAAACTTAATTTTGACGGGGCCAAGGTAGCCTCTGGAGATGCTGCGTCGGGCTTCCTCGTCCGTGATCGCCTCGGGAGCGTGGTGTCCTTTGGTGCACGGAGTCATGGCATGGTTTCCGTAATCCAAGCTGAGAGTTTTGGCCTTCATGATGAGCTTCTGGAAGCCGTGAAGGTGGTAGGGGTTTCTCGCCTTGAGGTGGAGGGCGATTGTTTGGTTGTTATCAACGCCCTCAAAGGGTCCCGATCGTGCCCGTGGGTTGTTTAGATGTTGATCTCTGACGCGCATGGCTTATGCAAGGCGTTCGAGGAGATCACTTTCTCTCATTCCTTCCATGAAGGTAATCAGGCGGCGGATAGGTTGACAGATCTTGGACTGATTTCGACGTTCGCTGGGGTGCGATGCCCTGCTGAGATTAATAACATCGTTTGAAAAGACGCTTTTGATCAGTGATTTAACCGCGGTTGACCACTTTTAAATTATTGCCTTGTATAAAAAAAAAATCATCATTGAGACAAAAAAAATCCTCATTAAGACCGAGGGTATATGTTTTGACTTTTGTGTCCATAAGAGTAGAGGCCAAAAGCTGTACATCACATTCAAGAAAAATTAAAACCATCAGTTGATCAACATTTACTTTTCAAATTGTCATTTGTCAGTACATGCTCCTCTTTCTCCAATCGCACTAATAATCTCACGTTAGCTTATTTGGCGGTCTCATTGCTTATTAGATAATAATTTGAGTTCAGATATATCTAAAATTCGAAGGTAGATTAAGTCAGCAGACGAAAGAACCGTCTAAAAACCAAATATATAACAACATAAAATGGTACAAACTCAGGCAAACGCACTCTAAAAAAATGAAGCCAAACATGCCTAAATCAAATGGGATGAGGCTGAATACGACGGATGAAGCCAAGTGCTCATTGCATATTATTGAAAGTAAACGCAAACTGGAATTGATCTATATTATAACAAGACCGATAAATTAATTTTTTTTTACAGAGACTCAGTGTGTTACCTATGCCTACGAACAGTTGAACTAAATTCTTTATTAAGGAGGGTAACAACTGCCGTGGGGTGCTTAACCCCCAAAAGCTCCGAGCTTTATATATAGCCACAATTATTTAATGACTATTTAGAGCAAGCCCAACAGTTTTGGTAAAAAAATCTCTAAAATAGAGATTAAAATATCAAAATCTCTAAAAAAAATTCACTCCAACTCCAACAGCTTCTCTATTTTACAGATTTTTACATTTATTAAAGACTATAATAAATAAATGCATTTATTAAAGATATTTAATTCTACATTTCTAAAAACTTAATTTAAACTTAATTCTAACATTTAGCCTCACGTTTGTTGGTGAACTATTATATGTTACCCATACTCTTGCACAACATATTAATTTTATTATTATTATATTCTCACGTGATATGTTTTATAAAACAAAATCTAATGATAAATTTGATATTTATTTTTTAAATGATATTAATATTAAATTAAGATTGCTACTATAAATTATAAAAGTTATCATAAAATTGGATAAAATATTATTCAAACTTAATCTTATTATTTTCAATTATTTAATATATATTTTATTATAAATTAGATTGGTGATTGATCATATATGATTAATTAATTAAATTAATTAAATAATAAGGCTTAATTTATAATTTATAAAAATAAAATCATTCCAATATGAGTTATGAGTTCAAGTGAATATTTTTTGAAGTGAAAATTTTATAGACTAATTTTTTAATGTGAATTTTATAGAATTAAATTGGATGAAATTAGTTGTGTTGTTTTATTTATAAAAGTTAACATAGAATTATGATATTTTGTTCTACATATATTGATTTAACATAATTAATTTATATATTATATCAAATCATATCAATTTTTTTAATTACTTTTTAAAAATAATTATATTTTTATTACTAGTAATTAAGTATGAAATTATTATTTTTCTATATTATGGGTGAAAATGTGGAGATGTATCATTAAATTCTATATAAGGACAAGTGAACATTAAATTATAGAGATCAATTTCTCTTCCTCCAAATTTAGAGATTTTTTTCCCTCTCTCCATCCATTTCTCTATTTTAGAGATGAGTTTAGAGAAGCTGTTGGAGAGAAAAAATGACATTTTTCTCTTTCTTTTTTTTGGTGAAGAATGACATTTTTCTTTAAAATCTCTCTTTTTCTCTATTTTAGAGAAGTTGTTGGGCTTGCTCTTACTGCACTATTACAATTTACAGTATTACATACATATAATACAAGCATATAATGTACAAATGATTTAGGGAAATATACCAGTTCTCAACAGATCAATTAATATTTTAATCATTATCTTTCTTATTTCATATTCCACATTTAATTGCATAATTTTACCATAACATAACCATTTTCTTCTACTCTCATCTAGACTCACAAAAAATAGATAATCATATACATTTTTCATATAAAACTTTCATTTCCTTTTCACTTTCTACTCAATCAACAGACAAATAAACAGAGCTTTTGTATCCCTCTAAGAAGAGCGGAGCCCTCTTAGATTAGATGGCCTTGGTGAAGGGATCAACGACAAGGGTGTTCTCTTCTTCAACGTAACCTCGAACTTCTCAACAAGATCCGCCTTTTCCACTCCTTCCGGTAGCTTCCAATCGAAACAATGTAGCAAAGACCCTAGCGAATACAACATCATTCGTTCAGCCACTGGGATCCCTGCACAGATCCTTCTCCCAGAACCAAATGGAAAGTAACTAAAATCATTCCCATTGAAATCATGCCCCCCGTCAAGAAACCTCTCGGGTTTTAAATCTAGAGGGTCCTCCCAAACCGAAGGGTCCCTATGAATGGCCCAAACATTGACGAAAATCCTCGAGCCCTTGGGGATGGTGTAGCCTTCTATGATGCAGGATTCACTCAGGCAGTGAGGGATAAGGAGCGGGAGAGTCGAGTGCAGCCTCAAGGTCTCCTTTACAATGGCTTTCAAATAAGGCAAGTGGAGAATATGGGACTCCTCTATTGGGGCATTGCTCCGATCCCCTCGAGTACTGTGTCGAGTTCTTGCTGGGCTCTTCTCATCACCTCCGGCTTCTTCATCATCTCTGCCATGGCAAACTCGAGTGTGTTGGAGGTTGTTTCCGTCCCACCTACGATTATGTCCTGCAATGCAACTCCACCATTAACAACTCCAAACACTTAACTCCAATGAAGGTGGCTACAACTATTTTTCCTTGAATAGGTAAATAAAGAGCGGCCATTCCGGGGTTCGAACCGGGGACCTATGGGTACTGCCCACAAGTCCTTTCCGGTGAGCCATTCCGGAATGGTTAAAAATTAACCACTTTTCTTTGAATAGGTAAATAAAGAGCGGTCATTCCGGGGTTCGAACCGGGGACATATGGGTACTACCCACTAGTCCTTTCCGGTGAGCCATTCTGGAACGGTTTACTACAACTATTTTTCCCCACAAAAAAAAATACATTACCAGTTTTCAGTGTATAAAATTGTTGAGAGACGTAAATGAACCAAAAAGAGTCTCAAATCATCAGTTGAACATAACAAGCTTCTCCTGTTAAAGAGGTCAAACCAAGGACCTATGGAAGTCTGGGCTCGTCCCCGGTTTGAACTATGGATTTACGTAATTGGAAGATGGACGCGCTACTTCTTTTATTGCCAATTGATTTTAGAATGGAACATCAATCGACTTATGCGCTAGACTAATTATATTGTTAGAGATTAAATTTCATAGAAAATGGACAGATATTGATTATTGAGAAAAAATTTTGGATTAGTGAATCAATTTTGGAGGTTGAAATTCCCTTAAGATTATGTTGAACATGTAGGTGGAGTTTTGGAGATGCTTTCTGTATGTAATTATTTATTCATCATCTTGTAAATAGTCATTTCTGTGTCTGATATATTCATGATTAAAAAAAATAAAGCAATTTACCATGACCAAGGCCTTAAGGTGGATCATAGTGAAGGCGTTTTGGAGTCTTTACTAGTTTCCTTCAACTCCAGCAGGACTTGCAGGAAATCCTTGCCATCCCTCTCGCTTTTCCTGCGTCGATCGATCATTGTTTCAATGATATCATCCAGCTTCTTCACACATCCTTTCATCTTCTTCACAATCCCCTGCAAATCGAACCTTTCCAGCATGGGAAAAAATCCGACACGTTGGGCGCCCCCAGGAGTTCCGTCACCTCTACCACCACTCCACGGAAGTCCGATCCCAGCTTCTCCCTCTCCTCGGCCTTCACGGTGCCTCCCCATAGCATGCTCGTCACCACGTTCATCACCGTAAGAAACAAGTAAGAACCAAGAGCCCAATCAAATCACAAACCCCCAAATTAATCAATTTCTCTCAAACCCTAAAAATTCAAATCTTCAAATAAATCAGATAAACCATCAATCAATATGAAATTCAATGTGGAAAAAGATTAGAGGGATTGAGATTTACCATAAATCAAGGTAAAAGAGGTTCATATGGGGGAGTAGGAAGACAAGGAAGGAGGAGGTGGAAGAGGATGGGGCGGATGCGCAGGTGGCTATGCTATGTCGACGGCGGCAGGCAGTCCTCTCTAGAAGGGTTTCGAAGCAGAAGGATGGGCCGGGAGAGAGAGCTTCATATGCGGATCTGCCGTCGTTGAGGCGAGAGTGTGAGGTCGAGATCCCGAGAGTTGTGACTCTTTCAGATCTGGGCGAGGAAGCGGCGATTCAGCCTCGGGTTGGCAATCGGCGAGGGACGTGAGGTCGAGAGGGAGAGGAGTGTTTGCTTCCATAGCCTCCGGCGCTGGTTCGTCGTGGTTAGTCCCGGTTGGAGAGAGGGAGGGAGAAGCCATGAAAAGGAAGTGGGTACATGAGGAAGAAGAACGATGGGTATGGCTTACGAGGAAGGATGTTACGCGGTTAAAAAGGATTAAAGTGGTGCTTGAACGGCTAATAAAAATGTGAGAGATGTTAATTACCTAGTTAAATTAGCAAAAGGTGATATTTCACCGAATTTTCTCTAATTTTTTTTATATGAATTATTGATTTTTAAAATTAATTTACATAGTTTTAGGATGGGAACACGTTCAAGTGCAAAATATCTGGATATATGTTGACTGTCGAAAGTGATCTTCAATTATTTGTCTATAGATTGCGACAGACAATTATTTGTAGCATTTTCATTTTATGGAAATTTTTGAGAAATTATATTGAGTGAATTTGTTAAATCATTTGAATTTTTTTAAATTAAATTTTACTTATAAAGAAATTGAGAAAAGGGTCTGAGATATTCTTAGCATAAAAGCTAAGTTATAAATGAATAGTGTAACTGTGTAAGTGTTGGGCCTATAGCCCATTTTTAGTGTACAGCCCACAGTGAAGCTTAGGTTTCTTTGATAAGACAGAAGGCAATATTTTTGCCTTTGTCTTGAGGAGCACGAGAGCTCCAAAGGGAGATATGCCGACCAACTAGGAAAAGAGGAGGGAGAAAGGAGAAGAAAGGCAGGAGATTCGAGCGGGTGTTTCGTCTCTTGATCTGGTGATCCGTCTTTTTCTTTCGGCAAGTCAACAATGGGTGTTTGTTGATAGATATTTTCTCCTCCTTGAAAATCTAATCTGATTACAAGTGTTTAGCTATGTTTTTGAGATCTCCATGCTTGTTTGTCTCGGTTTGAGACTGGATTGTTAAACACTTGTACTGGTTTGTTGATTAGTGGATTGGTTGCTCTGGTGGGCGGAAGGTGGGTTTTTTTATCCTCTGGTTAGAGAGGGTTTTTCCCACGTAAATCTTGTATCGATATTTGTGCTTTTATTTGTGTTTGTGGTTGCTTGGTTGTTTGATTTCTCGATTGGATATTAACGGTTGATCATTGGTTTGCTAGCCGATTGTTGTCGGTTCTCTTGTTACCCGAAATCACTTCCGGGTGCGGCTGAAAATTGGTTTCTAGCCCAACAGTAAGGACCATTCAATCTGATCCAACTCAACTAACCCCCAAGTGCTTCGCCCTTTATATCTAGCCACAAGTACTTAAGACTATTTACTGCGCTATTACGTACATATAATATACAAATAACTTGGAAAAATATACAAGTTCTCAACAGATCGATTAATATTTTAATAATTACCTTTCTTATTTCATATTCCATCCAAAATTTATTTCATTTTCCTTATCTAATTGCTTAATTTTTAGCATAATGTAACCATTTCTTCTCCTCTCATCTAGATTCACAAAAAAAAAAAGATAATCATATACATTTGATTCATTTCCCTTTCACTTCCTACTCAACAAACAAACAGAGCTTCTGTATCCCTCTAAGAAGAGTCGAGCCCTCTTAGATTAGATGACCTTGGTGAAGGGATCAACAATAAGGGTGTTCTCTTCTTCAACGTAATCCCGAACTTCTCAACAAGATCCACCTTTTCCACTCCTTCCGGTAGCTTCCAATCGAAATAATGTAGCAAAGAACCTAGCGAATACAACAACATTCGTTCAGCCATCGCGATCCCTGCACAGATCCTTCTCCCAGAACCAAATGGAAAGTAACTAAAATCATTCCCATTGAAATCATGCCTCCCATCAAGAAACCTCTCGGGTTTGAAATCTAGAGGGTCCTCCCAAAGCGAAGGGTCCCTATGAATGGCCCAAACATTGATGAAAATCCTCGACCCCTTGGGGATGGTGTAGCCTCCTATGATGCAGGATTCACTCGGGCAGTGAGGGATAAGGAGCGGGAGAGCCGAGTGCAGCCTCAGGGTCTCCTTTACAATGGCTTTCAAATAAGGCAACTGGAGAATATGGGACTCCTCCATTGGGTCATTGCTCCCCCCGAGTACTGTGTCGAGTTCTTGCTGGGCTCTTCTCATCACCTCCGGCTTGTTCATCATCTCGGCCATGGCAAACTCGAGTGTATTGGAGGTTGTTTCCGTCCCACCTATGATTATGTCCTACAATGCAACTCCACCATCAACAACTCCAAATACTCAACTCCAATGAAGGTGGCTACAACTATTTTTCCCCCAAAAAAAAAAATGCATTACCAGTTTTTACTGTATAAAATTGTTGAAAGATGTAAATGAACCAAAAAGAGTCTCACATAACAAGTCTTAATTTCATAGAAAATGGACATATATTGATTGATTTTAGAATGAAACCTCAATAGACTTGTGCGATAGACTAATTATATTGTTAGAGATTAAATTTCATAGAAAATGGACAGATATTGATTATTGAGAAAAAATTTAGGATTAGTGAATCAATTTGGGAGGTTGATCCCCTTAAGATTATGTTGAACATGTAGGTGGAGTTTTGGAGATCGATGCTTTTTGCATGTAATTATTTGTTCATATCATCTTGTCAATAGTTATTTCTGTGTCTCTAATATATATATATATATTCATTACATTTATAAAGAAGGGGAAAAAAAAAAAGCAATTTACCATGACCAAGGCCTTAAGGTGGATCATAGTGAAGGGCGTTTTGGAGTCTTTACTAGTTTCCCTCAACTCCAGCAGAACTTGCAGGAAATCCTTGCCATCTTCAACCTCACAAGCACCCATCCTCTCGATTTTCCGGCGTCGATCGATCATCGCTTCAATGATATCATCCAGCTTCTTCACACATCCTTTCATCTTCTTCACAATCCCCTGCAAATCGAACCTTTCCAGGAAGGGAAAAAAATCCGACACGTTGGGCGCCCCCATAAGTTCCGTCACCTCCGCCACCACTCCGCGGAAGTCCGGTCCCAGCTTCGCCCTCTCCTCGGCCTTCACGGTGCCTCCCCATAGCATGCTCGTCACCACGTTCATCACCGTCAGAAACATCTGTTCGCCTATGTTCACCTCCGTTCCTGCCCGCTCCTCGAAGTACCGCATCGTCCGGTGGATCTCGCGCCTTCGCAGGCTATACACTGCATCTAATGTAGCAGGACCCAGCATCTCCCGCACACAAACCTAAGATTTATCGATTCAATAAGTTTGTAAAACACAGAACCCGAACGTATAAGTTTTGTGAGGTTCTATCCTAAAACCAATTGACATTAGAAAGGGTAGCCACACACTTATATATACGTATCCCATATCATATCCTCAACACACATCACCCGAAAACCGCCCGGTCATTCAAATAACCCGATAATCAAAATTGGCCCAAATATGAATGAACAGAACCGATTAAACTGAAACCCTATTATGAATTGAATTGACAAGTACCTTTCGTAACATCCTCCATTGAGGGCCATAAGGCGACCAACCGATGTCAAATCCGCCATAAGTGGCCTCCCTGCCCGCGGCGGTGATGATGCGGTTGGCGAAGGTGATATCAAAGTCCTTGAGAACTTCCTTGGCAGTGGAAGGGGAAGCCACCACTATGCCAATCTTCTTCCCTAGCCGGAGGGTGACTAACGGGCCATAAGTCCTCGACAAGTCGGCGAAGTAGGAGTGGAGCTCCGGGCCCAAGAAGGGCAGGCTTCCGACCACCGGTAGGCCCAATGGGCCTGGCGGTAGAGGCGGGTGGAGGACCCTCCTGTGATTGCTGATGAAAATCCAAGCCACCCATGCTATGCAGGGGAAGCTTAGGATGACTATCCAGGTGTCTGAAAACATGGTTAATATATGTGCAAGTGAATTCTTAATTAGCACTTGTGAATTTATTTTTGTGTTTTTAGGATTCAAAGTACAAATTAAATATCTGGATGTTGTGGAGTAGCTTGGGTGTTGAGTATGAGTGGAGTAGCTCGAGTATCCAGTCATGAGTGTGTGAAAGGAGTATATCACTGAGACACTGACTATGGAGAGAAAAATGAAGAGTAAAGAACAAAATTTAACTTGAAAGAAAATATAATACTCCCTCCTATTTTTAATACTCCCTCCGTTAATTAATTAAAACTTGACGTTTTACTATTTACACAGGCTTTTTTAGTTGTTAAAAACTATATAAAATATTAACTTTTTTAATAATATTTTTAAACAATTTCATACTTATTACTATTAATTTTGAATTTATAAAAACAAAATTTAAAAATATTTAATATTTAAGTATAGTTTTTATCATTCTAAAAAAACGTGTCTGAATAGTAAACGACATGTTTTAATTAACAGAGGGAGTATAAGGCATTAGGATTTTATGCACGTAGTTTAGGGAGCTTAAAACTATATAAAATATTAATTTTTTTATATTATAATATTTATTACTAATAAGTATTATAATGTAAAAAAATAAAATAAAAAACATTAATATTTTATATAGTTTTAAGCTTTTTAAACTATGTGCATAAAATCCCAATGCCTTATATTAAAAATCGGAGGGAGTTTTTTTTTTTTTACAAGTTAAAAAGCATGGAGTAAATTAAGAAGAATATCTAATTTTATTTAGTAAATATAACTAAGGGTAAATAAGGGGGGGGAAAGAAGAAGAAGAAAAAATAGTGTGGTTACGGGATTCGATCCCATGGCTGATGGTTTGTAAATTATTAACTGCATCCCCAATGGCGAAATGGTAGGGTTCATCAAACTTTCTCTCTTTTTTTCATTTATCTACACCATTTTTCACTAATTTTATTTTCAATCTTATTTAATTAATTTTTTACTCCGCACAATGGTTAGATTCTCAAATAATCTATTTAATCACTTTTTTCAAAACCATTATATTTTCTCTATGTTTTCAAATATTAAAAAATTAAATTGATTTATCAATATAAAAAAATTAATTTTATTTTTTCATTATATTTGATAATTAATTTTAATAATTTAAAATATTTTTAAATAAATTTTTAATAAATTTGAAAATTCAAAAAGGTTATTAATTGATAATAAAATATTTTAAAATAAATTGTTAATAAATCTTTAAACTAAATTGATAATAAATTTGAGAATCCAAAAAATTATTAATTTAATTTTTTATTTATATTTGATAATTATGTTTAATAATTTAAAATCTTTAAACTAAATTGTTAATAAATCTGTGAACTAAAAAATATTAATTTAATTTTCTAATTATATTCGATAATTTATTTTAATAATTTAAAATATTTAAAATAAATTTTTAATAAATTCAACAATTGAAAAAATTAGTGATGTAAAATATTTAAAATAAACTGTACCCTCCTTTGTTACACTATTTTATTACTTTATTGAAAACTATAACTATCAATCAATTAATCATTACAAATGCATTGTCATAATTAAAGTAAATGTCAAAATACTAATAATGATATTTTTTTAAAACAAAATTAATACTCTAAAATGACATATTTTGCCAACGAAATGAGTATATTTTTATTTTCTTTGTGGGAAAAACTCAATTACAGAAGTTTTGACATGTTTAAAAGGAGTATATCAATGAACTAATATTGAGTGATTCATGATCCGTTCACTCAAATCCAACACGACAACACATTCAAAAGTGGTATGTAGCGGTGCGTTCGGCGTCGAGTTGTGTGTGCCTCTGAAAATGAAAAACCATCTGGCCCATTCAATACCATATGGTGGTGTTTGGTTGAGGATTAGGCCCGGGATTGGGAATGGAATTAAATAGCTAAAAAAAAAAAAAACAAAGTGACATTTTCACAAGTATCATCAAGATATTTTACTAATTTTTAAACATAAACTAACTCCGTTCAGAAATAAGTAACGTTTGACTTTTTGGCACGCTTTTTAAAGAGTTAAAAACTATATAAAATATAAAGTTTTTAATTGATTTTTTTTATATAATTTTATACATATTAGTTATAAGTTTAAAATTATTTTAAAAAATTGATATTTTATACTACATAGTAGTAGTTTTTAACTCCTTAAAAAACATGTCGAAAAGCCAAACGACATTTATTAATGAACGAAGGGAGTATTGTAATTAGCTGAAGAAATATAATACAAAGTTGACATTTCCACAAAATATGAATCATCATGATCTAAAGACTTTAATAAATAATGTGCATTTTCTAAATATATCATTTTTTATATATATAAAAGAAACCAATCCTGTATAGATGAGAAATAACAAAAATACTTGAAAATATAACAACCCTAGCCTTATATATTAGTTTAAACATTTAACCTTATAATATAAAAACAAAATAAATCTGATATAACTCTTGTTTCATATTGTCCAAGAGTTTTTTGGAATATGGTATAACTCTCGTTTCATATTGTCCCGACTGGGATTTCTTTGCTTGAAGTCTAAGAAAAATGGAAGTCCCTGGAATTAGCTAGATGTCCTTGATGAAGGGATCAATAGCAAGGGTGTTCTCTTCTTCATTGTAATCCCAAAACTATCAGCAAGATCCACCTTCTCCGCTCCTTCCGGCAGCTTCCAATTGAAATAATACAGCAAAGATGCAAGTGAATACAAGAACATCCGCTCGGCCATCGCAATCCCTGCACAAATCCTTCTCCCGGATCCGAATGGAAAGTAACTAAACTCATGCCCACTAAAATCGAGCCTCCCATCCAGAAACCTCTCTGGTTTGAACTCTAGAGGGTCCTCCCAGAGCGAAGGGTCTCTATGAATGGCCCAAACATTGATGAAAACCCTTGAGGCTTTCGGGATGGTGTAGCCTCCGACGATGCAGGATTCGCTAGGGGAGTGGGGGACCAAGAGTGGGAGCACCGGGTGCAGCCTTAGGGTTTCCTTCATGATGGCTTGCAAATACGGCAAATGGAGAACATGGGACTCCTCCAATGGAGCGTTGCTTGACCCGAGTAGCGTGTCGAGTTCTTCTTGGGCTATTCTCATTACTTCTGGCTTGTTCACTATCTCAGCCATGGCAAACTCGATTGAGTTTGAGGTTGTGTCCGTTCCACCTACGATCATATCCTTCAGAATGCATAAGCAGTTAGTACAGTGAGTTACTCGATTCAACCTATAGCATGTTAATTGATCAAACATTGTTTTTTTTTCCCGATAAACATGCCCTTAGCCACCCAAATATGCTACAGATAATGTACTGATTTATGTATGAATATAGAAAATAAAACATATTAGGATATGTTGAGAGGTTTGGTATGGGAGTGTCACTCCCACATTGATTATAAAAGAGTAAAAATGATGGGTTATAAGGAAGAGTGAAACTCTACACAATAACTTAAGCTTTTGTGTTAAGTTTGTGGATCGCAACCTTATAATCGCAAAAATAATAATAATAAATCAATGTAACCCGACACGTGTATAACCTAATATATAGGGGTTTTATGACTTTTATCTATATAAAAAAAATATAAAATTAATTATAACCAATCAAAACAATTTCACATGGATACAACTTGATTAACTACTTGACTTACCATGAGCAAAGACTTGAGGTGCACCATGGTGAAGGGCGTTTTGGAGTCACCACTACTCTCTTTCAATTCCATCAGAACTTGCAAGAAATCCTTGCTTTCATCTCCGACCATCTTCCGTCGCCGATCGATCACGCCCTCGAAAATCCCATCCAATCTCTTCGCACACCCTCTCATCTTCTTCGCAATCCCCTGCAAATCGAACCTCGCCAGCCCCGGAAAGAAGTCCGACACATTGGGCGCCCCAAGCAGATCGGTCATCTCCGACACCACCGTGCGGAAGTCCGCCCCAAGCTTCGCCCTCTCCTCGCCCTTCACGGTGCCTCCCCAAAGCGTGCTCGTCACCACGTTCATCACCGTTAGAAACATTTGATCGCCTAGGTTCACCACGGACCCTGTTTGCTCTTGCAAGTACCGCACCGTCTCCTGAAACTCGTGCTTTCGGAGGCTGTAGACTGCGTCTAAGGTGGTAGAACACAGCATCTCGCGCACACAAACCTGCTCCCAAATAGTCGAGTTCTTAAATGAAATCTCATATCGTGGAAAATAAATCCAAACTCTGCATATAAACCAGGCCTCACCTATTACCTATTGCTTTTAAGATGGAACCTCAAATCTCAACCCTCAAATCTCAACGTGGTCCCAACACCATGTGACGGACAAAATTCTAACGAAGTAGTTTACCTTTCTTAGCATCCTCCATTCAGGACCGTAAGGAGTCCAGACGATGTCGAATCCGCCATAGGTGGCCTCTCTGCCAGCGGCAGGGACGTCGCGGTTGGCGAAGATGACGTCGAAGTCCTTGAGAACTTCCTTGGCGGCGGAAGGGGAAGTCACAACTATGCCAGTCTGCTTGCCCAGCCGGAGGGAGAACAAGGGGCCGTAAGTCTTGGACAAGTCGGCGAAGTAGGAGTGGAGTTCTGGGCGCAAGAAGGGCAGGTTTCCGACCACCGGGAGGCCCCGTGGGCCTGGCGGGAGAGGAGGGTGGACCCTCTTGCGGCCGTTGGAGATAAAGATCCAAGCTATACAAGCTATCCAGGACAAGGTTAGGAGGATAATCGAGGTGTCTGGAGACATGGTTGGGTACGAATTATGCAGCAAGGAGGAGATTGGAAACGATTGAATTTGGGGTTTTTATTTGGCGTCAAGCCTCAAATTAAAAATTAAGATTTTTTTTTTTTTTTTTGTGTGATGGAGGATCGACCGGAAACGAAACACAATTGGAGATAGATATTTCTAATCAAAAAAATAATTGGGGATAGATATTTCATACCCGATTACGGTACTCCAATTTTTAGGTGGGACGTCTGCACTTACCACAGGTCCACAACAGAGTTGTTGTCCTATTGGTCTGCAGTACTACTGGTTAGTAATGTTTGGTTTCCTTCTTCGCCGTCGTCCGTAATTATTAGGAGTAATGCTTCGATCGTTCGTTCTTATTGTAGAGTTATTTCTACAATAAAAAATAATAATATCAATATCATTGTAACTTTGTTTAAATATGATATGTCATAATCAGTAGTTATATTCAATGTTTTTGATTAAGTCTAATAATTAGTGATTAAATTTGAGTTAAGCTCAATAGTTAGTAAATAAATTTAAATAAGCCTAATAGTTATAAATTTGAATAAGCGCAACATATTATTTTATTAATTTTTTCACCTGAGATCAACCACAACGCAAACCATATAAAATTCCCCCCTATGATTAACAACAATGCGCCACATAGGACGCTATGCATCGATTTTAGTATATGTATATAGAATAGATTGTTTAAAGTCTAAGAGAAGCCTATCTTCCCAAGATTAGCTGCCCTTGGTGAGGGAATTAGCAACAAAGGTGTTCTCTTCTTCAATAAAATCCCAAACTTCTCATCAAGCTCCACCTTTTCCACTCCTTTAGGCAACTTCCAATCGAAATAACGCAGCAAAGACGCGAGTGAATACAACAACATCCTCTCTGCCATGGCAATCCCTGCACAAATCCTTCTCCCAGAGCCAAATGGAATGTAACTAAAATCATTCCCTGCAAAATCATGTCTTCTCGATCCATCCAGAAACCTCTCAGGTTTGAACTCTAGAGGGTTCTCCCAGATGGAAGGGTCCCTATGAATGGCCCAAACATTGACGAAAACCCTTGACCCTTTCGGGATGGTGTATCCTCCAACAATGCATGATTCACTAGGGGAGTGAGGGATCAATAGGGGGAGCACCGGGTGCAGCCTCAGGGTTTCCTTCATGATGGCTTGCAAATAAGGCAGATGGAGAATTTGAGACTCCTCCAATGGAGCATTGCTTGACCCAAGTAGTGTGTCGAGTTCTTGCTGGGCTCTTCTCATTACTTCTGGCTTGTTCACCATCTCAGCCATCGCAAACTCGATTGTGTTTGAGGTTGACTCCGTCCCTCCCGTGATCATGTCCTTCAATACACATGAAATCGATCAATCCATCTTAACTTGTATTAAGCAATTAGTACAATAACAAAAGTCAATTTACATCCTATAACATTAAAATTGAGCATATATGTTTATTAATTAATCAAAAAAATAAAAGTATGTTCACCCATCTTTGACTAAATTGACCAGGTATTCAGGTCAAACTTGTAATATGAATTTGGAAACTGATCAAAATGGAGATGTATGGAAATGGTAAAGATGGCTCATACAGATCGACTCGAGCAACCTATATATAGTTTATATGTCGGGGTTAGCTCATGATCTAATCCAGATTAGTGTTGGACTTATTAAGAGCATGCCCAACAGCTTCTCTGAAAAATTCTTCAAAATAAAGAATTATAAATCACATATTCTGTACTTTTTTTAGACTGAATTCCAACAGATTCTCCATTATAGAATTTACCAAAAAATATAGAGTTTTCTCCAAATTTAGGAAATGATCTCCACTTATTCTCCCCATTCTCTATTTTGGAGAATGTAACGGGGAAACTGTTAGATCAAAATCAACCTTAATATTCTCCAAAAACCCAATATGGAGAATCTGTTGGGGTTGCTTTTAACCCAATAACCCCTAAGAGCATCCCCAACAGATTCTCCATCTTGATTTTTTGGAGAATATTGCGATGGTTTTAGGTCCAACCGCTTCCCCATTACATTCTCCAAAATAAGGAATTTAGAGAAAATATAAAGACAATTCCTTAAATTTGGAGAAAACTCTATATATTTTGGAGTAAACTCTCTAATGGAGAAGCTGTTGGAATTGAGTCAGAAAATATTCAGAATATTTAACTTCTATTTCTCTATTTTGGAGATTGTGTTAAGGAAACCGTTGGGCATGCTCTAAGAGTAAGCCTAACAACATCTGCAAAATAGAAAAAATGAGAAAATTTAGAGAAAAACCACATTTTTTCACCGCAATGCAAACTGATTTGCAAAATAGAGAAATTGATAGAGAGATGAGAAAAATCTTGGAGAAAGAGGGATCTCTATAATTTAATGTTTTGCTTCTTCCTAGGTAGAATTGAATGTTGCAAAACTTCAACCTGCCACGATGCTTCCACCTTCGCTGCTGCATTCGACGGAAGGAGGGGAGTTTTACGGTCATCGGCATCGGCTAGAGCCTGGAGCCTGGAGGCGAGACGTCCATCTGGCCTGCGATGGAGGTCGACATAGGAGGGGAAAGGAGAAGGGGCTTTGGTCTTAGGGGTCCCCAATGGCAACTGAGAAAGAAGGTGGGGATAGGACTGAGGGCGGCCATCGAAAACCTGCCCCGCAGTGGCGTCCGAAGAAGAGGGCGGAAGCGAAAGAAAGAGAGGACAAGGGCGTGCGAGAGGTCGAAGAAGAAAGATTAATCCGAAATCTACAAGATTAATTGCACAAGATTCCCATGGAAGTGAGTAGTTGAAGAAGGAGGAGGATGAGTGCACTGTGAGTGGTGAGCGGCGGTATTCAGGAGAGCGTATAGGTAGGGTTGCGATTTCTATGAATTTATAAAAAGTAACCCATAATTCTATTTTTTTTCAAAACAAATCCTCCCAATTTACTTTATAAAATGTAATCATTTATTTTTATTTAGATTGAAACACCACAAATCCCTAGACCCAACTTATATCTTAGAATATTTTTTTTTTAACTAAACTACATAAATTATAAAATGTGCTTAATATATTTCGCAATTAAATTGTGAAAATTAAATTTACAAGAATTCTAAATAGATTAAAAATTCGATAAAAATACAATCAATAGCTCACCAAAAAATTTAAATGATATGAATGTTAGAATTAAATAAAAAAAATTGTTAGAAATTAAGTTTAAATGTTAGTTTATGTTAGAAATGTGATGCTAAATGTTATAGTTAAGTTTAAATGAAGTTTTTACAAATGTGGAATTAAATATACTTAATAAATGCATTTATTTATTACTACCTCTGTTTGGAAATATAAGTCCATTGACTTTTCGACACGCTTTTTAAGGAGTTAAAAACTATATAAAATAATATTTTTTTCATTAAATTTTTTACATAGTCTTATATATATTACTAATAAGTATATAGTTATGTAAAAAAATTAATAAAAAACCCATTATTTTATATAGTTTTTAACTAATTAAAAAGCGTGCCAAAAAGTCAATAGACTTATATTTCCAAACGGAGGGAGTATAGTATATAATAAAGGTAAAAATCTGTAAAATAGAGAATCTGTTGGAGTTAGTAAATTTTTTTTATAGATATTTTGATATTTTAATCTCTATTTTAGGAAATTTTTACCATAACGGTTGGAATTGCTCTAATAACATTAAAAAAAAATTTTTTGAAAAGGTCCCCTATCCGGTCTTGTTCTTATCTTACGTACCCACCTCGTCCAAAGCGAGAAACGTATCGAAGGGGGTGGAATTTTATTCTGATTAATCCTTCTTACTTCAATTTTTTACACATATTTAAAATGGGTAAATTTTTATAAAATATTAAATTTTTAATAAATTTGTTTTGATAAGTTTATACTTATAACTAAAAAAAATGATTAAAAAAATAATATTTTATAGTGTTTTTTTCTCCTTACAAAAAATGCACAAAAAGATAAACGACTTTTATTTTGGAACGAATGGAGTAGATTTTTTCTTTTGTTTAGCGGATCAAAATTCTGATCAATTTTTTTTTAATTAGTTTTTTACAACTTAATATTTGTTGGTAAGAAATACCGAATTAAATTGTAAAAAAAAATTAATATATTATATAGTTTTTAACTTTTTAAAATATGTGTTAAAAAGTGAAACAACATATTTTTGGATCGGAGTGAGTATAAGATTTTAATTTAATTAGCTTTTGAAATTGAATTTTCAACGGTTAATCACCTCAATTTTTTCACAAGTTTTCTTTTTATATTCACATATCTATTCATTTTCTCCTATTTTTAAGCTAATTTGTATCAGTTACCAAATATTTTACTAACTTATAAACATTTTAATTTAACATATATTTAACACAATTAATCTATCAACTTTACCTTATCATATCCATCAACTCTACAAAACAAACCCTTAATTAATTGCTTCACTTACCATCAACAAAGCCTTGAGGTGAACCATTGTGAATGGAGTTTTGGAGTCACCGCTACTCTCTTTCAATTCCAGCAAAACTTGCAAGAAATCCTTGCCTTCATCTCCGACAATCTTCCGGCGTCGATCGATCACGCCCTCGAAAATACCATCCAATCTCTTCACACACACTCTCATCTTCTTCACAATCCCCTGCAAGTCGAACCTCGCCAGCCCCGGAAAGAAGTCCGACACATTCGGCGCCCCCAGCAGTCCGGTCAGCTCCGACACCACCTTTCGAAAGTCCGCCCCAAGCTTCGCCCTCTCCTCGCCCTTCATGGTGCCTCCCCAAAGCATGCTCGTCACCACGTTCATCGTCGTCAGAAACATTTGATCACCTACGTTCACGACGGACCCTGTGTGTTCTTGCAAGAACTGCATCATCTGGTGAATCTCGTGTTTCCGGAGGCTGTACACTGCTTCTAAGGTGGTAGAACACAACATCTCACGCACACAAACCTGTCCCAAACAGTCTGAGTTACCCATTGGTTTTAAGATGAAAAACTCGTATCTAAATTAATAATATAGAAATTTCACAAGTAACCTTGAGATTAAGCGAAATTTATAGAGTAAATAAGAGTTTTAAATATTTCACAAGGTAACTCTATACTTTATATAAATAAAAATTGCACCGTACTCTTTTTCTTGTATTTGGACAAAATTGTTACTTTTAAATTAAGACTGACTAAGTAAAAACCAATCAGCTAGCTTACTGATATATATTTAATACAAATTATCCATAAGTTTCAGCTTCCTCGTATACCCATAGGTAGAATTTTGCAAGACGGAGCCTAAAACTTTTTTGGCAAAAAAACTTTGAGTTTTAACATTTTTTGGGGAAAAAAATATAAGGTTGAACCGTTGAAGAAGACAATGAGGAATGATCATTTTTAGCTAAGAGGGTTCAAGTTCATTTTAACTTTTTTGGCAAAAAAACTTTGAATTTTAACATTTTAACATTTTTAGCCCATTTATTCAAAGTCGTAATTTTTCGTGCCCAATTCAAACCATACCAACTTAAATTTTAGATAAGAGGGTTCAAGTTCATTTTTTAGCTCATTTGAAATCATCTAAGTAAGAAGGACAACGAGGAAGAAGTGTATGTGGGTGATGGGACTCGCGATAGGTCGAGGTGGTCTGAGGGTGTAGG
Organism: Persicaria tinctoria; assembly: GCA_037127255.1. Lineage (NCBI taxonomy): Eukaryota > Viridiplantae > Streptophyta > Magnoliopsida > Caryophyllales > Polygonaceae > Persicaria > Persicaria tinctoria. The sequence goes on along the minus strand of JBANSL010000016.1, from coordinate 3,301,701 downwards.
GATCATTATCGATGAAGGTGACGGTACGACATGTGAGCATGAGAGCATCAACAACAAAGGTGAGAGACAATGAACTAGATCGAGTTCTCTGCATCTTCTTCAACCTCGAGTTTTTTTTTTCCCAAAAATGCTTAAACTTAAAGTCTTTTGTTCAAAAAGTTATAAAATTAATAATTTTACCCAAAAACCTGAAAATGGGTACCTCTTCGAAATATTTAATTTGAAATATTTAAAACTTTAATTTATCACGCGAATTAAGATTACCTCTAATAATTTTCGTTTAATAATGATACCTTTCTCAGCATCCTCCATTCGGGACCGTAAGGAGTCCAGGCGATGTCGAATCCGCCATAGGTGGCCTCTCTGCCAGCGGCAGGGACGTCACGGTTGGCGAAGGTGACATCGAAGTCCTTGAGAACCTCCTTCGCCGCGGAAGGGGAAGTCACGACTATGCCAGTCTGCTTGCCTAGCCGGAGGGAGAACAGGGGGCCGTAAGTCTTGGACAAGTCGGCGAAATACGAGTGGAGTTCCGGGCCCAAGAAGGGCAGGCTTCCGACCACTGGGAGGCCCAGTGGGCCTGGCGGGAGAGGAGGGTGGGCCCTCTTGCGCCTGAAGACGATCCAAGCTATCCAGGCTATGCCGGATAAGGTTAGGAGGACAGTCAAGGTGTCTGGAGACATGGCTAATCGATTAAGCACTGAGGAAAGACGACTAATTATATAGAGACTGTTAAAGCTGAAAATATCTAGATGTTGTGGATAATGTACATTTCGAATCTGTGATGGTTGATTATTGATGAATGAGTTGCTTGTCAATGAGGGTGTTTGTATATTGATTTTGGTCTAGACCGTATAGATGCTACACTAAATTAATTAAGGTAAAAGATTTTAAAAAATCTAAAAAATATATTTATGTTATGCATAACCAATCTTATGTATTTGCATAATTTTATCATGAAAATTTATATTTTGAGAAATGTTATATTTGAACATATGATTATCTAATGATAATAATTTTAATTTTTTTAAAAATATATATAACTTATTATATATGGTAAAATTATACAAATACATCATATTGGTTATCAATAACATAACTTGTGATACAATCCTCTCTGCCCATTATACAAATACATAAGATTAGCTAATTATTATTTATGTCTATATGTATATATTATATTAAAGAAGAAGAGTTTTTGTCACACATTGCAACCTTAGACCACAATTATAGAAGTTAAATTATTTTATAATAATTTATTTTAATCAACTAATTAATCCAATTTTAAATTATTTTTTCAAATTATGTTGTTAATTAAAGAATTATATAAATTTATAATGATGATTCATTATATTATTAATATTTTTTCAAGACACGCACAGAGTTAAGTACTAGCTAGCTAAAACTTAAATAATATTTTAATCAGATTTATTTTTAACCTCCATAATAAACTAAGTCGACAATACCACTCCTAAAATAATTGTTACATTTGGACAAATTACAAGTTGCGAGTAGGATCAAGATGAATGTACACATGGATAGTTTTTGGCCTTGGATTTTCTATCTTGACGTTAGAGGTGGCAATTTAGTTGTTGGAATCGAGTTCGGGTATTTTTATTTGAGTTCGGTCGTATGTCGGGTCAGATTGTATTTCGAGTATACTGTATGTTCAATCGGTTTCTTCAATATTGATTTTAAGTAATGATTTTAAACAATACGCCTTATTTAAGGATGGTTTTACGGCGTTTACCCTATTTTTCGGTTCGGCTATATACACCCCAAATCATGCACGTTATTAAGGACGTGCATGATTAAAAGGGGTTAATTTTTTTAAAAAAATATTAATTAGACACAAGGCTTGCACGTCCTTAAAGACGTGCAATTTTAACCTTGTGATCTGTGGTGTATCTAACAACCCCAAATTTTTATACTAACATCTTTAGTATTTGAAGTAAGTTGAGGGTTTATTGGGCCAATTATCACGATGGGCCGATTTTATCCACTTCCTATAATGGCCACCTAAACAACCTATCCAACCCAATATCACGAATAAAAAAGATTCAAAAGCACCACCTTCGCTTGAAGCTCTGCAAATTCAAGCCGGTAGCTTCGACTGAACTTCACGGTGAGTTTTTAGTCCTCCCCAAGTGAATCCCCACTCCCCAGCCCCTCAATCTCGCGCTCGTTTGCGATTAGTTTCAAATTGATCGAAATTTTCTGTTCAATTTGCAAGTATGCCTTTTTCTTTGGTGATTGCAGTTACTTGGAAGTGAGCGAGTGTCTTCGCCCTCCTCTATATTCTGGCGCTAATTTCTGGCCGCCGGTGGCGAAGTCAGTGGTTCTCCGTTCCGTTATGATCGAATTATTTAGGTCTCAATCCCTTTTTCTACTTTGTACAGCGATTTGTTGTTACGGATCTGTAAATGCGCATCATTTTATGGATACTAGTTTGCGCTTGGTTGAGTGAAATAGTGAACTGAATTCCAATCACTCTCTGATGTGCAAACAATTGCTAGAAATTTTTCATACATATTTAATTTGAAACCTATAATTAAGTGGAAACTTGGCCTTGTGATGCAATATCTGTATGTATATACAGGATTTATGTTCATTGTTGAAAGTTTGCTTTCTTGTTCATTGCTAAAGAGAAGTACAAGTATTAGGACATTGGTGTGCATTTTATGGTTGTGATGATCTGTTGATGATCAATAGTGAAAAATCTAGTTCACAAACCAGCAGTTTTCTGATACAACACATAGAAGGTCATTGTTTCAGTTTTTATACAGATCCTTTCATTCATTTTGTAGCTTCTGAATCGCTGATGTGGTTACGGATTTTTTTTTATTGAACATTTTTATATTTTTTGGTTGTACATGATCATTGGCTTCTGTGTTGATTATCTGAAGTGGAATTAAAAGTAAATTGACTAATACAACTGAGATGAAATGTGTTGTCTGAAACTGTAGTTATGTTGCTCTAACATTTGCTGAACTGTGAAGTGCACATCTTATACAGTCACTCTTCATCATCCATTCTCGATCATAGGGTATGAAGGGGTGTCCTGTCAGTTCTGCTGCCATAGGTAAGCTCGGACCTATCCGCCAGCTGCTACTCATGCTAGTACATCATGGTTGGCAAAGGTGACAGCAGGGTCCTTGAGCAATGCTAAACCAAATGTCTGGTAGCATATATGGTGAGTGAAAAGTTTGGAACCTAACTTGTGTTTTTTTCTATTAAAAAAATAAGATTAATAGTTTTTTTGGTTGGATTAACATCATTATGTGTTTGTTAGCCATGACTCGTCAATATCATCATGAATCATGATAGTGATGGAAGTTATGATCTTAATTTTTTGGTTTTACTCAATGCGAAAAAATTGCTGATGTTATCTTATGGACTGTCTAATAGAATTGAAGATAGAAAAGCCTGTTACTCTTCATCACGATGTCATTTATCAACGGTAAATCAAGGTTGGCATAGGTGATGTCGAGGCCCTTGAGAAGTGCTATGATGCAGCCCTAAAAGATAACTGTGGGAAACCAAACGTCAAGGTGCATTGTGAGTGCAACTTAACTGATTTTTGTCAAATTATTACAGTATTAAATATTTTGTATTAGCTTATCAGACCTTGCTAATGACATTGGCTAAACTTTGAAATCAATGCAGTTATTGTTAACACAATTAGGGCTCGTTTGGTATAAGAATTCATGGTAAACGGAATGGAAACAAATTTTGTGTAAGAAAATATATCTAGATAAGAGAAAAATGCTATTTTGTGTGTGAAAAATAAGACATGAGGGGTAATGATTAGAGGAATATAGGGGATATGGTTAGCTCAAATGAGTGATTGAAATATGGAGGAACAAAACCAAATCTGTATGAAAATTTGGGAGGAGAGGGTAATGATAACAACATATCTTAAACTATAAATGGACTACATTAATTTCTTTTCCCTTTTACCTTTCCAAAATTTAAACCAAACGAGCCCTAATTTATTTGTGATTTCACAAATTATTGTTTTCATAAGCCAGGAATCATCATGGACTAATGACTTGATACAATATTTTGTAAATGTCCACTACTCTAGTGCTCTTATATATTTTTCTGGATTTAAAGGCTTATATTGGCAAACTGAACAAGCACAACACACAAAATCTCAGTAAACAAGGGCAGAAGGGTTATATTTCTGGCTTTTGAGGCTTATAATTTCTTGCATAATTTTTTTTGTAACTTTTGCTTAACATACATCAATGACAGAAGCAAAAGAAGAGTTTATTTCTCCCAGATTAGACCATCTTCGGTGAAGGGATCAGGAACAAGGGCGTTCTCTTCTTCATTGTAGGGCCAAACTTCTCAGCAAGATCCAACTTGTCCACTCCTTGAGGCAGCTTCCAGTCAAAACAGTGCAATAGAGACGCGAGTGAATACAACACTATCCTCTCAGCCATTGGAATCCCTACACAATTCCTTCTCCCTGACCCAAACGGGAAGTATGTCAGATCATTCCCACTAAAATCATATCTCCTTCCATCCAGAAACCTCTCAGGTCTGAACTCAAGAGGATCCTTCCAGAGCGAAGGATCCCTATGAATTTTCCAAACGTTGATGAAAATCTGTGAGTCCTTGGGAATGGTGTAGCCTCCCACAATGCAAGAGTGGCTCGGGCAGTGTGGGATCAGGAGCGGGAGAATTGGGTGCAGCCTCAGGGTTTCCTTCAGGATTACTTGTAAATAGGGCAGCCGGTTAACGTGGGACTCCTCCACTGGAGCATTACTTGACCCGAGTAGTGTGTCGAGCTCTTGCTGGGCTCTTGCCTTCACTTCTGGCTTGTTCACTATCTCGGCCATGGCAAATTCGAGTGTATTGGTGATTGTGCCTGCCCCAGCTACAATATCCTATAATGCACATCAACCATACACGAAGTCATGAACTCGAAACTGATGCAACTACCAGCACAACTTTGTGTTACACAAGTTTTCCGATTCGGGATTCTTAACCTATGCTTAGAAAAACCGTTAAATACTTACCATGAACAAGGCCTTAAGTTGTTCCATAGTAAATGGCGTGGTTTTGGAGTCTCCACCAGATGAACCATCTTCCAATTCTATCATAACTTGAAGGAAATCCTTCTGGCAACCTTCAACCTTCTCCATTGTCCGACACCGATCGATCATGGTGTCGAAGATATCATCCAACCTCTTCCTACATCCTCTCACCTTCTTCGCAATCCCCTGCAAATCGAACTTTGCCAGCCCCGGGAAGACATCCGACACATTTGGCTCCCCCATCAGCTTCATCAGCTCTGTTACCACCACGTGGAAGTCCAACCCCAGCTTCGCCCTCTCCTCGCCTTTCAGAGTTTCGCCCCACAGCATGCTCGTCATCATGTTCATCGCCATCACAAATATCCTGTCCCTTATGTTCACTGCACATCCTGCTTGTGCCTCCAAGTACAACACCATTTGCTCGATCTCGTTCTTTCGCAAGTTGTAGGTTGCATCTAGAGTAGCAGGGCTCATCACCTCACGAGCACAAACCTGACAATTTAATTTTCACAACTCTAGTAACATGTTGGAATGTTGATCGTTTAATGTAGATATAAATGATATGATTTAGGGTGTGTTTGGTAGATTTTTTGGGTAGCTGAAGTTGTTAGATTATACAATACCTTTCGTAGCATCTTCCATTTAGGGCCATAAGGTGTCCAGGCAATGCTAAGCCCGCCATAACTGGCTTCCCAGCTAGCGGCTGACACACCATGGTTGGCGAAGCTTACATCGAAGTCCTTGAGAACTGCCTTGGCCATCGAAGGGGAAGCCACAACTATGGCGATCTTTTTCCCTATTCGTAGGGAGACTATTGGACCGTAGATCTTAGACAAGCCCGCGAAGTAGGAATGTAGCTCCGAGCTCAAGAATGGCATGCTCCCTACGATTGGGAGGCCTACTGGGCCTGGTGGCAAAGGCGGGTGAACCCTCGTGTGGCTCGACATCAACCTCCAGGCGATCCACAACACCCAGAATAAGGCTACGATGACAAACCACATCATGCCTGAAAATATAGTTACCCTTTGTTTAGAAATAAGAGAGATATCTCCGTCACCTACAGCTAAGTATTGAACAATATGTGTGTGTAGATTCTCTATGTGCACTTTTAGGTTGATCGTTCGTTGCAATTGAGGGCGAATGTTTGCGTTTTCCATGTGCTCTAGACCTAACGAACGATGTGACTACCAAAATGTTTGGCAGATGACTAGACATTACAAAAACGTTAAAGAAAGCAGGAATCTCCCCCAAACAAATCAAGAATATGATTGAATGCAGCGCTGGTGAAACCATTCGATCTATCTCTATCCGATGATGGATGGAATGAAGATCGAGCGATTTCATCAACGCTGCACTCAATGATACTATTGAGTTTGAGGTGTTTGATATGTTACCCTTTTGAAAATGCTCATTTGACATCATGTATTATTTATACAAATATATGAGAACTATCTAGGTAGAGGGAGAGGTTGAATTTGGGTGTACTGGCATGTGAATTGTGAGAGGATGATTGTACTAGTTAGGGTACGTTACTAGATCTCTTGTATGGTACAAATGTACTGCAGCCTGCAGCAAGCAATTGCAAGTACCAGACAAATAATTTCATTGACTATTATATGTTGAAATCAATTTCTAAACGGGTTTTCTAAATACAACGCTAATTTTTACTGGAACTACCGCTAATCTCCGCAACTCCTGCGGACCAAGCTCCGCAACCCATTGCGGACATCACCGGGTATCGGGCCAAACACGCCCTAAAAGGCCATCTACAAAAAGTCCGCAAGACGTTGCGAAGAGAGGTCCGCGTTAGGATGCGGAGTCCCTAACATATATGTAAAAAAAAAAAAAAATTATCAAAGTGCTACGCATCTTGGTGCGTAACTTTTTTTTTTTTTTTTTAAGAACTTGCTCTTCATTGCTGGTTGACAAGCACGATGTTTACTCCGCATGTTGTTGCGGAACTTTTTTTTTTTTTTTTTTTAGTCCGCAAGTAGTTGCGGAATAAAGGTTGTTTGGCACACTGTAACACACTGTTTGCCCAGACGTTCGGCGATGTCCGCAAGCTGTTGCAGAGCTTGTTTCGCAAGTAGTTGCGGAGCTTGTTCCGCAATTAGTTGCGAAGATTAACGGTGTATTCAGTAAAAATTAGTGGTGTATTTAACAATCTCCTTTCTAAAATTAGACTTTTAAAATTAATTAATAAATCAATTAATTAATTGCCCGGCTTATCCCAAATTCTCAAACCCCTTTTTTTTCCTCATCTAATATACTCAAAAGTCTGTTCATGTTGTTTTGTTAATTCCATTGGGCCGAAATGCTCTATCCCCCGCTAGAAGAGGGTTACATATATGAAGATGAAGAACGTTGGAATTGGAAAGGTAGGACTGTTATATGATTCGACTAGCTCGAGCTGAGTTCGGGCTTGACTAGATAAAATCATAAAAGCTCGGTTCGAGTTTATTCATTTTCTAAACAAAGTGAATATGAGCACAATTTTATACTCAATTTAAGCTCGAATTTTGTAAAAATTTCTAAATTTTCCTTTTAAGTTACTATGTTTTGAGCAAATAGGGATGTTTAATGCTCGAAAAAAGCTCGGCTTAAACTCGTTTATTTTCTAAACAAGTCGAATATGAGTATATTTTAAAGCTTGAGTTCAAATTTAAACTCGGCTTGAGTTCGACTCGCTTCTAAATGACTTGAATATTTTTTTTTTGATCGGAAAATGTGAGAGACCGGCTCTCATCTATAAATGCATAAGCGGGCTACACAGGAACTAAACGGGGAATAGCTCTTCCCCTAGTATCCTCATCAACAATAGCATCAATCTCTAAAGGCGAAATTAAGAGACTATGTACACCAATAGGACAAGCCAAGGTGAGGGTCGCAAGCTAGGGAGTCGGCGATGAAATTCGCTCCCTTGAAGACATACCTCAACTGGACCTCCCGCGACTAAGAAAGCTCCGGCACTGCTGCACCAGGCTAAAGAGTGGGTGGTGCTGCTCAACACCCTTCCACAAAAGCGTGATGGCGGTCTTTGAATTGGACTCGACCTCCACCTGCCTATAACCTCCCTCCCATGCCAAACGAAGGTCGTCCAACAGCCCCTATAACTCCGCCATCGGTACCGTGCAACACCCAATATGGAGGATAAAGTTGGCAATCCATCGGCCCTTCGCATCACGCAGCACCCTACCTGCACCAACGCTTCCATCTGAATTCACCTTGACCCAGCCAAGAGCCGGCTTTTCCCACTTGATCTCCGCTCTATGTCTCTCGACGGTGACTGCCTCGGTGCCAAAACTTCTCCATGAAGTAGCATACTCAAGCGCTTTGGCCTTGATGAACTGCGCTTGATCCACTCGGCACTCATTACCATTGAATATCCGGTCATTGCGCCACCTCCAGATCCACCAGAGGGACATCGCAGAAATGCTAGCCAAGTCTACGTCCTCCATATAGACCTGCGTGGTCATCAAAATGAACTGAATATGAACTAACAATACTCGACTGTCGAATAAGAGCCCTACAAGTGAAAAGGCAAAACAACATAACAAGGTTTAAGGCCCAACACGGAATATAACATATAAAGCCCAAATACAAAACAGTTCATTGGCCCAGTTCAAAACAAGAAATCCTGTTACACTCCTCCTGTAATCGGCTCACACAATCACGCCCTCTTCCCGCTCGTCTCTCTCTCCACCATCGCGCCGGCGCCGGCGCCTTCTCACACACTTACTCTTTCCGTCGTCGTTTGGCCTTACTTCACGGATCACGCAGCTAAAAGTTGCCGACTTTCTTGACCTCGGTGTCATCTCGCCGTCGCCGGTTTGCCTCCGCCCGTCCTCACCGCTTAATTGCCTTCGTGGTGTGTCTCCTCTCTTTTCCAAAATCAATTTTTTTTTTTCAATTACTCAGTCCTCAATTGCACAGCATTGCTTTCCTCTGCCCTAATCATACTATGCTGTTTTATCAATTCACAACGGTGTTAATTTATTTTTTTATAATAAAAATCGAAATCAAGGCAATTGTGAATTGTGAGTCAAGTTCATCAATTTTTGACAAAGTTACTCAGTTGCAACCTAATTACTGCTTGTTGTCAGGAAACAAATTGGAATTTAATGGAAGAATAGGTGTTTATGTGCAGATTTTACTCGGTGGTAAAAGATAAATTGATCTGGTCTGGGGCTGTAAAACGATCGGGTTCGGATGCGCAACCCTAGCGCAAGTGTGAAACTTGGAGCGGAAACAGTGCTTAGAGTACTTTCAATTGATGTCTTTTGGAGTTTGCTACGACCTGCGAGCTTGTGATTATATTGCTGGTGAGCCAGTAGCCTTTGCTTAAACTTTCAGGTGAGTTTTTGTGTTCTGTCTATATTGATCAATTTGGGGCTACTGCCCTGCTACTTGATTTGCAAAAGTCACCGTTGTCGTTGTTGTTATGGTTTTGTTTATTACTTCCCTTTTGTTTGTATGAATGTTGTTCTTCATTGGAACCAATTTCCAGTTCTGAGAATGCAAAGTTGGGGTTGGTTTGAAGAGGGGAAAATTCTAATTTTGAGTCATTCTCCATGTTTTATTTTGGTCTCTAACCTTAATGGCTTGTTTGGTATAGATGGAATCGGAATCAAGAAACAGTTTGATATGCAAAAATCACCGGAAATAACCCATTCCAGGAGTCAATCAAATTCATTGATGAATTGGAATCAAGAGTCCCTTTCTCCTGCCATGTAAACAATGGTGGGAGAAAGGGAAAGAGGGGGTGTGGGTAGGGGAAACTCTGATTGAATTAGTCACATCTAACCGAATAACAAACATCACCAATGGCTCAACCTGATTCTTGAAATTTTACTGAGCAGGATCCTAAATTGTGTTAAAATAGTGTGTGCTTATGTCTGTTATAAACCTTTTCTGTGGACTGCTCATTTTTCTATCTTTTGCCTTGAAATCTGTATCCATATTAATAGAAATGTTTGTTTTATGACTTTGTTTCAGCGATATATTGTGATGGATTTGTCCCTGTTCATACTAGATATTGACGAGCTCATAACGGATTTTGACAAGGTACCTAAGAAGAGTTATCTATGAGTGGAATTCAACTTTTCTTACGTATATGAACTAAAATCATTTTGTTAATACTAGTTTGAATCCTTTCTATGTCCACTAATTATATAACGTTTGCACTTTGCAGGGTGATTTCAAATCGTTTGCTGATATGAAAAGAGTATGGCAAGCTAGAAAGTTCTCATACATATTTGATGCTAAACCTTCTATTGCAATTTTGCCCTTGTTTATGCAATCACTCTACGCTCATTGTGTTGGTATGTATATGCACACTTCTCATTACTGAAAGTATACCTCTTTTGTTCATTGTTAAATACTCCCTCCGATTTTTAATATAAGGCATTGGGATTTTGTGCACGTAGTTTAAGGAGCTTAAAACTATATAAAATATTAATGTTTTTATTATTATTTTTTTACATTATAATACTTATTACTCTTATATTAAAAATCGGAGGGAGTATATCATAAGCATTTGGGTAAATTACACAAAATCGCCATAGTATGCATTACACTCGACATTTGGGTATGTGTAAATCATTTAGTTCACAACCAATTTGTTTGTGATACTCTCCTGTCTTTGCTGTCAATAGTATTTTAATACAACACATTGAAGGCCATTGTTCCAACTAACAGAATGTAAAATAAATGCAAAGACAACTAATAAGAATTGGATAACCCCAAATTGAAGTTATTTAGTTCCAATATCTGCTGAGCCGTGTTCTCAGTGTAACCTGATACTGCATTTTTCATCATCTATTTGACAATGGAGTGAAATAGAGCATATGTTATTATCTGTTTTCCTGTCTTCCCGGTGTCAACCTTGTACCTTGAAATTTGATGTCATCGCTGATTTTTTTAAATATTGTATTCAACTGTCTAAGATGAAAGCTAAACCTGTTACTTATCTCCCTCTTAGTGGTTAGGGGTAACTCTTCTTGAACTCCGCATCTATTTTACTGCACTTATTTTTTAGAGTCTTAATATTTTTGTGCAACTAACATTCATTATTTATCTATGCAGGCCATATGGTTGAAACTCATTCCTTGTCACATAGATTGGGTGGCCTTTATTGTCTGTATTGCTTGTACGAGATTCAACCATTCAAGCCCCCATTCAAAATATATTTATCTATAGGTTTGCACGACTCTTTATGGTGTTTTTTTTTTATCATAATATACATATTAGATCGTGAAATTTGTATATTTATTATTGTTCATGGTTGCTCATGATCTTAATGCTAGTCGCTCTTTCACTTCATAGTTCAAAACATGGACTTCCAAAATTTTCAGATGTCTTTGCTTAGAGGACAATAACCACCACCTTTGGAGTTCAGAGTAGATCTAAGGATGCTGAAAATTAATATTGCAACAGCATTTCAATGCACAATTATCCGTCAAAACATTGACATGCACAAGATAACGCGGTCAGTTATGAAGTTTAATGGGATATTTGTGCCAACAGTTCTACTTGTCCCTTTTTGCATATGAAAGACAGTTTGAATTTAAATTCTAGGATGAATTTTGACTTCTTCACCTCTTTCTGTCTATTCTTTGGTGACAAGCCATATTCTTTTCCGCTAGTCATTTTTTAGGATAAAACTTACATAATGCTTATTTTTATGGACCTTATTCATCTATACCCTTTTTAAAACTTCTTTGATTTGATATGTGCATTAATTCCCCTCTCCTTTTGGTCTTGCCCTTCTGAGTGAACTTTATGTGGCTGTAATTTTGACAGGTGAGCTAAGAAGATTGAAAGCTCTTGTTATCGAGGCCAAAAAGGAGGGAATTAGAGTAGCATTTGCTCTTGTCAGGAGGATGCTCGAAAGAAATGCATTCGTATTTGGTTTTGTAGACATGAATGACTACTCTGAGTCAGAGACATTAAAGATTGAAAAGCACAAAGCTATGCTACGAAAGATGCACGAGAAGTATGTTTTTGGATCATATGGTTAACTGCACTATAATCTCTAACTTGTGACGGGGTTCTAATTGTTCAGTGGTTTTTCTTCTTGTGCAGATTGTTTCCAGATGATAGTATTGATCAATTCCTTCGTATGGACATGGTGAGTTTGCAATCTCCACTTGTTATTGTTGTAAGCTGCCACCAAAAATTCCCCCCCTGAATAACATTATAATTAATCCGAATCATTGCTTTGAAGTTTGAAGCATCATAGATGTAATTTGTTACTTGTAATCATGACTGATATGATATTGCTTTGAACTGTTGCTTCAATTGAATTACTTTTGCAAAATGACTTGCTGAAATTGATATTGTTCTTGGATAATTTGAACAATCAGAATTTGCACTTCCGCTATGTTCTTTAGGTGTGTTATTCAAGGTTCCTTTTTCTGTTTTCGAATCTTATACTATTTGGATGGTTTAAAACAAGTTAGATTTAACGTTTTAACCAGGGTATGGAGTTTGACTTGGATGCACTTCAGAAGATCTCCACAGAATACGCCGAAGCCAAAGCACTTGCTGTAAAAGGTATATGAAATCGGAAGCCCTCTCCGTTTTTTCTTATGGCATTCCTAATAGTTTCCGCTCATCTATGCATTTTCTACGACAGAGGCTAGCGGGTTGGTGGATGTCCAAGACATAAAGCACATAGCAGAAGACGCGCCATCAATCACAGATCATGTGGGGAAGATAGTTGAGAACTGGAATCAGCAAAAGGATGCATTCAATCAGAAAACAAGATCTAAAAGGAAAAGTCTTCCGCAGGAGACGACGTTACATTCTGGACAAAGAGCGCCTGTCCAACAACCTGCTGATGAAAGGCAGCCTATCGATGAAAGCCTCCCGCCTGACGGCTTCATGAATCTGTTAACCACTGGAGACGAAGATGAGGATGTGAGCCAAGAAATCGAGATTGAAGAGATTGAGCGGCTTTTGGAGATTGGCGATAGCCATGAAGACGATTCGTGTTATGCCGATTATCTAGATGAAATATTATCTGATGGATAACATGTATATACAAATTCCTGAAGAAATATCCAGTTTGCTTGTACTGCTTTACCGGGGTGCCAACTAAGGTTGTTATTCGAGCCAAATGAACCGATAGTCGAGCTCGAGAGTTTGAAAATGTGTTCATATTCGATTCATTTAGTAAACGAACCTGTCCGAAAGTCGAACCCAAACTGAAATCAGCACAGCTAGGAACGCCAAAAGCACCAGCTGGAAATGTAAATGTTGGGTTGGATTTTTCCTGTTTTTACCACCCAAAGATTCGTTTTCTGGTTATCTGATTCCCACATCTAAGTTTCATTTTTTGAAATCCTTCAATATAAATTATATTCTGCAATTTCATTTTCTTTTGACAGATGGAATTCACATGTGGCTCGAATTTAATATCCAAAATATAGCACACAATTTGATTTTTTAAGTCATATAAACCTCTGTTATCAATCTTACCACGGATTTGTATAAATCTAAAGGTTCTAATTTTTAAAAGATACTCTAAAATGGACTATACATTGTTTGTCTTAGTTGATTTCTGTTAATTATCTCACCAATCGCACGGTCACCTTCACCATCTCCGAAAGCCAGTGACGACGAAACACCCACCGCCACCAACATCTGAAGTTGACGGAAAGTGGGCAAGCTTTTCCATCTCTTTTCTGCCACCGATATCTAAAGTGAGCAAGTCCCTGAGTTGGTGTGCTGTTTGATTCCCTATAATATTTACTTGCTTTGCCTCCTTCACCTCCACCAACACCGAAAATCAAATTATAAAATCCTATATTTGGCGTGATACAACCGTCTTTAATAACAACCCGGGTTATAAAAATACACGAAAATTATAGCAACGTTACATTGATTGTCAGGGGCGGAGCTGGGGAGTGCCTGACTCGGAAAAAAAATACAAAAAAATAATCATTTTTTTTAAAGTGATATAATACATTTAAATGATATTTAAAACAAAAGTGCTATCTAGTTCAAGTGGTAAGGAAAAGAAGGGAGAAAGTAAGGAGAATCATTGTTCCTTAACTTTTTATTTATTTTACTCTATCATTAATTCTTCTTAATTTTTCTTTATATTTTTTGTTTATATCAACCATTTCATTCAAAAATGTCATATTTATGTTTAAATTATATATTAAACCCTTTCTTTCAATATTGGATTAAAAATAATTCTTCATCATTTTTATCTATATTTTTTGTTTCTCTTTGATTTTTTTTATTACTCTCGACTATTTAAATATAAAAAAAATCATTAAAAATAACAATTGTAGTGTTTTTTCAATATTTTTTTAACAAAATCTTCTTATCAAGTATACACACACAAAAAAAAATTCACGAAATTTTTTTAGCACCCCTAGCCAAAATCCTGGCTCCGCAATTGGTTGTGGACAACTTAGGTTTGAACGTGGACTAATTTTGTTCCTAAAGACAATTAGAAGCATAATTAATTAGAAATTATTCGAATCACGTGAATTTAGGAAACCCCTACGATAAAGTAGCTAGCACACAGTCTTACCATATGAAAAGGAGAGCGCACGTAGATTTTGGATAGAAACATATAACACATTGCTTTTCAAGTAGTGAAGGTGACATGACAATATTTCAATTTATGAAACATAATTCTATACTACATTGTACACAACAAACCACACAAAATGAAACAGAAAAATATACTTACGGAGTATAGGTTATAACCAAAAAAAAAAAGGGAAAATAAACACAGATAAAAGTAGCACATTATATTGTATAGTAAAATCTCACTCTACTAGCTAACTTAGGGAGTACAAATTAAGCTTATAATAATAAGCTTTTAGACATCAAATTTTTTGTGTTCAAGGCAAAGCCAGACATCAGATCCAAAAATCAATCAACAATTAATTCTACAAAGATCAAGTGGGAAAAAACACTAATGATATAAATCATTCTCGACATCCTCTCATGTCGATCGACTTAATTTATTCCTATTCGCATCGAAGCCTGCAATTTAAGATGGCAAGATGAAAAATAGTTAAATTTCTATTGTCACAAAGTTTAGAAGGATTCAATTCCGACTGTTACAAAAATAACATATGAATGCACCAAACTAAAGTTTCCCTCTCATTCATCTTACTTATTTTGATTTTATCAAGTATAAAATTAATAAAAGTTGAAATAATTGAGAGTACAAACAACAGCTTAGTTATTACAGAGAATATATTGTCCCACATTTATTATTATTTCTTTCTGTGTACTGCGTGCAGAATATATATTGCCCCACATTTACTATTATTTATTTTTGTAGACTAACTAATACTATATATTATAGCCATTTGTTTCCTAACCAGATTTAGAAACATTCTCCAATTTTAAATATTTAGTTTTTTTTTCAAAAGATTTTCCTAAGGTTCATTTATTAACCTAGATATTTTTTTTTTAAAAAAAATGGTTTATTAAATTATACCCTAAAATATAGATTAAAAAAACATAATTATAAACACTTGTGTTAAGTCCCTACTTGGAGTTTGTGACATAAGTCATAAACTTGAAAAATGCTAGAGATTTAAGAAACAATTTGGACCAATTATGTCACATACATATAAACTGATTTACCATATAAATATTTTCTGGGGGAAAAAAAAACTTACATACATTGAGCTAGCTAGAGAGAGCAAGTGAAGCCAGGAGGAGGGGACTTGCCACAGGTGAGGAGGAGCTGAAGAGCAATAGGCACAAATATGTTAAGGTTGAGCAGCTTGAGCCTTAGGGTGGTGCACAAGCACACCGCCGCCTCCAACTCAGCCAGACCTTGCAACACCGGGCAGCACTCGTCCATGACCGGGTTGCCCAGCCCAATGTGGATCAGCCCGCCAAGCAGGTCCACACACGCCCCCAATTTCAACGTGTCGATAGGACACGTGTCTGAAGCTGGGGGTGGTGGAGGGTAGGGCAAGACAGGCGGGACCGTAATCGGAGGCACGGTGACGGGCGGCCCTTTAGGGGTCTTGCCCTTGTGGTGGGTCGGCCGATGCTTATGGCAATGGTGGCCGCACCCGATAACGGGTGCGGCCGAGGAGACAAGGAGGAGGATGAGGAGGAGTAGAGGTAAGGGTCTAGAGGAGTGCATTTTGGTGGGTTTGTGAAGGGTGAAAGTGAAGTGTAGGGAGGGGTTAAAATAGAACAAAAATATACATCACGTGAACTATGGAGCCAAAACAAAATAAGCAATAAAGGGGAAAAGATATGCCAAAAGATAATGTGTATATATATAATTGGGAGGCAACCTGACAAATGCATGCGTCCATAATAGGTTTGGAATTGTGACACTAAAAAAAATTGTGACACTTGTGATTTTTACTATTTCTAGAACGGTAATTAGTAAATATTAATTTACTCTTCAATATCAAGGGACGATTTTGAACCTTATATTATATCTCCAAGTGTAATGTATGAGTGAAGAAAAATCAGAAGAATAAAAATGTGTTCTTTATATAATTTTTTTATATTAATTTTAGAATCAAAAGAGCAATTAATTATTTTAAAACACCAAATCCGCCACTTATTCAAACTATTTTGGTTTCATTTTTTTAGCTAACCACTTTATAAGTTTTGTAGTAAATCGAGATGGTTTTTGTGTGTGACCCTTAATTCAATTTTAATCTAATAGTTTAGAAATGTTATATATATATATATATATATATATATATATATATATATATATAGAAAACATAAATAAGAGCTTATATTAATCATTTCGATAATTTAATGAGAAGTTCACGAGGGCTAAAATTTGTATATGTACTTCCAACTTTTTTGTTTATTCATCAACTTTTCAAGTATTTATCCGACGACCTAGCCAAATGTGAAGTAGCTTAATCTCGCTAAAATTAGGATAGACTTAATTACAAGCATTGTTGGAATTGTTAGTAGCGACGCAGAAGTCCTGGAGCTGGGTAGGATCGGTGGCGTATGCCATGAAGGAAGTCATGGTTGCGAAGAGAGCAAAGCAAGCGAAAATTCGAGCTGCCATTATTAGAAATGAAAGCTAAATTTTGATTGCAGGAGGTTTGTTGAGAGAATGAAAGGTGTGAAGATACCAAAAGAGTCCCACATCGATAATATGAACAAAGAAGTCTTAGTATATAAGCTAGTGAGTTACCCCACCTAATGCCGATTGGTTTTAGGATGGAACCCCGCTCGGCTTATGTGCTAGACTATTAGCACAAGGGCGCACGTATGCACATGACCCCCGATCCCGAGTCCCAACGGACTTCAGGAAGGGTTTTTGTTGGTGAATTAAGGGTTAAGGAAAGCTCTAAGTAGAGATGTGTTGATGATGGTTCTTTATATATAGTTGATAATGTATACATATATGGTTTCAACTTGGTCACTCTTTTGAATTGGTCCTAGATAATAAAAAAAAAAAACATATATGGTGCTTTAAGGTGTACAAAATTCAAATGGGTGGTTATGTTGCTCTATGGAGAATGTTTCAATTACTTACTAATATAAATTATGAGTTTGGATATTTATGGTGTTAACATTATACTATAATTTCAAATGAATGAATGGTTCTCAAAAAATGAATGAATTAAGTTATGGGTTTAATACTATGTACTAAGTTAAGTTAGTAAAGTTTAATAAAGTTATAGATGATCATTTTTAACAACTATTCATTTGAATTTTAATAAATATTTTTATATTTACAAATTTATTTATTTTTTCATCTTTTATCACTTAATTTGTATCAGCTAACATGTTAATTAGAAGTGCCAAAATATAATACTAATTTCTTGCCGGCTGGGTCACGTGCTCGGGGTTTGCCACCAACGTAAATCAAGATCATTTATAATACTAATTAATACAAAAAAAAAAAATATCTATTATACCCAACTAACGTAAATCAAGATCATTTGAAAAAAAAATTATTTTAGACAAAAATGACCTTTTGTTAATTCCGACAGTGTGAATCCAACTTTGATTTTTCAGTTCATAAATGAAAAATGAAATTACACATCCCATGAAGAGTAGAGTTTTTCCCTTTTTGGCCAAGTAGTTGTTAAAGAAAAGGTCAAGGTTCATTAAAAATGTTTGGCCAAATTGCAGAAAACCACCCTTTAAATAAACTGTTTTGCGTGAAACCACCCCTTAAAACAAAAATTGCAGAAAACCATCCTTTAAAACCGTTTTCTTTGCAAAGTCACACCCATCATCCAATTTTTGTTAATTAAATGTTAAAGTGTGTGGAAATTTAATTATACCCCTTATTATTAGTATTATCTTACTCATTTCAATTGATATTAGTTGATATTTAACTTTTTGACATATTTTTCAAAAGCAAAAAACACTATAAATATAAAAAAAATGTTTTTTTAAATAATTTCATACTTACAAAAAAACTCTATAAAAAATTGATGTGTAATTTATGTTTTATACATATAAAAAAATTGTGTAATGCTAGGGCTACTTGAAGAAAATATTTTTTTTAAAAAAAAATAATGTTTCCTATAGTTTTTATTATTCTAAAAATATGTTCACTATTCCACATATATTTTTAGAATAATAAAAACTATACTATAACATATCATTTTTTAAAAATGTATTTTCTTTGAGTAACCCTTTATTAATATACACTTTTTAAAATATATAAAACATCAATCATATCTATTTTTTTTATAGAGTGTTTTTACTAATAATTGTGAAATTATATTTAAAAAATGATATTTTATTAAAAAAATTACTTTTGAAAAACATGTTAAAAGGTAAAAAATAATTAATACCGATTGGGTAAAGTAAAATAATAATAATAATAAGGGATATAATTGATTTTCATGCACTTTAACATTTAATTAACAAAAAGTGGGTGATGGGTGTGACTTTGCAAAGAAAACAGTTTTAAAGGGTGGTTTTCTGCAATTTTTGTTTTAAGGGGTGGTTTCACGCAAAACAGCCTATTTAAAGGGTGGTTTTATGCAATTTGGCCAAAATGTTTAGAAGGTAGGAAGAACTAAATAGTTCATTAATGGGCCGGCCCAAGCATAGAGGATGTAACCCTACGGAACAGGCCCCAAAATTTATAGGCCAATATATTTTTATCTTGTATCATTGTATGTAATATAAGCATGTAACCCTACGCTTAATGTGATCAACAACACATAAATCCAACGACCTCACAACCCCAGTCGAACCTACCTCTAATACTATGTTAAGTCAGACGTGATTTTATCTCAAAATCAATGGACAATGAGAGGAATAACCCGCCAAGTAAATATATTGTTCAAGACATCTCAATATTTTCAATGTGGGACAACCCATATTCCAACCATTCACTTTGTACAAAATCATCAATAAATTACATTTTCTTTTGAAAGGAGAAGCATGATTTATATATCAGATCTATAATTGTGTAAATTAAGTTAATTTTCTTATTTATGCATTGTTTTGTAAAAAAAATAAAAAAAATCGGTTCATAGGTATTTTTATGCAAAACATGTCATTGATAGTTCATTTTCCTTCCTTTATACAAATATCCCTTATATTATATACTAAATATTCTAGAAATATAATATAAATATAATATACTAAATAGTAAATATTATATAAAAAAACTGTTCATGAAGTCATGGTTCAAACTTTTTAGCATCACTTTTTTCATATTTTTCCCAAAAAGTGATCGTTTGGATTACATTAAGAAACCCAGAAATTAAAATAACTCAAGAAGTAGATTTCAATACATGTGTTTTGATTAGAATTTTCTTTTTAAAAAACTCAAAAAGTAGAATTCCCGGTAATTCCACCAAAATAGAGGAATTAAAATTACGATGTGGGGATGGGTAAGTTGAAATCCACCATTTTTGGTTTATTTATTTGTCCATAATTTAAATAAATATATAGTTTTTTTTATTAATAAGGGTTACAAAAATAATTTTACACAAATTCTCATGAAAGTTCGTATTCAACCAAACAAAAACGCAGGATTTTAATTTATAGGAAGTTAAATTTATCCAAACATATTTTCTTAAATTATAGACAATTCAATTCCAACTTAATTTCTCGTAAATTAAATTCCTAGAATGTGTGATCGACCAAATGAGCACTTGGATCCACAGCAGCAGGTTGAAAGATTTATTTAATCTAAATGAATCCAACAGTTTCAATATATAATTTTACACTTTATTAATGTGTTGATTTGAATCGTTGAAATTTCCCACGCCACATGTTGGAATCCATCTTATTCATCGGCAACTATATATTTGTTTAATTTAAATGATTTATGCGTTTCAACAGTTTCATGCATTCTAACAGTGCAGGTGTAACAGTTTCATCGATCTGTACGATGCGATGTATATATATATAGGTGCACACTATGTTGATTGTTGATCGAGTCAGTGTGTAAAAAGCATCGGTAGTCACCATGTTATGGGATCTTTGGTTTCCATTGGTGACCTTGTGCTGCACATCATGGATCATCCGGATCGTTATGTGCAGCCGGAACAGGTCGACACAACCGCCGCTGCCTCCAGGTCCAGTGGGACTTCCGATAGTCGGAATGCTTCCATTCTTGGACCCGCAGCTCCACGCCTACTTCGCTAACTTGGCCAAGACTTACGGACCACTAATGAGCCTCCAGCTAGGGATGAAAACCGCTATTGTTGGGAGCTCACCTTTGATGGCCAAGCAAATCCTCAAGGACTTGGACATCACCTTTTCCAACCGCGACGAATCAGCTGCCAGCAGAGAGATCGGCTATGGCTCTAGCGACATCACTTTCACACCATATGGTCCACAGTTGAGAATGCTAAGAAAGGTATGTTCCATCACTGGCTTCACGCTCTTGAGTTGTTTCATCCATTACATATATATTGTTTCATCACTTCGTCCCACATCGAAAGTTTGAACAATACAAAACCAACTACTTTGCAGCTCTATTGTTAATTGGTTTTAGAAATGTGCTTAGATGCTGGGCTTAGAGTACACAAGAGATCATATTTCCATTCAAAATATGCACTTTTTGACATTTTTGATGGTTTAATAGGTCACTATGAATGGAATGTTGGGTGTTGCCTCTCTAGATGCAGTTAGCATTAGCATCCTCAGGAGACAAGTGCTCCACGAAACTATACGATATCTGCAGGAGCAAGCAGAATGTCCAGTGAACATAGGAGATCAAATGTTCAGGATGGTTTTGAAGTTGATCATGAGCATGTTATGGGGAAAGACGGTGAACGGTGCAGAGTTGGATAGCGAGGGACCTGAGTTTCGAACTGTAGTGAATATGGTCTTTGAGTTGTTGGGAACACCTAATGTGTCCGACTTCTTTCCTGGATTGGCGAGGTTTGATTTGCAAGGGCTTGTAAGGAAGATGCGAAACTGCACCAAGAGGATTGATGATATCATTGAGGGTGTCATCGGTAAATGCAAGGAGATTGACAACAATGAACCCGGTGATAAGGATTTCTTACAATTTCTCTTACAGCTCAAGGATGAAGGTGCCGCGAAAACAAGAATAACCATGCCCCAAATTAAGGCTTTGCTCAGCGTAAGATTTTATACAATGTTTACATTATATATATAGTACGTACACCGTACCCACCGTGATTGTCTTTGTGTGTTTACGCACGTTACAGGACATGATTCTAGCTGGGACGGACACAAGCACAACCACACTTGAGTTCGCAATGGCAGAGATAGTGAACAATCCAGAAGTTATGAGAAAAGCGCAACGAGAACTCGAAGCAGTGGTCGGGGCTGGCAACCATGTGGAGGAATCTCACATTCACCAACTATCCTATTTGCAAGCTATCATGAAAGAAACCCTAAGGCTGCACCCTGTTGTCCCGGTGTTGGTCCCACGCTGCCCGAGCAAGTCTTGCATCGTTGAAGGATACACCATCCCAAAGGGCTCGACGGTTTTCATCAATGTATGGGCCATTCATAGGGACCCTTTGCTTTGGGAGGATCCTATGGAGTTCAAACCAGAGAGGTTCTTGAATGCGAAATATGACTACATCAGTGGGAATGACTTCACTTACTTGCCGTTCGGATCCGGAAGAAGGATCTGCCCAGGGATAGCATTGGCTCAGAGGATTATCTTGTGTTCTCTTGCATCACTTCTACATTATTTTAATTGGAAGCTGCCTCCAAGAGTGGAGAAAATCGATATTTCGGAGAAATTTGGATTTTCATTGAAGAATGCTACACCTGTGTTGTTGATCCCCTTACCAAGAGCATCTTATGTGTGCAATTAACGATCATCGATCTTCTTCTAGCTTTCGAGTTCTTAATGCAAGTTTCAGCCTGTAAGAATGTATGAATGAAGCCTCCAGGCTAAGTTATATATTATATACCCTATCATGTTTCCAATTAGGGTTAAGAATGTATGAATGAAAGGGGATGTCTGATCATTGTGTTAAATCAGATAGACTATTGACTTGGAAGTTGGAACTACTTTTAATTTTGAAAATCCCACATTTCATATTGAATCACTCCTTATACTCATTTTAGCGATCCCGTATTCGATATTATTTGGACATGATCAGAGTAAAAAATGGAGTCTGATCATTTCTGTCAACTATTCAAATCTTGTATTTGGGAAAATGATCCTTAGTATCACAAATGACTGCTGACCTGCTGTGAAAAATCAGTGATTTCAAATTTCAAGCATTATAATTCTTTGAAAGGGAACATTCTAATTCTTCGTCATCAATTATATAAAAATGTCACCATAAACAATCATGATTAATGAAGTGCACTAACAAATGTCATCAATGAATAAAAGTCGTCAATAAAATATGTAATCAATGAAATGTAATCACATTTTATGCTCGGTCATCAATTGTCTAAAAATGTAATAAAAATGTCATCAACAAAAGATGTCATCACATATGAGTGAGATCAATGAAGTGTAATGACAAATGTCATCAATGAATAAAAGTCATCAATAAAAGATGTCATCAATGAAGTTTAATCACATTTTATGTTCTTGTGTCATCAATTATATAAAAATATAATAAAAATGTCACCACATATGATTGCATCAATAGAGTGTAATTACAAATGTCTCCTCAGTGAATAAAAGGAATCAATGAAAATATATCAATATACAATTGACCAGTGTTCTAAATATCGGATATATTGACCGATATATATATATATATATATATATCGGGGATATTTAGAATTCACTACGATATCGGTCAATATCGGGGATATTTAGAATTGCCAACTTTTATAAAACAACTTTATCCTTTATGACCCGATATATCGAGGATATTTAAAATTGCCAATTTTGAAAAGGTAACTTTAGCCTTTATGAATGTAGTTGTTTTTATTTTGTCAAGTTTACTTGGTAATTTTTAATTTAAAGATTAATTTTTCATGTGTATTTTTACATTTTGAAGTATAAATATAATATTTATAATTAAAAATTAGCAAAACTGATAAATCCGATATATTTCCGATATATCATTTTTACTCATAACCGATAAGAGATATTTAGAACCTTGCAATTGACTTAATTAAAAAAGTAGCATCAAATGATTTGATTAAAAAAGTGGCATCAAAACATTACTTTGAAAAAGTGGCATCACATTAAAGGAAAAAAAATGTCATTAAAAATGTCATCAAAACATTATTTAGAAAAAATGGCATCACGGTATAAAATGACATAAAAAAATGACATAAGTTGTGAACTGTAAAAAAAATTGCATCACAAAAAATGTCATAACTTAAAAAAAAATCCGATTGAGTCGGTTAACTGTTGACGGTCAAATAGGTTGACCATTGACCCTTAATACTCCATTTGGAAAGGGTACATCTAAACTAATGTATTTTTTTTATCGGAGAGGTCTAATTACCTAATTAGATATTACCAAATGTCTAATTATCAAATTCACCCATTTTAATTTATAGGAAGTTAAACTTATCCAAACATATATATATATATATATATATATATATATATATATATATATATATATATATATATATATATATATATATATATATAAAGTTAAATTTCCATGAACTTCATTAATTTCTCATAAATTAAATTCCTATGAAGGGTGACCAAACGAGCACTTGGATCCACAACAAAGGTTGAAAGATTTATTTAATCTAAATGAATCCAACAGTTTCAATATATAATTTCACACTTTGTTAATTTGTTGATTTGATATCGTTGAAATTTCCCACGCCACATGTTGTTGGAATCCATCTTATCCATCGGCACAACTGGTTAAACTATATATTTGTTTAATTTAAATGCTTTATGCGTTTTCAACAGTTTGATGCATTCCAACAGTGGAACAGTTTCATTCATCTGTACGATGCGATCTATAATTGTGTGTGTATATATATATAGTTGCACACTATGTTGAGTTAGTGTGTAAAACGCATCGATAGTCACCAACTCACCATGGTATGGGATCTTTGGTTTCAATTGGTGACCTTGTGCTGCATAGCATGGATCATCCGGATCTTCATGTGCAGCCGGAACAGGACACAACCGCCGCTGCCTCCAGGTCCAGTGGGACTTCCGATAGTCGGAATGCTTCCATTCTTGGAGCCGCAACTCCACACCTACTTCACTAACTTGGCCAAGACTTACGGGCCACTGATGAGTCTCCGACTAGGGATGAAAACCGCTATTGTCGTGAGCTCACCTATGATGGCCAAACAAATGCTCAAGGACATGGACATCAACTTTTCCAACCACGACGAATCAGTTGCCAGCAGAGAGATCGGCTATGGCTCTGGCGACATCACTTTCACGCCATATGGTCCACAATTGAGAATGCTAAGAAAGGTATGTTCCATCACTGGCTGTGCGATTTTGAGTCATCAATTACATTGTTTCATCACTTCAGGTTGATTTGCTGCTGGTACAAGTACTGTTTACTATCTGTTGAGGTGTGAAGAGATAAAACTATCTCACATCAAAAGTTTGAACAATACTCCGTACAGGAAGGTCACCGTGTTTATATGCACATGACTCTTAGTTCATGAGTCCCAATGGACTATCATTAATAGATTTTCATGAGCGATCATATATTCCATTCAAATTAACAGATGATACGAGTATTGTTCACTAACTGTTGATATTCGAAAGTTTGAACAAATAAGTCAATAATTGAAGCCTATTGTTAATTGAATTTAGGAAGGAATCTTACTACGTTTATATATTAGACTTAGAGCACACGACTTTTAGGTCATGAGAGATCATATTTCCATTCAAATTAACAAATATTGATGATATGAATTTACTGGTTGTTTTCTGCAGAAATATATATGCACTTTTGACATTTGATGATTTAATAGGTCGCTATCAATGGAATGTTGGGTGCTGCCCCTATGGATGCAGTTAGCAACCTCAGGAGGCAAGTGCTCCACGAAACTCTACTTTATCTCCAGGAGCAAGCAGAATGTCCACTGAACATAGGAGATCAAATGCTCATGATGGTTTGGAAGGTGATCATCGGCATGTTATGGGGAAAGACGGTTAAGGGTGCAGAGATGGATAGTGAGGGACCCGAGTTTCGAAGTGTAGTTACTAAGGCCCTTGAGTTGTTAGGAACACCAAATGTGTCCGACTTCTTTCCTGGATTGGCGAGGTTTGATTTGCAAGGGCTCGTAAGGAAGATGCGAAACTGCACGAAGAGGATTGATGATATAATTGAGGGTGTCATCGGTAAATGCAAGGAGATTGACAGCAAAGAACGCGGTGATAAGGATTTCTTACAATTTCTCTTACAGCTCAAGGATGAAGGTGGCGCGAAAACAAGAATAACCATGCCCCAAATTAAGGCTTTGCTCAGCGTAAGCTTTTATATAAAGAATAACCGCGATTGTCTTTGTGTGTTTACGCAAGTAATGTGTGTATGTTACAGGACATGATTATAGCTGGGACAGACACAACCACAACCACACTTGAGTTCGCAATGGCAGAGATAGTGAACAATCCACAAGTTTTGAGAGAAGCACAACGAGAACTCGAAGCAGTGGTTGGGGCTGGCAACCAAGTGGAGGAATCTCACATTCACAAACTGCCCTATTTGCAAGCCATCATGAAAGAAACCCTCAGGCTGCACCCTATTGCCCCACTCTTGCCACACTGCCCGAGTGAGTCTGGCATCGTTGAAGGATACACTATCCCAAAGGGCTCGGTGGTTAACTTCAACATATAGGCTATTCACAGGGACCCTTTGCTTTGGGAGGATCCTCTGGAGTTCAAACCGGAGAGGTTCTTGAATGCGAAATATGACTTCATCAGCGGGAATGAGTTCACTTACTTCCCGTTCGGATCAGGAAGAAGGATCTGCCCAGGGATAGCGTTGGCTCAGAGGATTATCTTGTATTCTCTTGCGTCACTTCTACATTATTTTGATTGGAAGTTGCCTCAAGGAGTGGAGAAAATCGATATTTCGGAGAAGTTTGGATTGACATTTAAGAATGCAACACCTGTGTTGTTGATGATCCCCTTACCAAGAACATCGATCTTCTAGCTTTGTATCAAGTTCTTAATGCAAGTTATATATACTCTATCATGTTTCCATTTAAGGTGAAGAATATGTATGAATGAAGGGGGCTATCGTTTATGGCTTGCAGCTGAGCGCGCCTTCCTATGGAACAGTAAATGTTCTTAGAGGTGGAGTGAGACTATTGGCAAGATAAATCCGATTAAATTGAATGTAATTTCTTTTTTAACTTTAAAAAATATTTGTGAATCGGATTAAAAAAAATCAAACTAGTTTATTCAACTTGTTCAACCAAATGTTATCGAAATGTTCTAATCCTAAAAACACGGTAAACTCGTTAAAATGCGTTAAAAACAAATTGATATTTTTATATTTTATCAATTAACTAAAATGTAAAAAATCTTGGCATATATATGATAACTTTCCTATATAAATTATGAAAACATATTATTTTAATAATTTTTGGTTGGAAATTATTTCCCTAGAATCAACCAAATGCAGATCGTTATTAATCAGTTTTAGTATATTTAATACAGATATAGTATACATAAATATAATGTTATTTTAATTAATTAAGATATCTTCGAGTAACATATAAATCATCAAAATATTTAAATGGGCCTAAAATATTTTGATATTTTGAACATATTTATACATTAATCTATATAAAATTGTTGGAACGGGCCCAAGTAATTACCTGCCTATATATGAAAAAAAAAAAACTGAACTTCTTCAAAACAATAACAGTGAATTCCAAATGTTTGACACACTACTTGGTGTTGGAATCGGTCTTATATATGCATATATCTACTGGTACACGATATGATTTTTTCAATTTAAATGATTTAAGCGTTTCAGCAGTTTCAAGTGTTCCAAGTACAGTAGTTGTCGGTCAACAGTAGCATATGACAGTAACTAAAGGACTTAGCAGATCCACATACAAGAACGGATATTTTTACATAGGTTAATAAGCTTAATTAAATAGGAAAATATTTTCCAAAATTAAATTATTTTAATTTTTCTTAATATTGCTTTCGGTTTCCGATTAAGTGTAAGTGTGCAGTATAGTGTGTAAAAAGTATCACTACTCACCAGTCACCATGTTACAGTATCTTTGGTTTCCATTGGTGACCTTGTGCTCCATAACATGGATGGTGTGGATCTTCGTGCACCACCGGAACAGGAGACGACCGCCGCTGCCTCCAGGTCCAATGGGACTTCCGATAGTCGGAATGCTGCCATTCTTGGATCCGCAACTCCACACCTACTTGGCTAACTTGGCCAATACTTACGGGCCACTAATGAGCCTCCGTGTTGAGAATGTGAAGAGACAAAAGAGTCCCACATTGATTATACAAACAAAGAAGTCATAGTATATAAGCTAGTGGGTTACTCCTCCTATCGCCAATTGGTTTTAGGATGGAACCCCGCTCGGCTTATGTGCTAGGCTATATGCGCATGGGCGCACGTGTGCACACGACCCCCGATCCCGAGTCCCAACGGACTTCAGTATGGTATCAGAGCGGAAAAGCCAAACGGCCCGACTCTCGATCTTAGGCTAGCTAAAAAGAGAATGAGATGCTAGACCCGTTGTCCAAGTGTCAACTAGAGGCGAAAGACGACCCTAGTTGCACTTGCGGGGGCGTGTTGAGAATGTGAAGAGACAAAAGAGTCCCACATTGATTATACAAACAAAGAAGTCATAGTATATAAGCTAGTGGGTTACTCCTCCTATCGCCAATTGGTTTTAGGATGGAACCCCGCTCGGCTTATGTGCTAGGCTATATGCGCATGGGCGCACGTGTGCACACGACCCCCGATCCCGAGTCCTAAACGGACTTCAGTACTCCGGCTAGGAGGAAAACCGCTATTGTCGTAAGCTCACCTTTGATGGCCAAGCAAATGCTCAAGGACTTCGACGTCACCTTTTCCAACCACGATGAAACAGTTGTCGGTAGGGAGATTGGCTATGGCTGCAACGACATCGTTTTCACGCCTTATGGTCCACACTTGAAAATGCTAAGAAAGGTATGTATGTTTCATCACTGAGTTTCTGTGCAAAAAGATTGAATCTTTACAAAAATTGTTACTGAAAACATCTCACTCAAGGTAAGTTGAAGGAGAGAAAAGAGGGATTAAGGGGTAAAATGTGACCAATTACTGCATATACTAAGCAAATTAAGGGGTCGTGTGCATAGGCGTCTGTATGCTAATAGCCTACCTAAGCTGAGTGGATTCCATCCTAAAATCAACTAGCAATATGAGGAATAGCCCACTAGCTTATATACTGATCTTTCGTATCTTCAACGTGGGACTGTTTTGGTCTCCTTGACATTTCCCTCAACAATTATTAATCAATCCAACAAATATTGATGATATAAAATTTGATGATTTAATAGATCACTGTCAATGGAATGGTGGGTGCTGCCTCGCTAGATGCAGTTAGCAACCTCAGGAGGCAAGTGCTCCATGAAACGGTACTATACCTGCAGGAGAATGCAGAATGTCCAGTGAACATAGGAGATCAAATGTTCATGATGGTTTGGAAGGTGATCATATGGGGAAAGACGGTGAAGGGCGCAGACATGGATAGTGAGGGAGCCGAGTTTCGAAGTGTAGTGACTAAGGCCCTTGAGTTATTAGGAACACCGAATGTGTCCGACTTCTTTCCTGGATTAGCGAGGTTTGATTTGCAAGGGCTTGTAAGGAAGATACGAAACTGCACGAAGAGGATTGATGATATCATTGAGGGCGTCATCGATAAATGCAAGGAGATTGAAAGCAACGAACACGGTGATAAGGATTTCTTACAATTTCTCTTACAACTCAAGGATGAAGGTGACGCGAAAACAAGAATAACCATGCCCCAAATTAAGGCTTTGCTTAGTGTAAGATTTTATTTATATATACACCTACCGCGAGATTATCCTTGCGTGTTTGCGCAAGTTAATTCGATGTTTTACGTTACAGGACATGATTCTAGGTGGGACAGGCACAAGCACAGCCACACTTGAATTTTCTATGGCAGAGATAGTGAACAATCCAGAAATTATGAAAAAAGCACAACGAGAACTCGAAGCAGTAGTTGGGGTTGGCAACCATGTGGAGGAAGCTCACATTCACAAACTACCCTATCTGCAGGCTATCATGAAAGAAACGCTAAGGATGCACCCTGGTGTCCCGCTCTTGATCCCTCGCTACCCAAGCGAGTCATGCATTGTTGGAGGATACACCATCCCAAAGGGCTCAACGGTGTTCTTCAACGTATGGGCCATTCATAGGGACCCTTTGCTTTGGGAGGATCCACTGGAGTTTAAACCGGAGAGGTTCTTGAATGCGAAATATGACTTCATCAGCGGGAATGACTTCACTTACTTCCCGTTCGGATCAGGGAGAAGGATGTGCATAGGGATCGCGTTGGCTGAGAGGATGATCTTATATTCCCTTGCATCACTTCTTCACTATTTTGATTGGAAGTTGCCTCAAGGAGTGGAGAAACTCGATCTTTCGGAGAAGTTTGGATTGATAATGAAGAATGCAACTCCTGTGTTGTTGATCCCCTTACCAAGATGTACACAATTAACCATCACTCATGAAAAAAATAAGATTATCTTCTAGCTTTGTATTAAGTTCTTAATGCACATTTTAGCTTAATCAGCCTGTAATAAAGCCTTAAGGCTAAAATAACATCATTTTCTTAATCAAATCGCATAACGCATAATGATTTAACTTCAATTTATATTGAAACGCAGAATAATATTCTCTCCGTGGGAAGTTGATCCGTTCATGGAAAATTGAAATGATTATCTTCAACGAAACCTACATCATCTCATCCTTCACTACTTTTTTGATCCATCATGTACCTGTTAAAGGAAATGTGGTGACAAGATCACACATCTTTACCATTATACACGGAGAACTGCATTTTTGATTCACCCCGATCTCCGTGATCTCATCTAAAGAATACCCTAATAGTGGGCCTTCATTCCACGTGGGCCTTTTGGCCCAATCACCTAAATTGACCCATTTGTCGTGCAAAACCCTAAATAAGATTCCAATTTCAAGCAGTTGTTTGTGTGATGAAATGAATGTTTTTTTTTAATCAGCTGATGAAATGAAAGCAGAGAAGGGCTTCGTTCGGATTGGGCGCGCAAATTTGTAGAGAGTGCTGAGTACCAACTGCCAAGAGATATGACCCACCAAGAGAAGCTCGAATCATGTCTCCAATGGCTCCAGGTTTAACTCTTACCCTCCTCGTCAGTTCCAATTACTAACTTGCTCTCTGTGTTGCAATGCACTGAAATTTGGAAAAACCCCAATCAAAATCAGCTGAATGATGTGGAGCTTCGTGGCTGCACAATAAAGTGCTCCGAATCAAGCAAAGGGTTTGGCCTCTTTTCTACCAAAGATGTCCCTGATGGTAAGTTTTCAGTCCTGCAAGATAATTTGTTCTGGGTTTTTTCACACCTTTAGGCCCCATTTGGTATAAAACTATCTAGGGAAAGGGAATGGAATAGGAATTGAGATTGAGATTGTATAGTTTGGATAAAGGAGGACTGAATTGGATGCTCTTGAAATGGAGTTATGAATTATGATCAATAAATGGCAAATCGAAAAATAAATTGCATTTGATTCCTTTCCATTTCCCTAATTATCAGTTGGTTTTAGTTGATAACCAACTTGTCTGGTTTGTGGTTTCATTATGAAATAGGGGTTTTGCTTGTGGTGCCTCTTGATCTAGCTATAACTCCAATGAGGGTATTGGAAGATCCCTTAGTGGGACCTGAATGTAGGAAGATGTTTGAAGGAGGTGAGGTGGATGATCGGTTTCTGATGATTCTCTTCTTAATGGTGCAGCGCCTTCTTAAGAATTCCTCATGGAAGCCGTATGTTTTGCTTCTCATTTGAATTCTTTCGTGGTGTGTATATGTGATCATTGTTGAGGATTGATAACTTCTGTAGGTACCTTGATATGATCCCCACTACTTTCGGTAACCCCCTCTGGTTCACTGACGATGAGTTTCAGGAGTTGAGAGGGACATCATTATATAGAGCTGCTGAATTGCAGGTGAAGGAATTTTTAAAAAGCTGTTTCTTGATGCTTTAAAGAGAAGATCTTGATCAAGTGTAGTTGAACAATCTTGTTATATTATGGTATCTTCCTCTCAAATAGCTATTTCCTTTATTTGCAGCGGAAAGGATTGCTATCTGTCTTCAATGATAAAGTGGAGGATGTGGTGAAGAGACTTCTACTTCTAGAGGGAGATTCGGAAAGGTAAGAATTCTTGGTACTGACGGCACTATGGAATTTTGTGCACTTGGATATGGAATTTTCAGGGTGGCGGGGGATTCTGTGATTATGAAAATGTAGATAGGAATTGTAGGATGACTATGATTTTTCGTTCTATAGCATGGACATTCTGTCTACAAGAACTTCATTGCCTTTTGTGTGTGTGTGGAAACCTTAACAGCAGCGAGCTTAGTTAGCCCATCTTGTTCTTCTAATAATGTAGCTATTGCTATCAAGTGCGATTTTGGCACCAACTTGTAAGCCACTTATCAGCCCCTCATTTTACGTGATTACTCACATCAGTCTCATAGATTCTTATAAGTTGTTGCCACACACCCTAAACGTTAGAATGAACTTCTATCTAACTTTCCTGTATCCATCTGATTTTTGAAAGCTAGTAGTGATAACCATCTAATAATGACTCATTATCTTATTTGCAATTATTATGTCTTCTACTGTAAGCAGAAAGATAAGTCTCCTTTGCTGGTGCCTGACTGCCTGAATGCTATTTTTGTTTCTGTCTTTTATCAGCAAAGTGACGTTCAACGATTTTCTTTGGTATGCGTCTCTTTGAACTTCTGTTAACATTATTATTTTGGAAAAATGGTGTGGCCCAATTCTATGATTTCTTTGAAAAGCTGATCTTTTTTTTCTAATGAGTCATTACTTCACTCTTTCAGGGCAAACTCTGTATTCTGGACCCGTGCTTTAAACATTCCTCTGCCACAAAAGTACATGTTTCCTCAAAGTCAGCAGGATGATACTGATGGTTGTCAAGATGGTGAGCACACAACTAATAAAAATTCATATGGAGAGATGGCTAATGGAAACAAAGAGAAATGTTGGATGATTTTCCTATTTGCAACTTTTTTTTTTCTGCTTAAATATTCTTTAATGTTGCGTAATATATATTTTTTGTTCGATATGAAATATGAATATAGTGTGTTTAAATTAGTTGATTCAGCTGGCAGAGCCTAGGATTCATGAACCTAATACTTGTTTTGTTTGAACGCAGTGTCTACGGACTCCATACAAGGAGAAACTGTGTGGATTGAGGGACTCGTTCCAGGAATTGATTTCTGCAACCATGGTACTGTTATGTATCTAAGAAATTTTTATGCTTGCTAATTTGTTCTGTGTTCCTTAATCATGCATGACCATTTGTGCCAATAATACAGACAAAGAATCAAAGAACATGTTTTTGTAAGCCTTGTATAGGTAGATGTGATTGTTCAAGCTTTTGGAAAATTCCAGCTATAAATTATGTTTCTTCCGTCAAGCAACAATGGCAAGAACATATGTAATTGGGAAAGCAAGTTCATATGTAATATTTCATGTTCCTTGATTGCACTTCAAAGTGGCCAGCTAATGATTGGATTTTTAATTCAGATTTAAAAGCTGCAGCAACATGGGAAGTTGATGGAGCCGGATCAATAACCGGAATTCCTAATTCTATGTACCTTCTATCGGTAGGTTCTTTTCCTAACATAATGTTCCATAACTTGATTGCAGATAAGCTCACTCTTTTTCTTGCTACAAGTGAATCAGATTCAAGATTCTTCCATTGGGATTGAGAAAGAGATTAGCATAAGCTACGGGAACAAAGGAAACGAGGTATCATTTGTTATAGAAGAAGATATGGTTAGATGTTGGTTTCAGTCAGTTACAAGCTGCAGTTGATGTACATACTTTCATTTTGCCTCGGCCAATCTGAATCTGCTGTGATCTGTCCTCATCAATCCCCCTGTCTCCCTGCATAAGTTCCCCTAGGTACTTAAAGCACTCCTTCCTTGGAATCGTGTCATCCCTAGCATCACTCTAGCATCTTCTTCTGATGCCTCCCCAAAACTGAACTCCTTGTATTCTATCTTAGTCCACCTCAGTCTGCAACCCTTTGATTCTGATGCCTCCCTCCATTGCTCCAACCTGCAACAGTCCAACTAACACCATATAAGTACAAAAGTCCTATTTTGGTTTAATAGCTATAAATTTGGGGTTAGGTAAAGTATGATGCTTCACAATGGAATCAGGAACTCAAATTAAAAAATACACTCAATGATGAATCAAGAGTAGAGACGAAACTTGTGAAAGTCACTACTGCTAGATGCATAGCAGGAGAAGCCTTTTTTTTTTTTTTTTGAGGCTTGAAGAAAATGTAGAATATGCTTATTTGACCGGCGCAAATGATTTCATCAATCAGCATTCTTGATATTGTCATCTTCTTATGTGTCCATTCTGATGCCAGAATTTGTTGCTATGATGCAGGAGCTGTTATACCTCTATGGGTTTGTTGTCGATGATAATCCTGACGATTATCTTATGGTAACCCGTTATATCAGCAGTGAAGGTTCCCACTTTCTCATGATTGGTATTCTTCTTCTAAGTGAGTCTGACAGAATCCGCCTTGCAGGTCAACTATCCTGCAGAGGCACTTCAAAATGATCCACTTGCTGATTCAAAAATGCACCTTCTCCGTGTACAAGTTGCGTATATTTGCTTCGTATGTTCCTCCACCATTTAACGTCATGTTACTTCATATTCTGATTTTTTCTTTCCCAATTTTAATGTGCAGAATGCTGAACTAAGGTGTCTTTTACCGAAAAGGTTGCTAGATCACGGGTTCTTCCCTGCTAGAACCTCCAATAGCTGTGATGATGATAAGATCACTACTGTTCACAACTACAGTTGGAGTGGTCAAAGAAAGACACCTTCATATGTAAAAAAACTTGTTTTCCCGGAGGACTTTTTAGCCTCCCTGAGGACAATAACCTTGCAAGAAGACGAGCTATTCAAGGTCTCATCGTTGCTTGAAGAGGTTTGCATCTCCCCACTTTTCTCCTTTTCATCTTATTACATTAGAATTGAAATTACTTTCTCATGGATTGAATTGGGGTTTATTCTCTTTTTAAGCTTGTTGGATGTGAAGGAGAGAGGGAACCGTCAGATTCAGATGTTCGAGCAGCAGTTTGGGAAGCTTGTGGGGATACTGGAGCTTTACAGCTCCTGGTTGATTTGCTAAATAAGAAGTAATCGACTACGAACCTTATTATTTGTGAATGTAGAGGATGGACTGATTGATGTTTTCCCAATCAAATTCTCAGGTTAATGGATCTTGAAGAGGCCTCTGGTTCGGAAGACATTGACACTCAACTACTTGAGAAATCCCGGGTTGTTCAGAGTCCAGCCGAATGCAACAGGTAAAAAGTATAGCAGTATGTGTTAGATGGTTTGATAAATTGCTGTATTTTATACTGAATCCATATTTTTTCCTTGCGAAAACGCAAACCTGCAGTTCAGAGGCAGCGCAGTTGAACGAGGATGGTCTAATAAGCAAGAACAAGTGGGCAAGCATAGTTTATAGGCGAGGGCAGAAGCAACTGGCTCGGCAGTTCCTCAGGGAGGCGGAGCACGCGCTGCAGTTGTCCATGAGTCACGATTCCTAATCTCAACCCTCTACAGGACCGCGATTCACCTGCCCCTTACGGCCTTACCCAGGTTATGTTTTGACAGTATCCTCGATCTAGCTGTTGCTGCTGCTTCAAGGTCCATGTCGATCATCGCTTGGATGTTGTTTTGAGTAAGAAATTACCGCGCTCTATCTATCCGCCATTGCTGTAAAGCTGTCGAATGGTTCGGAGATTTCTGCAAAGTGTAGATTAGAATACAATCCAATGTATGTCTCTCTTGAGAAGCGAAGCGACTTCTGCAACCCATGTCGACTTACTTAAACCCAATCGAGCTGATCAATAATCGAAACGATCCGAATCTACAATGAATCTTTTGTTTTTTTGGTCACTTAATCTACAATGAATCTAATTTGACAAAATTGTCGAGTATAGTACAAGTTGACAAGAACTAGCATACTATCATATTTCACCCAAACAAGTACACAAATCTGATAAAAACCTAAAATAACAATGATAATAACAATCTCATTCTACTCCACATATGGCAGGGTTTAGAGGGTATAATGGTATATGCATGCATTTTCCGACTATGTCGAGAAATTGTTTTTTAATGAATCTGATACCTTGTTTCAACTATATATAGCACTACAAAAATCATAACATTTGTGTATATAGTATACATTACAATAGGAGAGGGGGGTTCGAACTTGTAACCTAATTGACCCACCTGAATGAGAAGGGTTGCTTATTAATTTGGCAAGTATGACTCTATCTCAAGTTTTAGATAGGGTTGTATATGAGTTGACCAGCTTCAAAAAAGCTCGATTTGAGCTCGTTCATTTACCTAACCAAGTCAATTTTGAACATGATTTTAAGCTCGGTTGAAAGCTCGGCTCGTTCGATTTAGGCTCGAATGGCTTGAAATGTATGGAATTTCTAAAATTTTCTTTAAGTTAATATGTTATGACTAAGTACTTAAAACTACTTAAAGCTCGGTTCGAGCTCGTTCATTTACTAAAATAAGTGTAATTTTTTATTCATTAAAAACTGAGCAAACCACTCCAATGTCATGTGGAAGGGGATCAAGATCCTGATCGATGTCCGAAGGGTACTTTGGATCCCATGGAGTTGGTAAAATAACTCCATGTGGAGTTGGTTAAATCCTAATCACTCAATTCTAAATAAATTGTTTAGATTTAAATGCATTTAGCCATTTTTTTATTTATTTTTTAGGGTCGGTGCATTTCTATTGGGTAATCCTATCAACTTTACGGAGTTCAACTCCACAAAATCCTCACCGGTCGAAGGGAGTATCATTTTCCAGAAGGTGAAAAATTGATGGAATAATAAGTCCATACCTGCTCAGCAGAGAAATAGTCTCAATCTGCACCTATATAGTCCTGTCCTGTGTATACAGAGAACTAATACAACATTTATCATAAATTAACTTACCTAATCTCCATCATTAATTTGAATTTTATATCCCTACAGTTGAAAATGAAGCACCATGTGTATTTGATTATATGGCCAATTCAATTCAATCTTAGTCAAGATTTGAACCAATTCAACTCTTCCATCTTCATCCAACTACTATATATAGCCATTGCCTAAAACCCCAACCTCATCACCAAAAACATCTCAACTTTGCAGCTTTCAACCCTTCATTTACCACAAATTACCTTCTCCAATATTTTTTTTTAAAAAAACGAGTGCTTGATCGAGAGGATGGCAGCTCGACTTCTTGCTAATTTTGTTCTCTTCGCCGCCATGGCGTCCTTCGTGGCATACGCCACTGATCCTACCCAACTCCAGGACTTCTGCGTCGCTACTAACGATCCCAACAATGCTTGTAAGTAGTTTTAAAATTGAAGATATATTATATTTTAATCTATATATATATGTATATATTTTCAATAAACTATATAGTGCTCTTATATACAAAATAGCATGTTAATTTTTTTTTAGGCTATTTCATATATTTATTTATTTATTAGCTGAAAAAATGACAGCGTCTTAAGATGACTATGTTTAAATTTTTAATATGTATATTGACTCGTCTTCTACTTTATTTATATAACTATGTAGTGTTTGTGAACGGACTATTCTGCAAGAACCCAATGCAAGCCACACCGGAAGACTTCCTCTTCAGGGGTCTGAACATGCCCGGCAAACTCAACAACCTCGGTTCTGCGGTGACAGCGGTGAACGCCAACAACCTCAAGGGGCTCAACACCCTGGGCATCTCCCTGGCCCGCCTCGACTTCGGCCCCTACGGCCTCGTGGCTCCCCACACCCACCCGCGCGCCACCGAGGTGCTGACGCTCCTGGAGGGCACCCTCTATGTGGGGTTCGTGACGTCGAACCAGGCCGACAACTCGAACAAGCTGTTCACAAAGGTGCTGTACCCGGGAGACGTGTTCGTGTTCCCGCAGGGACTCATCCACTTCCAGTTCAACGTCGGTAAGACCAACGCCTTCGCCCTCTCCGCCTTGAGCAGCCAGAACCCCGGCGTCATTACGGTTGCCAATGCGGTGTTTAAGTCGACGCCGCCGATCTCCGTTGATGTTCTCTCCAAGGCCTTCCAGCTTGACCCGAGTGTCATCAAGGAGATCCAGTCTAAGCTCTAAATTTATGGATTTCATCCATTCGATTCAATAAAGATTTATTATTATATTATAAGCTAAGAGTAATTGATAGAAGAATTAAAATAAATTAAGCATATTATATTCATGTATGCTTGAGCTAATTGAGTATGTACTTTGATAATTTGATATATGATTAGTTGATACTATATTCTGAAATGAAATTACACTTATATGTACGGCATTTGATTCTATTGAAAATTTTAAATTAATAAATATTGTGTTATATTATCGATCATGTATAATTATATATTGTTACTCTTGAGATTTTTAAGACTACATGCGAATGTGATAATTTCTACAATGAAATACAATAATATCTAAAATATCATAC
This sequence comes from Persicaria tinctoria, assembly GCA_037127255.1. Taxonomy (NCBI): domain Eukaryota; kingdom Viridiplantae; phylum Streptophyta; class Magnoliopsida; order Caryophyllales; family Polygonaceae; genus Persicaria; species Persicaria tinctoria. Next base: position 3,263,504 of record JBANSL010000016.1, on the reverse strand, counting down.
AACACGTAAATTTAATGGGATTCATCTCAAAATCAATTGGTAATGAAAGAATAACCTGTCAAACTTTATATCTAGATATTTTAATGTGGGATTTATAACCCATATTCCAAGACATGATGACAAGTTTTAAAGGATAGACATGATGGGATTTATAACCCATCTTAACACTAATCATATTTATCGTAAATATATGTACAAATTTACAAGTAATCATTTTGTTTGATGCGGATTTACAAGTTACAACTAAATGGAATTTTAACCAACCTTAATAAGTTCAAATCTTTGATTTTAGCGGGAAAACAATGTTGTGCTTGAGTTTGGAAGAATGTGTATTCTAATTACTTTCTTTGTTTTTTAAGGAAAAAATGACAAAAAATAATACAAATTATCAGTCAAGGATCAATATTAATACGATCTTTGAAAATCACTAAAATATATACTTACATACAATTTCATATTAAATCAATTTCGTTATGGTGAAAATTCCACTCGATTTTTCATTCATTTTTTCAACATGGCAACTAAATATTCGAAAATTTAATAATATGATAGCATATTATTAAATGCACAAATACAATGTTTTTATGTACAAATTGAATTCTATGGTTAATTTATTCATCTAATTTGCACTCAAAAAATCGGGTGCTTTAGCTTCATACATGGGATTTTTAGAAGCCTTCTAAGCCTGCCCTCGGTTCTCGTCTTTCAATGTCGGTGTCTTTTAAGTGCTTAATAATATGGTGCAACGTCATTAAATTTTTTAACATTTGGTTGCCACGTAAACAATTTGGCCGAAAAAATTACCAAAAATTTTCTTGTATCAAAATTTATTAAATGTGAAATAGTTTATATATCTTTTAGTGATTTTCAATATTCGTATTAATATTGGTCATTTAATTTTTCTTCTTTTTTTAAGTAACATTTACTATTCATACATGTTTTTTAAATAGGACAAAAACGTATCAAATTTTCATTATAATTTTATACTAACTTATAAGTAAAAATTACTCTTTAAATATTTAAAAAAAATTATACAGTATCCGTCTCTTTTTCTACATTAACCAAAAAAAATTGCTACTTTGATTTTTGAATAGACAAATAAATTACCCTCTCTAGCTCGGACGGGTGTGAAAATGGGAGTCATTAAGGTTTTATTTGTTCTTTTTCTATTGTTAAAAGGTCGAGATTAACTCTTTTAATACAAAAGTTTAAACTATTATATAAAAGTTTCTCCTATATAATATATATTATTGTAGTTTTTTTTTTGTCCAAGTGAGATATATAGAGGGAATTGTAGTAATAGGACTTTATCCAAAAACTTAAGGGTTGAAAATTGACCCAACTGAATGAAAGGGTTACTTGGCAAGTATTAGGTGAGAAATTGACAAACTAAACGATGCATATTTGCTTATTAATTTGACAATTATGATTTTTTTTCTCAGGTTTAGGTGATTTTTACTCTCTTTAATCTAAAATATAAGATATTATAAAAATAAATATACAGGACATTTTAGATAATCAACGTATTTTTTCGATTTTTATCCATAATATTTATTAATTTAAAAATTATTATTAAATTATTTATCGCTTGATACTATTTAACAAAGTTTCTTTTTACTTTTTTACAAATTCCTATGATAAAACGCGACTTTTTTCCATGACAGTTTTTAATATTTTGCTAAATAGTTTCAATCGATAAATAATTAAGTAATTATTTTTAAAATAATAAATATTACAAACAAATCAATTAATTCATTGTTTTTTAATTGACAAAAAACAAAGTGTATTTTTTTTAATTAAAACTATGCAATCCTCTGCAATGTCATATTATATATATTTGATGTTGAAGTGAGTACTGTTTTCCATACCTGCTCATAAGATGAAACATTCAATTCTCAAGTCCTGTGTATTTCGAGAACTAATACATCATTTATCATAAAACTTACCTAATCTCCATCATCAATTTGAATTTTATATACCTGCAGTTGAAAATGAAGCACCGTGTGTATTTGATTATATGGCCAATTCAATTCAATCTTACTCAAGATTAACCAATTCAACTCTTCCATCTTCATCCAACTACTATATATATATAGCCATTGCCTAAACCCTAAACTCATCATCACCAAAAACATCTTACCACAAATTACCTTCTCCAACAATATTTTTTTTAAAAAATAAGTTCGATCGAGAGGATGGCCGCTCGACTTCTTGCTAGTTTTGTTATCTTCGCCGCCATGGCATCCTTCATGGCATATGCCACCGATCCTACCCAACTCCAAGACTTCTGCGTCGCTACTAATGACTCCAGCAATGCTTGTAAGTAGTGTTCATTGTTCATTTTTCATTTCAGTAAAAAGTTATTAATATATAACATGTCATAATTTGATATTTGAGTAAAAAGTTATTAATATATATGACTCGTCTTTTACTTTATTTATGTACCTACAGTGTTTGTGAATGGATTGTTCTGCAAAAACCCAATGCAAGCCACACCGGACGACTTCCTCTTCAGGGGTCTGAACGTCCCCGGAAAACTCAACAACCTCGGTTCTGCGGTGACAGCGGTGAACGCCAACAACCTCGAGGGCCTCAACACCTTGGGCATCTCCCTGGCCCGCCTCGACTTCGGCGCCTACGGCCTAGTGGCTCCCCACACCCACCCGCGCGCCACCGAGGTGCTGACGCTCATCGAGGGCACCCTGTACGTGGGGTTCATGACGTCGAACCAGGCCGACAACTCGAACAAGCTGTTCACCAAGGTGCTGTATCCGGGAGACGTGTTCGTGTTCCCGCAGGGGCTCATCCACTTCCAGTTCAACGTCGGTAAGACCAATGCCTTCGCCCTCTCCGCCTTGAGCAGCCAGAACCCCGGCGTCATTACGGTTGCCAATGCGGTGTTTAAGTCGACGCCGCCGATCTCCGTTGATGTTCTCTCCAAGGCCTTCCAGCTCGACCCCAATGTCATCAAGGAGATCCAGTCTAAACTCTAAATTCATGGATTTCATCCATCCGAATTTCAGAGTGCGAAATAATTAATAAGATTAATTTATTATTATATTATAAGGTAAGAGTTGATAGAATAAATTAAATAAATTAAGCATATATTCATGCATGGTTGCATTGCATCATAGGTATATGCTTGAGCTAATTAAAGATGTATTTTCATTATTTCTTGATTAGTTGATGTTATGGACTTAAACTTATATGTTATTGAATTTGAAATGAATAAATATAATGTTATGTTATTATGAATATTATATAAGGTCGATACTCTTGAGATTTTTAGGACTAAATGCAATTTTTTTATACGAGGCGAGGATTTGAGGTGTGCTTGTACCACTGTTCAAAAGTGTCATTTCGGATGAGAATTTAAAATTCTAAATTGGAACTCCAAGCAAAAGAGACGGAGCTTAGAACCAGATGAGCAAGACGATCGGCCGCTCTGTTCCCTTAGATGTGGGAAACAGAGGGAGATCAAAGTGCTCATTAAGACTAAATGCAAAATGATAATACGTACAATGAAATAGGATTAGGAGAATACATTTCCTTTTAGGTTTTTTGAGTTTTGACAAAGAAACCAAATTTCAATACTTGATTAAAAAATCATTATTTTGAACTACATACCATATAAATTATATAATGCATGTTTGAATAGTAAATGGTATTTTTATATAAATATAAGCTTTTAAAATTAATTTTTATCTTCTTAATATACATGTTGAAAAGCAAAAAAATTACTACTCCCTCCGTTCGCGAAAACTTGTTGTTTTAGACTTTTGATTTTGTCCAAAAAAACTTGTCACTTTAGAGTTTTTACCCATATATTTCCAAATTTACCCTCATTTGTTTAAATTTTGAATTACTTTGAAAAATGCAATTGTACTTTACTTTGATATAATTATGACAAAAGTAGGGACAATCTAGGTAGTTTACATATTTCTTAAATATTGTGCCGGAAGCTAAAATGACAAGTTTTAACGGACGGAGGGAGTATATTTTAGATTGGAGAGAATATAATTAAAATTTTAACCATATTTTAATATTTCTAACAAGTCATTAAAAAGTTTGGGCTTTTACTCAACCTGAACTCAAGACAAACCTCATTCAACTAAAATCCGAAATGACCCGTGAAGTGACCCAATTGATCCGAAACCCAACCCCGGAAGTCGGCCCAACTGACCGATCTAATCACAGTGTAGACAATGCTGTGATCTCCAGTAGTTGCATAAAAAACATCGAAGGTGTGATGTTGTGAAGCATTCCATTCTATTTCGATTAGTTCCTACTATCCTAAAGCCGTAGCCCTCAACCAGTAAGTCTTACCAACGGATACAGCACACACTTTAACTGGTAAGAGATTCTAAAGTACCAAATCAATCCGTTTCTAATCTGCAATGAGCAGCCATTGATGTTTGCCTGTTTAGGATTCGGATTTTCTGTTCTCGAACTCAGTCCCCTGCAATTATATGTCTGTTACGACACCCTACTCGCACTCACTCAAACCCAATTTCACATACAGTTATATATAAACATAAAGGTGGGAGACAAGCTTCAGCAAAAGCGCAACTCTGATTTTCCATATTAGAATGACAATGTGCAGACTGAAAAGTCGTAGATCAGAATAGACACCGGATACTATACCTTCGCAACTGATCAGCGTCTACAAGCCTCCAGTTTTTTAACAATGTCAATCTACATGATTGAACTGCAAAAAAAGGATGTATTAGAGAGAAGTTTTAGATGGCAAAGATAACACAAATATGATTGCCAACAAGCAGGGTGATCTGTACCTTCTGCATTCAGCTTAAACCCAGTAACTGCGCCTAGTCGAGTTCCACGGGTGCATCATCCTTATTGACCAACTATCATTTTATACATTGGGTCAAATTCAGACAAATAATTGAATAATCATGTTTTCTTGTTAGACTATAGAGAGACCCGACTCAAGTATGGTGTTATTTAAATTTACACTGGGAAAGCAAACAATAAAACTAGTGAAGAAAAAGAATATATAACGCAATCCATATCAATGTTGCAATCGCCTAAAAGTACCTGCAATATATATTCCTTGATTTGCTGGCTAACAGGCCCATCTAAAGCTCTCTCAGCAAGCTCATACATGACACTGTTGCCTTCAGGCCCATGAATTTTGTCCTTATGCAAGTACCTATATTAAAAAATGCAAACGAAAAAAAATATTGCAGATACGAATTTTTCAACATAAATTAAATTTCCAGGAGTGAAGAGGAAGAAGCGTAATGAGAACACGAAAGTTACCTTTGTTGAACAAGCGATTCCAGTGATAGCTTCACATTTCCTAGGACCGAATGAGATTCATCATTCTCATGCAATCCTATCCTTCTGAGATGATGCCAGAGGTTTTCTGCAATACCAAAAACTCTCACTTTCATATGCCCATAGCCCAAGGTACGCTAAAGATATATGAAGACAGAACGTTTAAACAATTACCTTCAGAGACTTTTCCGCCAGCAAGGTGGACAATACCGACTAAAACAAAAGCAAACCCCGTCAAATGTGCAGTCTTGACATCCTCCACGAACTTCTGGTACACGTCAGAAGGAAGCTGACTTGTGATAATATAAGATTTTGCATCTGAAGAATCTGCAGTAGAGCATCAACCACAATACAGTCAGTGTTATGAAACAATCCCTCAAGGAGTCTGCCAATGCATTCCACTTTTCCTAAATGGGTGAGCAGTGCGCAAATAATTATGGTCTGAAGCTGAAGAGTAATCTTTTCTGAAAAGGCTTAGGTGTTCAACGAGTAGAAGATTCCATAGGTCATTGAGCTAAGTTACATCCAAAACCAATTGAAAAAGCCACCACTCAGGGACAAATCAATAAACAGAAGTAAGCTCCACTGTGTGTGTGTGTGTGTGGTGGGGGGGGGGGGGGGGGGGGGGTTGGGGTTGTCATTGAGCGGTAAAGGCATAGCATAAGGTATTAGCATCCATTTAAGGTCCTTGACATGGACTTTTCTTTTTAATTTTTATCTGGCTTGTGTATTGATGATGCAAAATAGCAATATTTACAAATTTCCATTCAACAGAGATTTTAGAAAATCCAACTATGAACTTTATCATAGCAATCTCGAGTAATGAGGCAATAAAAGTCGAATGAGCTTGTGATTTTCAAAGGGTTCAGACTCCTGTACCTGACAGGTAGAACAACCTTTACCAATAAATTAGCTAACATGTAGGTCAGGGATTTGAGGATTTCATATAAACACTAAATAATGGAGCAAAGCAATCCGTTGGAAATAATCTGGAAATTTATCATCAATCTACCAAAAAAAAAAAAAAGAACAAAGAATAGTGGAAAAACGTGAGATTAGTAGCTTGGAAATTGACAGCAGATAAACATCAAAGAACCTACTGTTGCATCAGTTACTTTCAAGGAAAATAAAATATATTCAACCAAGAAATTGACCTTTTTCTTATGGAAACTCAGTCATCCCAACTTCCTTTTTAACTCTTGACTACAATAACCAAGAAAATATGAGGTTTTGCATTGAAAAAAATTCTTTTTGTTCCCATGTTATCAAAGAAAAACTTTTTGAGTAACAACAGCTGAAATTAATTAAAACTGTGATCTACCACATACGCAATAGTTAGGGACCATTGAGATCTACTTTTTTTCAGATTTTAAGCTTGAATGTATGAAAATGATTCAAGAAAAATGTTAGACAATAAAATTTATTGACAACATGTTAGGACTGTAAATGTAAGGGTACAGTACAATGAGGTGGTTAGAGGAAGAGAAGGGAAAATTACTGTCACAGGGCTGTCAGGTAGTTATATGACAGACCACCTTACTATAAATAAGGGGAATTGACCTACAGTAGAATTATCCAGTTTTCTAAGATCATTATTAGGCGTATGCCTTGGCCTTGTGAGAGATTAAGAGTTGCTCTCCTTGGTGGCCTTTGTGAGATTTGGTCTCCATTGGTGGCCCTTTGAGGATTATACCACCTTGGGAGTATATAAGAAATCAGTTTATATTTCTATTACCGAGTGCTAATCACATTAAAGTTATAATCCTGATTCTCCAGTTAATCAATTTATAGCATAAATCATGAGAAAGGTTATCTTACAAACAGAAATATGATAATTGTTAAAAATCGAAACTGGAATCGGAATTGATAAAAACATGCATTTTCTTAATAAAAATTGGAAGGATAAAAAAGAGGAATATAAACATCCATCAGGTGGAGAGGGTAAACAAGGGATAAAAGTATTCCCATCCCCAGCACTTTATGTAATATTGAGACAGGAAAATCCTGTATATGGCATGGTGAGGGTTTTCTAGGTGGCTAAGTACAAGAAGCTCATGGTTTGCGGACTGAGATTTTTATATGTTATCAAGAATCATTATTTAAAATGTTACAGACTATAGCATCTATTATGTCATCATATATGAACCAGATGAAACATTACTTTTCAGCAAAAAAAAAAAAAAAGATGAAACATTACAAGTTTATTGAAATATGAAAATAATCATTTGAGAAAATGACATTACCAGGATAAGGTTAATAGAATCTGACAATGAGAGCAAAACACCAAATAGTAAAAACACAAACGCATAAAATTTATCACTGGAAACACACCACTAAGTCTTAGCTTGTTGGATCAACCAGATCAGACAGACTATCAACACAATGCAAGCAAACCATTTTATCATGAAACTGTTAAAGTAAATACAGGAAGTCATCAAACTATCCGCTTTTGTAAAAAAAAATCCCTTCAATTTACAATGAGAGAATACACCAAAAGAGATACAAATAACTTAAGGATATAGCACTAAACTAAACCCTAGGTAAGACCAGCGCTTTAATTAATACTTCCACAAATACTTGTAATCATGATCGTGTTGCAAATAGACACGGAAATATCACCCTTAAAGGGCTTAAATGCTACATTTAGTTTTAGATTTCCTTTTTTTTCAATCATAGGTTTAGAATCTCAAACCATATAAAATGCAGGTCATTGAGCATAATGATAGGCTCATGCTCCATAATGTGAGGGGCAATATTAGTCCGTAAGGAGCACTAATTTCATACTAAGAAATAATGCCACCTTAACAAGCACTGAATATTATATAACAGGAAGAATTTTACATTGCTGTGATGACCGCGTGGTTGTAGAACGAGTACGTTGAAGTTCCTTCATTTCATAGCCAAAGATATGTGCAAGCTTCTCTTTAGCCTCATTGATTATGTGAGCAGGAAGGCCGTGATGAGGATAATTTTTAGTCACAACTTGAGTTAGTTCTTCCCTTTTAATTGGACAGCCAGAGCTCTGCTGCGTTTTGAAGAGGACAAAACGAACAACTTCAGCCACAAGCTTGTCCTTTTCCTGCATACAAAGCCAACTTATTCCAATATCACCATGGTTTAATTATTTAAAAAAAAAAACAGAAAGAAGTGCAGGGAAATAAGAAAAGCCAACCTCTATGGACAAGTCAAATTTAGAATAATCAACATTCTCTCCAGACATTCTGTAGAAAAATCGCAAACATGTATCAATTCATTGTTTAAGGCAAAACAAGTAAAAGTAGAACACTTATTATAGCAACTTAATCGCTGCCAGCTGATAAATTCATAGCTTTGCTTAGATTAGGTTTCAAGGAAATGAAAAGTCCAACAAGTTGAGCTTTTAAAATCCCAAGACAAGGTATCATATACAAAATCCCTATCTAGTAAGGCAATATACGCGCTGCATTGCTGCCTATTAGCAACGACAGTAGACAGTAACTACGGAAATTTATCATTTTATCTCTCAACACTCGTTCAAATCAGATGCAAGGGACGAAGGACAAGGCATGTAACAGAGTATGACAAATCGAGTAAAATCAGATGGTTCTGACTTCTGAGAAAATCCCGCAGAGGCAACCAATAAATCTAGGTCAAAACAGCAGAAAATAGATACTAGAAGGTTAAGAGGTTGTTTGGTATTGATATATAGATATCAAGATATCGATATCGCTATCTTATATCTTGATATCTTTGTTTGGTATATTGCAGGATATCATATATCAATCTGATTGCTGTTTGGAATGAAATTTCAGGGTTTCAGATCATATTTGTTGTTGGTTGAAACAATATCATGAATACAAAGAAAATAGAAACAAAGCCCTGTCGATTGAGCACCAAGGCAATAGAAATAGAAACAAAGCAATGGCAAATTCATCACAACTGAAGCAATAGAAATATAAACAAAGCCCTATCGATTCAAGCTCAGTATGAGCGCCAAGGCACGAATTTCAGATTGTCCAGGGAAGGCACACAAATTTCAGAACATATGAGCACCAAGGCACCCGCAATCGAATGTCAGAAAATGTCAGATGCAAAGATCAACAAATCGCCGCAAACAAGAAACCCTAGATCTACAAATCGAAGCAAACAAAAATCGCACAGCCCATAGCCCTAATCGGGACCGCCCATAGATTCCAACCGCCATAGATGAAGCAAAGAAACAGGAGAGAAGAGAAGAAGGAGAGAAGAGAAGGAGCATACCTGTTGAGCGCAGAGAGCGAACAGAGAATGGCGAGCGTTCAGAACAGAGGAGACGCTGAAAGAAATCTTAAGCAGTCGCGAATCTGAAAACCTAACTACGAATACAGAAATTGGAAATCGCGACTCAAGTAAGTCAAAAACTGTGCCAATCAAAGTACTCGTTTTTTTTTCGATTCTTCAAAATACAATTGGGGGAAACAATCTACAGTATTCTAAAAATTCAGGGGAGAGAGGAAAGAGGAGCAACCGCTAGTGTTGTCGGCGGCGGCCGACGACGGAGGTAGAGGGCAGTAAGCGACGGCGAGGTGGGCCCCGTTGGTTTCAGGGATGAAGGAATCGAAACTGAGAAGGGAGAGGGAGGAAGAGAGAGAAATCTCCCGCCAAGCGATAGCACTTATTAGCGCTAAGTGAAACCTGATGAATGTCTAGTCGGATCCGGCGACCCGATTTGACCCGGATCCGGTTTCACTGAGACCCAAAACAGATCGGTTAAAATATGATTAATTGCACATTATCGCCCTTAAATAATTAACTCTTTCTTTCACATTTTATTTTAGTAAAAATAACTAAAAATAATATAAACTATCAATCGTGAACTAAAAATAATATAAACTTTAAAAATAACCAATTTGCATACAAACTATGGGATAATAAATCAATTTTGATACAAGTCACTTTTCCAGTCAAAATTATGATAAACTTGTTGATCTGGCAGCCATAAGTTTAAATATTTAAAAAATGAGGATTATGCAATATTCGCGTCATCTTCTTTGTTGTTGCTCATCAGTGTGGGAAGAAGGAGATCCAATTGTTGAGGACGCGTTGTTTGTAGCAATGTCATGGTTCTTAATCCGATGTTCCATATTTGTTCATAAATTACACTATAAGAGTTGCTTACACCGGATCTGTACACTCTCCACCAGTATTCATTAATTAATTATGTATGGACTATCTGATCAATTCGATGACATTTACCTAATTACTAAACTTTAATTTGAAGGTACTATACACCGGTGAGTAGTCCATTCGATCAATTCGGTGTATTCGCTATTCTAGTAAGTAGTAACTAACTTCGATCGATATAGTATTACAAATATTATGCAGCTTGATATTCACTATTCTAGTAAAAAAAAAAAAAAATTCTAAATTCACTATTCTAGCTCGTAATTAACTTCATCAAACAAAAACCTCCTGAGTCCTGATCGATCCACAACAATTAAATCAATACTCGAAGACTCAAGGGGTAGGCCGGCCCTAGCTATAGGCCAAGTAGGCACCTGGCTAGGGCCCCCAGCTTATGTAGGGCCCAAATTTTTATGAAAGGCCCATATACGTATATGAATAGATATTACAATACATCCAAAAAATTGAAAGGTAATTCTTGTAGGCCCAAATTTTATAAAAGGCCCAATTAATGTTTCTTCTTCTCTTCTTTTTTTTTTTTTTTTTATTAGGAAAATTTTCGGGTGAGAAAACTCTACCCGAAAGCATCCTTACGGATGAGGTCATGTAGACCTGAATTATTTGAGATGTCGGTACCCCGGGCAGAGTGGCCAAGGTGTGCAACCTTGTCAGTCACTCTATTGCCCATGCGGGGAATGTGAAAGAAAGAGACTTCTTTCACAACCGACAACAGAGTTTTAATATCAGACATAATCAATTCAATTTCCCAAGGGCATTTGTGCTGATTTTTCAAATGAATTATTATTATTAGAGAATCTCCTTCAATTTCAATTTGTACTCTGTCTAATTTTTTCTTCTCTTTGATTTGGTTTCGGTGTGTGGTTAATTATTTTTTTTTTTTTGGTAAACGTGTGGTTAATTATTTAAAACGGCATACTTTAGATTTTGACTAGTGCTTGCAATCATCCATGTTTAATTGGTTGAAAAAATAGAAGAAAGCGATAGTCATCCGCCATCCAATTTCTAATCTATTTAAACAACAGTGTATAATTTTCAATTTCTATTTAAAAGCCATACAATTGAAAATTTAGAATGATCAGATCTATATTTCTACGGAACAACAGTGTCTAATTTTCAATTTCTATTTAAAAGCCATACAATTGAAAATTTAGAATGATCGGATCTATATTTCTACGGATTTGTTTTTCTTCTTTAAACTGGGAACAAATAGTTGTATTTCCGATGTTTACTTAATTACTTTATCAAAATTTATAAAATTCAATCGTTTGTTTGTTTTTGTGAATTTTGGGGAATTGATTGAAACTTTTACATCAAAGAATCCATGAAGGGTGATTTTCCAGTAATAATATTGTATATTTTTTAAACTTAAACTTTATTTGAATGATTATAAAATATTTTATTTTGCTGAATTTATTAATGCTATATAGGTTACTAGTAGTTATATGCTATTTATGTGTTTAATTTTAGTATATTTCATTCATAGAGATAAAATTATGACTATATTTTTTGGTATAAAGACCCCAATTTTTACACTTTGCCTTTAGCCTTCAAAATATCAGGGTCGGCCCTGTGACAACTTCAGTTCTAGCTAACTTTGCTCTCTTCGTCCTCATGGCTTCCTTCATTGCATTTGCCACCGATCCTAACCCACTCCAGGACTTCTGCGTTGCTACTAAAGATCCCAACAATGCTGGTAAGCAGTGCTGAATCATATCTATTCTTGATATTTTTGAGATTTTTGCTACTAAAGATCCCAAAATTTTTGAGATTTTTTTACATATATATACAAAAATTAATTTAAAAAAAATATATTTATGATTTAAATAGTCGTTTTTAGCATAATTTTTTTTTTAAAAAAAATTATTAAAACATTAGATTTTTTTTGTATGTACATAGGTAAAATAATGTTTTCAAATATAATGGAAAGAACCTTAAATTTGTGAATTAATTAATTAATTAATTTTTGTAGAAGAAAACTAAGAAAAGGAAATATTATATATACATATAAAAAAAAAGTGAAGCTTAAGAGATGGATTTAAATACATAACCTGGTACCACTATTTTTGTAATTTTTCAACATAGACGGGTCAGCCAACTTTGGGCTGTCGCCGGCGAGGCTGCCGGGCCTGAACACGCTAGGAATAGGCATCGGGCGTATCCACTACGCGCCCAAGGGAGGGTTGGTGCCGCTCCACGTCCACCACCGTGCCTCCGAGGTGCTTACCCTCCTCGAGGGCACCCTCTACGCCGGCTTCATCACCTCCATTGACACCGGTTACAAGCTGCACGCCAAGGTCATCTCCGCCGGAGACGTGATTGTGTATCCGCAAGGGCTCGTCCACTTCGGGTATAATATTGGGGACACTGAAGTTGTTGCGATCGCGGCTTTTGGCTCCGAAAACGCCGGCAACATTAGGGTGGCGAACGCCGTGTTTTCAACGGACCCGTCCATCCGCGCTGATATCATCTCTAAGTCCTTCCAGCTCGATGAGAAGATCGTCGAGGAAATCCAGTCGAAAATATTTCTAGGTCTTAATAGGTAAATAAGGTAATATATGCAAGATAACTATATATATATATAATTTCTGGCTCCACAATTGCATTGTACTTTCTCCGTGTTAGATCATGAGATTGATTGTAATGTCCTCTTTGAGGGTTTCCATTTATTGATATAACATATATAGGTTACAAAGGTATTGGGCCTTAATGGGCTTTTAGCTCACTATACAATATGAGACCTATGTAATCTATCAAACCCCCGCAGTCGAAAGGGGAGGGGTCCGTACAGTGAGACTGGAACGAAAATCAATGAACAACTGTCTAGGTAAACCCTTGGTGAATATATCAGCGTACTGATAAGAGGACGGGACATGTAGAACGCGGACATGTCCAATGGCAACCTTGTCCCTGACGAAGTGGAGATCAAGCTCAATGTGCTTCATGCGTTGATGCTGGACTGGGTTGCTAGCCAGGTAGACAGCGGAGACGTTGTCAGTGTAGACCAGAGTGGCCTTCTGCAGGGGGCAACGTAGCTCAAGCAGGAGATTGCGGAGCCAAGAGCACTCGGAGACAACGTTGGCAACACCCCTGTATTTGGCTTCAGCGCTGGAGCGAGACACGACGGACTGACGCTTGGCTGACCAAGACACAAGAGTGTCATTGAGGAAGACACAGTAACCAGACGTGGAGCGACGTGTGTCTGGACAACCACCCCAATCCGTATCAGTGTAAGCCACAAGATCAAGCTTAGAGGAAGGAGTGATGGTGGTGCCGAGCTCGAGGGTGCCGCTGATGTACCGAATGATCCGCTTCAAAGCCTGAAAGTGAGGTTCCCTAGGGGCATGCATGAACAAGCAGATCTACTGAACGGCGTAACTAATATCAGGTCTGGTGAAAGTGAGATACTGAAGAGCACCAGCGAGGCTCCTGTACAGTGTCGGATCGTCAACCAAAGGACCAGAATGAGCACTGAGCTTGTTGGATGTATCGATTGGGGTCGCGACGGGATTACAGTTGACCATCTTGGCCCGAGCAACAATCTCAGCAGCATACTTACTTTGTGAGAGAAACAGACCAGACGCATGCCGCTGAACAGCAACTCCCAAGAAGTAAGACAACTGACCCAGATCAGACATGGCGAATTCCGCACTCAACTGCGAGATGATAGACGTCCAAAGAGCATCAGAAGAGGCGGTGAGAATGATGTCGTCGACATAAAGCAGTAGGAATGCCAAGTCTGAGCCTCTGCGATAGATATACAGAGACGTGTCCGAACGACTGCCAGTGAAACCGAAACGTAGCAGATGAGAGGCAAAACGCTGGAACCATGCCCGCGGAGCCTGTTTCAGACCATATAGAGAACGCTTGAGGAGACAGACATGCTTTGGACGCTCAGCATCAGCAAACCCCGGCGGCTAAAACATGTAAACTGTCTCGTTCAGATGACCATGCAGAAAGGCGTTCTTGACATCTAACTGATGGATGGCCCAATTGCGCGACAGAGCCAGACTCAGGACTACTCGGATAGTGGCAGGCTTGACCACAGGGCTAAAGGTCTCATCACAATCAATACATGCCTACTGAGATCTACCGTTCACCACCAGACGGGCCTTGTAGCGCTCCAACGTCCCATCAGAGCGGAACTTGTGACGAAAGAGCCACATACAGCAAATGACGTTCGCCTCAGGAGGGCGAGGAACAAGAACCCAAGTACCATTCTTTGTAAGGGCCCTGTATTCGTCGAGCATAGCCGCCTGCCAATTCGGGTCGAGGAGGGTTGTTTTGTAGGAGGTGGGAACGGGGGAGAGGGAGGTCTGGGTGGAGGCAGAGGGTGAATGGGAGGCGGGAAGGACGGGGGCAAGAGGGGCTAAGCCAGGGGAAGAGGCGGCGGGCGGATCAAATGCGGCTATGGGTTGCGGCGGGCGCCGCATGACTTGCGGCGGCCGCCGCCAGGGAGGGGATATGTAGGGCGGGCGCAGCATTTGGGGTTGCGGCGGGCGCTGCATGACTTGCGGCGGCGGCCGCCAGGGAGGGGATATGTGCGGCGGGCGCAGCTTTTGGGGTTGCGGCGGGCGCCGCATGCCCTGCGGCGACCGCCGCACGTAGGTGAGGCGAGGTTTTTGGGCTAGGTGATGGGAGGTGGATAGTGGGGTGATGGTCGGTGGTCATGGAGATGATCTGACGGGGTTTGAAGACACCGGAGACGCTGCGGGTGTGTGGTCTGGTGGTAGAGGGTGGTGGGGGAGGTGGGGGAGAGGGAGACGCATGAGCACCGGGAGAGCTCTGGGGAAGAATGAAGTGAGGGAATGGTGACTCAGACTCTGTCGACGACACAGGGGGTGTGGGAGACGTGAAAGGAAATCGCGACTCATCAAATGTGACATGACGTGAGAGAATGATCCTGTGAGTCTTGATATCGAGGCAAATGTAACCACGATGATCAGACGGGTAGCCAAGAAAGACACAAGGGGTGGAGCGTGGATGAAGCTTGTGGGGGGCGGTGGATGACTGATTAGGGAAGCACAAGCAACCAAAGGTACGAAGGTGATCATATATGGGCAAAGTGTAATACAGTGCCTGAAACGGTGAGCGATGGTTGAGGGTGGTGGAAGGGAGAGTGTTGAGGAGGTAGCAAGTGGTGGCCAAGGCGTAAGACCAATAAAGGAGGGGAATGGATGCGTGGAAGAGGAGAGTGCGCATCATATTGGTAATGGTTCGGATGATTCGTTCGGCCTTGCCATTTTGTTGAGAGGTGTAGGGGCAGGACAAGCGATAGGAGATCCCATTGGTATTAAAGAAAGTGTGAAAATCTTTGTTGTCAAATTCGCGGCCATTGTCGCATTGGAAACACTTGACAGAGGTGTGAAACTGTGTTTTGATGTAAGCGTGGAATTTGGCAAAGATAGGGAACACTTGAGATTTAAAGTGCAGAGGGAAAACCCATAAGAAATGTGTATGATCATCCAGAAACAAGAGATAATACTTATGACCCTCCTTGCTAGGCACAGGAGATGTCCAAATATCACTATGAATAATATCAAAAGGTGCAAATGTAGTGTTTAAAGATCGCTGAAAAGGAAGTCCAGCATGCTTGCCTAACTGAAAAGACGAACATAAACTAGAGCGATGCTCTTTATTACATTGGACAAGACTCTTAGAACGAAGTAAATCTAAAACTGCAGGACTGGGATGACCAAGGCGTGCATGCCAAAGACTGGATGATGATGCCGAGAGGGCGACTGGACTTGACGGGCTGGATGGTGAGGGCGACGACACAAGATAGAGCTCCCCCGGTGCTATTACATCTCAGGCGAGTAACCCCCGTAGTAAGATCCTTCACAGAGAAACCAAACGGATCAAACACAAGAGAAACATTATTGTCAGTGGTGAACCGACGGACAGAGATAAGGTTTTTAACAAGTTTGGGGGCAACAAGGACGTTGTTGAGGTGCAAAGGGTTGGTAGGGGTTGGTAATGTGGTGTGGCCAATGCCCGAAGTAGCAAGACGACCACCGTTGCCGACGATAATAGAATGAGCAAGACCCTTAAAAGAAAGAGATGAGAGAGTACCTGAGGAGTTCGTCATATGAGAGGTAGCGCCAATGTCCATGTACCAAGCGGCGTCAGGGGGTGTAAGCTGCATTGAGGAGAAGACATTGTGCACATCAGTCGGGTATGCCTGATCAGACGACGGGCGGGGAGCAGGACCCAACAAGCCCTGCTGACGGTTGGGATACGAGGCTGGTCCACGAAACGACGCACCGGGGTAGCCATAGGGCATCCAAGGAGGGTAGCCAGGGTTGGGGTACCAAGAGGGGTGGAGGGGATCAAAATGCTGCGGGCGGCCATTGTTGCGGCCGCGGCCGCCGCCCCTTGGTCCCTGCTGGTCGTTGCTGCGGCTGGGCTGGAGGGCAAGCTGCTCGATGATGTCACTGGATGAGACCAACGCCGTCTTGTCTTTGGCGGCGTCGGTTGTCTGATGTTGAAGGCGAGTCTCCTCCTAGATCAGTTGAGACCGGGTCTTCTCGAACGTAGGGAGAGGTTCTGTCTGCTGTATATGAGTAGCAGCAGCATTGTATTCGGAAGGGAGGCCCGAGAGTACCTGGAGGACGAGACGGGTGGCGCTGGGTTTGGAGTCGACGGCGTCGAGCTGATCGGCCAGAGTCTTGATGTGCTGACAGTAGGCAGATATCGATGGAAAAGAAGAAAGCTTGCAACTTGAGAATTCGTGCTCGAGATAGACAGCACGGGTGGACTTGTTGTCTTGAAAGATATCCTGAAGTTTCTTCCAAGCATTCAAGGCGGAGTCTTTGGGGTCGAGTATGGTGGTTAATAGATCTCTTGAGATGGTGTTGAAGATCCATTGAAGGACAATGATGTCAAGTTGAGCGAAGTGATTGTCGTCTTCGCTTTCAGGGCGTTTGGCGGAGGAGTCAATGTGGTGGAGGACTTTATGAGCCTTAACATGGGTCGTGAAGAGGTGCGACCACATGGTGTAGGTACTGGATTCATAATCAAGAATGATAGGGATGCAATTTTTGATATTGGAGATGGTTAGGGCGGAATGGAATGGTGATTTGGTGGCGGTGGGTTCGGTAGTCATTGTGACGAGGATGATAGAGAGAGATAGGAGAGAGAGTGGTCGGCGGCAAGGGGATGGGGAGGCCGACGGTAGGAGGGGTGGCCGAGGCGGATGGGTGAGATGACGACGAGGAGAGAGAGACGGGAGGCTAGCGGCGAGAGGTGGCCGAGGCTGGGGAGCGGCGAGGAGAGAGAGAGGGCGGCGAGGAGAGAGAGGAGTGGCGGCTAGGGTTTAGAGAAAAAAATTTAGGGTCTTTGGATCATAGGCTATGATACCATGTTAGATCATGAGATTGATTGTAATGTCCTCCTTGAGGGTTTCCATTCATTGATATAACATATATATAGGTTACAAAGGTATTAGACCTTAATGGACTTTTAGCCCACTATACAATATGAGACCTATGTAATCTATCACTCCGTTTCTTCTTATTTGTCGTTTTTAAGGAGTGAATTATTTGATCAATTTCATGATATTTAAACTATATATGGCAGTCCTTACAATTCATTAATAAAGGGAATATGTATAATTGTGACATAGTTTTAATAGCGGGTATGCTATCCACACTGTCAATTTTCTTCAAATGCACGGCCGAAGGATGTCGACTTTGGGAGCCGGAGACGAAGCTTGGGTTGCCGACACTGACGGTAGGAGTCAGTGAAACTCACCGTAGTGTTGTGCAAGGTTTGCGGTGCTTGTGGTATAGAAGAAGAGTGTTGTAGGGTGCTGACATCAGGTGTCGGAGTCGGTGGGTGCTTTGCGGACATCGGGAGTTGACGACGGCGAGGAAGGGCGTGCGTTTGACAAATAACAGGGCCCTTTAATAGGCTATTAGTAGAAAAAAAAAAAAAAAAAAAGACAAATTCATGGACTAAATATTTGAAAGACCCGATTCAATGCAATGGGGAATGGGCCAAGCCCATCTTAGGCGCCTTTCGCCAATCCGACCTCCTGATCATGACAATATGGTAACAAAGCCAATAAAGAAGGCCAACTTAGCCCAAAATGGCCTTAATCCCTAATTGACTTGTAAAAGAAGCCAACAAAAGAGGCTTTGAGTAGGACTGTACGTTATTTAAACGGAACGATTCGAGTATTGCTTAATGAGTTGAGCTCGTGTCAAGTCTAAATTTAAACTTGAGCTTAAAGTTGTGCTCAAGCTCGACTTGTTTAGTAAATAAACAAACTCGGCTCGAGCTTGCATTATTTAGAGCATTAAGCAACAATATTTACTATCACAAAATTCGAGCTATTCAAACTTGAATTGAGCCAATCTAACATGGGGCGATCCTATCAACTTGTTCCGACGTAAGATAATAATTTTGAGAACTAGCTAGCTCTAGGTTCAAGTGGTCCCGGTCATGATTTCCTACCCCCGGTCCTTCCAATATTAAATTTTTAATTACTTTATACTAATAATAATTAAGCATGAAATTATTTTAAATTTTTAAAAAAATAATATTTTACTATATATTTTTCAATTTCTTATAATTTTCCCCGGAGGTAGTATTAACCATTCTTATAGCAACACTATAAATAGGCATTGCCTCTAACCCCATTCATCACTTCTAAATGAAACACACAATCAACAAACCAACACTTGAGACTCCATGGCACCCTCGTTTCTAGTTAAATTCACTATCTTCATGGCCATGGCTTCCTTCCGGCTCACAAATGCCGGTGATCCTAACCCTCTTCAAGATTTCTGCGTTGCCAGTACCGATCCCAACAATGCTCGTAAGTAGATCAAATCGGATCAATTTATCCACTATTTTTATTAACCAGTGTTTTTTCATCAGTTAACAGAACACTGGTTAATAAAAACAGAGAAAAAATAATAAATAAAATATAAGGAAGGGTGAAACTCTTACACAATATTGAATCAGCCTTATAAAAGTGTTAGTATTGATGATAAATATATATGGGCAGTGTTTGTGAATGGATTCATGTGCAAGAACCCAGCGGACGTGACGGTAGACGACTTCGTCTACATCGGCTTTAACGTCGCCGGCAACACGAGCAACCTCGACGGTTCAATCTCCAAGGTGTTGCTGCCACAGGCTCTGCCGAGCCTGAACACGCTGGGGATATCCATCGTGCGGCTCGACTACGCGCCCAACGGTGGGCACGTGCCGCTCCACTTCCACCCCCGCGGCTCGGAGGTGTTTACGGTGCTCGAGGGCACCCTCTACGCGGGCTTCGTCACCTCCCTCGACACCGGCTACAAGCTGCACGCCAAGGTCCTCAACGCCGGGGACGTGATGGTGTTCCCGCAGGGGCTTGTCCACTTTGGGTTTAACGTCGGAAAGACCAACGCGGCCGCGATCGAGGTGTTTAGCTGCCAATCCCCCGGCAGCATTCGGCTGGGCAACTCCGCTTTTGCGACGGATCCGCCCATCCGCGCTGATATCGTCGCAAAGTCCTTCCAACTCGACGAGAAAATCGTTGAGGAAATCCAATCTAAGATATTCCTAGGTGTTCATAAATGATGTATCGATTTGAAGTTGTCCTTGTTTTATTGCAATCAAATAAATTACATAAGAGAAATCCATATAATTAAATTAGGCTATTTGGCAAATTGGTACACATGCTTAAACTTACTATTGATCATTAATAATTAAGTTATAAGCTATGTAGCACCGACACAGATATGGGATACATACATTGCATGACACAAAGACACGACAATCCTAAAAAAATATGGGATACAGACACGATAGATAAATGAACATTTTCTAGATTTTGTGTTTGATCAACAACACTTAGTGGAACTTAGTGGAAGTGAAAGAGATTGTTACAAATTGGATCAACACTTTCTAACAGAGATGTGAATAAGATCAAAAAGAGCCCCACCTCAAAAGTTGAATATATATAACGTGCCCCACTTATTATATATAAAAAGCTATTGTGCTGATGCTATTCATTAATCTATATAGATCGATCGAGTATTTGATCAATTTGATGATATTTACATATCTAATTAATAACTAGTAGCTTCGTTGGTACTTTTTTATTGGCGTTTATACTAATGAATAGCTTTGATAGTGACAAGAACCCATCATCCGTTGAGTCTTATCTATGGATATAATAGTTTTTAAAGGTAGCAAAAGTCATACATATAAGTTTATACAAACAAATTAAAGATCACTTTTCTTCTTCTTTTTTCATTCATAAGTTAGGTTTAGTAGCTTTATTACAAATTAATTAACACATAGGTTGAAGGGAGTACAAAATTGGAAAAGCTCAATTCCGGTGGCCGGTGGGCCATATATGATGTGCTAACCAAATCGAGCATACAAGATCATGTCAGTGTGCTTATAGGTAAGGTTTGAATTCCTTATATTATCAATATTGGAGGTTCATTTCACATCTTCCGATCCACAAGATCTAGAGCCAAGTAATATCATGTAGAGCTATATTCATATTCAAACATCGAAGTAGGAATATCCAAACGCAACTCTAGGTGTAAGCCATGAAATATAGCCCAAAGTTCAGAAGTTATAACAGAGCACAGGAGAAAGTGTATGCTCTAATGAAATCTCCTAGATGATTTCAAATCATTCCTCCTCTATCTGCACGCCCTCGATCGGTTCCTTTTTGTGACACCATCGGAGTTTAGCTTTATCCACCCCTCGGATGAAGGTATCGAAGCAAGTTTGATGGGTGGACAATCATGCAAAACACGCAAACAAGTGATCTTCGGCCACTTCGTGGCCAATGGAGATCCTCGATGCTCCGGTTTGTATAACACTAAGGGCTTGTTTGGTAAGGGTAGATAGATATAGGCTATGGGGATAGAAATCTCAATATCTATATCTATGTTTGGTATATTTTAACAAATTAGTATATAGATATCAATCCTATATCTCTATATATTGATTTGAGGATTTTCTTTAGCTTTGGATATCTCTTCAAATTGGGGTATATGACTTCCTCTCTTTTACATACTCGCTTCTAGGTTTTCATCGGTACCGCCACCATCGACTGCCAGTCCCCACCAACCCCGCCAATGGCTGACCACAACCTCAGTTTTCTCTCTCCCTCAGGTTCAGGCACCGAAGGCTCACCGTCGTTTCTAATACGTTGTCTCGAAGATTTGGATTTCGGTTCAGACGTTGAAGGCAGTCACAGTGAGAGGAGCACTTCATCATCACTCTCCTTATTTACTAATTTGCAACAAATCCCTCTGTACTTGCCCCATTTGTTCTTCAGCCCCAAAATCAGCCTCACCCATCTCTCTAATTCCCTTCTCGTTTAAGTTGGATCAGCCAGAAATCACGCAATTTGATTCGGGAGGAAGGGCGTGCTCAGAGCTTCATCAATGGCGTCTTCTGCATCCGTTGAATTGAAACCCTTCTCTATGTTGTTCCTTTGCTTGTGGAACATTTGCAGGACCCCCACAAGTGCAACTGTTTTTAATTGTAGGGGTTCTATTCAAATTTTCGAACCCTAAAATGCATCTTTTCAATTCGAAATGTTCGAAACCCTAATGCATCTGTCCGGATTCTATTCGAATTAGGATTCGAATATCTATATACCATTTCCAAACAATAGATATAAGATATAGATATCAATCTCATACCCATACCCAATACCCATAGATTGATATCTATATCTAATACCCATAGCCTATATCCTATATCTATATACCCTTTCCAAACGGACCCTAAATTATTTTGGATTTTATTCAATCTTTGAAATTTTAAAAAAATTACATTAATCTCATCTTTTTAAATTTTAAAAAGTGTAAATATATGATTTTTGAAGATAAAAGTCAATTAATAATTTATATTTTACAAAATATATTTACACAAAATATTTGAAATGGATTTTAAATATTAAGTAATAAATTTAGATTCAATCTTGAAGATATTAAGCACTACCATAAATTATTTATCAACCATACTATACAAATCTATATACATATACTAAAACCGATGGATTAAAGCCTGCGTGGCGGCATGTGAGTGAATCTGCCTACGTGACGGCGCGTGAGTGCGTCTCGCAAAACTTTCTCCCTTCAAAAAGGAAAGCTAATAAAAATAATAAGATAGTTCTAATCCATATAATTAAAAATAATTATTTTATTTTACCATTAATTCATATAATTGAATAGATGGAATATAGTATACAAGAGTAAATTATATAAGAAAATAATTATATCAATATAATTAAACACAATAATAGTAATAAATTTGGCATATACAGATATACAAATTGCCATATAAGTGTATCTTCATCTGGATTATAAATAATCTTTCCAATGGACGGTATATATATAAATTTGGCATATGGACGGTTTATGTATCGATTATTTTGTGTGGAAAGAATTATTTATATCAAAATTAATTATTTCATAGTTATTTTATTTATTTATATATATATATATATATATATATATATATATATATATATATATTATTTTTTAGGAGAATGAGTTATTTAGATCTAGATTAATTTTAATCTTATATTTCCACTTATTAGTTTAATTATCATAATGTAATTCATATTTATTTATTTATTTATTTTCATATTTATAATAGGATTTTTTTATAGATAATAAGTGAAGTTTTATAATATTGTGTTAATATATTTCCGTGCAGGAAACGGGGCATACACTAGTATACTATATATAGGCATTGCCTCAACCCCCTATATCGTCGATCACTTGGAACACACAACATATACTGAAACAAAAACCTTGAATTGTCGTCGAAGCCCACAATCCAATCAATATATACTTAGCTTGAATCTCGACTGAGATCGAGGGGATCGATGGCACCTCCATTTCTAGCTAAATTTGCCCTCTTCTTGGCCATGGCTTCCTTCATGGCAAACGCCGGTGATCCTAACCCTCTCCAAGACTTCTGCGTTGCCAGTTTCGATCCTAACAATACTCGTAAGTCACATCGAATTAATCAAATTTCCTCCATCTCGACCCCCAAACCCTATTTTGCGCGACCATTGTTCTTTATCCTCTTAAATCCTTCATTTTTTTCACTTACTAGTATAAAATTGACCAATTATAGTCTTTTAAGATTTTTCTTTAGGCAATTAAGTTACAGATTAAAATGGACATATATAAAATTTGAGATCTACATGACATAGATTTTCAGGGCAAAATTATATCGTTTTTTCTATCTTATTAGGCATAAGATAAGATTTCCGTTTTAGAAAAAATATATCCTTAATTAAAATATTTTATCTAAATTTTAATTAGATTCACAGGTCGGTTATTTTTGGTACAATATCTTTCCCAATTGGGTATAGGATCGAAGTTATATATTTTCAATTTTTTTACATTAATTAATTATATTTTCATAAATATATATATATGGGCAGAGTTTGTGAACGGGTTCATGTGCAAGAACCCAGCGGAGGTGACGATAGACGACTTCGTCTCCACCGGATTCAACGTCGCCGGCAACACGAGCAACCAAGACGGGTCGTCATTCAGTCTTGACTCCACTAAACCTACCGGGGTTGAACACGCTAGGAATATCCTTGGCGCGTATCGACTACGCGCCCGAGGGAGGGCTGGTGACCCCCCACATCCACCACCACTCCGGCGAGGTGCTGACGCTCCTCGAGGGCAGCCTTTACGCCGGCTTCATCACCTCCATCGACACCGGCTACAAGCTGCACGCCAAGGTCCTCCACGCCGGAGACGTGATCGTGTTCCCGCAGGGGCTCGTCCACTTCGGGTTCAACATCGGGAAGACCAAAGCATCGGCGATCGCGGCGTTTGGCTCCCAATCCCCCAGCGTCGTTACTATGGGGAATTCGGCTTTTGCGACGGACCCGCGCATCCGCGCTGATATCGTCGCCAAGTCCTTGCAGCTCGATGAGAAGATCGTTGAGGAAATCCAGTCTAAAACATTTGCAAATATTCGCCTATAGATGGGTCTCGATCTTATAATATAATAATAAAAATAAAAATAAATCAGACTGAAATTTTGCCGATAATTATTATATATTAGAGTCTAAAACATTCTCTTTTTGCTAGTGAAATATGATAAACTTGACACGATCCCTCTTTTGTACGTACAACCAAATTGGAATTTCTAGAAGCTAACAAACATTGGTGAGGATCCCGTGGAGTTTAACTCCGTGAAGTTGGTATGATTATCCAATAGAAATGCATCTATCCTAAAAAATAAATTAAAAAATGGATAAATATATGCATTTAAATCTAAACCACTTATTTAGAATAATTAAGTGGTTAGGATTTAACCAACTTCACATAGAGTTATTTTACCATCTCTATGGAATCCAAAGTGAACATATACACACAGACACAGAGATCGAGTATCAAATTAAGCGGGTTTGGTTCGAGTTTGTTTCTTTGTTTTGGACTAGCTATGCTAAAGTGTCAACTAAGCCACATTGCATTTTGTACTAAGAGGATGTGTTCGAATTCCAAAATGAATTGGGACGATAACAAAATATTTCAAAATATAAAGGTAAAGTAAACTCATGTGCAAAGCTTGAGCTTTTGTATTAGAACTTAAATTTCATATTTATAATATTAAAACAAAATAATTAAAATCGACAGAGATTTCTATTTTTTATGTTCCTTAGGATTTACCGTACAAGATATAACAAATGTTACTATTTTGTCCGTAGATTGGATAATATCGGTGAAGATCAGTTGTCCCTAAAGTTATTATCCCACTCCTATCCATATATTCTTCGAGTGAGGCTAGAAGCAAGATGTCGAAATGACTATTGACAAGATAATTTCACCCAAATTACCACAATTCCTTTTCATTTTTTCCGAACACATTGCAAAAAGGCCCAAAACTCTTTTTTTCCGAATCGAAACCTAAATCTGACAAACGAATTGTTTTGATTTAAAACATCTTAAAATCGATGAAATGAATCAAAATATCAATTCATCGACACACGAATTGGTATATCGTCGCTTTACGTGATAATCGAATGGCGATTTTTGGTTTTCGTTCGAAAAAACCGTCGATGGAAGGAGCTCGACGTATAAGAACGAGGTGCATAAATAAGCTCGGCAGGTTTAGGTGAGGTGAATACGTAACCTCGGTGCATAAAAACGAGGTTATGAAGGAGCCTCGTCTACTTTTCATGAGGTATATAATGACCCCTTTGAAGATCTTATCTAAATCTTCGTTTACATAAGACGAGCTAAATCAATAACCTCGGCTTCTGTTGTTGAGGTGAAGGAGGGAGCTCGGCTTCTGTTGTTGAGGTTAAGGAGGGAGCTCGACTTCTGTTGTTGAGGTTAGTATGTAAGCTCGGCCAATGTTGTTGAGGCTATAAAATAGCCTCCTTGACATCACATAAATTCATTAAATTGTGTATATGTGTGATGGATATTGTTATAATGCAAACTCATATGCTTCTAATAATGAGACAGACTAAATGACTAAATCAGTTTAGAAAATGTTGATTTTTCCACTTTTGATTGCGACTCTAAATGACTAAATAAATATCATAACTTTATCCAAATTAAATAGTAAATTAGTTCTTCTTAAGCAGACATGAAGCAAATTAATGCATATTTTAATGTTTTATCTTACAGTAATTGTTTCAAGTGTCCACTTCCCACTTATCCTCAACCTAAGGATTAATGGCGAGTCTGTCGAGCCAAGCGGTTAATAACGAGGGTCATAGGTCTGCCTGATGTTAAACTGGCATATGTCCAATCAAACATGAGCTTTAGAAGTGATGATCTTCAGTAATTTTTTCCTTATACTTTTAATGCTTATATGGTTATATCCTTGGTACAACTTGTATATGACAGTTGAAAATATCGAATATCATCTTGTAAATATCAAAAATATATTTGCATATTTTTTTACATTGTAAATATCAAATAACATATATATCTATACTTTTTTAACATAAATGAAATTTTTAAAAAATATTAAAAGAATCATTATTTTAGAATAATAATCATAATATTTATTACAAATATCATCTTGTAAAAAAAATATGCAAATATATATTATTGGACATGCACAATATAAATATAATTTTTAAATTTTTTGTATTAATTAAAAGTACTCTAAATAATTTTGGGTTACACCTACATACAAAGTATTCAAGAATACTAATTTAAATACCTTGTAGAATGAAACAAGGTTGAATGGGTAGCTTGGGTGGTAAAGGGCCAGAGGCGTGCTGAATGCGCGCTGAACTGGTTTGGTTCAATTTGAAAATAGGATAGTTAGGGTTTGTGGAATTTGAGAACCAATTGGGTCTGATATTTGAATAGAAGGTTCACTTTGGGGCTTTTGAATTGTGTAGTGTAGGAGAAAGATGGATTTTCAAATCAATCGGCAAATCAAAGTGCTAAACAGAGGAACTTTGCAAAACCCCTCACGGCAAAACCTGTTGCTTGTTCTTATTTGAATAGAGGGTTCACTTTGCTTGTCAAAGCTATTTTTTTTTAAAAAGAAAAGAAAAAGAAGAAGAGGTTGCCACTAAAAATGAGAGCACAAGTGGTTGTCCACTGCAAACAAAAAAAATCCTCAGCAACTCCCAAATTTGTGAAGTGGATTTCCTCTTATGTCTGCTGATTTGAATTTTCTTTTGTTTTTTAAATCTTGCGTGTGATTTGATTGATTTATTAGTAAATACATTATATACAGCTCAGGTGATTAGAGCTGCTTTAATAATGGTAGGACTATTTATACCTTATGATGAGGAAAAGTTTGATTTTTAGTGCTCATAGAAAGAAAGAAAGAAACCAGAAGTTGTGGATGTGCATTCCTATGGTTTCTGTTTTGTTGAGTTTCGAGTTTCGGTTTTGTTTCTGATTCGGGTTAATTCAAAACAAGGAAAGACCAATGCTAGAATTTGGAGCAGATAAAAAGACACGAGACCAAATCAATTTAGGAAATTAGGGTTCATGATTGTAAATGAGATTCAACATTTAGAGCAGTACATCAAACGTTCTATGTCTTTCAAAATAATTGAACATGTTCGCTTTGTGCAGAAATTGTTGCACAATTGTTCTCCCCTGTTGGCCTTCTCTCTTCGCCTTTTGCTTGGCATTCCTGATGGTTTTAACTGTAACGGCCCGGAACTATGATTTCCAGGTTACGTTTCAAGGGATGAAACCCCTTGTTCGGATCTTGCAATCCAGGTACGGGTCGAGGTTTCAAACTCATTTAAGATTAGTAGAAAGAGGGATTTCAAACCCTAAAAACCTCGAAGGGTCATTGGGTACCCTTTACCTGTCCTAAGACTATGTCGCAAAATCCAATTCAACCGAAATTAAAGCGGAAGCAAAACTAGGATACAAATGCCACGACAAAGCCAGGTCAAACCAAATCATAAGCAAGTGATTAACATTTTACCAAGTTAGAATATTAGCTAGGTTCTTCGATTCGCCAAAGGGTTTCCCGTCACAGAAGCAAGGAGCAATCAAGATCTGCAGAAAATACCTTAAAAAAAAGAACGGGGAAAGGAGTCAGATCGAGCCACTCATGCGGGACCGGCAGTCCTCGCTGAGGCCACATAGTATGTGCTATACCTAATAAAGATGCTCTAATGCAGTACGAAAGTCAAACACACTAACATGCCCCTAGGTATAATAATGTGCAGAAATACTGTAAAGGGCCCAAGACAATGCCAAGTGGCATATCCCTCTCCTACCTCCACCCCCTTCCGATAGGGCGGAGACTGGCCAGCTCGTGAATGCATTCCATCATAATCGGGCGGCATGCATGCCTAACCCGCTCCACAATAAAGCCCGCAGGCATCTCATAGTATAAGAAAGTTCATGACTCGATTGACTCAGGGTACCTGATGAGGCTGGGCTACCCTATGACCCTAGCAAAGACTCTAGGACTATCACAGATAACGGTCGTTCTGTTTCAAACGCATAAAGTAAACAGATGCTCAATCAATTTGTGCAACCTAAACATGATACTACATGGCATGCTTTTATGCATATGCAACACCTAACATAAAATGCAACAACAGGCATGAATGTCCAACCTGAGTAAGCCCCCTAGAGAACTTACCTGAAGATGCAGAACAGCAATATAACACAAGCAAGGGCCCAAGTGCAAGTCCAAAGCAATCCAAAAGCAATACACACCTATCATCAAGCCATTTCTGTAAGCTACCAGACCAACATTCACACACACGAAACCCAAGTTCTCAACATCTTTAAAACCACTCGACGGTAAAACCATTTTCCAAAACCTTTCCGACATGATTGACATCAACCAAAACCATTTAATCAAAACCATCGATAAAGCTCACGAAAATATTTCTCAAACTCTTAAATCCCAAATTAAGTCAACTCATATTCAAAATAACTTATCGAATCATTTTATAGGAATAATTCCGGCATTTTATTTCAAAATCATACTATAATAAAATCCGACATTTAGTCACCACAAAAATTTTGAGTCCGACATTTCATGTCAAAATAAATTTTCCTTAAATTACAAATTAACTCATGTTATAATATATATTAGTAATTTCAGAATTATAATTCCTCAAAACAGAATATTATATTAATAATGATATTAACTATAGCTACTAATCATAATATAAAACCATAACATATATCATAAACATCTAACACAAAATAACATTTTTAAAACAAACCAAAAGAAAAGGCCCAAATGCCCTCAACCCGAGCCCAGGCAAAAGAAAGAAAGGAAGGGGATCCGGCCCACTGGAAGAGGACCCGGCCCAAGGTGATAGAAACAAAAATCAGGCCCAACTTAATCTGGCTTCAACAAACCCAACCCAATCCCCATTTAATGAACCGGTTTTATATATAAAAAAAAAGTGAACCGGACCCTAAATAAAAAGAAAGGCAAAACCAACCCAAACACTGTTCATCATCATCAAAAACGCCACTGCTCAAAAATTAGATAAAAGAAGGGAGAGAGGAAGGGGATGCCGGTGGTGGCGGTTTTCCGACGACTCAAGCCCAACATCAAGGACAAGGATCAAACAAGAAAGGGAAGAAGGAGGAGGTGCTCACCCAAGGTATTCGACCCGTCGATGAAAAGTCGGGGAGCTCGATTAGACTCGCCGGAGAGGGAGCTTCGTCGGAGATGGTCTAGGGAGGAAGGAATGGGATCAAAGTTCCATCTTTATACAATTTGGAGTGTTTAATAGAGAAAGAGAAGGAGGAACCATCACCGGTGGTCTTCGATCGGAAAACAGGGAAGGAGGAGGAAGGCGGCGCTGGGCGACGGTGGCTTCTCCGTCATCTCCTGGTTTCCGACGACGAGGTAGGAGTCTCCTGGGTGCTCCTGCGTGCTCGGATTGCAGCTGCTGGCTCAATGGAGGAGGCTCTTGGTGGTGCGGCTTCGCTGCGGCCTCGAACAGGGGAGGATTCGTGGAGGCTCCGGCGATGTCTGGGCTCCGTCTCCGTCTTCCTGGAACCCAGGGAGGTGATGGCGTGGTTGTTGGTGTTCCTTGCCTCGGCAAAGCAGGGTTGGGTAAAAGGGAGCTGTGGTGGCGTTAGGTGGTGACGGCGGCAAGGAGGGAGACTGGTGGTGGTGACAGTGGTCGGCGACGGTGGCTGCCGGTGACGAAGGAAGAACGAGGAGGAGAACAGTGAGGTGATGGTGGTGCCCTGGAGAACAGAGGAGGGATTGGGATTTGGAGGTGCTAGTCCACCAGCAACAGTAGAGAGGAAAAAGAGGGGGAGGAGGGAGTGTTACCTTCAGGATTTGGTTTGGTTAGAGATGCATCTTCAGATCTAAAAAGATGAAAAATGGGTTGTAGGTGGTCTGATCGGTTGCAGCAAGAGGGCAGAGAAGATTTGTTTGTTTCCCATTTTGAGAGGCACAAGAATGCTGCAGTGGGTTGGTCTGATCGAAAATGAAGGAGAGTGAAAATTGGAGGTGCTTCCTCCTAAAAGAGCCAGAGGTAAAGGTGATAAAAAATAATTTGTGGTCCCAAGGTCAAAATTCAAAGTACCCGGAATTTAAACATCGCAATCCGCTCACTTGACCCAATTCCGACTCATGTAAATTTTAAGTCGAAATCTTGGAACCGAAGTAAATTAATAAACTTTTAATAAGTAATTTTTCCCAACCTCGGAACATAAAAGCGGAATAAAATCCCTCCGAAAATCCAATTTAGAATTATGCCGGAATTCATTTTAAGAGATTTTAATTACCCCGATTTAAATTCATTTTAATTATTATTATTATTATTATTATTGAAAATTAGGATTTAAAAATCCGAGCCTTTACATCATCCACCTCTAAAAACAAGTCTCGTCCCCGAGACTAAAACCAAAATAAAGTAGGGGATGAAGTTTGAAATTGATGAGTCCTAGGACCATGTCTAAGAACCTCGTAATCATCTCGGTTGCGTCTTCCGGGATTCTCACAACATTCTAGTCACAGTCGTGACATATCCAATTGGCCTTGACAAGTATGCGATAAGCGCCCCTATCACATACTCGCTTCGACTTTTCGGAAGTACCACAACTCTAAAAGTTCTACAATGTCATCACTAGGTCTTAGCAAGCACCCTACAAGCGCCCTCATAAAATGCTTGTATCCACTTCGTGAAGTATCATAGAGTTGCCCGGGTTTGACAATTGAAAAAGATTGGCCTCAAAATTGTTGAAACTCTCGGTAATTTTATTCCTTACAAATCAAATCTAATCCTTTTCAAAATCGTTCAAATCTTCAAATCCAACTTTAATCAAGCAACCTTACACCAAAACAAGTCAAATCCTCTCAAATCAAGATTTCGTCAAAATCCTCCAAAACCAAATCAGTTTTCCACATAACAATCAATCAAATTTAGAAGCTCGGAGGTGGAATCATCCACCTCTAAGGGCTAATCCCATATTCTCTTCCTAGTTTTCAGATCATGCAACATCATTCACAATTCAACTCAACAAGTACCATAACCAAAAGTCTCATCAACTCTTACATACACATAATACCATAAGCCATCTCACACATGGCAAATCCCACATCATATCATAGTCACAAACCATCACATAACCGTCTAATTAACGCAAACATAACATGCTAACAAGTCTCAAGTACCAAAGAAACAACAAACCTCAACATACTACAAATCATAAGGTATATCTACATCACACTGAAGGCATCACAAGTGTATAATCGAATGTTCATCACTCATCACGTAAGCACACATGTCCAGAAATCAACGGGTTGGATGTGATGGGGTTAGTACGTCAGTACACATCAAATCTCATTACCGCATCTCGATATTGCAACACAAGTAGAGCAGATTCATCACGTTAACATATCAACACATCAAAGTCATGCTATTTAGATTCAGAAAAAGGGAGATCAAGCAGTATATAAATCACCAAAATGTCAGCATGCTCTGAAAGACATCACCTTAACTCATCACAATATCGAATGACAATCATTTAGAAATCATACACCATTATCTCATATATACTAATCATGATCATACTTCAAGTCATATTCATCATTTACATAACCAATAATCATGCTTGTCAACCATATAGTACATATCATGCTTACTACCACATAATAAACATCATGCTTTCACATAATAGCACATCATCATCCCACGGTTCATACTCATCATTACTTCATATATCACATCACAACATGTCCTAACATGCTTCTAAACCAATATAACAGGATAATAATATATCATGGTAACACTTGTCACTACCAACTAGATTTTAATATTGCATATCAACATGTAATTCCATATCAGGTTCATCATGGTCGTTATCTAATATCATGCCAGCAGATATAAATAAATCACAAAATCAAGAAAATTCTCGCATCATACCAGTCAAAATAAAATAGAATCCCCACTCGCCCATCTCCACTCTCAAGCCAAGACTAATCCTCTTCTAGACTCGCTAACGTCATCTCAAACAAAAATTCTTCAAAGAAATCCCAATTCATCTCGATGCTCAAATCTTACCCCTCCTTCCGCCAATCAATACCACACCATCCACCTCTAAGAACCCAACTCTTATCTCTAACTGCACACCCAAGTACCCTCTAACACCATGTCCTCAATATTCACGAGCCCTCTCTTACACTTCTCGTACCACCCGAAGCATTACCAACATCACCTAGAAGCTCATCAAAACCACTAACATTGCCTACCATAAATCCCAAAGCTCACTCAGTCTTACCTAAGTCAACACCCCTCTCTCACGACTCACCTCCTAATACCATCGACCATCCCAACTGTCCAAAATTCTTCCACCACCCTCCAACCACGCTTACCAAATGACCTCACCCACAAGTTTAAGGAAGAAGCAATCATGAAAATCATCAAACGTAAGGTCCACTTCATATCAACTAGCATTTATAAACATAACATCATGGGTTCAACAAGTCTTAGTTACCCTCATGCTCAATAATCCTTGCAAACATCATACATGAACATAATGAAGTTAAGCTAACATGTTGCATTATAACCTTATCCGATACAATTCATGCTTCTTAACATATGTAGTTCACATTTTACAGACAAAGGAATTCATAGCATGCTTAGCAACTTAGAGTAACAACAAGTCAAGACATCATGGTACATGAGATCTATAAGTCATCAAATCATATCATCATAGACAACAAGCAATCAGGCAATGGTCATCATCAAGTCAGCACATCAACACATAAATCTCATCGCCAGGCCAGTGCAATATCGTCGTCAACAAATTCAAAAGGGTTAGCAATTCGAACGGAGAACAATCCCGCTTGCAAGTCATATCGTACACAGTAATCGTAATTCTCGATGCGTGCCTGTTTCGCCGACATCATAGATCCTGAGGCCCGTGGGTTATGGGCCCACGCTTCTACTGCGCCGCTCTATCGTTATCCCACCTTCCGTTCTCTTTCCCATGTGATCGCTCATCCAAGTATCGCGGAGGAGTATAAGTTAGCAGGGATAGGGGAGTGAGAAGGACAGGCAACCCAAAGTCCCTTCCGGAAACAAACATAGACCGACACTAAAGACAACAACTAGAGACAGAACACCGACCCGAGAATAGTAACGATGCCCCTATGGAAGTCTATCAGGTTATAATTGCGACAAGCAAATACAAATTCACCATGGAGCACATCAGTCACTTTAATTCACACTAACATGTACCTATCTCAAGAAAAACAACAGACGTATTAATTCCAAAAGAAACGATCGAATCCTACATGGATGCATGTGAGGCGAGCTAGGAGTCTATTATCCCATGGAAGCAGATATGCCTAGAAACTTCAAGAAAGCTATCCAGAACCAGCAATAATCATGTGTGATTCGAAGTCATGCGGGATTTAATGAAGATAACAAGTATCATGTATACGAAAGGGTGTACAAGCATGAACAAGTGAGGTCAA
Source organism: Persicaria tinctoria (assembly GCA_037127255.1). Taxonomy (NCBI): domain Eukaryota; kingdom Viridiplantae; phylum Streptophyta; class Magnoliopsida; order Caryophyllales; family Polygonaceae; genus Persicaria; species Persicaria tinctoria. Next base: position 3,229,631 of record JBANSL010000016.1, on the reverse strand, counting down.
ATATAGCATGGCGAGGTATATCATAACAACAAGACTAAGTGTCATACGAGAATACATAAGAGCAGCATGGTAACTATCACATCTGACAATAATAATCATATAACAAGTTTAGAATGACATGAAACCTTACGACGAGATACACTTAGAAGGCATAGGTCCTACATGATGCTAACGATACATGATAAGGCATGGGCATAGTCAAGAGTCATTAAGAGGAGTTCCACATAATATTCACGAAACATGAGGCATCATCAAGAGTAACAAGAAGGACATCATGGGCGATGGATTATAATTATGCCAAGAACGAACCAGCATAGGGCACATATATGGTACAATAGTCATCACATCATAGAACAAGTACAACTCGTGATCATTTAGTGAGTCATTCTAGAAATCATAAGCCCTACAAGACACTACTAGCACATATCGAATATGAACACAATCGAGGTAACTCGACTAAATCCGCCCTAACATTCATGCATCATGTGTATGCGAAATCATGACATAGTGTGGTGTGTGATCACGCGAGGTACCAAATCATACATTCATGCAGCACAAGAGGCTATCTTAGATTAATAGGGGAACACTACCGAGCGATAACATGTAAGCATATAGGATTCACCATCACGGAAAGCAAGTCAATTATCGAATTCAACATTAATCTAACCAGGATGAACACAATCTTTTAAGAGAGTAGCAGGAGGAGAGAGTCACACTATCAGGGACCTATCTCGAGAGAGAATCATCAGTAATGTAGACATGGTATAAATCCGCACACATCATAACCAAGAATCCTACATGATGCTAATGGCATAACATGACATTTGATACATACATGCACTTGATCGACTAACACAACGATGTGTAAGAAATCACGTTAGCATGGTCCATCGATGTAGGAACATGAGAGGAATCTAGCAATGCATTTACCCAAATATCGCTTCAAATAGCAGGATCACAATCAAAACTACTAATTTAGCCAACAAGCCATGGGTACATCAACCATTCATGCTGAGGAGATCATCCTATGACATTCATACAAAGGCAGTTCATCACACTACCATGGACCTAATCCGGGAGGAAGCAATAATCACATAGGCTCATATCATGTCATTCATGCTTCTAATCAATCAGTAGTACGATCATTATAACAGTTCAGTTAAAAATGCAAAGACGACACGTAATCATGATAAGAAGCGAGATGCAATAGGAGACCTAAGCAATGTGACCAAAATGGATAAATAATGACATACAACCACGGATTTTACATTAAAGATCATCATCATAACATTTATTGGGAACTACGTATCATATAGGGCATGTTGACATCAAGTTGTAACACTTATCAAGTAGGAAACTTGCTTCATCAAGATAACAAAATTTAACGATCACACTATCATGAACCTAGTAGAGTAAACTCATGCTGATTCATTTCATGCAGCTAACACTTCCATTCAATCCTACGATCAATAGGACAAGTAAACATGCTATAACAACATATAGAGGAATGGGCTGTTCCACACAAGCTGAGTTTGACCACACAGAAACAAGGGTACTCCCACTATCCCGTTTGCACAGATCAGTCAATACATATTTAATTGTTAGACATACCAATCAGACTTTAGCACATCAAGCACTCAGCATAGAATCAGTCAATAACACTCATAATGATCTCCTTGGAGTCTCCCAACCCATCTGTAAAGAACAAGCTGGTATTTTGCCTACCGTTCCCAACTACACCCAATAGGGGTGGTCTAGCGCATTTACTACCCACTCACGTCCCTGTTTTGGTCGGTGTTCCTCTTTTATTACAAGTCGAGTTCATTACTTAGTCCAATTTAGGTCATGCATCTTAAGTTCATTTTGCCCCTTTAAAACATTTTCAAATCCTTTGAAATTCATGGGCGGTTTTCCAAAACATACACTCGACCCTTGTGTACCCGAATTGCACAACCTCAGCTCTGATACCATCTTTGTAATGGCCCGGAACTATGATTTCCAGGTTACGTTTCAAGAGATGAAACCCCTTGTTCGGATCTTGCAATCCAGGTACGGGTCGAGGTTTCAAACTCATTTAAGATTAGTAGAAAGAGGGATTTCAAACCCTAAAAACCTCGAAGGGTCATTGGGTACCCTTTACCTGTCCTAAGACTATGTCGCAAAATCCAATTCAACCGAAATTAAAGCGGAAGCAAAACTAGGATACAAATGCCACGACAAAGCCAGGTCAAACCAAATCATAAGCAAGTGATTAACATTTTACCAAGTTAGAATATTAGCTAGGTTCTTCGATTCGCCAAAGGGTTTCCCGTCACAGAAGCAAGGAGCAATCAAGATCTGCAGAAAATACCTTAAAAAAAAGAACGGGGAAAGGAGTCAGATCGAGCCACTCATGCGGGACCGGCAGTCCTCGCTGAGGCCACATAGTATGTGCTATACCTAATAAAGATGCTCTAATGCAGTACGAAAGTCAAACACACTAACATGCCCCTAGGTATAATAATGTGCAGAAATACTGTAAAGGGCCCAAGACAATGCCAAGTGGCATATCCCTCTCCTACCTCCACCCCCTTCCGATAGGGCAGAGACTGGCCAGCTCGTGAATGCATTCCATCATAATCGGGCGGCACGCATGCCTAACCCGCTCCACAATAAAGCCCGCAGGCATCTCATAGTATAAGAAAGTTCATGACTCGATTGACTCAGGGTACCTGATGAGGCTGGGCTACCCTATGACCCTAGCAAAGACTCTAGGACTATCACAGATAAGGGTCGTTCTGTTTCAAACGCATAAAGTAAACAGATGCTCAATCAATTTGTGCAACCTAAACATGATACTACATGGCATGCTTTTATGCATATGCAACACCTAACATAAAATGCAACAACAGGCATGAATGTCCAACCTGAGTAAGCCCCCTAGAGAACTTACCTGAAGATGCAGAACAGCAATATAACACAAGCAAGGGCCCAAGTGCAAGTCCAAAGCAATCCAAAAGCAATACACACCTATCATCAAGCCATTTCTGTAAGCTACCAGGCCAACATTCACACACACGAAACCCAAGTTCTCAACATCTTTAAAACCACTCGACGGTAAAACCATTTTCCAAAACCTTTCCGACATGATTGACATCAACCAAAACCATTTAATCAAAACCATCGATAAAGCTCACGAAAATATTTCTCAAACTCTTAAATCCCAAATTAAGTCAACTCATATTCAAAATAACTTATCGAATCATTTTATAGGAATAATTCCGGCATTTTATTTCAAAATCATACTATAATAAAATCCGACATTTAGTCACCACAAAAATTTTGAGTCCGACATTTCATGTCAAAATAAATTTTCCTTAAATTACAAATTAACTCATGTTATAATATATATTAGTAATTTCAGAATTATAATTCCTCAAAACAGAATATTATATTAATAATGATATTAACTATAGCTACTAATCATAATATAAAACCATAACATATATCATAAACATCTAACACAAAATAACATTTTTAAAACAAACCAAAAGAAAAGGCCCAAATGCCCTCAACCCGAGCCCAGGCAAAAGAAAGAAAGGAAGGGAATCCGGCCCACTGGAAGAGGACCCGACCCAAGGTGATAGAAACAAAAATCAGGCCCAACTTAATCTGGCTTCAACAAACCCAACCCAATCCCCATTTAATGAACCGGTTTTATATATAAAAAAAAAGTGAACCGGACCCTAAATAAAAAGAAAGGCAAAACCAACCCAAACACTGTTCATCATCATAAAAAACGCCACTGCTCAAAAATTAGATAAAAGAAGGGAGAGAGGAAGGGGATGCCGGTGGTGGCGGTTTTCCGACGACTCAAGCCCGACATCAAGGACAAGGATCAAACAAGAAAGGGAAGAAGGAGGAGGTGCTCACCCAAGGTATTCGACCCGCCGATGAAAAGTCGGGGAGCTCGATTGGACTCGCCGGAGAGGGAGCTTCGTCGGAGATGGTCTAGGGAGGAAGGAATGGGATCAAAGTTCCATCTTTATACGATTTGGAGTGTTTAATAGAGAAAGAGAAGGAGGAACCCTCACCGGTGGTCTTCGATCGGAAAACAGGGAAGGAGGAGGAAGGCGGCGCTGGGCGGCGGTGGCTTCTCCGTCATCTCCTGGTTTCCGACGACGAGGTAGGAGTCTCCTGGGTGCTCCTGCGTGCTCGGATTGCAGCTGCTGGCTCAATGGAGGAGGCTCTTGGTGGTGCGGCTTCGCTGCGGCCTCGAACAGGGGAGGATTCGTGGAGGCTCCGGCGATGTCTGGGCTCCGTCTCCGTCTTCCTGGAACCCAGGGAGGTGATGGCGTGGTTGTTGGTGTTCCTTGCCTCGGCAAAGCAGGGTTGGGTAAAAGGGAGCTGTGGTGGCGTTAGGTGGTGACGGCGGCAAGGAGGGAGACTGGTGGTGGTGACAGTGGTCGGCGACGGTGGCTGCCGGTGACGAAGGAAGAACGAGGAGGAGAACAGTGAGGTGATGGTGGTGCCCTGGAGAACAGAGGAGGGATTGGGATTTGGAGGTGCTAGTCCACCAGCAACAGTAGAGAGGAAAAAGAGGGGGAGGAGGGAGTGTTACCTTCAGGATTTGGTTTGGTTAGAGATGCATCTTCAGATCTAAAAAGATGAAAAATGGGTTGTAGGTGGTCTGATCGGTTGCAGCAAGAGGGCAGAGAAGATTTGTTTGTTTCCCATTTTGAGAGGCACAAGAATGCTGCAGTGGGTTGGTCTGATCGAAAATGAAGGAGAGTGAAAATTGGAGGTGCTTCCTCCTAAAAGAGCCAGAGGTAAAGGTGATAAAAAATAATTTGTGGTCCCAAGGTCAAAATTCAAAGTACCCGGAATTTAAACATCGCAATCCGCTCACTTGACCCAATTCCGACTCATGTAAATTTTAAGTCGAAATCTTGGAACCGAAGTAAATTAATAAACTTTTAATAAGTAATTTTTCCCAACCTCGGAACATAAAAGCGGAATAAAATCCCTCCGAAAATCCAATTTAGAATTATGCCGGAATTCATTTTAAGAGATTTTAATTACCCCGATTTAAATTCATTTTAATTATTATTATTATTGAAAATTAGGATTTAAGAATCCGAGCCTTTACATTAACCACACTTACGTTATCTGTAAATGCTTCCCTAATGTGGCCTAGTATCAACGATGACTTCATGTGACTTGCTATTAAATGCTTTGCAACCTTGTATTCTTCCGGTTTCAACCTACTATAATACCGGTTTCCCTCCATATACCTGATAAGGGGATGGTTATGAACTCTATGCGTGACTTTGATTCTCTAATGGTTAGGCATCACCTGATGACATTTAATGCGAAACATACAACCACAGCGTCTAGATGTCGCCTTTCTCTTCTTCACAACCATGTTTGGCTCATCAAGACGTTTATGAATCCGACGCTTGCCATGTCTCTCACAGTACAACCAACAATTGTTTTGGTCAGAGCGTGATATGACTAACACCATATTGTTTGCTTTGGCTTTATCCCGAGCATAATTGACAGCTTCATCTTTAGAGTCCCAAGTTTTACAGTCTCTAAACAGGTATTTCAAATCCGGATACTCGGTAACGTCAGACACTTCGTCTTCATCGTCCAACGAGTTTAAGTCACTCCCAGACTGTTCGCGGTCGAAACTTATGTAAGCGTCAATGTTGTCAAGCTGAAGGGAACAATGAAAACACAACGTCATCGATTCCAAGAATAACCTCAAAAACAGTGTTCGAGACTACAACATAGACTCGACTAAATTTGTTGAGTTTAATACATAAGCTCGGTAAAAACAATTGAGGGTAATACATAACCTCGTCATATATTGCCGAGGGTAATACGCAAGCTCAAAACATATTGCGAACGTATTGTATGTTACGTTGTTTTGGTTATTGGAAGGCCGATCAACCAATATGACGTACAAATAATTTTGATCAACCAATATTCCCACAAAAAAAAAAAGATTATGAAATATAATCTTTTTTAGTAGTTAGGATTTTATCCAATAATTTAGTTAAAATTATCAAAAAATAATTTTGATAGACAATAATATGTTAGTAAATTCATGGGTGAGGAGAATACGATGAGCCTCGGCTACATCTTCCGAGCTTATTTACGAAACTCATTTTTGTCAACCGAGCTTATAGAATAAGGTCGGTAATGTTTTTTGAGGCTATATTATAAACTCGGTTAAATGTTTTGAGCTCACTTATTATGCTCGATCGCCTTTTCAAATTTGTATTGATATCCGACGATAATTTACACAATAATCGCTAATATGTACCAACAAAACATATCGATCGAATTTTAACTTTTTATTGATAATAATAGGCTCGTTACAATCTAACATCAATGGAAGAACAACCTCTAAATAAAGCTAATCATTCCATATTTCGAACAAAACCTGATTTTTTTTAATATTTGATTTGTCAAAGATAAAAAAACGTTGTAGATAGACGATAGAGATTAGGAAATATTCCCACAAAAAAAAAAGATTATGAAAGATATATATTGAAGATCTTTTTTAGTAGATAGGATTTTATCCAATAATTTAATTAAAATTATCAAAAAATAGTTTTGATAGACGATAATGTGTTAGTAAATTCACGGGTGAGGAGAATACGACGAGCCTCGGCTACATCTTCAGAGCTTATTTATGAAACTCATTTTTGTCAACCGAGCTTATAGCATAAGCTCGGTCAGGATTTTTGAGGCTATGTTATAAACTCGGTTAAATGTTTTGAGCTTACTTATTATGCTCGATCGCCTTCTCAAATTTGTATTGATATCCGACGATACTTTACGCAATCATCGCTAATATGTACCATCAAAACATATCAATCGAAATATAACTTTTTATTGATAATAATAGGCTCGTTACAATCTAACATCCATGGAAGAACAACCTATAAATAAAGCTAATCAAGAATAAAATTAATTATTTTTCGACTTCTTCCCTCTCGGTGATCTTCTAGGACCTTCTTTTTTAACGATACATAAATCTGCAACCGGAAGTGCAAGCACCCGTTTGCCCGCCTTAACCAATTGTTTAAAACTGGGATGCTTACTCAGCTCGTAGTGGTTTAATTCTTCTTCATACATCGCCTCGAGGGTATATATTGATGCTCCGTTCCTTTGCGAATGTTTGATGCGACAAGTGATGGGCCGAATTCCTCCATCAAATTCCTCATGAATGTTCGAACTTCAACAAGGTCGTGAACATGTTGTTTGTGTTTTTCCGCCATCTTTTGGAGTTGTGACTACTTTGTAGCACTATGGAGGTATTATATACAATTTATTGGCGTCCAAACCCTAAATTTTCCCTCCAAATCCATTTATTTTTCCCTCCAAAACCATCCCGGGCTTTTGTAGGCGCCGTTGTGGTAAATTCAACCTTATTACGAGGTGACGTGTTAAGCTCATCAAACTTTGCCGAGCTCACAACATCACCTCACAAAATAAAGCCGAGTCTATTTCATAAGCTCGGCAGATTTTGTTGAGCTTATTCTATATTCTAAGAATAAAAAAATTGAAGTAAAAAATTCATGGGTTATTCGAAATCGAACCTAAGATGTTGTGAAATATGTGCAGGGGTAGAACCAATGGGATAGCGACTTTGATTGACTAATATTAGATTTTAATATTATTTGTTCACAAAATAACCGTCAGTTTAACATCTATATCTATATATCTATATAACATATAAAGTTAGCTTAAAATATTTAGATTCACAACAATAAAAATATATCTATTTAGATTAATAATTTACCCCTCTAATAAGAAGTCAACTAAAACCTCCAACCATTAGTACAAGTTGAAAACAAAAATTAAAGTTTTTTTTAATAAATAATAATAAATCTAAGAGGAAAAATTAGAAAGATTATTTTTTTACATAATGATAAGTCTAGAATTTAACCTAATATAAATAAATAATAATATAAATAAATGAATAAATCTATATAACTTATAAAAGAGGATTTCGTTTTGCCCAGTAAATTAAATGCATTAACGAAATATATCCTTAACAATTAGGAAAACTTTTAAATAAAAATAATAATAACAATATATCTATTTAGATTAACCATTTTACAATTAATATTTTAAATCATAATAATCATATAAATTGGCATAAACATCATTTTTTAATTAAAAATTCAATATATTATCTCATAAGTGAGAAATATCCTTTTTAGATTAACATTACTCATTTATTTAATTTCATCATTTTAAAATTAATATTAGAAATCATAATATATCATATTAATTTGAATAAATAGAAGCAAGAAAAAGGTTGGTTGTATAATGTTTGTGGTCTTAAATATAAATGTTAGTATGAAGCACGAAAAACTATACATTTGATAACAATTTAGCGGTTAAAGTTCATCATAAATAACATAACTATATTTATACAAAAATATTTTCCCTAGCGATAATTCTTTAATAATTATAACATAAAATATTATTTTATAATTTATATAAAAAAAAATTTAGACTCGTGCGTAGCACAGGCCAAAACACTAGTGATCGAATAGATGTATTCGTCATGAATGTAACATCAATAGAGGTAATTTAAGATTTCAATATTACTTGTCGAACTGACATATATCAATATTTTTTGTTCATAAAACCACTGTGAATGCAACGTGGATGTAATTCCTAGTTGTTTTTCTATTGCTAATACATTAGATTTCCATAGCATAACAACAGTCACTACCAATGGCTTGTTATTTAGATTAGTACAGGTAATGTAGCTCCAAGTAATTACATTTTTCTTATTTACATATAAGGTATTTTGTGTAACTGCAACATGTATTAAAAAATGAGTTTACAGCTACGTACATTGGAAATAATTTACATACAAGGGAACGAATTCTTCATGACCAATGTGAAGATTCTCAACTTATCCTTGAGTTCTTCGTAGATCATTGCTTAATAGTGTGATTTTGTTCTCCGTTATTCTCTCTCTATTTTTGTAATTCTGTTTTTTTTACTTCATTAATTAATTAGCTTAACATGTCAAATCTAATTTTGAGGATAGATGGAAAGTGGCCACTTGAAACAATTACTAGAAGATAAAACATTAAAATATGCATTAATCTGTTTCATGTCTGATTAAGAACAACTAATTTGCTATTTAGATAAAGTTATGATATTGATTTAGTCATTGAGAGTTACAATAAAAAGTGGGGAAAAAAACATTTTCTAAACTAATTTAGTCATTTAGTCTGTCTCATTCTTATAGTCTGTCTCATTATTAGAAGCATATGAGTTTGCATTATAACAATATCCATGACACATATACACAATTTAATGAATTTATGCAATGTCAAGGAGGCTATTTTATAGCCTCAACAACATTGGCCGAGCTTACATACTAACCTCAACAACAGAAGCCGAGCTCCCTCCTTAACCTCAACAACAGAAGCTGAGCTCCCTCCTTCACCTCAACAACAGAAGCCGAGGTTATTGATTTAGCTCGGCTTATGTAAACGAGGATTTAGATAAGATCTTCAAAGGGGTCATTATATACCTCATGAAAAGTAGACGAGGCTCCTTCATGACCTCGTTTTTATGCACCGAGGTTACGTACTCACCTCACCTAAACCTGCCGAGCTTATTCATTCACCTCGTATCGATCTTCCGAGCTCTTCCTTCGATAGTTTTTTCGGACGAAGACCAAAAATCGCCATTCGATAATCACGTAAAGCGAGCGATATACCAATTCGTGTGTTGATTGATTGATCTTTTGATTAATTTCATCGATTTTAGGTTGTTTTCAATCAAAACAATTCGTTCGACAGATTTAGGTTTCGATTCGGAAAAGAGAGTTTTGTCCCTTTTTGCAATGTGTTCGGAAAAAATGAAAAGGACCTGTGATAATTTAGGTGAAATTATCTTGTCAATAGCCATTCCGACATCTTGCCTAAAGCCCTTATGATATTCTTCTCATTTTTTTAGGGTAAACTGCAGAAAACCACCCTTTAAATAGGGCATATTGCCCAAAACTACCCCTTAAAACAGAAATTTCACAAAACCACCCTTTATAATAAGTATGTTAGCATTTAACCACCCTTGTCCCTAATTCCGTTTGTAGGCTGTTAAATTAAAGTAAATTACTATTATGCCCCTATTATTTTATCAATATTACATGCCATTTTCGGATTAAAAAAAGAAAAAAGACTAAAAATAATATAAAATTAAGGAAAATGTGTCTCTTACTATTCATCTTCTTCCTCCTCTTCAACTTTAGCCATGGCACATAATCGAAGAAAACTCCACCACCACAACTTCCGGATATCACCACCGCTACCACTACTAGTCCACCACCACTACAACCACTCCAAACTGCTCGGGGATTTAGGGACTTACTAGTGTAATAGGGACTTACTAGTGTAATACCCGTGCCTTCAAGGCACCGGAGCTTGATCCATTTTAATTTGAACATCATTTTATATATCTATATAATACTCCGTACTATATTAATATATATACACACGTGTTTACAACAAAAATATGTATAAAGTATTTTTTTATAATTTATAAATTAGTTGGAAAGAGATACGATACAAATTTTGAAAATGATTTAATAAGGTAATTAAAGTAATAATAATACTCAAACACAACGCCTAATATAATTTGAAATAAATATATAATTATTATCATTAGCCTAGATCTAAAAAGTAAAATATAAGCTCCCATACAAATATTAAAAAAATCATAAGCACATGATTGTGTGAATAATTTTGAAGTTCTGTAGATATAAATAACTTATTCGTTATTTTCATGAGAAAGATGGTTAGAAAAAGAGGGAAATAAATAGTGAAAATAAAGGTAAGATGGTAAAAAAAAATCCTTAAAGCTAGAAAAGTGATCTAAGAAGCCTCATCCAAGGTGTAAAATAAGCATTAGTAATGCTTGTGAGTCTTAAAAATTATTTATTTTTCGATAGTCATTTAAGATGTCTAAAATAATTAAATTATAAAAAAAAACTTTTTTTTGGCTCTAATTGATTTTTATAATTAATTTTTGAAATCGAATATTTAAAAATTGATTATTACATGTTCGTTGTATGTAGACATTGCAGGGAATATTGCAATCAGTTAAATATGATAAATCAACGATTTCAATATCAAATAATAAAATCAGCCAAGACTTGACGAATGTTCAATGTACGTAGACGATTAAAATAGATCACAAATTGACATACAACATAACAAATTAAATAATATTTTAGTATAAAATTAGGAAACAAATATGTTTAAAATATGAAAAAAATATTTTAAAATTTCAACAATAATATTGAACAATGAGAAAATACCATTTGAATAAAAAATTCAAGTTTAATTGTGGACGTGATACATCATCAAAATGATAGTAGAATTAATATTATTAATAGATTACCTATTATCGAAATTAATTTATAAAAAAAATGAAAAAATAATATTTTATATAATTTTACCATCCTAACAAAGCGTGAATGAATATTAAATAACATATTTAGCTAAATGAATAGAGAGAGTAGTAAATTTTAACATGATTGGGATAAATGTGATAATGAATGCAATCCGTTAAGATAATGAATGCAGGCAATCCGAGTACATCTTTGATTAATTTATTTGAAAATGAAATACTTGCATGGTTGGTGAGAAAATATGAACATATGTGAAAGTTAATTTATACTCCGTAGCATTTTATAAACGGACAATTGGATATGGGTCTAGGTAGAATATAAATTTCCAAAAATAAAATATACCAAGATTCAAATTTAAGTTCATTGTATGTAGACGAATTATGAGAATATTGCAATCGGAAAAAAAAAAATGGAAACATGTCTCAATATTTACGGCAATATAATCGAAAATAAATAAAAAAAAGGGAATGGATTCAAACCATATTTAAAATAGGAAATAAATATTTTAAAATTTCTATAATAATATTGACCAATAAGAAAATCTCATTTGAATAAAAAATTCAACTTTAATTGTGGGTGTGACACGTCAGCAAAATGCTAGCAAAATTAGTAATATTAATAGATAGATGAGATTTTGGGATGCTTGATTTTATGGGATTTGGGATTTGGGGATTTTTATGGGATTTGGGATTTGACAGCCCCGTAACCAGATGAGGAGATTTCGAAGCCCCATTCAAAGAGCAAATTTAGATCTATCGGCACCATCCGCCTTGCCTAATTAATCCAATTTGAGTCCTAATTTTCCAATCTAGGGTTAGCATTCAAAAACCCAATAATAAAGGTGGAGGTCGGCGACCGTAGCCCTGTCAACGGGTTCGAGCACAACATTGGTAGAAAGAAGGGAAATGGGGTGAGCATAGTCGTCGGCCGTCATTTCCCCGTCGCCGTCGCTGCATCTCCTCTCCGGATTCCCCACCTTCATCCCTTGCCCCGTCGCCGAATATAGGCTATCCAGAGCCTTGCCCACCTCGCCCGGACCTCTACAACAACCCCTAGACCCACCTCGCCCAAACCTCTACAACAACCCCTAGCCCCAACCTCCTCCTGAGAGCCACACCATTCTCCCCTGCGTGGCTGCGTGACCCATAGGCCATAGCCACCCCCACACCTAATTTTTTTAATCCTAAAATGGCAAGTAATATTAATAAAAGAGAAGGGGCATAATAGTAAATTACTTCACTTTAACAGCCTACTAACGGAATCAGGAACGAGGGTGGTTAAATGCTAACAGACTTATTATAAAGGGTGGTTTTCTGCAATTTTTGTTTTAAGGGGTGGTTTCGGACAATATGCCCTATTTAAAGGGTGATTTTCTGCAATTTACCCTTTTTTTTATCTATCATTTTAAATTTAAATTTTTTTTATTATAAAAAGATAGTTTGTTAGAAGGGACACAATGAGCGGGGATAGGTGATCCTAATTGGGACAATATTAGTGTTGATGGCACTATTCATTAATGTATAAGCTATATTTGATCAATTTGAGATGATGTTTACCTTACTAATAACTTTGATTGTACCATTCATATCCCATTTTATATGGTTATCATAATTGTACCAAATCTTAACTTATTGTAAGGGGTAATAAAATATCATAACTACAAAAATGATATAATCGGAAAATTGACACAATTTCCATTTTGAGATGATGTCTCATCCTTGATGTTCTTGGCTTTTAGGGTTGAGCCCTATAGCCAAATAATTTTCGTTTCAAAAAAAATATCTTAATGTTATCTAATTATTTATCAACCTTGTATACTCTTTTTTCAAAGTTGTTCATTACTAGTGTTTGAGAAGTTGCAAGGTTGGCATTAACCATTCTTATACCAAGACTATAAATAGGCATTCCCTCAAGCCTCAATATCATTGATCGATCATAATACTGAAACAAAAAACTTGAATTGTTGAAACCCTCAATCAAATAGCTTGAAACTCGATCAAGGGGGATCGAATGGCACCTCCATTTCTAGCTAAATTTGCTCTCTTCATGGCCATGGCTTCCTTCATGGCAAACGCCGGTGATCCTAATCTTCTTCAAGACTTCTGCGTATCCAGTTTCGATCCTAACAATACTTGTAAGTAACTAGCATCGGATCAAATTTTCTCTCGACCCCTAAACCCTGTTTTGAGCGAGACATTCTATCTATTTTGATATTTAGTTTACACTTACATTTAAGAGTTGATAATTAGTCGTAGTTTTTATTTATTTAAATGTGTAATATTGAGGGTATTATAATACATTTATTAATTAACCCCATTAAAAAGTGTAAAAGAAAGCTAAAATGACTTATATTGTTAAACAGATAGAGCATTATATTTTTTTGTCTCTATAAATGGTCAACTTTAGTCTTTTACGATTATTTTTTAGACAACTAAGACATAAGTTAAAATTTGAGACCTCAAATGTGAAATATCCAAATTTATTATTATTATTATTATTATAAGACCGAAATTCATCATATAACATAAAAACTTAAGTTATTGGGTATGTAAAGCTTCACTTTTTCATTTGATCAATCATTTTTAATCATATAAAATGAATATTATAGCTCCTATACCAAAACCTCTCAACATCAAAATTTTCAACTTGAACAAAATTGATATATAGGTTCAAGTCATAATATTGTGCCGAATTTCAATCTTTTCACCGACTCCTTCATTGTAATAAGTTGAATACCCATTAATTATTTTCATTTTTTTCCCACAAATATATATATCCAGTGTTTGTGAACGGGTTCATGTGCAAGAACCCGGCGGACGTGACGATAGACGACTTCGTCTACACCGGTTTCAACGTTGCCGGCGACACAAACAACCAAGACGGCTCAGCGAACAAGGTCCTGACACCGGAAAATCTGCCGGGCTTAAACACGCTCGGAGTATCCGTCGTGCGCCTCGACTACGCGGCGGGCGGGCTGGCGCCGCTCCACACCCACCACCGCTCCACGGAGGTGCTGACGGTCCTGGAGGGCACCCTCTACGCCGGGTTCGTCACCTCCATCGACACCGGCTACAAGCTGTACGCCAAGGTGCTCAACGCCGGAGACGTGATGGTGATCCCGCAGGGGCTGATCGTCCACTTCCAGCTCAACGTCGGCACCACCAAAGCTGCCGCGCTCTCGGCCGCTAGCTCCCAGGTCCCCTCCAATAATAGGCTGGGCAACGCCGTGTTCGCGGCGGACCCGCCCATCCGCGCTGACGTCATCGCTAAGTCCTTCCAGCTCGACGAGGAGATCGTCAAGGAAATCCAGTCCAAGACCTTCCTTGGTAAGAAAAACAATTATTGAGATTTGCAAAGGTATACATAGTTAAACAAAACTATGCATATATATATGTCGATCGTTAATAAATTAAGTTAAATGGTTTGGGATCGTTACGTGTTGTCGTGATCCAATATTTTTAGGGATGACATTGATGTAATAAGAATTGGATTTGAATCTATTTTTGTTATTTCATCGTGTATTTGATCTGATTTTGATTATTTGTGAAGTAGTTTATTAATGGATAAAAACAGGAAATGAGACATCATTTAATAGACTAAAAAGCGATTTTAAAATGTATTGAAACACAACAAAATGACTAATAAAACTGATGTCTTTTACGAAATTATACATTGTTATTCATAAAGAAAACGATGTTATAGTCTTTTTAGACATCATTTCTTTCAAATATACTGATTTAAATATATACATATAACATTGTCTTTGTAAATATTGAATGTTGAATACTATTTTTTAAACGAAATAACAAGACAAAATACAAAGAAAAAGTTAATAAACATGAAATGAATCACCTATAACTGATGTAAATAAAATATTACAACATTGTTTTTTGGAAAAAAAAATATATATCGATGTTAATGCAAAATAATAATGTTTTAACATTAGGTGAATCAATCAAAATGTATTTATATTTATGCAATTAAGTCGATATTACAAAGAGAAACGATGTTATAAATCATTATAGACATCGTTTATAAACTGATGTGGTAAATTTTGGATTTTTAACGCCACCCACTAACACGGCGATTTTTTTTTTTTGAGATCTCGATTTTTTTTTAATTAACATCGATTTATATCCGATGTCTATGAACAGAATTTTAGTAGTGTTAATAAATTAAGCGTGTGTTCGGCAAGGGATTGTGGGGAGATTGTGGAGATTATTACAAAATACAAAAAAGCTTTGAGTTCATGCGATGGTGTTCGGCAGCACACTCCAGGGGATTTGGGGATGGAGATTTGGGAGATTTCATCAGATTATTTTGCAATCTCCTCCCCCCAAGATTGTGTGGAGATTTCACATTCACATCGACAATATTGCCCCTGCCAAAGCATTCATCAAATCTGGAGAGAGGCAGGAGCGAAGGAGAAGCGGCGACCTTCATCACCATCGCCGATCTCACCTCCTCTCGTCTCTTCTCGTCGACCGGGGGGTCAGGATTTAAGGTCGGCGGTGGAGAACAGCTCCAGGGGAGTCGGTGACGGGTTGTTCTTCCCCAAATCAGGAGCTTGGAACCCTAACATGGGGGAATCGAGAGCATCCCTTCCGGCCGACAACAGTGCCCTCCTCCGGCCACTGCGAGGCGCCAAGGGCGAGCGTCGATCCGCCATTGTTGGGGCTTCAAGCTTCAATCCCCCATTTTTTGGTCAACCTCACTGTCACCTGTTAAGCTGGCTATTGTGCCCAATTTCCCTTCGATTTTTCACATATTGTTGTCGATTTCATTATTTGTGTAGATGTGGTCGTAATTGTTCGACATTTCCAAATATATCTCCCAAATTCGGGCCTAACATGGTTTTGATTTGTCCCAAATGCTTTCGATTTTTCAGATTTGGTTGTCGGTTTCACATTTTGTAGATGTTTTGGTAATGCTTGGAGAGGATTGTTATGGGTTTCTCCCAAAATACCTTTGATTCCTCCCAATTGCAACGTGTTGTAGGAGTTTGCAGAGACAAGTTGGAGGAGGAAGAAGATGAATTTCTGAAATTGGACACCTTCATTCATACGTGGTTTAGGCTCTAATATAATGTTGAATTGCTGAGTATTGGCAAAGTCTGACCAACCCGAGAACTCAGTCCGATCGATCTGATTACAAAAAACGTCCGATGTATCGTACCTCTTCAACGGCGCGCGGAGAGGAGGTGGAACTCGTCGTCGATTTGCTGCCGTTCTCCCTGCGACAGATCAAGTCGGAGAAGGTGGGAGGTGAAGGCGGGGGGATTTCCAGGCGGCCGCAGTGGTGGAATCGACAGCTCCGGCCATCACTAGCGCCTCGTCGTCGCCAGCTCGGAGTTGTCGTGGGTGAGTGTGTGAAAGAGAAGGAAGAGCGTTCACGAGGGAGGGGGCAGGAGCAGGGTACGAGAGGTACTATTTTAGGGGTACAATGGTAATTTTCAACCTTCAAAATACATCACAATCCTCTACCTACCAAACACCTTTTGGAGATTTCCGTCATAAATAATCTCAATCCACAAAATCTCATTAATCTACCAAAATAATATCCATCTCCTAAAATCTACTAAAATTCAAATAATCCCCATAATCTCTATCTAGCGCCAAACACAGCCTAAGTGTATTGAGATGTGAAGATCGACATTCATGAAGAGAGTCTCACTTCGAAAATATAAACTAAACAAGCCTAATATATATGTGTGTGTGTGTGTGCGCGCGCGTGTGGGGTGTGCGCGTGTGGGGGGTGTGTGTGTGTGGTGTGTGTGCGCGTGTGTGTGTGCGCGCGCGTGCGTGCGTGCGTGTGTGTGATAAAACCTCACGACATGGTGTGATTTTTTTTTTTTTGATAAATTAAAAATTTGATAGTTCGACAAGCTGGCAAATTATAGACCGTTAAATACTCCGTATACAAACAAAAATATAGAAAATGTGCAAAAGATAAGAAAACCCACGTAACAAAAGATGAATTAAATTCTTTGTTTGGAAGTACTAGTTATGAATTCCAAAACGAATTAAGGCAATAAAAAATATTTCAAAATATAAGAAAAAGTAAACTCCTGTGCAAAACTTGAGCTTTTGTATCAGAGCATAAATTTCAAATTTATAATATATATTGAAACACTAGTTATGAATTCCAAAACGAATTAAGGCAATAAAAAATATTTCAAAATATAAGAAAAAGTAAACTCCTGTGCAAAACTTGAGCTTTTGTATCAGAGCATAAATTTCAAATTTATAATATATATTGAAACAAAAGAATTAAAATCGACAAGACTTCCATTTTTTATGCTCCTCGGGGTTTCCAAGATATAACAAATGTTACTATTTTGCCTGTAGACCGGACAATATTAGTGTTGATGGCACTATTCATTAATGCATGTATAAGCTATTTCATCAATTTGAGATGATGTTTACCTTACTAATAACTTTGATTGTACCATTCATGTCCCATTTTATATGTTTATCATAATTTTACAAAATTTTAACTTATTGTATATATATAGGGGTAATAAAATATCATAACTACAAAAATTAATGAAAAAAAATGATATAATCCGAAAATTGACACGATTTCTATTAAAACAATTTAACGTTATATAATTTACACCAAGATCATAATTTCGTCAATTTCTTCTCATTATTTTCCCTAATTTTTTACTGGTGAAAAGTATTACAACGATACTTTGTTACCATTTCTCTCAAAGCTTGTGATATTTTCTTTACATTTGAATGGTAGAGATAATTTCTTTTTATCAACCTTCCAAACATATGGGCATTTTTAGTTTTTTTCTTTAAAAAAACGAAATGGATTTGAAATCTTAACTATTAAATTTAGATTAAATGAATCGAAAATCTTACACACTACCATAAATATATTATTTATCAGCATCAATGTTCTAAAAAATGCTAGGCAGATCCTAGACGGTGAGAGACAACCTAGCCCTAGCGTCTAGGCGGCACATAGGCGGTCAAGGCAAACGCCTAAATGTGTCTAGACGCCTGCCTAGCTCTAGGCAGATAAGAGCCGCCTAGCACATAGGCGAGATTTTTAGAACAATGATTAACCCATTATTACTCTTTTTCCAAAGTTGTGCATTACTAGTAATTTGAAGAAGTTGCAAAGGTTGGCATTAACCATTCTGGTCAAATTGGGTAGTTACAGGGCCGTCCAATCATTTTCGGAGGCCCGGGTCATAATTTTATAAATTATAAATTTTATATGTATTTTTTTTTATATCTTAAGGATGAGTATGTTAAAAAAATTTAGATTATTTTTTGTTGATATTTAAGAAAAATTATAGAAAAGTCTTTAAAATAAATATTTTTAATTAAGGAAATCACCGGTAAAATTTATATTAAAATTTTTATACAAAATGTTTTAATCTATAGTACAAATTACAAACGCAAGCTATATTTATCAATTTTTTGCTCTATATAATTTATAGTTATACAATATTAAAAACAATTTATGTACTACACGTTTAAATTTGTGTCATTTGTTTTTAAACACAAAACCCTAGTGTATTTCTATATATAATAATTACAATATTCTAAAACTACTTGAAACATGTTATTTCATTCAATTCAATTAATATAAATATAGCTATGACCATGTGAATCTTTTTTTCTTGAATGTCCATGCATGTTAATAAAACTAAAATTGTTCACGAATGACATAATTATAAAATGAAACTAAAAGATTAGATGGATTTAAATTTAGATTAATAATTTAATACTCTATAACTTGATTAAATTTATTGAGGCCTCGGAATCAGTTACATAAATAAAGAGAAATTTAAATTTGGATTAATAATTTAATACTCTATGACTTGATAAAGTTTATTAAGGCCTAACCAATAGAAAAAAGGTTAGAATGTTAAGAGTTATACCAAATTTGGGATTCGAACCCATGACTATAAGAAAGCATGCATGCCCCATAGCAATTCAACAACCACCACGTCAACCGACACTTGTGTTAATTTTAAAAATATTTTATTATATATACTAAAATTAGTAAAAAAATGAGGCCCCGTAAAATCGGAGGCCCATGGCAGTCGCCCGCTTTGCCCTCCCCCATGGCCGGCCCTGGGTAGTTATACCCTTTTCAAATTTTTTTGGGGTAAATGTACCCTTAAAGATTTTGTTTTTGTTACGATAGATTTGCCCTTGATTTGATTGTAACAACTAATCGTAGAATCTGTAATTAATTTTAATTCTATTGACGTTCATCACATTCCATCAACGCTCGTTCTTTTCCATTCCTCTCTTCAATTAAGTGACGCTCATCACATTGCATCTTCCTTGAAGCATGGTGATTACGAAGACATTGAAGGTTAATTGATAAATTTGTGTTTATTTGTTTATGTGATTGCCACTGTAACTTACATGGTATAGTAAACTCTAATTTAAGAACCATAATCCAACCACGGGAGTTAGGCGCCCCGATACAGCCACAAAAACTCGTCATCACCGTTTGTGATTTTCAAAAAAGAACAACGATGTAGGGTAGATGAAAGAACGGAGACGTAGGATAAATGGAAGATTCAGGGAATCGATATCTTACCTACGGATATTGTATTCGCTTCTTGTTAGTTAGGGACAATAATTTAGTTTACAATAATTGTATGCTACTTTAATTGATACATGTCTTTACTAGAATTCGGTCATTACATGAAATCAATCATTACAATAATTGTATGTTATTGTAGTTGATTATAGTAATGGGTACAAGAATTCGTTAATAAATTAAGTCAAATGGTTTGGGATCGTTACGTGTTGTCGTGATCCAATATTTTTAGGGATGACATTGATGTAATAAGAATTGGATTTGAATCTATTTTTGGTTTTTCATCGTGTATTTGATCCGATTTTGATTATTTGAGAAGTAGCCTATTAATGGATAAAAACAGGAAATGAGACATCATTTAATAGACTAAAAAGCGATTTTAAAATGTACTAGTGAGCATGCCCGTGCGATGCACGGGACATGTTTCTTCTTAATTGAGACTTTTTTTTCTATAAACTTCTTTTTTTTAGCGTAACTATGAACATCTTCTATTTTGAGCGTAACTATGAATATTTAAAGTATAGAGTTGTTTTGCAAGAAAATAAATTAATTTATAAGATACTCCGAATGATCTAAGAGTATATTTAATTTTGAATTTTATATATATATATGAGATTTATTAGGTTTATATTTATGACAGTATGAGATTTATGAGGTGAAGATTATTACTTGGAATCCGAGGAAGTTAGCTTTGAATCACTTAAAAGATGAAAAGAGAGTCATTTATTTCTTTGAATTCAATACATTTAATTTAATACAAAAAAATAAATTAAAATTAATAAATATACAAATTTTGGAAGATGAAAGGATAGGAATTATTGTTATTAATTCAAAAAATTATAATTTTAAAATTTAAATTGATAAAATACTAAAAGTAACATTTGAGATATTATAGAAATACAATGTTCAATGTCAGAAATGATCAAATCACAATTTTGGCTCATCATAATTTTATTTAGGAAGTCTGTATTGAAGTAATCGACTATTTATTGGAAAATCTATTATTTTCCACATACACACACAGACATTAAAAAAAAAATCATTTGACCTATAATTTGTTGCTTATCAACTTAAATAGGGCATTTACATGTATTTGACCAAGGCAGAATAATATTATCCATTATTCTAAGTGTTGATTAATATATATATATATATATATATATATATATATATATATATATATATATCACATATCATTTCTATATTTTTTAATTTGCTTCAATAAATTTCTATAATATATGATAATGGATTTTAGTTGAAAATAAAGTAATCATTAAAATTCTATATTTATTATTTAATTAAAGATGTTGACTTTTATTCACTCACAAAAAGCATAAAATATCATATTATTAGTTCACTTGCAAAAAAAAAAAAACATAAAATGGAATATTTTACATAACGGAACAAAAGAACATATATTTGAATTTGAATGTATTTTCATGCTCATTTGAATTGCAAAATTATATTTCATTGAATTCAAAAAAAAGTAATGAATATCTTTCATTTTCCAATTCATTAATTTTGTTTTTTCTCATATTACATTCAATAATGCATAAAATTATACTCTTAAATGCAAAAAAAATAAATGACTATCTTTTCATATTCTAAATTATTTAATGACCAATTAATTCCTTTAGTTTTTAGTTAAAAATTAATGAATATCTTTTTATCTTCTTATCCACATCTATTTACTAATTTAACTTTATTTTTTCACATATTATATATCTTCAATACATTAACTTGAATGCCTTAATTGTAAAATATTAAATGACTATCTTTTTATTTTACAAATAATTAAATGACAATTTCTTTGGATTCCAAGTAAAAATAAGTGATTGTCTTTTCATCTTTATATGCTCCAACTAAAAATAAAAATACAAGTTAGGGATAAAAAAATTCATATATTATTTCGACAAAATAATAATCAACATATATATATATATATATATATTAAAAATATGAAAAAGTAGTATTCATAGTCTCCAATGCATAAAATTAGCAAATTGAAACACAATGAGAGAGAATAAGAGTTACATATTCTTTATTAGTGTTGTTGTTTTTATTAGTGTTGTTGTTTTTAATTATCATTGTAAATTAACCAATAACACTTGGTTAAAAAAATGTTCCCATCTAATTCTACAAATTTTTTCTAATTGAAGGATAATAGTGTCTGCTCTTAAAATATGGCTACAAATTTATTTATTTTTTAGCAACAGCAAATCCACTAAAATTAACCTTGTTTTTTATACAAAGCAAAATCCAAACCCAAAGGAAAATCACTACTGCAGAAGATAGAATTGGCTGAGATTAGGCCTAATGCTAGCAAGGAGATGGGCAGCTATGTTAAATTCACGCCTAGCAAAGGACCAACCTTTGAAGTCGAAGCCGTTTGCCAACCGTCTACAATCCTCCACCATACCACCAACAATGGAAAAGTTCTGCAGCCCGCTCTTTAGCTTCGTGACCAAAGCCTTGCAATCCGACTCGACCACGATCGTTGTAGCCATGCTCCCTTGTAGTGATTGCAGCGCCCACCGCACAACTTCTGCTTCTACAAGCTCGACACACTCCGACAAATTGAGCTCGCATCCCCATCTTGTGAAGAAAAAGACCGATGTCCGGTTCCACCGGAGCCAAGCCAGGCACCGCCTCCAACAACTCCTCCATTGACATCTGTAGTTAGTCGCAAGCCAAGACTCCATCTGGATCTATTGAGATGCCAACACGGACTCCAAGAATGTGTCATCATCGACCTTAAATAGGATAGCAATGTTGTCCGACCGCTCTCTCGCCTGAGTCTTGATCAAGCCTTCTCCCCATGATGATTGACTAATTAACACAGGACGGAATCGGGCGCTAGCACTACTACCTCTACCCGTCTACGTTGGGGTTGAATGAGATTGTGATTGTGAATGGGAGATAGCACAGCAGACCCTATATATGAAGTTGGAAGAAACAAACTGTAACGGCCCAGAATTATAATTTCTGGGTTACGTTTCAAGGGATAAAACCCCTTGTTCGGATCTTGCAATCCAGGTACGGGTCGAGGTTTCAAACTCATTTTAAGATTTGTAGAAAGAGGGATTTCAAACCCTAAAACCTCGAAGGGCCGTTGGGTACCCTTAACCTGTCCTAAGACTATGTCGCGGAAACCATTTCAAACGGAAGTAAAGCGGAAGTAAAGTAAGGATACAAGTGCCACGGCAGAGCCGGGTCAAAATATGATCAACCATTCAAATTCGAGCCGTAATTAAATTGGTGAAGTTGGAATCTCAACTCTCTCTTTCCGTCATGTTAGACCCCGCGGTCATGGACTCAAATCAGCATCAATAGTAGTAAGCACAACGGATACCTAAAAAAAATTGATTTGGGGCGGGATCAGATCGATGCCCACTTAACTCTGCATCCCGACCATAAGCACACATATACGCTATACCTAATAAAGATGCTCTAATGCAGTACGAAATTCAAACACACTAGCATGCTCCTAGTTCATAATAATATGCAGAAATACTGTAAAGGGCCCAAGACAATGCCAAGTGGCATATCCCTCTCCTACCTCCACCCCTTTCGACAGGCGGAGACTGGCCAGCTCGTGAATGCATTCATTCATAATAGGGCGGCACGCATGCCTAACCCGCTCCACAATAAAGCCCGCAGGCATATCATAATATAAGGAAGTACTCGATTGACTCAGGGTACCCGATGAGGCTGGGCTACCCTATGACCCTAGCAAAGACTTCTAGGACTATCACAGATAACGGCCGTTCTGTTTACATACGCACAGAGAAATAGAATGCTCAACGATCGATGCAACCTAGCATGGTACTACATGGCATGCTGATCATGAATGCAAGCACCTAGTATATCATGCACCTAAAGCAGGGAATCACTCTATTCAATCTGAGTAAGCTCCGAAGAGACTTACCTGGCGGTGCAGAACAGCAAGGCAAGCATTACGATAGATTAAAGATCACCTAGATACATATCAGAACACATATATAAGTCTACGTCTAATCATCCAAGCACTCAAGCATATCATTCAACGAGAATATATAGTAACCATATCGCAATCATCGTTCCGTCAAGTTCAACCATTCATCATATTGCCACATTCCACAAGACCATATCATTCTCATCATTCCATTCAGCCGCATTCACGTATTCTCCACAACATATTCGCAATAGTAATCCGCATATCACATATACCAAGTTTATCATATTCAGCATATCTCGAAAGCATAAATTAACGATACACAAGTCTAACACTTCATCATGCCACTATTCAATCAATTATGCCCTTAGTACACATCAATCATGATGTTAGTCAACCATTCACATCAATCATGCTAGTTAGTCACCGATCACATAATTCCCGAGTTAGTCCCGAAAACCATTTCAACTCCTTTGTGAAAACCGAGCTTCAGTCTTCAAGACAATTATTTCAACTCCTCAACAAAGTTAGGATATTTTCCAAAAGCATCTTTAAATCAACTTATTTTATTATTTCATCAAAACAGATCCGATAAGTGTTAAGGTATTTCCAAAGTTCCTCTCTTTATTTTATAAACCAATTTCCAACCTTCTCCAAATCCTTTCCTCATTTAAAATTCAAGTCTTATAATATTTTACTTCTAAACTCAATAATAATGTTATATTTTCAAATCTCATCTATAATATAATTTATCATATTTTTATTTCATATATATTTTATGTCGAAAAAATTATATATAAGTATTAAATGCTATTTTCAATTTAAACACATCTTATTCAAAATTAGGCCCAAGAGGGAAGATGGCCCAGCCTCTTTCCTTCTCAGATTCGGATTTAAGCAGCCCACAACCCAATCTCATTTGATTTGAACCAAACCGGCCTTTTTAAATTAAAAAAAAACCCTGAACCGGACCAAAGCAAAACAATGAACCGAACCGTACTGTTCACTCATCTCTCACGCTCTCTGATGTTCGACAAAATCAGACCGGAAAGAAGGGAGCTTGGACGGCGTCGGCCTACTCCGACTACCCATTTTACACCCAAACATGCACATGACAAGAAGGAAAGGAAGAAGGGGGAGCTCACCCAGGGGTCCTTCGGCGTCGCCGGAGAAGGAAGCTCGGCGAGGCTGCGTCTGGGCTCGTCGGTGTAGATTCTTCGATCGAGAATGCCTGGGAGAGACGTGGGAGGTCAAATGAGGGACCCTTATTGCGGTTGGAGGTGAACGGAAGAGGGAGGAGTGAGAAATCGATCCCTTACCTTTCGAAAATCAAAACGGGGACAGCGAGAACAGAGAGAGGTGGGAGCTACTCAGGAGGTGCTCGGCTGCTGGCGGCTCGCGGTGGTTGGTGGGATGGTGGCGACGGTGTGACGGCTGGAAAAGAATGGATGAGAGCCTTGGTGGTGATGGTGTTCAGCTGTTGGACAATAAGGAGGTTTGGTGGTTTGGAAGCTCACATCAATGGAGGAAAAGAGGAAGAGGAGAGGATAAGGTTTTGGGCTTTTGTTGCTAGGTGAGTGAGATAGCTAATAAATTCTGATTTTTATGGAGCCAATGAGGAGGAGATGTATTGAAATTTAAAGTGACATCAAATGGAATCAATCTGTGAGGTTTGACCAACAGTGGCGTGGGTTGGCTTCTTTGCCAAGGAGGGAGATGGCAGGGGAGATGAGGGGGACTAGTAGGAGGGCTACTAGGCCAAAAATGGAAAAGGGACAAATGAATTTGGAGTGGGGGGGAGAAACCTGTGACTTGGCGTGGGATTAATTAAAAGGAGGGAAGAGGACAAGGGAGATGCTGCAAATCTGCAGCCTTGGAGTCGGATAGAAGGAAGAGGGTGGGAACAAATGGGTCCCAAATTTGACTTTCAAAATACCCTAAAGATATGACCCTGAAACCCGTTCATTCGACTTTAACCCGACTCGTTAAAAATACTTCTAAATTTTTTTCAAATCCGATTTTTTTTTTTATTTTATCTTATTATTATTTTCGACTTAAATCCATTTATATTATTTATCGAAATTTATTATTTAAAAATCCGGGCCTTTACATCATCCACCTCTAAAAACAAGTCTCGTCCCCGAGACTAAAACCAAATAATGTAGGGGATGAAGTTTGAAATTGATGAGTCCAAGGACCATGTCCAGAATCTTGTAATCATCTCGGTTGCGTCTTCCGGGATTCTCACAACATCCTAGTTACGGTCGTGACATCTCCAATTGGCCTTGACAAGTATGCGATAAGCGCCCCTATCACATCCTCGCTTCGACTTTTCGGAAGTGCCACAACTCTAAAAGTTCTACAATAGCATCACTAGGTCTTAGCAAGCATCCTATAGGCGCCCCCATAAAGTGCATGTATCCACTTCGTGAAGTATCATAGAGTTGCCCGGGTTTGAAAAGTTTCTAAAGGGATTCCATAATTGAACATAAAGATTAACCTCAAAATCGTTTGAAATTCTCGGTATCGTTCATTCTTTACAATCAAAGTCGGTCCTTTTATCAAAATCGTTCAAAATCTTCAAATAAGACGTTTAATCAAGCAACCTTACACCAAAACATGTCAAATCATTCCAAATCAAGATTTCGTCAAAATCTTCCAACCACCAGATTAGTTTCTCGCATAACCATCAATTAAATTCAGAAATCAGGAGGTGGAATCATCCACCTCTAAGGGCTAATCCCATATCCTCTCCCTAGTTTCCAAAATAAAATCAATCTATCAATCTCAATTCACGCAAGAACCACAAGCTATAAGAAATGCATAACCACATAACCAACAAATCTTCAACTAGTACATCATACGACAAGTCTCAAACATATGCCAACACGGTGTCACAAGGTCACATCAATATTTCCACATCATACTAAAGGCCATGATACACATCTCAACAATATGCCAACATCATAACACATGGCTCGATATCACACCAAAAGTCATAAAGGATATCTCACTATCGCATATCAGCATCGCAATCATAGTAGGGTCAGTCACAACAAGGGATATCATTTAACCCACAAATTCACATAGTCATCCTATCCAATTTCTATCCAGCATTAGCATAACAATTTTTTTTAGCACGTCAATCATTGGTACTTGCAAGGTTAGTCATAGCGAAATTTCATCATAAGTCAACGGAACAAAACTACTTATCAACACATCAATACAGTCAAGATCGTGCTATTAAGATTCAATAAAAAAGGAAGATCAAGAAGCATCTCACCATCAAAATGTTAATATGCCCTAAAAGACACCACCTTAACTCGTCACAACACCATATAACGATCATTTAGCCATCAGACACCTTTATTTCATATATAACCAATCATATTCATGCCCCAAGCCATATTCATCATTTACATATTCATAATCATGCTTACCGGCCATATAATATAATATCATGCTTACTACTTCACAATAAGACGTCATGCTTCCACATAATAACACATCATGATCTCATATATTATCATATCACACCACATCCTAACATGCTTCTAAAACAACATAACATGGTAGCAAAACACCAATATATCATGATAACACTAGTCACTACCAACCAGATTTTAACATTGCGTTTCAACAGGGAATGTTATTCCATATCAGGTTTTATCATGGTCACTATCTAACATCATGCCAGCAGATATAAATAAATCACATAATCAAGAAAATCCTCACATCATACCAGTCAAAATAAAACACAATCTCCACTCGCCCATCTCCACTCTAAAGCCAAGACTAAACCTCTTCCAGACTCGCTAACGTCAACTCCAACAAAAATTCTCCGGAGAAATCCCAATTCATCTCGATGCTCAATTCTTACCCTCATTCCACCAAACTCTCACACACACCATCCACCTCTAAGAATCCAACTCCTATCTCTAATTCCACACCCGAGTACCCTCTCATACTATATCCTCACTTCTCTTAAGGTCATTGCTTACACTTCCCACACTTCCCAAGATATCACCAGCATCATGCCTTGTAAGATTCCTAAAGCTCACTCAGTCTTACCTAAGCCAACATCTCTCTCTTGCGACTTATCTCATACATCCCCGATCATCATAACCACTCAAGCTCTTTCACCACTCTTCTACCACGCTACCAACGACCTCACCCACAGGTTTAAGGAAGAAGCAATAATTAAAATCATCAAACACAAGGTCTACGTCATGTCAACTAGCATTTATAGCATCATGGGTTCATAATCAATTATTGCAACTATGTCAACAAGTCTCAATTTTCCATCATGCTCAATCATTATTACCATCATCATATATGCACATAATAAAGTCAAGCTAGCAAGTTGCATCATAACCTTAGAAGATCAACAGTTCAGGTTCTCAACATTTGCAGTTCATACTTTTATAGGTAACGAATTTAGATCATGTTTAGCAACTCAGAGTATCAACACGTCAAGACATCATGGTACATGAGATCCATAAGGCATCAAATCATATCATCATAGACAACAGGCAACCAGGCAACAATCATCATCAAGTCAACACATCAACACGTAAATCTCATCGCTAGGTCAGTGCAATATCATCGTCAATAAATTCAAAAGGGTTAGCAATTCGAACGGAGAATACTCCCGCTTGCAAGTCATATCTTACTCAGTAATCGTAATTCTTGATGCGCGCCCGTTCCGTCGACATCATTGATCTTGAGGCTCGTGGGTTATGGGCCCACACTTCTGTTGCGTTGTTCAATCGCCATCCAACTCCTCATTCTCTTTTCTGTGCAGTCGCTCGTTCAATGTATCGCGTAGGAGTCTAAGTTAGCAGGGATAGGGGAGTGACAGGGAAGGGAAACCCAATGTTCACTTCGGAACCAAACATAGACCAAGGCTAAAGGACGACAAAACTAGAGACAAGACTTCGACCCGAGAATGACAACGATTGCCCCTATGAAAATCTATGAGGTTACAATTTATGACAAGCAAAATGGATTCATCATGGAGCACATTAGTCATATTAATCCACACTAACATATACCTATCGCAAGGAGAACGACATGCATATTCATCCCAAAAGACACAATCAAGTTCTACATTAATGCATGTGAGACGAACTAACAGTTCATTATCCCATGAAAGCAGAGGTGCCTAGTGCCTACTAATTTCAAGCAAATTATGCAAAGCCAGTAATGGTCATGCGGGGTTTAACGAGGATGACAAGTATCATGTATATGAAAAATGAATGAGCATGGTATACACCTTAACAAATGAGGTCAAACATAGCATGACGAGGTACATCATAAAATCAAACTAAACGTTATTCGAGGATACATAAGAGAAGAATGAGAATTATCACATCTAATGACAAGGATCATATAATAGGTTGAGAATGACGTGCAATCATACGACGAGATATATTTAGAAGCATAAGTAATACATGATACTAGCGATACATGATAAGGCATGATCATAGCCAGGAATCATTTAAAGGAGTTCACCATAATGTCCGTGAAAATAAGAGGGATCACCACAGAGTAACAAATGGAACATCATGACGATAGATCATAATCATGCTAGGAATGAACTGTCGTAGGGCACATAAAACGGTACGATAGTCATCAATCATAGAAAATGTACAACACGTGATCATTTGGCAGTCATATTGGAAATCATAAGCCCTACATGATACTAGTAACCCATATCGAGCATTAATACAGTCAAGGTAATTCGATTAGATTCATTCTAGCATTCATGTGTCATACGTATGTGAAGACATGATATATAGCGTGGTGTGTGATCATGCGAGGTGCCAAGTCATACATGTATGCAAGCACGAGAGGATATCATGGAGCAATAGAGGAACACTACTGAGCGACAATATGTAAGCATTTTACGATTAACCATAACGGAAAGCAAATCAATCGTCGAATTCAACATCTATTAACTTGTATGAGTAAGACATGTTATGGCAATAGAAAGAGGGAAGAACCACACTATCAGGAACCTAGCTCGAGAGAGAATCAGCAATAATGCAGGCAAGATATAATTCACACGAGTCACAGCCAGGGATCCTACATGATACTAAAGGCTCAACATAACATACGATGCATGCATACACTAATCATGAAGACATGCAAGAATTCAATTCAATCACATTCCAACAATACAGAATCATGGGGAAGGCTTTGACGATGAATAACACGAGTCCAAGTATTGAGCAATATGACTAGAATACGAGAACATGAGTTCAAATCAACACATAACACGATAAAGCATGCATTCATCAAGACTCAATTAAACCACATATCCTCCATCCAACGCAAGTAATCACACAACAATTCAAATTGCAAGGCAACCAACGTTAATTAATCTGACAAATACAGAACATATGGGCATACTATAGATTCTTGTCACAAAAGGATAATAAACATCAAGGCGTCATCAGCTAGCATGCTGAAGAGATAATTTACAGGCATTCATACGAAGAAGAGTTTATCACACTATCATGGACCTAACCAAGGAGAAAACAACTATCATGTAGGTTCATATCATGTGGTCCATGCTTCAAATTAATCATACAGGCAATACAATATGCCAAGTGGACATGCTATGACAACATATAATCATGATAGAAGGCAAAACACAACGCGAGACTCCAGCAATTTAATCAATCACATATGTAATAGCATGAGCAGTCTGTATTAATGGTCATTCGCAAGGTATATGCAGGAGGCTATAAGATCATGTCATGCCATTCAGAGGGAGTCATTATTACAACCGGACAAAGATCCCTAAGGGCAACCATTGACCTTTCCCAACCGACTCATCTCTCCTCTTTCCCGTGGGACTCTAATACAACTCTTTGTGGCAAGAAGACATTGGTTGATCGTCATAAGAATGAGGAAAAGACAGCCTCACAAACACCTTACTTCTAACTCAATGTGACATCAAGAATTTCCAACACCCACTCAGACAAACTTAACATCCAACCATGATTCTCGACACAATGTGTTTACCAACCCAATTTCCCGTGGAAGACACTGACATCCGGGAGGAAGACTCGTGTAAAGGCCCGGATTTTAAATAATAAATTTCAATAAATAATATAAATGGATTTAAGTCAAAAAAAAATAATAATAACAAGATTAAAAAAAAAAATGTTTCATCCCGCTTCCATATGTGAAAATTTAACATAATATATTTGGTGTTCATTATTTAATTCGGAATTGAAATTTTGAAAATCGCTGTGAGTTTATTCGGGATTTCTCGGGTGAGCGGGTTTCGAGTCTATTCCGCTATTTTGAATTCTTTGGCAGGGGACCATTTCTTAAATTTGTGTTATGTCTCCTTTTCCTCTTTGCTCTCTCTCTGAGCTGCGATTGGAGCCTGCAGTCTGTATCTTTGTCCTCTTCTTCCTTGTTCAAACATAACCCACATACAGCTCATATTGCTGTCTTCATTTCTCACACCCAGCTCTAACCAAACCCACAAAACCCTCCCCCTATCTCCATTTTCGTTGCCTGCAAACGCCAGGAACCACCTCCGCTCTCCTTCCCCGAGGTCTGGCGACGTCGAGCCATTGCCGGCAGCAGCCAGCGTCTCCACCCCTTGAGCTCCACCAGTAGCCAACCCCGCCAGCAACAGAGCGCCACCGGAGCCTAGGCGCAGCACCTCCCTCCCCTGTCTCGATTTGCCGGACCATCGGCCAGCCAGCAGCTCCTCCTTCCTCCGACATCTGCAGCAGAAGAAGAAGACGCCTGAGCGCCGCCTGGGAGCCGCCACCGTCGCCCTCGTCCTCTTTCCCCTGCTCTCGCGTGAAAAACTCGGTAACAGCCTTGTCTGCCCCTCTTTTGGTTCGAAACTCCGCAAAACTTCACCTTTATTCTATTTCTTTCCGTCCCAGATCCAGATTTCTCGATTCCGACTCTGATGAAGTTCAATCGTGTCTCCGACGATGTTCTCCGGCGAGTCGAAACCCGGTGAGCTTCTTCTCCTTTCTCCATTCTATTCCGTTTTGAGTGCTTCGGTGTCGGGGAGAGCCGGTGAGAGTGGCCGGATTTGGGGAGACTGCCGCCGGCGAGGCCCTGTCCTCCATTCTTTCCCTTCCGTTCCGTTTCTGATGAAGCGGCGCCTCTGTTCGTTTACTTGGGAAGGAGACGGGTTCAATTGAACCGGTTCTTTTTTTTTTCTCACCTGGTCGGTTCGGTTTTATTTAAAAAGGGAGGGGTCCGGTCCGGTTTGGGGGAAATTAGGGTTTAGAGGTGTTGGGCCTATGTGTCTTGGGCCAGATTGGTTTTGTTTTAAAAGAAATGGGATTTTGGGCTTATTTTGATAAAAGGTGTTAATAATATGAGTTTTAAGAGGTTTATATATTCAAGTATATAAATATTAAATAGATGGAAAATAATATAGAATATTATTATTGAGATTTAAAATATATTATTTGGACTTGAATAATAAATAAAAAAAAAAAAATGGAAAATGTTTTCAAGGTTAGAAATCGATTTAGTAAATTAAGAAAAGGATTTTTGGAAATGATCTAACCTTGTCGGAGTTGTTTGATAAAATAATAATAGTAAGTGGATTTAAAGGATAATATTTTATTAATGGATGTTGACCAGAGAGGATTTGGGAAATTGTTTTGAAAATGAGTTGACTTAATTTGAGATTTAAAAGTTGGAAAATGTGGTTGATACGATTTTATCAATGAGGTTGATCGGGAGTGAATAATTTTGGTTGATGTTGATCGTATCGGAAATGTTTTGGAAAATGGTTTTACTATCGATTGATTTTGAGAATGTTGGGAACTTGGGTTCTGTGTATATGAATGTTAGCCCGATAGCTTATGAAAATGGCTTGATAATAGGTGTGTATTGCTTTTGGATTGCTTTGGACTTGCATATGGGCCCTTGCTTGTGTTATATTGCTGTTCTGCATCTTCAGGTAAGTCTCTTCGGAGCTTACTCAGATTGAATAGAGTGATTCCCTGCTATAGGTGCATGATATACTAGGTGTTGCATTCATAATCAGCATGCCATGTAGTACCATGCTAGGTTGCATCGATCGTTGAGCATTCTCTTTTCTTTGTGCGTATGTAAACAGAACGGCCGTATCTGTGATAGTCCTAGAGTCTTTGCTAGGGTCATAGGGTAGCCCAGCCTCATCAGGTACCCTGAGTCAATCGAGTACTTCCTTATATTATGATATGCCTGCGGGCTTTATTGTGGAGCGGGTTAGGCATGCGTGCCGCCCTATTATGAATGAATGCATTCACGAGCTGGCCAGTCTCCGCCTGTCGGAAGGGGTGGAGGTAGGAGAGGGATATGCCACTTGGCATTGTCTTGGGCCCTTTACAGTATTTCTGCACATTATTATGAACTAGGAGCATGCTAGTGTGTTTGAATTTCGTACTGCATTAGAGCATCTTTATTAGGTATAGCGTATATGTGTGCTTATGGTTGGGATGCAGAGTAAAGTGGGCATCGATCTGATCCCGCTCCAAATCAATTTTTTTAGGAATTATTTATGTTCATCCTATCGGTGCTGTTTGCTTATTGCGCGGGTCATTTTGTCGGCGGAGAGTGAGCGCTGGAGTTATAGACTTCACCAGACTCTGATTATATTGTTTGGATTTATACTTTTGACTCCGTTTTGACCCGGCTCCGCCGTGGCACTTGTATCTGTACTTTACTTCCGCTTTACTTCCGTTTGAAATGGTTTCCGCGACATAGTCTTAGGACAGGTTAAGGGTACCCAACGGCCCTTCGATGTTTTTAGGGTTTGAAATCCCTCTTTCTAATAACCTTAAAATGAGTTTGAAACCTCGACCCGTACCTGGATTGCAAGATCCGAACAAGGGTTTTCATCCCTTGAAACGTAACCCGGAAATCATAATTCTGGGCCGTTACAAAGATGGTATCAGAGCTGAGGTTGTGCAATTCGGGTACAAAAGGGTCGAGTGTATGTTTTGGAAAACTGCCCATGAATTTCAAAGGTTTTGAACGTGTTTTAAAGGGGCAAAATGAATTTAAGATGCCTAACCTAAATTGGACTAAGTAATGAACTTGACTTATCATAAAATATGGAATACCGACTAAAGAGGAGATCGAGTGGGTAGAAAGACGTTAGACCATCCCTATTGGATGTAGTTGGAAATGGGTAGGCAAAATATTAGCTTGTTCTTTACAGATGGGTTGGGAGAATCGAATGAGATCATTATGAGTGTTATTAACTGATTCGGTGCTGAGTGCTTGCTATGTTAGAGATCTGATTTGGTATGCCTAACAATGAGTTGTGTATTGACTGACTTGTGCAAACAAGATAGCGGGAGTGCCTTTATTTCTACATTGTCAAACCCAGCTTGTGTAAAACAACCCCTTCCACTATGTTTGTTAAACCATTGACGGGTCTATCTAGCTTTCCTTGGATGCAGTGTCTTCCCCGGGAAATTGGGTTGGTAAACACATTGTTTCGGGAATTATGGTTGGATGTTAGGTTGTCTGAGTGAGTGTTGGAAGTTCTTGATGTCGCTTGAGTTAAAAGTGAGGTGTTTATGGGGTTGTCCTTCCTTATAATCAACTAGTGTCTTCTTGCCATGAAGAGTCGTACCAGAGTCACACGGGAAAGAGGGGTGATAAGTCGGTCGGGAAAAGTCAATGGTTGTCCTTAGGGATCCCTATTCGGTTGTAATGGTGACTCTCTCTGAACTATATGACATGATCTTATAGCCTCCTGCATATACCTTGCGAATGACCATTAGTATAGACTGCTCATGCTATTACATATGTGATTGCTTAGATTGCTTCAGTCTCGTGTTGTGTTTGGCCTTCTATCATGATTGCAGGTCCTTATAGCATGTTTACTTGGCCTATTGATCGTATGATTGATTGGAAGCATAAACCACATGATATGAACCTATATGCTTTTCGTCTTTGCCTGGGTTAGGTCCATGATAGTGTGATAAACTCTCCCCTGTGCAATTTCCTGGAGATGATCTCCTTAGCATGCTAGATGATGATGTGTCGATGCTCCTTATTTCTTTTGTGACAAAAATCTATCGCATGCCCATCCATTTTGTATTCGTCAAATTGAATAGTGCTGATGATTTTGCAAGTTGATATTGTTGTGTGTTACTTGCGTGGGATGGAGAATATGAGGTTTAATTGAGTCTTGGTGAATGAATGTTTCATCCTAGTATGTGCTGATTTGAACTCGTGTTCCCGTATTCTAGTCATATTGCTCCATACTTAGACTCGTGTTATACATCGTAAGAACCTCCCTCATGCTTCTGTATTGCTGGAATGTGATTGAATTGATTTCTTGCGTGTCGTCACGATCAGTGCATGCATGCATCGTATATTATGTTGAGCCTTAGTATCATGTAGGACCCTTGGTTATGACTCGTGTGAATTATATCTTGCTTGCATTATTGTCGATTCTCTCTCGAGCTAGGTTCCTGATAGTGTGGTTCTTCCCTCTTTCTATCACCATAACATGTCTTACTCATGCAAGATAACTGATGTTGAATTCGATGATTGATTTGCTTTCCGTAATGGTTAATCATAGCATGCTTACATGTTATCACTCGGTAGTGTTTCCCTATTATGTTATGAATTCCTCTTGTGCTGGCATAGATGCATGATTTGGCACCTCACATGATCACACACCACGCTATATCATGTCTTCACCTACGTAGGACACATGAATGTTAGAATAAATCTAGTCGAATTACCTTGACTGTATTC
Organism: Persicaria tinctoria; assembly: GCA_037127255.1. Classification (NCBI taxonomy): domain Eukaryota; kingdom Viridiplantae; phylum Streptophyta; class Magnoliopsida; order Caryophyllales; family Polygonaceae; genus Persicaria; species Persicaria tinctoria. The sequence continues at coordinate 3,193,923 of JBANSL010000016.1, read as the reverse complement.
ATGCTCGATATGTGTTACTAGCATCATGTAGGCCTTATGATTTCCAATATGACCCGCTAAATAATCACGTGTTGTACTTGTCCTATGTTGTGATAACTATCGTATCATTACATGTGTCCTATAATGGCTCATTCCTAACATGATTATGATTTGTCGCTCGTGATGTCATTCTTGTTACTCTGTGATTCTCCTCTTGCTACCCTAAATATTATGTTGAACTCTTTAAATGACTCATGACTATGCTTGAATCACATCATGTATCGCTAGCATCATGTAGGACCTATAATTTCTAAATGTATCTCGTCATATGATTACATGTCATTCTTAACCTATTATATGACCCTTGTTGTTAAATGTGATGATTACTATGTGACCTTATGCATTCTCGTATGATGCTTAGTTGATTACTATTATGTACCTCGCCATGCTATGTTGGTCTCATTGTGATATGTATACCATGCTCGTTCATTTTTCATATACATGATACCTGCCATCTCGTTAAACCCCACATGACCATTACTAGCTCCGCATAATTTGCTTGAAATTAGTAGGCATCTCTGGTTTCATGGAATAATAAACTGTTAGCTCGTCTCACATGCATCAGTGTAGGACTTGATTGCGTCTTTTGGGATGAATACGCATGTTATTCCCCTTGAGATAGGTACATGTTAGTGTGGGTTATTGTAATTGATATGCTCCATGATGAATTTATGTCTGATTGTCACAATTGCAACCTAATAGACTTTCATAAGGGCATCGTTGCTATTCTCGGGTCGAAGTCTTGTCTTTAGTCTTGTCGTTCTTAGCCTTGGTCTATGTTAGTTCCGAAAGGAACATTGGGTTACTCGTCCTTGTCACTCCCCTATCTCTGCTAACTTAGACTCATTTGCGATACTTGGACGAGCGATCGCATGGGAAAGAGAACGAAAGGTGGGATAACGATAGAGCAGCGCAGTAGAAGCGTGGGCCCCTAGCCCACGGGCCTCAGGATCGATGATGTCGTCGGAGCAAGCACGCATCGAGAATTACGGTTACTGTGTACGATATGACTTGCAAGCGGGATTGTTCGCCATTCGAAATGCTAACCCTTTTGAACTTGTTTGTTGACAATGATATTGCACTGACCTAGCGATGTGATTTATGTGTTGATGTGTTGACTTGATGATGACTGTTCCTAATTTCTATGGTGATATGAATCGATGCCTTACAGTTCTAATGTGTCATGGTAACTTGATGCGTTGATACTCTGAGTTGATAAGCATGATTTAAATTACTCGCCTGTAAAATGTGAACTGTAAATGTTGATAAGCCTGAATTGTGATCTGATAAGGTTATGATGAAAATTGCTAAGCTGAATTGACTATGTTCATATATGGTGTTTTGCTATAATTTTGAGCATGATGGTAAAAATTAAGGCTTGTTGAACCCATGATGTATGTTATAAATGCAAATTGATATGATGTAGACCTTATGTTCGATGATTTCCATGATTCCTTTTTCTTAAAACCGTGGGTGAGGTCATTTGGTAGAGTGGTGAAAGAATTTAAGCGGTTAGGATGAACGATGATATTATGAGGTAAGTCGCGAGAGAGGGATGTTGACTGAGGTAAGATTAAGTGAGTTTTGGGATGTACATGAGACAATACTTGGTGGTTTCTGATGAGCTTTTGGGTGATACTTGTGATGTCTTGGGTAGTAAGAGAAGTGTAAGAAATGACTTTTGAGAGCATTGAGAACATAGAACGAGAGGGTACTCGGGTGTGAAGTTAGAGATAGGAGTTGGAGTCATAGAGGTGGATGGTGTGTAGGAGTGCTTGGTAGAAGGAGGTGTGAGATTGAAGTATCGAACTGAATTGGGATTTCTTCGGTGGATTTTGTCGGAGTTAGTGTTGTTGAGTCTAGAAGAGGACTAATCTTGGCTTGAGAGTGGAGATGGGTGAGTGGGAATTGTGTTTTATTTGACTGGTATGATGTGAGGAATTTCCTTGATGATGTGATTTATTTATATTTGTTGGCATGATGTTAGATAATAACCATGATGCATCTGATATGGAATGATATTACATGTTGTTATGCAATACTGAATTCTAATTGGTAGTGACTAGTGTTATCATGGTATATTGATGTTTTGCTATCCTGTTAAGTTGTTTTAGAAGCATGTTAGGATGTGTTGTGATATGATAATATATGAGATCATGATGTGTTGTTATGCGAAAGCATGGTGTTATATTATGTGGTGATAAACATGATGTTATATTATGTTGTAGTAATCATGATGTTGTATTATATGGTTGACAAGCATGACTATTGAGATGTTAAATGATGAGTATGACTTGGAATGTGAATATGATTTGTATATGTATATGAGATAATGGTGCATGATTACTAAATGATCGTTATATGACATTGTGATGAGTAAGATGATTTCTAGAAGAGCATGTTGACATTTTGATGGTGATATACTTCTTGATCTTCCCTTTTTATTTAATCTTAATGGCATGACCTTGACTGTATTGATGTGTTGATAAGTAGTTTTGTTCCGTTGACTTATGATGAAATTTCGCTATGGCTAACTTTGCAAGTACCAATGATTGACGTGATAAAAACGTTATGCTAATGCTAGATAGAAATGGATAGGATGACTGTGTGAATTTATGCGTTAAATGATATTCCTTGCTGTGACTGACCCTACTATGATTGCGATGCTGATATGCGATAGTGAGATATCCTTTATGACTTTTGGTGTGAAATCGAGCCATGTGTTATGATGTTGGCATATTGTTGAGATGTGTATCATGGCTTTTAGCATGGCGTGGAGACATTGATGTGACCTTGTGACACCGTCTTGGCATATGTTTGAGACTTGTTGTATGGTGTACTAGTTGAAGATTGGTTGGTTATGTGGTTATGCATTTCTTATAGCTTGTGGTTCTTGCGTGGATTGAGATTGATAGATTGATTTGATTTTGAAACTAGGGAGAGAATATGGGATTAGCCCTTAGAGGTGGATGATTCCACCTCCGAGCTTCTGAATTTGATTGATTGTTATGCGGGGAAACTGATTGGGTTGTTGGAAGATTTTTACGAAATCTTGATTTGAAAGGATTTGACTGGTTTGGTGTAAAGTTGCGTGATTAAACGTTGAAATTGAAGATTTTGAACGATTTTGAAAAAAAAAAAAAAGAAAAAAAAAAAAAAACAACTTGGATTGTAAAAGAATGAACGATACCGAGAATCTCAACGATTTTGAGGTTAATCTTTATTTTCAATTATGAAATCCCTTTAGAAACTTTTCAAACCCGGGCAACTCTATGATACTTCACGAAGTGGATACAAGCATTTTATGAGGGCGCTTGTAGGGTGCTTGCTAAGACCTAGTGATGATATTGTAGAGAGTTGTGGTACTTCCGAAAAGTCGAAGCGAGTATGTGATAGGGGCGCTTATCGCATACTTGTCAAGGCCAATTGGAGATGTCACGACCGTGACTAGAATGTTGTGAGAATCCCGGAAGACGCAACCGAGATGATTACAAGATTCTAGACATAGTCCTTGGACTCATCAATTTCAAACTTCATCCCCTACTTTATTTTGGTTTTAGTCTCGGGGACGAGACTTGTTTTTAGAGGTGGATGATGTAAAGGCCCGGATTTTAAATAATAAATTTCAATAAATAATATAAATGGATTTAAGTCAAAAAAAAATAATAATAACAAGATTAAAAAAAAAAATGTTTCATCCCGCTTCCATATGTGAAAATTTAACATAATATATTTGGTGTTCATTATTTAATTCGGAATTGAAATTTTGAAAATCGCTGTGAGTTTATTCGGGATTTCTCGGGTGAGCGGGTTTCGAGTCTATTCCGCTATTTTGAATTCTTTGGCAGGGGACCATTTCTTAAATTTGTGTTATGTCTCCTTTTCCTCTTTGCTCTCTCTCTGAGCTGCGATTGGAGCCTGCAGTCTGTATCTTTGTCCTCTTCTTCCTTGTTCAAACATAACCCACATACAGCTCATATTGCTGTCTTCATTTCTCACACCCAGCTCTAACCAAACCCACAAAACCCTCCCCCTATCTCCATTTTCGTTGCCTGCAAACGCCAGGAACCACCTCCGCTCTCCTTCCCCGAGGTCTGGCGACGTCGAGCCATTGCCGGCAGCAGCCAGCGTCTCCACCCCTTGAGCTCCACCAGTAGCCAACCCCGCCAGCAACAGAGCGCCACCGGAGCCTAGGCGCAGCACCTCCCTCCCCTGTCTCGATTTGCCGGACCATCGGCCAGCCAGCAGCTCCTCCTTCCTCCGACATCTGCAGCAGAAGAAGAAGACGCCTGAGCGCCGCCTGGGAGCCGCCACCGTCGCCCTCGTCCTCTTTCCCCTGCTCTCGCGTGAAAAACTCGGTAACAGCCTTGTCTGCCCCTCTTTTGGTTCGAAACTCCGCAAAACTTCACCTTTATTCTATTTCTTTCCGTCCCAGATCCAGATTTCTCGATTCCGACTCTGATGAAGTTCAATCGTGTCTCCGACGATGTTCTCCGGCGAGTCGAAACCCGGTGAGCTTCTTCTCCTTTCTCCATTCTATTCCGTTTTGAGTGCTTCGGTGTCGGGGAGAGCCGGTGAGAGTGGCCGGATTTGGGGAGACTGCCGCCGGCGAGGCCCTGTCCTCCATTCTTTCCCTTCCGTTCCGTTTCTGATGAAGCGGCGCCTCTGTTCGTTTACTTGGGAAGGAGACGGGTTCAATTGAACCGGTTCTTTTTTTTTCTCACCTGGTCGGTTCGGTTTTATTTAAAAAGGGAGGGGTCCGGTCCGGTTTGGGGGAAATTAGGGTTTAGAGGTGTTGGGCCTATGTGTCTTGGGCCAGATTGGTTTTGTTTTAAAAGAAATGGGATTTTGGGCTTATTTTGATAAAAGGTGTTAATAATATGAGTTTTAAGAGGTTTATATATTCAAGTATATAAATATTAAATAGATGGAAAATAATATAGAATATTATTATTGAGATTTAAAATATATTATTTGGACTTGAATAATAAATAAAAAAAAAAAAATGGAAAATGTTTTCAAGGTTAGAAATCGATTTAGTAAATTAAGAAAAGGATTTTTGGAAATGATCTAACCTTGTCGGAGTTGTTTGATAAAATAATAATAGTAAGTGGATTTAAAGGATAATATTTTATTAATGGATGTTGACCAGAGAGGATTTGGGAAATTGTTTTGAAAATGAGTTGACTTAATTTGAGATTTAAAAGTTGGAAAATGTGGTTGATACGATTTTATCAATGAGGTTGATCGGGAGTGAATAATTTTGGTTGATGTTGATCGTATCGGAAATGTTTTGGAAAATGGTTTTACTATCGATTGATTTTGAGAATGTTGGGAACTTGGGTTCTGTGTATATGAATGTTAGCCCGATAGCTTATGAAAATGGCTTGATAATAGGTGTGTATTGCTTTTGGATTGCTTTGGACTTGCATATGGGCCCTTGCTTGTGTTATATTGCTGTTCTGCATCTTCAGGTAAGTCTCTTCGGAGCTTACTCAGATTGAATAGAGTGATTCCCTGCTATAGGTGCATGATATACTAGGTGTTGCATTCATAATCAGCATGCCATGTAGTACCATGCTAGGTTGCATCGATCGTTGAGCATTCTCTTTTCTTTGTGCGTATGTAAACAGAACGGCCGTATCTGTGATAGTCCTAGAGTCTTTGCTAGGGTCATAGGGTAGCCCAGCCTCATCAGGTACCCTGAGTCAATCGAGTACTTCCTTATATTATGATATGCCTGCGGGCTTTATTGTGGAGCGGGTTAGGCATGCGTGCCGCCCTATTATGAATGAATGCATTCACGAGCTGGCCAGTCTCCGCCTGTCGGAAGGGGTGGAGGTAGGAGAGGGATATGCCACTTGGCATTGTCTTGGGCCCTTTACAGTATTTCTGCACATTATTATGAACTAGGAGCATGCTAGTGTGTTTGAATTTCGTACTGCATTAGAGCATCTTTATTAGGTATAGCGTATATGTGTGCTTATGGTTGGGATGCAGAGTAAAGTGGGCATCGATCTGATCCCGCTCCAAATCAATTTTTTTAGGAATTATTTATGTTCATCCTATCGGTGCTGTTTGCTTATTGCGCGGGTCATTTTGTCGGCGGAGAGTGAGCGCTGGAGTTATAGACTTCACCAGACTCTGATTATATTGTTTGGATTTATACTTTTGACTCCGTTTTGACCCGGCTCCGCCGTGGCACTTGTATCTGTACTTTACTTCCGCTTTACTTCCGTTTGAAATGGTTTCCGCGACATAGTCTTAGGACAGGTTAAGGGTACCCAACGGCCCTTCGATGTTTTTAGGGTTTGAAATCCCTCTTTCTAATAACCTTAAAATGAGTTTGAAACCTCGACCCGTACCTGGATTGCAAGATCCGAACAAGGGTTTTCATCCCTTGAAACGTAACCCGGAAATCATAATTCTGGGCCGTTACAACTCGATAGCACAGTCAAAGGGTTAACAAACATAGCGGAAGGAGCTGTTCCACACAAGCTAGGTTTAACCTCACGGAAATAAGGGTACTCCCACTATCCCGTTCGCACAGATCAGTCAATACACAACTCATTGTTAGGACCACTAAATCAGACTTTAGCATATCAAGCATTCAGCATAGAATCAGTCAATAACACTCATAATGATCTCATTTGAGTCTCCCAACCCATCTGTAAAGAGCAAGCTAGTATTTTGCCTACCGTTCCTAACTACACCCAATAGGGGTGGTGTAGCGCCTTTACTACCCACTCGTGTCCCCGTTTAGTCGGTTTTCCTCTTTTATTACAAGTCAAGTTCATTACTTAGTCCAATTTCGGTTAGGCATCTTAAGTTCATTTTGCCCCTTTAAAACGCTTCAAATCCTTTGAAATTCATGGGCGGTTTTCCAAAACATACACTCGACCCTTTTGTACCCGAATTGCACAACCTGGCTCTGATACCATCTTTGTAACGGCCCAGAATTATAATTTCTGGGTTACGTTTCAAGGGATAAAACCCCTTGTTCGGATCTTGCAATCCAGGTACGGGTCGAGGTTTCAAACTCATTTTAAGATTTGTAGAAAGAGGGATTTCAAACCCTAAAACCTCGAAGGGCCGTTGGGTACCCTTAACCTGTCCTAAGACTATGTCGCGGAAACCATTTCAAACGGAAGTAAAGCGGAAGTAAAGTAAGGATACAAGTGCCACGGCAGAGCCGGGTCAAAATATGATCAACCATTCAAATTCGAGCCGTAATTAAATTGGTGAAGTTGGAATCTCAACTCTCTCTTTCCGTCATGTTAGACCCCGCGGTCATGGACTCAAATCAGCATCAATAGTAGTAAGCACAACGGATACCTAAAAAAAATTGATTTGGGGCGGGATCAGATCGATGCCCACTTAACTCTGCATCCCGACCATAAGCACACATATACGCTATACCTAATAAAGATGCTCTAATGCAGTACGAAATTCAAACACACTAGCATGCTCCTAGTTCATAATAATATGCAGAAATACTGTAAAGGGCCCAAGACAATGCCAAGTGGCATATCCCTCTCCTACCTCCACCCCTTTCGACAGGCGGAGACTGGCCAGCTCGTGAATGCATTCATTCATAATAGGGCGGCACGCATGCCTAACCCGCTCCACAATAAAGCCCGCAGGCATATCATAATATAAGGAAGTACTCGATTGACTCAGGGTACCCGATGAGGCTGGGCTACCCTATGACCCTAGCAAAGACTTCTAGGACTATCACAGATAACGGCCGTTCTGTTTACATACGCACAGAGAAATAGAATGCTCAACGATCGATGCAACCTAGCATGGTACTACATGGCATGCTGATCATGAATGCAAGCACCTAGTATATCATGCACCTAAAGCAGGGAATCACTCTATTCAATCTGAGTAAGCTCCGAAGAGACTTACCTGGCGGTGCAGAACAGCAAGGCAAGCATTACGATAGATTAAAGATCACCTAGATACATATCAGAACACATATATAAGTCTACGTCTAATCATCCAAGCACTCAAGCATATCATTCAACGAGAATATATAGTAACCATATCGCAATCATCGTTCCGTCAAGTTCAACCATTCATCATATTGCCACATTCCACAAGACCATATCATTCTCATCATTCCATTCAGCCGCATTCACGTATTCTCCACAACATATTCGCAATAGTAATCCGCATATCACATATACCAAGTTTATCATATTCAGCATATCTCGAAAGCATAAATTAACGATACACAAGTCTAACACTTCATCATGCCACTATTCAATCAATTATGCCCTTAGTACACATCAATCATGATGTTAGTCAACCATTCACATCAATCATGCTAGTTAGTCACCGATCACATAATTCCCGAGTTAGTCCCGAAAACCATTTCAACTCCTTTGTGAAAACCGAGCTTCAGTCTTCAAGACAATTATTTCAACTCCTCAACAAAGTTAGGATATTTTCCAAAAGCATCTTTAAATCAACTTATTTTATTATTTCATCAAAACAGATCCGATAAGTGTTAAGGTATTTCCAAAGTTCCTCTCTTTATTTTATAAACCAATTTCCAACCTTCTCCAAATCCTTTCCTCATTTAAAATTCAAGTCTTATAATATTTTACTTCTAAACTCAATAATAATGTTATATTTTCAAATCTCATCTATAATATAATTTATCATATTTTTATTTCATATATATTTTATGTCGAAAAAATTATATATAAGTATTAAATGCTATTTTCAATTTAAACACATCTTATTCAAAATTAGGCCCAAGAGGGAAGATGGCCCAGCCTCTTTCCTTCTCAGATTCGGATTTAAGCAGCCCACAACCCAATCTCATTTGATTTGAACCAAACCGGCCTTTTTAAATTAAAAAAAAACCCTGAACCGGACCAAAGCAAAACAATGAACCGAACCGTACTGTTCACTCATCTCTCACGCTCTCTGATGTTCGACAAAATCAGACCGGAAAGAAGGGAGCTTGGACGGCGTCGGCCTACTCCGACTACCCATTTTACACCCAAACATGCACATGACAAGAAGGAAAGGAAGAAGGGGGAGCTCACCCAGGGGTCCTTCGGCGTCGCCGGAGAAGGAAGCTCGGCGAGGCTGCGTCTGGGCTCGTCGGTGTAGATTCTTCGATCGAGAATGCCTGGGAGAGACGTGGGAGGTCAAATGAGGGACCCTTATTGCGGTTGGAGGTGAACGGAAGAGGGAGGAGTGAGAAATCGATCCCTTACCTTTCGAAAATCAAAACGGGGACAGCGAGAACAGAGAGAGGTGGGAGCTACTCAGGAGGTGCTCGGCTGCTGGCGGCTCGCGGTGGTTGGTGGGATGGTGGCGACGGTGTGACGGCTGGAAAAGAATGGATGAGAGCCTTGGTGGTGATGGTGTTCAGCTGTTGGACAATAAGGAGGTTTGGTGGTTTGGAAGCTCACATCAATGGAGGAAAAGAGGAAGAGGAGAGGATAAGGTTTTGGGCTTTTGTTGCTAGGTGAGTGAGATAGCTAATAAATTCTGATTTTTATGGAGCCAATGAGGAGGAGATGTATTGAAATTTAAAGTGACATCAAATGGAATCAATCTGTGAGGTTTGACCAACAGTGGCGTGGGTTGGCTTCTTTGCCAAGGAGGGAGATGGCAGGGGAGATGAGGGGGACTAGTAGGAGGGCTACTAGGCCAAAAATGGAAAAGGGACAAATGAATTTGGAGTGGGGGGGAGAAACCTGTGACTTGGCGTGGGATTAATTAAAAGGAGGGAAGAGGACAAGGGAGATGCTGCAAATCTGCAGCCTTGGAGTCGGATAGAAGGAAGAGGGTGGGAACAAATGGGTCCCAAATTTGACTTTCAAAATACCCTAAAGATATGACCCTGAAACCCGTTCATTCGACTTTAACCCGACTCGTTAAAAATACTTCTAAATTTTTTTCAAATCCGATTTTTTTTTTTATTTTATCTTATTATTATTTTCGACTTAAATCCATTTATATTATTTATCGAAATTTATTATTTAAAAATCCGGGCCTTTACACAAACGGCTCATTAATTTGCCATTGCACAAATTAAAGTGTGAGTAGATGAAAAGGCTATAATAAATCCTCTAAACGTAACTTGTGAGATATGTAAAACGCCTAATTTGAATGACATTAAAGAAGGGAGAAGGCCCGACCAAGTGACCAACCCATCTAATCTCATTTCAATTTTTTTTTTCCTGAATTGATTGTACTGTTACAAAAATCTTAGGTGTTAATATTGTGGATGATTTTTTGGATGAGGAATTCAATGTAATTATGGATGATTTTTTGACACAATTTTCAATTTTGTGGAAAAAAAAAACAAATTGAATACACTACACATTAATGAAGGCTTGCACACAAACGGATAACCGATAATATTATAGATTGGATAACCGAGAACACAATTATATAGGCTATAGCATTTATGGTGGGGGCTGAACACAACTTTTACTAGATATATTATAGATTGAAACACAACAAAATGACTAATAAAACTGATGTCTTTTACGAAATTATACATTGTTATTCATAAAGAAAACGATGTTATAGTCTTTTTAGACATCATTTCTTTCAAATATACTGATTTAAATATATACATATAACATTGTCTTTGTAAATATTGAATGTTGAATACTATTTTTTAAACGAAATAACAAGACAAAATACAAAGAAAAAGTTAATAAACATGAAATGAATCACCTATAACTGATGTAAATAAAATATTACAACATTGTTTTTTGGAAAAAAAAATATCGATGTTAATGCAAAATAATAATGTTTTAACATTAGGTGAATCAATCAAAATGTATTTATATTTATGCAATTAAGTCGATATTACAAAGAGAAACGATGTTATAAATCATTATAGACATCGTTTATAAACCGATGTGGTAAATTTTGGATTTTTAATACCACCCACTAACACGACGAAATTTTTTTTTTGAGATCTCGAATTTTTTTTTGATTAACATCGATTTATACCCGATTTCTATTAACAGAATTTTAGTAGTATTAATAAATTAAGTGTATTAAGATGTGAAGATCGACATTCATGAAGAGAGTCTCACTTCGAAAATATAAACTAAACAAGCCTAATATATATATATAAGTTACTTGATCTCTGGTGTGGTGGCTAATTGGTAAGTTGTAGTTAGGATAAAACCTCACGGCATGGTTCGATTTTTTTTTTTTGATAAATTAAAAATTTGATAGTTCGACAAGCTGGCAAATTACAGACCGTTAAGAAAATGTGCAAAAGATAAGACAACCCACGTAACAAAAGATGAATTAAATTCTTTGTTTGGACGTACTAGTTATGAATTCCAAAACGAATTAAGGCAATAAAAAATATATCAAAATATAAGAAAAAGTAAACTCCTGTGCAAAACTTGAGCTTTTGTATCAGATCGAGCATAAATTTCAAATTTGTAATATATATTAAAACAAAAGAATTAAAATCGACAAGACTTCCATTTTTTATGTTCCTCGGGGTTTCCAAGATATATATAACAAATGTTACTATTTTGCCTGTAGACCGGACAATATTAGTGTTGATGGCACTATTCATTAATGCATGTATAAGCTATTTCATCAATTTGAGATGATGTTTACCTTACTAATAACTTTGATTGTACCATTCATGTCCCATTTTATATGTTTATCATAATTTTACAAAAGTTTAACTTATTGTATATATATAGGGGTAATAAAATATCATAACTACAAAAATTAATGAAAAAAAATGATATAATCGGAAAATTGACATGATTTCCATTAAAACAATTTAACGTTATATAATTTACACCAAGATCATAATTTCGTCAATTTCTTCTCATTATTTTCCCTAATTTTTTACTGGTGAAAAGTATTACAACGATACTTTGTTACCATTTCTCTCAAAGCTTGTGATATTTTCTTTACATTTGAATGGTAGGGATAATTTCTTTTTATCAACCTTCCAAACATATGGGCATTTTTTAGTTTTTTTCTTTAAAAAAACGAAATGGATTTGAAATCTTAACTATTAAATTTAGATTAAATGAATCGAAAATCTTACACACTACCATAAATATATTATTTATCAGCATCAATGTTCTAAAAAATGCTAGGCAGATCCTAGACGGTGAGAGACAGCATAGCCCTAGCATCTAGGCGGCACATAGGCGGGCAAGGCGAACGCCTAAACATGTCTAGACGCCTGCCTAGCTCTAGGCAGATAAGAGCTGCCTAGCACATAGGCGAGATTTTTAGAACAATGATTAACCCAGTATTACTCTTTTTCCAAAGTTGTGCATTACTAGTAATTTGAAGAAGTTGCAAAGGTTGACATTAACCATTCTGGTCAAATTGGGTAGTTATACCCTTTTCAATTTTTTTGGGGGTAAATGTACCCTTGAAGATTTTGTTTTTGCATGTTACGACAGATTTGCCTTGATTTGATTGTAACAACTAATCGTAGAATCTCTAATTAATTTTAATTCTATTGACGTTCATCACATTCCATCAACGCTCGTTCTTTTCCATTCCTCTCTTCAATTAAGTGACGCTCATCACATTGCATCTTCCTTGAAGCATGGTGATTACGAAGACATTGAAGGTTAATTGATAAATTTGTGTTTATGTGATTGTCATTGTAACTTACATGGTATAGTAAACTCTAATTTAAGAACCATAATCCAACCACGAGAGTTAGGCGCCCCGATACAGCCACAAAAACTCGTCATCACCGTTTGTGATTTTCAAAAAAGAACAACGATGTAGGGTAGATGAAAGAACGGAGATGTAGGGTAAATGGAAGCTTCAGGGAATCGATATCTTACCTACGGATATTGTATTCGCTTCTTGTTAGTTAGGGACAGTAATTTAGTTTACAATAATTGTATGCTACTTTAATATATACCTGTCTTTACCAGAATTCGGTCATTACATGAAATCATTCATTACAATAATTGCATGTTATTGTAGTTGATTATAGTAATGGGTACAAGAATTCGTTCATTACAGTAAATCATTTATTACAAGAATTGTATGCTACTTTAGTTGGTTATAGTGAGTTTTTATAATACAACTCTACAAGACAAATGTGGGTATAGTAATGGGTAGAAGATTTCATTTATTGTACAAGAATTGATTACATGAATATTATTGTATTACAGGAGTGTGATTTCTTGTAAGTAATTCATGACATTGTATTACATGAATATTATCGTATTGCATGAATGATTAATGTAATGTTTACTTTTATTGTAATATATTATTGGATTGTATGTGGAACGTAATTGGCTTTCTTGTAAGTAACTTATGGCATTGTTTGCACACCATAATTTAGGTTACAATTGATCGATAAACGAGAAGAGTAACATACTTTACCTGTAACCTAGAAAATTCTTGAAGTGGTACCCTAGAAAATTCTCCGTTGACAATAGTCTCTTCATCCACCAATCCGTCTGCAGTAATCTAACTGAGTAGTTTTCAAAAGGATAAAGTTTGTTAAATTATCTTCATCCACCAATCCTTAAAAAAAAGGATAAAATTTGATTTGTTAAAAATATCTTCATCATCAATCATTTTAAAAAAGGATAAAAATTGAAAAGACTAAAAATTGATTTTATGGGTAAATATATAATACCATCTTAAAAATGTACAATTAACTAAAACAAAATTGAAGGAGTACAAATACTTATAAAAAACTTGAAAAGAGTATACTCCACCCAATTTCATCTGTACCAAAACTATAAATAGGCATTCCCTAAAACCTCAACATCATTGATCACTTGGAACACACAATACTGAAACAAAAACCTTGAATTGCCGAAACCCACAATCAAATCAATTTAGCTTGAATCTCGATCAACGGTTGGGGATCGAATGGCACCTCCATTTCTAGCTAAATTTGCTCTCTTCATGGCCATGGCTTCTTTCATGGCAAACGCCGGTGATCCTAACCCTCTCCAAGACTTCTGCCTAGCGAGTACCGATCCTAGCAAAAATCGTAAGTAACTAGCATCAAATCAAAATTTCTCTCAACCCTGTTTTGAGCGAGATATTCTACTAGCATTACTGCTCGATCTCATGGCATACCACTCTCTTGATCAATAACCATTATATTGTTCTTCAATAATCAATGAAATCCTTCAAGTTTCCACTTTACTATAATTGATTTAATCCAACTACTCTCTAAGCTCATAAATTGATTTCGTTATAGCCTTCAACTTTTGTTTATAACATTTGACATTCTACACTTTTAAGCTGATGATTAGTTTGTAGGTTTTTATTTTAACTTAAAAAGGTGTAATAATTGAAGGTATTATTATTATTATTATTATTATTATTATTATTATTATTATTATTATTATTGAAATTCATCGTATAACACAAAAACTTAAACTATTGTGTAAAGCATGACTTTTTCTTATGATTCATCATTTATGATCAATATAAAAAGATCGAATACTACCTCCTATACCAAACCTCTCAACATCAAAATTTCCGACTTGAATAAAATTGAATAATTCAGGGCAAAGTTATAATATTGTGCCGAATTTTGTTGGAAGAGAGGAGCCAGAACGTTTTCTCTGAGTCCTCCTCAATTCTATTGATCTGAAGAACTTGGATTACAATTTATAAACCCGGCCCTAAAACTAACCGTCCAGTGGTTCTAACTTCTAACCCATTAACCCACTAATTAGACCCACTAATTGGATAACTAATTAACCCTAAATTCTGCCAACTGATCGACCACACAAACCCTAACCGGCCACGTACACCCATTACTGACTTAATTAATTTCTAATTAACCTAATTTTGTATCATATAATATTCTAACAAATTTCAATCTTTTCACCAATTCCTTCATTGTTAGTTGAATACCCATTAATTATTTCCCTTTTTTTTCCACAAATATATCTGCAGTGTTTGTGAATGGATACATGTGCAAGAACCCGGCGGAAGTGACGATAGACGACTTCGTCTACACCGGTTTTAACGTCGCCGGCGACACAAACAACCAAGACGGCTCAGCGAGCAAGGTCTTGTCACCGGAAAATCTGCCGGGCTTGAACACGCTGGGAGTATCCCTGGTGCGTCTCGACTACGCGCCCGAGGGGGGCTGGTGCCGCTCCACAGCCACCACCGCTCCACCGAGGTGCTGACGCTCCTTGAAGGCACCCTCTACGCCGGCTTCATCTCCTCCATCGACACCGGCTACAAGCTGTACGCCAAGGTCCTCAACGCCGGAGACGTGATGGTGTTCCCGGCGGGGCTCGTCCACTTCGCCATCAACGTCGGCAAGACCAAAGCTGCCGCGCTCGCGGCCTTTAGCTCCCATACCCCCTCCAACATTAGGCTGGCCAACTCGGTGTTCGCAGCGAACCCGCCCATCCGCGCTGACGTCATCGCTAAGTCCTTCCAGCTCGACGAGAAGATCGTCAAGGAAATCCAGTCTAAGACATTCCTTGGTTTTCATAATTAAGTAATGTGTGGAGATCGATCATTAATAATCAAGGCTGATTGCAGTTGTAATGATGATGCTTTTATTGCATAAGATCGAATAAATTACGCAATTTAGGAGGGCTAATTTGCATACCGATCGGCATTTTAGGAGGGTTAATTTTAATGTTGTTATTCATATTAATAAATGACTGTATCACGCTGAAATTTATAATGTATGACTCTGCTTTTTGGTCTTTGTCCGTTCGATCGGTTTCATATCTATCTAAGTTTGGATTGATATACCGTATATCGATTTTTCTAATGACATAGGATAAGACCCTAAATTTGGAAAAAAAAATTAAACATTTAAGTAGTTTAGCATTTTTTTAATTAGATTTTTAGGGTCGCATGCCTTTTTTGTAGGGAATATCTTTCCCAATTTAATGTCTTATCCTATGCTCTGAAAAATCGATCATATATTGATCGAATATTGCTGCAGTACGTGCTCAGATTGGGGCAACCCTCTCAACCCAGATGGTGTTAGGTATCTTTCGGGGACGTTATAGGTGGTTACTGGTTAGGTAGTGTTGAGGATGTGAAGAGACAAAAGAAGTTCCACATTGATAGTTTGAACAAACAAGTCTTAATATATAAGCTAGTAGGTTACTCCTTTTATTGCCAATTGGTTTTGGTTTTAGGATGGAACCCCGCTTGACTTATGTGCTATAGGCCATTAGCGCCCTCCCTCCCGTTGCTTAATTTTTCCCTGTTTAAAATTCATGGTTTCCCCATTTAATATTTTTGGATGCGATTCCTTAACCTTCCTCGCCATAAGGTTGACGATGACCTTAATTTGAGTTCGTCACGATCACAACTTTCTTAAAGCCCAACTCGCAGGCAAGCTCTAATCCCTTCAGCACCCCCCAGCGCTTCGCCATCGGCACTGAGCGCGCAAGACCCAATATTGAAGGCAAAATCGCTGATCCAACTGGCGTTGGTGTCCCTGATGACACCACCAATATGATATAAATATTACATATTATATCTCATAAATACAATTAATATAAGGTAAAATCTATTTTAAAAGTGAAAGAAAAATTATAAAATCTAAACAAAATGAGAATCTCGTACTTCTCATTTGGGATCCCCATAAGGGCGGGGGGGGGGATTACTGTCACCGTGCGGGGAATAACTTTTTCCCACATCCTCGTCCCCATTCCCACATTGGAATAAGAGAGTCATTGTCCCATTGTCATCCCTGAGTTTAAGTCTTAAGCTTAAGTCACTGTGTAAGACTTCACCCTATCCCTATAAAACACTACTTATGTCCTTGTTTTTCCGATGTGGGACATTACCCATTACCCCATATATTAACATGTACCCTCAAGCGCAACTAGCATTTGCAACCAATCTGGTCATATTGTATTTAGTTTTCATTGTTATAAGGGATCGGGATCCACTTTATATTCAAAAGATTAAGCCAATGTGTAAAGGTTACCCTATCATTGTTTTCCAGCCACTATTTTTTTTTCTTGTTTAACTTTTTCGGATGTAGGACATGAAGCCTAAACCTATCTCAACACATACGAATATATTGATACTTTTTTTTTTTTTTTTGAGCTCAAACAAAGACTTTTTATTCATTCACATCCCCAGCCAAGCTTACAAGAGCAGCTTGAGGCATTGAATCCTTATCAAAAAACAGAGTATCAAATATAGGCCTAACATTGGCTAACTCATGTGCAACTGTGTTCCCTCGCCTTCTTAAATGAGACCATTCGACTGAAGCAAAACCTGTCGCCTGTCTCTGGATTTTGTCAACCATATGCCGCAGGGTGCCCAGCCCCTCATATCCTCTTCCCAACTTCGTAATCAGACTAAGGCAATCAGACTCTAGGTGAATTCGCATGTAGCCTCTTTCCCCGACCCGAGCTAATGCCCATTGCACACTCTCCGCTTCAACAACCTCGATGTCCTTGGAGGCCTGCACCCCTTTGTGTCCCGCCATCACGAATATATTGATACTAGTGCAAAAGTAAAAGAAAATGTAATGATTACTTCTAAAACACTAAATATTTGTTGATTAAAATTAATCTTCTAAAACGTCAAATAAATCCAATCGGAGGGAGTACATGTTAAAAAAATGAAAGAAAAATAAAAAGAATTAAAAATTGCATATGGCCAAATACATTTGACGCCTAAACTATTGGATCAATTTGATGATATTACCCTACTAAGAACTTTGATGTTACTATTCGTCGTTGCATTGAGTATTAAATTAATATGAGTTTTTCTTGTGTGGTTTAGATATATGAAATAAAATTTTTAAATAAATTCAATCGTGGAATTACATATGGGCACAGACATTGATTAATGCCTAAACTATTTAATCAATTTGATGATTTTACCCTACAAATAAGTTGATGGTACTATTCATTAGTAGAAGTTGATGATACTATTCATTAGTAGAAGTTGATGGTACTATTCATTAGTAATTCTCATCCCATACACAAAGAATACACTAATACAATATTATAAATATTCTAGATAGATTACAATAAATAAAATAATAATAATCTATATAAATTATTTTTTCCAACAAAAATATAATAGCTATATATTTATTACGTTAGTTTACTAAAATATCTATGTACGAATAGATTATGGCTACACAATATTTTAATAATTTATTTTAGCATTAAAAAATAATATAGATATAAATAAAATAACAATTATTAAATAATTAATTTCAATATGAATAATTCTTTTCACCAAAAAAATAATTTAGACATAAATACAGTATAACACCTATAAAATACGTACTACATATACATATTTATCTATTAATATTTTTAGAAAGTATGATTGTAAAATATTTTTTATTTTTATTTTGTGATTTAACTAAAATTGGCTTATATAACTTTCTATAAATTATGATCGACAACATATTATTTTATTAATTTTTTTTTCTAGAATCGACCACAACGCGCCACATAGGATATTACACCTCGGTTTTAGTATATGTATACCGATTAATGTCATTATATATAATGAAAATTATGCAAAATGTTTGAGGACAAATACATGTTTCTTTTAATTAACAACTTTTAAACAAAAAGATTGTTGGTGCTTGAAAACAATATATATAGTACTTTCCAACGGACTGAATTTGTTGCATCATATCTCTTGGAAAGGCCGAATACTTGTCATAACATCATATATAGTGTATCTTGCGCCCTTCACAACTTAGACAAACCGGCCGGCCTCCTAGATCAAACATGGCGCCTCGAATTCTCGCTACTTTCGTTCTCTTCATCACCATGGCTTCCTTCATGGCATCCGCCACTGACCCCGAGCAGCTTGATGACTTCTGCGTTGCCCCTAAAGATCCTGACGATGCTGGTAAGTTGCTACGTATATCGCTATATAGCTCTAGGGTTTTCTTAAAGTACAATTTTTTGTGCCAAAAATAATTTTTTTTGGTATGTTTTGTAATGCATATATATGAAGTGTGGTCGAACGGAAGGCGTTGCAAAGATCCATTGGAAGTGACCGTTGACGATTTCGTGTTCAGGGGACTGAATGTCCGCACAGACACAAGCATCAACAGACTCGGCAGCAACAGCAACCCAGTGGGTCCAACAGTTCTGCCAGGCCTCAACACCATGGGGATATCCCTAGGGCGATTCGACTATGCCCCCAAGGGCGGTTTGGTGCCGCCCCACATCCACCCACGTGGCACGGAGGTGATAACGGTTCTCGAGGGAACCCTCCACGTAGGATTCGTAGGGTTCAACCAATCTGACAATACCGCCAAGCTTTACTCGCAGGTTCTCTCCCCGGGAGACGTGTTCGTGTACCCTCAGGCACTCACCCACTTCGGGTTCAACATCGGAGAGACCAACGCCACCGCTATATCGATTTACAGCAGCCAAAACCCCGGCACCACTAGGGTGGCCACCGCGCTTTTCGATTCGAAGCCGTCCATCCCCGTTGACCTTCTCGCCAAGACTTTCCGGATCGATCCCAAGATCGTTGAGGGCATCCAATCTAAGTTTTGAGTAGCTGCCGTTTCCTTGTAACAATTACAATTGAAATAACAATAAATAACATATGAATAAGGAATATATATATATATATATATGTCATGTACGCCCTGTGAGGAAATTAATTGAAAAATAAAACTCAATTAATGTTGCAAATATTAGCAGAACTGAACCAGAATTATAATTTGAGGAGGCTGAATTTACATATAATTTTAATATTTTGGAGAGGCTGAATTTACATATAATTTTAATATTTTTTCCTATTGAATTAAAAATTAGAAATAAATTTTTTTATCTACGCAGTTAGGTGAGATCGAAATTGCGCTTCCCTTCCTTCCTTGAGTTCCTGCAATACCCTTCACCAATTGGGCCATTCAAGCAACATGTCCTGTAGAATATCTATATAATACATGTATACTTTTTAAGGAAAATGGCAGAAAACCACCCCTTAAATATGGGTCTTTGCAGAAAACTACCCTTTAAAATTGAAATTGCAGAAAACCATCCCTTAAACCCAATTTGTAGACAAATCGCCACCCACAACCTTTTTTCTCGTTAGTTTTCCGTTTAAAACGTTGAAAAGTCATTTTTACCCCTCCCTATTAATGTTATTTTAATGAGAAAAATATGTATGAATTGAAATAAATTAATAAAATATATTTATCCATCATTTTTAATGTTATTTTAATAGAATAAAATACCTTTTTCTCTCACTAACGGGATGGATAAATATATTTTATTAATTTATTTCAATTCATACATTTTTCTCTCATTAAAATAACATTAAAAATAAGGGGTATAAATGACTTTTCACCGTTTTAAACGGAAACCTAACGGGAAAAAAGATTGTGGGTGGCGATTCACCTCCAAAATGGGTTTATGGGGTGGTTTTCTGCAATTTCAATTTTAAGGGGTGGTTTTCTGCAAAAGCCCATATTTAAGGGGTGACTTTCTGCCATTTTCCCTACTTTTTAAATGGGGTGGGTTGTAGCATAGACCAGCACTCCCCTAGGTTCGTCCCTGAATATTAGGTTGCTTAATTACTAATTGTAAAAGCTCCTTCGCTACGACTTTCTCACCGGAATTGCCATTGACAGCCTTGCCATCCCGCTGGGCTTTAGCTATGCCAATCTCTCTTTGAAAGTACTAAATCTCTTTCGGGAGTCCTAAATCTCTCTCGGAAGCCCCACGCCCCCACCCAATCCACCCCTCCTCGGGGTCCAAATTCGCCTCATCTTCGGGCTTTGTTTCCTGACAATCCGATATCCCCCTTTGATAAATTGGGGGTACGGTTCTTGTGATTGGGTTGTCCCCCTTCTATCCCCTGGTTCGATCGGTCGTTCTTGATCTCCGGTTGGATCGGTGGGACTGCGCTGGTGCGGGTGGTTCGCCACTTCTATCGCTCATCCATCCTCCTCCCCGGAAAGCCCAGTCCTCAGAGGGCTCTTGCTGAGTTGGGGAAGGGGATATCGATTCTAAATTCATCCACAACCATTTCGAGTTTCATAGCCCTTGTCGGATTCGTCTTAACCTCGGGTCGTGGTTGGCTCCGCTGGTCGCCTTGAGACCCACCTCCGCCGGCTCCTTGGCTGCACTGGCGTTCTCCTTCTTGAACGGTGATCCTCTCCCTCCCGATGCAGGCATTTGTCTACCTCGTGGCGTCCTGATCTCTAGAGCTCTTTCCGACTGACGTTCGGTCTCCTGTTGGCCTTGCCTGCTGATTTGCTCTCGAGCCCGGGTGGCCCAGATATGAACTGGTTTGGCCCGTTTTTTTCGATTCAAATTAATTAGAAAAAAATGACCTGTATAAGAAAATGAATAAATTAAATTAAATTAAAAGTAGTAAATTATAATAAATAACTAGAATAAATAATCCCATTGGGGTTTGTCTAATTCCCGCTTGGGTTTCTGGTGTGTTCGATTCAGGCGTTGTGTGGCTCTACGTTTAGCGCGACGGGACTTTCTTCTCCGTTTGATTGGATTTTGGCAGTCAGAGTCGGGATAGGCTAGAGTCGAGGTAGTGTGTATCGAGACATATCCTTTCTCCGGAAGAATGGTTCCTTGGAGGTTCGTCTTCACTGCCCACATGTGACTCCTGATGTGCCGCTGGCCTATAGTGCTGCTTCAGCCTTCAGGGTAGTGCTTGGCTTCGTCTTTCATTTACGTCCTCGTCTTGTTCAGTTCAGTTGTGTTTGGTTTCGCTTTTGTAGAGTTTTGACCTATATTTTGCACCAACTTTGTATTTTTATGTTTGTTTAGACGGTTACCCGTCTGCCGACTTGTCGTCCTTCGGGGTTCAAGTATGTCTGACCTCGAATTTTTTCCTAATAAAAAAATGTATACTTCGATCAAGCAACATTTGTTTGAATTTTACCAAAAATGAGTTAATTATTAATTAACTACATATAAAACTTGTGTCATTGTGTGTTGATTTGATTATAAAAGATAAAAATATACTCCCCCGCTAATTAAAACTTGTCATTTTAGAAATCTACACACTTATTAAGAAAATAAATAAAAATACACTTCTACTCCTAATTATTACTCTACTTTTTTTCTTTTATAAAAAACTACAACTAACAACTATCTAATCATTACAAGAACAATTTCGTAAAGTGGATGACAAATAGCTAAAGTGACAAGTTTTTCTTAACAAGATTTACTTCCTAAAACGACATGTTTTAATTAACGGGGAGAGTAGGTTATAAGAACAGGTGAAACGTGTTGACTGTGCTCCACCCACAAGCGTAAGTTTTTGTGTTAAGTTGGTCGATCTCAACTTTATAACCGTACAAAGCTTATGATATAGTAATTAAAATAATATATATACCACAAAGCTTTAAAAAAAATCCTAACTGTAATTAAAAAAAAAATCCTAATAACAAACAATTACCCTATAGCAGTATCCTAAGATTAATGGAATTTACATTTGAATTGGTATGCAAATGTCGAATACATTGCCTAAATTATTTGATCAGTCTTATGATGTTTGATCTTACGAATATATATATAGTTTGATGGCACTATTCATAATACCTAAACATACTAAGTAACCAATTTTGTGTTAACTAATAGGTTTGATGGCATTATATATGCATAATACTTGAAACTATTTGATCAATTTATGATACTTAGTACTCTGTACTCTTCATTTGATCATGTGAATTATATTTGATCAATTTGGTTGTTTGGAGTATTTACTCTACTATCAACTTTGATTACACTATTCATACAATTATATACGTAGCATATATTTACAGTGACAAAACCTGTGAACTGTTAAAAGTCTTTTCAAGACGCCTCCTTGGGTTGATGTAGTATGATTTTGGCATCTCATATGCGCCAGTAGCCTAGCACACAAGCTGAGTAAAGTTTCATTCTAAAAGCAATTGACAATAGAAGGATTAGTCCACCGACTCATATATTAAGGCTTTTTATATTCAACTTTCGATGTGAGACACTTTTAGTTTCATTCGCATCTCTCAAACTACATTATGAACTTGAATTGAATCGGAATGGCTCGAATACTATATGAGACTCTGATTGAGAATCTCAATAGAGTCGTATGAAATGGGAATCTTATTGATTTTTTTATATGTTTTTATATTTTACAATGTTGGTTCCAGCTTCTAATACAAAAACTTAAGTCAATGCATAGAACTTTAGGACAATTTCCTTATATTAATATAAGAGGATTGCGACATGCTTAAAGTTTTGTTTTAGAATTAGTTGGATTCCGACCTTATAATATACTACCTCCATCCGATAATATATACATGAACTTTTAGAAATTTGCATAAATTTTAATAAAAACACTTCACTTTTAAAAAACATCATAATTGCACTAACTTTTTCATAAATTTTATTATTTTTTTAACACACCACACATTTTAACCAATTAAATTATTTTAAAAAGTCAACAACACACAAATCAATACAAATTATTACTCCGTACAATCGATCCCACATAGAAAACATAAACGCCTATCTATTATTGGACGAAAACTCATGTATTATCGGACAGTGGGAGTATATAAAAACAAAACGAATTGATTTGTGTATATATAGATCTCCTTGAAAAATGCTCTAACTTATGGGCATTGTTTTGTAATTTAATTTCGAAATCAAGTCAAATTATACTAAATCACCCATAACTTTTTTTTTTACAAAGTTACCTCTAAATTAGAAAATTATACAACACACTAATTTACAACAATGATGGGTGTGTTTGTATTTGGAATTAACCATATTAATTCATTAATGTACTCTAACTACGAATTTCTCAAGCTATAAATACCCATGACATCAAACCCCAAATAGCATCACTTGAAATCACTTGGATCTCAACATATTAGAGAGCCTATCTTGCTCCCTCCACCTCTAAAACAAACCGGTTTAGATCTTCAACAATCAATTATGCTACCTCGATTTCTCCCTAGTTTTGCACTCTTCATTGCCATGGCTATCTTCATGGCATTCGCCACCGATCCTAACATACTCAATGACTTCTGTGTTGCAACTAACGATCCCAACAATGCTGGTAATTAAGTAGCTAGCTAACTAGCTAGTCATAATCAGAGGTGGCAATCTGGTGGATCGGGTCGGCTTCGGGTATACGTATTTGGATTTAGTCAATTTCGGGTCATATTTATGTCAGATATATTATGAGTTCAGGTTGGGTCGGGTCACATCTAATTTTACTACGAAATGAGAATTTTTTTTGTTTATCTTAATTTTTTACTATTAAAATTGATTTATTTAATTATATTAGGTCTTATTATAGGTAATTCATATTATTGAATTGGTGTGTTTAAAAATGAGAAAATTAAAGTAATTATAAGATTGACTCGAATATTCGGTCAGGTCAAAGCCGAGATGAGTATGGGTCTGATCAGATTTGTCTATATTCATGTCCATTCGGACATCTAGTTAAAATGGGTCAAATCTAAATTCGGGTGAGTCGATCATATCATGTTATCGAGATGGGTCAGATTGTATACGACTTTAATCATTTATAAATCACTCACACATCTCTCCGTTGTATTCAATGTGTATAGTGTTTGAGAATGGAATGCTATGCAAAAACCCATCGGAAGTGACAGCCGACGACTTCTTATTTAGAGGGCTTCACATCCCGAGCAACACAAGCAACACCCTATTCGGTTGCAGCAGCACCCCAGTGTTCCCAGCATCCTTGCCGGGCCTGAACGGGCTGGGGATAATAGTGACCCGGTTCGACTACGCGCCGAAGGGCGGGCTGATGGCGCCGCACACGCACCCACGCGCCACCGAGGTGCTGACGATCCTCGAGGGGAGCCTCTACGCCGGGTTCGTGTCCTTCAACCAAACCGACAACTCCGCGAGGCTCTTCTCTAAGGTTCTCTCCCCGGGAGACGTGTTCGTCTTCCCTCAGGCGCTCATCCACTTCGTGTTCAACATTGGAGAGACTCCCGCCTCCGCTTTCGCCGCCTTCAGCAGCCAAAACCCCGGCAACGACACCACCGCCAATGGGGTGTTCGGGACCCACCCGCCCATCTCCGTCGATCTCCTCTCCAAGGCCTTCCAGCTCGATCCCAAGATCGTCGAGGACCTCCAATCTAAGTTTTGATGATCGAGTTGAGTACGTATGGATGAATATATTAAGAAGACATATGCCATGTTTTTCTTATTGCAATTAATTAAATAAAGCATATTAGTTAATGCTATGCTTGGTACGTTGCAATACACACATTAACACATATATATGTAGTCGATCTATATATGTTTGATCTATATATGTATTTTCATATATATGTTACTAGTGTAGATCCCGTCACGTGTACGGAGAATATATTAATATAATATTATAAATAATTTAAATAGATTTCAATAAAAAAAATCTAAATGTAAATAATTTTTTGAGGGAATTTGGTGATTTATACTTTTAGAATGTTTGATTAGGTAGTTAGGCCCATTAATTGTTTTTTTAGCTAGTGTAAACCCTAATAATTGTTTATTGGTTTTTCTCCTTCCTTTAGCGGATCTGGAGATTTGGGACTCTTCTCTCTCTCCATCTCCCTCTCTCTCTTCCTCTCAGAAGTCGAAGACTCGAGCGTCGATTCTTTCGCTCCTGGCTTCCCCTCCCTCCGGATTTCACCCTCATCGACCGTCGCGCCTCCATCAGATCTGAGCCTTCACTGTACCGCCGTGCCTCCATCAGATCCGAGCCTTCACTGTACCGCCGCGCCATAGCCGATCTGGTTCGTGTACACCAGATCTGAAGCTTCTCGTCTAGATCTAGTCGCTCCAGTCACCCTCTTGCTCAGATCCGGCGTCCATGGAGGTTGTGTGTTCTCAGATCTGAATCTCTCGCCATCCTTCTTCCCTCCGCCGTTCCTCTTTCGTCAGTCGACGCTGTTCGATTTCTCTTACTCAGGCGGCGCCGACTTCTTTCCTCTTACTTACCATCCATCTTTCCCTCAGTCATTCCTCTTTCCTTCCCTGCGGCGCCGTCCTTCCAGTTGCACAGGTAAGAGAATGGAGATTGAAATTTTTTGGTAATTTGAATTTTGAACAACTGCGTACAGCTCTAATTATGGTGATTAGAAATGTGTAAATTGAAGAATTTTGCTTGATTGGAAGAGTTTTGCTTCATTGGAAATTTGTAAGGCTTGAAAATTTTTGCAGTTTAAAATTTCTACAGCTCTAATTATGTTTACCCTGTTGTTATACCCGGATTTGGATGACTTTTCTGGATTTTCCTTATGTGAGGAAAGGTACTTTATTTGGTTTGAGATTGAGTCCACATGTTCGAAATTTTGTTTTATCTTAGATGTTGTCCATGTGGCCTCATTTCTCCACTTTAAGACTATCCACAATGGTTTTGTCTATAATGTATACATTTACACAAGTTGTGTAAAAGTACACCTTACTTTTTGGTATTTTGCTACAATGGTCAAATGTGTATTTTTTACACACCATTCAAATACAATTAATTTAAAACATAAAAAAAACATAAAAAACACACCAATAAAATTGTCTTACTTTTTGAAAAAGTTTTTGCACATGGAGGAGGTGAGGTGCTCAAATTTGCACATTACATGCTCAAATGTGCACATTTGCACACCCCAAAAGTAACTATTGGAGCTCAAAAATGTCAAAAAAATGCACATTTAGACATTTGCACACAACCATTGGAGTTAGTCTAACCTGTTGCTTTTTGTTCCCTAGCTTCATTTGCTATCCTGTTGTTTTCAATGATTTGAGATGCAAGTCAGTGTTCTAGCTTCACATTAAAGAAAAAAAGTCATATAAAAAGACATAAAAACACTATTATGAAAAAAATGGCATCAAAAAAGTTGCAATTTAGTTAACCTGTTTTGATAAAAGTCACAAATGTCATCAATGAATAAAAATCACCAAGAAAAGATTTAATGAATGAAGTTTAATCACATTTTATGCTCTTGTGTCATCAATTATATAAAAATGTAATAAAAAATATCACCACAAATGATTTCATTAATGAGGTGTAATCACAAATGTGTCATCAGTGAATAAAAATGGAATCAATGAAAATAAATCAATATATAATTGACTAAATTACAAAAGTGGTTTCTAACGATTTAATGAATGAAGTTTAATCACATTTTATGCTCTTGTGTCATCAATGAATAGAAATTTAATGAACATGTCACCACAAGTGATTGCATCAATGAAGTGTAATCACAAACGTGTCATCAGTGAATGAAAGTATAATCGATGAAAATAAATCGATATACAATTGATTAAATTAAAAACATGTGGCATCAATCGATTTGATTAAAAAAGTGGCATCAAATAATTACATTATAAAAATAACATCAAAACATCATTTTGAAAAAGTTGTCTCACATTAAAGAAAAAAATGTCATCAAAATACTACTTTGAAAAAATATCATCAAAAATATGGCATCACGGTAAAAAAATATCATCAAAAAATTGACATAAAAAAAAGTGGCATCAGTCGTTAACAGTAAAAAAAAATGACATCAATGGTCAACGTGACATTACAGTAAACAAAAAATGTCATCAAGGTTTAAAAAAAGTGACATGAAAAAAGTGTCATCAAATCGAAAATAAAATATAATAAAATTTTGGCATCAAAACGGTAAAATATGGCATCACTTAAAAAAAATCCAAACGGGGTGGTCAACGTTGACTGGTAAATGGTTAACGTTGACCGGTCAATGGTCAAACGGTTTACCATTGACCATTCCACTCTATTGGAAAGGGGTCTACATAAAACTAATTAAATTAGTTTGGGAGCTAGCTACCTAATTGAAAATTCAAAATGGGTCATCTACCAAAATCACCCTAATTTTTTCCACCAAAAAATAATATAACTAAAATTAGTTCGATAGATTATATATAATATAAAAAATAATCTAGATATAAATAATTAATTTTAAGGTAAATAATTTTTTCACCAAAAAAAAATCTAGATATAAATAAAATAACAATGATCAAATACAACATATTTATCTATTAATATTTTTTGTAAGTATGACTATGAAACATTTTTATTTATATTTTTGTGAATCAACTAAAATATATAGATAGATAGATTGTGGCTTATTATAACTTTCTATAAATTATGACAATATATTATTTTTATTAATTTTTATCCTATAATCGACCACGTCGCGCCACATATGAATTTTTATCATAGAATCAACCACAACGCACCACATAGGACGTTATGCATCGATTTTAGTATATGTATATAGATATTGATTATTTGGCCGGTATGCGATCTCAAATCAGGCCCGGAGGCCCACTTTCGCATGGGGGCCCAATGCCCATATATTTGTATGTATATATATTAAAAAAAAAACTGATGAGGCAACTAACGCGTTTCTTTTACGCGTCCCCAATCTCTCTTTCTGAACCATAATCTTTTTGCAAAAAATCTTCAATTTTTTAATTAACCCTCTCTAGAACTCATTCTCGTACCGATCTGCCTGGAATCCCCTTTTTTGTTTTGGAATTGAGTGCAGAAAGGTCGGCGACCGAGCCCCGGTGAACGGTGGCAAGCATTGGTTCGACAGAGCTATATGGAGCCTTGTTGGTGAGAATGGCAAGAAGTCGTCCGTCTGAGTCCATTTGGTCCAGGCCCGACCCTTCACTGTCCACTTATGCCGGAGACCTCCGCCGGTAGCTTTCTATATCTTTCTTTCTCTCGCACTCGCGGTATCCCTCTCTGTCGGAGTCTCCTGGTGGCTTTGGAAGTTAGGGTTTGTCGGTTTGTGCCTTTGTGTTTGGGAATTTGAGATTGTGATTTGCAATCCTTATTTGATTTGTGATGAGATTTCTATTTGATTTGTGAATTTCAGAGAATTTGAGGACGGTGTTAAATCAAAACGAATTTGGGGATTTTGAAATATATGGAAGGGTTCATGGTGTAGTTGAAAGACTTTGTGGTTGTTATTTCTTACCCTGTAAATGGTAAAGGTTTGAGATTTTTGCTAGGGTAGTGATTGTAGAGGGGCCTAATTTTGAAATCCCGCCTCGGGCCTTACAAATCTCAGGTGCGGCCCTGTCTCAAATTATGGGTTTTTAACTTCATCGTTAACCCTCTCTCTTTTAATTTTCACTAGCTAGCCAAACACACAAAGTATTTTTAGGAATGAGCTAAAATACACGTAAGTCGCGGTTTGAAACAACAATGAATTCATCTTAAATATCACACTCATCTTACTCTACAAATGAAACTATTGAGATTTCTAATTCTATCGTTGATTCATTTATACAGGAGCAAAATGTGTTATTTCATGTATGTATACTAATAATAATCTCCTTATGGTGGAAACACACACACACATATATATCAACGGTTCAAGACGATAATGTTTAATTTGGGAGGGAGATTCTTTCAACCAAAATTGATGAACAAGGGTGTTGAACTTGTGTAGGGGCGCCCCAGTTGGGGTGGCGCGCTCACTGGTAGGGAGCAGGGGGAAGTCAGGAGGTCTCGGGTTTGATTCCTACCTCCACCCTTTTCCTTGGGTGAAAATCTAAGGTTTGTCTTGCTCCCTTTCAGTGGGTCGAGTCGGTCGGCGCAAGCCGGTTTACCAAATGTGTGACTCTTGCCGGCTGAGTCACGTGTCCAGGGTTTGCCCTTGTGCAGGAGCAACAAGAAGAAGTTAGGTTTTTGCAGTGGTGGGTGAGCACATACTGGGCGGTGGTAGGTTTTTTTTTCTGCGCGTGAAGCGCGTTATGTAAGAAGGGGTCATTTTGGCTGTTTTTATTAACGATTTTAATATATAGATTTATAATTGTATTGTTTATAGATTTATATAAATATTAAATAATTAAAAAATAATTATATTTAGCCTTTCAAAAAAGGAAGTCAAATTTGACATTTTATTTAGAAATAAGCCAAAAACAAAAATGTGAAATTAGATTTTGATCTTTACATTATATAAAATTAGCTCAAAACCCAATTTTTACCGGTACTATTTAAGGAAAAGGTTATAAGAGATTTGTGGGCCGACTGGAGAGGGATAGAGCCCAAAGTCTTATAAGAGGAGGCCCATAGCCCATAGACAGTAGTATAAAGCATGTCAGTCAAGAACATCAATTAATATTACTGTACAGACTCTTTTCTTACTGTTCTATCTTCTTCCCTAATCTCTATTTCTCTAAAACCTCTTCTTCTCCTCCTTTCTACACCTAAAATCTCCATAAAAGCCCTTACTTTTAACTATCTGACCTTCGGGCTTCGGGTCATGACAAACTCCTCATCAGAGAGACAAAATTAATTATTACCACAGTATTGTAAACTAGGTAAGAAAACGGAGGAGAATATGTGATTGTATTCAACTGATGTCTCTTGGTGTTACACCGGTACAATATATAGAGATAAACTCCTTAGCCTCCAAGTAATAGTAAATCTATCTATAGACAAAACTCTATCTAAGTAAAGTGTATATTTTGTACATCCACATAATAATAATAACAATAATAATAATAATAATATAACACTCCCCCTTGGATGTACATTCTTTGTTCCTTCAGCTGCCTCGTTAAAAACCTAGCTAGGAAAACCCAATGGGACAAAACCATAGCTTAGGGAAAAAGAGTGCAGCCTTCCACGTACGCTCTTGTTGTACTGCCTCATTAAAAACCTTGTCAGGAAAACCCAGTGGGACAAAACCTGATCGAAGGAAAAAAGAGTGCAGTGCGTGTATGCTCCCCCTGAATTCAACATCCTTCTCGAAGTCTTCTCATTCTCCTTAATGCCGTCGTCTTCATGAGATTAGGGTCGAATCTCAACATTGTCTTTGATGTGTATAAGCTGGAATGCCTTCGTGATTGACTTTGACGCGCCTGACTTCCATGGATTGGTGTTGAGCTGCTTTGGATGCACAAGCAGAAGGTACTTCAGGACCTAGTGTGCTTTTCATTGTTGATCTGGGAGATCTGATACATTAAATGGTTCTTAAGTTGTC
Organism: Persicaria tinctoria; assembly: GCA_037127255.1. Lineage (NCBI taxonomy): Eukaryota > Viridiplantae > Streptophyta > Magnoliopsida > Caryophyllales > Polygonaceae > Persicaria > Persicaria tinctoria. The sequence continues at coordinate 3,162,926 of JBANSL010000016.1, read as the reverse complement.
TCGTTAAAAATCTTACCTTGGAAAAACCCAGTGGGATAAAAACCAAGATTAAGGAAAAGAGTACAACTTTGTACGGTACTTCGGGACCTAATAAAATGTCACCACTTTCACAATTATAGGTAGTTCAGCTACTCTAATAAGAATCTTTAACCAACTGCATCTGACAGGACTTTGATAATAATGCTTCAGGCATTTTCAATCGATTCTTCCCATTTATATGGGTATGCACCTACAATGTCCGTCATTTACATTTGGAGCCAAATTATATTCACTCTTGGTGAATACATTCTCATGTAACCTTTAATAGGCTTTTGTGCAATCAATTTGGCTTTATATTTTCCTTTATACAAACACTCACTTAAAACCAATTAATATCGCACTTTTCAATGTTGGAGCTACCGGTCGAAAAACTTCATGCTTAAATAATCCATTGGAGCTACAGGTCCAAAAACTTCATCCTTAAATAATTCATTTTTGCATGAATTATTTCTTTCTAGAATTTGAGATTTACAATGTATCCTTATGAGGGGAGTTGTCTCGTTAAAAAACCTTGCTTTGGAAAAACCCAAATGGGACAAAACCCAAAGTTAAAGGAAAAGAGTACAACTTTTCTCCCCCTCAATTTAGCATATAAATCACCAATTTTCTAAAGACATGGTACTTCTGGACTTAATATCATTTCACAATCTAATCAAAGATGAAAATATCATTTGTCTTCATATTGTAATATATCTCTCTTTGTATACTCGAACCACAGGTTGAGATATTTTAGAGCTTTCAACTAATTTCCAACTAATCATCTACTTATTGGATATCTTATGAATTGTTCAATAAACCAATCGCATTACGCTCTTAGCGTTTTGTAAGCTCTAATTATTCTTATCAAACACTTCAAGTGAAAACTTAGATATGCGCCATCAACGATAATCAAGGATCTAATTATTTCAAGACAACTCATTATCAATTCTAACATTGTCAACGTTCATGAAATCTCTTCAGGAGTACACTAGTGCATTTGTTTACTTCTCTTCCATGCAATATATTGCTTCTTGATCTCCTTTTCCTCTCCCCCTAAATACCGAGTACTTTATCATCCGTGATAAACTCTAGGTATTTGATCATCTATGGGTACCCAATCCTCCATATACATAAACTTTCTTGATTTATAACAACTTAGTGTAATCTGGGGAGATTTCGGTGCCTATACTGAACATGTAAATACCAAGCTCTCTACTGGAGATAAATTACAAGAATGAGAATTTACTCTATTGTTGACCGAAATCGAATCAAGCTCTTGATATTCATGCCTGCTTATTAACTATTATTGATAACTCTACTGGGTCATCCTATGCATTAGCATTATCCTAAACGATAGCTTTTATTAACACTAATGACATAAATAATCCTTATCAATGTAAAACCACATATGTTTATGGCATAAAGACTCTTAACAAGTTGTTTCTTCTGGAAACCGTTTGAGTTTTGAATTACAAAAAGTAAATTGAGATATATACACCTCACAAGTAAATAATAAAAATAATCTCAATAAACAATATCAATCACAAATTTATTTGGCCACTTCAGGTGGATATCGATCCAAATATTTATCATTTGTTTCGATAAACAATATCATCCACAAATAGTATAGGTTCAATATCTATCTCAAATTTCAGTTTCATGCAATTTAAGTTATATACAAAACAACTTCATGACACATAAATAATGTCAACTTCTGGTGACCATGAATCAAACAAGTTTAACCACTTCAGGAGTTTATATTTCACCTTCTATGAAACAAATCATACATGAAACAAATAGTTACAAGTACAAGATGGAATTAACAATATATCTTAGCTCATCACTACAAAGATAGGTGATACGGGGTTAGCCGTGTGATGGTTCGATCTTCGACAACAAGCAAGAAACTAAAGAAAGACTCAAAGAAATAACAAGACTCAAACCGACGCAGCAAGGATGCTTCAAGAATCGATCAAGAAATCTGCAAGATCAATCAAGAAGTTAAAGAACGGAAGCAAGAACGAATAAAGACTCAACAAGATCAGCAAGATTCGATCAAAAAGCAATCAAGATCGATCAAGATTCTCAAGAAACGCAGCAAGACTCGACAAAGATGAATAAAGACTCGAAATTGATGTAAAGACACGACCGATAAAGACTGAGTCGATCTATGCAGAACAAGATAAAGACCCCAGGCCTCCTCAGAGGGTAGGAACCAATACCAATGACTACACAACCCGCCTCTACAACCCTACACAATCAAGCGGACAACTTGAAGGCACAAGGAGGGGGCTTGTGGATACTAGATTCACCAAGTCTTGCGAAGTTGATGAACGGCAAAGCAAACCAAGCTGAGATTATCAATCAATTCGAGATCACGGAGAGCACAGCTCAATCCGGCCTGATCTCTCTCTCTAAAGTGTTTCACACGTTTTAGAAGAATAACTTGTATTATGAATGTTCCAATTGAATTACAAAGCTGAATCGAAAATATATAGAGAACTAAGGCCTGTTGGCCGGCCTAACTAGATAGAAATAGATAGATCTACTTTCTAATGGGCTTAATAAACTTAAAAACATAAATAAATAAGGTCTCTAAAAATAATAACTTAGAAAAGCCCAATTCAGCCCAATAATGTTCTTAAGCTGAAAATAAGCTTCAATACTTAAAGAAATTCGGCCCAAGCTTTAACTAAGGTGGCTCGGCCTCCATTTGCACTCCAATGCACATGTATGTCTTCAATGTAGGCTCGGGGAGTTGAACCTTGCTCGAGAACAAAGCATGACCCACAAAGTTGAATGAGTCTCTTTGAAGCTTCTTAGCTCTAGCTCGAGTCATTGGCCCTTCTCCAAGTATGATGGGGGTGTCTGGAGTTGTAGAAGATGGTCCCGCATCAATAGGGATAATATTTTAATCGGTGCATGATGACGTTATTTATTCATCAACTTATCAATGTATCAATTCATATAGATATCATTTATCATATGTATCCGTCCAAAATATATGGTCAATTTATCCAATAACCATATCTATATCATATATGCATCATCAACCCCAAATCGCACATAATTTATCAATACTCTAAATTCTTATATATCAAAGTATATTAGCACTATGACATGATTTATGATATAAAATCTACATGTGCAATCAATAACGTCATATTGCAATTAGCAACTAAATGGTAATCCATGTTTAATGTACGAGGTAAACTCATAACCCACATATATAATCACTCATGATCAAGAGGCACGAAAATCATAATTCAAATATATGATGCTTAGACTTACCTGACCGCAAGCTCGATCGCATATACCAATATTGAAAAATTAGTCCAACTCCATCACGAGCCTTAAAGTCGAGCCTAGCTTGTATAGACTCACTATCAAGTAGAGTTCAATCTTCTAGGATTTGCCTCCTTTTACCATGATATCCTAGTGTGGATCCGTGCACAAACCACTCACATGACACCATCCATCACCAAATCAAAATATTAATAAATTATAATCATGGTTTATTTAAAACACATCATATAACATAATTCTATCCATCCTTATGTATAAGGCCTTAAACCTTTTGAAATTCTAATTAATCGAGCAAGGAAAGTCAACGTATACCTCTTATGAGAGCAACACGTACATAATCACACTCCGAAACAGATTTACAGTATTATCAAAATGCCTGATTTTGATTAGCTTTCCAATTGACGATAATCTATCTTTATTCACTATCTCAAAAATAAATATGAGCATATCCTCAATTGAGATGAATGAACGAACATGTGCGAATATAAGATGTAGCATTATGAACCCTAATCTTTATATTATCAATACATAAGGGGGGTAAATCTATTGCAATAAAGCAACAATCATATGTATGAGTTAATATAAAAATAGATAGACAAAATCTGAAGCAAGGCATAAAGGATGTGTTTTTATCTTCATCACTACGGGGATGAATTTTATCGATCACATCAAGTTATTTATAATATCAACTTCTTTACTTTCATCCCCTTCGAGGGATTTAATATTTTCTACCTCGAAAGACCAATTAAATTATTTATAAATAAAATAATAAATTAGAAAAATCAAATTGCACTAACCTTCACTTACCTCCACGACGGCGCACATCGGGGATTGATATAATTTATGTATACAGCCTCTTCGGGGGATGTGTTTATCTATTTCACGATCCAAATCTCATCACTTCGGGGATGGAGAACGGAACCTTTAAGGGGCAAAATTTGCAACCCTAGAAATTTGGTTCTTTTCTGTAATTACAAGAAAAACATAGGCCAATCTCGCAATTTCTAAATACCATGGGCTGGTTTCGCAATTGTTCTAAATTGGGAACAATTTCATCGTCTTCATCAGTCGGTCGAGAACAGCGGCGGCGAAGCCCTCCGATTACCCGCACATGTAAAGATTAAAGGCAAGAATCAAAATTGGAAGGTGAAATCATAGTATAGACTAAAGCACACATAAGTGGATAATTAAGAAGAACTTCCCTTTGCATAATCTGGTTAAAGTACGAGAGCAAGTCCACCGAGGCGCTCCACGGCTTCCCGGAGCTCGGGCCTCATCAGGCACAGATGCCAGGCCACAGCCGCACCCCAATTGTGGCCGAAGACGAAGGCCTTGTCGACGCCGACCGCGTCAAGGAGGAGCGCCGCCAAATCACCAACCGTGTGGAAAGACGATGTAATCGGAGGCGTCGGTGGAAGCGTCGGCGTCACCGCCTATGGAGGCAGCGTTCGACCATCTCTGGGCTCACCACCAGCATCGTGGAGGCCACGCCTTCTCCGGAGATCGACTGGAGATTTTCGGAGATGTACGTCGTCGTTAATCGCGGTGTGAACGGGAGGCTCTAGTGGAGGCTGCGGAGTCATGGCGGCGGTTTCAATTAGTTTTTTGTTTTTTTTTAACATTTTAGAAACTATCGTGTTGATAACGTATTGTAAACTAGGTAAGAAAACGGAGGAGAATATGTGATTGTATTCAACTGATGTCTCTTGGTGTTACACCGGTACAATATATAGAGATAAACTCCTTAGCAATAGTAAATCTATCTATAGACAAAACTCTATCTAAGTAAAGTGTATATTTTGTACATCCACATAATAATAATAATAATAATAATAATAATAATAATAATAATAATAATAATAATAATAATAATAATAATAAAAACACTTGTGTTGACAGGCGTCTACGGGTATGACTGATGACAGGGGAGGTGAGCTCCGTCCGGCGGATATTTTGTTCTACAACTGGTTCCAGGACAAAGACACTTGTGTTGACATCACGGGTACTTCTATCTTTAGCAATTCTGGTCTTTCAGGTTTCATCCCGGGTAAGGCGGCCAGGGTGGCTGCTGAGAACAAAAGGAAAAAGTATGAGAAGGTTTGTGGAGACAAGGGATATCACTTTATGCCGTTTTCCTTTTCTACTATTGGTGACTTAGGGGATGAGGCCATGGGACTTCTCAAGCGGATATGTGGGGTTGCTAGAGGACTGCCTGGATATAGTAGGGATACTTGTCATGTTTTAACTAGAGTTGCCTTTAGTATTCAGAAGGGGTGCGGAGCTCAGCTTGTTAGCCGGCTCCCATCCAGTTTTATGTAATTATTAGTTGACATTCTTTATAATAATAATAATAATAATAATAATAATAATAAAATAAAAAAATAAAAAATAAAAAAAATAAAATAATAATAATAATAATAATAATAATAATAATAATAATAATATAACACACAGGAAATTATAGATAACTTTTATAAATTGTGTTGTTGTTTGGATATATGTTAAATTTCCCATTTAGGAAAATACTCTTCTGAATAAATATAATATTTTAGTTGTATTTTAAATTAAATTGTCGGGTCTATATTTCTGCTATTAAACCCATCCTATTTTTTTATTATTGACACCAAAAAATCTATTGCTGCTATTAAACCTGAAGCATCTCTCCATCTCACGTGGCTTTACCACAAGCCTCTATTCCACGCGACGGAATCTAGGACATGTCTTGAACCGTATATAATATATAGATGATAGGAATAGCCATGAGACCAAACCAAAATCAAGGGTCTCACGTAAAACGAAAAGGAGTCATATACCAAAAGGATCCCCTATATCCTCCAAAAAAACATCTCTAGCCCTTCTAACTTACCATAACTCCACTACTCTAGCTCTACATATACTAGCATTTCTATCTTTCCCAGTTAAGTTGTCGTACAAAGCTTTTCACTAGTGGTTTGCACTTCCACTTAGCGAAAAAGCGGGCACGACACGTCGACAACTCATCATAATATGTAACGCACACCCTTTGGGGTTAAAGTGCTCCCCATTAAATACAAACATCACAATAAAAAAAAACACCCTCGTTGTAAGTTAATCAGTGTCATCTCACCACTATCCTATACTAACCACCCTATTTTTGTAACCATTACACCCCAATTAATCACCGTACTAACCCCACTGTTCAAGTATAAAATCGTACATAAATATTATGTTTTTTAAATCATAATTATTTTTATTTATTATTCATCTTTTTATTTTATTATTTTTATTTTTAAGTTATTTTTATATTTCCTAATTTATAACATATAATATATGGTTAAAATTATAACTAATTTATATCATTGAATTGAAATTGATAAATTTTAACCAACCCGAGTCTAAGTTGCAGGTCTCATATTAGTTTCTTTTAAATAAAAAATTAATACAATGCACCTCTTGATATATTCACATATTTGTAAATCAAGAGATGTAGAGTTACTTTATTTTATTCTATTTTAGAACCCGACACCTCATAATTTATAGGTTTGTAGATCAAGAGGCGTAGGAGTTATTTTAATAAAAAAATAGTTTAATAGTGAAACTGATGAATATTGTGTTAATTATGTGCATGTGGATGTGAATATGAGTATATTATGATGTATGAATATGAAGATGATGTTATTTAATTATTTTATGTTATATAAACATAATTATAATCTAGCTTATTCATATAACCATAATTACATCATATTCACACAATATTCATTCTTTTACTGTTAATTTCATCGTATTTTCCGTTTTTCTAAAACCTTCATTAGCCTAGCACACAAGTCGAGTGAGGTTCCAAAAACCAATTGATAATAAAAGATGTAGCTCACCGACTCATATACCAGGGCTTGTTATGTTTAACTTTTCGATGTTGGACATTTTTTTGTCTCATTCACAAATTGCCATCGTCATCAACCCTCCTTACCCAAGCATCACCCACCTTTGTCGTCGCCGTCGTCGGCCTTGATTTGGGCACAAATCGCTATCGCCATCGACGGAGAACAGTGATGCTACGTTTGAAGCAAACCTAGGGTTTCACGCTTCCGCCTGGCCATGCCTATCCTCTCTTCGACTCGCATCCGCCTAGCCTCATCGCCAATTGCCGAATGAAAAAGCAGAAAACTCGGCTCCACAATTTGTTAGGTTTTTATTTCCCAAAATCACTCCTCTTGCTCTTGGGAGTTGAAATCTATTGGGCCCCACAATTTGTTAATGAGAAAATTTGCGCCGAAGGCGCAAATTTTCGGCCAAATTAGCCAAATATACACGTTTTTGTAAAATTTGCAAAAGTATACACTGGTTTGAAACACAAACACACACTCCCCCTCCCGATACCCCCTCAACTGCTCACTCCCTCTCTATCTCTCTCCCGTTTCTCACTCCCTCCATCACGATTTTCCTCTCTCCAACTGTTCTTCGACGGTTTCCTCCGAGAAGCGACGTTTTTCGGCCTTCTCGTACTCGTTTTTGTCTGGTATTGAAGGTTATTCAGTATGGCTAGCAGCGCAGGTAAGCGTTTTGTTGATTTTGTATCGTTTCTGTGTGGTAGGGTTTTGTTTATGTCAAATTATGCGTTGTTGAGTTGTGCGTTGGCGCGATTGTTGTCGTTAGGGTTTTTTTGGATGAATGTGTGTTGTTCGTTCTCAATCGTACTAGTATGTGCGTTATTGAGCAGTTACGACCTCTTTCTGTAATGCTGACCTCGATTTTGGCATCTCATTCTGTTCTTTTGGAATCCATCTCCATCCTTTTGCATGTCCCCTATTTGTCGTCTTTGATTTTTGGCGTGTTCTGGGTGTTTTGTGTGTGTGTATGTTTGTGTTTGGGTTCATATTTATGTGGGGCTAACATCTATTTGTCTACTTGGTTATCTTGTTTTTGTTATGTTGGCAGGGACCTCAACTGATCTTGATACTTACAAATGCAAGTTTGATGTGAGTCTATGAAATTTATATAGCAGTTGTTGTCATTGTGTCTGCATCAAATGCTGACATGTGCTTTTGTATTCAATCTGCATACATTTTTTGCAGAAATTAAAGTTTTGTATTCCATACAAAGAACGTTTCCATGCCAGATCTAATATATACTGTCATCTTGGAGTTTGTGACATTATTAAACAAGAGTTGCTGCCTTTGCACTACAAGATGTTGAAGGAGAGTTTTCTGGGATGGGTGCTCTCCGAGGGCAACAATATGACTGTTAACTTCCAGTTAATCCATCAAATGATGTTGCGGCAGGTTAAGACGAAGAAGAAGAAGGAACTTTGGTTCAAAGTTGATGGACTTATAGCTCATTTTTCGTTGGCTGAGTTTCATGTAATGACTGGTCTTCCATGCGAAGACCGTGTCTGCAAGCCTCCGAAAGCAGTGACTTTTTCTGATTTTCTTGGAATGGATAGATGCTCCCATGATGATTTGATCAGTTGTTTCCGACAGATGAAGAAGACGTCGAAGAAGAAGCTAATTATAGCAAGGCTGTTACTCATTGAGATGGTTGTGTGTTATAGGCGGATAGACTATATCACCGAGGAAAATCTATCACTTGCTTGTGATGACGAGACGTTTGGACAATATCCATGGGGCAGACAGTCCTATGAATCTCTATTGAAGGCCTTGAAGAAGTCAGCTACGATGGATCGCAAGAAAGCTAAGCCTTCGTATGAGTTGTATGGATATTGGATTGCTTTCCAGGTATTCTGTTTACTTGTTTGATATATCCTTGTAATCAATCCTCACTATGTGTCAGCATTGAAGGTATTCCTTACTACGTGTCAGCATTGCATGTATTCATTACTTGTGTCAGCATTGCATGTATTCCTTGATATGTGTCAGCATTCATTACTTGTGTAATCATTCCTCACCATGTGTCAGCTTCTTATGAATTGTTATTGTGTTTGCATGACCACTTGTTTTGTGTTTTACAGGCCTGGATATTTGAAGCTTTTCCGGAGTTGTCTGATAAGTTTGACTGTAATTTGAGGATGAATGATAGAGATCCCCATTCTTTGCATTGGGTTTGCAAGGTTAGGCATACTTATGATGAAGTTGACGAGATATTCGATGGTGACTTGGTAAGAGAAATATATCAGTGCTGACACCAACTCTGTCTTCTTATATACATGTGTTTTCTTATTTATATTTTCTTTGATGTGCATGATAGACACCGCTGTTCCCAAACTATGGAGAGTTTGCTAGAACCCCAGGTATGGGTTATATTGATGAAGAGGCTGACGATGTATGTGATGCCATTGGTGAGCCTATGTTTTCTCAACCAGCTACTGATCTTTTGTATGATTGTCGGTATATGCGCAAGTATGCATATGAAAACAAGTTTTTACGTAGCGATGGTTCAGAGATTGAATCATTTATGTCTTTTGAGTATGGTCTTGTTGGAGGAGAGGAAGAGGAGAGATCTGCTGAGATAGAGAAGCGAACGAATAGGAAACGTGAGGTTGATGAAGGAAATGTTGAGGCCAAATCCGTTGATGTAGAGAAGAGGAAAAATGCTGACACAGGAAAGCCTTCTAAGAAGAAGCAGAAAGGTCCATCCACTGAGATCCAGGTGAAGAGAGTTGCTGTGAGGAGAGGGCATTCTAGGGGATCTCCACAAACCAACCCTCAAGCTGGGAGGAAGGCTGACATAGAAGTTATAAAATCAATCAGGAGGAAGGCTGGGAGGATTAGGAAGAAGGCTGTTGACTTTAACAGTGGTGAGGAATGTAAGAGAGATGTGATTCCTTATGCTGACACAGAGACAACCACAGTGGATGCAGACATGGTTTCCAAGAAGGGTGGTGCTGACAAGGAGGAGGCTGTTGTACAGGCAGAAAAACAAGACCAAGTTGGATATCCTTGTGATACATCTGACAAGGATAAACCTATTCAGTATATTTTGAAGAAGAGGAAGAAAGTTATGGGAAGTACAGGGAAACGGAGAATGTTGTACAAAAGTAGCAGTTCAAACAAGTCTTCCTCCATTCCCCAAGCGCCTATTGATGCGTGTTTATCTCCCGTTGAAGTTGTGAATGATGCCTGTAGAGTGATTGTACCGTTTGGTGAGGTGCAAGGTGAAGCTCAGGCTGACACAGTAAATGTTGACCCCAAAGATGATCAAGTAGATGGCAGCCAAGGTGTTGATGCTGACACTGAGAATGCTGACCCCAATTATGGCAGTCAAGGTTTTGATGACACCAAGGTTGATGCTGACACTGTTTCTCCACTGGCTGCTCTCTTACTTCTGAACAAAGGATTGGATGCTGACACTAAAGATGTTGTTGGTGATGGTCAAGACGTTGACACTAGTGGTGATGAGAAGATGGAGGTAGGTGCCAACAGAGACACTGGTGGTGATGCCAAGGGTGATTGTGGTGACAACCAGAAGGGAGTGTCTGACGAGCATGCAAAAGAGCCAGAGTTGGATGGTGTTGCTGGTGAGGTTGATCAAGGAGTCTTGGAGCTTCATAATTTGAGCTTATTTGCTCAGACTTGATCAAGGAGTCTTGGAGCTTCATAATTTGAGCAATGCTGACACTATCATTCTGAGTACATAGTTTAAGTGACATTGTAGTTGGATATGAAGTTGGATATTAACTGTATGTATTTTGTTGGCACCATCATTCTGGGTTTGGATATTAACTGTTTCCATTGAACATCGTTCGCGTATATTGAATGTATGTATTTTGTTGTGTTTAACGTACTTATTCGGAATTAAGCATCTGGCTTTTTACATTAGATCGAATTTGATATAGTCACCAATCACATACAATGTACAAAATCCAATATGACATAAGTAATGCTGAAACAAAGTGCATTGAATCCTTTTGAAAACATATGGGAATGTATCAGTGTCAGCATTGCCCATAATGCTGACATGGGGTTATGTAAACTATGAAAAAAGTAATTTCCAAACAGAACAGGTTTATTGTATGCATTTTATATCACTGGGGGTGTTTCTAAGTGATTGTATCTTAGAAGTATACGATATAAAGCGAGCTGGTCTTGAGCAATGCTGACACCATCATTTTCTAGAGTACTTCAATCTTCTCTTTAGCTCACACGCAGGCAACAGCCTCTTAGAGGGAGGTCTTCCTGGTCCCCTCTTAACAACAGGAGGGTAACACTTTATAGATCTTATTGCTTCAGGGACGCATGATTCATCGTCTGTCAGCACTGGGTATATTGTTTCAGCATAAGCTAATTTCCAAGCATCAATTGTGTAAAATCTGGCAACAAAGTCTGATACATTTGCCTTAATCTTCATGATGGCTGAAAAAGCATGAACACATGGGATCTGCTCTATATCGAAAAACTTGCAAGTGCATGTTTTTGCTGACAGGTCCACTATTGCATGAGACCCTTTCCCTTTTACTTCAAATTTATATTCATCCAGCCTCTGAACCTTGTATTCTCTAGCTTCATCTTGTAGGTTCCTAATCAAATCAAGTATTGCAGGCGTCAACTTGTCCTCATGTTTGGATGCCTTTTCTCTACGCTCTTGGAACCATGCTCCGAGTTTCTCTCTAGCAAAATTCAACAGTGCAACGATAGGATAATTTTTCTTCCCTTTGAAAATGGCATTTATGCTCTCTGCATTATTAGATGTCATCATGTTGTATCTGGTGATTGGTGAATGTGCTCTAGCCCACCTATGTACTCCTGCTGACACTAAATAGGTCGCCATCTTCGGGCAGCTTTCCTTTATGCGTTCAAAATATTTATCGAACTCCCCAGTACTATAACTATCTGCTGCCTTCTTGAACCAATTTCCCAAGTATCTTTTCTTGAAGGTGCTTCTAATGTTTTGTTCCATGTGCCATCTACAAATGCAGTGATGCGCACTAGGGTAAACCAAGCCAATTGCTCTTGAAATGCTGACATGTCTATCAGACACAAACACTAGATCATTTGACGGAGGAACAACCTTCCTCAGCTGGCGAAGAAACCACTCCCAAGAGTTGTTGTTTTCTGTGTCAGCAATGGCAAATGCAAGCGGGAAAATATTTCTATTTGCATCTTGCGCTACTGCCCCAAGCAAAGTCACTTTGTATTTCCCAGTTAAAAATGTTCCATCAATAACAACAACCTGTAAAATAATGATTATAAGTTGTGTGACGACAATGAAATATTCAAAAGTGACCTGTGCTGACACTGATAATTTTATACCTTTTTCAATGCAGGGAAGGCCCGAATGCACTGCCCAAATGACAAAAACAAGTATTTAAACCTGTCATCATCATCTGTTGACATCAATGCAATAGTTCCATCATTTTTCTCCATAATCATGTGATAAAATAATGGCAAGTCAGCAAAATTTGATTCCGGTGTCCCCCTGTCCCTTTCTTGCGCAATTCTTCCTGACCGCCACGCTGTCCAATAACTAATGGGAATTCTTTTTTCGGTCCTCATTTTATCCATTATCTGCTTTGGATTGTAGCCGCTGCTGACACTGTAATAATGTATACATTAGAATGAATGATGTGATACTTGAATTGAGTGTTATTTTGATGACATATACACACTTACATTGGCTGGATTATGCTTGCTACCACTGAGGAAGGTGCTTGCCTGCAATTGCTTGTTCTCACATCCCATGTGCATGTGTGCACACCATTGTACGCTGACACCTCGTAGCAATTCTGAGAAACAGTATTTACGTGTAACTTCCATTTGCAGCTATTATCCACGCAATGCGCCCTAAAATACTTGGGTTCAGATCTCGTTACTCGGTACCCAAATATTTCTGTCACCGATAATATACGTAAAGCATCCTTCATTTTCTTCTTTGATTCAAAGGTTCTCCCAATGTACATTGTGCTTGATGAGGTATTGTTGAAACTACTCATGCTAGAGCTGTCATCCTTGCAATCTTCTATTGTTTTATCTCTACTGCGCATTGAAGAGTGCAGTCTCCTCCAGGTGTCAGCATCACAATCAATGTCATTATCATCATCCATATCATCTGACCCCACCGTCAGCATTTGATTGTCAACAATCATATGATTTTGCTCCATGTCATACTCAATCAATCCAACTGATTTCCCACTCTCCCTGTTAGCTGTGTCAACAATTGCAAGTGTTTGTGCCTGTATGCTGACACACAACTCAACAGCATAGTCTACACCATCTAGTGCTGATATATCGAGGAATTCTTTCAAATCAGTGTCACAATCAACTGTAAGTGGGGCTTTCAGCTTTTTGCATGGGTGCAAATGACTAAATTGCAATTCAAGCACACTGTCTACATTGAATCTAGTGCACACCTTTCTCTTCAAGTCTTCTAGTGTGGTTGAATCATATAGCAAAAACACCTTTGATGTTGTATTTCCAACAAATTCCAGGCCTGTGTCAGCAAACACCCATGATCCACCAAATACTACTTTAATCACATGAGGTTCCATTTATGATTGACCTATCAATTAATTAGAGACAATATGCAAACAAGCACAATGAGTTAATTCTGATTCCATGTCAGCATGCTGGATATAAGTTAGATACAGGCAATATGTATACAAGTACAACGAATTGCATCTGATTCCGTGTCAGCATGATAGAAATAAGTTAGATACATGGCATTTATTTACGAAATCTCAGACAGTGTCAGCATTACACAACGAGGCCAGAAATCAAAACAGATCTATGTAGAACAATTCATACAATTATTTCCTTTCAATTCATTCAAGCACAACATTTCGAATTCATCCAACAGACAGATTTAAGGATCGTGATGTTGACAGATCGAGTATCTATTAACGAAGCAGGTCGACGAAGAACTTGAAACTCTATATATATGTTGACGACTTACTCTGATTTGTATCGAAACAGTAACAACCGAAGTCGAAATTACACGATCTACACTATACGAGTTCAGCTATTGGATATAAAACGATATTTACACACGAATTGAAGTTTTTTTTACAGATCTATGAACGACAGATCTACCAACTATACGAATGCTGACATTAAAACCACAATCCAGTAATGCTTTGATATTAGATAGATGCAGTACCGAAAATCAGGAGGAGATCGGCGTTGATCAATACCTACAGCGATCGAAAATCAGATCTCAGTCTATCTCGTGTCAGCGTTGGCGAAAATCAGAAGGAGAGATCGGGGGAGGTCTGCGCGGCTTTGTTGTAGTATTGTGTATATTTTTGCAAATTTCCCAAAATCTTGTATATTTGGCTAATATGGCCTTCGTTTTTGTATATTTGGCAAACCATCCCTTTGTTAATTGAAAATTATAAAAAAATTAAATTAATCTTAACCCTCCATCCCATCTAAATCAAAGGCACACAATTGTGCACAAAGTACACCCTAAGGGGTGTGCACAATTAATCCATCTCCTCTCTCTCTCTATATATATATATAGAGAGAGAATATGAATCATGTGTATACAAGCCTTATTGTGTATCATGTGCACAAATCTCGGCCTTTGGATCAAACCAAATCAAAGGCTCACAATAATCAAAATAAAGAAAAGAGAAAAGAAAAGAAAAGGGGGGGGGGCTGTGAATAGTGACGGGGGAAGTAATTTTTTGGCTTTTTTTTTGTTATTTTCGGCAATTTAAAAAAAAATTTATTTTTTTTGATGTAATTTATTTTTATCTACCTATAGACACCCACTTTGCATATGTTTTGCGGAAAAAAAAATTATGACAACAATTGAGCTTAAGAGTTTTCGTTTTGTTTGTGCCCAGTTTTATTATTCGGTGGAATTGGTGAGTTTTTTTTATATTATTCATTGAATTATATATGTTTATTCAGTGGAATGTATTGTGTTTTTTGTAGTTCGAAATCATTTGGAGCCACATTGAGCTTAAGGGTTTTTTGTATTATTCATGCCCATATTGATTATTCAGTAGAATTGGTGATTTTTTTGATATTATTATTTGAATTATGATATTTACTCAATGGAATGTGTGTTTTTTTTACCAATTTCTTTGAATATGCTACCGAATAATTAATAGTATATATTACCATGGATATAGCTTTATTCAATGGTATAGCTTTATTATTCAATAGTATATATTACCATCGAATAATATTACCGAATAATATTGTAACATCATCGAATAATTAAGTTATACCATTGAATAATAAAGCAATATCATCGCATAATCCGTCAATACGATCGAATAATATAGTGATATCATCGAATAATCAAAATGACTAACCTACAAAACAGACTCATACGACTTAATAATCCTTTATATACTAGTGCATAATCATTCATACTCAACTGCATAATCATTTATGGGAATCAACGGCTCAGATTCTTCTATGGGAATCAAGGGCTCAGATTTGTGTACATGATACACGTTAAGGGTTGAGTACACCGGAACTTACCCATATATATATATATATATATATATATATATCCCAAAGACTAAAACTCAAAACATGTACCATATATACCAATTGAACTTAATTAGCTCTTTAATTTAGCAAGAGGCAGCTATGGCAGCTCGATTTCTCACAAGTTTTGCTCTCTTAATTGTAACGGTTTACGCCTCTGATCCCAACCAGCTTGAGGATTTCTGTCTTGCCACCGACGATCCCAACAATGCTGGTAACTAGACCTGTCAAAACACAACCCGACCCGGTGACTCGACCCGATCGACCCGAAAAATTTCCGACCCGAACCCAAAAATTTTGACCCGAAACTTTTTTTCGACCCGAACCCGAAAAACCCGAAATTTTCCGGGTAATTTGGGTTTCAACCCGGTGATCCGATTGACCCGGTAATTTTGACCCGATTTACCCGGTGACCCGATTGACCCGGTTGATTTATAATTATACATAATTAATTTTTTTATATATAATTAAAATTTATCACAAAATTATCAAATAATGATTTTTTTATTTTAAAAAAGAAAAAATTGACAAACCCGAAATCGACCCGAACCCGACCCGAAACCCGATCAAACACGAGTTCGAGTCAACCCGAAAAACTCGAAACCCGTTTTACCCGAAACCCGTTTTACCCGAAATCCGAAGTGACCCGACCCGAACCCGACCCGAATGACCCGTTTGACAGGTCTACTGGTAACTATACATAGCTAATACTCCCCATCTGTTTATACATTTTCCAAAATAATTAATAAAGGTATATACAATATTTATATATTTTTTAACAATATCATACTCACTGTAAAATTGTTAAATATTTTTATTAAAAAATTAATATTTTATTTAATTTCTATCATTAAAAAAAACGCAATATACATGAAATTGAATTCGGTATATACTCATTAATTAGTTATATACTCATTAAAACATTCATCAAATCGTGTATATAATATTAACGACAAATTTTGTCGAATGGATAACCCGTTTGGGTGCAAGGGAAAATGTGCAAAAATCCATCGAAGGTGACCGCCGACGACTTCCTATACAGGGGAATCAACGCCGCCACCGACACCAACAACTCGATGGGCTCAAACTACATCCTAGTGGACGAAAAAAACCTGCCGGGGCTCAACACATTAATTGGGGATATCGGTCCTCCGGGGGGACATTGCGCCGGTCGGGCGGCTCCCGCCGCACATCCACCCGCGTGCGACAGAAGTGATCGTAGTGGTGGAGGGGCACCTCGACGTCGGGCTGATCTCCTTCAACCTCTCCGACAACTCCGCGAAGCTGTTCTCCAAGGTACTCCAGCCGGGAGACGTGTTCGTGTTCCCGCAGGGCCTCGTCCACTACGCGTACAACGCCGGAGAGACCGACGTCGTCCTCCTCGCTTCGTTGAGCAGCCAAAATGCCGGCATGGTCAGTGTCCCCATTGCGATGTTCGGGACGCAGCCGCCCATCCCTGTCGACCTTCTCTCCAAGTCCTTCAAGCTCGATGATGAAATCGTTAAGGATCTCCAATCTAAGTTTTGATCCATATATACATATTTGCCCGCCATTAGGCCGGCCTGGTTGCTTATCTACATAATAATGCATATGCTTTTACGTTTATCAAAATTCAGATGTAATAAAATAAAATAATACGTACATGACTTGAGGTCATAAATATCTTCCTAACTACGTTGTCTTTTTACACAGTTTCAGCTATATAGACGACAAATTCACATGTCCTTAAAGAACGTGCAAGTGGGGTCAGGGGCGGATCTAGAAATTTTTTCGGGGTGGACACAATTTTTTTTGATAATATTTATATTATTTTTATTAGAAATATTTGTTAAAAAAATATATGAAAAGAATATCGTAAATTTGTAAGAAAAATTATAATTATTTAATTGTAAAATATCAAATAAATTATAAGAATTTTAAAATAATGAAAAATAGATTGAGGAAAAAATAAATGAAAATATGTGTCCAGTGGGATTTGAACAAGGGTTGATTGAATACAATTTAAAATGGGGTGGGCTTAACCACTAAGCCACTAAATATACTTGTGTTTTACCTTTCAATTTTTTTTACATAAGACATATATTCTTGTATTTTTTCGGGATCGGGGTGGGCGACGGCCCGGTGTTGCCCACCCTTGGATCCGTCCCTGAGTGGGGTGACAGTCACCCGAGTCCGGACGTGCAAGCCCGTCTACTAAATCCGAAGAGGACGTGCCTCTTCGTCTTCATTCCTCTTCGTCTTCGTCTTCACCGAGAGCCAGAGAGAGAAATCGAGAGAGAGAGAGAGAGAGAGAGAGAGAGAGAGAGAGAGAGAGAGAGAGAGAGAGAGAGAGAGAGAGAGAGAGAGAGAGAGAGAGAGATCGCCGGAGTGAGAGAGAGAGAGAGGAGCTGCCGGAGAGAGAGAGAGAGAGAAACACAATGAGAGAGATGGAGAGAGAGAGAGAGAGAGAGAGAGGCGGTGGCGGCGGCCATGGAGGCGGATCTGCTGGCGGTCAGGGAGGGTGGTGGTGGTGCGACGGCGATGGAGGCGGAGGGTGGTTGTGGGGGTGGAGCATCGGGGGAGGCGGTGGCGGTGGAGCCTGTGGCTGAGGCGACGGTGCTGCTGGAGGCGTTGGCCGAGGAGGGTGGTGGTGGTGGGGCGGCGTCTGGTGGTGGTGGTGGTGGAGCAGTGGCGGAGGCGGAGGATACGTTATTACCGCCGCGGAAGCGTCGGACGACTGAGGTGTCTCCGGTCCCGACCCCACCGGTATGTTATTTGAATTACTTATTTTGTTTGATTTATTTTTATAGTTTTAAAATATAATTTGATAGATTATAATATAGTTTTATAATATAAGTTCATAGAATATGATTGATAATATATACTGTTTGATAGAATATAATTGATAATATTTTGTTTGATTTATTTATATATTATAATGTTTTTTTTATAGTATATAGTTTGATAGAAAAGAATATAGTTTTAATTTGATAGAATATAATAGATAGTATATATTCAAATACATAGAAAAAAATTACAATTGAAAGATAATAAAAAACATTAAAATATATTACAATACTTCAAAAGTATTTAATTAACATTAAAATATATTTGAATATATTCAAATATATTCAAATATATTCAAATACATAAAAATAAATTAATATTGAAAGACAATAAAAAACATTCAAGGGCATGAAAAGACATTAACACATTAAAACATATTTAATTAACATTAAAATATAATAAAAGACATTAAAATTATGAATGTAAACCTTTCGAGCCTTGCATGTCGAGTCCGGCCACTCTTTACTATTTTCCTAGATTTTATTCCACCGGTTTATTAAAATTATGAATGTAAACCTTTTTTCCGTTCCTTGTAACGTTATTCGCATACTATCCGAATGAAAACCTTAACAATTATTGTTTTCTATTTAATTTGACCCTAAATCCTTCAACTCCACTAGCTAAACACTTCAATTTTTTTAATTAACATTACAAAACCCTCAAAAAATTTAAACCGTATTCCCTAAACCCTAAACCCTAAATGCAAAACCCTGACTAGGGTTTGCATGGGGACGTGCAATACTTGCACATTGTTAAGGACGTGCAAGTGTTTGCTAGTGGACGTGCAAATCCTTAATCCGAATTTGCGGTGTATATATCGACACTCTTTTACACTCTTCTTTTATCCATAAAATTAGTAAAAATTACTAAAAAAAATCTAAAAATAAATCTGCGTAGATCCACACAGTTGATGTTACGTACTAGTTATATATAAACAGTTTCACTAACATAAGATATATTATAAAATTACAAATTAAATGTTGTTGATCGATTGAGAAAAAAAACTTTAAAAAGAAATAGAAACTCAATTAGTAAACTTAAGAGAATATTTTCCAAATTGATATACTTAACCCGTGTTTACTTATATGTGGAAGCAATTAATAGTCATGTTTACACTCCCTCCATTCTTTTTATTTATCTTTAACTAATTATACACACTTTTTTAAAAAATAATATAAATTTTGTAATATAATTTTATACTTATAATATCAATTTTTTCAAGAGTTTAATTTATACTTATTACTAATAAGTATTCTGAAACTATTTTAAGATTTTAATAAATCTTTTATATTTTATATAATTTTTACCCCACAACAGCTTCTCCAAATACATCTCTAAAATAGAGAAATTGATAGAGAGAGGGAAAAAATCTCTAAATTTGGAGGAAGAGAAGTTGATCTCTATAATTTAATGTTCACTTGTCCCTATATAGAATTTAATGATACAACCCCACATTTTCACCCATAATATAGAAAAAAAATATAATGTCATACTTAATTACTAGTAATAAAAATATAATTATTTTTAAAAATTAATTAAAACAATTGATATGATTTGATATAATATATAAATTAATTATGTTAAATCAATATACATAGAACAAAACATCATAATTCTATGTTAACTTTTATAAATAAAATAGCACAACTAATTTCATCCAATTTAATGCTATAAAATTCACATTAAAAAATTTGTCTATAAAATTTTCACTTCAAAAAATATTCATTTGAACTTATAACTCATATTGGAATGATTTTATTTTTATAAATTAAGCCTTATTAGTTAATTAATTTAATTTATTAATCATATATGATCAATCACCAATCTAATTTATAATAACATATATATTAACTAATTGAAAATAATAAGATTGAGTTTGAATAATATTTTATCCAATTTTATGATAAATTTTGTAGTAACAATCTAAATTTAGTATTAATACCATTTAAAAAATAAATATCAAATTTATCACTTTATTTTGTTTTTAAAAAAATACCATGTGAGAATATAATAATAAAAAAATTTAATATGTCGTGCAAGAGATAGGTAACATATAATAGTTCACATTTGTTGAGGCTAAATGTTAGAATTAAGTTTAAATTAAGTTTTAAGAAATGCAGAATTAAATATCTTTAATAAATACATTTATTTATTATAGTCTTTAATAAATGTAAAAATCTATAAAATAGAGAAGCTGTTGGGGTTGGAGTGAATTTTTTTTGAGATTTTGATATTTTAATATCTATTTTAGAGATTTTTTACCAAAGCTATCGGTCTTCCTCTTAGTCCCTTTCAACCTCACAAATCCCAATTAGGATTTTTATTGGGACATACTTGTGTAAATAAATACAGTAAATCATTTGAACTCTGTTAGGGAATGGGTAGCTTGTGGGCCGAATGGAGAGGGATAGAGCCCAAAGTCTTATAAGAGGGCCCATGGCCCATAGACAATAGTATAATTTCTTAATTATATACCTATAACTACATCGTATTCCATTCATATTTACACAATATAATATCCATATGTACTATTTATATAACATAATATTAGTATAAATGTGACACAATATTCATTCTTTTATTATTAATTTCATCGTATTTTTCATTTTTCTAAAACCTTACCTTCCTATATATATATAAAAAATAATTAAAAATTAATTAGAAATAGATTGGCCAATTATTTTTTCATTCATATAAATAATAGTATGTGTATAATGGTGTGTCTATCTACGGATTTATTTGACCTCTTGAGTTTCAAACGTGATGGAGTTCTAAATTACTTTTCTTGTTTTTTAAAAAATGATATTGTAAATTGCACGTGAAAGAACAAAAAATTAGCATAAATCGAATTTGGTGTGCACTAGCTTATTTATTTGATTAGTTTTATGATACTTACCTAACTAACAGCTTTGATAGTACTATTCGTCAAATTCTTTCACTAATTGATCGTTTTGACGCTACTTTTCATTTCATATAAATTATTGTATATTTGTGTCAATTAATACTCCGATTTTACCATTCATGTTTTCTTTAATAATATATTTTGATATATTGCAAAAATCTATGACCTATTTCTATCTATGAATATAATTTTAAAAGCAGCTAAAGTCATTCTTGTCTAAACGATAATTCATCAATTTAATTGGTTCGGTATCTAAATATTTTCTCGTGGTGACTCATTTAAATAGTGCCATCAAATAGTTTAGGCATCAACGAATAGACCCATCAAAGCTATATTAATTAGCTAGTAAGGTAAGCTTTAACAAATAGTTTATGCAATATAGTATTTGCCTATTTGGCCATGTGGGTAATACCAAATTTCATTCCCAAATTTATAGGTTTGGTGTGCACTAGTTTTGTATATATTGGACAATTATATTTATGTATATAAATTATATTTGATCAATATGATGATATTTGATGTACGTGTATGCTCTAAAGTCTAACCCAATTTATAGCTTAGGCGACGGATTCAAGTCGTCGCATGTTCACCTAAAACAGGTGTTCGTCCCTAGAGAATTTAGGCGAAGATAGCTTGAAGTGTTGTTGGGTTGATGTCATCCCTATAGATCGAGTAGACTTGTCAAACGGGTCATTCGAGTCGGGTTTGGGTCGGATCACTTCGGGTTTCGGGTAAAATGGGTTCTGGGTATTTTGGGTTGACTAGAATCCGAGTTTGACCGGGTTTCGGGTCATTTCGGGTTTGTCAATTTTTTCTTTTTTAAATTAAAAAAATCATGATTTGATAATTTGGCAATAAATTTTAATTATATATATAAAAAATTTAATTATATTTAATTATAAATCAACAAGGTCAATCGGGTCACCGGGTCAAAACCCAGATTACCCGGAAAATTTCCGGTTTTTCGGGTTTGGGTCGGAAAAAAATCCCGAGTCAAAATTTTCGGGTCTTGGCCCGAAAAATTCTTGACGGTCGGGTTATGTTTTGACAGGTCTACTATAGAGTATTCAGGCGATGATAATAATGATGTTCGTTGCCTGATGACTCTTAGGCGATCAAAAAACCATTCGTCGCCTGAAAAACGTTGTCAGACCTCAATTTCTCTAGTGAAAGAAGACACATTTTCTTCATAATTTCATCTATATAAATAATCCCAAATACAATATCATCACACAATACAAAGATCGTTCAAGAAGAAAAGAAAATAACCCATACATGTTTTTTTTTTATCGAAAATAATATTAAAATAATTCAATATTATTTATTATATCTTTTAACTGCTAAGAACACATTCAAATCTTCATAAGTAAGACGTACATATGCCTTTCTTAAAGCACAATTGGAAAATATCCTCTTATAGCCCACTTCAAATATGTTTATAGCCCACTTCAAATATGTTTAATCATGAAAAGTATATCATATAGCAGATCATTCTTCTTTCTTTCTTTCACTTAGGAGCCGTGCGAGATGAAAGTCTAATATATAACTCCGCAAGTTATTTTGATCAGTTTTATTAAGTTTTTCGTTTGTAGTGAAATTTATAGTTATTTTATCTATTGTCTTAAATGTAATTATATTTGATCGGTTGGCCCGATCCGTAATTGATCATGCCCATGTATTTTATTTCGAAGCTATATATATATATACAGCCCTAACATTAAAACTCAAAACATGTACCATACCAACTTATCTCTCTAATTTAGCAAGAACATATATATGGCAGCTCCATTTCTCGCAAGTTTTGCTCTCTTAATTGTAACGGTTTACGCCTCTGATCCCAACCAGCTTGAGGATTTCTGTGTTGCCACTAATGATCCCAACAATGTTGGTAAGTCCATAGCTAATACTCCCTCCATGTTTATACATTTTTTTTTTAAAATAAAGCTATATAAATTATTTATTTTAAAAAAAATAGGCAAGATAAATTTGTTCAATATTTTTATTAAAAATTAATATTTTATATAATTTTTTATCATACTAAAAAAACATACCTATACAAATGAAATTGGGTATTAACTATGAAAACTTGATTAATAATTAGTTATATATCATTGAAACCTCAAATGTGGTTATATATTCATCAAATCAGGTATATAATATTAACGACATATTTTACCGAATGGTTAATTTACCTTTTATTAATTAATTTTTCAATATTCTATTAATGATCTTCCTTGTACGTAGTGTTTGGGGTGCAGGGGAAAATGTGCAAAAATCCATCGGAAGTGACCGCCGACGACTTCTTATTTAGGGGACTCAACGCCGCCACCGACACGAACAACCCGATAGGCGCAAACTACATCATAGTGGACGAAAAAAATCCTGCCGGGCCTCAACACATTGGGGATATCGATCGGGCGGGCGGTTCGCGCCGCACTTCCACCCGCGTGCGACGGAAGTGGTCGTAGTGGTGGAGGGACACCTCGAAGTCGGGCTGATCTCCTTCAACCGCTCCGACAACTCCGCGAAGCTGTTCTCCAAGTCTCTCCAACCGGGAGACGTGTTCGTGTTCCCGCAGGGCCTCGTCCACTACGTGTACAACGCCGGAGAGACCGACGTCTTCGTCATCTCCGCGTTGAGCAGCCAAAATTGCGGCATGATCACTCTCCCCAACGCGATGTTCGGGACGCAGCCGCCCATCCCCGTCGACCTTCTCTCCAAGTCGTTCAAGCTCGATGATGCAATCGTTCAGGATCTCCAATCTAAGTTTTGATGGATCCGTATTTGCCCGCCATTAGGCCGGCCTGGTTACTTAATTATCTACATAATAATGCATATGCTTTTACGTTTATCAAAATTAATGTATAATAAAATAATAACCTCAAGGTAATAAATATCCTCCTGACTTACTAAGATATACATTATTTTTGTAATTTTTTTACTCTTTTTAAACTCTTTTATCCTTAAAATTATTAAAAATTACCAAAAAATGTAAAAATAAATCTACGTTTTTCTCCAGAGCCAGGCTAAACCTCCCGGGCTAAGGGGAGAATTTTTATTGAATAAAATTATCTTTTCTCATAAAAATTAATTTAATGTTTTTTTTAGATTGGGGTTAGTCGTTGATGACATTTTTGTTTTACTGAGCCTAATATATTTAGTGGTGAAGTCAGGATTATCTTAATTGAAATAATTAGGAAAAACAAAACAATATAGCATGGAAAAATGAGGACGAATTTTTTTAACTAGCACGGAAAAACAGTTAACATTATAAGAGCAACTAGTATAAACCCCCACCATGACGCATTTGTGAGGAAAAAAAAATGCAATATAAAATATTTATTATAAGATGAACAAAAAAACAATGAAAAAAAATTACAAATAGTGATCGAATTATATTAACAAATATATTATCTATTATAAATATTTAAATGAAATATTGGTTGAAATAGCTAAAATGTGTTTTAAATATTTAAATGCAATATTGGTTGAAATAGCTAAAATGTGTTTTAGAAATGAAAGTAGGAGGAAAAAAAAAGAAAAAGAAATGGGGTGATTACCTCGATGTCCTAATTTTTTGCCTTTATTAAGAAAAGGTCTCCCACCTCTTCCAAATTAGCTAAATGCCCACCGCCCCCCTTTGCCCCTGTGCCCCCCTACCGTGCCCCCTGTGCCCCCCTCCCGCCTCATTATTTTTATTATTTTTTATTTTTTTTCGCGTTTCCAGAGTTGCTGAAACGGAATTGCTGAAACTTCTGTTTCAGCACATACGGTTTCAGCAACCCCTGTTTTAGTTTTTTTTTTCTTGTTGCTAAAACGGAATTGCTGAAACTCTTATTTCAACACATAAGGTTTCAGCACATACGGTTTCAGCAATCCCTGTTTCAATTTTTTTTTCCCAGTTTTTTTGTCCAGTTTTTTTTCCCGTGTTGTTGAAACTCATGTTTCAGCAACCCCTGTTTCATTTTTTTTTTTTCGCGTTGCTGAAACGGAATTGCTGAAACCAGAGTAGCTTTTTTTTCTTTTCTTTTTTTCGCATCACCACTTCTGAAGTTGCTGAAATCGGATTTTTTTCCAAAGAAATGCTGAAATATATGCTTGTGTGTAATATATAGTAGCCCATACAAATTTATAAGAATTAATTTCCGCGTTTCAGCATAATGAATTTTGCTAATAAAAAATAATTTTGCTGAAACCGTGTTGTTGAAATTGTTGTTTTTTTTTTCTTTTTCTTTTCACGTCATCACTTCGACACCAGATTTGCTGGAGATTTTTTTCAAAAATGTTGAAATGCTAAAATATATGCTTGTGTGTAATATATAGTAGCTCAAACAGTTTTATAAGAATTAATTTCAGAATTTCAGCATAATGAATTTTGCTAGTAAGAATTAATTTTGCTAGTCTATCAGATTAAATGGAGTTAATCATCGACGACTATCCTTTTTTTCTAATAGATTATCCCTAAATGTCAATTTGCAACCAACATTTTTTCATTCCAATCAACCAAACGATGAAATGATGAAATGCTGAAATATATGCTTGTGTGTAATGCTGAATAATGTTGAAATGCAAAAAAAAAAAAAAAAAAAAATGCTGAAATAGCTATTATCGAAAGTGTGTACTTGAATAAACTAAACAAATCTAGACCTCAACTAGATTATCAATTCCTTAGTAGTATAAAGAAATCAGAAAGGGTGATGTAACAGGCCCGCTCATCCTCATGTAATAGATTAATTTAGACAGGGAGAGATCGGAAAAGCACATTCAAATCCAATTTCAGGAATGGATTCAAAGAAAGTAGGTTACTTAAGATTACCTAGATTGCAATCAAGGTTATTAGGATCGGGATTATAGGATCGAATCACAATAGGGTATGTGGATCGGATTGTTAAGGGATCGTAAGATCCTCGAAATATAATTAAATAATAAAATAAAAATATATATAACAAAGTTGTTTAATTTAAAGTCCTAGAATGAGGGGAAAAATATTAGTTACACAATATATTTTGATTTTAAGACATAAAAATCTACATTTACGACCTTAGACATTGTCATATTGGTTAAATGACTCAAAAATAATCGTCTCTGAGCTATTTTTCACGTTCCTAACATGAATGTGTACATTTAAACACCATAAAATCAACCAACGAAACAAAACAAATGTTTAAAAAATACATATTGTTAATAAAAATAGGATCTTTAGGATCGTGTGGGATCGTAAGATCCCATCGATCCATTAAAATTTTAAAGATCCCATTGTAAATCCTACACAAAAAAAGATCCGGATCGGGCCCCTAGGTTGGATCGTATGATCTTAAGATTCTAAAGATTTGGATCGGAATTCTAATAACAATGATTGCAAGATAATTGCAAATCTCAAATCTGGCAGCCGCCATGGTAGATATGGAAGAACACAGAGCGCGGGAGGAGGAAGAGATCCGACTACAGACTCGCAATCCCACATAACCGCCAAATCTGACGGAGGATCTGCACCCCGGAGGCGGTGGATCTGCACCGGAGGAGGCTGAAATAAACCTTGTTGCTCGCCGGAACTTGCTGAAACGGGGGAGGAGGACCTTGCTACCTCAACATCTCACTATCCGATTCACCTCGAAGGTGATCCTCAGTCTTGCTGAAACGGAGAAAACGTTGTTCTCTTCTACAGAGGGAAGCGCGGACAAGCAAGGACGAGAATGGGAGATGGAGGTGAGGAAGCCGTGGATCTCAGATCTGAATCGACGTTCGACTCCTTTCCGTCGGACTAGGGTCTCAGATCTGTTTCAGCATCTGGAACGCATCTGGATTGAGGTGTTGTTGAAGAGCGCATCTGGAACGAGGCACTGTTGAAGAGCGGCGGCCGAGGAGCGCGATAGATGCTCGTCGGATCTGGAATTGGGCGCTGTTGAAGATCCAGCCAAACCTGGAACGATCGCAAGGTCGGAGGCAGGGGCTTCCATGGCCGTCGACGATGCCGGGTAGGTAACGGAGGAAGAAAGCAAGGTAGGAGGAAAGGTCGGAGGCAGCGACTCGAGAGCTTCAATCGGCGACCGTCTGGATCCGGGGCGGAATCCGGGCTTGAGGGAGACGGTGAGAGAGAGGCGCGAGCGAAGATGTCGATGGGAGGCGGTGATCTTCGAGGAGGGTCTGGGAAGAAGGAGGCGGAGCAAGTGAGCCAGAACAAAGGGAGGAGGGGCACGAAAAAAAGTGGTGGACTTTAACCTAATATGCCGAGGTCCGTGCACATTTGTTAAATTTGAGCCCAAAAAGTGGGTTGTTGGGCAAATTTTCTCAAAAGAAATTCACTATTAGTTGAAATATCTAAAATGAATTAAGGTGGAGATGAAACATAAGTAAAAGTCTTTTGATTTAATATAGTATATAGATATATAGATATAGATATAAGTGGAAATAGCTAAAATGTGTTTTAGAAATGAAGGTACGAGGTCCATGAGGAAAAAAAAAATTCACTATTGGTTGAAATAGTTAAAATGAAGATGGAGATGACACATAAGCAAAAGTCTTCTGATCTATGATTTAAGATAATATATATAGATATAGATAGATATAGATATAGATATAGATACAAATTTTGGAAAATAGACAAAAAAAAAACCTAAAATAACATCTTTTTCTTAAAAATATTTTTTTTCTTTGAATGGATGGAGTAATAAAGATAGGTTAAATAATAATACAGGTTTTCTATCCTATACCCCAAGGGTATAAGATAACAACCTCAATCGGAAAAGATTTTTCAAATTTAATTCATTTTAACTTCTTTTTTTTAATATTGTTTTCCTATGGTCAGTTCTTTATTTGGTAAGAAATCTTTCTCGATTAAGGTAGAAAGACTAAAAATAATAATCCAGTGTATCCCTTTACAAGAGTAAAATAATTTCGATTTTAAAAGAAATAAAATAATAACACGTGAAATAAACTAATTTTATTTGAGGTGGTTGGATCCGGATTTGGCCATCTTGTGTCGAAACATATACGTAACCCCCCACCCACCACTAAAACAAACCAAAGCAAGAATCAATGACAGCTCGATTTCTTACAAGCTTTGCTCTCTTAGTTGTATCCGCTTTCTTCGTAGTTTACGCAACCGATTCCAACCAGCTCGAGGATTTCTGTGTTGCCACTAACGATCCCAACAATGTTGGTAAGTAGCTTACCAGTCAATTGGCTTTACTGTGTTTCCTCATTAGCACGACAAATCATTGAAATGTATGTAGAAACAATTCGATCCGATTACTGAATTCTTTTGATATATAACGTAATATACATGTTTTTCAAATGGTTTTCGACGACTTCAAGATGGTTTTTGATTACAATATCAGTTGAAACTAAGATCAAGAATATTTATCGAGATAATATATAGTAACCTCGGCCAAATTTATCGAGCTTATACAATAGGCTCGACAAGATTAGTCGAGTTACTTAATTAGCTCAGCCATATATACTGAGGTTGTTACAAAATGGCAAATACCTCTATCGATGTTACATTTACGGTTGTTACAAAATGGCATATATGAACAAGTATATTAAAATATGAAAATACTCAATAAAAATAGCTAGTCTATTGGTTCTATTTTGCACATACTCAAAGTATCAAGTTCAATTCTAGATTGCAGCGTTTTATATTTTTTTGTTTATGTAAACACCGTCTATTTTTGTCAAACCTATATATAGTATAACCCGAGAATATTTGTCGAGGTTACTTAATACACTCAACTAGGTTATCTGAGACTCAATATAGATAAAATTTAAAAGAAAAAAATTAGCTCGATGTTGCGACATAGATACAAGCTAAGCGTTGTAATCTAGAATCGAACTTGAGACTTTGAAGAGTATGTACGTGCAAGAGTAGAACCAATGGGATAATTGCTTTCATTGAGTATTTTTCAGATTTCAATATTATTTGTTCATATAAACACCGTTAATGTAACATCGATAATGGTATTTACTGTTGTGTAACAACCTTGACATATATGGACGAGCTAATTAAGTAACATCAGCTAATCTTGTCGAGCCTATTTTATAAGCTTGACAAACTTTGTTGAGGCTACTACATTAGCTCAGCTATATGTGCCGACGTTACTATATTAGCTCGACAAATATTCTTGACCTTGGTCTCGACGGATATTGTAATCGAAAACCATTTGAAAAACATATTCCGCTATCAAAAGAATTTGGTAATCAAATCGAGTCGTTTATTCAAACATTTAAGTGAGTTTATCGTGTATTCGGGATTAAGGTCCAACAAATTCTATAGGTATTTGAATGTCAATATGTTTTCTCTTTTGCTCTCAAGCAAATTCATAAATATTCTTGAAAATAGATAAGGACTTGAATGACGAGGTTTATCGTGTTTTCTCTTTTGCCAATACCCTCATTCTAAACCAAAAGGTGTGATTAGGGTAGTTGGTATGAGATGCGAAGTTGAATGATGAGGTTTTGAATTCAAATCGTTATAACTT
Source organism: Persicaria tinctoria (assembly GCA_037127255.1). Taxonomy (NCBI): domain Eukaryota; kingdom Viridiplantae; phylum Streptophyta; class Magnoliopsida; order Caryophyllales; family Polygonaceae; genus Persicaria; species Persicaria tinctoria. Next base: position 3,133,020 of record JBANSL010000016.1, on the reverse strand, counting down.
TATTTTATGATTTTTTTTCCCTCCTAGCTTCTAAAACTTTAAATAGTTATTTAAATCACATAATATTTAATGTATTTTCTACTATATTCCTTACAAACAAATTATTTATCTCATAAATATATATATTAAAAAAAATCCCGATAACAAAAGTTGAGCCCTTCGATTTTTAATTTTTCTGGATCTACCCCTAACTATTATAGACAATATTTAATGTGTTTTCTACCATATATTTATTCTTTACGAAAAAAATTATATCTCATATATATTTTATAAAAAATCCCGACAACAAAATTTGAGCCCTTCTATTTTTATTTTTTTTTGGCTTTGCCCCTAACTATGTGTTATGTGTCTATTTACATACTCCAATAGTATTGGGGGTGCAGGGAAAAATGTGCAAAAATCCATCGGAAGTGACCGCCGACGACTTCTTATTTAGAGGACTAAACGTCCACACCGGTGAACGCAACTCTGATGGTATACACACGCTCCCGGCGAGCGTGCCGGGCCTCAACACATTGGGAATATCCTTGAACCGGGGGTTGTTTTCGCCCTCGGGCGGGTCCCTGCCCCACATCCACCAACGCGCCACCGAAGCGATCGTAGTGCTCGAGGGAACCCTCTACGTCGGGTTCGTGTCCTTTAACCAATCCGACAACTCCGCCAAGCTCTTCTCCAAGTTTATCCACCCGGGAGACGTGTTCGTGATCCCACAGGCTCTTGTCCACTTCGTGTACAACATCGGAGAGACTGAGGCTGCCATTCTTGCGATGTTTAGCAGTCAGAACCCGGGCCACACCGCGGTTGCCCCTTCGTTGTTCGGAGCGCATCCCCCCATCTCCGGTGACCTCCTCTCCAAGGCCTTCAAGCTTGATGCCGCCGTCGTTAAGGACCTCCAATCTAAGTTTTGAATGTCTGATATTTGCCCCTGTTTTTTTTTCTACTTTTTTGTCATTGGAAAATACTAGTTACTCCGATTTTTAATATAAGACGTTTGATTTTTGTTTACGTAGTTTAAAGGGCTAAAAACTATATAAAATATTGATTTTTTTAATTAATTTTTTTCACATAACAATACTTATTATTAATAAGTATTATAATGTAAAAAATTAATTAAAAAAATTCATATTTTATATAATTTTTAGCTCTTTAAAATACGTGTACAAAAGTCAAATGTCTTATATTTTCAATCGGATTAGTATAGGTTAGATAAAGAAACCAATATAATAATACAAATGCTTGTGCGTTTATCAAAATTAATGATAAAATAATACAGGGTCTTAATTAAGAATGGCGCATTTACAAACACATTATTGTAAACTTCATTTATACGTTATAAAACTTGTTAGCTTGATCAGTTCATATTAAATTTATAAAATGGCACATGCGTAAATATTACTTGGGATGTAAAAAAATAATTTATTCCTTATGGAAATGTATTATTATTAGGAAAAATGATTAAAATTAATATGAATCATTTAGGATAAATAAAAATATATAAACTTTAAATTTATAATTTTATACATAAATTATATTTTATTAAATCAGTAATAGTTCAGTATGGAATTAAACCAGTAATAGTTCAGTATGGAATTGCTAAAATTTTAACTATTTTTCTTTCTATTTTTAGCTTTCTTAAAAAGTGTGAAATTGATCAAAAGACCAATTATTCTGTTACGAAAAGAGTAGGGAAAAACCACTAAAGTTATTGTTTAAATATGTAATTTTTTAATTGAAATAATCAGGGAAAACAAAACAATATAGCATGGAAAAATGAGGAAGATTTTTTTAGACAGAAAACAATATAGCACGGAAAAACAGTTAACATTATAAGAGCAATTTTGAAAAATAGACAAAAAAACCCCTAAAATAACATCTTTTTCTTAACAATATTTTTTTCTCTAAAATGATACTCCGTATGTACATGTTGAATGGAGATAGGTTAAGTAATAATACATGTTTTATATCCTATGTCCCAAGGGTATATGATAACAACCCTCCATCGGAAAAATTTCTTCAAATTTAAATCATTTTAGCTTTTCTTAATATTGTTGTTCTAGAGTCGCTTCTTTATTTGATAGGAACTCTTTTTCTTGAATTGGTAAATAAAGAGCGGTCATTACGGGGTTCGAACCGAGTACCTATGAGTACTACACACAAGTCCTTTCCAAAAGGAAAGGACCGAAAATAATAAACCAATAATAATCCAGTGTATCCCTTGCAAGAGTAAAATAGTTTCTATTGTTAAAATTAAAGAAGTAAAATAATAATAACGATTTTTCTATCTTATATCCTAAGGGCAAAGGATAAAATCTTAAATTGAAAAAGATTCCTTACCCAAAAAAAAAAAAGCAACCCCAAGTCCCCAATAATCTAATTTAAAAAAAAAAAGATAAACTAATTAAAATTTAAAAAAAAAATCAATTCCAAAAAGAATAGAAAAATCGTAATAATAAACCAATAATAATCTAGATTTGGCCATCTTGTTTCGACGCCATATATATATAACCAAAACATAACACCCACCACTAAAACAAACAAATTAAGCAAGAATCAATGGCAGCTCGATTTCTTACAAGTTTTGCTCTCTTAGTTGTATCCGCTTTCTCCGTAGCTTATGCAACCGATCCCAATCAGCTCGACGATTTCTGTGTTGCCACTAACGATCCCAACAATGCTGGTAAGTAGCTTACCAGTCAATTGGCTTCACTATGTTTCTTCATTAGCCCGATTATATGTTAATTAATTGGGAAAAAATATCCCTTTGAATTTTTTTCCCAATATTTTTCAAAGATTTTGTAACTTTGATAAGAGGTGTTGACACTCGGCTGTAGGCGGGTGGAGATGGATGAACCATTCCGGAATGGCTCACCGGAAAGAACTTGTGGGTAGTACCCATAGGTCCCGGTTCGATCCTCGGAATAACCGTTCTTTATTTACCAATACAAGGGTTTAGATGGATGGACTGTTATATCTTCGATCGTCCGTTGACATCGTTGTTGTATAGATCCTATTTTGTGTCAGATCCATACATATATTGTAATCAGGGGCGGAGGGATGGGGCATGAGGTAGTTCGGGCTCTCTCTGGGTCGGAGGAAAAGGCTAGGGTAAAAAAACAAAAAGAATTTGTACTTTTTTTTGTGTGTAATTTTTGATAATTTAAGGATTTAAAATAGTTAAAAAGAGTAATAACTCCAACATAGCGGCTATTGGCAATTGATGCCAGAATCGCTATTGATAAGATTGTTACCATCAAATTGCATGACAAGTTCTTCTCGATTTTTGAAAATATTTATGAATTTGACCGATAGCAAAAGATAAACCTATTGACATTTTATCTACCTATCGAGTTCGTTAATTTTAATCACGAATACACGATAAATCATTAATGAAATGTATGAAGAAATATGTCGATCTGATTATTGAATTCTTTCGATATATAATGTAATATATATGTTTTTCAAATGATTTTCGACGACTTCGGGATGATTTTTTATTACAATATTAGTTGAAACTAACATCGAGAATATTTATCGAGCTAATGTAGTAACCTCGACAAATATAGTCATGCTTATAAGGTTTATCGAGCTTATACAATAGGCTTGGCAAGATTAGTTGAGTTACTTAATTAGCTCGGCCATATGTGTCGAGGTGGTTACAAAATAACAAATACCTCTATTGATGTTACATTTACGGTTGTTACAAAACGGCATTTATGAACAAATATATTCAAATATTCAATGAAAATAGCTATAGTCTATTGGTACCTTTGCACATGCTCAAAGTATCAAGTTCGATACTAGCTAGATTAATTGCAACATTTAGCCTATATTTTTTGTTTATATAAACAGTGGTTATTAGGATCTCGATCCGGATTTTAGGATCTTACGATCCGAGGCTAGCTTTTGATCCGGATCGTGTATAAATACTCTTTGCTGCTAGGATATATAGTAAGATCCTAACAATGCTTTATAATGTGATATTATGTGCTATTTTTGTTTGGAATTTGGAATTGTAATCCTACAATAAATAACATGGCCCCCTTAATTTGTATTTTTTTATAGCCCCTCTCCTAGGTGAATGGTCAAATTCATTTATTTTTTCATACTTTTTATTTTTTAGGGTTCTTTTGGTATAAATTATATCTCATGTATAATTTAAAAAAATTCCGACAACAAAATTTGAGGCCTTCGAATTTTAATTTTCCTGGATCTACCCCTAACTATTATAGACAATATTTAGTGTATTTTCTAATATATATTTATTCTTTACGAAAAAAATTATATCTCATATATATTTTAAAAAAAATTCCGACAACAAAATTTGAGCCCTTCTATTTTTATTTTTTTTGGCTTTGCCCCTAACTATGTGTTATGTGCCTATTTACATCCTCCAACAGTTTTGGGGGTGCAGGGAAAAATGTGCAAAAATCCATCGGAAGTGACAGCCGACGACTTCTTATTTAGAGGACTAAACGTCCACACCAGTGAACGCAACTCTGATGGTGTACACATGCTCCCGGCGAGCATACCGGGCCTCAACACATTGGGGATATCCGTGATCCGGGGGTTGTTTTCGCCCTCGGGCGGGTTCATGCCCCACATCCACCAACGCGCCACCGAAGCGATCGTAGTGCTCGAGGGAACCCTCTACGTCGGGTTCGTGTCCTTTAACCAATCCGACAACTCCGCCAAGCTCTTCTCCAAGTTTATCCACCCGGGAGACGTGTTCGTGATCCCACAAGCTCTTATCCACTTCGTGTACAACATCGGAAAGACTGAGGCTGCCATTCTTGCGGTCTTTAGCAGTCAAAACCCGGGCTACACCGCGGTTGCCCCTTCGTTGTTCGGAGCGCTTCCCCCCATCTCCGGCGACCTTCTCTCCAAGGCCTTCAAGCTTGATGCCGCCGTCGTTAAGGACCTCCAATCTAAGTTTTGAATGTCTAAAGAAACCAATATAATAATACAAATGCACCCCTTTTATTCAAAAAATAATAATATAATAATACAAATGCTTGTGCGTGTTTATCAAAATTAATGATAAAATAATACAGGGTCTTAATTAAGAAGGGTATTTTTATATACACTACAAATTCAACATCACAAATGCACCTTTATTTCGACGTGGGTGTATATAACGGAAAAGATTAAGAATGACGCATTTACAAACACATTATTGTAAACTTCATTTATACGTTATAAAATGTTTAGCTTGATCAGTTCATATTAAATTTATAAAATGGCACATGCGTAAATATTACTTGGGATGTAAAAAATAATAATTTATTCCTTATGGAAATGTATTATTATTAGGATAAATGATTAAAATTAATATGAATCATTTAGGATAAAAAAAAATATAAACTTTAAATTTATAACTTTATACACAAATTATATTTTATTAAACCAATAATAGTTCAGTACTAGTGCCTTACACGTAGGGATGACAAATTTCACTCGTAGCCCGGCCAACTCGAACTCGAATCACCCAATGGACAAAGTGGGTGAAAACTCGAAAAAAAAAAACTGGGGAATAAATGGATGATGAGCAATGATGGACATAGGGGGCTCGAGGTGATGTTAGTCCCCCTAGTCCGAAAGAAAAATGAAAATATTTTCTTAAAACATTTTTTTAAATATTTTTTTTTAACTAATTTTAGGAATAAAGTCTAAAATTTGTTAATATTCCAAAATGATGAAAACATCAATTTGGGCATCTTCAAGACAGATTTCTCATAAGTCAACATCGGTAAAGTCGTAGTTCTAAAAATTAGATTTTCACTGGATCCTTAAATATTACTCCCTCCGTTCAACAAAACTTGTCGTTTACTATTCACGCACGCTTTTTTAGAATGATAAAAACTATATAAAATATTCATTTTTTTAAAAATATTTTTTAACAAGTTTGTACTTATTAATAATAACTACGAAATTGTTAAAAAAAATTATTTAAAAAGTCGATATTTTATATAGTTTTTAGCTCCTAAAAAAGCGTGCATGAATAGTAAAACGTCAAGTTTTGTTGAACGGAGGGAGTACCATTGTATCAGACCAACACAACATCTGTTTAATTTGACCAAAATATCAAGCATTGTGTCAGACTGTTAGTAAGTTATATTGTATTGACATGACCTTAGGTCATGTTTATCTGTTACTATTCAAGATACTAAAAATACTATTTTTTTTATTTATCTCTCTCCGCCACATCAGCACAGCATCACTTCCTTACTTTTTCTACTTTAACTATTCCCTAGCATTTCACAACCCATCTTTTTTTTACCATTTCAATTTACTAATAAGCCCCTCTATTACAATTATTTCCAACATGTTTATAATATAATTATAATATTATATTAGTATTTACTTACTAAAACTTAATTATAAAAGTTATATCATTAAGTAAAAGTATATACGATCCACTTTTGAGATTTAAAATATATTAGTTCTCATTATTAATTTTTTTTGGACATTTTTGTAGTGTAATTTTATTTAAAAAAATTGTTATTTTTTAAATACGAGTAAAAATATTCAAAATTGATGTCTATATGGAGAGAAAAATGAATCTAATGTTATGGTAATTTTTATCATTTTTAATTTTATATTTTTAATGTAAAAAATCTCATTTTCTATATTGAAATTGGATGAACAGTGAATAAATAATAGCCATCCATGTTCTGCCAAGTGTCCACCATCCATAAGAGGACCTCTGAAGCAAATTAAAGGCTGACACGTGTACCCCAATAATGAATTTAGTTGATTAAAAAAAAAAGAAAACTAATGCAGCATTTAATGCATTTCTCTATACATCGCTGCTTGTCAAATGCTAATTTAGCATCTCTCATACCGGTTGCTTAGACTGTTTTATATTTTATATTATTTTTTCCACAAACATCGATACTTAAATCAGACTGATAAATATGGTCTTAGTGAGGATTTCCTGATAGGATATCTTTTGATTATATACCTCACTAACAGCTTTGATGGGTCTACTCATTTATGCCTAAACTATTTGATCATTTTAATTGCTTTTTGCTCTACATTGTGATGGTACTATTCATTAATATATAGAGTACGTATTTGGCCAATTTGATCGATGACATTTACCTAGCTAGTTTATTACTATTAAGTCATACTCCCTTCCGTTAATTAAAACTTGACGTTTTACTATTCACACACGCTTTTTGAGGTGTTAAAAACTATATAAAATACTAACTTTTTTAATATATTTTTTAAACAATTTCATACTTGTTACTATTAATTATGAATTTATAAAAACAAATTTTAGAAAAAGTTAATATTTCATATAGTTTTTATCATTTAAAAAAACGTGCATGAAAAGTAAACGACAAATTTTAATTAACAGATAGAGTATAACTTTGATGGTATGGCCGGATGGTATTTCTACTAACAAGTTTGATTGTACTTTTTGATATTGACAAGAACCTATAATCCGTTTTGAGTCTTATTCTATGGAGATTTAAAGGTAACAATATGGTTTCATATATTCATCATATATATTATTGCTTTGTAGTGGGGTTTGGCTTCGTCGGTCATCTTCGATCACTTCCTGTTTGGTTTAGGCGTACTTGGTTTCACTTGTTGTAGATTGCTTTTGCCTGGATTGTACCGTTTTATTTTGTTGTTTATTTTGTTTTTTAGAAGGTTCTTCCATCTGCCGGCTTGCCGACCCTCGATTTTCAGATATGTCTGAACTCAAATTCTTATCTGATAAAAAAAAATCATACTCCCTTCGATCCAAAATACATGTCATTTGACTTTTCAACACGTATATTAAAGAGCTAAAAACTATACACTATACTATATTAACTTTTTTTATTATTATTGTTTTACAATTTAATACTTTTACCAATAAAATATTAAGTTGTAAAAAAATGATTTAAAAAAAGTTGATATTTTATAGAAAGAATTGGATAATTTAGACCCATATCAATGTTTTTTTTAGAATATAGACCCCCTAATAAATGTTAGAATTATATAGACCTTTTTTGTTGTGTTATTACTAGTATACCCTTAAATGGATTTTATTAATTTAAATTATAAATTTTAAAAAGTGGGTAAAAAGGATCTTACGGAGTACAATATAAGATTTTAAAATATCTATAATTAATTAATTTTAATTAGAAGATATGTCGTTTGACTTTTCAACACGTATTTTAAGAAGCTAAAAACTATATAAAATGTCAACTTTTTTTTAATTATTTTTTTACAACTTAATATTTGTTGGTAATAAGTATTAAATTGTAAAAAAATAATAATAAAAAAGTTAATATATCATATAGTTTTTAGCTCCTTAAAATACATGTTAAAAAGTCAAACGACTTATATTTTGGATCGGATGTAGTATAGTTTTTAACTTCTTAAACTACGTGTTAAAAAGTCAAACGACATGTATTTTAGATCGGAGGGAGTATATATTATTAATATTATTATCATTGATGGTACTATTTTTTTTTCTATTATATTTTAGGCAATATATAATTCGATAGCCATTTTAAGTCCAATCCAATGCCATGTTTATGATTGGTATTAGTGATAATATTAAAAAAAAAATCACTTTTCACCGAACATCATTTAGGGTGCATTACTTCCTTCGTGCACCTTCTCTCATTTAGGTGGGGAAAAACGTCGTTGGTCCACACTTTTCCAAGAAATATCACTTTCTTGTGTTTCCACATCAATCTATTCGGTGGCAAGACGTCATAGAAGCTTATAGGTTTTCCGTTTTCCCGTATTCTCACTATTCACAGTTTCATCCCAGAATCTCACTCGACTTCCTCATTTATCTCGCATTTCTTTGCTTTGTTCAAATTACGCTATGATATTTATGTTTTAGCTTGTTAGTATCATGAATTCATGATAGTTGGTCCGTTTATCGTTTGTTTCGACATCTTAATTTACCCGACACTGGTGTGTTGGATATTTCGAATCATTACTTTGATTTTTTTCTAAAAAAACATACATCCCTATTTTACCACATTTTAATCCCAAAAAATCTTTTTTCACATTTCAAGTTAAAAAAGATACCCATCTTTAAAAAGAATTAGTACAATTCCCACGCCATGACGCGATTTTTTAAACTAAAATCTTGATAATATAAAAAATAATATTATACAATATTAATAAAAGTTAAGATAAAATTCATTAAAATCTTAACTATAAATGTATCTTATAAATATCTCAAAAAATTATTTTTTAAAAATATCATGTAAAAGTATACTACATAAATATGGGTATTTAAATCACTAAGTAAAAATAATAATATCATTGTAACTTTGTCTAAATGTAATGTGGTATAACAGTTCTATAAAACGGTAGTATTGGTTATGCCATATCATTCGTGAGGCTTATATATATTAAGTAGTATATATAGATTAGATATTTATAATATATCAATATTTACATGTAGATTAATAGTAAGCATTAGATTATATTAAATTTATTGTTTTGAATTAAGCCTAATAGTTAGTAAATATATTAAAAATAAAAAAAGAAATGTGACTGGTTTAAAGGGAAGAAGAAGAAAAATTAAAGGAAAAAATAGATTGATTTAAAGAGATAAAAAAGTAGGGATATCATATAGGCTAAAACTCTTTTATTTTAAAAATATATATAGTAAATGTGATAAAAAAAAATGTAATTGGCTTGAGAAGATAAAAAGAAGGAGAAAAAAAAATTAAAGGAAATAAATTTGAATTAAGTCCAGTAGCTATATTAAATTGAATTCAGTGTTTTGAATTAAGCCCAATTATTAACAAATAAGTTGGAAATAAAAGAAAGAATAGTATTGATTTAAAAAGATAAAGGGAAGAATAAAAATAACAATTAAAGAAAATAATAATTAAATATAGGAGAGAGGAAAAAATAAAAATAAAAGTAGAAAATAGGGGATTTGTTGAATTAACTAAAATCAGGGAGAAGATGACACGTCGTCAAAGTCTTCTAATTTAAAGTATTATATAGATATAGATATATAGATATAGATTGTTAACAAATAAGTTGGAAATAAAAGAAATAATAGTATTGATTTGAAAAGATAAAGGGAAGAATAAAAATAACAATTAAAGAAAATAACAATTAAATATAGGAGAGAGGAAAAAATAAAAAAAATAGAAAATAGAGGATTGGTTGAATTAACTAAAATCAAGGAGAAAATGACACGTCATCAAAGTCTTCTAATTTAAAGTATTATATAGATTTAGATTTAGATTTGGAGAAAGCTGCAAATCTAGGAAGATTCGTTTTTTTTTCTATTGCTTTCTTATTTTAGATAATGAGATGGAGAATCTATTAAACCAAAAAAGGTGCTTAAAATTTTCTGACAAATATAGTTCTATAAGAAAAAATCAAAAATAAAATATAAAACACTAAAATTTTCTGACGAATTGATTTGAGCCTTCTTATTTTCAAATACTAGGAAGTAGGAAGTGGATCTTTTACATCTTGCCAATTTTGCATCTCTTTTCCGACAATGTCTCATCTATTTGTACAAATCGAGAAGTTGGTTGTTTAATAGATACAACTATACAAGTAGCAACGTACTGCGATATGTAATTCAAACTGCAAGGTCTACAATAAGGACTGATATCCATTAAAAATTGTCAAGGAAAAACATTAAATTTCGCAATCCAGCTACATTAAGAGAACATTTGAAACATTCATTACTTCCAACACCTTGGTTTACCATCTGTATCTCAATTCTCAATGCTAGGTGAGGAAGAGAGAAAGCGGATTTAACACTTTCCACCGCCACCTCGAAGCTTCGGACCTTTACCTCCGGCAGCATCTCGGACTTCTGGCTTCTCAGCCCTCTTCTTTTGGATAACCTCTAAAGTGGCTCCAACGACGCCTCTTCTTCACAACTTGAGCAACAAAGTCATGTGAATAAATGGAAAAGGGCATCAAATTGAGGGCCACACTTACACCATAACCTAATCCCCTTCTAGGGTAGATCTTCGAACCACTCAAATGGCAGAAAGCCATCAGTCAATATACACGCTTAGCCAATACATAGTTAATCTCATAGCTTACACTTAACCATAAAGGCATATATCAAAATCACCTTCACATCATTTCCAATTGAGTCCATTACATGTCTTTCCTCGCAAAAACAGGAGTGATTAACTTAAACCTATTAGAAGATTTCGGAACTCACAAATTCCCATCTAATCGCAATGAAATCAAAAGATATCGCATCAAAGATACGAAGATTATAGTAAATTCAAACAAGGTCTCATTCAAAATAAGGAGCAAAATCTAACCATGCGAATTCGAGCAAGGGACAATGAATGGAGACCATGAACACAAGATTAAACAAGTAGATGACTCTGTATAAGCCTCTCTTTTATTTGTCAGGGTCTTGAGATAGAAAGGGAAATAGGGTAGCAAAGCGCAAAACTAAGCTCATTGTCGTGAATTGTAAACTGATAGAGACCAACATTGAACCAGAGGTGTAAAAGCTGCTAGCTCACCCATGTTAATGCCAAAGCTGAAAAGGATTTTACTACACCCAAGTCTATATATGTTCTATTCATATTAGACTAATCTCATACCCTGTCATTTCATTTACCAAACAATACCTGAATGGAATGAATAGATATAAGCTAATCCTAAAGCAACAACATTAGGTAAAGAATCAAACTACAACAAAACTGAAGCATCTTACCATAAAAAAGAGGTCATTTTGCTCCATAATCCAGAACTTCTGAGATGTAATGACACACATTTGTGGGATCTAATATGTTTATGTACTTCACGCAACTCCTGAACCCTACGGAATATGTGCATTCAAGTTATCATGTATGGTTGTATGGCATCTGAATGAATATATAGAATGCTATGACATCAAAAGACAGCATAACCCTTAGGGAAGATGGCTCTGCCGTTACTCCAGGGCTTTCCAGAAACAAAAGCCCAAAATTCTAAAGACTCCCTCAACATTGCAGTTTCATTCTTGGTCTTACTGTTGTGCTGACCACTGGGAGCACCAACAACAATTTCAACTTCGGCATTCAAATTTGAGGGGATCTGAACAATATTAGTTCTTGTATGTTCATTCATTCTAGCACCAATGGTAACAGGTGCTTGATGAGATGAGAGGTTAGCTTGAGTTGACTTCGGTTGCGTAGACACAGAAGCAGATGGAAGGATGCTTCCTTCACCATTTGAAACCATATTTGAGCAGAGCTGGTTTTGCATCAGCAGTTAACTTTAAGTTACAAGGATCCAATGTTTTACCAGAATTAGGTTTACTGAACTGTTCACCTTCATCATCACTAAGGCATATCACATCTTGTATAGATGAAAGCCTCTTCAGCTCTGGCTTCTCTGATGTTTGTTGAAGATCAGCAGAAACTATATTGGAAACTGATGGTTTAGACACTTCTTTCTTGATACGGAATTTATGACCAGTTAACATAGTTGTATCTCTTGAATTACCTGCCATGACTTGTGGATCCTTCGCTGCAGGCATATTGTCCCAGATGTTTTCGCTCCATACATCAAAGACTTCTTTCTTAGGTGCAGATCAAAGAAATAAACACCGCATTCCCTCTCGGTGGTGGCATCAAAACTACTAAGCATCTTCAGCGCCTTTGAAGATTTGCAAAGAAATTCAGTGAAAGGACACAAATGAACTACAGACATGGATCTAGCAACATGTTAAGAAGCCACACATCTAGAAAGCATCACCTAAGTTGATTGAAAGGTGGTTCTTCCACAACTCAAGAGATCAAACAAGGTCTTTATTCTAATAGTCATCTCTATTATCCTGTTCAATCTTGTAGTGAAGCTGCACACAGAAAGGGAAAAGAACAATAAATGCAAGGGAAAAACAGAGTTTTAACATTAACAAAGGTATCATCCACCTACCTAAAGAAAAGGATCACGTGAAGCTGAATCCAGACTGAAATAATACTAAATCTTTGTAAACATACTAAAAATGTTCCTCAAGCAATCCTAAAATAACAAGGATCGAATTTAATAATTTGAAACTGTAAATTTATAGATATTGGGGCTTCAAAAATCTTCCCTCATATCCAAAGAGTAAACTCCAAACAAAGGAACGTACTCCAATCTGCACCTCCGTCAATCCCCCACCCAATTCAGCCAAATTGGTATAGTTTAATCCACAAGAAAATCTCACCTCCATAACCCCCTCTCAAGTCACAATCTCCTCCGTCATTCGTTCATCTATTGTATTGGAATCTACAGCCTACAGTTGAGATTATATATATATATATATATATATATATATATATATATATATAGCTTGGAATTATATCATCACCAGGCCAGAAATCAACTCCGTCTATCCATAAATCTCGTCTCTCAGTAGCACGTTGCGCAAGCATGGCTATGAGCACGAGGTCTCAAGGTCTAGCTTCTTCCACCACCGGCCGCCCCCGCCACAGCCTTCGTCCTGCTTACGAGGATTTCAGGCCTCTTATCGAGTCCAAGGAAGACCCCGACTCTCACATTGTTTACATTCACCTCCCCGGTAAGCTCAATTAATTCCTCGATTCCCATCCCAAATCGATTGCATTAATCGAATTATTATTCTGCTTGCTTGTGGCGGTCAGGGTTTGTCAAGGATCAGATCAGGATCATGGCCGAGAGCACCAGGGGAGTTCTTCGAGTTCACGGGGAGCGTCTCATCGCAAGCAACAGATGGAGCCGCTTCCAGGAGGACGTCTCCGTGCCGGCCAACTGTGAAATTACCGAAACTCGCGCCAAGTTCGAAGGCGGAGTCCTTCGAATTACCATGCCTAAGAGGATCTCCTCCGCCGCTTCCCCATCTCCTTCTCCAACCGCCCTCTCCGATGAGGCTACAACGCCGGAAAGATCGCCTCCGCCGCCTCCACGGAGGGCAGCTCCTCCGAGACCCGTAGCTCATCCTCAGCCGCATCTTCCTCCTCCTCCAAGGATAGCGGAGGTGCCTCCGAGGCCTGTAACTCTTCCTCCACCGCTGATGCCTAGAACCCCGGCGGCAGAGACACCAATAGGTCTACCTCCAGCGCAGAAGCCGACAGAGCCGAGATTGACGCCTAATTTCCAGCCAAAGCCACAAGAAAACCCTAAATCGGAACAATCAACACCGCTGCCGCCTCTGCCGACACCTCCGCCTCAAATCGCGCCCCCAGTCATTCATCCGAGGCTTCGAGAAGACGAGAAACACAACTTGGAAGCCAATCAAAAGCCACAGCCGCTTGCACCACCGGCGCCGGCCCCAACAGGCATACTACAAGCGCTACCGCAGTCCGAACAGGCACCGTGGAGAGATCCGATCGAGGCAGAGAAATGGAGGACGAAAGCAAGGTTCCCGTCCCTACCTCAGTCCGATCCGGCACCGCGGAAAGATCCGATCGACTCAGAGAAGTGGAGAACGGAAGCAAGGTTCCCGTCCCTACCTCAGTCCGATCCGGCACTCGACGCAGAGAAGTGGAGAACGGAAGCGAAGTTCCCTGGGGCACCACAGTCAGATGGCGCACAGTGGAGGGATCCGGACAACGCGGAGAAGCGGAGGATGGAAGCGAGGTTCCCGGGGAGACCGAAGGAGCCACCGAAAAGTGCAACTCGGATAACGGAGGCCGGAACGTCGATGTCTTATGAAGGGAGGAAGGATGCGGTAAGCGGGAGGAGGATGGAGGAGGACATGCAGTTGCTGGTGAACATGGGAGTGGCTGTGATGGTGTTGGTAGGGATGGGTGCTTGGATTTCTTACTCTTTCGGAATCGGATCTCCCCCAAATCCTACCAACTGAATTCATCATCTTCATAGGTCATATAATTGCATCACATGCCCTTGCCCGTAAATAGATCTATTCATGTGTATGAACATAAATACAAATAAATGAGGATCGTTGAGTACATGATATGGTTTCTGAATTTCTGTTGTGTTGGCGCCAAAAATGATAATCATTCAGAATTTATAATAAGCAGCTTATGCTATTATTATAGGGGATTTTCAGTTCGTGTTTTGCACCAATGACATTTAACGTTGTGTTTCTTATACTCCCTCCGTCTTAAAATACTCTTATTTTACTTTTGGCGCGTTTTTTGAAAAACGGTAAAATATCAATGATTTTATTAATTTTAAAAAATAATTTCATACTTAATATAATTGTCTATAAAATTATTTTTAAAAAAATTATTAAAAAATTTAATATTTTATAGAGTTTTTAATTGTGTTAAATATTTATTATAAAAAAATTCAAAAAAATATATTTATGTTATAAATAACTAATTAATCATATATATTTGTATAATTTTTTCATTAAAAAAAATATTTTAAAAAATATTA
This sequence comes from Persicaria tinctoria, assembly GCA_037127255.1. Classification (NCBI taxonomy): domain Eukaryota; kingdom Viridiplantae; phylum Streptophyta; class Magnoliopsida; order Caryophyllales; family Polygonaceae; genus Persicaria; species Persicaria tinctoria. The sequence continues at coordinate 3,117,705 of JBANSL010000016.1, read as the reverse complement.
AAATTATTATTACCAAATCATCATCTTTTCAATTTTAATATTTTTCAAAATATGTTTTTTCATGAAAAAATTATACAAATATATATGATTAGTTATTTGTAACATAAATACATTTTTTTGAATTTTTTTTATCATAAATATTTAACACAATTAATTTTATGTTACACATAAGGGTGTATAGAAGGTTGCAGGTGATTTGGACTCCATATCATGATATCAAGGGTTCCTTTGTGTCGAGGGTTGAAGATTCAAATCTCAGTGGTATGGATAATGGATTGAGTATGTCTTGAGACTTTGTCAACCGATTTTTCAATTAAGACTCAAAACCTCAACGTCATTAAAAAAAAATCTAGAATACGGGATATCATGCATATTTTACTTCCCGGCTAACAACCTTTGCCTGTTACCCTATGAGAGAACCAAACCGTTAATCCTAGATCGGTTCTAACCCAAATCAAAATCCGAAACTCGAAACCCAATTTGCTGGTAGTGAACAAACCATTAACCCTAGATTGGTCTAACCCAAATCGAAACACAAGAGTACTCCCCTCTAGATGGGCAGTGGTGGACGTACATAGGGGGCTCGGGGTGATGTTAGTCCCCCTAGCCCAAAAGAAAAAAATAAAAATAATTTTTTTTACTATTTTTTTAATATAATTTTTTACTAATTTTAGAAATAAAGTCTAAAATTTGTTAATATTCCAAAATGAGAAAAACACCAATTTCGGCATCTTCAAGTCAGATTTCTCATAAATCATCATCGATAAAGTCATAGCTCTAAAAAATAGATTTTCAACAGATGCTTAAATACTACCATCGTATCAGACTAACACTACCATCGTATCAGACCAACGCAACTTCGGTTTAATTTGGCCAAGATATCAAGCATTGTGTTCGTAAGTTATATTGTATTGACATGACCTTAGTGAGGGTTTCTTGATAGGATATCTTGATTATATACCTCACTAACAGCTTTGATGGATCTACTCATTTATGCCTAAACTATTTGATCATTTTAATTGCTTTTTGCTCAACATACTACATTGTGATGGTACTATTCATTAATATATAGAGTATTTGGTCAATTTGATCGATGACATTTACCTAGCTAGTTTATTACTATTAAGTCTATAACTTTGATGGTATGGCCCGATGGGTGTTTGTACTAACAAGTTTGATTGTGCTTTTTGATATTGACAAGAACCTATAATCCGTTTTGAGTCTTATCTATGGAGATTTAAAGGTTTAAAAAGACATACGTACGTGTTTATACTAACAATATGGTTTTATTCATCATATATATTATTAATATTATTATCATTGAAGGTACTATCTTTTTTTCTATTATATTTTGGGCAATATATATAACTTGATACCCATTTAATAATGCCATGTTTATTATTGGTATTAGTGAAAATATAAAAAATCACTTTTCCCCGCACACGTATATTTAGGCCACATCACATACATCCCTCTTTCTATGCACCCTGTTGGTCAAGAGGACTGTGGCAGTATTCGTGGGTTACGAAGATCTCTCATTTAGGTAGGGAATGTCGTTGGTCCACACTTCCACAGGAAACCTCACTTTCTTGTGTTTATATTCCAGTCTCTCCGATGGCGAGCCTCCGTGGAAGCTTATAGGTTTTCCCGTGTTCTCGATATTCATAGTTTCATCCCGAAATCTCCCTCGACTTCTTCATTTGTCTGGCATTTCTTTGCTTTGTTTGAACTGGGCTAGAATATTTATGTTTTAGCTTGTTAGTATCATGATAGTTAGCCCGTCTGCCGTTTGTTTCGACCCCTCGATTTACTCGACACTGATGTGGCGGATATTTCAAATCATTACGTACCTTGATAACAAAAAAAAATTTACATCCCTATTTTACCACATTTTAATCCCCAAAAAATCTTTTTTCACATTTCAAGTTACAAAGATATATACCCATCTTTACAAGTGGCAGATACTGAACCTTCTTATTGAACTGGTGGAAAATATCGTCGAAAAATTTTCTGAGTGATCTATATTTTACGAAAAAATCAATAATAAAAAATAAAACACTAAAATATTTCTTTTTCTGGGGCAAATATTGTCCAATATTTCAAAATAATCTACTAATTCGAATTTAAGTATAAGGGCGCATTAATTTTGAAATAAAAATAAAAATTAGTCCTACCTAAATAAAATCTTAAATCCACCATGAAATTGAAATGTGAACCTCTAAATTCGAAGCTATATATAAACCATAACATCAAAACTGAAACATGTATGTACCATAACTTAAACACTCGAGTCTCGACATTGTATAATCCTATTTTACTCCCCTTCACCCCTAAAACAAACCAATTAACTAATTAATTGGCCGCCAAGAATCAATGGCAGCTCCATTTCTTGCAAGCTTTGGTGTCTTAGTTGTAGCGGCTTTCTCCATAGCTTCAGCCACTGATCCCAACCAGCTCGACGATTTCTGTGTTGCCCCTAACAATCTCAACAATGCCAGTAAGCACTCCGTAGCTAACTACAAAATTGGCTATAGTTGGGTACATATATATATGTGTATAGAACGGTTGAAAAAATGACTGTAATTGATAATTTAGCTGAAATTGAAAAACTGAGTGAAGGGGTATGAATTAATACAAATTTATCCGAGTTTACTTAGTTGTTATCAAGCAAAATTTGATCTTTTTATACCAAATAAACTCCAATGACATTTCACATAACTATTAACTTTAAAAACAAGATTTATCGTTTCCAATCCAAAATCATGTGTCATATATGCACCCATACAATTTAAGATTATTGAAATGATCGATTGGTTGAAATTGACGTGTTTAAACCACAATTTAAGGACTTGTTTGAATTGGTTGGTAATTGAACAACTCAATAAGTAAAAAAAATTAAGAAGTAAATAAAATATACGTGTATGGTTGTAATTCATCTGTTTTAAAGGAATTTCACTTACCTTAAGTTACAATTTCACTTTCTTATAATTAGACATTTTAGATGTTAAACCAAACAAGCGTGTAGATCATTTTTCTATTTTTTTTTTAAATAATTTAAAACCTTGAACTGTATTAAAAAAATCTCCTAAAAATTTGGACCCTCCACAATTCACAGGACTACCTGCCATGGAGTCCCCATTTCGTGTCACGCATAATTATTTCGGTTATAATTTTATTTTTTGTAAATTAAAAAATTATACTTTTTTGTTAATTAAAACTTGACGTTTACTATTCATGCACATTTTTTTATAATGATAAAAACTATATAAAATATTAACTTTTTTTTACATTTATTTTTATAAATTCATACTTAATAGTAATAAGTATAATAATATTTTAAAAAAATTATTAAAAAAGTTAATATTTTATATAGTTTTTAACACCTAAAAAAACCTGTGTGAATAGTAAAACGTCAAGTTTTAATTAACGGAGGGAGTATTATATAATTCACATGCTTATAAACTTTCATAATGAAAAATAATGTTTTACAAAAAATATAAAAATGATTTTATCAAATAATTGTTATTTTAATTATGTATTTTTGTTGCAATTTAAATTTTCTGCACTTGACGATCTGTATACAGTGTTGGTGCAAGGAAAAATGTGCAAAAATCCATCGGAAGTGACCGCCGACGACTTCTTATTTAGGGGACTCAACGAGGCCGGCGACACGAACAACCCCGTCGGCGTCAACTTACACGTATTGGACACCAAACTCCTGCCGGGCCTCAACACATTGGGGATAACCGTGGGCCGAATCGACATCGCGGCCTCCGGCGGGATCATCCCGCCCCACATCCACCCATGGGCCACCGAGGTGCTCATAGTGGTTGAGGGCACCTTCGACGCCGGATTCGTATCCTTTAACAATTCCGACAACTCCGCCAAGCTCTTCTCCAAGGTTCTCCGCCCGGGAGACGTGTTCGTGCTCCCGCAGGGTCTCGCCCACTTCGCCTATAACGGCGGAGACACCAACGCCGTCGTCCTCGCCGCGTATAGCAGCCAGAACTCTGGCTTCACCGCCGTTGCCCCTGCGTTGTTTGGGGCCCAACCGCCCGTCTCCGGTGACCTTCTCTCCAAGGCCTTCAAGCTTGATCCCGCCGTCGTTAAGGACCTCCAATCTAAGTTTTGAGTATCGTTGGATAAATGTCGATGCCATATTTGCCCTGTTTGTTTGCCTTTTTTCTTCATTGCAAAATGTTAAATAAAGAAGGGGCTTTTATGTTATATCAAGAATACTTGACCAACCTATAAAGTTGAAAGTCTACTCCTTTCTTTACCAATTGATTTTGAGATAAAACCCCGTTGAGTTTATACGTTGTTCGTGTATATTAGCACAGAAATGCAAGGTCATCTCACTGACTTCGACTCTCGAAATCGATATAGACTCTGTCGACTCCTCCTATCATTATCTACAACACTCTCATCCGAGTACAGCACGACACCACAACATATCTTTATCGACTCCCGGAGTCGGTGCCGGTGCTGCGTCGTATGTTTGGTGAGATAAATAGCACCGTCGCATAAAAAAAGCATATATAATAAAATATTAATTTTTAAAATTAATTTTATTCTTAAATAACAAATTATTTTAAAAAAAAATACAAAAGTTAAAAAAAAAATTTAGAAATACTTCTTAATAAAAGTGCAAATTTTATAAAATGTATACTTTAATAATACATATCAATTTACTTAGATAAATATGTTTTTTTAGATATAGGTTGATGATAAAATTAGAGCTTTTAAGGGTTTTTATTTTTACATCAAAGAAATTATAAGTTTTAACAAAACCAGTTGGCAAAATATATAAATAAATTAATAAATCGATAAATAAAGACGTGAAGAATTGTTTGCGGCCTTTTCCCTCACTTTCTCTCTCCCAATTCTCTCCCCCCTCTCCCCCGCCAATTTCTTTTTCGTAGACCTTCGCCGAAGTTTCATCGCCGGCGAGATCTGCTACAGGGGGGATTTCTGCAATGGCGATTCTGTATGCTTTGGTGGCGAGGGGATCGGTGGTGTTGGCGGAGTTCACGGCATCGGCGACGAACGCCAGCGCCGTTGCCAAGCAGATCCTCGACAAGATACCTGGAACCAGCGATAGCCATGTCTCCTACTCCCAGGATCGCTACATCTTCCATGTCAAGCGCACCGACGGCCTCACCGTCCTCTGTATGGCAGAGGACAACGCTGGACGTATTTCCCTCTCTCCCTTTCTCTTGATCGATCGATTTTGTGGATTTAAATTTCAGATTGTTGCGCTGAAAATTCGTTGTCGTTTCCTTTGATTGGTTGCTGCAATTTGTTGATTGATCGATCTGTTTGTTTGTTGCAATGCCGGCTCGGATTGTGAGTGGATTAATTGAAAACTTCTACAGTTGTGTTGAAAGAGGGGAAATCAAGCTCTTCTCTTTATGATTCAGATTCGTGGATAAATTATATCTGATCATGTCAATAACCTTCAAAAGAAGTGGATTGCCTCTAATGGATTACGAGAGATTACAATTTACTTGAAAATTTGGCTTGAGCATGACAGATTTCCTGGTTATGGCTGAATTTTGCGCGTTACTTGAGAGCTGGTTCTGATGGATGTAAAAACGTAATTTAACTGACTAGATTGATAATGTAGAAGCTTAGGACGGTGGAAATCAAGCTCTTTTATATTGTTCAGATTGATGGAGAAATCATATCTGATCATGTCAATAATTTTCAAAGGAAGTGGATTATCTCGAAATGATTAGGAGAGATTATAATTTAGTTGAAAATTTGGCTTGAGCATGACAGATTTCCTGTTCATGACTGAATTTTGCGTGTGCATGTAACTTGAAAGCTGGTTCTGATGGAGAAGCTTAGGAGTTAGGACTGTGGAAGTTCATCTAATTCTCAGTACTTTGGATCTTTCATGTCAGTTTACCCATATACATTCCTGTGAGAAAACTATTATTGGTACTTATAATGAATTTGATGTTCAAACTTCAAAGGGTGTTTGCTTGTCAACTGTAATTGGCGTTTTTTGTGCAGGTAGGATCCCATTTGCATTTCTTGAAGATATACATCAAAGGTTTGTGACAACTTATGGCCGTGGCATTCATAGTGCACCTGCTTATGCAATGAATGAGGAATTCTCAAGAGTTTTGAGCCAGCAGATAGACTACTACTCAAATGACCCAAATGCGGATAGGTTAAACCGAATAAAAGGGGAAATGAGCCAGGTACTTATTCGTTGATGTTGATCTTTGAGAACACCTCTTGCAAGTTACTCCCTCCGTCCAACAATACATGGACTTTTAGATGTAAATTTTTGTCCAACAATAGATGGTCTTTTAGGTTTTCTAGGTAAAAAGTTGTAATGATTTGTATTGGTTTATGTGTTGTTGACTTTTTAAAATAATTTGATTGGTTAAAATGTGTAGTGGGTGTTAAAAAATAATAAAATTTATGAAAAAGTTAGTGCAATGATGATGTTTTTTTAAAAGTAAGGTATTTTATTAAAACTTGTGCAAAATGCTAAAAGGCAATGTATTGTTGGACAGAGGGAGTATGTTTTTGAATTATTAGGTATTTCTGATTGTTATATCTATTCAGCACTTAATCAAAAAATGAAGTTTTTGGTTCACATAGCTACTTTTTAAGGAATCTGATCACAGAAAGCTATTCTAAGAAGAGACAATAATTTATATTTATTATAAAAAAATTGCAATATACACCACTTGGCAACACATTAAATCTATTATTGATCTGCTATTTATTTCTTGCTTTCAGCTTGTCAATAAACACTTGTTCTTGATGCTTGTCATTTTTTGTGATGCTTGGTGGTTTAATGATGATAGGTACGAAATGTTATGATTGAGAACATTGATAAAGTTCTGGACAGGGGAGAGCGATTGGAGATGTTAGTTGATAAAACTACCACTTTGGAAGGGAACACCTTTCGCTTTAGAAGACAAGCTCGTCGTTTCAGAACCACTGTGTGGTGGAGAAATTGCAGGCTTATGTAAGTGTTCCACTCTAGCATCTTATGCTGTAGTTATATGCACCAGATGCACTTTTTAGTGTTTTGTATAAACAGCGAGTGTGCTGCCATTCCATTTGGAAGTTAACAAAATGCAGTAGGTTTTCAAATGCATGCATTGCTCTGCAACTGTTCATAAAATGAAGTTTTTGATTACTCCAAACCTGAATCACCTTCTCCGTGGCTACAACCAAAAATTCTGTCATTATACGAGTAATGATTTCTTATTGTCAAAATTTTCCAAATTGCAGGTTTACAGTGATTGTAGTGCTCCTGGTCATCATATACATTGTGCTCGCATTCGTCTGTGATGGGCCTTTGCTGCCTTCATGCATATAGTAAAACCACCAAAGCAACATACCGCAATTCATCAGTGCTTTTGAGGTGCAACTCATCTGTTTTCACTTTTGTTTGCTTCTATTTATATTCATGGTGCAGTTAATTAAAGGATGAATTCTTGTGCCGGGATGGCTGCAAGAAGTTAGAAGTTAGTGCTTGACATGATTTCTCACAAGGGAGATCTTACTGTGAGAGCAGGTTTTGGGTGTGTGTCTTTATTTATGCTGCTCTCTTTCCTTTCAGATCAGCACATATTAGTCTGAATATAGCTTTGATTCTTTCCCAGTCTGAAATGGCAAAATACCGGTTGCCTTCGTTGCTTGTGCCTTAGCTTTCGCTTTTTCATGACATCCGATCTTTGGAACATGTACAAGGTTAACAATTCATTTAATTTCTTGAATTGCCTGTAGACATCTGAATATTGATCTCATTGTCAACTGGGTATGTACTTTTTGAAAAATTGTTTTTACATTTTCCTTGAGTTTGAATGTGAAAATTTTGCTTAGAGCTTTTCCATTCCCATGATTTAAGTTTGAAAAATCAAATGCGAATACAAGAAAGTTTAAGCCATAATATACATTTAGTACATCAACTTCCTCATCAACCAAAGAAAACTATTATTAACTTCCTCCAACTATCCACAACTAATGCAGAAGACAGGAGTGATCTAAACTTGCAGTAGTAGGACCGTGCCCTTTGTGTGACAAAGATGACACTGGTGTCCAATTTCTCATCAACGTCTCCTAGATTTGTAAACAAAAAAATAAACAAAATGTTTCTTCCTCGTCTTCGGCTCCTTGCATGAAACCAGGGATTGCCAGGGCATGAGAAATCTATTCATCGAGGCAGACAATGTTTTATGAACAGAAAGAATAGTTTATAACTAATGGTATTGAAAGCATCTTTAGACTACAGCCCTAACTGAAGTAATCAAGTTTGTGAATTGTTAGCCAGTCACTTGACTCCTCACCCTCGGAATCACTATTTTGTGAGAATAATTGGCCTTTTTGTGACCGGCATCCTCTACTCTCTGTATTCTTATTCAGCCGGACCCATTCACTGGATCCATCAGAAGAACAAGAGCCAGCATCTTGTCCTCGCTCTAGATCATATCGCCTGATAGAAAGATCTGCGTCATCATCCTCCAGATCACTAAAAGAGATATCACCCTCATTCTGCAACCGTCCCTGGGCATCAATAGAGGTTGTTGTATCCACATCTTCCTCTTCTGAGAATTTTCCAGAAGTTCCCACTCTACTAGTCTGCACGCCTCTCGATACTACCAAATTCTCAGCCAAATTCATTTTTTCATCAAAAGTAGTTTCCCCGCACCCTTTGTGATTAAACTTAATGCTTGCCTGGGATGAATTTGAATTTGGGGTTAGTGAATTCCTCTGGTTTAGTAGCATTGCCAACAGCATATTTCTTGTTTCAACAACCTGCAAAAGATTAGATTGTGCATAAAACCTCAAAAAGAGTTTCATTCAGCCTGAAATTGTAATGTTTATGCACCGCGGAAAGGATGCAGTCTAAAAACATAACCTATCAATTCAATCATAGTCCCAATATAGATCCACAGACAAATAGATATGACATAGACAGAAAATTGTTTTAAGTTCTAGATATTTGATCGCAATTAATCTAGTTCTAGGATAATAAATTGAAAGGGAAACGGATAATCTTTACCTCCGGGGTCAATAGCAGGGTCAAGCTGCTCTCATTCAGTTGTGGAATCAACAAGACGAAGTATATCATCCAAAATTGACTTTCACTCATGCCAATGCTAAGTTTGATCCTGAGATCAGCAAGATTCGGCACTCGTTGCTCAATGATAGAAATATGCTCAGCCTGAGGTTGTGTCATACTGAAATCTGCAACATTCGACTTATGTAACATTCGACAAAGACATCATGGAAGCAAAGCAGGTGAAATGCAAAGTTACATACAATACAAGTATACAACTGTGTGGAGGGAGAAATGGGGACTGGTCACTAAAATACAGCACAAGGAAACAGCAGTTACATGAACCAAACACTAATCTTTGTTCTGATGAACTAAGAGAATACAAATCATTCAGTTGTTCTGAACTAAAATTCACTAGTGATCAGCTTCAAGTTTATGGATTTCAAAGAAAACACCAAATATGCGAATGATAATTTCTCAATTGTGCTTGAACAATCATATAAACTCATCTTCTACAATTTTAAGATAAAACAAACAAATTTACCATGAGAATTCAGTGAAAGAGGGAAATCCGTCCAGCACTCAGCACACTGAGAAATCTCGGTAACGAAATCAACAACTTCACCAGTAACTCCAACGCCGGGATCATCCGCCTCTTTCTCATTTATTCGCAGGAAACTCGAAGCCAGGTTAGAAATCCCAACGGCGGCCGTTTTGCTCGAAACGAGCGAGAGAGACGACTTCAAGCTACCGCTGATCTCGGCGAGATCGCTACGGATTCCGGCCAGCCTAGGAGAGCGAGAATCGCCGGAGTGTTCGTCAGTCGGCGGAGACTGAGGCGGCGGAACGGGAGGAGGCGCGAGAAAAGCCGCGACGCCGCGCAATTGGCGGCCGATTGTTTCGCCGATCTCCGATAGGTCTCCCCTGACGCTTCCACCGCCGGATACGCCGGCGGCGTCAGAGAGAAAGTGGTCGTCGCCGGAGAGTCGTAGGGATTTGAAGGGGTTTGGGAGCCAAGACATGGTATTTCTGTTGGGGTTTGGGGAAGACGCAATCGTGGAAGAGAGTAAAGCAGTTGAGGAATTGAGGCTCAAAAAGATTACTTCTGGATTTCTCAACTCTCTTCATTCCCCAATTTGAATATTTTTTTTTCTATTCAAAAAATAAAAATAATTACCTCTTTTCAAGTACTGTAATGTAAAGTTGTTAAACTTAAAACAAGTCATTTTAAAATGTATTTTTGGTACTGTAAAGTTGTTAATGTTGTTTTTTTTAGTGCAAAGTTGTTAATGTTATTTTGGATTTTTTTTTCTTCACATTATTGTTCATACAATTATTGTATTGGTAGATTGATTTTTTTTTTTTGACAAAGCATCTCATTTACAATTTAAATCATTAATAGATATGAAATTGTTAAAAAAAAAACACATATTTAAAAATGGAAGGCGCATATAAATAATAAACTATATTTTTTGGAATGGGTAATAAATAAGATTTTAATACGTACTCGTATAAAAATATTATAATATGTTTTAATTAATTGTGAAATTGTTAATTATTATCCAAACATGTAGAAATGAACCCAAATTGAATAATCGATCTTTCTATTTTTCGGTGTTAAAAGTCATGATTTAAAAATGGTTTCCTTTATATAATAATGTCAATCTTATAAAAATATTCTTATTTATACCCGTGTATCTTGCATTTTTTTTTTCCAAAATCGTAATGTTAATACGTCTTTTTAACATGTGCTTTTATTAAGGCATAAATTAAGTTTTGATTTTGAATTGTTTTCTTATATACTCGGTATAAAATAATAAATCCCATAAATTATTTAAAAATGGCTTATCCAATGGTTGTATAATTTTCTCCAAATGGTTGTTAGTTTGTTTTCTAACTGCTAAGAATCCCGTAGGTTTGAACTCCGTAGAGTAGATGGGATTACTCTATAGAAATTTATCGAAATGCTTTCTCATTTGTTGGAGTGATTAGGGTTTGAACCGTACCCCATAGACCAGATAAGAACATAAAGATTTGGACAAAATTCATAGCTAACTATATAAAAGCAATAAAGTATTTTGACCCCACAAGTCATTGGATGAGTACAAGTATCAATTACAAATCGACAGGTTTTTTGTGTGTATGTGTAGTTGAGGGTTTAGGAGTTTTTATTAACATCTTCAAATCTCTTCCTCTCTTGGCCACACTGATTATTAGAGAACAAATATTCTCAATATCTTCCCAACTGCCCAATTTATGAGCCTTATTTAGCCCTTGTCTTACTCGGATTCTGGCAAGATCCAATCCATTTGCAGCTTCTATAAGAGCCCTGAATAGGGATTGTAGGTCTGTGCAGGCATCCCTGAGGCATACACATTGGCTCCGAAGGAGTTGGCAAACTGGGCCATAGCCTGAGGCTGTTGGATCATCAGCTGTGGCTGCTTTTGCAGCGGCAGCATCATCAGCTGCGGGTTTTGCTGCAGCTGCATCATCATCATCATCTGCTGTTGCTGCTGCTGCTGTTGCAACATGAATGATTGCTGCTGGGTGGTGGTGTTCGATATCTGCAGAGATTGAGTTGCAGGAGCCATGCTGTTGAATGCAAAGAACGGGTTATGGGCCTGTTGCGGATGTGTCATGGGGTTGGACATGGACGCAGCGTCCCAGGAGATGTAGCTTGCCGGAAGGCTGCTGCTTCGGAATGTGTTGTTGTATAGACAGTCTAACATCAGCTTGTTCAGTCCTCCAGCCTTGGGAAATAATGTTTAAAGAAAAATTAATTTCCATGGTTTTGAACCATATGAGCTCTTAAAGAGTGATATAGAAACAATTACCATCTTGCTGGGCATCGAGGTAGGATCATTTGAGTTTGGTGCAGCAGGGACGAGTGCCACTTCCCATGCTGTAGCCCGGTTTTCAAGTTTCGTAGGAGGTGCTGATGTGGTAGGTTGATCAGCTGTGACAAAGAACAGATTCTGGATTTGAGCATTCACATTATTATAGGAATTGTGCACATACGGAACTCTGGACTTAGATTCATGTCATATATTTCTTATGTACTCAAGTTGAATCATCATTGATGGTCTTATCATTACCAAAAGGAACAATTGTCAGAGCCAAGGCTTTATTCTCAACTGGTGGAGGATCATCCAAATCCTGTCACAAAGAGTAGATGATTCAAAACAAAAACTAGACAGAGGATCATGAACAGAAGATTGGAGTTGTTTTAGTCATTTACCAATAGATTAAAAGTGTCAGCAATAGCCTTTTCCTCTTTAACTGCCTCTGCAGGAGGGGGTGATGGTGAGCGATCTTCCTTCGCCTCTTCAACCTCTCTATCCTCAATTGCTGCTAAAACAACTTTCTGAGAATCTTTTCTCTCATCAATTGACTGCTTCACCTGCAGAATCAAGGTAGAATTTGTCATTTATATATGTTCCAAAGCTGTAATAATAATTGAAGAAGGAAGCCAGGTTTTATTTGCCAAACCTGTTCTTTTGGAGTTGAAAATGCTCTTGGAATGCCCCTTACATACTCTTCCATGGCTAGTAAAAATGATGCAGGACGCTTCATTTAAAATGCAAAAGAAGTAAATAAATTGAAGGCACAAGAATACACAAGCTAAAGGAGCATCACAAAATTCTAGCAAGCAACCTGCTCAATCTTAATAAATCTCTCCCCGCGGCAACCATCAAGATGCTTGCATGCTTCATAGAAGTCGGCAAGTCTCTCAGCCTGAACCGTAACGATAACTCATAAACCAGAAGTTCAGAACAGGAAGAAACAATGGAAGCAAAGAACACACACAAGGCTGACCTGTTGTCCAGTTCTCCTGTATATATCAAGAGCTCTGATTGCATCAGGGCGTTTCATCTCAAAGAACTGCAATGATATTATGTGGTTCAAATTAAGTATCTGGATGGAACAAATTTAAAGGTAAGAGAAGGGTGAACAATATGCTATTCTTACTTTGTCAATCAAATTAACTGTTCCCTCACTGATTGCATTGTAGATTTTCATGCTGTCCAATGCAACCTATCAAATGCCGAAGAAAAATCATTCAGCATACATTATCCATGAAAAGGATCTGTCAAATGTATCTCACTTACCAGAGAAAGAGCCAAATGTATCACATAATTTTGAGATGTTGCTCCCGAAGGCTGCACGAAAGATGGAAAATGTATGAATCATTGAGCTCGCGGTGTTTGTCACGAGTCTCGTGACAGATGATTGATGGCAAGATATTCAGATTCATGAAGGATAGGAAGAAAGTGGCACCTGGCATGCAATAACTCGGTAAAGAAGCTGTTGCAGAGTAGGTAACAACTCAAGCAATTCATTGGCATCAAGATCTTTAGGTCTCTGCATTACAAGTCATTCATAGAATTTACATAACTAGCTGAATACGAATAGCGAATTAAATAACAACCTGTCAGATTCATCAACCGGAGCAGATATATCAAAATGTGGAACGATATAAGGGAATTACTAATCTTACAGGGCGTTCTGTCTCCACATCGTATTTCAGGATACGGTAGCATTCAAGCCTTTCCTCCAAAAACAAGGCGTAGTAACGGACCCAGGCAGAAAAATTCCATGCTAGAAAACAAGATCAGAGGCATGTGTGTGACTATAATTCCTCTATAACCAAAAAAAAATGTTAAAATGAGTGACAAACGAGAGTACCATTTGCACTTGAATCGTCTTTGAAATGCGTCATGTTGAGGATATGGCTTCTGTTCCTCCCAAAGTTAATGAGTTCCCCCTGGAATGTTGGATCCACCTCCCTCAAAGCTCGATGGATGACAATTAAGGTCTTCAATGCAACCTAAAACGCAAGCACAAAAACACGAGGCGTCCACAATTCGTATCACATATTCCTCTAACACATCACATAGCGCAAGCACGAATGCAACTTGCGAAGAATTCATCACATACCGCCCAGTTACGTGTCTTTGTTAATCTTTTGGAGAGAGCATGTATGCAGTATGCAACATCAGCGCGAGGTTGTCCAGCTGAAATAGCAACAAATATCGCTGCATAGAGACAAAGAGCAAATTCATGTACAATCAAATTTCAATCCTCCTGAAGGAAACATAAGAGGTCACTAATTAACCAAACCTTGTATATACATCTCATCTGCAGGGCGCTCAATATGATTTGTGGCCTTGACAATGGCAACATCCAGTTCCTACAAGCCCCAAAAAGCCATTTCCTTAGGTAGATAGATACCGAAAAGGCATGAATGTCGAAACATATGCAAGAAACGAAACTCGAATCTGATATATATCAGTACCTTGAATCCACTTTTAACTTTGGCCAGACCAATGGTGGTAGTATCCTTGATCGATCCAAGCGCTTTTCTGATACTCTTATTTGAATTTCGTCCAGGCATTTTGACTCTCGAGATGCAAATTTACTACAAAATGAAGAAGAAAAAAAAGAACACTGAGCACCGCGAATCCCTAATTCATGCTTCAAAGCCTCCAAGCAACGGAAATCGAATGAAAAAATCACAATCGAGGAAATTGAGCAGCTTATGCTAGAAATATCTGCTTCAATTTCACCATCAATCAACACAAATTGCCACAATCTAAAATTAGAAAACTCGTGAATCACACAGACACACAGACAGAAGAAGAAAGAAATTGAAAACCTAGAATAAAGGTCAACAAGTGAAAACCTAGAATAGGTGTAACAAATGCGAAAAGAAGAAACGAATTGTGAGAAAATCATTCCAATTTCGGAATACTTATAGCAAATTGAAAAGCTAGGAGTTACATAGATTGGATTAAAGAGAGATCGAGAGAGCTGCAACTCACCTCATTTTTCGCCAAATGGAGCGACGAGACGGAGAGAGAGGAAGACGGGAGAGAGAAAGGAATATAGGAAGAGAGAGAGGGTGAGCGAGAAAGAAGAAGAAGTTGTTTCGCTTGATCGGTCGTCGGCGTTTGGCGGCAAGCTATTTGCGTTTTTTTTTTAAATTTCGAGGATTTTTTTTTAAAAAGGCAAAATCAGAAATTTTGTTAGACTACAAAGTCAAAACTTTTAAACATAATTCAATATTTGAAGATTTAATTTTTATTTTTAAAAAATGACATGAAAGATTTGAGATTATCGACTAATTTTACAGGTTGGAGCATTTAATTGTTAACTGTTCGAACCGAAAAAATCAAATGATAAGTAGTCAAACAACCTCGGCTTAAAGATTTGATCACCCACTCCTTACAAATTGCACAAGATTTTATTTTTGGTTTGCATAATCTACAAATTTTTTAACAATTTTGATAGTTATACGAAGTTTTAATAAATTTCACCGAGTAACAAATTTATTAGATTTTTTTGAAAAAATGAATTTAAATTATACGACGTATCAATCGAACAAAAAATAATACAAAATTTTTATTTCATATATAAACTATACTAGCATTAACCAAAAATAAATTTTAAAAATCCGATTAAACTTCTAACCAATACGCCGATGTTGAAACTGAAAAAATACTTGAGAATTCAAAATTTTGGCCAGAATTTAGGTCGGTTGAAATAGATAATTTTTTGGTTACTACGTTATTGTTTTGGTTGGAATTTGACAAAATTTATGCAACTCTAAATAAATTTTAGTATTTTATTTTTAAAACAAGTTATAAATTAAACAAAAGAGAAATTTGGAGAATTTGTACCCTCTTTAATAATTTTAGTAGTTAATAGACCCCATAATAAGTTTTTTAAGTAAATAGATCTTTTTATTGGTGTTATTACTTGTTTACCCTTAAATGATTTAGTTTATTTAAAAAGTAATATAATTAATTACTAAATTTGAAAGCTATTTTAAAAGATCTTGAAAGATAATAACAATATTTTTTAAAAAATCTACATTCATATGCATGTACTGATTTATTATATGACATTTATTAAATAATGGAATTAGGTTTTTTTTTTTTTTGTATTATATACATAAGGTTACAATAATCGTAACCAATTACAATACATTTACCACAACTACTATATTTATTGTAATAATTAATGTATTACAATAAATACAATTCATTGTATTAAAATATATACTATTTATTGTATTATATTAACAATTATAATAAATTATTGTATTATATACAATAATATACATATGTTACGTACTATTTATTTACAATAAATTATCCACTTTAATACCACATGACATCCAAATATAGTATTTATTGTAACTTAGTATGTCATTAGAATAATATTTTACAATAACACTTACTTTTACCTTACAATAAAATTCAGCCTATTATAACACACCAATCATCACGGAACCCTCTCACCACTTCTGTAACATTCCTCCCCCATCAACATATTGACCCTCGTTCAAAATACTTACCCTTTAATGGAGATTGGTGGATTTAGAGAATGGGTATACCCATCAACATTCATCCCAAATCATCATGTCGACCCGCAAGATTGATTGTACGTGAAATCAAATCGACCAGTACAACTGAAAAACTTACCCCTTGGAACTTCCAAACACGCTTCCCACTCTTCAATGGAGTTTCGGCATGGATTTTAGGGTTGACAAAACATATAGAGTTAACCATTGTTACTGGCCGACGAAATTTTATACTCACCAGTTTCCAAATGCAAAAGATATGGTAGTTATTGAGATCTTCCAATATCCTTTTGTATATATATTTTAAATTTCCTTCTTTTTTGGTCGGTTATTTTTAATTTCCTATTGTGATTGACAATTGACAAACATGGTTTAATCTAGGGGTATTTATGCCATTTAAAATTTTTAGAGTCTAGATTACAATAAAAACAATATAGGGGTCTATTTACCTTAATAAATATTAAATAGGGTCTATAGACCCCGTTCACTCTAAACAAAACCACTCCCAATTCTCGTAAATTAGGAGAATTATTTGTTTACCAAAGTCATTGAGAGTGGCATTTGCTTATGTGTCGACAGAAACCGACTTTGCAACAAATGAAGGTTTTGGTGCAACCATTACAGATGCAGCGGACACCGATTCCTAACGTTATACATAACTCATGGTCAAATTTTGATCTAGACAAGTGAAATAACAATACAGGATCACACATACCTTTCTCGATCCATCAAAAAGTTGTAATTTTTACCGATCAAGAGTAATGCAAACTCTTGTTCGATGCTATGCTAATCAACATATTAACGCTCTTCTGAACTGCATCAAAAGCAGCATCAATAGCAAACTCTTGTTCGATGCTTGCGTGTTTGCTACGGTGTGAATAGGTATCGGACTGAACCAACCCGACGCTGTGCTGAGATTGAGTCTGGTATCGGTTTCAAACCATACACCCTCCTCCTCCCGCCCAACCTTGGAGGTGGGTTTGAATCAAATCCATACTAGGGGGTATACAATACACATACTCATTCCTCATATCAAAACCAAAACGAAATTAATGGCCCACACTAGTAGAACATGGTGGTGCACAGAAACTGACCTATCATTCCATTCCTAAAAAATGAGAGCACTTGTGATCATCCAAAAATGCAAATTAAGACATGAAATGATCATAAAAGCAAATCCACACTGAAACTCAGAGATCCTGAAATGCATCATTCCCATCAAAAGTTCACACTGAAGTGCATCCAAGTCCAAACTATCCAAGTGCTTAATCCTCTCCGAGAAAAATCAATCTAAACCGAAAAAAAAAAGTATAGCAGAAAGTGTAAACAACCACATCAGGAATAGAATTTTATCGAATTAGGGACAACAAATGGATAAGAAGAAATCATAAAGCAAGACTGTAGGTGAATGCAGCAGAGGGATGCATAAAAGGTATTTTATCCTTCTTCATTTCAATATTGTCTTCCTTTAACAGAAAATTGAGTAAAAGCGGTAATCATACTAACCAAGAAGCACAAGCATTCATCACAAGCTCCAGAAACAGTGAAAAAGGGACTAGAAAACTAACCGAAGTAAGGACACAATGAGATGGAGGGTAAAAAGAAAAAGCACAAATGCACAGTAATCTACGGCTCAACTGTGGTAACCTGCTGCCATTCCCCGTCCACGGCTTCCTTCCACAATGTAACATTGTTGTTGCCATCTGCCACGGCTAAGAGATTTCCAGTAAGGGACCATGAGACCCTCCACACAGGGGTGTTGAAATTGCTGAGAACTTTACCCTCCCATTGCTCTCCTTCCTTGGACACGGTCCAAATAACAACGGTTCCATCTTGTGATGCACTGGCAATGGTGGATTTGGGAAGCCCCAGATTGGGAGCCCAAGCGACATCCCTCACCCAATCCGTGTGCTTCTGAAGAGCAGGAAAACAATCCATCCTCCATGTGCCATTACTCAACTTCCAAACTTTCACAGTATTGTCGCATCCGCCAGAGGCCAACTTGTGAACAGGGTCAAGCAGGCCAGATCCAACTAGTGCGCCTGGAGCCATCGCTGGAGCCCAAGAAACCGAGGTTACACCCACTGGATGTGCCTGGTCTATCTTTACGGTATCCCAACCACCATCAGACCTAGCAGTGAAGACTGATATGTTCCCATCAGACGATCCGCAAGCCAAGCAGAGCCCAATCTCGTGAGGTGCCCAACAGATGGAGTTGACTGAAGATTTGTGCTCATGAAAAACATGAGCTTGAGTCCACTCATTTTGATTTCCCTCCTTCCAAATGATCACCTTACCATCATAAGAACACGATGCCAGTAGAGGCCCGTACTTTGGGTGAGCCCAGGTAACCTGCCAAACAGGACCTTGGTGTCCGCTCAAGGTAGCGAGGTGCTGTGGTGCGGCGTTGTTGCTAACACCGAAAATCTTGATGGTAGTGTCCGAAGAAGCTGTGGCTACTCTTTTTCCATAGTAATCCATTTGAACATCATGGACTACATCATTGTGACCTGTTTCGATCTTTTGCGCCGGCATCTTTTCTTCCCTATCCTTTCTACCTTACGCCCCCAACACGCACCTCTGCTAAAAATCCAGAATTCAGAATCAAACACCACCAATTCTAGGAAAATAATCTGAACAGCTTCCGAGAAAAAAAAAGATTCAAAAGAAGAAATCAAACACCGGAACAATCCGATCCAACAACTAACTACGCAGTGCAATGACAGCAAATCATCGATCTAGCACAATCGCGGAACTATGCCCTAGACCTTTCCAAAAATAACACGAAAAAAAGCCAGATCTGAGTTCAGGCATCAGATCCAGAGTTCAATTAACAAATCTAGATCTAAAACAACTCGTTACGGCCAAAACCTAGCGATTTCCGCTTGGAATTTCACAAGCAGTAAAGATCCACCCCAAACCAAAACCAAGTTTCAAATCCAAACAAAAACGAAGTCTCTTAGCAGATCTATGCAATCGATAGCAGAGAGGGGAGAGAGAGATACCTGAAGCAGTGAAGTGAGTCAGAGCGCCACCGGATGCGAGATCAGAAGAGAGAGAAAGAGCTCGCTCAAGAGATGTGGAGGAGGAGGACCGTGGAGGCGTTCGGGGGGAAATATCGCGTGTGGAGGGTATTTGCAGTTCGCACCTTTACACGACGACGGTAGAAACCCGAAGGTGCGGTTTGTGATGCGAGTGAGTGGGTGAACGACGTGCACCCCAGTCACGACGCCGTTTGATTTCTCCGTTGGCCAAAACGAGGCGTTTGATCCAACTATTTTTCTTTTTATTTTCGCTAAATTGCACGAAACCACCCTTTAAATATACTCATTTTCTATAAATTACTGTTTAAATTGATATTTTCAGAAAATGCCCTTTCAATAACTTTCATCTCCAATCAACCACCTAAAATTATTTCATTCAAATCGAGGTTAATTTGATAAATTATAATTTTACCCCTCATTTTTTATCCTCTCAATTTCATTCTTATTTATATATTTTTCTTTTTTTTTTGTAATTGTTAAATTTTCATTAGCATATATTTAAAAAGACAGGTAAATTATAATTTAACAAATTTAACCAAAATTTGAACGGAATAATTTCGGGGTGGTTGATTACTAACATAATTTATTTAAATGATGGTTTCTTGGAAATACCAATTTAAAGGTAAATTGTAGTTTATAGTAAATGGATATATTTAAATGGTGGCTTTCTACAATTTAGCCTTACTTTTTCCAATACATGATTTGTTAAATGTGATGATCCAAATTAACCGGCAAAATGATAAAAATCTATTTAAATATTTCATCAAATTTTATATAAAATTGTTTTTTTTTACAGTAAGCAAAAAATTGAATGCACTACCGACATCCATGATCATCTCCCAAGATGATGTTCTGAACTCACAACAATAGGAACTCAAAGTAAAATTACCATTCAACTGAGATTTAGCAAGAAAGTTAGTTGCATCATTCGCCTCTATGTAGCAGTGTTGAAATGTGACGCTCTCAAAATCTTTGCTTAACGAATGGTTCTCTTGGATTATTTGAGCGACCTCTCATGGTATATTGTCCACTTGATTGATGGCGTTGACGATGATTGCGCAATCACTTTCAACTATAACTCTTCGAATCCCCATCTCTGCTGCCAGTCTTATACATGTATATACTGCAAAAGCTTCTGCTATAATGACAGAACTCATCCTAACGTTACATTTATGAATCTGAAGAACTAGTTCATCATTATTCCTCACTATACAACCAAATCAATTTATCAATTTTGACCGAATCATCTACATTGATCTTAATGACATTTATTTGAGGGCATTTCCAAATCAATTTATCAGGAGGTCTAACACATTTAGGTAATTTCATTTTTACCTGCCCTTTACTATAGCATGAGATCTTATCAGTAACTTGAGTTAGAGCGTAAATAATACCCGTATCAGAAATATTGCGAAAAATAATTCTATTTCCGAGCTCACAAACAGAATGTCATAAATGACACAAGTATATAAAATCTATATTAAGAGCCCTAGTATTTAAAATTTTATATAAAATTGTTGATATAAAATAATAAAAAGACAGTATTATTTTTTCCAACTTAAATGTATCTTAAGGATCTGTTGTAGAGGTGATATTATAAGCTGAGTAGTAGCCGCCTCTAGTTCGAGTCGAGCTCGAACTCGAAAATGTGATCATACTTGACAAACCCAAGTCGAATTTTTTTCGGTCATTAAGTAGCCCTATTTGCTCAAAATTTTATAAATTTCACAAAATCCAAGATTAAATCGAGCGAGCCGAATTTTGATCCGAGCTTAAAAATATGTTTATACTCGGCTTGTTTCGAACGATTCGAGCGATTTTATTGCATTAGTAAGCAAGCCATGCCCAAAGCACAGCTAATAGTGAAACTAATAAGGAATACAGTGAAATTTTGATTGCCCTGAAACACACCAGGAAACAGGATTTTCATCCTCAGATGGTGCATTGCTACTCTAGAGGCACCCGGATTTCTCCAGGGCGGCCTGGAGCTCGTAGCCTTCAGCCACCTCAACGATGTTGGGGCTGTCGAAGGTCACGACGACATGGGACAGAGGATAGCTTCGGTTGGCATGAAGCAAGTGCAGCGCTTCCTTGCTGGCTCCGTTCAGTATCACCGTCTTGTGCACTCCTCCGACGAGGCCCTCATAGTCTGTGTCACCGCACTCTCCTACGAACACCACCATCTTCGACAAATCGACCCCCCACCGAACATACAAGTACCTGAAATGGCTGCACGGTTAGCCTGAACCCAATCGGTAAGAATGGCGAATCGATGACTATTATGAGTACGCGTTACCTCAAGGCCTGGGAGCGCGATGCCAAGACCGGGATCACGTTGAGCTTGGCGCCGTTTTGGCAGTAAACGACGTGGCAATGCAGCGCCTGAATCCGCATCAGCTTCCTGACCTCCTTGAGGGGCGGAACCTAGACAAGGAAAGCTCGGTGTGAACACGAAATGGCGATAAAACTAGACATCGAATGAGCCATAAGGAGACTGCGACTACCTTCTCGGGATCCTGCACTCGAAAAGCATAGCAGTACTCGGTAGAGTCCTCATCGTCTACAACGATGAGCTGATCACCGTCTTTGTCGTTGCTCTTATCAGTGACGGAACCAGCCCAACGAAGCAGAGTCTTTCGCAGGCCTTCGCCTCCCCAGCGGTACTCTATATGTGCGTGATAGTCCACATCCGCAACGAATGCAGCGTCGTCGTCAGCGTTGGCGGATGTGTAGTACATGTCACTCCCGCTGTTGCATATATACGCGTCGAAATCATGGAGATTCAGCCCCTTGGAGAGCATAAACGACTGAATTTCCGACATGGAGAACGACGTTGAGAGTATGAATCCTATTGAGCCTTCGTTTCTCCCCTTCCTCGTGGCCTCAAAGATCTTCTCAACGACCTCGAAGAGATCGGTTATCAGATGATAATCCACGGAAATGACATAGATGTGTTTCCTACGCCTGAATGCCGGGAACTTGGCAGCACCGGAAGCATTGTCGACTTTGTCCGAGAAACCGGCCTTCCTCGAGTCCTTGCGCATTCCCTTCGACCACGACATCATGGCACTTTCCAGCTTGTTGTCGGGTCCAGTATCGCTGTCGAGGTACTCCATACCATCGTTTTTCTCTCCTTCCATCGAGAACCGCAAGTTCAAGGATATGTCCTTTATATCTCTTAGAGAATCACTCGGAGAATCGTTCTCCGACTGGCTCCCTGCTTCGTCATTTCTTTCCCACTGCGGGTGCCTCTGCTTGCAACTCGCTATCCGAGAGAGGTAAGTCTTGCAGTGCTCAGGCCATGAGAAAAGATGGATGTTCTTCAACCCGTTTTGTCGACATTTTGCCCACAGTTGCTTGTCCGCGACAAGCTTCAGCAATGCCGTAGCAATCGACTGCTGATCATGAGGATCCACAAGGAGGCCATTGTCCAAAACCTGTAACAAATGTGCACTTTCAAGTAAAAGATTGTTTGATGAGAGCCTCTCAAACCGGAGAGATCAAATTCGATAGTGATCAAATACCCGATTAATATCCACAGGACCGCCATTTTTCGTCGCAACCATTGGCAAACCATGAGCTGCTGCCTGCAGCATATGTTGGACAGCATTCGATAAACCGAACAGTTGAGCAATCTGATTGCAAGATTGAGAGAATTTTACAGCCGAAAAAAGGTACCTCGATTAAGGTCAAGCCAAATGGCTCAATGATGGCTGGATTTATAAAGACGCCCTGCAAGACAATCGGATAGAAAAACTAAGGATATGCTTACAGAACGAAGATGCGAATATACGAATGTGGCAAGACTATATATACCTTTGTCTTTGCTGCAAGGCGATAAATTTCAGGAACATCGGATTGTTTGTGATGTTTCGGGTATGCCACTTGACCGTAAAGATCATACTTGTCAATCAGCTTGAGCACTGAGAGGAGCACAGAAGCGCTTGTGGACGACATCTCATCAATACCATGTCGATTGCCCATGATAAGTGTCTGTAATGTAGACTTCAGATATCATCAATCAAGGAGATGATGTTGTCAATGTAAACAGAAGTGCTAAGTTATTTCGGCATACAAGGTTAGCCAGCTCTCTGAGTGGACGGCATTCTCCAAACGCCTTGACAAGCGTTGTGATGTTCTTCTTCGGGTCTGGCCTCGCAAGTGCAAGGATCATAGGCTTCCGAGGATTCGAGAAGAAGCGCATTATCTGTGCAACACCGGGAAAGAGGTTCTCAAACCGGATAAATTGGATGCATTTTTAGATAGCGGATTAAACAACAACAACAACCCTGTATATCCCGCAATTAAGGTCGGGATGTACGAGAGTGTTTCCGATAGACCCAAAACAATAAGGCAAAAAGGAGCAGAGAGGAAGGCGGATTACCTCTCCCCAAATGGGAGGGTCAGGTGACTTGGGATGCTCATCGTTTCCTTCTGTATCGCCATCCATGTCACCTTCAAGTGGAGCAATATGATTGAACTCCATGCCAGGAGGAATAACCTGCATTCAGAAACCGAATTCAATACATGTTGTAAGGTAAGGCATTAAGCATTTCATAGATTGGCTTGTATCTTGATGTACTTACAACCATACGAGGCATGAACCTTCCGTAACAGCTCACATTACGCCTAATCCTAGCACGCAGCTTTCGCTCCAAGACAGGATCAAACCCATCATAAAGCCGCCATTGTTCTTCAATCTCCTGCCTAGTACTCGTTATCACAATCTCAGAAGCGTCAAGCGATAGCTCCTCAGCCTCTATCCTCCGCATTATCTTATACATGTCATTTATCTCATCCTTCGACGTGCGTCCCTGCTTCAGAAGCTGCTCCAGCTTGTCCCGGCCAAGAGAATGACCAGTGAAGAGCATAGGAACATTCAGAGCACCTGACAGCAATGCAGCGGAGTCTCCTGCATCCGCATAATGCCCATGAATCGCAATAGGCCAGACTGGCTCCCCGTCCCCAACCTGCTCTCCAAGCACTTTAGACATCTGCACAATGTGGCTTAGAGCACCATCAACGAATTCCGGAATGTGAGGCCAAAGCTGCTCCTTCGGGACATACTTGTCCTTAGGACCGAATGGTATGCGAACAATGTAAGCACCACTGCTCTCCCCAGTGTCATCCATGAACTCGTTAGGCTCTCTCGGGTTTAACATCTCAGTAGGCTCACCATAGCTCCAATCCACATCAGGTGCTGAGACTTGCCTCGTCAACAGATCAACTCGGTACACCCCTGGCATTGAGCCTAGAGCCCTTGCCAGTTCAACCACATACTTAACCTGTGACACAAATGCAGATTGACCATTATCAGGATATATGCGTGAAAAGCTAAAAACCAAGAACAGCTTCTAAAATCAATCTTACCTGACCACCAGTATCGGAATCTCGTCCAAGCTCCATATTTTCACCTCGAATTAGACCATGAAGGCTGTTTTAGATGGTGAGATTGGTAAGTAATCTAAGCACCAAGGATCATACATTCATACCAACCTCAAAATTACACATCTTGATTCGAAACCGAATATACCTTATCAATACAAGGTATAAATTCTTTCCCTTCTGCTCACTTATCCATGCCTCCATCGTTTCGACAGAGTTTATACGAGGCAGCCTGCCTCGGACACTGTCACCGTGAGCTGATGCATCACCAGCAAGATCGCCTTTCTCCCCCTCCGATAACTCCTCTGACATATCCGCGGTTGCCTCCCTCCGCCCTCTCTCTCGCTCCATCCTCCGCTTAGCCAACCTCTGAGCCTGCTCATTCTCAATCTGTGTGCATCAAAAGCAAAATAATCAGATGTCCACAACATCAATTGAAATCCCATTGACTTGTTTTGACCAAAATCAATCTCCATGACTATTTTTGACACCATTAATTCTTGAAAATATGATGAACAAAAGTCACTTCCAAAATTTACATAATGCAAATGAAATTGACATAGTAGCCAATTAGATCAGTCCGCAGCCCGAATTTTAAAACAATTTATGTGATGGTTTTCTGCACTAATCCTCAGTCAATCATCAACAAACTTACCTGAAATCGAATATAAAAAGAAAAATAACTATCAAGATTCAATCTTTTTGACCCAAGAGTTATAAATACCCCAAATTCATACCAAATCAATCAAGCCCAGCAAGCAATTTGCAAAACCCACAACCAATCTCAACAAAAATGAAACCTGTTTCTTCTGGCGAGCCAAGTTCCAAATCCGCCAGCACATGTTCTCCAATCGGGTGTTCCTCTCCTGAGGGCTCCTCGTCGCTTGAGCCTAAACACAGTCGCCGTGGGGGAAATCAAATTACAGTCTTTTTTACTTCGTCTTTCGAATTAAAGATTGAATCTTGAAATGGAGGAAGCAAAAACCGACCTTGACCCATGAGCGATGCAGATCAGTTTCGTCGTACCCGGTAATGACTTCCTCGACGAAGTAGCGAGTAGGGCTGAATCCGCCCCGCTCCCGCAACAGCAGCGATGATTTTGTATCTTCTAGGCCCGGCCCGGCATCCAAGATCGCTTCCAAGTAGCTGTTAATCCAATCGTTACCCGCCATTTTAGCTTGCAAGGTGATGGATTAATGGGGAGGGTGGGTTCTTGTGGCTTGTTTGCTCTGATGAATGACAGAGCCCGGAAAAATGGTGGCAGTTTGGCGGAGTGGGCAATCAGATGGGGGAGGACGGGTGTAATAAAAAAGGATTTCTTTTTTCTTTTTCTTTTTTTTGTGCAGTTTTTTTATTTATTTTGAAATGATGTTTTGTCTGAGTTTAAGGATTGTTTGGATGGGAATTTTTAATTTTTTTAAAGACGGTGATAATGTTTCCCTCTTGGCGAATTTTGGATTCTATCTGATTTTTTTTAGAGAGCTGAGAGCCCTTAATTTTATTTTATTTTTCTTGATTTTGGATCGAAAATTCAATCTGCCAATAATATACACGAGCCAAGTGACTGAAATTTAATGCTTTTTTTTTTAAGCAAGATAAGAATTCGGTTCTCCAGACAAGCTTAGAGAAACCGAGAGACTGGAGAAGCTGGTAGATGGACTAACCATTATGTACAACCGAAAAAACACACAGAAGCAAATGAATGAAGCAAATGACAGAAATAAAAAGCATAAATAAATGTACAAGTCATCCTACACCGAAACTACAAGCTAGCAGAACAAACAAACCGATCAACCACATACTTAACCTGTGACACAAATGCAGATTGACCATTATCAGGATATATGCGTGAAAAGCTAAAAACCAAGAACAGCTTCTAAAATCAATCTTACCTGACCACCAGTATCGGAATCTCGTCCAAGCTCCATATTTTCACCTCGAATTAGACCATGAAGGCTGTTTTAGATGGTGAGATTGGTAAGTAATCTAAGCACCAAGGATCATACATTCATACCAACCTCAAAATTACACATCTTGATTCGAAACCGAATATACCTTATCAATACAAGGTATAAATTCTTTCCCTTCTGCTCACTTATCCATGCCTCCATCGTTTCGACAGAGTTTATACGAGGCAGCCTGCCTCGGACACTGTCACCGTGAGCTGATGCATCACCAGCAAGATCGCCTTTCTCCCCCTCCGATAACTCCTCTGACATATCCGCGGTTGCCTCCCTCCGCCCTCTCTCTCGCTCCATCCTCCGCTTAGCCAACCTCTGAGCCTGCTCATTCTCAATCTGTGTGCATCAAAAGCAAAATAATCAGATGTCCACAACATCAATTGAAATCCCATTGACTTGTTTTGACCAAAATCAATCTCCATGACTATTTTTGACACCATTAATTCTTGAAAATATGATGAACAAAAGTCACTTCCAAAATTTACATAATGCAAATGAAATTGACATAGTAGCCAATTAGATCAGTCCGCAGCCCGAATTTTAAAACAATTTATGTGATGGTTTTCTGCACTAATCCTCAGTCAATCATCAACAAACTTACCTGAAATCGAATATAAAAAGAAAAATAACTATCAAGATTCAATCTTTTTGACCCAAGAGTTATAAATACCCCAAATTCATACCAAATCAATCAAGCCCAGCAAGCAATTTGCAAAACCCACAACCAATCTCAACAAAAATGAAACCTGTTTCTTCTGGCGAGCCAAGTTCCAAATCCGCCAGCACATGTTCTCCAATCGGGTGTTCCTCTCCTGAGGGCTCCTCGTCGCTTGAGCCTAAACACAGTCGCCGTGGGGGAAATCAAATTACAGTCTTTTTTACTTCGTCTTTCGAATTAAAGATTGAATCTTGAAATGGAGGAAGCAAAAACCGACCTTGACCCATGAGCGATGCAGATCAGTTTCGTCGTACCCGGTAATGACTTCCTCGACGAAGTAGCGAGTAGGGCTGAATCCGCCCCGCTCCCGCAACAGCAGCGATGATTTTGTATCTTCTAGGCCCGGCCCGGCATCCAAGATCGCTTCCAAGTAGCTGTTAATCCAATCGTTACCCGCCATTTTAGCTTGCAAGGTGATGGATTAATGGGGAGGGTGGGTTCTTGTGGCTTGTTTGCTCTGATGAATGACAGAGCCCGGAAAAATGGTGGCAGTTTGGCGGAGTGGGCAATCAGATGGGGGAGGACGGGTGTAATAAAAAAGGATTTCTTTTTTCTTTTTCTTTTTTTTGTGCAGTTTTTTTATTTATTTTGAAATGATGTTTTGTCTGAGTTTAAGGATTGTTTGGATGGGAATTTTTAATTTTTTTAAAGACGGTGATAATGTTTCCCTCTTGGCGAATTTTGGATTCTATCTGATTTTTTTTAGAGAGCTGAGAGCCCTTAATTTTATTTTATTTTTCTTGATTTTGGATCGAAAATTCAATCTGCCAATAATATACACGAGCCAAGTGACTGAAATTTAATGCTTTTTTTTTTAAGCAAGATAAGAATTCGGTTCTCCAGACAAGCTTAGAGAAACCGAGAGACTGGAGAAGCTGGTAGATGGACTAACCATTATGTACAACCGAAAAAACACACAGAAGCAAATGAATGAAGCAAATGACAGAAATAAAAAGCATAAATAAATGTACAAGTCATCCTACACCGAAACTACAAGCTAGCAGAACAAACAAACCGATCTGCCAAAGGGAAGACGCACACAGAGAACTCTGGGGAACCTAGCGGACATCTCAGATTATGGACTCCAACAGAGTCTTCAGATATCGATCACACTTCCACGACGTCTAAGAACATAGCAAACAACCACCGTTCACATGAAGCCTGCAGAACAACAAGAACAATACTGCACACCAATCCGCCAGACTCAATCCTAACCAAACCATTGCCTATTCAAACCCCAAAACTCATATTAACCCCTCAAGGACGATAACTAAGATCATAATAGGTTGCACAAAGCAAACAAAATTAGAGACGACAAGATGAGCAAAAGAGAAAAAATAACACAACAATCAAAAGGAAAGGAAAAAGGCCAGACAGATTGAATTTGTAATCGGAATGGAAAGAAGAAACCCTAACAAGGCGTTGTTACAAAGCAAGAACAAACAAGGGAGGCGGGAGCAGAGCTGCGGAAGGCTGATGACGCGGGGGCCGAGTGGGTTGAGTGCAGAGCTTGCCGGGGAAGCAATTGCGCAAGGGAGGAGCCCCGGCAGAAGGTCGCAGGCAATAGCAAGGGAGGCGGGATCGGAGCCGATTGGGTTTGGGTACGAGAAGCCCCAGTAGACAAGGGAAGAAGGAGGCGTCAGAGGCCGTAGAGTGGTGATAGAGCCGATTGGGCGTTGATGGAGCTCGGTGGTGAACCGAGGGTGGCCAGCGGTAGCCAAGGTGTTGGTGACGGCGACGGAAGCCGGGCACAACTAGGTCGAGGAGGAGAGTGGCAACTGAAATTTAATGCTGGTTTGCCTCTAAATAAATATTGATAAGGTATTTATTTATGAATGGTAAATATTAATAAGGTATTTCTTTAATGCATCGTGAAATTCAAACATCATCTAAAATTAAAACACCCTGAAAATTATGTCAATCAAATATCATCTTATATATTTGCATTATAAAAATTATACAACTGAAATCCAAACATACCCGTAGTAGAAATAAAACAAGTTTAGTACTTCGTATCAATTATCACACATCACATCAAACTAAATCTAACACACTAATTATCATAAACATGAAACCCACTTCATAGAAAATTATACTCCCACTTTTATAAAATTTAAGTCGTTTTGACTTTGTGACACATTTTGTAAGGAGTAAACTATATAAAATATTAACTTTTTTGTTGATTTTTTAAAATAATATTATAAGTCTTTAAAAAAAATGTATCACAAAGTCAAAATGACTTATAATTTAGAACGGATGGAGTACATTTTTTTTTTTGATACAAGTAAGGATTCAATATACCAGACAATCATATCCGAATATACTGGGAGATCGAAAATACCGATAGATAGACAAACCATCATGAGAAACAACTTAACAACATAGAAAAATGGAACTAACACCACCGAACGGATGGAGTACATGTTGTCAATGGATATGGACACTTTGAGATATCCAAAAATATCAAGTTATATGTAAATGTGTTGAAAAAAAGGGCAAAATAAAAACAATCATATATGACCAAAACCTCTGCAGGGACATCATTGTTTTGATATATTGAACTTATATAACGTGAAGTGTGTTCAGGGGCGGAGGGAGGGGGCATGAGGTGGCTCGAGCCCCCTGGGTCGGGGAAAAATGTAAAAAAAAATATATATTTTTTTTATAATTTTTGATAATTTAAGGGTTAAAAATAGTTAAAAAAAGCATTGAATCAATAAGTTTGCTTAGCTTAGTTGGTATGGGTTGAGGAATAGAATGATAAGATCTTGAGTTTGAATTCTTATAGTTTCATTTTAGGGATTTTTTCCTCCTTTTAGCATTTTAAACTCAAAATAGCTATTTAAATCATAGATTTATTGTGTTTTATACTATATTTCTTATAACAAAAATTGTATCTTATATATATCTTCAAAAAAAAATCCCAAAAAATTAGTTGAGCCCCTTCACGGATTTTTTCTCACTCCGCCCCCGTTGGCAAGAGTTTTTTCTTTTAACTTTTTCTTTTGGGGTGCAATTTTGTTCCTTAACCAAAGATAAGATTTGGATTGGTGCTAGTATAGAAAACTTCTTCATCATACATCTTTTGTCCACACATACATTAATACACCGAAAAAATTATAAAAATTTGAATATAGCTAAATATTTGTACACATGTAGAAATAATAAAACTAATTAGTTCCTAATCAAAAAATTTTGGGTGATTTTAGTAGATGACCTTTTTTAAATATTCAATTGGGCACTTAGGCTCTAAATCAATTTAATTAATTTTGCCCTAAACCCTTTCCTAATAGAGTGGGTTGGTCAATGGTCAACCGTTTGACCATTGACCGGTCAACGTTGACCAATCCATTTTGATGCCAATTTTTTTTTTTTTATAGTGATGCCATATTTTACCGTTTTGATGCCAAAATTTTACTATATTTTATTTTCACTTTGATGCCACTTTTATAATAAAATGATTGGATGACACTTTTTTAATGTCACTTTTTTTAAACCCTGATGACATTTTTTGTTTACTTTAATGTCACGTTGATCATTAATGCCATTTTTTTTTACTGTTAACGACTGATGCCACTTTTTTGATGATATTTTTTTTACCGTGATGCCATATTTTGATGATATTTTTTCAAATGAGTATTTTGATGACATTTTTTTCTTTAATGTGATACAACTTTTTCAAAATGGTATTTTGATGTCATTTTTATAATGTAATTATTTGATGTCATTTTTTTTTTAATCAAATCGATTGATGCCGCATGTTTTTAATTTAATCAATTGTATATCGATTTATTTTCATCAATTATACTTTCATTCACTGATGACACGTTTGTGATTACACTTCATTGATGCAATCACTTGTGGTGACATGTTCATTAAATTTTTATTCATGGATGACATTTGTTATTACGCTTCATTAATCACAATTATTTATGGTGACAAATTTATATAATTGATGACATAAGAGCTTAAAACGTGGAATCAAAATATTGTCACTTTATTGCGCATATATAAACAACTATTATAACATGTTATCAACTCAAAAACATGCATCAATTATTACCTACTGTAAAAAAAAACTAAAAAATGCTTCAATGTAAGTAATCTAACATGAAATCAATAAAATCAATACAAATTGCAAGGAATGGGGAATTGGGGGGATTTGTAATTTTTTGCACTGTCACTTTCTTTGTATTTCTTTTTCCCCTTTTTTGCAATTTATGGAGAATTGAGGGGGATTTGGATTTTGCAAATTGCAGGAATTGGGAAGGAAATTGGGAATTGAAGGGAATTGCATTATATGGGATGGCCCATTTCGTTTGTTCTATAAAAGTTGTTGTCTTCTTCAATTGACATTCATTCAATTCAATAGAAATACACAGAACTCAAATCTGAGTTTTCTTCATTCAAATTCGTTTCACTTTTTCACTGTAAAGTTCAAATTACAGATCGGTTTAGTATTCCAACATAGTCGGAGACCCAATTCATGGGCGAAGGAGAGGCCACACCAGGGAGAACCTCAGGGGTCGGGGTTCCAGGCAAGGGTGGGTTGGGGGTGCGGTTCGGACTAAGAGGGGCAGATCTGAGGTATTGGGCCAAGGGAGGACCTGGCCACGACGCCGGCGACCAAGGGGAGGGGCTGGGTGGTGGTTGATGATGGCCTCGGGCTGTTGAATTCTGGAATCGAGGGGAGAGGTTGCGAGGGGGGGGGGGGTCTGCGGGGGGGTGGGGATGCGAGGGTAGGGAGCGGGCTCGGGGAGGGGGTTCGGTTGGGTTCGGGGTGGCGCCGACGACAAGCTACAGCCGGAGAAGATGACCGGCAACGGTGATCAGTGGCCTTAGGCCGGCGCAAACGAGCAGCGGGAGGGAGGGAGAAGACCGTGGACGGCGAATTGGAGAATAGTCGGGGAAGGGGAGTGGGTGAAGGAGAAAGCAGGAAGCAGGAAGATAGCCCAATAAAAATTTAACGTGGTTTAAGCCAGCTAAAAAAATAATTAAAGGGGCTATTTAACTAATCAAATATGCAAAAGGGTTTATTTCACCGAATTCCCTCAAATATA
Organism: Persicaria tinctoria; assembly: GCA_037127255.1. Taxonomy (NCBI): domain Eukaryota; kingdom Viridiplantae; phylum Streptophyta; class Magnoliopsida; order Caryophyllales; family Polygonaceae; genus Persicaria; species Persicaria tinctoria. The sequence goes on along the minus strand of JBANSL010000016.1, from coordinate 3,085,140 downwards.
TAATTAGTGTATGCTGAAAAAAAAAACTATTTAGTGGTTCGCCAAAATAGATTCGTTGTTATCTATTTGGAAAACTATGAGAAAATATGAGAATCTAATTAATAATAGGGCTATTTATGATCATAGATTAATAGGCCAGAAACGATGAACATATATATATCAATAGCGTAACGTCATTTCTTTATCTCTTATATCAATCAATTTGAGGATGTCGACAAATATATTTTGATCAATCAAATTAATGAAATGATTAAGCAACATTAATTGATGACCGTTGATTCATTGGTCACAAAGGAAATGATATGTTATTATATAGCCAAAACGCCCTCTAACTAAAGCAAAAACTAAAGGAAATGATATGTTTTCAAATCGTACATATTTACCATGTATTTAGATAAATTAAATGTTTAGTGGATAAATTGGTCTGTTTAGATTATTCGAACACTATATATTCTCAATTCTAGCCTACTATCATTTAAAAAGATGTTTTATGATGAACTAACGATCGTATCTAACTCATTCGAATCGCTTTTTTTAAAAAGATTAAAATATCGCCAAAAATATAATGACACCAACTTTTACAGTCAATACACATTTTTACCTGAAAACAATCAGTTAAAACCGACTTTGTAAAGAGTGTGCTTGATATTTTACTCGTATGAATATCAAACCAAAATTAAATACATCGTTGTAATTTTTTAACGAACAACGGGTAAATTGTAATATATCAAATTTCACATTATCAAAAAAAATCTTATAAAATATAGATAAAAGAATGACTTATAACACGGTAGTAATTGAATCATTTATAAATGACCTCTTCTAAGTTTCAAACACTTAATTTTGTTATATCTAATGTGAATTGGAGTGTTACAATTTTTATGTATCTTTATGTAGAGATAATGAGATATCAATCCAACCGTTGCATTAATCAAAATCTTGTTTATGTTTTTTTTTTGGACCGGGTCATTGTCCAATTCAATAGGATTTGACTGTTTTAAAACATGATGGCAAACAAAATCAATTTAGGGCAAACAAAGTTGGATAGAGGCACTCTTGAATAGTTGCTTGAATTTCCCCAAAAGGGGCTAGTTAGCCTCTTCTATGTAGATGCGTAAGTGGAATCATATCATATGTTTTATATAATTCACTTCAACCTTGGTCTAACATTAGGCATCAATCTACCTAACTTCACATTTTCTTTCACTGATAAATACTATACATTTCCCCTTAGAATTTACATAAGAAAACACTAAAAGTACCAAAATCTGCATTAGTATTAGTGCACACCATTCTTGAGAAGAGGAAGAAACCTCCATTGAAGCAACCTTTGAATTTGATGTTTACAGAACGAAGTTAGAGCTGAGCTACCTTCCTTCTATTTATTAAGGAAGATGTGGCTTTTGTCTAATTACACCAAATGTCCCATATAATCTAAATTACAAATATATATCCTAATACATAGTGGTATTACCCCCCCCCCCCCCCCTCAAGTTGGATCCGGGATGTCAAAGACAAGGCCCAGCTTGACAGAAAGAAACATGTGTTGCTGCTCACCTAAGGCCTTAGTCATAACGTCTGCAATTTGGAGATTTGTGGAGACATGCTGAGTTAGGAGAAATCCTTCTTGTTGCTTCTCTCTCACAAAGTGACAATCGATTCTGAGGTGCTTTGTGCGCTCGTGGAAGACAGGATTAGCAGCCAAATGTTGTGCAGCTTTGTTATCACACATCAAGGGAATTGGAAGAGGAACTGTGATGTGGAGATTCTGGAATAAACCTTGCAACCATACCATCTCACTAGTTGTGTATGACATGGATCTGTACTCTGACTCAGCTGAGGATTTGGACATTGTGAGCTGCTTCTTTGTCTTCCAACTGATCAGGGAGTCTCCAAGAAAGATGCAGTATCCTGATAGTGATCGAGCAGAGAATGGACAAGCTCCCCAATCTGCATCACTATAGGCTGTCAAGTGTAATGCAGAGCTGGAGGAGTAAAAAAGACATGCATTGATGGTTCCTTTGAGGTATCTAAGGGTGTGAATAGCTGCTTGATAATGAGGGATGCGAGGAGCACTCAAAAATTGAGACATATGTTGGACTGCATAAGACAAATCTGGTCTTGTCATATTGAGAAATAGGAGCCTACCAACCAGTCTCCTATATTGCTCAGGCTCATCAAGTAGTTCACCTTCCTCCAAGGAGAGCCTGGGTCCTCTAGGCAGTGGAAATTTGGCCTCTTTGCAATCCAAAAGTTGCATATCTCTCAGCAAATCAATGATGTATTTCCTTTGGTGAATTAGCATGCCAGTAGCAGATCTTGAGATCTCCATGCCAAGAAAATACCTGACTTGGCCGAGATCTTTGATTGTGAATTGCTGGTGAAGCCTTTGCTTTGTCATAATGATTTCTGCTTCATCATCTCCAGTTAGAAGAACATCATCCACATATACCAATGATGTGATGAGACCCTTCTGTACAGGTTTGATGAAGACGGAATAATCTTGTTTAGACTGTGTAAAACTAAGAGAAACCAAAAATTTAGTTAGTTCAACATTCCATTGTCTACTGGCTTGTTTTAAGCCATACAAAGACCTTTTGAGAAGACAAACTTGACCAGGTTTTGCCTTATCATATCCATCAGGTGGCAACATATATATTTCTTCATCTAAATAACCATGAAGAAATGCATTGCTTATATCCAACCGATGAATTGGCCAATTTTTAATAGTGGTCAAAGCTTCTTACAAATGTAAACTTAGCCACAGGGGAGAAAGTATGTTTGTAATCTTTCTCTTTGACTTGGTTATAGCCTTTAGCTACTAACCTAGCCTTGTACCTCTCAATGGTTCCATCAGGTTTATATTTGAGTTTAAAAACCCATTTGGAACCAATTGGAGTTTTATCTTTAGGCAAATCAGTTAATTGCCAAGTATAGTTATTCTCAAGAGCCTGCAACTCTTTACCCATAGCTTCAATCCATTTAGGATCTTTCTTAGCTTGGTTAAAGGTGTGAGGTTCAGGAATATGTACAAAATTAACAAAAGAAGTAATGAATTCTGGAGAAAAGCTGTCAACATTACCAAGAACTTGAGACAAAAAGGATAATGATTCTGAATTATGCCTTATAGAAGGGCATAAAAAATCCTTGAGTTTAGTAGGAGGGTTAGAAATTCTTACATACCTCATTTTTTGAACTACCTGTTGAGATTGTACCATCTCAGAGCCATGTGGTTGTGCACTATGGGAGATATCATCAGATAAACTCTCACCAGTAGATGTAGGAAGACTGTTATTCACCACTTCATGAATACTGTTACTATCAAGATTACCATTAGTAGTAACAGGTGTATGATCATGAGAAGGGATAAAATGTTGATTATGAGATGCAGGAAGTAAGTCAGTACAATCAGCTGGACTAACCATAGGTAAATGTATAGTAGTAGGTGGTACATTAGAAAATACATTGGTTTTAAAGGGAAATTGATCTTCAAAGAAGGTCACATCCCTACTGATGATGTATTTCTAGTGTCCAAGCAAAAAAGTTTGTAAGCCTTTTGGGAAAAAAGGTATCCCACAAAAATACACCTTTTTAGCTTTTGGACCAAACTTATCAGTCTTGCACTTTGGATCAAAAGCAAAAGCTAAACAACCAATAGTTTTGAGTTCATCATATAAAGGTACTTTACCAAACAAAACTTCATGAGGTGTTTTCCACTGCAACACCTGGGAGGGAAGTTTGTTGATCACATGAGTGGCGGCTAGAACACAGTCAGCCCAAAACTCAGAAGGTAAATGAGCATGTAATTTGAGAGATCTAGCAGTTTCTATAAGATATCTATGTCTCCTTTCAACCTTACCATTCTGTTGAGGAGTGTAAGGTGCACTTCTTTGATGAACAATACCTTTTGAAGAGAACAAATCCATACAGGCCTTCTGAATGAACTCAGAACCATTGTCACTTCTAAAACACTTAATAGAAGCATTAAATTGAGTAGAAACATAAGCAATAAAAGAGGATAACAGGGAAAAAACTTCAGTTTTGGATTGCATCAAAAAGGTCCAAGTTACACGACTTTTGTCATCCAAGACTGTCAAAAAAAATAAAGCACCAGATATGCTCTTAGTCCTATAGGGACCCCATATATCAAGGTGAAAAAGGTCAAAGCACTTAAGAGAAACAGTCTTACTAACAGGAAAAGAAGATCTATGCATTTTGGCTAACACACAAGTTTCACACTTTGGCAAATGAGAAACATTACAAGCTAGGTAAAGAAGCTAAATGCTCAATCTTACTGCCAGAGGCATGTCCTAATCTAATATGAAGCTGTAAAAGTTTGTCAACATCAGAAGACACATTGGAAGCCAAGCAATCCTTATTTTCAAAAAGCAATATACTCCTATTGTGCCGCCATCAGCACCTTTCTCTGTGTTACCACTATTAACTTGAGAAACCAGATAGTAAGCCTTATTCAGAGTCAGCAAAGGGTCCATTGCCAAGATGCTGCTACGAACCCCTTCAAAGGACTCTCCTAGCCCCATCAAGAACTGCATTAGACGATTGCGCGCCTCAGCCTCATTAACCTTCTTCATGACATTGCAAGTATAAGCTGCCAAAGCTCCACAAGAACAATCGTATTGACCTTCAACAGACTGCAAATCATCCCAGATTCGCTTCAACTTGTTGAAGTATTCAACTATAGTTTTGTCACCCCGAGAAACCGAGCACAGCTCCTTCTTGAGCTGGTAAATCAATGGCGCATTAGTTTGCCCATATCTTTCCGAGAACTCATCCCACAATTGCTTAGCGGAATCGACGCACACAAAGCTCTCTGAAATTGTATTGATCATTGAATTGCCCAACCAACAACGAACCATGTAATCTGCTCGCTCCCATCGCTGCAATTTCTCAAGATCACCAATCGGCCTACCACAAGATCCGTCTATAAATCCGATCTTGTTCTTGGCCCCCAATGCCAGGCGAACTCCTCGACTCCAACTCAAGTAATTTGTCCCATTAAACTGGAACGAAAGTAGCTGCGCGCACCCGGACTATTCGAGTTTGCAAGATTCAACGGATCATTTGCATGATTATGCGAATTATCATCCAATCGATGATTCCTAATACCCGAATTCACTTCTTCAGACATTCTCGCTCAACAATTGCAAGAATCCAAATGAAATTGAAGACAATTGTACACGATTCCAACACAGAATCGAAAACCAGAAAAGCGGAAGTACACAAACTTAACAGAAAAGAAAACAACGAACCAGAAGCTGATCTTCAATCCAAGATCGAGCCGTTCGCTCTGAATTTGATGTTTACAGAACGTAGTTAGAGCTGAGCTACCTTCCTTCTATTTATAGAGGAAGATGTGACTTTTGTCTAATTACACCAAATGTCCCATATAATCTAAATTACAAATATATATCCTAATATACATAGTGTTATTAATTCTTTCTAACCAATAAAAATCTAGGAACAAATAAAATATATATAATTCAGTAATATTTTTCCGTAACTTAAAAACTACGTAGTATTTCAAATTCTCAAACTCGGCTATATCTATATATATATATAAACCTTAAAAGTTGTGTTCATGGGCAATTTATTCCCATTATTAACTCCACAAAAAATTTGCTATTTTTTCTTATATTCTCAATTTGCATTAAAATAACTTCTTTGGCCCAATGGTAGTAGTTGTTGATGAGAATCCCATCATCCAAGGTTCAAACCTCAACAACTACATCTTTTATTTTATTTTCCTACTTTGTCATTTTTCTACTTAATCACAATCTAATCTAATTAATTTATATATAATAATAATAACAATAAATTTGCTTCTCTGTTGTTTTGGATATATTTATTTTATGTTTAGACTTTTGTTATATTTTATAAGCCTTTTTATTTAAAAAAAACACATTATTTGTTTTACTTTATCAAAACATCACAACTAACAATTTACTAATTAACTTATCAAATTTGAGGTCTTGAGTAGTATTTTCACCCCGGTTACAAATTTGAGGCTTTGGGAAATAATTAAAAAAATAAAGGATTATCGAATATTAAGAGATCTACCGTTATAAAAAAAAAAAAAATTGACCTAACTCTCTACCTTCATACTAAACATCAAAACTAAGAGTTATAAAATAGTCACTACTCATATGCATGACTTTCTATCTTCCTAATTAATTTATAAGACTTAAATTACAATAGTAAAAGTCCATTGATAGAGTTCTATAAGTATATATGTTTGCCGTTGTCAAGTATGTAGATTGAGAAAGGGATATGATCAACGGATCAAGTATGGAGAAAACTCCAGATTTGTCAAAGTAAATCGAGAAAGCTTTGGATTTGTTCCTACCATGGCTTCACAAGTTCAAATGTAAGTCAAGTACAATCTCTATACTCATTACTTTTAGGTATTTTATTTTGAACTCAATACTTTTTTATAATGCTTTTATATGATTAACTATGATTTTTTTTTACCGCGAATTATAAACGTGTTAACCACTTGAACATGAAAGCGGATAAATTTTATAAACATAAGGGAACCATACCTAATCAAGAGATAGGTTAGTACTATCCATTCTCATGATATCATTTTTCTTCCTTCAATTTTGTTTAGTAATGAATTGATGAATTGATTCAATCCGGTCAAACCATGATGTTTAAGTTGTAAGTATCATTTTAAATTTCTGATTCCTCAAAATAAGCTAAAATGTGCATTTGTATATATTTATAATAATGTGTAGGTTTAATTGTATATATATCTCTATATATTCTGTTGAAATGAAAAATAGATACCAAATAGCAATTTCTTTTGATTTGTAATCCCCTATTATTACAATTTCAAAGAAACAAACTTATAACATTGTTAATTGCAATTCGAAAACAAAGTACGCCTTCGTTGGGATTATAATGATGTAGTGTTAAAAAATGCTTCTATACTATTTTTTTTATATCTATCTATCTATATAATAATAATACATAAAAAAAAATTGTGTTCAAGGGCAATTTATTGATATTATTAAGTTCATGAAAATTTACACTATTTTTGTATTCTTATTCAATTTGGATCAACTTGCATTCTTTAGCAAAATGACTATAGTTGTTGGGGACTACCTCTTTGTCAAATGTTCAAACGTTGATAGTTATTTTTTTTTCCACTTCTTCATGGCTACATCTTTTATTATTGTGTTGGTCATTAAACTTATATATCTAATATATAATGTTCATTTTTTTAAAAAATTTGGTCATTAAATTTATAATATGTGATAGTATCCAATATAATATTATGTTGTACATATAATATTCATTGTATGGTTATCACATTATTAATTTTTACTGTTATAACTTTTGAAATTCTTTTTTTAATGAAATGTCAAATTAGATGTCAGCCTCTACAGTTTCTTTGCTTAGATATATGATATCTAATATAATTAATTTTGAATGGATATCACATCATTAATTTTCACCGTTATAACTTTTGAAATTCTTTTTTTTTTATTAAAAGCCAAATTAGATGTCTTTGTAGTTTCTATGCCATTTTATTCCTAATTGAATGGCAAATTAGATGTCTTTGCATATATAAGGATGTTGATATATGAAAGGGAGGTGATCGAATGATTTATTTTAGCGGAACGGACAAATTAAAAACACACAAAAGCTTAGGAGAATGGTGAACAAAAAAAACCGAGCATTAGGTACCCATTTTTATTTAATTAATCATATTTTTAGCAATTTTGTAACTAAATTGTATGTATGATGGATTAATGGTTTTGAAATAGTGATTTTATTTATTTATTCGTAAATTATAGACCGGTTCTATTTGATTGCCAAAACCATATCAACCTATACCAAGGTAAGAATGCTCGAAGAAAGGTCAAAGGCCCACACTTTAATATTTTATACAATGATTTGTGATCATAGACCGAATTGGTAAGATTATCTATTTTTTTAAAGTTTATTCATCTAAATATTATTTAAGTAGTTTCTCAAATTTGTTCGCATATATACAATATATATTTGGTCATAGTACACTCAATCACATGTTTCTTCCTTTTCTGTTTTTATAATTGTTATTGTACAATCTAAAACATATGTTGAGATCTATTTTAATTTAGTTAACATTGCAACAGAGGAAGATGATGGAGGCCGCGCGGAGAGAGCTCGGGAGGAGAGAGCATGATGAGAAATTGGTGCAAATTGACTATTTGATTCAATAATTAGATTATAATAGATGTGCGAACATGATAGATTTTTGCTATAAACAAAGTAGTATATATGTGTGGCATCTCATGAACACAAATAAGTTTGAAGTTGATTCATGGACTTATAAATTAAAATACACAGTGTGGTAGTATATATGTGTGGACTTATAGTGTATTATCTACACTTTTCGTACCCCGGCCAATTCAATACACATTGTGGTATATATATTGAAATTACACTATAATAATAATAATAATAATAATAATAATAATAATAATAATAATAATAATAATAATAATAATAATAATAATAATAATAATACAATGATATCAGAGAGATAAACTCATGTGTTCTATGTTACTGGTGACAATTCAGTAAGGTCTACTATAAGAGATTGCGCGATTTCATATTTCCTTGATGATTACTTCAAGTCGTTTTTTCTACAGTCTATGAATATCTCAACATTTTAAATCTCATGTGTTATTTCTTCAGTTATTTATAGACTAAATCCGATTAAACTGACATATTTCACACAAAAATTGTCCCGTGCATAGCACGGGCATGCCACCCTAGTATATATATATAATCAATCTTAACCTAGTTATTAGATGGTGGTCTAACTGAGAACTAGCCTCATCTAAATTCTTACATTAAAAAAAATACTCCGTATTAGGGGTGGCCACGGGTTACGGGTCGACCCGTGACCCGACAAGTCGTACGGGTCAATGACCCGACGGGTTCGGGTCAACGGGTCAATGGGTGGGGGCGGGTTGCGGGTTAGGGTCAGGGGTTTTGAACCAAATGACCCGGCGGGTCATGACCCGACGGGTCAACCCGCCATCCCAATTTTTTTTTTTTGAAAAAAATATTTTTTTTATGTTTATAATAATTATTATGTATATTATTCTTAGAATAATTCATAATATATAAACATAAACTAGTTTGCAATGTGCAATGTGGGTCAAAAGCATTATCACCCTTCCCTTTTTATAGATTTGGAAGACATCCCCTATTCTCTCAACTTTCAATGTGGGACAAGACTCTTGTCCCACATTGAAAGTTGAGAGTTAGAATGAGAAGGGATAGATGTATATATATGTGTACTACATCATCTCTTAACCCTCACTCTTCACTTTAAGCTTTATTTCTTATATTGAAATGAAGTAAAGTTTGAGAAGTTTTATATTCCTACATTTATAATGTAGTGAATGAAGGAAGTTTTATAAAAATATAAAATTTCTCATGTTTTTTTCCACTTCATATTAAAATGAAATGAATATAAAAAGTGATATGTCTTTACCTATCATTTTTTAAAAAAAAATTTTAGTCAAAAATATTAAAGAAAATATTTTTTTTTTTTAATTTGGAAATCCGGCGGGTCAACGGGTTGACCCGAACCCGCCAACCCGTGAAATTCCTCGGTTAGGGTTCGGGTCGCCCTTCCCCGACCCTTGACCCGACGGGTCGAACCCGTCGACCCACCGGATCCGACCCGTGGCCACGGCTACTCCGTATTACGGAGTACCAAACAAGCCGAACATATGATGCAAAGCTCGGCCGTTGGAGCCTGGATGAATGACAACCCTATTTGATATCTGGCCGTATTTGAGATTTGAGAATTGGGATGAGTGCTACAGTTTCATAGATGGGTCCAATGATGGACCCACCACCACGCATATTCTTTTATCCCCTTGAATATCGTCCTTGGGTTGCGTCTCCTTTATTTCGCCGTAACCTAATACTCTGTCGACTCAGCATCGGTTCTTAAAAAATTCCACTCAAGCTTGTTCACTTATCTATATAAGTTGAGTTTGAACATGATTTTAAATTCGGTTGAAAGCTTGATGCGTTAGATTTAAGCTCGAATTTTTTGAAATTTATAAAAACTTCTTGTAAGTTAATATATGTTATGACCAGGTAGAACTCTTTAAGACTTGAAAAAAGTTCAACTCGAACTCGTTCATTTCTTAAACAAACCAAGCTTTATCGAAAAATAAAGCTCGTTTAAAAATTGGGCTCGGCTCGGCTCAAACTTGTTTAACAAACGAACAAAGTTTGAACATGTCAAGCTCGGCTCGTTCAATATATAACACCCCTACTCCCTCCCATGCAGTGATAGTCACATTATGTTACACATATATTTTTAAAAATTCGTCTAATTTTTATCCATATGAATTTTTTAACTATCAAGGTCATATTTGAACCACAATTTATGAGTTTTTTGTCACACTTTTCAATCCTATCAATTTTTTTCCATTTACAAATGACAAATTCTTTTTAAAAATTATAATTTTCTTTAAATATTAAAAAAAAATCTTAATCATGCCAGACATATATATATATATATAATTATTAAATTTATGTAATAAAATATCATATTTATATAATAATTTATGATTTTCTTCAATATATTTAAAAAAACTTTTTAGTAAAAAAGAGTTTATTCTGATAAAAAAATATCCATATAAACTGAATTACAGATTTTCTATTTAATAAGTTAAATTGGAAAATATTTTTCCTTGATACCGGGTTAACTATTTTTAAATTGGATTATAAAGTTTACTCATTTCTTTCTATTGGTTTTTTTTCCCCATTAAAGTATTCTATACCCTTAATGCATTGCACGCACACCATACACAAACAAACTGAATTAACCATAAGGTCCATAAGGAATTGGGTAATTTACACATTTTCGCAACAGCTACGTTATGGGCCTCAACGTGGCCCAGGAATCATGAAGTAGCTATACAAGGTGGTCCAGTTGGAGCAACGCATATCATAATTGGGACGGTCCGGCTTGGACCGGTTCATGCCATTGGGCTTCATCGCTCCCCAGGAATCATGTACTTGGTTCAACAATATCCTAGATATGTTTGGAATGGGTCAATATCCGGTGAGGATTCCCTGGTTCGCATTTATAGTTCATTCTATAGTCCGTTTCTTTTTATTGGTTGAAAGCAAAGCAATTATAATACTACCCTATTTATTAAGAAAAATAATAAAATAATTCGACACAACCTATCACGCGATAGGGACCATATAATGGACCGTGATTGCGGACTAGGTGATCTCAACCTGTCAATATCGAGTTTCAATCGTTTTGGATTTGGGTCATTGTTGAGTCGAGATATTTCGAAACGAGCCATTTTCGGTTCGAGTAAAAATTCAAGTGTCAAGTAAAAGTAGCAAGAAAAGGTTAAAGTTGTATTTCATGTTCAACTTTGTGTCATTTAATCAGCATGGACTAACCATTATCAAATCATTATTTATATTTTAAAAAAATGTATTCAAGTCCTCAGATTTGGCCATATCAACATTTGTGGTTCGGATCTGTGTCATACGTGGCTCAAATCGAAAGAATTGTACCATTTTAAATACTCCCTCTAGTAGATGATTTTTATTTTTTTGACACATAAACTATATAAAATATTAGCTTTTTAATGTAATTTTGTACGTAAAAAGAATAAGTGTGAAGTTATATATAAAAAGTTAATATTTTAAATAGTTTTAAGCACTTTAAAAAGTGTGTCAATAAGTCAAATACCATCTATTATCAAATGGAGTGAAGGAAGTTAAATACCATGATTACCGAACGAAGTCAAACAAAAGTCAAATACCATCTATTACTCTCTTTTTTTTTCTTTTTTTTTTATTGAGTAAGAATTCAGATGCATAGAGCTATCCAATGGCATCCTTTCGGATGAGGTCGAGAAGACCTGTTATTCTATTTTATTACTAAATGGAGTAAGATGGGCCTTTAAAAAAAATCTTGATGATAAGAAAACCCATTATTTGGTGACTAACTCTGAATACTTGATTCAACTCGTGAAAGATATAACTACTTCTAATATTGAACCCGAGACTTCCCATTTTTCCCTTACTCTCCACCACTTGACCACCTCGACCAGGGACGATGTATGGAAGAGGGCCTATTTTGAACCACTTCGATAAGGCTCCTTCCAAGAAGAGACTTAAAAGTACAACTACGGAAAGTTTAATTTTATTTTGCTTCTTCTTTTTCAAAGTCAGGATTTTGTTTGCTGAAATAAAAGATCGGAAGTCAAGATTATAACAATGACAAAGAATGTAATGCCACGTCACTTATCACACACACAAAAAACAAGAAAATAAATAGGAAGTAACACAATGGTTTCCATGAAGTTTGGTAGAAGGTGGCACTGTAAACATCAATTGAGATGTGTGGCACAATATATACGTTGTTGATTGATTTTGTATGGTTTCACACCTCGATTATAAAAAAAAACTAAAAAATATTCTAACCGTTAATTAACATTTGACATTTTATATAGTTTTTATCATTCTAAAAAAACGTACGTAAATAATAAATGATACTCCATCTGTTAAGAAAAACATGTCGTTTTATAAGTAAAATCTTGTTAAGAAAAATAGGTAATTTTAGGTATTTTGGTGTTCACTTTCCAAAATTACCCTTGTAATGATTAGAGGTTGATTAGTTGTAACTTTCAATAAAGTGAAAAAGTAAAGTAATAATTCGGGTATAAATGTATTTTTTGTTTGCTCTTATTTACTTTTAAAAAAAATGTGCAAATCTCTAAAACGACATGTTTTAATTAACGGATACGACATGTTTTAATTAACGGATGGAGTATGTTTTAATTAGCATAAGACTATAAGAGTAGTGTTTACAACAAAGACACTTGTGTGGACATTACAAGAACTTCTGTCTTCAGTTCAGCTGCTCTTTCAAATTTCATTCCAGGTAAAGCGGCTAGAGTGACGGCTGATAACAAGAGGAAGAAGTATGAAGATGTTTGCAGGGCCAAAGGTTATCACTTTCTACCGTTTTCCTTTTCTACTGTTGGTGACTTGGAGGATGATGCTATGAGACTTCTTAAGTGGGTGTGTGGGGTTGCTAAGGGCACTTTTAACGGGAGAAAAACAAGTAGGAATGCTAGGGGATTTAATATAAAAAAAATGTGAATAGTGGTCCATGAGATGCTTAAGGGATTGGAGGGAAGTCTCGATACCTTGCTTCACATGTGGGCCGCAGCACGGGAGGAGAGCAGACTCACCTGATTTCTGAAGCCAAAGAGGGGGACACGTGTCGAGCTGTGATTGGCAGGCAGGAGAGGCGCGGCAGAATGCGACACTTGGCGTTGTGGGAGTGGTGCGCAGAAAGGGCTAGGCAGAGCTTGACACATGGCGGGGAGATGGAGGGCTGGATTTGTTCTTTGGGGGGGTAATTTTACACAATTAAAATAGAATTTCGGACATGAAAATGTTAAAAATAAAAAATAAAAAAATTACCACAATATTAGATTCATTTTTATCTAAATGTAGACACCAATTTTGAATATGTTTGACTATATTTTTTTTTAAATAGTTTCTCTTTGATTATAAATATGCACAATATAATCCGAAAAATTGAATTATAAATATGGAAAAATTGGAAATAATTAATATTGCAAGAAATGAAATACATAATTATAAAAAAAATTGTTAATAGGAGAAAGTTAATTTAATATTACTATTTTAATAATAATAAATGAATATAATAATATAATCGAGAATGGAAATAATTGTTGAAGAAGGGTATATTTGTAAATGGAGTAGGTATGAAAAGATGGGTTTTGGGATACTAGGGATGCTATTGATAAAGTGAGAAAAATGAGAATGAGATGCTGGGATGATGTGGCGGAGAGAGAAGAATAAAATATTAGTATTCCTAGTATCCATAGTATCCATTGATAAACATGACCTAAGGGGTACCAGGACATAGTAGGGGGTTTTGCCACACTTTGATTATGATTGCGTTTAATATTCAAAAGGGATGCGGAGCTCAGCTTGTTAGCCGGCTCCGATCTAATTTCATGTAAGAACTTCATTAATAATAATAATAAAAAAAATTAATAATAATAATAAAGTCAGCAAAAAAAAATAAAAATAATAATCATCAATATAAGTTGATACAGATTTGTCTTAACCTTTTTCCCCATCACCAACTATAATCGGGCCAAAAGATCATACATCGTGAAAACTTTCAAAAACTAGTCAGAAAAAATGGAGAAAACCTCCTTTTGGAATGTTAAAAATAAATTTCGATGTATCAACTTTGGTCAATGGTGATAGTGCGGTGACTTCATCATTCGTGACTAGCTAGGAAACCCAATCCACATAGGATATAAGGCAATTGGAAACCAATTCTCACTCATGGCTGAGATGTAACTCATTTAGATAGAAGAGGACTCTCAAATAATCATTCGACATCTCAACCATGAGGGCTCCATTGTCGAACGTGACAAAAGTGTCTTTCTGTCATGTCCTCATATCGGGTAATAGAGTGACCGATAAGATTATATACTTGTGTCGTTCTTTTCGATCGATCGAAATAGTTCTTCAAGACCTCATCTTTCGAAATGCATGATATCAGATAGCCTTTGCTATCTTAAACCTTTCCCGATAACCATTAAGAGTATATCTGATATTTAACGTATGTCCTATCTCGCACCGTGATCGATTGAACTCATTATAAAAATAAAATATTTTGACACAATTAAAATAACAAAATAATCATGTCTATCTATTGTAATGTAAATAAATGATAAATATATAATATAACAGGACATGTGGACTGTTATAAACTCATCTCTTTAAATTGCATAAAATATGAATTGTTCAAGTATTAAAAAAAAGGTACACACATTTATCAAATATGGGTTATCTCAAAAGTATAAAAATGCATGTTTAATTATTGTATACTTTTAAGTTATACTTATACATATATCATTTATACACTATAATTTTCTCTTCACACTTTATTTTAATTCTTACTTTCTTGGTTACTTTTATTTGACTTTTTTTTTTAGCCACACATCACATCATGTTACTTGCAATGAATAATAGTCTCTCAATTTCTACTTTCTAGTTCTATGAAACATATTTTTCCATCTTTAATTTATGTCTCTTTCTAATCAAGAGGAAACAGGAAGAAGTGGACACATGAATCATTCCTTTGACATTTTTTTTGATTGAATCATTCCTTTGTCATGTATGTAGCTAAGATAACTAGCTTTCATATATCTCTATTGATACTTTTTTTTTAAATAAAAATAAAAATATACTCCTTTTCACTTATTTGTGACCCTAAGTCTAATTACCTTGACTAATAAATTAATTGGTGTGGCCCAATTAAGGAAAACCACTAGTCGAGAAAGTCACCCAGGCCCCAAATACCAAATAGTTCCAATTCACAATTCCAAAATCTTTTACTTTTATTTTAGTATTACTTCTTTTGTTTCAAAATCTGCTATATACTTAAAGAGTACATATTTTTTTAAACTTATCTTATGAGGCATAGGTTAAGCATATTTTTTTTACCAGAAAATTACAATTTTGACATAAATGACTTTCTAAATTAAAAATATATATTTTAAATTCATGAATATGTGCTAAAATTAAATATTGAAATATAACTTATGCTAGTATCTAACTTAATAAAAAAATATGAAATATTGTCTTTTAAGAGGACATAAAATACACAGGGCTATTAAGGTCAAACATTCCAATGAGATTCATGAACATGCTAATGATTATTTATTAAATAGTAAAGGTTTGGTTGACACCATTTAAATATATTTTTATTAATTATAAATCCATTATAAATGGTGTTAATCAAATACTTTTCAATGATTTGTGTTAATCAAATACTTTTCAAATGGATCATAAATCTTAAAACCAAACATAAAACATCGAAAAATCTCGGTAAATCGAGATGTCGAAAAGATCGATAAATAACAAGCTATTATGAACAAGAAAAAACACAAGACAAAACAGTAGCGAAAAAGAAGACAACTCTGGAAAAAATTAAGAGGAATATATAAGAGGATACTAGAGTAGGCAGACAATGACGGAATATGGATAACGTGAGTCTTTTTGTATGATATTTATGACTTCTCACACGTCGACAAAAAACAAAATCATAGGTTGATAGAAAAACCACAACCTGAATCTATCAAAATATAAGAATTAAATCGACATAAATATTCGGATGACTATGTTTTACCATATACTCCGCATTAAACTTTTTTTAACCCAAGATCAAGTGGCTTATAATGTAAACTAAAATGATTTTTTTAGTATCTTATATTTTAAATTAATGTTATTTTTAGAATTTACATCATCCAGCGTTTTAAAAAGTGATAGATGAATTTTAAAAGCATATATATAATCACCTAGACAATCACCTAAACATGCTTATGCACTCGTCTGATCTTAGACGAAGGAGTCGTTTAACACTTAAACAATGCCTAATCGACGTTATACACGATTTTTTTTCTCATAAGTACGCTTATTATTTGTATTTTTGTTTTTAGGTTGCTCTGTTAGACGGTTCGCCGTCTGTCGACTTCAGTCGGCCTGTTTGACCTTCGAATTTTTACCTAATAATAAAAAAAAAGACTATTAAAACACTGTACCCAACACAGCAAAAGTTTGGGCTTGCAGGACAGATTGGAGAAAGGGATGAACAAACTAGTCGCCACGGCCGGGGCAACAAGGTAGCAAGATAGCGGTGCAAGAAATTTGCTTCTCTATAAATAACCCCCAATTCATAAAAGGAGAATTAGAAAGATAGGGAATATATATGAAAATTATATTAAAAATCCAACCTTTTGGAAAATCATTACACAGGAAAGCAATTCCTTCACTCCAGTTAACATCAAACCTTACCAAATCACTGCCCACCAGTTCTACTTATCGCCATCACCTCCACCCTTTTTATTCCTCAAGTTGGGTTTCATGTACTCATTTCCTTGTCCCTCCCCAAATCTCTTTCCCCTCTCTGATGATTTCAGCTGCTTCCCTTTTCAGGTTCGTTTCAATTTTATGTTATTTCTGTCCTACTACTTTTGAATTTTGATCTCTTCTGTGCAAAAGACTATTTGGGTATATACGAATGTTTCGGTTTCAATTTGATCAGTTTCCCCTTGTTTTCTTATCTGCGTGTTTTTCAGCTCATGCTTTGATCAATTTAGGTTTGTGGGTATGACCTAATTTTGCCTATTTGGGGGAGGAAAATAGGAAAGAGCTGGATCTGTTTTACTTCTGCATATACCATTTGGGTTTAATCTCACTTTTAGGGTTTAAACACATCTGAATAGGAAATTGTTCGATATCGAATTATACCTTTTGGCTGTGTTCAACAGCTGATTGATGCTCCTTTCAACTTTATTAGCTATTTGCCCCATTTGGTTGAACTGTTGAAAGACAATTGTTATTGTTTATATCCTTTTTTATGCTGTCTTGTACTCTTGTGTCGCCATGTGCCATAATACTTCAGATTTAAGCACTTTCAGCTGGCACCTAAGAAAAAACTAAGCATTTATCACCTGCTTCCAAAAAAAAAAAAAAGCATTAATCACCTGACTAAATCTGTCTTCATCTTGATGAATCCATTCCCTAGCAGCATTTAAAATATTTGATGCTGTATTGTGTCTTTTACGAGTGAGTGTTTGGGTTTCTAAAATTGAAACGGGCTCCCTTTGTTGAAGAGCTGAGTTTTGAACTTGAAGGTTGAATGTTAGATATCTATAAGAATGTAAGCAGTTTGGTTCATTCTATTTATTTGGTTTGTGTTCCTTTTTTTCCCCTTTTCCAGCTTAGCAATTCGTTCAACCATTGCATTGTCGATCGCTTAGAACTATATATAGAGATGCTACATCAGTTTCCTTAATAAAAGATGCTAGTCAGCTGCCGTGCTGCAGTCAGGATTCTGATACAGGCCTTGTGGTTTTCAGTATGTGTTCAATTGTTACTAGGCAATGCCTCTGGGGTGCAGATTCGGCCGAGCATTGGAGGTAAGTCCAATTATTTTATTTGAACTTCCTTGATCTGGCGATTGAAGGGAGCTCGAGATCTCGTGGCTTAATGTGATTCTTGTTTATCATGTTTGAGGTATCTGCTAATTACACGAACAAATTTATTTCTGCAGTTGAGTATTCCTTTGAGGCCGGGCGGAAAGTTTTGAGAAATGAGCAGAGAAATGATATTCCAGTGCATTATCATAACAATCCGCATTTTTCATTTACATCTAAGATTATAATCATAGGAATGCCTGGAATGGTCATATTTGGCTGTGCTTTTCCTTGGTTTTGGAGAAAGAAGGAAGACTCTCATGGTCCAGTTTCACGGGATCTGAATCCAAGTGAGTAATATGTACCTTACGTCTTAGATGAACTAGATCTTTTCCCACTAGCTCATTCCAATGTAGCATTTCTTATTAGATTTGAGACTGTTCTTTCCATTATCTGGCTAAGTTTGAGTTCTTTTATTCGTGGTATGTGATGAGTGTGTGTTACCTCCTTCAAGCTAGGCTTATTACATCCATGTTCACTAGTTTCCGGTTAATCCTTGTCAGATTAAATTTTTATTTGATGCAGTGGATTCAGCCTCGTCCTTTGAAACGATTTCGGTTCATGAGAAAGTCCCGGGCAGTCCAATGAGACTTCCACCTCGAAGTCCAATGAGATACCCACCACAGAGTCCAAACAGAAGGCCACCACAAACTCCAGGGAGACACTATACATCTAGTCCTCGACATTCTCCAAACCCCAATAAGCTGAGACCCTTACATCTCACGTATAATCTGGTTGTGAAAGCTACACATAACTTCTCAACATCTTCATACATGGGTGAAGGAGTTGGTCCTATCTACAAAGGCCGGCTCCCTGATGGTCAGGTGGTTGCTGTACAGCGAACTAAGAAGGTATGCCGTGCTGATTCTAACTAGTGCTTTAACTGCTGGTTTTACTATGTTTATCAGTTGTGTGATCTTGGATGGTGATTTCATCATAAAGTTCTTAAGAGTTAGGACTCAGTTTGGTATAGATATAAGGATCGGGTTGGAATATGCAATTTGCATAATGTTCTTTGCTATATTGGCACCTGATTGTGCAGATTTTTATCTAGTTTCCCTTTACTTGATGTAGGAGCATGTTCATTCAGCTGAATTCGACAATGACCTTGATATTTTGTTGAGAATTGATCACCGGAATCTAGTGAGGTTTCTTGGGTATGTTGACAATGAAAAGGAAAGGCTCATTGTCACTCAGTATGTGTCAAACGGGACTTTGAGGGAACATCTGGATGGTGAGACCTTCTTACACATTACAGTGCTGAAGTTACGGCTATGAGGTATTCAAATATCATTTTTCAGCTGCTATTCATTGCAGGTGACCATGGGAAGATATTGGATTTCAACCAACGTCTCGAGATATCCATTGATGTAGGCCATGGCCTAACCTATCTTCATATGTATGCAGGTAAAGCAATTACAGTTGTGAGAATGAAAATGGGGACTTGTCATTATGTGTCGTTTGTTCCATTCTTTTCTCTAGTTGGCGTTACTGCGAAATATACCGATTCAATATTCGTGTTTGTTTTATAACAGAGAAGCAGATTATTCATCGGGATATAAAGTCGTCCAGTATTCTTCTTACGGACAATATGAGGGCTAAAGTGGCTGATTTTGGTTTTGCTAGAGTTGGTTCACAAGATACCGACCACACACACATTTCGACAAAGGTAAAAGGGACAGTGGGATATCTTGATCCGGAGTATATTAGAACCCACAAACTCACCCCTCAAAGTGACGTCTACTCTTTCGGGGTTTTACTGCTGGAAATTCTGACAGGGCGTCGCCCTGTGGATACAAAAAGGCCTGCTGATGAGAAGGTGTTAATCCAATGGGTAAGCTTGATCTCTAAAGCTCCATTTATACTACCCAAGATCAACTTTTGATAGGGAAGTAAAGCTAGAGGCTTTGTTTGAAAGCTTAAATGTTCAGAGGCTTTTTTTCCCCTGAGAAAACGAAATAAGCTTCATGCCAAACATAACCTAAATGGTTGGTGCAACTTTCACAGTAGTGACCATCTTGTGTCAAACCCTGCAGGCGTTCAATCTTTACAGGGAAGGCAATGTGGTGGGGCTTGTTGATCCCCAGATTAAGGAACATGTAAGTGCAGACATCCTCAGAAAGATGTTCCGCTTGGCATTCCAATGCGCGGCACCTGTCCGTACAGATCGTCCAGATATGAAGGAGGTTGGAGAGAGGCTTTGGGCAATACGAATGGACTACAGTAAAAGACTTAGCGGCTGAAAGTTACAGTTCAGGCCAATTTGTTGTTCGTCGACAACTTCTAGCTTTCAGCTCTCATAATATGCTTAAAGATGATGCTTGGAACAATAGTGGGAGGACAGTTTCAATCAGTTAAATGTTTCATCAATTCATTACCTGTAAATCTGTAATTAAAAATCCAGTTTCTCCTGTATTTCAGTCCTGTATCCCATGATTCCAATTCAGATTTATTTACAGCAAAAGAAAACTACCATTCCATAGATGATGGCCACAGGGCGCAATGTGGGTAAAAAACAACAAAAAGGAAGAATAGAAGCCATTAACTAACACATTTTTTGAAGGTTTTACAAAAACAGTTGCGTGTTTAATCTTGGTCATTGATTGAAATCTTTGTTCAGAAAAAGAAGGGGCACATCAGATCAGATACATTAGGCCAAAGAGACAAAGGTGATAAGCCTTATTCTTCATAATACAGTGTAAACATGAAGCGTTCAAAGCACTCATGGTAAACATACAAGTAAATCTAACAGTTTGAGAAACCAGTGAAAATAGGTAAAGTCTACTATAGTTAGGGACTTGAAATAATAAGAGAACCTGGAAGTAATTCAACAGGGATGAAGATGGCAAGTCCTCCAAACTCCAATGTACCAACCGATCAGTCACCGTTAGTGCCGGTGCTGCTGTTATTACTACTAGCACTGAAAAATGGAAAACGTGAGATCTGCGAAAGCATTGACCCGAAGACTTTCGTGGGTGATGATTTTTCAGCTGCAGCTTTCTTAGCCTCCAGTAGTCTTTCAGGATCGCGCCAAAACTTTATAACATGAAGACTCTCTTCCTCCGTTGATCTCTGCAGAATGATTTTCGATATATAGCCCTTCTCGCCCATCTGTCTGCATATCTGTGCAGGATTGTTTGCTGCAAGAATGACCATATATAGCCACCCCTTATCTGACAAAAGATTGTCAGCCACAGGCAGGATTTTGTCAATGACAACTCGGCCATTATACCCTCCAGCCCAAGATGAAACTATTCCACTAGCACCTACTTCTTCCTCAGGGGTTGGGACATATGGTGGATTCACAACAATGACGTCAACTTGTCCTGCCAAGCGATTATCCAGCCCCGACGCAATGTTGCTTAAAACCAACTCTGCATGAACCCCATGTGCTTCTAGTGTCTCAGATGTCACCCTTATCGCGTGTGGGTTGATGTCTGTTGCAAAATACTGAACTCCATTAGCCTCTTGCCCAAGCATCATTGCAAGAGAGGTAATAACATACCCACTACCACAGCCAATTTCCATGCATATTGTAGGCTGTTGATCTAGTAAATTAGCCTGATCAGCAAGCAACGCATCAACAAGCACAAAGGAATCATCACATGGTTCGTAGACCTCAGGGTGGGAGCTCACGAGGCGAATTTGAGCAGTTCTGTAAGGCAGCTTCGTCATGACCTGTTACAAGCACATTTCTCAGTTCATCCAAGATTACTAGTTATCAATGAGAAAGATCCATGAATCATGATCCATCCCCAACCCCATAATACCTGCTTCTGCTTACTATGGGAGTGTATTCCATCGCCACATGTTCCATCAGAATTCATAAGTTCTATAGAGGCCACCTCTAATCCATGCTCCATATTAGTCTCTCTCTTTGTGCCAAAAATGAGCTACATAAAATTTGGAGTAAGAACTAAAACACAGATAATTTCCATAGAATTTCTTGTTTTGTGATTTTATTCGCTTCAGATGGAAAAATAATAATTTCTCTACCACTTTCAAACCAGATGGCTTCACAAAAGATCTACAAAATTAAATGCATCACCACAAATTAGAGAGCTGTTGGACTCTCACGGATTTACATATAACGCAAAAAATGGACACTTTCCAATCAAACGACCATCAAAACTGCAGCGCCACCCCTAATTAAACTCAAACTGGTTCAGAGCCAGTAAAGTCCGATTGACAAATCAATCGCATAACGAAATCGCTTGAAAAAATCACCAATCACCTCCACCGCCAATCGATATGACCATCAGGCACTTGAAAACAGATCAAAATCGAACAAACTGCTAAGATTCTCAGAATACCACAACCGCTCCCATAAATCCGACTGAATCGATGTCTTGATGCGCGAATTTGTGTTTAGACGCAAGGAAAACCACATGGCAGAAAAAAGAAAAAGGAAACAAAACCTGTAATTAGCAATTGGATTCCACGACTTCGATCGAAAACGAGAAAGCTTGCCGGAGATCGATGAGTTCGCAGACAACAAGAGCGGGAGAGGAATACAGTGACGGTGGTGATGGTGGTGGCGAGTGTGGAACGATCGCCGGTGGAGGAAAGGGGCGAGAATGGGAATTTGGAAGGAATATTATTCAGCCTTGCAATGATGGGCTCCAGTCTGGCCCAGACATGACCAGTTATTGGGCCTTTGTCCATATCTGGAAATGGGTCAGCCGCTCAGCCCACCAATAATTCCAATTATTACTACCTAATCATGAATCAATATGAACATTAAAAATCATTAGAATCTTAGAGGGTATATAAACTATTTCATATTAAACTAATTTCAATAAATAAAAATGGATAAATTATTCACCCAATTTTTTTATGTAGCAACCGAATGATCGAAAATATCTGAAATATAATTTTTGAAAAAAAAATAATTTTCAGTAAATTAAATTCAAAGGTTAATCATATAATTTGCACTAAAATTTATTTTTAAAAAAAATTACAATGAACACTTAATGATTTAGTGCCATATCATTAAGTTTTAGAACATTTGGTTGCCACGTACAAAAATTGGCCGAAAATTTTCTCCTATTGAAATTAGTTTAACATAGAATAGTTGGTATACCTTTTAGTGCTTTTCAAAGTTCATACTAGTATTAATATTGATTCATAACGGATAAATCGCATTATTTTTATTATTTTGCCTTTAAAAATACAAGTCACTTTACATTTTGACGTAATTTTCTTATTCGTAATATAAAATACAAAATTTCAAGATGTGTTAAAAAATCAAATCATTTATTTATTGAAACAGAAGAATATTATTTTCCAATCTTGGATTGAGTACTCGAGAGACCTAAATGATGACAAACCTCTCAACACCATTGCTCTTTGCCGAATAATTGTTACTAATAATGACAAGGATAATTAAAAATTATAATGTTATTTGATTAAAAAAAATACTACTACGTATAATGTTACTCCCTCCGTATCGCAATACTTGTTGTTTTAGCTTTATGCACACTTATTAATAAAACATATCTTTAATTTACTTTTATAACTTAAAATACCTAAAAGGACTAATTATTACCTATAAAAAAGAGCAATCATTACCTATAAAGACAATAATTATAGCTAAAATAATAAGACATTCTAAAACAACAAGCGGTTACTATTTTAGAAAATGTGATTAAGAATCTGAAATGGGAAGGGAAATCATGAATAAAGAGATGGCCCACCGCAGCTGATTCCTATTGGTCCACTTCCCGTCGGCAAACCGTTTTTACTCAGAATTAATGAAACGACGAAATTAAACCAAACACGCCTTTCCCGACAGGCAAAAAGGAAGGAAGAAAGAAAACGACACAAAACACCGCAAAAGGAGCCTCTCCTTTTTCTTGCCACTCCAAATTCCGATGCCTCACGCGCTACAGGATAACTACCGCTCCGTCGCAACTCCAACCGTACTTCGCCTTTGATCCTCCGCCGCCGAGCACTCCACCTGGCTGCTGCTGCTGCTGCTCTTCATCTGAGAGAATTTCAGGTGTGGAGTCTCAGACAGTAAGGTAGAGAATTGCGCTGCCTCTGTGAAGGAGATCGGGAATGGGGTTCATCTTCGGCGCCGTCGTCGGGATCCTCGCCGGGATCGCCGCCGTCGTCGTCTTCGTCCGCTTCGAAAATGCGCGGTCCAAGCAGCGCTCCGACCTAGTAATCTTTCTCTGCTTGCTGAACTCCTATACCCTAGAATTTGTGCTTTCTTGAGTGCTGTTTGATCTTTTTGTGAAATTTTCAGGCTGCGACGATTGCGGCGTTCGCTAGAATGACGGTGGAAGATTCCAGAAAGCTGCTTCCACCGCCGTACTATCCGTCCTGGGTCGTCTTCGCCCAGCGACAGAAGGTCAGTTAGTTCAGTTTGTGTTAGTTCCTTTTCCAAATTCCTGGTTTCAAGTAGCATCTGGTGTAAGTATTGGAGAAAAAAGAGTTGCAATTTGATAATGATGGTTCGTAATTGAGTGAATTTTTACTCTTTTGCTTGCTTTCAGTTGACTTGGCTCAATGCACATCTTACCAAAATTTGGCCATTTGTAGATCAGGTACTTTACTTTGTGTGTTATTGTGATTTTTTATTAGATTGTTTGTGTTGTTGACTGATGACTGTTGGCTTATGGAGGAGTTCTTCATGTTTTAGGCAGCGTCCGAGCTCATAAAGGCTTCTGTGGAGCCTGTTCTTGAGTCATACAGACCAATTATACTTTCATCCCTTAAATTCTCCAAGTTTACCCTTGGAACTGTCGCTCCACAATTTACAGGTTGGTGTTTAGTCCTCACATGTTTGTCATTTCTTGGGCATTTTATGGTGCAAATGTGAGTAGCTAGTTTCAATGTAAGTTGCACAACTGCATTTTTCAGTTACATTACAAGCACTCTTAACTCTGTCAAGAGCCTCCGCTCCATCTGCTTTCGCTACTTGCAGTTGTGGACATATGGTCATGCTTCTTTGTGTTTGATCTCTTTTACTCAAAGAAAAATCCAAGGTGGATAGATGCTATTCTATTGTAATTTGTTAATGCCTGTGAATTTAGGGATCTCAATCATCGAAGACAGTGGTGAGGGTGTCACTATGGAAATGGAAATGAATTGGGATGGGAATCCGAGCATCATTCTTGCAATCAAAACTAGGCTTGGAGTGGCACTGCCTGTGCAGGTGATCATTCACATTATCACATATATATACTACTCGGTCCTTCATTTTTGCTGAATTGATTAGCATCATGTACCATTGTACCAATGTTCTTGTTCCAGGGATAAACTATGCTTGACTGTATGGTCCTTTATGGTTGTTAACTAGTTATATAGTAAAGCGATCTTTCGAATTATATGGAACCCTTGTGCTTCTTCTCCACAGAAGTGCTTTACTTTACAGTTTACATGATTGCAAATTGGATATTTTCGTGTGTATATTTTTGTTCAGTATGTCTGTAGACCTGTCAAAAAGATCATAACCATCAAGATCAACATGTATAAATGTGTAATAGTATAAATTATGCGTATTGTGTGTTGTATCTTCTTTATTAATTAATCTAAGATGTCTATTTAACCATTGCCTTAATGAAATCGTTTTTGTGATGCTTCAAATATATTTTTGTAGGTAAAAGATCTTGGATTTACAGGTGTTTTCAGGATAATCTTCAAGCCTTTAGTTGGAGAGTTGCCTTGTTTTGGAGCCATTAGTTACTCGTTGAGGGAAAAGGTAAAAGCTCTGTAGCAAGTTTAAGACACTAGCTTTTTTGTGGACCAATAATTCATATTTTCTACCTTTCATCAATCATAAATATAAGCAACAATGTATCTTTGTAAGAGGCCAAAAAAAGAAGAGGAAATTACCCAATTCATTCAGGAAAATTGCACTGGGACTTCTTAATTTGGTATGGCTAACAAAATATGTTTGTTGTTTCAAAATTACTTGGTTAGACCCTTATCTTGTAGTGAGCTGACAGATTCTATATTATTCCCTGCCCACATGAATATGCCTCTCCTTCAGTTGTCTTATAAACAGCATTTTCCTTTCAGAAAAAGTTGGACTTCACTCTTAAAGTTGTTGGTGGTGATATATCATCAATACCTGGGCTTCGCGATGCCATCGAGGTTTGTGAGTTTTTTTTTTTTTTAAACTTCCATCAGTTCATGATGCATAGTTGTTATTGGAGCTAGGAACAAGGCATAATTATACATCACCTTCTGTTTTTGTGAAATTCTTCTCTATGTGACCAGCACATCTTGTTTCTTATGCAATATAATATTTTCTTTAGTAAAGGGCAAAGAAAATATCACTTAAATGTTGGCGTCGTTAGTATCAGGGCCGGCCCATGGCATGTGCCAAACGTGCAATCGCACGGGGCGTCGTTAGTATCAGGGCCTCGTATAGGTTATAATGTTATATATGTGTATATATATATATATATCTGTAAATTGAAAAGTGGAACAAAATGTTGTGGTAGTTCAGATGGTAGAAGGTCAGCGTGAGTTCCAAACTAGCCCAGTTTCGAATCCCTGTGTAATACATTTTAGTTTCTTAGATGATCAAAATTGTTATTATTTTGTATCTTCGGCCCTGGTTAGTATAAGAATCTGTTGAAGATAGCAGAGCTGTTGTTTTGGATAATAAAACTCTATTGTTATCACCTTATGCGCAGGGAACCATAAGGGATGCCATTGAAGACTCTATTATGTGGCCTGTTCGTAAAATCATCCCTATAATACCTGGGGACTACAGGTACGTTGAATCATGCAGAAAGATCCTTATCTAACAATGTTTATGGCTAGTATCATTTCTGTTCTCATAGGGAGTGCTAAAAACTAGAAATTTTGAGAACCTGGATGGCTGGATGAATTTATATCACATCTCAGGCCTGTTCTCTTTTATTCTTACAAATCTAACGAAAGTGCAGCGACCTGGAGTTGAAGCCTGTTGGCAGATTAGAGGTCAAGCTTGTGCAAGCCCGGGATCTTACCAATAAGGATTTGATTGGAAAATCAGATCCATTTGCTGTGTTATATGTACGGCCTCTGCCTGATAGAAAGAAAACCAGTAAAGTGATTGTAAGTAACCTGCTGTGACTGTTATTGAAGTGCTTTTCAATTAAAGTGAGTTTAACATTTTCCCTTTTGTGACTCCTCAGAACAATGACTTGAATCCTATCTGGAATGAGCACTTTGAATTTGTAGTGGAAGACAAATCCACTCAAAACTTGATTGTGAAGGTTTATGACGACGAGGGACTTCGGGCAGCTGAAATCATAGGCCTTGCTCAGTTCCACCTAAAAGATCTTGAGCCTGGTAAAGTCAAAGACGTGTGGTTGAAACTCGTAAAAGATTTGGACATCCAGAGGGATAACAAGAAAAGGGGAGAGGTGAGCATTCCTTGTCATATGTTTTACGGTTATTCATAGATGCCGAGTTGCAGTATTTTGGCCTTCAACTTTTGCAGGTAGTTAAGTCACTTGCTTTCTTTGCTCCAAATTTCACTTGTAGGTACACTTGGAGCTTCTGTACTTCCCTAGCACGTCTGAGAATGGCGACACAACTTTTTACGATCCGCATCATTCTGCAACATCCCTGGAGAGGGCCATGACTGGTGGAATGACAGCTGCTGAAAACGGCACATACCCAACACTGAGGAGAGATGGAGAAATCGTTAGAGGAGTCCTTTCAGTCACTGTGATATCTGCTGAAGACTTACCTGCAACTGATCTTACAGGAAAGTCTGATCCATTTGTTGTGGTTAAGATGAAGAAATCTGAAACAAAGGATAAAACAAGGGTGAGCTATTTTCCCCATGCCTTGCAAGCCCTGTTAGGATCCGTTGGAGTTACTATTACTAAATTGAAATGGATGAAATACAAATTCAGAAAAAGGGATAAAATCTTAATCCATTAGGATCTCATTCCTAAAATTTCAATCTTTTGACATGCTATGTTTTCCTCCAGGTTGTTAATGAATGCCTGGATCCAGTTTGGAATCAAACATTCGACTTCCTTGTGGAGAATGGATTGAACGACATGCTCGTGCTGGAGGTTTATGATCATGATACATTTGGGAAGGCAAGTTTCTCTCCATAACACACATCTTAATGTTTGTGGTGTCAAGATTACTTGACCAAACACGAGTTTACCCTTACAAATGGCGAATGTGCAGGACTATATGGGGCGGTGCATAGTGACACTAACGAGGGTGATAATGGAAGGAGAGTACAAGGATAGCTTACCTCTAGAAGGAGCTAAGAAAGGGAAACTCAACATCAGTCTCAAGTGGAACTCCCAAACTGTGTACCGCAATACTTGATTGTGATCATGTGCTGAGCAGGTGAGTGAGATTGATGCTAAAAACAGGCCTCTACTACAGCCCAGAAGCTTGTGTTTTGGTACATATATGCACATTTCATAATGTACATTAAATACTGAACAAACAATTGAATTCACTTCAGAGTTTTGGGTAATTCATTAGCTACTCTTTTGGGACATTTGGTAAAGCAGTAATGATGAGCCTATATTTATGGTTTAGACTATGATGAGCTTATATATATACTATTATACTCACTTACTCAGTAGTTCAGAATACCAAAAAAAAAATAAAAAAATCACAAAGTGGGAGAGAACTAAGAAAGTGAGTAGTAACACAAATGGGATACTCATCTCACATCATTGTCTTGGTTTAATTAAAAAAATGACATTTTTTTAAAATAATGATCTAAGAGACCACAAAAACACAAGTGTTGATTGCATTGCCCTTTGGGTTTGTTTGCATGATCATTAATTATGACTTATAATGTATAATATTTGTTTGCATTGCCCTTTAAAATAATGATCTAAGAGACCACAAAAACATAAGTTTAGTGCGCCTAACATCATCCAATAACAATTAACAAGCCATGTTCAAGAGTTGGTTCGTTGCCAAAAATTTACAAGTATTTGCCAACCACAATTTCCATTTCCAGGTTTAACATTAATACCAATAGACTTATGATTATGACATGTTTCAAGATTGAAGGAAAAATTCCATATAAACACGTTTTCTGAAGAGAATCAAAAGTTTCCAACTACTTTTTTTTTCTTTTTCTTTTTTTGTGGTTTCGAAACCAAGAGTGATTTGTTTTGCATTAAGTAGAACTAATAGGTTCCATCATCAAATCATAGTATATGACTAAAGAAATAAAGCAAAACATTTGGTGTAACATATCATATTGTAGAAGTTGACATCCATAGGACCATAACCCATCAAAGTTTTTATGTTATGATTTGCATTAACTTGCTTACATCACTTTGTAATATCCTATCATACATACACTTTGTAATTCATCAAGGTCTCTCTGTGAGGTTTAGATTCGTTGAAGCTAGGGTTGTCATACGAGCCAAGAAGCTCGAGCTTGACTCAATAAAAGCTCGGTTCGAGCTCGTTCATTTTCTAAACAAACCGAGTATGAACACATTTTAAAGCTCGGTTCAAAGCTCGACTCGTTCGATTTAAACTCGAGTAGCTCGAATTTTCTTAAATTTCATTGTAGTTACTATGTTCTAAGTAAGTAAAGCTCTTTAATGCTCAAAAAAAGCTCGGCTCAAGATCATTCATTTCCTAAATGAGTCGAATATGAGGACACTTTTAAATTCGAGTCCAAATTTAGGCTCAACTCGAGCTTGACTTGTTTCTAAACGAGCTGAATATGAACAAGCAATACTCGACTTGTTCAACTCGAAATAACAACACTAATTGAAGCTACATGCTTACACTTGTAAGGTTGTAATTTTTGTTTTTCATTTAAGGGATTGGTGGCACACTTCGCAATGGATATCTCAAGCTACATAGGCATAGGCTTATGATTTATCTTTTTTTTTTTTTTACGGTTCACTCATTTCCATTTAGGGTCAGAGAAATCGTCCATTAATATGGATTTAATCTTCAAACCAACAAATCAATCCTTTTCAACATTTCATTTCAAGTCACTTAATATATACATGTGAACCACATTGCCCATCCATCAATTAACCAATACAACAACATTGTGTTAAAAGAGAGGATGATATAGATATACATTAAATAATTGGTGAAGTGATACATTGTCATATGGAAGGAGATATAGGAAAAAGGTTAAAACTCCCAATCTTCAGTGACAAATAGAAGCATTAACTTGGTTAAGGGAGAGGTCCAGGAGAGGATTACAAAGCTTTGGTGACTAGCACTAGTACTACCCACAAAAATAAAGTTGAAAAGGAAACCCTCAATAATGCAAATCTTAAAGGCTTTAAAAAGGGCTTATGTGCTTGAAAAAAAAAGGCTTTGCATTATTTCACCTTTGTTGTAAATTTTATCCTTTTCTCATTTTTATGATATACATAAACATGTGATGCTTGGCATTTAAGAAATTATATCAAGAAGTGGATTGGTAAACAATTGAGCTCTATACATCAATGCTTTATGCATGCCTATGTATATGGATTTGCACATTCTCCCTCTCTTTAGGGAAGAACACATCAAACACGCTTGGGTAGTTGCGACGCTAGCGCTACGATACCCAAGTGTCTCAATCTTTGAGATCGATAATTCAGGTCTTACAATTAACATCAACAACATGTAACTCTGACAATATATATAGTAACGAGCTGACATAGGTAGACACTTAAACCATTACAATGAGAGAGGATGATTTAAACTCGTGACCTAAGTTATTTGATATAAAGTTTGTATACTTTAGCGCAACTACCCCTAATGCTGAAATACTTAATGCAATTTTCCCTCAATTTTATTGTATAGTTCATCATACAACTTATAGTTGGCTAGCAAGCCTAGCTTAGTTCTATTTTTAGTATAGTTACTTATATTTGCAAGTTTACTGAATTATTGTATTTGTATACAATTGCTTCTATTGTGATTCCGGTGGGGCTAATTTTGTTGCAAATGGATGTCTACCATAATTGTGTATATATATATTAAACAAACAAAAAAGTGAGGTTTGCCCTTTTATTAAGCTATGAAGCTGTAGGCGGCGTGAGTTGGCAAGAGACTAATTACACCCTTTAACTATAGAACTCGAGTTAAATACTTTAGAATTTTACATATTTGAATGTGACTCATACGAGAGATCGTTTTATCCCCTTATTAAACCTATCCAATGTGAAGTAAATGTACCATCATTCGACCCAGAAAAAGGCGGTAAGACTAGAAAAAGGGGGAAAAGGATAGTGTTGTGCAATGATTTATTATCGTTGAAGAGGCCAGTCTATGGAAGTGGAACCTTTCCTATTCTTATTTAAAATAACAAACAAGAGGGTGTTACAAAGACACTTGAGGAAGAAAGAAAAAAGAAAGAAAGGGTGTTACAAAAACACTTTGTTTTCATCTCATCTTCACAGGCAAGTTAGGTTTTTTGCCTAAACAAATTGTTGGTACCTCTTAGTATACCAAACTGATCAAGAGGATAAGTTCAACACTTTTGCTTTGATCATTCAAGCTGATCATCATCATCATGGGTTTCAAGTACAAGGCTGGTTTGTTTCTTATTATCACTGTGATTGCCATGTGGGTCACCTCCTGTGAAGTCACTCAGGTCTTTCTCTCTATATCTCTTCCCTCCTCCTTATGTTTTTAGACAGGTTCTGACGATGAAGACATGGAAATTGTTAGTCTCCATTCATGTTAATAGTATGATTTTGGTTGTTGTTGTAGTGTGAATTGTTGGTCTCTTTCTTGCAGATGGTTGGTTCTCTTCAATAAATCAATGTAGATAACTCAATTACCTCATGAATCATGATATGAGTTCTGCCTTATAAGTTTGTTTCAAGTATCATTTTCTTGATATGTATATTTAATTTGCCTTTTCAGAAGCAAAAATTATGTCTAATATAATTATAATTAGATTGTTGTTGAGCTTCATTTGAAATGATTTTAATTCATAATCCACTTTATATTAGAAATCAAAGTGTATACACTCATTCTTCTTGTCTTGTTGTTCCCACTAAAACAAGAATCTTTGAATTGTATCTTCAAACACTTTTCCTATTTATTTTTTTTTATAAAAAAAAACAGTTTGCTTCATTTGCATAAAGCAAGGCTGAATAAGCAGTAGGGCCTTAATCTTGTTTTGTCATTGGTTTTATTCTCGTTCATAACGGTCTGTCCGTTGCCGATCTTTTCAGCCTCTCGGCACACCAGACATACGACTCACCTGGTATGTCTGGTGTGTCGAATTCCTTTCCATTTCAAAAAAAAAGAAGCAGTAGGGCCTTAGATTTTCATCTTTCCCTTTAACATGTACTCTTTAATCTTGCCTTTGCTATCCGGTATTCGGAATTCGGGTAAAAGATCAATGAAAAAGCAAAAGAACCTTGCTCATTTTTCATACTCTTAACCAAGTTTTGTTACATATCAGGGTATTTTGGAGGACTACGAGTATCCGTTCGCAGTCACGTACCTAGGAACCTCCTTCTTGGCACTTCACCTTCCCTTAGCCTTCTTGAAGACATGGCTAACGAGTCTCTTCAAGCGCCTTCCGAAGAGAACAAGTGATGCAATATCAGATGAGAGCAGTAACACTCCAGGGAATGTATTCGAGTTGGAGCATCGGATGTCCATTTCGCAAAGGGAAGCCCTTCCATCCGGATTCGAAACTCCACAAGAGCCACCGGATAAAGAGCTCACCCTTTGGAACCTCGCCACCATAGCTGCTTGCATTGCCCCTATCTGGTTCCTCACAGAGGTTAGACTCACTTGAAAACATCACTTGTGGCTTCAACTTACCTTACTTTCATGCCCTCACTCTCTTGGTGGCGTCTGATCTTATTTCGACAGTACTTCTCCAACGCTGCTCTTGCTCAGACGACAGTTGCTCGTACAACGATACTTGTATCGACATCAGGCCTCTTCACCCTTTTCATCGGTGCAGCCATGGGAGTGGAGACACTGAACGCGGCTAAAGTGATCGCTGTGATCATAAGCATGGCTGGCGTCGCAATGACAATGCTTGGGAAGACCTGGGTCCCGGGGAAATCCCATTCCAAGACATCCTTGTATGTTTTCTTGCTACATTCGCAACGTATATTTTAGTTTGAGCTTCGTTGTTCATCGTTATGTTTTCGGTTTCAGAAATGGGCAACACTCTCTTATAGGAGACCTCTATGCCTTGATCTCTGCTATGATATATGGACTATTTACCGGTAAGCATATACATATGATTGATGTCTGAATTCCGACAGAACCGGAGAAACTCATTTGTTGCTTTCGACACAAAACTCATTATAGTGCTTCTGAAGAAACACGCCGGAGATGATGAACAGAAGGTTGATATGCAGAAACTATACGGATTCATCGGATTGTTCACCTTACTTACTCTCTGGTGGCTTGGTATGTTGAGCTTGTCAGTAAAACTTGTTTTTCTGTGACCATAAAACATATGTTGATGAATGATTTTTCGAGACAGTTTGGCCTTTGACCGCCATGGGGATGGAGCCGAAGTTTACGATACCAAGCTCATCTAAGATGGCGGAGATCATTGTGGCCAACTGCTTTGTTGGAAGCTTCCTGCCTGACTATTTCTTGTAAGATTGATTTCAGGGAAATTCTCTGTCATGTTTTTGTCCTTGGAAGGTTTTTTGGTTTAGGGATTTTCGGGTTTTGTTCAGGGCATTAGGAATTGTTTGGACATCACCACTGGTGGCTGCGCTAGGCGTCTCACTAACGATACCACTCGCGATGCTGGAAGACATTTTGATCCACAAGCATCGCTATTCGGCTCTTTACATTATCGGGTCTATTCAGGTTAGGAAGGCGGATATTTCATTCACATTGATTTAGAGAATGTGGCATGTCTTGGCATGTTTCATAATGGTAATGACTTGCAGGTGTTCTTCGGATTTATGGTGGCGAATTTCTCAGAGTGGTTGTCATCAAAGCTAAGATTGAAGTTCTGGAGCTGACTGCAAATCACCTAACCACATATATAACTTGTGCTAATTGTAACTGTTGTTTGAATTGGTTTCTTATATATTTACCTGGATAGGGTTGGTTAATTCATACAAGTTAAGTAAACCTGTACTGGGATTTCCTAGTTTGTTTCTCATCTCTTTGTGAACTATTGAGAAATCAGGCAGTGTTAATTAACTGCATATAAATGAAGAGAGCAAGAACAGTACTGAAAAAAGTCATGTATATATTGATTGTTATGCATTTCAACACCACAAATCATGAAAACAAAGAGTGGTCATTCATATTTCCCAACGATCTTCAACAAGACAATGTTGCTTATGATACACAGGTATACAAATATCATATAATTCATAACAAGGAAAAACAAGTATCAGATCAGTAGTGCTATATGGGGTAGACCGTTTACCCGGTTTTTCTCGTTCATGGTGGAGAGCTGAATCCTCATCACCTGCCCATGACGCATTATGTCCAATATTGGTTTATCGGTTTGAGATTAGAGTGCAACAACATTGACAAACTTCCTCTTAGCAAATGCCAACCACCATTTGTTGGGGGTTCCATTTGCTCTGTAGGCAACACTTAGTAGTCTCCCACTCGTTTCTTCCCTTATCTGTTTCAGATATTCCCTGCAGAGTTCTGCATTAAGACACAAATACATATTCACCTTTGATGTCTACAACATGTTACACGGAATATTGGGATTATTTCAGCTTAATGAGTTAATGTCATATCAAACAGACAATAGAACAGATCAGATGTTTTATCAAGTATTCAAGTGCCTTATCAAGTGCTTTGCTTGGACTATTTCCAGCCAGATGATAAACTGCATTTCCTCAGCTGGGTATTTGCAACAGCAAATAAGTGAATACCAATAGCACATTACATTGTGAAAGGAAGCTGGTAATCCCAATGGATCAAAAACACGCATTGAATTTGAACACAATACTGGAAATAAGTAATTCAATTTTTAAAAGGTTACTAACCTGCTTCCTCATTAGACTGAGGAATAACAAACAGCCCAGGAAAGGGAAAACCATGCTCTCCGGGCACAGGAACCTTTTCCAAACCTAAGTTAATGATTGCCTTAGTCCCTTCAGCCAGAGTTCTGCAGCCTTCAAGCTTCTTTAGAGCAATATTGATGTAAAATGTCAAATAGATAAGGAGTTTATCAGCTAAACTCTTTATGTGGAAGTTTGTGAAGAAGACATTGGCACGGAAAAATGTGATTGCTTCGTCAACTATATCAGTTTTATCTGCACAAATTATCAAGGGTAACAAGTGATTGGTAGAAGGAGATTCTGGTTCAAGATACCTATACAGGAAATGGGATTTGATCCTAACCTTGGATAGCATCCGGAGCTGGACCCTTAATATGGCTCTTCAAAGGAAGCAGTGGGCATCCACACGCTTTCGTCACTCCCTCGTCATCAACAAAACTAGAGTGGTAAACCTGTTTTGACAGTCATCACTCAGCATAAGCATATAAAATGATTCATAAGCAACCAACCATAACCATAAATGTGACGCAATTTGAAGTTTAGCAAGAGCTTTCTACTCACAACAAAATGTAACTAGAATTCGCTGTTAGTTATGCCTGTTTTTGAAAAAATGCTCATTTACACTAACTTTTGGTCAATCGATTTGATCCAAAAGTATTGCCAGAAACAACCAAACGCATGTCAACAACTTTATATGGCATAACAATCAACTAATAACAACGACAACTTACAATCCCCATAGCATTTGCAAATTCAAGCAATGAAATGAAATTAATGAAATAAAAAAATGCGTGGAAATATCAATCAGAAAACCTTACTACAATCTTTTCTTGTCTCGTTTCTTGTTCTTTCAACAATGACATACTACAATCTAGTTAATGCTGATACTTCAATACAAAGCTCACACTGTGAAATCAGTAGCTCTAAACCAAGCTATCACTGAACTAGAACAAAAGAGGAAGCTTCAAATTCAAAATCACCAGAAACAAAATTCAATATTACAAATGACAGCAATAAAAAAAAACTTTGTTCATTGAAATAGAAACTTCAAATGAACTCAAATCGCTAGAACATAAGAATTCACGAGAATGGAAAAACATTGAAATTTCAAATTCAAAACATCGAAGGCTCCATATCACAAATGACAGCAATAAAAACCAAATAACAAGTGAAAATGAGCATGTCTCTCAATAATACCATTCTAATCTGACCGTGCGAAGAAAATTGGCCAAATGTTCTTGTATTGTCTTCACTCGGAAGAAAGTTTTTAGAAGGACGAGCTGCATAAAAAATAGATTGGAGTAAGAATTAAAACACACAAAGTTTTAACATTTTATATGTAATAGAATCTTGACTTTCCTGTTATTTTGACATGTATTCTCAAATGAGTAAGGATTGTACTGTATCACATGAATTTTTTTATCCTTTTTAAACATCAAAATGGAATTTCCAAATTCAAATGGATCAGGACAGATTACAAAAGCACAGAGTCATAAGTGCATTGTTCAATTCTCATGGTTTCACACAAATCAAAACTTTTACAATCAGAGTCGCTTAAAAATTCGCCAATCTATTCAAATAAATGCGAATCCAACTACAAAATACCAAACCAAATCACTGAAGCACAGTCTCATGATCACGCAAATGACTTTATAATTTTTATCTTTATGTTCTTCATAAACACACGCACACACCAAATTTTAGAAAGCAGAAGCAATCTAGAAGCTTACATCAGCGGCACCAAATGAAAGCAAAATGGAAGACAAATACATAAAACAATCTCACCAAAAAGAAAAATTAATCAAATCCAACCGCAAACAGGATGAAATTCCCTTGCAAAAGTGAACAAAATAGAAAGCAAAACGCAAAAGAGATCTGAAACGAAAATGGGAGAGATCACCTGATTCGCAGCTGGAGGTTGCAGAGGATCAATTGATTGGGAGAAGACGAAACGGCAGCGTTATCAGTGAAGGAATCACCTGTATTAGCAATTAAATTCCAATAAATTTCTTGAAAACAGCTTAAAACGCGGTAGAGATCGGATCGGTGGCGTCGACGTTCGCCGGTGGAGGAAAGGGGCTAAGCTACGCATTCTATTGGAAGAAATTTTCTCAATCTTAAAGTGATGACTTATGGGCCTATTGGGCTGTTGTCCATTTTTAAAAATGGGCCAACCCACCAATAATCATATCTGTTCATGAAGTTATTGGTGTTGAATATTGGTTAAAGTATCGTTTCTAGGCGAGTTTGAATTTGTACCCGGATTAAAAATAGCCTAATACTCAACTTATTTAGTAAATGAATAAATTACTTATTGTCAAGCTCAAGTTGAGATCGAGCTACTCAACTCATGGAGCAACCCTACTTGCACATGAAATTTGAGATCTAATTGAGCCGAAACCCAATTTAATACAATTCGTTTTATAAATAAACAAGTTCGACCTGAACTCATATAACCACTAGGAAAAAGCTAGTTTTGTTATCATTGTTGTTGCTTGCCTTGGTATACTACTTTTTGTCAGTTAGAGCACTTGACGAGCCAACGAGTATTTTGCATATTTAATATTTTTCAAATTGAATTTACAACCGTTCAAAAAAAATATTGTATAGACGATTGTAAAAATTGAAAGATTAATAAGGCAGCCAAACAAACTTGGAAGCAACAATCATAAACAAACTTCACTGATCTTCAAACTCTATACAATAATTCAAACCTCATCAGGGTTCTTAGATCTAATTGCTGAATAACAGTTCACCAAGCTCACAAGAATCATCGGACTATATAACAAGCAACATATAAATCTACATTCGGATGAAAACCGAAACCGAAATCTCCCATAAAAAACCATACTTTTCTCTAATGTAAATCAGGAGCAGGTGATTCCTTTG
This sequence comes from Persicaria tinctoria, assembly GCA_037127255.1. Classification (NCBI taxonomy): domain Eukaryota; kingdom Viridiplantae; phylum Streptophyta; class Magnoliopsida; order Caryophyllales; family Polygonaceae; genus Persicaria; species Persicaria tinctoria. The sequence continues at coordinate 3,047,216 of JBANSL010000016.1, read as the reverse complement.
CAGGGAAATGTTGTAAAAGAATGAAATTTTCCAAACCCTAATCTGTACAAAAAAAGGGGATTTGAGATTTCTACTAACATTACCAAACATAGCCTTAAATCAAGCTGCCAAATGAAGATGTCAGCATGTAAGGGAAGTTGGCAAGAGGGCCTCTTAAACAAGCAAGTTCATGGATATCCTTGACAATCTCGAAGACGGCCTCCGGCTTGGCTAGCCTCAGTGCATTTTCCGACATCTCCTTTAGCTCGTCCGACTTGTCGCTGAACCACTCGGACACCATCCTTGCAGTCTCCTTAGGACTGCGCGTGAAGACGCCTGCCCCATTGTCCACAACATACGGCACATTGCCCTTTTCCTGCAATCAACCACATGTTAGAAGCCGGTATAAGGCTTGCTATGTTTGTCGTGTATTCGTGTCGTGTTGCTGATGCTTACTTGACCCGGAATGTAATCGTTTAGGATGATGGGAAGCCCTCGAATCAACGCCTCTGCAATCGTTCCGGGTCCTGCCTTTGTTATGATGCAGTCACAAGCTCCCATCCATTTCTCCATCTGCGTCTCGAATCCCCTTATCTACATTCGCCGTTTCATTCGATACATAAACTGAGTAATGTACCTATAAGCTATAAGATCAAAATCCTCAATGCAGTTACCTTAACAGGAATCTTCCACTCCATGGTTTCTAGAGTTGATGCTAGTGTCTTATTCCGGCCACAAACGACGATCAATTGCCCGATAGGTTTACTGGTTTCGGCGTCCAACAGTGCTTCTCCTAGCGCCTTGGCCGTCTCCTTCACCGGCCCCATCCCTTCACCCCCGCCCATCAGTAAAACAGCCGGCAACTCAAGATCCATCTCGAGTTCCACTCTCAAATGATCCTATCAACAAAACCATAATTCAGCAATAGGGCTGTTATTCGAGCTGAATATTGCTGGTTCATATTGAGCTCGTTTCAGAGCCTAAATTTGGACTCGAACTTAAAAATGTGCTCATACTCAGCTCGTTTTTGTGCCGAGCTTTTTTCGGGCATTAGGCAGGCTTGTTTGCTCAGAACATAGTAATTTAAAGAAAAGGTTAGAAATTTCAAAAATTCGAGCTATTCGAGTTTAAATCGAGAGAGCTGAGCTTTAAAATCTGTTCATACTCGGCTTGTTTAGAAAATGAACCTATTCAGCATCCTACACCAACAACATTTTCATGGAGTCTCAACTCACCTTGGAGATCACAGCGCGGGCAAATGAGGGCCGAACAGGCAGCCCAAAGACGCGTATCTGAGACTCCTCAAGGCGGACTAACGAAGCCCTCTTCGCAACCTCATCCGAAGGGCAATAGCATCGATTCACACCGGGGTGAAACCATGTCGGATGGCATGAATTCAGGTCAGTTATGACCGTTACAAACACCACTTTCTTGTGAAGCCCTTGCCACTTGAGAACCCACAAGGGGATGTGTTGCATAAGAGGATGAACACTTATGATTATATCTGGCTTGTACTCCATCAGCCCGGCTTCCACCTCCCTTCGCGAAATCGACAAGGAAGCACTCGTTAGAAGGCCTTAAATCGATGATGTAAGAATGGTGTAAAGAGCTTACTTTGCGTAGAAGGCGGCAATGGCGGCCAGGTACATTGAGTGGATCCATTTGGGAGAGGTGCTGTGAAAGGCAACACTCCATAGCTGTACATGTTTCACCATGAATTTGTACTGTCTCTCCATGTCGTTCAATGGCCAACCTGTGTATTCCTTCCACACATCCTTTATGATTATCTGAAATTGGGGGAATTTCAACGGAAAAACGAGCGATTAATTGAAACAGTGACTGTGAAATTAAAAGTAATGGATAGTCAAAACTTGTTCGAGTTTCATCTGAATCATCAATTCCAAGCTAAAGGCGGAATCTTTTTGGGGGTTAAAGGAAGAGATGAAGAAATTCGTTACATTATATTCGTCGCCGTATTCCAATTCGAAGGCGCTCTTGATGGCCTCGGCGGAGGCGCGGTGGCCGCCGCCGGTGTCGCTCATCAAGATCAAGACGTTCTTGGGGCGATTGGCGCCGAGCTGCACCAGCTCCATCGTCCGATCCTCGTCTTTGTCATCGCAACCGTACTCGAAAGACATCGCCGGCGACGGCCGCTTTGTCGAAGTAGTCCCTTGGTGGCCGCCAACTCTGGAGAACACGGAAGTAAACGGCGACCTTTTCGGCGGCGCCACCGACATCACCATGTCCAATCACCAAATAAAACAACAAACAAAAAAAAAGCGGAATCTTTTTCACTTTTCCGGCAAGGAAGGAAAAACGGAAACTCTGATATGTGTCTGCAGAGGCCGGAGATGGAAGAAAATGGAGGTCGTGGGATTTAAAGGGACGGGGGAGGAGACAAATGCGATGAAATTGTGTTGAAGGTGTCTGAGCTGAGCTGGCCAACTGGTACAGGGTGGATGGTGAGAGAGCAAGAGAGACAAATTAGGGAAATTCCATTTACTGCCTCTGAAATTTTACCGATTTCGCTGGGTGTCCAATATTTTTTTATAATTTTACATACTACCCTCGGATTTTACAGATTTAATCATACACAATAAAAGCCAAAAAATGAATCTAGAATGAGTTCTATATGTGCAATATCTGAATGTATGATCAGTAATCACCTAAAATGATATAGAATTTAAATTAAAAGGAAATTGCACCATAGACACGAAATTTACAATATTATGAAAATAATACTCCCTCCGTTCAACAAAACTTGTCGTTTACTATTCCTGCACGCTTTTTTAGAATGATAAAAACTATATAAAATATTCATTTTTTAAAAAAAAAATTTTAACAAGTTTGTACTTATTAATAATAACTACGAAATTGTTAAAAAAAATTATTTAAAAAGTCGATATTTTATATAGTTTTTAGCTCCTAAAAAAGCGTGCATGAATAGTAAAACGTCGAGTTTTGTTGAACGGAGGGAGTACAAAATTTTGAGGCTATGGCTTAAAATGACATGTGATTAATGAACTAGTGAAACGAGTTTGTAGAATGTAGATATAACCCCAAATTGATTAAGCATCTTTTTTCAAATTTTTGTGTTATTTGGTGTCATGTGTTCAAAAACGAAATTTGGAGGCCAAACAAATGAAATAGGTAGAAGTTGAGGGATGTGATCGAAATTTAAGTCGAATGTTGTAACTTGTAAGTGCAGGAAGAGAGTAACCAACAAGCCATATAGGTAGTGGGGACTCCTAATCAATAATTTAGGAACCATAACTACATGCCATAAGGTATATTCCCTACAATGGCCCTCTTTGTTCCATTGTTAAATCCACCATTTGTTTAAAAAAATAAAATTAACACATTATATTCCATCGAAGTAGATTCTAAAGGGTCAAAATATACTCATTCATTTCCTGAACAAGTTTAGAGAATGTTTTCGAGAGATTAATATTCATTAATTATCTAAGTAGATGGTCTAAATTTTCTTCAACTCTTCGATTGATCGATTTACCCAAACACAATAATCAAAATTGGAGTTTAATTAGGCTTGTAAAATGAGAGTATTTTTTAAATATAATAATATCAAATTATATAAAATGTTAAATTTTAGACTACATTTCTCAAAATCCAAATACTTGGATAAACCATGTTTTAACAATTAATATGAAAAAAAAAAAAGACCAAACTTGAATTAATAAGTGATCTGGTTAATTAATTCGTTTGGCGATGGCACATAACGGTTTTTATAATCTATATCATTTGACTTGGATCAATAAACTCATATATTTAAGACATAAATTTTAAAAACCAAAAAAAAAATCATACATAAAATATCGATAGATCATACACTCTCTAACCAAAAATCTCAAATCCATGTTACGATTGCTGAGATCTTATGTTTTTGTTATGTTTTTGGGTTTTTTCTTCTTCTTGTATTTGCTGTCGATTCTCTTCGGCCTCTCAATTTCCTAAATTTCTGTTGTCGTCTGAGATTTCGAATTACTTCATTTTCCAAAAAAAAAACATGTTACGATTTCATCATACCTTAAGGAGTTACATTTTTTTCTATCACAACTCAAGTTATGGTGGTCTAGTGTCACCAAACTTGAAGAATAATAAAAGGCAAGTGGTATGGACGTATGGTGATCAATTATTGCCTTTGAATTGCTAAGTGGAAGTGGGTATCTCATTCTATTTGGGTGGGCATTCAACTAAATTAATTCATTGTGTTTACCATAATTTATTTTCTTTACTATATATCAATATATATATATATATATAGTTACTATGAAAATGCGTATATTTTGATATAAAAAAAGTGTTAGTTTATATGTAAAAATATATTAGTTTAATAAAAACAAAACCTTACTTCAATTTATATAAATAAAAAAATGCATAATTTTACGGAATCATTTTTCTAAATTTATAAATGAGAGAAATAATTATATTGAAAAGGGGCTTTTATATAAGATTACGTATCACACAACCTTTTCATGAAGCAAATTTTAGGTTTGTTCATGACAAAACAAAAAGAAGGAACCTTCAAATTCCATGTATATTGGTTTTGTTTGGTTGTGTAAGTGTTGCATCGGATTTGCCAAGGGCTTGTCCGGTTAGCAACTTTGTGTAGGTCTCTCGATTTTCCGACATGCTCTGTTTGGCAAAATACTAGTTGATAGGGTAGCTGAAGCTGATGGATTATTTGTGTTAAATATATGTTAATAAACTAGTATGATGTTTAGTAAACCTAGCAGTTGGAGTAAATGATGGAAACCTGTGAATAGAAAATCATAAGCTCCGAAAAGCTTCGAATACATCATACTGTTGCTATGTATGAAAAACTCTCATTCCAAAAACTCTCAATCTTCTTCCCTATGTTGCTATGTATGAAAAAAATACTTTATACGGTAATTTTTATACCAAATACATGATTAATACACCAGCTTTCGAAGTTTTGATAGAAGATTTTGGATGAAATTATAAGGTCATTGACAACAGCGTTCTAAGCTAAATTATAAAGTAACTTATAGTGGGTTCGTATGGGACGGGGTTAATAAACTGTCTAAAATTATAAATAGGGTAAAATTTATAAATTGTTGGTAAAAGTAGTTAAAAAATTTAACAACAAGATAATCTCCGTATGAGACAAAAAACTGTTTATTTGTAAAAAGTGGAGTTTATTTGGTTGTTATTAGGGGTATAGTATTTTCAAACCAAATAAACAAAATAAACCCAAAATAAGCTTGTTGATGTAGCTTTTTTTTTTAACTCCTTTTTTTAGCTATAAACTAGTTAAAATGTGAACCCATACACCAAATAAGCTAAATTCAACTACTTTTTTTAGTAGTTAATAAAAAAAAACTGCACATCCATACATACCCAGTGTATATCAGCTTAAAAAGTTCATATCAGCGCGGTCTCTATCCAGAAAAGAAATACAAAAAAAAAAACAATTAATCTTTTTTTTTTTGCATATATTTGGTATTTTTAAGGTAATATAATATTTTTAAATGATAATTAAAACAAGTATGCTATCTGACTCAAGTGGTTAAAGAAATAAGGAAGAAAGGAGGGAGAAACAAAAGGTCTATTAGGTAATTTAGGTTCAATTATCAAGTTCTTCACCTTTTTATTTGCTTTATTATAGCATTAATTCTTCTTGATTTCTCTCTATTTTTTTTTGTGGGGTCTTGATTTCTCTCTATATTTTTTTTTGTGGGGTCTTGATTTCTCTCTATATTTTTTTTTGGTGGGGTCTTGATTTCTCTCTATATTTTTTGTTTCTATCAATTATTTCATAAAAAAATGTCATATTTATGTTTACATTATACATTTAACCTTTTATTAATTCAATATTGTTTTAAAAGTAATTATCCGTGTTTTTTCTATATTTTTTTGCTTCTCTTCTATTTTGTTGGTCACTCTCAACTATTTAAATACAAAAATCATTACAAAATCAAAATTTTAGTGTTTTTTCAATATTATTTTTTAAAAAAAATCTGCTTAATAAGTATAATGTGGAGAATATGAGTTGGGATTATCCCACATTGATTAGAATGTGAATCCAAACCTTGCATATAAGCCGGTGGGCTACTCCACCTAACACCAATTTGTTCTTCGCTCCAAGCGCGAGTCTGATTTCACGACTCCAACCAAGAAAATTCGATCCGCCAAATTGAACTGAAATCAATTGTGCGCCCGGATTGTCCGAGTTAGACAAATTCATAGGATCGTTCAGATTCATCGAATTCGCACTCTCAAGACCACCATTGATGTTTCCAGACATGATTCTTCAAAACATAGCTCAAGAACTCGCGAGAACGCAAGCAATTCGATCTTCAAAACAAGATCGAAATAACCAGTAGATACGAGATACCCAGTAGAACATAGTACAATTATGCGGAAGAAAAAACCACTGAACCCGAGATCACACTCGTGGCTCTAATACCATTATTGCTCTTGACCTTGTAAGGTCCCCAAATATCAAGATGAACAAGATCAAAACATGCTTCAGAAATAGTAGAACTAGTATTGAAAGGTAATTTGTGCATCTTGGACAGTACACAAGTATCACAATGTGGGAGCTCCTTGAGCTTTACAAAATCTAAATGCGACAGTTTACTCATGGAACCATGTCCTAAACGGGCATGTAACTCTTGTAACTGTAACACAACCTCCTTAGAAACAGAATTAGCAAAAATAGAACTATGCACATCAGGCGCTTTATTCAACAAACAACCATGTTCAGAAGCAAGTAAATTAACTAGCAGGAAAAATTTCTTTAGACTTGTTGGCATGTGCAGGATCGTGAGAATCAAGCCTGTATAAACCATTCTTCTTGAACCCAGAACCAAGCAACTTGTTAGTTCCAAGGTCCTGCAAATACCAACCGGTTGCAGTGAATATAGCAGCCAGATTTGAGGCTTCAACCAATCTAGCTACAGACAATAGGTTATGCTTGAAAGAAGGAACTAATAACACATTATGCAATGTTAATGAATCACTAAGATACAGAGTACCAATCTCATGCACTATAGAAGTATTCCCATCAGGAAGACCAATATGAATAGGCATTATAGGCTTATGCAAACACTTTTTATCAACTAACAAATGATCATACGAAGTCATATGATCGGTAGCATCCGTATCTATAATCCAATCAAAATCTGGAGAAACATTAGAAAGTAAAGCAACTACATATCCATAAGAAATACCTACCTTGGACGCAGATGCCGAGTAATTTGCTTTTGGACGACCTTGCATTGTCCCATATTGATTAGAATGTGAATCCAAGTCTTGCATATAAGCCGGTGGGCTACCCCACCTAACACCCGTTGGTTTTAGGATGAAACTTCACTCAGCTTGTGTGCTCGGTTTGGTTGTTTGCGCTTGGGCGTGCGTGGCCCTCCCACGTCGGATGACCCACCGTGATTTAACATATACACCAAAAAAAATTCACGAAATATTTTTAGCACCCCTTGACAGAAATCCTGGCTCCGCCACTGTGTCAGCGGACTAGTTTCAACCAAAAATCTCTACTAACTTCGGAAATCAGTATAGATCTTAATCGTGTGTTGATTTAACATATACACCAAAAAAAATTCACGAAATATTTTTAGCACCCATTGACAGAAATTCTGGTTCTGCCACTGTGTCAGCGGATTGGTTTCAACCAAAAATCTCTACTAACTTCGGAAATCAGTATAGATCTTAATCGTGTGTTAATTTAACATATACACCAAAAAAAATTCACTAAATATTTTTAGCACCCCTTGACAGAAATTCTGGCTCCGCCACTCTGTCAGCGGACTGGTTTCAACCAAAAATCTCTACTAACTTCGGAAATCAGTATAGATCTTAATCGTGTATTTGATGAAAAAATCTCTAAGTGGCCATATATATATATTAATACACTACATCTCAATACTTTTTTTTATTAATCATTTAAAACGTGTGTCATTATTGAAACAACCGTTAATCATATAGATAGAGAATATGTTGATTACGTACTCGTTTGTCAACGTGAATATATAGCTACCGAGAAGCTCTCAAAAGAGCTTCTAAGCTAGTGATGCTTCAGAGAATCACACCACCGGTGATAGACTCTTATGAACTCCTTGGTTCGAGCTCAAACCAAAGCTGAAGATCGTCGTGACGTTGTAGCTCTTACTTTGCTATGGCCTATGGACCTATGGTATAGGTTTTTCTCTTTGGGGGCATCATGAATAATGGTCGAAAAGATATATAGCTTATGCATAACAGTTGCGTTTATTCGTCTTGCATTGGATTCTGCTAAGTCCGTGGGTAAAGGTGAATATTGATGGGGGGCCTCTTTGAGAAATTATTGCAGGTGGTTGGAAGGTCGCACAAACCCGCTGTGACCGTTGCTTACGGCTTTGTAACAAATCAATTCTCAAGGATTACTATAGCCCCGTTTCGGGTGTATAGAGATCACATATATACTTAGCGGCTTGAGGTTGTTTAGGATCGTGGCAATCTTCGTATGCTTAGGCTTGAGCTAGGTTGCTCTCAACGTAACTCTTTGACATTGGTGTGGAAGTTGTGAGATTTTTCATCAGGGAAGGTGTTGAGAGAATGAAAGATGTGAAGAGACCAAAATAGTCTCACATCGACAATATGAACAAAGAAGCTTTAGTATATAAGTTAGTGGGTTACTCCTCCTATTGTTAATTGGTTTTAGAATGGAACTCTACTTGACTTATGTGATAGGCTATTAGCGCATAGGTGCACGTGTGCACACGATCCCCGATCCCGGGTCCAAATGGACCTCAGTACAAGGCCACAAGTTACAAGCTAGTAACTCGTAACCCAGTGGGTTGAAGCGAGTCGGTGACCCACTAAGTCACGGATCCATGGCCAAGGATTGACAGATGGGAGATCTTTCATTGGGACTCATGGTTCTATAATAATATATATTTTTTATACAAATATTGAAGTATTGAGAGATCGAAAAAATTGATAGACAGCCATGTATCATGAGAAGCAACCGATCAACAAAGAAAAAAGAAGAAGCTATGATTGTATCTTATTTTATTGCACAACACAAGCACTAATGATACTTACAAGAAACAAATACAGTAGGACCAAAAAATAGAAAGAAATAAAGTAAGCATTATTAAACACTTGATGCAGATTGTCTATTAACAAATGCTAAATCATTGCAAACACTATGTTTTTGTTAGCAGTAGCCCACTATTTTTAGTGGGCTGGGCTTTCTGCTACAATTTTATTCTCTCATATTTCTAATCATTCATACTCACGGTCAATTTCTCGCCAAACAAATTGCCACTTCACCGTGTCGGAAAATAACAGCTTATCGACATGTAAAGTCGGTGTCGTTAGACTTTCTGCAAATGGAGAGTCAGTGCCGACAAGCTGTTTTCAAGCAAAAACACTTATAAACAACAGAAACCGGTGAATTGACCGTGTATTTTGTGAGAAATTTGTCGTGCGTTTTCAAGCGTAAAAGCGGTAAAAGTTTTCTCCCTGATGAATGACGATCCTTGTATGCAAAAGTTGTGGTTTGCTATATGATAAAAAACTTGTTAGTTAAGAAGTGTTGATTTTGGTTGTATTTCTGCATATAAATTGATGGTTTTGTGCTATTAGAATCAGTAATCTAGTATCTAATTACCGGGTACAATCGTTGCTGCCAGTTGATACTCACTCGTGTACACTTTTCCTTCGGAAAGGAGCAGGCGTGGATGACGTTCATGAAAGCAAAATATCTCAATGTCCAGGGTTCGAACTCGAGACTTCTAGTTGCCAATTGACCCAATTGATTAAAAAAAAAAGCACAATCAATCATATACATATAGTTGGTTGATGTGATTAGCCTCTTCAAACACAATTGATGATGCTAAATCATGAGAGTTGATGATTGAAAACTCGTGTAGGGTGATGTGGTTGGGTAAACGTAAAGTGACGTGAACCAGAAAGGAGTGATGAAATGGATGTTTCTTGTTCTTGAATCCATTTAAGTGCAGTCCCTACAACCCACACTTTGTTTGAAACTCAACTGAATATTAAAAAAAATACAGGAAAGCTAAATACACCGATAATTTTTACTGGATACATTGTTAATAGATTCACAACACCTTCTAATTGTGCCTTTTTTTTTTTAACATGGATGGGAGCTGAACAAGTTGCGGACCTTTTATCAATGTATTCAATAAAAATTACTCTTGTATTTAACAATCCCAACAAATATTAGAATATATTAATGTTGGAAATGAAAGTGGAATTGATGCATAGCACCACACCAAAGTGGGCCAAAAATATATAAGTTGCATTCATGCAATTAGACCTAAAGGAGCCCATAAGGGAAACATTTTATTTCAGCAAAGTTGAAAATTTTATTTTAGTACTCCAGTAAGTTAACACTTATATGAATTCAGCTATTAGTGTCCAAAGACAATGTTCTAAAAGATGATTGGCAACGTCGACGGTGGGTAACAAGGTTAAGGGTTTAGGCAAGTTTTGATGGTCTAAGTGGATCTTGGTGATTTTAACAGCTTTGACGGCGGGGTGAAGTCAAAGGTTTAGACAAAATCTAGACGGCTCTTAACGAAGTTTTATAGAACAATGTGCATACAGACCTCATATAGTCCTATGGTACATGGTGTATAGTGTCAAATGGGTGTGGGGCACGAGCAAACAAGAGTAACGTACGTAATGTTCTTTCTTCTTTTACAGTCTCACTCGATCGTAAACATGGTACATGGTGTATATGTTGGGCTATTGGAGTATATGTGCACGTGTATACGACCCCCAAATCCAATCATTCGATTCTGAGATAGTTAAAAAGATAATTATGAGATAATAGTTATATACTGACCGCATAGATAACGGGCGAGTACGTAAATGAAAGTGTTAGATTTAACATAATTTGAGAAAATGTAAAGAGTAAATACAAGCATCCAACCACACATTTGACAAAGGGGGTGACCAGAGACCAGCCATTGACAGGGGTCTCTTAACATTTTCTATTGTCATCTTCCACATTAATATATCCAACCTTGCCACTTGCCAGCTACCACTTGACAGCCTCTTTATTTACTTCCCTACAAACAACTTCTTAAAATACTCCCAACCTTTCCTGGACCAGCTTCATATTTTGCAGTAAAAAGCCTCTTTCTAGTTGCTACTTGGCCTATTTTAATGCTCCTAAATAAGAAATTTTACCTTCCAACTTTCTAACATTTGATGCCTTTCCCCACCTCACAACGGTTATTTTTAGATTTACAAAAACTCCTTTGTACGCTAATGATATATGGTGCTATTGTATTGTTTTTTTTTTGTTGTTGCTTTCTCAAAAATACAATCAATAATCTACTAATTATTATAAAGACATTTTTCGTAAATTAAATATCAAAATACCTACAATGACATCTCTAAAATGATATGTTTTGTCGAAGTATATAATATTATTAATGGAAATTAAATAATGTGTTTAATTTACTTATATGTTGTTTAAGCGTTTCATATATTACCGATGTGAGACAATCATATTCCAACAATCTTTGAGTGATGCCAGAATCCTTACTATTATGTTTCAAACTGGTGTTTATTTCTTGGGTTCCCGTTAGCTATTTGCTATTCGGTCTCTCGATTATTCATACATTAATATATAAATATAGTGTATGAGATTTCCAATTCCTAACTTGCTTTAAAAAAAAAAATGAAATTCTTACTCGAGGTAGCAAATTGGGGTAAACAAGGTGAGAGTGAGAGTGACTATATATAGTATTATCCACTCCAGACAGACACTGCATTGCACATTTGCAATTGCACTCCTATCAATTATGCACTGAACATCGCGTCTTACTATGGCGGTCTATTCTAGATGTTTCTTCCTAAATAAATAACGATATAAATAAAATCAAAAAATATGGTTTTTTTTTTTATTATCTACGTATTTTATAAAAGTATTGGTCGGGCGTAGATCTTCTCGTATATTCGTTTTATAAGACCATCTGCATTAGTAAATCTCTTTCCGGACTCATAACTTACTTTTTCGGACACTTTTATCCGTCTTCATACACCGATACTAAAAGGTTAAAATATAATAAAATAATGAGAGACGGGGGATGGGATACTTGGGGATGCTATCCGAGCATCGCTACTAGGGATACTTGGGGGATGCTATAGGTATAGCTCATGCAAATATGATGAAGGGGGACATTTGTCTTCCGATGATTCGCATGCAGAGAAGATATATTGAATGGATGACACGTGGCGTAGAATGGAAGGCAAAGATTTAATCTATGAGAATTTGTTGTACATATTTAAAAATACAAAATTCGGCATAGTGAAAAATAAAATTTTTAAAAATTTACCACGTTATTAGATTTATTTTTATCTACACACAGACATCCATTTTGAATAGGTTTGACCATATTTAAAAAAAAATTATATAAAAAAATACGGTAAAAAAATGTTTTTAAATAGTAAGAATAAATAATGTAAGAAGTTATTTTATTTTTTGAAATAAAATATTATTTAATATTTGAAAATTGTTAATAATATGGATGATTTGTCTACAAATGTGCTAGAAATGGTCTGTAAAATTAATCTAGTAAAGTTTGGCTTTTTTAAAAAATAACTCAATATATTTAGACTTATTTAATTAGTTTATAAAAATATTAATTTCATAATAATATTTTAATAATAAAAATGAATATAATAATATAATAGATAATGAAAATAATTATTGGTGAGGATATATTTGTAAATTGAATTGGTAGAAAATGATGAGTTTTGGAATGCTAGAAATGCTATTGATAAAGTGGAAAAAATGATAATGAGATGCTAGGATAATGTGGCGAAAAGAGAATAATAAAATACAGTATTAGTCTCCTAGTATTCTTAGTATCTCTTGATAAACATGACATAAGTCATCACCAGTGTTTTGGACAAGCATTTTTTCATTTGTACTAAAATTTTGCAAGTAATTACTCACTTTAATTATAAGCTTGGATTGATTGTGTAGATCACATAGGTCTTCAAATTTTTATCACCTAGTCTATACTTAAAGAGTTTTTAAAACATTGTTTATAACATTCAAACTTGTATTTTAATACTATTGTTTTTCATCTCATATCAGATGTGAGATTGAGATTCTCAACACGCCACCTTCAAATGTCAATAAGGTATATCAAAGCAAAAGGAATTATGAATGGACTAAACTACTCATTTTTAAAAAATAATTATTATAAATCTTTATCACAACTAAAAAAAATATTTTTCTATAAACAATCTATAGCTTTTTTTTTTGTTTTAAAAACCCTTATTGCTAGTTTCTAAAATATACATATTGCCATAAAAAAAACTTCAAAATTAGAAATTGAATCTTGATCATCAGGTCAAATTGTTTTCTCAATTCATAATATTATTTATACCATGACATTTTTATTGTTTTAACAAAAAAAAAATCTCGTAAATTAACATCACTTTATTTTGAAACAGTGACATGTAACCTAAAACAAGATTGTCAATTTCAACGATGGTACATTTTATGATGATATTTATACTTGACGTGATAACTTTTGGATCGATCGAACAACCAATAACATTCAATTTATGTGTTTTTTTTGTTTTTGAAAATCTTAAAATGATTATTAATTGGAGTTAATAAGCGTAAGCCTCAAACGCATCGTTTAACCTCATCGCCCCGCCCGTCGGAGATATTTTATCTGCTACAGTCGCATTTGATTGGAACCTGCGACTACGGACCCTTCATTTCCTGATAAGGTGACAGGTGGCAGTGGGCCCCACCTCCTCCTCCCGTCTTCACCGATGAAGCAACCCGAAGAGATAAGATTAACGGCCCACCGGGCTGACGTTAAATAAAAGAAAAAAAGAAGTGATGCGTAGAATAAGAATAAAAATAAAAAAGCGCCATCCCTGCGTACAGTACTTATCCTGATCAACTGCCACGTCACTTCGAATATTTACTTCATCCTTAATTTAAAACCCCCTTTTTCCAAACTCTTTGCACATTTATTTTTCAATCTACTATTTTTTTTTAATTATATAAATCTGCGTATTATAAGTAACAAATCACATGGAAATGTGATGAGGCCAAATTTTCTTTCCCCAACAAAACAATAATTCCCCCAAAGTAATAATTTTAAATATCATTTTGGGAGAGGGGGAGATTCAATTTAGCCGATATGTTATAAATATCAATTTTTTAAATTAATTATATTAAAATAATTTCATACTCTTCAAAGATAAAAAGATTATTACTGCATTGTTTTTAAAAGGAGAGAATAATACTCAACCTAAGAACATACTTACGAATAAGACTTTCCTTACCTGGAAATAAGTGGCAAATTTGCACAATCTTTTTAGCCATGACATTTACAAAACTATGGATGTGTCCTATTTACTAGTTTTTCAACTTATACAGTCTTGTAAATACAAGATAAGATTTCTACTCTTGTTTAACTTGAAAGTGAAAAAAAAAAAATCTTAATAGCGAATTCTTTATTGTTATCATATTTGGATATTTATTGATAGTAATAATAAATTTCACAATACAGGATTTTTTTTAAGCATAATCTTCCATAATAATACATATACATAGAATATAGAGGATAAGATTGTTAATAGCTAATACTCCATAATATAAAGATAATATAGTTTTCCTTTTTACAAATTCCATCCATCCCTTTTTTTTCTTCATAGCAACAATTTGATTTCAAATCAATTCCGTGTCCTTTTTGTTATAAAATTATAACAAAATAATACTCCTCTCCCGTAAAAAATACTAAAAGATATAATAAAATATTGAATATTTAATTTAAGTGTTAATGAGTATGAAATTATTTTAAAAAAAAAACTTAATATTTTATTATACCTTTTAAATTATTAATTAAATACATACTACAAATTATATTTTTGAACTTAGGTAGTAATAAATAAATAATTTTTATTATTTAAAATTAATTATTTTAAATAAGGAGTACCGTTTTATCTAGGAGGAAGATAAGATATTTGAAGCTGGTTTGAAAAAAGAGAGAAAAAATTTCTATCTAATTATCGAAATTTCAATTCATCATTATAAAAAGGCCTTCCCAATACTACTTCTCTACTTCCACTTCGAGAAGATAGGGAGAGAGTTTGAAGCTCGTCCTCTCTCTTCAACCGACAACCCCCCAAACCCTCGTTTTTCTCTCTCCTGTTTCCCCCTCCTTTCTCCAACTCCTCCGGCTCTCACCATGGGCTCGTCTCTGCTCTCAGATCTCCTCACCGAGATCCTCATCCCGGTGTCAGCAGTCATCGGAATCGCCTTTGCTTTGGTCCAGTGGTTCATCGTCGCCCGCGTTAAGGTCTCCCCGGACGCTCCAGCCAGCCGGAGCAACAACGGCTTCAATGATTCTTTGATTGAGGAGGAGGAAGGCCTCAGCGACCACACCGTCGTCCTCAAATGCGCTGAAATCCAGACCGCCATCTCCGAAGGTGCTTAAAGATTCCTCTTTTTTTTTTTTTTCTCTCAATTTACTGTCTATCTTTGCGTGTTTGCTCAACTTGGAGTTTGAGATGTGAATCCTGAGTCGAGGAGATGTTGGAGTTTTTGAATGTGGTTACAGTGTTCTTGTCGTGTTCGTCATGATGGAAATTTGTCATATGCTCATATACTCGACTTTATGATTATGGCCGGAATCGGGCCCACTTCTGCTGGGGGCTTGGAATTCGATTTGATTTTGGTTGATTTGTTTTGAATATATTTAGTCATAGGGAGTTGAGTTTGGATCTGATTTCTGAAGTTGGTGTTTTATATTCCATTTTTCTTAAGCTTGATTAAGTTTAATATTTTTTTCCAAGCACATGGGTTTCCAGGATTAGATTATGTCTACTTGCATTTGTGATGATGAATTACTCCTATTACCATTCAGAAATTGGCAATATATTATGTACTTTCAATGCCTGTATCCCTGTATGCATTCGGTACATATGAACTGTGAACACAATCAATCTTGCGGGTTTGGTTTTATCTGTTTAGTAAGTGTTTTCAAATGAGATCTGACCAAGTACTTGGTCGCTGAGTATGTAATTGTTATCCATTCATGGGGGAGGATCACCTCTAAATGAGATCTAGCCAGCATTAGGATTTAAGGGCTTTCTAATACCTCTTGCTATAGGTGCAAAAAATAATCATGTAATTTTGAAATCAAAGAACATTCTTTAGCCACTTGTTATTTGTGTCATTGTAATCTAAACGGAGGACCACTGCATTGGTCATTATATTGGTATAAGGTATTGATTCTTGCCCGTGTAATTTGGTGTTGCCTTTTGGTATATGGTGGTTTATTGTTCTGTTTGGGATGGAATGGATTGTTAACCAGAAAGCTCTCTGATGCTTTGATTTTGTATTGTAGTTGGAATTGAGAATCCTTACTTGCAATTGCTTTTAATGATCTTTCTAGATTTCATTCCTTTCATTTCTCGATTTGTCCCCTTGCATTATGCCCATTAGTGTTGCTTGTAATCCTTATTAGCTTTTCCTTTGTCTAGTTCTGAAGGAAGTTTTATTTGGTTATAGTTGGATACAAGTACGACGTGATACTAGTTATGAAGTTAGTTTTCACTTATATTCACCACATGTGGTATCATGTTGAGCTTGAATAATATGGTTCTTGTGACATAAAAGTGGCACATCTGTGACTTTAGGTTATTGGCCCAATCCCATCAACACATCATTGTTTTGACTCGGTGAAGCTTTCTTTTCCATCATTTCTGCAGTTTTACATATGGCATCTTATAATAAGAAGCAGTGAGTTCTACTATTGCTTTAACTCATCAAGTGCAGTTTTCTTTTGGACATACTCTGCCTCATGCCTAATTAGTAAGTGGATATGTAGGCGATTCAGTAAGGACTAATCTTTGGGTGTTTGATTGGAACAGGAGCCACTTCTTTCCTTTTCACGATGTACAAGTATGTTGGCATTTTCATGGCTGCGTTTGCTGTTCTTATCTTTGTATTTCTTGGTTCCGTGGAAGGGTTCAGTACTACCAGCCAGGCCTGCACATACGATAAAACCAAGACATGCAAGCCTGCTCTGGCAACAGCTGCCTTCAGCACTGTAGCCTTTGTGCTTGGTGCCATCACTTCTGTGGTTTCAGGTTTTCTCGGAATGAAGATTGCGACCTATGCAAATGCCCGTACAACCCTCGAGGCAAGAAAGGGGGTTGGTAAGGCTTTCATCGTTGCATTTAGGTCTGGCGCTGTGATGGGTTTTCTTCTTGCTGCCAATGGTCTTTTGGTGCTCTACATTACCATCAACCTCTTCAAGATTTACTATGGTGATGACTGGGGAGGTTTGTTTGAGGCTATTACTGGTTACGGTCTTGGAGGTTCTTCCATGGCTCTTTTTGGTAGAGTTGGTGGAGGTATTTACACGAAAGCTGCTGATGTTGGTGCCGACCTTGTGGGTAAAGTTGAAAGGAACATTCCTGAGGATGACCCCAGAAATCCTGCTGTAAGCCTGATTCTCTCGTCAGTTATTTCTTAGTTGCTAGTTTTGAGCTGCTGTCTTATTATTTTTTCTTTGCTCCAGGTTATCGCTGACAATGTTGGTGACAATGTTGGTGATATTGCTGGCATGGGATCTGATCTTTTTGGGTCATATGCAGAGTCATCCTGTGCTGCACTCGTTGTTGCTTCCATATCCTCTTTCGGAATCAACCATGAGTTTACCGCTATGTTATATCCTCTTTTGATCAGTTCGATGGGTATTATCATTTGCCTGATTACTACTCTATTCGCAACTGATTTCTTTGAGATCAAGGCTGTGAAGGAAATTGAGCCAGCTTTGAAGAAGCAACTCATCATCTCTACAGTTTTAATGACTATTGGTGTTGCTATTGTGACATGGACTGCCCTTCCTTCTTCATTCACCATATTCAACTTTGGAACCCAGAAAGTTGTCAAGAATTGGTAAGCTGGGTTTTCCGCTTGTTGCTATTGAGTGATGCATGGTGTATCAATGTCCGGTTTTGTGCTTTATTTCATATTAAAGATAATTTTAACATATGTGCTGCATTTCCCTCTTTTCTTATCGTCTGTTTTGGTTTCTTATGGTTTTCCATTTTCGTTTTCACTTCATGAGTACTTTTCTTGCTTTGCTCATTCATTTTGAGAAGTCCAAATCATAGAGCAAAAATTTTCCTCCTCCTAGCTATACTTGTTCAGCATATTTTCATTGCATGTTTTCTTATAAAGATTGTGGATTTGTAGAGTCACCTCGTCATCTTAAGAACAGAAAAGGGGTGTAAGTTGAATTACTTGTATAGCCATACCTCTATTTTGTGCCCCAGAAGTTCTATTTTTCCCTTCTGGTCATAGCTATGAAGTGCAGTTTCATTAAGCTATTTCTTCTGCAGGCAATTGTTCTCCTGTGTTGCTGTTGGTTTGTGGGCTGGGCTCGTCATTGGCTTTGTTACTGAGTATTACACTAGCAATGCATACAGGTAAACCGAGTTCTATCGTTCAGTATGTTTTATCAATAATATTTCTCCTTCACCTCTCATTTTGATCCTTGTGCTTTACAGTCCTGTACAGGATGTTGCTGATTCTTGTCGTACTGGAGCTGCAACAAATGTTATCTTCGGACTTGCACTCGGATACAAATCTGTCATCATTCCCATCTTCGCCATTGCAGTCAGCATTTTCGTCAGTTTCAGCTTTGCTGCTATGTATGGTATTGCTGTTGCAGCCCTTGGGATGCTGAGCACCATCGCCACTGGCTTGGCTATTGACGCTTACGGCCCCATCAGTGACAATGCTGGGGGCATTGCTGAGATGGCTGGCATGAGCCACAGGATCAGGGAAAGGACTGACGCTCTGGATGCTGCTGGAAACACCACTGCTGCTATCGGAAAGGTTTAATCCTCTTGATAATCTTTTTTAAACACTTAATACTACCACCTGACTTGGTGTCAAAGCTGGTGAAATTAATGTTTTCTTTTGCTTTCAGGGATTTGCGATAGGATCTGCTGCCCTTGTGTCTCTTGCCCTCTTCGGTGCCTTTGTGAGCCGTGCTGCTATCTCAACTGTTGACGTTTTGACTCCAAAAGTCTTCATTGGTTTGATTGTCGGAGCTATGCTTCCGTACTGGTTCTCTGCCATGACCATGAAGAGTGTGGGTAGTGCTGCCTTGAAGATGGTTGAAGAAGTGCGCAGACAGTTCAACACCATCCCTGGTCTCATGGAAGGTCTTGCGAAACCCGACTATGCCACCTGCGTCAAGATCTCCACAGACGCCTCTATCAAGGAGATGATTCCTCCTGGTGCTCTTGTTATGCTTACACCCCTCATCGTTGGGATCCTCTTTGGTGTGGAAACTCTGTCTGGTGTCCTTGCTGGATCTCTCGTCTCCGGTGTTCAGGTAACAACCACTATGAGTCTATGATCATATAACTTGCACGAGTGTAAGAGAATTTTTGACAAATTGTTGATTTTTATGTTTTTTTTCTCGGAATCAGATTGCCATCTCTGCATCCAACACCGGTGGTGCTTGGGATAATGCCAAGAAGTACATTGAGGTATGACCTTGCTTTTCCGAAAGAGTACTCTGTTCCTTGAGCCGCCTGTGTTCTGAAGAGAGATTTCATAATTCTTGTGTTTTGCAGGCTGGAGCTTCAGAGCACGCGAGGCAGCTTGGACCAAAGGGGTCCGACGCACACAAAGCCGCTGTGATCGGAGACACCATCGGAGACCCGCTCAAGGACACATCTGGGCCATCCCTGAACATCCTCATCAAGCTCATGGCAGTCGAGTCATTGGTCTTCGCACCATTCTTCGCCACCCACGGTGGGTTGCTCTTTAAGCTTTTCTAGAAAAGATAATCAAAACCTCCAATTCTGCAAACTTGAGGGCAATGCCAGGTACTACCATCCCCTTCATCTTTACATGATGGGTCTTTAGCCTTTTCTTTTCGCGTCAATTTTTGAGAACTTCAGCTTGTCAAGGTTATCGATGCTCGAGAAACTCCCAACCTCTTTAAGCTGGGTTTTAGTCCTATGATGACGACAACAACGACGATGGTGATTATGTAACAGTCATTGCAATGAAAAACATAGCTGTAGTTAACTCTATTCTATTCCTTTTGTTCGACGGACGGATGTTTTTGCATTTTGAACTAGTTAACGTTTCATTGCATGCTTCTCTAATCTTTACCTGTTTCTTTAAAACAAAGGATGAACGCCTAAGGATAATTTTGTCAAACAGACATGAGCTCTTGTCGAACTATCCAACTTCGACCGACTAGATAAGCTCGAGGGCAATGTGGATCAACCAAGGCTAGAAAATGCATTGTTAGCAGAAACTAACAAAACTACACAAATCTTAATACTATATTATGGTTGCAATCAACAATCAATTAAATCATTTTACATAAAGTCGTGTTAAATAGCTGGAAAAATTCATTTTTACCCCATCAATTTACATGAACATTTGGTATGGAATCTTGAGCTTGCATAAAGGGATGTGTTCCTTGAATAGGTAAATAAAGAGCTCCTATTCCGGGGTTCAAACCGGGGATCTATGGGTACTACTCACAAGTCCTTTCCGGTGCCAAAGTGATGTGGGATACTCGTTATTTTTCAATATGTGCATCGACCTTATTGACAAGAAGCAATATGTGCATCGACCTTATTGACAAGAAGTGTCGTCTTGTTACTAACGCAAGCGAATCTGGGTGTAATACCCGCTGTCCATTGATCTTGACACCCACTCCACCACCGTCTTTTAGAGGTATTATACGAGTTAAGTAGCTTGAGTTTGACTTGAGCCCATTCACTACTAAATGAGCAGTATGTGACTATGTGCACATTTTTCAACTCAGTTCGACTCAATTCAAGTTCGAATAACTCGAATTTCTTTAAACGGGTTGGGTCGGCGTGAGTTAAATCCGACCCGAATTTAATGAGCCAGAAATTTGGGCTCTGAGGCCCATTACAGCCCAATTTAATGTGTACGTAACTACGTATTCTCATTTATGAAGCAACTTCGCGTTTTTGTGGGGCCCTATTAGATTGGAGCCATTAATTTCTGTGTCCTCCAAACAAAACTTCCACGTCTCTCTTTTTCTCCCTCGCTCCCTCTGCGGTTCTCCCCAACTTCTGTGAGGTAAAATCAATGGCGAATTGCGCGCCAAAACCCCTAAATCCGCGCTGCGTTTCTCGCCATACCTACAGGAAGCTTCAACCGATGCTCTATAGTCCTTCACTCGCTCACTCTTCCAGCTCCCGCCTCTTCCCCGGCTTCAGATTGAGGCTAATTTCCGCCATTAAAGAGAAGGAGAGCGTCTCAGCTAGGTCAAATGGGAAGGCATCAGAGACTAAGGTCAAAAGAGTAACGGTTGACGAGCTCTCCAAGCCTGTACGGTCTCCGGCTTCTTCCGATGAGGATCAATTCGACCGGGGCGAGGGTTTTGATTTGAATTGGCCGCCTTGGAAAAACCTTCCTCAGAGATATAAGCTCGTCGGAACTACTTCTCTTGCTTTTGTCATTTGTAACATGGATAAGGTGATTAACTCAGCTTTTTTTTTTCTTTTTTTTTTTATAAACCAAGTCGTTTTTCTTCAAATTGATTTTGATTTGGATATAGGTGAACTTGAGCATTGCAATAATTCCTATGTCTCACCAATTTGGTTGGAATTCATCGGTTGCGGGATTGGTTCAGTCCTCGTTCTTCTGGGGCTATGCATTGAGCCAGTTGCCTGGGGGGTGGCTTTCGAAGATCTTTGGTGGGAGGTTAGTTATTGACAATCATGATACATGATACATCATTTTTTATTTTGTTTTGCAATGTATTTATAGTAGACATTGCTTGTGATTATGGCCTTTAGATCAGTGAATCGATTTTAAAATAGGGAATGAGTTGGCTTTATAGTAAAATAGTACTCTTGTTTTATGGGTATCGGGAGGTATGGTGTTCTTTTGCGATATCTCTGGACAAAAGATTGAATCCTTTCTTTCACCATTGATTACATGGCTCCTTGACTGCCATTTTTGTTATTGCAGGCAAGTTCTTGCTATTGGAGTCTTGGTTTGGTCAATGGCTACTGCACTTGTTCCTTCTGTAGCTGGATTTATGCCCGGATTAATCTTTTCCAGGATTTTGGTATGTAGACATTGTGAATCGTTTGATGAACTGTAGGATTTTTAGTACTGTTTTAATTCATGCGGTTTTCTTTTAGTCTAAAACATATTAAGGGATTCCTTTTGTTGCTAAATGGTATGTATTTCTTTTTTATTTTCAGGTTGGAATAGGAGAAGGTGTTTCACCATCTGCTGCGACAGATCTTATTGCCAGGCATGTATGACTTGAATGTCAACATCCTTGTAGCACGAGTTGTTTTTTCCACTATCCCTTGTTGATATGACTCCGACTTATAAATAGCATTTTGTCCTTTTCTTTTTCTGTATTGGAGCTTCTGCACGTGCTATTTACATAGATGTTTTTACCATTACATTTGGAAGAGCTGATGGCTGCATTTATGATACGTGTTTTCTCTCCAACTTGAAATCCAGGTCAATACCATTGGAGGAGCGTTCACGAGCAGTTGCTTTTGTATTTGGTGGATTGAGTGTTGGAAGTGTTGCCGGGTATGTATCTCTCACAATGTGACTACAATTTGGATATATTGATTTATCAGCGTTTATGACTTACACCCATGAGGCACAGAAGTCATTTCTAAATGACACCTGATAGGAAAGAATTTGGTAGTTTGTAAAAATTAAATTATGAAAAGAACTATAACCAGATTAAGCTCCCATTACATTTCATAATTTGGCACATAATCTCCATATGCCGTGGAAAAAAATAATGTATTGTGGTCATACACTTTTCAGGCTTCTTTTAGCACCTCCTCTTATTCAGAATATTGGCTGGGAATCAGTATTTTACATTTTTGGACTTCTAGGAGTAGCATGGTAAGCTGCTAATCCTTGACTCTAATGTTAGTTTTCCAATTTCAAATTTCACTGTGTATTCTTTTCTCCAAAAAAAAAAGCCTTGATGATGTGAGTTATCCTGCATATCGTGGTTTGCTTATGCTAGGTCTAGCCTTGCAGAGACAATATCACTGTTCTTTTTGGTTGCTCTTGAATAGCAGTAAGGTTATCCATTGCAAATATGGAGATTGACTGAAGTATTCCTTTGATGCTGAAAACATTGAAGGTTTTTAGGATTTCAGTTAGTTGATGAAGGACAAACTGCATTTCCTGCTTCAGAGAGATCTGGTTATTTCCTCTTATCTTCAACATTCCTTTGGCTTCTTTTATGTACTATATAGTCATAGTTTCAAGTTTTAACAATTATTTTTTCCATTTACAGATTTAGGCTTAGTTTCAACAGATAAATCACGGTTAAGTTCTCTGGAAGAGTTGCAACGCTCCTTGAAGGTAATTTGATCTTCTTTCAGAATAAGTATCTTTCGGGTGTGCAAAGTATTTCGTGAAGAGCTGATTTGTATCTGATATTCGTTTAGGATGTGCCTTGGAAAGCTTTTTTCCGAACTCCAGCTGTATGGGCAATGATATATGCTCATTTTTGTGGAAGCTGGGGACATTACACTTGTCTGTCTTGGCTCCCTACCTATTTTAGGTATCTATTCCATTGAATTATGATCTCCTTTATTTTTAGTCATATCAATGGTGAACATGAAGTTATTAGCAGAATCGTGAATCTAATTAATTAGTACGATTTTGTTTCACAAATCAACTTCTTCAATCCAAATACTTATGCCTCCGTAATCTCAGCTTGCTTCTTTGTCAGATTCCGTAATCAAGGATAGTATTTTAGGACGTTTTACTTATATTACATGGGTCTGGATATTAAATTGATAGAGGAGACCAAAAGAAGGTAAAGGATTCGCTCGCAGTTTGCATTCCGAGGATGCAAGCAAATGCCTCATAAAAATAATGAAACCATTCTTTTCCACACCCCAGCATTAACTAATTATCCTGTTGTCGCATTGACACTTCGTTCGGGTGAGTTTGATGCTTCAAGGAACTATGAATTCGATGATATTTGAAAGAAGTATGTAAAAGTATAACATATGTGATATATATGACTACATACACTGCCTAGAACAGGTGAAGCCACTGCCATCTAACATTTGCCTTTAGGATATATCCTTTGGATCCTGGTGAATCTTTTTGTACGTTTTCCCCTTCTCTTCTTATATATTTGTACTCACTTTATTTTGAAAATTTTCTGGTATTGACTCCAGTGAGGAGCTGGACCTTAACTTGACGGAAGCTGCATGGGTACGGCCTTAGCTTTGTGCTTCTCTTTACCTCTAATTGGGATAGAAAGATGATGGGTCTAGTGGCATTTTGAATCATACCATCCTGAATGACAATTTTCATTAAAGTAGAAAATTGTGAAATTTATGTTTCTGTATCAGGTTTCTGTCCTTCCTCCATTAGCGTCGATAGTTGTAACCAGCATTGCAGCGCAACTTGCAGACAACTTGATTGCTCGTGGAGTTGAAACCACCACGGTATGCAGCTTTATGTTGTCTTTAGTTTCCAATTATAGTCACTTGTTCACTTGTCCACAACAAGCATAAGATCAAGTAGTGAATAATCCGATGATCTCAGATTTTTATTTAGTCTTACAACAGCCTTTTTCACAACATGTGTTGTTTTTTAAATATGCCTCTTACTGCCATATTTTTTGTTCATTCAACATTTGATGGATGTAGGTGAGGAAGATTTGCCAAACAATTGCCTTTGTTTCCCCTGCACTTTGCATGACTCTTTCTACATTAGATTTGGGGTTGCCACCTTGGGAAATTGTAGGGATTCTTACGGGTGGCCTAGCCCTTTCAAGTTTTGCACTTTCAGGTAACAAGCCAATTCAACTAGTTAGAAACATAGTTGAAAGCAAAACATTGCATAGACCCTTAACTGTGTATTTTCTTGCAGGACTATACTGCACCCATCAAGATATGTCGCCCGAGTATGCAAGCATACTCCTGGTATGTAAAGCTTAGCTTTTCATTTTTCATCTAGCATACCACTAACCTCTTCCCATTAGTATACATTCTGCGCACTTTCCCCATTTTGAAAGTAGTAGTTTGTTAGTGTAGAAGGCAATGTTGTCCAGGACTGGTGCATTATGCAACATTTACTACCTCTGTATCACATTTGAAAATTTCCCATTGATGTCAGTATTGCACACGCTACGCAGGGTATTACCAATACTGTTGGAGCAGTACCTGGCATTGTCGGTATAGCTCTCACCGGCTATCTTCTCGATTCAACCCATTCCTGGGGTGTAAGTATCACCTTCAAATTCTACACTTTAATTTTCTCAGTTGTTTAACTTGATTTGATCATGTTCATCATCTGCTGCAGACGGCGTTATTCCTACCATCGATTTTCTTCTATTTAACCGGCACGATTGTTTGGCTGGCATTTGCAAGCAGTAAACCCCAGGACTTCTCCAAGACACAGTAAATATTATACCTCAAAATAGACCCATTCTTACATGCTGTGTCATTTTTGTCACACAGTATATAAATATAAACTACTCCCAAGTTGTTGTATACCAACTTGCGTACAGTACTTGATTCTCAATGTAACACACTAACACTAGTGTAATATAAAATGGGGGTTTGGTATATTCAAATTACACCAATTTCCAAAGCTTTTCTATAAGCTCTCACTGCAGTAATTATGTTGAGTCACTTTAGGTGTGTACCTGACATGCCATGTTTTGACAGCTCCACTACTAAGGCATCTGCTATTTGACAGCAAATATGCCAACAAGTGAACAGAGATGAAGGACCCATTGTCACAAATGCCATAAATTGATCCACCAAACCTGGAATCTAGGCCATCAAGTCTTTTACTGTTCAGTGTTCAAACACATGAACTATGTTAAAAGAAGCAATTTTTTTTTTCAAGCAGAGGCAAGGACACTGAGGCATTCATAAATGAAATGGCAATGGCAACACAGATGAAGTTAGGGGTTCATTACAGAACAAAGATGGATGTGAAATATCTCCTGCTCCTAATAAAAACATAGCATTTTCAGTTTTACCTTGTTCCTACGAGACAGAAGCAATGGAACGAAACGGAACAGTTCCAAACAATCACTACTGGAATCTAAGTAGCTGTTTTACCAACTCACTTTCTCTTCTTAGCTGGTGGTTGGTCCTCTTCCTCCTCATCCTCCTCTTCATCAGCTTCTTCATCGTCATCCTCCTCGTCCCCGTCTTCATCGTCGTCGTCCTCATCGTCGCTTCCACCTTCTCCATTGGCCTCAGTTTCGTCAGGGTCCCCTTCGTCATCGTCGTCTCCGCCTTCTTCACCTGAGTAATCCTCATCGCCTGGATCTTCTTGATCTTCTACATCGTCTTCCTCTTCCTCGTCGTCATCTTCGGTGTCGCTAGCATCAGTGTTCTCAGGCCCAGGCTTTTCTTTTCTGTGAATCTCATTGATAGGGAACCTGTCTCACCCACACCAACACGCTAAGTTTTTCAACACCCCGCTTAAATAACAAAACAAAGACACCAAAGAACAAATAGTTAAAGAGTACCTATCAGTAGAAGGCAACTCAGTTGATTCAATCACATCCTTCAGCAAAGATCCTGTCTGAAATGAAGTTTAAGTCAAAATAACACAACAAGGAAAATGAAACATAAGGCAGCAAAAGCATCTTCCTAAAAAAGAATCCCAAGTTCCTACTTTGAACTATGCCATCAATTTTGCCAGCTTAAATCTCACTCAACAAGTGAAAATTTGCTTTTGAACTAGAAAGTTAGATACTTGGATAGTTAGATATACCTCCCAATATAATATTTAACAAGGCTAATTTCAGGTTTGCAAAAACTATCCCCGGTGACCGGTGAGTGAGGTAGAGACAAATAACAACTTTGAAAGATGGCAACTACCAGTCTACCAAACAATCACCAATATAAAGAGGCTATTTAGTTATTTTAGATTAATAATTGCTTAGTCTGGCAAAACAAATTGAGTCTAGAGAAATACATAATCTCCTCCATGAAGGAAGATGACCTTGACCTGTCTAGGTTTTCACTTGCAGACAGAAACCATGACCCAGATTAGACAAGAACCATATTTCACTCAAAATATTTCATTACCTAGTCTGAAACTCTGATTATAATTATACCCATCTTAACCCAGTTTAAACAGCAGCTAAAAAACTAATGCTTGAAATATTTGGTAACTTTAGTCACACACCTTAACTCAAGGTACAAAAGTACAACAAATAAACCAATCAATTCATACAAAAAGGGAAAAAAGTGAAAGATTTATCTCTTTACTTTCAACTTTCAAGCCACAAACCTCCTAACTGCCAAATATGTAGAACTACAAAAATTGGTGAGGAAAAACAGGATTTGCCCATAAATGAGTCAACAAGAGCACATAAGCAGGAGTTACTTGAAACTATTCAACCATAAAGCTTGGAACTTTTTGCCAAATAACAGGCCAAAATCAATTCCAGAAGACAATAAATCATCTCAATCTACACAAAACCCATGAAATTTTGAGCTAAGCCAGAGATACCCATAATTTAAAAAAATTAAATAGAAAAAAAGCCTTGAAATTAGAATTGAAGGGAGAGTGGATACCATCCAGAAATGGCAAGCAAGGGATCTTCCAAGCAGCAAAAGGGTATCTAAAAGGGCAAATTCCGCCATAGAAGACACTATCATGTTGCCCAATTCATAATTGCAAGACTCCATCTTTTCCCCTCTCAAGGAGCTGCTCAGCACACCCAAACAATGAGACTCACAAAACAAAGGGGCAAATAGAAGAGAGGGACAGAACATGTAAAAGAGAAAGAACAAAAGAGTACGAAAAATTCACAGATTCGAGGAGAGAGAGAGAGAGAGAAACCTACACAGTAGTATCTCACTATCAGTATCTCCGGCGCGGGGGAGGGGGAAAGTGAAAGAGAAGAGAGAGAAAGGGTAAGTGTGGAATTTAGGGTTCTTTGTGTTGGACCCGGTTGACAAGTGTCAGAGAGACCCAACCAATGGAACCTGGTTTATTAGTAAAACAAGTTTTAGGGTTTGTGAGTCTTAACTTCTACCTCATTTTTTAGTTTTCACAAAAAAAATCTAGATATTTTTGTTATTCTTATTCTACATCAATTAATGGGTTTTTAAACCCAATCTCAACCTTTTAAATTTAGTTTTGTCTAATTACATCTTTTGTAGGATGCGCTTCCGTTAGGAATATTGCACATTTTATGTTTTCGATGGTATATTTGTCGGCCATCGAGATTCAAGCATATTTGATCTCGAATTCTTACTTAATCAAAAAAAATTAATGGGGTTTTTTTAACCAAAAAAAACATGGATTTTAAAAAAATCAATAGGCATGGATTTAAATACTTTATCTTATCCGGGTAATAGACGATCTAGACCTGGGTAAACATCGGCCCGTCCTAGTCAGACCAGCTACTCATAAAATGGATGGACATTTTTTTTATTAGGTAAAAATTCGAGTTCAGCTATACCTGAAACTCGATGGATAAAATGGATGGACATGGACAATAACAACCCCACGAGGCGGCATGCCTGTGTAATTGTATGCAAATTTTTATCATATATATTCGATTTTTCTAATCAAGGGATATAAGATTATTTAATGTTTTTTTTTTAATTTAGAAAAATAAAATTCAAATTAACTAATTCAGAAAGAATGCTTAACTAAACCCATTAGATATTCAACTTCTTTCAAATATTACATTTTCTTCTGAAAATTTTTACATTCTTTCAAATAACGAATCTCCGAGAAGTAGATGACCCGATAAGTCGATAACCTAGAGAAGGATATTAGGTTTATGTTTAATGTTAAATCATAAATTAGTTGCATATTTTGAATCAAAAATAAATAAAAATAGTTGCATATTAAAAAATCAGTGGAACTGTGGAAGGTTAATTTAAAACGTGTTCAACGACCAGTGAAAGCTAGCTCCTTTTACCGCTGTCTTGTCAAAAGCTGCAATAAAAACAGAGGTCTGCAACGGTCATCTGCAGCTACAGGACAACCTTAACTACCGTTGTTTGCCAACAGTAACACGTCACCTAACACCTGCTTTGTTTAGACCTACCCAGTTCGAAGTGAATCACCAAACAATTTCGACCCAAACATACCTGTCTACCAAACCCAACATACCCCACTTAGGGCATGGTTTACGGGTCGAGCTATAGCCACCTTTCCCGACTACATCAAGAGGGGGTGTTTCTGAAACTTATCATAACTTAATATAGTTGATACATACAACCAATGAGACCGTTACATTACAGTTATTGCTTAATTACCAAACCCAGAAAAGAGGAGACCACCTTACACTTGAAAGCCACAAAATTATTTACAGGCAGCTCACATGAGTGATTGCACCCAGGAGCAAGGGGATATGACAGTCTCTCCAAAACCACCAAGAGCTATTTACAGATTACATGGTACTGTTGCGGGTTTGAGGACTTACTCGGGCCGGAAACTGACGAGATTCGGGAGCGCTTTGTGTTGGAGCTTCATGATATCGGATGCAGTCACCTTGCAGGATTCCAGCGACAGTGACCGTAAGTTCTTCAATGGTTCCAAATGCCTCAGCCCGTTGTTTGTGATGCGAGAGTTTGAGATGTTTAGTGATACTAAACCCGTGAGTACTGCATACGATAGAATGTGAACAGGGGTGATTCAAGTGCTGTGTATAGTTACTCAAAGATGACCAAAATAAGGGTGAGTTTCACATACCAGAAATCGATTCCAGGGCCTTGTCAGTGAGGTTGCAGTTCTGTGACAGGTTTAGGCGTGTTAACGATCCAAGATGCTTGATATTCTTCACACCAGCATCAGTTATTCCTCCACCGCAAATTTCAAGAGATTGGAGGTTTTTGAAATCTGAACCGATTGAAGTAGGCAGTATCATCATGTATCAATAAACCAGCTCAATAATAAATAAAAAAAAGTCCCAAGTAAACATCATGATTTCGAAATACAGTAGACAATTGAACAAGCTGATTAGCAATTGCAAGCAGCAGATGTAATAAAAAGGAAAAAGTGTTGATTCTACGTACAGCACAAGCATTCGGTTCCAGAATCTGATATTCGAGCCCCGAAAAGATCCAAATGGGTTAGCCCAGTCAGACCTGAAACATGGAAAGACAGATTCACATTAGCCCAGTCAGACCCTTCTTTGGAAAAGACATTTGCATAAATGGACTTGGATGCAAGAAAGATATATCTTGTCAAGATAAAGAAACAAACATAATAATGGAAGAATGATGCTTACTCATCACAAGGGCCAGCCCAGCATCTGTAATTTGGCGACAGTCCAGATTGAGTGATCTCAGAGAAGTCAGCCCAGACAACTTTTTCAAGCCACCATCGGTAACCAAGGTAAATGATAGATTCAACTTTTCAAGGTTCATCAGACCTAAAATAAATAATGTAAGAAAATGAGTATCATTGATATTTTAGAACAAGTCAGCCTCAAGCGAATCAGATGTCTTTCTAGAAGATGCTACCACCAGCACAACAGAAATCCAGCATTGGAGAAAAAAGATGCCCAACCTGTGAGAGAGCGCAACCCGTTGCTTCCAACTTCAGTATCAGATAACTCCAAAGTTTTCAAGCGTAAAAGTCCTAAACAAGGTCAGTGTGTCAAAACATGGTTGAGATGTGACTAATCTTTCTTCCAAATGTATATCACAAATGAGAATGAACATAATCAAAGAATAACCTGCCAAGTGAGCAAGCCCTTCATCTCCAATCTGACAGGAGTCCAAGTTTAGGCTCTCCAAATTGGTCAAATCTGCAGCAGTAAACACGTGGTCAGTAAGTTAAACAAAAGTTCACTCCATCGTTGAGATACTCATTCCTCCCAACCAGCACATTAAGAGTTCATACATTAGAATCCACACATATCAATTGATTGAAAGGAGAAACTTGTATGTTGAAGTGTTTCATAACCAAGTTAGAAAGCATAAGAAAGCTAGTTCTGGATTACACTCAAAAAGTGCCTGATTTATAACAAGGTTGAGTAGGTTGAGCTTGTAGGTTAATGACATTTTCTGAACCATGAAAGACTGAAAACACCAATACCTTCTCAGGTTCGCACACCTTAATTCATCGAGATCCAGAACAAAACATGCAGAAGGTAAATTTCAGATTTGATACCAAAAAGCCATCAAGCAACTTTTTTCACATTAGATGTGGGAAACAAGGAGAGGACAACAGAAAGGAGGGGAGAAAGAAAGGTAAATAACCTCTGAGATGCATTAAACAGGAATTCGTGATGTTGTTGAAGGCTAAATTCATCACTTTCAAATTCTTCAATCCTGCATTTTCAAATTCATCAATCCTTCAATCCGGTACTCAGTAGTTTATAAAACTCCAGAAATCAAATGTATCAGAGTTAAGTCATTAAGTCATCAATACATCTGAAGACACTAACCAGACAGCTTATCAAATCCATCACCAGATAAATTGCATCTGCTAAGGTTCAAATATGACAGAGCAAGAAGAGCTGCAAACAGAATACACCAACAATGTCAAGAAGCTCATAATTTATCAAGGCAATCCCCAAGGAACAACACATATTTTGCAGATATAGTACAGAATATAAACCTAGTAAAAACATTCAGATATTTTCCATTATAAATTTGCAATAATGGTATAGCTAAATTAAAATAAAACTTCTCGTTTCTCCAGACTCCATTCTGTATAAAAACCAGCATCTAGAGACAATCATTAGAAATCATGATTATCTTGGGAATTAAATTAACCCCTATAGGAATACAATCAAGAAGTATTAAACCAAGGACTAATATACACCAAAAACAAAGAAAGGGGAACATATGCCTTATATATAGCCACTTATATTCTCAAAGATCAACAGCTCCACTGAAGCAACTCATATTGTTTAGTAGAAAACATTGTTCACAAGTTACCAACCAATCAGAAAAATATGAGAAGGCTGACCTGATATGGAATCCAAGCAAGCACCTGAAAGTTGGCAGCCTTCCAGATCCAACAAAATGAGTTTCTGCAAACCTGTAAGCAGAAGTGCAGAATCTCAGACAGCAGCTGGTAAAAAAGAAGTGCAGAGAAATATTCAATGTATCATATCCCATGTGTGAATAATGTGTAAATATTGAGGTACAAATCTTGCTCTACAGATTGTATAGTTTTTTGTAAATAATGTGTAAATATTGAGGTACAAATCTTGTTCTACAGATTGTATAGTTTTTTGGATGACCTATTACATTGAATCATAAATCACAAGACACAAATCAACGAAGAATGATCAAGTTCAAAAATCCTAGCAGAACAACATCCACATAGCACAAAGCCACAAAGGCACAAGGTGACAAGGCCATTATGTGACAATACCAAAAACTAGGGGGAGGGACAAAAAGAACCAAGATGATCAATACTCAGAAAGGAATTTCCATAACAGTTAAATACAATCCATGTTTACCAGAAGAAAGAATCATAATTCAAAATACAAATTACATGATAATTCTTGTTATTATCATACCTGTCAAACAGGAAAGTCCAGCATCAGTAATACTGCTGCAGGAAACTCGTAATTCCTCCAAGCTTGTGAGGTCTGAATTACAAACAAATAAAGTTAGCCAAGCAGAGTACAAAAAGAGATCGAAATGGTGACGTGTTAGTAAACAAAGCTTCTTTGATTTGTACCCTATAGCAAAATGGCACCGGGAGTAAAAACTCAGACAATCCAACCCCCCATCCCAACCAAAAAAAAAAGATAAAACACTTAATACAGTTTGGTAAATGAGCAAGGGAAAGGGAAAAACAGTAATTTATTTAATAGATCATAACTCATGCGACTCTACATTGTTTGTGTCTTGATTATTATAATTCCTAACCTCCCCTCCCACCAAAACCCATACAGGGACCAGAATGAAGATTATTTAATCAGCTTGATTTATTGTTCATCAACAACACCAACCCAGTATAGCCCGCCAGAACAGGGTCAGGGGGTTCAAGCTGTACGCATTCATACCCTAAACAAGTCATAAAAACCCCAAATATTAAATCATTCTCTTTATCTTATCTTATTTACCAAAGAGCCCTAATTTGAGACAAGAAGATGTATCGAAAGAATTACCAGATAGAGCTTTCAAGTCAGAGTCCTTAATGCATCTACAATATCTGACATTGAGAGACTTTAACTTCTTAAGACCTGAAAATTAATAGCCAAAGGATAAAACATGCACGCATAAATTAAATGCTAATTCTACATTGTTTCTTAATTGGTAATGGAAATAATTTAATGCAATAACTTTAATCTTGTACCAGGATATGCTTAATTTTTTTAGTTGAAGAGAATTTACTGAACAACAGACCTTTAAGATGAACTAAACCGCCATGGACAGCAGAACATCCTTCTAGGTCCAGAGCTGACAAGTCATGCAATCCACTCATAGCACGCATCCCTTCAGCAGTAACAGCATAGCTCTTTCTAAGGCTCAAAGATGTAAGATTCGAAAGACCTGAAAGACATATTTATCATTATATGTGAAGCTTCAAAGTACAGTTCAGAAGATGGTGAAAACCCTACAGACATACCAAAGGACAGCAAAAGCTAAGCAAATGCAAGAAAATTGTATACAGATATACTAAAATCACAAGGAGCAGCCTTGATTTGCAAATCAACAATCCATATAGAACAGGATTGACATAGAAACTTTAAAAGAGAAATGAAGACCTTCCACCATTCAAAGCATTCTAACGGTTAAATCTTCATAATTCATGCATATAAACCTCAAAATAGCCCGGAAAGGTTTCCGATATAGTTATGTCTCTCCACCCTCCCGATCCCGAATAAAACTTACTATCCTACATTACATCAGATTTGGGATTTAACCAACTTTTATAATTGGATGAACTGACAAAGCAGGAGTTATGGTCTTCAAAATGAGAGTAGAGACAAAAATGGACTAGAAAAAATCAAATATCACAAACATTGAACCATGTTCAACAATGGTCACTATGCTTTAACACATGCATCAAAGGAACTTTAGTGGAACGAGGATTTTTTTTTTTACCACTTATGTGTTTGAGCCCATTTCCAGTTATATGATCACAATAATTGAAACTCAAAGCTTGAAGATTTTTGCAGCTTCTCAGAAAGGCCAGCCCATAATCTGTTACATCCGAACCAGATAGATCAGCAGATAGTAGAGAAGATCCTTGAGAAGCGATGACATCCATCCAATTGTCATCAACTCCCGGATAATCTTCCACACAAATATCCTGGTATGAACAGATACCCATCAGATCAAAGACTAAAAATGCTCTCTCAATATTCAAACCATTAAATATCCCACCTGTAAAGCGCAATCTCTGAATGCTTCGAGAGAAGTGTCTGTAAGACACTGGGAACACACTAATTCATCAAAGATTTGTTGACTCAAATCTCTTGGTAAAAGTGAGAATGTAGTGTATTTGTCAATGTCCTGTTGAAAATTAAACAATAATGTACATAAGGACCAATGACTTAACAAATATTGTGTTAAGAAAACAAGAAGAGGGAAGAAGGGGGATGTTACAAGGTTGCAATAACTACCTGTCTAACTTTACGTATGGATAGTTCCATAAGAGACGGACACCTGCCCCCCTCCGACAGGGAAGCTGCTACGGTCCTAGAAAATGGAGTGCCAAGCAGCCATTTAGAACTCCCGCTCTTGGAGTATCTCCGGGTGAGCCCTCCATGAACACCACCTTCATTGACTTGCTGGCCTCTCTTCCTCGAACAAACTCCCCCCATCAAGAACTATAAACTTCAATGCTGGTCAGTTCAAGTCAAAGGATCTGAATTCTACACGTCAAACTGAATACATCCTTGCTTAAATTCCTGAAAATGAAAATGAATCAAGTGTCAAGCAATAGATTACGGAATCGCAACAAGCAATCACAATAACATCTGGGAGTATATGGTAATGCAAAATCATGCCAAGGCGCAACCTAAATGAATGATTTTCTTCAACCTTCAATCCTTCATCAGCTATACAATAATACTAAGAAAAAGGTATTTGTGTCTGTTATAAAGCCACCAAAGAACCCCACACATCCCAACAGTCAATGGGACCATCACAGAGGTGAAAGTCAGCTCTTGCTTCAGAAGACGTCCGCATTTCATCTACAGAAACGAAAATTACTAAATTCAACCAGTCTCCTAGCCAGTTATTTAACTAAAACTGCTTTTGGAGCTGCTACACAATAGAAATTTTTGCCAGCGATCACCTTCCCAGAAAGCACCGCATATTTTCGTTAGCAGCAGATGAAATCCACAACAGAAACCAACACTCTAAAACAGTAAAAAACCAAAAATCATCCATAAGAATTAACAAAACACTAATTTCAGCATCATAATATGATCAGTCTCACAAAGTACTTGCACTGACCGATTCTCACATGAATCGTCATAAACAAGAAAAGACCTAACCAGCGGAGCTTACTTGCTCTACACAGTTCATACAAGTTTCGGTAATAAACTCAACTTCACACCAGAACATCATGAGAACGCTCCAAAAAGTGATCAATCAAACAAGCTGTTCAAGTAACCCGATCCTAACCTCTCTACCAAAGCAGTGACGAACAAACTCATCCGAATCGGATCCGCAAATCGAAATCAAAAGTATATATTCCGTATCGATGAATAAAAAGAAAAACAGTACCTAGAAGCTTCGATCATGATCGGCGGGTGCTACGGAGTGCGGGAGAGGGAGGGGGAGAGAGATGAAGATGAATTGATGATGCTGAGTAATGGTGATGGTGACACGAGAGGGAAATACGGGGAAGTGGAAACAATCAATGCGACGGATGAGCGACACGTGTACGGCTGGCAGGGATTGAATTTAGGCGTTTCGGATAAGGCACTGAGAGGAAGAGTGAAGTGGGCCCTTCATCCCACCCCTCCGGGGCCCACCCGGCTTCGTCTATTTCTTGCTTTGCCTTTGGGTTGGTTTATTCCCACTGTATACTTAGGTTAATAAGACCCGGTTCACAAGTAATCCTTTTCCTTTGCTCTCTCTAATTAGTAATTACGCATTCACACTCATTGCTTTAAACCCCTTTTTGAGCATATCTTTTGTTTCGAATCTCTTGTAAAATGGTTGATTCCGATGAAATTAAACTAATTTTTTAAATTAAAAAAAATAGAGTATATTTTTGTCGCCATGAATTAGTGTATGAAAATATTATCATTAATCAAAATAATCATGCCACAAAGATAGTTGGTATTCCCTCCATTAATTGGTGTACAGGGGGGGTCAAATTTGGGTAAATTAATCGACTGATTTTGACAAATTTTGTATGGGCTAAATAATGGGTAGTTGAAGTTGATTGGGTAGTAGAAATTGATAGATTATTTATGTTAAATATAGGTTAATAAGTTAGTATGATGTTTGGGATATCGGTCGGTTATGGTAGCCGATAGAAAGTTGTGAATAAAAAATTATAAGTTTTGAAAAGTTTGGACGATTAGCTAATAAAAAATTATAATTTCAAAGTCTAATTAAACTAAAATTTTACATTTATTTCATTTTAAATATATATAATATTAATACCGCGAGCTCAGACAAGCTATTTATTGTGTGAAGCGGAGTTAAATGAGACGAGAAGCTTTTTAAGATTTATTGGAGTTTATTTTTTTACTGGGTGGGGTTGGTTTGACCATTTATATTACATAACGCTGATAATGAATACTCCAATAATTGTGCAGAAATTTGCACATCCCTCTCAAGTTGCAAAATCAGTTGTCAAATTTGGCTTGAACAATGGTAGTGTACAACGAGGAACAATCTTGAAACAATGGTTAAACCCACCAATCAAATTTACAAACAAGATTTTTTTTAAAGATATTTTTAAAAAGAAAATTAATAGCCAATGTGTAAATCCACAAGATACCCACCCCACTTACAAGACGAATCTTTAGAAATTGCCTCTTGATTTTGACTTTTAACAAATCAACGGCTTGTTATTGAAGCATGTCTTTTGAGCATTTCACAAGCAAAAGACCCTTTTTTGTATGTGGGGATAACACCATAGTTGGTCTTGCTATATGGAAAGCTACCAACAACATTATCAGGATATTCCGCTTTGAAGGGTCAATATGTACATACCCTTTCTCCGACTAGGTCAAGATGATATTTTCCATTGACCCAAGAAACGACCCATAGGTAGCAAAATAACAGAATTATAAAGTAAAATTGCTAGAATAGAATACAGTGCAAATAAAAATAAAAGTGAAAATGAAAGTGGTAAGCAATGGTAAGGTTTGTAGGTTAGGGAAGGCCGATGGATAATATGGGATTGATTTTCTTGCCAAGTGGGAACCAATGAACCACCTAAAGGGTTTGTTTGGCGAAATTACAGTGTAAATAATTGTAAACTTCCATAGCAAGGGGGCATATCAGTCACCAAAAGGGCCAAAAACTATGATCATTGTGTTTACAATCATGTACAGAAGTAATGCGGATGGGTATCACGATGGAGCGACTGATCGAGCAGGCCCTCCACCGAGACCACGACCCAAACCGAGGCCCAACCCGAGTGGTGCACCATTTGTTCTTGCATGAGTTTGATGATGGTGACTACACTGGGAAGAATGAACATGCCCATGAGAAGAACTAGGAGGGTGAGAGTTGATGTTGATTGCAACTTGGCCATTGCCATGGTTATGATGATGGTGGCCATTGAGCGCGGTAGGGTTTCTATCCATATGCATCATGCCTATGCCCTCGCCATCGGTTGGTTCGGGGATGCACTCAATATCTTCGTTGTAACCATTTATCAGGAAATCGGAACAGTTTTTCTTGAGCCCGTGATCATAAGGGTTTCTAAACTTACCACCTGGACCTCGCAGGTAGGTGTATCTCATTACATTTGCCATTTCATTGGTGGTTATATTCCGAGATATCTGCAGTTAAGACGAGATAAGCACCATATCTACAAATAGGATGCAAGCTTTATAGACAAGATTAAATTCATAGCTGTAATTGGAATAGAATCACAGTAAAACCAGTGCACACCAGGAGAAAAAGAAAGTCCAGTGCACACCTGTGAAGCTTGAACGATGGTTAAGACTGCCACCCCAAAAAAGAGGAAAAATACGCCTAGTAGAAATGATATGGCACCGGCATGGTGTGTACCAGCATGGCTTAGCCATGCTCCCAAAGAGGATGGAGCAATTGGATCACTCAAAACTCCTGCATTGCAATTTGGCCAGCAATGAGACGATAAAGCAATAGAAAATGGAATGAACTTTTGATGGAGAAACCATAGGGGCGAGAGCGTGAGAACACATACTTATGAGAGTAGCTGCACCAGTAACTAACATGGCAGCAACTTCCAGGACAAGGAACAAGAAGAAATCCCACTTGTTCTTCTGTTCAATACATAAACAATTCAAGAAAAGGACATTCATTATACAAAATTAACCACAAATCATCAACATAACATAAACGGGTAGAAGGCAATAATGGGGATTGGGGAGGTGGGGTATGGAGTGAGGATTGGTGCAGGAGAGCAAACAAGAGTATGGAAATGAGCAGGGTATGTTTATAGGATGAGTAAATGAAAGTCAACCTAAAAGATCCAGTGTCAGTAATTAAACAACTGCACATTTGGATTTAATTGAAGGCAAGGATGTATATACGTTGCTAGATGGGGAATTTCATTCCAAAATGCACATGGTAAAAATGAAAGCAAGTATATGAAGTAGATGGAAAATCAGAAAAGGACATTGAGATAGACTTGTCTAGCTGAAGAATCAAAAAAATTGCCTAAGAAAAAGTGGGTGATCAAGGACTAATTGATCTTTTTTGTTGTTTGCAAGAAAATGTTCTTATGTCACAACCTTCATCAACCAATAAACTAGAATAGCATCAAAAACTGAAAACAGAAATCTCCAATCCAACTCACCTTGCCAATACAATTTGAAACCCACGGACAGTGATGATCAAATTGTTCAACACAGCGATTGCAGGTGGAACAGTGTTTTGCACGAAGAGGCCTGACAATCTAGAGCCAATGTGAGGAAAAAGAAAAACAGAGAATACACTCAATAGGTTATGCATAAAAATGCTTTGGATATCAGTGGATATAAAACTAAGCAAACACAACAAATAAAAAGAACAAAAAAAAAAGAGATTGTGATTTTTACCTTGCATGTTATGCAGAGCTGCGACCAATTTCCAGACAGCAAAGCAGGATTGCTGATTTCCACCTTCAACAGAGGTTCCTGATAAAACCATATATAGTTTATTCAGCTTTCCAACAAGAATGCCTTGACAAAAATCAATATACAAGAAATCAGCACTGTAATCATTCAAGCAATAGAAGACTACATGAGGATGAACAAATAGGTAATAACAGGTGTTTTGAGAAGAGTTGGCATAATGAATATATATACATACAACTTACATCATCCTTCACATTTTGCGTATCATGCACATTCATCCGAATGAAACCTGGATCCTTGCTGAAAATCCATACAGAGAAAGATATAAGGATTTAATGACACAATAAAAGACAGCAAAATGGCTATCCATTATCAGCATCAGGTCCCATAAAAATTCTCATAGAGTTTATGCTTTTAGAGAAAAGTCCAGGCTATATAGTAGACTAATATGCACACGACATGCAACATATACAATTAATTCTAGAGTGTTCAAAAAAAAGATGGAAACGAAGAAAAGAAACAAGGGGGGAAATGCTCAACAAGTATTTATAAATTTACCTGCTACACCTATACAACATAACTAGTCCAGCACTAGCTAGCATAACACCTAGCCATGCAAAAAGACCAAACCCAGCTGTTAAGCCTGGCAGGTCAGCTGCTGCAAAAGAGGGAACATTTATCAGTGTAAAGCCAAAAAAGAACAAAATGAGGGAGTGGACATGAAAATATATAATTATCAACATACCCATGATCACTGAATGTGTATACAACACTAGAAACAACAGTATAATACACCATAAAGCTGGAACAAGTCCCATTTTTGAAAATTTTCCAAGGCGACTATTCCCATCACAACGTCTGTCAAGCAACCTTCTCGCATTCCCCTACAAGATCAGATTGACCATAAGGAGTGAGAGCAAGAAATTGATATCTGAATGGGTGGAGAGAGGGGGATAAAGAAGACATTTTCTGGGGAGATCAAATCACAAGTTAAGAAATTAATATTTGAATATTCCAATGCACTAACTGAAAGGTCATTGGTATATGTCTGGGATAATTTGCATATGAATTTGCATTTCGTTGAAAGAATCGATCTAAGAAAAGTTAAAGTGTAGATTTCCATCACTCACAAGGAAAAAAGCAACTTGTCTGTGATTTTTTTCGGCTGCAAGCTGTGCTGGAGTAAGACCAGTGTTGTCTGTGATGGTCAGATCCTCTTTCTTTCCAGCCTGAACCAACACTGTGCAGGCCTCCAAGTTCCCCTTAATGGCAGCCCAATGAAGAGGGGTACAACCTGTAGACATAAGAATGAGAAAGTAAAAGCTTGTAACATTTTGACCAAAAGCAGGAAAGAATCATACTGAAACTATCCTTGATCAGCTAGTGATATATTGATTTTAAAAAGTTAACCACATAAACATCAGGATCCAAAGCAATTACCCTCTCTATCTTGACGACCTCGATGTGCATCCAAGAATAAAAGAAGCCGAATGCAATCAGCAAATCCTTTGTAACCTGCCCTGCAATTCTCCAAAGTTTGAAATCATATAAACCCAAAATAATATGCTAAATTTAAATAAAAGAAAAAACGATTTTTATGATTAAGAACAAAAGGATGATATTTTCAGGCAAATGGAATATTGGAGAATGTTGAATATGCCAAGGAATTTAGAGCTAAAACTAGAAAAAAATCTAAAATAACCAAACGAATCTCTAAACCCTGCATAATATAAGACATGGATGGTTGATCACTCAATGGGGGATCTGTTTATCAACATTTCATAGCAAAAAATATAAATAAATTCAATCAAGAAAATATAATGTAAATCATCTACTGACTAGGGTTGGGGGGTGGGGGAAGCAGTATAGAAGCTATCATGAAAAGAACCAAATCAAAGCAAGTTCTTATACAGGATCCTACTGGAATGTCCAATATCATGGAACAATTTAATGTAACCTCGTCGAGTTAAAAGTTTTTGTATTTGGCCCGTCAGTTTAAGGCTTGAAGAAAGATTGTCAAAAAAGTGATTAAAGAGGAATGCCTTCTGACAAAAACAAAGAGGCATACGTGAATTGAAACATCAAACCATGAATTTAAAAGATAAAACAATAAGCATCAAGAGATTTTACAACAGAAGTGCAGTTTTCAACATACCAGTGCAAAGGAGTTCTTCCATCAATATCAGGAACATCTGGATCTGCATTCCATTTGGAAGCTAAGTAATACACGTAAGCTGTCTGACCATATTGAGCTGCTACATGTGTTGTCTGCACATAGTTGACTTGTTTTTTAAAACATCACACAACAATGGGGGATCAGAAAAAAAGATGATATGTTGCATATAGGATCATAGAATCTCAAGCAAAATTCACCAAAACATACAAATAGCTATTTTCTTTTACATCTTCCACAAATCCAATAATCCAACATGGTAAATCATAGGACAGAACTTTTCGGCAACTAGCATATCATGAAAAAATAGGCTGTAGGGAGTGTAGCAGAAAATGATAAATTTAAGTTATGCATATCCAACATTGAAGCAAACTTCAAGAATGAATTTAGCATAAATGATAGAGATAGTGTTACTTGATACTCTCTAGAGTCCTAAGCTATGCTTTTTACCAACACTAATATTTCAAGATCAGTAGGATATTAAAGTCTTTCCAGGTTTACCAAAAAAAAAAAAAGCCAATCCAACCCCTAGATGAACTAAATATCTAGGGAGGGATCTAATCAGTTATTAAAAAGTGCAAAATCTTCTTTTCAAGCCTCTGCAAAACATTCGAACACCAGACTGATTATTTAGGTTCTTTCCTACCCTGTGTTTTTCCTAACCAGCAGTTTAATTCTATCCTGTGATGCATAACAAAATTGGAATAGAAAAGAAGAAGAAACTATGTATCAATAGTGTTTCTTTCCTCGCATCAACAAATATTCTTTTCTGCCAAATTAAGAAAATGACATAATAAGAAACTTTACAAAGCAATTTTTTACGAAAACAAGAAACATTTCAATTTGATGTTCCAATTTACCATCAATCCATCAAAAATAGAATGAGCAAAAAATGGAAATGTTTAACAAATAACAACCTGATACCCATATATGTCCACAGCATTGATCTTAGCACCCTCTTGTAGTAGAAGCTCGGCAACTTGGACTGCACCACGTACGGCACTCCAATGCAATGCAGTCTGACCAGTGTGGTCAGCAGCATTGACATCTCCACCATGCTGTAAGATAGAAACAGGTCAGCTGCACAATAAATCACAGAAACAAATGCAAATAACAAACAAGACATCAGACTATCAGAGTATAAAAAATGTATCCAAGTAAAATTGCCCATAGCATAAGCCCAACGGGAAGCCGAGTAACTGAGTTAACAAACTTATTCAGAGAAACTCCAATGCATGCCACAATTAGAAAAGACCATATCTTACTTGCCAATCTAATACATGAAACAATCGCAACAGTAACCTTCATAACAACCTTACCTCATTACTTCCACAAATAGCCTAGCTGAAACAACCACCAATCCATATTTAACAGTTTTGAAGCAAACCCAAGCCTACCCCATAAAATAAAAGGAACCTTGCTGTATAAATCAAACCATTTGAAAATACTTTTTTACAAAGGAAATGGATGGCAGGGTAGAAAGCAGAAGAGGCCTAAAATTTTGTTATAGGTTCATAAGCAAGCAATAGATGTCATGATCAGCCTGAAATTAAATGCTTAAATCCAATTGTCCAAATCAATCCATGGAATCACAACTTATATCCAAAATTTCAATTCCCATTTCAAAATCAAC
Source organism: Persicaria tinctoria (assembly GCA_037127255.1). NCBI lineage: Eukaryota > Viridiplantae > Streptophyta > Magnoliopsida > Caryophyllales > Polygonaceae > Persicaria > Persicaria tinctoria. The sequence goes on along the minus strand of JBANSL010000016.1, from coordinate 3,004,189 downwards.
AAGAACAGATTCAAACAAACAAAGACGATACCAGGATTCAAATGGAAAGAGTGAGGAAGGAATATAGTAGACCTCGATAATGTACTGAGCAGCAGCAGTGCGATTGTTGAGAGCGGCCCATTGCAGGGCAGAATAGCCAAGCCCGTCGGGCTCAGACACCGAATGCCCCTCGCTCTCCACCAACCTGTGTAACTTCTCCAAATCCCCGTACGCAGCTGCCGTATGCACGTCATCCTTCATAGGCTCGTCGCTCTCTCCGCCATTTCCCTCCGGCTCCGCTAACGCCATCGACGTCGATGCTGCCTCCTGATCTATAGATTCGACTTCTTCAACCGCCTCGATTTCCGAAGCCATGGACGCTAACAGCAAGAAAAAGTCAAATTCGATGTAGTAAAATTGAAACAGTAATGCGAATTCCCCCGATTCGGAATTCGACAGGGATGAACTGTGTGAGATCGTGGAGGGGATTTCTAGGGTTTCTGCTTGTGAGAGAGGAGAGAGAAATCGAGGTTGACTGAGCCGAAGATGTGAAATTGGGAGGGAGATTCCTAGAGAGTGATTATCTGGCGCTTCATTTTTACATTTTTAATTTTTGGATATATTTGTTTCTATTAAACGACGACGTTTCATTTCGCCGTGTTTGTAAAGTTCTGACCTTGTTGACCTCTATTGGTTGACCCGGAGCAGACATCGTCACGGTTACCCGTGATCCGCCGGATCGGGTCATTGGCACAAGTCGATGACCCGATCTCGATGGACCGTCCGGATCAACGGTTCGACATATTTGATGACTCAGCGGTTCGAATTATAGTCGACCTCCTTGAAACTCGTCGACTCGTTAGGTTGATATTCTTTAATAGGAAGTTGCAATGGGTTGACTGGCTGACCGACGGCTCAGCCAGTCAACCCACCGGGTCATATAAACCTGTCATCCCGTAACCCTCCCAGGTTAGGGTTGGGTTTTCCTGACACGTAGTCATGTCTAACCCGGAGTAGCAACTTCATAGCTCAATCAATTATTCAATTGATTTTTACTCGATGTGTCTCGACTTCGAGACGATTGTTATAGACATCTAGGGTTTTTTTTTTCAATAAATTGAGTAGATGTTTTGGTCTTACGTCTTTTGTAAAACAAGTCATTGGTGGAAATGGCGATTCATCTTACACGTTTCAATATTTCATTGGACACGAGTTGTCTCTTAACCAAAAAATCATCATTGAAAAATGTGTTAATATGGTATGATACGCAAACTCTTGTCTTGTATTTTAAAAAAGGAAAATTTATATTATAACATATTTGGAGGGAAGAGAGAAACTCTCTTTGTGTAAACCCCAATTTGGGATCTCAAACCCTAACTCTTAGACTAACTCCAATGGTATGGTGCAAATGCTTAAATATACACATTTTGATGCAAATTGTGCTCCAATGGTTACTTTTGGGTGTTTAAAATGTGCACATTTGCACCCAAAGTGTTCAAATATAAGCACATCACCTCCCCCATGTGCAAAAACTTTTTATCACTTTTAAATAAAGTAAAGTCATTTCTATTGGTTGTTTTTAGGTTTGTTCTTTTCCTTTTTAATTCAATCATATTTACCTAGAGATAGGTGTGTATAAAATGCACATTTAACCAATTGAGTAAAACATCAAAAAGTGATGTGCATTTTTAAACACCTTGTGCAAATATGTACATTTGCACAATTAACCATTGGAGTTAGTCTTAAATCTATCATCCCTAATCCATCTTTTTGTGCTCAATCGGTCTTATTTTAGGTTGATTTTGTTCAAATCGATTTCTTCTCCAATCTAGGTCTTTCGATCGGGACTTCCCCTCCGGGTTTGTGTCTCGATGCTCTTGAATTTAGTCCGCATCTGGCATCTTCTCCTACCGCTTTTATGATGTTTTGTGGCTGGTTTTGTTCCAGGAAAATCACTAATTTTTTGTTGTCTTCTTCCTGATTCATCCTCTTTGTGCAAACTTATGCTGGGATTTTGGTGTGTGTGTGTGGTGGGGGGGGGGGGGGGGGGGGGGGGGCTTCGAGTCTCGGTTCCAATTGGTTGAAGTCGTCATCTACTCAGGGCCATTCGACTTGGTGACTTTGAACTTGTCTCCCTTTTCTCTCCTTCCTCCTCCGGTCTCCCTCGGCGTCGGTGTCTATCCCTCACTATCTTGAGTTCTCTCGATCCAAGGTGGGTGTCGGGTCTCCTTTGGGTCTCGGTGTCGTCTTGGTTCCAGACTTCCAGTTATCTCTGGTCGTCCTTGTCTGTTTGGGGCTCCCCTCGGTTGTTCTGAGTGGATTGAAGTTTATCTTGGCTGTCCCGGTGATTCGTCGGGGCATGGCTGCGTCGTTGGTCTAGCCCCTAGCCTCACTTGTTTACAACGCTTTGTCAAATGTGCTTGGCGTGCAAGTTTCTTTTTCGGCCTTGCACGCCGAGTTTTGCAATATATCAAAAAAAAAACTATCAGATTTTTTGACACACATATAATTTATTTGTATACCCATCCGAAAGGGTTTGACTAAAATTCCAAAAAGGCATAGAAAATATTAATATAAATAAGAAATAATTATTCTACCCAAACACTCTGTGTTATTGGGAAGTATGCACGCAAATTTTCGTCGGATGTTTGATCTTCCTTTATTGGCCCGTTCTTGTTTATTCTTCTAGTGTTGGGTCGTTGCTGTGGCGTTGTGGCATTTAGTTCTGAGTTGGGTTGCAGTATCGGGCTTCATGTATGATCGAGAGGATCGTGGATGTGTTCTTGGTTTTCGAAAATCCCTCATCTAGGTGGGGGCAACATTGGTGATCCGCACTTCCCTATGTTCACCCTTTCCGTTGGTGGATTACTATTCTCTGCCTTCTCGACGTCGAGATGTCGTTTGAGTCTTCCCACTCTCCCGTGTTCTCAGTATTCGTGGCTCGCTCTGGATCTCGATCGACTTCTCTTCCGGAGGACGACTTCTTCGGGTTGTTGGGGGTTTTCTTTCATCTGTGCTTATTTGTGTTTTTAGTATGTGGTATGTTGACCGATAATCTGTATTCCGATTCGTTTGCCTCTCGAGTTTCAGACCTGTTTGAACTCGAATTCTTACCTAATCAAAAAAGTTGATCCATATAAGAATAAATTCTCCTATTTAATTCCTAAAACTGGTTATAAATTTTAAAAATATTTTATAGATTACGTACGTTTTAATAAAAATTAAAATAATTTTATAAGTCATTAATTATCATTGTTTAAATTTAATGATATTCTTGATAGTTGATAATAATAATTAATGTGTCATTTTCTCTCATTTGTAAACACATACACTATATACTAAAAATGAAATTTTTTTTTATCTAAATATTTTAAAACTATATATTTTTCAGGCTCAAAACTATTTCTTTAATTAAAAGTATGTTTATTAAAGTTTTATTAAATTTTTAAATAATATTCAATAATATTTTTTCATATTTAAAACCTCCACCCTCCAAATAAATATAGAATTTAAAATTTTCACACATTTCCCCCCTAATATATCCATATAACTTTTTGAATCCCTACCATAAATATAATTTAAATATATTCAAGTTTAAACTTTAAATTTTAATTATAAAATATTAAAATATACTGTATTTAATACTAGAACTCTATTGAAAATATGCGGTGAGTGGTGATTTGTTAATAAAATTGTTAATTAGTAGTTTCTGTAATTTTGTAGTATTTAACAGGTGGTTAAGTGTAAAAACCTATATTTAATGAGTGATTTTATGGAAATTCCCCTTTAAAAAAAGGTGAAACTAATTAAAATAACCCAACCTTTAAGGGTGTGTTAAAAATATATCCCAACCTTTCAAGTGTAAGATAAATATCCCGACCTTTAAAGGGGTGTTAAAAATATATCTCAACCTTTCAAATGTAATATAGATATCTCGACCTTTATAGGTGATGTTAAAATAATATCTTAAAAAAATTTGTACAAAGAAAAAAAGTTAACAGGACATGCATATATGACAAAAAAAAAACTTTAAAAAATCTATATAAAAAAATTATAGATTTACATATCTTTCGTCTTTTATATTTTATACACACTGTTTCCTTATAACTCTATATTAAAAACCTTGTTTTATCAAACCACTTTTCTTTTCTTTTCTTTTTTTATCTAGTGAAAGAAATAAATTAATAAAATATAAATATATATATATATATATATATATATATATATATATATATATATATATATATATATATATATATAAAATGATAGATTTACAAGTGTTTAATATTTTATTTAGATTATTTTTATATTTGAGGGATAACACCCATATTCGTATAATGGACCATTTAACTAATATCGCATTTTTGATGAAAATTTAAAATAGAAAGAAGAATAGTTAGAATTTTAGTAAATAAATTATGTAAAAAAAATGGGACAATTGAACAAAGAAGAATAATATGGAAAATTGAAATATTAATAAAGTGTCTTGAATTTTTTTTAAAATAATAAATGAAAAAACTTGTTTTCTTAAACCCTTCTATTATTTTTTTTTTATATTTTTTTAAATTTTTTTTTTTATTAATTTAGTTTGCTACATATGTATGCCATGTTAGTTTTTTTTGGTAGAGAATTATTTTATATATTATTTGAACATCACTTATAAAGGTTGATATATTTATCTTACATGTGAAAGGTAGGGATATATTTTTAACATATCCTTAAAGGTCGGGATATTTATCTTACCTTTGAAAGGTTGAGATATATTTTTAACACATCCTTAAAGGTCGGGTTATTTTAATTAGTTTCGCCTTAAAAAAATAGCATGGTTCTCGATTTGTCCAAGTTTTCATAAACTTTTTTTTTCGAAGCAGGATAAGAATTAAGAGAGTCGGCGGCGACTCGATTTCTTTCCTAGTGGTCCGAGCGGACGAGAACATAGAGTTCATAGACATTAGATCTTCTCATTATGTATATACAATTTTATCCAATTTTCTCTTTTACACCATTTTGTTTAATTTCCAATTCGTTCAAACTCTAATTTTATTGGATCCACTATAATGTAATTATGAATTCATAACTAATAAATAAAATAATGCTTCCATATGAAAACTTTGATCAATTCATATATCCTCTCTTTTTTTTCTCTCTAAATTAATTTTCTCAAATTGTATTTCATTTTATTAATGGCATGGTATGTTTAATTGATTTGTTTACTAGGTCTTTTCTTCGTATAAAAAGAAGAAAGGATAAACCAGGTGATCACTGACGTTCTTCACTTGCTCCAATCCTTAATTTGAAGCTTATTCTTTTGTTCACGTGTTCCGTGAAGTCAACCAGGTGGTGGACAAAGTGGTTCATCTCTGCTTATCGCTTTTCCAGGGGCTATTTGCTTCTCATCCAAAGTTTTTGCTCGCTATTGGGTGGTGGATCAGTAGGGACTGACATCACCCCAATATTTATCTTGTTTAAAAAAAAAAGAAAAAAAAAAAGAAGAAATGATAAACTAATCTTGTTTTAGTGCAATGTGCTAATAAGTGTGTTTGAGGTTGTGGTGGGTTCACTATGACCTTTGAGTTAGAGGAGGTAAGAATATTAGTAAAAGGCGAAAAAATAGTTCGCTTTGTGTTTACCGCATGACTCCACAGGAGGTAAGAATCTTGATTGTTAGTTGTTAATCTCATCTTGATAACCCGGTATATATGTATGTAACTATATATAATCCGATCGAAAAGAGTCGTGTGTTTGATTCACTTGCACATTGGGCTTTCTTATTTAGGTTTTTGATATTTGTTAATTGTTCGATTTATAAAGATTTAGATAGGTATCGCAGCATTTTTTTCATCTATTCGATCATATGAATACTCGGTGTAGTTTTATTTCGTCCGCTCAACGGCATGGTTTGATGGATCTCGATTAGCAAACGGTTGAGATATGATTGATCACCACATTGATGTCTTCGTAGTCGAGGAGGGCAAAGGATATGATATTGAAGCTGATCGCAATGGGCATTAACCATCAATGAACACTTATAGAGGCTATGCCTTGATCAGTTGATCTAGATCAAGGTCGGCTCTAGGGAGGTCCGGGAGGAGTCATTGGCATTAACTAGTACTCGCTAGCTAGTGATAGGTCCAATGTTATGACTTTATGGGTTGCAGTAAGTTATGGGAACGTGTAGCTAGAGATATGATTTCAATCTTAACATTATGGAATCATCCGGTATTCGAGACGAACAAGTCGAGTATTGCTTGTTCTTGTTCTGTTGTTCATATTTCATTCATTTATGATGTAAACGAGCTCGAGCGAAGCCTAACATCTGACTGGACCTTAAAAACGTGCTCATACTCGGCTCATTTAGGAAATGAGCGGGCTCAAACCGAGCTTTTTCGAGCTTTAAGCAGTTCTAATTGCTCATTATACAGTAACTTAAAGAAAATTTTAGAAATTCTATAAAATTCGAGATATTCGAGCTTGATTTGAACGAGCTGAACTTTGAATCGAGCTTAAAAATGAGCTCATAGTCGTCTCGTTAAAAAAAAAATGAACGAGCTCGAACTACTCGTGTTCACATGACACCCCTATATTTCGGCCCATCGTTTCGTGAGTTTATGAATTGATACCTTTTGACTCGTCATAACAAAAAAAGGGTTGTTAAATACACCAGTAATTTTTACTTGATACATCGCTAATAGGTCCGTAACTTGTTGCGGATCCTTGCGAACCCACCAGCGGTCCCACCCCATGATTAAAAAAATAATAAAAAAAAGGTTCACAACTTGTTGTGTACCTTTTAGCGATGTATTCAGTAAAAATTACCGGTGTATTTAACTTTCGTGTAAAAAAAACACATCAAAACTTCTAACAATAGAGCTATCATTATGTTTACAAAACACAAGTATATAATCTATAATAATAATAATATAATTACATGGCTAATGTGTCAAACTTCAAGTCTAGTTAAAATAATAAATTAAAATTGCATATATAAACATAAGAAATGATGTACATAAAAATATGTCCGATTAAATCTATCATCTCCATTAATTAAATCGATTTATATGGAGTAAGTAATTACATCACATCGATCACTTTAAAACACTTGAAATGATGAAAGCTAAAAAAAAAAATATCATCTCCATTAAATCCCATACATAATTTTGAAACCTAACGACGTTTTCAATTCAGGGCCTTAAATTTTGTAAATTTACATCCTTTAAAGTCTTTGTTTTGAATTGAAGCGTTATTTATAAATTCCGAGTTGTTACGACCGATTCACTCCCCTGTCTCCTTCCTCATCCAATCCCACATCAAAACCCCCAATCATCTTCTGTGAATTCGGCATCGGCGATGTCGTTGATCGGCGCTAGATCACCGACCGGTTACTTTATCATCCCTCCCCGCCTCCTCTTCATCTTCCTCATCACCATCTTCACGATCTTATCGCCTCTGAGCGAGGCCATCCAAGCCTCCCCAGCCTCCAATTCAGGTCCTTTCCTCTTCCTCTGCTTCATCTCTGTGTTCAATTTCTGTCCTTTCAGTTTCTGCGGGTCTTGAATTTTGATCATGTGATCGATACATAGTACGCCGGCGGTGGGCGGCCGAAGTCGCCGGGGATAATTCGTCGTTCGTGTTGGCGAGGGGGAGAACGTATCGGAGAGACCCTTCCGATGGGTATAGGCGTTATTCCGGGGGATGGAATATCAGCAATCGCCATTACTGGAGTGTGAGCTTTCTCTCTCCCCTCTCCCTCTCTCTACATATATTTTGCTCTTGTTTTGGGAATAAAATGATATTACCTTTATTTTATATATATATTCCATAGCTTAATTTTGGGGTTTGTAAGGAGTGATTGTTTGCTTGTATGTTGGTTTTAATTGTTTGTTTGTATATGAGTTTTTCTTATACGCGTAACTTTCACATTATATATTTGACAATTGATTTATAATTTTTTTTTACAAATTATACCAAGCATATACCAATGTAGGTTAAGGACTAAAATTACCAATATTTTTTAGTTCGAAAGAGGATATATAACCCTTAAATATATTAAAATTTTTAAGCAATGTTAATTAATTTTAAATATATTGTCTAATTAAATTAGACTTATAAATTGATGAGTTTTTCTTGTAAAACTTGTAGAAAATTGGGTTTTTGTTGGTTGGTTGGTTGGTTGTTAAGACCAAGGAAAAAATAAGCAAATATTTATACTTACTCTTTTAAACAATAGATATGGTTGGACTTTTTGAATATTTTTTTAAAAATTTAAAACTATATAAAATAATAATTTTTATATAACTTTATACCTATTATTAATAATAAGTGAAATTATTTTAAAAAATTAATAGAAAAAATATTACTAATATTTTATATAATTTTATCTCTTTAAGAAACATTACAAAGTCAAAGATATCTATTTATGAATATATAGAGTATGTCATAAAAAAAAGGTAGGAAAAACTAACTAAATAAATAATGGTGTGGTTACAAATTAACCATGTGGTTAGAGTGTTTGACCAAAATCAGTGACGTTTTCTATACGTATAATTTGGACAATAACGTTTTGTGTAGTGAATTTGGTTCTTCTAACTTAGACCATCCGCATCCGTGAAATCTATACCGGGTTCCTTAACTTTACTTTTCATTTTTTTCTCTCCTTACAAACCCCATCGAAATTTAACCTCACATCCCTACAACCCACTTTATTTAAAAACTAAGTAATATAAAAATAAAATTAGCCCACCACCTAACCCCACTACTATCATCCCATCTCATTCTCTTTCCTCCTTCTTACCCAAATGACCCCACTTCCATTGCTTTTTGAGTTTTTAAGGGTTTGTTGCTTAGAAATCTATCAAATCATTCCCTAATAAAATGTCCCTTCTTCTTGTTATTTTATTATTAAGTTTCTTATATTGATGCTTAAACACCCCATTGTGGGTGCTCTTATATAGTTAGCTTCTAAATTATTTTCTCTCTAAACTAAGAATTGTTTTTCTCATCCAAAAAAAAAAGAAATTCAACTTTATTTCACATGTGGTTCATTTTTGAGTTCATATCAACCATTATCACGAACCTAACTCTTTGTATTGCAGTCCGTAGCCTACACTGCAGCTCCATTTTTCGTGATCGCTGCAGTGTGGTTCGTGTTATTCGGGATAACGTTGTTTTGCACATGCGTATACTTTTGTTGTTGTCGAAAACCGCCATATGGCTATTCGCGAGCCTGCTATGCATGCTCTCTCATTTGGTTACTCTTCTTCACCATCGCGGCGATGTAAGTCCTCTCCTTCCAACTCCTTTTAAGATCGAGTTTTTGGTTCATACATTGTCTTGGTTAACTGATTTTTCTTCACATATTCGCAGTGTAGGATGCGTTTTTCTCTACACCGGTCAAGCGAAGTTTCACACGAGCACACAAATCACCTTGGAGTATGTGGTTGGTGAGGCGGATGCAACCGCCAAGAACCTCACATCCGTGTCTTCCTATCTTGATTCAGCCAAAAAGATAGGCGTCGATCAGCTGACTTTGCCGTCAAGTATTTTGTCCAAGATTAGCAACATCCAAACCAAGATTGATTCGTCCGCGAGAACTCTTGCTTCTAAGACTCGTGATAACTCCCGAAAAATCCATAAAGCACTCGACATTGTGTAAGTTGCAAAAACCCGTGAAGCTTCTTGCATTGGTTATAAGATTTTTATGGACTATGATCAGATATGGAACCATAAATTAAATTCGGATAGGCTAGGTATGCTAAAAAAAATTATACACAAAATCTTCATTAAAAAACCCAGAATTTAAAAAACAAATAGATATTTTTAAAAAAAATAATTTTCACTATTTTTTTTTATTATTTCATTTTTAAAAAAATGGGGTGGGCTGATCCTGGAGCGGATCCAAACCCGCCCCTCGATCCGTACCTGACTATGATATTAATATGCAGGCGGATCACTCTCATTGTTATTGCTTCAGTTATGCTTGTTCTTGCTTTCATCGGTTTTGGTAAGTTCGTTTTTTTAGGTAAATACTCGTTTTGTTCTACATTGAGATCTTTATCGAACAAATTTCGTTATATGGTTGGTTGCAGTGCTTTCCATTTTCGGAATACAATGGTTCGTCTACACGTAAGTACTCTCATCTTGTTACTTGGTGAATCGAGTCCTTTACTCGTTAGGCTATTAACGTCGAGGTTTCTTTACAAACTAATGAGTGCAGTCTGGTAATCTTTGGTTGGCTTCTCGTCACCGCAACATTTGTTCTATGCGGCATTTTCCTTATCCTTCACATGTAAGCATTCTCTATGAAAATGAAGAACTGTTGTGACATGGATAGAACTTAAATCTCTTTACCGTCTCTTCAGTGTGGTGGAAGACACTTGTGTCGCAATGGACGAGTGGGTCCAGCATCCGACAGCCCACACGGCCTTGGACGACATCCTGCCATGTGTCGACAGTGCGACAGCGAACGACATCCTACAACAATCCGAAGACATAAACCGTCAGCTTATCGGCCTCGTTGACTTCGCACTCGTCAACGTCTCGAATGCGAATTACCCGCCGAGCGCCGGCTTTCTTTACTACAACCAGTCTGGCCCTCCGGTTCCACTCCTTTGCAATCCATACAATGCCGATCTCACCGCTCGAACTTGCTCCCAAGGTGAAGTCAACTACAGCAATGCCGTTGAGGTAATCTTATTTATCTTATCTTACTAATAATAAAGTATTTTGTCAAAGTATATTTTATACGGAGTATCATAAAGAGGTTACTTTGATAATTAAATACAACAATTTTTTACTTATGATGATTTTGTTGGTTCTTTAAAAGAAAACCAATCTATAATTTTTTTTTTCCAATTTCTTAATTCATAGGTGGTTTTATGAAAAGTCCATCTTTAATTTTAGTTATTTGGAATTTATGGAGCAAACTCTATAAAATAATAGAAATACAATTGTGAAGTTTGATTAATTACTTTAATTTGGTGTATAGTATGAAGTACAAGTCAAGTCAATTATAGGAAGGGTTATAACCAAACATGGAACTAGAAATTAAAATTTGGATGAGCTAGGTGGTGTTAATTTTTCTTATATACGTAATTTTGTTAACAAAACACTTAATTTAATATTAAAAAAATGAATAACTTTTTATTAATTTTTTTTTATTCTTGATTTTTTTACTTATTATTTATTTTTGTAAAAATGGGGCTCCAGCCCCTTGGTCCGTCCCTGGTTATAAGTAGTTCAAGTTGGACTCGGGTTTGTCTTCTAAAAAAATGAGTTTAAAATTGTTTATTTTTTTAAACGAGAAGAGTATGAGCACTTTAAAACTCGATATGTAAAAAGCTCATCTCCTAATTTTATATGGCATAAGTAGAAAAGGTTTATGCTCTGCTTGAGCCCATTCAATTCACTAAACGCGCGAGGTGAATATAATCACATTTTGATATTATCAGGTCGAGTTATGTTTTGACAACTTTTACAGGTATGGAAGAACTACATATGTCAAGTCTCAACGGATAACAAAACCTGTAGCACCACGGGCCGGCTAACCCCAGCCCACTACGGGGAGTTGGTGAACGCCGCGAACGTGAGTTACGGGTTGTACACGTACAGCCCGTTCCTGGTGAGCCTAGCGGACTGCACGTTTGTGCGGAGCACCTTCGGCACCATTAGTGGGACCTACTGCCCGGGCCTTGGCAAGTACACGGAATGGATCTACGTCGGGCTCGTCATGGTCTCCGCTGCGGTCATGTTCTCGCTCATCTTTTGGGTGATCTATGCTCGTGAGCGTAGGCATCGCGTCTACACCAAGCTCGCCGCCCCATCCGACGGATCCTACAATGCCCGTAACTAAGATGCCATCTCTTCATCTTATTGTTGGTAAGGAGGTCTGGTTGTACGTATTTGGTAGTTTTTGGTGTGGATTTGTGGGCACATTGGAGATTTGAATGTTGCACGTACATATTCGGATCAATAAAGATGCAAATCCAACGTTATCGATCCATTTTTGACCAACCAACCCTACAATCAATATCTCAAAATCTTTGATCTTATACTTGAAATGCATTAGGCTCAACAAAGGTCTTTTGGACATCATCATTCGCGACATAGTCGTTGGTGTTTGATGATCATAAGCCTTTGGGTGTATGTCCGACTACCGATGGCCTTGGCCTGAAGTGATAGGATCTACACGGCCCATGGCCCCTAATATGCGATGGAACCAAGCCATAGTGAACCTATGTGCTTCATCGATTTGAGGAATCCCCTCCTTTTGTACTTAGAGCCGACTGGCTACAAACTACAGTGTAAATATCTCGCTTTAAGTTTTAATATATTTTAACCTTAAAATCAAAAAAAAAAAATCTCAAAATCATCAAACCTAAATCCTCTTGCCCAGTTGTCCCAGTGGTAATATAATGACTAGGGTATTTCAGATGGAGGTTTCTGGTTTGAGTCGCACTTTGCGCAGGTGGAATTAAACTCTTCAAGAGATAGGGTCAAACCATAGCTGGGTCTAGCCAGTTAGTATAAGTCGATTTACCTGACGCGTGATTCTTGTCGACTAAGTTACGTACCACCTTTACCCTCATTAAAAAAAAATCAGGTTATCGGTGAATTTATGACCCGAGACTCAATCGGATCGGATTATGGGTCGACTTCAAATCCGATTAGAAGGTTGGCAACGTGGGCCATGTAATCTTTGGCCCAACGGGATTTTATGTACAATCTTTGGCCCAAGAAGAGTTGGTTAATGATGAAACACTCCCTCCTATTCGGCTATTCCTATTGTAAGAATTTTTACTTGGTAGTTTAAATTTTAAAGAGCTAAAAAAAAACTATATAATAAAATATATATTTTTTTTTTTACAATTTAACATTAGCTGTACTATATTATATTATAAAAAAATATAATAAAAAATTAATATTTTATAGAGTTTTTAACCCTTCAAACTACGTGTACAAAAGTAAAAAACCCTTATATTTATCATCGGATGGAGTATTATTTAAGTCCATTTTAAATAAAACTTCATCAAACATTATTTAAAGACACATCTAATGTTAATTAGTTCCATTTTCATAACTTGGTTGGTGGATCTTAGCATTTAAACATTTTAATACTTTCATTTCACCCAAGTGTTGATATGCCCTTTTATAATATTATTATATACAATACAATAAATGTATATATATGTATGGGGGAGTGCAATCCGATCTTTCAATGCATGAACTCAATTAAATATCCACATATAACATGTATGAACTATGTAACTCCATAGGTTTTTTTTTTTAAATATTAAAAAATGTACAAAAATAGCTAGAATACGTAATAAAAATTACGGAGTACTAGCATATATAAAAATCCTAATTAACTTTGGAACTGGGAACCACGTGATGCCATTAAGACAAAACCCTCCCGACCAACTGATTAATTAACTCCAAACGAGGAATAAATTTGAGCAATTAATTAATTTAAATTAAACTTAGCTAGTAGCTACTTATTTAGCCGGTCAAAGTCAAATGTTATGATCCTCCTCACGTCCTACTCATCACTATTGAATTGATGCTCTTTTTTTGTTAATCCAAAATAATATTTAAAAAATAAAATAAAACAAACCCTAATGAATTCAACATAAGTATATGAAACTTGGCTTTGGTAAATTAGGGTTTGTTCTTCATTTTATTTAAGGCTTTCAACACAAAGGAGACCTACGTGGGACCCCTTTTCGCCTACTATTGATGCCGGTGGCCATGTCCTCGTCGGAGACCGGAGACACCATCTTGTAGTGGTGGTTATCGGCCAACCTTCTACACGCGAAAATGTTGCTTCTCTTCTTTCTCACGATCTCTGTGCACGCCATCATGTCGTCGTTCTCTGACCCTGACGATGAGCTCATTGGATCTTCATAGTCGAGAATGGTTGATTGCGATGTTATCATGTCATCGTCGCCCATGTCTTGAGGATATAAGAAGTCGGGCCCCAATTGTAACGTCTTGCACACCCTTAAGTATGGCGAAAGGTCTCTGTAACGCTTTAGTACATAGTCTACCTATAGTAGAAGATACAAAATCGAAACACAATGTCACATTATTGATATATATATATAAAAGTATTTAATGTTCAGAAACATAATATGGTGAGAATAAGTGTACTTATATGATGTCCAAGGAATTATATAATTGTGACGAGTGGACATTGAGAAATTCAATACTTAAACAAATGATTTGCCCAGTAAACTTTGCAGGGGATCCAAAGTAATAATTGAATTATTTTCAGGCTTTGTTTAGTACCTTTTTGAAATTAAAGTAATTAAAAAGAATATTTAAACTTTAAAAATCAGGTTGATATTTTTTTTTTGTTTAATTAAACATCTAGTCTGCCAATTTTCATGCGGATTGATCACATCTTTGAACTACAATTGAAATTACCTCTTAACCAATATCTCAACCTTATTAAAATATTAATTTATTCACAAAAATAATAGTATAATATAAAGTTACATAATTATGGAATAAATGATCCTCATACTATTTACAACATAATCAAGATGAATCTTTTCACACATTGCAGTATCAAAATTATGAAAATAAAATTTAAAATACATAAAATGACATAATTAAATTCACTAAAAAAAGCCAAATTGAAATTTAGATAATAAAATTGAATCATTCAATTGCAGTATCAAAATTAGGAAAATAAAATTGGAAATATATAAAATGACACAATTAAATTCACCAAAAAAACAAATTGAAATTGAAATCCCCCCCAAAATAAAATTGAATCATTGAACTGCAGTATCAAAATTAGGAAAATAAAATTTAAAATACATAAAATGACATAATTAAATTCAACAAAAAAAAATTGAAATTGAAATTTAGATAACAACATACCTTGCAGGCAAGGGAGCAATGAATATAAGGCTCTTGAAGGCATCTATCACAGGAAGTACAGTAATTTCCAGCCCCTTTGAATTGCCTATTTTGAGGCCTCTTCTTAATGAAGATCACCTTAGCACTGTTTATAGTGTAAGCCTGCACAATTCGATCACGACGAATCGACTCTCGGATCAATCAAAACACGAAGAATTCGGCGAATTATGGTGCAATATATATATGTAGCAAGAAAAATTGTTCTCAAGTACCTGAACATTGGAGCAATCGATGAGCCTCTCGAGGTCCTCTAACCGAATGACTTCGTGGTAGACGTAGCGACGAATCTGAATGAGGCGGTGGTTGCGGTGCATCGGCAAGCAGTGTGGGCACATGCTAATGCAGCAGTCCAAGCACAGCACATTCTTCTCGTTCTTCTTGGCGGTTTCGTGCGCTCCACACGCTATGAAGAACTTCTGCGCGTAGAGCGCATCTAACCATGCTGGCTTCTGGTAACCCTACATACATACATACATACATACATACATACATACATACATACAGTCATACATACATACACCGGAAACGAAATTGAGAGGTAAAAGATGTCAAGAGGATTATATTACATACCATGATCGAGTTCTGATTGATTGATACGAAACACAGAAAGGGAATGAAAGGGGGATGGGTAGGAAGGGAGGAGTGATGGAGAGAGTATTTAAGGAAGATCACAAGAGAGAAGATGGGAAATAATTATTCCTTGGAGAAAGTGATATATTCATATTGTCAAGCCCTTTGAGAGAACGTGGGCGCTGTTTCCGTGTCCTTTGTTTGTTGCTCTCATTTTTTTTGGTTCTAAATTAACCTACGTCTGATTAATTCTCGAGTTTAGTGTTAGAGTACCCTTTGTCTAAGACCTCTATCTATAGGGTTTTTTGAAGTAGAGGGGACCTTTGCTCGTTGCGTTGTTGTTAACTTGTAGTATCAGGGGTGGGGTGTCATGTCAACAGGAGCAACACAAATTCGACTCGTACTTGCTGGATAAAAACTCAGTTCGAGCTCGTTCATTTTCTAAATGAGTTGAGTATGAACACATTTTTAAGGTCGGTCCAAAGCTCGACTCGTTCGAATTAAACTCGAAAAGCTCGAATTTTATGGAATTTCTAAACTTTCCTTTAAGTTATTGTATAATGAGCAAGTAAAACTGCTTAAAGCTCGAAAAAAGCTCGGCTCGAGCTCGTTCGATCATTTCCTATAGGAGCCGAGTATGAACACATTTTAAAGCTCGAGTCAAAATTTAGGCTCGGTTAGAGCTCGTTCATATTCTAAATGAACTGAATATGAACAAGCAATCGGCTCGTTCGGCTTGAATAACAGCCCGGCCTATGTATGAACACTTATGTTATCTCTCGATTTAAAAAAAATACAATTAACTCGATATTTTATTTATGATTATAGACTGTGTATACATACGATCATAGTGGTGTTTTAATTATTTTTTCTTCAAATTAATTGAAATAAATATCTTACTTGCTTTAGTCGTATGCTTTGATCAATTGGATTATTATTTTTATTATGCACATAATTTTATTGATTATTGACTCATCAGACTTTGACAGACTCTGACAGTAAGTCGATAATATGAATAAGGGTTGATTAAGAGCAGGAAGAAAGACAACAGGAGGAAAGCCCGGAAGCACTAAGCTAAGCCCATACATATATGACAACACAACAGCAACTATATATATGCAATTAATCAAATCAAATCAACTAATGTGCTTTTTTGCTGATAAAAATGCGGCTTTGTTCCTGGAAAATTGACAGACAAAACCCAACTCCTCCACTAATTTATATTTTTTGTGGTTTGTGAGATATCATGAATAATTGTCTAGTTAAATTAATTAGGTCTACGCTTGATTAAGTATGTTGAGTTTTTAATAATTGCATAGTTAATTTGTAGCTAGTGAACAAAATGACTTGTAGGCTTTGAATTGCACAATTCAAGCTTACAAGGTTAGAATCCAGCACCTATGATTGGTGTAGTGTTGTTCACTGCATTGTACATTAAATGTATATAGTAATGTAGACCTTGATCATCAAAATTGGGTTCGGGTCGGGTTTAACACGTGCATATTGTAAGTAGGACGGTTATTCGAGCCGAACGATATGTAGTTGTTCATGTTCAGTTTATTTATCAATTAATCGAGCTCGGGCTGAACTTAAATTTAGACTTGAGGTTAAAATTATGTTGATATTTGGTTTGTTTATTAAATGAACAAGCTAGCTAGCTTGAACCAAACTTTTTTCGAGTATTAATTAAGCAACCCTACTTGAAGAAAATTTCAACAAATCCGAGCTATTTGCGTTTGAATTGATTTCCAAGTCGAGCTTTGAATTGGGTTTTTAAAGATGTGCGCGCATATACTCGGCTTGTTCCGAGCTTTTATCAAGCCGAACGTGAGCTGCACAGTGTCGGCCCAAGGGGAGGGGCAGAGTGTGCGACCGTCCAAGGCCGATTTTCGGTAGGGGCCCATTAAAAATATATGTTAGATATATGTATATATTTTTTTTTTCAAAAATATAACAAAATATGTGTTTGGCTCAATGGTAATTTTAAATCTTAACAAAATTTGGATTCTTAGACGTGTGGAGTTCAAATCTCTCTATTTGCATATTTTATATTTTTATAGAGAGGCCTCATATCCATTAAATTTTGCATTTTTTTTATGTTTTTTAATAGAGGGGTCTATATCCATTTAATTTAGACACAATTCTTTATACTTTTACCTTTTCAATACAATATTAGACAACTTTTTATGTGACAAATAAAACTCTATTGTTTACATATAATGTATTAAAAAAATCCCTTTTATTATTTTTTTTGTTTTAGTTCAAATATAGGTGATCTCATAGGAGGTCACATATGTAATATCTTATAACAAAAACTATATTTAGTATTGTTAGACAATTTTTTAACACTCCTCTACACAACAACTTACGTACTTGTGGATATATTATACTGGATATTAAGCAAAAATAACTAGTTTTTACTACAATTATATTTTTGAATTTTTTTAATGTATACTATTTTTTATTCATTGACCTACTTTTATTTTCTTAAATTTGAAAAATAATTCAAATATACAAATAATATGAATTTTTTATGGAGTTATACACAATTTATCGGACCCTTTAGATTTTAGTTTTCCCTAGGCCTTTATAATATAGGGCCGGCCTTGGCTGCACTCGAGCTGGTCGACTCGTATACTAGCCCTAACGATACAAGCTACTACATAACAACTCGTTCATGCTGAGTTAATGGGCGGGGCTTTTGTAAAATCGTATATTTTCCTCGTCTATACCACAGTTAATGGGCGAACTTGATCAAGTCTAATTACTTACTACTACGTATTTGTTATTCAAAACCACGCCCTCGGGGTTTGTTTGGTATAAGACCGTGTGAGGTAAACATAATGAAAGCAAATTTTATATGGGAAAACACATTGTATATAAATTTGTTTTCTGAGTCTAGATAAGAGAAGATCGAATGCTATTTTTTGTACGAAAAATAAGGTAGGATGGGTAATGATTAATTAGAGGAGTACGAGCGGATATGGTGACCCTTTGATTAAATCATTTAAATGGGTGATTGAAAGGGGGGAAATAAAACCAATTTTATGTGAGGGTAATGATTCAAATTTTTAACAATTCTTGGACTATAAATGGACTACATTAATTATTTCCTTTCTCTTTGTCTTTTCAAAATTGAAACCAAACGAGCCGGATTCCGTGGAGTTCTAGGGAAACTCTACCGATTTCTCTCACAAAAAATAAAAGAAAATTAAAAAAAAAAAAAATGAGAATGGTGGTGGACTGGTGGGGAAAGGAGGGGTTTTAACCACTGATTTTAAAAATCAGTAGTCCAAGCTGCACATCATGGGCCACTTATGCAATGTAAAGGAGTGCCCTTGACCTCTACTATATACGTAGTATCTTGGTGTTAAAATGTGATATACTGACATGTTTCAAACTCGATCTAGGAGCCGATCTCGTGTTAACTGTCAGCTAGTTAGTTAAGTTTGTGTCCTGTATTTTCTTTTATACCAGAAGTTATTTGTTCAGTTTGTCCATGATCTAGGAGGTGTGATAGTATTAGTGTTGTTAGTACTTAGTAGTAGTTATTTTGTCAAGCAATTACTCCCAATGTAAGCACTATATATATATATATATATGTATGTATGGGGTGTGTTTGATCAATTCAATGAAGTGGGGCAATTCAGAAACTGTGTTCTGTGTGGTGTTTAGTTTCATACAGAAAACTGTCATCTTCCTCCTCTCGATTTGTCTAGTGTGTGTTCTGCAATTCTAACACTTGGGAGGGATTTGCCTTAGCTTCCATGAAGATCAAAGAGCTTAATTATCAGAGAAGCTTGCACAGGCAGGATTGCGGCTCAGCCTACGCAAGTTGCGAACCTCACATGCCATGAAAAGCACAAAGGCATTGCTGTACAGAACCGGCCTCACGTGCAAGAGATCGATCCAATGGCCCGAGACCAGCCTCAATCTAGCTAGCTAGGTAGCTAAGATACATTCCCTGATATGATATGCCTTCTTATTATTATGCACAGGAGCTGTTTTTGTTTTGCATAGGAGTTTGAGGCTGTTGGATTTCTTTGGAATGATCAATATTCCCTTCCACCTCAGCACGGTCAATGGTCAAAGATTCTCACTATGAACACCGCCATTCCACATCAGATATAAACACAACACTTACCCCCAATGAGTATATATGCTGACAATCATTATGATGATAACAATAGCATATATACATATATATAACAGTAAACAGTTTATATACAACTCATAGCAGAAACTGTAAACTATTCGAATGGTGGCGAAGATTGAAGAAGGCGGTGACTAAGCCAACAAACAGAAGGTATCAGCGGGTGAGACGCACGAGGGCGGATCTAATCCTGACTCTTCTCAGTATCAAACTCCACTTTGCTGTCATACAAAAATATAAAATCAAAACCCCAATTTTAATTGCTGATTTGTTTTTTTTTTTCTTGTACTGTCAATGTTAAAACTGGATTTGTAAATTGTATAGTTTACAGTCATCTCACATGGGGCATGTTAATTTTGCAAGTTTACATGCCGCCCCCATGGGTGTGTTTTCTTGGAGGATTTCACGTGATATCGCCTTTCTTTTTTTTTAACCAAATCGAAACTGTCCTTTTAATCTTAGTCAATGTATCCTGCAGATTATTTTTTTGGGTTGTTTGAAGGAGATGATTCACAAAGTGTGTAGACACTTATATAAAGAATTGATTTTGTGGCTATAACCATTTCACTGTCTTTTGCCTTAACCAAGACTTTGTCATCACATGTTGATGTTGTTCAAAATGCATTGGTTACAGTTTTCTAAGTGTTTTTATTTGGAGAAGTAAAGTAAATTAAACAAGTGGTGAGAGGTTATTTGGCTTCTCTAGCTAGTTACCACATAAGCTAGTTTTAGCCTCACTGTATAGCTGTCATTATATATATAAGATTTAGTAAAAGAGTTTTATCTTTGCCTTTTAGTGGACTAGGTCTTTCGGAAACATCTTCCCGACTTGTTTAACTCAAAGCTGGTTATCTGCATGCATAGAGGATGATATCGATTGTTAAAATGTGTGTCCGGTGTTCGATTGAGCTTCGTGATAACTTTTCGAATAGGGAATCCGCTTACGAAGCAAACACACAATTATGCTGTGACCTTGGGGCTTTTTTCAGACATTTGAGCTCATTTCAGGACTTGAATTGACATTTTAGTAGTTTTGGGTTTTTTTTTATACAATATTTTTTTTGTCTTTATGGATTTCTTATATAATCGCAAGTAATCATGAGAATATTATTTTATCATTCATAAACTTCAAAAAATTTCTCTTTCCTTATGGCGGAGTTTCAATTGAAATAACCCATGAAGTAAATTTCAATACACGTGTTTTGATTAAAATTTTGTTTTTAAAAAATCTTGGGAAGTAGAATTCTTGAGAATTCCAATTCCTCCATTTCCAATTCCACCAAAATGGAGGGATTGAAATGATCAGGTGAAAGTGGGTAAGCTGAAATCCAACATTTTTATTTATTTCAATTTTTATAAGAGCTACTGACAAGAAACTACAACGGCTACTAACAAGCATGTTTTCCATTGAACTTAATTTCTCATGAATTAAATTCCTAAAAAGTTTCCGAGTTCATCCAAACGAGCACTTAACCTGATATGATAATCAAATTGGGAAATTATTTTTTTTTAAATTAAGATGGACTCTAAATTAATAAGCTAACACATTAAAATAAATAATAATAATAATATATTTAAAAAAACAAGAAACACTCCCAAATATCAAAACGGCAGTGTTCCGAAATGCCATGGGCATCTTTAAGGGTCAATTTGGTAAAACATAGCTGATGAGGTAGCTGAACCTAATGGATTAAGTGTGTTAAATATGTATTAAATTAGAGTTTTCAGAAGCTAGTAGGCAGTAGGGTGTTTGGTAACCCAGCTGATAAGTAGTTGATGCAAACTAGCCGATCAAATAGAAAAAAATGAATAAAATTATAAAAAGCTTGGGATGAGTAACTGTTTAAAATCCAATTTCAAGAGCTGATTAAATTCAAATCTTATATTTAACTTATTTAAAACTATAAAATATTAAAAACCAAAACTCCCATAAACTACTTCATTGCCAAAAACTGACCTTTAAGCGTCACCCAAGAGTTAGGCCAGGCTACCCGGACCCTGCAACGATCCGATATGGCCCAATTGGACACAAAGTGCAGAGTGTTAAGTTTCTGACAACTAAACAATCCTTTATTGTTTGAATTTGTAAATAAAATCCTTTATTGTTGTATATGAAGAAGGTGCATATATAATCATGCTGATAGTGATACCACAATGAATTCCAACTCCAGGGGATTTTCATCTTTTGATGCAAACACAAATAGAAATCAAAATGACTTCCAAAGTGAGGATTTACCACCCTGCAAATTCAACAAGACAACCAATTTTGATGTACGCGCGTATAGGAAGATATCGATCGATGCGCGCGTTCTCGGTGGGAGTGAGCTCAGGGTGTCTAGTGTCTTTTAGCGTTTGATCTCTGTGATATCTTTTCGAACAGGAAATCAGTTCCCGAATCAAACTCGCTTTTATGTCGTGACCTCGTTTGACCTCGTTTCATGACTTAAATTGATGTTTTAGTATTTTAAAACAGAAACTATCATTTAAAAAACTTGTATATTTTGAAACGGAGGTTGTATTACATTTTCTCTAAATCTTAAGATATTTGAATCTACACATAATCGATATTCTTGAAAGTCTCCTATATTACACTTTTTTTTAAAAAAAATCTTTATGGGTGGAAAAAAAAGGAATAAAGTGATCTCTACATGTTATTGTTGACTGACTAATGGATATTGGGTAAGAATAAATATCATCTATCCTATACTTATAATCAATTTTATATTTAACAAACATGGATAAAATCTTACAAAAATATACCGATATCTAACTAAATTGGATAAAATCTTATTTTAAGTATCTATTAATATTACTAATTCTGCTAGCATTTTGCTGACGTGTCGCTCTGTAAATTAAAGTTAAATTTTTTAATCAAAAGTTTCCTTTCTTATTAATCGATGTTATTAAGGGAAGTTTAAATATTTGTTTTCTATATTATATTCATCACAATCCTATTAAAAATGTCTAGACAATTAATTCAAATGTCAAAATAAAAATCTATTAATAATAATTAATAATTAATAATACTAATTCTGCTAGCATTTTGGTGACGTGTCATGCCTACAATTAAACTTATTTTTTTTTATTCAAATGATATTTTCTTATTGGTCAATATTATTGCTGAAATTTTAAAATACATGTTTCATATTTTAAACATATTTGTTTCCTATTTTCATACTAATCAAAAGTTTCTTTTCTTATTAATCAATATTATTATGGGAAGTTTAAATATTTTTTTCCAATATTATATTTATTAGTCATATTAAAAATGGATAGATATTTAATTCAAATGTCAAAATAAAAAGTAATTATAAAAATCAATTATTCTCAAAATCATATTTCTTCTCAAAATTTACATATTATATGGTATAGACATCTTTTTTCTTGAAAATTTTTAAATATTTTTGGAGATGGAAGCGAAACATCATTAATTTTAAGAAGAGATTATTTTTGCACATGTTATCCTTCAAAAAATGTAGAAAAAATAATTATCGAAAATGAATAAATCTATACTAACTCTACACATTCTACATGACATCTGTTTAAATTTTTAACCTAATATTTTTCCAAATAGAAATTATATTTATTCTAAACATCTTAATTGTCTATTAGGAATAGTAAAAAAAAAAAGAACATTTTAAGATCTACATACAAAAATTATATATTTTTAGAAAAGCAAATGTCAAATTTGAATAAATAAATAAACACTCTTATAAGATTAAGTTATGGGTGTTTGGCTTCAAATATTGAAGAAAAAAAATTCAAAATGATATTTTACATCTATATTTATTTTATACAACCTAGAAGGCCCTTATTGTAATTTCAACATTTTAAGGCTTGCAAAAGTTTTTTTTATGAAGCTAGGTAAAATAATCTATTTGTGAATACTCGATTTTAAAAATTAATTATAAAAATCAGTTCGAGCAAAAAAAAAAAAGTTTTTTTCTTACAATTTACTTATTTTAGACATGTTAAATGACTATCGAAAAATTTAAGACTTACAAGCATTACTAATGCTTATTTTACATCTTAGATGAGGTTTCTTATATCATTTTTCTACCTTTTAGGATCTTTTTATTTTTACCATCTTACCTTTATTTTCACTATTAATTTCCCTCTCTTTCTAGCCATTTTTCTAATGAAAACAATGAATAAGTTATGTATATCTACATAACTTCAAAAGTATTTGCACAATGATGTGCTTATGACAATAATTATATATTTATTTCAATTATATTAGGTGGTGTGTTTGAGTATTATTATTACTTTACCTTAATTATTAAATCATTTAAAAAATTTGTATTGTATCTCTTTCCAACTAATTTATAAACTACAAAAAAAAACTTTATACGTACATATTTTTGTTATAAACAAGTATATATTAATATAGTATATATTATAGATATAGATATATAAAATGATATTCAAATTAAAATGGATCAAACTCCCGTGCCTTCAAGGGACGGGTATTACACTAGTATATTTCTATATTGATTAGGTGGAACTGGATAAAAATTTAGTAAAATCTTATCTTGAGCATATATTGCTATATTATATTAATCAGTGGAAAAAAAATTCAATTTGTTAAAAATACTATGATTAAGAAGAAACCTTCATTTAATTCAACTTCTCCTTTATTATGCTTAGAAGATATAATAATATAGCATATTTCATCGTATCATTTCCCATCTCAACAAGTTGTTTCATATAAGAAATCATGAAAGATCATGAACAACATGTAGCCGTTTTGTAAGAAGGTCTTTGGCCTCGTGCATTTGTAATCCCTTCTGATATGGCTAAAATAAGCACATAAAGATTTAGGGGCATAATCGCCAAGGTAAGCCCTAATCAAACCTTATTTTCACCATTAAATAGAGGACAAGTGGCCTCCATTGGAGACAGAAAAAAGTCTATGACTTGAGCATTGAAGGGCATTCCAAGGGAGACAGGCCCCGTCTGACCTCTTTGTTCACGACTTGCAGGTTTAGATCGAGGCTGAGAGAGAGTTCGGATCTGGATCGACCATCAATCTCCTTACACAAATTTTATGCAAAACACCTTCCTATAGACATCAATTCACAAATTAAAGAACAAGATAAGCTCTTTAGGTCTCAATCTCGTCCAACACCAAAGCTTTCCATCCAAAATCCAAAATGGAAAAGACATGCTAGTTAAGTAAGTAGTTTGCATCACCTAACCAATCCATTTTAGGTGAGTAATTAGTTACCGGGTCAGTTGTCACATCAAATTGGGCCAGGCCCAATTGGACACCGGATTTGTCCTATTCACCCGAAAAGTCTCAACAGTTGAAATTTGGGCTTTTTCCCCACATGATAGGCCCATGTCTGGTGGGCCCCACCCACGTGATAATGCCGCCCAATCACAGGCGATTCGATCTCTCTCTCTCTCTCTCTCCTTCTAAGGCCAAAAAACGTGACACTTAACCAAGTTTCGTGTTCGTTTTGGTGTTGCACAAAATGTAAAGTTAGATACTGTAGTGTACTATTTGTCTCCTACATTGGATAAATCATCTAATCATTGTCATAATCATCGAAAATGACCTTGTTTAATTTCATGTCATAGGCCACAAGAGAAATGTATTTCTAAAACTATTTCTCAATAAATTAAATTATCATGTAAGGTATATAAAATATCATTAAAATGAGTGGCTCAGGATTAGCACTTTATCATGACAATAATAATAATCTCAATTTACCTCGGTTAGAGCAGAGTTTGGAAGTTAAGGTGTACACACCTTTTTTTTAATAACTGAATTGAGGAGTTAGGATATTTACGATTTGACCCGTAAAAGGTATAAACTGAATTTTACCCTGTGTCATAATCGTGAGTTCCAAAACGATAAAATCCCGCCTAATTATACATCTCCTTCGATATATAGCTAATAAGTTTATCACACTAACGCTTTGGTGCAATCGATCGAGTCTCTCCTCTGCACATAGTTGAACCATCATAAGATTCATAATCTAACCGATCATTTTACTCATCCGAGTCTAGTTTGCTCACACATCCAACCGATCATCCTCGTCTCCACCATCATAATTCTATGGTCTTGCGCCATCATGCGTAATAGCCCAAAACCTTATCTCGCACATCAAAGCAATCCTCACTGCCACTCTATAAAATTTACCCTTAAGCTCTAGAAGTACATTTATGTCACGCAAAACTCTCAGATGATACCCTTAATTTCTGTCACCCTGCTCGTCTGATGTGCTTGATACCAATGTCCATTCCTCCATTTCTCTACATCATGTACTAACCCAAAAATACTTAAAACAATCTTTCTTCAGTACAACAACCCCATGAAACACCAAGGCCTCATCCTCTTCGATCTCTAGTCTTACCCAAGTTGAACTCTATGTACTCGGTCTTTGTTCGATTCACTCTAAAACCCTTGTCTTCAAGCTTCTCTTCCATAGCTCTAACTTGCTTAATTAATTATTTCAATTTGATCTCGTCTCATCTATCAAAACAATATCATTGACAAACAATATACACCACTAGATCCCACCCTGTATACAGTTCTTAGCACCATATCTATCACTAAAATACATTAATACAGAAGCTTGATGGGGTTCTATCTCAAAATTAATAATCGATTAACGTACATTATATTTTATTC
Organism: Persicaria tinctoria; assembly: GCA_037127255.1. NCBI lineage: Eukaryota > Viridiplantae > Streptophyta > Magnoliopsida > Caryophyllales > Polygonaceae > Persicaria > Persicaria tinctoria. The sequence continues at coordinate 2,977,925 of JBANSL010000016.1, read as the reverse complement.
AAGTTACTCCGAGACAATTTACTCAGTCTTATCAAAAGCCCTATTTTGTTAGATCTTTTGAGCAATTGGTGTTGACACATTTCAGATTAAGTGTGGGTCAATTGTATAAGATGTTAGAGAGTTTTGATTGAGCTTCTGATTCCTAGATTTTATCTATATGTTATGGGATTTTGAAGTTAGTGTAGGACCCTTTTTACTTGATACCATTTATATTGTATGATCTTCTTGCCAAGGGTATTTAGTATAAAAACAAGAACACCAATTATTCAACACTATTAATTTGTCTCTTGGATTTCAAGATTGGGGTGACCTACAAGAACACATCTAGGCAAGCATTGAGGAGGTTGTGTTTGCCAACTTGTTGCCCATCGATCCAACGTTCTCGAGACGTATGATTGATGAATTCATTCGTTGTCACTTGTTTATTTCGAATTCGGTATGTTTTGACTTTATGAGATTTTGCAATAATCATCGAGTATTCATTGGCTAAACTTGCAAAATTAATCTCAATTTGAGTCTAGGTAAATTGTATTTCTAGTCATGAAAGGTGTTAACTTATCTTGGTTAATTTTGTATAGTTGTTAAAAGTTATTAGTTTTAGTTTTGTATTGATCCCAAAAGTACTATATTATGAAAAAAACCTTTACAAATTTAATAATTTCTTTTTGTACAGAATATTTTATTATTTTAGATTATAATAGTTCAAATCTAATAAATTGTTTGTATCTTCCATCAAATCAACCTCTAAAAAATATATTTAAAAAATAGATTTATGAATAAATTATAATATAATGGTATGCTTCAACACAAATCCAATGATTATAATAATAAATTCTATCAAGTAAAAGGGTTCATGGGACAACTGTTTTGCATAACATAGACTTATAATGATGTATGATAATAATAATAATAATAATAATAATAATAATAATAATAATAATAATAATAATAAAAATAAAAATACATTAACTTAATGTACGGAGTATTAATCACCTTTTGGGGGTTTATTTGTGTTAACTTCTTTGGATTACTCGCTAATGACTTTGAAATAGTGATTTAAAGTTTCTTAGAAAGGGATTTGTCTTGTCATGACTGGACAGAAAAACACAATTTGTGAAGCTTCCATGGAAGAGAGCCCACAACACATTGACACTTGCATAGTAAAATTTTGAAATTTAAAGATAATTATTTATATTTTTTATTGATTATATATTTAATATTGGGGGAATTATAAATTAAATGGTCCTAATATTAGAGTGTGCGATGGTCTTCTTGTCGGCAGACCAGTGATCTTCAACCATGCTTGACCACTATCTTATGTTCCACAAATGACAATTAATTTCCATATTTTTTTGATGGAAAAAACTTCAAATTTATTGAATTCATAATTTTTTTTTTCAAATTTATCTTTCTTTTGAAACATCATCAAGATCTCAATTGATTAGTTAATACTAGACCTGAGCAGACTTGGGCCAACCCGCTCGGTCCGCCCAGCCCGCCCGGCAAAATGGGCGGACTTGGATAGAGTAGTTGGCCCAATCGGGCCGATAGGCCCACCGGGCCGGGCTTGGGTTGGGGGTTTAGCCCAAGCGGACCGACAAGCCCGCCCGATATATATATATATATATATATATATATATATATATATATATATATATATATATATATATATATATATATATATATATATATATATATATATATATATATATATATTATATATATAATTATATATTTGAGAAGTGGACTTCGAATTCAATCGAACTCCGAATTCAAGTGACCCAATTTTAGTCTTTTATATATTTTTGATGGAAATTTTAGTCTTTTATATTAATATCAATATATTCATTGATTTCATTCAAGCGGACTCCAGTGGGAGCAATTCAATCCCATATTTGTGTGATTTTTGTTGGGACTTTTGTTTGAGATTTGTAGAATTTGTTTGTTTGTTGGTGGCTTATAACAAAAGCCCATTTGGCCCGGTGGGCAGCCCGACCCGCCAACGTGGGCGGGCTTGGGCGAGCTGGTAGTTGGCCCAATAACCGGGCCTGACCCAAGCCCGGCCCGGAACAATGGGCTGAAAAATGGTCTTAGGCCTGGCCCAAGCCCGCCCATGCTCAGGTCTAGTTAATACTTAATAGGATTATTTTTTGTGAGATTATATTTATAGGACGAGAGGAGAAGCGAAATAAGGTTTGATGAGAAGATAGAAGTTGTCAATATCAAGGTTAAGATGTGTGGATCGATGCTTCATTAATTGGTTTTTGCATGTGCATGTAAAGAAGAGATCCGAATGAGCCAGTGCATAGGTGCGACAATCTCGTAATTGACAATATACGACATAGCAGAAGGCATCCTAAGAAAATTCAGAGGAAGATGATAAGACAAAATCTTTCTTTACCTTAGTGAGAATATGGCTAGAAATAAGACACATCACACAGGGGAGGAGTTCTAGTATGGATGAGGGTAAGCCTATGTGTATGGTACACGCACATCTGGAGCGTTTCACGTTCCCATATATATATTGTTTCTGTTCTCAACTTTATATTTTTGTTTAATTTCTTTGATCTGGTTTTTATACTCCCCCACCTGACATGTCGTGCTCAATTGTTTTTTTTTTATTGGGGTTTGGATGTTTATATTCATTATTGACCTTCTTTTCTTACGAGCTTTGATTCATTCAGAAACCTCCTCTCAATGTAGTTGAATAAAAGGTGAGTAGAACATCTCGATTGTCCATACCTTGCTCAGAGCAGGATAAACTAAGATTGTTGTTATTGTTATTGTGAAGTATGAACACACTTATATCTATTTTATTTTTAAAATGATAAGTAAGAGTTCAAACATGTATTAACAACTATATACAAGAAATTATTTGTGTGAAGGGAAAGATGAAAAATAAATGCATTGCTTGTGATTTAGTTTCAAGGTTGCTTGGTTTAGGAAAGTTGTGTGATGATTTTTTATTGAGTCTAAATCAAAGGTAACTACCATTGTTCTTTATGAGTTCTTCTCAATATAATCTTTTTCTTGATTAAGAAAATTTCACCTCATTCTTTAACTCTATCTATTCACCGCCTTCCCCACATATATCTAAATTTTCAGCACATTAAGTCTCTAATTTTGCTCGCGGGTTTTCTTTCTTTCTATGTTCGTCATCTTAATTATTTACTAGATTGTCCATAATAATCTATCTGTTTACCGATTTTTTCGGTCTTTTAATACAATAGATAAATTTAGCATATACTAAATCAACACCTTATTAAACAAAGATGGAATTGCACATACTAACCCAAAAACCCGAAAGTGTTGCAAGGTTAACTCGATCCGGAAAAAAATTGCAGATCCGGTTACCTGTGTACCCGGTAGCTCGTTGCAAAGGAGAGAAAGAGAAGAGAGAAGGAAGGGGATCGAAGACGGTGGAGGCATCTCTCTCGAGGCGAGGCGCAGACGACTAGAAGGGGATCGGAGGCGGGCGAGAAAGGAGGGAGAAGGACCTCTCGGCCGTCAGTGCCAACCCTAATGCCCTTCCTCCCTCACGCAGCTCATTCATCTCTATTTCTTCAGGCGATTTCGAGCCTCACCGGGGAGAATCTCCACAAACTGGCTTCGATTCCGCGATTCCAGGTACAATCCTTCACCCTTCTTCTTCTCTGCTATATCTTCCAAGCCTCTATTCACTGGATTGGTGTTCAAATGACCGTTAGAGCCAAGATTTGGACTTTTTACGGTTAGGGTTTCAGGTTGGGGCCGAAATTCAGATTGGATTTGCTTGTTATGCTTGCAAATTGTTTGAATCCTCAATTTATAGGACAAGATTAGTGATTAGCAGTGTGTTAATGTTGTTTATTTGGTTCTGTAGAAGTGGAGTAAGGGAAAGCAAAAGAAGAGAAATTCTTGGATCTCAGGGACAAACATGTCCAGTAGACAACCGAATGGTGTCCAGTAGGAAACCATAGGGTGGACGGTTAATATTTACTATTGGCATGGGCGTAACAAACAGGGTAAATGTTTCTTTGTGATCTATTGAAGGGATTGCAAGGGAACAGGTAGATGAGCCATAATGACTTGGATATTGAATTTTTCTCTCTTGGCTGAATTAATTTTGGGAAAGATCACCTTGCACAGGTGGACGACAATTGACTTTTTGATGTGGAATATTGCAAGGGAATAGGTGGACAACAATTGCATTTTTTTTTTAGAAAGATCACCTTGCACAAGATTGAATCATTTAGGCATGTTTTAACATAAATATTCTTCGCATGTAGCCTATTAGCTCAGTGGGAGAGCATTGTGGTCATACACAAAGATGTGGGTTCAATTCCCACATAGGCTTATTATTCATTAATCAACGCCGGCTATCAACTTATGTTTAGAACAAGTCAAGACACTTCATCTTCTATGTGTGTTGAATTCATCATAAGATGGGTTTTTAACATGATAGGTAATAGGTTTGACATGTCACCTATGTCAATTCACATGACAGTCACCTGTTATCCTTATGTCGATATCATTAGAAAGAAGTTGAAAGCCTACTTCTTTTGCAAGCAAACTTAATTTGGCTTGCTTCTTTTGTTCAAGTAGGTGTGTCAAAATTTCATGCAAAGAATAGCCTAATAATGCTGAAGAGGTTTGACATGTCATAAGATGTGTTTTTAACATGACGGGTAATAAGTTTTACATGTCACCTACGTTACTTCACATGACAATCAGAGTGAGCGGGCTTACCTCATAAATCATCCAAGGCTGAATTTGAAACCAAGTTAATCTGGCTTCAGTCTCTAAGCACCTAATTTCTATTGAGATCTCTCTTAATGTGCATTCTTCAAAGTTAGGTACGAAGTTTAAAGACCGGCCAGTCTAATTTGGGCACAACACCATGATCAGGGAGCAAACTAAAAATGAAGCCATCCCTCCAACTTGTAATTACAAGGAGACATTCCTCCATGCTGAAACTAAAAATGGATTATGGAAACTATAGCATTTGAGATTCAGTCTAAGAATCAAAAGCATTCTGATTTAACCTTTTAAAAGCTAGTACATTCTGCCATATTCACCTGTTTATATCAACATCCAGATGGCCTATGTGGGAAACTATGGAAACTCCATTTTCTTGATTTTAACAATGTATGATGATCATTTTTATGTGAGCTTGTACCAAAGCTATGCAGGATTTCCTTTGACAAGTTCATGTCATGTATGCAAAATTTGAATGACATGTTAATATAAGTTCATGTCATGTATGCAAGATTTCCTTTGACATGTTAATAACAACTCAATAATTCAATATTCAGATGGCCTATGTGGGATTCGAACCCACATCTTTGTACCAAAGCACATTGCTCTACCGATTGAGCTAATAGGCCAAAACACTAAATCTTTGACAATATTCCATGAAAGAAGTGATTGAGAGAAATCACTTTACTTACTTATTCGCTAGTGTAATCAGCTTAAATACTGAAGTTTGGGAATATAAATTCAGCAAGTTTCCACTAACTATAAATATAAAAATAAATTCAGCAAGTTCCCACTAACTAGAAATTGAAGTAATTTCAATTGTTAACATCAAAAGTATCAAGCATTTGTTCAAATCTCCATACACAAAAATACTACAAGGCATGTTTCTTATTAATGGAGTCACCAAGAAACCTCATTAATGCATGCCAAGTTGCCACAATTTCTTGGGGGAGAATGCATTATTTGGGAAGAATTGGAGTACTCCATATGAGGTATTATTTCATAATCTCCTACTCCTGACATTGGCCTTTCTCCAACCAATCCCAACTCGTCATCATCATCTTTCTCTTTACTGACTCCTACCCTTGACATTACCCCCTGCCCCACTAGAAAATCCCACGGACAAACTCAACCCCCTATTTGGCAACATCACTTACTACATGACACCTACACCAATCAACATGTCACCTATTTATTCAGACATGACAGACAACAAACCCCAACCCTAACCGAATGGGAAATTTCAAACCAAATCATTTCAATTCCGAAATTCGAAATTTCAGTCTCTAGCCCTAAACTAAAAATTCCAATTTAAAGGCTTGGAAAATAGAGCAGAGAAGAAGAAGGGTGAAGGATTGTACCTGGAATCGCAGAATCGAAGCCAATTATGGAGATTTTCCTTGACGAGGCTCGAAATCGCCTGAAGAAAGAGAGAGTGGAAGGACCTGCGTGAGGGAGGAAGGGCATGAGACTTGGCACCCGAGCCCCCTACCCCCTTCCTTCTCCTTTCTTGTGGTTGCCTCAACCATGGCACCCGAGCTCGCCGAATGAGGCGTCTTCTTCCACCTCCGGCCCCGTCGAGCCCGAAGGAGACGAATGGGAGGAAGAAGGACCAAGATGACTGCGCTCAAGCCCTCCCGTCGAGCCCGGAGGCCTGTCGCCTAGAGCCGCGAACCTCGCCTCCGACGAAGGCGTCTTCCCTGCTTCATCGAACCCCTCATCCTTCCATTCCTCTCTCACTGTTAAACGCTTTTCTCTCTTCAACCGGCTGCAGCCCGTGAGAAAACGGGTAAAGGGGGGTTACTTTGCAATTTTATTTTTTTTTGGGTTTAACCCCCGCAATCCAACCGGGTATTTAGGTTAGTTTTGCAAATACCCCTTAAACAAAACCCTCAATTTTGATAGGCTAATAGACCCATCTTTTATATATAACAATTTCATAAATTAAGTGCATGAGAAAATGCATTCGATTGGCCTATATTAACAATTAATGGGACTTAATCAATGAATCAAGGATGGATTTATGTCTCACAAAATGACAAGGGGGAAGTGAGGGTGGGGCATATGAATTAATTTGCTTTTCGACAAGACACCCAACTGATTACGTGTAGATATATCCATCATATATACACAAATTACACACTTTGGTTATTATTTTCACATACCCAATTTATCACCTTCCACTTAAAATGGGTAGATTAATTTACTTATACCAAACCCCTGATTGTTCAACTTAATTTATCAACTACTAATTAATTAAAGAAATCAATTGACTTCTAACTATGTTATCAAAAAAATTGACTTCTAACTAGACCGGTTAAAAGTGGCGGATCCTGAAACCGAGGATTAAGGGGCGAAAAATTACAATAAAAAAAAATGTATGTAAAATTAGACCCCTATAAGCTTCGAGTTCTTGGGTATAACCTCCTAATTTGAATTTCTCGAGTATAACTATATTACTAAGGCATGAAATGTTACAAATGGTAATTACGATAAAAGTATATTAGTTTGGTAGGTGATGGAGGAAATGATTTACACATGTTTAGTCCCGAAAATTGAAACGTTTATAACTTTTTGCTCAGATATCAGATTTGAGCTTATAATATATCAAATCAAAGCTATCGACGAGAGGAATATGTATGTTAAATTTTATTTTCGATTGGGGGGGCGACTGCCACCCCCAACCCTAAAAAGGATCCGCCTCTGCCTGTTAAACGGGTCATTCGGGTCGGGTAACTTCGGGTCTCGGGTAAAACGGGTCTCGGATAAAACGGGTTCCGGGTATTTTCGGGTTGACTTGAACCCGGGTTTGACCGGGTTTCGGGTCATTTCGGGTCGATTTCAGGTTTGTCAATTTTTTTTCTTTTTTAAATTAAAAAAATCATGATTTGATAATTTTGCGATAAATTTTAATTATATATAAAAAAAATTTAATTATATATAATTATAAAATCAATCGGGTCACCAGGTCAATAAGATAAATCGGGTCAAAATTATCGGGTAAATCGGGTCACCGGGTCGAAACCCAAATTACCCGAAGAATTTCCGGTTTTTCGGGTTCGGTCGGAAAAAATTTCCGGATTCGGGTCGGAAATTTTCCGAGCGTTTGGGTCGGGTTGTGTTTTGACAGGTCTACTTCTAACTAGTCTGTTAGCTAATAGCCAAGTATTTGTATGAATTTTTAAGAATAAATAAAAGTGATATGTACGTTGTCAATTTCTGTTTTTTTTAATACGGTTTTTCTATCTTATGTCTCAAAGGTATAGGATAAGATTTTCGTTTTAAAAATATACTCCGTATATATTTAATTAAAATGCATTAATTAGCCAAATTTTAAATTAGATTTCTAGAGTTATTTTTTGTAGGGTATCTTTCTCAATTAGGATCTTATATATATATCCTATGTCTTTAGGGCATAGAATAGAAAGAGCATTTTAAATATAACCCTTGCATGGCCATTTTCTCAATAAAATTAGTGACGTTGTCAATCTAATTTTTTCAAGTGAGATTTACTATTTATATATATATATATATATATTTTAAAAAATTAACAAAAATTACACTTTTTAAAATTAATAAAAAGTTGATGTTTATATAATTTTTATCATCATTTAAAAATGCATATGAATAATAAAAGATACTTAAAAAACATAAGAAGCTAGCATGAAAAAAGAGGTATAATAGAAAACTATTTAATAACTTAAATGAATCACGTAGTATCCAATCCAAATATAGATCAGTAAACCGATCGAACTAGACAAGGAAAAAATAATAATAGGTACCTACTTAATTAATAAGAATGATCCTCCCAACTTAATTTATTCACATCACTAAAATTAAGTACAATAATTAACTTAATTTATTCATAGCACTAAAATTAAGTACAATAATTAGCAAGTGTTAAGTGATTGACCATGTACATAGAGTAAGCCCATTGAACTAGACTAGGAAAAAAATCATAGGTACTTAATAAGAATATAATGATCCTTCAAACTTTATTCACATAATCACATCACTAAAATTAAGTACAATAATTAGCAAGTGTTAAGTGATTGACCATGTAGATATATAAAATTAAAGAAATGCATAAATATTTTTCAAAATATTTTTTAATTGAATATAAATTACTAGTAATAAATACAACTTCCTAAGAATGTGTAAATGCTCCATACCTATTGCTCCCAAAAGAGATATAATGATGACTAACCTTTTCACATAAAGTTTAAATACGGTAAACTCTTGTAGGCAACCGAATGATTAGTCACTTCACAACCCTATTAAAGACAAATATATTATTATTATTATTATTATTTATTATTTTTAAATATTTCCATTTTACTCAATTTCCACCCCTCCAAAATGAGTTTATAGTAATTTGAGATGGGAAAACAAACAAGCAAAATTTCCATCTTTTGATCCCTACATGTTGGCCAACTATAACAATGGGCCCACATAAATATAAACAATTAAAAATGGGCCCCATTTGACCCTTGGACAATTACTAAATCTACACTATTTAAGTGGGCATCTACCCATTTCCCATAGGCATCTCTAAATCCAATATCCTCAAGAAATCAAACTCCAAGCAAGAAGAAAAAAACATTTCAAGAAGATCAAGAAGAAGATAATACAATCTCTATACATCCATAGAATTCAAGATGAAGGCTTCTAGATTGTTTTTGGCTCTTGCATTTTGCCTTCTTGTGTCATACTCCTATGCCATTCGGATTCCGCGAGTAAACTCGAAACCTCTAGAAATCCAGGTGAGCATCAACTTAAATTTTGTAGTTATATTTGCTCATTTTATACATTCATTTTTAAGTGGTCTAAATCACTTATTTTCACTAATGTGTACGTAGGTGTTTAATGATGGTGATAAAATCAGCATTGATGGAGGTGTCAAGGCCATCATAGCATCCAAAGACAATGAAGATTCATCATCATCATCATCATCATCAGGTAGAATGAAGAGAAGAGTTTTAAACCACCACTGGTTCCCATGGATTCATGAAGATTATAGAGGCCCTAAGAGACATATTCCCAAGCACCATTAATCTCATTTTTTTTTTACATTACTCATATACTTGTAATTTCATCAAAACCCATATCTTCAATCTAGCCTAGCTAGGCCGAAATTCGATCTCAATATCGAATCGATTTCCTAACATAGATGATATATACATCCATAGCATTTTTTTTCCTCACTCTCAGAATACCATGAAGAAAAGATTCTTCATTTCATTGGAAAAAAAATATTAATTTCAAGAATTTTTATTACTTCACATATATATATAAAATCCTAAATCATTTAATTAAATATTCTACATGTATATTTTTGCAGGAAAGTTTAGGAAATTAATGATCTCTCCCATTTCTTCTCCATCCACTGTGCCCACCACCATCTCTTCAAAGGTTTGTATAAATTGAATTAAATTATATGTCCAAGATATGTAGGCAATTAATTACCATATCAGTAAAAAAATATATAAATAATAGTAATTTTCTTGCTCAATTTACAGAGCCTGGTGGCCGAGGAGCCGAGCTCCGGTGAGCGAAAACCCGAGTCATTCGAGTCGGAAGCCATGCCGGCGAGCTCCCAAGAGATGGAGTACGGTGACATAACTGAGATGGACTACTCTCCGGCCAAGAGGAAACCTCCAATTCACAACTGAAAATATATATATATATATACTCCTAATATTGTATTATGGATGCAATTAAATTAATTAAATTAGTAGTATACACATTAATTAAATTAGAGGCCTCTAGATTTAAGTAGAGGGTTTTAGGGAGAGAGATCAGTGGGATCAGATGGAGAGACAACTACAGTAAGGGAAATACGTACGAGGAATAGGCAGCACTACAGAAAAAGCTGCAGGTTTTAGGGTTTCTTCTAAGTTTATCATATCTTATATGATTTTTGTACAGAAAAAAAAATACATATATCATGTATATTAATTATTTACTATTATATTAATAGTTTTTGTAAGATAATAAGGAGCATCATATATAATTAAGCACTTTTCAGTGCTTTCTGATGATTTTTTTTAATTTAAAAAATGTTCTTCCAATAAAAATATATATTCATTGTTCACCATATATATATATATATATATTCACAGTTTACATTAACATATAAATAAGGCCTAATTAGGGGTGTGTGTATATATAGTATATAGTTATGTTGATATTATATAAATTAGTTGAACTAGTTATTATGATATATGATAGTAAGTGCTACAACTTTTGAAAGACATACACTAGTTAAGTAAAACATAGATATATGATAATAGAGGGATGATCATAACCCAATTAGATAGTCTTATCAATATTTTACATCATGTATATGTTGAGATTGACTTATATATGTTTCGTACCTAGTAGACAAATAATTTGGAATTGGCACTGTTTGACAGAAGAAGTAGCTTTTCGGATCGAGCTTTTGATATTATATAATTTTAAATAAAATAAATATAAGACTTTAGTTTAATTAGCTTTTGGAATCATAGTTTTTCATCAGTTATCCACCCAAGTTTTTGAAGCATGTGATTTTTCTATTCACAAGTTTTTATCAGTTACCCTAACAACTAGGTTTCTCAAACACCATACCAGCTTATTACCCTAACAACTGGGTTTTTCAAAGTTAATACGGATGGTGCTCTTTGTGACGGCACTAGGGCGGCTGCTGGTGGAGTCGTGAGGGATACTAATGTCGGATGGATAAGCGGCTTTGCTTACAATATCGGGACTTGCTCGGTGATCGCAGCGGAAGGTTGGGGTGTCCTCAAGGGACTAGAATTGGTGTGGTCGTTGGGCTTTAGGAAGGTTCTGATCGAATCTGACTCGGAAGCCTTTATCAAGTTGTTAACGACGAACATCAGACGACCCTCGTATCCCCTCTTCAACCTGGTTGATAGGTGTCATGGCTTCCTCAATAAAGACTGGGCGATCCAGTTTCGACACGTATTTCGTGAGGCTAATGCCGTTGTGGACGCCATTTCCTTGTTTGCTTTATCTCTTCCTTTTGGTGTTCATGTTTTGAATGACCCTTTAGACTGCTCGTTGATGTGTTTACTGGGTGATGCCTGACGACTTCCTACGTACCCCTCGGCTTTGCCCAGTGTAGGGCTCGTGTTTTTCCCTTCCTGTTGTTTATGTCATTTTAAGTTGGGGGTTTCCCCATATTTGCCCATTAAAAAAAACCTATATTTAACACAAATAATCAATTATCTTCATCTACCCAATCAGCTTCAACATGTAAGTATAGGTGCAAACGAAGGATGCAATTCAATGTTTGAGTGGTTCAGGCATGAAGAACGAGTTGCATGTATATGTCCACATCAGAAACACGACAGGATCAATCTAATCAAGATTGTACACTGAAATTATAGTCTTTGTTCATTCATGTCCAATTGAAATAGTAATCCAATGAATCTCAAACATGTATCAAGTTGTGAGTCACAACATGATACATCTTGATGTTGAAGGGACCAAACACCAAACGCCCCCATCTATATATTTCCTTAATTCAAAGACTATTATTTTCATTGTTTATCTAAAACCCCCCACACAATGCTACATCATATTTGTCACCATAATTTAGATGATGAGTTATTATCTAACTTTATCCATGCGAACTAAAGTTATTGTGAATTCGAGAGTGAAAAAAGTTGCAGATAAACAGAGAATAAAAACTTCATACTGCATAGGGCGAAACCCTTGCACCCTAGTCAAGGTGTGCAAACTGACCGACATGGGTCCACACATCGTTTCATCTTACAAACCGGGCCTCGCTCAATTCCGCCTTTCCTCCAGGTTCCGCTCGCTCTTCCCTAAATCTATTTTCCACTATATCTGAGATAATCAGTTTCATACAGAAAAACCGTGATATATTTTACCCTTCATTAAGAACCTCTTAGTGTTTGCTCCTCATTTCCTTCACAAAAATTTACAAGTTGTAAATCTTCCTCATTTTGTTTCATAATCTTTAACTTCTACTTCAAAAAACATGAGAAAAATCTATAAAATAGTGATTTACAAATGATAAATATATTAGGTAGATTGAGACAAGTATGGAGAGAGTAGTGATATCAACTTGGGCAAGGAGGGCCCACAATGTCTCACCCATTGATTGCAAGATCCGAGTAGTCACAAACCTTGGCATGTGGGCTTTCATGTTGTGTGTTGGGGAAATAGGGTTTTGTGGCCCAACAAGCTTAAAATGTGGTGGGCCCATAGACACATTGGGTCACATGGGGTAAGCTACACACTGTAATACATATAACTAGCCATAAACGTACCAGGCCCTTGCTTGTATGTCTCCCTATATATTTCTCTTGTTATAAACTTTTAATGGCCCCAATTTCTACCATATTTGATAACCCTTAAGGCCTATGTGTACAACCCTCAACTGCAAGGTGACCTAATCTATGATACCATTTAATGTCGGATGTGATATGTGACGCGAATGGGAAACCTAGAGACGAAGGCGAGAAAGGGAGGGCAATGGCTTTGGCGGTAGGATTGTCTAGCTTTTCGCGACAATAAGAATAGTGCGATTCGAAGATAAGTTCGATAAGACATCGGTTTTGTATATGTTTGCGTCGATTCATTGTGTGATGACTTACCGACTTAGGTTCATGGTGACATTGTTTTTTCCCCCATGTAGTTGGGTCATCTTTGGATGCTGTTATGGGCCGGGCTGGCCCATATCCGCTAACACATATTGAATCTATGAGGATTTGGGCCTAATGGGTTGGGTTAATGGGCCAAGTTACATAAAATCCAACCCAGCCCAAACAATCCTATAATCAATTAGTGAAGATCCCTGCCCCAAACCCCCTATTCCCTCTATATCTCTCCTCATAATCCAACACACTTTTATAGTTTTATAGCATATTTTTACCAAATAAAAGGTGTGAAGAGGGATAATCATCAATCTATGGAATAAAAAAAAGAGGGTATGATATAAAGATCAAATCGGATTCAATGAGATTTATACTTGATCGTAAAATTAACTGGTAATAGAAGGAATAGTTCAGCAACTTTTAGATTCCTAAGAAAACTTTTATATTAGATTTTCTTTTCGTTTTGCATTTGATGTGGAAAACCCATCATCTCAACATATCATCTCAACATATGTTAATTTTGATCCGTCAATTAGTATACTTAAAGATTTCTAATTGTCCTGTAATTAGAAAAATTCGTTCATGTTTTTTTCATGCATTAATCCTTATGGAAAATATCTTAAAACTATAGTTTTATTACCTTTTGTGGCGGTCAGGATCCCGTGGAGTTGAACTCCGTGGAGTTGGAAGGATTACCCAATAGGAATGCATCGACCCTAAAAAATAAATTAAAAAATGACTAAATGCATTTAAATCTAAACCATTTATTTAGAATTAAGTGGGTAGGATTTAACCAACTTCACATGGAGTTATTTTAGCAACTCCATGGGATCCAAAGTGCTTTTGCGGTTGATAGTGTGTGCATATACACGTTAAAAAAAAATATAGTAAATTAAATGATACTTCTATGATAAAGTAAACTAACAAGGAATTCAACTATTCAAGCTCCAAACTTTGGAGAACAGAACATCTTTAAAATACACGAGGGATGATTTTATCTCTTGCTAAAAAAAAATGCAAAATGAACCATTACATATTTTCCATAAGGATAGTAGCCATGGCGGTTGAGACCGGTTTAAAATCCCTCTATCCCTGAATATCCCTCCTCACCGTCTAAATTTTAAAAAATAAAAATAAAAACAGTTAGAATTTAAAAAAAATATTAAGAAAAGGATAAAGAGTGGGTGAATTGGGTTTTTCGAGATAGCAGATCCTCTCTTTAGCCGTAGACTCTGTTTGACAAACTACTAGCGGATGGGGTAGCTGAAGCTGATTGATTATTTGTGTTAAATAATTCATCCGTTTGAAAATATTTGTCATTTGTCTTGTAGTGCACGCTTTTTAAGGAGATAAAAACTATATAAAAAATATTTTTTTAATTAAATCTTTTTATATAATTTCATACATATGAGTAGTAAACTAGTAAGTATAAGATTATGAAAAAAAAATTATTTCATAAAGTTTTTAGCTCCTTAAAAAGTGTGTTGAAAAGTCAAACGACAAATAATTTCAAACGGATGGAGTATATACTAGTAAACTAGTATGGTGTTTGGTAAACCTAATGGTTAGAGTAGCTGATAAAAACTTGTGAATAGAATACCATAAGATCGGAAAAGTTTAATACTCTCATTAAAAAAGCTAATTAAATTAAATTCTTATATTTATTTTATTTATAACTATATTTATTTTATTTATAACGGGACCGTTGGGGAGGGAGGGGGTGTCGTATGGGCAACAATCCGTTCCCCATTTGGATAAACTGAATTTCTAACCCACTTGTTAACGTGGCCCATTCTTCCTTTCCATTTATGCCATTTTCCCACCTACATTCCCTATTTGCATTTTTATTTCATCTTCTACTATTTTTTATTTTTATTTTTCTCCACAAATTTGAAGCATATATATAATGAAAAATATTTTAATAGAGAAAAAATTTTCAGATTTAAATTGTTTATATGTAATCGCTTATGAATATTCATCATGTTATATACGAATAATTTTCGTATGGAAAAAAAGGTTTATTCATTTGAATAATAACCCAGTCCTTTTAACAGCAAAATTTCGAACATTCTTAATTTTCATAGAATTTAAAACAGTGCCATTTTAGCTACAAAAGCAAGACCTGCCCGTTCTTAAAGATATCAAATAGTCGTTCACCAAATTGACTACATCCACCCACACGGATTAATAATCGATAAACCTGAAAACATAAAATACCGTTTTTGCCTACCAACTATACACTAGCGTTAACACCATTACTAATTTAGAAATAGTTTTAATTTATTTGTTTTGGGATACGATGAATCAATCATTCTGGAATGACTCACTGGAAAAGACTTGCGGGTAGTACCCAAAGGTCATCAGTTTGAACTCCGGATATAGCCGCTCTTTATTTACAAATTCAAAGGATACGATGAACCTAAACGTTATAAACGCGGGGTGTCCACTACTCACCTGTATTCCCGTTTATTACCCCATCCATACCTCAACAGTACAGATTCCTTCAACTAACATAAATCCTCATCTCTCTCTTATAAATAAACCTATCTTAATTACCAAATCCATCCATAAAATCAGACCAGATCGATCAAGATTCATTACATCCAACGGTCACCTCTCTACGATCGATCTAAAATGTCATCGAGTGCCGGATTCTCGGACTGTTTCCGGTACAGGGGAGCCTTCGAGGGGTGCATCTCCGGCCACGACTCCGACTTCTCCCACCGGCCCTACCACAAGAACTGCCGCTGCGCCCTCCACGACAAGTCCCGCCGCCTCCCCGGCGCTCCCCCGTCCCCTTTCCCGGCCGCCGGATGCAACTCCGTCTCCTTCTCCGTCCGCCGGTCCCGCAGCGAGGGGTCGCTTGCGCTGGCCGCCTCCTCCCCGGCGGCCCCTGCAGCTTCAGCTGTGGAATTTGTGGGCCCGCGCTATTCGCCGTTTGCTTGGGAGGACTTTTCGTCGCATTAAATTTCTTGTCAACTCATATCGCCTTATTGATTCGATCAAATTCGAAACATATCCAATTATTGTCGACATAATTCTTTCTTCCTGTTTTCTGGGAGGCTCGATTTGATTTATGTAATTTAATTTTCAGAAAATATATTCAGGTCTAAAGAGACCTTTTTTTTTAAAAAAAAATAATAATTTAATTTCGTTCTTTACCGAATTTATGGAGTAACCCATCTTGGTTAATTGATTTTAAAATATAACATCAACAGGGTTATGTGCTAGACTTATAGCCATAGGCGGAGTTAGGCGGGGGCAAGCGGGAGCATTCACCCCCCCTTCATCCGACAAATTACCTATATTTGTTCTACTCGTCGATAGCTTCGTTTTGATATATTATAAGCCTGAATCCAATAACCGAGTAAAAAGTTATGAACGTTTGAAAGTTAAACACAAATTAATTATTTCAAATGTCTTTTAATAAATCATGATGCTTTTATATTTTACTTAATTTGATATTTTGGTAATGTAATTCAACCTATAAGCTTCGAAACAAGAGGTAATATTACTAAATTTGATAATTATATAAGAAATTATGTAAGTTTAAAGTTTGTATATCTTATTACACGTTATTGCATGATAAGAGAACAACAAGTTGCATATGACTCTGTGGGTTTCAAACGATATTTTTAGACAAAAATAATGTTGTTATAGATTAAAACGATATCATTTTCCTTTTAAAGAGAAAAATAACTATATAACTATATAACAACTAATGACATGGTTTTAAACTAAAACACTACAATTTTGAATAAAAAACGTTGTGTTTTGAACTAAAATATATCACTGTTTAATGTAAATTAAATATCATAGTTATGCTTTTAGAAAACTTTGCCCCCCCCCCCGCTCGATAAATTCCTAGCTCATTTACAAACATGATAAAAAGTCAAACGACATCTATTTCTGAACTGAGTTAGTATTAATTTGGTTGGACTCAAATATAACAGAAGATGTCTATTAATAGGAAAGGTAGCCATAACTCCAAATAGTTGGGAGTTGGAGGCCGGGTGGTCATGTTGCCTTTAATATGCATGGGGTGATCGTGGACTGTAATCTGCAACTTAATTTGTAGGAAGCTATATATATTGACCTTTCAAATTAATTAATTAGGTTTAATTAAAGTCCATTCATGCATGTGTGCTACGTACTCTTTAATTAGGGGCGGATCCATAAACTTTTTCAGGGTGGGCACAATTTTTTTTGGATGTTTTTATATTATTTTTATTAGAAATATTTATTAAAAAATATATATGAAAAGAATATATTAAATTTGTAAGAAAAATTATAATTATTTAGTTGTAAAATACCAAATAAATTATTAGAATTTTAAAATAATGGAAAATGGATTGAGAATAAAAAATGAATGAGAATATGTATCAAGTGGGATTTGAACATGGGTTGATTGAATTCTACTTAAAATGGGGTGGGCTTAACCACTAAGCCACTAAAGATATTTGTATTTTGCTATTCAATTTTTTTACATAACACATATATTCTTATATTTTTTTCGGGCGCCCACCCTTGGATCCGCCCCTGATCACAATGGAGTATAAAGATTTTGATTTGGTTGCGCCATGTTATTTTGTTTTTGTTTTTTTTTTGAAATTTTATATTTTTAGAGAAATTTGGGTGTAATATACTCTTTTCAAGTTTTATTTTATTAATTATATATACTCTTTGAGTTTTTGGATGGATAATACATATATATACCTCTAGAGTTTTATCCTTTTAAAAATCAAAATCAATATATTTTTGTGGAAGATTTTGTAGAAGATTTGTTTACTTATTGTTACATATTGTATATTCACGAATAGAATATGTCAGTGGTTGATCTAGATAAGGATGTTGCGCTGGATGAGTGGGCACACGAGAATTGACGGGATCGGAAAATTTCGACATTATGAGCGATGGAGTTACGAATATCGTGGATAAGCTGTGTGAGACTAGATTGCGTTGGTTTGGGCCCTTCGGAGGAGACCTCCTTCAACACTGGTTCGTAGGAGCGAGAGATTGGATCTGAGAGTAATTACCTATAGGGGGAGAGGTAGAGAAGCCATGACTCGAAGAGGTTGGGAACTAGCTAGGGGAGAAGGGGTTTGAAATAGGAAGGCAGTGAATCTAATTTAGACGAGTTGATGAACAATTAGTGAATTGATATCTATATATCCTAATGTCCTATATGTTGAGTCCAAAAATGAAGTTTCCACATTTACTCATTTCGAGTTTCTCCATAATGTACACTTTCCTTGACCAACAATCACACAATTCACAAATCACAACATTCAATTCCTTAGCTTCACTCTTTCACCTATTAATCCACTTGTGATACTCTAATTTGGGTTCATTGTATATCATTTTATTCATGGGGTTTCCCTTTGTTATAGGTTATTCTCTTTAATACATTAGTACTCCATCCTTGACCTCTCAATACACTCCACTACTACATTGAAATCAGGTCCGGTTCAGGTCAAATCGGGCTGGCATACATAGACAGGCCTAAATTAAGTAGCTATACGTAATTATTATAACATATTTTTAAAAAAAAATATTAAAAAATCAACTTACAAAAATTATAATAATTCATAAGAAATAGAGATTTTTTAAAAGATATGAGTTTACTATATATTTAAAAAAAAATATAATTCGATTTTCCAATTTTTTTTCCAAATATGTTATAATAATTATGTAGAAGCTAAATATATTTTTTAAATATTAATTTAGAGGTAAAATAATTTTGTAGAACCTGAACTTGGGGCGGGGTTTTGAGACAGATGATTTGCACCGCCGTTCTCAACACGTAAACTTCCTCTCCATTATATATGTAGTATGATCGACGTGATATATAATAAAATCCAGGCCAGATAGAGAGACCCATCATATCACCCCACTCCGATCGATCAAAAATGTCATCGACGACCGGATTTGGGGAGTGTTTCCGGTACAGGGGAGCGTTTGAGGGGTGCATTTCCGGCTACGACTCCGACATCTCCAACCGGCCCTACCACAAGAACTGCCGTTGTGCCCTCCACGACAAGTCCCGCCGCATGCCCAGCGCCCTCCCTTTGTCTTTTCCGGCCTCCGGATGCAACTCCGTCTCCTTCTCCGCCCGCAGTTCCTAGAGCGAGGGGTCACTTGCGGTGACCGCGCTCCCTTTCCCGCCGGCGACCCCAGCTTCAGTCGTGCGCTACACTGCTTGGGCGAAAACCGCAGAGTTAAGAAATTTGATCGAAAAATAGTCTCTTCTCAATTCACCTCGTCAGTTTTTTTAAAGTAAAATCCCTGTCAATTAATTTGCCTCATAAACTAGTTCGAATGTAATCTCATTAATTAGACTTATACATTTGAATATACATTAAACTCATTGTATATACTAGACGCACGGGACATAATTTAATCAGATCGAATCATATGGTATTAAAGTTTATCAAATCATATGGTATTAAAGTTTTATATGATTGGTTCTTATTAGCGGAAATTATGAATATATTTGGTTTATGTAAATTTGAGAAGAAAGCTCAGTATTATTTATAGTTATCCATAATATATTTATAAATAAGCTTAACTTTTTGAGCTCTTCTCTTCCAATCATAAAGTGAAAGATTTTGCAAGCATGCATCTCTATCAGACCTGTCAAAACACAACCCGACCCGGCCGACCTGAAATATTTCCGACCCGAACCCGAAAATTTTGACCCGAAATTTTTTTTCGACCCGAACCCGAAAAACCCAAAATTTTTCGGGTAATCTGGGTTTCGACCCGGTGACCCGATTGACCCGGTAATTTTGACCCGATTTACCCGATTGACCCGGTTGACTTATAATTATATATAATTAATTTATATATATATAATTAAAATTTATCACAAAATTATCAAATAATGACTTTTTTAATTTAAAAAAGAAAAAATTGACAAACCCGAAATCGACCCGAAACCCGATCAAACCCGAGTTCGAGTCAACCCGAAAAACCCGAAACCCGTTTTACCTGAGACCCGTTTTACCCGAAACCCGAAGTGACCCGACCCGAATGACCCGTTTGACAGGTCTAATCTCTATGCAAGTATATAGGAGGAAAAATGTAAATAAATAAGGTACATAACTACTCCATGTTTTTTTTTTTTACTTTATATATATCTCTGTGCTTATACATATATTTCAACGCACTACAACTACAACCAGACTCATTAAACTAAAGGTGACATATTAATATAAATTGAATACAGAGAGAGAGAGATCGGTCCATTAATATATTTATTTCCCGTTAAGATCCCGCCATGGTGAATATGATTCTTCTTTCAACAATGGTGCATGGTTGTAAGTTTTTCCATATATCAACAAAAAAAAAAGAAATCAAAATAGAGAAAAAATAATAATTAAAGATTATTTAAACAAATAAGAAATAATATATGATATAAAATAACAAAAAAGGAAATAAAATCATATATAATCTACTATATAAATAAGAAAGTGCAATAAAAAAATAAATTAATTATAGAAAAAAAAAACAAAAATAGGGGAAAACAAATAAATGATGAATAAAACCTCCAAATATGAGTCTTCTTGCAACAATGGTTCATAAAAACTTAATAGCAATTAAAGAAAACTAAAAACCCTATATTATTATAAAAAAAATTTTAAGAAATGCAAAATAAAATATGATAGTATAAAGTAACAACATAAAAACTGAAAAATAAAAGCATGCATAATATCATAATAGAAATAAGAAAGTACAATGAAACAATATATTAAAGCAATAAATAATAAAAAATTGTAAGAAAAAAAGGAATAGAAAATGCCACCTAACAATATATGATTCATCTCTTATTTGTTTGCAAAAAAATTGAGTTTTAGAATATAACATTGAAACAATTGACTATTTATAAGAAAAATCCAACATTTAACCAAAGAAAAACTCTCAACCTTTGGACTAACCCATTTTAATTTCCTATTTATCATCTCTAAAAAGTAAAATTAATGTGATGTATGTTTCATTTAACAAAAAAAAACTTCCACCCTATTTAAAGCATTGATTGGCAATTATAGTAATTTTTTATTTGAAATAAAAAAATTTGGGTAAACATTAATATAAAAATATGAGAGAAATATAGTAAAAAAATTATCATTATTATATTGTATTTTTGTTCAAAGAGAAAATAATTATTACAGAAAAATAATAATTAAAGAATATTTAATCAAATAAGAAATATGATATAAAGTAACAACAAAAACAGTTGAAAAATAAAATCATATATAATCTACTATATAAATAAGAAAGTGCAATAAATAATAAATTAATTAAAGAAAAAAAAGTCAAAAATAGGGGAAAAAAAATATAAATGATGAATAAAACCTCCAAATATGCGTCTTCTTGCAACAATGGTTCATCAAAACCTAATAGGAATGCAAAATAAAAAATGATATAAAGTAACATCATAAAAAATGAAAAATATAACCATGCCTAATATCATAATAGAAATAAGAAAGTGCATTGAACAATATATTAAAGCCATAAATAAATAAAAATTGGAAGAAAAAAAAAGTGATGAACAAAAGTGTTACCTAACAATATATGATTTCTCTCGCATTTGTTTGATGAACATTGAAACAATTGACTATTTATAAGAAAAATCTAGCATTTAACCAAAGAAAAACTCCCAACCTTTGGACTAACCCACTTTAATTTCCTATTTATCATCTTTAAAAAGTAAAATTAATGTGATGCATTATTCATTTGACAAAAAAAACTTCCACCCATTTTTTTTTTTACAGTAGGCAAAAATTAGGTGGATCTTACAGGCGTAAGATGCCACCATGATCATCCAAAAGGATGATGTTACAAAGATCCCTACAGGTAGGGAGGTTTGAAAACGTACAAATATTCCTAGACTTAACTATAAAATCAGCTGCCTTGTTTGCTTCCCTGTAGCAGTGTTTGAATTTGATGCTGTCAAAGCTTGAGCTAAGTTTCCTGATTAGTTCCACTTCCCGGAGAATTTCCCATCTTACGTACTTGCTATCATTGATTGCCTTGATGACTTCCAAACAATCGCCTTCCATTGTGACTCTTTGTAAACCTTTAGCTAGAGCTAAGTTTACACCTGCACAAAACGCAGCAGCTTCTGTTTGGATAGCAGAGTTTGCTTCCGTTTCAGATTGAAAGATATCAATCACAGAACCATTATGGTCCCTAATAATCCCCCCCACTTGGCAATCGCCAGTGGGTCTCAGAGAGCCATCTACGTTGATTTTGTAGATAGCCCTAGGCGGTTTGATCCATTTACAATTGCGTCTTCTTTTTATAGTTGGCGCTGAGGGTACATTTTTAGTTTTGGCTGCACCATGCCATTCACTAAGATCCGTTATAATTCTTATAGCCATCTGGAAAGGGGTGTTCGGCTTTTTATTCCTAAAGATCATATCATTCCTAGCTTCCCAGATTTTTTGCCAAATAAAGAAAAGTTCTTCGATAGATTTGTTGTTATTATCAAGTGCCAAAACTTCGCTCATACTGGTGCAAGAATTGGGTATAAGTGGTGTGGTTTTACTTAATCTTTGTTCGTAGGCAGCAATAGTCATTCTAGTGAATGGACAAAGGATAAAAAGGTGGTTGTTGTTTTCGTTATTATCATTACAAAAGCAGCAACAAGTCGGAACTCTATTGATATACCTATTTAGTCTCTCCTTTGTAGCGAGACTATCAGTGGTTATCTTCCAAAGAAGATTTTTTATTCTCGAGGGGAGGTGTAGTTTCCATATCCACTTGTAATCCTCGACAGAATCGTTGCTATTGTTAACCATTTGTCGGATCGATCTAGTAGTAAATTGGCCATCCGAGGTAAATTTCCAGATTAGTTTATCAGGAGTGTTCCAGTTGGGAATTTGAATTCTGATGATTTGTTGGACAATGTTATTGGGGAAAATCTCATGCAGGAGGGGAACATTCCACTTCTTGTTAGACGTGAACAACTGGTTAACTTTAAGGTCGGGATCCATATGTTCTTGAAAGCTTATGAGATTATGATTGGGAACCCAGGGATCTTTCCAAACGTTTATGGAGTCTCCGTTTCCTACTATCCATAGTAACCCTTGAAGGAATTTTTCTCTTAAATGAAGTAGCCTTCCAAATTGCCAGGATGTATTCTGCGATGTTCTTTCCATTAATCCTTCCTGTTGGAGGTATTTCTCTTTGACTACCCCATTTAAAGCATTGTTTGACCATTATAGTCATTTTTTATTTGACATAAAAAAGTTGGGTGGCATTAATATAAAATTATGAGACAAATATAATCAAAACTTTGTCATTATTATATTTTATTTTCGGTCAAAAAGATAACAATTATTAGGGAAAAATAATAATTAAAGATTGAAATTGGCCGAAATTTCGACTTTTTTCAAAGGGGTTAGTCCACGAAAAAATCTCAAAACCTAAAAAAATGAAAATCCAAAATCCTTTGACCTAGGCAAGGTGGGATGCTGTTAAGGCCATCCGTCCACAAAAATCCCGCCCGGGATGTCCAAATGGGCCCGGAATCGCGGTAACATTCCTTGGAACAGCCGTTAGGGACACATGCTCGGTATTTTTGGAATAACCGGAGATCCGAGGGTCCGATCGAGCCGTTTTAGGTGTCCTTGGAAAGCTAACTTCAAGAGCTGCGACTTCACTACGGACGTTTTATGAGAAATCCTCCTCTAAAAGGGGTAGAAAAATCTTTTTTTCAAGGCTTGAAATTGGCCGAAATTTCGACTTTTTTCAAAGGGGTTAGTCCACGAAAAAATCTCAAAACCTAAAAAAATGAAAATCCAAAATCCTTTGATCTAGGCAAGGTGGGATGCTGTTAAGGCCATCCGTCCACAAAAATCCCGCCCGGGATGTCCAAATGGGCCCGGAATCGCGGTAACATTCCTTGGAACAGCCGTTAGGGACACATGCTCGGTATTTTTGGAATAACCGGAGATCCGAGGGTCCGATCGGGCCATTTTAGGTGTCCTTGGAAAGCTAACTTCAAGAGCTGCGACTTCACTGAGAAAACGTCCTCTAAAAGGGGTAGAAAAATCTTTTTTTCAAGGATTGAAATTGGCCGAAATTTCGACTTTTTCAAAGGGGTTAGTCCACGAAAAAATCTCAAAACCTAAAAAAAAATTAAAATCCAAAATCTTTTGAACTAGGCGGGATGCTGTAACCCAATTTAAAATTAATGAATTTCGTCTTCTAATATCAGCACCGACTGAGACCAAATACAGCTATCCTATCCCTGGAAGCGGAGACCAAATCCTCTACAACCCTCCATACACCCTTACATGTGACATGAAATTAATTATGTTAAATATTTGTTATAAAAAAATTTAAAAAAAATATATTTGTCTTACAAATAACTAACCATATGGATTTGTATAATTTTTTCATCAAAAAACATATTTTAAAAAATATTAAAATTGAAAAGAGGATTATTTGATATTAATAATTTTAATATTTTTTAAAATAAGTTTTTTCATAAAAAAATTATTTAAATATATATGATTTGTTATTTATATCATAAAGATATTTTTTTGAATTTTTTTTTATCATAAATATTTAACATAATTAAGGTGTACAGTGGGTTGTAGGTGATTTTTTACTCCTGGAAGCGTTGTTCCGTTAGGGCTGAAAGCGAGCGAGAGAACAGGTTAAGCATGGATAGAGAATGGGGTTCCAAGCCAGGTAGCGGTGGCGCCGCCTCCTCCCAGAATGAGGCCATCGACCGGCGAGAGCGTCTCCGGCGCCTCGCCCTCGAGACCATCGATCTCGCCAAAGATCCCTATTTCATGCGCAATCACCTTGGCAGGTGTGTCTTCGCCCCCAATGCTCAATTCGATTTTCCGGTTGCTAAATTAGGGTTTGTGTTCATCTTTTTCTTTGGTTTGGTTCAGCTACGAGTGCAAGCTGTGTCTTACTCTGCACAACAACGAAGGCAACTACTTGGCGCACACGCAGGGAAAGAGGCATCAGACCAATTTGGCCAAGCGAGCTGCTCGCGAAGCCAAGGAGGCTCCTGCTCAACCTCAGCCTCACAAAATCAAAGTCCTTCCTCGCAGATCTGGTTTGTCTGCAACTTTGGTCTTATGAGATACAAGTGGTTTAGGTTTTGACCTCGCTTGTTGTTTAATGCTGTTGCTTATTGCATTACAAAAATTTGCCAATATTATTATTATATTAAGGGAACTGGGAAATCACTGCTATAAAGAAGACATTTTTATGGCCTAATACCTTGCAGCTGAGTTTGTATATGGGGCAAAGTTTAGCTTTTTAGGAGTTGCTATAGGTAGTCTTGATTAGCTGTAAGTGTAATTGAAGTCAAGAACTCATCTTGTACTTGGATAAAGAAAAGAAAAGGGGAAGTTGGGAAGTAGAAAGGGGGAAAAAAACAAGGTTTACGTGGCTTATCAGCTTATGTAATTACAGGGTTTAGGATGTTATGGATTTTCAACTTGAAGACGTAATTTATATGCAGCTCCATGAAAATGCATCTACTCCATGGGCAGTGAGTTTCAATGTATTGGGTGTATCCGTTTTTGCATAAGTTTTTATTTTCGTGCTTATCCTAATTGTTATCAGCTTACTTATATTTTGGAGTACACTGTCTTCTCAAGATGGAGGATGCAATATTATCTTTTGCTGGCTTGTTTCTCACTGAGGGTGAGTAGTTTGCTAGTGTGGACATTCTGAGTGGCATTGTTATCCATCACGATTGATTAGGATAGTTTTGACTGTGAATTGGTTAGGAAATACTTTAGTGGATGAATGACAAAATTTCTTGGCAATTGAGTGATAGAAATGCTTATAATACTTAATTATTTGAAAGATAATGCAAGAGTGCAGCTTAAATGTGCCTAATATTCTAGTAATACTATTCAAGTCCAGCAGCATATATTTAGATTAAGCTATATTTTAATTTCTTCCACTTAAGGGTGAACTGGTTCTGTGTAAAGGGGTTTCCCTTCTTTATGTGAAGTGTCATCTCGTGTCAGTGTGGGAAAAGATCTTATCGTAGTCTTCATCAATCTCCTTTTGCGCATTTGATTTCAGTGCTTATGTGTGGATTTGTAAATGGGAAATAAAGGTCCTTAATATTACTCCTGAATTGCTTGCAGCAAAAATTGGTAGGCCAGGTTACCGTGTGACAAAGCAATTTGATCCGGACACAAAGCAAAGATCCCTTCTTTTCCAGGTGTGTAGACTGTGTAGTGCTGAATTGTTATATACTGTTAGCATTTAAACTTGTGAATATACTGATTTTTTTGGTTAAATTAACAGATTGAATACCCTGAGATCGAGGATAATACTAAACCAAGACACCGTTTTATGTCTTCCTTTGAACAAGTAGGTTGCCTGATCTTGTATTTTGTACTTATTGAATCCGCAACAATTCTTCCATAACTAATTGGTTCTTGGGTTATTATTTTCTGCCTACAGAAAGTTGAAAGCTATGACAAGAGTTTCCAATACCTTCTATTTCATGCTGAGCCATATGAGATCATTGCTTTCAAGGTGAATGCTCTTTTTTTTTTTTCTGGATTATTGTTGTATTCTACTATTGGCTGTTGCAAATGCTGTTTATTCACTAAAATGGAATCTTGTTATCAGGTTCCTAGCACTGAAATTGATAAATCAACGCCCAAGTTCTTTTCACATTGGGATCCCGACTCCAAAATGTTCATGGTTTGTCTCTATTTATTGTTTTCGTGATTTATGGTTTTAAAAAGATACCCGGAACATTCAACTAATTTGTGGAGTATGCTTGTATTGGATGCTTTTGCAGCTGCAGTTATATTTCAAGGTCAAGCCACCGGAAACAAACAAGCCACAGCCACCAGCAGCCCCCAACGGCACTTCGGCCCCTGGAGCCCCACCAAGATCCTTGCCTCCGCCACCCCCACCGCCGTCACAAGGAGGTTCACAGGGGGTAAACCCTCCTAGAGGTCCTCCCGGGGCAATTCCACCACCTCCTCCACCTGCAATGGGTAATGGACCTAGGCCAATGCCACCTTCTGGGGCTCCTCCTGCACCACCCCCTCCTCCAATGGGTGGCGGTCCAATGGCGAATTTCACCCCTGGAATGCCACCACCACCTCCTCAGGGCTATCTTAGCCAACACATTCCTCCACCTCCACCTCCCAACATGGGCCAGTAGGGTGCTGCATTACCGTTTCGAGTGTTTTGTTCCCGTAATTATCCCTTGATTAGCACTTGGCAGTACCCATCCAGTGAATCTGTTTAGTTTTAGCCATCAAAGCAGCTTTTATCATTGCTCTTACTTCATCTCAGGCCCTACTTGCTGTCAGATTCACATGGGTCAACCCCATCTACACTTTGCCAGATGTGGGCTCGATTCGTAGTATCCTCATTTTGCAGTTTCATCTGATCCGGGCTAAGAGTTACCTGGTAAATGCTTCATGGCACTCGTTTCTCCATACTCCCTCTTAATCATTAGCCTCAAGCAGCCATTTTTTTTTTATCTAAAGGATTTATTTTCAGGTTTGTATTTGCAGTTTTGGATGGAAGGTATTATAAAGTTCTGCAATTTTCGGGCACATTCCAGTATTTGAGGAGTTCCCCTTTACTGGAAGCAGAGATCATAGCGATGTTTCTAATAGCGCTAATTCACGTCATGTTGTCTTTTAGTTGGATTGCGTATTATTCCAATGTATTATCGACATCAACATTTCTCAGTACCCAACTTCAGCCTGTCTTTTTAGTCGGATTTGATAAATATTGACAAATTAGGGCCCCATTGTTTAATCATAGCAGATGAACTGTCCCAAGAGGAGAGACCAGGTATGGACATTTTATTGGTCTCTATGATAATGACAGCAAAACCCTGTTTATTATAAGATTCAAGGGTTTGTTTGGTGCATCCTTTTTAGCACTACTTGTACAAGGTCATTGATATGGTAAAAATACGGCGATAAGATGACATTTAAACAATACCAGATTTTGTCTTTTGGTCATTGCATTGAAGCTTCAGGTGACAAAAAATGGTGAAATCTTCAGTGAAAATGGCAATCTTTGAGATCGTTACCGAAAGTGTTCCCTTATAATGTCACATTGTTCCATCTAATTCAAACAAACACTTGTCTCAGTGTCACTGAAATCAGTAGGCGTGACGGCACGCGCGAAAGCAACGAGCTACGGGGCGCGTCGGCAGGAGGGGTCAATCGGAATCCGCCATCTGAAAATCCAAAAAGCAAACGCAAACAGAAGAAACGAATTCCGTTTCCCCCGTTTCTGTCCTCTTCCCCAAATTCAATGCAAAAGGGAATCCGCATTTGCCATTCCCTTCCGTTTCGTTTTCAATCATTTCTTTCTTTCCTCTCCTTTTTGTTTCCCTTTTTTCCTCTCTCATTCCGCTTTCCCTCTGACAACACCACCACCCCGTTCCCGAAAAGAGAGGTGAATTGAAGACGATGGGTTCAGCTTCGAAATCGGGAGCTCAGAGCTACGATGTGCTGTTCAAGTTCTTGCTGATCGGAGATTCCGCCGTCGGCAAGAGCAGCTTGCTCGTCTCCTTCATTTCCAACTCCCTCGAGGATCTTGCTCCCACTATCGGTACTCTACTCATTTCGCTCGCTTTTTTTTACCTCGTTTTTGTGTAATCATCCACGATTTCAGCGCACTTGAGAAAGCAAAACAAATAAAGTTGAGATTTTTGAGGCAAATTCGTGGACTTGCGAACTGAAGACGAGTGATCCATCTAATTTAGAGTGATCGATTTCGTTGTCTCTTCGAGCTCGCCATTTCAGATTCCAATTGCTGGTTTTTGTTTCTACTGTTGCATTTTGCATGTTAGCTTTGCTGATTGAGATTTCCTCGTGGTTTTAGGTTTTTGGATCTTGAGCAAGGAGATCAAAAGGAAATTAAATAGGGAGAATGAATGATCAATTGATTATCACAATATGAGATAATTTTACTGCTGTGACCTCTTTGTTTTGTGTTGTATGATTCCTCAGATTGATTGTATCTTATATCATCTTGGTGTGGCTTTGTGCAGGAGTGGATTTCAAAATCAAATTCCTTACAGTTGGAGGGAAGAGGTTAAAACTCACAATTTGGGACACAGGTAAGGAGCTACACACCTATGGCTACAAACCTACACCCCTTTTTGTCCTCTAGGAAGTCAATTTGCTTTTGATTTAATTATATTATTACTGATTACTATGCATTATGCATTGACAAAATATTGAACAACTTGAATTTGGTTGATGGATACTTCTAGTCTTTACTTTTCTATGCATCTCACACACTTGAATGGTCAATGTAAAACGAAGAGCTGATGCCTCTGGCGGAAAAAAAAAAGATCACTTATATTATAACAGTTTATTTTCAACTTGATCCTTGTGGAATTCATGAAGTTTAATTGTTGGTGCTTCTCAGTACAAAGTGTTTTGTTCTTACTGTAATCTGTAATTCTGTGTCATCCACTACTGTGGTTAATTGATTGTGGCGTTGTAAAGTAGGTTATGCAGTTATACCTTCTTTAGTCATTTTGAAAGTCGAAATCCATTTCTGGATGAGTGGTTTACCGTTGTTTCCTCTGCAGCTGGGCAGGAGAGGTTCAGAACATTAACAAATTCTTACTATAGAGGTGCTCAAGGGATCATTCTTGGTAGGCTTATTGCTTTCGATATTTTTATTTTATGTGGAACGCGTATCTTGAGCTTATTTATTTATCATACTGTCTCCCGTATCCTCTGCTATAGCTTTTCGAGCTATTTAGTTCTTCCTGCATTTGTTCCTATTGAACATTGCCATCAATTAATCTTCTAGTAGTGTTACTGCATTTGTTTTATTTTGATTCATACTTTGTGTATTTTCATCATCAGTTTATGATGTCACAAAGAGAGAAACTTTCACGAACTTGTCTAATGTTTGGGCCAAGGAAGTGGACCTATATTCGAATAATCAAGACTGTGTCAAGATGCTTGTTGGAAATAAAGTCGACATAGTAAGTTTTATCTCTACATTTTGTATATTAAGGATCTTAAATCCGTATGCAGGCTTCATAATTGGCCAGTAAAGTGATTGTATTCGTTTTTGCACTCTTTCATGATCCCAGGAGTCTGAAAGGGCCGTGAGCAGGGAGGAGGGGCTTGCTCTTGCAAAGGAACTCGACAGCCTGTTTATTGAGTGTAGTGCCAAAACCCGGGAAAATGTGGAACAATGCTTTCAGGAGCTTGCTTTAAAGGTAAAGGTTTTGTTGAGAAGTCCATCCTACTCTTCCAGCAAACAAATCACGCATTTGAGAATTGAGCTATAGAGACATTTTTCTCGTCTGTGTGCAGATTATGGAGGTTCCAAGTCTTTTAGAGCAAGGATCAAATGTAGGAAAGAGAAATATCCTGAAACAGAAACAAGAACAACGCCCGCCTCTTGAAGCCGGCTGTTGCTCTTGATGTGTTAGAATTGCTCGCTGCTGATTCGAACACCAGAGTTCATGTACATGATATAAGATCCATGTAGTTATTCCTGGGAACAAACATGATCTGTCTATAATATCAGTTTGCCTTTATTCTGTTGATTTTGTGTGATCTAGATCTCTTAAATTATGAAATTTGGTTGTTTGCCTTGAATAGTGCAGTTAGAATAATGATCTCATTGTGAATTATGCAGTTTCATCAGCCATTTTCTTCGCATCTCTTAAATTGAAAATGAAGGTTCATTTCTTTGCAGCTCTTAAACACCAGTAAATGTGTTGTAAACCTTGATTTTGACACTTTGATTGCCAAATCTTATTACTATTATGTAGACCTTCAAGGATTTTGTAAGGCCTGTGTGGGTTATAATCAGTGAACTTTTTCCAGTAGAGTTATTAAAAAGATCAGATCTTTATCCAAATCCCTTGCCGGAGAATAATAAAAGTTGGAGACTTGATATAATATCAACTTTTCTAGCTCTATTATCTATAGTTCAGGTGCCTGCAAGATCCCAGTCCCCACAGTCTCGCAATTCCTCCATTGCCCTTTGCAGCTCATTTCTCTTACCAAATCTTCCTTCAATGGCTAACGCCTGGAAACGAGACAAATCTTCCAAATTTCCCACCTCCAAATCCCTTCTACTCTTTACTCTCTCCTTCCTCGCCATCATCGTCTTCTTCCTCTCCTTTCGCCCTTCTAATCCTAACACTAACCCTAACCCTAACTCCAAGTTATTCGTCAAATCGCAATCCCATTTCCGCGCAATCGATCCCTTCGATTGCTTCAATTCCCCACAGTCCCACCCAGTGATAGCCAGCGTCGTCGAAGGAGTCAAACACCCGTTCCTATACGCTTTATCTGATCTCGGCTCCTTGCCCGATAAGCCCCACAAGAACATAGTCAGACTGTTGAAGAACAAACCTTTCCGGAAGCCTGACATTTCGGTGACGATTCAGGGGATTCTGGAGAGGATTAAGGGAGAAAGGGGGAGAAGACCGGGGATGGGGTTGTGATCGATGTGGGCGCTAATGTGGGTATGGCGACTTTCGCAGCTGCTGTCATGGGCTTTAGGGTTTTGGCTTTTGAACCGGTTTTTGAGAATTTGCAGAGGATTTGTGATGGGATTTACTTCAACAGAGTTGGGGAGCTGGTCACTGTTTTTGAAGCTGCTGCTTCAGATCGGCTTGGAAATATCACAGTTCACAAGGTATGTGATCTGATTTCTTTAATTATTGTTGATAGAGAAGAATTTATTGAAGATTGAAGTAGCTCATTGATTCCTTGATCTCCAAATTCTTGTGATTATTTTAGGAGCTTCCAAACTTTGTTCAAGAATTCATTGTGTTTGATGCTCAATTGTGTGAGTTTTCTTGTTTACCTTCAACTGCTGGTTTGAGTGGTTTGACACTGCCTAGGAGAGCTTATGGAAACATAGTTTGGAAGCAGAAATTGCGTTGACATCTTCAGTCATAATTGTTGGATTGAATCTGTGAATGCGGCCTCAATTTGAAAGGTGAAACCGCTTTTAGAAATCGAAGAAAACCTGTGTTTAAACGTGTTTAAGGTTGTGGCGTGGTATAAACAGAACCACTGCCTTAGAAGCGAAATCGTCCCGACACCACGGTGCAGGTCGGTTACTGGCGTCGCCCCCCAAGGATACACAACGGCCTCTCTGGCGTGCACTCGCCGTTGAAGCAATGGAACCACCCAGGACCCAGAACGGTTTACAGAAGAAGAGAAGAAAGGAGGAGATCGGTTTTTTTCTGTGTTGAAAACTGAAGGCCAGCGTCGGTTTTAAAACCAGAAGATGGACGCTCAACCTAGCGGAGATCTCGGAAAAATCAAAACAGTTTTTTAAAACGTTTTGAAAGCGGCGCATAACACCACACACGTGTCACGAACCGGCGGCGGTGGTGGTGGTGCGCGTGTGTGGGATCCCTATACCAACTCTCAATAACCTCTTGAAAAACTCCTCCTTAAAAACAATCCCCCAAACCCCTTTTGTAATCAATGTGGGACAAAGAAAGTTCAAAAGACACAATTGAAAACCCCCACAATGAACATTTCTCCAACAACCTACATAATAATCTGAGTTTGAGATCTAGAAAGCAGAAACTGATCAGTCCTTTTTTTCGGTGTGAGCGCTAAATACAGTAGCATTTACACACATAATGTCTCGGTCAGATCTGTCTGTGCGAGGCCTATTTTAAGCTAGTGATTCGTGAAACTTTGTTTTGTATCTATGAAAGGGGGGTTAGGAGAAGTTAAGAGTCGTTTGTTATTTTAGTAGACTGTGATTTTGGGTTTTCGATGAATCCAGTTTTATGCTGATGCTTGTCTAATTTCTGGCTTGTTAGTTGGTTGGCCGGCTTGATAACAGCGCGGTTTCTGCTGTTGGAGCGAAGTTGGCCTTCAAATCTAACGAGGAGGTCGCAGTTCAGGTGAAGTCTATACCTCTTGATGAGGTTATCCCAGAATCCGAACCCGTATTTCTGATAAAAATAGATGTTCAAGGATGGGAGTATCATGTGCTCAAAGGAGCCTCAAGACTGCTATCAAGGAAAGCAGGTGAAGCTCCCTACTTAATCTATGAGGAAGATGAGCGATTGCTGCAGGCTAGCAACAGCAGTGCCAAGGTGATCCGTGAATTTCTTCAGAGTGTTGGTTACAATCACTGTGAGAATGTTGGAACCGATGCTCACTGCACTAAGAAATCTTGAATGCTGTCTCCATACAAGACCTGATCAAAAGCTCGGAAAAAGAAGCTGCTGGATCATGGAGAACTTTCCTCGTGAAATACCGTCAGTGTTGCTTTATAGCAGTCATTTTTCCAGGGAACTGAGATGTGGATAAGCAAATATTCTTCATGACAGCCACCAGCGGCGGTTACCCATATACAGAATTCATACGTCTTTAATGCGCATGTACTTAATGGTTGTTACGGAGTGCCTGTTAACATAAAAAATGGCGAAGGAAAATGGAAGAAGGGTCCTCATCAGACACAGTTTCATTAGGCAAAATTTGTTGATTTCAGCTTTCATCTGTTTGTGATTCTTTAATCTTTATTCTCTTAGATATTGTGTACTGTTGAGATTTGAGATATCCATCCTCTTCTTTTTTCAATGTTCCTCGTTTGTTTGGATTATCTGATCTTTGGTCGATTTGGCCGTTACTTATCAATGAGTATTGCCCTACAAAATATAGTAAGAAGTAAAAACTCAAATGGCTTGTTGCCTTGTGTTTTCAGCAAAAGCCAATGGGAAAAACTTACATTTTCTCTTTAGGTTTTTCATTCAGTGCAGTGAAGAAAATCCCATTCCGAGACTATCTTTCTCTTTGCAACATTGATCAAGAATTGGTGTTTGTGGTATGTTTTAGATTCAAGTTACCTATATAGTATGTTGTCCATTCACTATATATTTGATTTATTTGAGGTTTTTCAGGTTGGGGTAATGGCTCATGGTATGACAGTTTATTTTCAACTTGATCACTTGTGGAATTCATGAAGTTTAATTGTTGGTGCTTCTCAGTATATTAAGTGTTTTGTACTTAACTGCAATCTGTAACTCTGTGTCATCCTACTGTGGTTAATTGATTGTGTCGTTGTAAAGGGGCTTATGCAGTTATACCTTCTTTAGTCATTTTGAAAGTCGAAATCCATTTCTGGATGAGTGGCTTACCGTTCGTTTCCTCTGCAGCTGGGCAGGAGAGGTTCAGAACATTAACAAATTCTTACTATAGAGGTGCTCAAGGGATCGTTCTTGGTAGGCTTATTGCTTTCGATATTTTTATTTTATATGGAACGCGAAGCTGGAGCTTATTTCTTTTTCATACTATCTCCCATATCCTCTGCTATGGCTTTTCGAGCTATTTAGTTCTTCCTGCATTTGTTCCTATTGAACATTGCCATCAATTAACCTTCTAGTAGTGTTATTGCATTTGTCTTATTTTGATTCATACTTTGTGTATTTTCATCGTTAGTTTATGATGTCACAAAGAGAGAAACTTTCACAAACTTGTCTAATGTTTGGGCCAAGGAAGTGGACCTATATTCGAATAATCAAGACTGTGTCAAGATGCTTGTTGGAAATAAAGTCGACATAGTAAGTTTTATCTCTACATTTTGTATATTAAGGATCTCAAATCCGTATGCAGGCTTCGTAATTGGGCAGTAAAGTGATTGTATTCGTTTTCGCACTCTTTCATGATCCCAGGAGTCTGAAAGGGCCGTGAGCAGGGAGGAGGGGCTTGCTCTTGCAAAGGAACTCGACAGCCTGTTTATTGAGTGTAGTGCAAAAACCCGGGAAAATGTGGATCTCGCAGTTTGGGAGCAAGACACCAAGTGACTGAGCTCAATGACAGTGGTATTATTTATGTAGCAAAATAGAAACTGTGTTTGGTCATGGTGTGGTGGGGGTATTATAATATAACAGTTCAACTCTGACCTCATATATCTTAGCTATATTTTGAAGGTGTGATCTTTATGTTGTCTTTATGATGCGAGTAATGGTGTAATGGATTGATTAAGAAGTAACTTCGACATGTCTTTATTTGGAATTGATCATTATTAGTGCTTAAATTATACTGTTCCCTTCTCAATGCATATGTATTTTGTAGATTCCTCGATTTGCCTTTGAGAAATTCCCAGGATCTGAGCCGATTCTGACTACTCAGATGAAATCTGTTGGTGAGGCCATGGCAATGGGTCTGGAGTCCTTCCATAAAGCAGTTTGATCATTGAGCTAAGCAGATGGATTGGGATTGGGATTGGGATCGGGATCAGTTGAAGTACCATATTCGCGTTCCTACTCCAGATCATATGCCTTGTATTTATGCTGCAATGAAGAAAGGGATGAAGGTGGATGAGATCTTTGAGTTAAGTTACATAGACAAGTGGTTCCTTAACTCAAAGAGCTGGTTGACGTTGAACAGTATCTGTTGTCCCGTAATTTGTCCGATCTGACAAAGGATGACTTCTAAGAACTACTGAAGAAAAGAGGTTTTCAGTGTAGCTTTTTGCCACTAAATCATCTGAAAGTGAAGTTAGGTCAAAGAGGTTGTCCATGGGCGTTTCCCCATATCATATAAAAGGGTCAATACTCGTGCTGCCGAATTTGAGGCTAATACTGCTTACATGTATTCATCTTATGATGCTAAATGTGAGTCATTCCCTACCCAAACTAAGAAGGTTTTGATCTTGGGTAGAGGACCAATGGGCAGATCCAACTGATGGTTATAAGGAGTTCTGGTGATGCACTTGATCAGATTGATGGGAGGGACTTGAGGAGAATGGATCTTGCTTACAACGTTCCGGTGAGCAAGGGCCGAAACAGATTGCAATCTGTCTCCTCCACTTGATTGATAGTTTCTACTCCGTATTATTCTGACTCACGATGAAGCATGATCTTGTTTGTAGCAAAGATTGCTACTACTGTTTATCTAGCTTCAGAAATTTGATATAAAGATCCATGTTTCAGTGAGAGACCAGCAGCAACACTCACATAGAACATACACAGGGAGAGACCAGAACACACACAATTGCACCAAAAGCCTCACACCTTGTTTCAGTGAAACTGTCGAGTACTTACATCCATAATCCATAACTGCAACACAAAGAAACTACCTCCACTTACCCACTAACATGACACCTAGGTAGTGGATCACAACTTGAAATAACTAACCCTTACATAACTGAACTTAAACTGAACTTAGACTAACTTTGACATAGAGCTAAACATTACTAACAAACCTTAACCTTAGTCTAGGAATTTGATTACATTTTAACATTGATATATACATAAACACAAACACAAATATACATAAATACCAACAAAAACTAAATCCAACACAAACATAACAACTAGCAAACATAGACCCCAACAGAAACTAAATCCAACACAAACATAACAACTAGCAAACATAAACCCCAACAGAAACTAAATCCAATCCCAACCAACTCCTACTCATCATCGTCATCGTCTCCAGCGTCATCGACTCATCGTCGTCGTCGTCATCGTCATCGTCTCCGGCGACTCTGCGAGATGCGTCATCATCGTCATCGTCTCCAGCGACTCCGCCAGGTGGTCCATATCTAATGCAGATAGATCTAATTTTATATTTCTGTGTATTGGGTCTTTGAATAAGTATTGAAATGTGTGTATTTAATTATTTTTCAAATTCTTATTGGTTGAGAAGGTTATTGGGAAAAAGAAATGAGATTTTTAATATTTTCTTAATTTGTGCAAAATCCTAAATGGATTTATATTTTTAAACGGATGTAGTATACTTCAATACAATATCTGATATAAAAAAATGTATAAAGAAAATTATATGTTGAGTCAATTCTTAAAAAAAATAATGGTATATACTAAGTCACCCTTGTAATACCTCATCCCATATCTGATATAATAAGGATGTTCGGAGTGATTTATAAGTGATTTTAAGCCATACCCATATATCACAAGAACACTTTTTTTTAGGCTCCAAGTGAGGACAACGGACGTAGGAGAATTAAGTGGCATATGTTGGCGTCTTTTGGATAAATTTGTACACTATTCCTCTATTTGCAGTCCAAGCCGGAGGTCTTTAACCAATGTTATCCATAAAGAGGAGGGTGTTTTATATATATGGTTTTGGCATGAAACCCGATACTATTTGATGGAGATATGAATGTTGGCCCTGAGTGGTATCACCATGGAAGTGGTTGCAATGTGTTAGCTTAACTGAATTGTGAAACTAATTTATCAAGAAAAATGAATAGAAGTGATCCATTGACATTGGTATTGTTATATTGTTGATAAAAATAGAAACTCCCATCTATGGACTCACCTGCAATGATTCAAGTGATACATATTCAAGTGATTCAAGTGATACCAATTTATCATCGCCTTCAACGAGCAACAAGACCCTAAGCTGATACATATTCTTATACTGAGTTTTAGATTTGGGAATGTGCTTCAGAATCAACAAGTTGGGATGACGCTCCCTCCTTTTCTCCTGTCTTCTGGGAAGACAGTGAAGGAATTCCCGCACTGGGCATGCCGGGATCCGGGAAATATCTAACGTTTCAACCATATGACTTCGATGTTCGAGAAGATGGATCCTCCAAATCAGATGGGTGTGCATTTGGTTGAAGGGATTGGAACCTTGGAAGTCGACCTGAGTGTTGTCACGAGATCGATTGCAAATGCTACTTATGTTGTTTGGGTTCAAAATAGCTATTGGATCTCGGCTTGGACTAAGTTGAACACCCTGCCTCTCTTTGATAAGAATTGATTTATTTCAGGATTTTACATTCAGAATCCTAAAGGGTCTTGTGACTATTCATTTAGGGTCTTTTTTGTAGATTGAATGAAAAATGTAATTGTTTAGTTTTTTTTTTCAACAAATGGAGTGAAAAATGTAATAGTCCTTTGATAAGAATTGTTGTATCTCAGGATATGAAATAGAGTTTACATTCATAATCCTAAAGGGTCTTGTGAATGTTCATTACAAATTCAGGCAGTTCAACTCCGACCTCATATCAGATATAATGCCTCATTCCATTTCGAATATAATAAGGATGTTTGGAGTGATTTATAAGTGATTTTAAGTCATACCCATATATCACAAGAGCACTTCTCTTGCCCTAGGGTTTTCTTTTGGTTACAGTATCTATAACCCTGTTTTTATTTTGGTTACAGTGTCTATGACCCTGTTTTTATTTTGGTTACAGTGTCTTGCAATATAAAATTTCGTTTATTTCCTTCGTTTATTATTATTATGGTTAGGTATTTAATGCATCTTATTTGAGATCTTAAAACATTAATGCAATACGGAACCCGGACCCCAAAATGAGAGCCTACGAATACACATTACTGCAAACACCGAAGATAAAGATAATACTTGCCAAATGCGAAAGTAAAGTGGAAACTACACAAAACCGACCCACAAGTCACCACCAACCCAAAACAGAAATCCACTACACATTTTTTTTTAATGTAACTGGAAAAAAAACACAGGACGCACATTTTTTTTTTAACGTAACTGAAAAAAAAAAACACAGGACGGTGGACGGTGGCCGGTGGTCAGTGCTCAAGGACCATAATCCTAAAGGGGCTTGTGATTGTTCATTAGGGTATTTTTTGCACATTGAATGAAAAATGTAATTGTTTAGTGTTTTTTTTCCACAAATTCAGACTCTAAGTGAGGACAACGGACCTAAAAGAATTAAGTGGCATTCCTCGATCTATTTGCAGTCTAAGCCGGAGGTCTTTAACCGATGTTATCCATAAAGAGGAGGGCGTTTTATATATGTGGTTTTGACACAAAACCTGATACTATTTGATGGAGACATGAATGTTGGCTCTGGGTGGGTATCATCATGGAAGTGGTTGCAATGTGTTAGCTTAACTGAATTGTGAAACTAATTTATCAAGAAAATTGAATAGAAGTGATCCATTGACATCGTCTTTTTGAACTCTTGCAGATTGTATGGTTTCAACTATAATCACAGTCTGTATATGAAGCGAGACCCTCCTTTTTTTTATAGGTACTGTAATCATTAATCAAT
Source organism: Persicaria tinctoria (assembly GCA_037127255.1). Taxonomy (NCBI): domain Eukaryota; kingdom Viridiplantae; phylum Streptophyta; class Magnoliopsida; order Caryophyllales; family Polygonaceae; genus Persicaria; species Persicaria tinctoria. The sequence goes on along the minus strand of JBANSL010000016.1, from coordinate 2,938,557 downwards.
AGGACTGTCAAGTGTCAACTCAGTAGGGCCTTCAAATTTTTTTTTCTTATCAGAGACTCCGTATAATTATACTCCGTAACCTATAACGCATGCTGTAGGGTACCCACCCTTTCTTTCTTTCTTTTTTTAAAAGAAAAAACGCAACTGCGCAGCTTGAGTCCGCGAGCGCGTGATTTTTTTTAAAAAAAGCGCAACTGCGCATTACGGGTGCGCGAAAACAATTGCGAGATAATCACCGTGCAAATAGTAAGACCCTATATATAATTATGACACTATATCTTCCTCTTCCACTGGATCTATGTTGTGTTCTTCCCGGTTGGAGTTGAATAGTACGTTGATGCTTCCTTTCCAGATTGCAATTTGAGCTACTACACCCTCTTCCTCTTATGTAACCCTATTTATAGAAATCTCTCCCCTTTCACTTGTATCACGAATTGAATTTGGTTGGTGGTTACTGAATTTATCTTTTAGAGGAGTTTAAACAATTTCTTCATATCTCGAAAACATGGAGATCTAAGTAGTAATTGTTGTATAATCGTCGCCATTAAGACACTAGTAATTTGTTCTCTTTTCTCAACCCTGCTTGCGTTTAGATCGAAGCAATTGGATTTGCATTTCGCGATGTCAAGAAGGATTGTTGCATTCAGTTAATGGACCGTCTTATGATATATTGTCATTCCCAGATGGTCTATGGAGGAGACCGACGATTCCTGATCATATGTGTGGATATAATGTACCCATCTCCAATAGATGTTTCCTAAATGGCACCATTTATTGGATGGCGAGTAGCAAATGTACTGAGTATGTTGACGAGGGTTTCCTCTCTTCAAGGTTATTGTTAATTTGATTGCGAGTCTAGGCAATTTAAAATTATGGAGATACCATCGGAGTTAGGCGAGTTCTTGTCTCATGAGCTATCTTTTTGTTCTCAACGACAAACTTTCAATTATGAAACTGGTATATCCTTCGGGAATTCAAAAGGTGTGGGTGATGGAAGAAGGGTATGGTGGGGAGAACACACGAAGGAAACTTTTTACTATGGATGAAGTCTTCACTCCATTAAGCAGTACTCACAGATTTTATTTTTAGGAAAAGAAAAAATAAATTTGACTGGAGTGGGCCCTAAAAGAGGGGGCTACCACCCATCCATCTTTTGATGGTTAGGATTTGTTGAACTTCAACCTACAGTACTTGAGGGGAGCCAAATCCCTATAATATATACAAATCCCTATAATATATACCTATTTTGTTTTGTTGAATCCCTATCAGATTTCAGTTCCAGCAACACATATTCCTACATTACAAAGTTATATACACTAGAAAATTCAGTATTCGTCTGATCAGGTAGGGAGGTGATACCAATTAATCATCATAGTGCAACAGTTGAGCTGAAATTCAATATTTAGACTCAATTCGATCTCTTTCTTTTCCATCAAAGATCAACTTTGATTGTTCATATATATGATCAATTTGTTGAAAGCCATTCGAAGACAGATTTAGTTATTGTAAGTAAATAATTAGGTGACAGATAAAATGATTAGAATGATTTTTTTCCTGAAATTAAAAATAAAATTGTGGAATTAAAATATATATTTTCTCCTGTAATTTTAAATTATCAAATGTAAACTAGTTAAATAATATTATTAAATTTCTTACCAACCTAAAATATTGTGATTAATATTTCTATATAATACTAAAATCAATACATAAAAGTACGGTATTCAGACCGATTTGGTACTTAAACTCCTTAGCAAGATATGACGTATTTTTTTTATAAGGGAAGTGTTGTAACAAAAACGATAAATAGAAAAAAGACATAAAAATTTACGTGGTCCGATAATAGTGAGTTACCAACATCCACGGGCAGAAGAACATGATTCTTTTATGGAGGTTAAAAACATATATAAGAAAGAATTTTACCAATATATCGTTACTACACCACCCTCATAAAATTCACCTATATATTAATCTACTATGCATTAACTAATTTAATATAGCCAAGTTAATAAAGCTTCGCATATGTATATATTATTTTTCACATTCATATTGTGAGTAAACCTAGGGTTGGCGAGTCACATATACATATGTATATGTTAGTACGTTAAGTAACGTTATTATAAAGTCTCGTATATAAACTTATCATAAGCAACCAAGGATTATGTTTGATAAAACCTCAAGTATAGACAGGAAAATCATTATGATCGAATTAATGAATAGACAAGTAAACTAGTTATACTAATAGGATAAATCTTTATCAATGAACTTTTGTTCTAGTGACAAAAATGAAATATTTTCTTGTTCCTCATTATCACGAGGTTAAAGGTTCAAATCCCATTAGTGACAATTGGGTGGTGGGTATTTAGGCCTTGGTATAGGTAAGTTAGTACTTGGGTAGCAGATAGAGGATAAGCTACTATAATACAGTACGTCATGACCTAATTAGATGTGTGGTACTAGTGATATAGATGATGTTTAAAGTTACAACTTATAGCTAGGGTGGATGGATTTGGGAATTGACAATCAACCACTCCATAAAGACATGGGATAAGACAGGATTAATTAATTGGAAGGTGTTTATTGATTAATAAATAAATAAATAAAAATTGGGCAAGTTGGAACTCACCAATAGCAAAAGAGTGGAGGAGTGGCTGTCAACTGTCCCTTGTGAGTTGTGACAAACCCTACTGATGTGGATATCATCACTTCACAATTTACATACACTTCACTCACACTCACACTCACACTCACACTCACACTCACACTACAAAATTTGGCTTTTCGATCAAAACGTACACTACCACTATTTATTTTATTGTATATTAAATAAAAAAAAAATTGCCTGGCCGGTGAACTCCCAACCCAACTACAACCTACAAAAAATATTTGCATAAAATAAACGTACTCTACATTAATTTCTACTTACTACCAACATATGATCACATCTAACCTAGTTAGTTAGATAATATATAGTATTGTCTATTTTTTATAATAAAAAAATTCATCCACAAGGGCCACACCATTTTAAACTAGCTAGTTTATAAAGAAGACTGTTATCTACACGAATAATTTCTCGTCAAAAGCACGACATGTCCACCGATACGGGAAGTCAGAGTCGGCAAACACCTCAACGACTCTAAAGCAGGACCAAATCCCCAGCAACATCCACCAACACGGGAAATTAGTGTCGGTAGTTCCACCATAACAACAGCAGCGCCTTGCACCACGACACAGCACCACCAACACCACAAGTTGTCGACTCGGAGAATCGGTATCCATTGTCATAGAAGATATCTGATATAAAGTGGTTCATCACGAATGAGAAGTACGTGGAATCGTGGATACTGATTAAAATTAAATGTTCTAATTAAACCATATTCCACCCAAACCCAACTGTGCAGTATGCACCACCCATTTAGATACATAATGATCCCTACAACCTTTCATTTCCTTTATCTATTTTCTTCTACTTTTCATTATGTATATTCTCTTATTTTTCTCATTATATATATATATATATTTTTTTTTTTTTGGAGTATTTATTTCTTACTTTATAAGCCATAAACCTCTAACTGAATATTCACCCAAAGTGATATATATGGCCAAAATATGTGGAGAATATATGTATAGCAATTTCATATAAAACACACCAAAATGATCTAAATCCAATAGAGTCACATGTTTTAGATGAAGTAACTTGTGGATGAGAGATGGAATTTTATTTATATTTTGTTATTGTGAGAACAAATGAAAAGACATGATGTGGGGAAAAGCATACTTGCACATGCCTCTAAATAGCTCCCTTGGAAGCATCCTAATTCCTAAACAAGGTTCTTTTTAGGATCTCTCAAACCCAAAGTTGCAAGTACTACAATTCTTTATTTACTTTTGATCTATATCCATGTACTTTGTAGACCAAATACAATCTATATTAAAGTATTATTTATATGATGATCTTCGGGATTTCTAGGGTCGATCAATCGCGTGTGTGTCTCCTTAGAGTATCGAGCTTGAGTTATTTATCCGTCTATATGTAATTAACTTGACTCTAACCCTAATAAATTGATGTAGAATCATTATAGTCTCATATCCTTTCGATCGCGGAATATACTGGAAAAAAATTACATTTCTTATCATTCATTTTTATAAATCAAGCCCTACCTAACATGAACCCTTTTGTCAATACCCTTGAAGTGAAGTGGCAACCAATTTTTCACACAACAAAAGTGCTAACTCCTAACTAACTTTATACTTCAAAGACATGATCCAAATAAAAACACACACACAAAAAAAAAAAAAAAAAAACTCCAACCTTTTTTTTTCACCAAACAAAGAAGAAATTAGAGAGAGAAAGGGAACCTAATCCTTTTAAACTTATGGTGGGTGGTAGTAGACTAGTAATAGTGGTTGTAGTGTTAACAAACCCACTTCTACTTTTCTCCTTGCACATTGCTTGCATCTTCAACAAGGAATATACATTATACACCCATTTTTTCTTAATTCATTTTCACTTGCATATAATTTTTTCTTAAAATTAAATTCAACAAATTAAACCTAACAAAAATTGCAGTTTCACCACTCAAATTACAACAAATCAATTTTTATATATCCCTGTAATGATAAAAGATACAAATTAAAAGAATCAATGGTGGGGGGTGTACAAGAAAAGGGAAGAAGAGGTGTATATATGAATGTCAATTTGGAATTGATGTATCTAATCAACAAATTAATTCACATGATCAATTGATTAAGAATTAAATCAGATTAATTAAAATCAATATGAATCTAGTAACGACAATCCACCAAGGAAGCCGCGAACACCAGCGTCTTCTCCGATGTGAACATGAACTTGCTTGATTCCGGTTGCTGTTGATCGTCTTGTTCGTCGGCGGGGAGATTGAGGTCCAAACAAAGTAGGTTCCTTGCAGGAGGCGGCTCAATTACAGGCTTCGCCGCCGGAGATCCTCCACCGGAAGCGTTTATTGGGCGGTGGCGCCTCATGTGGCCGCCGAGCGCCTGGCCGGAGGAGAACTCGGCCCCGCAAATCGCGCAAGCGTGGACCTTGCTCGGTTTGCTGGCGATGACGTCGGCGGCGGTGGGGGCGTTGTTGCTTGCACTCAAGGTGTTCGACGAATTGCACGCCATCTGAAGCGAGAGCCCCAGCTCTTCCGTCTTGACGGTCTCCGACGATTGGGAGGAGTCGTGATTCTCCGGCGCCGGAATCGCCGCCTCCGCCGGAGACCTAGGCCGCTTGTGGCTCGCGCGGTGGCCGCCGAGCGCTTGGAAGGACGGGAAGCACCGGCTGCACGTCTTACACTCGTACACGGAGGAGTCCATCTTGGGGGCCTTGGTGGCCCCTTGGGCGAGGAGGATCAGGCAGTGGGCCATGTCCTCCTCCTCCTCCGTTGTGTATGCATACGCCGTGGTGGTGGAGGATGACGTGGCAACACGACAGCTATCGTCGCCGGAGATGGCAGGGCGGGGACGCTTGGTCCGCTTCCCCTTGATGAGGGTCATGTGGTGGTGTTGGTCTTCTTGGGCGAGCATGTTCGATTTGCAACAACTGCTAACAAGAATCGAATCAAGATGAGTGTCGAATCTCGGAAAATCGAGGTGAGGGAGAGTGTTATGGGGATTGGGGCTATATAGGGAGTTTTAAATGGAGGAAATGAAGCAAGTAGAGATGGAGGAAGTGGTGGTGAGGGTGTTGTGTAGGTGAGCAAATATTCCAAGCTTGGAAGTTGGAGATGATGAGATGAGGTGAGATGGGTTTATAGGATTATAATTATTTATATATTTTTTTTTTCATGTTGAAGAAATACCGTTTCATTTCATTATAAAAATAGATATGTTTTTACTCTTTAATATATTTTTTAAAGAGGTGTAAATTATACGGAGTATTAAATAATTTTTTTTTTAATTTTTAATACAATTTCTACTAATAAGTATGGAATTAAATAAAAAATAATTAATAATCAATTATTTTGAATTGAAAAAAGAAAAAGGGAAGGAGGGGATTAAGGGAAGTGGAGGGAGATTCTATCGGGTGGCTTTGAAGCAAAAAAGAAGACTTGTCCTCAACGACTCTCCCAACTCTTTCTCCCACTCTCCAAGTTTACATTGCAAGTCTGCCTCTCCACGTTATTTGCACCCTCTCTCTCCACCTATACAATCACTAACTACCACTTACATAATGCAGTTTGTTATAGATTGTTTTTTCTTAATTCACTTGGATCAGTTTTAACCACTCTAGTGCTCAAAAAAAAAAAAAAAAAAAAAAAAAATTAACCACTCTATATCTAAATCATATAAGTATATAGTCTAATAGAGGAATTAACTCTCTCACTCACAAGCGAGTAAATCTCTTGTTAATTGAATAAATTGAGTTAGGGTGATTTTGTTTTTATATATGTGAAAAATTGGAAGCGGCTAGTTCATGCTAGACCATCAATCAATGACATTCTTATGTACCTTATAGATGGAAATACTAAGCTCTCTATCCTGAAAGGGATACCGGTGTAGCAGTTGTTTGGAAGAGTATGACAACACGATCAGCGCATCTGTTGACTTCTCTATATACACGGTGGATCTCTACCGCCTCCGACTGATGAAGGATAAGTTTTTTTTATTGGTCCATGTTAACCAATAAAAAAAAGGTTTGTTTTTTTTAGATATATTGTACATGTAATTAGTGAGTGGTTGGATAAAGTGAATTTGAAGTTGCGGTGAATTTATAGCAACTGTAAAATTTAGTTGACTTTGTAGTAAATTGAATTGTGTGTGAAGTGATTTGTAAACTGTGAAATGGACCACTCTTTAAAGTTTAAAAGATGAAACTCTATCAAATGATTGGGATGATGATCCATCCAGTTACAGATCATTTTTCCTTTTGTAAAGTGCAATTTCCCCTTTCTTAAAGTATTCACTAATTAATTATTGTAGGATTATACGGATATTCCACGGTTTCTTTACTATATATCCATTGCTTTCTAGGTAAGTTTTTGGTTGTGATTAGTTGTATTTAATCAACATTAAGATGCCATTAATTTGCTCTGAATATAAAATAAGTTATCTTTTCAGTTTTTTTTTGGTAAGGTCACCAACTGAAATTACAGTACAAAAACAAACCCATTTTAGAAATTCACTGCTAGATCCGAGAGTCGAGAATATGCTTATACTATATCGTCTCTGACTATGCCACACAAGATCTGAGATTCTGACAAATTAAATCTCGATTGGATTGTATGAAAATGTGAGTTATATAAGAGTTTTTTTTCCTGTAAGATCGGAATCCACCTTTTTAACACCAATATTTTTGAACAGAGAGAATAATTATCTTTGTTATACTAATCGGTTCAGCCATATGATTATTTTATGTAGTGTTGAGTGTTCAAGTGACATTTTTGGATGTACATGGACAACTGCAAATGGCTCATATTCAGACCATGCCACTGATCCACTAATTGAGCTTAATTAAGCTGTACTAATTAAACTAACTAAGTTTATGCTTTTAAGTCTTTTCTAATCCCGTAGAAAATGGTAGCTAATCATTCATGTATCACCGATCCCGATAATTACAGTTAATCATGGGACATTAAATTCCCTTTTTTCGCGGCGAAGTGACCATTAGTAGCGTGTTTTTTAGTGTAAACTTGATTCAAACAGCTCATGTTTTACTTTTATATATGTTGACTTATGTTAATCCATCATTTTTAATTTTAATTTAATTTACCCTAATCATGAAGTTGGTGATCATGTGAACTAAATTTAATTATAAAACTAGTATATGTACATAATTAAATTTTAGGTAAAAGTTGGATGTAATTATTTAAGCAGGAATCGTTTATATATCTAATCTTGCATATAATACTCCGTAATGATTAATTATTGCTATAGCACTGAGTGATCGAGTGAACATTAATGCTATAGCACTCAAATTATAATTAGGATAATTAGTTTAATTTATCATTAATTAAAAACAAGGAAACAGGCCACATGTGGTAGTGTTACTTAGGGGGGAGCACAAGTTGCACAACATACCCAAAACATGATTTAATGAAGGATGGAATTGTGTTTATATATATAATATTAATTATTTTTATTAGTTAAAACATGTCGTGTATAAAATATTTATTTTTATTTTTTTTAACAATTTTGTAGTTATATATTACTGTAATAAGTATGAATTCAAATGTTTGATAAATTTATAAAAAAAAATATTGATATTTTATATAGTTTTTATCATTTTTAAAAAAATGTGCGTTCATGTAAATGACATGTTTTTTCAATCGAAAAAAGTAAATTATTTCATGGGTTACAACTTACAACTACTCGGGCCACTCACATAAATCTTTATAGAAAAAAAAAATTCAACCAATCCACGCTTCTTATGAAATAGATACGGAGTATAAAATAATATAATGATCAATCGTCAATCTCTAAAATCAATTTGGAAATAATAATGTGAAAAAAAAGGTGATCGACGGGCTAAAAAAAATTCAACCAATCTACACGCTTCTTATGAAATCAGTTTGATTGGTTAAAAGATATAGTGGGTATTTAAAAATAATAAAATTAATGAAAAAAGTTAATTAGTGGAATGATGATGTTGATTGATAGGTGAGTGTTTTATTAAAACTAGTGCACAATGTTAAAACGACTTGTTTTTCGAGACGGAAGGAGTAGTTTATACGGAGTAGTAGTAATTATCAAATGGTTGACAATTGAAGTTGACTTGGCAGTGGTATGGAACCTGAGTGTACTTTAATAGTACAAAGTAGTAGTTAATTAGTTTGGCTAATCCTCCAACTTAATCCCCATTTTCTAGAAATCGAATTTATATTTTTGAAGAATTTTTAAAAAAAAAATTAGGCAATTTAACCAATTGTCTGGCTAAATGAGATATATAGCTTAAGAATTGGATTTTTATAATAAATTTTCCTAAATTTAAAATATAAATCTCAAAAAAAAATCATTGAGAAATATCAATCAATCACATCTAATTAATATACAATATTTTTCAACTAAGATTATTATCTATATAAATAGGTTGAGACAACTATTAATTAATAGTGTTGTTGAAAAATAAACAAATAATATGTCATATATATTAAAAACTATCCAATTTAAAATTATAAGTATATACTTTTAAAATTAAGAAACCTAGTTAGATAGAAAATTTCCCAACTCAACCAATGTAAATTAAGTCAATGCCTTTTAATTATATAGAAAAAAAAATGTAACACGTATTTGGAAAATTAGAGTCACTAATTTATAACTAACTATATAGTTGGAGGAAATTGAATGTGACAGTAACCATCTTCAAATGGAAGAGTGAAGGGAGGGGAAATGATTTGGAGAACGTGTTGCGTGCACACATAACATTTAATCCATCACTTGTGTTGCAAATTACAACAATATATATATATATATATATATATATATATATATATATATATATATATATACCAAAGTATAAATATAAATATATAAATTAATATACGGAGTATATATAAAGGATGAAATCCAAAATTAGAATAAAAAACCGGATATTGTGGTGGGCGGCGCATCGGGATTTACTCCTCACCTCTACCTTCAACTTTTTATTTTATTTTAGCTTTATTTTATTATGGTAAGTTTCCAGGTGGCGTGGAGTGAGTGGCCAAAGATTCTCCTTTGTAGCTATAGCTTTCCTATTTGCTTGGTGTTGCTAAAGGTTCCGTTTGGTTCGGTACATTTTTTTTATGTTTTTGCCTGGAAAAGTAGTGGATGCGTTTTATTTTTATTTTTGGAGAATCGACATTATTTGTATTGTAAGATCATCTCCAACAAGAATTTTGGAGTTTTTAGAGAATTTTAAGGTATTTTTTGGTTCAACAGATTCTCCATCACATTTAATTTGGAAAAGCAGCAGAAAAGATGAAGGATGATTTCCTAAATCTGGAGTATTCTCCAAACTAAATGGTTCTTCAAATCTTCGAAATTGAGAAGCGGTTGGAGTTAAAATAAAAATAATTTGAAGAATATGTATTTTGTTTTCCCATTTCTCTAAATTTTAGAGAACCTGTTGGGGATGGTTTAAAAATAATCTAAAATAATTTTTGCTCATTATTTAAAAAAAACGTATTTGGATTCTTTAAATCCAATTTATTTATAATTTCTCAAAATGCAACTATAATGTACATTCTCTATTGATTGTCCGTGGTTTATACATAAGATTTGAGGTCTTGCGATGTGTGAGATTTCGAAAAAACTTCGGTGTCAGACTATATGAAAACGAAAGTCGTATTGGATTTTAAATTTTTTTTGTTATAAGGTCAGGATTTACCCTTCTAACATTGTATAAAGCTTCGCTCTCACTTATATTTTGCGGTGTTTTTATTTTGCTTTTTTTTTTATGTGTGGGAATGACCCACAATCCCAAGGTTAAGTTCATCAAGCATCCAAACGGAGCCTTAAGAGGGGAGGTGATGAGTTTGGGAGAGGAATACGTACGTAAAACACCAATAAGTTTTTGAGAATTTGGGTGAAGGGATCAAATGTTTACAAGTAGTTCGATCAGTTAGTCATCCAAATTCCTAAACCCAAAGCAAAACCCTCTTTTTTTTAAAGGAAAAAAAAACAAGAATTAGTTGGAAAGAAGTAAGAAAAAAGCCAAAAAAAAAAAAAAAGTATTCCTTTCCAGCTTGAGTGTACACATACACCTCAAATTCATGCACATATATATATATATATATATTCTTGTCTTACTATAGCAATCTACATTGCCAATATAATAATAGTACTATTATATATTTATAATTTGGATATATTAATGTATGTAATTACTTGCTTGTAAGTTGTTACACAAACTACATCTTGTCCACCTCTCACTAATTCTCTCGCAAAGATCCCTGGAAATATATTTTGGTTTAATGTAGAGTGCAAGTCATGGATACCAAGTCATCTAACACTACCCATTTCTTGATTATTATATATATTATGCATAAATACTTGACCAAAAAAACAATTAATAGAGTTGGCTAACTAGAAAGGAGATAATTAAGATGAATCAGTAAGATCTAATTTATGTAATATATTACTATCATGTTTGTCAAAAAGTTATAAATCCTATAAAATATTAACTTTTTAATTAATTTTTTAAAATAATATCATACTTATCGTTAATAAATATAATGCAATACGTATTATTTTTAAAAAAAATATTTTATAGAATTTTAAAATACTTAAAAGTATTTAAAAAGCGTATTAATTAATGAGTCAGAGAGATTTAAGTTATGAAGGCAAGATGATTAAGTAACCAAAATACAAGTAAAGAGAAGGCTCAATTTGTATAACACGTGTCGGGTGTACGTATATTATATGGTTAAATTTGCTTAAATCGTTTAATAAAAAAAATTAACAAATGGTTGGAAGTTTGGTACGGTTGAATGGTAATTACTACGGAGTATTAACAACCGGTGTGCCGTGATTCTTCTGGCACAATTTATGTGTAGAAAGGTGTTTTGACGTATCAAATAGAAACGTTTGATTGTGATTGTGATTGAGATTGAGAGTGGAAAAATCTTTTACATTGATGGAAAAAAACATGTTTTTTTTCTCTTTATTTATCAAGAATGTACTATAGATTCATCTTTATCAATTAAGTCAATATATTCAATAATTTTGAGCATTCTCTAAAAATAAAGGATTTTTTTAATTTTGGAAATGGAGAAATTGTTGGAGTTAGTAAAAAATAATTCTGAAAATACGTATTTTGTTTCATATTTTGGAGAAAATTAAAAGAAAGTGTTAAAAGATGATCTTATTCATCCGATTTTTGGAGAGGGACCTTGTTAGGACAAAAGTTCAAAGGTGTATAACGATGGGCCTAAGAATACCCACATTGAAGTAATTGGGCCGATGTAATCTTTGTCAAGTGTTGAAACTTGGCCCAACTATTATTAACCTCTCTAAATCCAATCCATTTGGTAGTTGTTTCATATAGCTAAGTTGATCTTCATATCCTCTCAAAAGACACTTGTTTCATACATGATAATTAAGTAATGGATTCTGTTCGAATCTCCCGGTCACTCGTCCATTCGACTTCTTCCTCCTCCGACAATGCCATCGCTTGGTTCGTCTTTATGAGACCATTTTCTATTCTCGCTGCCTTCGTTGGCAAGCGAATCTTGTTACAGATAGCATTGGAAATTATCCTTTTACTCATAAGGATTTCCTACAATAATATTTCCTAGGGAAATTCAGAAACTCGAAAACATAGAAACTCAAATTCTTATGTAAACTTATGAAAATTTCAAACGTATGGATCTGTTTTCATTTTTGTGTAACATGGATGTTCTGACACCCAAAAAAAAGGTTATCCAAAATGCACAACATGTGGCTCAATAATATTTTCCAACGGATGTGTATGAACTAATCACCCAAATCAAGTATATAAGCCAAAACAATAGAGTAATATAATGGATGGATCATGTGATTATGTCAAATAGCTAGTAATTATAATCAACCATCTCACTTGATAAGTCTACTTTAATCCGTCACTAATAATTAATTTAGTGAGGGAGGTTCATGGTCTACAACAGGGACGGATCCTGGATCGTCATTAATTCTGGGGATACTTGAAGGTAAATTTTTCATCATTCTGAAAATGCTTAAAGATAAAATAAAATTCTTTTGTAATTTTTTCTCCGAGTTGGGAATGCTTGATATAAAATATTAAGAAATTAACACTAATTTTTTTTATTTTTTTTTGGAAGCTCAATACACAAGGATCCGCCCCTGCTCTACAAGACTAGAACGTACCTGCAGGATTTAATTAAAGCCTAATTACAGTTTTGGCATAATCTCGTGGCTATAGGTGTGTGTGTGTGTACAAAAACACTAGTGTGTTTTTTAGTGTTGGGGTCAGTTGTGGAATTCGTATAAAGTTCCCTCTTTTGCACGTTCAAGTCACGTGCGCTACTCCGGTCGAGCTGGACCGGATCGGCTGGGCATTCATCATGCAACTTATATGGCTTAGGCTGTGTCAAGGCAATAGGCATACCGGCCGCCCGGGCCCCACGTACGGCCGGCCTAGTCATGTGCATTTCACTATTTGACGTTAATATCGGCATAAATATACTTATGTTTCCATTAATTATTTATTACTAGTTGTTTTGTTCGACGAAATGTGTCATTTACTATATGAGTCATGCTATGTGCACAAGTATTATATCGTCAAATGCAAGCGGTCGAAGCACTAATCTCGGAAATCAGAGACAACATAGGCCTACTATTATTAACATCCGATGTCAACAAGGCTCCAAGGAATCGACAAGTCATCTCCATATGCAAGAGCTATCGGGAAGGTTGATGAATTTTTCCAACACCAACATCAAGTGTTGAAGATATTTGGTGCCGCCACCGACCGCAGAGGTACGTCGGTGGATATATATGGCTGCCATCTACAAAATAAACATCCCAACTGCCCTCTTCACAATTTTATTTGAACTTTACCGGCTCTAAAGGTCGGTGTCGGTTCGATCTTTGCTAACACCAGAAGTCGAGAAACGAACCGTTTGTATAATGATAAAACGGTTGTCCTGATTACTAGGCGGTTTACTATTAACTCGCAGTTTTTTAGAATGTTAAAAACTATATAAAATATTCATTGTTCCTAAAACGTTTTTAACATGCACTTTCGTACTTATAATACTATGAAATTGTAAAAAAAAAAATTGAATATTTATATAGTTTTCATTATTTTTTAAAAATATACATATACTAAACGACATATTTTGTCGAACAAATGGAGCTGAGTATATACCCTATGTACTATATGTGTTAATCTATTAATTCAAATTACTATCATAATTAACATTTGCATGTGATCATAAATATTTGATGACTTTTTTTAAAAAAAAAATTATAACTCGGCGACAACCAAGCAAACCCTACTAGATCAATCATCGATGATCACTAATTGATTTTACTTTCAGAAAATATAACTCACATGAAGAGGAGGGCCAAATTAGATTTTCATTTTTCATACTTTTGAGAGTGAAACAAAATACCAAAAATCCCAAACATATGTGGGAACTTCTTTAATTTTATTTTCCTACTTTTGAAATAGATTTATTAAGATCTATCAATTTAACTTATGTCAAAAACATATATATGTTAAAAAAACCGTTTACTTTTTTATTAGATTATGGCAATTAACTTCATAGGCCAAGGAGTAGATGAATTCTAATTACGTTTGTGTTTATCTCTTATTTTTAGGATTGATTGAAATTGATGGGTTGTCTTGTTTCCATCTCCATTATGATTCACGTTCTTTGATTTTCAATATCCAAAATTGAAGATCTATCCATTTCAAGGGCCCCTTAATTCCCCAATTTCTTTATATATATATATATATAATTAGGTCATGAATATTATTGTGTAAAAAATTATTTTATTGTCAAGTGTCAACTAATGTTAACTACATGTACGTGGCTAATATCAAATGAATCCTCCTTGGCTATAATTTCCCACATCGATTGTAAATGAATAAATAACATGGTAGTATATATAAATTGATATACACTTCCTTTTATTAACAACAAATTTTAGAACATAATTTCCATAAACTTATATATTGAGTTTTTTTATATATAAGAAAAGAATTCGAAAGAATAAATTAAGGGTATGTTTGGCACAATCTTATTCTAGCTTTTTAAATTGTTATGGCAAAAAAATTCGCAATTTTCCAAAATATATTTTTATATAGCTCTATGTAATTTGTTAGGTCAAACAAGAATTTACTTTATTAATCTATCCGCAAAAATTTTGCCCAAAATTTTTATCTAGATTTTAAATTTAAACTAAATTATAATAATAAAATAGATTAATCTTTGAAGCGTTAAATAAACACTAAATCCATTCACCACAGATATTAACTTTGACCTCAATTTCGTGATTTAAACTCATCATTTTAATAAATAATAATTTACTCTTTTTTATGGTGTATTTTATTTATTTGCATTTTATTTAGAGCACCAATGATTGTGTTAAGCATATTAACAAAATTGACAACTTTAGTTATAACTAAAAAAAGGTTGCAAGGCCTACAACTTTTTTCTTTCGGTAAAACGTCGGTGTTATTTTATATATAAATAATCATCGCAATAGAAATTTTATTGAAATCTAACACCGATTTTTCATTTAAAATTGCTACTCTTGTTTTTATGCAATTGAAAATATTATCGTCATCAAGTTTTTAAACATATCATTAGCTAGCCAGACTAAATAAGACCTTAAACTTAAAATGGGGAAGTGCATTATATGCTTATCCTAATCTAATTTTTTATGAATTGATCTTAAGAGGTTCGTAATACAAATTAGTTGAATAGTCACCCTTCTTAATCAACATTCGTGGCATAATAATCCACTTCCTACTTAACTATACCCTCACTATATATTTCTTAATTCATAAAGGTTGTCATGTTCTTGTTAGGTGAGGTTGAGTTCCATCACTACTTATTATTACTCCCTTCCTCCGTTTTAAAACAGTTGTTATTTTACTTTTAACACGTTTTTTTTTAAATAATAAAAACTATATAAAATTTTATTAATTTTAGTATTTTATAAAAATAATTTCATACTTTATACAATTATTTATAAAATTATTGCAATTTTTTTTAAAAAAAATTGATATTTTTATAGAGTTTTTAGTTTTTAAAAAATGTGTCAAAAAATTAAACGACAAGTTTTGTGAGACTGATGGAGTATCATTTTTAAAAAAATGACAACTACAATAAATAAAATATTGAAATCCATCAGAAGTCGTGAACACAGCCGAACATGCGATAGTAAACTAACACACAAATCGAGTGAGATTTTATCTTAAAATCAATTGACTAAAAAAACTAGTCTACCATTTATATACTAAGATTGTTATGTTCAACTTACTTTCGACGGGAAACTCTCTACATATCTAAAAAAAATTTAAAAAATTAGCAAATTGGCCTTTAAATATTTATGATTCATGTGAATGCATTAAAAGATTAATAAGGACAAATATGGCGCTAATTATTGACCTAACCGGCCAAATGCATGTCGTCCAATAGATTTACAAATAATTAATTAAAGTGGCCATTCCAAATAGATTTACAAATAAAGTCATTTCTTCAAATTTATCTAATTGATAATCATGTCTTGTATATATACATCTAAGTATCTAACACTCCTAGGCCCTAGCTATATATAAATGCTTTAATTTAATTTCGACTCTCTCATTGGCAAATTCAAGCTTATCATATATGCGTATGGCAAAGCTAAATGAGTCGTTCCAATGCAAATAACATGTTAACTATACTTATATTTTCATAATTAAACCGAGCGAAGTGAGTATATATATAGTAAGTGTTACCCTAATTATGCATTTAAAATTTGGGTTTTTTTTTTTATTAACATAAAATTAGGGCTCATACAAAACAAAGGGGAATCTAATCAGTAATCTCTCATCCACTTTAGAGTTAAAACAATTCGACCTTTCTACACTCTCCCGGAACTCATGACACGTCTCCAATTTCAGCTCTAGCTACTGTTAGTGGGGCGGTACAAATTAGATTATCTTTAACAATTTTTCTATTTGAGGATTTTAAAATATTTAAAAATTTATGTTTTTTTAATTGATTTTTTTTATCTAAAAATAATAGAAAAAATAATGAGATTTTTATAAATCTACAATATTTTCTAAAACTAAATAATTCTATATGTTTTTTAAATAAATACCCAAAAATTTATTGTAAAAATATGTTTTTTATTTTCTATTTTATAAAAGTTGTTGGAGATAGTCTTACAAGTTAGACTAACTTATGCCCCAGTCGGGGTAGCCTACTGGTAAGGAGCAAGGGGAGGGGGGTTCGATCCATGATTACGCCTCTTTCCTTGGTGGAAATCCAAGGTTTACCTTGCTACTTACCAGTGGGTCGAGCCGGTCGACACAAGCCGGTTTACCTAGTACGTGGCTCTTGCTGGCTGGGTCACGTGCTCGGGATTTGCCACCGAAGGTGGGTTCCTCGTTATCAAAAAAAAAAAAAAGTTAGGAAAAACTAACTTATTCATACTAACAATTGAAATTAACCCCATATATATAATAGTAAGCATGAAATTACTCATATTTTAAAAAAAATTATATTTATTAGTAATAAGTATGAAATTATATTTAAAATTTTAATAAAAATATTAGTATTTTATATAATACTGTATAGCTTAGTAGAAGGAAAATATATCTAAATTTTCATAATTTACTTAAGTTTATATATAAAATAATCAATTCGATTTCTTAAAAATCGTCAAATTCACCATTTTGGAAAATCGGATATAATATAACTGATCTAGATTAATTCCAAACATTATTATTATAATATAATTAAAAATATAATCACTTAATTAATAGTGTTCTAATTAACACATTTTATAAAATATACTTGAAATACCATAAATTTTAATAAAATATACTAGTATTAACTATCCTACTCAATTATATAAACTTAATTTATTTAATCGGAATCCAATCACATCAAAAATCCAAATTCCAAAATATGCTTGAGAGATCCCGATTAAGAAGGGCAGTTTTCACCGGATGACCGGCCCCAACCGGTCACCCAAACGGCTATAAAACCCCACTCTCCGACTGTCAACGTATCCCAAGTCCCCGCATCACATAACTCCGATCACCCTCTCCCCCCAATCACAGCCGTCCAAATCCAAACCGACCGACGATGCCGATCTCCCGCATAGCAATCGGCCGGCCGGAGGAGGCGTCGCACCCCGACACGCTAAAGGCGGCATTGGCCGAGTTCATCTCCACCCTCATCTTCGTCTTCGCCGGCGAGGGCTCCGGGATGGCGTTCAACAAGCTGACCGACGACGGCTCCACCACCCCCGCGGGGTTGGTCGCCGCCGCCCTCGCCCACGGGTTCGCCCTCTTCGTCGCCGTTTCCGTCGGGGCCAACATCTCCGGCGGACACGTCAACCCCGCCGTCACTTTCGGCGCCTTCGTCGGCGGGCACATCTCGCTCCTCAGGGGGATCATTTACTGGATCGCGCAGCTCCTCGGCTCCACCGTCGCTTGCCTCCTCCTCAAGTTCGCCACCGGTGGCCTCGTAAGTTAATTATTTAATTAATTAATTCATCAACAAATTTTATACACGTTTTCCCTTTTTACTATCAGAAAGTTTTGCTGTACTTTCTATCTTATTAAACTCCCTATCTAAACAGCCTTTTGTAAAATGAGATTATTTAACTAATTTAAATAATGATACTGTGATATAAAACCTTTTGTTCCTTTGTAATCCAAATGATTAACTCTATTAAATTAAATATATGTTAGAAAAAACTATTAAACAATAGTAGTAATTCCGATGCCATGATGATAGGAGTTTGAATCCTTTTGAAAATATAAAATAGTCTATGAGTGGAAAATCAACCTCTTAAATAATTATAATTATGTTCAATTTAGGTTTAAAGAGACTGATAAAAATTGAAATGCATTTAGGAAAAAAATAAGGCCTATTAAAGGATATGATGAAACTTTAGGCTAGCTAGGCAAAAAAATGGATGTAACTTCTAACTTCTTTAGGCTAGGAAAAAAATGGATGTAACTTAAAAAAAAAAAAGGTGACAAGGACATAAAGAATAAATCATCACTCTGAAACTTTAGGGCCTGGTTCGAATCCAATGAGGTGTACATCTTTCGATCGATAAAAATATTACTTTTTTTTTTGTCATAATTATTACAAAAAATTATTAAAATTATTAATATATTATATAGTTTTTTAACATACAAAAATATGGATAAATAGTAAAACGTCAAATTTTATTTATTTATTTAATTTTAACGGTTAAATTTAACAAACTAAATTAGCCATAACTCCAGATTAGTTGATGCTAAAACTTGTACTAGTACAATTATCCATTATATTTTGAAAACACCCACTTAATATAGTCAAGAATATGTACGTACATCTCGACTTCCAAAACTCTATTTAGAAGATTAGTTGTTAGTATATTTTTATCATCCATTTTAATACCAAAGATCCTTACCCAAAAATTAAAACAATCAAGGTTTAGTGTTATAAATTTCATGCTAACATATATTCCTTATTTTGTTGTTCTAGACAACGTCGGCGTTCTCACTCTCCTCCGGCGTGTCGGTGTGGAACGCGTTCGTGTTTGAGATCGTGATGACCTTCGGGCTAGTCTACACCGTGTACGCCACCGCAGTGGATCCGAAGAAGGGCAACATCGGGATCATCGCCCCCATGGCCATCGGTTTCATCGTGGGCGCCAACATCCTCGCCGGAGGGGCGTTCGATGGGGCATCCATGAACCCGGCCGTGTCATTTGGGCCGGCTTTGGTCAGCTGGACCTGGACCAACCACTGGGTGTACTGGGCCGGCCCATTAGTCGGAGGTGGGCTAGCTGGGCTCATCTACCAGACCGCCTTCATCTGCACCACCCACGAGCCACTCCCCTCGGGTGATTTCTGATCGATCAACCCACCCAAATTAAGGGCTTGATCAATCATGGACTTTGATCTTACGAGACGGTGTGATGCAATTGTGAATTGTGGGTTGATTTTTATGATGGGTTCTATGAAAATGTGATCTTGGATTTCATATTTCATGATGTATTTTATGTTTCAACTTTGGATGGTTTCGGTTGTATGATCAGATCGAGTATGATATATTTTGACCGTTCCACTTCAAACAAACTCTTCAATTCGGAACTATAAACTTGGACAATTCATTTATTTTATGGGAAAACTAATTAAAATACCCCAAAATATATCATCAACTTTCAAATGTAATTAAAATATCCCGACCTTTGAGGGTAGTGGTAACATATTATCACGAGTTTTCTCATTGTTCAAAAATGTTGACAATGCAGCCTACGTTGATTTTGTTTTTGACAAGTCAGCCTACGTTGATTTTGTTTTTTACAAATTAATACTAAAATTGGGTTTTCTTAAACGGTCCCCTTATGGAAAAAATGCACCGACAACAAAATTAAACTCGAAAAAATGAAATTGTTTCAACCAAGTAACTAATCCGGTCAAAATTGCCTCGAATTAACATAACACGACTATTCCTAACACCAAACCGACAACTACAAAACTAAACTGAAAACAACAGCAACAACAAAGAGGGAAAAAAACATATTCGGCTAAGTCCATGAACGAATCAAAGAGGAAGAATATGTGAGAGAGACAACTCAAGATAGCCGATCACGAGGGAGGAAGACTGTCATTGAAGAGAAACCATGAGTTGCTTGGAAGACCGGAAGACAACTCAAGAGGCGATCACAAAAGAAGATAGGAGAGAGCAAAAGACGTGGTGTATGAACCTAGTCCAACTCTTTATTTTTTTTCCTAAGGAAACCGTTCAAAAAAACCATTGTAAAAAATCAACGTAGGATGTATTGTCAGCATTTTTTACCAGTGAGAAAAATCGTGGTAATATATTACCACTACTATCAAAGGTCGGGATATTTTTATTACTTTTGAAAGTTGTGGATATATTTTTACCATATACCCAAAAGGTTGGAATATTTTAATTAGTTTTCCATTATTTTGTTTGGTTAATATCAACTCAATTTCAAGAGGATGATTAGTATAATTAATCAGGATGAATTAGAGACCGTGAATTTGGAGTTGGGCCGCTCCACCATTCACCAAATTGATCAGTGTTCTTGTGGCCTCAATCACCCCATTCAACCAATTACACATTTATCCCTCCAATTGGCCTTAATTGCATAATTACTCCACTCATTACAAAACCTTTGTTATTTTATTCCTTGAATTCAGGCCACCCAACCCGTTCATACAAGCCTAATGCGATTCCATCATAGAATGACCTTATGTATCCGAATCTCTATAAAATCGATGTGGAATACACTTCTCATCTAGAACAAATGTTAATCCTGTAATTTTTCAAGATTTTGATTGTTGGTATTCTACTCATTCTTCGATAGTTTGAGGTGACTGAGATTTACCATGTCTATAGAAGTCAACAGATGTGCTAATCGTGTTATCAGACTTTTTCAGACAACTGCTACACCGTCATCGCCCTTTAGGGATAGAGAACTTAGTATTTACATTTACAAAAGATGTCATAGTATGATGGACTAGTAAGGTTTAGCCATTTTCAAGTATTTACTTGCATAAAAAAAATGAAATTGTGTGGGGAATTACATGTCTGGATTGTCTGCTGTCTGCATTATTATTGGACTTTAAAAGAAGCCCACCAGCTGTACCCAGTTGGACTTTAAGCACCTACAACAACACAACACAACACAGGCAATGCAACCCCAATTTCCTAGTCTTCAACTCTCAAATTCTTGTTTTTTCCTTGAAGAAATTTCAATTTTCACCATATTCGTGAATATTATAGTCTATTTCACACTAGATAGATTCGATCTCATTTGAACTCTCCTTCTCTTTTCATGGTTCGATCTTTCCATCTTTGTGGAGTTGTTCTTTAGTGTGGTTGAGTTTAGTTTTAGATAAGGCTGCAATCTCTAGGCATTCTATTGATCGAGTAATTTGAGTTGATCGTGACAATATTTATGATTTTTGAAGATATATTATTTCGGTGAGAGAAACATCGTTGAATCACACTTTGTCTTTTATTGACGGGTTTATGTCTTCTGCTTCCCCATGTCGAGACGTCACGTTAGTTTTTCTACCATCATGTGTTCTCAACATTTGCAGACCCTCCTAGAGTCTTCCTCAACTTCCATATTGGCCAGCTTGATTGTTATCTTGATCCGTTATGACAGATTGTGTTCTCTTTCGTTTTGGCTTGGGTCTCCCTTTTGTTTTCACAATGGTTGGTACATATACATGCTATTTGTTCGGCCTCTTGATCTACCAGAGTATCCGATAAAGGTTTTATCCGGCCTCATAATTTGAATTCGAGCCTTTTGATCACCATATAAGAGTTCATTTTAACTCAATCTCTTTCCCTTGAATAGGCCAATTTAAGCTCAAGTGTTTAAATCATGCCAGGATTTGTATCTTCTTCGATCATTTGGGATAAAAACAGCACTGTTTTTACTGACTGAAGCAAACGGTAATAAGTGATAACACTATCTCCATCTCGTGATGGGTCAGGTCAAACTCTCCCTAAAATTTTGTTACTTTTTCTGGAAATTTGCTCCAATTAAGCTGTTTAAAACAAGGGTAAAAAAAGTATAATCCATGAATACATTATTAACCAGTAGAGTAATTAATTATTTGCATTGGATACCATCTCGATAACAGTGGGGTAATGATCAATAGGCACTCTTCTTTCAAAACCAATTTCACACTCTCTCAACTAAATTTTCGGTCTTCATTTCAACACCTTTTGAGCTACATTTTTCTCCCTTATATATGGCTGTGAGCATGTGACTCCTGTGAGTAACATACCCCATTGATGTTGTAATTTTAAATAAAATAAATGTAAGATTTTACTTTAATTAACTTTTTGAATCGGAGTTTTCCAATCGCTATTTTTCGTAATTTTTTATTTTCTATTCACAAGTTAAACAATTAAATTTATCAATTATTAACATATATTTAACTCAAATAATCCATCAGTTTGAACTATTTTTTAACCAAACAAAAATCATGAAAAAAAATAAGTAAAATTATTAACAGAGGGGAAGAGGGTATGATACACAACAACACAGTTACACTTACACACAATCGGTTCAATTGGGGAAGATGGTCTCTCAAATTTCAACATCACCAGAGTGAAAATTTGACAAAGCTTTGTTTTGGATGAGGTGGTAGGGCTGGAAATAACCCGTGGGTACTCGCATGATCCGTATTTTTTTGGCGGGCGAAAACTCGCAAAAAAGCGGGTGACGGGTGGAGCGGATGCGGGTGAAGCGGGTGATGGACGGATCATGGGTGAAGATTTTTCACCCAAAACTCGCCCCACTAACCCGCCCCGCACACCCGCATTAAACCCTAAAATTATATATATTATATAGGTATTTGTGCTATTACTATTTTACCCCTTTTCAGTTTCAACCTAAGAAACCCTTACTATTTTTTCTACTTAAATTATAGGAAAAATGGACAAAAATAATACCAAGTATCAACTTTTGGCCAAAAATAATACGAATTTTGAAATTAACTGTTTCATATACGAACTATCACCCTATTAACCGAAAATAATACATATGTGTATTCCGGTGAACTTTCCGACCAAATACGCCACGTGGACGCTGGAAAACGCACATGGCATAAATTTTTGCCCCGTCACCAAACTTGTAAGTTATGCCATGTCATAAATTTATTATTTTTTATTTTTTTTAAAAGAAAAATTAAACAAATAGGCAAATAACTACAATACCTTTCGAAACAATGGAATCGAGGGTGGGGCCGGTGGGCGTCTTCACTTTCTTCTCAATGTTATCTGCTCTCTAGTGTTTCGAAATGTATTGTAGCTATTTGCCTATTTGTTTATTTTTTTTTAAATGAAAAATAAATTAATGACATGGCATAACTTACAAGTTTCGTGACGTGGCAAAAATTTATGTCATGTGTGTTTTCCGGCGTCCACGGGGCGTATTTGGTCGGAAAGTTCACCGGAATACACATATGTATTATTTTCGGTTAATAGGGCGATAGTTCATATATGAATCGGTCAATTTCAAAGTTCGTATTATTTTTGGCCAAAAGTTGATACTTGGTATTATTTTTGTCCATTTTCCTAAATTATACGGTAAATTACTTGCTGATGTTTTTACTTAAATTATACACTTACTGTTTTTTCTACTTAAATTATACAAGGCTATATACTTGATGTTTTTTTTTTACTTAAAATTACTTGTTCATTTATTTTGATTGAATTGCTAAATGTATTACATGTATTCGACTTCCACAAACTTAATTTTCTAGTATTTGTAAGTTACAATTTATGCTTTTATTCATCTTTCAATTTTCTCAAAACAAATCATAATTAAATTATTTCACCCATTGGGTATCCGCTCCACCCGCACGGATCGGATGAGGGTGAAAAAGTTTGCGGGTGATGGGTGGAGCGGGTGGAATTATTAACCCGCGAGACGGGTGATGGAGTGACTTCATCCACCCATAAGTCCGCCCCATTTCCACCCATAGGTCTATCGATATTAATATAGACTATAGTATATTCTAGACATGAGTGTAGATCCTCTGCTACATGGTGTGAGTAATTTTCTGGCATAACAATTAATTATTTGGGTTATAATCAACATTTCAAATAATAATGTAGATAAAAGAAAACCATATAGATTATTATGGACCAAAATTTCAAAGATTCCAACCTTTGCCAACAATCAAACTTGCATGCTGCATGCATCATGCAATAATTCAATGGATGTGTTTCCCTTTCCTTTTTTCCTTTCTCCCTTTTCTTCTTATATAAATAAGTAAATAGGAAATTAATTATCCATAAGTAGAAAAAAAAAGAAAATTAGGAGGAGGTGCCCTCTTTATTATTTAATGCACTTTTGAGCATCTGAATTTATATGTTAAAGATTGAGATGATTATCCGTGACTCACTTAGAATATTAGCCTTTTTAACGCTAGATTAGACATGGACATCGATCAAATTATAAGTTTTTATCCGAAATGATACCATAGATTATACTATATAAAAGAGAGACAATAAATCATTTGCAAACACTTCTTAAGGAATAATTTGTGAATAAATTAAGAATAATTTGTGAATAAATCTGAAGCGTTAGATAAAAAAAAAACTTGAGATTTAAAGGAAAATTTGAAGAGAAAAATTATTCGTTTGTAATAACGGGATTATTCGTATGAATAGACCAATATTTTCATAAGAAAAAACTTTAATATATGTGATATTCTACAAATAATCAGTTTGTTATTATGTATGGTATTCTCACCGGATCCGTCCTTAGCGATGGGCCAGTTGAGTCCTACCCAAGGCCCAAAAGGATTATTAGTATGTTAAAAAAACTTAGCAATGTGGGGCCCAAAAAAAAAAGTAGCCAGGATAGTCTCCCAACCGTATGAAAAGCAGAGCAAGTTTTGCACGCATGAATCTCAGGCATTGGGAGTTCCTTAACCAAAAAATGTAAAAACTTATTATTATTATATTACATTTGTAAAAAGTAGTATAAGGAATGATTTGATGGGTTCATTACTAAGAAACCCCTAAATACCCAATAAAGAAAGAAGGTGGGAAACATGAGTGAGAGGGGAGGAAAGAGAAAAAGAGAGGTTTATGGTAAGTGGTGGAGTTGTTTTCAATTTTATATTATTTGTTTATAATAAAATGGGCTGTAGGGATGTGAGTTAAAAATTAAGTTGAGTTTCTTAATGAGAGAGAAAAATAAAAATGAGAGTTAAGGAACCGAATCGGGTTCCATGGATGCGGACGCTCTTAATCCCTTAATTAACTACAATCCAAACCTACAAATTAAATACTTAAATACTGCAAATTCATACATAAATACATACATACAAGTACATATAACCCACAAATTATTATCACTTTGTCTCCGCCATTTACGCCTACAAATTTACACCAACCCCTTAATCTCTACTCTTACTCTCATAACTCAAATCGATTAACACACTATTCAGTACTATTATGTAGGGGGTTAATCTTGAGTTTAGATTGTTTAGTTGGGATTTATTTTGGGTAGAAATAGCTGTTGGGAGTTTGAACTAACCGTTAGCAAATTAGTTTTTTAAGAGAGATTTTAGGAAAGAAAAGTTAGTTAAAGAAGGGGGAAAAAAAAGGATTAGCAATGAAATGTGTGGAGTGAGGAAACCAATGAAAGCAGGGCTTAATCTTGGGCCCAAAAAAGGTATAGAAAGTAGCCATTAAGAAGGATTAGCTTAAAATATGGTAGACACCATTACCATACCTCTCAACCTTAGCTCCCAACTTGCTATTATTATTTTACTTCTTTTGCTCTTTTATTTCTTTTTTTAAAAAAATCATGCAAATGTATTAAGAAACCCTAAAATTCTTATAAGTATCTTTTTTCCAATCTATTTAATAGCAAGGAAAATCAAACTTTTACAAAATTTCATATTTCCATTCTCTAATATCACATATTTACAAATAGAAATACCGAAGTAATCCAAGATATAGAAAGCGAACTTATCATAAATAGATTGAATGAAGCTTATCGAGACTACTACTTGATTGGTCCGTGTTGGCGCGGCCTTATTATGGTTGAGGACAGGGAAATTTTAAGTAAAAAAAAAAACATCGGACGACATGCAAACAAGGCAACTGATGCTCTTACTAATTGGTCTTTTAAACTCCGAACCGTACCTGAGGGATGAGTTTCATACCCTACAAGCCAGTAATGTGGATTCGATTCTCATGAGGAGCAAAAATACTTCATCGAATACTAGTAAGATGTAAGCTCGAAACCGCGATTATTAAAAAAAACATCCAAAGAAATCCAATAAACAGCAAAAATATATAAGGCACAAATCAGTCAATACATTTGGAGTTGGGCCCTGCCCCCTATACCTAAGTAGGGTTATGCCCTTTTCCATCACACCGCTCTAACCAAAGTCGAAAAGCACAAATCAATCTATACCCTAATTGGACTACCAAACACTCCCTTAAATCTACACTGCACTGAGGAGTGAAGAGTGAAGAGAGTGAAGTGATACACTCTCCCTCCTCTTTTTGGCCCCCCATTTCCACCTGACATTTTCAAGATCTCCTCACTTCATCTTGTCAAAAATGCACCTTCTTTAGCTCCTCCAAAAAAGCTTCCTCCTTTAACCACCTCCAACTATACACAAACAAAGGAGGAGGAAGAACACACACAGACACACACATTACTTGTTCTTGGAGGCAAAAATGAAGCCTCAAAGAAGCTACATTGTGTTGGTTTCTCTCCTAATGAGCTTCTCCCTTCACCTTGTCATGGTGTCTGAAGCTGCTGCAACTTATCTCAACCTCACCCTTCCTGGGCAACACCCTGACCCTGAATCCATTGCTCTTCAAGTCCACAGGTACTTCCTTTTTCTAATTTCATCTTGTTTCTGAAATGGGTTTTCATGGGTTCCTCCTAAACCATCCATTTTCAGTGAAATGTCCTCCATTTTCATGGGTTAGAGTGTTAGACATAATAAATTGATTTTCCCAATGTACTCTGTTCTCAAGGATCGAACTTCACACCATTGAGGAAGTAGAATTTCAATTTCTTTCTACCTGCTTATGCTGATGTTTTTCTTTGTTGCATTTTGATACCAACTAAAATCTGAAATTTTCGATTATAAAATCTAAAAAATTAAAAAAGATATATTTTTTAAGCATTATAGAAACTATATTAAAATTTTAAAAAATAATTTAATACTTATTGTATTAATATAAAATTCTTTTAAAAAATTAATTATTTTATATATATACATTTTTCAAATGTAGATAAATAGTAAAAATAGTTTTATGTAAGGTCAAAAAGTCAAATTTGAGCCAAAAGTTCTACTCTTTGTAGCTTAGATATTTGTGCTAATTTGCTATGCATTTGGCTTTGGATGTGCTCTCTCTCTTTTTCTTCTCTATGCCCCTTTTGCTTTGCCAGTTTCTTTTACTCTGCAGTACCTGTTACTGTTTATATCAGACCTCAACAAATTTTCCTTTTTTTTTTTCTATATTTTTCCCTGTTAATTTTGACAAATCAGACCACTGTAAACAGCAAAAATTAGTTCATGTTTCAGAACTACCCTTCCCTTAACTGAAAAGGGTAAAAATAACTGCCTTTCCTAGGTCACATTTTGACCTGACCAGGTAAAAATATCAAGAGACTTGATCAACTGATAATGCAAAATATTTAGGGTCTAAATTGACAAATATCCCTTTCTAGAGGCCCTAAAATGCAATTTAACTTGCTTGAGTATAAAGATAGGCTTCAACAAAAGTTAAAGGCTAATCATCCCCCATGCATATACCATTATCCTTTTGTCTAAAGTGGATATAACATTTGTCTAAAGTTGTCGTACAAAATCAAACCAAAGAAAAAAGAAAATTTCGCGAAAACTAACTCACCACGCTTCTCATGGGTTCTGATGTTGTATAGTTTGTGTAATGTAGCAAGGTGAATGTTTCGATCACGAGAAGGTTACTGCAAGAGGAAGATTCGGATTGCCTGACGGGGAACCCCATCGATGATTGTTGGCGGTGTGACCCTGAATGGCATAATAACCGCCAAAGGCTAGCCGATTGTGGCATTGGCTTCGGCCAATATGCTCTTGGCGGGAAAGGCGGCCAATACTATGTCGTCACGGATTCCTCTGACAATGATGCCGTCACCCCTCGCCCTGGGACGCTCCGTTATGCCGTCATCCAAACGGAGCCTCTTTGGATCGTGTTCTCGTCCAACATGGTCATCCATCTCAAGGAGGTAAACCTCATAAGACACTTTTATCTAACAAGTTCTTATAGCCAATAATGGCTTAAGATTTTGTGTTATAAGGTGAATCCCGGAGTTAATACACATGTGGGGTTGGACATAAGTGTCGGTTATTTGACCCGCCTGACTCGATTGACAAGTCTAGTTACAATATGAAGCATCTAAAATTGTGTGTTTGTGTCGATTTGGATCCATGAAGGAGTTGATATTCAACAGCTACAAAACACTTGACGGGCGAGGGGCGGATGTGCACATAACAGGAGGAGGCTGCATAACCTTGCAATACATCTCCAACGTGATAATCCACAACATCCATGTCCACCATTGCTACCAGTCAGGCAACACTATGGTCCGGTCGAGCCCCACCCATTACGGGATGCGTGGCATCTGCGACGGAGACGGTATCTCCCTCTTCGGGGCCAAGGACATATGGATCGACCATTGCTCCCTCTCCCACTGCAAGGATGGCCTCATCGATGCCATCATGGGCTCGACTGCCATCACTGTCTCCAACTCCCACTTCTCCCACCACAATGAGGTCATGCTCCTCGGCCATAGCGACTCCTACGAGCCTGACTCCGGCATGCAGGTACTCAACAACGTCGGGTTCAATTCATCGTTTTATATTGTAAGTTTTCATCTTTCAGTTGTATAATCCTACTCCCGAAACAGGTCACCATCGCCTTCAACGTCTTCGGGAAGGAGCTGATTCAAAGGATGCCACGGTGTCGTAAAGGGTATGTCCACGTCGTTAACAACGACTACACACAATGGGAGATGTACGCCATTGGCGGGAGCTCGAACCCCACCCTTAATAGCCAAGGCAACCGCTACATTGCTCCCACAAACCCTTACGCTAAGGAGGTATGGTCACACTTCTTATTTAGTCTGCATTAGAATCTACACTGTAAGGTCTCTCCTCACCTAATCCGAACCCTATTGTTGAAAAACGAAGGTGACGAAGCGGGTGGACACGGGGGAGGATCAGTGGAAGGACTGGAATTGGAGATCAGAAGGAGATATATTGGTGAATGGAGCCTACTTCACAGCCTCCGGGGAGGGTCTTGAAGTCAATTACGAGAAGGCCTACAGCATAGAGCCTAAGTCCGCCGCTTACATCGATCAGCTCACCATGTACTCCGGCGTCTTTGGCAGCAGGTTTACTTGTCTCCTCTTTTATACAGTACTAAGTAATGTATTGATTTCCAGAAATTACCCCCCTTTAGCTTTACCCTCCCTTTTTCTTCTTCTCTTTACCCCCTTCTATTGTGCCATGCCTTTTGCTTTGTAGAGTCAATCATGGACATGATTGAGCTCAATTTAGGGTTAATCTTGTCTCCTTCAAAGGGAAAAAAGTAGGGTTAATCCTCTCTTTTCTGCAGTGAAATGGTAAATAATGGTAGTGTTAAAAAAATTGTGATGTGAGTTTTCATTATGGGTGTATCCAGTGCAAAGGGATTAATTACTTAATGATGGTGTTTACATATATGTTACTTGCAGGAGGCACAACCAGGGCAAGTGGGCAGCCGGACCCGGAGGTGGAACCGACTTGGACGATTATGAAGACTACGAAGGAGACGGAAGCGGCTCATTGAGACCTTCCTTCACCTGCATTCTTCTTCCAGTTGTGTTGGGTGTTTCATCTTTGTTGTACCTCCTCATTAACATCCATGCCCTATGACCAACCTTCCAAAGGGGAGACCTCTTCATTTAGACTGACCATGTTGTGTCTCAACTCTCATTGTGTTGTCCTTTCTCACCTTTTCTTTTTCTATGTTCAACATATTGTGAGGCTCCTAAAGAACTAGCCTTTTTTCATTTTTTTTCTCTCTTTTTAGGGTTCAGCAAAGTTGAATTGAGAGGTGGGGGAAAAAAGCACCCTTAATTTGATGACAACAATCCATGAAGTTATTTTTGAGTCTAATTTATTATTATCAGCATTGAATCTGCATATGTTGTCACAGAAATGAGGAAAATTCATGACTAGTTACAAGTTATGAAAAGGGTAAAGAAGTTGCAAACCAAAGTCGTCGTCATCTTCTTGTATAACCATCTGGGGTTGCATCCAGATGCACCTTGATAAGCCACGCAACTGAAGAAATCATTCTCAAAGTGTGTAACTGGTAGCAAGAAAAGTTCACTCATCTATAAATGCCTTGTTCATTGTGTTCACAGCGGAATCCATTACCTGCATCAATGGAAACTCATAAGTACTAAGCTTCCATTGGGGCGCTTTTCTAACAGTAACGATGAAATGAGAAAAACACTATGTAACTCCATAGCTCAGTGGAAAAGCCAGCCATATTGCAGTAAGAAGAGAAATTTTGAAATGGATGAGAAAATTCTCTTTCTCTAAGACCAAAAGTTGCAGAGGCCCCAAAAGCAACATCTAGAGACAAGGGTAAGGGTGCCTTACCCTTCCAACCATCTTAAGTTCACGTCCAACTCGATCCAGAAACTTGAATTCAATATCAATAGGCCATACCTACATGAATGCTTGACGGTCAGGAAGAGAAGATAGCACCAAGATAAACTAACAAACTCAACCGGAACATGGCAAACATCGTTGATAACTACAACTCAATTTCAGTACACTACCTCAAGACAAAGAAATGACTACTAGAAGCCTTAGTTGACCTCCAAAAGTATAAGACCAGTTTCTGCACTTTAATATGGCAAGGTAGCAAGGTTACTAGACTATAAGGCATTATGTTTCTTCAAAATTGGAAGGAATAGTTTTTTTCTCCGCAAATTCTCCCATTAAGGTATAAGAAAAGCAACCACTAAACCAACATCTCATATCACTTACAAGTATTCTACATAAATGAGCATCTCTCCTAATATTAACTGTCAAATGAAATTGAAATTCAAGCTCCCCATGTATTCAAAAACACCAATCAATAGAACAGATGCTAGTTCAGATACAGATGCTTGTTCAGATACTGATGCTTTAGTACTGATATTTCATATTAGTCCAAGATGTTAGCTAACAACTATTTGCTGGAATGATCAGAAGGCCACAAAAATCATTATCTAACCAAATGATGATACTGATTGACTAAAAACAAAGCTAATGATAAACGTTATAGAGAAAACAGGAAGGGAAAAAAAAAGGTACCTTCAGACCAAGCAATTTAACAGGTGTAACCTGCCCAGGCACAATGCAATCTGGACCTGCTGATTCCAACACTGCATCTACACCTAATCCAGTTCCCACTGGATTCGGATTCTGCACAACATCCATCCAAATAAGCACAAATTTCACAACAAAATTCTCATAAGATTGCAAACAACCTAATCCCTATAAAACACTCACATTTACATCAGCTTCAATCAACACAGCTAAATAATCAAATGGAAGGAAAAGAGAGTACCTTCATAACTGAGAGAGCATAGCCCGAATAAGAGGACTGAGGTATTCTAAGAATAGGGGAAAGGTGAATTTTGGGGATAGGTTTTGCGCCTGGGGTAGACGCCCTCCATGGCGCGTCTTTCTGAAGGGCGGTTGATGCTTTCTTTGACATGAATCTAAATTTACCCAAATGAAATTGAAGGTATAAACAAGAAACCCAGATGCTAATTATTGGTTTCCTTCAACCAGAAGACGAAGAAATCGCAGATAGTTAGGTTTTAGGGGGTAATTGTCGAATGTGAATAGGAACTAATTGGGAAATTGTGGAATCTGCGTAGAGTGAGGTGAAACTGAATGGCTCAGCTGCCAGGAGAGATGGATAGGGCTTGCGAAGATCAGAATTTTGCAAAATTTGTGTTCATTCAAATTGAAGTCTTTGTTTTTGTTTTAGGGATAGATACGTTTGTGTCTCTTCTTATGAGGTTTTCTTCGGTCGTTGTTATTTTTGTTGATCGAATATACTGTAATAATTATTCCGGTCAATAAGCTTCTTAAGATTAGTACAAAAAATGACTCATAATCCAAAGATTAGTATTTTACTAAAATTCTCTAAAGTCTTTAACTTTAGAACTTCAAGAGTTAGTACACGAGACATCAAATACTTAGATTTGTTGTTGGGATTATCAATGTATTAGGAGGAGTAATCACCTGTCGAGATGATGAGAGATGGATCATGACTTAGTAGATAACCTCAAAGTTAAGGTTCTGAAACGATAAATATATATAAGCAAGGTAGCAAAGTTATACCCAAAGATCTCCCGTTCGAACAACAAATCTCATCCCCTGTGTGCCCGTATCCCTCAAAAGTGTTCCTAAAAGTATCCCAAAGGTATTGCAAGAGTACCCCAAGTTACTCCTATCTCTTCCCCTGTATGCATTCAACTAATAAATCCTACCCCCACCGAAACTACCAAGGGATGCATCTCTCTTTCATTTCTCAATACTACCAAGTACCAATCCATCTCCTTTCCCTAACAGTTTGCCCTTTACATTTAATTGAAATTCTCCTCTTACGTGATTCAATTGTAAGGGTCGCACACTCATAAAATCATTTCCCAATGATGTTCAACTCACATACTCAGTTTTTTTTAATACAAGAAAAGTATTAGAACAAGTAGCCGAACAAACGAAGTTATCTTAGCCTTGAAGCGTCATTTCAAACGAGGTATTGTAGGTCAGATGCGCAATCTTATCAGCTATAACATTCACTTATCTGAAAATATGACGTACATAAATAAATCCGAAAAATGTTAGAAGAATTAAAGTATCCGCATGTAATAGGTGAATATTCAAGGGCATTTTCAGTCGCTCAAAATATTTTTTATGCCCGTTAACGTATCCCCTCTAATGATAAAGTCGGCAATACATGCTGTTTTGCACTTATGACGCCATTGGGAAGCTCGGGAACTTCTGCGTACACCATTGACATGTTATCACATAGGTCACCCCAATAGTTACAAAATTGCCATCCAGGTTACAGATTACGAAATCGTAGAAGCTTTTGCCTCAACCGGTATAAGATCGCCCACATTGGAGTGTTTAAAGGAGAAAAATAAGGAACTTAACAATAAAATAATCAAAGAGGGAGATGTTTTATTGAGGAATGATGTGATGAATTTGTTAGTAAGAAACCATTAAGAACACCCAGGAAGTAGATGAAATATATGAGTTTGGTTAGAGTTTTTTAGTCACAGGAACCAGGAAGTTAAATTCCCAGGAAAAGGGTTTGTTTGGTTAGCAACTGAAAAACCCAGGAAGTAGATGAAATATATGAGTTTGGTTAGAGTTTTTTAGTCACAGGAATCAGGAAGTTAAATTCCCAGGAATTTAAATTCCTCAATTTCAAGGAAATTTAACTTACTTACTTCCCACTAGGTAAGTTCCAATTCCACATTTTATAAAAAAAAATTTCCAATTTTTAATTCATACCATTTAAAATCCAACCAAACAAATTTTTTCAATTACCGGAAAGTGCAATAAGTTAAAATTGGATTTCCGAAAAGTAACTTCCTGATGATTGTTCTTCCGGTGTTAAATTAAACGAACCCTAAGTTTTTTTTAGGTACGATACACCCTTATCCTCGACTCGTTTCGCAACGAATCGAGTCAAGTCAATGGTTTTAGTATCGGGTGAGTGGTACCAGATTTCAACATACCTCCCGCCGGGGTTCTGGTGGTGACC
Source organism: Persicaria tinctoria (assembly GCA_037127255.1). Lineage (NCBI taxonomy): Eukaryota > Viridiplantae > Streptophyta > Magnoliopsida > Caryophyllales > Polygonaceae > Persicaria > Persicaria tinctoria. The sequence goes on along the minus strand of JBANSL010000016.1, from coordinate 2,904,547 downwards.
CACTCTCTCACTTTTTTTCCCCTAAAATTTCCCTCAATAAAAAGATAGTCTTGTTGAGTTGTTTCCTTTCTCTCCCTCTCTGCCAGAAACTGCATTCGCCGCTTCGTATCTCTGCGAATCGCGGTCGATCGGAGATGGATGATGACGGGGACTATTCGGACTATGACGGATACGATTCCGGCGGCGATGGCTCTGGCGAAGAGGATACCTACGATGAGGAGTACGGTGGCGGCGAAGACGGCGGTTACGATTCCCATCCGGAAGAACATGATCAAGGAGTAGAAGGAGAAGAGTACGAGGAGGATCAAATGGAAGATTACGAAGAAGAGGAAGAAGAACTGCCGGAATATGATCAACAGTACGAAGCGGAGGAGGAGGAGGAGTTTGTTGAGGAACAAGGAGGAGAAATTGAAGATGAATCGGAATTCGAGGAAGAGATTGTGGCCGAAGAGGAGGAAGACGGAGAAGAGCTGATGGTAGAAGAGGAAGATTATGATGAACAATACGAGGACGAGGTTGAATTTGCTGAAGAACAAGGAGGAGAATTCGGAGATGAATTAGAAGAGATTGTGGACGAAGAGGATGAAGAAGGAGACGAGCTCATGGAAGAAGAAGAAGAAGAAGAGGAAGAGGAAGTGGAAGAGGAAGGCGAAGAGGATGAGGAAGAGGAAGCTTACGAGGAAGAAGAGGAGGAGGAGGAAGATGCATTTGCATACTACTACGCGCCGCCTCCAATTCCGGCGATTCGTGCTCGGTTTCTCTCCAGAGCGGATAATTCTTCACCGCGACCTCTCTATCCGGAAAGCGGATCGTCGGATTTGAGCGGAGGATATGTTTATGGAAGCGATTCGAGAGGGAGCGGGTCTGGAGAGGGGACAGCTAATGTCATTGCTAGCGACGAGAACGTATCCGAGTCCAACTCCAATGGCTCTGAGAGCGCAAGCAATGAGTCAATCTGGAAGGGCTTTCAGGGTCCAATTTGCCCTATTTGCTTCGAACGCTGGACTGGAGAAGGCGATCACTGTGTTTGGTATAAATCTTTCCTTCTCAATTCAATCCCCCATTGTTGATCTTGATAAAGCTATCAACGTTGATTTTCAATGCAGAAACCTGGAAATTTCGACTAGTCAGATGTTCTAGAGCTACAATTGATTTGGATATTTGATTCTATTGTTGTCTACTTGTCTGTACTACTGATTTGGCTAGCTCTTAGGTTCTTGGATCCAAAATTTGTCTTCCTTCACATTCAGTCAGACAATCTGTGATGAAAATTAGATTGCAGGAGGGCTTGACTGCATTCTAATTGATATGTTGCATCTTGTGAGATAATAACCCTAATGCTAGTAGTATCAGTAGGTTGGTTTGAAATCTAGTTTGAAGGTCCTCTTCACGAGGAGAGTCATTTGCTGCTGGAATGGTAGTTTGTCTAGATTGTAAACCTGATGATCATTGGAGCATATTATGGCATTTGATTGTTATTGTGGCTAATCTGAATCTGATGCAGTTTTATTGGCTTTAAGCGACGCATTATTAGAATGTTAAATGTACATTGCTTATTGGCTATGTTAATTCAATTAGCATGTAGAAAGAGATTCTAAATTTCATAAACTACACTTTGGATGCTTACAGTTGTCTCCCTTGTGGTCATTTATATGGCCTGTCTTGCATTCAGGAGTGGCTGCAACGGCCTAATTCAAACAAGGTACAACTTCTCCTCTATTTGGCCTGATTTTGCACTCCAATGAGTTGTGACATTGTGCTGGTCTTTATTTCAGTGTCCACAGTGCAATAAGGCGTGCAAGCTAGTGGATGTTAGGCGGCTTTACGGACTGCAACTTATGGCTACCGAGGATGAAGAAATGTGGCAGGTTAAATTTTCTCTAATTCTTGTTGTTTGGGGTGAATAAGTGAATATATTACCGTAAGAACGAGTCACATTGAAATTCTATATTCTCATTGTTGTTACTTGTAGCCTTTAGGAAATACATGTTTAGTTTAGTTATTAAGGAAGTATTTATTACCTCAACGTCATGGGTTCAAACCCTCTTAACCTTACTTCACGGAAACACCTTGTCAACTTGGTTGGGGAAAGGGTGCGTCCAGACCTTGTTAGGTGCGGGATATACTTGGATGATTGTTGTTGTTGTTGTGTATAAAAGTATTTGAAAACGCTAGAAACTTCACAATGTTGGTTCTTATGTGGAATTATACTCTAGAAACTTCAAAATGTTGGTTCTAAATTCTACATGTTTGCAGAAAGTGAAGTCTCTTGAAGCTAAATGTGCAGTTTTGGAATTGAAGGTAAAATTTATAATATCCCTCTTTGTTCTTTTTGATATATTCTTTAGGGAAAATTAATTTAAACAACACAACCATTTATGGGGTGTGTATGCCATATCTTGATCGTTAAAGTGGACTGCATAGACATATTGATGCATTAAATCACTTTCTAGTGAGTTGGGCTGCAAGTAGATGATCACTAGAACCTTAACTATAGAACAACTCAAATTACAGATGAACTTTATATTTTTCTTAAATTTTCTGGCGTTTTTCAACACTGGCATTTCATTTACTCAATTATAATGACCTCAAGTCCTCAACATCATTTACAAACAGATGGTCCAGATGATTGGTTGATTCAAAAGCTATCTCATTGCTAGCTATGATTTTATCTCCTTGGAGCTATCTTGGAGAATTCATTTTTCTCATGACATACTATGTAAAGACTGAAACTTTACTTATCTGTTATGCACTAGGGTTTGAGTTCACCAATTTTCCTTGGAGATGGAGTTATCTCTGGTGGATGTGGACAATCCATGTTGACTTGAAACTGAGATAATGATGCATGTTCTTCCATTAATGCTTGATTCTTCAAATATCCAGGATGCTGAATGGTTGATGAAGGAATCCCAGTGGAAGTATAGGGAAACAGATCTTCAACAGCAGCTGAACAAGTATAAAGAGGTACTGTACCTGCCATTTCTCAGGCTTTCATCTTTGCTTTACTTCTTTCACGTTCTTTCACCTATTTGCCCAGGATAGTTTTCTCTAGTTGACGTGGATAACCCATGTTTGAATTGAAATTGAGACACTGATCCAAGTTCTCCATAATTGCTCAAAACCTCAAATATACAGGATATTGATCAGTTGAGAAAGGAAGCCGAGTGGCAGAAAAGGGGAGCAGATCTAAGGCAGCTGTTGAACCAGCATAAAGAGGTACCTGTCATTTCTCGGGCTTTAATCTTAGTCACATATTTTGTACTTCTTTCATGTACTACTAATCTGTGATACATGAGGGTTTCAGTTCACTGCTTTTCTATTTGATGGAGTAATCTCTAGTCGATGTGATAACTCATGTTTGAATTGATTTTGGTATGCTGATGCAAGTTCTTCCATAAATGATTAATTCTTCAATTTCCAGGATGCCGAATGGCTGAGAAAGGAAGCCGAATGGCAGAAAAGGGGAGCAGATCTACAGAAGCTACTGAACCAGCATAAAGAGGCACCTGCCATAACTTAGGCTTTCATCATTTTTACTTCTTTCACGCACTATATGTGATGCACTAGGATTTCAGTGTACCTATTTTTCCTAGGAGATGAGTTATCTCTAGTGGATGTAGATAACCCATGTCTGATTTGAAATTGAGACACTGATGCAAGTTCTGTCATAATTGCTTAATACTTCCAATATCCAGGATGCCTGTTGGTTGAAAAAGGAAGCCGAGTGGCAGAAAAGGGAAGCGAATCTACAGCAGCAGCTGAACCAGTATAAAAAGGTACCTGGAATAACTCCGGTTTTCATCTCGGGCATGTCTTCCGTTTAGGACTATCAGCTGATTCAGCTTCCATCAATTTTCTTCTTTTAAGTTGATTCCTTTCGTGATGACCTCTGTGATAAATCAAGTGGTTATGGTCTACCTTGTTGTATTTTAGTGAATGGATCATCACCATCTAATACAATATCTGTACTTTCAGGCCGAGGCTGGGGTGCTGAAAGATATTATAATCCAAGGAGACACTAGTGAAAGACGTGATCCAGCTGCTGACCATGAATCAACAAATGCACACAAACACAAATGAAATTGTAAATCATAGTGATTTTCATTCTGCAATGAATTATTTTAGGTAGATTTTTTCCCCTTTCTGAATACGTCTTGAAGCAAATGCTTGAATATGCTGGACTAACTAAGCGTACCACGTAGCTAAAATTGATACTGATACCTGGTTGGATTAGATGCATGTAAAAATGAATTCGAAGGAGCAATTTTTTTATTCGTCTTGCTGGTCCTACTAATCTTCTCTACTTCCCTGCTTTTTTTCCCCAAAGCTAAGCTTATGGAAGTTCGTCCGTTTATCCAAGTTGAGGTGCAATTAGTGTGAAGTTTTTTCAATGCATTCATTCTTCATGCTTGTCGAACTGTCAAGGTTAATGATTGTTCGTATGAAGCCATTGGAATTTGGCTTATGAATTCGGGACATGCCAAGTGTTATGGCAATGCCCTGCCATAACTGTGACATTGCCCTACCAGGTTTAAGTTTGGATACCACCTCAATCCAGAGCACATCCGCCTTCTCTGCCCTTCACGAGATATGCAAGCACCAATAGCCGAAGTTGAACCCAGAACTTCGCCTTACACAGCAGCACCTTAACATCATACAGAAATACAGTGGCAGATCTAGGATCATCACTTCTGATCTTCTGATTTCACATACCAATGAGTTTATGAGTGATTGTATCACACTGAATTCCTACCTTGCCTCTACAGGAGTGGAAGAGAAGAAATCGTGAAAAAGAAGTTCCCCCACATGGGTTGGGGTAGTGAGAAGTGACAATTTATTAGAGGCTCAACTTTGGCATCTGAATCACACAACAGACAATATAGTGAAGGACAATTTTTTGTTGGAGGTTTGGATGCAAATTCGTTCTTGCATCTATTATTGCAAGGTGGAATTCATCACAAAGGTACCTCCTTTACAAAGGCCACTTTCAAAAAAAAAAAAAAAATCAAGAAAAAATGGGCAAATGAGTAAATACATTTTTTTCTTCTATTTTCTCACCCTGTTCAGTTTCCTTGCAAACCTCAATTTTTTTCATATATATCAGATCTCAGGTAGAAACTCAAACTTATCCCAAACCAAGCATTCAACACAGTTTGTTAATTTGTTTGCTTGCTTTTTTTCTTCTTCAGCGCCACCAACACTCAGGTGTAAGGGAATGGTCTCTGCTGGAATCTTTGCAGTAATCATAGATCATGTACCTTCTTTGAACCCATCTCATTGACCAGAACTGTTGCTTGCTGAGGCCGCCGGAGCTGGATGGGGAGACGGACACAGGGCGGCACCAGAGTGGCGCGTAGGCGGAGCAACCGCCTACTTTGAAGTTTTTGTACTGACCCACAAAAGGCTGGTACCTGTAATCAGCCTTGTATTTGCCATCTTCTGTTGCCCAAGATGATGCATCCCATATTGATCCATACACCCACATTGGCCTCATTGGGAAGGTGGCTGCACTCTTTTTTGGGTACCTCCTTATAGGTATATCATCCACCAAGAATCTGAACACCGAACCACACAATGTGTCAAGTGAGTGCATCAAATTTAAGCTTAAAAAATACCTATTTTTAGCAAATCAACCTTGAAAATGTTTAAAAAAAGAACTTGACTTACATGATCTCTTTAGGGCTCCAAAAGATGGCATAGTGGTGGAATTCCTTGGTGGGATCAAACCATAGGTGGAACTTCATCTCTCTCCCAATGATCTTCCCATCTCCACTGCCTCTGATATAAACATTTGTTTGCAAGACATAAGGTTTCCCAAATGTTGTTCCTAGAAATTCAATGTCCACTTCATCATGGAAGCCTGGGTGTGCCTCATTGTTTGACAGCTGCAAATAAGATTGTTTGCCTGTTTGTCAGCATACAAAAAATGACAGATTGTTCATTTCTACTAATTAGGATTCAAAATTAAGCTCTTCCTACATAAAATGCTGTAATAACTCCTGCAGTGTAGCCTGGCTGCAACTTGATTGAGGTACCAAAATACCCATTCCGGAATGGCTTAACCGACTTGAACCCACTCCCTGTATGAAAAGATCATAAGAAAGTTTAAGGCTTTAAGAACTTAACCAGTTCTGTTTGACGCAATGTGCTGATTGTTTGTACTGACAGTAATTAAGAACCACATTAGACAAGTGTGATTAGAGACTAACCAGAGCTGCTGTCTAGCCAGAGAGTCAAAGCATGTTGATCAAGTCTCTGATGCTGAGGACCCCATAGATTGTTAAAACCAGGATAAAACCTCACTGACCTGAACTTAGAGCTTGGGTAGTAGCCAGGGTTTGGCGGCCATGAAGCAACTGCTGGAGGAACTACTGTGAGGATCACAAGGCAAAGGAAGGAGAGGAAGTAGTAGTAGAAGTAGTGAGCCATGAGATAGAGATGCCAAACAAGAGAGAAGAAGGCACAATATATAGACAAGACTCAAGAGCTTGTAATTGTATGATGTGTGACTTGGTTGAGAGTGAGAGGAGGTAGAAAATAAAGGACATGAAAGAATAGTATATGCAGTACTGTACCCTATGAAAAATATACAACAGCTTGGTTTGGGACCCACCTGCAGACATGGCATTGATGAACAATCAAGAAAGTGAAGGAAACAAGCTTGGCAATGCAGATTTTCACCTAACTATACCACATGATCCTAAGCCTATAGGCTCTTGTGAGTAATATTAAAACCATAGATGAAAATAAGAAGAAGAAGCTATGTGTGATATTTCCTTTGTTTTCCAAGTAACTTGTACATACTGAAATTTTTATGGTCCATACAAATTTCTCCATATTGACTTTCTGATTTACTTGTCCATTTTTTGGATCCAACCAATCTCACGGGACCTGGCCACGGTCCAAACTAGTGATCTCAAGGAACGCCTTCGACTTTTTAAGGGTTTTTTACCGGCTTTACAGAGGTGTTTTTTTTCCCCTTATTGCCCCTGTTGGTTGGATAGAGACTTAACTGGGTGGGTAAATGTGTGAGCCATAAATGTTCCTGAAGCAGCCAATGTGAGTGAAACTGCAAAGTCATTGGATCTTCAATGAAAGCAACATGGATTCACTGTTATCAGTCACTTGCAAAGGTTAAAAATTAACAAAGAGGTATTATTGGATTTACCCAAAATGAGAGGTAGTGAGGTACTTTTCCTCCTCCTGTTCAAACTAGTATATGTGTAGGTGTCAACAGTCAATTTGTCCTAACCTCTCTTGCTTTCCAGTTAAGAGGAGGAAATTTGAGCCATAAAAAGATGCTTCCTGTGGCTCTGTGAGTGACACTCATCAGGTGAGTGAATGAAAATGAATGCAAGAATATATGAACACTTGTGCTAGTGGTAAGTGGGTCTCTTATGGTATCCTCTCTTTCCCAATTTCAGCCCTTCACACTTCACAGGTTCCACATTTGAATTATTTGATTGAACCTTTAAGGGTCTTTTTTTTACTACCTGTTCATGATTTTACTTTTGTCTTTGTTGCTGTATTTATCTTCATATATTTGTTTGGTGCAATTTTGTTTTTGGTTATCCTGAATTATGCAACAACTATATAAATAAATTATACATGTGGTTCCTGGGAAATCTACTTGTTGATGTGATGAAACAAGACTCACATTATTATTATTATTATCAGCTTCTATTATACAAAAATAATAATTGTAGCTTGAATTAGGTAACATCTCCTCCATGAAAATTTATTAAAATATAATATAACAAGGCCTATCTATATATATCCATGAGTGGTTTGAATCAGAGAAAGCTCCATTTGTATGTCCTCATATGATCATTGGATTATGTTATTAACTTATCAACTCGAGTGTTCAATTTGAACAGTGCAACTCAACAATTGCTGCATAAACTTTAGTGAGGATCATGGGACCAAATATATAAGGCATCTTCTTTTTTGGCATATGACACCCTCTTTTCTTATCAGTTTTTGTCTATTAGCAATACCATCAATTTATTCCACTTTGAGAAGCTTCAGTTCTTTAGCCACATCTATAAAAAAAAAAATTTGAATTGTGGGTAAGGGGTGTAAATTTGGAAGATATCAATAGGAAAATATATGGAGAGTGACAAAGCCTGAATTTAGAACAGATGATAAGGAAATTGATTTGGTTGTCTAATTTGATCATATAGTAGTTGTACAGTATATGATACTCAGGCTGAAAAGACTTCCAATAATTAACAAATATGATGGGGGCCATGCCCTCTGGGGAGAGGACTCAAATTCAGTAGTAAATCAATGATGAGTGAGAAACATATCATACTGCAATGAATCATGATCCTTCCCCATTAATACTGATTTTAAAATTGCAATGTTGAGTGATAATTGAACATGGAAGAGATTGGATCCCAATTCTCCAAACCTACCCTCTTTTGTTTCATGAGCATTAAGTCCAATGGATTCTAATCTAAAACCAATTGACAGTAGATGGAGTAACCCATCAATTTTAATTTTAAGATAGTTTGAAACATTCTCATCAAGTGATGTGAGCAAAAAGTAGAAGGAAAATACTTTCTTAATGGAAAGTAATTTGTTTGGCACATCAGTTAGATTTTCGGAACTTATGGATTTGATATTATAGTTTAAAATGAAATAAATATAAGAATTTAGTTCAATTAGCTTTTGGAATATGAGATTTTCAACAAATATTCAACCAAACTTTTGAGAGCTTCTGGTTTTCTATTAACACCATATTAGCTTATTAACATATATTTAACACAAATAATCAATCAGCTTCAGTTACCTTTTTACCGAACAGAGTCTTATCTCTCTCTTTTTAGTGTGGATGCTGCTAGGAGAAGTATGAAACACAATTATATATCCAAGTGGATTCTATTGTAATCATTGATCATTGTTTTTTCTTCCTTTTTAATACCATTTTTTCAGTGTTAAAGAGTGTAGTAAAAGCCAAATTTTCTGAATGAATTCCAAGTGCAGTAACAGCAAATATACACCCTAAGAAGGAATACAATCTGTCAATCTCACCTACTTTGTGGATCATTTCTTTACTTGTTTTTGTGAGACAATTTGCTCATTTTAAAAATCTGCTACAGTATGATTTATGAGACACCAAATCTACAACATTAACTCATGTTTGGACCCATGATCCAATTAAAGGGTCCATTCCAAGACCCCTGAATTCCCTGATTAAAGATGCAATCTTTCAATCTAAAAAGAGACAATAAATACAACTTCATATATCACAAGCTATATATATAGGAATAGGATACTATACATCTATTCGTCCTTATATTCGGATGTCCAATGTAATGTACATTTCCTAACGCGTCTTCCACCGCCAATAAGCCTAGCTAGTAGACTGATCTCTCAAGTAAAAGAGACAATAGACGTATACGTCGCAGAAAATTTGATCCATCCGGGACCTGATGTTGATACCATCAGTCTTATTGGCCGAAGCTCTTCCTTGAAGCATCCCTTTCAGCATCAGAGGCAAATACAGTATGGTATAGAAATGTGTCTTAATTTTGAACTCAGCATGTTAGAAGGAAGAAATTTAACTAAGGCAGGCATTGAATTCCCCTTATGTTGGTGGAGTAGGTATTTGGCCGACGTTACCTTCATCTGCCCTGGTCCAATTCAGTAAAGGTTGTGGACCCATCTACTTGTATTTGTTTGTATAATTTCATGTGTATAAGAATGGGCCACAGATTGTAGCATGGTACTTGTTTCAGTGTGGGTCACTGGCTTCCGTGTGGATTGATTTATCAAGATCGATATATAGAGTATGTGGATCGATTTATCAAGATCGATATATAGAGTATGTTTGACAGAGCGTTTTGATTTATTCACGTTTTCTTAGGATGAGAAAAACTATACTATAAAAAATTCATATTTTTAAATTTTTTGTAATGAATTCGTAGTTGCTATTAATAAGTACGAAATTGTTAGAAAAATCTTTTATCATTTTTAAAAAGCACACGTGATTAGCAAACGATGTGTTTTTCCCTAAAATTTAGGGTGTTTGGTAGTTTTTTTGGGTTGCTTGGCGTTTCCTTCATAGGGCTGTTATTTGAGTCGAATGAGCCGAATATTAATTGCTTGTTCTTATTCAGTTCATTTAGGATATGAATGAGCTCGAGTCGAGTTTAAATTTTGGCTCGAGCTTAACAATGTGCTCATACTCGACTCGTTTAGGAAATAAACGAGCTTGAGTAATACTTTTTTTTTGAGATTTAAGCAGTTTTACTTACTCATTATACAGTAACTTAAAGGAAATTTTATAAAATTCGACCTATTCAAGCTTAATTAGAACGAGACGAGCTTTTAACCGAGCTTAAAAATGTGTTCATACTCGGTTCATTTAGAAAATGAACGAGCTCGAACCGAGTTTCTATCAAACGATTACAAGTCGAATTCGAGCTACTCGTGTTCATATGATTTCCTCTTAATAATTGCAAGAATCAATCTCATTAAAAAAACATCTTATTGAAAACTGAAAAAGTTGGTTCATGCATTATTCTAATTGGACATGATCTATCTATGTATGAAAAGTTTGATTATGACTAACGACCACTTTATTTTATCTTGAATTCAATGGTTAATTAGTACTAGATCGAGTCTCTAATCATACAATATTCATTAATTAGTTACTGGTCCTTAATCTGTTGCCCCGCCGACGATCACTGTTTGTTGTTAGGGACTTGAAGGAGATAGCAAGAAAGCCAGAGAAATCGGCCATCTGGTTGTACACCTTCTTTAAGAATTTCATTTTTATGCAACAATGTGTCCCCACCCCTGTGAATTTTTATTGGTAAAAAAACATGTGGTGAAGAAAAATACTATGTCCAAAAATCAGAGTTAAAACAGTAAATCCTTACCGACACTGAATCTCCGTCACTGTCATTTTCCTTTAGATTTAAAAGTAAATTAGAGATTTCGGGGTAAAAGCCGAGGATTTGTGATCGAATAATGTACGATGTATCATGGAACCAAACAGTGTGAATTGAAGCAAGTATCCTATGAGTAGTTGATTGCTACAAGACGATGAAGGTAGTTGACATAGTTGTAATAAATTAACCTTGAAAAGATACCTTCATATGGATTATGAATTTTGATGGTTACTTGTGTAAAGGTGCCTTTGGTTTTGGATCCTACAAATGGAAACAATTAATTTATATGTTTTATGGAAATAAATTGGCTTTTCCATTTTTGATGTAATCAAATTCAATGAGACCAATCCTCCTCAGTTAGGATCTATTTAGCGTAATGTATCATTATGTCACAAATGATTTTTTTTTTTGCAAGTGTCGAGGCTGGGCTACATACGGGCGAGGCGGGGAGTAGCCCTTCCCCTAGTGTCTTCCTCTAATATATATAAAAGGCCCTCAAACGGGTTGAACAAAACATGTAGCCCAACCGAGAGAGAAAAAGCAAACGCAACGAGGAAGTCGGCGACGAAGTTCACTTCCCTAAAGACATATCGAAGTTGAATCTCCCAACTCCGGGAGAGAAAGCCTTGGCACTGCGTCACAAGGCTGAAAAGAGGGTGACTCGGGTTCACCTTCTCGTTGACAAGAGTAGCGGCTACCTTCGAGTCAGTCTCGACTAGAACTTTGCGGAACCCCTTATCCCAAGCTATTCAGAGCCCATCCGGCAGACCGGCCAGACCCCATCTGATTTTATTAAGCGCGTGTTTGGCATCGTCTTTGAATAGGTTTTTATAGCTTTCATCAGCTTCCTCCAAAAAAGAAGCTTGTTCGCTGGTGTTTGGCAAAGAGGTGCGGAGACGTGCAGTTACAGGTTTGAAGAGTTTAAAATCATGGAATTTGGAAGCCTGAGGAGGGCAGCTTCGGGAGGTTTTGTATCAGGTGCCAAGTTTCAATGTTCATTTTTGCCCTTCAACATTCCGCCGAGATCCAGGTACGCTTCTCGTCATTCTCTTCTCTCGCCCTCCATCTTCGATCCTTCTTCTCTCCAGTATGGTTTTTGGTTGAGATTGGGCAAGGTATTGAATCGTTCCATACTAATGTCTTCCAAATCTGGGTTTTGGCTTGTGCCCCCAATCTGTGTCAACACTTTTTAGGGTTAGGCTTTTCGCTATTGCCCTCAATTTGGTTCATAGCAGTTGAACAGAACGATTTTTAGGTTAGGGTTTCAACTGGGGTTCCATCTTGGGGGATTCGATTGGGCATGTTGATGGTTCAGGCAATCTGATGCCGCTTGTGATTGACACCGAATTCAGGCATTCTGATGCCCCTCCTTCCCGAACGATTTTTAGGTTAGGGTTTCAAATCGTCCCTCTCTTTTGTGCCCTCAAATCTGATGCCGCTTGTGAAGATAGTAGGAGACAGACAACCATCTGATGCACATTGAAGCCATCATCTGTATCACTTGTTGATGGTTTCTCTACTGATGTCGCCTACTGTAATAGGAGACAGACAATTGGATTGTGTTTGGTGTTTATGGTATTATGTTTATGGTTTATCGTCTATCTATGTCCCATTGGATTGTTTATCTAGTACAAGTGTATGACTTGAGATTGTGATGATACCCTAAATTCATTGGTGATTGACAAATTTATAAATGCTAATTTATGGATTCCATCATTGCAGCCATGTCAGACACCTCTGGTAGTTGGCCGAGTGGTTGTCCCGAGAAGTACCCATGGATAGGAGGGAATGAGCCTTACGAACCGTATGCGGATGAGGTAACAATACACTATAATTTATTTAGGATTCCTTCAAAACATTTTGGTAATAAAAAAAATTGGGACTGAGTTCAATACATTATGTGAATAACAAAGTATACTATAAAAGCAAATATTTTGATAGAAATTGCATGTGGGTTGGAACTCCTCTCACTACTTTCATGTGAAGTGGGGGCTCTGCTAGTTCTTTAAATAATAATAATAATAATGACAGTGGAATTCAAGTTTAAGGGCTGAAGCAAAAGTAATGGTATTTCATGGCTCTTGAAATGCAATTCTTTAAGTTCTTTGGCCATATGTATTTTCAATAAATAATTTATCTCCCCAAACCCAAGTTACTTCCAATATGCATGGAATTTGGTTGCTGATTTATGTTAAAGAGTTCAGTAGTTTGTCTATATGCTTCTGCACCTATGGATCAATATGAGTTCAATCCATTTTGATAGAAATTGTCTATATGCTTCTGAATTTGACTGGGGCTTCTGCACCTAAGGAGTTATGCACTTAAGGAGTTCAGTATTGTCTATATGCTTTTGAATTTGACTGGGGCTTTCTTTTATACATTTTGCTCTGAGTCTGTGGGTTGGAACTTTATGAATCACATGAGTTCAATTGCAATTATCCTCCTCCTTCCATAAGTTATATCATGTATTACAGGTGGATGGTAATGTCCAGCCTTTTATTTTTTATCTGATCATTCATACTTGAATCACTCACTTATACAATTCACTTTGCACTAAAAACACCTATTGATGTAATGTCCAGCCTTTTATTTCTTATTGGTAGATTGCTGAATGAAATAAGGATCAGTAACGTGGCTTAACTTCTCCTCGTGACTTCTGAATGAAATAAGGATCATTAATGTAGCATCTGGATTCCTGAAAAAAATGTGTCATCCGTTTATCTAATGTGCAGTGGGCAGCATTCACTTCTGACCATGAAGAGGAGCATGCAAGTCAGGTTAATGCCAACAAAAATGACCTTCCGTCATGGCTACAGAGGAGGATGATGCAACAAGTGCTGATCACGACCGAACTTCTGCTGAAATGCGAGAAGGAGGTCCAAAAACTTCCTCGTCAATTGATTAGACCACAGAAACGACTTGTCCTTCGGAGGGGGCTTGCTAGTTGATGCCATGTTCACTGTCACACGCTGAATTGAAGGCAACACAACATTACACAACACCAGTTTCCGCCCAGATTGAATGTCACAAGTTGTTGTCGAATAATATAGGCAAAGGAATAAAATATCAGCCGACAATAATTTCCTAGGTGTATTGAATGTCACAGCATATAATACCAAGCAATAATTTCACAATTATATGACAAGCAACCACAAGTAATAATTTGAGAACATATATCGGCCAAGATTTGAACAACAAGCAAGTTCCTTTGATTGAGTTGCGAAAACATAATACATATTGCAATACGATTCATGATACAAAGCAATGTCACAACATATAATACAAAGCAATTGCAAACCAGCCACACACATAATATAAATCAATTTTCGAACCCAATTTCAAACCAGTACAATGTTGCAAAAACAACTCAAATTGCTTCCTGCGCATTTTGACAGCAAACCATCAATGGATCAGACGAGATCGAAACCAGAACAGCATAGATCGAAAGTGAGAGGGTTTACCTTCTACTTGCCAGGCCGAGGCGACCCACACCGGCGCCGGAACGAATCTGTGGGAGGAGCGCTGCTATCCGTCCGACTTCGATCTAGGGTTTCAAATGGGTTGGACGAATGAATCGATACCACGTTCAGCAATAGAAACGATGGGTAGTGAAATTGATTTTAGTAAGGGCATTTCAGTCATTTTAACCATAAATTCATCTTCCAATTCATATAACCACCAAACACCATTCAGGTTTTTTATAAGGTTATTTTAAAAAATAAACTCCACCTCCCACACCTCTATAAACCCCATAAATAATATCCAACTCCTAAAAAAACTTCAACCCCTAAAAAAACCCCTTTTTGCCAAACACGCGCTAAACGAGTGTGATTTGATTAGACACGGACGAACGAACTAAGGGTTGTCTACAGTCTGCTTCAGTCCACCCTATTTTTTGAAACAAAAAAAAAACAAGTAAAACATTAAGGGAAATTAATCAAAATTATCCATTTTTTTATTAAATTAAGTGTTTTGTTAAATTAAGGGAAATTAATCAAAATTAGTGCCTGGATTTGAGAGATGCATTTTATGGGAAATCATTTCTATACTGATGGAAAATCGAAGGAGATAAAAAACATGAGGAAATCTGAGGGTGTTTGAGCACTTCACAAGTTTTGTTTAATTGTTTAGTATTTTTCTAAAACAGTAGGTGATTTTGTGTAATTTTAGAGTAATTAAGAGGAGGTTTTGTACAAAGTAGAGTAAATAGGGGTGATTTTGTAAAATTTCCCCTTATCGTGGTACAGGTTGTGTACAGTGTGTCCCAAATTCCCAATTCCTTGACTGAAGCGTTTGCCCCCTTTCTCTCTCCTCTCCCCTCCGATCGCCGGTCTCTGATCGCATTCGTGAATTCCGTCTTCTCTCGCCGTGACTTTCTTGATCCGTTGGAATCGGAGATCCGAACAATTTGGCCTAAATTCATAGATTTGCAGTTTGAAGAGAGAAGTCAAGGATGAGTGTGATCGACATTCTCACCAGAGTAGATTCAATTTGCAAGAAGTACGAAAGATACGACGCCGAGAAACTCAATAACTCCAATGTCGCCGGCGACGACGCCTTTGCCCGCATCTACGGCCTCGTCGAGACCGAGATCGAGTCCGCTATTCAGGTCTCCCGCTGTTTGCTTTTCTCTCTCCTAGGGTTTTGGATTTTGCGCAACTTTGTTTGATTTTGTGAAACCTTTTTTTTCTTTTGCGTTTTTCAGAAAGCTGAATTGGCTTCTAATGAGAAGAATAGGGCTTCGGTCGTGGCCTTGAATGCCGAGATTCGCAGGACCAAGGCTCGGTTGCTCGAGGAAATTCCCAAGCTGCAGAGATTGGCTCAGAAGAGGGTATGATTTGCAATTGTTTAGCTGCGTTTGCATCAGAATTTAGCGCTTTTGAATTACTATTGACTTATTGAGATGCACTAGATATTTCTGGATCGCTTGATCTATAACTCCACTACTCCAGCTACTATACTGTTTTGCATTGTCTTACCAGGACTCTAGGACTGAAGCTGCAATTTTTGTCCTGGTATATCGTTCTTGGAATGTAAAAGATGTAGCTTTCTAACATAGATATGGAGTTGATAAAATTCCGGATTCTGGTGAATAAACTAAAATTTAGTTGTTAGAAGGATCCTCCTTTCTTGTCTGTCATAGCAATAATCCAATTAGATAGAGCTGTGTTTTTTTTCCCCATAGGTTGCATCCTAATTCACATTTTGGATGATGACATAATGTCAAAGATTGTCGTATGTATAGCTTGATATCTATACGTTCATAACATTGCCAACAAAATTGAGGTGAGGTTATGCTCTCCTCTCCTCCAAAAAAGAAAAGAAAAGAGGTAAGCTGTGGGATGTGTTGCATCTGTAAGAAAATGTAAAAGAATAGAGAAATGAAATTTATTTGTCCCTTTGATATGTAAAGTGGTTATATGGATAATCAGTGTGCACATCAGATAGCAAACTTAATAGTTATGCATAAAAAGTGATTACCACTTTCATTGTTACAAGTGTCCATATTGCATGATGAAGATAAGCTGCATTTGACCTTCCCTTCTGGAATATGTACATGATACAATTCCCCTATATTAAATTGTTTGCAGGTCAAAGGGCTTTCTATTGAAGAAATTACAGCACGAAATGATTTGGTCCTTGCACTTCCTGAAAGAATTCAGTCCATACCAGATGGGGTTCCAGCTGGACCAAAAAGTACCGGAGGATGGGCTTCTTCAGCTGCTCGTACAGGAATCAAGTTTGATTCAGGTGATAGGCTAAATCTGAGAAAGATGTAGATGAAACTCTACTCTAAGACTGTGTGTTGATTACTAAGCTCCATCTTGTTCCTTTTGATTTTTTGATAGATGGAAGATTTGATGACGAATACTTCCAAGACAGTGCAGAATCAAGTCAGTTTAGACAAGAGTATGAAATGCGAAAAATAAGACAGGTGAGTTGTATGTGGATTGATTTTGAAGTGGTATATCAATTATTTGCTTCTTATGCTTCTTTTTTACTTCTTTAAGCACAATTCTGGTTGTCTGATACTTCCTTTTCCGTGAAGGATGAAGGACTGGATATGATATCAGAAGGACTGGAGACTCTAAAAAACATGGCTGTGGACATCAACGAGGTTCACTCATTTTTCCTTTCTGTTGTTTGATAAAATTTGGTGAGGCATCACTAACATAAGCATGTATCGTTTGCAGGAGTTGGATAGGCAAGTTCCTTTGATGGATGAAATAGACACTAAGGTTTGAACTTCTATGCTCTCTGATCCTGGGACGGAACTCTAGTGTAAAGCTTTGGATGAGTTTAAAGTTCATTGACATGTTTGAATCTGTCACATTGTAGGTGGACCAAGCATCTTCTGACCTGAGGAATACCAATGTCAGGCTTAAGAAAACAGTGACCCAGGTGATTTAGTGGCAGCTATATATATACATTCTTTTTTATTTCAGACTCACTTTTAAGTAATCTATTCACAGTTGCAGTTGATTAAAGTTTTGACAAAAACTTTGTTTCTGATTCAGATGAGATCCAGTCGTAATTTCTGCATTGATATTATTTTACTGTGCGTAATCCTCGGAATTGCAGCTTATCTGTACAAGTAAGATAACTGTCTTGAACCCCACTTTGGCTAATTTACTTGTGTTCAATTTCATTGCAACCAATTTGTGCAGTGTTCTTTCTCTTTCTGTTCTACTGGCATGTCATTGAGGAAAATTAAGCTGCATCATAATTGTTTATACTTGTGACGAGCTAGTCCTAGTCCTCATAGATCGTTTGCAACAAATTTGTGCAATTTTCTTTTTCGTTCTGTTCTAATGAAAGTTTAAAGTTGTTTACCTTTTTATACATGTGTCCTTGAGCTTTGATGCATGACTACTCTTTTGCAGTGTCCTGAAGAAGTGAACAAAGAGTGAGACACTCTCCACTCATCTTGCTGCCTTTTGTTGTCAATTATCGGCATTTGTTGCTTTACCTTGAAGTTCAGCTGCCGCTTGTGTTTGATTGCTGTGTTATTACCCAGAGATTGAATGTTTTTTTTGCCAATTGGATCAAATGTGTGTATATGAATTTTATCAAGGACCATACTTGTTGGAGGGAGTTGTTGGTGTAACTTTCATTACCTGCAGAACTTTTGAATTTCAGGTTAGAGGCTGCCTTTTGTTGGATGCTCTGAATATATTTTCCTGAACATTTTAGTATCTTTACACAATTTTTTTTCCCCTTGCTGCATTTCCCTTCAAAATAATAATAATAATGTACTCCGTAATAATTATGACAACATCTTAGCCAATCCTCCGTATGGGTTTAATAAATCACAAATTAACATAATTTAGAGAAATTCCACCGGGTATCCTTTAGGTCTTGATTTCTCCATGTGGTGGACAAGATAAATCAATATTGTGCACTTTTAGTTATCATTTTTTTTTTGGGTAAGCGCATATTTAGTTATCATATAGGTTTTTCGGTCAGGGCCTTCTAAATCTGTTATTGAACATCAACCTTATGCATAAGTTAATAAGTCTCGAAATATAGGCCGTTTGTTTTTTTGACATATTTTAAAAAAAAGAAGTTAAACTCTATAAAATATTATTTTTTTTAAAAATAATTTAAAAAATATATATTTAGACTTATTATTAATGAGTATGGAATCATTTTAAAAATTAATTAAAAAATTTATTTGATAGAATTTTTAGTTAAAAAAAGTGTCAAAAAATCTAATGACCTGTATTTTAAAATGGAGGGAATAACTCTTAGAAGTAAACTTTCTGACATAACCATTAATCACTAGTCAACACTCAACAATAATCATCATATCATAATTATAGTAAAATCATGCCAAGAACAAAGATTAGATTGATAGCAAAATATCATAACAATAATGAAATATTGATATTCACAAAACAAAATTTCCACTCAATTGAGAAAACAGAAAATTACAAAGGGAAATCGGAATAATACATAAAATTTCCAATAACATGAGCAAATTCACCTCCCCAACAAAAAATAACCAAAAAAAAAAACTCAAATCATCATGAAGAGGAATGCAGCAACCATTGAACCTCCAACGGAAACCTTGTTCAGAACAATGAGATTCAACCCTCCATTGGAATCAGTTTTGTCTGCACCATCAGAGGAAGCATCACTGGACTTGGACTTCTTGGTCTTTGGTGACGATGGAGCAGGTGCCGCTGCAGGAGGATGGGGACCAAACAGCTGCAATGGAAGCAGAACCTGATCAACCGAATACACATACAACTGGCCATCTGTGTAGAGTGTGTTGGACACTGTTGTATTCACCAAACCAGTTGTGATGTTCACTTGGTTCCCATCCGTCGTCACATTCAATGGGAACTCATAGTTGCCGGTGTCCCCAGCCTGGGTCCGGAGAGGGTTGCTAGCAGTTTGGAACTGCGAGAGGGGGATGCCGGTGGGGAGGATATGAAACTGGATGAGCTCAACTTTTTCTTGGTCGTTTAGGGAGTTGAGAGTGCCGGATGGGAGGCTGGAGAAGGCATTGTCTGTGGGTGCAAATATGGTTAAGCCTTGGTTGGAATTGTTGAGTTGCTGGTTGATCTGATCGTCCTCCTGCGTGTTCTGTAGAAGCCGAATGAAGGTGTTGAACTGGCCTGCCTTGGCTAGGACCGCGCTTACGTTGAAGGGACCAGGCGGGGCTGGTGCTGCAGCTGGAGACTGAGCTGATACCGCGGACAATGTGGCTAGGAGAAACATGGCAATGAAGAGCTGGTGTTTCATGTTTGCTGAAGTAGCTATTTCTTGCTTGTTATTGTAAGTTGGAGGAGTTGTGGAGATGGGTTTTGAAGATCAAGGGGTTTTATTGAGTGTAAAATGTGGAAACCATGAGAGTTAGGTGAAATGGACCATTCCATACAGGGAGATCTTGATGATGATGCTCAGCTGCTACAAAGATTGCTTAGAAGAGCAGGAAAAATACTCTGGAGATGTGTTTTGCAGGGTCAGGAAATGAAGCATTTCCTTTTGGGCGAATTGCACCAAACGACCCCAGCTTTTGAGATCGCCGTGGAAAATAGCCTGAACTTTCAAGGTTGCGGAAAATAGCATCACTTTCAACGAGTTTTTTGTTCACCAAAACCCACATAACATCGTCAATGTTAATGACGATGCTACTTGAGTTCTGATGGACAAAAGAGTCTTGTTGAAAGTGATGTTTGGTTCACGGCCTTCACATTTCAGGCTATTTTCGCAACTAGACCTGAAGTTGGGGTTATTTAGTGCAATTCGCCCGAGAGTTACCCAAATGAAGTAGCTTAAGATTCAAGGTTGTTTGTGTAGCTTAGTCAGGAGAGTATGTCAAATCTGTGGTGTTAATATGTCAAATTTGGGCTTCTGTTTTCATGTCAAAATCCAAAAGGGATGGGAGGTTTGCAAGTAGTGTAGTGGATTATAAAGGTATTTTGGCATTAGATTAACAGTTCTGAGGTTGCTGTTTTGGTGTATTGGCCCTTTCTTAGCTAATTAACCTTGCTTTAGTGAGCTGGATGATTTAAACAGCCATGAAAAGGTCATTGGAGCCAATTTTACAGGATGACCATGATTTGTTGTGGTGGAGGTTATGTGGAGGAGGAGGACCCATTTGCATCATCTTTTCAATTTTGCTGTATATTTGACAAGATTTTTAGATTGGTTATGGCTCTGATCTCTTTGTTGTTGTTAGATACACCACAAATCCAGATTAGGGTAGTGTACGTTCGAATCGATGTGGAAGTAGACACTGGAAATCGAAGGCAAATCATGGTTTAGGACACCACGTTCATATCGACGTGCATCAAGTTCATATCGATGTGGTGTGCTAAATCCTGATTTGTGATTTATTTAGTTTCCGCGCTTTTTAAAATGACTTCTTAACACCTTACTTAGGTTGGTGCATATTTGGCAAGGATGTTTCAGAAGCGTATTCCTTGCTGTTGTACAACTTCGAGCTAAAGAAAGATGTTAAATAATAGTGTTGTATATAAGTTTGGTAAACTTTCTTAGTGGCTGCAAAGAGGCATTGCCTTTAGTAGGATTATAACACATGGATTAAAGAATTTTCAATATTTAATTTTTTTGATACTTTGAGATATTTTTGTAGAATAATCCGTTTGAAAAAATGACAAAAATCCGTCTAGGATCCAATCAGCATAAATAATGATATATTTTTGGGAATCATTGAGGTGATTTGTCAACAAACTTCGCGAATAAACCCTAAGAGTTAGCTTTTAGTATGAGTTTCCAAGCATTTCGATTAGACCAACATGGATCTTGGTATGGCCAAAATGCCAAGATCTTATTGGTTAGTCATATTGTAAGGCT
Source organism: Persicaria tinctoria (assembly GCA_037127255.1). Lineage (NCBI taxonomy): Eukaryota > Viridiplantae > Streptophyta > Magnoliopsida > Caryophyllales > Polygonaceae > Persicaria > Persicaria tinctoria. Next base: position 2,883,317 of record JBANSL010000016.1, on the reverse strand, counting down.
TCGACATGTCCTTTTCAAAGCTTTGTGGTCTAACATATGGATCTCTTGATTTGAATAGGATCACAAAACATCTAGATTAATTAAATTTTATTTTTTTTAAAAAGATTTTTTTCAAACAAATTTTCACGGACTAACCATTTCAAAAAAAGTCATAAATTTCTCCAAAATCCAAACAACATGAAAATCTTTGAGTTGTTTTTTGTCGAAATACATCCAAAAAGAGAGTCACGTCCCTTAAAATTAGCTTTACAAAGAGTGTCCAAGAGCCCCAATGGAAGTAACTAGCTCCTATTATGACAAAAATACTCAGAAGGTGTTGGTTGCACGGACATCATGCCTTGAATAGAATCACAATAGATCAAGCTCCTATTACGAACACATGCTAGGTATTTTTGGTGAAACGAACGACGCGTTGGTCCGATCAGATCATTTGAACACTCGTGGGAAAGCCAACTTCAGGAGCTACGACTTTACTGAGGACGTCTTCTGAGAAATCCTCCCCGGAGATGGCAAAAAAAAAACATTTTCCATCATTTTGAAATGGAATAATTACTCAAAATAATACAAAGTATCAACTTTTGACCAAAAATAATACGAACTATAAAATTCACTAATTCATGTACAAACTATACCAATATTAACCGAAAATAATACGACTTGAAATTTCCGACCAGTTTTCAACCAAAATACTGATGTGGCAGCTCGGAAAATATTTTGGGCTCAAAATGAAATAAGCAAGACATTAGGTGAAATATTGTAAATTCTATTTTGCAAGCCTCAACTTGCCTTCTTCATCCTCTCACCACATTCAGCAAGGGCAGTGCCGCGAGGACAGGTCGGCGGCGATTGGTGGCAACATAAGGGTAGCGAGGAGTTCGGTCACGTACTGGAGATACGACGACAATCGCTGGCTCTAATGGTCAATAGGGTCGCCGACGATACAAGTTGGAGAAGGGTAAAACATTTCGAAAATCTCACGTATAAGGTCGGGGCGAAAAAGAATATGAAAAGTCGAATTGAATCCGTTTTTATCTCCCGTTTGATTTTAAGAAGCCCACAGTGTGCTAATTTTACGATAAGAACTTCGATTGCCATTCCAATTCGACATAGATAATTTTTTAGGGTTTTCGAATTTTGATGAAATTGGGGGATTTTGGAATTGAAATCAATCAATAGAGATGGAATCACATTAGAAATTGAATTTCCGACCATTTCGATGTTGAGTACATGTGATTTGGAGTTGAATCGGCAAAACCGCCATGGGAGACTCATTCCTTACGCAGACCAGGTCCGAGGAAGGGGACTGAGTTGACACTCGTCATCACCGAACTCACTCCACTACATTGAATCTGCTGCCAGTTGCTTGGTCGATGCCGTAATCACTGTGTGCACTCACCCCCCCCCCCCCGGGTGGCCGACACTGTAGTGAGGAAGATGAAGAAGCCAGGTTGGGACCATGGCCTTATATGGCTCTCGATGTGTTTTTGTAAATTAATTTACAATACTCAACTTAACTTTCTTGTTTATTTTATTTTGAGCCCAAAAATATTTATGGTGGTCGGAATTTGAAAACCTATTATTTTTGGTTAATATTGGTATAGTTTATACATTAGATAGTGAATTTTAAAGTTTATATTATTTTTTGATCAAAAGTTGATAATTTTTTTTTTTGAAATATGGAATTTTTTAAAAGTTTTTCCAAAAAGGTTACTCCTTGAAAAAATCTCAAAAAATGAAAATCTGAAATCCTTTTCTCTGAGCAAGTTGTGATCATGCAATTTGTCCACATAACACCCACCCAGGATGTCAAAATAGCCCTAAAATGAGGGTAATGGTGGGATAGGTTAATTATGATTTGTTAATATATTATTTGATTCTCTGTATCTTTTGTAATCTCTGTAAATATTAATCAATAACAAACCGTGTTTTTCACCAAAACAAAATTCTATCACATAACTGTTGACAGATAACAAGCCACTTAACTAATTCATTCACTAATTAAATAATCATAAAATAAATAATTTTAAGCCCCGATATTTTTTTATTTATTTTTTTTGGTAGGGTCCCCATGTTCCGGTGAAAATTGTCTAGTCTAACACCGCAGTCTATTTTTATGGTCCCTTTGATTTCATTGGCCGATAAGCATTAAAATAAATTATAAAGTACAAACACTTATTTAAGAAAATAATTAGAAATTTCAATATAGCCAATGAGATAATTTGAACTACTGTATAGACTACAATGGTGGACTAGACGATTCTCTTGCTACAGAGTAAGTACTAACAGTAAACTTATATATTTCTCGTTATTCTCACTATTCACAGTTGTCTCCTTCGATTTCTTCATGTAATTGACATTTTGTCACTTTGTTCGATTGCGGATATGTTTTTTTTTTTTGTTTTAACTTATTAGTATCATGTCGATTAGCCCGATTTTACAAATTCAAAAAATTTAGAATCCTCCAAAATTTCAAACACCCATTTTGGAAAAGTAGTTAGAAATGCTCTAGTCGCTGATTAATGTTGTGTTTGGCAACAAAAGATTTTTTTAGAGGTGGAAATTATTTTAATTTTAGAGATTATGGAAGTGGAGATTTTTTTTGGAGATGTGGATTTTTTTTTTTAAATTCATATTTGGTGTTTTGTTGTTATAAGGTTTATAAATGGGTATCACATGAAAAAGTAAAAAATACCCTTATCATGAGGGGGTAATAGAAATTATAGAAGTCTTACATAATTGCAATTTGATAAAGTGCCAAAAGGGGTAGCAAAGGGTAAAAATCGATTGATATCACCTGGTCAAAAATCCCCTGTTCCTAAATGTCTCTCCTCACCGCCCGAAATTCAAGAAAAAATTTAAATTTGGAAAAAAAATTCAGAAATAGGGTTAAGGGTGCGGGATAATGAATCCCTCGGGTAAAGCTCCCAAACCTTGGGAGGGGGGAGTGTAAAATTTGGAGAAGAAAAATCCCAGACAGACCTGACTCATCGAGAGGCCGACAGAGTCGCCTGAAGGCGAACCGTCAAACATACAATCATAATAATAAAAGGGTGCAACACAAAGACGGCAAACAACAATCACTAGAAGAACAGACGAGTCTAATCCATAGAATATGAGGACAACGAAGACAGAATGGAGCCAAGCGCCATCAAGAGATAACACCGTTGGCCAGCGGTACATCAGGAGTCCCCCTGTGGGCGATGAAGACGAACCTCCAAGGAAATTTCCGGAATACAGAGTCATCATGATGCACATCGCCACGACCCCAACCATACCCGACACTGGACACACGAGCCCCAACTCAGATCAAAACCGCCAAGAACAACCAAAACAACTGTTGTGATTCGTGAACCACCCTCGTATAGAGCGCACCTGCAAGCCCTTTCAGGGATTTTTCAAGACCCTTTCGGGCTTTAGAGTACCCTTTCGGGTGGGTAATTTACACGGTATTCCCTATTCGAGGATTGAATAAGACTCTTTCGGGTTTTTTCCCCCTTTTTTTTAAATATATTTTCCCAAACTTGGGCCCGAATGACCCAAACTTTCGCCCAGAGGAGAATTACAGGTCGGGTACTAAGGGCCAGCCGGGCCCAAGGAAACCCACAGGGCCAGCAACGTCAACGCCAGTCATCAGAGATACGGAGAGAGCAACAGAGAGGGAGCCCGGATGGGCACCAACTACCATCGAAGGCCGGGTACGCGTCGGAACCACAAACACCGTAGAGCAATCCGATTCACAAAACCAAAAGCAACTCAAAGGAATGAGTCATATGTGAGATGGGCTCAGGGATTTGTAGAGAGTTAACCAGAGTTCCTCTTCAATTTTGCACAAACCGCTGAAATCGAACCACATCAGCCCGAAATCGGGAAGAACAGATCGATTCGAGCACAGAGTTGGAGAGATTTGGAAGATTATGCACAAATATTAAGGATCAAAAGAGGATTGGGGACGAGGAAATTGCTCAAAAATGGGTTCAAAATTTGAGAGTTTCTCTCTCCTAACTTTTTTTGTTTCCACTCCACCTCCTTTGCACCTTCAAGTCTTCAACACTATCTTTTGACAGCTTTTTTTTTTAATTTGAAACCCTCAAAACTAATAAATCTACCGTCAAACACGACCTAACAAACTAATTAAATTAAATAGTCATAAATGAAATCATTGTCAATTAAAAAATTACTACTCTAGCTTTCAAGCTTTCTATATACTACTATCTATAAAAAAAAAATCATTTTATTAGCTTATAAGGAAACCTAGAAATACATTAGATAGTCTCATTTAATATATTTTCTCCTTTTTCAAAATTATAAATAATAATCCATAAATAATTACAAAAATATTTTTATAAAGTAAAGATCAAAATTACTTATGATGACATGCTTTTTAAATTAAATAATCATAAAATTTTCAATTAAAAAAAAGACTACTCTCTAGCTTTCTATATACGCACGTCTTCTATCTATATAAAAAAAATGCCATTTTTATACTACCTCCGTCCAAAAATACATGGACTTTACTATTCACACACGCTTTTTTAAGAAGGTAAAAACTATATTAAATATTAATTTTTTTTAATAATTACAAACTTATTGATAATAAATTTGTAATTATTAAAAAAAATTAATAAAAAAGTTAATATTTGATATAGTTTTTAACTCCTAAAAAAGCGTGCATGAATAGTAAAAGTCCATGTATTTTTGGACGAAGGGAGTATTATATAAGGAAACTTACCTACGCTCTTTAAAATAAGCGACTTTAGGAAATCAATATTAAAAAATGCTAAAAATAATTTTAATTTGAGAAATCTTTTTCGATTGATTTTGTTATCCTAGTACTCCAAATCCATTATAAATAACAAGCCATAAATAATTACAACAAGTTTTTATAAAGTTTTTTTATTTTTGGTCCAGCAAATTTTTATAAAGTTTGTATATATAAATACCTACATAAACCTGTCCAATCTCGAAACACAAACATTCAATATATATATATCCATTCCCTCCCTACGTGCAAAAATGCCTTCATCCGATTCCAACTCTGTTTTCATTGTTTCCGAATACACGATCGTCCCCGAATCAAAGTCGTCGAACGACTCTCTCCGACTCTCCGTCTCCGATCTCCCGTTGCTCCCTTTCCAGTACAGCCAGAAGGGCTGCCTCTACTCCGGCCACCCGCCGAACTCACTTCCCTCCTTCGTCTCCCTCCTCAAAAGCTCCCTCTCCAAGACCCTCGCCGTCTTCCCCCCTCTCGCCGGCCGCCTCTCCACCGGCCACGTCTCAATCACCTGCTCCGACGCCGGCGCCCTTCTTGTCCACGCCTGCGCACCTTCCGTTTCTGTAGACGACATTCTATGCCCCTCCGACACCCCGGCGGTGGTCAGGCAGTTCTTCCCGCTCCACTATGCACTTGGCTACGACGGCCACTCGTTGCCCCTCGCCGCTGTGCAGGTCGTTGAGAATTATTCTCTCTTATCCAAAATACATTATCCAAAATACATGTTGTTTGGCTTTTCAACACGTATTTTAAAAAGTTAAAAACTATATAAAAAATTAACTTTTTTCAAATTATTTTTTTAAAACTTAATATTTGTTGGTAATAAGTATTAAATTGTAAAAAAATATATATTATATTTTAGCTTATTAAAATACGTGTTAAAAAGTCAAATCACGTATATTTAAAATCGGGGTAGTATGATTTAATATTTAATTTAGTGAATTATTTAGTTTGTTAATCATTGAGAAAGCCAGCAAGTTAATTAAGTTGAATTTGAATTATACTTCGTGGAAGTATATCCATTAAAAAAAGTTGAATCAAATACATTATATTATAACTTGTGGAGTAAGTTATAACCGAATTTTTAAAAGTAAGTTATAACCGAATCAAATATACGTGATTTGACTTTTTATATTATAACTTCGTGGAAGCCAGCAAGTTAATTATACTCCACGGAGTATAATTCAAAGTGCAAAGTAAGTTATAACCGAATCAAATACATTATATTATAACTTCGTGGAAGCCAGCAAGTTAATTATTTAATCAAACTCACTTTGCACTTTTTTAACATTTACGTCAGTTTCAAAATTTTTAAATATCCATTAAAAAAAGATACATTTATATTTGAATCCCCAATATGAGATAGGTGGTGGCTATAGTCAAAACCATACGTAGGCCAATTGCGTTGTTTTAAACCATGACTTAATTAAACAAAACAACATATTTTTTACTATAGAGATAGAGATAGTCTTATTAGAGCATCCCCAGGCATCGTTATTCGCCACCATGCTTTGGACAATTTGGAGATGCCGGAACAAGCTCATATTTGAAGGAGTGGATGGTATGGATGGGATCCTAGCCAAAGCGATCACGGATGCCAGAGATTACCAGCTCTCTGCGTTCGGCTCCCTCCCGATCCTACCCACGGCTCCACCGGGGTCTGACAGCAGCACCACCTAGTCTCCGCCCCCTTTGGGTTGGGTTAAGGTCAATGTCGATGGAGCGGCAAAAGGAAATTCGGGGAAGGCGACCGGAGGGGGAGTATTCAGGGATCCATCGGGACAATTCCTCTCTGCTTTCATATTCAATTGTGGTGTGTGCAAACCATTCACAACAGAGCTATGGGCAGCCTATCATGGCCTAAAGTTTGCTAAGAGGCTCGGGTTCAACAGTGTGATCCTCGAAACGAATTCGGTGATGGTAAGTGAGCTGCTAGCCGCGAAGGGGAAGGCGACAAGGGTCGATTACCATCTGATAGGGCAGTGCAGAAGCTTCGTAGAGGCTACTGACGGGGGGTCGTCCAGATTTCCCACGTCAAGCGTCAAGCAAATTCGATTGCTGATGCCCTGGCGCAATCCTCGTCTTTAGATTCGATTAGCTTTACTGAATTTTCTACCTTACCGAAGAATTTTCTTTGTAAGTACTTTCCTGAGACTCCGAGGCACTAGTCTTGGAGTACTCTTAATAATACTACATAGGTAGTAGCCTACTTCTTGATCAAAAAGAGATTCCCCATCTTCATTTTTTGGAGAATGATGGGATGATTTTTGCTTCAAGAGCTTCCCCATTGTATTCTCCAAAATAGAGAATGGAGGAAAAATATAGAGGTCATTCCCTAAATGTGGAGCAAACTCTATATATTTTGGGGTGAGTTCAAGCTGTTGGAATGAACCAAAAAAATATTCAGAATATTTGATTTCTCACTCTTAGTCTGCCTCTCTCTATCGATCCTGTCTCCAATACTCTTTTCTCTCTCTCTTTTCCTCTTTACTTAAAAAAAAGTTAAACAAAACAACATAATATAATTTTTTTTCATTTTCAAGACACTTTAAATTTTTTTTATAAAAAAACACCTAAATTTAAATATTTTCTGTGTTTGGTTATTTTACAAAAAAAAAAACATTATTTTTTGCCTAATTTGAAAAAAAATTCAAAGTAAGTGTAACCTATCATAAAGAGTTGAGATAATCTTGTTACACTTAACTTAATTGTATCAAGTATAATTTTACATTATAAAAATTATATTTATACTATATATATATATATTTATATTTATATATTTAAACTTTTAGTATAAAAATTTATGTTTTACAAAAATAGAAAAAAAACTGTTTTCTATAATAATCAATATTTTCAATTTTTATAATTTTTTAAGTTTTTTTTTAAATTAAAAGTTTATGAATATGTTAATATAAGTTTATATAATATAAAAATAATTTTTATAATACGAAATAATTAAGTGTTATAAGTATTTATGGAATGAATTAATTGAATTGAGATGTTATATTTTTGTTTTGTTTTCTAAATTCAATAGGTCACGGAGCTCACCGACGGAGTTTTCATCAGCGGCTCCCTTAACCATGCCCTCGTCGACGGGACTTCATGGTGGAACTTCTTCAACACGTTTGCCGAGATCTCTCGTGGCGCGGAGAAGGTCTCGAGACCTCCTTCCTTCTCTCGGGATAACATCTTTAAAACCGACATCGCTCTTCCGATCCCTGACGGCCATTCTCCGGTGGACTTCTCCGGCGACGAGCTGAACCGTGAGCAGGTCTTCCACTTTAGCCGCCAATCTATGTTGGCTCTCAAGAAGAGCGCGAACGAGTCGTTAAAAGATAACGGCGAGTTAACGGCGGAGATCTCTTCCTTCCAGTCTGTATGCGCGCACATGTGGCGGTCGATCACACGCGCGCGGAACTTGCCACCGACAAAAACGACGTCGTTTAGCTTGACGATTAACTGCCGCCACCGGGTCGACCCGAAGATGGACCCGTTGTACTTCGGGAACGCGTTCCAGGTCATCCCAACGGAGGCGTTGGCGGGGGAGTTGCTCTCGAGGGAACTCGGATGGAGCGCGAATCTCCTGCGTCGCAGTGTGGTGGCGCACGATGATCGGGCGGTGAGGAAGGGGGTGGAGGAATGGGAGCGGGACCCACAGTGTTTCGAGCTCGGCCATTCCGACGGAGCGAGTATCATAGTCGGTGGCTCGCCGTGGTTTCCGACGTACGACAACGACTTCGGGTGGGGGCGGCCTGTGGCGGTGAGGACCGGGAAGTCGAATAGGGCCGACGGCCAAATGAATGTGCTGCCGGGGCGGGAGGGAGATGGCAGCGTGGATTTTGAGGTGTTGCTCGTGCCGGAGACTATGGCGTGTTTGGAAAAGGACCCCGAGTTTATGAAGTTCGTTAGTTGATTAACGTGGTTTAATTTAGTTTCTTGTTTGAAATTTGTTATCCTTAAAGTGGTAAACCCGGTTTAGTGGTTTGTGTGTGCAACCGGTTTACTATAAATAAAGTTTCCTATTTATCCATAAAGGATTGTAATATATGCACATGGTGCAAGTGCTATATGCACTCCAAAGACGGATTCTGAATCCGTTTCAATTACCGCATGAAATCTATCCATCAATCATTGCAATTTGTGATTCTAGATCTGTCTAGGGGCGAATCTAGAAAGTTTTTAACGGGGGATCACCATAGTAGTCGACAATAAGATCGAGAAAAAAATCTCAAAACACAACGCGATCGATAGTGCAAACTAGTGTCAACCTATGGTTTCGAAAATACTACAAATATATAATACGAAAATAAGGATAAAAACGAAAAATAAAGATATAAAACACAATAAATAAACATTGTATTATTAACATGTAATAATGTATAGCTAGATATAAAAAAATTTAAACTTGCGTAACTTCTTACCATATTATCAAAATAAGTAATATAACCTATGGTTTCGAAGCTCCCAAGATGAATTATAATATGTGAACGTCAATTTAAGTAAAATATTAAAATATTATAGTATATTGAAATAAAACTAAAGTGATTAATACTACTGTAATTTTCAAACATTCATAATTTTTTACTCAGATGTCGGATTATGGCGTATTATATATCAAAACGAAGCTATCGACGAGGAGAATACACTAGGTAATTTGTCGGATGAGGAGGGGGTCACGTGACCCCCTAGGAACCCCCCTAGGTCCGCCTCTAGATCTGTCCATTGTATAAAAAAAAAATTTATATGGGATCGGTCCTAAAATATTTAAAAATGGAAAGAAAAAAGGAGGTAAGGCTTAAAAAAAAGCGATAAGCAAGGGCGGATCCCTTATAAAATCCCAAAACATGGCTGAATCCTAGATTCATCAGTATATATCTTTTTTACAACTTATAATTATTACTTGACATGTGCCAAACTGTTGATGAAACGGATCAAAAATACATCCGTATGGAAGGCATATTACACCTACACCAAGTGGATATAGTCACCCCTTGAATTGGTAAATAAAGAGCGGTCATTTCAGGGTTCGAACTGGGACCTATGGGTATTACCCATAAGTCATTTTCGGTGAGCCATTCCGGAATGGTTTGGATATAGTTACCCCGCTTATAAAGAATAGACGACAAAATTTTACCAAGCTATTCTCACTTTTAAGAAATAAAAATAATAATTAATATAGCCTCTAAAATAAGAAGGGCTTGTTTGGTATGCATTACTGGTAATAAAAAAGGGTAATGGGAATGGACGATTCTCACTTTTCTTGTTTGGTAGGTTGAAAATTGGTAATCGGAATGATTACCAGTAATCAACCATTACCCTTTTCATGATTGATTTCATTCCTCCCCAAAAGGTAGGGAATGGTTCATTACCAATTTCTACTTATATTATTATTATTATTATTATTATTATTATTAATTATATTATGTTATATTTATACTTATATTATTATTATAAATACTTTATTATTTAATATATTATATTATATTTTTATTTTTATTATTAATTATATTATATTATATTATATTTATACTTTTTTTATTATTATCAATATTTTATTATTTAATATATAATATTCTTTTTTATTTTTAAAAATAATAATAATATATTTCTAATAATATTATTATATTTATCAGAATTTTATTATATTTATACTTATATTATTATTATCAATACTTTATTATTTAATTTTTAACTATAATAATATATTTCTACTAATATTATTATTTTTTATAAATGTTTTATTATTTGATATATTATATTATATTTTTATTTTTTTCATTTTTATCAGTATTTTATTATATTTATACTTATATTATTATTAATATCAATACATTTTTTTTATCAATATTTTATTATTTAATATATATTATATTATATTTTTATTTTAATAATAACAATAATATATTAATATTATAACTTTTATCACTTTTTTAATTTTATTATTATTATTATTATTTCAGGAATGGTTGATTCCGATAGCATACCAAACAACCAGGTCCAGTAATGAGTGATTGCCATTTTCCGATTCCGATTACCATTCCGATTCCAGCACTCATACCAAACGAGGCCTAAGTATTCAAAGTGCTCCGATTGTGGCGTACGCTTTAGTCATCCGTTCCAAAATTCCTTGCCAACATCTCATCCCGGATCGGGTCAAAACCAGCTCAGTTAAAATCGGAGTCAACCGAAACTTATTTTCTATTAATATTACTAATTCTGCTAGCATTTTGCTGACGTATCACACCCACAATTAAAGTTAAATTTTTTTATTCAAATGGGATTTTCTTATTGGTCAATATTATTATGGAAATTTTAAAATATTTGTTTCCTATTTTAAATATGGTTTGAATCCATTCTTTTTTTTTATTTGTGGGGTTATATTGCCGTAAATATTGAAATATGTTTCCATTTTTTTTCGATTGCAATATTCTCATAATTCGTCTACATAACTTCAAAATTATTCACACAATCATGTGCTTATGATTTTTTTAATATTTGTATGGGAGCTTATATTTTACTTTTTAGATCTATGCTAATGATAATAATTATATATTTATTTCAAATTGTATTAGGTCGTGTGTTTGAGTATTATTACTACTTTACCTTATTAAATCATTTTCAAAATTTGTATCGTCTGTCTTTCCAACTAATTTATAAATTATAAAAAACATACTTTATACATATTTTTGTTGTAAACATGTATATATTAATATATTATTTTATATATATATATATATATATATAATGATGTTCAAATTAAAATGAATCAGGCTCTCGTGCCTTAAAGGCCCGGGTATTACACTAGTTCTTTTTCTAAAAATCTATACAATGTAGCGTCACAAATATAATAGTTATTAAGTGTAAGTATATATATTGTATTTATTTAGTCTTAATAACCTAGGTTGTATTTCTAATAAATGATTTCCACCAAAAAAATTCCAAAAAAAAGTTAACAAGGGAAAAGAAGTTGGAAATGGAGATAATACTCATAATAGTAATTGATTAATTTTTTCTTTTATTTTCCTTTTGGAAGTTAGGATTTGATTCTTGCAAGGAGGATTTCAAATTAAGAAGATAGTAATTCGATACTTAATTAAACGTGATTTTTTTAAAAATGGGGATAACATAACGGTCTTGTGTTTTCCCTCCGGTTATCCAAAAGTATACAATAATATATTTTCATTAATTGAAGAATTTACTTTAATTACAAAAAAAAAAATCAAACTCAAAATAAATAATTTCCAAAAATACAAGATTTTGATTTTGATTCACTTCGGTAGCCGTTGAAGTTAACGTTCACATTCTCCCCCAATCACTCACTATATTTCCTAACCCATCGATTTGTTTCAAAAAATTAAAAAACAGTGCTCCATCTCTTCGCTTAATCCCTTCTCAGCGATCAAATTAAAAGATCGAGTCAAGCAATTCTGTAATTGAGATTTAATTTGGAGAGGTGATTGATCAAATCCTCCACAGATGGCCAAGGAAGGATCAAGCTGTTCGCAGCCAACGAGGCCTGCAAGATTCGCGAAGAACATTGTTCCTCAAATCCTTTATGATGGAACTGTTGTAAGTAATTAAATACATCGATCAATTGCTGATCGATCGATCATTGCCCCAATTTTACAATGCATATTTTCTGTAACAGGAAATTCCAGCAAATTTGTTTAACATCTATGGAGCCTCCTTATCTAACTACGCTTTCTTCGAATCGTCGGCAAAAAGAAGGTGTAAAGTAGAGCTGAAACACTGCGATGGTCGAGTTTTGTTGGACAAAGGCTGGCAAGCGTTTCTTCATAGCCACTCCATCGTATCCGGTTATTCGCTAATTTTCAAATACGAAGGCGAGTCTCTCTTCCGTGTTTCCGTCTTTGATCCAAGTGGTTCCGAGATCCATTATCATCACATTGACGAAGATAGCGATGACGATGACCACAGCTCCGTGGAAATATTAGATGAATGGCCTCACAAGACGAGGCATTCGTCGGTTACCAACGTATCCGGTATGTACACAGCTTTTCCTACTCTAACCAAAGTACTATATCATATATATCATCTTCCAATTACACAATTCAGATGATGACGACGACGAAGAAGAAGTAGTTCAAGACAAAGGAATTCGCATTTGTAAAAGAGGGATGGATTTCGAAAGCGGATATATGCATTTTTGCGTCGTCGTGCAAGCGGCTAATCGCTGTTATTTGGTATGCCAAACTTACATCTTTTGGATGAAATTGTGATTGTTAACAATGTATTCTAAGGCACAGAGTGTATTTGGTGCAGGAAATCCCGGAGAGTCGGGTGACGGGCTATTTTCACGGAAGGAGGGAGGATGAGAGAACCATACACTTTAATGGACCGGATGGTAGATGTTGGTCGATGAAGTACTCAATCGGAGCCCCTCCGGTGTTCCAAGTTAGCATCGGTTCAGAATGGCGTGACTTCGTGCAAGAATATAGTCTCAAAGATGGAGATGAATGCAACTTTGAGCTGATCAATCGCAAGGTTCTCGCATTCAATCTCACCATACTCCGATTTGTTGACAATACAGTCGACCAAAGGGAGGGTGTGGCAGCTGAAACGCCGGCGTTTGAAAGGAGAAAAGTGTCCGAATCTCCGGCGTTTGAAAGAGCTAAATCCATCATAACCATATGGCCATCTTTCACTGCTAAGTTCAAACTTTACTGCACCAATAAATCGCATTATATTTATATGTTGGTATGGTTTCGTTTTACCCTCTCTAAATTAAATTTCCCTATATATATATGTGTGTGTGTTTTGTCTACTAAGATGGAGATTGATTCGGGGTTTCGCAGAGTATACCGAAGGCACATGCTGTGGCATACCTACTGGGTAAGAACGGCGACCAATTGATCCTCCGAATGGCTGGCCGGCAGAATGAAAGAACATGGCCGGTTAAGTGCTATGTAAAGTGCTATGAACATAGGAATATTGTGACAGCGAGACTTTCAACGGGCTGGAAGGAGTTTGTTTATGCGAATGAAATGCAAGACGGGGATGCTTGTTTATTTGAGCTGCTTTCTATGGACCCAAATTGCTACCAAGTCACCATAGTTCGCCATGACGAATCCGCCAACTAGTCTAGGATTTAGGATTTATTGCTGTTCTAGTTAATTTTCAGAACAATTCAGCTTCAGTTGAGACGTACAAAATGCTAGTGTTCATATGTAAGTAATCAGGCTCAGCTCAGTATGATCGAGCTTCAATTCATTTGAATAAATTTCACACTCCATTGGCTTAGCAACTGAAATGAATTTCACACTTCATTCAGACCCTCAATTGCTTAATTTTAGCTATATATACTGAGTTTCAAGATCATTCGGAGCTATCACTCTCGGGGTTTATGCCCATATCTTTTCTGTTTCGTTTTTTTCGTGTCATATCATCGCGTTTTTGTATCGTGTTCTTCGTATTATATTTTTCTTCCCGGTTGCTTATCCTCCATTTAAAAAAAAAATATCACACTTTGTGATTGAGATCGAGATTGCAAATAAAATTAGATTTGACTTGATTTTTTTATATTTATATTAACATAAGAAACAAATCTCCATTTTAACCAAAAAAAAAACAAAACATATATATATTTATGCCGACTTATCTCGTTTGATTTGACTTGCTCGCTTTTAACCCATTAACCCAATTCCTTCGATCTTGGTGTAATTTGTCCTTTGGAGTGGAGTTGTTTCTGGAGTGCGGCTACGTTTAGTTCTGGATGAATTTGCAGTCTCAGGCGCCCTGTTGATCGAGCTGACAGTGGCATTGTTCGTGATTCTCGAAGATCCCTCATCCAGGTGAGGGGAACGTCGTTGATCCACACTTCCCCAGGTGACGCCTTTTCCTCCGATGGGTTTCTGTCTTTGTCTCCCCGGCTTCGAGACGTCGTGTCAGTTTGGTGGTTGTCCCATGTTCTCGGCATTCGTAGTCTTCACTTGGTGTTCTTCGACTTTCTCTCCATTGGTCCTATTTGTTGAGATCTTATGTTTTTTGGTTTTTCATCTTCTTGTATTTGCTGTTTTCTGGTTGTATCATGACGGTCAGCCCGTCTGCCGATTCCCTTCGGCCTCTCGATCTCCCAGATTTCATTTGACGTCTAGGATTTCGAATTATTTCCTTTTCAAAAAAAAAAAATTTGGATTGTTTGACATTGTTTGTTTTTGTGGACAAAATGGGGTGAGTTGTTGCCCTACATACCTATACCATACATTAATTTGTTTATTTGAAAATGTATGTGGCTGTGAAAAATAGCAAGCCCCCTCCCCACACAGCTTGAGTTTTGTGACTGATATGGATCGTATCCGACTTTTAAAAATACGATCCCTATCAGTTTATGTATTTAGAAAATATATGTGAATAGCTTAGTAAGTATGAAATCGAAAAAAATGCCTTCATCAAATTGCAATGCCGACTCCGTTTCGATTGTTTCCGAATGCACAATCGTCCCCGACTTTAAATCCTCGATCGACTCTCTCCGACTCTCCGTCTCCGATCTCCCAATGCTCACTTTCCAGTACATCCAGAAGGGCTGCCTCTTCTCCGGCCACCCGCCCAATTCACTTCCCTCTTTCCTCTCCCTCCTCCAAATCTCCCTCTCCAAGACCCTCTCCGTCTTCCCGCCTCTCGCCGGCCGCCTCTCCACCGACCATTCCACCGGCCACGTCTCCATTGCCTGCTCCGACGCCGGCGCTCTTCTTGTCCACGCGCGCGCAACATCGGTCTCTCTCGACGACATTCTTTGCCCCTCCGACACCCCGACGGTGGTCAGGCAGTTCTTCGCCCTCGATGATACACTCTCCTTCGGCGGCCACTCGTCTCCTCTCGCCGCCGTGCAGGTCACGGAGCTCGCCGACGGAGTCTTCATCGGCTGCTCCGTTAACCACGCCGTCGTCGACGGGACCTCCTTCTGGAACTTCTTCAACACGCTTGCTGAGATCTCCCGCGGGGCTGAGACCGTCTCCCGCCCGCCTTGCTTCTCCCGCGATAACGTCTTCCTCACCGACTCCGCTCTCCGGTTCGCCGACGGTCTGCCGCCGGCGAATATCTCCGGAAACGGGATGATCCGGGAGCGGATCTTCCACTTCAGCCGTCAATCGTTGTTGGCCCTCAAAAAGCGCGCGAACGAGCCGTTAAACGATAACGGCGATTTATCGGCGGAGATATCTTCTTTCCAGTCCCTATGCGCGCACCTGTGGCGGTCGGTTACACGCGCGCGGAACTTGCCACTCTCCAAAACGACGACGTTTTGCTTGGCGGTTAACTGCCGCCACCGGGTCGAACCGAAGATGGACCCGTTATACTTCGGGAACGCGATCCAGATCATCCCAACGGTCGCGGTGGCAGGGGAGGTGGTGTCGCGGGAGCTCGGGTGGAGCGCGGATCTGCTGCATCGCAACGTGGCGGCGCACGACGATCGGACGGTGAGGAAGGGGGTGGAGGCGTGGGAGCGGGACCCACAGTGTGTTCAGCTCAGCAAGGTGTCCGACGGTGCGAGTATCATAATCGGTAGCTCGCCGCGGTTTCCGATGTACGACAACGATTTCGGGTGGGGGCGTCCGGTGGCGGTGAGGAGCGGGAAGGCGAACAAGGTCGACGGCCACATGTCGGCGTTTCCGGGCAGGGAGGGAGACGGCAGCGTTGATTTTGAGGTTTTACTGGCGCCGGCGACGATGGCCTCTTTGGAAAATGACCCTGAGTTTATGAAATATGTTGGTTGATTTTATTTGGTTAATTCACGGTGATAGATTAAATTATTTCAATTTAAGAAATATATTCTTCCAAATACAATAATTTAATCATGATATTGGAGTTGAGAGTAATATTCAATTATTTTCAATATAAATTAACATTCTACAAAAATTTAAAAATTATATTTATATGATGTATACATATATATATATAAACTTTTATTATTATATTAGAAAATATATAAAACTATTTTCTAACATAATTGAGTTTTTAATTATTAATAATTTTTAAAATGCAATTTTATGATAAAATTTTATAAATATATTAATATAAGTGTATATAGTATTTTAAACGTTAATTTAAATTCAAAGTAATTAAGTGGTAAGTGTTAGTATTATATTTGCTATTAGGATTTAGACCTTATTATTTTGAAAAAACACTTCCCATTAGGATCATTAACCAATATTCGTCCACATATATTTTTATTTATTTTGGGCCTGAATATGCAAAGTGATAAAAAGCCTAATGTGACTTTGGCCCAATCTATCAAACTTCTTCATTCTATTAGAAAACTCAAGGAACCAAAGGTCCAAAACACACAAAAATAATTGATTGATGAAAATAAAAGTATAAGTTGTAATATTTCAGACACTAATGATATATATTATAATTGATAAAGTTTTTTTAAGCAAATAATTGATAAAGTTTTCAGAACTAATATGACAACTTACAAAAAGAATAAATCATTAGGCAAACATACTTATTACATTGAATTTAATTAATTAAAAAAGATACCCATCATTCCCAATTACTTCCACATTTTCCCCTTTCCTTTTCTTGCACTTGTATATATCCCTCTCAATAAAAAGTCACAACAACCAACCTTCTCTTTTCACTCTTCTAAACAACACCCTTTTTTCCAATTTCCCACTCCACACTCCCTCTTATAAATCCCAATAGATCCAATCCCTCAAACCACCACCGAGCCGCCCATGAGCCTCGAAGGCGGCGACAGATGGGTGGCCGAGAGCAGGAGATCGAAGCCCGTAACCTGTGGGTTCCGCCTTCCGACGAGAAGGCCAAAGCTCCAACCGGGGAATTTTAATTTCCTTAAGAGGATAGGGGCTAAGCTTGCGAGGGCGACGAGAATGGCGTCGACGAGGAAGCAGAAATCGTCGCGAAAAGTGTCGTCTTCCACCCCCGTTACTCTTACGAGGTCTAGGTCTTGCGCTGATCCCATCATCGATAACTCCCATAGAGCTGAGGCCATTGAAGATTGCATCGAATTCTTGAATTCGTCGGCCTTGCATCGACACAACTCCGTCGCTTGTTATTCTGCTTAATTGATTTCCAAGTGTCGCCACAATGAACAAATTAAGTTCGTAGCCTGCGATCGAGGGTAATTTGTATGTAACTTCTTCCGTGTTAAAAACTGTGTAATTAATTAATCAAAACAAAAGCTTTGTTTAGTTGTATGTAAATAAAACAGTGGGTTTCTTCTTAATCTAAAATGGAGTAATTGTTATTGACAAAACGTTAAAACCCACGTCCGTACGTTTCGTCAACCTGGTGGAGAAGTTCCATTTTAAAATCAAACAATTTAGTATGTAAATCTAGTGGATTCGATAAGTAATTGATCAGACATTTTCTATATTACCGATGTGGACAATCGGTTCCAATGAATTTTAGTATTGTATTGAAGCTATTGAGTCAACTGTTCGATTCTCGATCCTAAACTAATTACAAAGAGAATGAGATATTACTAGCATAATAACGTGGTTATGACTTATGAGTAGAAATGAAAAAGAGAAATAAAAAAAAATGATGAACAATATTTTTGGTAATAAAATTAATGATTAGATAAGTGAAATCAAGGAGCTTAAATTGGTTGATTATTATTGTGGTTGGAGACCTAATCATTGTAATAGCACTTTCATCACGACAAGCCAACACATAAAATATTGATAATCTCTTAAAAAAATTGTAAAGCCGTGTTTAAATGTACCACATTTTTAAAAAATGATAATGAAATCCTCTAGTGTGTGTACGTACATAACGACTTAGATTTTAAGGAAGATCGCTTATTTTAAATACACCTTTTTTTCAAATAAATATCTCAAAATCTTAACAAATTGACGAGGAATCCAAATATCCGTTACTCCGAAAATAGATTTTAAGGAAGTCGCTTATTTTAATTTTTTTTTCAAAGGCTAGATACAAATAAATGTATTTTCAACAATATAAATCGCTCAAAAATTCGAAAACGGATATTCACTACTCCAAAAATAGCAAAACTATTGTACATATCCTTTGGATTCTCACTAATGGTAGAAGTGCCAACTACCCAACACTTGGTGTTTAATGGGTTGCGGTAAAAGCCCATTTCTCTATCAGGCCCAATCCAGGTCTGGTCCAAAAAAATATCGATACTTGAACAAGTTGGCCCAACCATAGTCCATCATTTAAAGGC
This sequence comes from Persicaria tinctoria, assembly GCA_037127255.1. Lineage (NCBI taxonomy): Eukaryota > Viridiplantae > Streptophyta > Magnoliopsida > Caryophyllales > Polygonaceae > Persicaria > Persicaria tinctoria. The sequence continues at coordinate 2,864,373 of JBANSL010000016.1, read as the reverse complement.
CGGCTAACAACTGGTCTGCAAATACATTAAGGCTCCGTTTGGATAAAATAAAATAAAAATTACATCAGCTAGCTTATTGGACCTTTTGATTTTCTATTTACAAGTTTCCAGCAGCTACTCCAACTCTTAGGGTCCGTTTGGCAACGCATGTAGCTTTTCGAAGCTTTTGGTTTTAATATTTTATAGTTTTAAATAAATTAAATATAAAATTTTAATTTAATTAGCTTTTGAAATTGGATTTTAAACAGCTACTCACCCCAAGCTTTTCAGAATTCTACTCATCTTCTACTATCTGATCAGCTAGTTTGTATCGGCTACTCTATCAACTGAGTTACCAAACACCTTACTAGCTTATAAAAACTCTAATTTAATACATATTTAACACACTTAATCCATCAGCTTCAGCTACTCTATCAGTTTCAGCTACCTCATCAGCTCCGTGTTACCAAACTGACCCTTAGTTTACCAAACATCATACTAACTTATTAATATATATTTAACACAAAATAATCTATTAGCTTCAACTACCCAATCAGCTTCAACTAGCCCATCAGCTAGTATTTTGTCAAAAGGAGCCTAGATTATAATATAAAATTACTTCATAAACAAAACATGATCCAAACTATCCAACCAAGCAACAACAAAACCAGGTGGAGGCCCGCTCAGAGCAATCTAAAGAGTCAAGTTATGTGCATTTTTTCACTGACTATATTGAACGGGTATTTTCAAGTGACTTAAAATGCTGCAACACACAAACAATAAAGGTGTAAAACAGTTGAACTCGATCAAACTACACAAAAACAGAAAGAAATATTAAGATCTAGGTAATTCAGTAACCATCCAAGGAAAGATACCAATAAAAACCTCTTCGTTCCGAATAATAAGTTTTGAGTTCGAGCCAGAGAAGTTTAATTGATGGGAATAGGTCTAGGGTTTTGGTGAGAAAGCCACCTAACCTATGCCATAAGCCGTCTATGCCGTTTTCTAAGGGAATCTTCCACTCTTTTTAATCTCTAAAATTCTCATAAACCCCTCAAACAAACTTTACAAATGGATAGAGATATGAGTGCTTTTGGTGTCTGCCACTACTTTCCCATCCACTCGTGCATTTCTAATAATCAAACTCCACTTCACAAAAGCCCCGTTGAATTCATAAACAAAAGAAGCTTGCAATTTGATTGATCATTAAAACCAATCAATACAATGTACACTGCGATTTATTATCAACTCATCTAACCTCTGTGAGTGATTGATCTATAAATATACTTAGTGCTTTCAAACTCAACCGGTCTTCATATAAATTGGGTATTGTATGACTCATTCCTCTGTGTTGTGATTAGAACGATAAACAGACATTTAAGGTAACAATGTGAGGCAGAAGAACTAGATTTGTATTATGGAGGTGAAACAGACTAGGGTTACAAACATTGACGTTTCATGAGTATTTATAAGCGCTCATGAAAACCTAAACAGATAATTGATCATAAGTCCAAAAACAAATTGACGATAGGTCCGTTAACAAAAATGTAGCACACCGTTTAGGCAGGGTGGCGCTGCTCCTCTAACCCCTACTAGTGACGTGTCACCTTCTGGACCTCTGACCTTGCTGACCAGTCAGCGAGACCACTGTCGGAAGCAGAATCCTCGGATTCCCTAGTGTCGTCGGTCAACAATTGATTCAAGCCAAATTAACACTTTTCAAAGACCATAACTTGATGGATGATAGCTTTCACATCAAATCCTTAATTCAAAAGAAGCAATTTCAATCCCTGAGGATCGAAATTGCCATGCCCATCTAGTGTAATGATGAAGGAAATGGGAAATGAAGATGAGGTGAGTGCATTTTAATTTTGTAGGCCATTGAAGAAGCACAAGAAATCATCCAAAACATGGAGATGACCTTATTCAATTCAGTGGATTTTGGGGCATCCAATGTTTGCCCATGAGATAACAAACTTAACCAACTCCATTCCTTTGTGATCATATCTCTCTCTACACAAACAAATAGATTGTGGGGTGCTTTTTAATTATTAGGGGTGCCCATTAACTAAATTTCAATTTAATATAATTATTATTTACATTAATTAAATAATATTAATGTAGGTATTAACGTGCGTGGCGACAAATTTGCACTTATGAGTACTTTAACTTATGTTATATTCGTATCTATATAGTACACTTTATATTGAACATCAATCTCGTTGCTACTTTTTTCTTTGTAATCATATACATATATAAATATAACAAACCCTCTATATATACTTTATTTTAACTTATTTCATGTGTAAATTGTAATAGTTCATAACACAAGAAAAATGATTTTCCCCCTTTTATAAAAACTATTCTATGTTTTTGTTCAATGTAAAAATGGCCTTAGGTGCTTGTCGAGATCAACGGAACCTTGAATATGATGGTCTAAGCTTTGTGTCCAAATGTAATGCCTGAATAATCTAGATGCATGTGTATTTGGATCATAAGGATACGAGGAGACGGATGGACTAGGATCTAGGTTTAGGTTTCAAGTGGCTCGGGTGGTGACCAAGTCGGAGAATCGAAGGATAAGGGTTTGTTTACGCCAAGTGTTTGAATGAGTTTAAGACAAAGCTTAAGCTCTTGTCTTCGGCCCATTACTATGCTTGGCCCAATTCAATTCTCCTCTTCTGGCCCATGTTTTCTGAAGACGCTCTAACGGCTCCTTGTCCTTTGTTGAGTTGAACGATGCGCTAAGCATATCCTCTCAGAAACCCTAAAGCCGATCGAGCTTCACTTTTCGCTTCCGTTAAGAGAGAGAGAGTCTGAAAACCCTATAAGGCCGGTGATTCAACGACAATCTGGTTTCCTCACCTTGACGAGCTTGAATCTCAAGTCCATGGAGAGATTCAAGGATATCTTGATCGGAACAGGAAACGATGCTTCTGAGTTCATTTCCCAACTCAATCTTCATCAACTTCAGTTCATCTTCGTCCTTAGATGGAGTGAAAGGGAGTGAAAGAGAGTATCACGTGAGTGGCACGAGGGGCCTTGGCGATCGAATGTCTGTCCGGTAATGAAAATGTATAGGCCCAAATATATTTAATGCTTGAAAAGATATGTCACTAATTAGCTTGTACAATTCATTTGTTCATATACATAGGAGTAATAATTATGTACATATCCAGCTAGCTATATAAATAATTAACCCCAATTATTGGCTTCTCTTCTCGTCCCAATTGAAAGCAACTATTTAACCACTTTTAACTTTCATATGCATACCAAGGTAAATTCTAAAATTGGTATTTTACATAAAATAATGTCCTTTCATTTATAAATAAATAAATTGGACTCCTTATTTAATTATACTTGTTAATAATATATATAACATCCACGTACGCCAAATCTTTTGAGAGACTCCCATTCATCCATATCAGTTTTAAACTTTTAATCCACCATCTATATATACTATTCAATTTTTTATCTATATAATTGAATTTTCATTTATATTTAATTTTATGGGTGGATTACATGAATAGATCAAGTCTTTATTAATCAATTTTCTTCTCTAATAAAAAAATACAGAAAACCGCCCACCAAATATTAATTTTTTCAATTAACCACCTGCTAAATTTGAAACTATACAAAACCACCTGCTAAATACGATTTATTAGCAAATTAGTAAATCACCACCCAGACAAAAATATTCATCAAAATATTAATAAAAACGACTAATTTACCCCCACTTTTTATGGGTGATGATTTGTTAACAATTTATATTTAATATGTGATTTTGTGTAATTTTTAAAGTAAAAATTCCGATATTTAGTGTGTGATTTTCTATAATTTATCCACGGTAACTATGGGTCCTAGCTAGAATGGAGTTTCACAAGTCCAAAACGGAGCCATAAAAGCTAAAGGTGACAGGCATATTACCTTCAAATGGTGGGCCCACCTCTTCAATTACATGTATTTTGTGGGACCCAAATGGATTCGTTACGACTCAAACCAAGTCTTTGGAAATGGAGGATATAATATAAGTACATTATACATTGGTTCCTCATCCTGGCCTTACCATACGTTATACTCATAGCTAGCTACCTACCTACCATTACCAATGTATTCATAAAATTAATGTACATCTTTTTTTAGTAGTGAATAATATTAATGTACATATATAATACCTTTCAAAATGGCCCCATACCTTATCCTCAATTTCTCAATTTTTATATATGCTCCCTATTAACCAAGTGCTCTAAGTTTCATATTTTCAAAGGGTCAAAATTCCAGAAACACGTGACCAGCCAGAGAGAGTTACTTACTAGGTAGCTAGATTGGTGTGTACCAACCGGCTCGATTTATTGGTAGCCTTAGTAGGGAGTAATTAAGACAAATCTTGAAATTTCATCTAAAGAAATGGGCGGAGACAGAGATCGAAATCGGGGCCTTCTTACCCCCTTACTCCATACCATTGGTCCACCTTGAATGAGGCGTCGTTTTACACTAGGTAGTATGATGATCGCTCCATCAGCCAAATGCAGATTAGTGTTAGCTTACGAGATATCGATATATAACCATCAGACTTGAAGATTTCAAACGATGCATCAAGAAGGCCAAATTAAATGGCCAATGTTTTACTCCTTTTTGCAAAGCAAATGTTCTAGTTGAAGATTTAAACGTACCTTTAATAACTTCATTAGAGCTGCAATATTAATAATATATATATATATATATATATATATATATATATATATATATATATATATATATATATATTGGAAAAACATATGGCCCAAATATGCATATCTTTGGGTGAGTTAATTACCAACTAAATCTATTGATTCGGTATCATGCATTTTTTTCAAAACGATTGATTGAAATTGCATATATGATTGATTGATCATGGCAATTAAGCTATTTTTTTTTCCCATAGGATTTATTTTCCAAGAAACCAACCTAAGTGTTATCTCCCCTATTTAAGAGTAATAAGACAATATTTATATCTTATAAGGTAATTTCCCCCAAATTAAGAAAGGTGGCACTCTCAATATAATCAATAAAAAGAGGGTTAACCTCAACAAAATTATTGCAAATTAAACTTTGAAAGATTTATGCTAATTAACTAGACTCATGAGAAAGTTTAAGCCACTAAATGTTTCACAATCCCTTCTATATTAATTGATATTTTGATTTGCCCCCAAATCAATGTGGGATTACAATATATAATCTTAATTAATTAGATAAATGCACAAATAAATCTGGAGTAAGATGAGGGCCGGTATTAGGTATATGTTAGCTTTGATTTGGTGAAAAAGGACCACACCAGACATATATTCTCAATCTCTCCCTCATATAATTGAGAGCATATTATAATTCCATTCATTCTCTGCATTTATATGCATGAAAGGAACTGCTTTAATTTTTTAGATGTGTAATCCTATAATAATAATAAATAAATAAATAAGAAGTCGTCTATCATTTGCAATTTCATGCTATATATACATTTTTTCAAAAAGAAAACTATATATACACATATATTCATACCTATTAGAAATATTATTTAATTAGGATTCAATCTGCATTTTAAATGCATGAAAGGAACTTCTCTAGTTTAATTCAGTTTTAATTTGTTGATGTATATAATGCTTGCAAATATCCAACTAGAAGATCAAGAATCGATTGAATCAAATATCCACCTCATTTGACACACCATATAATGCATGTAAAAAAAATATTATATATGATCCAGATCTCAAAGAGACTATAAAAGTTGAAGTAGATTAGGGTTAAATGTGAAAAGTAATTAATTAGTATCCATTAGTATTGCATTATAACCATTTGTTTTTCTATGACTTAGAAATCACCCATTTAGTGGTAAAAAGTCACGCATCAAGTAATTAAAACGGCTTAAGACGATCAGATCGGTCCACTAATAAGGATTATGGATCAAGGTAAACCTTAGATTTTCAATCAAATAAATGAACGGAGACAGAAATCAAACCCATAAACTTCTAACTCTTCATTTTCTCCACAAGTCTAACACCCCGACTAGCTAGGATGACTAGTTATAATTTATTTATTAATTGCTATAGCCTATATATATGCACTTCACTCCCAATTATTGAAAGCCAATTCAACCCGAACCAAGCCATTTTTTATTTATTTATTAGAAGTAAGAACCAAGTCATGACAGTTGGTTATGGATCATTAACATGACCCTAATCCATAATTTGCATTTTCGTTGACCGAAATAATTAGTTAACTTGACCAATGTAAAAATGAAAATTGAAAAATAGTTTCTACATTTTGAGTTTCTATAGAATATTGAGTTTGTTTTTATCCAACGGATTTCTTATTATATTTTCTAAAATTGAGAATAAAGAGAAAAAATGATGATCGTTCTCTAAATTTGGAGAAAACTCTCTAATAAAAAAAATCGTTGGGATTTAGCTAGAAAAAAAAATTCATAATATATGATTTATAATTCTCTATTTTGGATAATTTATAGGGAAGTTTTTGCGCCTGCTCTTGTGCCATCTCCTTTAATCTTCCTAAAATTTATCCGTTATTTCTCTACAAAATTAAAAAAAGAAAGAAATAAAAATCATATTCTTTGAAATATTTTTTCGGTTTCAAAGATTTGACAAAAATATTTATTGTAAAGTTATCTTTAAAATTTTAAAAAATAATGTAGATTTGAATAAATATATCTATTTTATAATGGCTCCTTATTTAAAGAACATTTTTTCTATTATAAGAGCACAAATTTGGTAATATTTTTCAAATTTTAATTAGTTTAGCTTTTCTTTTAATTAGATTACTAAAGTCGCTTATTTTTTTTTTGGTAAGAAATCTTTCTCAATTTAGGTTCTTATCATGTGCCTTAAGGGCATAGACATGGAGTTTCGCTTATTCAAATTTAGGTTCCTAGGGTCGCTTAAAGAATACTCCCTGCGTCTCAAAATTTAAGTCATTTTAAAACATTCACCCCTTAATCAATATCATCATTCCACTAACTTTTTCATACATTTTATTTTTTTAATATCCACTACATATTTTAACCAATTAATTTTTTTTTTAAAAATCAACAACACACAAATCAATACAAACTTCTACCTAGAAAACCTAAAATCACATCTATTTTGATAAAAAAAAAAAATAATTTAGAGACTCCCTATTTTTTTTTTTTTGTCAAATTGCATTGCCATAACACAATCTTATCTTAATTTGACTAATTTAAGCACCCGATCGCCATCAATAAACTCTGTGTCAATGGAGATGAATGGATGGATCATATGCAAATTAAATAATAATGGAGTCTCTATCGATCTCACTCATCAGTCATCACTGTCCTAATTATGATTAAGAGGGCCGAGCTGAGTGAGTGAGCATAAATGTCATCCTTCACATGTGGTTGTATGCACAAATCCGGGCATATCATCGACATCTTCCCTAATACGACGTCGTTTATAATCCATAACCTACACTTTAATTATACCCCGGACAGATATATAAGGATTTACAACCATACAAATATATATATATATATTTTGATTGGGTAAGAATTCGGGGGCATCGAGCTACCCGATGGAATCCTTACGAATGAGGTCTGCAAGACCTATATCGGAATCAAAGGTGGTGGTGGTGGCAACTAGAGCAAGGTGTGCTACCTTATCTGCTACAGCGTTGCCGCTTCGGGGTACGAAGGAGAACGAAACCTCGTTAAACCCCGTAATGAGGGAGCTAATATCAGACATAATTAGCTCAATTTCCCAAGGACATTTTGTTTTGGCCTTTAGATGATCTATGATGATCAGTGAGTCACCTTCAATAACAAGACTAGGGATTCGCAACTCGCGAGCCTTAAGAACCCCTTCTCTTAACGCTATTGCCTGTGACAGTAAATGTTTCTGTAAGCCTATTTTTCTCCCCCCTATTGCTGTGACCATACCGTTATTGTCACGGATAATATATCCTATAGTACTTTGTGTATTCCCTCCTGCAGCGCCATCAAAATTTAGTTTCCATTTACCGGGCGGAGGGGTTTTCCATTTCCTTTCCTTTTTTGTCCTCTGGTGTTTTTCACTGTTGCTATTGCTAGTCCTTGTAGGACCAATGTCATCTTCTAGTACTTTTCCAGCCTTTTCCCATTCGTTTATAATCGAGTTATACATTTTCAAGAATCCTTCTGTGTTGGGGAGTTTTATCTGTTGGAAGACGAATTTATTGCGACAAAGCCAAGCTGTCCACCAGTTAGTTGCCATTCGAGATCTTTGCTTGGAATCAAGTTGCCCTGCCGCAAACGCCATCAGTGATTCAATGTTCCTTGATTCTCTGATTTTGTCCTGGATCCTTGCTCTTGCTGTAGAGGTGATGGACGGTTTTTAGTCGCATAAACCGTATCAAAATAAAACTCAAACCTACAAACTAGTATAGCAAGCAAGTAAGAGGTCGATCCCACAGAGAAACAAGTATTTCTTAGCAATGTGTATTTACCAATTAGTAGAAAGGGGGGTTTTGGTTGATTGAGATTGAAAAGAAAATAAAATAAAATAAAAACAAATTGATGCAAAACAATTTAGAGATAATCGCTCTACCTACAATTATCCACTTTATTTGGTGAATTGATATTGTAACTTCCTCTTGTCCTTTTAGTTTTCCTATGAATGCCCTTGTCCCGACCTAATATAGTTACTAGTCCAATCAGTCCTAGAAACCCTTATCAATCGAACAGTCCCTAAAGAAGGATTTAACCCAATTGATAGCTTTAAGTTCAGAGATTAACCAAGGTATTTGCAGTCCCTAAAGAGGGATTTAACAACACATCCAACATCCTACCCATCCAATTAGTTCAATCAGCCCTAAAGGGACAAGTTTGCTACTTGGGTTAAGGTTCGCAATCAGGAATCTACAAAACCCTAGCAATTGAATTGATCTAACAAGTTGGCCAGACAAGATAGAACAAAACAATAAACAATCAAGCACAAGATTCATAAACTCACAATCAATCCAAATAAAGCTTCAAATTGCAAGTAGAACGAAGAGAGTTTAGTCGCCCATGGCGAGCATCGCTCTCTCTCTAATTGTCTGCTAGAACGTAGAATAGAATAGATGTTTTGGAAAAACAACTAAAAGTGGCCTTATAAACAATCCCAAGTCGGCCATGAAACAAAAAAAAAAGCATCTAGGGTTTATTTAATCAAAACGCAGCGTTATGCGCTGACGGCAGATGCGGCGGCCGCCGCATGTATGCTGCGGCCGCAACATCAGAATTCCTTTTGCGTCGTCCCTGGCGGCGGCCGCTGCACACCATGCGGCGGCCGCTGCATTGGTCTTTCACGGAAAATCCATTTTGAATCAGTTCTCAACGTCAACATGAAAGTTGTAGCTCTCTGAAAGAGCTTTCCAACGCATGGTCATAATAGTCGATCGGACAACCGAGGCCTCCAGAAAGTGCAAAACAAGTTCAGCATGTCTGGCGACAACTTTTGCAGACTTGTTCTTCGTTAGGTTTGCTTCTTCTTCTCAGGACCTCTTGAGATCTTCATGTAAGTTTCTTCGATCAACTAGACATTCTCATCCAATGCGTTATCAACCCATTTATCCTTCTCGGATCCACATTTACCTGAAATAATCAATAAAAACGTGTAGATTCCGACTCCACCAACATAGAAAGCAAATATGCAAATTCTACTTAAATCATGCATGATATGCATCTTAACTAAGCTAAATGCAATCTATTATGCCTACCTAAATGCATGCTATCAAACTCCCCCACACTTAAGCTTTTGCTTGTCCTCAAGCAATGAAAAGCAAATATAGAATTAATTATCCCACAAATAAGATCTTCATGCTATTGTTTTAGAAAAGCAACATCAAGTAATAGGAGCCATGAATAAAAGAAAAAATATCCTAGCAAATATATGAGCGATCCAATAGTAAAAGCAAATTTAATCCAACCTCACCGGGATGATGTGTTTCACTCAAACTCTCATGTGTTTAGTCTTTTAAGTCCAACTCTCAACTCAATCCAAAATGCTCTATACACCGTGAAAGTCATCACTTGCAAACAACATCATGCGGACTTTTATAGGGTTGTAATGGGGCTTTGGTAGGAACATAAGGCATGAGAAATATTTAGGCCTGTGGTGCTAAAAATCCGGGAAAAAGGAACAACAACCAACCAGAACAACACCAAAACTTCCATACTTCGCAAACCATTCCAATAACATAAACTCCATTACATAACAATAAATTTTTCGATTTCAATAGCCATACAACTCATGCATTTTTTTTTTCATTATGATGACTTCGTTTCTTTTATTTTATGCTTACTTTTGCCCCTAGGTGAATTTTATCCTCCCTAGGTCCAAGCTTACTAGACTTTTACTCCAAAGTGAATTTTATCCTCCTTAGGCCCCTAGTAATAAGTCATCTCTATTATGCAAGAAGGGTTACCTTATTTTGGCTATGCCTCTCGCAATGCACAACCATACATACATCATATCCACTCAAAGCAACTCCAACATAAAGATTTTTCACCAATTCCCCTCCTAATTCCCGGATAGGGTTAGGCTAATCATTGGCTATGATATATTTTTGTGGAGCTATAAAAAAGAATAGGCTTTAAGACTCAGATGAGCTTCAAGCAAAGGATAATGCAAAGGGTAGATAAGGTATAATATGGCTAAAGAAAACATGCCTCAATCATTTGAAATTCACAAGCAACAAACATGTGCAATACGGTATTGAAATAAGAAGCATATGGAGTGTATAATCACACAATAAAAGCAAAAGGGAATAATATGTAAAGTCCCTATAAGGCCAAAACAAACTCACAAGGGTTATGTTTTTTTTAGATTTCAATTAAACCTCAACTATGAATCATACTTGCTCAATTATATTCTCAAATCATGCTCCAAAATCATTTTCAAGCAATTCAATCAAATCAAGATGGGTATCGTTAATAACACTTAAATGCAATGCATGATATTTTTGGATTTTTTTTTTCAAATGCAGTATATGAATAAAAAATAAATATGACAACATAAATAAACATGATAACATAAGTAAACATGATATGCAAATTCTATCTATATGCAATGCAATCCCTAGCAAATTCTATCTATATGCAATGCAATCCCTCCCCCACACTTAAACCTTTCATTGTCCTCAATGAAACATAAAAGACAACAAAAAAATAAAAACATAAAGGAAGAGATGAATGAAATACTCACAATGTGGTGGATGGGTCTCTATAGGTCGGATCTGAGGATTTCGATGGCCTTTCCTGAAAGCTTAGTCTATCCCAAACCAAAAACAACTATCTAATGCCTACCTAATAGGAAACCTAATTTATTGAAAAGAAAACTAGCTAGCTAGGAATTGAAATAACTAAATTAGAAAACTTACCTCGGGTTGCCTCCCGAGAAGCGCCTTTCTTTAATGTCATTGGCTTGACTTATTCTCAATCCCAAGACCTTATCTCTTAGACATCGTCAAGTCCCTCAGTAGCCTATCATATTCCTGTGCACACATCTTACAAGGCACATCATAGTACAACAAATTGAAAGCATAAAATGTGGAACTCAAGAACCCTTTCAATCTATCAAAGAGTCTAGCATGACTCTCTGCAGAAGGAATATGATACCACCAACACAGTTCCGCTGGTGGCTTCTCAAAATAGCAATCAAAAGGATAAACATAATCACCATTACCTTCCAAATTGCAAAAGTTTACCTCTATTACCTCTTGAGCCTCAACTGATGGCTCTGGACCTGGTTCATCAATGGACGAGCGCATAATGGATGATGCAGATGGAGTAGGAGATACATCACATGTAACCTCATGCGTCGACTCATGAGATTCCAAGTCAGGAAGCACTAGAACCTTTTCTCCATCATCGAAGAAACTATCGTTGTCATCAAATAATTCATCCTCTTCTTCTTCGAGGCTCTTTTCTTTCTCACCTTTTGCACTTAAAATTTGAATGAGTTGGCTCATCTGATTCTCCAAGTTTTTACAGCGGCTCATCTGTTCCTCCAATTTTTCGATTCGGCTTATTTTTCCTTCCTCTAACTGCTGCACCACTTGTGTGAGAGTTCGGATTGATACTTCCTGCTCAACCTGTCGACTCATGTTGTAGAAAAAATCCCAAATCTCAAAGATTCCCATATCCAATAGGCCTCCATTACTCATGGACTCAACAAGATTCCGTGTTTCGACATTCATCCCATCAAATATGCAAACACACATCTCCCGCACACCATATTGATAACCCCATGAACCAAGGTCGTTAACATACTCATGCAATCTAGTGAAATATTGGTGAAAGTTCTCACCTTCAAATTGCGCTAATCTCAACATCATGAAAAAGTTAGTAGCAAGGGTGTTGTAAAAGAAATAAACTTGATTCCCCGGCAACGGCGGCAATTTGATGGACGGTTTTTAGTCGCATAAACCGTATCAAAATAAAACTCAAACCTACAAACTAGTATAGCAAGCAAGTAAGAGGTCGATCCCACAGAGAAACAAGTATTTCTTAGCAATGTGTATTTACCAATTAGTAGAAAGGGGGGTTTTGGTTGATTGAGATTGAAAAGAAAATAAAATAAAATAAAAACAAATTGATGCAAAACAATTTAGAGATAATCGCTCTACCTACAATTATCCACTTTATTTGGTGAATTGATATTGTAACTTCCTCTTGTCCTTTTAGTTTTCCTATGAATGCCCTTGTCCCGACCTAATATAGTTACTAGTCCAATCAGTCCTAGAAACCCTTATCAATCGAACAGTCCCTAAAGAAGGATTTAACCCAATTGATAGCTTTAAGTTCAGAGATTAACCAAGGTATTTGCAGTCCCTAAAGAGGGATTTAACAACACATCCAACATCCTACCCATCCAATTAGTTCAATCAGCCCTAAAGGGACAAGTTTGCTACTTGGGTTAAGGTTCGCAATCAGGAATCTACAAAACCCTAGCAATTGAATTGATCTAACAAGTTGGCCAGACAAGATAGAACAAAACAATAAACAATCAAGCACAAAGAAGTTGAAGCATTCAATATAGGAAATAAGGAACAAGATTCAGAAACTCACAATCAATCCAAATAAAGCTTCAAATTGCAAGTAGAACGAAGAGAGTTTAGTCGCCCATGGCGAACATCGCTCTCTCTCTAATTGTCTGCTAGAACGTAGAATAGAATAGATGTTTTGGAAAAACAACTAAAAGTGGCCTTATAAACAATCCCAAGTCGGCCATGAAACAAAAAAAAAGCATCTAGGGTTTATTTAATCAAAACGCAGCGTTATGCGCTGACGGCAGATGCGGCGGCCGCCGCATGTATGCTGCGGCCGCAACATCAGAATTCCTTTTGCGTCGTCCCTGGCGGCGGCCGCTGCATTGGTCTTTCACGGAAAATTCATTTTGAATCAGTTCTCAACGTCAACATGAAAGTTGTAGCTCTCTGAAAGAGCTTTCCAACGCATGGTCATAATAGTCGGTCGGACAACCGAGGCCTCCAGAAAGTGCAAAACAAGTTCAGCATGTATGGCGACAACTTTTGCAGACTTGTTCTTCGTTAGGTTTGCTTCTTCTTCTCAGGACCTCTTGAGATCTTCATGTAAGTTTCTTCGATCAACTAGACATTCTCATCCAATGCGTTATCAAACCATTTATCCTTCTCGGATCCACATTTACCTGAAATAATCAATAAAAACGTGTAGATTCCGACTCCACCAACATAGAAAGCAAATATGCAAATTCTACTTAAATCATGCATGATATGCATCTTAACTAAGCTAAATGCAATCTATTATGCCTACCTAAATGCATGCTATCAAGAGGGGACATTTAGCCCACACCATGAAAATTTGCACTCAAACATCAGATGGGTTGTGTCCTCTTCATGGTGATTGCAAACTGCACAGTAAGGAGGGATGGCCATCCCTCTTCGTGCAAGTCGTGCAGCCGTTGGTAGACCATTGTGACAGACCTTCCACATAAAGTTCTTTATCTTTGGTGACACATCGAGTTTCCAGATCCATTCATTGATATCGTTGGTTAGATTTACAGATTTTGTGGTTAGTTTATATGCGCTGGACGTCGTGAACCAACCTTTTTTGTCAGGCCACCAGTACATTCTATCGCGTATCTGGTTAATTGGTAATGGAATATCTGCAATCTGTTGAGCCACTTCTCTTGTCAAGGTTGTTTCCAACTTTGTCCAATTCCAGGCACCGTTAATGATATATTAGTCCACTGTTTCATCTTTATTGATTTTTGTCGGGTCCAGGCTTGCTGACATAATGTTCGAAATGGGTGCCCATTTGTCTTTCCAGAATCTAATCGTTTTCCCATCTCCTACTAACCATGCCACCCCCTTCCTTGAATGGTTCAATAATTTTCCTTAGTTGTTACCATTGCCAGGATGCATTTCCTTTCTTTGTGTAGTTCAGAACAAACTCCGTTTTAATAAATTTATGTTTGATTATTTTCACCCACACGTTGTCTGGTTCCGCAATGATTTTCCAAATAAGTTTCATCTGGAGTGCTTCGTTCATTTCTTTTGTCTTCCGTAGACCCATACCTCCTTTCCCTTTCGGTCTGCAAACCTTATCCCATCCAATTAGTGGCTTATACTGTAAGTCTTTGTTCCAGAAGAAAGTTCTGTTGATTTTGTCTAGTGATGAGTGTATTGTCGTAGGTAGCATGAAGCTCTGCATTGAGAAAAGTGGCTTAGCCGCTAGATTCGAGTTTATTAGTACCGATCTCCCATGCTGGGAGAGTGAATCGGCCTTCCACTTTGATAATTGTCCTGTTGTTTTGCTTATTAGCTCGTCAAAAGTAGTTCTATTAACTCTACCATTAACAATTGGGCATCCCAAGTAACTATCTAGTTTTGTTTGCCGCGCTATATTAAGTGAGCCTTCAATGATGGTAAAACGTGAAGGCGTAATCCCTGGTGATGTTTGAAAGGCAGATTTATTGTAGTTAACTTTTTGTCCTGAAAGTTTGCAATAATCAGCTATAATTTTGCTGACTTTTTCACAAGCTGTTTGGCTTCCTTTAGTGAAAATAATAATATCATCTGCGAAAGCAAGAAACGGGATCTTGGGGCCTACATGGCCAAAACGGAATCCAATCCCTGATTGGTTAAGATTGGATTCCGAATGCAGTTTCCTTGCCAGTATTCTGCACCAATAATGAATAGAAATGGAGATATTGGGTCTCCTTGTCTCAAACCGCGGGAAGGTTTGAAGACTTGCGTAGGCCCATTGTTGACAAGCACTGAAAAGGATACAGTAGTTACACATTCCATTACCAACCTAATAAACTGATCACTGAATCCAAATTTTCTCATAACTGCCTCTGTGAATGTCCAGTCGACTCTGTCATAAGCCTTTTCCATATCTAGCTTGATTGCTAACCATCCCTCCTTCCCTTTCCTTGTTCTGAAAGAATGGAAAATTTCATGAGCTATTAGAATGTTATCCTAAATAGCTCTATCTGACACAAAGGCCCCTTGCAACAGGTGAATAAGTTTACCCACTACACATTTGAGCCGTTCAGTAAGGATTCTTGAAATTATCTTGTATATCGTTGAACACAGACTGATTGGTCTATAGTCTGCTGTTTTTGATGGATTGTCACATTTAGGTAACAGGGTTATGAAAGTGTGGTTGATCTGCTTGAGTAGTTTTCCAGAATGAAAAAAGGCTTTGACTGCTCTAGTGACATCGCTTCCCACTATATCCCAGTAGCTTTTGTAGAATTCGGTTGTTATTCCGTCTGGACCCGGGGATTTGTTTCTGCCCAGAGACCAGACAGCGCACTTAATTTCCCCATTTGTGGGTTGTTGGGAGAGACGACTATTTTCTTCATCGGTTATTATTGTCGGTATCAAATCCAGGTATTCATTAAGTAAATTCATATTGACTTGCTCTTTAGAGAAACGCTTATTAAAATCATTTCTTATTTCTTGTTTTATATTTTCGTCTCCTATGACTTGCGTCCCTGTGGTAGAGGTGATACTCCTTATTATCTTCCTATTTCGTCTTCCAGACGCTACTTTGTGAAAATAAGCAGTGTTGGAATCTGTTAGCTTGATATGTTTTGATTTCGCCCTTTTACCCCAGTATTCTTTTTGAAATTTCAGTAGCTGTTCTTTTTTCCGGATCAATTGGTTCTCCACCCTGTGTTCGTTTCCCGTTCTAGGAGTTACTTTTGATTGTATGTTGATCAGCTCCTCCTCTACCTTGTGAATTTGTCAAAAAATGTTTCCAAAGGAATTCCTATTCCACACTTTGATTTTATCTTTCAATAATTTTGTTTTGTATGATAGTCTGTACAATGTTGATCCTGAACATCTTGCTCTCCAAGTTTGTTTAACGATGTTTCTCAAATCCTTCCGTTGTAACCACATATTTTCAAATTTGAACGGCGATGGTGTAAATTCTCTTCCAAGTTTTAGATCAATCGATATTGGGCAGTGGTCTGATCCCGAAAAAGCACCATTGAAAGTAACTAAATCGGGATAAGAACTAAGAAATTCATGTTGTACTAGCACCCTATCAAGTTTTTCCCATATGTTGTTTTCCCCTTCTCTTTTTTTACGCCAAGTGAACTGATTGCCTAAAGACGGAATCTCAGATAGATTGCATCGATCTTTAAACTGATTCAGTCTCGAATATCTAAGTATATTGTTTTCCACACCTCCTATCTTCTCATTGATGTTACTTATTTCGTTCATATCTCCGATTACTAGGCATGGTAAGGGTTCCCTAGTGATTATATCAGTGAGTTCTGACCAAAAGGCGTCTTTGTCACCTTCATGTGGGGGTGCATAAATTAGGAAAATCACGCCTCTGAAATTTTTGTCGTGGCATACGTATTTAACTTTGATTACTCTAGGGAGAATCACTTCAGCTTCGATTATCTCATTATAGAGGGAATTCTCATTCCATAATAACCCAATTCCACCCGATCTGTCTTCCCCGATTGACCAGATGGCGTGATTGAATCCTGCTGCTTTCCAGAATCTTTCTTGGGGGATTATACATGTTCTTAATTCCGCTATTGCCATGAGGTTGATATGCTCATTAATCCTCATCGCTTTCAAATCTGTCTATATATCTCCTCTTCCTAAACCACGAATGTTCCAAAATCCTAGTTTCATTTTATAACTTGTTGGTCTATTAGAAGCCTATGGTTGGGATCTTCTAATAGAGAAAGTATGTGTACACATTTAAGTAATGGCCTTAGTTCATTTTTGGTTTTAATCCCAATCATATCAGTTAGTGGGATTTTGGAAGAGGTTAACCATAGGATTTTCCTAATATCAATGTCACTCCTCTTTTTTTTACCCAATTCATATCTCCGTTGTATCCGATTTATGCAAGCAAAAGTGTGTTTCCACATATACTGTAATTGCCTCGTATTATTATAAATTTCATACATTATAGCTTTGTTTATCAAAATGTCCCAATACATTCGATCATAGTCATAACAATATAGCTTATACTTGTTCACACCACTAGCTGCATTATACTTAGAAAAATAAGACACCCTACATGATCGACTCTCAATAACCAAGGTTTGACACACATAAGACAACCATGACACAGTTCCAGATAACAGATTCAGACACAAATGAAACATCCCTAGCAATGGCCTTATTCGCATAAAGGCAGGGAGAAAACCAGAGCCAACACCGATTGCTCCCCATCGCCTTAGCTTCGATGTCCTACACATGCTTCCCTTTTTTCGAGCTGCCACCCATCAGAGTCATGGTGGAGCTTGCAGAGTCGCCTTCCTCGACCTTCATCTTTCGCTTGCCGGACTCAGACCTTGATGCATCAGCATGGGGGGACTGGTTGACGTGAGGTGGTGAGCCAATTGGGGACACAATAGTCGCCTGAAGGGACTGCTCAAAGCGCTCAGGGATATCCAGGTTGGGCAGATCAAACTCAATAGATGGTGGAATGTCTCGAAATATTACCTCGTAGTCAGCCTGAGTAAGCCCAGGATCAGCAAGCCCCACATCAACCAGGCATTCTTCCATAAACTCATCCTCATCGTACTCAAGGTATTCTTCATCGTCGGTTGCAAAAAGATGGAGGTCGGGTTGCGACTCAAGCTTGGAGAATTGGTTCTCATCACTTGGGGGCACTTTGGATGCAGGAAGCACATTAGGCACATTCTCAGCTGTGATAGCAGGCTGTACAATAGTGATAGGCAAAGGTGCAAGCACCTCACCAACAACACAGACAGGGGTGGTGGAAGAAGAATTTCCAGCAGAGCCAGAAGTCGACTTGGAGGGGGAGGAGCCAGAGGATAGTGTTACATTCTTACCAAAACATCTCAGCAGCTCATCCTTGGGGTGTCCAAACATAGGAGGGGGCGCACATGGGGGCGCCTAGCAGCCACCTGCACCCATTCTCCAGCCCCTGGCTCTTGTGCAGGTTCCTCAGCAGCATAAAAAGGCATCACAGGAGGCTGCCCACTAAAAGCCAGCAGCCAAATTGCAGGTGCTCCTACTAGGGCATTCATCGAACATGTGATCATTGGCGCCACAGCCACCACAGCCTTGTGGGAAATCTTCAAACCACATGGGGAAAGACTCCACCTCCCCATGTTCATTAATCACAAAAATCTCCCTCCCAGCAATCTTTGTGATGTCAACCGAGACACACACCCTTGGATAACGGAACCGAGCACCTTTGTTGTTGAAAGCTGAAACTTTGATAATTTCTCCCAAATGGTTAGTTTTCACAATATCTCTCAGAATCTCCTCATGCACATACTTAGCCGGAAGGCCAGGAAATCTGATCCACATGTCTAGCAAGGTAACAGACTCAGACCAAGGGTCAAAGTCCAACCTCCAGGGGCGCAACAAGATCAACTGCCCAGAAACATGGAAAGGGCGGTTGTCCCAAACCCATGCTCTGTCCTCAGAGACATCAAATCTAAGCTCAAACCAATTGTTTGCAATCGGTATGAGCTAAAACCCACCAGAGAGAGATTTCCAAACGTACCTCATCCGCTTTCTAACTTCCCTTGCTTCCATGGCCTCGCCAATAATGGTGGCAAATATGGAGGACTGGTGAAGCATGGATATGTTCTCCTGCACCTTGCCTTGCAAAGCCAGAAGCTTTTCTCTATTCATAGCTGATCTCCGGAACTTTCTTTTCGCCTTTAGAGACAGATTGTCACCGCCATCATTGGAGATTGGAACCTCCTCAGTGAGTTTAGAGCCCTTCGGCTTGCCTTGAGACTTGGCATTTTGGCACACTTTTGGAGCAGGATCTTCTGCAACCATAGGGCTTTTGCCCTTCTCAGCAGTTGTTGGGGCCATGACCAAAAACACAAAGAAAACTTAGGTTAGAACAAGTACTCTGTAGACCTTTGGGAGAGATGAGAAGAGAAGAGAGGTGTGCAGAACAAGCACAATCAAAGGCCGGAATTTATAGGAAAGATTTTGTGGAAAGAGAGAGGGAGAATGATCAGAAAACTCACACTTCCAAGGATTAGGAAAATCACACATCCAAATCCATACACGCTTGCAGGCTGAGAGCCCATCCATGCTGCAGAGCCCCCTTTCCAATTCCTCGTTGGTACAGTGCAATCGACCAATCGCAAGTGCCCAGGAAATCCCTAATTCGCAATCCGTACAAAGAAAATCAGGCCAAGGAGGAGGCCGATTAGACATCTCGGCACAAGTCATCGCACCTTGGATCGATCTTAAGAAATCCCAGGAAATCAGAGATAAGATTAGGGGATTACGCCTAATCCAACACGAAAACCCCTTCTTCGAACTCATACAAACAACCAATCGAAATTCGCCATCGCAGGACCATCTCTGATGCCCGGTTGCGAAATTAGGAGTAAGAGTAGTGTAATCATTGTTAACACACCATAGGGAAGGCTGGGATTTGGGATTTGAGAGAGATAGGCCATAGATTAGGGATTCAGAAGAAGCAATCTCAATTAGGTTTTCCATCGCGACGAAGGAGACATAAAGGGTTTTTCGCCCAGTGCGTGAGGCGCGTACTCTGGAAAGGGGGCTCTTTTATTTTTCCCAACCATACAAAAATATGTTTTCACCCCAAAAAATCTATAAAAATATATTCAAGTTCAGTTTAATTTATTAAAAAAAAATAGTATGTTTGAACAGATGAATATATAAAATCATGCTGGTTGAGTCCACTCTGTTCAAATCTTACTAGGGCGATATTCTTTAATTTATCCTCAATCTACTTCTCATCATTATATATATAATATTAATTTCATTAATATTTTATAATTAGAAAATAACACATTCAAATTCCAACTTTAATTTAAACTAATTAATTCAATTCAAAATCTTCTAATAATAAATTTAAATAAAATTATAGCCCAAGTATAAGTGAAGTGGTGAAAAAAAGGTGATAATATTTAAGAATTAAAGAATAATTCAATAAATAATCTATTGGTAGAGTGAAAACTAGTTATTTGTTAATCATTACATGTTTTCTTTTGCGAAAAAAAAAAGTTTTCCAAAATCTGGGATATTCTCTCAATATTTTTAAATTTTATTTTATTTCTTATAAAAATAATTTTAAAAAATTGTCCATAATACTTATCCACATATATATTCTAAATTTGCCCTTAGTCCTTTGTGGCTAAAGTTGTGGTCACTGTTCTACAAATCCCGCTTAGGCGCTATCTAGGCCCCGTTTATTATGGTGTCACACTATACTCGTGGTTGAACCTATTATAGTGTGGCACATTCCATGACTCATGAGTGGCTAAATGCGTAGCAATTTCTTTTTTTTTACAGTAGGCAAACAGAAGGAGCTGCTACCTAGCTATACAGTTAACCTAGCTCCTGGATCATCCTGAAGGATGATGTTACAAAGATCCATATAGTAGGGGATGGATTGTAAATGACAGATAATTACACATTTCCTAACTATATAATCCGGTGATTTGTTCGATTCTCTATATATATGACGTATTTCAGTTGAAGTAAACTCAGACTTGAGATTGCTGATGTCTTCAACCTGTCGCATGACGTCCCATCTAGGCGGGTGATCTCCATTAATGGACTTTACCAAAGTCTGATTATCACTTTCTAAGATAATGTTCCTTAATCCCTTCTGTCCAGGACGGTGGAGCCCTATAAGAACAGTTGAGGCCTTAGTTTGAATGATAGAGTCATAATCAACTTCTTGATGAAAAATATACTTTTTATGTTTTTTTTATTAAAAATATACTCTCTTTTTTTTTTGTTAAATGTGTTAATAATATACTAATTTCTTAAAATGGGTACAACGTCTAAGTCAACTGAAATGAAACTATGTAAATTGGAGTGTTTCATAAAAGTGTATATTACCGTTCCTAATTCTCGATCACCTTCAAGTTGTTAAATCAAATTTTATACTACTACGTAGTACTATGTAGTGTTTGGGTGCAAACAATTTTGACAGAAATTCCAAAAATTCCCTTTAGTAATAGATAGCTTTTCTATCTCCCAAAGGTCACAACTTGCATTGATTAATTAATAGAAATTAATTAGGGTAGCTTTTGTGAGGAAAAAGCTTCATTAATTACATATATCTATAATTAGCTTCATCATCATCATCATAAGACTATAAAGTTGCTAGTATTATATTTTAATATACTTAAATAGTTATTAAAAAATAAAAAATAAATGCGCCCCTTTCCCTCTAGATTAAGAGGTTATATAATTAAGAAAACGATTCCTCTAATATAAAATTAACACGAATTTATTTAGTATATTATATGTTATATATATATGGTGAATAAATAAACAACAAACGTGTGAGTGATCTAGCTATGACTTAAGTATATTGCCGCATTGAGATGTTACATTATTACAAACTGATATTTTAATGCCACCCAACACATAAACAAGGTCCAGTCCCGATTAATTTACTCCATTTCCATGTAATTACACTTGTTTCCACTTAATTAAAGATTCCATCAATTTTGTATTAAATTCACCTATTCAATACGAGATAGATTAAACTATTTGTTTAACAAGTAAAAAAAATACAAAATAGATCATTAATACTACGATCAACTATATATATAGACCAAACCCACTTATAATGATGACGAGACATCATTTGTAACAAAGTGCATAATTGTATAAATGATCCAACACTTCATCAAATCATTGTTTTAGCAAACTTTTTTAATCTCATAAACATGATGTATCTTAATCTATATATAAACCTTAAAAGTTGTGTTCATGGGCAATTTATTGCCATTATTAACTCCACAAAAATTTTGCTATTTTTTCTTATATTCTCAATTTGCATCAAATAACTTCTTTGGCCCAATGGTAGTAGTTGTTGATGAGAATCCCATCATCCAAAGTTCAAACCTCAACAACTACATCTTTTATTTTATTTTCCTACTTTGTCATTTTTCTACTTAATCACAATCTAATCTAATTAATTTATACATAATAATAACTAGTACTTTTCCCGTACCTTGTACGGGTGAGTATTTTTATTGGAATTTACCGCTTTAGTTCTCCCTCATACCATGAATATATTTTATTACATTTGAATTGTTATCCTACTATCAATTACAGCCCCTGTTATAACACAATAACATTTACAATCACAAACAAAAGTCTCATAATTGATAAGAGGAAAAATGAAAACTATATCATTAAACGTACAGAACGATGGGTTTATTACATCCAATATCTCATAATAACCAATTTTCCAGTAGGTAGATACTTTATATGCAAATATGATGTGCATCACCTTGTGTTCTTCCATTATCACACCCTATGCCATGACACGTAATACACATATTTTCTTCATTACTACAAGCCATACAAGTAAAGTTGGAAAGGTCTGCAAAAAAAAAATATACCATACAAAGCGTAATCAAATGCTAATATATATATACACACACGCACAAGAATGAAGGAAAATATGAAATAAACACTTATATAAACATAAGTAAAGAAGGATCATATGTTTTGTAGAACTTCTAGGTAGACAACATTCTTTGTTTCCGTGACACTCTTCCCATATTTGTTTAAAAGTAAGACCTTTAACCCTTGAATGCTTGTGACTCGAGATAAGGCAACATACAGTTGAGCATGAGTGAATACAAGCTTTGGAAGATACAACTCCATATGCGATAGTGATTGACCTTGACTTTTAATTATCATGATAAAGTCTTTTCTCGAGACAATCGATATGTCAAGTTTCACAAAGAATAGTAGATCGCACTTCTTCTGACATCGGCCCTACTCGAAGGCAAAAAATGTCAGCAATACAACTCCTACATGCTCTGAAATGATTTCCCATTACACAAAAAGGTCTTCATTGTAGTTTTAACATATAGTGAAGGAGGATTGTACATCAACAATGCATGATCGACAAAAAAGAAGAAGATATGAACACTTTTGGTCGATCTCGTTAGTAGATCAATGTTTAATTCAAGTAAGTTTTACCTTCTATGCATAACCGGATATCCTAAAATTATGCTCTGTAAACTAAAGAATACAAATTTGCAATTTAAAAAGAGATAGATTAAAGATCACCAAAATTCAATGGATTAGCTTAGAGAAACAATAGAGAGAAAATTACAAATGAAGACAAACATTTACCGAACACGTGTTCGGGATTCTAATTAACCTTTTGAGTTTGAAGCCGTTGTCAAAACTCTTTTCCATGCTTAATTACATACAAGTTGAGCATTGAGTATTTTTTTTTCATTCCCATTGTATTTAATATTGAAAATTAATGTTTATAACCATAATAGATTTCACACCATGCATGTGAAATAGACTGCAGAAAATGAATTATTTATGTTTGTACTCGCTTTAAGGTCATATGTATGTTAATCGGAGCCCAATTCTTCCACTTAGACATCTAATGAACTATTTCTTTTTAAATATTTGTCTTACTTTTCAATGATATTAATCTAAGTACATTTGTCTTACTTTTCAATGATGTATAAAACATAGTACTCGTCCGGAAGACAACCAAACAGAGACCGCATTATCATCGATCCAATATCCAAAACATAAAAGACTAAATCGATCAAAAGCAAAGCTTAAGTGCTTGGCATCAAACAATCGATCAAAAGCAAAGCTTTCAAGGAACTCATAAGTGGAAATCAATGTCTGGCATATTAAATAATCTCATCACCGAAGTAGTACTAATACTATCAGAACTTGTGATATTTTGACCCGTGAGAAAACCGGTGGTAATATATTACCACTACTATAAAATGTTGTGATATTTTTATTAATTTTGAAAGTTGAGAATATATTTTTACCATACCCCCAAAGGTGGGGGTATTTTAATTAGTTTTCCCTAAAAGAGGAAATAGAATATAACTTGAAAACCTATTAGTTATTATCCGTGAGCTAGTTGATCTAGTAAGACTTGTGACAATGGATTCATGGTTCAGTTGCAAACCTAATTCCATATTAGGATTGATGATCCTGCTAGTGTTATGCATCTCTATTTTCTTTCCAACGTTAAGCGCTACCACTGACCAAGATGTTGACCCACTTGAAAAGCGATCATAGTTAAACTTTAAAAAGTCATAATTTTGGATCGATTATGACAACAATTTAAAGAGGTAAATATATAAATGTGTGTAATGAAAATGACAAAAGAGGTCGGGCGACACTGCCAAACGACACCTGTCATCCGAACCAAACGTATGGTGAAACATAACCTTAGCTCATCTAAACCTCCACTCTCTAACGACCCCCACCCACTACCCACCACATATCTAAACAATAGCGTTAAAATCAAAGTTGTATAGGGATGATATATACGACAATAACCACATAAGGTTGACTCAAAAATTAATCCACCATGGAAGAGTCACATTTGAACCTTTTCTAGCCTTCATTTACTATGTCTATTCTCACGCCTAGTAACTGCTTTGAGCAGAAATTCCAGCAGTGACTCCCCTGAGCTCCCAGTTTTGTCGTTCTCCAAATACACCTACCAGCATTCCACTTAGGAGCTCATCCTTAACCTCATCAGTAGTATACAGGGCTAGAATAGCATTGCGTGCCTCCCTAACGGCCTCCCGACTCATCTTATTGCACTTCGCGGAGAGCCCACGTTGCGTCTTGCAATTATTAGTACTCACATGAGAGGGAGAGAAGGGGTGGGCTAGCTAAATAAGAACTCTCAACCCCTCTCGTAGCAGAAATCCGCCGAGTACTTTCATTGGGTTCAACCCTGTCCAGCAGATCCATTTCCTGTTGCATCCTCGTCAAATGCAAACATTTCTCCTTCAAATCCCCCTTTTACTTTCCCATTCTGACATTTCCATCACACCCAATATACCCATCAATCCTCAAATTAGCTTCCTTTGCTGTCATAGCTGATAGCTCATTTACCCAACATGAGGACCATCCCTGCAGATAGATGAATTAAAAACAATATCACAAATATCAATACATGTGTGATCAAAAGCAAAGACCTAACAAACATTAACATGATTCAACATCTTCAGGTCTTCTAGAATCTTTAATGATATCCTTACAAACACCACTCAAATCCACCCTCTCACACCCACTATATAAGTAACTGCCAAAGAGAAAAAGGAAAAAACATTAAAACTAAATTAATTTAAGTTTAAATTACAGATTTCTCCACGACTGTTTTATTTCATATTTTATAAAACTGTCAGATTTTATAAAACAATCAGATTAATATCTACCTATATGACTGTAAAACAATATAATTTTATAAGAAAAATCAGTCATATAAACTTTAACATTTTTATATGACTGTAATCTGAATGTTTTATAAAATCTGGCTATAATATGATTTTTAATCTGAATGTTTTATAAAATCTGTAATCTGATTTGTAATCTGAATGTTTTACAAAATTTGTAATTTGATTTTTAATCTGAATTTTTTTATAAAATCTGGTTGTAATCTGATTTTTAATCTGAATGTTTTATAAAATCTGTAATCTGATTTTTAATATGGATTTTTATAAAATTTGTAATCTGATTTTTAATATGAATTTTTTTATAAAATCTGTAATCTGATTTCTAATCTGAATGTTTTATAAAATCTGAATTTTTAATCTGAATTTGTAATCTGTTTTTTAATCTGAATTTTCAATCTATCTTATAAAGCATGAGTAAATTCATACAATAAGTAGAAATAATTTCCTTTTTTTTTATGAGAATCATAGATGAAAACAAATGATTCAGCAATGATAGATGTGATAAAAAAAATCAGCTGAATCTTTTGACCGAAGGAGGAATATTATAAGATAGATTGTAAATTTTTTTTTAAAAAAATCAGTTACATTTTGTGGTTTGCTTTCATACAGTAAATAAAAAATGTTAGATTTTAAATTATAAGAGAGATTGAAAATCAGATCTAAATATTCAGCAGTGACACATCTGAACATTATAAGATAGATTGAATATTATAAGATCTAAAAATGTAACTGATTTTCAATCTATCTTATAATATTGTCTACAAAAAAAATCTATCTTATAATATTCAGCATTGACAGATCTGAATATTCAGCAATGACATCTATCATACAGTAAACCAAAATATCAGTTACTGTCATACAACTGAAGGAGGAATATTAGATCTGAAATTTAGAATATGACATATGGATTTTTTTTTTATAAAAATCCAGCCAGAATAAATGAGCAAAGTATGACATCCAAGGAAAGAAGTGAATTAGTTACTGTCATACAGTCAGATTTCTTAAGAAAAAACAGTAATATTTTTTGTTCTTTTTTAGGGGAAAATGCGTTAAATGAGCAAAGTATGACATCCAAGGAAAGAAGTGAATTAGTTATTGTCATACAGTCAGATTTCTTAAGAAAAAACAATAATATTTTTTGTTCTTTTTGAGGAGAAAATGCGCTGAAAATCCAAGGAAAGAAGTGAATGCAGATTAAATATCTATAAAAAATCAGATTACAGTCATATAGGTAAATCAGATTAAACATTCAGATTTTATAAAACATTCAGATTAAAAATCAGGTTACAGATTTTATAAAAAAATTCAAATTAAAATTCAGATTACAGATTTTATAAAACATTCAGATTAAATATCTATTCTTGGAGAAAAGAGAAAAGTATCACATATTTTAAATGCAGATTTGCTACTTTACTCAAATAACCGAATGCAAATTTATAGTATGGCAGATTTTGTAATATTGCAAATCAAGGGAAATAAGTGATGTGAGTGATATAATTAGTTACATTTTGGTTTAGAATCTAGCAAAACAAATGAGCAATCTGAAACTTAGATGACGAATTAGAAAAAATAAAGTAGAACAAATTGACATTATATATGCAACTAATTAATCCTGTTTATAAACTGACAAAGCCATTCCATCTCTAATTCAAATAACCGTATGAATGTTTGATAATCTGTTTGATTTTGTAAGATAAAGGTTCAGCTCTAATGAAGCAATGAACATCAAACAAAAACCTAAAAGGGTGTAAGCGTTGGGAGTGGAAAGAAGAAGGAATCCCACACAAATTACTATTTGGTACGAACAAAATCGAATCCCACACATTAGGGACATCACAAATAGCAGTATAGAATCCCACACATTAGGGACATCACAAATAGCAGTACTCAGGCAAGAAAACCAATAGATGTCTCAATCAGTTCCACATTAACTAAGCACAAACTCAATCTAGCACAAACCCGATCGAAATTTTCGAGCCTCATATATAATTGATCCTCCAAGAAACAACAACTCATAAATTTAGGGTTAAAAATTGTGGATATAGGCCGAAGATACTTACCTGGCAGGAGCAAGCGGCAGTGGCCTGGGACGGGTAGGTCGGCACGGCAGGAGATCGTTGGAGGAAGTCCGGGGATGGGAGCAGACTCTTGGCAGTGGAAAGGGCGAATGGAGGCGGCGATGGTGGTCTCTGGTAGTGATGCGGCTGTCGGCGGAGGAAAGTCCGGTGGCCAGGCTCGGCGAGAGGAGGGCGGTGCTGCCGATTTAGAGTTCCGGCTCCACCTCCGCTCCTCTCTACGCCGCCGTCAACTGTCGATGGGCAGCCCTTTAATCTCCTCTCTCTCTCCCTCGATCCGTCTCCAATTTCAAGGAGAACGTGCGGCTGCTTCTTACTGAGCAAAAGTAATCGTTTTTAGGGTTGCTCCTTCTCTGAGAAAAGTAAGAAGCGGGAGAACGTGGGGATGTAAAATTGGGTTTTTACGTTTGCTCAGAGTTAAGTTAATTAGTGAACGTGGGTTAGAAAGGAGAAAATTGCTTCTTACTTTTACACAAAGAAGGACATGTGGCTCATTTTTTTGTGAAGACATTGCTTCTAAAATAATAAGTACAAGGGGTGGATAACAATAAATTTACTTCTCTGTTGTTTTGGATATATTTATTTTATGTTTACAATTTCGTTATATTTTATAAGTCTTTTTTAAAAAAAACTCATTATTTGTTTTACTTTATCAAAACATCACAACTAACAATTTACTAATTAACTTATCAAATTTGAGGTCTTGAGTAGTAATTTTCACCCCGGTTACAAATTTGAGGCACTGGGCAATAATTAAAAAAAAGGATTATCGAATATTAAGAGATCTACCGTTATAAAAAAATAATTAATTGACCTAACTCTCTACCTTCATTATAAACGTTAAAACTAAGAGTTATAAAATAGTCACTACTCATATGCATGACTTTCTATCTTCCTAATTAATTTATAAGACTTAAATTACAATAGTAAAAGTCCATTGATAGAGTTCTATAAGTATATATGTTTGTCGTTGTCAAGTATGTAGATTGAGAAAGGGATATGATCGATCAACAGATCAAGTATAGAGAAAACTCCAGATTTGTCAAAGTAAATCGAGAAAGCTTTGGATTTGTTCCTAACCATGGCTTCACAAGTTCAAATGTACGTCAAGTACAATCTCTATACTCATTACTTTTAGGTATGTTATTTTGAACTAAATACTTTTTTATAATGCTTTTATATGATTAACTATGATTTTTTTTTTGCCGCGAATTATAAACGTGTTAACCACTTGAACATGAAAGCGGATAAATTTTATAAACATAAGGGAAACCATACCTAATTAAGAGATAGGTTAGTACGTACCATTCTCATGATATCATTTTTCTTCCTTCAATTTTGTTTAGTAATGAATTGATAAATTGATTCAATCTGGGCACATCAATGTTGATTAATTCATGATGTTTAAATTGTAAGTATCATTTTAAATTTCTGATTCCTCAAAATAAGCTAAAATGTGCATTTGTATATATTTATAATAATGTGTAGGTTTAATTGTATATATATCTCTATATATTCTGTTGAAATGAAAAATAGATACCAAATAGCAATTTCTTTTGATTTGTAATCCCCTATTGTTACAATTTCAAAGAAACAAATTTATAACATTGTTAATTGCAATTCGAAAACAAAGTAAGCCTTTGTTGGGATTATAATGATGTAGTGTTAAAAAATGCTTCTATACTATTTTTTTTTTATCTATCTATCTATCTATAATATCTATCTATCTATATAATAATATAATAATAATACATAAAAAAAAGTTGTGTTCAAGGGCAATTTATTGATAATATTAAGTTCATGAAAATTTACACTATTTTGTATTCTTATTCAATTTGGATCAACTTGCATTCTTTAGCTCAATGACTGTAGTTGTTGGGGACTACCTCTTTGACAAAGGGAGGTGATCGAATGATTTATTTTAGTGGAACGGACAAATTAAAAACACACAAAAGCTTATGAGAATGGTGAACAGAAAAAACCGAGCATCAAGTACCCATTTTGATTTAATTAATCATATTTTAGCAATTTTGTAACTAAATTGTATGTATATGATGGATTAATGGTTTTGAAATAGTGATTTTATTTATTTATTCGTAAATTATAAACCGGTTCTATTTGATTGCTAAAACCATATCAACCTATACCAAGGTAAGAATGCTCGAAGAAAGATCAAAGGCCCACACTCTAATATTTTATACAATGATTTGTGATCATATACCGAATTGGTGAGATTATCTATTTTTTTTTAAGTTTATTCATCTAAATATTATTTAAGTAGTTTCTCAAATTTGTTCGCATATATACAATATATATTTGGTCATAGTACCCTCAATCACATGTTTTTTCCTTTTCTGTTTTTATAATTGTTATTGTACAATCTAAAACATGTGTTGAGATCTATTTTAATTTAGTTAACATTGCAACAGAGGAAGATGATGGAGGCCGCGCGGAGAGAGCTCGGGAGGAGAGAGCATGATGAGAAAGTGGTGCAAATTGACTACTTGATTCAATAATTAGATTATAATAGATGTCGAACATGATAGATTTTTGCTATAAACAAAGTAGTATATATGTGTGGCATCTCATCAACACAAATAAGTTTGAAGTTGATTCATGGACTTATAAATTAAAATACACAGTGTGGTAGTATATATGTGTGGACTTATAGTGTATTATCTACACTTTTTGTACCCCGGCCAATTCAATACACATTGTGGTATATATATTGAAATTACACTATTATAATAATAATAATAATAATAATAATAATAATAATAATAATAATATCAGAGAGATTAACTCATGTGTTCTATGTTACTCGTGACAATTCAGTAAGGTTTACTATAAGACATTGCGCGATTTCATATTTCCTTGGTGATTACTTCAAGTCGTTTTTTTTTTTTGATCCAAAAGAAGGCTACAACCTTTAATTATTTATATAAATGGAAGAAGAGTTAAACAGATTACAAATGCAGCTAGGAATATCAGTAAACTCAGCAAAAGGAACAGATAAGGAAAGTGCTTTGGCCATGGCATCTGCCAAACGGTTGGCCTGTCGCTTTACATGAGAGATTGTAAACTCCAGGCCTGTAGCAGTGTAGCCTGCTTTTTCCTGGTGAGGAGCTCATAAGTCTCAACTGAGTCCGTTTCGAGGATAACTTTTGACAGCTTATGTGCCTTGGCCATCCTGATTCCATGATATGCTGCCCAAACCTCAGCCTACGAGGGGTGCAGAGTCCACAAACAAAGCCGAATTCTGCACGGGCATGCCACCCTAGTATTATTAAAACTTGTCTTCAAGTTTAAAATGGAATTTTTTATTAATAGAAGGGAGTATCATATATATATATTTATTTATTTATTTATTTAAAATTAATTGGGCATTTGGAAGAGTGAAAAAATTGCGGGCGTTCAAATTAAGAGAGCTAGGGTTTCATTATATGTATATAGGATGAATGGATGATCGATCGATCTGAACTTGTTGGGTGGATCAATGGATCAATGGATCGATCTGAGTAGGGGTATTTTGATGATAGGGAGAGATGGAGGGAGGGAGGGAGAAGGTCGGAGGAAGAAGATCACCGGTGAGAGGGGATGATCAATTTAGGATTCCGTTAGGAAGAAAATGTTGTGATACCATGTAGAATGATATAATTGATGTAAAGTCTTCCCCGAGGGTTTTATTCATTAGACAATGATATATATAAGTTATAAGGTATTGGGCCTTTGGGTATAAACAACCTTCTCGTGGAGAGGACAATTTAGTGGGTGTAAAAACAATTAATCCTATAGAGTTTTTACTTTCAAACACAAAATTTGATCTTTGCGATTTTTCTAATGTTGCTATTCGTCATATTTTAAAGGATTCTAATATTGTTGCTGACATAATCGCTCGTCTTGCTTACATTATCCCTGCCGACGAAAGTCTAGAGATTGATGCAGAACTAGATGAAAGAACGCTCTAAGAAAAAGACGAGCGACATGACATCTATTTTCTTCCTAATTACTTTCATTATTACCTCTAAATAAATAATTATAACAATTTTATAATTTATTAGTCTTCTTAAAAAGTATAAAAGATATAAATCGATGTATATTATTGAATGCATGAAATAAATATTTAATTGCCAATGAGCCCATAAGTGGTTGGACGCAATAATTAAAATGTTATCTTTTAATACTCCTCAAGTACTAAATTACTTAAGTTTGATTCTTATTAGTCATCATTTTGAGTTCACATATATGAAAAATAAGTGACATGCAATATTTTATGCGAATACCATAGGTCTAAAGCTAATTCCCCTGAATATTATAAATAAGAATATATCATTTAACCTTAAACTTTTTTAAATAAAAAAATTAATGTATGAACAAGATTACTTTTTTAACTACTAATTGAAAAAGAAATTTACCATGTTTATTCACACCTAGCTCTTTTGTACCCATTAGAAGAAAAAAATGTCTTCTTTAACCCCACCAAACCCACAAAAGAGATTCTTCAAATGGTGGGATAATAAAGATTAAAGAACACATACCACATGGGCAAAAGAAATAGTTGGAAATTTATAGTCCAAAAAAACTTTTAAAAAAAGGTAAATTATAAAAAGCCCGAAAAAAAACATAAATTGATTTACATAGATATATTATATATACATATGAAAAAAATCACTTTAATACGTATTTAGCTTTATTGATGTAAATCAAAATATTCAAAAATCCTAAAGATAACATGTACTCCCTCCGTTAATTAAAACTTGTCATTTTAGAAATCTGCACACTTTGTCATTTTAGAAATCTGCACACTTTTTAAAAAAATAAACAAAAATATACTTATACCCCTGATTATTACTCGACCTTTTACTTTCTTGAAAACTACAACTAACATATATCTAATTATTACAAGGGCAATTTTATAAATATATCTAATTATTACAAGGGCAATTTTATAAAGTGGATGGCAAAATACCTAAAATGAAATGTTTTTCTTAACAAGATTTACATTCTAAAATGACATGTTTTAATTAACGGAAGATTATTAATTAATTACTTTCTTTTTCATTTTTATTTTGCTTTCTCATGATGATCATTCATCACATCATTTGTTTATCTTAGGCATTGGATCATATTGCTATCATTATAGATTGTCCCCTTATATACTAATCACATAATATCATCACTCTCGTCATGATGATGTCAGCATAAGAATGTATATCCATCATGAAATAAATTGGATCACCTCTTTTTTCTTCTCATCTCCATTTCATTAATTGTAAGTGTTATGACTTGTGACTTATGAGTGTTGATTAGTTTGTCCGCCGTGAATTTACTCAATGATAGCATAAATGATCATATGGGGCCCGTTTCACTGGCCCGATGTGGCCCATCCCAGTTTTGGGCCTAGTTTGGGTTTTTTTGGCCCGATGACCGATTCTTGTTATGCTCGCACCGCTCCATCTCGCCAATCGCACAGTATCGCTATCGAGTTTTGGGGTCTGCATGCTGAATACAGATGCCTGCTTCCTAAGTCGGCATTAGGATGGAGGTACCTACTTCCTAAGTCGGCATGCAGGGTGGAGGTGAGGCCGTGGGGGTGGCTATGCCC
Organism: Persicaria tinctoria; assembly: GCA_037127255.1. Classification (NCBI taxonomy): domain Eukaryota; kingdom Viridiplantae; phylum Streptophyta; class Magnoliopsida; order Caryophyllales; family Polygonaceae; genus Persicaria; species Persicaria tinctoria. The sequence continues at coordinate 2,830,978 of JBANSL010000016.1, read as the reverse complement.
GAGGCTGCCGGATTCTCTGCGTGCAGGACGATGGGACATGCCGACCTCGATCGAGATCGTCTAGTCCATAATGATAGGCCATTCTATGGTCCATTCATTTTAATTGGATGAAATGAACTTTTATTTATTTTATTAATCGTCAAATTATATTTCAATAAACTCCTACCAATCAAAATGAAAGGACTATAAAATGGACTACCGTTGTGGACCGGAGGATCCGCACCGTGCCGACCTAGGGATTCGGCATCGACACAGTTGATGGGACAACACCTTTTCAGACGGGAATCTTGTAGCTTTTCGGATTTGCCGACTTAGGGACTCAACATCGGCTCAGTCGACGGGATAGGTTGCAGAGGTGCAGGTTGACCAGCCAATACTAACGACCTAGGGAGTCGGCTTCTACATTTCGAATGTTGTGTCAGAGTGTCGACATCGACATTCTGTTTGCTGACTTAAAAGGTCGGCTCCAACACCGTGCCGATGACGAGAAAATCGTCCGTTTTTCACATGATCAAGCTAGTCATCCTTTGGTTTAAAAAGTTTTCACTTTTGAGTAAACAAATTAATCAATGCAATGAAGAAAATTTCGATTTATATACACGGAGTAGTTGATTGTGAAACTTATATAAAAAAAATAAAAAAATGATATGATCTTTGACTAGCTGAAAATATTATTCTGAAAAATCTTAAAGAGAGAGAGATTAATAAGCATTTCAAATATTCCCTTGTCAATGTATGCTAAATCAGTAAATTGCTAATGCAACTATTTGATGGTTCAGTCGTATCCGATAAATTGTTTGCATTCATGAAACGTCGCCGTTTACACCAAGAAAGTCACTTTCTTTCACGTCTCATTTCTCATTAGCAATGGCGGGACCCACGTTTCTGCAATTAACGCATTTCTTATCCAGAATTTTTTGGGGCTTTATTTATTTCACCATCTACGTTATGTTTAGTCATCCCTACAATATAAGGGCAAAAACATTGTTTGTTGAAAAGAACGCTCTACGTGTCTAGCAGAGCAATTTTGTGATATTTTTTAATTTTTATATTTTTTTGACAGTTATCTCCTACATTCTCAAGCCTCCTTTTCCCGATTTTCAGACGCCTTTCCTTCTCTAATCTCTTCTTTCTTTTTCTTTCTTAAATCCAGTGCGGCGGGAGCGCGGGGAGGTAGGGTGGAGCCGGTGCGGGAGAGAGCAGGAGTGCTTGGTAGGAGGACGAGCGCGAAAGGGGATCTGGTGGAGGGGAAAGAGGGGAGGTGATGAGGGCAGTGGAACCGCCATTAACGCGCCCTCTCCAAGACTCCACCCCCAAATTCTCCTTCGGTTCTTCATCTTTTCCTTCTCTATTATTGTCAGTGGAGGTGGAGATGACACAGAATTAACTCATTCCTTCTTATATATGTTTATTTATGTTTATGTATATGCAGATATAGATCCATATGCGCAAACAATCATATTATTCTTTTTTATTGGGTGAGGTATTGTTTGGTAGCTGAAATGCAAGAGAATACATAGATAAGGGGGGAAAAGCAAGTTGTTCTTTGGAGACCTTATTACTTCTATGGCGTTTTGGAAAACCAAAGGGATTTGTAAATGAATTTACTTTCTTCCAAATTGAGTTGTTATAAGGATGAAACCAGACTCTCTTCGGTAAGAGTTCTCTTATGCGGTTTGTTATTCAGTTAATTGATTAATTGTAATTTGGAACATTTAAATGCATGAATGGGTCTTACTTGGAATTCTATTCCTTGTATTTCATCAAGATACAATGTCAATCAAGGATAATGAGGACAAGGGTTAAACTTCAGTATTTTTGTTGTTGATTATGCATTTGTGTTCTTTAGAGATTAGGATTGTAATTGTTCATATATTTATGATTGAAGAAGCTAGGAATATCAATGTCATATGGTTAAGATTTAAGAATCCATGTAAAGTATGGGTTTTTTCATCTTGGCAATTGGATAGATCTTTTGCGCAGCGTATGGCGTATGGTATCGTGGTTTGTTTGATTGGTTTGTTGTTGAACTCTCTTAGTCCTCTTCTTTTTCTATTTTTTTGTGATTGCATTTGTTTTTTGGGCTTTCTGCCTAGAGAGAAGATATATTAGACATATAATGGAGGTTGGACATTTCTGATAGAGTTGACTGAATTAAGATTATTGAACCTGAAGCTACATTCAAAAATCAAATTTACTGCTATTCGTCTTCATGTGATCGGCTTATCTATTAATGTAGGCTCTTTTGAAAACCGGCATTCATGGTGTTGTTGTTTCTGATGTTCGAGGTTTTGGAGCACAAGGTGGTGTGGCAGAGAGGCACACTGGTTTGTACAAATCATTCATGTTACCGTCTTTACTTTGACAACGTGCAAAGTAGTTCTGCATTTTGTCCGTTTATGTAATAACGTGTTGTTATGTTTGAACCATGTGCTACTGTATCATGGTTATGCACTTATGAGTTATGCCCTTAATGAGTAATTTTAGTTTAAGGGTGAGAAGAAATAAGAAGATTCAAGCTTCAGATGTTTGATTAGTCTACACTTGAAAATGCTGAAACCAAACTATGTATTTAGGTCTTGTGTTTTTATTTAATCAATCATGTTCTTGTGTTTTTTATTTAACACCTTACTTTTCATCTTCCTTATTATTATTTTCTTAAAATCATGATACAATTTGTCAACTATGTATTTTAGGTCTAACAAACGCCATCAGAGCTAGAGATAATCTTTGGAGCTCTAAGAAGTTGTTTCAAATATGAGCTAGGAAGAGAGGATACTCCTACAACTACTAAAATTCTTCTTCTTGAGGTCAGACTTGTAAAAAAATGATAAGAAATCCAAAGATAACCCCCTCTGCAATTGATTTAGGAGGGTCGTTTTCACCAACTGACGTGTCTCAAACTAGAGACCGTGCAAACAAGATAAACTCATTGAAGGATGCTATGAAACCCAAGATCTAGAGGGGGGAAAGGCATTGTCCACCTCTAACATAAGCTAGATGACCTTCTCCCTCTTGCCATATATATTAGGTAATTTCTTCTTTCCAATAGATTTGTTTGAAATGAGCATCATGGGGTTCCATGCTCTTTCCAATTTCCATACTTGCTGCTTTTTCTTTTTCTTTTTTTCTGAAGAAATCTTGCTGATTTTTTGTGACTGTCGAAATTTTCTACCATTGTACAGTTTGCTGATTTTTTTTATAGCATGTGAAATTTTAGAAGATGGAGCAACTTTTACGTCATTACACCTGAATTTTGGAGCATGGTTTTGATATATTTGACACTTTGGAGCTCTGTATGGCTAACAGTCCTTGCTTGAGATTTGGGCGATTTTGTGATGTAGAGAGAACAGAGATCAAGGGTGGAAATAGCGTTTGCAAAACACCTTCTTCTGCACCTCTGGCTTTTTTTTCAACATCTGTCATGAATAAAAATGGTTAGAAAATCTTTCCTTTACCCAATGGAATGGTTATTCATTTTCCCCGATAGGCATGTTAAAGGTGGAACTTTGTTTCTTTCCTTATATTGGTTTCCTACTGCCCCACATGATATGAAAAATCAATAAGTACATTGCATTAGTACACTTGCTGAAATGTTGCGCACTTTTGGAGAACAATGACTCAAGAAAACCAATTTTGATTCTTTTTATGGCGATAGATGTCTTATGAAGCACCATTTTTTTTTTTTTGGTTCATGCATGGCCGGCAGACATTTTTTCTACAACAAAAAGGGAATCTAATGGAGATAGTTAACCCTTGGCTAGAGTATAAATACAAAGGAGGAAGCATTCAGAATGATTAGGGTTGCATTATTGCACATCAATTCTTTACCATCTCTTAGGCTAAATGTCTCAAGTGATGAACATATGCTTTAATACAAATGTGTAATTAAGGTGTTTGTAACTGACTCATTTACTTACTTGTGGATGATTTAGTCTAGGAATCGACGTGATACGGCCAACCTCGACAACAAAAAAGGAACGAGCTCAACCACTATCTCATACGGAGTATAATGGAAGTTAGAGCTGATAGTTACAAGTTGATAATACTTTAAGGAAAGCTGCAAGCTAATAATATTCAGTGCTCCTCTCCTGTTGAGTTGTGGCGCAGCTGCTAATGAAGATGATTGAGTTCGAGTTCACATTTTATTTTTTTAGAGTTTAGGTTCTATCACTTGTAAACAGGAGGTTGTGAAATTTTAAATTTGAGTGTTGATCATGTTAGAATTCTATCTTTGCATTGATTCATTTCTCAAACCTTGATTTCCATTATTTCCTCAAAAACAAATTACTATATTATTTTGGAGAAGGGTAGTTGCAGTCTTGCAGAGGTTCTTGTATCCTCATATTCTGTAATTTCAAGTGATTTTTTTAACTGAATTCTATTTCAATTGATTGCAACAGACCAAAAGCTAAGCAACATGATAATTAACTACACAATTACGCATAACCATAGATAATTTATACGAGATTTGAAATCCTATCATCTAAAACGCATTGATTAATATGATAACATCCGAAAAATAAGATGAGTTTACTTAGGGTGTTTCTATGGAAAGATGGGTTTATAGTTTAACAATAATGTATAAATTCCATGTGTCATATATAATACTATAATATCCGATAAATATTATTGGTGCTTTTCATATGATTTTTAAAAACCCCGTGCGTTCGCGCACGGGGTACTGGCTAGTTCAAATTAAAGTTTGAAACTAATCCAAAACAAATACAATTTGTTGGGGGTGTAATATTCCCTTTAGTTAGGTATAATTACAATCCATTTTTCTTTGGTTAGGCATTTATCAAATTCAAATCGCTGTATATACATAGTTTTTCCATGTAAAATCAGTTACGTAATTTACTTTACTTTAATAAAGTATAACGAGTGGGGAAATTATACTAAATAACTCAAACTTTGGAGTAGTTGTAAAAAATATAGCACCAACTTTATGTGATGCGAAAAAATAACCTAAATTTAGTGAAAAATGTAAATAATATCGGTTTCTCGATGTATTAGATATGTCTTTTCAATTTAACATATTATAAGTTTTAATCTAACACTCAATCAAAAAGCTATGATAGATTTAAAAATGATCAGACGTAAGTCATGCCACTTCGAGAGTTTCAAATTAGTAGATTAGATTGAAATATTTGATAATCATGCATTAAATTATGTATAATTTATATTTTTATTCTACTAACACATTTATGCTTTCGAGAATTTCATCTATTTTTTTTAATATTTTGTATTTCCCTTTTTTATTTTATTTTTAAATTCATCATCATAAGATTTCTAACAATAATTTTTCATCCCTTAAAAAGAAATTTTAGGATCCACCACACCACTATTCATAAGTGATTTTCTTATGATAGTAATATAACACACTATCACAGAGCAATTTGTCCTAGAAGGTAAAATATTGTTTCTTTTAATATTTTAAAATACATCTAATTTATATGGAACACAAATTCAGAACTTATAGTTAAACTCTTCTTGCTCCATGTAAGTCATGTATGTTCATAGACATGTAAAAATTGACAAATCTAAAATTGGTAAATTGTATATTTAGAACACAATTAAATTGAAAAAACAAATGAAGCTTTTTTTTTCTTTTTCTTCATGATGCTATAAAAGCAAAGCTAATTTAGAGCCTTTATTAGGACACATTTAATGAATTTAAAAGAGGCACTCTATCCATATTATGATGTATTTATGCCACCTCACCTATATTTGCAATGCCCCCTCATCCAAAAAAAAAAAGCACAAAGTTAAAATAGTTGTATGTTTAGAAAGCTAAAATAGTTTTGATGATTTAATTTCCGTCATAATTAATATACATTCACTAATAAGTTAAATGATTCTTCTTTTCCCCTTCCTTTAGATTGTGCACTTGATCATCATTAATCAATTAATTAGAACTGATTAAAGTGATGGTAGAGGAGTAAGAGGAGTATCATGGCATGACCCTTCTAGTTTTTTTTTAAAATTTATTGGCTACCTATATAGACATAGAGGCTTTCATCATTTCATTTGCATTGGAGATGTAACAAAACAAGCATCCTATAAAGATCAGTTCTCTTTCAACTCATAATATGTTTCTATGTTTGTTTTCTCATAATTTAGACTTACCTAGGTCTTTGACATTATATTCAGAGATTTGATGATGACGGAATAAGATTTAGTTTTTTCATGAAAAAAACATACAGTACATATAAGATCGAGGATCTCTAATAGATTCTTCATTTTAGGGAGTTTTAAAGAATTTTTAATTTTGTTTATATGTAATATTGTTCATCCCATTATCTAAAATAGAATATGAAAAAATAGTGCAGATTTTCTAAATATGCAACATTTTGAAAAAGATAAATGTGTCTCCAAATTTTCAAAATGGAAAAGCTATTAGAGTTTAAACAAAAATAATTTAGAGAATATATCGTTTGTGTTTCTATTTTTCATAAATTTTATAGAAGTTGTTCGAGATTATCTTATATGCAAGTTATCCTAAAATTAGGATTCATTTCTTGTCACAAATGTTAACTTGTAGCATATACTAATTCCGGGGTCGCTTACCGTCGAAATAAGGAAAATCAATTTTTGGAAGTCGATTACCTCTAATGTTGTCAACTGGATGATGATCTGCTTGTCTCCCGAATTGGTTCGGATGTCCCTGATTGCCCCTTTCAAAATGGGCGATCATTGCCAACAGCATGATACTCCAGTTCCTCGCTGGGATCTCCACTCATCATGGGCCATGGCTACCCAAACTAGATCCTGATCCTTGCTCATGATTGTTATTCCGACCACCAGGATCTGGCTTTTCCGGTGAAATTTCTCTTCGAGGTGGACGTCTGATCAATTCCGTCTGCTGTTCTAGCCTCCGATCAGTCTCTGCTATGAATTCCCAAGCTTCCCTTGCTCGATCTTCCATGATTTTCTTGAAGTCCATCATCTCGCGTGCGTGATCTGCTTTTTGTTTCTAAGAGTCGTTGACGAATTGCATTGTGGAAGCTGCAATTGACTTCAGATCATCCCTGAATGACCTCATGTCCTCCCTGACCTCTTGAAGTTGCAGCTCCATTGATTTCGATCGTGTTCCTTCCGCCATTGTCGTCGTCTTGCGTGTGCCGAGGAGGTTGCTCTGATACCAGTTTTGTTATGGCCCAAGCTTGGGCGGGAAAAGTTGTTAGAGGAGAAGAGAGAGTAAGAGAGGAGAGTAGGAGTAGAGTAAGAGGAATGGAATCAAATCTGTATATATATTCATGCCTTTGGTTTGAGTACAAGGAAGCTATTTATAAGCTTCTCTACATCAAAGCATAACACATATCTCAATGGATTGACATAATTTTTCTCTGGCGTGGATATTCCCACAATGGCGGTGGTGGTTGAAGTCTCTGCTAAACAAGAAGGGGAAAAAGAAGATTTTTAGGGGTAAATTTTATTAATTTTAGGGCTAAAAAAATACAAATCAAGTATTAAATCATAAATTTTCCTTAATTTAGGGTGTGTACGATAACCGAAGTTGAATGGGTAGCTGAAGCTGAACAATTAATTGTGTAAAATATATTTTAAATTACACTGTTGAAAAGCTAGTAGTGTGTTTGATAACCTTAGCTGACATGATAGCTGAATAAACTAGCTAATAAAATGAATAGATTTGTGTGTATATAAATAAAAGCTCTGAAAAGCTTGGGCTATAGTTAAAAATTCAATTCCAAAACACTAATTAAAATATAATCTTAACTTTATTTCATTTAAAACTATATAATATTAAAACAAAAAACTCTGAAAAGCGACTTATGTTGCCAAACACACCCTTAATTGATAGAGTGAACATTTAAACTATGAGGTCATAAATTTCAAACCTTGTTAGCCTATTTTTGGTTCTCTTTTTTTTTTTTTTTGAAACGGAAAAAATTTGACCATAGGGCTTAGCCCTATCAGCCAAGAGCATCCTTTCGGATGAGACTATGCAAAAGAGAATCATCAGGAGTCGTTGTACCAAGCGAAACAGAACTAAGTCTTGACAAGCGATCTGCCACAAGATTAGCTTCCCGGTAGACATGACGAATCTCGACCGAACGAAAGAAGCCCAGCGAGACTAGACTGTCTGAGACAATCATATCCGAGTCTCCAGTAGGCTTCCCCAAACCTTTTAAACACTTAATAATTGTTAGGTTATCTCCTTCTACAGTCAATTTAGTAATTCCCAATTTTTTTCAGCGAGAATGCCATTCCATAGCCCATGGCTTTCACACCCACAAACAGAATTGATTGGTGATGGTCCCCAGCCACAGTAGATAGGGGAACCCTTGTAGTAACGAATGATAAATCCAAAGGAGCCCATATTACTAGAGGAGAGAGAGCCATCGAAGTTAAGTTTATGTGTATCCTGAGGAGGTGGTTCCCATTTGGTTCTTTTTCTTTTTGAAATCAATCTGGGTTTTGAGTTGCTTTGTGTAGCTGGTATATTTTCCCTTGTATTTTCCTTTGCTTGTGATGTTGTCCAGATGAATTTTTGGTCTTTTTTGAAAGCTAATATCTTTCTTATATCTGGGGTTATACTGTCAAAGTGCGTTTTGTTTCTAAAGAACCAGATGCCCCACCAGACAAAAGCTACGTCTTCAAATTTTGCTTTTCCTATTGTCTTCTTGATATTCCAAATAGTTTCGTTGATCGAGTCTCCTTTATCAAAACAACCATGCATTTTCATAAAGGATCCTGGGTCATTTGCCATCAGAGTGCCCCTAGTAATGGGACAGTCCCATAATAAGTGATGTAAATCCTAATAGCATGAGTCGCAGTGGGGACAATTTGTCGGGATTCCTAGTCTTTGAGAAGCTAATCTTACCGTTGTTGGTACTGCATTTTTGAGGATTTTCCACAGGAACGATTTTATTTTGGGTGGGCTATTTAAGTCCCAAACCCAGCTTATATCCGATTTCGTGTGGTTTTTGTATTTATGTATCATATCAATTGCAGAGGTTGTTGTATACCAACCATTCTTACTCCATTTCCAATATAGTCTGTCCACATGGATGTTTTCGGGTAATGGTACCGTGGTGATTTTTTCTATTAAGTCATTTGGTAAAAAGCCTTGCAATTTCCCAAATAATTTGTTCCGATCCCATCTTTTATTTTCCTATATGAAGTATTGTATGTTTATTGACTCATCAATTTGTTGAGTATCTGGGATAAAAGTTTTCAGGGGTGCTTGACCCATCCAGTGATCTTTCCAAAAATTTATCGCCGAACCATCCCCAATAGACCATTGGAGACCATTTTTTAATAGGGGTATTAATTTTATAAGTTGTGCCCATTGCCACGAGGATCCCCCATGCTTTTGATAATTTAGGATATTGCTTGTCTTGAGGTATTTTTCTTTTATTAGTTTAACCCAAGGGCTATTAGGTTCCGCTAGTATTTTCCAGAGCAGTTTCATCTGTAATGCCTTATTCATATCCTCTGAGCAACGGAGACCAAGCCCTCCATTTTCCTTTGTTTTACATATTTCAAACCAACTGATGAGTGGTTTATGGTTAGGCCCTTTGTTTCAGAGGAATTGTCTATTGATTCTGTCCAGCTCTGAGTGGACAGATTTGGGTAACATAAAGCATTGCATTAAGTGCAAAGGCTTAGCTGAAAGCGTAGACTTGATTAGAGTACACCTTCCAGCTTGAGAGAGGCAGTTCGCCTTCCATTTCTGTAGTTGAGTTTTGTTATTCATTATAAGGTCTTTAAAATCATCTTTCGTGACTCTTCCTTCAATGATTGGGCATCCTAAGTAGCACCCTAAATTAGGGGTGTGGGCTATTTCTAATTCATTACGGATTAGATTTTCCTGTGTTGTCAGAATTTTGGTTCTCTTTCTTTTTTCAGCTGAAATGACTATTTAAATATCAAATCTAATATTTATTTTTAATACATTTTTTTTAATTATTCATTAGATATACATACAAAATAAATCTGGAAAAAAAACAAAAACAAACCCCTAGCTAGCTCCCTTAAATTATATTCTGATCCGCCTATGCTTATATATATGCATCTCTCTTTACATTACATATATGCTTTTATAGAATGTGTACGTTTAATTTAAACATGGATATGAAGGCACGTTTATTTACGGTATCGAATAAAGGAAATTCAATTTTTACATACTATATGTACGCACATTAATTACTGTTATTATTGTATCTTCGATTACGATATATATGAGATATACTTTGCCTAAAATACGTGAAACTTAGGTATCCTCTAACAATTTAATTAGCTAGCCAAATATGGGAATATTTTGAAATTCGTATATATGCTTTTGGAATAAAAATTAACGTACGCAACGTACTACATCGTATAGGTATATATCAATATATGTAAATCGGATTTTCTAATATATATTTATTCTCTTTTATTTAGGGTCTATTTGGTAAAAAGATAGGTGATGAGGTAGCTAACGTTGATGAATTAGCTGGAACAGATGGATTATTTATGTTAAATATTTGTTAATAAGCTAATTTGATGTTAAATCTAACTGTTAAGACAACTGATGAAAACTTGTAAATATAATTAACTGCTATTTCAAAATCACTTAAAACTATATAATATCATAGCTTAAATGTCCTCTCAGACATGGAACTAGAAATTAAAATTCGGATAGACTAGGTAGGCTAAATTTTTCTCATACTCATAATTTTCATTAACTAAACCCTTAATTTAATAAATAAATAAATAATTTTTTTTATTGATTTTCCTTAATTTTTTACATATAAATTTGTTTTTATAAAAATCGGGCAGGCTGGAGTGGTAGCTAAAGTTAAGACAACTGATGGAAACTTGTAAATATTTGTTAATAAGGCAGCTAAAGTGGTAGCTAAAAAGTTAAAGCAACTGATGGAAACTTGAGTGAATAGTTATTGAAAAACTACTATTGCTAATTAAACTAAAATATTAAATTTATTACATTTAAAACTATATAATATCAAAATTATAAGCTCCAAAAAGCTAGCTTGCATGCCAATTAAACAAATTAAAGCCTTATAGTATGTATTTTCTTTATTAATCCGGTACATAAATTTGATGTATTTCACTTTGATGGCATGGGTTGATGTCTCTTAAAACCCTAATTTTATACAGAATCCCACCTTATAAATTATTAAATTAATAAAAGTATATATAAGGTTGGAAGTAGATGATTTGAAGGTTCAAATAATCTATAATGGGTTAGGTCTAAATGCATTCCCCCTATACTATAAACATCTCACCCCCCCCCCCCCCCCCCCCCCTCCTCTAGTCCTCTTCATCTTAAAGATCTCTCCTTTTATGGACGATGTTAGGTCGCTCTGTGCATGCAACATACCAATCTACTTTTTTTTTTCCCATCACGTTTAATTATCTGCATGTAAAGTTGGGATCTACATGTTAAAACACAATTTTTAGTTGGTAATATATTATCACCCTTTTAATAAAATATTAGAAATGTGAGTTATTATAATGATTTTTTATGTATATATTAAGTCAGTACATAACATTTTGTTATAATGATTTTTTATGTATATATTAAGTCAGTACATAACATTTTGTGTACATAACTTTTATTGTGAGTGTACATTTTTTTAAGAAGATAAAAAAAAATATAAAATATTAATTTCAGACTTGAAATTATATTTAAAATTTTTAAAAAAAAAATTATACTGGACGACAAAGTCGACACCGTACAGATGGTAAAATCCCGCCCTGTCAATAGCACAACCGTTCTATTAACATGTATATTAATTAAGATTAGAAGTTATAAAGAGAGAGAGGAGCACAAGATGCAGCATAGTAGTGAAGTGATCGACAAGTGGAAATCACTGCAAACGTGATCGATTATTTGAAAGTAACTTTATTAATTTTGATGCATCCTCTTTAATTAGTAAGTAAAATAGAATCAAAGCACAATATATGCATAAAGCATGAGAGGAACAAACAAATTGGGTGGATTGATCAAATCAAATTTCTCTTCAAAACTTTAAGCAATAGAGTATAAGACCAAACAGACCAATAATGTCTTGTCAAATATAAGATGTGTATCATATACAAATGGGTTCAGTCCCTTCCAAATCTCAACATTCATACTTGATCTTTCAAGGATGAATGGATGATACAGGAGCATAATAATTAATTATTATTATTTAAAAATAAAAAATAATATATGATTTATAAGAATAAAGCATATATAAAATAATACATAAATTATTACATTTGAATTTAAAATAAAATGAATTTGAGAAATTATAAATTAACGGTTATTCTATCATATGCCCTAAAGATAAAAGATAAGATCCTAAATTGAAAAAAAAAATTAATTAAAATTTGAAAAATATCTCCAAATTAATACTCTTATCTTATGCTCTTGGAGTCTTGGGGTATAAGATAGAAAAAACGATAAATGAATATATAAATTACATAATACGAAAAAAAAATCCAGGTTATAGTTTTCAAAATTGGTCAAAACCGACAATATTGATAGTACTTAGGGTTTTCATTAAAACTTGTTTATTTGTTGAACAAATTTAAGTTTATAGATAATTTTAAAAAATAATTGTTTTGGAGGGTAGGTTTTAAAAAGTGTTCTATTTGATTATAAGGGTGATTCTCTATAATATTAACTTAGTATTTGGAGGTTCGTCTTCAATGTTCACTGTTCCTGATGTGCCGCTGGCCTATAGTGCTGCTTCAGAGGAGTGTTTGACTTCATGCTTCGTCTACGTCCTCGTTTAATTTGTTCGGTGTAGTTGTAATTAGTTTCGCTATTGTAGAGTTCTTGCTTGAACTTTGTACCATCTTTGTATTTTTATGTTTGCTTAGACGGTTATCTGTCTGTCGATTTGTCGGCCATCGAGGTTCAGGTATATATATATGTATGACCTCGAATTTTTTCCTAATAAAAAAATAAAATAAAAATAACTTAGTATTTGAAGAGAATATAAATAATAATGTTTTTATAAAACTTTTTAAGGGTCATTTTCTCTATATTTTTTTTATAAATAAAAGTTTCTTTAAACTATTTTTTATAGTTTCTGTAAGTACGGAACTAGGTGTGGACTAAGGTCCACTTCAAGCCTACTCCATTTATATAAAAAAAACTCTAAAAAGATAAATAATAATAAGAAAAAAATTATTAAAATTTATTCAAAAATAGATCTCCACAACCTCTCCTCTGTATCCACCCCTTATACTTATTATTTTAGAAGCAGACTCTTTGTAAAAGAATGAGCCACGTGTCCTCCTTCTCTGAGCAAAAATAAAAAGCAGTTTTCCACTTTCTCTCACCCACGTTCTTTTGGTTACCAATATTAAAAACTGAAATTGTTTCTCAAATTACTTTCTCAACCCACGTTCTCTTCAAGTGCTCAAATCCTCTTTCTGAAATTGAAGTAACCATGGATTTCACCTCTTGCAATTGGTTTCTTTTCTCTTCACGTTATATTTTCTTCTTCCTCACAATCGGTATTTCCATCAGTGACTGGTGGTGGCAGTCGTTGCTAGAGGCGTGGCGGTCGGAGGAGGGTGAGTGGCAGGAGGCGACTTCGTCGGCAATGGCGTGAGGCGGCAATCGGTTGGAGGCATAGCGTAATCGGATATGTGGCTGGTGGCGGTAATCTTTGCCGGAGGTGTGGCGCAATCGGGCGGCGACCGAAGAAGGCTAGGGCAAGTGGTTTGGGTGGTGTGAAGAACCCGACGACTGTGTGCGTGGTGCGAAAAAACCCAATTTCTCTCCCGGTATGTTTCTTGAATTTGTATAGGGGTAGTTCGATTTGAGAATTAGGGTTTTGATTTGGGGCTATGTTTTGATTTGAACTTGATGAATTTTGCCAATTGGATTTGAATTTGAGGAATTAAAATTCTTACTTTCTCAATTGGAACCTCATAATTTGCTTATGGCTTATATTTATCGCATATTCCTAAAGTATTCTCCCAATTTGAACCCGCTGTCATATTAGCAAAGCATCTCAGTTCTCTTTCATTATATCTAAATTTGCAAGTTTTGAATATTTGATATATCATCATTAGTTCATAATCAATCATGTACATATGAAATATTGTTAGTGCCCTAGAATATGGTGTTTTGATGGGAATTTATATTGTTCATGTCCAATCTACCCTAGAATATAGCGATAGTTCAGGTTCTTCACAAAAGAAGTTAGGAGAAACCACTGACGATTTGTCTATCTTCAATGTTGAGAATTTGCTGAAGAACACCAAAGTAATGTTTGTTTTATACCACACCACTTAAGGCACTTTGGAATTAGAAATTTCATGAATTTTGGTATTGTAGATGCTTCATTGAAAAAATGATGTCATGCACATCTATGCTCGATTTCTTCTTGGGCATTTTTTTGATCTTATATGGCTGATTTCGTATTTTTGCTTTTGATTTCGCTCTGGGACTGATTTCGCTTCTTAATTTTTAGTGCCCTAGGACTGATTTTGCTTCTAGGATTGATTTATGATTTTTCGCTTGCTTTTGAATTTCTGTTTTTTCGCTTACTTCTGATTTCGCTCTAGGACTGATTTCGATTCTTTTTCGCTTGCTTCTGAATTTCTGATTTTTATTTCGAATATGCTTCTGAATTTTGATTGCTCTAGGACTGATTCACATGTGTTGCTTCTGATTTCGCTTCTAGGACTGATTTTGCTTCTGATTTCGCTTCTGAATTTTGAGTGCTCTAGGACTGATTTTGATTATAGGACTGATTTTTCTTCTAATTTCGCTCTAGGGCTGATTTCTCTTCAGAATTTCGAGTGTTTTCGAGTGCATTGTTGCTGTTAGAGTGCTTCTGAATAACATATGGGTTATAACTTATAACCCATATGTTGCACACATTCTGTCAATTGGGATGTGCTTCGCTTATATTTGTTGATTTGTGTACATATTTCAATCAAAATTGAATTTGACTGTGAAATGTGCTTAATAAAAGTCATTATTTGGTGTTAAACACCCGAATTGTTTTAGGTCATGTGTATTTGTAATTTAATGTAGCTCACATCTTAAATAAGA
Organism: Persicaria tinctoria; assembly: GCA_037127255.1. Lineage (NCBI taxonomy): Eukaryota > Viridiplantae > Streptophyta > Magnoliopsida > Caryophyllales > Polygonaceae > Persicaria > Persicaria tinctoria. Next base: position 2,815,944 of record JBANSL010000016.1, on the reverse strand, counting down.
TATTTGGTTATAGTTTATGTTGAGTTGTTATGTTTGATTACTGTTCTTATAACCATAATGTTTTTTACGGCATTGCTGTTAAATCTGTTTAACAGTTAACACATGTCATTGCTGTTGTTATGGCCATATTTGTTTTCATGCCTGTGTTGTGAACTGTGCTGAGTAAAAGTCATTAGTTTGTTGTTAAGCACCAGAATTATTTTGGGTCATGTGTATTTGTAATTCGATGTAGCTTGCATCTTAATTAACATAGTTTCATATAGTTTGGGTCGAGTTGTTATCTTTCATTACTGTTGTTATGACCATACTTTGTTTCATGGCATTGCTGTTAAATCTATTAAACACTTCCAAGGATAGGATGTGATTTGGGGGGGGGGGGGGGTGTTGCTGCTATAGAGACTAAGGCAAACAATGGGCAGAACGTTGATTGCGAAAAGAAGAAGCAAGTGAATGAGAATCAAGCAGAAAAGGTGAATGAAAAGGAAAATGCTAAAGGGATAACACAAGAATTGGATGAGGCTGCTTGAGATGTTGTGAATGGACTATAGAGAAGCAAATGTCTAATTCTTTAGTAAATAGCTCAATCTGGATATGGATGTTGAGGTTAAGATTTTAAAATGAATGATTAATGAATATTATATAGACTCAAAGATCTCAGTGGCTTAAGTATTGGTAATGAATTTAGTTATTTCATCATCTCCTTCACATTCTCTAATTCAGGCAGTTTTTTAATCTATAGAAAAGTTGTGTTTGCTTGTGCTGCAAATATTTCTATACAACTAGAGCTCCTTATCATGTGCTTAATGTGGAACACATGTGCATATGCAAATTCAATTCATTTATATAGTTTAGGTTGATTATTCTTTCTCCATCAGCTTATTTATGTAAATCCAATTCCCATTTCTTTTACTTTCTGTGTTGTATCACTATTTAATGTTTTTTTGTATTTTATTAGTCTGATTCACAGGCAATGTGTGAACTATATTATGACAATGAAAAATGAGGTTTTAATATTACATACAATAAAATTAAGAATATCTGAAAATAAATAGTCTATTAGATGTCAAATTGAAATGAGTGGTTACTCATTTGTTTGAACTTAATTTTATGATTCCATTAGTTTAATTTTAGAGGGTTCATTCAAATTTTAATGTACTTAAAATTGTTATTGAATAGATTTAGTTGATGCTTATGAGTCTATGGTAGGTTGAGTTGGAATAATTGGACTACCATGATAACACACGAACTTAATACGAGTATAATCATAAAACAATTATTTTCTCCAGCCTTTTTCACAGTCATGGTATGAAGTATATTATAATCATGAAAATCAGGTTTCAATATCAGCTAGATAGGTTTCTTATTTTTTTGTTTAAGATTGACTAATTGGTTAATAAACCAACTAGATAGGTTTCTTTTTCCCTTTCTCTTTCTCTATGTTTGCATAACAAAATCGCTCTTTTAGGTAAAAATGATGAAGCTTCGGTAGATAAACAATTCAATGCGAGGAGGTCATCTCTTCAATAGAGAATCAATATGATGTCCGGCGATGAAAAAGGCATTGCGTTGGAGATTCAACCTTATTACAACATAGAGAAGACCGACAATGACCACAAAAAGATGTCACGCCGACCAGTACGCTACCACTCTTCATTTCCCTCATGATGCAAGCTTTACTTTGGTTGTTTCTTCATTTATTATCACTGTTTTCAACCAAATTCGATTTTTTAAGATTGATTCATTACATTTTGGATTTGAGCTAATATCCCCTGATGTGAGGTCTCTATTTTTCTTTTGCCATTGGATTTTAATTTAGTAAGTAGTGAGATTAGTAAGTAGTGAGATTGGTATTTTTGCTTCTACTTTACTAAAATGCCCTTGATTTGATTGATGTGTTGTAAGTTGTAGATTTTGATAAAGTAAAAAGTAGAGTAATAAATGAGGATAAATTAGTAAAAAAGTAATGTAATTATTAGCTTTATTAAAAGTTGTGTGGAGAGTTAAAATGACAAATTTTGCCGAACGGAGGGAGTAGTAAATTCTCCATTGAGTACCTGCGTCATTGAGAGAGAGCGAGATCTAGCCAAGCTGAATCTCCACCACGAACTCTGCCCCAATCAATCATCTGTCGCCACCCTTACGGATGTCGTGATTCTGAGGCAATCTCCATCTCCACCACACTTCTTCCTTGTGATTGTAGTCTTATTTGAATGGATCTCATAACCACATCTTGTGGATGCTGAATTGAATCGTTTCCTTCGACGATTATTAAGCGTGGGTATGGTGAAAATGGAAGAAATTGAGAGAATTTGATAAATTGCTTTTACAAATAAATTGTGAACATGGTTTCCTAATAATTCATTGAGAATGTGGGATGATAATTTGATGTAAAAATAAATGCTTAAAAATATTTTTAAAAAGGGACACGTGGACCTTTTTTTTTTTTTTGTAAAGAATTTGCTTCTAATTTTATAAGGATGCAAAAAATATTTCCTTATATGTGCGAGTCTTTTGTCAAATCTTTCATACAAAACACCAACTATAAGAATGTTATTTTGATTAGTTATCATTTACGATCTATCAATTTCTTGCATCTAAAACCTAACCGAGTACTCATATTTTTTTTTCTACATACACAAGTCATGCCCAACTAATTTTCACATTCCATCAATTTGAGAGGTATAACATTTTTTTAATGTTTTGGCCTTTTTTTTTTACAGTAGGCAAGAAGTACATCGACTCGGCGATCTAGAAGATCGACCCAGCGATCTTGAAGCCATCAAAAGATGGCTTGAATGACCCTACACAGAGGGTCGCCAGTAAAAAAACAAAAAATTTCTAAGATTACAATTACAGAAATTTAAAATTAAAAATATCTATAAATTAAAACTATTTTTCTTCCGATCAATAATTGGAGCCTTGATTCTTGATATCTATAAATTTCCTTAATGTTTTGGCCTCTTAATGTTTATACACTTACAAATAGAGTTCCTTTTTTTCTAATTAAGGGTCTAAGTATTATAAAAACACACACTAAATATCATTTTTAAAATTCTTTAGCTATATAGGGTTTATACATTTAAACTTAGGGTATCTTTATCAAATTGGTTTATAATTTAGATCAATTTAAAAAGTGTAGAATGATGTGTAATAGATAAAATATCATAAAGGATCCGAATTCGGCTTTCTTAAGCTAAAAACTATAAGGTTTCTTTTCTTTGTCTTCAATTAGGATGGATACTAGGAGAAGCGTAGAAGCGGGTGATTTACTATTTTTTTTGTCAAATTTGAAGTATCGATTATCTCAACAAAAAAGTATTTCATCATGATAATCAAAGATTTCGAAGAACAACATGACAAGAAGCAAGAGCAATATGTTAGCAGAAAATTAATGTGTCGAATATTTTGTTTAAGATATCAAACTTGACCGTAATTATGAGACTTTTGTTTGTGATTGTAAGTGTTATTGTATTATAACGAGGGTTATAATTGATAACATGACAACAATTCAAATGAAATGAAATATATTCATAGTGGTAAATTTCAATAAAAATACTCACCCGTACAAGGTACGGGAAAAGTACTAGTTTCTGAATTAAAGTGGTAAATCTTATAAATTTTTTTCAAATTAGCCAAAAAAAGGGAAAAATATTTGGAGAATAGCCAAAATCTCAAAATATTTAGCGATTTAGCCAAAGTAGGGTAAAGTCGCTGTTTCAAACAGCGACTTTACCCAAAAAATTTAAAAAAATTAATAAAATAGGTAAGTCGTTGTTACAAACAGCGACTTACCTATATTTTGTATTTTTTTTTTAGTTTTAGGTTAAAATAAATTAATTTTATCTGAAAAATTTTAAAAAATATTAGTATTGGGAGAGTCGCTGTTTCAAACAGCGACTCTCCATTTTTTATTATTTTCCACAACGTCGAAGGTGTAAGCAGGAAAGGTCGGTGGAACAGTAAACCGACGATGGAAGGCTTGAAGCGACCAGGGCGGTGGAACGGCAAAGGTCGCCGGAAATAGGATCGGAGAGGTCGAACAGGGAGGAGATCCGGAGATGTCGAACATGATCCGGATATGGAGATGTCGAAACTCTGTTGAATCCGATGAGAGACTTCCTGGTCCGCGCCGAGCCCAAGGAACATCCGAATTTGGCCGGAATTCCGGATCTTGCGAGGTGGCTTTGTGGTCAAGGGAGAGCGGGGGGTCGAATTGAATTTGGCCGGAATTTCGGATCTTGCGAGGTGGATTTGTGGTCAGGGGAGAGCGGGGCCGGCGAATTGAATTTGGCCGCCGAAGATGAAGATCCAACCTAGGGTTTGAGGTGATGGCCACTGCTCCTACTCCATCTTCAAGGTCCCCCGAAGCTTCGTCGAAGTGAATGTCAATCACTACCACCCCCAAATCGTCTCAGTCCAACCCTTCCACCGTGGAACGCCGCATCCGGAGACGGTTCAGGAGCACATGTATCATTACCGGTCGAGATCCAAATTGAATCTCAATTCGACCTTTTCCAAACCCTAGAACAGGTCGAGAAAGAAGCCAGAGAGGCTTGTTCGGAGGAATTCGACCTCGACCGCCACGATTTCATCGAATTGATGGTGGTTGGTGGTTGTTTCATCACCGCTCGACTTCCTTCCCCCGCTGCTTCATCTCTCCGGTTCTCTTTCCTCTCTCCGGGATGCTTCAACGTTTTGGAAAAAAAAAAAAGGAGAGTCGCTGTTTAAAACAGCGACTCTCCAATATCTTTTTTTTTTAAGTTTTCAATTAAATTAATTTTTTTAACCTAAAATTAAAAAAAAAATACAAAACAGAGGTAAGTCACTGTTACAAACAGCGACTTACCTATTATACATTTTTTTTTAAAACCCGGGTACAGCGACTTTACCCTACTTTGGTTAAATCGCTAAATATTTTGAGATTTTGGCCATTCTCCAAATATTTTTCCGTTTTTTGGGTAATTCGGAAAAAAATTCTAAATCTTAACTTACCCAAGTTTTAATTTATAAATAATCAAGTTCCCATCAAACTTGGTATGATGATCCAAACGAGAACTTATATGAGATAACCACGTTGTTAACATGGGTAACGATGAGTCAGCTTATGGTTTGAAGAAGATGCCGGTGGGGCCCACGTGACGGCCAACAACGGGAACATATTTCCTGAATTTCATACTTCTCCTCGTGGATTGGGTTTTTTTTTTTTGGTTAAGAAATTAATGCCAACAAATCCTTTCTCTAATCATTGTTTCTCCACTAATTCGCACCCGGAATTTCACCATTTTATACTCACAATTGAAATTGTAAAAACTCACAATTTCAATTGAACAATATCAAGAAGTGGAAAAAAAACATAAATACAAAGATGGTCAATTAATGATTTTTCATATCACATTCTTTGAAAATAACCCCCCAAAAAATATGATAGTGCATTTCTAATATGGAATGAAAAAGACTCTTTGGTTGACCTCTTCTATATACTCTGTATATATATATATATAATTAGTGCTTACCGGCCACTTTAATCTGAAATTCAGCAACAATTTTTGGATGGCCAATCATCCTATAATAAAAATTCCCATTTAAATTTTGAATAATAAAATCAGCATTACGATTATATGTTAATAATTGGGAAACATATATATTTGTGATTTGTCTACCTGTCTGACCATCACTCCCACGAAAAAAAAATTAAAATGAAGCAAAGGTTTTTTTTTTAATAAAAAAATTAGGATCAAATTCCCAAAAAAATAAAATAGAAACTTAAGAAAGGAAAATTGGGATTCATTAGCAAATTTAAATCGACATATTGCACAATTTATAAGTACAATTTATTTTATCTTCTTTTTTCCTCCTAATTCAATTAGATTGAATCATTTTTACATCCCAAAATTGCGAAAATAATTTAAATTTAAAAATTTGGGATAAAAAATATATAAATAAATTTATACGGAGTAATTGATAAACTTATCCATGACACACAAATATATATATATATAAGAACCACATTGACCAAGAATTGAAGTAAAGCCGACAGAATCCCGTCACAGGAGGGAGGAGCTCTTCTAATTAATTCTTTCCCAAATATTATTTGCCTCAATTGGTGCATTTCTCCACCTATAACTCCATTTTGTCTGTTTTTACTATAGCAATCTTAATTACATAAAACCATCAGTTAAACAACAAGTGTTTCTAGATTGTTAACATGTTGGATCTTGCTTGTACAAATCAGTTTATAGATCCTGCTAGTTGTTGATCTCCATATGGCTAAAATTTTTGCAAAGTTAAAATATATTTAAGAATTTATATATGGTATTAATGTATATATAGACAATGGCGAATCTCGGATGACCGCTCTTTATTTACAAATTCAAGGTATAGAGCTGATATTTGAACCTTGAGATCATGTGTTCAAACTAATTTGTTTGCTTATCACTGTCCGGTTTGCACAATTATTATTTTTATTGTATGTTTTGACGGATCGTCGTCTGTCGACTTTATCAGTCAGTCGAGGTGTCAGACCTGTCTGACCCTCAAATTCTTACATTATCAAAAAAAAAAAATGTTCAAACTAATTTGATCTTCATTTTATTTATATAAAATTTCTTTGTCTTAGTTTTTCCCACTAAAAAAATGCTAGTTAAATAATAAAAAAAGGTTATTTCTAATTTATTCAAACAAAAAAATATTTTTTATATATACATAGAAAAAAAATTCAAACCTTTCCTAAATAAATTCATGGATCCACCAATGTGTATACATGTCAATTAATTTGAAGGTGATAAAATTAAAAAACTTGTAGTAATTAGCTAGGGATTAGGGAAAATTAAACACGAGAGAGCATTAGGCTAAACCGGGGCACAAGATAGACATAAGATGGGATATGTTGTCTCTTTGATTATCTTTATCTTTTAACAAATCTTTTGATTTGATATTAAGTTTGCTAATGCATCCTTAATTATTTTACTTAATTCAAAGCACAGACAAGAAAATCATATCATAGAGTCACTCCTCTAATTCAATGTTTTTTTTAAAGACAATATTGCTCTAATTTGGATGGCTGCCATGTTATTTTTTCATCTCAATACAAAGCATTGTTAGGTGTTAGTTCTTATCGGGCTTTAATTTGTTTCATATTGTTTGTTGTTTTAAGGAAAAATAAACACAAGATTAATTAATTAATTAATGATGAGGAACTTCCACTAATCCTATCTTAACAAATAGTGTAATTAAACCAATAACTATGTTGTGAGCAAGAAAATTGCAAACACTTGTAAAGACGATTGAGATCTCCTACTAGCTACAACACAATATGTACAACTATACATGTTATTATATCCATAACTCGATCGTGAATTTTTAAAACAGTAACAGATACAGGGCTCTATAAACAGTTTGTTGATTTGTAAAATAGTACTAATAATTATAGGATTGTATAACTAGTGCGTGGATTTTTAAAATAGTAACAATTACAGAATCCTACTCACACGTAAATTTTTTAAATAACAATAATTATAGGATTCTATATAAATCATACATAAAATTTTAAAATAGTAACAATTACATGATCCTATAACTCTTTCTTGAACCTCTGAATATTGTTTAACGTCTTTTCAAAACTAAACATCTGATAAAATTGAAATGTTACATCGTACGCATGACACACAAATCGAAGTATCTACAATTTAGTAAAAGAGGGTATGGGTCATCTTTATGAATTAGCAAAGCCCTAATTGAACACAAAATGATCTCTTTCAAACTCTCAAGTGCAATCCACCAATCAATGTACTTCACTTACCCTACAAACAAAATATAACACACACATTTTGAAGAAATGAAGACACACAACAATTGCTTGCTTTTCTAGTCACCCACTATCTTTTGCATGCCAACCCTTTTTTTTCCCTTATAATTAAATCTCTTATTACTTACAAGCACGCCTATTTTTTAATAATTACAAGGTAGGCATGAAGGATGAAATTGATCCAAGTTACTAGACCCAATCTTAATATGTAAATACAATAATTAATTAAGGAAAACTATACATATATATATATATATAGCTTTGACCCAACAAACTAAAGCAACAAATATAATTGGTAGCTATAGCTTCCATATATGAATTTAGGTTATGATAAAGCAAGTAATGAATGAAGAAGAAGCGTGGTAGGGGTGGAAAGCAAAGAAAAGGTAATTATGGGGCCGGGCCGGGCCGGGCCGGGGAGTAGGATTATGATGAACCGTTGGATTAAAGTGGAGATTTAATCATATGAAAGTTAATTATGATGGCGGCCGTGCTGTGGGGTTCAGCCATCTAACCGTGCCTGCCTCGCCTCCCGCATAAGATACCTTTTTTCCCCTTTATGACTGACTTGTTATACGCACGGTTTTAGATCGTCAAATACACTGTACCGGTGATTTCACAGGTTTTTGGTGTCGATAAACTATTTGTCTGTAAAAAATCTTAGTTGCATTGATACGTTTCTCGTGTCTGCAAAATGTCTATCTATTTTGCTGACATGGAAAATCGGTGTCGATAAATTTTTTTAGGCAAAAAAAGTTTACCGACATAGAAATTCAGTGAATAACCATGCATAATTCTGACCACGTATATAATAGTCCCTTTTTATATTAATTAATGGAGTATCACTTGAAATAGTATGTTTATCTCACATCGAATATACAAGTATGAAATTTTAGTAAACTAAAACTGTCTATGTGCGCGATGTCAAGTTATCAAACTATCAAATCACACCTTCCTATTCTAGTTCATGTCATCAGAGTTATAGCCGCTCCTAATGCATCATAGTATTAGTTACTGTATCGTTTATGATCGGGATCAAGTAATTAGTGGCTAGAAATACAAAGACGTAGTACAATTTAGTAATTTACAGTGTGTTTGAAGTGTTAAGTCCACAAAAGTTCACGTGTTTATCAAATTCAACCTAGCTTCTTAATTACGGAGTATAAAATGAATTAACCTTTTAATTAAGCAAATTAAGCAAAAATGGTGCATTTTTTTTGAAAAAAAAATATAAGCAAGTATGCAACATTAATTTTGTGTCTAGTATTTTTTAGAATAAAAATAATAATAATAAGTGGTCAAAAAAGAAAAGGTTTGTGGCAGCGCCGCGGCAGGGGCGCCGTATTGACTTATCAGAAAAAGAAAACCTTTCGCTGCAATTTTCAGAGGAATTGGGAAAAAAAATCGTCAGTGTAAGCTTTTTGATAGGGCAGGTTTGGAGGACCCCACCCGCTCTTCACGCGCGTTTAGCCCACTGTCCCACCCTTTTTTACACGGACTATATAAATATAAAGAAAAAGTAAAATAAAATATTACTCCAAATCATTCACATCCTTTTCGACGTGCATAATTAAAAGGGGTTAATTAATTTTTTATAAACACTAATTAGTTAGAAAAACGACGTGCATTTTTTACGTTGAATTTGTGGTCACTCATCATTTATTGAGAATTAAAAAAAACAACTTAAATGAAATGTATTTGTCAATTACTCCGTAAAAAACTTAAAAGAAAATACATATAAATTACTCTTTCTCTATATACATAGCATTCTTCCATTGTATTTGAAATCACCCTAATGATTTTTTTTAATGTAGATTTTACTTAAACATGGAATTATAATTATAAAAATCCTTGTAGCCTACAAATACTATTATCGGGCATTTGTATTCCAATGCAATTATAATTATAAATATTTAAATGATATTTGATTATTATATTTTATAAAATATTTATTTAAACATATGTAAAATTTATAATTATGTTATAAATTTAATGCCATTTATTAACATAATGTATAATATATTTTATTTAAAATTTATATTATTTTAAATATATAATAAATTATACTAACCAAACACTATTTTAATTATATTATACTCTATTCGTTTGCTAAAATATGTCATTTTAATCTCATACACAATTTCTAATAAAATAAAAAAATATACATTCAGAAATAGTATTTTCCTCATTTATCACAGTATTTTTTTACTTTATCAAAAAGTACAACTAATAATTCATTAATCATTATAATAACATTTTTGGAAAGCAAAATCTAAAATATTTAAAATCACACCTACTACCTCCGTTCAAATCTAGATGTCGTTTGACTTTTTGGTATATTTTTTAATGAGTTAAAAACTATACTTCGTATAAAATATTAACTTTTTAAATAATTTTTTAAAATAATATGACATTTATTATTAACAAGTATTTATACTATATTAAAAAAATTATTAAAATTTTGATATTTTATAAAGTTTTTAACTCTTTTAAAAAATGTGTAAAAACTCAAATGATATCTATTTCTAAACAGATGTAGGATTTTTATCGAACAATTAAGTAAAATTAAAAAATGTACTCCATAATGTTTTTTTTTTAAATTTAAAAAAATACAGTCAATATACTCCGTATTTTGTTTAAACCGTTGGCGGATGGCATCACATCAGCTAAGACAGGGGAGTCTATAAAAATGCAAAGCAATGGCATTTCATTAATGGTTATTTAACACTCTCAACCTCTCACACATCATCTTCTTCCTCACTCTCTCTCCAACCACCTCTCGAGGAATCGAATCCCCTCTCAAGGGATCCCCACTGTTGCTGTTGCTCCCCCTCTTTCTCTCTCCACTGTACTCCATAAAGACGATTGATCGAAACAGAGAGTTTTCAGGAGCTGCTTAAGGCAGAGGAGGAACCATACCAGCTACAAAAAAGTGCTTTTCCCCCCACAGCTGAGCTTATTTTAAGCGTGTTGGGCTCTTATTTGGGATTGAATCCTCATAAATTACTCATCTTGTTCATCTCCCCCACTGGCTCTGGTTGTGCTCTGCTTTTCAGGGTCCGTTTCTCTCTCTCACTCTGTTTCCATTTCCGCTCATCCATGGCTTTGGAGTTTGGATTCGCGTTTAATTCGGCTTTTTGTTGCTTATCAACTACCAAAGATTCAATCTTTTTTGCTTTTTCGTCTCTCACATAGCTTGAATTAAACTTAATACTCCCCTGTTCTGCAACTAAGGGAGATGGTGAAGTGTTTTGGGTTCTTCCTCAATTTGGGGGAAAATATTCCTTCAATTGCTTCCTAGTTTCTTGGTTTGGGTTTTTATTTTTATTTTTTAAAATTGGATCTGGGTCAAAGTGGGTTGTTTTGGAGTGTTCTGGATCTGGCTGGGTCAAATTGGGTAGTTAGTTACTTTACTGTTGAACTAATTTCAGTTCAATTTCTTACAGAAAAAAAATCTTTTGAATTTCATCATCTCAGAGAAAAGTGAAGAAGAAGAAAACAATGTTGCCACAGAAGCAAGCAGAGGAAGCAATAGTCTCAACCCTAAACGAGACCGAAGGCCGAGACGTCTCCAAGGAGGAATCCGCCATCGATGAAGAAGACACCTCCTTCTTCAGCGTCAAGAACGCCCTCTGGCATGGCGGCTCCGCCTGGGACGCTTGGTTCAGCTGCGCCTCCAATCAAGTAAGAGCCCATCATACATTATAACCTCTTCATCGCCTCTCGGGTCTGTCTGCAGCACAGTCCTGCATCAGACAGACCCGAATACTTCCAAGAAATCAATTGATTGTTTGACTGATTGATGTTTTACCTTTGGGGATTGCAGGTGGCACAAGTGCTGTTGACACTACCTTACTCATTCTCCCAAATGGGGATGCTATCAGGAGTCATCCTCCAGATTTTCTATGGCCTCTTGGGGAGTTGGACTGCCTATCTCATCAGTGTTCTCTACATTGAATATAGAGCCAGGAAGGAGAAGGAGAATGTCAGCTTCAAGAACCATGTCATCCAGGTAAAATTACACCAATTTAAGCCTCTGTTTGGCACTCAGATATATCGATATCGTTTGATATCTTGATATCAAACAAACATGACCTTGATATTGACAATAGAGTGCTAAAATCAATTGAGAATAGGGGTAAATTAAATTTTATAACTTGATGTGAAATTGAATTTGGTGCAGTGGTTTGAGGTGCTTGATGGGTTACTGGGACCTTACTGGAAAGCAGCTGGACTTGCCTTCAACTGTACTTTCCTTCTGTTTGGGTCTGTTATTCAGTTGATTGCTTGTGCCAGGTTTGACTCATCCAAACTCATCTGAAATGAAACCATTATTTGTTTATTTATTTAAATTTGAATTTGTGTTGATGAAAATGAAATGTTTGATATGGAAACAGTAACATATACTACATCAATGATCACTTGGACAAGAGGACATGGACATACATATTTGGAGCTTGTTGTGCAACCACAGTTTTCATCCCCTCCTTCCACAACTACAGAATTTGGTCTTTTCTTGGACTTGGCATGACCACTTACACTGCTTGGTACCTGACCATCGCCGCCCTCACCCATGGCCAGGTACCATTTTAAAGATTTTTTTTTAAAAATAACGCTTCGTTTGGTATAACTTCAGGTATCGAGTTGAAATAACGAATTCGTGTTTACATGTTTGCAGACTGAAGGAGTAACACACAGTGGACCAACAAAGGCTGTGCTTTATTTTACAGGAGCCACTAACATCTTGTACACATTTGGTGGCCACGCTGTCACAGTGTAAGTTCTCTATTTTAGGCTCTGTTTGACGACAGTAAATAGGTTTTCGGAACTTATGATTTCAATATTATATAGTTTCAAATAAAATAAATATAAGATTTTGATTTAATTAACTTTTTAAATCTAATTTTTTCAAAAACTACACACAGTCTTTTCAGAGCTTTTGATTTTTTATTTCCAGATTTTAAGAGCTTTTAGTTTTAACAAATACTGGTGCTATAATAGTTTATCAACCTATATTTAACCCAAATTATTTATCAACTTCAGCTGACCATTTATTAAAAATACCTGTTTTTTTAGGGAATTAAATATTTTTACAGTATTAAAACAACAAAATTTGAGTGATTTTTTTAGCTTTGGATCTATTCATTCTTTCACTTGGATTGAGGGAGCTCTTGTTTGCAGCTTTTGCCGGTCATCTTGGGGTCAATTTGGGGCAAAATTACACCTATACAATGACACATAAATTTACTTTAACTTGACCCCAAAAGAAGTAAAAAAAGGTTACCATAAAGGAACAAGAAACAAAAATCCACTCTTGCTGTTGCTGGTGTTTTTACCTTGCAAAGTTATCTTGTTAAATTGACAGCCAGTCAATTAATTTACCTTGTGTCGGTAATCTTGTCAATTTCACTTTGTTATTTACTGCTTTTTAGTTTTTACAGTCCCAATTACATAGTTAAATACAGTACTTAAATGGTGGTTAATTTTTATGTTCAGTGAAATCATGCATGCTATGTGGAAGCCCCAGAAGTTCAAGTACATCTATCTAATGGCCACTCTCTATGTGTTCACACTGACCATCCCTTCAGCCTCAGCCGTGTACTGGGCGTTCGGAGACGCCCTCCTTGACCACTCGAACGCCTTCTCCCTCCTCCCTAAGACCAGGTGGCGCGACACTGCTGTCATTCTGATGCTCATCCACCAGGTCTCCTAAACATTTTAATCTACCTAGCTCATGACATTTTCATATCATCATCCCCTTAGGTGCCTATTTCTCCTGAGGGCTTGTTTGGTTCAACTTTAAGTTTTCAGTTTCGGATTTTTCACAAAACTTTTATCCTGAAACATGTTTATAAACTTTTATCCTGAAAAAACGCGCTTTACAAATATATAGATAACTAAAAGATCGATTTTGTTACAGCGGAGTTAAAATAGAAGGTTACAGAGGATCCTCAGTGCTTTTTCCTAGTTCGCAATTTTGATTTGACGGTTTTGAAAACAACACATTTATCATTTGTCAGCTCCTTATACGCAATCAACACATCAACTACGCCGACCTAACCCTTATATACGTATCACGAATCTCGCAGTTCATCACATTCGGATTCGCCTGCACTCCACTCTACTTTGTGTGGGAGAAAGTGATAGGAATGCATGACACAAGAAGCATCTGCCTAAGGGCATTGGCTAGGCTTCCAGTGGTGATACCAATATGGTTCTTGGCCATCATCTTCCCATTCTTTGGGCCCATCAACTCTGCAGTTGGGGCCCTCTTGGTTAGCTTCACTGTCTACATCATACCTGCCCTTGCTCATATGCTCACCTATAGAAAGGCCTCTGCTAGACAGGTATATATATTTCATATAATTCTCTATATGTCACAATGTTATAATATAAAGTGTTTTTTTTTTATGAGTGTAATGTAAAGTTGCAAAGGGCACTCACATTTTCACATGCCCATTGAACCCTTTATGCAAGAATTGAGTAAAAGGGTGTGGGGAAGGAGTTAGGGATGGGGTTGTGGCCTGTGGGTACCGGTTTCCGTATATCGGCCCTTCGTTTTCGGTGGCGTCTTTACGCCACTTTTTTAGGGTTCGGTACACGCACAGTCGCCACTTTCCGTCGTAAGCCCCAACACCCCATGAGAGGTGGATGCATCAGCATTTAAGGCCAGGGTTTGGCAACACTTGAGGAAATATGGTGGTGGTGGGGTGGCTTTGGGGTGGGGGGTTGCTCCTGCCCCAAATGTAGATAGGTGGGGTGTCCTTATCATTTTAGTTTTGTGTCATATAGTAATACTTAATGCAATGTGTCCTTATGTTATGAGCTGGCCATAGATGATGCCTTTGCACCTTTACATTTATTTATATTCCTCCTTTAGCCTTACTTGCCCACAGCTTCAACCTTTTTTTATAGGTAAAAATAAAATGAGATTTCTTATAAGTTTCTTTAGTGTCAGTTTGAACTCATGATCACTAGTTCTGATCTGCTATATTAGAACATCTCCAACAGTTTATGAGTGTTTTGCTAACAGATTTATAAATATTTCTCCAAAATGAGAACGTGATGAATGAAAAAAGCCAAATTTGTCAAAGGATTTAGAGAATCATTTTAAACCTCGATCTTCTGAACCTTTCAGAAGATATTACTCTGGATAGAGACCGAGGTGCATTCGGCGGCTGATGTTTAGTGTCCTGTTGTGCGGTGTCTATCTTCTTTGCACCTATGCGTCTTTTTGGCTACTATCTTCTTACTTGTTCTACCTATTACATTTTTGTTCATTTGTTCGGTCATTTTTGGGTCTATCGAAAACACTCTCTTGGCTAAATTGATTTTAATCGCGGGATATATACCGGGTAGTTGTTGCTTAAATTGCTTTTAAGGTCATGGAATTTATATCTTGAAGTCTAATTAGGACCTTTTATGATGACATATTGAGTGTATTAATTTATTATTTAACTTATGTGTTTGTTGCACAAGAAAGTGTACTGACATGGTTTGAGTTTTGGATGGTTTCATTTTTGTCAGAATGCAGCGGAGAAGCCACCATTCTTCCTACCAAGTTGGACAGCAATGTACGCCTTGAACATATTTGTGGTGGGTTGGGTGTTGGTGGTGGGTTTCGGCTTCGGCGGATGGGCCAGTGTGACCAACTTTGTAAGACAGGTTGACACCTTTGGGCTCTTTGCCAAGTGCTACCAGTGCAAGCCACCAGCTCACCCTGCAGCCGCCCCTCCGAGCCACCACTGAGCCAGGTCGGAACCCGGCTACATTCAACCTCTTGCCTTGGAGCTAGAGGATTTGGAGTTAGTAATTTGGTACATCATACATAGCAACATGGGAAGATTAGTAATATTTCCTCCCAAATGTAATGTGTGGCTTGGGATTGAGAACCTCCATTTTTATTGTTATTTTTGTGGGGTTTTTCTTTTGTTTTGTTTTGATAGCCGTAGATAATAGTAGTCTTATTTTGATGGTGTGTTTTGTTCAGTTTGTGATGATGATAATATTGGGTATTAATTCAAAAACTACAAAAGGGCCACATGCTTAATGTTAAAACAAAAACAGTTATATAAATATTGATTTCTACAAGTTTTACTCTTTTTCTTGATTTGGTTTTAGATCATTTAATAAAAATAATATAGTAGGAGTTGAAATTTGATTAAAAAAAACTTGATTTAGGCTGTCTAATCTATATTTTAATAAAATTTGATCCTTTCATTAAAATTCTCCATTTAAAACCTTTTGTTATTATATTTTCTTCTGAAGCAAAATTTTAAGATAATTATTTCCACACATGTCTCAGCACTAACCTATAAAACATTCGAATTGAATATACTAAAAATAGGCTCAAATCCATTTAAAACCTTATTTCTTTCCAAAGATGAACTACAATTTCATCTTATTAACCAACCTATCTTCTTACCCCTTTGTTATAGGAAATATGTGCATTTTCTTGGTCAAGTTATTAGCCTTTTTTTTTTGGGTAGGGTTTATAATTAGGCTTTTTTTTGTTTAAATTGGCCTAAAGATTGATTCCCCATTTCTCCATGATGGTTGGGGGAAGAGTGGAGATTGGACCCATGTAGTGGGTCCCACCATTCACATGGGCTAGTCACTAGTGCAAGGCTGCACCTGTTCTTCTCACGTGCTGCTCACGTGATACTCTCTAAACTGATCACATGCAAGCTGATGAAATTTGGATTGCAAGAACATGGAGGACTGGAGGAGGGTTCCTTCCTAGTATTATGCCATGGGAGGAAATTAATCTTACTTTAATGGATTCATACTTCATAAGAGTGATTGTTTAATTTGGTGTAACAAATTACCCTTTTGGACTATATTCCCTATCAATCAATGATTCAATATGCACTCTTCTTTCACATGTGGTTTAAGTTGTTGATTTTTGTTTAATTTGGAGTAACAAGATATGGTATTTTTTTTTTAACTCTATGGGCATCTTTGACTTCACAAGGACAATTTTTACAAATACAATAAACAAAACACAAATATCCCCACTTGGGTTTCAATTAATTACTTAATCCTTAAATAACAAATCAATCAATGAAAGATTCATGATCATACTACTTCAATTGACAGGCTAACTATGCATGTGTATTTTGAAGTGATCAGGCAATAATTAATCATTTTTTAATCTCAATTCAACTAATTGCAATATATTTTATCATTTAAAACAATTAATCCAAGAATAACCCAAAAAGCTTAATCAGTCCATTAAAATGATATACTCTGATCTACACAATTTTTTAGCAACTTCAATATACACACAAAAAAAAAACCAAAAAAAAAATCATCAAGAACTGAAAATTGATTTACACAAAATGCAACTATCAGAAATCAATCTTCCAATGACACTCCCCTCCTCAATCCTCAGCCCACTAGTTTGCTTATTCCAAAGGTGGACTCCATAAGTGCTCTCACTTCTCAATTGGGCCAGTTTCAACCTGGCCCAAATCTTATGAGACTTTGTATTGGGCCGTTCAAAAATCCCATTAATCCGGGTCCAGTCCAGTGGGTAGAAAGCCGCCGGGGGCAAAACCGTAAAATTGTTCACACCACCACCTCCTCTGTTCTCCGTCGTCTTCCTCCCGCCGCTGACACTTTCGATCACCCTGGACACCAAGTAGGGCCCATTTTGGCCCCACTTATCTCCATTGAAACCGATGACGAACTCCTCGATGAATCTCATGACAAGCGGGTGCCCTTTATCGAAGATTAAAACCGCGTTGTTCAGCCTCGCCCACTCTCCTGTTTCCCTGCTCATGCTCTGCGCGCCGATCGAGTTCTTCAGGCCGGAGAAGCTCCGCAAGACGATGAAATCAGTGTCCAAGTAGATACCGCCGTACTTGTAAAGCACCGCAAGGCGGAGAAGGTTGGAGAGATTCTGGGAGAAGGGGATTTGGCCGGCGTTGATTTCCCCTGTTTTGACCCCTTTGTACCAAACAAGCGCCGGGGTGTTTCTCAGGAGCAGGGGAATGTCGGGCTTAATCGGGAGGATCTGAAACCCGAGTTTGGAGAGCGGGCGGAGAATCCGGATTCCGATTGGGGAGTCTAGGGTTTCGGAGAGGATGATTAGGCAGGCGCTTGGGTGGGATTTGAAGAGAGATTCTAGGGCGAGAATCTCTCTGGCTCGGAACAGGGGAGCAGGGGAGATCCAAGTCATGAAGAATTGGGAATCGCAGTTCTTGAGGAATTCTTGGAGGCGGCGATCGAAGGAGTTGATGAATTTCGCTTCGGATTGGAGAATTGGGAGTTCTCTGATGACAGTGAGGTTGGTACTCCGGCGGTGTTCTTGGACGGTTTCTAGGGTTTCGGTGGCGATGAGAAGGTGCTTCTTGGAGGAGGAGATGACGGGGGAGTGGAGGAAGAGGTAGTTGGAGAGGAGGGAGAGAGCGAAAACGGCGATCAATAGAATGCAGGTCAAGATCAGACCTTTATGGCTGAGTTTCCTTGTTTCAGGCATCTTGTTGGAAGGTGAGTGTCTCCTCATGGCTGCCGTTGTTGAGGTTCTCTGTTAGACCAAGAAGGTGCTTTCATGGCTGATCGGACTGAGATTGGGTTTGAGATGTATGTGATATTGTGATCTTTTTGGTGTAATTAGGGCGAGTTTTAATGGAGGAAGTTTAGATTTTAGAGGCTGCAGGAGAAAAGTCAACGGCGGTCAAGAGAGAGAAAATAATTTAATTTAGCCAAAAAAAAAAATTAATTTAGCCAAAAAAAATTTGGCCCAAAATGCGGTCATTTTTATTATTTTATCTTTGATTAAGAAAATAATTTAATTTAGCCAAAAAAAAAATTAATTTGTTATGATGTGATTTATATGGATAATTACAAGATTATAAAGAAATTTATATTGTGTTCTGGTATTAGTTAGGAAATTTAAATATTGGCTAACCAATCTAAACTCGGATTAATGTTTATAATGGAACAATTGATATTGAACCCATGCCTCTTTTTTTTTTTTTTCTCTTTCTATACTTTTATTAAAACCTGAATGTGCAATTAATAATAATAATAATTATTATTATTTATTATTATTATTATAATATATGAAAATTGTGTAAAATCTTATCTTAAACATTTATTGTTATATTGATTAATTGGAGTTGGATAAAATTTGATAAAAATTTATCTTTAGCAAAATATAATCGATATCTAACAAAATTTAATAAAAACTTATCTTATATATTGATAGCGCATATTGCTATGTAGAAAAAGCTTAATCTTATCTTTAGCATATATTTTTATATTATATTAATTTACTGGAAAAAAATAACTGGTTAAAACTACTACGATTAAAGAAATGGCAAATAGATGTTATAATTATCAAATGCAATCATGTGGCACAGTCACAATTTTGTATATAAAATTTTGAAAAGGGGATAGTTAGAAATAGGCATGTCTACGGATCAGACCTGATGGGTCACGGATCAGGAACTCATAGCCCACATCTGGACCTGTGGAGAGGTGGGTTGATGAGTCCAGGCCGTCCATGTGACTCGACATGTTACGGGTGGACCTGTCGCGTCGCGGGTCGACCCGTTTTTTTAAAAAAATCATTTTTTTTAAATTTACTCCCAAAACTTCCTTTAAAAAAAACTATCAACCCGACGGGTCATTTTCACAAAATCCTCGACTTTAACCCAAACCCGTGACCCACTATGACCCTTAATCCGTCTGACCCGAACCCACCGAATCACAGATTAACCCGTGACTCATGGACAGACCTAAGTCAGAAATTTTAAATAAATGCTTAATATTTTAAAGACAAGAGACCAAATATGGCAAGTCATTAAAAAATAAGGAGTACGTATATGACAATTGTATATATATAAAAAAAAAGAGTATACGACAGCCGGTTGACTTTAATTATATTATATGAAATGGTGTTTTTTTTAGTTTTTTTGTTACGTGTTTCTATCTTTTGATAAGGAAATTTATTTTGGCTATCCATATCATTAGTTATGACTTATAAATTTATAATGTGCATTGTCACATATTATAATGCAATATTATGAATTATGTCATAATTTACGGTTATCCAAAGAAACCTAATATGACTACAAAGTACAAAACAATCTCTGCTTTTTTTTATTTCTAGTCATCCATTAAAGAGATCAAATTTTGGAAAATTCTTGATGGTTGATTATTAATAAATGTACAGCTTAACTTAGCTGTAAAACTAATCATCCCTGGTACATATTAAAATACAATGTGACTAGTAGCTGCGTATTCCATAACATTACAACTCTTAACCCCGATAATATACACATTAATCTATATATTATAAAGTATAACTACAAGATGAAGTCGTTTGTGTGTGAGGGAGTTGCATTTCATCTTACCATGACGTTTACGAATGAATCTCAATCTCCTTAAAACTAAGGGAAAATTATAATTCATCTTACAAATCTCGATAAGTTGGAGAGTAGCCTCTACAGATGTTTAGGCATTGGATTGGAGCACATGTTTAGGTTTAAAAGGGTATTCTTGAATTCCATGTTTAGGTAGATCATCACATCAATGCGTGATTTATCTTCCATGAGGAAAAAAATTGTTTTGTTTGGTAAACAATCTTTTTCTAATCAAGAATCTTAACCTATGCTCTAAAAAAGATTAGAAAGACCATTAATAATAATAACATTCAGATTATTATTTTTTTTTTTAAAAAGGTAATTTTTTCCTGCTTTTTTAGGCTTTTAGCATCTCAAATTTCTCAACTATATCCATCTTATCTAAACCACTTGCACGGCAATGACGGCATCACCTAAAAGGAAATAAATGCTAAGCACATAGCCACATACCAAGTCAATTGCTTGATACATCACTGTGTATGACTGTACGGAATTTGAAGATTCCATAGCAGTTTCTGCAAAGCATAAACAAACCAAGAAACACTGAAAATGGTAAAGGCAAGCATATAGCATTAACTTGAGAACGGTAACTGGGAGATGCTTATTCAGCCCCAGAAAATCAAAGAGTTGAAAGAAGTAAAAATACCATAACTTAAACTTATACTAATCCTATGTATATACTTCTTTCAGCCCTGACATGGTTCGGCAATTCGTGTCATGTTCAGTTCATCCTCGGAAAAACCACACAGGTCTTTTGGAAATCCATCATTTTTATCCAAATATGCTCCTTCCTCATAAGATTGAATGTCCCAAATCAACCTCAATTTGACAATCAAGTCCTCCATTTGCTTACCCACTAGCTTGCATTTGCTACTACTGCCAACCAGCATACCTCCTATTAGTGTATGACACCCCCAATACCAGCCTTTCTTAGAAGTTTGTCCACTACTAATGCCAAGTTGCCAACAGCCCTTCACAGGCAAGGCACCGACAGTGAGCCTTGATGCCAGTATGCCACCATGTAGTTTGCCAATATGATAGAAGCAAGCCCAGTCCGCTTCAAGAACCTTAGTTTCATTCTCTGTTGCGAATGGCATAATACCTCCGATCAAAAGACCTCGCTAAAAACCCAATGAAACAAATAGGCCAATATTTAATTCAACACTCCAGAAAGAATCACACAAGAATCTGATTCTCCAAATTCAAAACTTAATACGGTTAGTAAATTCGTAATCATGTGAAGTATAAGGCAAAGGCATCCTTTCGTTGTCTTATCTACTATAACTGCACTATGATGCAATGCTAACTCTAGCTTAATAGCTGGAAGAATCTTATACGCAATGAGGTAAGGCAATGACAGAAAGCATATAAAACAGATCATCAATGAATTACTCTCGTATACTTGGAGACCATATATAAATCTCTAAAAGAGATGAACTAATATTATGCCTTCTATATAACCATCTATTTCTCTAAACTTCAAATACAACCTAATAGGTATCTTCTGCCCGTATCCACAAAAAATGGAAGGAACTGATTGGGCATTAACAGGTAAACATATCAGTAAGACAGGAGCAAAAAGGCATACTAGGCTCAAGAGAATTGAACTCTATATCATCCAAGATACCTTGGTAATGGAGGCCAGGTTTTCAAAATCCATCTTCAAACAGCAAAAGTCTCCAGCTGAACTTCTTTCGGTAGGACGACCATTCTTTTGAGGCGATGCTGATAGTATACTCTGTGATCCACCCTGCAAATCATCCTGCAAGTGCTTGCCGGAATAGATTTATGCAGCCTGAAGAATACAAGACAAATAAGGAGTCAAGGAAACAAATTGCTGATTAAAAAAAAAAAAAAGCAAAACTGTCGAAAAAAGGTGTCATTGCAAGACGAACCAACACCTCTTGAGGTTGCAAAGGGAGTCGGTCATCACAAAGGCTTTTTTCTTGGGAAAGATCTTACACTACCTGGGTGAACCAGGTCAGTCCAGTACTTGCTGATTAACAATTGACGATGAACTTTCAATTGCACTCTCAGTAGCCTGCAAAAGTATTCAAACTTCCAACATTAAAGGCCCACCAGAGTAAGTTGGACAAAATTTTCAGTCCCATGCAACTTCTAAGTTGTAGCTTCTATTTCAACTCAGGGGTAAGAAACTAAGAATAGATATGTCAACTCTCAATTGTCAAGCTTATACTCGTTGAATATGTAAAAAATTCTTACACTTCAACAAACGCAACATGTTAATATTCATCATTATGCATTATAAGACCTAGAAAGCAGTTCAACTGGAGTCATGTGTACAAGAAAACAGACTGCCTTTTTTTGGACAAAATGATTCTCTTTTTTCCCGATTACAAGATTAAATACAGCATGTACATCTTATGAAAATAATCTGATGTTGACAACCTCAGGCGTGCTTTCTTTAGGATGTTCTTCATCTAATGATTGTTGCCCAGGGTTACTGTTGACATCATCCCATATAAACCCGTTTTCCTTCCCATTAGAGCGTGTATCAAAGTTCCTCTCAACAGTACCTGATGTATGTCCAACATACTCTACATATTTATCTGCAAAATCAATTTACAAATTTAGTAATGCAATTGGAACTACAAATATATATAAGAAATAAGAACATACTTTATCAAAGAAAGGATAAATTTAACTTCGTTTAGAGGAATAGCACCCCTTTTTAAAAACTTAATTGTAATTCTTGGGATGATATGGCATTTCCCCAATATTGCTTAATTAGTACACTCCTGAATGGAGAAAAATCTTGCAGGAAATTTCAAACCTACTTTATATTCCCACTGGCATTCAGTTATGCTCATTTTCTAGTAAAACCAGATAGCTTGAATACCAAATAGAAAAAACTAAGTTTATCAATGTCAAACACAATAAGTTCTACCATCCCTAACTCCCCAAGTCACTTCAATCCAGTGTAATAATTAAGTTATCACTTGAAAATGAAACAATGGGCACACGTTAGAAACCCCATATTTACAAATATTCTTTTAAAAAAATGCTTTACCTTTTTTATACCCGTAATTTTTTCCCCTTAGGCCTATGCATTTAAACCTAGGGCTTTCTTTCCCTTTTTTGGTTTTTAATGTGGAAACCCCAAATAAATAAATAGGCAGAGATGATAAATTTACCAGCCAAACTTCGAAGCGCATTATCAGCTGCCTGTTGTTGAGCATCCTTTCGGGTCTTCCCTGTCCCAATCCCAATCTTCTCACCGGTAAATAAAACCTAATCAAAGAGTAGACACTTTGTTAAAATCAGAGCTCTTGACACAGCCATAAGGGAGGAGAGAGGCATGTGCTTGCATTCACAGGGCATTGCTAAGAACTCCAAACCAGAATAAATTACAGAAAATGAAAATCTATATTCAAACTACACATTTGATATCAGTATTATGCCAATCAGAATGAGAGAGAGAGACAAAAAAACACTTGAGTTCCATAAGAAAATAGTCCAATAAAGAACCAAAACAACCACGAAGCACATGGGAGATGTACCTCAATAGAGAACTGCAAGTCATGTCTTGTACTTACAACAGACCTGAACTCAACCTATAAAGTAAAAGATATCAATTATCGTCTTGGATGTTTGTTAGATGATAAATTATACTAGAAAAGGTTAACATGTTGCATTTGCAAACCTTAGAATTGCATTTCCGCCCAATTTCTTGCAGCACGCTGATAGATAAACTGGAGTTCAACATATTTGCTTTGGATACATCTGCTTGAACTTCCTTATTAGTAGATATTTGGATTTTAGAGAAAGCATTCTCAGAAACCCCACCACCTGCATCCATTAATTGGAGGAAACATTAATAAGGAACAACAATGTCATCATTCTTCAGTACGTAGGTTGAAAAGCTAAATCTCTATGTGGGATACGAGTGAAGAGGAGTTCACTCTCAAGTCTCAACTATCCCCTGTACTCCAAACCACTCAAAGATTAAACATTGACAACTCTCACTTGCATTTTACATTCGTAGCAGAAATAAAACTATCACAAAGCACCCTTTACTTAAAAGCAATATCACCAACATTCTGAGCAGACACTTCATTTTTTAATGTAGCATGAGCAAATATGTGCTACTTCATTTTCATCTTCAACATTGATCCACCAGGAGCAAGTTCGTCAAACAGGTGTTTGTAAAGGAACTTATCAAGGAGTGAATTTAGTCTGAAGGTAAATCCAATAATAGAACAAGCACAGACCTGGTATCTGATTAGCTAGCAGATTCTGCTTCTGCCTTTCATGTCTGGAGCCTACCTGCAATATGAAAATAATATATGAGGTGTCTGCTATGCTATATTAGAGTAGTCATTTCCAGGAGTCACGCTTTCCTAATAAAATGATTAACACAGACAAACCTCTGCCTTTCCCTTGGGTACATCGAAGACACTCTGACCAACTGTATTTGCATAAGCACGTTGCTTTTCAGCTTTTAACATATTACTATCTTGTGCAACACGAGAAGCTTGATTGTTCAAACGCCCCTGATTCAAATCTTCCTCTACCAACCAACCACCACCTTGAGAGTGTGACAGCACAGATGGTATTTGCGCAGGTGATGGTAGAAGGGGTGGATCGCCAGAAATTGGGGTTCGCAGATCTACCCCATGCATCATCGAGAGTCTCCTTCTCTTATCAAAGTCAGATTCAGAAGAAAATCCATCTCTCTTACCAGGGACCCCAAGCAGACTAGGCTCTGCAATGACGTAAACAGGCCCAAAGACAACCATTAGAGTCTTAGAGCTCCTCAAGACTTTCGACATATACATGGAAAAAGACAAAAAGTACTGAACCAAAAACAAAGAACAGGTTCCATACTCAATATAGGAATAGGTGCTCTAGAATTTGGTAGGGCAGCATTTGAAGCAGAAACTGGAGGTGGATGAACAGTCTCAGGCTTTGCCTCAGTAACATTTGCCACTGAATTATTAGCTGAATCTACAGAAGCTTTTTTATCCTAAAAAATTGGCAAGGAAAGAAAAAAGGTTGAACGCACATATAATTAATTAGTTACTAACTCCACTGAACAACCAAGAGTATACAAGGATATTGATTATCCCACCAGCATTTCCATACCATGGACTCTAACCCACTAGTAAATTAACATTACATCACACCAATTTAGATATAACATATCCATTTTTATGAATGAAGTCCGTGCAGTCACTTACTTGATTATGTAATCTCTGTTCAACCTCAGCACCATACATGCCCTCATGAATGGGAATGTTTACATTTCCATTTGGTACAAATCCAGTATCCTTTGTTGAAAACACGAAATTTAAAGTAAGAACAAACTACATAATGGAAAAAACTTTATATTAATCTAAAATACAAAACTTGGCATACCTCTAACACCAAGAAGTTGCTCACATTAGGAGGGGGAGGTAAACTTGATGTCTCATCTTCATAGAAGAGATCACAGATTCTTTTATGCATATTTTCGTCAAACTCTCTAGGCAAGTCAAGTCAGACAGATACATCAGAAGATGAATAATAGGTACCTCAGATAAAATAAAAAGAATTCACAACTTGGAATCATATACAGAATTCTTACTTGAAAAAGCCTCCTCTGATATTGCATGCTACATTCCGGGCAACACAGAGAACGGGGACAGCACTTGCTATCTGAAATGAAGATTTTTTTTTAATATAAAATGACTCGGCATAATATATTAAATCTGGACAATTTGGAAGTCTGAAAAGTAGAATTTCTCACCTCAGCCTGAGGAGCATAGTATGGTGCAAAAGCAGGCACTACATGAATCCTTGATTGATCTTTATCTTCCCAAACATTCATCCGGTCATCAATCACCATTGCTAAACTAGGATGACAATTACCATCTTGGAATACATTTAGCAGAGATTTCTTTGAACCTTCAAAGGTGGATAGAAGAAATCAACAAACTATTAAAGAACATATTTTCTTTGATCAAAAAAACTGTTTGAAGTATTAAAAAATCCCTTCAATTTGATATTTGTAACATCTCAGGTTTTTACTAAAAAACAGAAGGATGTATTTCAAGTGTGCTTTTGCAAAATAAATCCTTGATTTGTCACCTAGATAAAAGAACACCCTCATTACAAAACAGTCTCCTATGTCATGTGCAAAAATTTACATGTCTATCGCAATACTACAAGGAAATTCTGTAGAGGTTCTTTTTTTCATTTTTTATTGCTAATAGTCTATTGGCCAACATGAGAAATTCAGAGTCCATTGCATTAAGAAATAATGGGAATAGCAATACCAACATCAAAGTGCATTCATCGAACACATCAAGGATACCAGTTCTGAAACCAATGCAGCCACGACTGCCCTAGAGACAAAAGAAAAAACATGGCAATCCCTATTCACTTATATATTTTAGACAATGTCTCACAAGCAGAAGAAATCAATCCTGTGTTCTAATCGTATTCAGCCTATCCTATTTTCACTTCAATGCACTCTGTGAGCAGATATGCTAGTTCAGAGTACAACATGAGAAATCAATGCAGAGCCACTACTACCCTAAGGACGAAAAAATAACATGGCAATCCCTATTCACTTATATATTTGAGATAATGCCTCACAGGTAGAAGAAATCAATCCTGTATTCTAATGAAGTAATGATATTCAGCCTGTCCTATTTTCACTTCAAGGCCCAAATAATAGAATCTTATAGCCCCTTTATGCTACTCAAATACAAACACCCATATTTACCAAACTCATGATTGTCATTAATTATATATCAACTCCAATGTTATTGAAGAACAGGTGGATCTTTACCTGGCTTGACACATACTACACGGCCCAAACGTTGCTTTAAGCTGATCAAGTTTGCCTCTGGATCCAGAAGCCTCCACATCTCCAAAGCATAATTCCTTTCCGCCATGGTACAGACGAAAACTTCAAACCTTTTGCGTCCTTTTGCTGTTAAGTAACTTCTAAGATCTTCCCAAGCGGGCCGCAGCCTCACTAGCACACTAGTATCCCGAATCTGAACAATGCCAACAGCCCAAATTATTGACAAGGAGCAGCATTTACAACGTGACAAAACTTTGAAGACTTATCACCAAAGGGAGCAAAAACGTAGCATAGAGGATGAAAATGAGAATCAATTTTCCACTTGATAAATGAAATGAAAGCATAGCAGTGTAGCATAGAGCAATACCAGTCTTATACTAATGCACTTAAAGCAAGGATTCACTTTAATTTCCACTCGCTCCTAAACCCCACCCCAGAAGATCTTCCGCATGCCCACCACACTCAACAAAATGCATTTGATGATTAACCGTTTTCTCTATCGCTCCAAAGTCCTAACTTACTGAATACCAGTAAACACCCAATTTCAAAATTGAGGCATGAAAAATAATTGAAAAATACCCAGAAAAGGACAAATAAAAAGGTAAGTTCTAACCTCCGGATTTATGCGAGTAAGGACAGTGTTCTTATCAGGCAACCTGATGATTGGCCGGACCACCTTATCTTGGTTCTCCAACGTCGACAGTGGAATCTCCTCCAGCTGAGCCTTATAAACCTTCCCACCATCCGTCACACAATCATAATCCTTGTACTCCATCAACAACGCCCTGTCATCCGCCACCCGCCTCAGCTCAGCTGTCATCACTGAGGCTCGACCGGGATCCACCTCCCTCGCAATCCAGGCTTTAAGGTGCTCCATTCTATCCTCGAACGTCTTCATCGTGTTGGCCACGATCAGCGTCTCGTCAAGATCAAAAACAATGGCCAGGCATCGCAAATTAAGCATTCCAAGGCAGGAATTGTACAGCCCAGTGGGCACGGAGAAGCACCAGAAGCATGGGAAGTTCTTCTCCTTGCTAGGCATTGCCGCCAGGTGTATCTCCTCGTTGCCAAGAACTACCACAGCCGTCTGCAACACACACAGTAACAAATTCAAACAACAAAACTCGATTACAACCATGGAAGGGGATCTAAATCGACGAGAATGACCTTGCGCTCGTAGAAACATGTGGAATGGAGCGTGAGGAGATGTGGTTGTTGCTCTGGAGGAACCGGGGACTCCAATTTGCAGCGAACGGAGTAGGAAGAGATGGTCTGGAGGACGGACAGAGGTGGAGAGCGCTCACTGGGAGGAGAGATTTGGGAGATTCGGATCTCGTTGTTCGGGAAGGTGAAGCTCGAGCTCGCATCCTTCGAATTCGAGGCTGGAACAGCTCTCAATTCGCCGAGAAACGTTTCGCCATGGTAAACCGCCACCGATTTAAACCCTAAACGGCTCATTCCTCACAATCATGCGAATGCAATTTCGTGCGAGGAGGTCAAATGCAGGGATTCGAATTGGGAGGAAGTTTGATTCACGACCGATTCCAATCTCCCTCTCCGCACGCTGGAGTGCAGTGGGGAGTCTCGTGCGCGCCCTTTCTCTTTCTCTCTCCTCGCTTTCTCGCTCTAAAACCGACTTTCTCTCTCTTACCCCCCACGCGAAAAGAGATTTTCTCTCACTTCCCACCCTCTCTCATTCTCTCTCTACAGCACTTTGGGGGTTTCAAACTTATGCGGGTTTGCACACAAAGAGGGGGTATTTATAGGGTTGAAAGTGGGCTGCGGTAATGGGCCTCGTTTTATGCGGTATTTACATGAATGCCACTGGGCCGTTGATGGTGTCCAAACTTGGTCCTGGATTTTGAAGATTTGAGGGTTTGGTTTAGTTACGAGTTAGGAGCTAAAAAGTTAGGTGTCATGAATAAGAAAAACAAATAAAATATGTTTAATGTTTAATTTCAAAAAAAATATAGTTAATTGATTGAAAAACATGATATTTGTTTCCCATTCTTGAAAATGGTATTCCCTCCATTTTAGTTTTATTCGTCGTCTCATACACAAAAGAATTGGAATAAATATGACATAGTTAAAAAGAAATGAAAAAAAAATTCTAAAGAAATAGAGAAGATTGAATTAATGTATTTGTGTGTATTATGTTATGAAATGAATTACTGGAAAATGTATTAGTCTTCAATCAAATCATTATCATTGCATTTTTTGGAATAAACATAAAGCTATTCAGGAAATATCTTTGAATATTTTAACTTATATTATAATCTTTGGAGTTGGTATGGTCTTTTATGAAATAGACATCAAATTTGGAAACGGTGGACTAGTAGTTAGTCAAAATAATGAATTGGGTTGAAAGTAGTGTCAATTGAGTTTCAAAAAAAGGAAAAAGAAAAATTGAGAAAGTGTTGTGAAACTGTGAAAGTAATATCAAACAATATTTATCTTTGTTTGTGGACTTGACTCGTGTTAGTGCATGTCTACGGTGGAGTCATGGTATGTGTTTTAGAATTTAGAAGGGCTCTTTTTCGAGTCTAAATATGTATTGTAGTTACTATTCAATAGTTTTCATGCTCACAATTTGTGATTGCCCTTGGGAAAAACTCGTTTTTTATGGCCACTTCAATGGTGTTTTTATGTTTTTAGTGAAGTTAGTATCATCCAAATTTTGTATTTTTAAATGAGATAGAGTTTTAATGGGTTCAAGATAGGGGATTTTTAACCGTTATTCATATTAAACTTTTTTCTTAATTTAGAACGTTTTCTTTGTCCATTATTTTTAGGGAGACGAACAAAAAGACTGATCGACTTACTCGTATGGTTTTGGAGTCCGACTTATTGTCTTGGAGTTTTGACTTAGAGTTTCCAACTTACGTCGGTATAGATCCTCTTGAGTGGTATTAAAATGTGATTGACACCTCAAATCCTCACATGTATCAAAAAATAAATAAAATTGTAAACCCCTTCGATTGGGAAAGATGCGAAACTCAATAAACCAAATGACGAGTAGGATGGAAAATGGGGCACAATACCCATTTCCCATGTTCTTAATATTCAAAATGTTATGATGTGGGTATATGTTGGATTTTATTTGTATTACAAGTATTTCATAAATGACAAATGTAAACATTTTTACAATGTATCTAACAGTGCACATATCATCAATGACGTCTTGCCCTAGTGGTAAGAGTGATATGCTTCCTTGTGCCTCACTAACATGAGGTCAAGGGTTCAAATCCCACTAGGAGCAATTTGAGCTTGAGTGGGTACTCATATCTTGGTTTACCTTGGCATGGGTTAGCCTGTCTTGCGGCCCGTGGAGGATTAGTCGATTGAGAATAAATTGA
The DNA here is from genome assembly GCA_037127255.1 of Persicaria tinctoria. Taxonomy (NCBI): domain Eukaryota; kingdom Viridiplantae; phylum Streptophyta; class Magnoliopsida; order Caryophyllales; family Polygonaceae; genus Persicaria; species Persicaria tinctoria. The sequence continues at coordinate 2,785,596 of JBANSL010000016.1, read as the reverse complement.
CTATTTTCACTCATAATTTATCTCATTTTTCACTCATCGACGAGAGTCATACTCGAAATTTTTTATAGCAACTCAATACACAGGGTGTGTATACTTATACGAAGCTATTTCAACTAATTGAAATAAGCTTAATAAGAACTAAATAAACCTCGAGAGCGAAGATCTGGAACATAAAAAACACTTAGATCCGACAACGAAATTGAACAAAAAAACTTAGTTCTGAAACAATTGAACAGAAATCTTACATCCACATATGAGTAGTAGTTTTTGTTGTTGATAGAAACATATAAGAAGTAGTTTTTGTTGATCCGCAAGATTGTCCCCTTCTATGGTGATATTGGAAAGACCAAACTATTTTTGTTTCTAATTGTACTCTCTTAAACTAAATCACTCCAAAAAGACTACCAACGGTATCGTCCTTCGATACAAGCAACTTATCAATTTTAATCTTCCAAGGCTAAAGATCTCTCAAGTCTATAAGAATCCCAAAAAGCATTCCAACTAAAGTGGGACTATTGAATAATACTTGTATGCCTTTGAATTCGTCGGTAAGGCCAGTATTGCTTCAATGTAGTGAATGTCCTAAATAAAACTGCATCCAGTTCCACTTCACGTTCACGACGTTAAACATTACGATAGCTCAATCGGTCGAACGGATACAAAGACTTCCTTGAGCACGTTTCTCTAAACTCGAATAAGGGGACATGTATATGAAAGTCAACCTTTCGGGTAACATAGAGAGTGAATACAAACTCTATCTCCTAGAATGTCATGAAGTCTAAATAGCTTAAATCTCCTTGTATTGGATATCGTCAATGCATTAGCCCTCAAGTATCAAATATTATTATAATCAAACGCTAAAGATGTGATATTACCATAAGGTTTCACATGTTATTTACAGTGTGAAATATGATATTAGAATCAACATGTAAAAACAGAATTTCGATGACTGCCTACACATAAAGGGAAAAAATATTCATCTTATGGAGCTGTGAATAGGGGGCATTAAAAGAAAGTGTTGAGATCTGAGAGATCATGCACACTAGTATCAGGCCTCTATAGAGGCAGTTGATATGATTGTTTCCCTGGCTTGGGCCAAAAGATCGTTTACAACGAAGATTGAATTGAAGTCAGCCAACTATACTGATATCAAATGATGAAGGCAGAGTGACAAACAAGCAAAATGTGCAGAGATGAATGGCAAAGAAATCCCACTAGTCCAGCAAGATGCATTGTTTGGGGAAAAGATGGAAAATACCTAAAATAACCTACACGTGGAAACACAACCTCATCCAAACTATATAATATATATAACAGAACAGGTAAAAGCTGGATTTAGAATATTCTTGGGGGAAGCTAACCATGAAGTCACAAAAGTACAAAAAGTTTCTAAGTCTTAACCAAATCACATACATATATCTATAATTCACCTTTCCTCACTCACTCAACGTCTTTTTTAATTTCAAAACATCTCGCTTCACTTCAAACATTGGAATGTGACATGCATAACTTTTCTCAAAAACCATCTCAAGAAATCCACCATGTAGATGGTTGATGACAGCGATAAAAAGACTTGGAAAACTGATGAGGTCAGAACACTGTTTTATTGCTGCCGTTTTTTCTTTCCTCTCATCCTCATCCATCTTGTAGCTCTCTTTATTGAAAAGGCGCCTATCAGTACTTTTCTTCTTTTCTAAATGCTCTGTACAGTTCCTCAAAAAACGCAATAATGCAAAAGCATTTGCCCCTGTTTTGCTGCCACGGGTACCCTCTAAATCTTCTGTATCACCCAACACCTCAGCCAACTCAGGATATTTGTCCTGCTTTCTCACTTTCGTCGCCCAATCATCTACATAAAGTATTGATAATGAATTTCCAAACCCGATCCCTCCCATATCAGCGCTAAACTGTGGGATAAACCATGATATTTTTAGTTCATCCGACAAAAAGAGTGGGGCAGTAAGAAGGCGTATGCCCAACTTCTTCGTGCGTACTTTTTCCATACATTGGAGAAGACATTTGAGGTCTTCGCAGAGGGGGTTATCTATAGCAACCAAAAGACTTTCGAGAATCTGCTTGATGTTTCTGAAGGCTTCCTCCGTTTTCAACTTGAGATTTTCCGTGGAATTCATATCGGATGGGAATGGATACAGAATGGCACCAATGCCATTTCTATCCACCATCATTGTATATTCAGAAAGCTGCCAAGTATCAAACAAACCATCAAACATAAACAAAACCCCTTCGACAATACCTTTCAGTATGGGGATAATCCTGGGGTGACAGAAGACTTTACCTTAATGCATCAAATATTATTATAATCAAACGCTAAAGATGTGATATTACCATAAAGTTTCATATGTTATTTACAACCAAAATCAATCTAATTTAAACACATTCATATTTGATGATAAAACAAACTCATATAGCTTCCTAACGATACGATCCAATAATTTGGATGGGTTAGATCCAACCATTCCACCATCCAATAACTTCCTAACGAATGAGGATGTTGAGTTATCGATCTACCTAGAGATCTGACGCAAAATGGGTCTCGAAACACTAAGCGATACGATCCGCATATTTGTTGACTTCACGGAAGACGTGTGAGAAGGAAACCACATCGAAGTGTTGGAAGATATATAAAAAGAAAATCGGTGACGAGTATCTAATCTACCACGAATATGGCCAGCTTCCCTTCAAAGCATTGATTACCGCAAGATTGTTCCCTTCCACAGTAATATTGGAAAGACCAAGCTCTTTCTACATGTTTGTACTCTCTTAAACTAAATCACTCCGAAAACTGAATTACATCCTCTAAAAGTATATGGAGTGTGATATGTTATGCAAACTAAAAGAAGTCATGCTAGTGACCTTATTCACATGCAACTTTGAAAATTTCAGACATGTAGTCCCACCAATACTTTGTTCACTTCACCCACCGACAGGAACATCTTTCTCACACCATCCTTAAGGAAAACAGCTTGCTCAGCGCCTTTTAAGACTATATGCTTTTCATCTGTCTTGTTCACCATATTCTTGGCGAGCTTGGAATAAAAAAATGTCAAATTTCTCCAATAGGATCGGAGATTGTCTCCTTGTACAACATGACATTAATGGTGTCTCCATTATGGGTGTATCCTCCTCTGTAATGAATTGTCATCTCAACCTCACCAATCATCTGTCACATATTGACACAAACACAAAAAACAATAAACAATAATGAACAGAGGAAACAATAATAAACAAAACAAATTAAGTAAAATAATAATGAACAGACGAAAACAACCTCCTTTGTTCATTAGAGGAACGCAACGCCCCCATCCCAGCGAACCTCTGAACACAACGAGGTTGTGCATTCTGATTGATTGGTCGTTGTGATATGAGAATCAAAAGTAAGAAGATAACAAAATAACCACAAACACATAAATTAAACAGTCGAACATAAACCTAACCCTAACCATAACCACAAAACCTTAACAGATCTTAAGTAGTCGAACATAAACCTAACCATAACCATAATCACAACCACAGAACCTAATTACAACCACAGAAATTGAACACGTCTGGAGTAGTCCAACATAAGCCTAACCCAAACCACAACCACATAACTTAACCACAACCACAAAAATTGAACAGATCTGGAGTAGTCGAACATCAACCCAACCCTATCCACAACCACAAAAATTGAAACGTCAAATCCTAAACCCTAAACCTAAACCTCGAAAATAGAAAACAACAAATTGAAGAAGAAAAAAAACCTAGATCTGGAATATAACAGCTAACAGCAGAAATTCTAGAATAGTCGAACAAAAATCAAAATTGAACAAAAAAAAACTTAAATAGGAATCTTACATCCACATACGAGACATTTGCATATGAGAAGTAATTTTAGTCGTTGATCCGAACATATGCAAAGTGGTTCACAATCATGGCAAGCAGGATGTAATGAGAATTGATAAATACACCGCTAATTTTGACTGAATATACCGTTTATCTTCGCAACCTGTTGCGAAACTGTTGTGAGATGCCTTAAAAATTTAAGAAAAAAAGTTTAATATGGAAATTCCGCAATTAGTTGCAGATTGCATGCAAGATTTTTTTAAAAAAAAGGTCACAAACATAAAATTTACATAAAAAAAAACCCCTATAGTCCGCACCATGTTGTGGACGGTATGGAATTGATTTGTTTTTGTTTTTTATGAGACTCTGCAATATGTTACGTAGTCCCTATATTTAATTTTTTTTTCCACAGTTTTGATGTCTCTGACAAGGTACTCCGCGACAAGTTAGAATTTAATAATGTCGGTGTATCCACAAAAAATTAGCCGTGTATTTATCAAAGCCATTTTTAATAAATAAACTTGTCCACCTTGTACAAAACTTATGGGTGTGTATGGCACCGGTATAAACCGGCTAAAAAGTGTGAAATTATTAGCTGTTAAAAAAATAAATCGGTTTAAAGGGTGTATGGGAACAACAAATAAGTTATAATCAGTTAAAAAAAAGGTTTAAAAATAAGCTGCAGATTGGAGCTTATTTTGGGGTTTATATTCCATAATTACTATTTTATCCATTCTCTTTTATCTTATATGGTTGAAAGTACCACAATACTCCTAATAAAAACCAAATAAACTCTATTTTTTTACAAATAAACTGTTTTTCGTCCCATACGGAGATTATCTTGTTGTTTAAATTTTTAACTACTTTTACCAACATTTTATAAATTTTACCCTATTTACAATTTTAGTCAATTTATTAACTCCGTCCCATACGAACCCTATACTGCATTTAGAAATTCCAGTCGTTTTATAACCCGCCCATACGAATCCGATTCATAAGTAAGGTCCAAAACCGGTCCAAAACCGAAATAGCCCAAACCCGACCCGACCCGTGATTATATTCGGCCATCTTTTTTTTCAAAAGACAGATCCGAAACCGCCTCTTCTTCCCCAGTTCAAATTTATTGCCCCCCCCCTCTCTCTCTCTCTCTCTCTCTGCGCTTCACTTTTGATATCTTCGCCCCCAATTTCTTCCACCACAGCTCGCAATTGAGCTTCTGCCTCATTGAAAATTTTAGGGTTTCACAGATCTAACTGCTGATTGTGTTCTTTGAGATGGAAGATCCCTCGAATCCGATGAATGATAGAGAACTGGAAGCCGCCGATAAAGATCTTTTCTCTCTGATCGACGGTTCGGAACTCGACGATCTGTTCGGTTCGATGTCAGGTGCTGGAATACTCTCCTTTTCTTTTATTTTCTTTTTCTTTTTTCCCCCTCTTGTTAGGATTGTGTCGATTTTGATTTCTGCCTCATAGCGGGTTTAGTGTGCTCCCGGGGAAGTGTCTTGGATTGAATGAATTTCAGGTGCATTTTAGTCGATTGTTGCTATTAGTGAATTCAATCAATTCAACTCGTGGGTTGCAATTTCTTGTAGCTTATTTCAGTTGTGTGGCTCTTTGAGGTAGCTGTCCAGATTAGGTTTTACTTTTCTTCAATATTTCTTTTTTCTTTGTGGAATTTTCTTTCTCAAACGTACTGAATTTAGCATTAATCACTTAGTTTCACATTTAGGGAAGTTTAAAACTTACCAGGTTTTGGATGTTGCCCACTAAGAATTAGTGAAAGCTTATATCAAACTTCTTCATTATGAAATGATGTCTTGTTCTGGTTACAGAGCCCAGATTTATGGAAAATAAGGCAAACTTAGTAGATGGAGGAGCAAATGTGCTGGAAAGGCCTGATGTAGAGGTATCCAGTAAGAAAGAAAAATATAATCTACGCAAAAGCTTAGCCTGGGACAGTGCTTTCTTCACAAGTGCAGGTGTGCTTCCATTTCCTAGTTTGAATTTACTTGTTGAGGGCTCTCGATGTGAAATATATGTTGTCTGTTTTCCCTATCGTCTGGATCCTCAGGTGTCCTGGATGCCGAGGAGTTGTCTAGTATTATGGAAGGAAGCAATGGTGGGAAACATCAAATGCAACGTTTATCTGGAATTCAGGAGGATATTAGCAAATCTACTGATTCATTATCTACTTTAGAGAGTGATACTTTGACCCTTGAGAGTTTAGAGGTTGACCTCTTCTCTGATATAAGAGCTTCCATCCAGAGGAGTAGTGGTTCGACAAAGTTACGAAAGTCAAATCTAAATGGTGCACGAGAAGAAACAAACCAGCTTGGTGAGTATTATAGGTCTCGAATTTCTCAATTCCCATGCCATTGCTGTACTAAATGGTGCTCTTGAATACTTTATTCAAGCACAGAACATGCATATCGGTTTTTTCAGGATCATCTTCTATAAAAGCCGAACAATCTCTATCAGTTTGCTTTGTGACTTTTAGATTTTCAAAGATACATTCACACTTTCCTGGTATTTGACAGTAAATTCTGGGCTATTTATTTTCAGGGAAGAAGACCACAGATAATATCAAGCCTGGAAATATGGTAAGTTAATGGATGCTCAAATTTTCTTTTACATGTCGAAAAATTTACTCAAGTTTGTGTGCCTAAAACAATAGTTGATTGCTACATTTTAGGTCAAGCCAAAACCTACTCCAAAGAAGTTAAATGCTAATCTACAAGGAGATGGAAAATTGACGAAGTTGGGCCCCTCTCGTGAACAAGGAAGGAAGGTAAGTTTTCTCTATTAATTTGCCTATACATTTTTTTTTATTGTAAGCCTAAGGTCATGATCTCATTGAATTTATAAGAGAAAATTTTACAGTTTTACCTCAATAGGTTTCTCATTTTCAAAGATATCTATATGATACTTGGAATTTCTTGCAAGTTTTCCAATATGATACATTTCTTGCAAGATTTCCTAATTGACACGTTTCTTGCAAGTCTTCCTAATTGACAGTACTAAGTAAAAGTGCTATTTTAGGTTGCACATGATTTTATATGGTAAATTCATCTGTTAAACAAACTCTTTATTTTTGTGACTGAAGCCTGTGGCCATTAGAAGGGAGTCAAGCTCATCCCTTCCCAAGTCGATTGCAGCATCTGGAAAAGGAAGTTCAATCACAATGGCACCTGCCAAAGTACCAATGAAAAGGATGTCTATTTCTGCTGGGCGTATAAAATCTGATACTAACAATGTAGGAAATGAGGCAGGTATGTGGCACCTTATGACAGTCATTTGCTGTAGTTCATAGGAATACTTTTTTCCATAAACTACATGAAGTCATGTTTTTTTCTTTCCAGCTAAAATTTACCTGACTTCATATGCCTAGCTGCAGGGCGTGTGACTACTGTGTCAAAGGGTAGTCAGCCACATGATCCACGCAGTGTCATTCCAAAAGCTGCATCGCACCCTAAATCTTCTTCAGGCTCATCTGCTACTACCAGAAAAGGAATATGTAGCACTCGGTCCTCGACTGACAGCACTAGTAGTTCTTCATCTCAGAATTCTCGGATATTGCCACTGAATGGCTTGCAGGGAAAGACAAATCGTCCTGTAAGTATACCTCCTCCTGGCGTGAAGAGTAGAATCCCCTCCAGAGGCCAACTGAAGGGCAAGCATCCACCAAATGCTACTCGCATCTCTGCTAACTCAGCCGCATCAATGCTTTCTCCTAGTGTATCACCTACTAGTTCTATTAGTGAATGGTCATCATCTTCATCAGCTGTTACTGCCAATCATGATCATAATGTTTCAAAAGATAGCTCTAGCCTGCATCGAACAGTCAGCTTAGACAGTATTGCTTCTCAGGATTTGCAAATACAGCCTAATCAACAAGCTTCATGTGAAAATATTATTGAGGTGTCTGGAATTGGCAATGGATCTGTTTCAAATCAAGTTGCTGCAAAACCATCGGGTTTGCGAATGCCATCTCCAAAGATAGGCTTTTTTGACGGGGTGAGTTTTACTTTCAAATTAACTAAACATGAAATCCTGGTTTCATCTGTTTTTACTTGCAAATATTAGTTGATCATTTTTTTTACGATTCCCCATCTTATTTTCTTGCTCGTTCTCATATATCTGGCATGAGCTAAGATGTCTACTTGATACAGGTAAAATCAGGGGGGCGAACTCAAAATGCAGTAGGCAGCATGCAGTGTGGGTCTCGCTTGTCAAGCAACCGCCTTTCAAGGTCCGCAACTGGAAACTCATCTCCTGGCGGAGTCTCAAACAAGGGCAGGAATGGACATACTACTATTAAAGCTACTGCATTAGCAGCTGCAAGTGCCAACCCTGATGCTCAAAGGCGTAATGCAAGGACTGCAACCGGAGGAGGACGCCTAGAAGGGAAATCAACTGCCCCAGGGAAGGACTCAAATGCAGAGAATCATTCTCCAACTGCTAAGTTACCAGTTGGAGAGAAGCAGCATTCTGAATCTGGGTCAAGTTCAAAGAAAAATGGCGAGTTGGTTAGTCCATCAAAGAATGCAACCCCAGAAGGTATGTCTTACTGTCCGGGTAATCAGGTTAGCAGTATTGTAGAAACTGACCACCGTCCCAAGGAAATAAATGGTGATTCGAAAGTGCTCAATCCACATCTTTTGCACGAGTTAATCAATGAAGATGCAGTTACCACTGAGCTACACCCAGTAGGTGGGTTGGAAGAAGTGGATAATGTAAGTCAAGTTGATGAAAATGCAGATATAGTGGTTCTGAATGAAGGACATGAAGCAACTAATAATGAGAAGAGTGATCCAATTTGCGTTGTGGTCACTGACCAGCAAAGCACTTTTGTTGAAGAGCAGGTGAATGAATTGATTGTAAATGTGGACACTGTGGTCAATACAAGGGAGTTGTGTGATGGAACGGACGTGCATTTTGAAGAAGTGGATCACAATGAAAGTGAAGTTGAGGAAAATGCAGATACATTGGTTCTGAATGGAGGGCATGAAGCTACTAATAATGAGAAGAATGATCCAATTTGCACTGAGGTCACTTACCAGCAAAGCACCTTTGTTGAACAACAGGTGGATGAATTGATTGCAAATGTGGAAGCTGTGGGCGGTACGAGGGAGTTGTGTAATGGAATGGACGTAAATTTTGAAGAAGTAGATAACAATGCAACTGCAGTTGATGAAAAAGCAGATACAGCGGTTCTGAATGGAGGACAGGAAGCAACTAATGATGATAAGAGTGATCCTGTTTGTGTTGTGGCCACTGACCAGCAAAGCACCTTTGTTGAACGGCAGGTAAATGAGTTGATTGCAAATGTGGAAGCTGTGGACAATACAAGGGAGTTGTGTGATGGAACGGACGTGCATTTTGAAGAAGTGGATCACAATGAAAGGGAAGTTGATGAAAATGCAGACACAGTGGTTCGGAATGGAGGGCATGAAGCTACTAGTAATGAGAAGAATGATCCAATTTGCGCTGAGGTCATTTACCAGCAAAGCGCCTTTGTTGAACAACAGGTGGATGAATTGATTGCAGGTGTGGAAGCTGTGGGCGATACGAGGGAGTTGTGTAATGGAATGGACGTAAATTTTGAAGAAGTAGATAACAATGCAACTGAAGTTGATGAAAAAGCAGATACATCGGTTCTGAATGGAGGACATGAAGCAATTAATGATGTGGTCACTGACCGGCAAAGCACCTTTGTTGAACGGCAGGTGAATGAGTTGATTGCAAATTTGGAAGCTGTGGAGAATAAGGGGGAATTGTGTGATGAAATGCAACTGCAGGTGGATGAAAATGCCAATACAGTGACTCTGAACGGGGGACATGAAGCAACTAACAATGAGAAGAATGATCTAATTAGCTGTGTGGCCACATACCAGCAAAGTGCTTTGGTTGAACAGCAGGTGAATGAGTTGGTTGCTAATGTGGAAGCCATGGAGAATAAGAGGGACTTACATGATAAAATGGACTTACATTTTGAAGAAGGGGATAACAATGCAAGTAAAGCTGATGAAAATTCCGATACAATGGCCCTGAATGGAGAACAAGAAGCAACTAACAATGAGAAGAATGATCCAATTTATGTTGTGGCCACTGACCAGCAAACTGCCCTTATTGAACATCAGGTGAATGAGTTGATTGCAACTGTGGAAGCTGTGGGCAATAAGAGAGAGCTGTGTGATGAAATGGACGAAAATTTTGAACTACGAAGTGATGTTAACGTTGTCAGTGATCCTCAATTACCAGCAGTATCATGTACTGTGGAGATTTCAGGTTTGAAGCAGAAGGGGGAGGCGGCAAATTTGCATAAGCCAACTGATCTTTCTGTATCTTCTAAGACACTAGAGTCCATCCCTGGTTCTAGGACGCCTTTTGCTGATAAGAACTCGTCGCCTGATGCATATGATATGGAGACTCTACTGAAGAGTTTCACCTCTCTTTCTTTGAGCAATCTGCAGGCAAAAGATGTTGAGGCATGAATGACTTAGCATTACTTTTCTCTAATCTTCCAAGGTATAGTAACTCACTAACTCGTGACATTTGCTAGTATTTGCATTGCTTGTTTAGCATTTCTAGAGTGACTAATTGTTCCATTATTTGATTTTTGTAGCAGAAACTACCTCGGAGCTGAAACTCTGCCCTTTCATCTGGGGCTGCAACTAGGGTGTGCTGCAGTGTTGTTTCTAAGCACAGGTTGTATTGTGCAGATTGCGATTTGCATTAGTTTACTATGATGAAATCTCCGTTATTAGTACAATAGTACAAGATCAAATGAACTACCGTATGTGTGTTCTGCATGTAATCATAATCAGGTGTTCTTCATGGAACAGCAATTTAATCTTTTTACACATTTTGTGTAATGTAAGAGAGAAATTACGAGTTGAGATATTACAATATCGTCACTGTCACCACAATTTACATGATTTGCTACAGCCAATCCCGCGCACATATTGTTGTATGAAGGCTGATAATCTATTGAAAGTTGAATTTGACAACTTTTGTTGAGCATCTTGGCTTGTTGCTTTAACGTCTCTTACATTTGTCAAGAACGATACATCGGTGATTAGTGTACTTGCATTTGGCCAAACTCGTGCAGTGTAAAATGTGCAGTGTAAAATGGAGCATTGTCTACACGTCCCTCTCTCTGTAGTATCTAGTTTTACATAAATTCCTCTTAAAAATGTTAAAAATGTGTGGTTTTGAACTTTTGGTCTTGTCCAGTTTGAAACAGGAATATGTGAAATGCACAAACTTCTGAACTATTTGAAACATAACAAAGGAAATGGTAGGGAAAAGCAATATGCAAAGTGGATATAAACTGAAACAGGTCCATTCAAAATCAAGGAGTGTTCTCTCCAGATAAGTGAAAGTAATCAACAAACTAGAAAACACAGTTTCATAGCAACTCAATAAGACGGATATTAAACTATCGTCTGCTAATAGTGACCAGTCCACATACTTCAAAACTTAAGACCTTGGCTTCTCCTTCTTCTCCTTGAACAAAGCAAGAAGAGAAACACCGGAAACCTTCACGACCTTGAACCTGACCCCGGGAATATCTCCCACGGCGTGCCCCTTACGTCCAAATCCAGCAATCAACACTTCGTCCTGTGAAATCACACAAGAATCGTGTTAAAAAGGCTCAACGGTGTTTGCCCATGTGAGAATGTTCACAACTAAGACAACAAAATATCCGTGCACTTACGTTTTCCTCAATGTAGTTCAAACAACCATCATTCGGAACGAAGGCAGCAATCTTCTTGCCGTTCTTGATGAGTTGGACTCTAGCACACTTTCTAATGGCAGAGTTAGGCTGCTTAGCTTCAATACCACTACACAGTTTTTCAAATGAGCAGGTTAAGTAACAAAGCAAAGAACAAAGCGCATTCAAACAGGCAGTAATTGAGGGCTCACATTTTCTCAAGCACAATACCCTTGGCGTGAGAAGAGCCAGAAAATGGCTTCTTCCACTCATTTCCAAGGTGAGACTTTTTGTAAGCCTTGTCAGCCCACCTCTGCGCAATACGGTGCTTCTTGAGCTTGCGCCCAGCTCCCATACCACGTGTCTTCCTGTAAGGAGAAAAATGTATCAAAATCAGATGCAGTATTCAACTATTCTTCATCTGGCAAACATCTAAAGACAAACTATCCATTTACCATCAATTTCAAATTCACATTGATCCATGAAATTTTCATTTCATAGACAACAAGGCAATCTCAATAGGATAAATATACTGGCAAATCTTAAGGGATTCAGGCATTCAGCACAATCATCTCTGTGGCACAAATTGGCCAAGGAGATCAAACATTGTTTCTCAAATCAAGATAACCGCAATTATGCAGCTAATTCACAGATCCATACACTATGGCGAATATCACAATGGTAAAAACATAACATGACCAAAATCCAAGGGTTTAGAGAACGATGAGCCATCAGTAGGCCGTTGTAAAGACAATTAGGAACTACATTCAACCAGAAACTCCCAAATCCCAATTTTATTTTCTCACAGGAAGACGTAAATTATTAGAAAAAAATGAATGAAAGGTTCAAAATTTAGCAACAGAAATAAGGGATCAATAGATTCGTATAGGTATTGAGAAAAGCGAAGAGCGTACCCCATGGCTGCTGATGAGTTCTTCGAGCAAGGCTTCGAGGGTTTGGAGGAAAGAGGCGGAGTGTAGACGCTGAAAACCCTAATATCATCTCGAAGATGAATGAAATTCGTTAAATAACTTGCACCGCTCGCCAGATTTGGGCCTCCTTGTATGGATCAATTCGGCCCAGTAATTAATGGGCTCATTCTGGGCTCTTCATTTAGAAACAAGTTGATTCGAACTTAGCCTAAATTTGCACTCTTCCATTTAGGAGCTTCATCCAACTAGAAATCTCGCATGTGTAAAAACTATACTTGAATTTGGATTGTTCGGTAAATAAACGAGGTTGAGCCGAACTTATTTTTTAGATGAGCCCAAATCGAGATCGAGCTACTCAACTCAACTCGTAGAGCAATCCTACTTCATGAATTATGACATAGTAAATGAGAGAAAATTTTGTAGATTCCACGTAATTGTGCTTGAGTCAAATTGAGGCCCATTTTAAATTGAGCTTAAAAATGTGCTTTTACTTGACTCCGTTTGTAAATGAGCGTGACATAATCGAGAAAGTTAAAAAACGCTCCTAACGTTTCAACTATATTTAATTCGGTAGTTGGAGTGTGCTATAAGGTTTACATTTTGTATCACTTGAATGATGAAATAGTAATAACATTGCAAATATCAATTGCATTTTATTTTATTGTTATTAAACACCATTTTTAATCCATTTTTAGGCTTTGATGAAACTTTGTTGTGAAGAAAACTGAAATACAAAGTACAAATAGGTTCTAGTGTTCCATAATCAAATACAGAGTATACAAAGATCACATTTTGTAATGGAAACATACAACATGAGAATTTCAAAACAGAGTTTTATCCTCAATTAGCTTACACTTCATTGAGATAGATTTTGGACTCCTAAACACATTTTTTTTTTCTTTCCAGGGAGCCCTCCCCTTAACATTCTATAACTTGTCAAATTAACTGAATTTTCTTTGCATCAAACACCGTTGGGTTTAACTATACATCTCAACATGAATCCGCCTTCCAAACGCCATCGATTCACCAAAGAACCTGCCAACGATTTGTACCATCAGATACTTGTTCTTAGTTGCAACAAGAAAACTTAGATCTCTAGTTTAACTCAAAATACCAATGCAAGTAAGTCATAAGTAGTTTTTCAAAAGGAAAACTGTTTGTCCTTACTGTCACCAACATTCAAAGTCGCAGCAAATATCACAAACTTTCATAGGAAAATATGCACTTGGAAGTTAGAATCAAATTTGTAACATATATGGTGTGCGATAAGGTTAAAAGTCGTGTGATATTTGCTACAACTTTGAAAGTTGGTGACAGTAAATGCAACAGAACAGTTACTTTGGACACAAATGCCCAACTTTGAAAGTCGTAGTAAATATCACAAACTTTCATAGGAAAATATGCACTTAAAACCAAATTTGTAACATATATGGTGTGCGATAAGGTTAAAAGTCGTGTAATATTTGCTGTAACTTTGAAAGTTGGTGACATTAAATGCAACAATTACTTACATTGACTATTTTTGACCCTTCTTCCACAAACCACCTATCTTCTTCAACATGTTTGCATTCTTCTTCTTAGGAGAATCCTCATCCATAGTATCCGAGAATGGCGAATCCATCTTCATTCCAATGGTCTCAACCGAAACTGTTCTATCGACCGCCTTTGCATCACAATCTGGAGAGAGCATTGCAGCAGCTGCCTCAGCAGCCTTCCTCCACTGATCTGCCTGCACCTTCAACATCCTCAGCTCGGCTTCTAGCTCTGCGTTCGCAACCTGTGTCGCGTATAGTTGTTCCGCAATCTTCCTAACTCTCTGGCTGCTCTCATCTCTCAATGACACAACATCAACAACAGCTTCCTCATTCACATTGTCACCAATCTCGGTCCTCAGCATCTCATTCTCTTCTTCCAGTGTCTGCAGTTGTGTTTCCTTGTCAAGCAAGGCTGACTTCAACTCTCTTATGTCCTTTTCACTGGCCTGATTTTCGACGATTTTGACACTTAACTCTGCAACTGCTTCTTTGGCCTTTCTCAACTCCTCCACCAATGCCGCCTCCTTGAGGCTTGATTCCGACTTTGCTCTCTCCATAGCTTCATAAGCACTCCTGATTTGCAGTGTGCTTTGGATATACTCATTCTGGTACCTCTCCTCAGATGCCTCCAATGCCGACTTCAACTGTCCAGCCTCGAGTTTTAGCGAATCAATCTCCGTCTTGAGCTTGTCTGCCTCCTCAACCTCATGATCATCAGTACCTTTCTTGGACGAATATTGCTTAAGTTGGCTCACAAGCATCTCCAATGTGTTCACTTGCGCCTTCGATTGCTCTAGTTCCGAAGCTAGGGTGTTGTAGCCTTCCTTTACTTCCAAGCTATCTGACCGAATCGCTTCCATAGCTTCATTGGCTGCTTTCAGCTGCCTTTGAGTGTCACTCAGCCTTTCAAGACCGCGAGCTTCGGATTCCTTAGCATCCTCCAGCTGGTGCTTCAATTCTTCGACTAAATCTAGAGTCTCCGAGAGCTCAACTCTTAGGCTTTGGACCTCCTCATGCGCAGACTCAGCTGCTACATCAAGCTGCTTCTTGAGCCTTTGGACCTCATTCATGGCAGACGATAGAGCCACACTGTCTGCAGCATGTTGCTTCTGGAGAGACTCTAGCTCCGACTGCCATGACCGGTCTCTTTCCTGCGATATTTTACGAAGCTCATGGAGCCTATCCTCCTCGGACTCAGAGAGCTCAATCAGCTGCTGCTTAGACTCTTCTAGCTTAGCTGACAAGGATGACGCTTGCTTCTTAGTCTCTTCGGCCTCTTGCTGAGCTCGCTTCTTCTGCACCTCTAATGAGCTCAACTGGTCCTTAGCCCTCTTCAGCTCCTCTTGGAGTTGAACTATTTGAGTCTCCATCTCGGATACTTTGCTTGCTTGCTTCTTCTGAAAAGTACAATGCGACGAAGTATTAGGTGTTGTAAGCGTAACTCAGTTATTGGCCCACCAGACTTTTACAATGTTCACTACTCTATGGGGGGTGAAGATCCACATAGTTTACCTCAGACATTGGATTTCTTGGAGATGCTGTACTTTTGGAGCCGCGGTTCTTGGTGTTCTTGTTATGATTTGGCGACGAAGAAGGCCCATTCCTGTTATGTAAAAACATATATGAATGAAAATAGCATCAACTCCAATAGGTTCAAGTTATACACATGAGATCTTAAGTCACATATCTAAAGATAATCCATCTAAATCCAACAAGGCATTGATAAGAACCTTGATTCTCATGAACAATGAACAAGTTACCATCTTCTACTTAGAGAAAGGAGGATGAATTTACCTTGATTTCGTCGACTGCATTTTCCCCTTCGCCAGAACTACTAACTATGATTGAACTTATCTAGACCTAGCAATGACTGAAAGGGAATTTCACTGGCTTTATACCTTCAACAAGACACCTAACATATAAGTAGAGATGAGAGAACTCAAAATGGCTAATCAACTACTAGTCTTAAGAACAAGGCTTTCTAGCTTAAGTCTAAACCAACAAACTAAAAAAATCCCTTCAAAGAAACTCCATGGAAAACTAAGCTACCACCACTTGCACCAACCAACCCAACTACAACCAAGATTTTGCAAAGGGCAAACAGTTGCTGTCAAGATTAAACAAACCAAACTTTTTTTGCCTCTGTTGGTTTCCTCCTTTTTACTTCATTGCTCACATATACATACACTGTTTTTCCAGATTAGAATTATTAATGGCAATAAGTGATAAGTATCCCATAAGCAAGGCACAAGAAAATGACTTTCATCCAAATAAGATTTTTTTTAGTGGCTAACCTTAATTATATTTTAAGTTTAGACACCCTTTTTTCCCCTTTAAAATTATCATTATAATCTTTACTCTTTATCAACTTTCACTGTTATCTTCCAATAAGGGCTTAAGTGCTTAACCCCAAAGTGACAAAAGCTTGGAGTTAAAGTAAAAGGAAAGTCACTAAGCAAACATTCACTACACAGAATGAGTTCCATTGCTAACGAAGGATGCATTGTCTATGTCAGCGATAACAACAGTAAGTAAGCATGCCCTTGTCTTGTTGTAACTCGCGAAAAAAAAGGCTTATTTGTCAGCGAAAGTGTTGCGGAAAAAGGGTATGACAGTAAAGGGGCTCTAAATAAAACTGCCCTTGATAATTCACATGATCATTCAGCACAACCTCATCCACCTTATTTGGGATGAAACTATTGAAAATGAGCTTGCAATTTGCCATCTCATGCAGTTGCCTGATGAAAACAATTGAAAAGCATTGATCTGAAATGTTCTTTCTGAATCATGTGTAGTTTATTCCATGGCATTAGTAGATGGGCCAAAAAGAGAGAAGGCCCATTATCTGGTAGCAGTCCATATTGCAGGCCCATTTATATCAACTATCAAATGCCCCACTTTAGGAATTTTGGTACAGGCAGTTCATACTTATTGAACTGATTCTTGATGTTTTAGGAGAATATAATTAGTTATAAAATTTATAATCTTACTTTCAATTAATCTAAGCCTCATCATGTCATAAAAGAATCAGGAAAGGAATAAGAATGGGATGTTAGGTTGGGTAAAACATCTTTTTATTGATAAAATGAAGATGATCTTTTATTAAGGTGGGAGAAAATAGAATAAAAGGTTAAGGGATTTGTTATGGCTTTAAAATTATGAGTTTTTTTTTATAGCAAGAAAGAATTTGAAATTCTAAACGGACCTAGAGCTCGAAAGGCCAAACAAGTTGGTAGATGGACAAACCCTTCTATACAAACAAATAACATAAAAGTAGAAACAAACAACATAAAATAAAAACATAGGAAATACTATGACGAGTCATACAAAGCAAAAACTAAACTAGAAATACCAATGAACAAGTTGTCAAACTGCACAAGCAACACAAGAGACAACCTAGTAGGGAAGAAGTCGTGGGCACCTTAGATTATGAAATCGCAAAAAGCCTTCAGATATCAATGACAAATCTACGACGTAAGCTAGTAGGGCAATCAATTCCATCAAAAATTCAGAAACCAAACAGCCACAAAATCTTAACAAAACTAAACTATCACTTCTAGATAATAGGTAGTAGTAATTTAGCAACAAAAAAATAAAGACCGCGAAACCACAAGCCAAATTATGAGTTGTTTTTGTGTACATTAATGTTTTATTAATTTTTAAAAATTATTTTATATTTTTTTTAATAAGGTAAAGATTAAAAATATTAGACACAAATTCTTATTTGGTAAATCGATGGATTGAGATCGTGGTTGTGTTCGTGGTCTTCGAAGATCCTTCATCTAGGTGGAGGCAACGTCGGTGATCCACACGTCTCCTAGTTCTGCCCTTTTAGATAGTGGGTTACTGTTCTCCGCCATCTCAGCGTCGAGTCGCCGTGAGAGTCATTGCACTCCCCCGTGTTCTCGGCATTCGTGGCCCGCCTTGGACCTCCCTCGTCTTTTCTGCTGGCGGACGACTCTTTCGGGTTGTTTGGGCTTTTTCTTTCATCCGTGTTTATTTGTGTATGTACTCTGTAGTTTGTTGTTTGTTGACGGTTAGTCCGTCTGCCGATTCGTCGGCCTCTCGAGTATCAGGTTTGTCTGAGCTCGAATTTTTTCCTAATAAAAAAAAATCGATAGATTGAAAAAAAAAACGAAAAACAAATGAATTAATCATCATAAAATCGTATTAAAATTATATAATCTTACTACTTATTTCTAATAAATAGTATTAAATTATACTCCTATATATATACAATTTATATACTATAGTTTTATCATTATTTAATAAATAGTAAACGGAAAAAACAGGGTCAGTATATATAAATCGGAAACCACATTCTACAAGGGCACATGCATCCGAATGTCAGAGCTGACACTCCACACCACCCTCCCTCTCCGGCGTCTCCGCTTCCGCTACCACCAGACACGCCACTACGCCCACCGCCCACCGCTACCAACTCCGTTGTTACTTTCGATTTTTGACCTCCGTTCCGCCGAAAGTTCAAAATTCCTTTCCTCTTTCCACCCTTACAAAATTCCATGGTGGCCCCACTTGATTTTATTATTATTTTTTATTAAAAAAAAACAATTTTATTTTGGATCCGTGGGGGGACCTTTGCCAGTTTCCCTGTGTTTTTCTGGCGAGCCTGGAATCAGAGTACAGGTTTGTTGAGAGTTGAGACCCTTCCATGTAGTGGAGACGTGGAGTGGTAATGGCGTTTACTCCACTTGCTCTCAACACACCCAATTCATGATTAAGATCAAACAAAAAACACCCACTCATCCATTATTCATCCTCCAACATCAATAATTTCATTTCCCCATTTTTCAGAGAGAGAAATCAATAACCTCCACACAATAAAATGAGCAAATATTATTACTGTAATTATACTCCATAATACAGTAATTATTGCAAATCTCCAAACAGAGAAAACAAAAGTATTAACTATTAAGCCATATAATATAGGGGTGGGTTTCTAGTTTTACAGCTCTCTCTGTCACTTTTATTTTTCAGTCTCAAAGCAAACGGTAAACTGCAGATGGGTTTTTAGGGATTTTATATGATTTGGGTGTCTTTCTCTTTTCTCTCTCCCCTTTCTTTTATTACTAGTATCTGCTACTGATACAGTTCTTGCTGCCTCTTTCTGTCTCCTCCTCCACTTCCAGTTTCTGGGTTTTGTAATTGATACCCTTTTGCAACTGAGCAAGATCACATAAAGATGTGACATTTCACATTGTTCTTTGTGAGCCTTTCCCTTTAAGCAAACCCCTCCATATCCAAGCTTCTTTTTCAAGCCATCCCCATCTTCTTAATCTTATCTGATCCGTTCTTTTCAAGTCTGAACTAAACCCCACTTTTTCCAATGTCTGAATTTGGAGGATCTGGGCAATGGAGGGAGGAGATGAACAGCTTAGTGGAAGACCATGGAATCCGGTACACAACTGATTTATTCTACTCACCAGGTCCATCATCTGATGATCTGAAACAACCCCATTTCAGCTACCCAGGTGGGTCCTTTGAGGCTGACAGGGCTGAGCCTGAGAATCTCAAGGATCAACTCAAGGGTTTTGCTGAGGCATGGGGTGAGCTGCTATTGGACATGTCCAGAGGCTGTAGGGACATTGTCCAGCAGAGCTTGGTTTCTAGGGATTCATACATTGTGAGGAAATTTGGAGGCCCTGTTTCTAAGGTTTCAGGCAGATTGAGCTTCTTGAATGAGTTCTTGCCCGAAGACCGAGATCCGGTCCTCGCTTGGCCTGTCATACTTTGTGTTTTCCTTCTTGCCTTATCTGGTAAATCCATGAATTTGAAACATTACTGATATTGATTCTTGATTTGCTGGTTTATATGATCTGGGTATCCAACATCTGCTCTATAGTTTGTGTTAGTTGTTTGTGGTACTGGTGTGTGTAGGTATAAGGTGTGAAGTAACATCAATTTGGATAACAAAAATAGTTGATTTCCATGTTGACAATGTGGAATTTGGAATGAAACTAGTTAAAAGTTTGTGGTTAGTTAATTTAGTTTCACTGCTGAAATTGTTAATTTATTTTACAGTACTGAATATAACAAACAAAGACTACAGCTTGATACCTGCCATCAAGAGTATGATTATACATCCTCCCAGTGCTAGCCACATATCGCTTCCTGATGGAAGGCGGATAGCGTATCACGAACAAGGCGCTCGGGCTGATAGAGCTAGATTCACATTGATCACTCCCCATGCCTTTCTGTCATCAAGACTTGCAGGTTACCAATCTGAAAGCCTCTTGAGTTTTGTATCAGTTCTTGTTTGAAGAACTCTTGTGGTAGTTGAATGAGTATTTTCATTTTCTCAGGCATACCTGGAGTTAAGGTATCATTGTTGGAAGAGTTCGGTGTCCGTTTAGTAGGATATGACTTGCCTGGTTTCGGGGAGAGTGATCCTCATCCTCAACGGAACCTGAACTCGTCTGCACACGACATGCTGCAGTTAGCTGATGCAATTGGTGTCCAAGACAAATTCTGGTTGTTGGGTCACTCAAATGCTGCTATACATGTCTTGGCTGCTCTCAGATACATCTCTGATAGGGTTGCAGGTTTGTTTTTCGGTTGATTTGCTTGAATGTAGTTTCATCTTGTCAGATGCAACCTTGTTTCTGATGAATTTGTTGCTGACTCTGCAGGCGCGGCGTTGGTTGCTCCCATGATTAATCCTTATGATCGAAGCATGACAAAGGAAGAGACGAGCAGCACCTGGGAGAATTGGGAAGGAAGAAGGAAGTTTATGTACTTTCTTGCCAGGAGATTTCCAAGTTCTCTTTCGTACTTCTACAGAAAGACCTTCCTCTCTGGAAATCACGGTCTGGTTGAGAAATGGTTGTCCGTATCACTTGGAGAAAAGGTGACAGCACGAATCATTTATATATGGATTCGCTACATGATCCGAGTGACTTGACTGATGTTTACGAAGCGACTGCATTTCCAACTTATAACATGTGTGTCATCTCATTCCAGGACAAGGCTGCAATCAAAAACCAAATTTTTGAAGACAACTGGCAGAGGAATGTTGAAGAGTCTGTCAGACAGGCAAGTCCTCGGCCATTCATCGAGGAAGCTAGGCTGCAAGTTTCAGACTGGGGCTTCAGCCTATCTGATTTACAGATGAGGAGGAAATGCCTCTCTAAGGGCATCCTCCCATGGCTGAAATCCATGTACAGTCAGGCTGAATGCGAACTAACTGGATTCCCACGGGCAATACACATATGGCAGGTTTGCACCACGCAGACTTGACCACTTTCTTAACGTTTATCGCATCTTTCCAGCAGTTTCTTATGCATGGTTCTGCTTCACAGGGACTGGATGATCAGATGGTTTCACCATCAATGACAGATTACATCAGTCGGGTTCTACCTGGGGCAACTGTGCATAGGCTCCCAAACGAAGGCCACTTTACGTATTTCTACCACTGTGACCAGTGCCATAGAGACATACTTCTAACACTTCTTGGAGACCCACAGGGTCTGATAGATAACAACACATATGACACACAACAGTCTTCCGATGACGAATATGAGATGCCCACAAACTGAGTAACTTCTAAACTTATTTTTACTGTTTTTGGAGTTGTAAATAACACAGGCTTTTGCTATGGAGCTCTAGACAGATAAAGGTGCGAACTTGATTGTTTCCTTGCTTCAGAATGCATTGGATAATCTAATCTTGGATGATTATCAAGAGGATTATGACTTCTAAATGCAATATTAGCTTGGATTTGGTTTTGACTATTTCATTGTTTTGGGGGGCATTACCTTTTAGGAACATGTTTTATACTCTCATACTGCTTAAACATAGATTTGTGCACATTGTATCATTCAGTTCATCTCCATCTATACACATCTAAAACACACTGTAATATTCAAGATGCAGTAAATAGCACAAGACGAGTTCAAGATATATCCATAATACTAACAATGTGGTTCGTGTTAACTTCAATCGTCAAAGGATACATAGGGAGGGTAAGATGAACCAGTTTCAGAGACTGGATTACTAAAAATGACAAAATTTGCTAATGTAGGAGAGAACCTGAAGTTTGAGGATAGCCAAATTAGAAAGCGGATCCAGAGCTCTTGGTCCTTCCGATCATAATGTCTTTTGCTTCGTTTATCTTTGAGGCAAGGTAATGGCTTCCACCCGCATCTGGGTGATTTGCTATCATCACCCTCCTGTGTGCTTCCTTGATTTTCTGCTCTACTTCACGCTCTCTGCAAGGATATTGACAGGGATGAGAAGACAATGAACAACTCCCAGAACGAGTAAATTTTATAAGCGGAGTTTTTCTTCATATTGGTAACAAACAAGTAAATCAAATGTGTACAAATCTAATGGAATTCCACATAGATTCAGTTTCAAATGCAAACGTGCAATACGAATTCAATGGAATGATCACACAAATTATGGCAAGACAGAGGGGAAAGTAAACATGTTTTCAGCTTTCTAGCAAATTCGAAGCTGCTTTAACCGCTACATAACAAGAAGTTGAGCAAGTATCCGTGGCCCGAAATATCCAGTTAACAAGACAGACAACCAACATCAAGTGTGAAATCATGCAAGTTACTGGTTCGAATAGTCAAACGAAAACCATCGACCAATTTCAGAATTCAGATATACAAATCCGAGTTATACCTGACTCCGAGAATCCGAGCTGCTTCCCGCCTTGTCATCATCGGCTGAAAACCGCCCTCATAAAATCTCCGCATTCTTGGTCTCGCTTTGAACGCCTGCCAAGCTTTAATTCCTTGTCTACCTGCAAGCGCCGAGGCAGCGACTGCAAACAAAGTCGGCACCAGCTTCGAAATCAAAGAAGAACAATGTCAGGCAATTCAGGCACGAGTTCAATTCGATGAAATCATCCAAAAGCCTAAATTCGCAAGGAAGGGCTTAAAATCCTAAACCAGGTGAGGCGAATTGAAAACGATGATAACAAAATCAACTGAAATCGAATGGCTCACCGTTCTGGATGAATCTGCCCAAAGCTGCTGTGCGTTGTGGAAACGCTCCATCGCGGGGAAGTTAGGGCTCCTGGTTGGATGAGCTCTATCAGGAGATATGGTGTTGAAGCTCTCAAGCTCCGGGTTGGGATCGGAACGCAGGGATCTTTGAAGTCGGTAATGGCTTTATACGGTTTTGGGTTGGGTCTTGGCGCCTCCTGCAAGAAATAGACCGAGAGACGTGGCGTGATGTGATTCGTTAGCAGGTTCTAGAAGAGACCCGAGGCCGAGCACACGAATTTTAATTTTTTAATAAAATGAAATACTGGTAGTTTTTTTTAACATATGGGGTGCAATATAAACTTGTTTTTTGTTAATTTTTTTTAATAAAATCAGTTAGTCTGGCTGTTATTTTAGGCCTCCCGGTCCAGTAGTTTTATCTGGTGCGTCGAATTATTTCCGTTTCAAAAAAAAAAACTACTACTTGTGATAGCTTATTTTGGTGTTTTTTTGTTTATTTGGTTTGAAAATACCATAATACCCAAATAAACACTATTTTTTTACAAATAAAGATTTTTTCGTCACATACGGAGTTTATATTTTTTCATAAATTTTTAACTATTTTTACCAACAATTTATAAATTTTACCTTGTTTATAATTTTAGTCAGTTTATTAACCCCGTCTCACACGAACCAATGAGTCTAATTGGTGTATCTAGTGTGAGACTTTTGCCGGTTGGATCACATGCCAATGGGTTTAGCCGGTCGGTACAAGCCAGTTTAAGTTAAACTGGTACGTGACTCTTGTTGATTAGATCACGTGCTCAGAATTTAGCACCAAAGTTAGGTTATCATCATTATATAAAAAAAAGAGCCAGCGAACCACCAACCAATACAATTATATAAATCGTGAGATAAAACATGGTGGGTTGGTTGGAAACTCTCAACCCTTGTCCAGAGACACAGACTCCGAATTTTGAGAACGAAATATTTTATTGTGAAAACTCTCCAATCTTATAGACAGACTAAACTACTACTCCCTTTGATCCAAAATAAGTGTTGTTTTAGACTTTTAAATTTGATCCAAAATAAATATTCCCTCCGTGACAAAATAATTGTCCATTTGGGGGTTTTCACACTTCTTAAGAAACCTAAAATTTAAGGGTTCGTTTGGTTTAACACGGGAAGAACAATTCCCAGGAAGTTACTTCCCGGGAATTCAATTCCCACGTAGTGCACTTCCTGTGAATTGAAAAAATACGTTTGGTTGGATTTTAAATGATAGGAATTAAAACAGGAAAATTGAAAATTTCTAATTATAAAAGGTGGAATTGGAACTTACTTAGGGGGAAGTAGGTAAGTTAAATTCCCTTGAAATGGAGGAATTTAAATTCCTGGGAATTTGACTTCCTGAGTTTTCTCGTGACTAAAACTCCAACCAAACGCATATATTTCATCTACTTCCTGAGTTTTTCTACTTTCTGGGTTTTTCGGTTGCTAACCAAACGGAGAAAGTGAAATAGTTAAAAATTTAGTAAATAAATAACTTGGAAAAAAATGGACACATAAAAAAAAAAAGAATAGTATGGGAAGTTGGAGGATTAATAGAATATCTTGGAAATCAAATACAATTAATGAGATGAATTGATAAAATTAGAATTTTTTTTCATTAATTAGGTTCAAAGAGACAAATATTTTGTTACAAGAAAAAGTAGCCAAAAAGACAATTATTTCGTTTCGGATGAAGTATTGTTTTAAGCTTTTTAGGCAATTTAATAGATTAATTAATGAAAATTGGTATTGAAAACTGTGTTTTTTGACTACTTTTTCTTTCAAACTCTCCACTTATTGGTTGAAAAAATTGATAAGCATTTAATAAATGATACGGTAAGATTTAGAAAAAATGTATAAAATCAATCATAATTAATAATTTATTTAAAAATTGTGTCCAAAGAAAACGACACTTATTTTGAATCGAATGGTGTAGTTTCGAAAATATTTTCCATAGTTTGTAAGATAATAAAAAAAAAATCCTAACTAGCCTAACTTAATTATTTTGACTTATCATAATCGATGAAAATCGAAAATTCGAATATTCCCGTTTTTGTGGTGTGCCCTGCAAGACTCCAACAGTGCACACTCCACACACCCTTTCCACTCCCATGATCCCATCGCCCTTTCCGTTTCCGGTCTCTTTCCCTGCAAATCCAATTTCTCCCTCCCCCTCTCTCTGGTCCGGAACCTAGGGATTTTTCCTATCTCGCCTCGGACATCCAAAATCTCAGCTCCACGGCAATGGCTAATCTAGTCTCGTCCTCCTCCGACCTGGTCTCATCTCTGCAGCCACTGGACGGCGACGGCCACAAGGCGGAGGACCTCGCGAAGCAGTGGATCGAGTTGCAGTCTCAAAGCCAGTGGATGAAGGAGGAGAATGAGCGGCTCGTCGCTCACAATCTTGTGCTCGAGGAGCGATGCCGAGGCCACTTGAGGTCCTTGGAGGATAAGGAGGAGGAGATCATCAGACTGAAGGAAGAGGCCGTGTCCATGTCCGGGACAGGGGGGAGATGGAAGAGCAAGTATGAGCGGGTGAAGGACGAGTATGAGATTGGAGAGAGGAAATGGAGGGCGGAGTTGGGGAAGGCTGAGGAGAAAATTAGGCATTTGGAGGTGGAGATGAAGAAGCTGGAGATCGATCTTATGACCGCGAGGAGAGCTGTGGAAGGTGGTGGGGAGACTGTTGAGAAGATGAAGGCGGAGGTCGAGCGGTGGAAGTGTCTGGTCGGGGATAAAGATGGTGCAATTGCTGTGCTTGAGCGGAAGTATGAGGCTTTAGAGATGGAGAAGAGGAAGATTGAAAAGGAACTGGGGGATCGGGTCATCAAATTGGAGGAATCAGTTGCGAACTGGGTCGGGATGGAGGCTAAGGGGAATACAGATTTCAGAGTCTCAGGTATATAGAACAATTTGTTTCTCTACCATGTTTAAGATGTTACTTAATCTGTTCTACTTCTGAAATTGATGAGATCCAACATGTTTTTATCTGAAAGAGATCATAATAGATGAGAAGCTGAAAAGTTGTAGCTAAAGAAATCAGCACCACAGACTACTAATTGTATTGAATGTGTTGACTTCTAATTTGGTCCTTTTATTTTTGTTATTGCTGTTTTATTCTGGCCATTGACATTGGGAGTGTTCTCCTTTAGTTCAAACACTTGAATCCTAGTTTGTTCCTTGCATTCATGTCATAGGTGTTATCCTTTTTCTTCTTTTTTTGTAGGTGAAAACGTTGTTGGTAAATCTCTCATTGAACCAAAAAAGGAGAATTTAGAGGAAGACATTGGTGTAAAGCATGACAAGGAGTTAGTTGCTAAGGTTATTGGAAATGGAAAGGAGGTATCATCTGCACAGAAATTAACAAATCCTCCCATTGTTCTCAGTGACGATGAAGAGGAAGAGTTTTTAACAGATCCTCCCATTCATGAAAACATTCCAGTTTCTAAAAAACGAAAATCAGAAGCTGGAGCGTATTCGGAAGAGAGGCCATCAGAATCCAAAAGAAGTAAATGTGATGATTCAAAAGATGGCAAAATGTGGGAGAACTCTGACAAAATGTTCCGCGCATTTACAACCAACAGAGAACTTTGCATGAAGGCAGTTTGTGCTCTCTTCCGGAAGCACAAGTCTCTAGGTGTTTGGAAGAACCATTCGGATGGCAAGAGTATATTGAAGCCAGAACATGAGAAAAGGTATGTCAACCTATGGGCTATGGTATTTTTAGTATATTATGCCACACTAGATTGGACGAGTTGTTATCAAATGAACTTTCAAATATCAAAAACTCCATATAGTTAATTTTACATAACTTCTATTAGGTGACTAAACTTAGCAGAATAAACACTGGTTATGGTTGAAGGAATGTTTTGTACAACAAAGCTTTATATTTTTCTTTCAAAATGGAAGGTAATTTTTTTTATTCATTCAAGTTCTGAATCGTGCCATTGTCATTCGATCAAATGACCTGCCCTTATTAGAAGTGTATATGATTTGCCTTCCTGGTTGCTTTTATTGTAAATATTTGCTGAATATATGTTTTGGTCTCGTTACGATGAACAAATTATCTCATATGTGGTCACTTGCTTCATCCTTCTTGTATGAAGATTCAGATAATACTCAAATATATTGTGGATTGCATGGAATTCATCCCTTTCACTTCCTACCCAATAACATGTATTAGAGTATCCTAAGCACAAGAATGTTGCTTCTGCTTATTTGTATAAACCTGACAGAATCCTTTTCTTGCATATTTCTCAGCATTGTTGAACTAGGGCAATTCCTTACTGCCAGGGATCCTGAAGGCAGGATGAAGAAGTCGTTAGCTGAATTGAACCGATACCCAAGAGGCGTTGAGCTTTGTAGGGAGTATTCTAGGTCCTATTGCAAAGTGTTGTTCGAGATCTATAGCAGCGATCAGGATCCATTCTTCAGCTGAATTAAAACGATGCCCAATGTGTTGTTCAAGATCTATAGCAGCAATTAGGATCCATTGTTTTAGCCCTTAAAAAGATTCAACTGATGCCCCTTTCTGCCACGGGTTAACATTCCACATTTCCATTCTTTTGTCATATGCGGAATCTTTTGTAAGTTGGTGACTTCTGATGCAGTAACCAGAGTGGGTCTGTATAGATTGCAGTCTAGATATATTCCCTCATTTCCTAGGGCTTCTAATTGTTGGTAGAATTATTAGCTGTAATTTGGATTAAATAGTAATCTGGGTTGAGATGTAAATAATCTAAGCAAATCCTTTTTTGCTCCTTTGGTCATTGCAAGACAATGATATGAATTGCTTCACACTACTCCTGTGTTATCTTTTGTTTCCTGACAAGAAGTGGATGTTGTTTTGAAGTATACGACGAAGATTTAGATGAATGGTAAATTTCTAATTTTCTAGGATGGAAAGCATCAAGATTGTAGCTTTAAGATGTAAATGAATGTAATATTTGAATCAATGTTGAAGAAACTGGTTTCCTCTACACACTCAGATTAACCTCAATAGGTACACTAAACAATGCTTGTACAAAAGACTAAAAAAATTGGATTCGGAAAATTTGCACGCCCTCTTTGTTCTTCTTTATATTGCTTGCTGAATGTAGTACTCAAAATCTACTAAAGTTTTAATGATCTTAATTCAGCTACAAACGTGCATCAAGTGGGAGGACGAATCAAACCAAAAAAGGTTGAAACTTAAACCTCAGTTTCCCCATTGACAGGAAGTGATGATCACTTCCTGTAGGCTCTATTTGACAGATGGAGTTGCCAGAGATTGATCTTCGAGCAATCGTCTTGTGGGACCCCCTTCAACCTTGATTCATCATCAACAACTGCTTGTTTCACAAATTTCAGCAAGTTCTTCAGATGAACTCAAAGGAAATAGTTTTACTGTCTTGATTGCAACAGAAAAATACAAAATTGACAGTGCTATTTCAGCTTATATCATTTTTTTTAACTAGTGAAAATAAAACCATCAATTCATATGAATTTCAATTTCCTTCTTTCCTGTTAAAATTATCATAGTGGTTGAATGGCACTATCTCTTATAATTCAATTGTTTGGTTGGAGTTTTTCTAACCACCTGTACCTACTGAAATTCCTAGTTTGCTCAACTGATCTGTTTTTATTAAATGCCTTTTTTTTTAAATCCCTAGCTATGATATTATTGATGTGTATATAATGTTAAACTGCATTACAAGATATTCTGCAAGATAATAAAACCAAATGATTGAAGACAAACCTGCTTGGCGCCTTAAGTTGGCGAGAGGCGGCCCCATCTCTCAGGATCCCATAGAATTGAGCTGTTAAATGCAAAGTTTGAGATAGGAATCTGAAGCTCTTCTTCAGTTTGATTGCTCGCCTTCTTCAGACGCCATCCAACAACCTGTGATGACCGGCAAACTGGCCCTTCAACGCGTACCTTCTTACGCGCTCCTGCCAGTTTAGCTAGAGGCCATGTCCCAAACACCCTGCAATGCCAAGTATCCAAATCACTGTCATACACAGAAAGGTATTCCTCAAGTCCTTAACTAATCAGATACCTAAAGATATCTTGGTTACCATTTTTCAACTTGCTGTCTTATCATAAACAACATTAGTCTGTTAAGGTTTGGTGAGGGTGTGGGCCACACCTTCTCAAACCTGCAACCTAACCAAACTCTTTTTGTTTCCCATTAGGAATTTAGAATCTTTTCACCAACAACAAGAATATGAATCACACCTAGGGTTATACGTGAACAATTTTGTGTGGTCTTTATTGATGATAGTAAATGTGAACTTCCAGGATGCATCCGGTCTTTGTGTACTTATTTGAAATAGATACAGAAGATTAGATGTTAATGAACTAAAAAGATGTTGACACTTCTGCACACCTTTGAAGATGGAAGGATAGTGATCAATAGCCATTCTCTTAACATCATCAAATAACAACGTGCCAAAGTATCAATCAATATGTGGATGAGCTTATCAATCGAATTATAGAGCCAGATCAATCAAAAGTTTGGTTGCTACTTGTATACAGGGAAAGCCGATCTAAGCAGTTGAAAATTGGAATCAAAAGTCCCCATGTGTAGATGCACTCAAATCTAAGGTGTTTCTACCCAAGTTTTGCCCAATTTCATTACAAAAGGTAGTCATGGATTATTGTGTTGTGATTCATGATCTGATTCACTTTACAAGTCTGACTGAGTCCGGGATCAAGCTTTCAATGAGCAAGAATTCAATATATGTGCATGTACTTTGGCTTTTATTGGGGGTGTGATTGTCAATCACCACAACAATCAAACCGCTGCAGGCTCAAGATTACTCACAGAAACCCTTCAATCCCGTGTCCTGATATCCTCTCCTTGTACAGATTCATGGCTTCCTGCATCACTTGAGCCTCTGCAAGCAGCTGGGCTCTCCTCTTTCCAGATGGGTGGGTCGAGAGGTAGTCTCTCAGGGATGAATCACCACCGAGTTGCCCCAGCTTCTCATAGACACTTGGCGCAGCGCGGGGATCATACCCAGCAGACGCCATCAGCAGCACCCCTATATAGTCTGCTTCTATTTCCATCCTGGTGGAGATACAAGGAGATATGAGGTATGCAGAAGCCAAAAACAGATTTACCAAACATCATTTTCTACTCATCAGTTTTCAGTAAACAATCTTAACAATTACACTGAATAGTAAAATTTGAAGTGGTTATTCCTACAATGATAGGAAAGTTGGAACAATGTCAAACTAAAAACTCCATAATACTAAATGAGCCCAAATCATCTGGGCAACTGCACAATATACTCAACTCAAGGAGACATATATGAGAATCACAAGCAGCGAATGGCTAACAAGCAGAGGCATTAAATTGAGGTCATCTGTACATGTCGGCTCATAGGGTCCTCAACTGAGATATGAAGTGATCGTAACGAGAGGGCAACTCCCTAGTTATAACACTTAATTAGTGTTTGTTTCTATTCTACAGAATGCTGCTATCTTTAGTGTCAGCTATAGATATACCAGTCACAGCCCCTGCATGAACTTGCAATGGGTCTGGTAGAGAGAACAAATCGACACGCAATGGAATGTGATTACAACCATCTACATGTTTAAATTGTTTCCACTCTGCCAAATAATCTAAACAAATAGACTGCAAGTTTCAAAACAAAATATCTACTAAATTCAGCATAGGGAACTTAATGTACCATCCCCGGAGTCATCATCTTTAGTGGTACAGGACAAGTGGACAACACAACCAAGTTCCCAATTGTACAGACCACACTTCAATAAATTAATAAGGAAAGCTTGTCCATGGAGAACTTGTTGAACTAAAAGGTTAAAATGGTCTAGTGGTATGATGCTGTACAATACTCTTTAGAAACTTGAAATTTAAAATGACGGTTACAAATTGCAAAAACAAGTTACATGGAAATAACTCATCACACATCCAAATCTCTGAGCAAACTAACACATGCAACTAAAATACATAGTAACATCATATTCATAGCAAACCTAATCTTGTGATTCAGAAGACTTACTTTCTCGAGAAAGGTAGCCTCAGTAATAGATTTGACATGGTGTTAACCACATCAGGTGTGACAAACTGATAGAGGATTAGCTGAAGGATAGTCAACCACATGTTCTTAGTAATCTGTTCAGCACCATGTCGAGCCACAACATGCCCAACCTGATCAACCAAGAAAAATATAGACATTAAGATCACTTAGCCTCTAGACAAGAGAAAAACCAAAGATATTATTCCACTAGATGCACATTGCAAACCATTTAAACTTACCTCATGCGATATAACTGTTGCCATCTCAACATCAGTCTTGAAATGCTTAAGAAGACCTGTAAACACAACAATCTTCCCACCAGGCAAGCAAAAGGCATTGATATTTGGATCGTTGATGACAAGCACTTCCCAATTGACATGATCCAAATGTTGGGTATAAGACTGGGCTCCACGTGCTTCCCCCTTCTTCTTACTAGTCTTAACCCAATTGTCATCAAGAATCTCTTCCTCTTTTTTCCAGTCTCCTTCCATCCTGAATTCTTTCTCCTCACCCAATGCCTTCAAGGTCTCATGAGCGCCATAATCTTGATGCAATTCAGGAGCTTCTGCAGAGTAATCCGGATCACTCCAGACTTGCTCATGCCTTACACCCCTCTGCAAAGCATCAATCACATCTTTTGCTATCAATCTCACCTTAACACTGTCCGGGTGTATGGCAGGTAATATTTTCCCCTTGTATTGACCCTTAATTTGCTTGAATTGGGATTCACCCAGCTGCTTTTCAAGGTCTCTTGAGAGAAGCACAAAATGGGTCCTTTTTGTATAAGGTATGGTCTCAAGATTACCAAAGTAAACAGTGATCACACATCCAGAACCAAGCAACACAACAATTAATACATTTTTGGGGTTCTCAAACCATTTCTTGTAACCCCTTGGCCTAAAATGGTAAACCTCATGCCTATCCACATGGTAGAATCTTCTTCCATAATCCAACATTGGAGTTTTTACGTTGTGGTTCAACCTAGCCAGATGACCACATCTTGAGAGAAGTAAAGATGGCCCAACAACACCCATTTGGGATTGATTAGAAAGACGAGGAATTTTAATAGAATTGAGGGGTGGGATTGGGTTTCTGGCGAGAATCTTAGAGTCCATTGCGGCGTTTCGAAATGTATCCCATACGAGCTTTGATCTCCTGTACCATCCCATGGCTTCTTGCTCCACAAAATCAGCAACCTTTTAAATGTGTAATTTCTGATCAAATAATATAACTATCAGTATATAAATAATGAATTTCATATACATACTGAACAATGAACATAACCTGGCTCCTCTCTTTTTTCAAGATACCAGATTAATGGTTTTGGATTTTGTGATTAGTTCCACAGTTACTGGTCGGGTTTCCTATCAAATTTACAGAATATAACACCAAGCCGATAGTGGAAGATAACGAATAACAAACCCAAGTAAACAAAATCGATAAGAGAAGATGCCGGGAGGAAGTTGAACGAAGCAAAAAATTAGCTAAATAACTCAGATAAGTAGTAATTTTGGCTTAGGCATTTCATCAAACGGATTAAATTAATCTTCAAATAACATACCTTAACCCTAAATTTCAAGAACGAAACCACAAGTTTCCGAATCTCATCAAACAAACGGCCATGATTGAAAATTTCTCAAAACCTAAACCTAAGTCAACACCTGTGAACTATAAAAACTTGAAAAATTGGAAAACCTAAGTTTCGAATGCAAATATGGAGATCTGGAAGTGGAAGGTGATTAGAGAAGAGGGGTGGCGGGGGCTTGGAGATCGGGTGTACCTGTAACAGGAAACGCGAGTTAGAACGATCGGTGAAGATAAATCCCAGCTAGAAGTTGAATGAAGAGCCCGAAACTGAGCACCAGACCTAGAACTCGAGATGAGATTAGAAAATCGATTCGAAGGGAAGCTGGAAGAGAGAGTAACAGATTTCTTGGAATGATTTCTAAAATTGGACAGTCGGCAAGTAGCAGCAAGCGGTTAGGGAGGACGACAACTATCGGGTAGCTAAACGGCAAACACGAATACGAGCTACTAAAGTGGGCTAAACGGCCCAATTGATTATTTTAACATAAAAAACTTAAAGGCTCGTATTAAACGATCCGGGTTAAAATCCAAAGTTTACTACTACGATTATAGCCGACTAGAATAACTGTCTGTCACAGTCAGGGCGGACGGAGGTGGGCATGAGGTGCCTCGAGTCCCTCGGGCACGAGGTGACTATTAATGTGCTTAGCTTAGTTGGTATGAGATGAGAGTTTGAATTATTAAGTCTTGAGTTCAAATACCTATAACTTGATTTTTCAAAAAATTCAGGTCCAATATTATAGAATTCTTTGCTATAAATTTTTTTGCCTGAATAATTTAAACGTGAACTGTTTAGCTAACAACACTTAATTTTGCACAACATGACACAAGGAAAGAAGATGATTGTTAAAATGATACTTTTTGACAGAGATTCTCTTAAAGATTGCTAATGCTTCTCCTTGCAAGTTATGATGGAGACTCATGATACCATTTAACCCTTTTAAGCTATTGGGTTACGATGCTATCCAACCCTAGGAATGCAAATGAATTAACCAATTTGGCAAATTAACCAACACTGAATTGTCCAACCCTGGGTTACGATACTATATATCCAGAAATCGAATTCCACCAACAGTCAGACAACGAAGAATCGATCGGATTACACTATAGACTAATTTGGCAAATTAGATTTACAAGAAAGAAAGAAAAATTGGGAACAAGCTACTTCCTGAGAGATCATGCCAGAATAAATTGAAACCCAAAATTAGAACTTCAAAACCCTAATTTTTTGAAAGGGGATAAACCTACCTGTAGCCTCCACCATCGTACCACTCCCGGCGACTGCCTTGTGTGGGCTCCCTTCCTGGTTTCTTTCGCCTTCTACTTTCTTCGATCCGGTGCCTCCGTCGCCGATTCCTTCTTCCTTTCGCCTGCGTCTTTCTTTCGATCTTTCCTTTCTTTCTTTCTTTTTCCTTTTTTTTTTAAAGAAAACTAATGTCTGCTGTTAGTATTAACCGAGTAGGGGCACGACGCGAAATTTCACACAAACTCAGGGGTATCTGGAGAAATACGCCAATCTTCTGTACACCACACGAAAAATCAAATACCACAAGGGTACCATGTGAAATTTCCGAAAAAAAAACTTAAAGGTGATTCGGTTCTTCAACGGGTCTGGCGAAACCGAGGATTAAATGAGGCAACATTTGAATTAATCATAGTGTATAAGAAATAGTATAAAAATACAAAATAAAATAAGTTGAATAAACACTTTCTAAGTGTTTATATTTATAAATGCATTATAAACATAAACACTTCGAATCCAAACATATCTTAATGAATCACATGGAGAAACTATAGATGGTTTAGATTATAGACGCATAAGTAGGCTTGGCCCCCGTGACCTGATGGGCCGTACGGGATGTGGACCTGGTGAGTTCGAATCGAGCGGGTCGACAAGTAGGCTAGGTTAAGAGTCAAACCCGTAACCTATCGGATCATCGATTTTTTTTACAGCTATACTTGCACAGAGAAATAAAATAAAATAACAATTTTTTTTATAAAAAAATACCCGACGACGGGCCACTTGACCCACTTTCTCCTCGGATTCGGGTAATCACTTCCCGACCCGGGACCGTGGCACAAGCATTGCAACTTAAAAAAAAAGGCGAAATCGGGTATATACCCATGAAAACTTTATTAATTGGGTATATACCCATCAAAACTTCAAAATTGTTTATATACCCATTAAATCATTTATATTTTGTTTAATTGTCCATCATATATTTAATTTATACTATTAAATGTAAAAATTATTAAAATTTAATTATTTAAATATTAAAATTAGTTAACTTTCAAATAATTATTAAAATGAGACATTAATTTCAATTTCTCTCAAACCAAGTAATTTTTTTTAATTTGATGTGATTTTACATTAAAAAAATATGTATTTTATTTCTTTACTATGGTTTATGGTCATTTTTATAACTTAATTATTTTGAACTTATGCATGAAACTTGATATTAAATAAAATCATTGGATAAAAATATAATTATAAGTACGTTGAAGTTTAACTTTTATATTAAAATTTTAATTATATTTTCTATCCAATAATTGTAAAGTGATAAATTTTCTAATTATTTAAGTTTGGTATATAATTAAATTTTAATCTATTTTTCACTCAATAATATTAGATCAAATATATTATGGACAATCAAACAAAATTTAAATGATTTGATGGGTATATAAACAATTTTGAAGTTTTGATAGGTATATATCCAATTAATAAAGTTTCCATGGATATATACCCGATTTCGCCAAAAAAATATCACATACGATGAATCATTTGGAGAAATTATATATAGACACACAACCATTACAACTTAAAAAAAAAAATTATAAATAGAAGTTTCACTACTTTATAACATAGAGCATTTATTATTTTATATTGTTTGAGTTCAATCAAGCAAAATTCTTTATGCGGAGTATAACCCAAAGTCGAAAGTTGACCAAAATTCTTATATGGAGGTCAAATATTCGATTATTGCCTTCACCTTTTTTTTTTTTTTTTTTTTTTTTTTTTTTTTTTTTTTCTCTGAAAATCAAGGTTGACCTTATTTCTTATCATTGAGTCTAATCGATTTATCTAGTGTGAGACTTTTGTCGGTTGGTTCACGTGTCATTGGATTTAGTCGGTCGGTACAAGCCGATTTACCCGGTACGTGGCTCTTGTTAATTAGATCACGTGCTCGGAGTTTAACACTAAAGATAGGTTATCCTAGTTATATATATAAAAAAAAAAGAGCCCACACCAGCCAATACAAATTATAAAAATCGTGAGATAAAACCATACACATTTACGAGAGTTATCCACAAAAAAATGTATTGAGTTGGTTGGAAACTCTCAACCCTGATCCAGAGACACAGACTCCGAATTTTGAGAACGAAATATTTTATTGTGAAAACTCGCCAATTTTAGAAACGATTAAACTACTCCTCCCCTGGTCCAAAACAAGTGTCGTTTTGGACTTTTAAATTTCATCAAAAATATATGTCGTTTTAAGTTTTTTAGGCAATTTAATAGATTCATTAATGAAAAGTGTTATTGAAAATTGTATTTGTTGACTATTTTTTCTTTCAAACTCTCCACTTATTGGTTAAAAAAGTTGATAAACATTTAATAAATGATAAGATTTAGAAAAAAAATGTATAAAACCAATGATAATTAACATTTTACTTAAAAATTATGTACAAAGCTAAAACAACACTTATTTTGAATTAGAGGGAGCAGTTTCGAACATATTTCCCATAGTTTATAAGATAATCAAAACAAATCCTAACTAGTCTAACATTTCCCATAGTTTATAAGATAATCAAAACAAATCCTAACTAGTCTAACTTAATTATTTTGACTTATCATAATCCAATTTCTTTATTTCTTTATTTACATTTATTTATTTATATGCAACCGATGAAAATCGAAAATTCGAACATTACCGTTTTTGTGGTGTGCCCTGCAAGACTCCAACAGTACACACTCCCCTGACGCTCTTTCCACTCCCATAATCCCATCGCCCTTTCCGTTTCCCGTCTCTTTCCTGCAAATCCAATTTCTCCCTTCCCCTAACCTAGAGATTTTTCTTATCTCGCATCGGAAATCCAAAATCTCAGGTCCGGCAATGGCTAATCTAATATCGTCGTCCTCCGACCTGGTCTCGTCTTTGCAGCCACTGGACGGCGACGGCCACAGGGCGGAGGACCTCGCGAAGCAGTGGCTCGAGTTGCAGTCTCAAAGCAAGTGGATGAAGGAGGAGAATGAGCGGCTCGTCGCTCACAATCTTGTGCTCGAGGAGCGATGCCGAGGCCACTTGAGGTCCTTGGAGGATAAGGAGGAGGAGATCATCAGACTGAAGGAAAAGGCCGTGTCCATGTCCGGGACAGGGGGGAGATGGAAGAGCAAGTATGAGCGGGTGAAGGATGAGTATGAGATTGGAGAGAGGAAGTGGAGGGCGGAGTTGGGGAAGGCTGAGGAGAAAATTAGGTATTTGGAGGTGGAGTTGAAGAAGCTGGAGATCGATCTCATGACCGCGAGGAGAGCTGTGGAAGGTGGTGGTGAGACTGTTGACAAGATGAAGGCGGAGGTCGAGCAGTGGAAGTGTCTGGTCGGGACTCGGGGATAAGGATGGTGCAATTGCTGTGCTTGAGCGGAAGTATGAGGCTTCAGAGATGGAGAAGAGGAAGATTGAAAAGGAATTGGGGGATCGGGTTATCAAATTGGAGGAATCAGTTGCGAACTGGGTCGGGATGGAGGCTAAGGGGAATACAGATTTCAGCGTCTCAGGTATATAGAACAATTTGTTTCTCTGCCATGTTTAAGATGTTACTTAATCTGTTCTACTTCTTGAATTGATGAGATCCAACATGTTTATCTGGAAGAGATCATAATAGATGAGAAGCTGAAAAGTTGTAGCTAAAGACATCAGCACCACAGACTACTAATTGTATTGAATGTGTTTGACTTCTAATTTGGTCCTTTTATTTTTGTTATTGCTGTTTTATTCTGGCCATTGACATTTAGAGTGTTCTCCTCTAGTTCAAACACTTGAAACCTAGTGTGTTCCTTGCATTCATGTCAAAGGTGTTATCCTCTTTTTGTTGTAGGTGACAAAGTAACCATGTCGGGGTGGTTGAGCCGGAAAGGATCTCAGGGTAGTACCCGATGGTCCCCGGTTCGACTTCCGGATATGGCCGTTCTATATTTACCAAAATCAGGTAGGTGACAAAGTTGTTGGTAAATCTCTCATTGAACCAAAAAAGGAGAATTTAGATGAAGACATTGGTGTAAAGCATGACAGGGAGTTTGTTGCTAACGTTATTGGAAATGGGAAGGAGGTATCATCTGCGCAGAAATTAACAGATTCTTCCATTGTTTTTCTCAGCGACGATGAAGAGGAAGAGAGTTTAACTCCTCCCATTGGTTTTCTCTGTGTTGCTTCTCCTTTAATTGGTAAAGGTCATGAAAACATTTCAGTTTCTAAAAAACGAAAATCAGAAGCGGGAGCGTATTCTGAAGAGAGGCCATCAGAATCCAAAAGAAGTAAATGTGATGGTTCTAAAGATGGCAAAATGTGGGAGAACTCTGGCAAGATGTTCCGCGCATTTACAACCAATGTCAAACTTAGCATGAAGGCAGTTTGTGCTCTCTACCGGAAGCACAAGTCTCTAGGTGTTTGGAAGAACCATTCGGATGGCAAGAGTATATTGAAGCCAGAACATGAGAAAAGGTATGTCAACCTATGGTATTTTTAGTATATTATGCCACACTAGATTGGATGAGTTGTTATCAAATGCACTTTCAAATATCAAAAACTCCATATAGTTAATTTTACATAACTTCTATTAGGTGACTAAACTTAGCAGAATAAACACTGGTTATGGTTGAAGGAATGTTCTGTACAACAAAGCTTAATATTTTTCTTTCAAAATGGAAGGTATTTTTTTTTATTGCATCCAAGTTCTGTATCGTGCCATTGGCATTCGATCAAATGACCTGCCCTTATTAGAAGTGTATATGATTTGCCTTCCTGGTTGCTTTTGTTGTAAATATTTGCTGAATATATGTTTTGGTCTCGTTACGATGAACAAATTATCTCATATGTGGTCACTTGCTTCATCATTCTTGTATGAAGATTCAGATAATACTCAAATATATTGTGGATTGCATGAAATTCATCCCTTTCACTTCCTACCCAATAACATGCATTAGAGTATCCTAAGCACAAGAATTTTGCTTCTGCTTATTTGTATAATCTTAACAGAATCCTTTTCTTGTATATTTCTCAGCAGTGTTGAAATAGGGGAATTCCTTACTGCCAGGGATCCTGAAGGCAGGATGAAGAAGTCATTAGCTGAATTGAACCGATACCCAAGAGGCGTTGAGCTTTGTAGGGAGTATTCTAGGTCCTATTGCAAAGTGTTGTTCGAGATCTATAGCAGCGATCAGGATCCATTCTTCAGCTGAATTAAAACAATACCCAATGTGTTGTTCGAGATCTATAGCAGCAATTGGGATCCATTGTTTTAGCCCTTAAAAAGATTCAACTGATGCCCCTTTCTGCCACGGGTTAACATTCCACATTTCCATTCTTTTGTCATATGCAGAATCTTTTGTAAGTTGGTGACTTCTGATGCAGTAACCAGAGAGGGTCTGTATAGATTGCAGTCTAGATATATGCCCTCATTTCCTAGGGCTTCTAATTGTTGGTAGAATTATTAGCTGTAATTTGGATTAAATAGTAATCTGGGTTGAGGATGTAAATAATCTAAGCAAATACTTTTTTGTTCCTTTGGTATACATTGCAAGACAATGATATGAATTGCTTCACACTACTCCTGTGTTATCTTTTGTTTCTTTCTGTTTTGGCTCAAGCAATGGCTTTCTGTATCTGATCTGTGACGAGGTGTTGAGCTCCTCGGAGGACAGTTTGTGTAGAGAGACAGGAAGTGGATGGTGTTTTGAAGTATACCACGAAAATTTAGATGAATGGTCAATTTCTAGGATGGAAAGCATCAAGCTTGTAGCTTTAAGATGTAAATGAATGTAATATTTGAATCAATGTTGAAGAAACTGGTTTCCCCTACACACTCAATTAACCTCAATAGGTACACTAAACAATGCTTGTACAAAAGACTAAAAAATTTGGATTCGGAAAATTTGCACGCCCTCTTTGTTCTTCTTTATATTGCTTGCTGAATGTAGTGCTCAAAATCTACTAAAGTTTTAATGATCTTAATTCAGCTACAAGCGTGCATCAAGTGGAGGACGAATCAAACCAAAAAAGGTTGAAACTTTAACCTCAGTTTCCCCATTAACAGCAAGTGATGATCACTTTCTGTAGGCTCTAGTTGACAGATGGACTTGCCAGAGATTGATCTTTGAGCAATCGTCTTGTGGGACCCCCTTCAACCTTGATTCATCATCAACAACTGCTTGTTTCACAAATTTCAGCAAGTCCTGCAGATGAACTCAAATGAAATAGTTTTACTGTCTTGATTGCAACAGAAAAATACTAAATTGACAGTGCTATTTCAGCTCACACCCTTTTTTTTAACTAGTGAAAATAAAACCATCAATTCATATGAATTTTAATTTCCTTCTTTCCTGTTAAAATTATCATAGTGGTTGAATGCCACTCTCTCTTATAATTCAATTGTTTGGTTGGAGTTTTTCTAACCAGCTGTACCTACTGAAATTCCTAGTTTGCTCAACTGATCTGTTTTTATTAAATGCCATTTTTTTTATCCCTAGCTATGATATGTATATAATGTTAAACTGCGTTACAAGATATTCTGCAAGATAACAAAACCAAATGATTGAAGACAAACCTGCTTGGCGCCTTGAGTTGGCGAGAGGCGGCCCCATCTCTCGGGATCCCATAGAATTGAGCTGTTAAATGCAAAGTTTGAGATAGGAATCTGAAGCTCTTCTTCAGTTTGATTGTTCGCCTTCTTCAGACGCCATCCAACAACCTGTGATGACCGGCAAACTGGCCCTTCAACGCGCACCTTCTTCCGTGCTCCTGCCAGTTTAGCTAGAGGCCATGTCCCAAACACCCTGCAATGCCAAGTATCCAAATCACTGTCATACACAGAAAGATATCCTTAAGTCCTTAACTAATCAGATACCTAAAGATATCTTCATTACCATTTTTCAACTTGCTGTCTTATCATAAACAACATTAGTTTGTTAAGGTTTGGTGAGGGTGTGGGCCACACCTTCTCAAACCTGCAACCTAACCAAACTCTTTATTTTTTCCCATTAGGAATCTAGAATCTTTTCACCAACAACAAGAATATGAATCACACCATATATTTATCATTTTTTTTCTTTGTGTTGGGTATTGTTTATTAGGGTAAAATCAATCTAAAGTCCCTATAATTTGGAGAAAATTACAAATGGGTCCCTTAATTTTATTTTATTTCACAAACAGGTCCCTGAACTTTTTTTTTTCCAATTAAATCCATAAACTTTGGAGAAGATTACAAATTTTTCATGAAATTTTTTCATAAAAAAAAGTTTAGGGACCCATTTGTTTGCCAGATTTATATGATGAAACAAATTGACAGAGGGAAGAAGAGGAATCATACTCTATAGCTCTGATCTCGTTGAAGAAGCTGAGATCATAAACATTCGAAAGAACAGCGAAATGAACGATCCCACTGAGCCTGTGATGCTCAATATGATTGAGAGCCAGGTTCCTCTGATGATCCATCTCAGCTTCTATGTTGGTGAAGTTCTCCTTGAACACCAGGTGCCTATACATGACACCTGTCTTCCTCAACACATCCGATACATTCGACGTCTCCAACATGGACTCCACAACAATCCACAGAAGTGGTGACTTGACGAGCTTCAGAGTGGTGGCCATCCTCCTCAACAGGACCTCTCTTAGGCGATCTCTAGCGTTCGTTGGAGTGATCACAATTACTTGCTTGCTTGGCCTTGTGTCAAACGACTCGTCTTCATCGTCTAGCCTCTCTTCAACCTCTCTAAGAGGGTGATTGCTTTCAACCAGGCTTCTATTGAGGCTGCCTTGTTGCTCTAGTGGTGTTTGTGCCATGGCGGTTTTTCGTACCTCTTCAATGGGCTTGGGTGCTAGCTGGATCATTGAAGGGCTCGTCGCGAATGAAGGCTTCCCCATTGGAGAAAAGCCTGTGAAGAATCCCATGACAAAGCACAAGGAGAAATGGATGAAGGCCTTCTTGCACAAAAGAACCTTCTTCTTCGGCCTCTCCATCGCGCCCTCAAAAACCCGGAAACAAGAACTATGTTGGACAAACAATTCAGCAAGAAAAGAAGTGGTGGCAGGAAGGATCAAGAGGGTGTGTTGAGTGTGTTCTTGTGGAGTTTCTTTTATTTGCAATTTGTTAGTTTTTTTAAAATTGTTTTTTTGGGGGGGAAGAGGTCAATGATTGGTACTTGCTAACTCTAATTGAGTGATATTATAAATTGTGTGAGGTTGAGGAATTAATATGCCTTGTTGATGAATTTGGTTGGGTGTGTGGGGTTAGTAGAGAGGGTGATGGTTGCTTCAACAAGTCATCTCTTGAAGTAAAAGATAGCTTTCATGGAAGGTGCAAAGGGGAAGAGGGTGACTTTGAGAGTTGCCTTCACCAAATGGTTGTTAGAGATGTATGCAAATCACCTAAAAGTGTGCATTTTTAATGAGGCTGATTTGTATATTGAGAAATGATTTGTCACTTAATCTGGTTGACCATATTTATACATATTGAAATTAGGGTTCAAATTGTATGTCTTGCACACTATGTCATAACACAAAGTATCATTACTTTAAAATTGTTTTAAAAAACAAAAAAATTAGAAAGTAGACATTTATTGGAAAAAATAAATGATGTTCCAGTTTAATGATGGCGCTTGGTTTTCGTCCTTAGTCTTCATCCCCAACATGCTTAATTTAGTTTCGTCTAGATTCGTTTTTTGTAAGGTGCATTTTCGCTTGTTTTACTGTTTTCTATTGTATAATATAAAAAATTAAAAAAAGAGTCTCCCTGTCAGTTATTATATGAATCAACCAACAAACACATGGGAGAAGAGATTTTAAATTTATGATCATACCATATCCTATTTTACACTATTAAAAGTAGCCGTGCATTCACATTCATTGATGGATCATCTCAGCGCACTAAAAGAATTTGTTGGGCGTCCTCCAAGTATGCATACACTACACAGACACACACAACGTGCATACCAAAAGAGCTTATTTCTAGACAGCACATTATCCATAGTTTGATTCCAAAATTGTACACAGAGAAGTGTAGATTAGGGTTTGAAATTGGGGGTTTTAAGTGGAACGCCTTTCTGTTGGCACCCTTTCAGTCTTCCAATGAACAAAAACAAGACACAAAAAGGGAAGAGCAAGTCACAAAATTTGATGCTGCAACTGCAAAATTTGAGTATATTTTGGTTCCTATAACTATAACAGCATTAGAGAGACTGCAAGAAAACGAACTCATCAGCGAAACAAAGAAAAGCTTGGCTGCGTTCAATAAACACCATTAAGTTCCTATAAATTACATTACAAAAATTACGCAAGATAAGACATTAGTGTTCCATGAACCTCAAGGCCAAATGGGTAGGAACGCTTCCTCTTAACTCTATGGCTTCTGATCCTTGGTTTCTGGCATAGTAGAGATAGAATCCCGGTGTGGCCTGTGCTTCTTCCACTTCTTCTTAGGCAAGGACAGGATCCAAGGCGGAACCTCGCACCCAGATTGAACCATGACATTTGCCACATTTCGCAAATACGGAACATCTTCTTCCGTGTACAATGTTATTGCTTCTCCGCTTCTCCCAGCTCTTCCTGACCGGCCTGCAAAAAAGCCGCGAAGGGAAGAATACAACTTTTAGGTAATTCCAGGGCTAGAATATATGAAAGTAAATAGATCAATGACATTTTATATTCATTTTTGGGTAAAAAAAAGACAAGAAATGATCTACAAATGAGGGCTGAAATATAGGTAAACAGAAGAATAAACTGGGGAAGAAAAGAGACAACTTCCACGTATTCCAGTTATCACAAGAAATCACAATTGAATACCCAATTTCTAAGGCCATCTAAAGAGCACTTCAGGGTAGCCACATACCAATTCTGTGAATGTAAGCAGCTGAAGACTCTGGGAAATCGTAGTTGATGACACAGTTAACGCCTTTGAAATCCATTCCCCGAGCAATTAGATCAGTAGCTATCAAAACCCATGTTTTTCCAGCTCTAAAATTGTCAACAGCATTCTCTCTCTGCGCACACATCACAAATGAACTCAGAAACAGATGGAAGCATGATTGTTACTCGCGAGAAAAAGGACAGTGTACCCAGTACCCACTCTGTCTAAACAAAATTATGTACACACTACTGAAAAATCTGAATCTCCCAATCTAGCTACCTCCACCAACTTAATATTGTGGCATTAATAAATGTTATGTGGGGAGTTCAAGATTTACTTGCATACATTACCAATTCTTTTCTTGTGAACTTTTAACCCACCCCCTTAAGTACACGTAACTAGCCTCAGTCTTAATGGAAATATGAATTACCTCGGGCTGAGAGAGATCAGCATGGATTACATCAGCTTTAATGTCGCTAAATACAAGCTCTTTGTACAGCTCCTTTGCTCGCTCTTTAGTTTGGACAAAGATCAAGATAGGTGGATTCCAGCTCTGGCCATTAAAAAAAATACCACCAAAGTAAACAACAAAAATTCAAACAAATACATATCTAAAAGAAATAATCAAGTTGTTGAAAGTTCTATACTATGCTTCAGCTTTAGGTAACACACATCATATTGAAATGCCGACCCAAGTAGTCCATTTGCCATATAACACAAGTTTTAAATTTTGGAAGGCAAAACATAATCTTTACTTTCCATTCAAAATTCTGAAAACAACAATTTGTTTCAAGGTTAGAGTCCATTTTGAAACTGTAACATCAGACACAATCAAGTTGAAAATTAAGTGGATCAAATGTTGAAGATTAAGTGTACAAGGAATTTTGCATGATACCAAGACTCCAAGAGTCATCTCAAATATAATCAAACATACTAGGTTCTTTCTCTTAAATAGCTGAGCAATCTTTGATATATACAGCTAGTTTATGCTAT
Source organism: Persicaria tinctoria (assembly GCA_037127255.1). Lineage (NCBI taxonomy): Eukaryota > Viridiplantae > Streptophyta > Magnoliopsida > Caryophyllales > Polygonaceae > Persicaria > Persicaria tinctoria. The sequence continues at coordinate 2,740,836 of JBANSL010000016.1, read as the reverse complement.
ATAGCAGAAAGCATACCTCAGCAAAACTTTGACGCATTGCAAGAAGCTTTCCTTGCTCACTCCCAGCAAAAACCAACTTTTGCTTTATCAAGTCAGAAGCTGAATTCCTATTTAAGGTAGTTTAGAAATATAATACAGGTAATAGGAGCAACAAAAAAAAAAGAAAACAAATTCAAACCCAACCAAAAATACACAACTCAAAGATATCCCTTAACAAGACAGTAAATCAGTGACATTTTAGAACTTTTTTAATCATCATCACTGATCCAGTGACTAAAAAAAAGATAGCAGAGATAGGACTCAAAGAGTTTCAGATAGGAAAGGTTCCCACATAATCTGAAAGCCCACATGTGAACAAAGTTTTTTTTTTGTTTAAATGTAAGATAAACTGCCCAACAGTTCAACATCATAGCAACTTTAGAACTTAGAAGAGTACCAAATCGCATTTTGCCATTATAATGAGGTTCAAATGAAATTGGTAGCCAACATTAACATTACATTAACTTATCTTACTTTTTGCCCACAATAACCCGGACGGCATCATGCATTATTGTTCTTGCCAGTTCTTCCACGGTATCAGGTAGTGTAGCACTGAACAATGATCGTATTATTGAAGGATTTGAACATGCTTTGACCACAAGATCAATCTGCTTTACATATCCAAGCTCAAAGAGTTTATCTGATTCATCCAGAACAAGGAATTCAACCCTGCGTTTTCAGCATAGGTAAAAGGAATGTCAAACACCGTAACTGGTTATAGTTTAAGATATGATGCAACAAGGACAACTAACCAACAATTAAATGATTCAGATATTGCCATAATGCAAGGGCAAAATTTCAGTATCACTCATAGAAGTAACAAGCAAGTCCAGCTCAGGTTAGAGTAATGGCCACAAGGGCCTTCTTCCTCTTACTACCAGCTTGAAATTCATTTAATTTATTTCTGTTTTGTTTTCAAGATCTATATCCTACACACTTCGTGTAAGGAAGTGCACACAAACTGATACAAGCTACAAAAATAAGCATGGCACTAAGCAACTCAAAACCTTATTCTCATTGAGGAAGCAAGTTTAAGTTCAATAGTGCTGGACAGTAACTAAAATGCATGTACTGGGAGCAATCAAAATTAAAATGTAAATTGTGCTTGTTGATTCATATATTTATACTGACCTACTCAAATCAAGTTTCCTTTTTTGGACTTGAAATGCCAAGCGAAGAGGTGTTGAAATCAGAATATCACATGGCATTTTTGAGAAATCTTTACTTCTTGAAAGCTCTTTTGTCAATAATTTGATATAAAATTTCTTTCCTTTGGCTAGCTTCTTGCATTCTCTTGTAGTCTGGGAAGCTAGCTCCCGAGTTGGGCAAAGTACAACAGCGCGAACACCATCTTTTAAACCTTGCTGGAAAATGAAGACATTAGAAAAGCAGATACCCAGATATAAACTTCAATATCCCTAGAAACCTTGGATGAATAGTCATCAAAATATCATCTTAAGAATTCCAAGAAATACCTTTAGTTTCATCAGAATAGGACACAGGAAGGCCAAGGTTTTGCCGGAACCAGTTGGAGCACAAGCAAAACACTCTCGTCCCTATAGGCAAAAAGTGATTGGGAAGTGAGCGTGAAACAATACAGCAATGCAAATAATAAGAACTAGAAGCAGGGTTATTTATGCCAGAGAAGAGCGCAAGGGATTGACAAGGATAGTCAGAATGGAAGATCATACAGATAGAAGAATTGGAATAGCCTGCCTTTGAATGGGACTCGGTTCCTTGTATCCAAGTTCCACAAACTTTCGCAGTAGATACTGCTTGCACTTATATCTGTAATAGGAAAAATGAGCATCAATATTCAATCTTCAGGTATAACTATATGATGAACATTCATTTTCAGGTTGCACACTGCAATCATTCATGGCAATTACAAAATCCAGATGGAAAGACAGCACTATTATAAACCATACAATCAATTGAAAATTATTGGTTTGAACGCAAGACAGTCACAACTGACAAAAAACAATTGGTTAGTTTAGAATGTATAGCAAGCTTCAAACTTGAGCATTACCTAGTTCTCAAGTCTTCGAAACTTTGAAGTGGAGATGGAATGTTGCCCCCAGAGACATGGATATTATAGTTCTTGCGCATTACAGCATCATGCTAAAATCAGGAAGGAAAATAAAAAGGATGCTTCAGATGTGTCAGTAGAATACCAAATAAATGCAAAGATAAGGTAAAAGATGAAACTGTATGAAGAATATTAAAGTCCAAATAAGAGCATTCCCAAAGAAAGTATGAGAGAAGAAACACCTCAAGTTGCCGATAAGCTTCCTTCCTTCTCATAGTGAGCTCGTCCTCAAGCTTTTCATTAAGTGCAGCTTGATCTAGTGAGCTAGAACTTTTAAAGACATTGAAGCCTTCCACTGATTTGGGACAAATGTGATTCGAAAAGGCAAGTCCAATGTTAGACCATGTTACCAGCCTCAATCACCACGTTTTAAAAAAATAATAAGAAGAAGGGAAACTTCAAATCACCATTAGCTGCTGTTTTCCTTTTTCTCTTTTTCATAGATGGTTTCTCCTCATCTGGTTCATATTTCGGCAATTCAGTAGGAATTGTAACCTCTTGCACATCTTCACATTCCTTCTTCTCCTGAACACACTACGGATATCCTCGGTAAGACAAGGGCAGAACAATGACTGACTGGATGTAGATACAGCTCTGTAATCCAGCACAGAAAGAAATGCAATTGACTACATTCCCCATTTCCCCGACAAATGCAATTCACTGAATGCAGGCAAATCAAGTTCCCAACAAGCTATAAACATCTCAAATCATACTCAATCAATTTCGTGTCTTTCTTTTATCCAAAAGAACGAAGCTCAAATGCTCCATAAACCACAAGCTATCAATTGAACACTGCCATACCAACTTATAATTACAAAGCAAATCCACCCGCTCTACCCGTCCCCAAACCCTAACCATAAGAGGGAGGAAATCTCAAAACTATAAAACTATCAAATAACGAGATTAAAGCAATTACAGGAATCAAAATCTACCTTGAAGACTTCGAAATCCTTGGCGAACTTTTTCCGATCAAATTTGATGCCGGCAAACAAGAACGAAGCGTCTCTACTCATTGGCGAGTGAGGAAATTGGAAGAAAGAGTCTGGAAAGTTCAAATCTTTGGTCGCTGATCGACTGAAGAAGCAAAAAAATTCAAAGATGGGAGGATCTAGTTGATGGGAGAACTAGGGCAAACGGGCAACTCTCTCTCGGCGGAAATCCGGCAAGGGTTTTATGGCAGGAAAGTATACGAGGGAGGGTTTTACGACCGGTTCAAGGGGAAAACCGGTTCAAGGAGGGTTTTACGAGTATGACGTGGCGTTTTTGTTTTTCCTTTTTTTTCCCGAGTTAATACGTGGAAAAAAATTCACCACGTTTGGTAAAATTGTTGTGCAGAAGTTGGTAAAATCACACAAATGAAGAGGGGAAATGGGGAAATTTGCATCAAATAATCAAATATATCCAATCAAAAACATTCTTTTTAAAAAATCTCATTTTTTGATAATTTTTTTAACTAAAAATCTATATCTATATCTAATATCTAATATCTAATCTATTAATATTACTAATTCTGCTAGCATTTTGCTGAAGTGTCACGCCCACAATTAAAGTTGAATTCTTTATTCAAATGAGATTTTTTTATTGGTCAATATTATTATGGAAACTTTAAAATATTTGTTTACTGTTTTAAATATGATTTGAATCCATTCCTTTTTTTTTTATTTTCGGTTATATTTCCGTAAATATTGAGACATGTTTCCATTTTTTTTTTCCGATTGCAATATTATATATATATATATATATATATATATATATATATATATATATATATATATATATATATTATATCTATCTATCTATTAATATTACTAATTCTGCTAGCATTTTGCTGACGTGTCACGCCCACAATTAAAGTTGAATTCTTTATTCAAATGAGATTTTCTTATTGGTCAATATTATTATGGAAACTTTAAAATATTTGTTTCCTATTTTAAATATGATTTGAATCCATTCTTTTTTTTTTATTTTCGGTTATATTTTCGTAAATATTGAGACATGTTTCCATTTTTTTTTCCAATTGCAATATATATTATATATATTATTATTATATCTATTAATCTATTAATATTACTAATTCTGTTAGCATTTTGCTGACATGTCACGCCCACAATTAAAGTTGAATTTTTTATTCAAATGAGATTTTCTTATTGGTCAATATTATTATGGAAACTTTAAAATATTTGTTTCCTGTTTTAAATATGATTTGAATCCATTCCCTTTTTTTTATTTTCGGTTATATTGCCGTAAATATTGAGACATGTTTCCATTATTTTTTTTCCGATTGCAATATATCTATTACTAATTCTGCTAGCATTTTGCTGACGTGTCACGCCCACAATTAAAGTTGAATCTATCTATCTATCTATTAATATTACTAATTCTGCTAGCATTTTGCTGACGTGTCACGCCCACAATTAAAGTTGAATTTTTAATTCAAATGAGATTTTCTTATTGGTCAATATTATTATGAAAACTTTAAAATATTTGTTTCCTATTTTAAATATGATTTGAATCCATTCTTTTTTTTTATGTCAATTATAAAATGCTACGGAGCATAAATTAACTTTCACATATGTTCATATTTTCTCACCAACCATGCAAGTGTTTCATTTTCAAATAAATTAATCAAAGATGTACTCGGATTGACTGCATTCATCATCTTAACGGATTGAATTAATTTAAATATTTTTTTATTATATCACATTTATCCCAATCATGTTAAAATTTTCTACACTCTATTCGTTTAGCTAAATATGTTGTTTAATATTCATTCACGCTTTGTTAGGATGGTAAAAATTATATAAAATATTATTTTTTCAAAATTTTTATAAATTAATTTCGATAATAGGTAATCTATTAATAATATTAATTCTAATATCATTTTGCTGATGTGTCATGCTCACAGTTAAACTTGAATTTTTTATTCAAATGGTATTTTCTTATTGGTCAATATTATTGCTGAAATTTTCAAATATATGTTTCCTATTTTAAACATATTTGTTTCCTATTTTCATATTAAAATATTATTTAATTTGATATGTTGTATGTGAATTTGTGATCTATTTTAATCGTCTACGTTCATTGAACATTCGTCAAGTCTTGGCTGATTTTATTCTTGGATATTGAAATTGTTGATTTATCATATTTAACCGATTGTAATATTCCCCACAATGTCTACATACAACGAACATGTAATAATCAATTTGTAAATATTCAATTTCAAAAATTAATTATAAAAATCAATTAGAGTAAAAAAAAGTGTTTTTTTATTATTAAATTATTTTAGACATCTTAAATGACTATCGAAAAATAAATAATATTTTAAGACTCACAAGCATTACTAATGCTTATTTTGCATCTTGGATGATTCTTCTTAGATCACTTTTCTACCTTTAAGGATCTTTTTTTAACCATCTTACCTTTATTTTCACTATTTATTTCTCTCTCTTTCTAACCATCTTTCTCATGAAAATAATGAATAAGTTATGTACATCTACATAACTTCAAAATTATTCACACAATCATGTGCTTATGATTTTTTAATATTCGTACGGGAGCTTATATTTTACTTTTTAGATCCATGCTAATGATAATAATTATATTTTTATTTCAAATTATATTAGATGGTGTGTTTGAGTATTATTACTACTTTACCTTATTAAATCATTTCCAAAATTTGTATCGTATCTCTTTCCAACTAATTTATAAATTATAAAAAATTATTTTATACATATTTTTGTTGTAAACACGTATATATATATAATATTCGTACGGGAGCTTATATTTTACTTTTTAGATCCATGCTAATGATAATAATTATATATTTATTTCAAATTATATTAGATGGTGTGTTTGAGTATTATTACTACTTTACCTTATTAAATCATTTTCAAAATTTGTATCGCATCTCTTTCCAACTAATTTATAAATTATAAAAAAATATTTTATACATATTTTTGTTGTAAACACGTATATATATATATATAGTATTATATAGATATATAAAATGATGTTCAAATTAAAATGGATCAAGCTCCCGTGCCTTCAAGGCACGGGTATTACGCTAGTATAATACTAAAACAAATGTTGGTGATGCCACTTGGCAGCTTTTGCTTATTAATAGGCTTATGTGGCAACTTCTCATTAATTATGGTCCCACCTTCATAATTAATTGATTTTTACTAATTAATAAATATTCTCCTTTTATTTATTTCCCCTTATAATTAGGACTTTTAACAATTAATTAATATTCACCTTTTATAATTTAATTTTAATCTAAAAATTTATACCCTAGGGAGTAACTTATACTTAATATTTTCTAAACTAAAGCATATGACTACTGAATATCTATTGAATATTTAATGATAGAGATTAGGGGAAAAAAAGACTTGGACTTTGCATATAACCATGCACATTTTAACATACTCCGTATTAAAAAAGAAGAAGAAAATATTCAATCTGTTTTTCTAACATATACACTTTGGGCCTTTGGGGGATAGGTTAAGCGTATGAGAAACATTTTTCAAAATATTATTTATTTTTAGATTAGATTTCTTATTCGCTCAAAAAAAAAGTTTTAGATTTCTTATGTCAATTAATTGAGATTTATAGAGTCTTTCTCAAAATGATTTCCCAACTTAAGAGTTTAATTGGTTGGAGATAAAATGACGATATATGACAAATTAAAGCGATCATTAATTAATTAAAATTACTTGGTTATTTGATGTGAATTTTTTTATTTGTGAAAAACTACTACTTATTTAAAATGTATATCTAATATCTAATATTTAATATCTAATATAATATTAAAACAAATGTTGAAGATGCTCCATAAATTAATAAATTGACAAACCATTATAATTTAAATTTACCATATCTTTCATAATTGATAACTCTATTTGCTTTCCAAAAAATTAGCACGGTAAAAAAAAAATTTATTCAAAATCAATTTTATGTTCTTAAAGTTGCTAATTGTCGTTCATTTGATCTTATTTTTTTCTGCAGATGGGCTCTGTCTGTTAAAATGGTAAACCTGATGCCTATCCACATGGTAGAATCTTCTTCCATAATCCAACATTGGAGTTTTTACGGTGTGGTTCAACCTAGCCAGATGACCACATCTTGAGAGAAGTAAAGATGGCCCAGCAACACCCATTTGGGATTGATTAGAAAGACGGGGGATTTTAATAGAATTGAGGGGTGGGATTGGGTTTCTGGCGAGAATCTTGGAGTCCATTGCGGCGTTTCGAAATGTATCCCATACGAGCTTTGATCTCTTGTACCATCCCATGGCTTCTTGCTCCACAAAATCAGCAACCTTTTAAATGTGTAATTTCTGATCAAATAATATAACTATCAGTATATAAATAATGAATTTCATATACATACTGAACAATGAACATAACCTGGCTCCTCTTTTTTTTCAAGATACCAGATTAATGGCTTTGGATTTTGTGATTAGTTCCACAGTTACTAGTAGCTCAGATTTCTTATCAAATTCACAGAATATAACACCAAGCCGATAGTGGAAGATAACGAATAACAAACCCAAGTAAACAAAATCCATAAGAGAAGATACCGGGAGGAAGTTGAACGAAGCAAAAAATTAGCTAGATAACTAAGATAAGCAGTAATTTTGGCTTAGGCATTTCACCAAACGGCTTAATTTAATCTTCAAATAACATACCTTAACCCTAAATTTCAAGAACGAAACCACAAGTTTCCGAATCTCATCAAACAAACGGCCATGATTGAAAATTTCTCAAAACCTAAACCTAAGTCAACACCTAGGAACTATAAAAACTTGAAAAATTGGAAAAATTAAGCTTCGAATTCAAATATGGAGATCTGGAAGTGGAAGGTGATTAGAGAAGAGGGGTGGCGGGGGCTTGGAGATCGGGTGTACCTGTAATAGGAAACGCGAGTTAGAGCAATCGGTGAAGATAAATCCCAACTAGAAGTTCAATGAAGAGTCTGAAACTGAGCACCCAGACCTAGAAATGGAGATGAGATTGGAAAATCGATTCGAAGGGAAGCTGGAAGAGAGAGTAACAGATTTCTTGGAATGATTTGTAAAATTGGATGGTTGGCAAGTAGCAGCAAGCGGTTAGGGAGGACGACAACTATCAGGGTAGCTAAACGGCAAACACGAATACGAGCTACTAAAGTGGGCTGAACGGCCCAATTGATTATTCTAACATAAAAGACTTAAAGGCCCATATTAAACGATCCGGGTTAAAATCCAAAGTTTACTACTACGATATAGCCGGCTAGAATGACCGTCGGAGGTGGGCATGAGGTGGCTCGAGTCCGTCGGGCATAAGGTGGGCATTAGTGTGCTTAGCTTAGTTGGTATGAGGTGGGAATTTAAATTATTAGGTATTGAGTTATAATCCCTATAATTTGATATTTCAAAAAATTCAGGTCCAATATTATAGAATTTTTTGCTATAATTTTTTTGTCTGAATAATTTAAACGTGAACTGTTTAGTTGATGGGTTAATTATTATTGGCAAACATGATAATGGAAATCATTAGCTATCAACAACAATAGCCTACAAAGAAACTTCTATAAAGTGGAACCAAACACAAAAATAAAAAGAAAATCGAATGACGGATGCGAGATTGAATCATATACATCATATTCACTGTGGTGACATTACATCATATTCAATACTAATAAAAACAGAGATTTCAAATTCGAAAGGATTTTTCCATTCTTCAACCCTAATTAGCCAGATTAGCAAGCATCAGATTAAACTAAAAAGGTCAATTAGGGATGAAGACCACAGACGACAAGATAAAAATCAAGAACCAGTTGAAATCAGGCAAACTAGGCCACGTCAATGTAGATCAGTAGAGCCCTTGGAGAGACAAATTCAAAGTCAAACTCGAAAAGAGAGTTGCTACAGCTGAATACATTGCAAGAAATCACCATTGCAGCCTTGCAGGTCAAGAAAACACACACAGTACCAGAAAAGCGGCCATGACCGAGCTAAAACAAGAAAGAAACAAACAACACAAGCCAGAAACGCACGATCCTTGAAACACTCGAGAAAGTTACAACGAACTGATCGGAAAGCAAGAGAACCGAGACAGTACCTGCCAAATCAGCGAATTCAAGTGCTGGTTGAAGTGGATGATCGACAAAAACACGTAGAAAATCCAGGTTGGGTAGATCGTTTGCAAGAAACACAGGTAGAGTATAGAGAGATCTCAAATTGGGAAGCGGAGGAGAGAGAATCTAGAGAGAATGCACAGAAGGAGAGAGAAAGAGAGTGAAAACATCGAATCAATCGACAGGAATTACCACCGGGGGGTACTTCCGCACTTCGTCTAATTCGACATTTTATAAAAAAATTTAGACAATAATTTTAAATAAAGGGTTATTTAATTTGTTTAGAGGAAACTTCTTATCGTTGCGGTTTAATATTATTTTATTTTATTTTTCGAAATGAAAAGGATTTGGAGAAATTCGTATTTGAGTGTTTTCATTCCAAATAACGTGTTGGAATTCAATAATTTCATTCAAAATAGCGTGTTGACATTTAATTGTAATCTAAATGATATTCGTTTGTATTGATTGAAACTGCATGTTTTTTTTAAAGTAAATAAGGACTAGAAAACACGTTAACGATCCGGCTTTTTTCCTAACGCATCCGAGCGGACGAGAACACGAAGTTCTGGATCACAAATGAAACTGCATCTGTTGATTTGGGACTTTCTTCCATCGAATATAAATTGTCTTATAAAAATATATTGTGTATTTTATTTTTTATTAAAAAAATCATTTAGGATATTCGAGTTTGATAACAAAAAAATCTAATTTTGTATCTAATTAATTCTCTCCATTAAGAAGTAAGTGTTATTTGACTTTTTAGTACGTTTTTTAATAGCTAAAAATATTATAAAATATTAAAATTTTAATTACTTTTTAAATATATTTTTAAATTTATAATTTATAATTATAAAATTATATAAAAAATAATAATTAAAATAGTTTTATATTAGCTCCTTAAAATGTGTCAAAAATTCAAACGGTATTTATTTCTAAACGGAGTTAATATAGAAGTTTTTTAGAGAGAAAAAAATCATTTAAAATATTTTGATTTTTTTAGTGGAGTAGACAAGTCTATATAACGACTTAACAATTATCATAGATGAGTGAATCAAATTTGAAGTTTTGTTAATTTATTATTATTAATTTGTTTTAGTGTGATTTAATTAGGTTCAACTATTTTACATATAAATAGACTAATTAGTTTGTTGGTTTTCCTGTTTTATATTTCTTTCCTAGTGCACTTTATTGTAATACCTTGTCATGCTTGGATAGCTTTAGGCAATCTTTAGACTTCACACTAAACAACTAAATTACAGGACTTACATTTACCTAAATTTTGAAAGTGGCCGGAGCTTGCCACTTACTGTATCAAATATGAAAACTTTTTATTAAAAAAAAATGAAACCTTATTTTTTATGTTATTGTATATAATTTTTTTTCCAAGTTCAATTTAATTGGATAGTCATTTTTCATCTAGATTGGGTAAAGAATGATCAATTTAAGGAGTTGATTCTATTATTCAGACATTGTTTTAGAGAAGCGAATAAGTCGGTCAACTATATAGCTAGAAACAGAGCTTGTTATAATATTTTGAATCTCCTTATAAGGATCTTTGTAACATCATCCGTAAGGATGATCAGGGTGGTGCTTTACTCCTATAATAACGTCCGCCCAATGTTTGTCTCCTGTAAAAAGAGAGAGAGAGAGATTATTCTCTTATTCATTAGCGATTAATGTTTTCAAGTGGATTCAGTTTATAAGTTTTTGAAGTCGTGGATTCAAATCCATCTCAAGACACATTGAATTAGATTCAAAATATAAAGCTTTAAGAGACGAGATTAAAGTTTAATTTTGTATTTAAAGTTGTTTCATCTTGATCGTGTTGTTAATGTCTAATAGGCTTAATGTCAAAGTTTTTGTTAGCAAAGGAGGAAGATGAATAGAAGCCCAACTATAAAAATGACAAAGAGAGGAGTTGGCTTTAACTCATTGAAGGGTGCTTGAACTCCTTGAAGGGTATCGACCTTGTGATATGGATGTCGATAATGTTGGTCTCAGGCACATGTAACTAGGGGCGGGGTGACGTCCGCTCCAACCCACCCCATTTTTTAAAAACGAGCTAACTGTCATGATACTAATAAGTTAAAACATAAATATCATAACCCTAATAGAACAAAGCAACGAAATGTCAGACAAATGAAGTAATCGAGGGAGACTTCAGGATGAAACCGTGAATAGCGAGACTATGGAGAAACCTATGAACTTCCACGGCATCTCACAGCTGGAGAGACTGGATTAGAAACGCGATAAAGTGATGTTTTCTGGAGAAGTGTAGATCAAACGAAGTTCCTCCACCTAATCGAGAATGAAATTTTATTCATGAAATGTTCCAAGGGTATCTATTTTTTTGGTGTTTAAAAAAACTTAGAGAAGTTCCGTTTGGTGCCTCTGAGGTTTTGACAATTCCGTTTAGTGTCCTAATGTTTTATTTTATCCGAATGATACCCCTGAGTTTTGTCAAAAGTCTGCCTCATGCCCAAAACTCATATTTTCACTTTTTTAAATTAATAAAATGGCCCATTATTTTTCTTTATTTCACAAAACGTCTTTTACTTTTAATAATGAACAAAATTACCTATTATTTAACTAAATTCAAGATAAAATTGAAAAAACCACCTTTATTTCTAAGATTTTACAAAATCACATATGATTCCCAAAACTTTTATCACAAAACCACCTTTATTTCTAAAATTACCTATTATGTGAGGGTGGATTGATGCAATTTTTTTACAAATAATGGGTGGTATGTTATGTATGTACAATGTTTGACAAATAATGAGATTTTGTTTTTTGCAAAATATTAAAAATAATGAATCTTTTGTGTAATGTTATAAATAAAGGTTGATTTTTCTTCTAAAAATTTTTGTAACAATGGGTGAGTTTTTGCTAAAATTTTGGAAATTATGTGTGATTTTATTGGAAAAAATATATAAGGTGTTTTTTTTAAAACTTTCATGTTGGATTTAGTTAAATAATAGGTAATTTTATTCATTGTTAAAAATAAAGACGGTCTTGTGAAATAAGGAAAAATAATGGGTCATTTTATTGATTTAAAAAAGTAAAAATATGAGTTTTGAGCATTAGGCGGACTTTTGACAAAATTCAGGGGCACCATCCGGACAAAATAAAATCTTAGAACAACAAGCGGAATTGTCAAAACCTCGAGAACACCAAACTAAATTTCCCAAAAACTTATTATTGCCGGATTATTATTTTTTAGTAAGACAAAAAAAACCTAATATTATACTGTACTCCATAAATTATAATCTGTGGGGGAAGTCTTTCGGGCGTGTGGGTCCCATATTACCAAGTAACAATAACAAGTACATAGCCGTATAGGAGTTGGTCATCACCAGACACCACCATTTTTTATTTAAAAGAAATTCAATTTTTTGTTTGAAAGGGTAAAAATTTGAAAAACGTTAATTTTGAAAAATGTGCTAACTAATACGGAGTAGCGTCCTTAAAAACGAAAATTTGGAGCTTTGGATGCAGGGATGAGAAACCGTGAGTGACCGAGTTGTGAAGTCGAGCAGCACAATCGACAACAAAATTGGTCTCCCAAGAGATATGTATGAAACTCGCCTACAAGAAAGTTTAGGACAGCAAAAGAATATTGAAAGAAATTCAACTTATTAAACAAACTTGAGCAATGAATTAAATCGTCATAAATAAATTTATAAAAGAATAAAAATAGATGAAAACATCGAGAAAAGCCAATTCGCCAAAATATGTACAAACCGCATTAGTCTAAAATGTTAGCTATAATTTTTTTTTGATAAAAAAATGTTAGCTACTACCTTCGTCCGGAAATACATATCTTTTTTTTGACACGATTTTTTATACTACATAAAATATCAACCTTTTAATTTATTTTTTTAAAATAATTACAAACTTATTAATATTAATAAGCTTGTAATTATTTTAAAGAAAGAATTAAAATGATATTTAATACAATTTTAACTCATAAAAAATGTGTCAAAAAGTCAAATAATATGTATTTCTGCATGGAAGGAGTATATAAGTAGTCAGTCACAATCTTGACCACCAAATAATACCTTTAAATCATGTTTACTAATGGATTATTTTCATTTTCTAAAAAAGGAACAAAAAAAAAAAATGACCTAGTGCCTTTCTCTTGTTTTTTATTTTTATTTTTTTTAACATATATATAAACAGTGTCTTTCTCTTGTTTTTTATTTTTATTTTTTTTTAACATATATAAACAGTGCCTTTCTCTTGCTAACCAAACGAAACCAGGCATAAAAAAGTGGAGAAATAGAATTAGAGCGACCAACTCCGAGATGAATTAAAGGCGGGCTGCAAAACAGGGGTGGGTGGGTGTGGGTGTGGGTGTACGTTGAACAGTCATATTCGTTGGCTATCAAGTGCTTTAGCTTATATGTTTCTTTCAGAAACAAAAGCTAAACAAATGCCACAATTGATGGATCTCTATCTTAATTCAGGAATTGCCGAACAATAATTGTTGTTTAAATAAGAGTTGTAAGTTGCCAATTTGAATTCAATTCCAAGTGTTGGGTTGCAGCTATCATTAATCAAGCCATACAATACATTATACATTATACATTATACATACATGTAAGCTTGTAACGTGGCTTCATGGACAAACAATGCCTCCACTCTCCAAATTGATCAACACGTACGTTGAATAGTCTTATAAATTGCCCAAAATGAATCTTTTTGTCGGCGAGTACAACCCAGCTGATTCGCCTAACCTCTATAAAAATATCCTATATTTAACCTTCTCCAAATTTCTCAAATAAAACAAAATTTGGTTTAATGGATTTTTCAAAATTGAGCCCCACATAAATGAGTTTTAATTTTTAATTTTTGCCCCAGACATTAATTAAGTGGGTTAGGGCTCTTATCGAACAACTTGACCTCGGCTCGAAAAACCTCGACTCGAGCTACTTGTATACAGGGAAAGCCGATCTAAGCAGTTGAAAATTGGAATCAAAAGTCCCCATGTGTAGATGCACTCAAATCTAAGGTGTTTCTACCCAAGTTTTGCCCAATTTCATTACAAAAGGTAGTCATGGATTATTGTGTTGTGATTCATGATCTGATTCACTTTACAAGTCTGATTGAGTCCGGGATCAAGCTTTCAATGGGCAAGAATTCAATCTATGTGCATGTACTTTGGCTTTTATTGGGGGTGTGATTGTTAATCACCACAACAATCAAACCGCTGCAGGCTCAAGATTACTCACAGAAACCCTTCAATCCCGTGTCCTGATATCCTCTCCTTGTACAGATTCATGGCTTCTTGCATCACTTGAGACTCTGCAAGCAGCTGGGCTCTCCTCTTTCCAGATGGGTGGGTCGAGAGGTAGTCTCTCAGGGATGAATCACCACCGAGTTGCCCCAGCTTCTCATAGACACTTGGCGCAGCGCGGGGATCATACCCAGCAGACGCCATCAGCAGCACCCCTATATAGTCTGCTTCTATTTCCATCCCGGTGGAGATACAAGGAGATATGAGGTATGCAGAAGCCAAAAACAGATTTACCAAACATCATTTTCTACTCATCAGTTTTCAGTAAACAATCTTAACAATTACACTGAATAGTAAAATTTGAAGTGGTTATTCCTACCACTAGTACAAAAACCATTTTTTACCCCGGGCGTTTTGAAACATATACCCCGGATCTGACAGATTGTTGCTCCGGGCTTCAGGTAGGTGGGGTAAAAAATGGGTCTGACTTTATACCCCGGATATTCACAAAAATAATCCGGGGTATATAATCCGACAAAAATCACAATAAATTGAGGTGGAAAATACGCCCGGGGTATATGCCTCCAACATCCGGGGTATATGACACCAATATCCGGGGTATATTCGCACATTCATTTCGGGCTATAATTATTGTCAATCCGGGCTATAAAATACATTTAGTCTGGGGTATATTCCTCCAGTGATAACCCATTCAAATCGTTTATATATATACCGGGTCACAGAGGTCCGGGTTATATAATGTTTTATTTTTTAAATCTGATGCATTTATATATATATATTCAGAATACACCTATTAACCAATAATTTATCTTCTATTAAAACAAGACCTTGGTAACTTTAAATCAAGTCACAACCACAAATGAACAGCCCAGGACATGAAATAATCCAATTAATTATATTGAAGATCGATTTGCAAGGTTTAAGTTCTTACAAGGTCTCAAATGACAAATGTGCAAAAGCAGTACTTGAAACAATTTCTTACAAGTTACACGGTTTCACAATTGTACAAGACCCATACTCACTTATAATATGCCGAAAAAGATGATCTTGATACGAAACTCGATCGGTCTGCAATCTTGTTTTAGAATCAAAGTGAACGAACAAACTTTTCCAATCCCGAGAGACCTTGATTAGCCTTTGCCTAAAAACTTCAGAATTGAACATACATTTCAGAATAAGCTAAACAAAATAGTATAAAACACGTTTATGTACTAGTATAAAACATGTCATCCATGTGGTGAAATCTAGCCATATGATCTTAACCTTTATATGTTCTTTTTCTGCAATTTTTCTTGCACAAACTAGTAGCGTGCTACTTATTTTAAACAGTAAAATTCATTATCTCTATTGACAATAATCTGAATAGAATTGCTGCTTGGCAATAAAAAAAACTAAACAAATTACTATAAAATCAGAAAGCTAATTATTCTCTTCATCTAAAAGCATCAACAATAACACCATTTGATATCTTTCAGCGTTCTTTGAAACTTTTTGAGAATTTTCCTAAACACATATAAAGATAGTGTATGTGCAAACATAGAGTTATAAGAAAATAGGCAACTATTTAATTAAAGCAATTATCAAATATAAAATCAACTCCTAATCAACTGAGACCTTGACTACAAGTTTATCCTTGTCACATCTGGAAACATTAAAGTTTTTAGTTTGCTGAAACTTGTACGCTAAAGGACCAAGTCATTAAATAACACTTCAAATGCCAATGCTACAGCTCAAGGAAGTCAGTCAATATGCTACAAGCCTCCAAAGTTGATTGGTCAAACAGATATAAATTTGTTGTCATTGTTTTCGCTAAAAGCTAGGCACAAAGATCAGTAGAGGAAACTTACAGAAAATATAGCCACCCTGTCATACTTCAAGAATGTGATCAAGCCTACATAAATTCCTCTAACATATCCCAGATATCAAGGGTTGCAGCCCTATCTTGATGTCTTTTGTTTTCGCTGATCTGCACAACCAAGTTATAAAAAATATTAGAACCAAATCAAACTAAAATAATCTTATAAAGAACTATCGCCACAACCAAGAAATATTGCAAGGTTGCCATTTAAAGAAATATCGCCACAATAAATAATTCAGTGCTTACTAAAATAATCTTAACATTCCATTGCTTGACAGTTTTCGCCGATTTCACTCTATCATCCTCAAATCGAATAAAAAGCACCAAAAACTACATATACCACAGTAATATCTCCCACATGGGAATCAAAGTGGATAATGAATATCCAAAATTATACTTTAGTTTAATGTGGCTAAATAATGAGACAGTAATGCATCCAAAAGGATACTACTTCCTTCTTTTGTCTTGCCTAAATTACTACTAAATAACAGCAAAACAATATCTAATATCTACTCATTAGCTAAATGGGTAAACAAAGTGAATTGGGACTGGTCAAATTAAAGGTTGATTAAAGGGCTATGACATACTCAACAACTATTGCAAATTAAGACATTGGAGAAGATTAGCTAACTGCAAAAGTATGGTAAATTAGTAAAGAACATATCATAAGAAAATGTTGTGCAACGGTACCAAGGTAAACACTCAAGTTAACACTTTCCTGAAGCTTAAAATAACGAACTCGCCACCAAACAGGTTCGACTAAGTTCAAAGCCCCAATGTATTCATGGATCAAAATCAAGTATCTATGGAAAAAGAATAAAAGGTAGTGATGTTCTATCCTGCTCAAACAAGAGATAATTTAATTACCAAGATCAAGATGAATCAATAAAATAGTGGGAGGAAACAAATTTATGATTTTTTTTTACTTTGAAGCTGTTGTAATCCTCTTTAACCTTCTACTGCACTTTTTTTTTTTCTATAGCGCGTACATTAACAGGACAATAAATATTCCCAATAACTAGCCTACATATTCAAAAAGCCAAAATTGATCGAATGAATCACTCTTCTTTTGGATCCCAATGTAAACCTAAACATACTATCCAAATCAATGGAGGCAAAGGCAACGAACCTTGAAGCTGTCATGGAAGAAAAGACGATGCATCTCCGTCAACAAGGATACATCTAGCTCGATTTATTTCATCTTCCAACTACAAACAGAACCACTAGAAATTTAAGCCACAGAATGAACAAATCAAACTGAAAACCCTAAATTTCGCAACGAGAGTGAAGGGAACGAAATGAACAAATCAAACTGATAACCTTATAGATTTCCCAGCGAGAGTAGAGGATCAGAGTGAGTAACCTTCTCGGCGTGTTTGGGATCCAACACTTTGCAAGGGTAACGCACGTACAACAGAATCAACACCTGTTCTACACTAAACCACTTTGAAGCTGGTGTCAAAGTAGGCAATCTTGCAGGAGGATCAAGTACCAAAGCCGGGGAAGCAAACCAATAATGAAAGCGCCAATTTTTCAAGTCTGCAAATGAGATGAGAAGGTACCTTGAAAGCAAACTGCAGTCTTTCTCGACTGCACCACAACAAATGTCATCCCAGACCTAATCACCCATTTAAAGGATAAAAAAAACACTATAAGAATGGAACAAAGAAATTCCAGTAGGTCAACCAATCAATTCAATTGCTCAATGTAGAAAAACTAACCAATACAGGGTCCAAAAGATAATAAGCACAATAATTGATGAATCGTTTTGAATTGGCGTACTTTTTTTGCTTCTGCCTTCAGCAAGCTCTGTTTGTCCAAACCATAAAAACCCTCAAGTGTGTTTGTGTTGAAAAGAGTTCCAGGGACAGCACATCTATTACGATTGCCAAGCCCTGTTGCTGGCTGCCCACCATTCTCAGAGGGGAACGACTCAGAAAGAAGAGTCAAGTTGTTTGATATCATAGCATGTGAACAAGGTGCATAAAAACCTAAATGAAAAGGTATTTCATACATTAGATCAAGGTACTATACCTAAAGAAAGGAGAACAAACATTTTCCATCCAAAAACAATTTCTAAGGCAAAAACAAGGATTACTAGAGCTTAAAATATCAAGGGAAAAAAAAAACTAGGGTATCATTATCAGTTCATAATCTCTCAAATTCTGGAAGAAATTGCTTAAAGTACTGAAGTTTTTGTCCACCTGAAGATAACTTTTATGATCTACATTGAAGCTTTGAAAGATGCAAAATAGGATTCGAATAAGAAGAGGGACACAAATTAGGGTTTTGCAAAATCTGAAAATTAGGGGTTTTTGTTTACCTAGGAAGAGGAGGCTGTTAATGGGGGGTTTCCTTCACACAGATGAGGCCGGCGAGGATGATGGAAGCGAAAAGAAGCTTCGGTGAAGAAGAGACAACAATGGAGGTCGGCGGGTGAGCACTCTGCGCTGGGGCTCGGCGGGTGAGGAATCAGCAACGGAGGTAGCCGATGATGGAGGTTGGCGGTCGGAGCGCGCTGGAGGCCGGAGAACGCTCGGCGGTCGGAGCACACAGTAATGGAGGATGGAGGTCGGAGGGCGCCGGACAGGCTATCTGTTCGACTCGCGCACGTACAAGAGAAAGAGGAGCTACAAAGATTTTTTTTTAATGAAAAGATGCGAGGATCTGTTTTAGTGAAAAAATAAATAAATAAAGAGAATAACCTTTTACCCCAGATATTTATCAAAAAAACGCCCGGGGTATAAAATATGATACAAGTAATATACCAAAATAATATAACCCGGATATTTTGTATATGATCCGGGGTATATTTGTTTTAATAAAAAAAATTAAAGAAAACTTGTCAGTTTTGCCATTATACCCCACAATTACGAGATCCGGGGTATTAGACTATGGGGTAAAATCCCGGTTTTCTACTAGTGTACAATGATAGGAAAGTTGGAACAATGTCAAACTAAAAACTCCATAATACTAAATGAGCCCAAATCATCTGGGCAACTGCACAATATACTCAACTCAAGGAGACATATATGAGAATGGCTAACAAGCAGAGGCATTAAATTGAGGTCATCTGTACATGTCGGCTCATAGGGTCCTCAACTGAGATATGAAGTGATCGTAACGAGAGGGCAACTCCCTAGTTATAACACTTAATTAGTGTTTGTTTCTATTCTACAGAATGCTGCTATCTTTAGTGTCAGCTATAGATCTACCAGTCACAGCCCCTGCATGAACTTGCAATGGGTCTGGTAGAGAGAACAAATAATCGACAAGCCAACCCAACTAAACTATTTTTACAGAGAGATGTCAGACACAACACGCAATGGAATGTGATTACAACCATCTACATGCATGTTTAAATTGTTTCCACTCTGCCAAATAATCTAAACAAATAGACTGCAAGTTTCAAAACAAAATATCTACTAAATTCAGCATAGGGAACTTAATGTACCATCTCCGGAGTCATCATCTTTAGTGCTACAGGACAAGTGGACAACACAACCAAGTTCCCAATTGTACAGACCACACTTCAATAAATTAATAAGGAAAGCTTGTCCATGGAGAACTTGTTGAACTAAAAGGTTAAAATGGTCTAGTGGTATGATGATGTACAATACTCTTTAGAAACTTGAAATTTAAAATGACGGTTACAAATTGCAAAAACAAGTTACATGGAAATAACTCATCACACATCCAAATCTCTGAGCAAACCAACACATGCAACTAAAATACATAGTAACATCATATTCATAGCAAACCTAATCTTGTGATTCAGAAGACTTACTTTCTCGAGAAAGGTAGCCTCAGTAATAGATTTGACATGGTGTTAACCACATCAGGTGTGACAAACTGATAGAGGATTAGCTGAAGGATAGTCAACCATAGGTTCTTAGTAATCTGTTCAGCACCATGTCGAGCCACAACATGCCCAACCTGATCAACCAAGAAAAATATAGACATTAAGATCACTTAGCCTCTAGACAAGAGAAAAACCAAAGATATTATTCCACTAGATGCACATTGCAAACCATTTAAACTTACCTCATGCGATATAACTGTTGCCATCTCAACATCAGTCTTGAAATGCTTAAGAAGACCTGTAAACACAACAATCTTCCCACCAGGCAAGCAAAAGGCATTGATATTTGGATCGTTGATGACAAGCACTTCCCAATTGACATGATCCAAATGTTAGGTATAAGACTGGGCTCCACGTGCTTCCCCCTTCTTCTTACTAGTCTTAACCCAATTGTCATCAAGAATCTCTTCCTCTTTTTTTCCAGTCTCCTTCCATCCTGAATTCTTTCTCCTCACCCAGTGCCTTCAAGGTCTCATGAGCGCCATAATCTTGATGCAATTCAGCCTCAGGTGCTTCTGCAGATTACTCCGGATCACTCCAGACTTGCTCATGCCTTACACCCCTCTGCAAAGCATCAATCACATCTTTTGCTATCAATCTCACCTTAACACTGTCCGGGTGTATGGCAGGTAATATTTTCCCCTTGTATTGACCCTTAATTTGCTTGAATTGGGTTTCGCCCAGCTGCTTTTCAAGGTCTCTTGAGAGAAGCACAAAATGGGTCCTTTTTGTATAAGGTATGGTCTCAAGATTACCAAAGTAAACAGTGATCACACATCCAGAACCAAGCAACACAACAATTAATACATTTTTGGGGTTCTCAAACCATTTCTTGTAACCCCTGGCCTAAAATGGTAAACCTCATGCCTATCCACATGGTAGAATCTTCTTCCATAATCCAACATTGGAGTTTTTACGGTGTGGTTCAACCTAGCCAGATGACCACATCTTGAGAGAAGTAAAGATGGCCCAACAACACCCATTTGGGATTGATTAGAAAGACGAGGGATTTTAATAGAATTAAGGGGTGGGATTGGGTTTCTGGCGAGAATCTTGGAGTCCATTGCGGCGTTTCGAAATGTATCCCATACGAGCTTTGATCTCCTGTATTATCCCATGGCTTCTTGCTCCACAAAATCAGCAACCTTTTAAATGTGTAATTTCTGATCAAATAATATAACTATCAGTATATAAATAATGAATTTCATATACATACTGAACAATGAACATAACCTGGCTCCTCTCTTTTTTCAAGATACCAGATTAATGGCTTTGGATTTTGTGATTAGTTCCACGGTTACTAGTAGCTCAGATTTCTTATCAAATTCACAGAATATAACACCAAGCCGATAGTGGAAGATAACGAATAACAAACCCAAGTAAACAAAATCCATAAGAGAAGATACCGGGAGGAAGTTGAACGAAGCAAAAAATTAGCTAGATAACTCAGATAAGCCGTAATTTTGGCTTAGGCATTTCATCAAACGGCTTAATTTAATCTTCAAATAACATACCTTAACCCTAAATTTCAAGAACGAAACCACAAGTTTCCGAATCTCATCAAACAAACGGCCATGATTGAAAATTTCTCAAAACCTAAACCTAAGTCAACACCTAGGAACTATAAAAACTTGAAAATTTTGAAAAATTAAGCTTCGAATTCAAATATGGAGATCTGGAAGTGGAAGGTGATTAGAGAAGAGGGGTGGCGGGGGCTTGGAGATCGGGTGTACCTGTAACAGGAAACGCGAGTTAGAGCAATCGGTGAAGATAAATCCCAGCTAGAAGTTCAATGAAGAGTCCGAAACTGAGCACCCATACCTAGAAATGGAGATGAGATTGGAAAATCGATTCGAAGGGAAGCTGGAAGAGAGAGTAACAGATTTCTTGGAATGATTTGTAAAATTGGATGGTCGGCAAGTAGCAGCAAGCGGTTAGGGAGGACGACAACTATCAGGGTAGCTAAACGGCAAACACGAATACGAGCTACTAAAGTGGGCTGAACGGCCCAATTGATTATTCTAACATAAAAGACTTAAAGGCCCATATTAAACGATCCGGGTTAAAATCCAAAGTTTACTACTACGATATAGCCGGCTAGAATGACCGTCGGAGGTGGGCATGAGGTGGCTCGAGTCCCTTGGGCATAAGGTGGGCATTAGTGTGCTTAGCTTAGTTGGTATGAGGTGGGAATTTAAATTATTAGGTATTGAGTTCGAATCCCTATAATTTGATATTTCAAAAAATTCAGGTCCAATATTATAGAATTGTTTGCTATAAATTTTTTTGTTTGAATAATTTAAACGTGAACTGTTTAGTTGGTGGGTTAATTATGGTTGGCAAACATGATAATGGAAATCATTAGCTATCAACAACAATAGCCTACAAAGAAACTTCTATAAAGTGGAACCAAACACAAAAATAAAAAGAAAATCGAATGACGGATGCGAGATTGAAACATATACATTTTGCATCTTATTTTTGAAATTAAAATTGATTTGGGAATTAATTTGTTCAATGTGCATAGTTTTGTCTAACAAACAATTTTGAACAAAATTCAATTCAGCACAATCAATATACAACCTTTATTTTGCAAAGAGGTTGTATTCCAGAATTTTAATTGTATTATAATGTCATAAAAAAACAATATTCCAAATGAATTTAGAGCATACATCCAAACTCCAGATTTCAATATTTGTACAACACTTGGTGCTCAACAAAACCTATACAACCACAACTCGGCATAACACTTCAATGTACATTAAATCAATCAAATAGAAGAAAAAAACCGGCAATGTATGGTTTCATTTTCCGTCGCATAGTATTGACCCTTAATTTGCTTGAATTGGGATTCACCCAGCTGCTTTTCAAGGTCTCTTGAGAGAAGCACAAAATGGGTCCTTTTTGTATAAGGTATGGTCTCAAGATTACCAAAGTAAACAGTGATCACACATCCAGAACCAAGCAACACAACAATTAATACATTTTTGGGGTTCTCAAACCATTGGAGTTTTTACGGTGTGGTTCAACCTAGCCAGATGACCACATCTTGAGAGAAGTAAAGATGGCCCAACAACACCCATTTGGGATTGATTAGAAAGACGAGGGATTTTAATAGAATTGACAGTTATGTAGGCTATTTGAAATGAATTGCGATTTAAATATTAATTTTATAATTTAAATATTATTTTTATGTGTATTTTTAAATTTTGAGTATAAATATAATATTTATGGTTAAAATTAGCGAATCCGATAAATCCGATATATCCTCGATGATATATCCTCGATATATCTCCGATATATCCACGATATATCTCCGATATATCCCCGATATATCCTTTTTACTCTCAACCGATAAGACCCCGATACACGATATTTAGACCATTGGTTAGTAGTAAATAAATGAAATTCACAAAATATCATAACTAAATTATGGATAGGGCATCAAATTTCTGAATGGCATATATTAATCAACTAGTTTTATTAATCGTCCATTGTGCAATTTTTTACTAAATTTTATTATATAAAACATCTTTTAATTAATATAAATTACTACTCCATATAAAGTAAATATATAATTTGCAATTGTGTTATGTTTTTTTAGAAGGTAAACATGTTTGAATATTAGATTAATCATATTTTTTATCTTAATAAAAAAAATGATTAAAATCTATTTTTAATTCAGAATATGATCACGTATGAAAAAATAACACCATTTTAATTCAAAATATGACACGTATGCGAATCGCATCAGAAATTACAATATTTTATTTTATTTAGTTTTTTAGATCTTTTAATACAAAATTTTAGTTTCTTTTCTTTCATCTTATATTACATATTTTTTAAAAAATATATGTAATTGTTGAAATTTGACTTCATTGCCTTTTCAAACAAAAAGAAAAATGATACTCCATCTGTTAATTAAAACATGTCGTTTACTATTCATGCATGCATTTTTAGAATCATAAAAACTATATAAAATATTAACATTTTGTTACATTTGTTTTTATAAATTGATACTTATTACAAATAAGGATCTAATTATTTAAAAAAACTAGCCAAGGCATACCCGTGCTACGCACGGGACGTAAATATTTTTTTTTATATGTGTACAAATAGTAAATCTTGATTTTATATACTTGATAATTTGGTTTTAGTTATTTATTAAATCTTTATATTTTTATGGGTTTTTTCTTCAAGAATACACCTTGTAAAATAATTTTTTTAATAAAAAAACATATTTTAATTTTTTTAAAAACAAAAACCCCTTATATAATATAAGGTATTCAATCAATTGAAGCACCAAATTTTATTTTACAGCTAAAATTTCAAGTTTTCAGTGATATTTTTTAATCTATAATCGAAATTAAATGCCCTTATTTAACTAACAATTTTTTGAAAAAGGCATTGTATATAATAAATTTTTTTAAACAACTTTCCTTTTTAGTTTTTTTTTAAAAGAAGTTGGATTATATTATATAAAATATTTTATTGATTAAATAATCAGTTTTGAAACTGTTTTGTTTAATAAAGTTATTATATATATTTTTTTTAAATAGTTAAATAAGAACATTGGTTATAGTAAAATTGAAACATTTAATTGAAAAATAGAGGATGACGTTTCGTTTGAATAAATTATTTATTTAAAATTTTTTGGTTTTTTAAAATAAAAGGTGTTTTATTAAAAAAAATACTCTATTATATAAGGTGCATTTTCAAAATAAAACCCTATTTTTTATGTTCAATATTTTATTTTTGAAGAAATAATGTTATTTCTGATTCTCAATGACATATTGTGATATATTTTATTTTTGAAGAAATAATGTTATTTTTTATTTTTAATTAGGAGAGTAGAAATACAGAGTATAAAAAAGTGACATAAAAAAGAAATAAATGATTGTCCATGCTAAATTTGGATTAACTCATATGCTTTATTACTTAATACTTATACAATTACATTTTAGAAACTATTAGGTGAAAATTAAAATTAATTGATTAATTATGTTAAAATCCATTAAGGATTCTAAAACTAACAAAATATATCGATAAAATAGACTTTTAATATTCGGTTTCAACAAAAAAATCCATAAATTGGGATCGTAAAGATGCTTTGATAAGTATAGATATAAAAGATTAAGGATTAATTGATTTTTATATGAATATATGTTATTTGGATGATATGAATTTCATCAATATATTGGGGTTTAAAATGATGTGAATGAGGTCATTATCATTAAGGATAGAAATTTAGGAAAATATAATTAAAATTTCATAAGTTAGAGTATGTAATAAGCCATTCATGAATACATTAATAAAATTAAAGGAAAATAAAAAGATTAAAAATTGAGAATATCTTGAAAGAGAGCCATTAAGGGCCTTGGGACACAATTTTTATAGGTTAAAATTCATTAAGGATTCTAAAACTAACAAAATATATCGATAAAATAGACTTTTAATATTCGGTTTCAACAAAAAAAAATCCATAAATTGGGATCGTAAAGATGCTTTGATAGGTATAGATATAAGATCTCAAGGATTAATTGATTTTTATATGAATATATGTTATTCGGATGATATGAATTTCATCAATATATTGGGGTTTAAAATGATGTGAATGAGGTCATTATCATTGAGGATAGAAATTTAGGAAAATATAATTAAAATTTCATAAGTTAGTAAGATTATGTTTTTTTTTTTTGTGATTAGGAAATAATTCGAGGCTAGACAAACCTGGACCTCCGTCAAAAGAATTAGTAAGAGTATATAATAAACCATTCATGAATACATTAATAAAATTAAAGGAAAAGAAAAAGATTAAAAATTGAGAATATCTTTAATGAGAGTCATTAAGGGCCTTGGGACACAATTTTTAAAGGTACTAGGTAGCATGCCCGTGCTTACGCACGGGACCAGGGGCGGATCCTGAACCGTCATCCCGGGGATACTTGAAGGTAAATTTTTCATCATTCTGAAAATATTTAAAGATATGAAAAAATTCTTTTGTAATTTTATTCCCCGGGTTGGGGATGCTTGGCGTAAAATATTAGGAAATTAACACTAAATTTTTATTTTTTTTTGGGATGCTCAAACCTAAGCTAAGCATCCGTCCCTGCACGGGACATAGTTTAATAAAAAAAGTTTATACGATATTCAAATTACGATTTTATTATCCTATACTCTTGGGGTATAGGATATATATATAAGACCCTAAATTTAGAAAAATTTTAAAAATTTTAATTAGTTTAGCCTTTTTTTATTAAATTCTTAGGGTCGTTTATCCTTTTTTTTGTAGGGAATCTTTCATAATTCAGGCTCTTATAAAGGGCATAGTGTAGAAAAATCCGTTAAAATTATGGGTTCTTAATAATACAAATAAGAGCCTTTCAAGGCCAAGACTATAAATCAAATAACATGCAAATTATTATTATTATTATTATTATTATTAAACTTTAAATAACATGCAAATTAAAATTATTTTTTGAAGCAAGAAAATAAATTAGCAAAAGACTATAACATGAATTTATTTTACCGAATTTATCCCAAGCAATAACGAAAGCAGTGTGTGCAAAAACTCTAAAATGGCATCCACCCTTTGTCTCAATACAAACCACTCCTAATTCCATTAAAAGCAGATATGCATCTCATCTCATTATATTATTTTAATTAAAGGTGGGAAACATGGCCACCACCAAGCTCGTCGCCCTCCTCCTCCTCTCGCTCCTCGCATTCTCCGTCCTCGCTTCCGAGGTACCGCCTCCCACCTCACATTCCATTCCATTCGCTCTAATTTTCAGTTGATTCAACTTTGCTTTGCTCCCATCTTTGGTTTCAGGTTTCGGCTGGCCAAAGCCACACCGGATGTACCAAAACCCGTTACGGATCCAATTGCGAAACATATGCTCCTGCCCTTCCTGTTGTACACGATTCACCCAATTACTAATTCTTCATGGATGTTACTTAATTTTCTGTAAAAAGGAAAGGCTTAGAAGAAGATGATTCAGTGGCGCTTCGTGATGGTTTGGAACAAATTTGGCCTACTCCATCTGCAGGTAGTTTATTTTTAGTATTAATTGGTAAAAGTCTATATTTTTCAAGTATCAGATATGAGAGTGGATATCTAATGATCGATCTCGAGGTTTATAGCCTCCCTTGTAAAATTACGGTCCAATGTAGGATTGATAAATATAGTTGTACTCTCTATGTATGTGCTGATTGAGATCATCTATAAAGAAATTAGCATCTATTGTATGACTGAATCCCATAAATGTAATTTTTAACTATATATCCAGTCAGGACTCAAGAGGAATGGAAGATAGGATAATCCCTTTTTGGTATGATACAAAATCTTCCTTGCACAATTTTAGGTAGATATCCACTTCCATTAGCATGCCCTTTTTCCATCAACAGTATTTCCTTTTCAGTGCTTTATTTAGGAAGATGTTGACACTAACTTGTGAAGTAGTAATTAGGTTTTAACTGATAAGCTATTATGTTGATGACTTCAGCTTAATAATATATGATCTTCTTGTTCAGATGAATGATAGAACTCAGTGATAAGATATATACTTAACCATCCATGTGTATTTAAAACAACATACTTGTTCTCAACTTTCTTCAACTCCTTCAATGCCTTTGTGACAGCCTCGATGGCATTCTTCCTTGATTTCAGGTAACGTGAAACCTCCTTGGCGCTCTCATCTCTAGAACACCTAAATTCAGCAAATGCGAAACAGATTGTGAAGACTCGTCCAGTCTTGTCACTCTTGGAAGCACACTGAAATTCAACAATCGAGATTTCAGTTATTAGGATTGCCCCAAATAGTGAAACTGCACTTACCAAAAAGGTTAGTAGACATTGTGCACTGAATTCATGAATTGTTTTTGCCCTGAACAAATTTCTTATTGCATCATCCTACATTGGGAAAAAAAAAACTAATATTAGTAAAATATCATTGAGCATAAAGTAGGCTTCCCCAAGGATAATCTTCTGGCCAAAACATAACTGAGTTCAGAGGATGCAACCATCTGATATGTTCACCTGAGTGTTGAAAAATATGGTTGCAAGATCATTGTACTCCTTCTCATTGCGACAATAAAACTGTAGATTAAGAGAACTAAATCAGAACAAGCTGGGGAAAGCAAGAACAATGATTTCCTGAGAATAAGTTTTGCACAGAAATTCATTAGATACCACTGCTAGGAATACAATTGAGTGTTGTTACCTACTTGTTGTGCCCTCTTTTGTTCACTGTCTGCGTTGCAATGATTAGCAGGGAAAAATCCTCTTTATATGGAGGAAGAAGGTACGCCAATGAAAAGAAGGAAGAAGAATTATGCAGGCAACCCAATCGAATGTCGTTCCATCTTTTCTCCTAATTAAATTGATTGTTAGGGTAAGGGTGAGGGACTGTTACAAAAACCTTAATATTTAGGGAAATTTACAAGAAAACCACCCATTATATATAACCCTTTACACTTAACCACCCACTAAAAACGAAATTACATAAAACCACCCATTAAATGGGTTTTGTTTTCAAATCACCACCTACCACATAATTCCATTAAATATTGTATATTTTAGTATTTTATACTTATAATTTAAAGTTTAAACTTGAATATATTTAAATTATATTTATTGTAGGGGTAAAAACTTATATTAATATATTAGGGGAAAAGCGTGTACACATTTTAAATTTATTTGAAGGGCGGATGTTCTAAATGTGGAAAATATTATTTAATTTTATTTAAAAAGTCAAACAAATTGTAATAAAGATAAATTTAATAAAAATAGTTTTGAGCTTGGAAAAATATTATTTAAACAATATTTAGATATTTTTTTCATTTTTAGTATATAGTGTAGGTGTTTACAAATATGTAAGAAAATGATAAATTAATTATTAGTATCAAAATAATTATTAAATTTAAACAATCCTAATGAATTATAAACTTATTTTAATTTTGATTAAAAAGAAGTCTATAAAATTTATAACCAATTTTAGGAATAAAATAGAACAAATTTGTTCATACAGACATCAAGTTTTTTTTTTTAAATTTAATCAAATATATTTTTAAATGTATTTGAGATTTTAAGTTAAATATAAAACTTAAAATATTTTAATATCATATATGTTTGACAAAAACCTAATAGAAATAGACAACGGGTGGTGATTTGAAAACAAAACCCATTTAATGGGTGGTTTTCTGTAAATTTTTGTTTAATGGGTGGTTAAGTGTAAACAGCTACATTTAACGGGTGTAAACAGCTAATTTTTTGTGAATGATATACTTTTTTTTTTGTGATCAGTATTGTGAAACGGCTTGCACATTTATGAAGGCATCTTTCCTCATTTGATTAATAATTCCTCATACTAACCGATTGGCTTCATAGAAAGATAGGTCTCCAGCAATAGAAGATTAATTAGGAGTAATTAAAAGGAAAAGATGAAATGTGCAAGCTATAACTAAGTTTTTTTTACTGATATATATATATATATATATATATATATATATATATATATATATATATATATATATATATATATATATATATATTAAAATGTGCAAGCTATAACTTCCAACGTGCAAGCTTTTGTCGATTGAGTTATTGATGATATGGGTAAGTGGAATCATTTTAGAAACAGCTTGCACAATTAACTTATATTAAAGTAAATGGCATTACATATGAAGGCTTAGTGGAATCAAAACGGTTTGCACATTTATGAAGGCTTAGTGGAATCAATTTGTGAAAAAAAAAAAAAACAAATCGAATACACATTTTTTGAAACCAATCCAATAAATTATAAATTTATATATATAATTGGAGAAATAATTACGTACACATTTATGAGGGCTTGCACACAACTTTTCTTGTTACTAGGGGGCATGCCCGTGCATACGCACGGGACATAATTTAATCTGATCGAATCATATAGTATTAAAGTTTTATATGATTGGTTCTTATTAACGGAAATTATATCAAAGAAATAATTATATATAGTTAAATTACGTGGAATTGAATTTATTATGAATATATTTGGTTTATATAGATTTGAGAAGAAAGCTCAGTATTATTTATAGTCATCCATAATATATTTATAAATAAGCCTAACATTTTGAGCTCTTCTCTTCCAATCATGAAGTGAAAGATTTTACAAGTATGCATCTCTATGCAAGTATATAGGAGGAAAAATGTAAATAAATAAGGTACATAACTACTCCATGTATTTTTTTTTACTTTATATATACCTTTGTGCTTATACATATATTTCAACGCACTACAACTACAACCACACTCATTAAACTAAAGGTGACATATTAATATAAATTGAATAGAGAGAGAGAGAGAGAGAGAGAGGGAGGGAGA
Source organism: Persicaria tinctoria (assembly GCA_037127255.1). Lineage (NCBI taxonomy): Eukaryota > Viridiplantae > Streptophyta > Magnoliopsida > Caryophyllales > Polygonaceae > Persicaria > Persicaria tinctoria. The sequence continues at coordinate 2,710,249 of JBANSL010000016.1, read as the reverse complement.
GAGAGAGAGATCGGTCCATTAATATATTTATTTCTCGTTAAGATCCCGCCATGGGGAATATGATTCTTCTTTCAACAATGGTGCATGGTTGTAAGTTTTTCCATATATCAACAAAAAAAAATCAAAATAGAGAAAAATAATAATTAAAGATTATTTAAACAAATAAGAAATAATATATGATATAAAATAACAAAAAGGAAAATAAAATCATATATAATCCACTATATAAATAAGAAAGTGCAATAAAAAAATAAATTAATTATAGAAAAAAAAACAAAAATAGGGGAAAACAAATAAATGATGAATAAAACCTCCAAATACGAGTCTTCTTGCAACAATGGTTCATAAAAACTTAATAGCAATTAAAGAAAACTAAAAACCCTATATTATTATAAAAAAATTAAGAAATGCAAAATAAAATATGATAGTATAAAGTAACAACATAAAAACTGAAAAATAAAAGCATGCATAATATCATAATAGAAATAAGAAAGTACAATGAAACAATATATTAAAGCAATAAATAATAAAAAATTGTAAGAAAAAAAGGAATAGAAAATGCCACCTAACAATATATGATTCATCTCTTATTTATTTGCAAAAAAATTGAGTTTTAGAAGATAATATTGAAACAATTGACTATTTATAAGAAAAATTCAACATTTAACCAAAGAAAAAGTCTCAACCTTTGGACTAACCCATTTTAATTTCCTATTTATCATCTCTAAAAAGTAAAATTAATGCGATGTATGTTTCATTTAACAAAAAAAAAAACTTCCACCCCTTTGACTACCCTATTTAAAGCATTGATTGGCAATTATAGTAATTTTTTATTTGAAATAAAAAAATTTGGGTAAACATTAATATAAAAATATGAGATAAATATAATAAAAAATTTATCATTATTATATTGTATTTTTGGTCAAAGAGAAAATAATTATTACAGAAAAATAATAATTAAAGAATATTTAATCAAATAAGAAATATGATATAAAGTAACAACAAAAACAGTTGAAAAATAAAATCATATATAATCTACTATATAAATAAGAAAGTGCAATAAATAATAAATTAATTAAAGAAAAAAAAGTCAAAAATAGGGGAAAAATAAATAAATGATGAATAAAACCTCCAAATATGAGTCTTCTTGCAACAATGGTTCATCAAAACCTAATAGGAATGCAAAATAAAAAATGATATAAAGTACCATCATAAAAAATGAAAAATATAACCATGCCTAATATCATAATAGAAATAAGAAAGTGCATTGAACAATATATTAAAGCCATAAATAAATAAAAATTGGAAGAAAAAAAAAAGTGATGAACAAAAGTGTCACCTAACAATATATGATTTCTCTCTCATTTGTTTGGCGAACATTGAAACAATTGACTATTTATAAGAAAAATCTAGCATTTAACTAAAGAAAAACTCCCAACCTTTGGACTAACCCACTTTAATTTCCTATTTATCCTCTTTAAAAAGTAAAATTAATGTGATGCATTATTCATTTGACAAAAAAAAACTTCCACCCATTTGACTACCCTATTTAAAGCATTGTTTGACCATTATAGTCTTTTTTTTATTTGACATAAAAAAAGTTGGGTGGCATTAATATAAAATTATGAGACAAATATAATCAAAACTTTGTCATTATTATATTTTATTTTCAGTCAAAAAGATAACAATTATTAGGGAAAAATAATAATTAAAAATTAAGAAATAATAAAATGATATAAAGTAACGACAAAAACAATTGAAAAATATAATCATATATAAATAATTAAGAAATTACAATAAATAAATAAATAAATAAAACCAAACAAATAAACAAAAATAGGGGAAAGTTTAAGTGATAGGGAAAACATAGACAATATAGAATTTTTGTATATATAAAAATAGGAGTCTAAAACACCTTAACCACAACTCAAAACTAAAAAGAAGAGATTCCACAAAAAAAATTAAAATAAAATAAATTCCAACAAAACTAAAAATAAAGAAAATAAAAGTTCAAGTAAAGAATTGTATTACAACCACTCACCTTAGATTTTATTTATCAATATGAGCTTCTTCTTTTTCACCAATGAAACTTCTCAATATGTACTTCTTCTTTTTTCACCAATAACACTATAAAAAATACAATAAACAAAAAGAAAATATTAGTATGAAAGTTGAAAACAATATCAATCAACAAATGATAGATTAGGATAATAGAAATTCAATATTATATCAAAAAATCTATTTTGACATAATATGAGAATGAAAGAAAAAGAAAGAGTTGATTTGATTGTAAAAAGATGAGGTGTGTCTTTATATAGCATAAGCATGCTTCAATTGAATTAGGAGTTTCAATTTTTTACTTATTATTTAAGGAAAATAAATTTCAAATTAAATAGGCTAAAGGTGTTACATTTTTTGTATTCAATGTTTGTTGGAGTTACTTTTTTATGTTATTGGTTGTTTATTCTTTATAAACTATACATGTTACATAAGAAAAATTATACCATTAATATATGAGAGAAAAGAAATTTAATCAAATTAAAATATAATATTTTGTATGATTAAGATCATAATATATTCTATAAAGAATGGGCACAAAGATAATATTTTTAAATTAGTTGAAAATAAATAGTAACAAAAAGATTATGATGATGGTATAATAAATTATCTCATCCACACATTCGTATAGTATAAACTATATATGATAAAATTTTATTAAAAAAACTCAATTTTTTTTAAGACATTACATATAAACAAAAAACATATAATGTTCTCCACATTTTGAATGTGAGACAAAAAAATTATAGCAAGGTAGCTAGTGATTACACAATATTTTATAGCAAGGTTGTGAGATTAAATTCAACATTTAATCCCACCGTGCGGATAACCGGTTAAGCGGATAACCGAGAACACAATTATAGCATTTATGGTGGGCTGAACACAACTTTTACTAGATATATTATAGATATATAGAAGATAGATAGATTATTTAAAAATTTAATATTTTATATAGTTTTTTAACACCTAAAAAAATGTAAGGATTGATTTAAGGTGTAAAGATGAGATATTATAGGGTGTTGCTATATACACCGCAAATCACAAGGTTAATATTGCACGTCCTTAAGGACGTGCAAGTCTTGTGTCTAATATTGCACGTCCTTAAGGACGTGCAAGCCTTTTAATCATGCACGTCGATGATTTGCGGTGTATATAGCCGCAACCATCACTAATCTCCGCCCTGCAAAGGCGTTTCGTTCTCACCAGCGCCTCTCTTCGCTCTTTACCGACCGAAACTGCTTGCCCAACTAATCAATTTCCAGAATTTCTATCAGCACTCTTTGTGAATCACAACCTAGTTCAACAGGGAATTCAAAATTTCGAGTCCCCGTTACATGAATTGGAGCACCCAGTAATCAAATTCGCTCAATTGAATTGCAAAGGAGAGATTTTTATACGATATGAAATGAAGAAGAGTTCGTAAAATTACTGCCATGGAGGTTTCGAGAACGAACCAGAAAACTTGATAGGATCTCGCTTGGTGGAAGCCAAAGCATCCTCCGCCATTGAAATTGACACCGAATTGATTGTTCCAGTAGTCGAGTGTTTAGCTCTATGAATCCTCCTCTTCTGGCTTCAATGGAGGCTTGGGGTTGGGATGAAAGTGAGGAGTGAGAACTGAGAAGTGGGAAGGAGCGTCTTGACAGAGACAACTGAAGGGTGAAGACTGAAGAGGGAAGCAGGTGCGGGTTTTTTGAAAGACCCGCCAACTGGATCCGACCCGACCCGATCGTATGGTGGTCAACTCGTCCATACCATACACGTGCACGGTGCACCTCAACAAACCTTTGATCATCTTCCTCCTCCATTTCAGGAGCTCAGCCAGAAATTGCAATTGCAATTTCGCAATCACAAACTGACATCAATTACAATTCAACAAATCCTAATTCGGTCTCCCAATTGCTCAATTTGATCCTGATCATCCACAAAAATGGCGAATCCACCTCTCAAAGCCATAACCCTAACTCACGTCCGCTACACGAAGGGCGACCAGCTCGGTTGCTTTCTCGCATGGATCTCCCTCGTCCCCGTCTTCATCAGCCTGGGTGGGTTCTTCTCCCATTTCATCTTCCGTCGTGACCTACAAGGCATCTTCTTCGCAATCGGCCTCCTCGTATCGCAACTCATCAACGAATTCATCAAAACCACCGTTCAACAGGCTCGCCCCGTCACCTGCGCGCTCCTCGAGGCGTGCGACTCCCATGGCTGGCCTTCCTCCCACGCCCAATTCACGTTCTTCTTCGCCACGTACTTCACCCTCCTCAACGCTCGCAAAACTAGGGTTTGCCGCGGCGCCCATAGAAACGTCATCTTCGAGCTCCTCAATTGGATCTTGGCGGGCCTTACGATGTATTCTAGGGTTTACTTGGGGTACCACAGCGTCGTGCAGGTGTTCGCCGGCGCCTTCGCTGGGATCGTGATCGGCGCGTCGTGGTTCTGGGTGGTTTACTCGACGCTGATCAAGTATTTCACGGCGATTGAGGAGAGTGATTTCGGAAGGAGGTATTACATCAAAGATACTTCGCACATCCCTAATGTGATGAAGTTCGAGTATGATAATGCCAGGGCTGCGAGGAGGGAGCAATCCGATAAAGGAGAATAGCTGATTGGCTGGTTGATTGATCGATTGATCCCATTGGCGAACAGCAATTCCGGATCTCCGGTACGTTGGATGCAATTTCAATTTTCAGATTCTTGGAATCTTGGTTCTTTTTCACTTTACCATTTCTTTTAATGTGAATTTGGATCTATCCTCACTAATCAATGGTAGATTAAGGCCTTTCTAGATTTCAATTTGCTTCACTTGCTCTGTAAATTTGTGGTCAATTGCATGTATATGTGTAAAGGTTGATGCTTTCTGTGTTGTATGTGTGTAATGTTTGCTGCTTTCTGTATCAAAATTGACTTTCTTAGTAAATAGTCATCCAATCTTCTAGCATTCATGATTTCCTTTGAGGCTTTTACTGAAAAATGGGAGCTTGAAGGCGAGCTATGAAAAAATTGATATATAGTGTTTCCTTGTTGCTGTGAAACTCGGCCAGTTCCATTTATTCTTAGTGATTTTGTTACCCAATGTCTTGTTTCCCATCACATTAATCAAGGATAATGCCTTCTTGAGAACTTGCTATATAGAGTGTTCTTGTGTTTGGTTTTATGTTATTACTCCTTGTGCTTGCTTTTTTTATCCTTGAAATCAATTCGCCTAAAGCCGCAAGGAGTACATCTTTTCTTTTCTTTCAGTTATAGATCATGAGCTTGATCTTTTGTCTTTGACAGCTTGAATTCGCCCAAGTTCAACTATATGATTCATATCTTGAGTTCAGATTGTTTATTGTGTTATTACTTCTTGATGGCGAGTTTTGATGAGGAAGGTTTAAGATATAGTTTCAAAATTTTAGCAATTGCTTCTTTGAATATCTTCTTCATGATGTGTGGTTGTTCATCCATTCTTGCTGATTCGTTAACGATCATGCATAATCTTCTTGTACTGCCTTTTTCTATCCTTGAAATCAATTCGGTCTAAGTTGCAAGGTGGATATAGATCATGAGCTTGATCTTGTCTTTGACAGCTTGAGTATCCTTCCCTACCCGACTCTGACAGATTTTGCCTTGATTTCTTTCTGCAGGTGGATCACGTCGATCTAATACAGGTTCCTCGTTTTAGTTTAAAAGTGGCTGGTAGTTTATGATCTGTGCCCATTTACTTTGGCAAAGCATCATCATCATCTCAAGACTCCAATATTATTAGATAGATAACTTTGAATACTCAACTAAAATCATGTCTTAAACCTTTTCTTTTTCTTTTTCTTTTTTCCCGAAAAAAAAGGAATTACTCCGTATAAGGTAGTGTTTGGACACTCCACAAAACTTTTGTATACCCAAATATATTCAGTTCTTAGTTTCTATTGCCCACACTTTTTCTTGTATAAGACTTTGAAGGAACCAAGATATGGAACAATTGCATGTTATTAACTTATTATGATAGCCAATTTTTGCCATGAAGTGTTATAAGATGGATGTTCTATATAGACAACACGTTTTTAGCTGCTATAACTGGATCTGCTAGATCTAAATTTACATCGAATTTATCTGGTAAGTCCTAAAACCAGCTCGGAAACATAGTTTTGGCTTGCTGAAAGTTGGCTCGCCCACAAGCGGCGCTGCGCTGTTATCACTGCACAAGCCTTTGTCATATAGAGAAGCTGAACTCTAAGCACCGAAGGATTCGTGTAAAGAGTCGTAACTTCCTCAGGCAAGCTTCTAGCACCTTTCACTATTGGTTTGGTTTTGGATTCATTAGTGTCTTATGCTGTGATGATGGTATACAGACAGTTACTGACATCCTTTATTAGACATGCTAATTGGTAACCTACCATGAATCAATCCATTGATGCTAATTGCTTACTGACATCCCTCATTGATGAAGAGACCGGAGCATGCGAAGAGCAAGGTGACTACCAGTGTACCTCGATGATTTCATAAATAGGGCTTGGTCGCAAAATTGCAAGAAATATTGAATGCGAATAGAAGCTGTGGTTATCAAATACTCCCTCCGTTCCAAAATACATGGGTTTTTAGTTTTCGGCACGCTTTTTAAGGAGCGAAAAACTCTATGAAATATTATTTTTTTAATCAAATTTTTTATATCATTTGATACTTATTAGTAATAAGTATCAAATGATATAAAAAATTTGATTAAAAAAATAATATTTCATAGAGTTTTTCGCTCCTTAAAAAACGTGTAAAAAAAAAAAAGCTCATGTATTATGGAACGGAGGTAGTATGCAGTACAAGTACAACAACCATCAAGTTAGGTATGTACATTAATGTAAGTCTATCAAAAAGATCGGTGCCCTCGGTGCATTTTCTTCCTTGCTCTTTAAGTTCATATGAATGATTGTGAACTTTCAAACTTGTATGTATGTATGTGGGGTTCATAACCTGCCTCCCTGGTGTCTTGGCCCATGTTTGGCTCCACCATTTCAGACCTCCATTTTCCAGTGCTGAAACTGAAAGCTTAGGTTGACCCATAACATCAGCAAAGTTACTGTCATAAATCCAAATGGGCATCTCTGGTGTTGCTTTCATAAGATTCCAGTTTTAACTTGCTGGTGTTGTTTGGATTACTTTCTTTTGAGATCTTCTCCACTTTCAAGTGATTTAATTTAAGATTGATTCAAATTCAGTTGAGTTGTATGATCATGTTTGCATTTGGTTTGGATTGAAAGATTGAAATCTCATAAATTTTGTCAATCAAATCAGAGCAAAGTGACTTGGGCAGGACATGGAAGCTTTGCCTTTACAGTTGACACTCCAATTTCACATCAAATCAAAGCAATTCTCACTTTTCAAATCAACTGACTTTTCATTGAAGTAGCTCCAAACAATGCTACAAAATTGATTTGTCCCCACTTCTTCATGCCCATTTTACTAGTACTGGTAATTTGCATGTACTCTTGGCTCTACATCATCTCTCACACCAGTCCAATTTCATCTCATATTATGTACTGTATGTGTTTTGATTATTATAATATTATAACGCAATATTGTACATTGTACATTATTAATTAATTTGGTTCATCTATCCTATACAGTATAACCTAATGGACTGTTTTTCTAAATATGGTTAATATTTCAAATTGAGGAAAATATTTTTAAAATGGTTAAGCCGAATATATCTAGGAAAATATTTTTCAATAATATCAACTTTAGAATATATATATAGTTATTTAAAAAAATACGTGATTTATAAAGGCTAAAGGGTATTGGATAGAAAATACATAATTTATAATATATAGCCTTTAAACAAATTCTATATTTTCCAAATAAATCAACTTTAAACAATAATGCTGGTACTAATCTATTTCCTTTAATTATTTACTTACATGTTTTTTTGGCAAAAAATGTTATTTTAGAATGTTAATTTATTAAAAAAAAACATGTTAAAGACGGTATAATAAATAAAAGAAATATTATATATGTAGATTTACTGTGATGACATATTTTTGCAAGTGATGAATTACTATGAATTTCAGTATCTTATCTTCGTTCCAAGACAAAATGAGAAACATAAAAGAATCTGGCATTTTGCAAGTAAAAAATCCACATCTCTAATCAAATCGCCCGTCCGTGCTAGATTTAGTGATAAAATAAAATAAAATCTCAACTCTAAAATAAATACGTTAAATAAATATTAAATACAGTCCTCCTTATTAAAATACTGACAATTAATTTTTTATTACCTGCAAACCAGCCTAGAGAAAAAAAGAGAGAGAAAAAAAAAAGAAAAAGATGCCATTAGAGAAACAGAGTATCTCTCTCTTCACACCAAACAGCATAAACCCAGAAGGAGAGAACTCTCTCTCACCTTCATCTGAATTTGAGAGATGAAGTCATCGGCGAGCAAACCCATCTCGAGTCCGGGCAGGGCGGATAAGTATCCGCCGCCATTGATGAGGTTCCTAAGGGGCAACGCGGGGAGCAAAAGCAGGGGCCGGTCACGGGCCGTCCCGCTCTTCACGCGCCGGAAGAGGGCCGGCGCCGCCATCGACGGCCATCAACAAGAGCCTTCATCCCCAAAAGTCACCTGCATTGGCCAGGTTAGGGTTCGCCGGTCCTCCTCCAAATCGAAATCCGGCCTCAAAAACAGAGACCCGCCGCCGCCGCCGCTCCGCCGCCGTCCCTCCACCTCCTCTGCCTCCAACCCCGCCGCCAGAAAATGGTTCTGCTTTTGGACTGGGAAGCCCCCGGCGAAGTGCTGCTCGTTCCGATTCAGCCTCTGCTGCCGGCGCCGGCGCCATTGGGTCTCGTTCTTCCGGTGCCGGAGCGTCCGGGTCCGTACCGATTCGCCCAAGGAGGGGCCCAACCCGATCGTTTCGGGTCAGGTATTTTACAGTGATAGTACCGATAGCGATAGCTTCGAGGTAGAAGAAGACGAAGAGTTGAGACAGAGTCCGGGTCGGGCAAGCGGGTCGGATCCGCCAACAACGCCGCCAAGAAACGCGCTGCTACTGACCCGATGCAGATCCGCCCCGCACAGATCATCGCTGCTGGCGGGTCGAATTTGGGGGTCGCCATTGAAAACAGAGCAAGAAAACCGAGCAACCACCGCCGAGGAAGCGGGTCCATCCTCGGCAATCGATCCGATTCAAATAGAGACAGCACCGAAATCGAGGACAGATATAGAAAAGGAGGTCAATTTGGAGATTCACAAAGAAGATGCGACGGAATCAGAAACTGTCGGAGGCTCAATCGAAACAGAGACAGCTAAAGAGGAGGAAAAACAGAGTAGATCAGGTATAGGTGAAGGAGATGAAGAAGAAAGGGTTCCGGTGCTGACGAGGTGTAAGTCGGAGCCGGCGAGGAGATCAGGCGATCCGTTGACGGGTGGGTTTTGGAGGGAGAGGAGGTTGGAATCTACTGTTTCCTGTAGAAATTCGATTGAAAGCAAGTGACAAAATGCAAAAAAGTTTCGATCTTTTTTTTTCCCCTTAGTTTAGCTTCATCTTTGTGTATTGCATTTGATAAGTTCTTGGTATAGGTGTTTGATATTTTAAAATGAGAATGTACACTTTTTTTTTTGTAATTAATATTCTTGAAATAGCGTATAATTATTTTGGAAGATATGAAATCAGTCTCCTACGGTGATAATATAAGGAATTCAAAACTTATATAAAAGGTGGTAGACTATGTCAATTAACTAATGAATTAAAGTGCATTTTCATCTAAAATAGTGAAATTAATTGGAAAAAAAGTTTCTTTCTTTTTTACCTTAGCTTGATCCCGTGTCTTGCATTTGATGAGTTCTTGGTATAGAGACTTGTATGAAGTAAGTGATGTAAGAAGAAAACACTCTTTTAGATTCGATTTGGATTAGATGTAGAGCAACTGGGTTGATCGAACTGACTAATACCCATCAAAGTTCTTTGAACTAATCAATTATAACTCTTATCATATATTTTCACTTTCCATAATTGAAGTAGTTGCCTCCTTTTATTTTACCTCCCAAAATTATTAAAAATGGCTTTCATTGTTCATCTGAATTAGACATTAGATTAATCACCTTTGGATGCTTTGTATTTGACCCTTTAGTGTAATTGACAAGTTGGTGACCATAAAATAGTAGGACTGAATCTGTTTCAACTTCCCAATGGGTTTAATGGTACACTTCATTGGTGTCGGCATCTCCAATGGTTTATATTGATATACCCTTCCTTGACCCTCTGAATCCACCACGTGGTGATGAGATTTAATCCATTAATTACAAAATTTCCCATACTAATTACTCCGTATATATTTAGTCAAAGATTAATGGCCCTCAGTGGTTTCATATTTTGTTATTTCTTGCACTACCAATAAATTTGATTCATGGATCGAACCTTTCAGTATTTAACCGCTTAGGAGTTTCGGAACGTTTTAACTCCCTTTTAAATATCAATAAATTTGATACATCACAATTCAGTGTATGGAATTAAGTTTGATGGATTATATGCACAAACCTGCACAAATGAAAATCAATGCGATATAGGATAAGCTCATATTTCAGCAACATTTAGAAACACCCGATCAAACTCGTCATCTTCCCCCGTTTTTACACTACAATTAACTATCCCTTCTTCTGCCCGAGTCGGGGTGGCCCAGTAGTAAAGTGTGAAGAAATATGTTTTCTCTAATTAATGTGTAAAATACTAAGATATAATGATATAATATGATTAACATGGAGATTTATAATATGAATAATTTAGGTAATTATAGTGATTTGCTAGGAGGCAACTATAATTTATAGATTAAATTGGATTTGATATATTGCTATTTTATTCGGGTCATATAAGGTCACACACGAAAGAGTATTATGAACTGGATAATTGATTAATGATAATAATAAGTTATTATGATATAATATTTTTATAAAAAGATAGTGTGGATATAAGATAAAAAGATAAAAAGTAACTTATTGTGAATAAGTTTGACATAGTTTGTGCACAAACTATGACTTTTCCCTTCTATATTGTTCACATCGATTCATTTAGATGTTAGAAAATGATTTTCTACAATTCCGCTGCGCATCTAATATTCCTACCGTCCCTTTACAGTTTAAGATACATCGTTAAAAAAATTGAATCATTACCACTCATTTCAACTTTTCTTATAAAAATAGCATTATTCTCTTATCTAGATATATGTTCATATACAAAAATTTATTTCCATTCCGATTACCTTGCATGTTTATACCAAACGAACCCTTAAAGTTTAGAGTAAATTACACATAAACACCCATAAATTAGGCTAGTTTTCACATAACCACCCATAAATTTATAAATTACAGAAAACCACCCATAAATTAGATTTATTTTCAAATGACCACCAATTCATTAAACCTCAATTTGTTTTGTTTGAAAATCTTAAAATACCCCTAATTCAAACGTTTTTAAATGTAAAGCAATTGTATATATTTTACTTTAATTTGACATTTCACATTGAAAAAAGCAAGGAAATTAAGCATTGTAAAAACATATAAATGGCTGAATCAATATATATACATCAGATTTGCAATGTTGAATAAGATGTGAATAAGCTCTAAAATAAATCCAGACTATTACTCCATCTATTCAAAAAAATATTTTGTTTAATTACTATTTACACGTTTTTTTATGATGATAAAAATTATATAAAATATCCTCAATTGTTGCTTTAAAAGAAACATAAAGGATGATAATAATTATGAGCATGTACAACAATGATAGAGTTATGAATACACTCTGTACATTGTTTTTCCTCAACAATACTGGCTTCAAGATATATTGACTTCTATCAAAATAATTAAATATTGGGCCGAAAAGGCCCAAAACTAATGGGCCGTGAAGAAAAAATTAAGCTGGAATGAACGCATCCGTAGACCCGTCGCACCGAATAACTTCTCTTTCTTTTTTTTTCTGCAAAATTATTCCCTCTCCCAAACGCAAACGCGTATGAAGAAGAAGACCTTGAAAGTCTAACCTCACGTAGGTGTCACCGTCTCCAACTCCCCGCCTTCTTTCTTGTTTCGTGGCAGCCATTTTCGCTCCACCTTCCGATCTCCTCTTCATCTTTCCTCTTCCGTTTTCTCTCTTTCCATTCTTGAAATTTGCCTGTTTTTGGCGATCGTTGCACCACTGATTAAGGCAAAAAATTTGATCTTTTTGTTGTTGTTCCTGGTAAGTTTCCGTCAATAGCCATCCATCAATGGCGGCCGATGAGCAGATCAACCGCAACAGCACCGAAAAGGATGAAGAATCAAGCCCTCTTTTGGATAATCAGGAGCCTTTAAACGACGCGATGAAGTCCTCGAAGCCCGAGAGCTGCGAATTCAAGAAATCGCCTCCGCCTCCCCCGCCGTGTAAAGCGACGCCGCATGAGGCACAGGAGAGGTCTGACTGGACCGCCGATGGGGTGCCGCTGGGAATGGTGCGGGAGCCTGTGGGACGGACTCCTTGGGTGACCGGCGCTTCTCATTGTCTCGGACGGCAGGATGAGTTTTTCAGCAGCGATCTTGAAGTTTGTAAGTGCTTTCGTGTTTAATTTTGTGTCCCATACGGATTGTTTTTCATATTCGATCGTAACTGGAACTGGAATCTAGGGTTTCGTATGATCAAATTCTACATTTCCAGAATTGATTCTATACCTAGGGTTATGAAGACTAGAATTAGGTTTACGGCCTAGCAATTGCAGCTTATTACAAAAAGAATCTGATCCAGAAGGGATGAATCTAAATGAATGGAAGGAGCAGCAAACTTTGATCATCTTCATCTTTAGGTTTAAAATTCGATAGAATGGTGCAGTTGCAGATTACATAGAAATTGGATATATTTTCTCCCTTTATCTTGAGATGACAAGGCAGATATATGTATTCATGAGAGAAGCACATAAGTTACAAAGGTTCCTTGTGTTATGAGAATCATCTGTAATCAGATTTGTAGGATCATTCTCAATTGCTTCTGAAACTGCTGTCATTATGTTATATGCCATTCCTCAGGTATGCTTGGCTCAGTGGCTCCTTGTGTTCTTTATGGAAGCAATGTTGAGAGACTTACCTCAGCGCCTAGGGCTTTTGGAACCCACTGTTTTTCTTATGCGGCTCTTTATCTGATTGGAAATTCATTTTTTGGTTGGAACTGCTTAGCTCCTTGGTTTTCCTATACTAGCCGTACGGCTCTACGTCGAAGGTTCAACCTTCAAGTAAGTTACTTCCATGATTTTTTTCTGTCTGTAGTCGATCCACATAAGTTACTTCACATTTGATTGAAAGGAATGAGTTTCTACCTGGCCTATCAACGTGTTAAGGAGAAATAAAGATTGCACTTGATTTGTATCACCTATCAGGGCGCGGTTCCTTTAACATTGTTTATAGTATAACTTCTTGATCATGCTTTCCCAGAATTCCTCTTTGAAGCAGTTGTTGTGTACTCATCTTAATGAATGAAGTTAAGGCATTCGCAATAGTGAGGACATGGTTTTCAAAATTTCAGCTTAGACTATAAACAACTCATATTCCATGTTCATTGCTTAATCAGGGAACCTTTGAGTCTCTTGCGCGATCACATGGCTGCTGCGAGAGCATTTTGGAGGATGATGTGCAGCGAGAGCAGTGTGAGGCAGCTTGTGACTTTGCCACTCATGTTTTCTGCCACCCATGTGCTCTTTGTCAAGAGGGGCGTGAAATTCGCCGCAGGTTGCCCCACCCAGGCTTCAATGCCCAGCCAGTCCTTGCCATGATCCCACCTACTGAGCAGTCCATGGGTCGGAACTTGCCATGAAAGTCGCCTTCTGTCCTCGCTCCCAGCATGATGGTTTCCGTTGTGAGTAATCTACCTTCCAATTCCTGTGCCGTACATGTAGTACCCATCTTATGATATGATGACTGCTCTTACTATTACATTGATCTTTTTCTTTTCTTTTGTGGATTTCGGCTACTGCTATTGTTGCATCTTGTATAAGCACCATTAAGGATCTATTATATTGCATTTTGACTGGTGATACCTGATATCTTGCTTGGAGTATTCTGCATTCTATCTGGTTGGGTTATTTCAAATTGACTGGTATATTCTGTCAAAACAGTTCTAGATGAGTTTGGAGCTGTAAAAATCTGTCAAAAATTGGGTGCAAATGTGCAACTGATTGATTTTCTAAAAACCCTTCAAAAGACCATTCCTTTTCTGAAAGGAAACCCTTAAAAAGACAAAAAGGGTACTATATTAGTATATTTTATTGAGATTATTAGTTAAAGCAAAATTAACAATGCCCAATTGCTAGATAATGACATTGCTGCATATCCAATTTAAAATCAAGATTGCATTGATTCCACATTTCCAACTCACACTCCATACCTAAAAGCTGAAGCAAATGTACCTTTCGTTATCATCACTACAGCAAATTTTGTACTCAGAGGCCACACATGGTACACTCTCATGCTTTCTTTTTCACTACAAGATTTGCTTGTGAAAGCAACCCATCCTTCCATTTCCTACCCTTCCTTTTCCAATTAATAATGTCTTCTAATTGAAGGAAAAAGCACACCCCACAACTCCAACTTTGTCTCAAATCATCATCAACCTCCAATCTTACCTGCAATTCTTAGCTTCTTCACCATTTGATCCAATCACAAACCTACACTACATAAGATTACAACAAAACAAGCTCCTTAATTACACACAAAATTGATCCCCTTTGATGAATTAAACCAATCATACTATTAACAAGCAATCTAAATTGGGGAAAATCAAACAATTTCCTCTCCTCCCATGAGATATTTTTCCATGGATGATGATGATGATGATGTGGATATAGAGGCTTTGACCATTGCATTGCAATCAGACACACTGTCTTGCAAGCTCAGTATCAACTGAGAGGTGCTAAATGTGGATGAAGGCACAACCCTTGGGACCAGGGGCACCTCAGCCTCCCCAGCCAGCATCTGAACCACACCCCTCATCGCTGGTCGAGCCATTGGATTTGGGTTCGAGCAAGCCAGACCCACCAGCAACACCCTCCTCATCTCCTCTCCATCAAACTCCCCGGCCAGCCGCTCATCGGCCGCGCCCAAAATCCGCCCTTCCCTATGCAAACCCCACACCCAATCCACCAAATTGCTACAAGCCCCAATCCTCCCATCCCTCTCAATTGGCCTCCTCCCACTTGCCACCTCCAACGCCACCGCCCCGAAGCTGAACACATCAGTCCTATCGGTAGCCCTCCCCGTGAGAAGATACTCCGGAGCAAGGTACCCCATCGTCCCAGCCGCGACAGTGGCGTCCGGTGACTTATCATGCTCGACCTGCCTCGCAAGCCCGAAATCGCCTAACCGAGCATTGAACCCTTCATCCAGCATCACATTGCTGCTCTTGATGTCCCTATGGATCACCTGGTTTTCGCATTCTTGATGCAAGTAAGCCAATGCAGATGCCACCCCCTGCAAGATCTTCTTCCTATGTGACCACTGCAACACCATTCTCGACTCGAAAAGCGCCTTGTCGAGGCTCCCGTTCGGCATCAAGTCGTAAACAAGAAGAATCTCCCCTTTCTCATGGCACCAGCCTTGCAATCTGACAAGATTTCTATGCCTTAGGGTTCCTATGATGGACAGCTCTGACAAGAACTCTGTTTTCCCCTGTTTGTTGTGGCTGCACCTTTTCACAGCCACAGCCTCCCCTGTTTCTCCAAGAACCCCCTTATAGACTATCCCAAACGCGCCATGACCGATGATCCTCGATGAATTGAAGCTCCCGGTGGCGGATTTCACCTCCTTGTAGCTGAATTCCTTCGGGGTTTTGATCACATCCGATGCAAACGACTCCGATTTCTTCGAAAGTTTCGTCTTTTTCGAGTATACCCAAATCAGAACCCCTGCAAACAGAGCAAAACAGAACGCCCCTGCCGTTGCCACCCCTGCAACCGCTCCCCTCCCCTGTTTTGAAGACGGCATTGGCTCAACACTCTTCCCCTGTTCCGGCGCCGGCGCCGGTGGGAATGAGTGAGCTGAATCAGCTGCCGGGATGACCAGAGTGGATGTCGGAGGCGGTGGGTTTTTGGGCGAGTTTCCTTCAAATGATGAGCTGAAGCTCCACCATTCGATGGTGTGTGTTTCGGTGCTTCCCTGAGTAGACCCGGAGAACCCGACGAACATGAAATCGTTGATGTACTGTTCAAGGGGGAGATTCAGTGACAGAATTGGTTGTTTTGGCTTGAGATTTGAGTATGAAACGGAGACATTGAAGCTTCTACTGGGCCCGTCGAACTCGATCCAGGCGTTGATCAGATCGCCGCTCTTCAAATCGACATCGATGGATCCCAAATCGGCCGATTTGTTGGAGATCACCCCGTTCAGATCCAATCCCACATGGTTCCCATTGATGTCGTTGAGCTCCACATCCATTAGAGTGTCGAATTCGACCGCGACGAATTTCTCCGCCCCGCCGGAATCAAGGCTCTGTAAACCGAGAAATCCGCCGGCGCCGCCGATGGATTCGGCGTCAGTGGCGAGTAGGAAGGCGAGGCCGCCGCCGATCGAGGAAGGGCTGAGATTAGAAATGGAGAAGGAGAAGAATGTGGAGAAGCTCGCCGGGGTATCGGTCCCGTGTCGCCGTAACCGGACGGGAGGGGCGTAGAGGGCTCTGCCGGAGCCGGAGTTTGGGACGGGGAGGTCACGTGTGAGGTATACGCTGTCGTTTCGAAGGTGGGCGTCGCCGATGAGCTTCAGGCTGGTCAGCGTCAGTGTTCCGAAGTCGAATTCGGTGGCGGAGTTACCAGCGGCGAGGGAGAAACAGAGGAGAAACAGCACAACGGTGGGAAACATTAGAACGGCAGAAAACAGGGGATGCTAGGAGGAGTCGGAGATTGGGGTTTGAGTGATTTGGGGGTTTTTTATTCCTGTTTGTTTTATTGCTGTTCGCTCAGACATTGAGATTCACAATCATAATCAGATTGGGGGAGAGAGAAAGAGATTTGTTTTAGATTCATTGATTGGTGGGGAAACTGAAAACGCAGGGCAGAGGCAAGGAGTATAGATTGAATGAAGGAAGATGCTTTGTTGAGTGGGGTTGAAGAAGAAGACAGAGACAAGTGGATGGGTTAGACGACACGTGTCCCTTCCAACGGTACAATTTTACTGCTTACAGGCACAAAAAATGGAAAATGGTAATGGCATATGGTTGTTTCCGGTAGAGATCCTCAAGTAGTTCAGTCCATTCATATCAAAATGAAACTGGAATCTTTTGATTCATTTTACCAATTATCTTTAGATAGATTCCTATCAATCAAAATGAAAGTATGAAATGGATTATCACCGTGAATTGGAGGATCTCTACCCGATTATTTTAAGTTATATTTCGATGGTTAAAAGCTTTATGGAATAGTTGAAATTGATAAATTATCGGTATTTCTCACCGGCCGAAAATAAATAATGTTTAACTTTTATGCATGTGTTTTTAAGAGCTGAAAACTATATAAAATCTTAGGTTTTTTTTTATTTATTACTAATAAGTATTAAATCAATTTTTTTTGTAGGCTTTTTTTAAAAAAATGGTCTAGATCAATTTTTTGTAATTTAATAAAATTACTCATTATAAAATTTGGTATGATTTTAATTGCTTAATTAGATTGCAGATCTCCAAGAATTGAGATATGATGTATGTTAATACCTTTATCATTTCATTAAACAAATATGTGGAGAGTGATAGTAGCTTGAACATGGGGAGTAGTTGAAGCTAGCTTGAGTATTGTCAGAAACATTAATCCCCCAATAATGTTAATTTACTATTTACACACAAATGATGAGCAATCTCATTTTCACTTTATAACATATATTACCAAGTTGACTAGTTTGAGATCAAGTTTAACATTTGCTTTCAAAATTTTGCTTTGATGGGTATGCCAACAAAGGCCACATACAAGATGGAACAAAAAGGGCCCAAACCCTTATGGATCATATATTCATATAGCTAACATAATCTATCATTTACAAATTTCATACATTATATGCTCAAAATATACAAACATCACAAACTCTACTTATAACCATTGTCAAATTCATACTCTCACATTTACAATCGCGGATATTGTTTTAAGGTTAGAAGAAGAGACGACACTCTCTCAGGTTTACGATCACCGATGTTGAGTAGCGGTATATGCCACGGTTTTGGCCCAAAGCTTGAGATGGTTCTTCATATCAATAGAGGTAGTAGATGCCCTTGGCATCCTTAGCCTCACAAGTGGAGAATCTGGCTTCTTTATCGACCATGCTTCCGACAAGTATGGCTTTCTCTTTGCCTCTCCTCCAACCATTTTGATACGGTCTTTTGTATGATCATTCTCGTCTCCTTCGTCGTCTTCCTCTAGCCCTTTGAGCCTCTGCAACCCCGGGACCACACTCATCATTCTTGGGGTGAGACGGTCTTTGTCGAAACTAAACCCTAAATCCATGAACCCTTTGACCTCTTGTTGCTCCAACTCGGCTAGGGTTTTGCAACTTAGTGTTCTTTTCAACCTTAGCTTAGTCTTGATGTGGCGTCGGATTGGAGTGCTTGTTGGTTTTACCATTCTCTTCTTTAGTAGATTTCTCATTGTTGGTGTTGATTCTTTGATGTTAACCTCTCCTTCCTCCTGTTTAAACCTCTCCCTTTTGTCATCTTCATCCTCGGAATCGATCTGATTTTGCACAACAAACAATCATCAAACTTGAGTTAAGCTTATATGACCTACCTAGGGCAAACATATACCTCTTTTCTTATGCAACAAACAATCATCCTATCAAACCTTTATTAGCTACTTTATAAAATGTTTCAAGTAATGTCTAGCAATCAATTTATTTACCAAATTAAATCAATTTGGAAGTTTATGCTTACACATGCTTTCAAAACACCACTTTTCATGTCACTTCAGATAGATCTACTAGCTACCCTAAGAGTTATACTAAATGGTATTTTCCTATATGATCTATATATCCTTAATTTCTTCATCGCGAAAACTAAACACCGCAAATCAGGGTTTAGAGTTGCACATCTACATGAACGTGGTGCCTTAAATCCTGATTTGCCTTCAATTTCCACTTTATACCTACACGTTGATTTGAACGTGACACCACGTCAATAAAGACAGTACGTAGAATTTGCGGTGTATTTAACAACACCCTTTCTTCATCCCTTTTGTGGGAAATTTTGTTTAATTTCCTACTGATCAATAAAGTATGATTACCTGTTGAATGGTAGAGATTGTGGGGAGTGACCCATGAACACCACCATAAGAGAACTGCTCATGAATATCATCACCTAAATAATCAAATGATGAGTTTGATGATGGATGTGACTCTGATGAAGCTGATAATGATGATAAGCTTGGCCTCATAATCTCAACTGAGCTTTTGCTTGAACTACTACTAATGGCTTCTGGGGAGAGAACAGTTTTTTCAAACCAAAGTGTTTCCATGGCAGTCAAAAGCCATTGGTTGCAGCTTTCTGATGCAGCCATGAGAGGGAGGTTGAGAGAGAGTTTTGATGTGTATTGAAATATTTCAAGTAGAAGAAGTATATAAGGACCAATTTTCAATTAAAATAAATGAAAGTGAAATTGGTGTGGTTGTGATTTGAGAATCAAAAATAAGTGAAAGGAAATGAGCAAAGGGGACAAGTGGAGGGCCCTATTTTATTGCAATGTGTAAAGACAATTTGCAAGATGTGGTCATTGTGTTAATGCCATATTTTCAATACTTGATATGAGTCAAATGTTAAATCCACATGATTTGCATGTTTAGCTTAACCTCAAGTGACTAGTTTTACTATGAAAATCATGTTTAGCTTAACCTCAAGTGACTAGTTTTACTATGAAATAATATAATGAGGTGAGTTGGAAAAATCAAAATAAAATAAAGAGTTACATTAGCAAAAAATAAAATATAATTTTTTTTTGTGTTGTGTCGTAGATATGTTATCAATGTTAATTTACACGTGAAATTAGATTATAAAAGATGATTTTTTTAATAAATAAACAAATAAGTTACTAAAAGATTTTTCAACAAATGTGTATTATATAATTATTTTACATAACAAAACATTTAAGAAACAAACATGTATTTATATTATCACAAAAAATAGCATAACTAAAAATTTAATATTCACTTTATAAAAATAATAAAACTAGTAAAATAAAATTTTAACTAAATATTTTGAATATTCTGACTTTTGAAAATAAAATACTTTAAAACACCTATAAGAAGCGATTTTACTTTTTTTTATTATTATTATTTATTAAATCTATTCATACTACCTAGCATGAAGGGATTGCATCCTAATTTTGACAACATAAAAAATCGTAAAATTTGAAGAAATTAGAATATATTCGTTTTTCCAAACCATCGTTATCATTCTTGCTTCATGAGGGTTAAGTGTTACTATTTGTTAATGTTTTGTTACATATTTATGTTATTCAAATGGATAAGTAGATAAGGATGAAGTGTTATACGTGTCAATGAGTGAATTCATGAGGTTAAATTAATAAAAGTGCTAAACATACTATTACCATGATATGACATTTGGTAGAATTATGAAATTTCATATATAAATAATAAATATATAGAGAGATCATTTTATCATAATTGCTTAAATATAATCTTTTAAGAATGAAAATACCTTAAAATTGTTTTTAAATAGAAACCTTAAGAATAAGATTGCTAATGTACAAGCAACTTTGTGTTATATGTGTTCAATTGTGGAAGTCTTATTTTTAAACCATACATACTTTATTATTAGTAGTGGGCTGGATTGGGGTTCGCTCAAATCCGTCCCTTTTTTTTTATAAATAGATAAAAATAAGAAAAAATTAAAATATTATATATTTGTTTATTAGAATAAGAATTTTGCTAATTAAACTTATACGTATATATAAAATTTAGCATATTTAATTTATTTAAATTTTAATTTTTGGTTTCGTGTCTCGTATCTGGATCAAGTACAGGATAAGTGGATTTGATTTAATTTGACTCTTATGTATATGAAAGGGATATTCTTTTCAAGTTGATATGACATTCCACCAATTTTCCATTAATTAAACATAAAAAAAATCCCAAAATTATTGCAATTCATAGAATGCAACCTCTTTGATCCTTTTTCATCTCTTTTAATTAGTCATTTAGTCTTGATTACATTTTAATCATTCTATGTCGACAACACGACAATAAGTCATGCTATTGTTAGGTTAACATACGTGTACAATCTTCATTTGTTTCTTTAGAGAAACTATTAGTAATTCCTTTACAAAATTAGTTCCTTTTTCCATTCTGCATGGTTGACAAGTGCATAAGGTGTAAAAAAATCATCTCTTTTTTGTAAAATTAGTATTAAATATATGATTTTATTGAATTGGACATGAATGACATCATCTCTCTAGATTTGTAGTAGATTGTTATATGAGTTGATATATCGATCTTGATTAGGATTTGCCTAATAAGAGAAGGGGAATTTTATTTACACGCTGATTTTTTCGTGTATTATACGGTTTGTAAATGCATATTGTGAACCGAGTAGTATCCGCAGTCCACATTCGCGAAAAATCTTTTACGAGGTCGTACTTTGCACCTTCTTAGTAGTTGGCGAGATTTTCACCGTATATTTATTAATTTCGTAAAAGAATCTGATTGACTCAAAATAAGTCAATTATGAACATTTTTAAGGCTCGGTTCAACAATAACTCAATTTGACAAAATTTCTTGCACAAGTAAAATTGTTGTAAAACTGTTTTATGAACTGAGTAGCTCAAGTTCAAGTCAAGCTCAACCTTTAAAAAAACTCGGCTCGAACTTTTTTCTTTACTAAACAAGTGTAACATTAGGGAACATAGTGCATTTTTTATGGATAAAGATACACCATTTTTTTGTTTTCAAAATTTGTTTTTCTAGGGTTTATCATTTAAAATTTAAGCTATAATTAGGGATTATTGCTATTTTTTAGACTTTATTCTTTATAACATGGATATAATAATTTTTACAATTTTAAAAATAATGGACAAAAATTTATACATCAACGCATAGTGTATCTCTATCATTCTCCCATTTTTATGCAGAGTAGGAGCAAAATGTTCCGCTCGTATAACTGTCCTGCTTAGCTAGGCCCATCATCCAAGGCCCAATAGAAGTATCGTATTGTTATAGGACCATAAGGCCCAAAACTTGACTCCAGCCAAGTAGTGAAAAAGAATTATACATTTTGGGGCATTCCGAGAATTGAACTCGGGACCTCTCGCACCCTAAGCGAGAATCATACCACTAGACCAAATGCCCAATGCTGATAAGTATCATTGCTTAACATAATTTGTACAAAACATCATTTTGTGCAACTAAGTCAAACATACACACAAACATAAATGGTGAATTTTAAAAAGAAGCTAATAAATTGGAAGATTAGCTTTCCAATAATGCTGTTAGTCTTAATGATTGATGATAAATTTTTAATTGATTCAAAGTCTATTTTTCATGATTTCTTCAACCAATATGAAGGAGCACGATTTGGAGTTAAATGATATGATAAGTTAAATTATGTGTTTTGATAAATGCAATTGTGCAAAAACCATATTTTGAGCCACAACTCGGTGCATTAGCATTATATGAAATAAGTCTTGGATATGATAATTGAACCTGTTAAATGGTCATTCTCTCATATTGTAGATAACGTCGTTGATACCTTTGTTTATATTTCAAGGATTCATCATTGATAGTACATACATGTGTAAGCCTATTAAAAAGTCCGATTTTATATTTAATTTAAAAAACGATTTATCACCACCGATATAAAATGTTGCTATAACCCTTATTCAGATTTAATAATGAAGGAAACCTTGATTTTGATAAATACAAAACGGTCATCCGAGATTCAAATCAAGCACCTTTGGGTACTACCCGCAAACCTTCATCAACCAATAGTGAAAGCTTTGAAGAATTGGTAGGCAATTGACTAATACTTATGATTTTATTAGATGTCAATTTTGCCTAAAAAAATTATAATGGCAAAGTCTATTCACATGTCTTAAAACAAACATTTTTACTATTCTAAAAGAGTGAGGCTTTAGACAAGATCCCAAAACGACTATTGTTAAGACAATTTTAAGTAATTTAACGCAAGTTCTTTTCACTTTTTTCAAACAAATTACAAAAAGGTCCAAAGCTCTTATCTACGAATCAAAGCGAATGAAAAAAACCTAAATCCGTCGAATGAATTGTTTGCTCGAAAACTGGCCAAAATCGGTGAAATTTATCAAGGAGCGAATTGACCGACACTCACTTTCATATGTCGATCAATTTAGATGATTATCGAATGACATTCAAAGGTTATTTGTAGTCGTCGTTTGATAAATCTGTCGAACTCGGAGAGGACGAGGTAAATAAGGGACCTCGGTAAATGATGTTGAGGGTACAAAGGAGGCTCGGCAAAAGTTGTTGAGGGTATGAAGGAACCTCAGCAAAAAGTGGTGAGGGTACACAAGAGGCTCGGTGACAGTAGCCGAGCATATATCATCACCTCGTGAGATCTACATGAGCCTTTTGCCCGACAGTAAACCATGAAAAAACGTCAAAAAAATCAACTCTAATCGCAACAAAACAAGCAATTTCTTTCGTTTTTGTTACAATTGCTACTCATAGTTCAACTCAAACAACACCCAAATCAACAACAATCAAACAGAACACACAAACAACAACCAATTTAATCAATTTCAATTCTAATTTCAAACCCTAAAACACACAATTTCTTGAAATAAAAACTATTAAAATCAATTGTAAATAAAGCTTCTTGCCTTAAATTTAATAGATTTGTTGAAAGCCCTCACAAATCTATCGCAATGAACAAGGTATGAGTGATTTCTCTCTATCGTTTGTGGCCCGTCCAAGTGAAACGAGGTTGAATAGCGTTAGTTTTCAATTCTTCTCTCGGACAGATTTGTAATTGTATTTTTAGAATGGGAAGAACTTATGTGCAATTTTATGAAAATGGTCTTGTCAATAGCCATTTTCCCATCTTGTCTGAAGCCCTTATGATTCTAAAACATCGCCATGATTTTTTATATTTTTTTATTAGGTAATGATTCGGTTGAAAAATCTCTACTCGAACGGATGAGGTCAATCAGACCTATATCGTTGTATAAAACATTGCCATGATCAATTGAAAATCTTTGCCTATGAAGTGGACCATTCTAAAAAAAATATCTTAAAAGATTATTCCAAAAGTATCTTAATGAGATGTGAGAATTTATATTTTTGAAAAAAAAAATGTTAAGATAAAAAAAGAAAAAGAAAAAAAAAATGTTATGAATGAAAGAATTTGGAAATTACAAAGGCTGAATGAATGAGTCCAAAGGCAGGCAGTTCATAGGATAAACGATTTGTGGCCAATTCCAAACTCCTCCCTCTTTCTCCCTTTGATTTCCTTTTGATTTTGTCTCCATTTGCATCGATTTCAATCTCAATTGCTGATCATCTCTTCCGCTTCTTCACCGCTACTGGAATCACAACCGATTTCTATGTAGTGATCTCTACCATTATTTCAGTTTCAGTCGTCACCTGGACTAGTTTTTTGATCTGCTTCTCGCATTTCGTTCCGGTGTTGCAGTGGATGGAGATCGACGAAGCCATTAAAGGATGCGACGATCGAAGGCTAAGGACCAAGTACAACAGCGCCGTCTATGTAATTCAACGAGCTTTGGCACTCTATCGGTAAGTCGTGGTCTACTTGCGTTGCAGTCGTTTGTCTTTCTTCGATTCGTGCTTCAAGTTGCTCAAATTTGTGCTTAGTTTTATCGGAACTACTGTGCAATCGATTTGCGTTGATGAGATTTGAGCAAATGGAAGTGTAGATATCAGGGATAGAGAAGGTGTGGAATTTTGGTACTAATGGCTGAGTTGAACCTTGGAACTGATAATAGGTTGAAATTAGGTCATAAACATTCTTGTTTTTTCCCTCCTGTGCAGCACTGAAGAGTTAGCTTTCAGCTTTAATGGTGGAAAAGATTCAACTGTAAGTTCTCGTGTGCTGGACATGATCTGAGATGTCATCTTCTGGTTCTATTGATTTTGATAACATTGCTCCTCCTACAGGTTTTGTTGCACCTGCTTAGGGCTGCCTATTTTTTGCATGAAAAGGAAAGGAAACAGACCAATGGGAATGTAGCAGATAGTGGATGCACATATTCAATAAGAACGATATACTTCGAGAGCCCCTGTGCTTTTCCTGAAATCAATTCATTCACCTACGAAACGGCAGCCACGTAAGCTAGAGCTTAGGTCCTTTATAATCTTGCCTTTCATTTGCATGGTTGCAGTGATTTCCCCGAGGCAATGCTACTGCAGTATAGAATCTTGGCTCCATTTATAGTACTTGTTCCTAATCTATGATTATTATTATTATATGCATTGAGCAGCTATAGTTTGCAACTGGACATCCTTCGTCAAGATTTCAAGTCTGGTCTGGAGGCTTTGTTGAAGAGCAATCCTATAAGAGCCATTTTTCTCGGTGTCAGAATTGGTGATCCCACAGCTGTATGAAAAGTTCTAAATTTCAAATATGAAGTCCCTTTTTGATTTCTTATCCCTTTGGAAAGGCGCTTGTTTGGAATTATGTTCTTTAGGAGTTTAGGCTAAATTTTATTCACAAATCAAATACCTCATTTTCTCTCAATTAAAATTATGATGACAATTTGTCTCGTAACATTCTGCACTGCCTGCAGGTAGGTCAAGAACAGTTCTCACCTAGTTCGCCTGGATGGCCTCCTTTTATGAGAGTGAATCCCATCTTGGATTGGTCATACAGGTGCTTTAATAGTTTGCAATTAGCCCCAAACAGTTTTTCTAATATAGTTTGCCTTTTGAGACTGTATTGTAAACCATGATGTGAAATATGAAAGTATCCTTTTGATAAATCAAGTTTGGAAGTAGTAAAGCTATCAATCATATTCCTTTGTTTAGTCTTGTTCAACATATAAATTTACCATATTAACTGTTATTTACTTTATCAGTATGCTTAATTGTTTATTGAAACTAATAAATGTGACCGAGAATAAGAATCATATCTTCTGCTGCAGGGATGTATGGGCCTTCCTGCTGAAATGCAAAGTACCCTACTGCAATCTCTATGATCAAGGGTAATTAAGCAAATAATTTTGTTCATTTCACGGAGCTGTTAAGTTACTATGGAAAGAGATGCACTTGATTTATTTTAGCACATGTCTTTATATGTATTAGGCTATTAGCTTATTGATGATGAAATTGCAACGAGTTGGGGCATGCACAATCTTGATGTTCAAATATTATTAACAGATATACTTCCATTGGAAGCGTATATGATACTGTGCCAAATGCACGG
Organism: Persicaria tinctoria; assembly: GCA_037127255.1. Taxonomy (NCBI): domain Eukaryota; kingdom Viridiplantae; phylum Streptophyta; class Magnoliopsida; order Caryophyllales; family Polygonaceae; genus Persicaria; species Persicaria tinctoria. The sequence continues at coordinate 2,683,823 of JBANSL010000016.1, read as the reverse complement.
CTGTCCATCAGCAATCCTGCTACCAGTAAAGACAAATATAGGCCAGCTTATCTGCTTTCAGATGGAAGACTGGAAAGAGCTGGAAGAGTGAAGAAACCTCTTCAAGTACATGGAAATGTACCACTTAATAATGGTTCAGACAGTTTGGATACAAGTCATATTTCTGTGCCAACAGCCTCAGTGATTGGGGTTGGGGATGAAATTTTGTATGCACCTTCTTTCTTGAAAACTGTGTATTCAACCAGCATCGTTGTTGCTTTCTACCTTCCATTACTTTTGTTAACTAGCTTCTTGTCTTTTTTCTTATGTGTTTGATAGCTCAGGTTTGGAGCTGTTGAAGATCTATTAGGGCCATTGCTATGTAAAAAACTCCATTCCATAGGCTGGTCCATGACACAGTTTGATGTTGTGCAGAATGATGTAAGTAATTGCGACAATGATTGATACTCCTAACCAACCCCTAAGACTGAGAGACAATGCTTGTTGTGAGTTATATATTAACATTTTTTTCCCTGTAATAAATGTACATGCTGTTTGGTTAGAGATGGTAGGGGGAAGATAACTCATGTTTAATGTAGTACTGAACTAGTGACCTTTTACAGTTTTACTCTCATGTGCAGTTTTTATGAGTAAAATCAGTGTTGTTGATGAGATTTCTTAATTTTGCTTTTTATAAGGGACATAAGGACTAAAGTAGAGGAATTTGGAATCTAAATAAAGGAAATAGGAGAGTGGAGTGACGCCAAGTTATAATTAACTATGCATTAAAACTATTTTTTCCCTTTTTTCTCTCGTTTTCCCTTGTTCTGTCAATCTTATTAACTGTCTGCACAATGAGAAACAAATTTTTGCACATTGTCTTATGTGAGTGGTAATTTGTAAATTGAAAAATAAAGTAGTAAAAGAACATCTTTTCACCTTAATTTATTATCATTAATTTCCTTGTACTTCTTTAACATTTAACTTTCACGATAATATATGTTCCAATACAAAAACATGCTAATGGTTTTCGATGTTATGTCTATTTTGTTTTGTCCAATTATTTATCCTCCTCATTATTAAAATAATAAAATATTGCTCACAGATTGATTCTGTTGCTGAAGCAGTTGAAAGACGAAAATCTGCAAATGACATGGTAAATTTACATGATACTTGAAGCTACTTTATGGTGATACTTGTACTTAGTTTTGACCTTAGGGATTTACTTGATGTGTTTATTTTTAGGTTTTTATCTATGGAGGAGTTGGACCGTTACAATCAGATGCTACTTTACCAGGTGTTGCAAAAGCATTTGGTGTTCGCCTGGTAAGTAATCCATATGCAGTGACATGCATCATCTTGGTTCATGGTTTGGGTGTGTTTGTTTAGAACTTGAGAAGTTATTGACACTTTCTTTCTTGAAATTTATGCAGTGCCATTGCATTTCTACTAAATTTACACTGCCATTTTATCATGGCTTCTCTCTTTTAAAGGCTTAATTTTTTTGAATTGTGCCTCGTTTATAAACTAATATATACTTGTCTGATTACACTTTAGGCACCTGATGAAGAATTTGAAGAATACCTTAACCATATTGTTGGCTATCAATGTAATGGTTCCCGCAACGAGGTTGGTTTCATGATTTTATCCATATCAGATTCCCAAGTAATGCCAATAATGGAAATTTTATTCACATCGAATTGCCTTTCAAAACACATTGTAGTCTTGATCTCCCAAGTTTTGTTTCAGCACCTAAACCTCTTACGGATGAAATATTATCCATTATAGCTGATGTTTTAGTTGAGATTATCCTGAAAGTCTTGTAATAAAAGAAGGAAAATGATGAATATTCACATTGAATCTCACAGGAGGGAGTGCAAATTTTTCGTGACCACAGTTGATATAGCATTAGAGTATTACAATAATACAATGTAGATTATCAGATTCTGATGCCTCGCTATATTATCAGATGGCACAGTTGCCAGAGGGTATTACAGAATTGCTGCATCATGCAAACCTGCCCGTTCCATTGGTATGTCATCATCCTATTTTCCTTGTTCCATCTGCCATATTGCTTATATTCTTCTTTGGTTATGGAGATATGCACCCCTTCCTATCCTGTTCCTCTCAGCATCCAAGATTATAGCTTTTGTCGAAAGCTAGGGGTCTTTGTCCATGTTTAACAAAGGATAAGTTATTCACTTGGTTCACTTCTTGCCATCTAAAAACGCTGTTTGTTGATTGAACTCTATATGTCGGCTTGGAATCTGATACGGAAATGTATGGATATGTATAGTTTTCTCACTTCCTATATTTTAACGGCCAATAGTCACTAGCCTCTGAGCAGGCCTGTTATGTTGATGATCTTAACTCTTAACATCGCAGTAGATGGATCAAAAGAAATATTGCACTTCTAGATCCTACTCATCCAGTCATCCTGACCTCTTGTTTTACTTCATAATCCTTCCATTGTGTTGTCAATGTCTTTTAGTTAATCACTTTGATGATTTTGGCTATCATTAACTCATTCTCTTTCATAGATTAAATGTCAAAATGTAATCATTTTTGGTGCCTGCAATCCTTTCGAGCTCAACAACGAATGGCAATGTGTAATGGAATTGGCGAACTCTAGTGGACTGCTGATCCTGGCTGAACCATTCATATCAAAGTGTTTGACAACGACACTTTCAGATGTATGTATTACCCTCCTGGCGTTTTAGATGGTTGACAATGTTCATCTTTTCAATCTTGCTTCACCCGTCTTCTTCACAATTTTATGCAGATAGAAGTTGCCCAGCCTTTATCAGCACTGCATACTCAGTTCCCAGATGTCTTTATCGGTAAGAACAAAATCTAGTTCAAAACTTGAAACATACTTGTCTTGTGTGAGCAATGCGATAATCATGACTCGTTCCTATCCTAATTCAGGTTGCTATCGTAAATCCCGGAGGGGCCCCCTAGTGATCACCATAGAGGGCAAGGTATGGAGCTACTTTCTCAACCTACATTTTGCAGGAAAACATCACGAGAGAGATTCTTTTTGGATAAAAAACTCGGTGAGATTCAATTGCAGGACAATACTCGGGTCAGATCAGCCATGGAAGCACTTGGCATGAAGTTTCAACCTGGGACATTCTCCGAAATCAGTTAAAACTTCTCTGGATAATGTCTGAATGATGGGGAAACCCCAAGAAGCCTATCTTCGTAAAAAGGCGACGGCCTTTCCTTCAAGAAACTCCCTAATCTTGAGCAAGCAATAGAATCAAGCATGGCCAAGGGAGGATTGATCAAAGTCTATACCACTACCCACCTTCTGAATCTCCATTGTCACTAACTTCCATTTATACTCATTTCCGCTATTCTAAAAGAAGTTGTATTCACTTATAGGATTGAAATACATTTGGTATGATTCACATTAATTTGTTGGGTATACCACAAAAGAAGGGCATTTTGAGAAAGAAAAACAAAAAATCCCTCCCACAAGTACTGTTTCTGGTTAATTTCGAAAACCAAAACCTAAAAGGAAACACCCAAAAAGTCAATTATGATTGAGCACTAAGGGTTTACCTTGTGTCTTGTCAGATAAACTGGAAGAGATACCCAGAATTCCAACTTACTGGTGAGTCCCCAGAATTCCAACTTACTGGTGAGTCCCAATTACAAGCAGGTGCTGGCACCGCCTTATAAAACAGTAAAAACATCATTTGGGTTTATAATTGGTAATTTTTGGGTGTTCAAATCATTCATCAAGCGGAATGACGTTCACAAATCCATATGACAAGGGCATTCTAAACAATCTGAAAGAGTTCCTATCAACCCAACATTGAAGCTGGAGTACCTTTCATCTCTGTGGGAATTTGGAGCCAGGTATATGGATTATCATTCTGTACAAAATTGAGGAGTCTACGTTGCCATCTTGTTGATTTAACATTCGACTCAGCAAACTGGTTCAAGAAGAAACTGGATGTTATATTCTTGAGTTTGTGTTCGACAACAAACCAATTTAACCACCTCATTTAGCGGTGCATTTACCAACCCTTGTCTATTAAGTTGTACAACAAGCATAATTCATCCCCAATAGCTGGTTTGTGCAACATAAAACTTAGTTTCATTTGTCAAATTTAAAGCCTTTGCAACTATTGATGACTTTCCAGTAGTTGCCTAAAGCTTTTGCAGGCTTAATCAGGGAATATTTTCTGCCTCTATGTCTGAATGTCTTGCTTCTATCACTGGTAGCTGGTCATATAGTTTGTATTTATACCATCCCAGTGAATTTGGTAAGATTCACATCAGTTTTATTGTCAATTCAAGATGTCGTTTGCAGCGACTTAGTGTATGACAGCAATTGACTTCTTTCCTTTTGCTTTTAGAAACCAAAACCTTCACAGTTAACTGTTACGAGGAGAAAATAATGATCAAACTGGCTCTACACAGTTAACCATTGTCCGCAGATTTTGCGGAGAATGGTTAACTGTTACGAAGAGAAAATTGTACGCTCTAAAGAGTAGACTCATATAATGATTCACACAACTCGATTTCAGTTCAGTATACTGTGTTTATTAGAACCATTACAGTAGCGACAAAACCATGCTACTCGGCCTAAATTTCATGTATGATTCATATTATATGGAGAGACCCAATTGATGTGTGATTAGTAACTGAGCCCAAGCTGAAGACCAAGAGCTGCATGAACAAGAAACAATGTCATGATCCCACTGCCTAGAATTCCATGGACGTTCCTTAATCCCGGGTTACCCTGTCGAATACAAAAATGCAGTCAAAACCAAAACATGCTTGATATACATAAAACTGATCTTATAGTTTTGTTGGTAGTTTAGTTTCGGAACCTCAAACAATGCTGGGAGAATGGTTTGTAAAGTGAGTAAAGCTAAGCCAATGAGACCCGTCACAGCATGAGGGCTGCACATTCAATCAATATGTGCATTTAGTAGAATGAAACGGATGTACCCATTGCGATCAACAGCTAATTGAAGTTAAGGGGGCTGATGATCAAATGGTTATATCCAACAAAAAAAGCGCGCACCTCTCGAAGATGGGTCTGTCTGAAGTGAGCAAAGATGTTACTCCGCCTGTTGCACCGAGAGCGAAAAAGAAAAACATCCCTCCTAGCAGCTTTGGATGCAAGTCTTTTGCTTTGGCCCTTTCTTCCTGAAAGTGCAAGGATCAAGAAATCTAGGATGACAAGAGCCTGATTACACTATGGGGTTCATTACTCATAAAGGGCAATGTGATTGAAGGTAATTTTCCTACCACATCATCTGAAAATCGTATTCGAAAACCCAGGTAAGTGCCGTATCCTCCCATAGCGAAAAGAACAACAGCCTGCAAGTTCCAACCAAAAAGCTCGATTTATTCGGATCCTTTGCTAAATTGATGTTGTTTATGCTTTGTTTCTTTACAGGGAAATGAGGTGATTTACCATGTTGCCAGGGTGACCCCAATGCACCAGCCAATCAGGTAGGTTCAATGACTTCACAAGCTCCACAAATGGGCCAAACACAGACCTTACAGCACCAGCTACAAGATTGATACAAAACCAACAAATTAACAATTCAAAAAAGGCAGCAAATACACTAGCTATTGGAAATGTTTGTGACTTTGTGCTGTGCTTGGAATTTTGGATGAAGGCAACCAAATAAACAAGCTAATGGGCCTGCCATAGCTTTGGATGGGCCTGGGCTTTTTGGCCCATGGCTACCTTCCAGTTCTAGTCAGCACAAAACCAGGGTAGGTGGGCACTGCATATTGACTATAGGACCATCTCTCACATTCATGGATTTGCACAAGAGGATAAAAATAAAGACCTTATTATCACAACTCATTACAAGATACCAGAAACATAGGATTTCTTGATTCTGATTAGCTAATATCTAGGTAAATAAAAGGGTCCTAAACTGTCATTTCCAGAGGGAAACAAAAAATGTAATATTGCAGATAGGTGGATACTGATAAAGTGATAAAGGAGAAGAGATGAACACTTACCTCCGGGGAGAGCAGCCAAAAGCAGAATTGGAAGAGGATTGATGGAGTACAATAGGGTATCTGTATCACAACTCACAGCCTTCATTTCTTCCTCTTCATCTTCTTCCACCTTATCATATCTTTGCACTGCACCAACAAGATCTTCAATGTGATTGTTCCTGCTAGCACAGCAAAGTCTAAATGCAGAAATGCCCTTGGGAGAAGCTGCACATGAAGGATAAGGCAAGGAGAGAAAAAGAGGAGGAGATGGCCTTTTCAATCTCAATGATGGAGTAGGAGAGGCATTGAGAACCAGTGCCATGTTCAGTTTGATAAGAGGTGTTTGGGAGTGGAGAGGAGATGGGGAAGGCAGTGTGGCTAATGAGCTTGGGAAAGGCAGGGAGAGTGGCCACGCCACACGCCCTTTTAACCCCACCCCACACCCAAAGAAAATTAAAAACAAAAACATTTAATTTTTTTTCTTACAAAAAGAAATGGGTACTCACAAGTCACAGCACAAAAGTCCAAATCCTAATAAATAAATAAAAAAAGTCCAAAACAAGCAATAAAAGTACACACAAGATATTATTTAACCAAAATTAAAGAATACTCTAGCTGATATGTCAAATATTTTTGGATGCACTGGAGAGATTGCCAAACAAATGAAAATGGGTGAAGACTGTGAAGTGAACCAAAAATGGGTATGCTTAAAAATGCAGGTATATTGCATTTCCAAGTACACAGGCGATGTAAGGAACAACTACAACTAGAGTATGCACAGGGATCAGTTATTTAAGTTCAGCTGTACAAGCTTCTGACTTCTGAGCAATAGAGAACGGTTACTAATATGTCATCGGATACAAGAAACGGGAAGACCGTTCTCGCTCTGTAAGTCAAGAGGTGACGAGCTTGCTTCGGAGAGGCTTTATTCTGTCAGGAGAAGCTAAACTGAAAAACCTATGTTGTGCAAGCATGGCAATCACGATTTGCACGCGATTAAAAATTACAAGCAGAACTCCTGTTGCTGTGCGCTAGATTTTTCCCATTGAATTCATCATTAACATATTTGCCTGATTTGTTTCCTGAGAGTTCAGAATCTTCTGTGTTTCAGCTCATGCATTCATCTGTCTCGACCATAAGATAGCTGCAAGTGTATTAGCATAGTTAGCAATGTTATTCACATAGAGATGAATAAATTAGCGAAAGCAAATCCTTGACAATCCAGCTCTGAATCTACAATCAACAATAGACATCTGATGCTATGCTAAAGAAATAGTTCCATACACTGATTTGAACAGAGTAAATTCAAAGAGAGCCAAACAAGATGTATAGAGGATTGGCAACAGCATCCATCCATTCTAACATTTCTCTCGAGTCTTTGCCAAAAAAATGTAGGATGCATGTAATGGTTTATTCATTGTTGCAAAAAGAAACAAAACTGTAGTTATGATGCATAATCCCAGAGCAAATGCAAGCAATAACTGACAAAATGTGGGCATGTTTTGGCTTCAAAAATATTAAAAAGTTGAAATTATGACACAGGTCACACAACCAATTATTCAGGATATGTAAAACATAAGGGTATCATCCTACCTTGTTGGAGGTAATTTTTTCCACTTAGACCAATACTACCCATCGACTCGGAGGATATTATTCTGATTTCCACTCCTGGTAACTATTTCTCTCTCAGGATCAACTCTCCATTTTCCATCTACAATAAATTTGATCTGCAAAGCATCAAGAAAACAGATTAACTATGAACTATGAACTTACGATGCTTGCTTGACAGGTGTGATAAGATATGGGAGAAACAAAGTAAGACACTTGAAGGGCAGCCCAAATGAAGCTCTTCCAAAGGCAAATTTGACAGTAGTAACAAATTATTTCACAATATCTTATAGAAGTCCACTTGGATACAACACCTCGTATTCCCCAGGATAGAGCCACAATGATGTATACCAGCATCTAGGATTCCTGTCAAACATTATCAGAAAGAATCCGCAGATTAAAGACAGTACACGAGGTAAATGCAAAGAAAAAACAAATGTTCATTTCAGTTAGAGGCTTAGACCACAAGCTGATTTGCTTCTGGTTTCTGATCTAGCCTAACAATTTAATAGTAGTAGAAGATGTCAAAACCTTGATTTGGTAGAGTCTTCAGCATTATCTGGGTGTGGATCCATTTTAAGTGGTTGATGCCACCCATTGAAGCTACCTGCTATTTCTACCATTTGAGCTTCTCCATTATACTGCACCTTGACCTGGTAAGAAAGCATATAAATTGTTACTTCAGACTACCAGCTCATAAATAATATAAACCCTATCCATCAATATAGACATTAAGTGGGATCAATTAGGTATCTAAAAGAAAATCGAATTCAACAGAAGACAATCACATGAGGCAAGTAAAAGAAGTTGAAGAACCTAAGGAAAGCAGCAACAGGAAAGGAAAATAAAAGAGAACAAGACAACGAATGAAGGATAAGAATATAGGATTAAGGGGAGTGTAAAAAAACATGTTGGCAAAATAAATACCTCTTTAAGTCCAGTAAGACTTTCTTCAGCAGCTAATAGTTCTGCATCCATCTCAGAAATAAGTTTTTGAGCAGTGTTAATTTCTTCTTCTGCCTTACTTTGTAAAGTGAACAGAGTTTCCTGCATTAAAAATTATAAATAAATAATGATGATATTTTATATGATGCATTGCCTTATCATTGTTTTGTTAGTAATAGTATATTTCCCATTGTTTACATATCCCAAGTTCTCCATCATACTGTACATAAGAGTATTGCACTGAAAACGGAGGCTGGGAGAGGTACTTAGTTTATACAGACCAAATGAAGCATGCATTGTGAAATAAAATATGTCTGACCAGTTCAAGGTTCACAATTCAAACAATTTTCATAATAAAAGCACCTTTCTGTTCATTTACAGCAGAAGCAGCATATTCTACTTTTCAGCGTCAACAAACCTAATCAGTGAAAGATGTGATCCCACTCCAAGCATATCCATGATCATAAGACATAACTTTTTACATGCACTTGGTCTAATAGAACACCATGATGGCTCTCATATGATTGATTATACACAGAATACTGGATATTCTGGTCATAAGTTTTTATAGCATAAAAAATGTTTAAGATTGTTGAGAGTTTGCAGAATCAAACACCTTCAAACCTAAGGAATTCCATAATTACACACATCAACATAACCAAGCACTGAAATCTGGGCCTAAAATGATGATTACTACATTAGCACAGCTCATAGTACGGCTTTCTGTTGTTGGGTTGGGGGGAATCATAGATCAGAAACATGACCACAAAACAGTCAGTTCACAACCTTTAGCATGAAAACTAATATACGGCATTCATTTAACCCAAAATGTCAAGTACCTTTTCCTTCTCAATCAGCTCCCTCAGTTGAGACAATTCAAGATCCTTGTGTTGCTACAAAAAATGAAATAATAGATTAGAATACACGTAACCCAAGTGCATGAATAAGTAAGTAAATATGCCTAATTCTCAGTAAAAGATTATGATATATTACTAGCATCAATTTGAGGCGTTCAACTTCATCCTGGTTCTCCATTTCACTTGTCTAAATGTAAACAAGAAAAGAAGATGTTATGGCTGAAACTGAGCCAATGATATGAGAAAACTAGGTTTGTAACTTGCACTCAACCTCAAGATTCATGCCTCTTCCAATAGCAGAATCAGCTAGAGAATCAACAGATGTATCATTATCCCTACATAAATTTAGGAAAAATGAACAATGTCAACTAATTGAGTATATTGTGAGGTGCTTAAAGCACAGGAGAGTAGGAGACGGTAGACAAAAGACAATAAATGAAGGGATATTTTCATTTTATATTTTCTTTTACTTGTCATACGGGAAAGTAAATGAAGTTATGTAATTTTGGGTGGTTTTAGAAAGATAATAAGAAGAAATTTTTATTTAGCAAAAGAAAGGGTTAGAAAGGTATGTAATGCAAAGAAGTAAATTACTACGAAAAACACTGCTTTATCAACTCTTTGTACAAGCCACTGCTGCCACTCTATTGCCAAACACTTGCACACGTCAATCTATAGATAGGAAAAAGACAATTCCTATGAAGCAACCAAGTTGAACCAAAGGACCCATTCTAGTATTCTACAGTCCAACCAACATTAATGCCAACTTAAAACAAGCAACTAACAACAGCACGTAAGCTATACTTTCTGCATTATGAAATCATCATGTCTATGCATAAAGTACTATGAAAATACGTGAAAATGAGCAAGTATTTCACATCTCAACGTCAATAATTTTCACACGGAAATGGAAATTCCAAAAAGAGTAAAAGCATAGCAAATGGTAGATGGAGAAACCTCATTTCATTTCTAGGTACAGGGCTGGCAATCAATTTAGACATCACAGCAGTTCCATTCAACATCATAGTGTCCTTTCTATCCCTTGTTACACTTGAATCTCTTTTGTCATGGTTTATTGAATCCGATGCAGTTGAGTTTTCCGTATATTCTCTGCTTCCTTCAGCATCATTCGCCCACAAGTTGCATTCAAAATCACACGAGGTTCAAGAAATGGCCAACACAAATATTATAATTTTTATAACATAGTGTATGCAAAAATTAGAGCAATCATCTATACCATGAGATATAGCAGGACCAAAATAATTTAATCATTAACTAAATCAACTGAAAACTGAATCATCACTGAAGATACAATGCAAATAAATAGGACCATAACCTCATTTTTCATGTCACTAAAATTTCTAAATCATTACATTCAATGCTTCCATGTACAGCGCAGTACAATTTAACTATAGATATCAAAAGCACAAGTTATGTCATTTTAGTTTACCTTCAATGATGTCCAAGTCCAAGCTTCCATATCTGAGAAACTTATGTACCTTCTTTTCCAGGGATGATATGCCATATTTATCATCCAAATGGCCATTCACAAAGCTAGAAACACCTTCCACTGATTCCAACGACTCTTGAGCCAGATCTTTCACCTTCTTTTTCTCATCTTTTTCAAAAACATACATCAATCAGTAAGGGCAGACACCACATTTTAAATCCATTCATGTTATTGAAGCAGGAATGGTGACCTGTTGCATCATGTTCAAAATGATGAGCTAAATTCTGCCCTTCGGTTAAGCAACGCTCCATATCAGACTTGTTGCCTACTTCAATGTCGTTTGCAAGAAGCTCTCTGATAAATTTATATCCTCTCCTCCTCACAATGTTAGCAAGGTCCTTCCTACAATATTAAACATATCAATTCAGCTTTCAACAGTTTCCATATAAGTACCTCGCTCCATAAAGGATACGATGATTAATTGATTATCATGAAACAGGATAAAACTCTCCATTAATTGCATAAGTGACAGTATAAAATTGCAACTGCATTGTTAAGATAAGGTCTTCTGATTGCAGTCACAAGTCCAATTATCTACTCAAAAGCATAACCGAAATTCACAAATTCAATCAGAATTCCGGAAAGAAAGAAACAACACCTTCCATGTTCGGCGAGCTCCTTGGTAGAGGGAACATGACCATCGGGAAATCCAACGGATAAAACGAACTCACGGAGCCCCTTGCACAGATCCGCGTCGCTCATAACCTTCTTCCTCACCCTATAGATCAGAAATTCGAACCAAAAAGCATGAGAACAACCAAAAATCGGAAGAATCAAGCATTGAAAAACCTCAAAACCTCAATTCGCAAGAGTCCACCTGGATTTCCCTGCGGGAGCGGAGCAGGAAACGATGAGCGGGGGAAGACGACGCGGAGAAGAACGAGAAATGGAAGTCGCGGGGAGGAAAGAGAGAGCGGACATTGCCATGGCCATGGCCGGAGAACGTGCGAGCGCGGACGAGTTGAGCTGCGGAGAGGATCCGAAGCATCTGAGAGAGATTTTTGTACACAGACAAAATCCAATTTGAGATATTGGCTGCACTTTGATGATGATTGATGGAAACTCTGCAAAACGGTGAAAAAAAAATGTGTTCGTTTGGATGAGGGAGTAAATAATTACACAGCCAAACGAAGACTATTTGTTTGGGCCGTAAAGTTGGGCTTTCGGCCCAATTATGTATTGGTTAGATTTTGGGCTGTATAGAACATCAAAATTGTTGAACACTTTTTTTTCTTAAAAATTGCATTGTTTACATAAACTAATCTTAAAGTTGCATGCAACTTCCATTTTTCAATAGTTTACTTATTTACCAACCAATATCCATGTTCATTTATCTTATCTCTTGGTTAGGGATGGCAATTTCACCCGCACCCGACCCGAACCCGAATCACCCGACCCGAAAAAGTGGGTGAAAACCCGAAAAAAAGCAGGTGGAAAGTGGACGTGGGTGAAGTGGATATGGGTGGTGGGTCGGGTGGGGTGAAGATTTTCTCCACCCGACCCATCACCCGCCACCCGACCCGATCCATATAAAATATATATTTTTTATATAAAATATATTTTATATAAAAAAATATATAAACTTTGTAAGCCTTAATTTCCATCCCCAGCTTCCCTTCATCCACGGGTCGTCACTCCGCCAGCCCCTCTTGTGTGTCTCTCTCTCTGTTGTAATATGCTCGCTCAATCCTCCCTCCTCAGAAACTACATTCGCACTCGTCGACGAGGGCCTGAGTAAGCAGTTGCTACCGACGATGCGCCTCATCCTCACTTGTGTTGTTTAAGACTTATTGTATGTGTTTAAGACTTATGTATGTGTTTAAGACTTATTTAAGACTTAAATGTGTAAGATAATCATATTTTATACACTATTTTGTGTACCAAATTGATTGGAATTCAATTTCATGCATTTAGGGAAAATCACCCATATTTCACCCATATCTCACCCATTTCACCCGATCACCCGATGGATATGGGCGAAGTGGATATGGGTGAAGTTGGTATGAGTGGGGTGATGGGTGGGGAAATGGGTCACCCATGATGGGTCGGGTGAAATAGGGGTCCATCAACCCACCACCCGACCCATTGCCATCCCTACTCTTGGTTGTTAACAACTTGTAAAAATAATAATTCCGGTCTACAACACTGTCTTATCGTGTACATAAAAGTTATTAGTTTATTTTCTTATTATTATTCGTCTGTTTTCACATATTTATTAAGATATACCTATGATCTATTATTCATAGATTACTATCTCTATATATTGATACTTATAATTATAGTTTTGAGGCTACATACCAATAGTTAAAGAGTAAAACACAAAAGTTCTTATAACGTTTTTGAAACTCCAATAAATCACTCAACCGTACTCACATCGTTTGATCATTTAGAAATAAACGTTGTTTGATTTTTTTGCACGTAATTTTAGGAGATAAAAACTATATAAAATCTTATTTATTTTAATTAATTTTTTTCCCAATTTAATACTTATTGCTAATAAATATTAATCTATGGAAAAAAATAATTAAAATAAATAAGATTTTATATAGTTTTTAGCTCCTAAAACTACGTGCACAAAAGTCAAACACGGATAGAGTATAAAGCAAGAGTCATAACAAATTTTTTTATTTTTTTATTATAAAGTCGATATCGATCATTTTATAACATAAAATTTAAGTTAATGTGAAACGCAAAAGATCGCATTTTATAATATAGACAATAGATCTAATACAACTCTTATGTTGTATCAAGTGAACAAGTCGGGGTTAATGAACTAAAAAGATCAGCGGTTGAGATTAAAAATAACTTTTGATTATTCGATACTACAAATTGGGTGATTATTTGTTGGAATGAAATTATTCGATGGTACTGGTGATTATTCGTTAAAAATAAATTTAGATTTTTTTACAAACAAATCATTACATTATTAATTTATTATAGACGAATAATCATGAGAAAGCAAAAAATAATTTTTATGTACACGATAGGCCTGTGTACGCCAGAACTATATATATATATATATATTCCATAGACTTACAAATATAAATATATTATTTATGTGGGTGCAGCATAGTAGCTAGCTACGATTGATCGACTTCGATCAATCGAAAACACAGCAACCGACACCGCACGTGTGACTTGCCATCTTTAACATCTTTTTTCTACATTTTGTACAATCACTAATTAACCTAATAAAATATATAGATCGAATAGCTAGAAGTAAAAACTTTTGCCTATATACATGTATCTGAATCGATAATAAATAAATAACACCAGTGGCGGAGCCAGGGGGTGCTTGGGGGTGCTCGGCGGAAAAAAATTACAAAAAAAAAAAAAATTGCATATATTTATTATTTTTAAGGTAATATAAGATATTTAAATGGTATTTGAGACAGGAGTGCTAACTAGCTCAAGTGGTAAAGGAAGGAAGGAATAAAATAACCATTCCGGAATGGCTCACCGGAAAGGACTTGTGGATAACAGTCATAGGTCCCCGGTTCCGGAATGACCGCTCTTTATTTACCAATTCAAGGAAGGAATAAAATATAAAATCAAAAGGTCTTGTGTTCAAATCCCAACTCTTTCACTTTTTATTTATTTTACCATATCATTAATTCTTCTTAATTTCTCTATATTTTTTTCCTATATTTTTTGTTTCTCTTCTATTTTTTTTATTACTCTCAACTTTTTAAATACAAAAAAACCTTTTAAAAAAGGTCTTGGGTTCAAATCCCAACTCTTTCACTTTTTATTTATTTTACCATATCATTAATTCTTCTTAATTTCTCTACATTTTTTTCCTATATTTTTCGTTTCTCTTCTATTTTTTTTGTTATTACTCTCAACTTTTTAAATACAAAAAAACCTTTTAAAAAATCAAAATTTTAGTAATTTTTTAATATTTTCTTTCAAAAAATATTCTTAATAAGTATACACAAAAAAAAATTCACGAAAATTGTTTAGCACCCCTGGCCGAGAATCCTTGCTCCGCCACTGAATAACACACCCACATACACACACTTTAGTGCCTAGCACGGCTCAATCGTCCATCAACTACATGCATACGAAAAATATTGTTCCATATATAATTTTAAGTCCCCAATGTCAATAGAACCTGTGAAAGTAATTAAATTTTTATTTTATTTTTGCATAAATGTTCGTCTTGAAATGTGCATCAAACTAGTTTATCTGACTAGCTACAGATAAGTATATTGTGTGGTAGTACAAAGGCCACTCGAAGCGAAATCTTTTTGCCTCTATCTATTGTGTAAATTGAAAACGGAGTAATGCCTCGAGTAGCTATGTACGTTAAGATATTCTTTAAATAGGGTTGAATTAATAACATACTGTTTATTTATTATATATAGACGATCCAAATGGTGTTTCTAATTAAATTACCCAAAAGTTTATTGGTACCATCCTGATCAAGATATCTCCGTCCCCTGGTCAGGAGTGTTATTCGAGCCGAGCTTTGTGGAGAATATGAGTTGTGGGAATCCTACATTGATTAAAAAGTGAATCCAAGCATTGCATATAAGCCGGTGGGCTACCCCACCTGACACCAATTGGTTTTAGGATGGAACCTCACTCGGCTTGTGTGCTCGGCTTGATTGGCGCGTGTGCGCTTGGGCGTGCGTGACCCCCCATGTCGTATGACCCACCGTGAATTTAACATGGTATCAGAGCCGAGGTTCGACTGGGTGCGTTGTGGTCTGGGATCTTGGTCTAATGGGCTGGCCGGCCTTAAGGCTAAGTCGTCAAGTGCAACTGGCAGATATTGCGGGGCCAGACAGTTGCACTTGAGGGGTGTGTGTTGAGAATATGGTTGTGGGTTGTCCCACATTGTTTAGAATGTGAATCCAAGCCTTGCATACAAGCCGGTGGGCTACCCCACCTAACACCAATTGGTTTTAGGATGGAAACTCACTCGGCTTGTGTGCTCGGCTTGGTTGGCGCGTGTGCACTTGGGCGTGCATGACCCCCCACGTCGTATGACCCACCGTGAATTTAACAAGCTTTAGAAATTTCCTATAATTCGAGCTATTCGGACTTAGCTTGTTTAGATAAAGGAACGAGCTCGAGCCGAGCTAACCGAACCCAATTTTTAAATGAGCTTTTTTTTTTTTCCTATGCTTAACTTGTTTAGGAAATGAACGAGCTCGAAATTTTAGAAATTTCATACTCCCTCCGATCCAAAAAGATTGTCGTTTGACTTTTTAACACGTATTTTAAGGAGCTAAAAACTATATAAAATATCAACTTTTTTTAAATTATTTTTTTACAACTTAATATTTGTTGGTAATAAGTATTAGATTATAATAAAATAATAAAAAAAAGTTAATATATTACATAGTTTTTAGCTCCTTGAAATACGTGTTAAAAAGTCAAACGAAAATCTTTTTGGATCGGATGTAGTATAATTCGAGCTATTTGGACTTAAATCAAACGAGTCGAGCTTACAATCGAGTTTAAAATTTTGTTCAGGCTCCGCTTATTTAGATAAAGGAACGAGCTCGAGTAGAGGTTTTTTAAAGTCGATCTTAAACTGTTCAATTAAACACTTATATAAGAGCTCGGGTCGAGGTTTTTTCTATCCTCTATAGGAGACTATTTTTCGTTATGATATTTATACAAGTGTTGATATAATATAGGTGAGGTACATATATAGTGCTTCTGCAAACTGCAAAGAGAGTATATCATGTCGAGAGAGGCCTGGAATCAAGAAACGTTCCGTGCGCCGCGCGGTAAAACAAGCGAAGACCACAGTTGAATGGTAGTAAAAAAAGGTAAAAAATCAGAGATAGCGTTGGAGTAGTGAGAAAATGATAAATTTTGATTGATCGGACGCCCATCAGAAATGGTTTGAGCGATTACACAAAACACCAAAAAGATCACCCGATCCTCTCTCTCTCTCTCTCCTCACTTCAATTCACTGCTTGATTTATTTAAATTAAAATCGACAAATCCAGACAAAATACAGTAGGAGTACACAATTAAATCAGAGCCAATAAAGAAAAAACAGAGATCCCCCAAACCAGAAAACAAAACAATCAATCGGCCGCGAACAGAGGAGGAGAGGCACAGAGGAGCCATACCCATTTTGCCACGTTTCGCCTCTGTTGACCTCCTGTAACTGCGACGAATCTTAGTGACATCTCCATTTGCCCTCGATATTCCCCAATATTACAGCCATGCCACTTCCCGCGCGCTCTAGTTCGGCCAACTTCTTTTGATCCTGATGCACTACCTCTGTATCGCAAAACTTTAAGTTTTAGCTTTATGCACCCTTATTAATAATACCTATATTTCCTTTATTTTTATAGGATAAAGTATCTAAAATCACTAATTATTACCTGTAAAAAAGCAATCATTATCTATAAAGATAATAACTATAGCTAAAATAAGTTTACTACTCTAAAACGACAAGTTTTGCGATACGGATAGAGTACTAGTTTCTACAACAAAAATATATCGACCTTCGATATATCTTATTCGGATATATAATTTCTAATCCAAAAAATTAATTTAAGTGGTCATTGACTTAAGCCACAACAGTTGATCATTGATTGTATCAATTTTGTGTAAGGCTTACACTTTACACGTTTGAACACACAATAATAAGATCCAATTGGTAATCGAATAAGTAGTCTTTCAATTTATATATAAGAATTGGATTTCATATAATTTCAATGTGGGATACATTTTATATCTTGAAAATATGATCTTAAACTGAGAAGGTAAAATACAATGCATTATCAAAATAATAAAATATAGATGCTACTAAGTAGTACAAGATTCTTTGATTAGATTATAATGAATTAGAAACACACTAAGTAGAGATGTAAAAAACTAAAAAGTTTTGTACACTTGCATTGGTAAATTTAATTTACCGTGGGCTATATATTATTATATCATGGTCAAACACATAATTCCGGTTGGGTTGTTAAAAATAAAATAAAATAAAGTAAAAAATAAAATAACTCGTGTAAATAAATTCCGAAATTTTCTTGCGCTCTTCGTCCTCTTGCGGTTGTGCTTCACTTTCTCGGGTTGGTTGGAGTCCTGTTTGTTGGATCCGTGGTTGGTTTCGGTTGAGGAGCAGTTCTGCGGTCCTGGTTGATCGAAGTGATCATGTTGGTGGTGTTCGTGGTCTCCGAAGATCCTTCATCTAGGTGGAGGGAACGTCGTGTGATCCACACTTCCCCAGGAGTCGTCTTTGCCCTTCGTGGATTTCTGCTTTCCGTCTTTTCGGCGGTAAGACATCGTGTCAGCTATGTTGTCCCATGCGCTCGCTATCCACTTCTCCATGCCGAGTCTCCCTCTTCTCGCTGCTGTGTCCGCTGGTGTGTTTAGGGTCTGGGGTTTTCCGGGTTTATTTTGTGTAGTTCTTTTGTTGTATTAGGTGATTGTATTCTGTTTCCATGTTGTATTTTCTTTTGCTATGTTGTATGTTTAGACGGCTTGTCGTCTGCCGACTTTGTCGACCTCTCGAGGTTCGGGCCTGTCCGGTCTCGAATTATTTCCTAATCAAAAAAAAAATATCATGGTCAAACACATAAATCCCGTAGAAAAAAAAGCGTCTACGTGTTTGTAGGGTTGTCTCACATGTTCGGGTAGGGTTGAGGGTTTCGAATAGATGACCCGTCGGGTCAACATTTTTTTTAAAAAAATGCTATATTTTCATTAAAAAAAATAAAAAATGATTTAAAAAAAAAATAAAGACTCGGCGGGTCGACGGGTTCAGGTGACCTGGCGGGTATTCACAAGCTTTGCGCGTGCCTCCATATATCAAATTTTAAATCACAAAGTCTATCGGTAAGATAGATTTCGTCTATTGACAAGACGAAGTTTATCTAATTACACTCGAATCCTTTTTTTAATTAAAAAATAATAATTATGGAATGGCCCGAGACAAAAAAGAATAAACCTAGATTTTTAGGGCATTCCTCTTAGCCTCCTTCAACTTGTACGTTCATCTTCAACTTCATCGGACGTCAATGTAATTACATAAACTTGTATCGGGCCAATCCGTTATTATTTTTCAAAAAAATAAAAAAGATCGAGTGTAATTACATTAACTTCGTCTTGTCAATAGCCGTACGTTAGACTTCCCCGTTTTAAATTAATTTTTTTTATTTATCTATTTTAAGATTATTTAATGATCAAATTTCAAACCACAGCAAAACCAGACCACCTAGGCTACCTAGCTAGTTTGAGACTCAAAACTCTTGAGGTAGATAAGCATCACATACTCCGTACGTATTAATTATCTATAACAAATGACTATATATATAAAATAATGATTGTAAAATCATTATCGGTATACATACTTATATGGCAAGCTCAGTCGATGATAGTCATCCTTGAGAAAGCTATAGAACAGAAAACCTACACCATAGCTAGAGCTTGAGGATTGACCGCAACTGTTATAGATATGTATACATTCAATGTACTGTAATTAGTAGTCCCCATTGAAGATGGAGTTTTTCTTGTGTAAATTGTTCAACACCAATTAATTTACGACAAGGACGATTAAATCAGGCGCGGCGGCCTTGAAAATTCACAAGGTTTTTAAGTCAAATTGATTGAAGGCTTACAAGAAATCAAACAAAACACAGAGAGAGAGAGAGAGAGAGAGAGAGAGAGAGAGAGAGAGAGAGGCCACTTCATATCTGTATACTAATTTAGCAATACTATGAAATTTCAATTTGTACTCATAATTGATACCAAAACAAAATTTGATTCATATATACAGTATATAACTATTACTTTAAGAATAGGGATAGCAATGAAACAAGGATGGAAAAATTAAATGAGAACGAAGACAAGAATGGGATCAAAGTGATTTCCTACAAGGGGATGAAAATGGAAGATATAATGATATATAATAGTTTTCACCCTGATCTTCGCCCAGCTCCAATCCCATCAGGGAACCCCGTGGGGACCCCGATGGTTGTACGGAATTTTTATTTTTTTAGACCTTATACAATTTTATGCAATTTTTCTTTCATATTTAAAATTTTATAATATAATTTGTGTACATTAATTTATGGGATATTATATATGTAATGTTTATATTATATATTTGACTTAACTTTAATAATATCGATTTTATAGTTTTCTATTAAATGAAGGAAAATATGAATTTTAAATGGGAAAACCGATGAAAAAACTTGCGGGGAATGAAAATGGGAAAATTAAGTGGGGACGGGACACACGGATGTGGTTATTTTTTATTCCCAAATGGGTCATAGATAGAGACGAGAGACTTTTTTAAACGAGGATAGGGAAAGGGAGAGTACTATCTGCCCCGACCTGCCCATTGCCATTCCTAATTAAGAACCTTAGTTAAAAAAGATTTTCTATCAAAATATAAAAACCATTTAATAAAGTAATGTTAAAAAAAAAAGATATAGCAAGATAACTATTTTTCAATTAACCTTCTTTAACCTAGGCGAAGATACATATATTGATATATACTTGGTCTCAATAATTATTTTGTTGGGGTGAAAACAATTGGTCTCAATAGTTGGGTATAGGAGATCTGACCCTATTATTTAATTTGTTATTTATTAATTACTGTATATTATATTATATGTAAGAACGGAACCACGAAGGTCCAAACTGGCTACCTACAAACAAAAAATTTCTTCCCCTTTATTGAATGAATAGTAGAAATAATTCAAGGGGGTGTATAATTAATTAGTTGACAAGATACTTATTTTATTTTATTTTAATCAATAGTTTAGAATTTGAATATATCTTATAGTATAAAATAACCTTGAGAGAACGGTTTACTGTATAAATAATGAAATAACCATGGGAATAAATATACGGCCTAGCTAAAAGTCTCATTTTTCAAGTATAGGTATATGTGATTCAAAATAGACACATTTGGTAGATGGTCTATTGAGAAATTGAAATAATTAGCAACCGAATAATCTGATAATTAAAGGATTTTTTTTAAAAAAAAAGGAATAAAAAGTATCCTAACAAATAAAGACATCTTACCTAGAGAACCAAATTAATAGTTTTCGATCCCTTTGTTGATTTTACATGACACTGGATTATAAGGTTATTGTGGCTCAAATAATAAGCTGTAAAGTATTTTTAAACAAGACAAAATAGTGATACAAGATAAGGATTTAGGAGGTACGTACTCACCAACAAATGGCATCTTTTTAAATAAGAAAAAGGAGCTCCAGGTGATACATAAGTACATCGTAGCATATCAAAACAGAGCCATCTTGTCTACCATTTGGTTGATTTCACGGAAGACAAGCTCTTGCAAGTAAACCACTCGAAGAGGCAGAGAAGGTGCATGACATTCGTGGTGATCATCTAGATCTCCCACAGACATTTTCACTTACCAGTAATGAAATTAATTATCGTAAGGTTGTCGATCACCCTCGATCTCAATACATCAGAGACCTAGCTCCCTTGTTAATTGTCATAATACTGGAATGGAGTGAGCGCTTTTACCATCAAGGGCGAGGAAGAGTCGCATCGAAAACCTTTTACCATCAAGGTTATTGTCCGATTTACAAATTTATTTAATCCTTCCAAAACGAAAGCATCATATTCACCAACATAGTGCATAGTTTGTACTAAAACATTGCAAACATAACAAGTTAACAACTACTAATTAACCTCATTAAACAACATTTTTAGGGGCAAAAGAAAATTCAATTCCAAATGTATGATACATATTTTACACACAAAAAATCAGATAATTTCACATTTTACACTGTAGGAAAAAAAAATCACATCACAATGCATGTAGAGATCTGATATAAGAGCATCTTCAACAGATTATCCATTTTGGAGATTATGAAGTTATAAAGAATTTTAATACGTTTTTTGGTCCGATAGATTTCCCATCGCATTCTCCAAATTTGAGAAACAACAAAAAAAAATAGAGAGGTTTCTATAAATATCACTAGTACAAAAATGGTTTTAAACAACGCCTTATAGACAACGGTTTTTAAAATAATGTTGTCTATATTGACATAAATTAGAGTTTTTGGGGACGCACAACGGTTATTAGATATAACCGTTGTCTTTGTAATTGCAAAGACAACGCATATAGAAAGAACCGTTGTCATACATGTAGAAGTCATCTCAAAGAATACGGTTGACAGAACCGTTATCTATGTCCGATTAAAACCGTTGTCTTTGTAATTGCAAAAACAACGAATATATATAGAACCGTTGCCATACATATAGAAGCTATCTCAAAAAATACGGTTGACAAAACCGTTGTCTATGTACAATTTAAACCGTTGTCTTTGTAATTATAAAGACAAAGAATATATAAAGAACCATTGTCATAGATATATAGGACGTCTCAAAGAATACGATTGACATAACCGTTGTCTATGCCCAATTGAAACCGTTGTCTTTATATTTGCAAAGACAACAAATATATAAAGAACCGTTGTCATACATATATAAGACATCTCAAAAAACACGGTTGACAAACCGTTGTCTATGTCAAATTAAAACCGTTTTGTTTGTAGTTGTAAAGACAACAAATATATAAAGAACCATTTTCATACATATAGAAGACATCTCAAAAAACACGATTGACAGAACCGTTGCCTATGCCCAATTAAAACCATTGTTTTTGTAATTATAAAGACAACAGATATATAAAGAACCGTTGTTGTATATGTAGATGACATCTCATAGAATACGATTGTTAGAACCGTTGTCTTTATAATTATAAAGACAACAAATATATACAAAACTGTTGTATGTTAGTGGTAAGACCCATATAAGAAAATCTTCATTCTTTTTTATTTAATAAACCATTCAAAATTTAATATTTGATGTGTCTCGGTGTCGCTCACCTACAAGTCTATACCTAGGAAGGGAAGAAAATCTTTTTTTTTTTTAAAAATCTTCATTCTTTTTATTTTTTTACGGAGTATATTCAATGCGTTTTTTTTTTACACTTAACTGGTTTTTTCTCTCTCCTCAAACAGGTCGAAGAGAAGAACGTCAGGGCGATTTCGATTTGGCGAAGGGCGAACTGTTGCATCCCGCACGCAGTGCGCACGCTGCTCCGGCGCTCAGTGGGTGCCTATGGTGGCGAAGGCACCTCCGCTCACGGCTGCTGGCCTGCGGCTTGGTTTTTTCTTTCTTCCCCAAACCAGGCTGAAGAGAAGGATACCAGGCGATTGCGATTTGGCGAAGGGCGAAGAGAAGGTCCCGCACATAGTAGCGCACCCCGTTTCGGCACTCAGTGGCTGGCTGTGGCGGAGACGACGCCTCTGCTCATGGCTGCTGGCCTGCGGCGGGTGCCCTAGTCCTCACTCAGTCCGATCCGAGTCCCCGCTGCAGCAACCGTTAACCTTCTTCCCAAATTCGATTGAAAAGGTTAGTTTTTTGCACCAGCTTATAGTTTGTCAATTTCTGCTCTAAATTTGTTTTGAGATTCAATTTATAGGTAGGATATAAGAATTCGTTTAGGGTTTGGTTTTGGAAACCAATTTTGTGGAATTTTGATTAGGGTTAGTGATTTTGACAATCAATTTTGTGCATTTGTGAATTTAATTTTGGGGCTGTTAATTGAATTTGTGAATGCTAAAATGTCCCATGGACTGATTTCAGTTTTCTTGTTTGAGTCGCTTGAAAACTTGCCACCGAGTGCTTCAGCTTCTTGTGTATTACTATATACTTCTTGGTTTAGTAGATGTAGAGGCAAATTATCTAGGTTTGTTGTACTCCAACCGGTCTTTTCCTCTTTGAAAACATCCTAACTTTTCTTCACAAATTTACCAGTTCTATGGCAATCTTTTCCCTCCAATTTTTTACACTGACTTAGTTGGAGAGCCTAACTATCAGTAATTTTGTCTTGCAGTGGTCAAGTCATTTCAGTATACATCCCTGACTAGTGTTATGCTTCTGGATTGCTAGACAATACCCTGTGTCCTTTTGCTGACTCGTATTTTCTTGAAGACAAAGTATGGATTTAAGAAAATCTTTGTTGTAATTATCTGTGTTGCTGCTTCCATCATGCTGGTATTTTCAGATGCCTTCAATGGTGATCGCGCATGTAACCAAGTCTTCTAGTTCACTTTTGCACTTTTGGCCTTCCTCTTACTTCATAAGATGCGTACGATGCCAGTTACTAATTACTGTCTGTGTTAACTAGTTTAGTAGTTTGCTCTACGAAATGATTCATCTCCTTAGGTTGAATTGTCTTTGTTTGGAGAAATGTTTACCTCATTGATGTTTTGATCAAATTCTCTTACAGAATTACTTATATGATCCATTCTTAGACTGTTTACACAACTCTTGACTCCGTGTATGGCCAACACAGGTACAATTTGAGAATGCTGTGACTTCTGTTGCAGAACTAATGTTGCTCTATCACTTCTTGCCTTCTCAGTCTGAAATTTCATCTAGTTTTAACTAAAGCTTCTTTCACCAATTTAATTTAAAAATTACTGCTGTTTTTTGTAGCTGGAAGTGCACCTGTGAAAGGTGACTTGTTCGCCATTGCTGGCGCCACACTCTATGCCGTGAGTAACGTCACCAATTTAATTTAAATATTGGTTCTTTTTTAATACCATCTTGAATTTTCATTACCTTCCCTATTGATTCTTATTGTGGTTGCATTACTCCTTATTTTTTCGCGTTATCAGGAATATCTTGTTCTCCTTAATACACAAGTTGGTAATACATAAGTACAATTATATAAAAACTAGTTCTCCTTAATTGATTGTTTTTTCAGTCTGTTGCATTCCACAAGTTCACACAGGAGTTATTGCAAGTGCTTCTGCTGCAAGGAATTAGGGCTTAACTATACTAGCAGAAGACATACAGGTTAGTAGTTGAATTTTGAGTGTTAGGAGATTTTTAGTGGTAAAATTTATGCTGTTTGAATCCCCATGCTATTTGTTTATGCTATTTGTTTGATTCGCTTGAAAGCTTGCCATCCAGTGTAATAGCGTATGAGTAATTAATAAAATGCTTCTAAACATGGCCCTTTCTGTCTTCAATTTCTTGTGTATTATTGCTGCGGGATAATGTATTGAAGTTGGTGATGCTGATGATAGCCGAGACTCACTCGATCTGAACCTTATAAACTTTGTTCTCCTTGATTATTTTTTCAGTCTCGTACATTCCACATGTTCAAGGACACAGTAGTTGTTGCAAGTGCTTCTGCTACTAGGAATTATGGCTTAACTATACTAGCAGAAGACATACAGGTTAGTTGTTGAATTTCGAGTGTTAGTGGTAAAATTTATGTTATTTCAATCCCCATGCTATTTGTTTGAGTGACTTGAAAACTTGTCATCGAGTGTAGTAGTGTATGATTAATTAATATGCTTCTAATTTAGCAAATTAAATGGGCCTTTTCTGTGTTTAGCTTCTTGTTGTTTTTGGTTCAATTACAAGTTAGATTTCGGCTTCAAACATGTCTTCTTTTTCTCACAGAAATACAATAAGATGCGTGAATGAGGACATGAATGCTTGCTTGGCATCACTTGTTGGAACAGTCGTAAAAAGATATGTACTTGCCATATTCAAGTTCTCTATTGAAAGGAGTTGTTGAGCCAAGCTTGCACAATCTGATGCGTTCATACAATCTGTCCTTGGATCCTTGTTTGCAGAATTGGTTACCTTGGATGTTCATCCCCAGAGTGTAGTTCTTTTACCGAAGGAAAGTTCTTTTGTTGGGCATTGTATTGTGATTTTAGAAAAGATTTTTTACTTAGACAATAATTAGATTGTATATAGACAACGGGTAAAAGGTACATAAACAATGGTTTTAGTGTACTTGGACAACATCTAGATTGTATATAGACAACAGTTCAATTGTATTTAGACAATGGCTATACGGTTAAATGGTATATACACAACGGTTATGGTGTACCTAAACAATAATGAGATTGTATATAGACAACGATTTAATTGTATATAGACAACGGTTAAAACAAAATTTAGACAACGAGGATATGGGACATAAACAACGGTTATATGGCACATAGACAATGGTTGTGGTGTACCTAGACAACAGTTAGATTGTACATAAACAACCGTTATATGATACATAATCAACGGTTATATGACAGATAAATAGCGGTTATATGACACATAAACAACGGTTAAAGTCGTTTAATATAGATTTTGTTCCAAATTTTCGAGTCACATGGACAACGGTTATGGAACATTATTGACAACGATTATAACCGTTGTCTTAAAGAACCGTTGTCATAGATTCAACCGTTGTTTTACCTAAAACCGCACTGACATAGACAACAGTGCAATAACCGTTGTCTATGTTGATAAATAACCGTTGTCTAAGACCTTTTTTGTACTAGTGTATGTAACATTCTCCAAAAACTAAATTCTTTTTGCAGATATTTATTTTGAAAAATATTTATTTTGTTTTTTAATTTTGGAGAAGGTGTAATTGAAGATGGTCTAATGCAATTGCTCGCTCTTTCAATTGATAATGTCCATATATACATGGATCTCGTTGCATTTGGTTGAGTTGGTTTTGAGCTTTTAATTCAAAAAACCATTATATATATCATATCTAAACAACATATTATATATAAACATATATGTATAATATAAACATATATGATTGTTATTAGGTAACGGTTAATCATACACATGAATGGGAGAAGCTTCAATAAGTGTCAATTCGAGTAAGTACAAACAAGCATATTGTTGTTGTTATTAGGTAAGCAACCAACACACATTTTTTCATCATGTAAGGGCAAAAAAAATTATTAGTTTAAAATTTTGTTTCCAAAACGGTGTCGTTTTTCATGCCTTGTATTTTGCTTTCACCGAAGTTAATTAATTACCAGCTAATTAACCTTGCTTTGAAGATTAAATGGGTAATTAATTCCCAAATATCACGTTTTTCATGTCTTATATATATTTTGCTTTCATCGCAATCCTTACTCTAATAAATTATGTATTAATAATCCATGATTATAAATATTAGATTCAGTCATAACTCGTATTGAGTATGTCGAGTGGAAAAACAAAATAATTAGATAAAAATATCTAATTAAGTGCATATATCGTTTTAAAACTTGTAACTTGGTATTTTAATTTCTTTATTTATTTTTGGAGAGTGGGGAGAGGACATAAGTCAACACGTACCATCATTAGTCTAAAAGAGATGAAGACAGAAAATAACCAAGCATATTTTATTTAAAGAGCAGTAAAAATATTTTATACATAAAAATGAAATAAAATCAACTTAGTTAGATCAAGGTTCTTATATCAAATCTAATGGACCCCAACAAGCACTCAAGATTAAAGAAATAATAATAGGTCATATCCATCCAATCTAAATTAATTTCTTGCTAATTATATACTGGTTTTAGGATGTAACCTCACACACTTATGTATAAGGCTTGGATAAAGTGGGTCATATATGACTGGGGGTTCACGCACGTCGTCCAAGCGCAACACTCGCTAATCAAATCGAGCACACAAGCCGAGTGGGGTTCCATACTTAAATCAATTGGTGTTAGGAAGAGTAATCCACCCACATATGTACAACGCTTGGATTCACTATTTTTTCCATGTGGAATACTATCCCACTTCATATTTCATATTCTCACAATCTCACATACTCGGTAATTTCATATTTCCTCAGTTGATTAAAACATGTCGAGTATTTTAATGTCGATGGAATTTATATTCTTTTTAATGAATCACATAAAATTTTACCCAATTTCATACCGGATATATCCATATATAGAATGTATGAAATATATATGAACGAGGGAAATGGAGAAAATTTTATATTCAAGTCGATTTTTTGGAATAGAATTTGTAAGAGAAGAGAACATTATGAAGGAAATTGATTTGATTCATGAAACAACAACTTATTTGGTAAATCAAGAGGGTAAAAATTGATACACAAATTAACTGTCATGATATAATAAAAGAACCAAATAAAACAAGAGAGATAAAACCTGGCCCAATTGATCATATCAAAATTGATAGATAAACTAACCCGTCATGTATGGAACTTGAGAAAGATCAGAGATAAATGTGAATGTCGAGAGCATGGGAAAGTTGAGAGACTAATATGGTGCCTTGATACCCGGAAGACGACTGATGAGAGTAGATGATGTCATATTTGTTGTTAATAATAAATTATAAACAAATTTAATTAGAAAAAGGTTAATATTTTTATATACATAATGATAGACAATTAATTAATTAATGTGTTTTTTGGTTCATAGATATGCATTTAAGGCATTATAATAAAAAAGGGAGATTCAAACTCGTAACTTATTGATCATTACATGATATTCTTATCAACTAAGTTAAATTTGTTTTATATTTAATTAGTACTAATCAATTAATCAATCAAGACCTTTCAAGAGTCCAAAATATATATTTACCAAGTCCACATAAAGTATAGAAATGTACACTTCAATTTTCAATTGGCCCCTCGCACCGGGCTATATCTGCTTTTTTGCATAGAAAACTTATGAAATTTGTATATTATATAGTTTTATTTTTAGAATTTATTGTATGTGCGAATCAAATGCGTATCAATTAGGGCCTCGATTGCGTATTTGTTTAATGCTAAATGGAGCGACTTAGAGTGTTGGGCACGTACGGGGCCCGCATTTCGGTAGTTTATATATATATATATATATATATTATATATATATATATATATATATATATTATATATATATATATATATATATATATATATATATATATATATATATATATATATATATATATATATATATATATATATATATGAGTATGTAAATAGTTTTGTCTTTTAATATTTGCTCTTTTGGGGATGAACACATAATTTGTTGCTTTTTGAAGCAAAAATCCCAAATTGATTTAAGAGCTAATTAAGGCAGAAACTAAACACAGTTACACATTGGGATTTGGTGGATACCAATAGGGCAAAGACTTTAGTTAGTAGCTTTAATAGTATGACTATGAATGTCGACACATGGTTTTGTAATGTAAAAGTCAATGTTAAAAGTTGATTATTATTAATTTCTTCTATTCATAGCTAGTAATTTATTAATTAATTAAGGTGACAATTTGGACAACTAGAAGTAATTAATTTCACTTAAAATATACGGAGTATGTTTATGTCGTGTTGAAAATCTAGTTAAAAGTTTACAAATGATACTTTCATTTTAGAAAATAAATGTTGTTAATAAAAATATGTCATTTTAAAAAATTTGTATTCACTTTGCAAAATTATATATTCTCGTAATGATTAGAGTTGTTAATTGCAGTTTTTTAAAAAAATGAAAAAGTAAAGTAATAATTAAGATTTTGGATTCTCTGGCTTGATCTTTCCCCCAGACGCTTTCTTGTGCAGTATCATCCGTAAGGATGCTCTTGGCTAATTGGCTCTGTCAACAGTCACATTTTTTCCGGTTAAAAAAAGAAGAAGTAATAATTAAGAGTGTTAATTAGGGTGTATGGAGGGAGTATTAAACTTCTAGCTAGGTTTAATGACATGTTCACTATCTAGATAATAAATTTTTTTATAGAAAATCTAAACTAGATTATATTTAGATGAAATGTTGAGCCTTTTTTAAAACGATATGGATTGTCAGACAGATAACGAAGAGCAGTTTCTTTGAAAATTATAAAACACTATATAAAACGCTTTAAAAAGCTTAACGCTTTCAATAGCTTATGTTAAACAGGTTTTAATTTATTGTGATTGTAGCTTATTTTGTGAAATTCTAATAAATCCGGTCGAGTCGGATGAAAACGAGTCATGTCGAGTTTTTTTTAATAGGGTCGGGATCCATCCTTCTAATACAAAAGCTTAAGCTATTATGTACAGGGGCTCTACCCACAAACCCCAACACGTCCCTTCTGAAATTCCGCCTAGATCGGATGGACACTTGAACAAATTCTTTTTTCTTTTAGGTCGAGACTCTCAATCTCTTTATAGGTCGACTCGAACCTGCTCTGATACCATGTGAAATTTCGAAAAATCTGTCATATAAAAGTCATGTCGAATTTATTTTGTTTTTATTATAAGGTCAGAATCCACCCTTCTAACACGAAAGTTTAAACCATTGTGTAAGGGCTTCTCCTCCCCTTATATTTTGATTTGATTTTTCCCCTATTTTTCAACGTGAGACTCTCCACAAACACCAAACTTTCTATTTGAAAAATAAGCTAATGTGATCGGTAATGATTCCCCTAACTAGAAAACAAGCAAGTCTTGTTATCCAACAAGCTTGAGAGTTTGTTAATGCTCAAAGGGAGTATAAAAGTGTTAATCGATGTTTGTAAACCGAAGAAGTTTTTGGCCTCTTGGCATAAAGCTAAGGTACGTAGGATAAGAGATGATTTGTCAAAAGGTATTATATGGGTTGGCGACATCTATAGCCCATAGGCCATTAGATAGTAAGATATCAAGTCTTATATACTTTTATTTTTTATACATAAAGTACCAATTTGAAATCACTTAATAGGTCGACAAGTTAGCAAACATAAAACTGTCGAATATACATTAGATATTTTTTTTGGATACAGATGAGAGTTTGGAGTGTCAACCGCAGTTGTACCACCATCCAAGAGCGTCCCTGAGGACGAGAGTCTAAAACTCATAATCAAAATCCCAAGATGACGGAACGGACTCAAAGACTAGATGCGCAAGACGATCAACTGCACTGTTGACTTACTTACGAAAAATTATTTTAATTAAATTTAAAATATTTTGCTATATAAAATGTTACTATGTACTGTATTAACAAATAAAAATTTGAAAAGTTACTTAATTATCTCGTAAAAATAAAATAAAACAAAAATCTATGATTGCTTGTTTTGGAGTTTGGCCAATGATAATTCCGAGTGTTTTTTTTTTAATTAATCTTGAGTAGGTGGATTATCAAAATATTGGAGCTACTAATAGGATAAACTTACTACATGCCGTACAACTTTCATAATTTTGTTATATCAACTTGATCGACCAAAAACTACATATAATATTAAATTAATAAAATGTGGGGAAGTCATAATCATACCAAACAAAGAACATTGCAATCTTACATCAATGCAGGGTTTATTTTGGTATAATCATACAATATACAATAAGACTAATAAGTAGTTGTGTATTTATAATTCCTTGATTTTGTTTCTTATGGTTGTTTTTTTCTCCTTGTATTTATTTTTCCACTTGATTTATAGTGATCGTATTCGACATATATATATATGATCTTGACAAGTGTCCAATTAAAACAAACGGTAGCTCGTAAATGCACTCCGTATTAATTAATTTAGTAAATGATCATATATATAGATAGATATTTATTATTGGAGATATACAAAATAATTAGATAAATAACTACACTAAAATACATGTGGGGTTTACATTTAATTAATTATTCTATGCACTTATTTATTTGATATGAATTGAGCAAATTTTCTATAATATTTTTTTTATCACGTAAAAATTCGAAATGCCAGAAGTATGTCTGATTAATCGAGAGTCTGGTAAATCGAGATGGCATAAAAAATGCTAGACAGACAGGCCTATCATAATACAACTTACAAACACGACAAACAATCAAGGGGATGTGGATAACAAGCGCATGAGAAAACTGAGGCTGACATAATGTCTCAACGTCGAGAAGACGAAAAGTATAAATCCACATAGAGCAATAAATTACTCCTGAAAAAGTTTGAATCACACGACGTTCGTACCTAGATTAATTTAGAGATTTTCTATATATTTTTATGACGATCGAGGAGCCTACTTCCGGTGGTAAATCTCGAGCACGTGACCCAGTCAACAAGAGTCACGTACTAGGTAAATCAGGTTGCACCGATCGGCTCGATCCAGTAGTAAGGAGTAAACAAACCTTATATTTTCATCAAAGGAAAAGGATAGAGGTAGAATCGAACCCGATACCTGCATACCACCCCTTACTCCACACCACTAACAACGATTTTCTATAATTTGCATCGACGGAAAAGGCAAATCAAGTTGAATTAGTTCACACCATCAGTCGTCCTAAAATGCTAAATGGCATTAAATTAAATATATAAATCACTTGCAATAAAAGCATTAATTAATGAATTTTAATTCAGTTTATCCGACCAAATAATCTGAGCCGCAGATCAAGATCGAGTTTTGACAACATCAAACCCTCTTGCTTGATTTTTCAACCCCGTACACTGACCTTCCGTATACAGTAGAAGAAGAAGAAAACTTAACTAAAGAAGGCCAATTGCTCTACGGCTTGTTGCAAAATTATACATATACATGACTCCATTAATTACACTTAATTGTTATTTAAAAAATTACACTTGATTAATGGTAAATATAAAGGGAGAGTTATATATATATATATGGATTTATACTTTTCGTCTTCTTCAGGAGTAAAAAAAGTCTCACGTTTAGATTTGAGTTCAAGAAGTTTAGTATATTGATCAGTTAGTTGACTTCTCCTATTGGTAGAATCTCACTCGACTTATGTGCTAGGTTACCCATATCCCATCCGAGCACATTATTTTTTTCATTTAATATTATTATTTTTCCTCGGTGGTGTTGCCGAATTTGTAGCGGCCGATCTAATTTTTTCCATTTGGTGTTTATCACTTGTTCTAAATGTTCAATGTATGCTTGTTGATTCCCAACATCTCAAATTTTCCTGAATTTTCTTTTAAAAATCAGCGTCATTTCTTTGAACTTATTATATATACATGTATAAATTAAAGCGAAGGTTTTACAACGTATTTCAGAATATCATAAGTTATAATTAAATGCCTGAATTTAAAGGCTAATAAAAAGATGAAAATTTAAACAAGATTAAAAACTGCTAGCTAGCTATAATCATTTAATAATCATATAACAAAGTTTCACTTAACTTATTGTACGAGTATTAAACAATTACGGAGTATACAGTAATAATGTCAATCTCCAAATTCAGACTTTGGATTCTTTCTTTCTTTTTTTTTATTTTTGCGAGAGGAATTAATTAAGTAGCTAAGAACGAGGAAAAAGTAGGAAAAGACATAGTCAAAAGAATGGGTGGATATTTCAATTTCACACACATTTTTTGACACTGTTTATATATATAGATTGGATGGGGAATTATTTAGGATGGAAAGTTCTCCATGGCATTACTTTTATTTCTATAATCAGAAAATCAGTGATGTGAAAGGTATATTATAATGAATTTTTCTCAAAGGATGAAGAAAACTAGAAAAGTAAAGTACTCTATATTTTAATTTATTTTATTTTACATTTTTAAGAAGATAAAATTTTATGAAATATTAATTTTCAAAAAAAATAATTATAATTATTAGTAATAAATATATAATTATTTTTAAAAATTAAAATTTTATAGAGTTTTTTCGAACGAAATATAAGGAAGGGACTAATTAATCAATGTGCCCTTCTGGCTTGAAAATTGCATATGGTTGAATTTTTTGGGTCTTCACTTTCAAGTTTTTGACTTCTTTATTCTCACAATTTCACATGTCCTTCTATCTACAGTACTAATAATTTTTTTTTATAAAGACTCCCCCTTATATTACAAATCAAAGGTCACCAGCACCTTCCATCTCAAGCCCCAATCAAAAACCCCTTTGCAAGAGAGAGTGTGGGAGGAAGAAGAAACCAAGTCTTGAAGAAAGATTCAATCTTTGAAGCTGCAGAAGAAGACAGTTGATTAAAGAGATCATCACCATGGGAAGAGCTCCATGTTGTGACAAGGCAAATGTGAAGAAAGGGCCATGGTCTCCTGAAGAAGATGCACAGCTTAAAGACTACATTGGGAGACACGGAACTGGAGGCAACTGGATTGCTCTCCCTCAGAAAGCAGGTACTTCAAACCCTAATTCTGAAACTTCATTTCATATATGATCTGCTTCAAATTTCCATTATTTGATGCTCAATCCCAATTTCAGGTCTCAAGAGATGTGGCAAGAGTTGCAGGTTGAGGTGGTTGAACTATCTTAGGCCCAACATCAAACATGGAGAGTTCTCTGAAGAAGAAGATAGAATCATCTGTAGCCTCTATGTTACCATTGGAAGCAGGTAATTAAATCAACTAAAATCTCAACTCTCAACCCATCTTTTTTTTCAATTTTGTTTTTTAATGATTCAAGTGCTAAATTCAAGATTGGCAAAATACAATAATCATCCCAAGAAAGCATCAAGACAAAACAACACTACCTTTGAGGATGATAGTGGAGATCATTAGTCAGATGAAACAAATTGTTTATTCAGCAAATGAAAATATAAAAACAGTGGGTGCAATTAAATTAAATCTCCCAAGTTTAGACAATTGCTTATGGATACATGTAGGCTGCATGCATGATAGCAATAAAGTTCAAATCTTTTTGTTATATATTTAATATAGCCTCAAAATTTTCATCAATTTAGGGAAAAGGGCAGTCCCCTTTTTGCTGTATCAAGTTGTTTTTATCAAAAAGATTGAATCTTTTGCTGTCTTGGGCTCTTAGCTATGAATCCACTCAATCAATAAGATAAAATTTTGATTAGTGGGTGTTTAATTTTATGCAGGTGGTCAATCATAGCAGCTCAATTACCAGGGAGAACAGACAATGATATCAAGAACTACTGGAACACCAAGCTGAAGAAGAAGCTGATGATCATGGCAAACAACAACCACCACCTACAAAAATCTCAGCTGTCACATCACAAGATGAAATCCAACAACACAGGCTACAACCCTATGTTACATCAGATGAATTCCCCATCATCACAATCTCAGCTGATGCCCTCTCCTGCACCCTCATCATCACCACCACCACCACCGTACCACAGTGGGGCTAATTACTACAATGCCCTCTCTTCAAGTACCCTTTCCTTCACCGGGTTTGACCAGTCAACTCTCTTGGGCAATTCATCAAACAGGTTGTGTGCATCACCATCCACCATCCTGAACCCTAATTATCTGGTGTTTGGGGGTGCACCGGAGCCAAGCTGCAGCTCTTCTGATGACATCAGATATGATCAATTCTACAATGGGTCATCACTGGAGGAGGATCAAAAGATGGGGCTACTTGCACCCGGGATTTGGGATGAAACAGCCCCATTGATGGACTATGGATTAGAGGAGATCAAGCAGCTAATCAGCACTACTGGTAATGGTGATTTCAACAACTGCAGTAGCTTTAACTTTGATGAAAACAAGAAAGAGGTGCTGTACTATTGACATTGACTGTTGGTAAAATCATCAGTGTCTTAGAGAAGGGCTTGAAATTTTCAAGGTGGGTTTGGGTTTGGTTCTTACTGATGAGATTGAGATGTGATGGGGAAATATTATTACTGTAGTAATTATATTTATTGTATTATTTTGTGGCAGTACATGTTAAAGTAGAAAGGACTCTCCTCCTAGTTCCCTTTTCTTTCTGTGCATTTCTTTTTTGGAAATGATGCATGTTTTCTTTTAGTACAGTTTTCAGACAGTTCAGATCTGCAACTCACAGAAACAACAAGCAAGTGCAGAAAAGGACCCTTTTGGTTGTCTTCTTTTACTACCAAAACCCCATAGAACCAACCATGGAAGCAATGAAATTCAACCAAAGAAACTTGAGTAACCAAGCCATCTCAATAGCCTTTGTGCTAATGAGAAATGACCGCGGTCAAGTGTCTCAAATATGCGCTAAAAGTACAATATATACGTGGGTAATGAGGTTCCAATCCAAAATCAATTTATAGACTAGAGTAACTCGTGTAGGCCACTGACTTAATAAGTAAGCCTAGTGGCATGTACTATGTATTGAAGTATATATCATCTTGATATATGGTTTGATTGGGGAATGGATGCGTAAACCTCGATCCCTCATACTTTACTTTGATGGTCCAATAAATCTAATCCTGTACTTGAGCTAATGTTCATCCAAATATTGTTTTA
Source organism: Persicaria tinctoria (assembly GCA_037127255.1). Classification (NCBI taxonomy): domain Eukaryota; kingdom Viridiplantae; phylum Streptophyta; class Magnoliopsida; order Caryophyllales; family Polygonaceae; genus Persicaria; species Persicaria tinctoria. Next base: position 2,648,052 of record JBANSL010000016.1, on the reverse strand, counting down.
GTTCTTAGAAAAACCTACAATTATTGAGAGAGAGAAATAAAGGAAACCAAGTTCAAATAAAACCCAAAGATTTGACAAAAGAAAACCTTATACAGTTCATCTGCTGATGAAATGATAATTGGAAAGAGATTGGCCAATGAAAATGGAGTGGTCCAATATTTGATTTAATTAAAAGTTGGATTAAATTAATGATCTTTTTATGACCAAAATTTATATATATATGATACAGTATGTTTGAGGCCTAGTTAATCACTCATGGTCACATTATGAGGACATGTGGGAGTGGGACAAACAGAAACTTGATTTCTGGAACCAATTTGATGTTAAAAATATCCCCGGGAACAGAAGATTTTGATAGCTTATCCTCTGATCTGATTTTAAGGCTTTGTACGTTCAGCCCGGCAATTTACTATTTTTGAAATAAACTCAGTTGGATATAATAAGTTATATCAGTTTTGTTTTGTAATGAATTCATTTATTATGTAATTGACTTTTTTCATTCATTTTTTTTTAGAAAAAAAATAAAACCATCTAATTAATCTATTACAACAACAGCAATGACCACCCGGTATATCCCGTACCGAGACAAGATAAAGGGTTGAGATGTACGCACTCTTACCTCGAACAAGTTGAGCGAGTACGTATTTCCGAAGAAACCCAATAGAAACCATGCCTAAAAAAAAAGAGCAAAGCAAGCAACCAAGTAACATAAACATAAACTAAATGTTGTCAGTGGTCCCGATCCATGGCCATCTCCTCTGTGAGGGTCAAGAGCGCAACCTCCCTTTGAATGGAGATTTTTGGGCATCTTCCCCTTTACAAATAAACAAGGAAGACGTTTCTTTTGTCCCATTTATGCAATTGAATCTTTCCACCAAAAATGCAGTGTAAAAGGTGATGGTGATGATGATGATGAATCCTCTTATACATATGAAATGATGCCTTGGGCAAATGAACAGCTGGTTGGGAAAGTGTTTTTTTCTGTCTTGTTTTGAACAAAGGGATTTGTTTATTTTAAAATATTACAACACAAAAGCATTTAAACAAGTGCATGTTGTTGAAAAATGAATGCATTGACCTCTTCAATCTTCATCCTTTTGTTTTCTTCTATGGGCAGGATTTGATTTATTGGGTCTTAATTTGTCAGCCAATGTCAATTTTATTTTTAAAATAATTTGAAAAGTAATAATCCAAAACGCTTTATGTGGATTAGATTTTGTCGATGTGAGAATGTTATTTTTTTAGTGGACACTCATTTATTTGATCAAAAAAGGTGTGACACTCATTTGATAGGAAATTTCTCAGCAGGCTCATAATTCAATATATATGTATATAATATTTTGGGTTTGATCTAAGTTTGTGTAATATAATATAGATGGAGTTTTGTTTGAAATTGAGTACTTATTTATCCCAATTGTGCCTTTTCAAGATGTTAATTAAATAACTAAATGTAGGCTTATAAGTATTGAATAGAGATGTTTAATTTAGATTGACTCGAACTAAAAAGACTTAAAATACCTTATTGCTTATCAAACACTTTTATTAAGCTAAAACATTGGACATAATTCCTTCAAACCCTTGAAAAATCGGGAAAAAATGGTTAAAATGAGTAAGAAAATAAACAACTGGATATGCAATTTAGCGTGCTGACGAACTTGACACCGCTGACAAATCTGAATAAAATGCATATGAAAATGGCGATTAATCAAGAGTATCATCTCAAAGCGATTGAGAAACTCCAATGTGTTTCGATATATTGTATGGTGGTGTTGCATCATATTTGTTTTAGATCTACAAGTAGGACTAGCACTCGTTATACAGGTGTTTCATCATCTTGTGTCATTCTGTTAGATTCAATGTCTCTTATGATGTCTCTCATGTTACACCCTATAACTCGGTTCATCCAAACCTCTTCCATAGTTCCTATACAACTTATACTACCATCTTGACCGAAAAAACAAGAGTATTTATACTTTGCTGGATTGCTTTGGGCCATTAAGGGCCTATCCTGACACCTACCCTCGAATCGATGTACCCCAATGCAAACCATGTGATGCGTCAACTTCAGGGCCCAAAAGGCCCAATAAAGCCTAAATTAACTTGGGTTAGTTGGCCCAAATTGAGTTTGGCCCATGATTTTCTGCTCTTTGATTCTTTTATTTCTTTCTAGACGTGTGTGACTCCTATAGATATTTTTTTTGGCTAAATTAAACTAATGATCATCTGGAAAAAATAATATATATATATATATATATATATATATATATATATATATATATATATATATATATATATATATATATATATATATATATATATCAAATTATATATGTGTAAGTATTTAAAAGTCGCGGGGCTACATTAGTTTTTAATATAAGAGAAATGAAGTTTATTTCTTCCGAATAAACTTAAGAAACCGAGAGGCTTGATCAGACCAGTAAATTCATTTTATATATGAAGCTTTTTTGTAAATGTTTTTGAATTTGATGTCAACCCCTTGTTTATCAATTGAGCTAACTTGTAACCGGCTAGTCTAATTTTTCGGTTTTTCTAGACTTGTCTAGATAACTAAATTCTTATCTTACTTAAAAAAAAAAAAAAATTGAACTAACTTGTAAAGGATAGAAACAGAGGCTTTTATGGTATAGGACTATTCAATGCCTCTACTTTATAAGGCATACATTACGCTCAGTTTGACTTGTATCCTAAAGGACAGGGTCCCCATGATCTAAAGAGATTGCTCTGTATATATAATATATGCTCTCCCACAAGCTACACTACAAAAACCCTCATGTTTTGTGAAAGCTACAACTTAAACACCCCAATCACTTGTCACCAAACGCCAATTGGTTGCTTCTTTCCATTTGATCTCAACATTGAGATCTAACTAAGATATGGGTCTTTAATTAAAAATAAAAGGAAATAGTGTTTGGTGTTTGGTGTGACACCATTTAGTGTTTAAATGATTGGTTTGTGTTTAAATATAATGTTGCTCCCATATTCATTACACTAGAGTTCAAGCTTAATATATAAAGTCGGGGGATTTCTCCTCCGATTGTCCGTTGGTTTGATGATAAAATCTCATTGAGTTTGTGTGTGATACCAAAGACCTCTTAAAAATAAAGGGAAATAGCAAATGTATTTTAATATAATGTTTTAGTGTGTATAATAGTGTGATATTTAGTGTTTCAACAAGTGGTTGGTTTATGTTTAAATGAATGCTCATCTCAAATTTGTAGAGTTCAAGCTTAACATATATATCAAACCTATGAACTTCTCCTCTGATTGTCAATTTATGTAATGATAAAATCATATTTAGATTATGTGTTGGACTTGTAGTGAATGTGCATATAAACCCAGATCATCAGTCTCATTGGACGTTAATAGTTAGCTATTGCCTATTGTTATCGCTTGACATGCGAAAACAACTAAAAGGTGAAATGAAACAAAAGAAAAGATGCTTCATGGGGGCATGTTGAGCTAGCAATATAATGTGCAATGGCAAGTGCAACCCTCAATCACTCAATAATGGAGTTGCACATGCACACCTACCTTCAAGAACTCCCATCTTTTGTTTGGTTTGGTTGCCACCACCAAATTCCAAACCCAATTTTTTGACACTAACTTTATAACATATCCTACAAAGTCCTTACTTTTTCAATTTTCAACCCACCAATTAATTCCACTTGTTTCACATTAACCTCCCCTTGCCCTAAAAAAAAGGAGGGAAGGCCCTATTTGAATGGGACCTTGTGTCATGCCTAAGGCATTGTCCTAATTGAAATGTGACAATGCAACCAACCCTATAGAGATATGGATGATTACCCATCTCTTTGCCCTTGCAATGTGGCTAAATGTACCCTTTGTTGTCTCCATCACCACATCCAACTCATATTATGAGAGTTTTTCTTTTCGTTGGGTCGTTTTCTTTGGCCACCGATTATCATCACCGAATATACCAACTTAATTTGTATCATGACTTGTCGATTTTTCTTGTGTATTTTGTTAGACATATATGCTTAAAGAGAGCTTTTTAATCCTTGGACATAAGCACCATTGATAATAATTAACTTAAAGTAGTGTTGGTAATGTCTAATAATATAAGGTAATTGATAAATGTGAATATGTGATAATTATGTGTTGATGTAGATTGATTTGGATTTGTTCCTCATCGTTGTTCTTCGGTTCACAATTTCTATAGTTCTACTTCCTCTAATTGATAAAATTGCATCTTGAAAAATAAAAATAACTAGTCTTCCGAATTTGAAATTCATGTATAGGGCTATCATTGTTTTAATTTATCTTGAACTTTCCAATAATTTTTAGGATTCTTTTTTGGAAAATCAATTTATTTATTTTAAAAAAAAAGAATAAATAGTCCCTACATACATTTAAAAATGGTAAAAAGTTTAATCCCTATGAATAATAAAATCAAATCTTTTAAAAACAACATTCATATAAACATGGGTCATAATAATATTACCAAATTACCAAGCAATAATATAAGGTGTTTAGAAACAATAAAAAAAAAGATAAATCGAGATATATTCGAATATTTATTATCAATTTTAAATATCTAGATTAAAAAAATTAAGATATTTTTTTTTTCAAAATTACTTTATAATTCTTTTCAAATTTGGGATATTATAATTTCCAAATAAATATTAAATGGAGTTTAATTCTAGTAAAATTTGAAAAAAAAAAACTTGCAACCCTACTTGCCTAACACACCCAAAATTAAGTGATCTAGTTAAATGGATTTGATAGTACAAACGTACCACATGGGTGGCCAATGTATGTGACTAATACTTGCACAATCAAAATTCATAACTATTAAGAAAATGATCTCTAATCCTATGGTGCTCCATTTTTCTCCTTGTTTTATCCCTATCTTTAAATTTTTTTTCCACCAATAGTAAATATCACTTTCGATCACAATAAAAGCTTTTGGTTCCTCACCACTAGCATGTGATCTCCCATTATTTTCACCAAACCTTGGTCGGGTAATCATACATATTTGGTTTATGAAATGTCATAAGTCTTTCTTCTTCTTTTTTGCAAATAATGTTCTAATAATTTGGTCTTATTTCATAGGGGAAAAATATGATATACCCATTTTTATCCATAGATTTTCAATCAACTAGCTGATCGGAAAATCGAACATATCGTAAATAAAGATTCTTAAATGATAGACCCACAAATTGATCGAAAGATAGATGATTGACTGAAAGTTTGACCGTGAAAAAACGTTATCTGAGTTTTATATTCATAGATGTTAAATTTTTTTTATTGTCTTAATCTGATTCGATTGAACTCAACTGATCTATATCTGAATCCGATACTATATAACTATACATACTTCAAACTTCAAAGGTTAAGCACTTTAATAGATTGCCAAACCAAAAGAGTGTAAAGAGGAAATTTGAAGGAAAGACGAGAGAATTGACAAAAAGAAGCATGCGTGTAGGAGAGCAAAACCTAACTATTAATGGGCTTACTTGTAGAAAGTGGCCCATTTTGGTATCCGTACTTCTCTTTTTGAAAGGGACGATTTGATAAATAATTAAATATATACATATTTTTATAATAGATAAAACTACAATTGATAAATAATTAATTGTGAATCAAATAAGAAAGTTATCCTTAGATTTTTAACATCGGTTTTTCTATCCTATCGCTATTCCTTAAAGGTATAAGATAAGTCTAAATTGATTTTTTTTTTTTTTTGATCTTAGTCCAGTTCGATCGACTCAGTCGCTCTACATCTGGATCGGGTACTGTATGGCCCATTTAAGGGGTTGACCCTCCCACTCACAAGCGACTCCATGTTTTCAGGGGGATTCGAACTTCGAACCTCTTGGCATGGGATGTAGCCCCACAACCACTACACCAACTTGTGATTGGTTGAAAATATTCTTTAATAACAAAATAATAGACCCTAGAAATCTAATTTAAGGAAAAACTAAATTAATTAAAAATTGAAATGTAATTTCAAATTAGGATAAAAATTAGGAAAATCGATAATTAAAAAGAGAACCTAAGTTATGACAAATATCCATAGTTTTATACAAATTTTAAAGTTTAACTTTTATATAAAACAAATTACTTATTTTTCCTAAAATTGTAGATAACAAAATTATGAATTTTTTTTTTGTCGAAGCTATTTTTTTAATTAAATTTACCTTTTGTATATATTCATTTTTTAAATTGTTATTTTCTTTAGTAAATAGGAAACTGTAATTCCTCTGGTTTGAATTTTATGTATTTGTTTTCTTGGTAGGTTGGCCTATGAGTTATGATATACCTTAGGCCATTGTTAATGCATAAAATATTCATTTAAAGCTAGGGATATATACCAAACTAATTTTGTTTCCAATTGGGGTGGCAGCATCTTAGGAAATTTGTTTCAGGTGACCCATGAATCATGATCAATTTATACTTAGTATTAATTAGACCCTAAGCTAGCTTAACGGAGATAAGGGTATTAATTAGTTTCCTAAGAAATTAATACTATATATTAGTGGTGGGAGATTAAATTACTAATAATTGTTGGACTTTTGTGAAACAAATAATCATGAAGAAGGTGACCTACCCCTAAATCGGATCCCTATTTGTCTTAAACTTTTTTTTTTTTTGGGAAAGCGGGGATTCCGAGGTTATCGACTAATCCCCCACGGGTCCGGGCCCTAGCCTGCAAAGGATGCGAACCGATTAAGCCAGGCGGCAAGCCACCAAGCAGGCTTACCCAAGCCAATGAAGGCTTGAGCACCCACTAATACACAAATTGTGTAAGAAGTGAGATTTAAATCCTTAACCTCTTGCAAGGGCCACCTCTCCCTTACCACTAGGGTAAGGGGTCATTGGTTTGACTTAAACTTCTTGTTCACCGCTCGATACACATATTTGACCTAGGCAATCTAAATTGGTTTCTTGCTCTAACAACACAACATTATCTATGATTATATTCCCTTTTATAGTATCATGGTTAATTACCTTAATTAATCACATGTATCATTCATTTGTCTTAAAATACGAGTCGTTTTATTTTTAACACGTTTTTAAGAAGTTAAAAACTTTATAAAATACTCTAACCGTTAATTAAAACTTATAATTTTAGAAATTTACACACTTATTAAGAAAACAAACAAAAATACACTAATTATTACTCTATTTTTTACTTTATCAAAAATTTCATTACAAGGGCAATTTCGTAAAGTGGATGACAAAATACCTAAAATGACAATTTTTTTTAACAAGATTTACTTATTAAAACAATATGTTTTAATTAATGGATGGAGTGTTATTTTTTTATTACAATTTTAAAATACTATTATACTTATTAATAATACGTAAAATACTTTATTATTTTTTTTAAAGCTAAGGATACCATATTTTTAATTGGATTTGTGTTTGGATATATCTAACATACATGGTGATTTGTTATCAATTATCACCTTGAAAAGTGTTTTTTTTTTGTTTTTTTTTTTGTTTTTTCTATAAGGAAATAATTCGAGATCAGATATACCTGAATTTCGATGGCCGACAAGTAGGCAGACGGAAACTCGTCTAAATATACAATAAAACGGAAACAAAAAGCGATGCAATACAGCAAGTGGAAACGCACCCTACAAGAAACGAGCCTAGGAAAAACTAAATCTAACACGAAGGGGACGTAGACTACGGACGAAAGTCAAGCACCGTTCTAAAACAGCACCGCCGACGGGCGATACATCAGGGATCCCTGTGGGTAGTGAAGACGAACCTCCGGGAAGCCCCTTCCCGAACACAGAGTCGCCCCGTACACACTACCTCGATTCTCCGACTGCCAGAACCCCAACTTCAAGTGTTTGGTTATTTTCCTACAAGGTAAAAGATGGAGTATTTTTTTACCGCTATTTAAAAATAGGTCGTTATTTATTATTTTAATTAATTTTACCTAAATAAATTAATGAAATATATATAGAGAGAGCTTACATTAAGAATTTTAATTTTTGATTTTTTTTTTCAAAAGTTTAATTTTATAAATATAACTTTTTAATTTATCCCTTTCTAGCCTTTAGGAATTATGACTAATAATAGTATAATACCGTATGTAAATTGATATTGCGATAAACTATTATTTGAAATAATTTAGTCGGCCCCCTACCCTTAACTTAGCACATATACTTCGCATATTTTCACATGCACGTATATATTATAGGATCGTGTGGTACTGCACTAGCATTTGACACTTGCCCTATTTACGGCCGTTGGATTTGATCGGACGGCTGTGGTGCAATTAATCACTCTTGATCTTTAAGATCCAAGATGATCATGATTGGCTTTTAAATCAAGGGTCCAGCTTTTTTGTTCTTTTATTTTGGGGCTAAAAGCCTAAAAGGGCAGAGAGAATTCGATTTTTTTTTAATAAATAAATTCGTAAAATTGCCTTACTTTATAAACTCCTTTCCAAAACCACCTTCTTAAATTAATAATTAGGGCTTGTTTTTATTTTAAAAAAAATTAGGGCTTTTTAATTCAATTTTTAGTTTTAATGTTTTTTTTTGTTTTACAATATTTAATGAAATAATTATTTCAAGTCATAACATATTCATACTATTAAACTTAGGCTACAAGATTATAATGATTATAGGAATAACCTTTGAAAAATAGTTTATTGGATATTATTGTTGTGAGTGTTTTTAACTCAGAAATATAAATAAATCTCTAAAATAAAATGGAGTTTCTGGTAGCCACTCGCATCTTTAATCTTTAAAACATGCAACCCAAAAACAAAAGATGGAAAATATTATCAATTTTAAAAAATCTACTTTATATTGAGTGTTTATTTTGATATGATCTTATATAATATAAAATATATATATATATATATATATATATATATATATATATATATATATATATTTATATAAGATATAAAATATATTTATATAAGAAGGGTCGTTTTAAGGATTTTTTTTGGTAGTAATACAAGAAAAGACAATTGAAGGGCATAATGAGGGTGATGCTCACATCCTATATTCATCACTTTATATTGTTTAATTCATTATTATTATTTGTTTGTTAGAGATTTTTCAAGGTGGGCACTTTAGTGTTGGGTTCCTTTGTGCCAATTTTAAATTATTTTCTTATTTCTAAAAAAAAAAGATGAAGGTGGGAGTTAGGAATTGAAAAATTAATGGGGTCATCCCACATTAACATAATGACAATACCTCTCTTATAATTACTTTGCAGGCTTGCATTAAGATTTGAAGTAATTGCTTCCACTTTTGACCCTCCAATCTAGCTAAGCTAGCTCCTCTCCCTTTTAATTAACCTTTGGTTGAACAATCTTTGACTGAGGTACAGTATCTAGTAATAAATCATTTGCAGTTTTCGGTATAGGATGACATGTACGTTCGTTTTGTAATTTTTGTTTATGTCATCTGCTTTGTGTATTTTCATTATATATATTTTTTTCAGTCATTTATTTCTATTATTTGTTTTCGATTGTACATGATGGTAAATCTATTTATCGACTTTTCTGGTCTCTTGGTTTCTCTAAACTTGTCTAGAGAGTCCAATTCTCTTCTGATATAAAAAGAATACAATAATAAATCATTCAATATAGATGCCTAATAACAAAATAATTTGAACTTTGTAAATTTTTTCTTTTTAAAGGAAAGAATTCGAAGCACCAAATATATCTAGTGGATCGAGAAAACGAAAAGATTGACAACGGACAAACCGTATGAAAAAAATAATAGTAAAAGACAAAAATGTATCGATCAAAGAAGAACTCTGCAATAAGAACGATCAAAGAAGAACTACTTCTAATAATTATGGACGATAGCGAAGAACGAAGCTAAACACTATATATCGATCAATAGCACTATGAATCAGCGATACAACAGAAGAAATGTATGCATATCATTCTTATTATCTAAGTTAGGAAAACTGGATCTAAATCAATAAAGTCCACTTTTTTATTTAGCACAAAAGTCCACGGTTAATAATGAAGAAGGTTGAAAAGCACCCCCCATAAATCAATGTATACACTTACTTGCACACATTAGTGTTGCAGCGATAGTGTACTACGTTTTATAACCATTTAAACCACCTCCCATATTTGTCCAACCACCTCACTCCAATATTATTTCTAGCATCTATATATTGCAATTATTTGATTTTTTTTATCTCACCTATTATAAAGATAACATAGTTAATTATCAACTTCACATATATATTGCGAGTAAACTTCACATATATATTATAAAATCGAGCTACATTTTACTTTAAAACTGTTTAACAGGAAGTGCGTAGTTCATCAGCTTATATATATTTTGTTTATACTGAGAATTTAGGGGTAGTTAACTCACTGTCCAAGATCGTCCTACCAGTTGACGTCGACGATCTCAACTGGAGCACAAGCATCAACGAACTGCGAGGAAAATTTAAGATGAGCAAGCATATCAGCCACACGGTTCCCCTCTCTGAAAGTGTGCAAAAAAAAAGACACTTTCAAAGACCCGACAAAGACCAAGGGCATCCAAAACCGCTAGTTCACCGGCTTATATGCTAATTAACTAGTACTTCAACATATCCTTCACCTAAGTTTTTTAGATTTTTAGATTTTTTATTCAGAAGTTATCATCAACTGACTTAACATCTAATTTTACTAAACACTATACACTAACTTACTAACATAATATAAATAATACATCAACTTTAACTTCAGCTTCAGCTACTCCATCCTTGTCATTTTTACAAACAAACATAGGCTCAATTGAGACTATAGACATATCAACAAGAGTTGAAAATTGGACATATGAGTTGTAGAAATATGAGTGGGCGGTTGAAGTTGAGAAGACCACAAAGCACTATATATGCAAATTAGTCATTTGTATGATAAGGGAGGAATGAATGAAGATGCCGTGTCGTCTGAGGAGACAAGTACGCGTTTAATTCGGGTCATCCGTACGCTTGCTAACTTTCTTATTACTCCACCAATCCTATTATATATAAATCGTTTGTTTATTTAAACATACATACAAAATTCCATATAATAGCAATTTTATAAAATTAATTTCATATTGTTAAGGATGAAATTATAATAAATTTTTTAAATAATAACAATTTTGATATTTTTCAAATTTTTAAAAAAGCGTAAAATTACAAAATCAAATGACTTTTTTAATATGGGAGATGGAGTGATTTGAAACTATTTTCTTGATATTAATTTTGACATTTTAGGAAAAAAAAGTTATCTAAGTAGTGAAAAGATTTAAAATACAATTATTAATTTTAAATTAGCTTCTTGATATTTTCTTAACTTCATTATTAATTTATCATCCAAATTTATTAAAGTAGTTTTATAGATCGGGTTGATGAGATAAAGTTAAGAAGATTCCAACCGTCAAATAATATCTCAATTCGAACTAAAAAAAAATTATTTGAGGGTTATATTATTACCCTTGTTTTAAAACAAGGCCAAAACTCTTACTAACTTGCTTAGTACCTCTATTAGCTTTATAATGTACGGAATATTAACTATATTTGAAGCAAAATTATTTCACAAACTTAACTATAAACCCAAACTTGATTCATGACTCTAACTTGGTTTAGCTACTTATAGCAATTTGTCTTTACACAGTTTTTGGGAAGCTAGGGTTAAAATGGGTCATTAAATAAAGTTCCATTATTGGACTAAAGTTGGGATAAATATAACAAATGTCATTTTCATTCACCAAACTACTACAAAAGTTAAATATACCAAAAAGGAGACAACTACACAAAAATTACCCTTAAATAACTTTTTTTCCCCCACAAAATCACCCATAAGTTAGAAAATTAAGAAAAAATCATCAATAAATACAGATATCTTTTGAAAAAAAAAAAACAATCCAAGACTTTGTATTCTCAAACAAATATTTAAAAATGTTAAATTATAGCTCTACTCAATCAAAAAAGGAAAAGAATAACTTCTTTTAGATCACCAATAAATTACTATAGTATTTCTTAAAAATATTTTTTTAAAGTATAATTAAAAAGATGTGATTAATGAGTGATTCTTCAAAAGAAAATCAAATTATTTCATAAGTCCTAAATTTTTATTAATTGTAAAGGGTGGTTGGTTGTAATTTACCCAATTAGTAAAAATGTTGTTTTACATTTGACTGTTTTTACTTTTTACCACCCATCATTTTCACTGCAAAGCCAAAACATTTTAATAATTAAAACCACATCATTTAATTTGTTTAACTAATTAGTAATTACCATTACCTGTTGGTTTCACCGCCTTGTTCAATTGATTAGCTGGTGCTTGAATTGTTGGTCTCACACTATATAGCTCTCTCTACTGATGATAAAGAAAGTGAAAAAAGATGCCATTTTGAGCTGTTTTTGAATGAGATTCCAAACTAACGGCGTGATTAAAGTGGGTTCTGATGATCACTGGAAAGAGAAGAAAAATAATTTAATCACCCTTTAAAATTGTTCTTAATAGCCCTGTTGAATTTAAACCGTTTAAGCAACCTGCACTTTCTGACTCTTGCTACTTAATTAATCCAAAAACTCATCTTAATTACAGTAGATGCTTCACATTTCCAAATGGCTGATTAGTTATCAGCTCAACCTTGGGGATTCAGTTCAGATTCAGACCCTTTTAATTTTTACTAATTTCCTAATTTAAGTACTCTATTTTCTGTCAAATATGAAGATTTTGCTGACAAATCACAATATTCCATTTGTTCTTTTTTATTTTAGCTAATTTAGTGAGTACAGAACAGCTTATTTGAAATGTATGTTTTGGTTTCATATGAATATATTAAGATTGAGAAGTAGTCTCAGTGACATTTTCTTATATTCGCAGTTTATAATACGGAGTATTATTCTAAAAATTATCGAATAATATACAATTATACCCTAATTTATCACCGTAGTTTATTTTTTAAAATTGAGTGACAATCAGGTTAAAAGATAAGTAAATATTGAGGAATTGGAGTGTAATTGATTACACTAATCACAATTAGGAAAAAGCACCGGATTTATGGGGAGGAATAGGGATGAACAACACTCAACTCAACAGAAGCAAAGCCCTAATGCCATTAAATGAGGCAAAATAAATTACAGTACATTGATTCATCAACACATCAATTTTATTTTATTTTCACTTGTAAATTTGCTTTTCCTTCCTTGCTTACCAAGACATAAACTTAATTGAATGTTCTTCATTTGGGCAAACTTTTAATGATCCAAACTCATTCAACTATTGCATAAACTAACTATTAATATTTCTCCTTTTTTTTTGTGGGGGAAGTGAACCCAAAATGGATTGTAAACTAGTTTATGTTATTGTGTATTTCTCCAAACAATAGTAAAAAAAAAAAAACCACCTTTATACCTTACTTGTATACAATCCACAACAACAATACTACGTATATCTTGTTAAGAGCAGAGTGTGACCGGAGGATCGAGTGTACTTATCATTTTTTCCATTATACCAAGAGGATGTTTCTAATTAACACAAAAATATATAAAAAAAAGTAGACAAACGCATCAATCGGACAACCAATCAGGAAAAATAGAAAACAAATGACAGTGAATTGAAACAAGAACATTAAAAAAGGGATACGAGGCTCGAACATCTTTCATCAATTATACCAGCCCTCCTCAACTCGAATCACTTCTTTTTTGCACCTTTTCTCTTAATGCAATTTTAACTATAGTACATCAAATATGTTGCACATTGTATATTACTTATCCTTTTAATTACAAAATTAGGGTTGCAAGTTTGTAAACAAAAAATTTACAGCAGTTAACAACAAAATGATAGACTACAAATTTACCAGAGCTGAAATCTGAAAAAAAACAGAGCCAAACAGAGGAATAAAAACTTTACCTCATTCTCAAATATCAAATCTTTGGCCTCTTTTCTTTTCCCCGTTTGGAATCAGATTTTGGTCAAATTCTCCCTACACCCCCAACCTTTCACGCACAGATACAGTGTCCTCTGTCGGGAGCCCCTCTCTCCCTCACTCTCCCTCTCTCCATTGGCGTGTTCTTCAGTGAGCTGAACTGTCATTTTCTGTTGTTTTACAGAGCAAGCAAGCAACACAAGCCCTAAAAAAACCCTCTTTTAAAATCACAAGGTGGTGTTGTTAATGGAGGAGTGCACATGCACAAAAAGTCAAAAAGAAATAAATACCGAAACCCTCATCATCTGTTTTGTTGTTCAAGGGATGATCAATTGATGATGTTACTGTCGCAGGGAGGTGGGAAGGGAATGATATGGTTAAAAAAACCCACCTCTGATTTAATTTCCCCAATTTTTTTTATTTTTATCTTCTTAGCTTATAAATAAGGAGAGTGCAGGCACAAAGGCTGTTTCTTTCCCTTGTGAAATGTCACAAGATTTAAAGGAGATAAACACAGTTGAGCAGTGGAAATGGTCTGAAATGCAAGGCCTTGAGCTGCGCTCATCACCACCACCACAACCACAAGAAAACAAGGGGGAAGGGGAGAAGATGGAAGAGCCTGAGAATGGCAGCAAGGGGAAAGATGGAGGAAGTGGAGCTGTTGTTGCTAATGGAGGTGATAAGCCTAAAGACAATGCTCCGAATCCAGTTGCTTTCAAGGAGCTCTTCAGGTTTGCAGATGGGTTGGATTGCATTTTAATGGTGATTGGCTCTGTGGGTGCCTTTGTCCATGGCTGCGCTTTGCCCCTTTTCCTCAGATTCTTTGCTGATCTTGTCAATTCATTTGGGTCTTATGCTAATGACCCAGATAAGATGATGCAACAAGTTCTGAAGGTAATGAAACAAATCAATCAAAAAGTTTTCCAATTTTGTGCATAATCTTCAATCTTTGTTTGCTTCTGCAGTACGCCTTTTACTTTCTTGTAGTGGGTGCTGCAATCTGGGCTTCTTCATGGGCAGGTGGGTGTGTGAAAGATTCAATCTTTAGAACCGCAATTCTTAAGAACCCTGAACTGAATTGATAAATTGGTGTGTGGTTTCAGAGATTTCTTGTTGGATGTGGACTGGAGAGAGGCAATCCACAAGGATGAGGATTAGGTACCTGGAAGCAGCTCTAAACCAGGACATTCAGTACTTTGACACTGAAGTCCGAACATCCGACGTCGTTTTTGCCATCAACACTGATGCTGTTCTGGTTCAAGATGCCATCAGTGAGAAGGTGAGAGTAATTCACCAAAAAGATGACATCTTTACAGCTTTTAAGCAAAATCCTTATGTGGGTAAGCATTGATTTCTTACAATTTGTGTTTGGTTCAGCTGGGCAATTTCATTCATTACATGGCAACGTTTGTGTCCGGGTTTGTGGTGGGTTTCACTGCTGTGTGGCAGCTAGCACTGGTCACTCTAGCTGTGGTTCCTTTGATTGCTGTGATTGGGGGAATCCACACTGCAACCCTAGCCAAGCTCTCATCCAAGAGCCAGGAGAGTCTCTCGCAAGCCGGGAATATCGTCGAACAGGTAACTGGCAATGTGTATATGATCCAGTGAAATCTTCAGCTGAACTTTTGGGGCTTCAATTTGATTCCTGAATATGGGCATTGTTTGATTCTTTTTGGGTACAGACTGTGCTTCAAATCCGAGTAGTGTTCGCGTTTGTGGGAGAATCTAGAGCGCTGCAAGCTTACTCGTCGGCTTTGGGGATGGTCCAGAAGCTTGGGTACAAATGTGGTTTATCAAAGGGTTTGGGTTTGGGAGGGACTTACTTCACTGTTTTCTGTTGCTATGCTTTGCTTCTTTGGTATGGTGGCTATCTTGTGAGGCACCATTACACTAATGGAGGGCTTGCCATCTCCACCATGTTCTCTGTCATGATTGGTGGATTGTAAGTTTCTTTTATCATTGATAAGTTCCTTATAAGCTCTTTATCAGTAATCAGCCTATTGCGCCTATTGTCATGTGTTCAACCTGTCATGGCTAACAAATTTTATGTTTCAATTGGTGTAGGGCTTTGGGGCAATCAGTGCCAAGCATAGGTGCCTTTGCTAAGGCAAGGGTTGCAGCTGCAAAGATATACCAGATAATCGATCACAAGCCGGACATTGACAGGAACAACGAATCAGGGTTGGAGTTGGAGTCTGTAACAGGGCAGGTGGACCTTAAGGAGGTTGATTTCTCATACCCATCAAGGCCTGATGTTAAAATCCTCAACAACTTCTCATTGTCAGTGCCTGCTGGGAAGACCATAGCCTTGGTTGGAAGCAGTGGCTCCGGGAAAAGCACTGTGGTCTCCCTTATTGAGAGGTTCTATGATCCAATTTCAGGTACAGCGAATTACACTCGTTTCGAATTCATTCAATTTCTCGGAAACACCGCTCCTTGAACCGTTTTTGATGTTCTCAAACTAGTTCAGTTGAGTTACATTATGTTGCTTTAGGAGCTTTTCATGGATGGTTTTGGGAATGGGAATTTCTGCTAAACGGATCTTGATGATACAAACAGGTCAGATTCTACTCGATGGCCGCGACATAAAGTCACTAAAACTGAGATGGCTAAGACAGCAAATAGGACTAGTAAGCCAAGAGCCTGCCTTGTTTGCTACCACCATCAAAGAAAACATCCTGTTGGGCAGACCAGATGCCACATTAGTGGAAATCGAAGAGGCTGCTAGAGTCGCAAACGCGCATTCTTTCATCGTTAAGCTCCCAGACGGGTTCGATACTCAGGTCAGCTCAACATAATAGCTTCACTGGATTCAAGCATTCCTTTTTGAGACTGTTGGCATAGTGAAATTTGATACACAGATAGGGTTGTTTCCTTTCTGATCAGCATTTTCAAAGGTACTAGGCAATAACTGTTTAATTTAAGGTTCAGAGTTTCCATATGGTCAAACAAAACCTAACTTTTGTGCATCGGTTCTTGCAAGTCAAGGGCTGGCAAATTGTTTGGTCATACATTTAAAGAAAAGAGTAGTAATGTTTCCAGTCAAAACAGTTCCATGTGCAGACATTAATACAAGAGTTTTTTTTTTCCTGTTCAGTTCATAAAACAAGGACACTTATAATCTATTCAAGCATTTCCTATTCTCTATGTGCTTTTTCTATATACCTATATGTGTGTATGTGTGTGTGTAGTGGTGGTGGTAGACCAGTGAAGATGGGCATACATGTGGATTGGAATGGTAATATAAAAATGATAAACTCATCATGCTTCACCATGACATTGCTGATATACAATGTATTCATTTGGATATAGAGACAATATAAGATAATACACAAGCCCTAGATTCTGAATCATAGATGGTTTGATCATATAATGCATATCTGAAATAGCACACAAGGGTTAGTTTGGCTAACTTAATAAGGTCACTGATAAGCTAAAAATTTGCTGATATATCCAACATTGCTTTGAATTTCCTAATTTGATGCAAGACCATGCTAACTCTTGGGGAAATGACAGGTGGGAGAGAGGGGATTGCAGCTCTCAGGAGGGCAGAAACAGCGGATAGCGATAGCCAGGGCGATGCTGAAGAACCCGGCAATATTGCTTTTGGATGAAGCAACAAGTGCACTGGATGCAGAATCCGAAAAGCTTGTTCAGGAAGCCCTTGATCGGTTCATGATAGGGAGGACGACTCTTGTCATAGCCCACCGACTATCTACCATTCGCAAGGCTGACCTTGTTGCTGTGCTTCAGCAGGGAAGTGTTTCCGAAATGGGAACACACGAAGATCTGATGGCAAAAGGGGAAAACAGTGTGTATGCTAAGCTTATTCGGATGCAGGAAGCTGCCCATGAAACCGCTATGAGTAATGCTAGGAAGAGTAGTGCCAGGTACCCTCACTGATTCGAATTTCGGTTTTTTCAGTTTGAAAATTCGCAAGTTGATACTTGACAATGTCATCTTTCTGTCCAGGCCTTCTAGTGCAAGAAACTCTGTGAGCTCACCAATCATTGCCCGAAACTCATCCTACGGAAGATCACCTTACTCTCGCCGACTGTCTGACTTCTCCACCGCAGACTTCAGTCTCTCCCTTGATGCCAATCATGCCAATTACCGGCTTGAGAAGCTCGCGTTCAAGGAGCAAGCGAGTTCCTTTTGGCGCCTTGCAAAGATGAATTCCCCTGAATGGAGCTATGCGCTTGTCGGTTCCATAGGATCCGTCATCTGTGGCTCTCTCAGCGCCTTCTTTGCCTATGTTTTGAGTGCCGTGCTCAGCGTCTACTACAATCCAGACCACTCTTTCATGATCAGAGAAATCGCGAAATACTGCTACCTCCTGATAGGAGTCTCCTCTGCAGCACTCATCTTCAACACTCTGCAGCACTTCTTTTGGGATATCGTAGGGGAGAATCTGACCAAGCGTGTGAGGGAGAAGATGCTGGCAGCAGTGCTCAAGAACGAGATGGCTTGGTTCGATCAGGAAGAGAACGAAAGCGCCCGTGTGGCTGCCAGGCTAGCCTTGGACGCGAACAATGTCAGATCAGCTATTGGAGACCGGATCTCTGTGATCATGCAGAACTCAGCACTGATGCTCGTCGCCTGCACTGCAGGCTTCGTCTTGCAGTGGCGCCTTGCTCTTGTTCTCATTTCCGTCTTCCCTGTTGTTGTGGCTGCTACTGTTTTGCAGGTTAGCTTGCTTTCGAAATGCCTAGGAATTTTGCTGTCCAAGCAGTGTAAATTGACTCACATTTTCAGCTAACATGAGTTGTCGTATTCGACAGAAAATGTTTATGAAAGGCTTCTCCGGAGACCTTGAAGCAGCCCATGCCAAGGCGACACAGCTAGCAGGAGAGGCGGTATCGAATCTAAGGACTGTGGCTGCATTCAATTCGGAGGTGAAAATTGTCGACCTCTTCGCCTCCAACCTTGAGGCTCCGCTAAAGCGTTGCTTCTGGAAAGGACAGATTGCAGGAAGCGGATATGGGATAGCTCAGTTTGCGCTCCATGCGTCGTATGCTCTTGGCCTTTGGTATGCTTCATGGCTCGTAAAACATGGCATCTCGGATTTCTCCAAGACAATCCGAGTCTTCATGGTTCTCATGGTGTCCGCCAATGGCGCTGCAGAGACACTCACCCTCGCCCCTGACTTCATCAAGGGCGGCCAAGCAATGAAGTCTGTGTTTGAGCTCCTTGATAGGAAAACCGAGATTGACCCAGATGATCCGGACTCCACTCCGGTCCCTGAGAGGATTCGTGGGGAGGTGGAGCTCAAGCACATTGATTTCTCGTATCCTTCGCGTCCTGACATACCAATCTTCCGCGACCTCAGCTTGCGCGCAAGAGCAGGTAAGACACTCGCCCTTGTAGGCCCGAGTGGGTGTGGCAAGAGCTCAGTGATCGCACTCGTACAGAGGTTCTATGATCCGTGGTCTGGGCGAGTCATGATTGATGGTAAAGACATAAGGAAGTACAACCTCAAGTCGCTAAGGCAACACATGGCGATAGTCCCACAGGAGCCATGCCTCTTCTCGACTACCATCTACGAGAACATTGCGTATGGCAACGAGTCAGCCACAGAAGCTGAGATCGTCGAAGCAGCCACACTAGCTAACGCCCACAAGTTCATATCATCGATGCCAGATGGCTACAAGACATTTGTCGGGGAGCGAGGAGTCCAGCTCTCAGGGGGTCAGAAGCAGAGGGTCGCCCTAGCGAGGGCCTTTGTTAGAAAAGCCGCAATAATGCTCCTCGATGAGGCAACAAGCGCACTCGACGCTGAGTCCGAGAGGTCCGTCCAAGAGGCCATGGACCGTGCTTGCTCGGGTAGGACCACAATCGTGGTCGCCCACAGGCTGTCAACAATCAGAAATGCGCATATCATAGCTGTCATTGACGATGGGAAGGTGGCCGAGCAAGGCTCTCATTCGCATCTACTGAAGAACTACCCGGATGGGACGTACTCGAGGATGATCCAGCTGCAGAGGTTCACACACGGGCAGGCGGTTGGGATGGCGGCTTCGGCTGGGTCAAGCTCATCAGTGAGACCAAGGGAAGATGAGGCCAAAGAAACCTAATGAGGATTGTAACAGATTGAAACTACAGATATAAATATATATCCTTTTGGGTCTTTTCTTGTTTCATTGAAATTCTTGATTTTTGACTGTGGTATTATAGCACAGTACTTCTGTATGTGAAGAATCTAATCTTTAGCATTTACAGTATATATATGTTACTATTTTGATCTCAGCTTGTGACAGTGGTGGATCAATATTCATCTTCAGATGATTTCTGTGAACTTGTGCGGCTAAGTAAGATCCTCAATTCCTCATTTCTCATACTCCCAGAATCTCAAACTGCTAAAAACTTTTGGGGCGTGCACAAGCTGGATAATTGATGAGCCATTGCAAGAGCTGATGAAAGAGGAGAGGGTAATGGGGAAAACTAATTATTTGATGCTGTTTCTTGGTCTCAACCTTGAAATTATGAGGAATTGACAGCACACCCAAGTGGAATCAACAGGGAATTTTAACCGGAGAAAGAGTACATTGTGGGTGATCACATCATTGTGTTGGAGACATCCTTTTTACCCGATCCTCAGGTTATCGATTCATTCCGGTCTCTGGATCTGCACCAGAATCCGGTGGATCGGAAAAATGAACCATTCCACAAACAATTTCTCATGATCTATTCCATGTGGGAACTGAATATCAAGTGAATTTAGACTTGGTTTTACACAAACCCTAGTGAAGTTTCACAAACTTCCCTTTCAGTAACGTGCATCATAAAAGGTTGTAATGAAAAATAAGAACTACGGGGAGCTAAAGAGGACCACAGAGAAAGAGGGGCCAAGGGACATTTCAACTGTTACCTCCATTACAAAGCAAAACCGCAACACTCCAGCTAAGATACTACTGTAGAGACTATTCACTTCTTCTGTTAATACATCAAAATCAAATAATGAGTTTCACTTTACAGCTACTCTATGTAGGCATTCAATTTCTGGATTTCTCCAAGATGCTCATATTCATTTCATTTCACGTATTGATTGATTCCTCTGTGCAGTAAATTTCTTACAAGCAAGATCAAATCTGATAACTGAGACTAAAAAAGAGAGAGCAAAGCAAGAGTTTTACCAAGGTCCCATCATCTGCTTCACACTGCATAAGCAAAAGCTTCATAAATCATCTACTCCATGATGTTGCTTTCTCGCAACTCATTAATGAGAAATGATGAATTACAACGTGATCTTCCACTGATGCTATGTTTCCTAAAATCTGGACAAATTTGCAGCGCACGTTCATCAACAACTGCCAATTTTGAAAATTTTCATCATAATATGCAAAGAACACTGACGAAAACTGCAGATCAGATACAAAATATTGTCTCTTTCTTTCCTATGACATACTGAATTAAGCCAATTAACCACTAAAACCTGTAAATTGGAATCGAATCCCTACACATAATTAACCCTAATATCACACCTCGCAACTAAAATTAAGCAACAAATCGAGCGTGTAGCAAAACAAGCAGTTATGAGTTTCGCAAGTACCGCTTCCGATGCCGACTGGACTTTAAGCGATCATATCTGACGGCCAAGCTCGAAGAAGTATCGATCGCAATACAAACGGTAGTGCTGCTCCATTCCCGGCAAATCCTCGACGAAAGGCAACGGCTTTGTATATTTGCCCCCTTTGAAGATCCTCGAAAACGACGTCGTCTCCCTTGATAAGGAAAATTAAAATGTAAACTAAATTAAAAAGAAAAGTTGTAAAAAATTTAATCTGTAACTGAATTAAACGAATAGTGTTATATACCTCGAAACAGGTGTTATATGCACTCAAACGGACGGATATATGATCTGATCATTGCAAGTTTTATAAAAAAAAAATACACGGACCGTCCATTATATAAAAAATACATAGACAGATCCTTAATCCGTTCTAGTAAAATTAAAAAGAAAAAAATTGCAAGTTTTTTCCTTTTTTTTTTAACTTATTAAGACAGATCAAGGATCCTGTAAACAATTGATATCAAGCCAATATGGACTGATCGATTTTAATTTGAACTAAAAAACGTGCGTATAATTGACTCTTTTTTTTGTAAATGAACAAGTTCGAGCCGAGATTTTTTCGTTCCATGCCCAAGCTGAGCTCGAATAACTTTGCACACAGAATAATCTTACTTACTTGTGACCAGTATTCTAAAAAACGTTAGACAAATCCTAAATAATAGAGCTGTCTAGCGCCTAGGTGCCATCTAAAAATTTTAAGCATTTATTTAAGCGCGATTTTTAGAACAGTGATCATAATATAGTAACATAAGAAAATTTATAAATTTTACAAAATTAGTACTCAATTAAAGTTGAGCCTCAATTTTAAATCTATGTTAAAATTTTACTGATACAGAGAATTTTATCATACGTCTCCGAAGATACACTTTTAATCATACTTGATACTTCACCGCCATGTGAAACACGCACGAAACCCATCAATATTTTATTTGGGCCATGAGAACAAGCCCATATTGATTTTTGTTTAAGCCCAATGTTGTTCGATTATGCCATCTTTCATAAAGGCAAAATATACTCAGTATATACCTTTTTTCTTTTTCTTGTTATCAACTGTTTACGCAGGTTGAAATCCGATAGGGTCCAGCTCAACCACGTTTTTCAAGAGATTAATACAGTTGCTGACAAGATCGCTAATCTTCTCCACTCGATTCCCCCTCATGATCTTCTCACCGACAGTAATTTGCGTGTACTCATTTGAAATGATGTCCTTAGACGGTAATTCAAGAGGATCTAACCCCTCCCAAATTTTGACCTTATTATAAAAAAAATTTGTCTCGGTCTTTGGAAATTATTGTCACCAAATTTTAAAAAAGGATTTCATCCAACAATAAGGATAGGGTGATTTTAAAAAGTAGGTCACTTCATAGATTGATTTTTTTTTAAAAAAAATAATCATCAAAAGTTAACACCCTAAAAAAATCCATATGGTCTTTATATTACCCCAAATACAAAGAAACCGAACAAGTTAACAAGAATTAGGACTTACCCGATACGAACTGGATATATCTAGCCTGGTCGACTTGATTGGATTTGATCTATTTAAAGTAGAATATATAGATTGGATGGCCGTAATTTGCCTGCAATTATACCTGCACCTCACTCAACCCTCTATTATATCAAGGGATTTCGAGTAAGGTGCAGGTGCAAATGCAGATAAATGACGTCACCCTTATAAACCACTCCAATCAAACTCTTGGCTTCTCATCAAGAGCTTCTGTATGTATAAGAAAACAACGAGTTCGGGACAACTTACACATATATAAGCGATCCGATACACCACCTACCGAGTTGCTTGCTCAGTCGTTTAACCCTTAGTTTTGAGCTCAAAAGCAAGAGGAGGGGGCAACCCAGAGGGCACACGTGGGTGCACAGGGCCGGTCACGTGAGTGCTCTCATTCTCAGCCAATCACAGGGCTCCACGTAGGCTTTGCCCACCTGACCAACAGGGTATTGTGTTTTATTTTACCCAACTTGAAGGAGGAGAGGATAAGGTTTTGAGAGAATCACTGAATTCCTCAATCACGTTCATATATTTCTTAATTGGATTTTTGTAATGTTTGTTCATGATTATTATATATTAAACAATTAGAAATATATGAACGTTAAAATATAACAGAAAGAAATTCGCTGCCTTTTTGCTAATTGATTTTTTTTTAATTACTATATATTATTCTAATCATATTTAACCAATCGAAACGATAGAGCAAAATGAAAAATAAATCGAATAAATTATTCGTACACGTAAATTATTTTTTACGCTTAAGAACAATTTATTCGATTGGTTTCAATTTTGCTCATTGCTTGAAATCTTGAGGTGTATACACATCTCCTGAAAAAATCGTCTTCTCCCTTGTTTGGGCTTGGTTGGCCCAGATTACTTAGTTTTGGGAATTTTAAGGCCCAATATAATTAAGTGTTCATTACTTGGGGGTTGGCCCAAACGTCTACTTGCTTCTCAGTTCTCAATCTCTACCTCTTGAATCGGACTGTAAATAAACAACGGGTACTACCCACAAGTCCTTTTCGGTAAGCCATTTCGAAATGGTTTCTCAATCTCTACATCTCTAATGAATTAATAACAAAAACTAACAAATTACAGTATAAAATAATAAAATATTGGGAAAATAGTTATCCTGCATCGGTTGGAGCAGAAAACCCTGTAAAAATAGAGTTGATAAATACACAATTAATTTTTATTTGATATGTTTTTAAAGTCCATATCTTGTTGTATCTTTTTCTTTTTGAACATTTTACGTCGTTGATAAGGCTCTCCGTAACAAGTTACGCATATTTACAATGTATTCAGTAAAAATTAATGGTATATTTATCACACACGATCTTACCTTAAACTTTTGTATTGCAAATTTCGACCTTGTATTTAAAAATAAAACAAACTCAAAACCCGATACAATTTTTGTTTTCATAGCACTCGATTATAATTTCTAAAAATTTAACCTAAAATTATCGGGTTTTTTATTGGTTTAATTAGATAATAACACCATTTTACACCTTATAATAATTGGTAATGCTCAAATCTATACTTAAGATATAACTTAAGACAATCGCATAATAAACTAAATTCTAAATTGAAATAGATAAATATCAAGACATTCTTTTTTACAAAAAAAATAATAATTAATAATTAAATTTAGAAAAACCATTCAGAATCCCATAACTTTTATACTGTGTACTCTAATAAATAAATATATATATATATATATATATATATATATATATATATATATATATATATATATATTAGAAAAATCATAAATTTTTTAGGTAAGAATTTATAAAACCAATTTCTTTTTTTCTTTTTAATTTATTAAATCACCTATTTTGGAAGTACTAAGCCGCCACTCTCTATCGTCATATCTTATCTTGTATTAAAGTATGGTTGCGACTAGCAGCCACAATAGACGTTACGTCCAAAAATCGATTTAATTAAGTTAAAATGTCACTAAATTTAGTCAAAATTGTACAAAATTATCTTCAACTATTTATATTTACTAGAGGAGCTACTAGATTGTTTTAATCGGACTTCAAACTTCTCACATAAAAAAACCCACAATTTTGTATTTAAGAAATGACACAATATATCCAATTAAGACAGCTTAAAGCTTTTTCTTAAGTAATAGTAGTTGAATTTAATAAAACCAATTGAAATAATCGCCCATTTTGAGTTTAATTCTTTCAAAATTGTTCAAATCGTTATTGGTCTTGTGCAAAATGAGATGCTAAACATAAATAAAAATAAATTTGACAATAATCCTTAAAAAAAAAAAGATTAAAATGAAGATCCATAGTCCATCAAAAATATACAATTTCATATGATAATCTATAATTCTAAATTTGTAATCATTATTATATAATACAGAAAAATCAATCTATTACTATACCCCCAACTTCAAAGTTTTACCAAACCTCATAGTTGATAACTCACCAATTTCACCAATTTGGTGCCTAGCCGCCTAGGTGGTCCAATTTAACATAGTCTCGATAACTATTTCAGATATAAATTCATATTTAAATAATTAAAAAATATTATATTTATATTCTACATACACTAATATTAACATGTTTATAAAATTTTATCATGAAAAATATAGATAATTAATTAAAAAATTCATTATTTTAGAATTTTTTTTATATAAAACATATATTTTCAAAATAAAATTTTATAACCATGTTAATATAAGTATATAAAATATAAATATAAATATAATTTTTTATTTTTTTTTGTGAATTTATACCCGAAATAGTTAAGAGCAAGCCCAACAATTTTGGTAAAAAATCTCTAAAATAGAGATTAAAATATCAAAATCTCTAAAAAAAAATTCACTCCAACTCCAACAGCTTCTCTATTTTACATATTTTTATATTTATTAAAGACTGTAATAAATAAATGCATTTATAAAAGATATTTAATTCTACATTTTTAAAAACTCAATTCTAACTTTTAGCCTCACATTTGTTGGTGAACTATATGTTGCTCATCCTCTTGCACGACATATTATTATTATTATTATATTCTCATGTGATATTTTTTTAAAACAAAATATAGCGATAAATTTTATATTTATTTTTTAAGTGGGATGAATATTAAATTTAGATTGTTACTATAAAAGTTATCATAAAATTGGATAAAATATTATTCAAACTTAATCTTATTATTTTCAATTAGGTAATATATATTTTATTATAAATTAGATCGGTGAATGATCTATATGATTAATTCATTAAATTAATTAACTAACAAGGCTTAATTTATAATTTATAAAAATAAAATCATTCCAATATGAGTTGTGAGTTCAAGAGAATATTTTTTGAAGTGAAATTTTTATAGACTAATTTTTTAATGTGAATTTATAGCATTAAATTGGATGAAATTTGTTGTGTTGTTTTATTTATAAAATTTAACATAGAATTATGATGTTTTGTTCTATCTATATTGATTTAGCATAATTAATTTATATATTATATCAAATCATATCATTTTTTTAATTAATTTTAAAAATAATTATATTTTTATTACTAGTAATTAAGTATGAAATTATAATTTTTCTATATTATGGGTGAAAATGTGGGGTTGTATTATTAAATTTTATATAGGGACAAGTGAACATTAAGTTATAGAGATCAACTTCTCTTCTTCCTAATTTAGAGATTTTTCCATCTCTCCATCAATTTCTCTATTTTAGAGATGGGTTTGGAGAAGCTGTTGGGGAGAAAAAATGTCAATTTTCTCTAAAATCTCTCTTTTTCTCTATTTTAGAGAAGTTGTTGGACTTGCTCTAAGAGCAACCCCAACAGATCCTCCATATTGGGTTTTTGGAGAATATTGAGGTTGATTTTAGTCCAACAGCTTCCCCATTACATTCTCCAAAATAGAGAATGGAGAGAAGAAATGGAGATGATTCCCTAAATTTGGAGAAAACTCTATATATTTTGGAGTAAACTCCACAACGGAGAATTTGTTGAAATTCAGTCCAAAAAAGTTCAGAATATGTGATCTATAATTCTTCATTTTGAAGAATTTTTTAGAAAAGTTGTTGAGCATGCTCCAAGTGTAATAGAAATTGGTTGTGATGAAGGGGATGCAAAATTGCAAATTGAATTTACCACATTACCTAATTTACCTTCACCATCAGATCATCACATACATACCCTCTACATGATATCATCACCATCATCATACACACATACATACATACCATATTTAATATATTAACTAACCATAATTAAATAATAAATTTTCTGAACTCCAACAAACAAACTCCTTTACAATGCGTCTATATATTTCCCTACTCGGCGTCCTCCAACCAAATTCCCATTTCCTTTACCCGCTTCTTTCTACTTTCTACTCCAAACCAAAACCTAACCCTCTCTGAATTCCCAAAATGGGTGAGGTTAGTCGATCTCTCCATCTCCCTGTTCTTCAACGAATTGGAGTTGCTAGTTTCGCAATTCGTCGCTAATTTTGCTGTTTTCGTTGTGTGCAGAAGGAGCCTGAAAAGCAGGAAGGCGAGAAGAAGAGCGGCGACGGCGCTGCTCCTGCCGCCGCCGCCGGAGGTGGTGGTGGTCCTGTGACGGTGGTGTTGAAGGTGGACTTGCATTGCGAGGGATGCGCTCAGAAAGTCAAGAAATGCCTCAAGCACTTGAACGGTAAAAATCCCGATTCCGCTTCTGTTTTCGCTGATTCGCTTGTTTCGGCTGTTGATAATTCGGTATGTGAGACTGTGACCTATCAATTAGATGTTTGGGGACTGCGATTGAAATGGATCTGCATTACTGTTGATTAATCTCAAGTGAAATTGGAAGATCCGGTAGATATATTACTAGCTAATCCTCCCAATATACAATTCGGAATTTCTACCTTAGATTGCTTTGAAAAGCATAAAAGTAGCCTTTCATTTTTGCTTCAAAAAGGAGTATAGAGTTGTGTGTTGAATGCCTATAGTACTGCAACTATAATTTAAATACCAGGAGTTGAATTACTTTTTAAGATTTCCACTATTTCATTTTTCAAAGAGAGTCATGTTAAACACAGATTTAGACTCCAATTTTAGTTCAATTTGTTATTTGCTAGTGGTTGAAGTCTGGAAAATTGTTGGTGGGTGAAGGTGTGGAGTCAGTCAAGGCAGATTACACGAGCAGTAAAGTGACAGTGGTGGGGAAAGTGGACCCCGCCGTGGTGAGGGAGAAGGTGGAGGAGAAGACCAAGAAGAAGGTGGAGTTGGTCTCTCCGCTACCCCCCAAGAAGGACAAGGCTGAGGAAGGCGGCGGTGGCGATGCTAAAAAACCCGATGAGAAATCGGAGAAGAAACCAGATGAGGCCAAAAAGGCTGAAGAAAAGAAGCCCAAAGAGGTATACTAAACACTACACATGTGCTTAATTGTTCAACGACTTGTTCTCCTTTTGGAAGGTGTTTGGAAATGATATGGATATTGGCATTGAAGTTTTGACACTAAACACCAGATATTGGGTTGGTTGATCCCAATGGATATTGAATATTCCTGTGTCTTAATTTGACTTTCTGTTTTTGTTTGCTGCAGCCACCTCCGGTAGTAACAGTTGTGGTGAAAACCAGAGTGCACTGTGATGGATGTGCCTATAAGATGAAGAAAATCATCAGCAAATATGAAGGTATATATCTGATTTGGTTCTTTCCCAATTTTAGAATATGATGTTTGATTTTGCATCTGGAATCAGACTCCCACCTTGGTGGGGAAAGGCTATCTACATACATCCGGACCCCCGAGACCTGGCCCTCCCCTCGGGATTGGGCTGTTTTTGCATATATTGCTACAAATAGATGTGTATAAACCTAAAATAGTGGATATGACATGTTGCTATGATCACAAGGAGCTAAGCAATTCATGTAAACCAATTTCTATTGGCTGTAAGTTGCATAATAATTGAGTAATTCACACATACTGATACACATCATGACAGGGGTGCAAGATGTAAATGTGGACCTAGCCAAGGACCAAATCACAATCAAGGGCACAATGGACATGAAAGAGATGCTGCCCTATTTGAACACCAAGTTGAAGAGGCCCGTCGACATCGTCCCACCACCAGCCAAGAAAGATGACGGCGACAAGAAGCCCAAGGAAGGCGGCGACGCTGGAGGAGATAAGAAGGGCAAGGAGAAGGCAGCGGAGCCGGCCAAGCCAGCTGCTGATGCTGGCGGTGACAAGAAGGCGGATGCGAAACCCGCGGCTGAGGAGAGTGCTGCTGCCAAGGTTGAGACAGTGAACAAACTGGAGCACTACGGGTATCCGTATGGGTATGAGGCACACACCTATAACCCGCAACTCGCGATCGAGAACGGCTACGTGTCCGAATACTGGCACGCGCCGCAGCCCTACATGCACGCGCCGCAGCCGTATATGCACGCCCCGCAGTATATGTATGGCCAGTATGGGGCCGGACCGTCGTACACGCACGCGCCGCCGCCGCAGATGTTTAGCGATGAGAACCCGAATGCGTGTTCGGTTATGTGATGTTGGGAGGGTAAAATTGTAAATAACAAATCTACATCATATAAACGAGAGATATAGTGATCTAATAGGATTTTATATTGGGTTTTTGCTTAAAAACTTTTGGGGTTTGGTTTAAATTGGGGTAGCTACTAGCTAGACGAGGGTGAGCTCAATTTGTTGCTTCATTAATAGAGTAATGTGTAATAAACATATGCCAATTTTGAGCTCCTAAATCAATTAAATGGCCAATTTCCTATAGTTGTCATCTTTTTTATGCAATAAATATATAATGTAATGTACAAGTCACTTATCTAACTTGGTGCTTTATTTTTGGTCCTATTACTCAAAAGCTTTCATTATAGGCACATGACTCATCATTGTTTAGTTGTAATATTAGTAGTTAATTACTTGGCTTTTAATAATGTGACGATGCTGAAAGATTCGATATTATTAAAAAAAAAAATTTAATTCAAAATTAATTTTCTTTTATCTCCTAAATCATCATTTCCTCATAAAATCTCCCATATATTTGCATTCAATCTAAAATCAAAATTTTGAAGTCATCTTCTTCAATTTCTCTCTTTTAAAAAAATAAAATAAAATTAGAAATTTAATAATTTATATATCATAAACATTTCTTTTTTCCTCTAGCGAAAAGGAATAATTTCAGAGTATATTCCGGTAGCTAAGAAAAAGAGCCACCGATTAATGGAATTTTGAATATATGTCCAAGATGAATATATTGCTTGCATGTGGAATTTATTTCAATCATTCGCCCATATGAATTAATGATGATATGTCTTTAAAATCCCAACTTGAGCTTCATGGTTCATGCCATAATCCCAAAGACATTTCTTTATTGGTTTACAAAAACCGAAAAAAAAAACAAAAGGAAAATAATATAATAAAACTCCTATAAATCCACAATAATTTTGTAGCATTAGGAGAAAAAAGAAGAAGAAAAATAAATAAATAAAGGGATTTTTTATATATGTGGCCACATTCTTAAATGAGCACAAGTGGTGTAAAATGCATATCACCAACTTTTAGCAAAAAATGTGTTAAATTAAAATCAATAAAACCATATAAAAACAAAATAAATAAAATTGGGATTAAAATAATTCGGATTGGTCCATACATGGGTAGTGCTATCTAGCTAGCTAGAAATCAAGAAATTAAATTAGAGAAACTTCGGGCAAACGTACATATGATATATATCATGATCATATCTTAAGGGTGGTCCATATATTGGTGTCTTTGGATCGTAGCTTTTTATTATTTTTCAATCGGATTGAAAGGGTGGCAATTGGAACCTAGCTAGCCAGCAATAATGCATGGATAGAGATCCGTCGATTCAATTTTAATTTGGTGATATTATGTATGTATCTTTCTTGAATTAATTCATATATATAGATGGTGTGAGGAAAAAGGCCACTTTCCAATTGTTGTTTGTTTGTTTGAGGAAAATCAACATCCAATAAATTAAAGTAGTTTTCATTAATAAAATAAAGTATATATATAATAGATTATTTATGTACATCTCTTAGATATAATCAATCTGTGAATAAATATGAAGCATAGGATTAAAAAAGCTTAATACTTGAGATTTACAGAAAATTCTGAAGAGAAAAATTATTTATTTGTAACAATATGATTATTCGTACATAACTTATACGAATAAGTACGAATATCATGTTACAACAGACAAATAATTTTCATATGAAAAAACTATTAATATATATGAATAATTATATTACCCCAAATAAATAATTATGGTGTTACCTATAAATCATCAGTTTGTTCATAGTTCTAGGAACACTGGATTCATCCTCTCTCTATAGTTAACCTTCATCACATATATATATTTTTTAAAATTGTTTCGTATAGAAGGACGGTCCTCATTTGATCAAATTTCTCAAATATATATATTATTACTTCTAAAGTCGGAGATTATTTTAGTTTTAGTGTCATTCTCGTGCACACTCGGATGGTTTTTGGCATACATAAGTGCATAATATTGACCTTATATATTGTATATGTACATATATGTTTGGTATCGGCTCGATACAAACATACTTATATATTAATTGAAAGTAAAATTAGGTAGGATGTTGAATCCTGATATTGACCTCAATGTAATTAAAGCTTAATTGCAAGTGTTATAATAAGCTTTCAGAAGAAACGTTTTTTTTTAATGTGTTTATGAAAACGCAACTAATGCATCAAAGCTTGAAAGGGGAAAAAAAGAAATGACCTATGGAATCTCCAAGGGATCAATAAAAACAAACGGCTAGTTGATTCAAAATTGAAGTAATCAAACTAACATGTTAATTATATAATTTAATTTACATTTAGATTAATTAAATAAAATTTAAGTATGGGGTAAGTTGACATGCCACCTAAGAATTTTTGTTCTCATATAAAGGTTGATTCCATCGCTAAATATATATGCATGCAGCGAGCCACATACATATAATTTAAATGCATGAATTTTAAATATATGGCTATTAATCATTAACTAATAATGCACGTAAGCATGCAAGGTAGTAGTTTTTATTTATGTTGATTGTTATGTAATTATATATATAGGAATTTAAATGTATATATAAACCGCAACTTGAGAATTTAAATATTGTG
This sequence comes from Persicaria tinctoria, assembly GCA_037127255.1. Lineage (NCBI taxonomy): Eukaryota > Viridiplantae > Streptophyta > Magnoliopsida > Caryophyllales > Polygonaceae > Persicaria > Persicaria tinctoria. The sequence goes on along the minus strand of JBANSL010000016.1, from coordinate 2,615,961 downwards.
TTTTAAGAAGTTGAGTTTTGGTTAAAATTGACAAGTTTTAACATTCAAGTAGTCAATCATTTTGACAATTTGTGATATTGACGCACGCGCGTACATACACGCACTATTTTCATAATTATTGGTAAACGATAAAAACATCAATTCTTCATCAAATATACCCAATGCGGAAATAGTTTTTTTTTTAAAAAAAAATAAACTTCTTAATTCATAGGACATGGTTTTTGATTTAAAAATTAATTAACTTGTATGATTTAAAATTTTATCGTCCCACATTATTATTATTATTATTATTATTATTATTATTATTATTATTATTATTATTATTATTATTATTATTATTATTATTACTAATGTTATTCACGGTTACATATATATAGATATTATTATTATTATTATTATTATAATATGTTATCTACTATTAGATAACATATAAATATTAAAATGTCAAACAAATACGTATATGTATCTACTAATCTACCCAAGGCCCCTACCACATACACTGCATATATAACTTTTTGATTCCTACGTTAATTATGATGATCATATATATTATGTAATTAACTAATTACTAGCCCTTTACAAAAAATTGACCATTGAGAAACTATTAAATAATAAACTTAATTTTCACTTTTGGTTATTTATTTAAATTTATTGATCCTTAAAAGTTTAATTTGTAGTGAAACAATACATAAATAACATTAAATGATTAAATTTATTATTTTCCTTTTCATTCTATGCCCTCTTCAAAATGAGAAAAAAATATATTAAAAAATTAATTCTTCAAGAGATGGTGGGATAATTAATCAACAGGCTTGAAAAAATAAAAAACATACTCTATTCAGGCACGTTTTTTAAGAAATTAAAAACTATATATATAAAATTTTAAAATTTTTATTATTAATTTTATAAAATAATATTATACTTATTATTAATGAGTATAATATTATTTTTAAAAATTAATAAAAAAAATTAATATTTTATATAAACATTAGCTCTTTAAAAAATATGTCAAAAAATCAAAGGACTTATATTTTAAGACTGGAGTAGTAACATTCACTAAGGGTGTGTATGGGGGCTTTTAAAGTGATTTCAACCACTTTAAAATTTAAAAGGTGTATGTGGGATAGATTTTAAGTAGATTTTGGTTTAAATAGGAGTTTATATAAAAAAAGCTTCTTTTTATAGCTTTTTAGTAGATTATTGGGAGATTGTGAATTATTTTGGTTTGAAAGTACCACAATACCTCTAATAACAACCAAATAAACTGTTTTTCGTCCCATACGGAGTTTATATTTTTTCATAAATTTTTAACTACTTTTACCAACAATTTATAAATTTTTAGAGAGAATGAGGTATATAGACTTTTTTCATAAATTGTAGAGGTAAATAGACCCCTCTAATAATTTTATTGTAATTTAGACCTTTTACCTTTTTTATTCCAAAAAAGTCCTTCAAACCAACAACCGTACAAACGGAGGATGACTAAATTAATTATGGAAAAGATTAAAAAAATAAAAAATCTTAACCACCCCTTTTATTTGGGTAATCCACAAAATCAAATCAAATCCCTCCTATTTCTTTTGTAACCAGTTAGGTATCACGGGGAGAAGGGCTAAACGGCGATTCGTAGAAATCAAATCCGTCTCCTAATTAGGTAGTACAATGCGACGCTAAGGTTTCCATCATCATGTTCTCCGCCACTAACAGGCTCCAGGAGTTCATCAGCCCTGATTCCGAGTACGTTTCCCTTCTTTCATTTCCTTAATTTCGGCCTTTTCCAAAACTGAAATTTGATGTTTTGATCGAGCAGCACCAAGGAGATCTACGATGCTTACCAGCAGACCTTGGGGATCGATCTATGGAGCTCTCATTACACGGTTCTCTCTCTCTCTCTCTCTCTCTCTCCTTGTACTGAAATTTCAGGTGACAAGTTTAACGGATTTAAAAACTCGATCGAAACCCTAACATTTTGAAGCGTGTGGATCCGATGAACAAAAAATGCAAGAGGATCTTCGGAAGCTCAAGGACACCAATCGTCAGCTCCAGACGGAGATACGGTATATTGTACAGTACAAAATCAACCCTCAATTAACCGTATTATGGTATTGAATTGAGCATTTCGATAACATACCATATAGAGTTGAGCATTCCGATGACGTATGGGTATAAGTGAACCAATATTAATGGTCGATATTGAATTGGGCCATTCGATATTCGATCGGGCCGAATTCATGGGTTGATATTGTAACAGTGTATTGAAATTTGGTTGAAGAAAGCGATGGAGGAGTTATTTGAGAGGGAAGTTGAGAGAGTGTACGTTGGGGTGATGATATATAGGTAGTTACAATAAGTGTGAAATTTAGTGTTATGAGAAAGAAAGTGATATGGAAACTTGGTAGTGTAAGTGCGTATTGTGTTACAAGAAATATTTTATTGTAATACTAGCACAATGTTGAAGTTATTGTCATTCTTAATGTGTTACAATATAGAATATATTGTGATTCTATGTTTTATTAATTTATTGTAAATGTAATGTATGTATTACAATCAAGAATAAGGATGGTAAAAGTACTCTAATATTTATTGTAAGCTACATTAGTTAAAGATGTTAATTCACATATAAAATTTTTGTATGTTGTTCTAATTTATAGGTAACGTATAATAATTATCTTTCTAGCCACTTATTATATACTGTATTGTGATAATTTTGATGTGTATACATATATATTGTTATAATTTTGATGTATATTACGGAGTAGTATATAGGTATAGAAAAAAAATCCCTGAAACCGGTAGTTAATTAGGGAATGGAAAATATATAGGCCAAATTTGATTAATTAGAATCTTATCTATAAAACAATTATATATTTTTACCAAAAATAAAAATAAAACATTTATATATTTATTGTTTAATTATAATTTTTTAAAACAAAATTGGTTAAGGGTAACTAGGTAATAACACATCTAAAAAGGTCTACTTACTTAAAAGATTAACAAAGGGGTCTATAAACTAATAAAATTATTGAAAGGGGTCTTAATCCTCTAATTTTCTCAAATATTTACCCTATTTATAATTTTAGTCAGTTTATTAACCCCGTCTCGTACGAATCCTAAGCGAAAACAAAACGACCACGTTTCTCTAGCTACATGATATAAGCTATAACCATAGGATTATAGCCTTATAGGTAGATAAGATCAGCTCGATCGGGTAAGATTTGTTTATTTTATGACGATGATTTAATTTGATGACTACAAAAAAAAGGCTAAAAGGGGTATAGAGAAATAGAGAGGGACCCCCCGGTTAGCAATTCAATTTTCACATCCTGATTAATAAGACCAAAATTATTATTATTTTTTTAAAAAAAAAGAAGTAAACAAATTGAATTGCTTTATGGTAAAGCAATAGAATTAACCTCCTTTTCCGATTCAATATAGCTTTAAATAATATATATATATATATATATATATATATATATATATATATATATATATATATATATATATATATATATATATATATATATATATATATATATATATATGGAACTTTACAGAAAACCACCCGTTAAATATAACCCTTTACACTTAACCACCCGCTAAAAACGAAATTACATAAAACCACCCATTAAATGGGTTTTGTTTTCAAGTCACCACCCACCACATATTTCCATTAGAATTCCATTAAATATATTTTAATATTTTATACTTATTTAAAGTTTAAACTTAAATATATTTAAATTATATTTATTGTAGGGGCCGGTAAAAACTTGTATTAATATATTAGGGGCAAAAGTGTGCACAAAGTTTTAATTTAATTGGAGGGCGGAGGTGGGGGGAACGTTGTGTGATCCACACTTTCCCAGGTGTCGCCTTTGCCTTACGAAGATTTCTGCTTTCCGTCTTTCCGGCGGCGAGCCATTGTGTCAGCTAGTGTTGTCCCATGCGCTCGCTATCCACTTCTCCGCAACGACTTCCTTCCTCTCGATGTTGTGTCCGCTAGTTTGCTTAGGTCTTGGATTTTTTCCGGGTTTACTTTGGGTGCTCTTTTGATGTATTTTATGCTATATTTTCTATTTCATTGTTGTATGTTTAGACGGCTTGCCGCCTGCCGACGTTGTCGGCCTCTCGAGGTCCGGGCCTGTCCGGCCTCGAATTATTTCCTTATCAAAAAAAAAAAAAAATGGAGGGCGGAGGTTCTAAATGTGGAAAATATTATTTAATTTTATTAAAGTCAAACAAACTCTAATAAAGATACATTTAATATAAATACTTTTGAGTTTGTTTTTAGTATATAGTGTGTAAGTGTTTACAAATATCAAAGAAAATGAGAAATTAATTATTAGTATCTAAGTAATTATTAAATTTAAACAATGCTAATGACTTATAAACTTATTTTAATTTTGATTAAAAAGAAGTCTACAAAATTATTCCATATATGATTTTACTATTAAAAAAATCTAAAAAGTATATTTATATTTCATAGACTTGTATTAATATGTTATAAACTTTTATTATACAAAATTTCATTTTAAAAGATCAATTATATTAGAAAATAATTTTTATATTTTTTTAAAAGAATTTTTTTTTCAATAAAAGTTTATAAATATGCAAATACAAGTTTGTGGATTGTAAATATATATTTTTAAATTTTTTTAAAAGTAAAATTATAATCGAAATAATTTAGTAGTGCACCGTGAGTTGTATGAGTTTTTTTGTTATTAACAAAAGTGTTCTAATTTTTTTTATGGATTTCCCTTCCTCACATGTAATAATTAAGTGGACGAAAATTACTTAAATTAAAAATAATAATTAATATATCTCAACCTTACCCTTTTTATGTTTTTTTTTGTGTTAGTGAGAATGTGATAATTATATATATAGATTCCTAGGTAGCTAGCTTGTGGACCTAATTGTTTTCAACAAAGGAAATAGAAAAGCATCTTGAAAAATATATACTTGACCTTGTTTTCAAGATGGTAATACAAAAGCATCTTGAAAATATACTTTGGAATCTATATATATAATCTCTATGATTAAACTATTGATCAAGTGTAAAAGGTACGTATCGTCGATGGTTTTAGAGATCGAAACTTGTGGGACTTGTACGTACCATACATGCATGGTTTCTAATCGTCACATACGTAATATATATAAAATGTAAAGGAGATTATCCGCTCAATATATATATAGACGTCTAAATCTATTTATAAACGTTTTGATAAAGGAGAATTGAACGAATCAATTTAATACTCCGATCCCTCCGTTAATTAAAAATTGACGTTTTACTATTCACGCACGTTTTTTGAGGTGCTAAAAACTATATAAAATATTAACTTTTTTAATATATTTTATTAATAATTTCATACTTGTTACTATTAAGTACGAATTTATAAAAACAAATTTTTTAAAAAAGTTAATATTTAATACGAGTATATTTTTTATCATTCTAAAAAAACGTGCATAAATAGTAAACGACAAGTTTTAATTAACAGAGAGACCGAGGGAGTAGTATTTAACTATTTATGCCTGTTTATGACATTCACTCATTATTTCACAGTTTCTCATTTCTGAAGAGGTGATTATATAGAAGGGAAAACGTAATTATAAAAAACACAAGACCCCGCAAAAATATAGCTAAGGCCATATACACACCCACACTACTCGGTGAGTTGCCCCTAAAATATTTCATACCCAAAAGTGAAAGATATAACATCCACTATCTTTAATAGCATCCCTGCATCTATAATTTGAATTTGTAAATAGAGAGCGACTATTCCGGGGTTCAAATCGAAAACCTATGGATACTACCACAAGTCATTTTCGGTGAGAATTGAGTCATTTCTGCATCTATACCGGCCTTCACCATGACACCATCTACGTATCAATGAAACTGCCCTGCGCAAACCATATGTAACCACCGGATTAGGAGTGCTCACTCATCGATATATATTATCAAATCAATTGACTATGAAGAGTGCCATTTTAACCTTATATATACTAGTCACTAGTCAGGGTTAAAAAAATTTATATATATATATATTATAGACCTCCCATCCTAACAGCAACTCTACATGCAATCGAAAAATCGTATTTTTCAATAAGTCCAACCGGATGTAAATTTCATTGGACCCTCTATAACTGACCTATGTTACAAGCTGAAGCCAATCGATCATCTGAGATCGTTTCCGAAGATATGGTTATGCTTACGTATTTGCCTACGTCACCTCCCTCTTTTAACTTGGAGCTTGACCTCTTTTACGTATTTGACATTTTTCCTCCTCCGTTTATTTTTAACTTCCACCCATAATTTTTTTGGCCTCATAAAGCTCTTGATATTGACATTTTCCTTCTCCCATTATATATTTTCTTTTAATTTACTATATATTATTACTCTCTACCAACATTTTAATTCAATTAATGTAACAATGAAATTTGGGTTGAAATTGTCAAAGTGAAACGACAAGTTTACCTACCCTCTGTTGCCAAACATCTTCCATTTTCAGCATTTGATTGCAAGATTAGCTATTAGACCATCTCAAACCACTTTAATTTTCAATTTTTGAAAATGTGAAAACAAAAAAAACATATTATCTAAATTATTTTTGCTCAACTTTTTAACAACTTTAATACTTTATCATAAATTCTGCAGATTTAAAGAAACTTCTTTATTGTTTTTCTTTTACTTCATCATTTTGGAGAATGAGATTGAGAATCTGTTAGATTAAAAAATATTTAAAATTATTTTAAAACTCCAAAATATCTAAAATGGGGAAGTTGTTAGGGTGAAAAGTAATTAGACGTGGTATTGATTGGGTGTGATAAGGTTATATAACCTTGTCACGGCCAAACACATCCTAACTTAAAATACTAAAAAATTACAAAATACATTTTAAATGTTGAAAAATTAAAGGATGCAAATTACAAGAATTAATGTGCAATACATATAAATCCAAATTAAGTGCAATATATGCATGGACCGCACGAGCAAGCATGAGAATGAATCATCAATGAAATTAACGATTATAATTATATATATGAAAGATATATGCAATTGATTAATGACAGCATAAACAATTATGTGATAATTTTTAAAGGAAGAAAATGTAGACAAAATTTGTGAAGTCACAATGCACTATATACACCCTAATCTCATCCTAATTACCTAATTAATTTGTTGGTATTAGAAGATCAACAAATGGCAAATTATTGGAGATAATGGATTACAATAAACACTAGCTAATTAGGAGTGTGATCTTCTAGACCTACCCTTACCCATATAAATCTCCATCTATTTCATATATATATTCACCTTTTTTTTTGAAAAAAAAATATATATCCACCTAATAATTCCACACAATTTCACCGATTTGTGCACTTGATTATATAATCTGTCAATATTGCATTGGCAATTTGAGTCATCTTTCTCGTGAAAATAATGAATAAGTTTCAAAAGTATTTCGATTAATCACTGAAAAATAATTAATAAATATAGAAATGACATTTAATATGTATATTTGTGAAAAAAGTCCCAACTTTGGAATAGTTAGGAAAAATAGTATGCACTTTCAAAGTCGGGTACCACGAGTTGAAAAAAAAAACTAGCCCAATCTTTGTATAAGTTTATATATATATATATATATATATATATATATATATATATATATATATATATATATATATATATATATATATATATATATATATATATATATATATATATAATCAATCTATATATATCAATTCCTTCAAAGGTTGTGGCTATTTAGTTCAATCACAAGAGTTTGGGATATTTTTCACAATTACGTACCCCAAAGCTAAGGATACTAGGCCCAATTAATTATAAATATTTTGGCTAAAAAAATAGTTATAAATATTTCATTAGAGTACACGTGGACATTGATTGTATTGTATAATATATGATGAATCAGTTGAACCACTTAATTAGCACTAAGATAAAAAAAAAACTAGATTAAATTAACAAGATCTAGAACTTACCACTGTTTTACAGTTGGTCGTTTATGTGAATCAGCAGGTGACCGTTGTTTCACTCAAGGAAGCAAACTACAAACATGATCAAAGACTAAACAATAACTAAAAAAACTTATTTTTATTTTTTAATAGAAATTAATTTGATATAAAATTAAGTTAATTAGGTAAAAAATCGTGGGTGTTAATTAGCTGCTGTTTATGAATTATGACGTGGAAATTAGGAGTGGGTCCCATGACCTGAACTTCATGGTTGCTGACTCAGCTATGACTCGGACAATGTTTTGGCTTTTACCTTAATCAAACCCCCTACCAAAAGACAAATTAAAAATTCTTTCAAAGGTAAATTAAATAACACTCCATGCCGGTCATGGCCATGGATGTGATGCGGCATGTATGGTATGGCCATCAAATGAGGCCATACATCATACATACATGATGCATAGGATATACGGAAGGTGCGCGATTGGGGTTTGCCGCATGTGGGAAACGGGTTTCCGTTTTATTTAGAGGAAATAAAAAAATGCATTAAATAAAAAGGGCACCGGAAAATCGGGGCCACTTTGTTGGGCGGACACGTCAGCCGGGCGTGGAGCGTCGCAACCGCTATTAATGGGCGCGCACACCGGATGGCCGTTAGTCAATGTGGCTGGCTGCTGTTCATTTTATGCCACCGGACCGAAATCAGTAACATGGAAAACACAAACATGTTCATTTAAAAAAAATAAAGATAAAATAAAATGTACATGTTAAGGTACTCATACAAACATTTAACACGAGGTTGGAAAATAGGGGTTAAATTGGACCTGAATCAACCCTATTCATTTTAACTCAAAAGTCTACCCCTATAGTGATCACAATGGGTGGAGAAAATTGCAATAAAATCAAATCACCCACCACCAATGCTTCTTATATTAGATTTGTGTGTGTGTGTGTGTTGTATGTGGAAAAATATCAATGGTAGTGGAGTTGTGAATTTTCTTATGTATGAAATGAAAATTAATTGACAGCATATTAAGTAGAAAAAAACACAATGCAATTATTTATGGATGGATTTCCACACAAGGATCAATATGCAACACATTCATATCCATAGACACGATAAATTTCGATATACTAATATGAAGTTTGACACGTGTATAGGAGCAGATTAAGCATCACTCAAAGTTCGCCAGCATAAGTTTAGTAGCGTTACATATTAAAACCAATTGACAATAATAAAAATATATATATTTTATTAACTTAATTATGTTTTCAATTCGTGCCAATTATCCTTTCGAATCCATGTGAAAAAAGGTTTTTTCAAGATATTTATTCAAAGCATCCATTAATTTAGATGTAGTAATATAAAATTTAACTCATGAGTTACACCTTAATTTACCTAATTTTAGGTAAGGAGGTAAAAATAGGGAAATAATATAATACAAAATGAGGGCAGTCAGACAAGAAGATATGGTGTTTGGGTATCTGTTGGTATTTTTTTGACACAAAATTACATCATCAAGACTTTCTTTTAGCTTCCAGTTAAGCCCATGTTAGCCTCCAAACATCCTTTTCCCAATTCATGACTTTTTTGGCACAAATTTGATTTGTTTATTTTAATTGATTTTTTGTTCATCCTCTTAATAAAAAGTCCAATATAATCAGGAAATTAAATCTGGATGGGAACACATGTTTTTGAATCACAATCACAATCAAAATAAGGAAAAGAGTTAGCTATGAACTGTGATTTGCTACTGGTTTGACTCATGGCCCTTGAAACAGGACTCATTGGAATGACGTAGAAGAAGAGAAGTTGGATTTGGTACATCCATCTTAATTACTATCCATCACCACTTTTATGATGTTGAATTTTACATCTATGTCTGATCAGTCTCACTTATGTACCCAAAAAAATTGATATGTTTCATATTTTGGAAAAATCAAAAACTTACTTTCTACAATAATAGATCTTTTAATTGCCCTCTATATATTTTTTAAAATGACTTTTCTATGATATGATAAAAATTAATAAATGTATTGATAAAAGTGTATATATTTATTTATATTTTTTTTTCAGTTTTGATTTGTATCCGAAATAATTGAGGGTACACCGATTATAAGTCAATGATCCCACAATCGTATCACTCATTGACTAATGAGCTCCTAACCGTATAAAAATGGGCCGAAGGTGGGGTAATCATTATAGTTGGGCCTAGCCCATTATCCACTTATTCTTCACAGCCCAATTGACCAGCATATACCTTACCATGGATGAAAATATACTAACATAGACACATAGTTTCACTCCCCTCTAATATTATAATCCACTTTTATTGGTTTACTCACTTTTGATTGGTAACTATTAAACTATTTATTACTTTTTCATTTAAGTGTTTGACAATTTTTAGCATATTTTAAATATTACTTTGACTGGCACTGGATTTTTATATGGATCATATATTGCTCGAGTCGGATTGCGCCGCGCTGATCGCTAAGGTGAACAGCGAGTGAACTGGAAGAGGACAGCTGGGCGCTTTGGTCGGGGAGATCAGGGAAGACTAACTTCCTGGGTTGTCAGTTCACCTTTGTTCGACGAGGAGGAAATCGCGCAGCACATAGCGCTGCCCAGCTTCGTCCTGTTCAACCTTTACTGATGTCCGGGGACTCTCTTTTACCCTACCAACTTGAGAAATTTGTCAACTTTGATTCACTACAAGAAAAATGAGCAGGGGCGACAAAATATAAAAAACTTTGCCGACAAAAAATTTCTGGTCGCCTATACTCCCACTTTCAGTGACAAAGCTTAGTTTTGTCGCCCAAAATATACTTTAGTGACAAAAATGCAAATTTATCGCCCAAAATATACATGGGTCACAGAGTAATAATTTGTGGCCCAAAATTCAGTAGTTTGTGCGACAAAAATAATAATTCCCGTAGCCCATTTTTACCAAGGAGTACCATTTATTGATCTTTTATCTTTATCTCTTCCCGTATTGTGTCAGTGACTCGAAATCTCCCCATACCCTTCGATAATCCAAAACTCCATCCTCTGGAATGAGAACTATCTAGTAAATGAATCAATTGAGGTAGTAATCCCTATGTCGAGGGTGATTAGAGTCAAATACTCTTGCCCGGATAAAAATTTTGAGGGTGTGATTTTCTTTGTCTACGCCCCACCACATGATACAGACAAAGAAGTGTTCTGGGAAAACTTTACGACTATGGTCGATAGGGAAAGCCTTCCGTGTATGATCCTTGGTGATATGAATGAAATTTGTAGTAGTAATGAAAAGATGGGTGGAATTACTAATAGCCACGCAAGGTTTACTAGGCTGAACCACTTCAAGAATCAATGCTCATTATTAGAGATTCCGTCATCAGGTAATGAATTCACTTGGAGGAAAAAAGTTGAAGGAGAGGATAACATTTATGAGAAACTTGACAGAGTCCTTGTTCAGCATGAATTTATCGACAGATTCCCTGACTTAGCAACCTTTAATGGTGCATTCACTTCATCGGATCATTGTCCAATATCTATAGACATAAATTCAGGGCAGCAATTCAGACCGTCTCCCTTCAAATTTGAGAATATGTGGATACAGAGGGAGGACTTTCGTAATGTTGTAAAGCAATCTTGGAGGATAAGGTGTGAAGGCTCGGCCATGTATAGGCTGGTATACAAAACTAAGGTTCTCAAAGATAAAATAAAAGAATGGAATAAGGTTACCTTCGGCAATATCTTCAGACAAATTATAGAGGTGGAAAAAGAACTAGTTAACCTTCAAAGGTCAAAATCCTCAGGGAACTATAATGTCTCCAAAGAAAAACAACTAATTACCAAGAAGGACAAACTCCTTCGTTTTCAGAGAGAGTATTGGTGTCAAAGGGCGAAGGCAAAACACTTAAAACTGTCAGATTCAAATACGGCATATTTCCATCGAGTAGCATCTGGTAGACGGAATAGGAAATTTATTAAAAACATTACGTCAAACTCAGGAACCCAAATTATTGGGGAACAAAATGTCCGCACGGAGATTAGAAATGACTTTGTTCATAGATTTTCCAGTGAACCAATTAACACATCTTTATTGAATAGCTATCTTGGGTTGATTCCCCATTCTATTACTGACAATGACAACAAAATGCTATGTTCACAACCCACTAATGGGGAAATAAAGGCGGCGGTCTGGTCTTTGGGACTAAATAAATCTCCTGGACCTGACGGTATGACAGTCGAATTTTACAAAACCTATTGGGACATCATCGGGGTAGATGTCATAAAAGCGATCAAAGCTTTCTTCCATTCGGGAAATCTGCTCCGTCAGATAAATCATACTTTCATAACCTTACTACCAAAATGTGACAATCCGGAAAAAACAAAGGACTACAGACCTATTAGTTTATGTTCAACCATCTATAAGATAATTTCCAAGATCCTAACAGAACGATTGAAGAAGGTCATAGGTAAATTGATCCATCCATTTCAAGGGGCTTTCGTGTCTGACAGAGCAATTCAAGATAACATCCTCATAGCCCATGAGATTTTCCACACTCTCAAGTCTCGAAAGGGCTCTGATGGCTGGTTAGCAATCAAGCTCGATATTGAGAAAGCGTATGATAGAGTTGATTGGAAATTCACGGAGTCGGTGCTAAGCAAATTTGGTTTCCATCAACACTTTATTAACATAATTATGGAATGTGTAACAACTGTTTCATTTTCGGTATTAGTCAATAATGGGCCAACAGAGTTGTTCAAACCCTCTAGAGGAATTAGGCAAGGAGACCCCTTATCTCCATTTTTATTTATTCTGGGTGTTGAGGTTCTTGCTAGAAAGTTAGTAGCGGAATCCAATACTGAACGTTCGGGTATTGGTTTTCGGTTTGGCCATTCTGGCCCTAGAATTCCATTCTTGGCCTTTGCAGATGACATTATTATATTTTCCAAAGGTAATGCATCGGCATGCCAGAAAATTAAAAACATTGTGGATGAATATTGTCAGATCTCGGGGCAGAAGGTTAACTATAATAAATCGGCGTTCCAAGCTTCCCCGGGTATACCCACCTCCCGTATTCCTGCCATTGAGGGGTCCTTGAATATCTCGAAACAAACTAAACTCGATAAATATTTAGGTTGTCCCATTATTAATGGTAGAGTGAATAAAGCAACTTTTGAAGAAATTATTAGCAAAACCACTAACCAACTTACAAAATGGAAAGCTGAGGCCTTGTCCCAACATGGAAGGGCAATGTTAATCAACTCAAACTTGTCATCTAAGCCCTTGTATTCTATGAAAAGTTTCATGTTGCATGTTTCAGTGCACTCAACACTAGATAGGATCAACAGAACATTTTTCTGGAATAAAGACCTCCAATATAAACCCTTGATTAGTTGGAACAAAGTGTGTAGGCCTAAAAAATATGGGGGAATGGGCCTTAGAAAGGCAAAGGAAATGAATGAGGCCTTACAAATGAAGCTCCTGTGGAAAATAATTGCAGAACCAGAAAATTGTTGGGTTAAAGTTATAAAGTATAAATATCTTAAAACGTCAAACTTACTAGATTTTGAAGAAAAAGGGAACGCATCTTGGCAATGGACCCAATTGAGAAAACTAGTCAAGCCTTTCAAGGAAGGCTTGGCATGGTCGGTGGGGGATGGTGAAACTATCAAATTCTGGGAAGATAATTGGACTTCGGGTTCTAAACTACAAAACTTCTATTTAGACCCTGGGCGTTGCAGTTCAGATGAAAAGGTTGCGCAATATATAATCGATGGGAAATGGAGTACTGACAAACTCAATTCGGTATTACCTGCTAGCAAGGCTAAACAAATAGCTGATATCCCATTACCAACGACTAAACTACAAGACAGAATGTACCGGTGGCCTGCTAAAAACGGATGGTTCACTACTGACAGTGCATATAAATACAACACAAAATCTCTAAATCAAGAAGGGGATGTCAATGCTTGGATATGGAGGATCAATACCCTACCAAAGGTTAAAAACTTTTTGTGGAAAGTTTGCCACAATGGGCTCCCAACAACATCCAGGCTATCTGCTAAGGGCATTGCGGTTCCGCCGTATTGTGCAATATGCAACCACCATGAGGAATATTCCATTCACCTTTTCTTTGAATGTAAGTACTCGATGGTTTATCCAGGCTTTCCCCACAGGGTCAAATTGATGATTAGTAACTGTATCAAGGAATCAAGAAATATATCGTCTATAATGGCAAAACTAGGCGCCATTCTAAACCCCATAGAAAAACAAAAATTGGCGTTTCATTGGTGGACGATATGGCTAGTTCGAAATCAACTCTTATTCCAACAACAAAAACTGCCTAGTCTGGACGGATTCCACAGGAAAGTAGAAGCAAGCGTTCAGGCTTGGAATAATTCAGAAGTACAGATGGGAAAAAAATATTACAATTCCCACTCCACGGAAAAACATCAGGAGAATAGACATAGGAAGGAACGCAAATGGAAGAAACCTCCGACGGGTAAAATGAAATTAAATTTTGATGGATCTGTTTTGCCTCATCGACAGGGATCTATTGGATTTATCATTCGTAATGACAAAGGAGGGCCAGAAGCAATAGGAGGTGATCTTATTGGGATGCAAACGCCTCTAATGGCGGAGGCACTCGCTTTACGAGCGGGAGTCTTAAAAGCAATTGAATTGAAAATTAAAAAACTTATTATCGAGGGTGACTCCCTTATTATTATTGGCTATTTTAAAAAAGGGACGAGTTGTCCATGGGAAACCGAACTAATTTTGTCGGATATTAGTTCGCTTTTCAAAGGGTTTACCGAAGTTTCGTTCACACACATTCTTCGTGATGGTAACTGCGTGGTAGATAAGGTGGCACACCTTGCTCATGTTACCATTAACCCTTCCCTATATACTAATCCAGGTCTGACTGATCTCATCCGTAAAGATGCTATCGGAGAGCTTTACGCATCCGAATTTCTCTCCATCCTCGATCGATCTCCATTTCTTAGGCCTGCTCTCGCACCTTCCTCTCTCCCCTCTCCATCCTCCCTCTCTATGCTCATCGGAGTCATCGCAATTAATGGAAGCTTTTTTGCGCCCCTTTCTAAAACCCTAAACTCGTTGCTTCCCTTGGCTGCTTCGTTTTCCAGTTTCTGGTTTTCTTTGCGGTGATCCTTATGCCGCTTCTCTGCATTGTGGGGGAGCCGTAGTAAACTTACCTTTGTCGGCTTCTTCGGCATTGACATCCTCATCACCGACAACAAGACCGAGTACTGTCCGTGAATCGTAATCTCTCTCATCTCTACTCTTTATTTCTCTCTTGTTCCTGTTCTTCTTTTAATTGTCGTTGATCCAATTTTGTTCTCAATGATTCTTTTTTTTTTTTCTAATTTATGCCTCGTAGTTTAGGGATTTAGGTTGAATGATTGTTTTACTCTGGTCTCGTGAATTCTATTATAATTTGGATCATTACTGTCTGATTAAACTGGATTCAAGTTGAAATCAACACATTGAGTTTGAGTTCCCTTTATTTTATGAGTCTAAGCATAATTTGCAGAACATTCATTGTTTGAATTAATTAGAATTGGAACTACTTTGTTGTTTTCTGTTGATCTACTTGCTGGTCAATAGTTGTTGAGCCCTCACATGTTATATTATTTCCATTCTCCTCTTTGTTTGTAATGCAATTGACCTCAAAGCTTATCTCTGTCATATATAATAACATGTTGATTCATATATCTGCCTAGTTTGTATGTGATAGTCAAACTGATTTCAATTCCTCTTGACAATATGATGCTCCTATGCTTTGTGCTCTGCTCTGTCTGATATTCTGCACTATCTATCAATGTTTTTGACTTTGGATTTCCGGGACAATGTCAAGAGGTTTAATGCAGTCATATGCTGCGTTATCTTTGATTTCAAAGACCTGGCAAGACAAGAACAGCAGCTTCAAGGAACCCTTATGTCAGCTTCTCCCTTATTTTCAGAGTTGGACAGCACTTCAGAGGCCATAAGTGCTCTTGATTGAGTTTCCACTTTTTTTTGGGGTGTGATTTATTGATTTAAATTATGAAAATATCCATCCATCTCTTACATGTTACTAAAGATTAATATTTGCAGAGAGGTCCAGTGCAGTGGCTTCAAGGGCCCCATACTATCCAGCATATCAAATTTGACTCATTTAATTGAGGTGTAAGTCATGTTTTATGTGCTCGATTTAAATTGTGTTGTTGCTACACTAACCTAGAAATTTTACATGCTTCTTGTGACATTATTGTTTCACAGACGAATTTCTAATATGTACGGAGAGGAGTCTGATTTCCCATAAGTAGGAAGCACGACAAATATGACATACTTGTGAGTTCTCAATTCCCTTTACAAAGTAAAGATTCGTTTAGAATTAGGAAAAGTAGTACGATTACCTGCTGGTATCGCTCATGATCTCGTACATACAGTCAGATGTTATTCAACCGCTAGATATCATGGTCATTTTAACATTTGTGATAAGAAGTTGGGTATATCTACCTGCTTGGTTGCAACCTGTGTATACGTTTAATTCTTGCTTGCTAGCAAGGTTTCAAGACATGATTTCCTTTATTATCTATTTGAATTGCATTATAGTCCTTCATCTCACTTAAGTTTGTATTCTATATAGATTCGTACTGTTGTGGATATGGCCAAAGATAGTTGTGGAAAGGATGGTGAAAATGAGCTTGAGAAAAGGATTATAGAGGATGAGTACATGTCATCTGATGTGCGGGTAATATTATTGCTGACTACACAATGAGTGCCCTTCCTAGCCTCTATGATTACTTTGCTGAGCTCATTAAAATTCTGGAAAATAAGTTTCATCACTCATGTTTTTTTAAAGCTTTTTTTTTTTATATGTGGGGACTCTAGTTATTTGACTTGTTGTCTTTATCACTCATGTTATAAAGATACCAGCCTCTATGATCACTCATGTCATGTGTATACAACACCCAAATTCGAAGTATGTGTATCCTAGCCTCTATGATCACTCGTGTGTTTTTTTTTTAAATATGTGCAATGCTAATTCTGCCAACATTTGTATGACCTGTTATCTTTATCTATTGCTTCTGATAAGCCTCTTTGTGTATATAATACTTCAAATTATGTGGTTTATCAACATGTTTGTTTGACTTGCCCCGTGTAATTCTACATTGATGATTTTATTGTTGTACAGCCTGTACATGAGAGGATGTGTAGGCTTTATTTTTACCCCTTTTCTTTCCTCACTTCCTTTTCATTGAAATCCTTTTTGCAGTGTATTGACTACATTGAAGATGTTAAAGAATCTGAACACCTAAAGGAAGAGCTACGTCTCTGGGCATCATATATAGGCCAAACTTTGGCAAGGACTGGTATTGTACCCCCTTTTCCCCTACACAGTCACACACATCTGGATATTAAGTAATAGACATGTGAAAGTATTTGTAAATTATCTATTGTAATGATAGACGTTCAATTATAGGTTTTGTTCTATAAGTTGATTGATTTGTATTTGGAAATTTAAGGCAATTTATGTATTTGAAGATTTGTTGTTTATTGGTTGTTGAGAGAGCAGTGAGCACAGATTATATATATATTTTTTTTAAAAAGACTTTTTAGCCCAGATCTATTTTTAGATCCGGGCTAAAAAGTCCGTATTTTTTTTAAATGAAACGAGTATAATAGTCCGGATCTTCATATATCCGGGCTATATACTAGAAGACTTTGGGTGACAAAACCAATTTTCGTCACAAAACATACAGGGCACCAAAAGGTAAAAATTGTCGCTAAAAGTATATTATGTGCGACGAAAATATTTTCCGTCGCAATATCTTTGGGCGACGCGGATAAGGCGACCAATAGGAGACGAAATTATTTTTGTCACAAATCATTTTGGGCGACGAAATAAATACTTTGGGCGACGAATCTTTTTGTCACTAAAAACTGTTTTTCTTGCTGTGATTTAAGGGTTAATTTTTTTTTGATTAAGTAAAAATTCGACGTACCGAACAGGCCTGGTGGGTCAAGGCCGTTGAAACGGCGACGGAAACCCGAACATATACAAAAAATTAAAGCAACCATGCAAAATCGAGAAACAAGGATGCAACACAGGCAAACACTAACTATCGAACGAGGAACGAGCCTGCAATGAAACCACTCCGACGACAGAAAGTAGAGGCAACTCAGGAACATCTGGGGAACTTGTGGAATCCTCATATTTGGACCCGTGCGACGGCGAGCCTTTGGGTTTCGATCACGTCCACGACCTCTCGCAGACGGCAACGGAGAGAAACACCGCACAAAAGCCGCTAGTCTTCAAGCCCAATAGAAAGCACCTCCGGACTCGATCAAGGGATTTTATTGAAACCCTTTCGGGATTTAATCAAGCCCTTTCGGGATTTAGTTAGTCCTAATCGGACGGGTTTATTTAGAGAATGCAAAACCATATATATATATATATAGGCAAGAGTTCCAATGAAACAAAGAATACGGTGAAACAAATGAATATTGTGTTATATTAATATGAATATGACATTATGTGGATATGAATATTGTATTATTCACTTTATATTATGTGAATATAAATAATAACATATTCATATACCCATATTTAAATCATATTCTTTTTTTTTTTTGATTAGGAAATAATTCGAGGCCGGACAGGTCCGGACCTCGAGAGGCCGACAAAGTCGGCAGACGGCAAGCCGTCTAAACATACATTATAGCAAAAGAAAAAACAACATGGAAACAGAATATAAGCACCTAATACAACAAAAGAACTACATAAACTAAACCCGGAAAACCCCAGACCCTAAGCACACAAGCGGCCACAATAGAGAGAAGAAGGAGACCCGGCAAGGAAAAGTGGATAGCGAGCGCATGGGGCAGCAGAGCTGACACGATGTCTCGCCGCCGGAAAGACGGAAAGCAGCAATCCACGTAGGGCAAAGACGACTCCTGGGGAAGTGTGGATCACACCAGGGCCGGCCCTAGGGGTAGTCGAAATAGGCGGTCGCCTAGGGGCCCCTACCGAGTAGGGCCCCGTGAAAAAAATATGTTATATATATAATTAAGGTATTGTGTATTATTATATTTACACGTAATAAAATATTTATGTAAATTTATACGTCAAAAAAACTAATTTGTGATGTGACTTTAGATATTTCGAGTCAACGATAAAGAGTGTAAGGTCTCCGTCTTTCAATTAATGTTATAAATGCAAAAACGGGTAGTTTTTAAATAACAGCTTATGCCACTTTAATAAATTTATTGAAATGATTATAGTATTTTATTTGGAAAATTTTGCAAAGTAATAATCTGTTTTAAAGTATTTAACTATATTGTTTTACATTCCTGGAAAAAAAATATAATATTAAAAAATATTTTTTTACTTTTATTTCTCACTAAAAAGTACATATTTTTTAATAGGACTTGTAAGGAAATATAATAAAAAATAGCAAACAAGTATATTGGTAAATCTATAATAGTATTTTGTTATGTTATGCTGAGAGATTGTATAAATTTTCTTTTAGTGATAAAAATAAAGTCTAAAATCTATAATAGTTAAATAAATAAATAAATTGCATTGTTTGATAATTTATCTAAAAAACATATGAATATATTTATTGATCAAAATTTTTTTTTTACATCGCCTCGGGCCCCAAAAATCTCAGGGCCGGCCCTGGATCACACGACGTTCTCTCCACCTAGATGAAAGATCTTCGGAGACCACGAACACCACCAACACGATCACTTCGATCAACCAGGGCCGCAGAGCTGCTCCTCAACTGAAACTAACCACGAATCCAGCTGACAGAACTCCAACCAACCCGAGAAAGTGAAGCACGACCGCAAAATGACGAAGAGCGCAAGAAAAATCCGGAAATAATTTACACAAGTTCTTTTATTATTTACTTTATTTTATTTTATTTTTTAACCATAGTGAGATTACGTTTTCTTTCTTTATTTGTTTAATTTTTCAAGTGTTCGGGCCACTTTGGGCCCAAGGAATAGCCTTGGGCCCAAAGCAAAGGATTTCGGGTCATCCCGGGCTCAAAGCATAGGCTTTGGGCCCAAGGCAAAGACACACGTGAAACCCTGCCTCACACCAAAACCGAGCCCAGCGAGGAACGACGGCCGGAGGGAGGAAGTATGCGCTGTAGCAAGACAACAAAGGCGACACCCAACACCCACCCCCGCGACGGCGACGCCGGGGAACCACCGAGAAGGAGGCGCCACCAGCCAGAACGAACGCCGACGCAGGCGATGGGTATTGGAGCGCAGCACAGCCCAGGCGAACCCGGAAACCTACAAATCGCAGGCCAGAGCACAAGATTCGGAGGATGGGAAATCCCAAACAGCCTAAACCAGGCTGATTTGATGATTTGCGCAGAAGCGAAGAGTGCCGACAAGGAGGCGGCCGCCCAGCCCGGAACGAGGAGGCGTGAGCGGAATTGAAAGGGGACAGCCAGGAACCCGAAATCCCCAAATTGGAATCCGAAATCGAAAGATCGGAGGTCGAAAACCCAAAAGAAATGGGGATTTCGCAAGCAAATCGAGCGGAATTGCAACCGAAGGAGAGTTCAGAGAGGTGGTGGCTCCCTAAGGAGAAGGTGGTGGCTCCCGAAGGAGGGTTGGGCCCCCGAAGGGAATGTAGAAGCTCTCCATAGAAGAGATTTACTCTTGAAGATAGTTATCCGATCACTGTGTTAGTGTGTACAAAATTCCTCGTCTGAGCCTCGCCTGATAATTCCTACCATTGAAGTGTTGGTTTTGATTTGTTGACCCTCCCAGTGTTGGCGGGAGGCAAGCAATGGTTGGCGGCGCCGGTGTTCTTCTACCCCAAAAGGGTTTTTTTTCCTTCGTCTTTTTATTGTTTTTGTTGCTATGTTAGTGATTTGACCAGAATTCTAACTGGGGTTTTTTTAAATCATATTCATATTCACACAACATAATATTCATATTTATATATTCATATAACATAATATTCATATGAATATGACCCAATATTCATTCGTTTCACCGTTACATACATACATACATACATACATACATACATACATACATATATATTTTGGAAACAGGATAAGATTTAGGAAAGACGCCGACGACCCGGCTTCTGTCCTAGTGCGTCCGAGCGGACGAGAACACGGAGTTCTGGATCAGTGCTGAAGCTATCATCGGCAGGGGAGCTATAAGCCAGACGTGCAATCCTGTCTGCCACAACGTTCGAACCCCTGAAAATATGACGAATAGCAACATTAGTGAAGGAGCGGAGAAAGGTCACAGTATCTGCCATCAGCATCTCAATGATCCACGGAGGGTGCCAATCCCCGAGTAGAGAATTAATAACGACTAAGCAATCGCCTTCGATAAGCAAATTGTCGAGACCCATTTGGAGGGCCCTGACCACACCCATATGTAGACCCAGGGCCTCGCAAAACACCGCTGGCTTATTAGAGCAAAGGCCAGAGCCAGATGATAATAAAGTGTCGTTGTGGTCTCGTATAACAAAGCCGTAAGCGCCCGATTGAGCAGATTGAGTAGGTCGGTAAGAACCGTCGAAGTTTAGTTTGTAGTGGCCGTTTGGTGGCTTAGTCCACCCTTGAGACCGAGCTGTAGTCGAAGATGGATGTACATTACGGTTTTTGTTGTGGCCTTTTGAAGAAGGCGGCGAAATAAACTGGTTGTCCTCCGGTGCGGCCGACCTAGTCTTCCAAGTAGTATAATTTGTTTGGTAAAATACCACAATAGATTGTACAGATATATTGTTTATGTGTTGGAATGTTAGTTGATTGCGAAAATACCAGATGGCCCACCAAGCTGTCGCTAATCTTGCAAACTCAACTTTTCCCAGTTTAGAGTAGATATCATTAAGCAGTATATTTGGCTTAAAATTATTATATCCGTTCGGAGGTTTTGGATGCTTGATGCCCGCTGCCGAGATTACAATCCCAATCAAGGCGCAATCGATTAAAAGGTGAGCGGTAGACTCCTGAGTAGAGTTACAGATTTATACATAGAAAGGCATCCCTAATTTTTATTACCATATATAAATCCAATGAGATCAGATTTATACATAGAAAGTAGACCTGTCAAAACACAATCCGACCCGGTGACCCGACCCGACCGACCGAATTTTTTTGGGTCAAGACCCGGAAATTTTTTTCGACCCGAACCCGAAAATCCGGAAATTTTCCGGGTAATCTGGGTTTCGACCCGGTGACCCGATTGACCCGTTAATTTTGACCTGATTTACCCGGTGACCCTGTTGATTTATAATTAAATATAATAATTTTTTTTTTATATTTAATTAAAATCTATCGCAAAATTATCAAATTATGATTTTTTTAATTTAAAAAAGAAAAAATTGACAAACCCGAAATCGACTCGAACTCGCCCGAAACCCGGTCAAACCCGGGTTCTAGTCAACCCGAAAAACCCGGAACCCGTTTTACCCGGAACCGATTTTACCCGAGACCCGGAGTGACCCGACCCGAACCCGACCAGAATGACGCGTTTGACAGGTCTATTAGAAAGGCATCCCTAATTTTTATTTTTATTTTCCTTTCTTTAATTGCCCAATTGGGGCAAATGTGCACAGGCAGCACAACGCAACCGAGCGGCGACCGGAGGAGCGAAGCCAGTGAAGCGATGAGTGGGGAGGGGTGTAGAACCGAAGAGGCCGATGACGGCGAAGCCCAAAGGAGGCAGCAAGCGGCATCGACAAACACCGGAAGCCAAGGGATCAACGACACCCAAATCGGCGGCGACAACAACGAATTCAGAGGAAGGGAACCCGAATTCAACCACCAAACACGCCGATTGAAGCCCGAGACAAGGTTTAGGAGTAGATTTGGACATTAGGGTTTGTCAAGTGAAGAAGGGGGCGGTGCGGGGGCGCAAAAAGGGGTCATCCAAAGGCGACGAGGGGGCAATCGAGGACCTATGAAGACACCAATCGGACGTTGAAGAAGATGATGATGGAGGTGGACGTGGCGGCGGGGCTGTGGTGGTGCTGGGTTTGTGGATTTTTGGTGTTATAGGGTTCTCGGGTTAAGGATTGTGTTCTCTAGAAACCAGTTCCACTTAACTTGCAATTGATTTAAGGGTTAATTAATACAATGTTGCTTGTTCTCAACAAAAATAAAAAAGGGAATCACAATATATACATTTTTTTTTCAATTAGGAAAGAATTCGGATAAAAATTAAGGGATGGAAGTAAAAATTATTTTTATGAAAAAAAAAGAGACAGAAGTAAATGACATTTCCTTATTTGTTTTTCCTTACCAGTTCAAGTGGGCTAAGCCCACTCTACATCTGAGCCGGGTTACTGTAGGTCCATTAAGGGATTGACCCTCCTACTCACAAGCGTCTCCATGTTTCCACGGGGATTCGAACGAGGTATGGAATAAAACCTTTCGAATTACCGGGTATGGAATATAACCACTACACCAATTTTTGATTGATTTTCCTCATTTGTTTTTAATAATGATTAACCTTTCGAATTTAATTCATTTTTAAATCAATATTCATAGATCAGTATTCTAGCAATTGGAAAATCTATTTCTCTTCCTCCAGTTTTATTACCTTTTTTTAAGCATTGGATAACCATATTTTAAGATACTTTAATCATTTTCCTCCCCCTCTTCTTTATAGTCACAACAAAAGTGATAATCATACCAATTTTACATACAAAATTTTGTTAAATGTGCATCTTATTTACTTTCATTCACCCAGGTCCTATGATAACTAGTGTGCTCTCACATATAGGTGATCACCCTTGTAATATAAATAAAGTCTAAACCCCTACTTGACAATCAATTTTGGGAATTGTTCCCCTCCTTCCATATTCGGCAGCCTATGATGAAATCAATGTAACGGTGAGCATTGATCATCCATCTCTCTCTCTCGATCTTCATCTGCTTCAACTAGCTCTTTCTCTTGTTGCTTCTTGATTCAGCAATCTTCAAATTTCTACTCGAACAAACAATGCCCAAATTCTTCAACTAATTACGATACTCCAAACCGTCCTAATTTCATAAATTCTACTCAGTATATATTTTTTTGGTGCTGATTTCATAAATCTTATTATCAAGTCAATTTCGTTAGTTCAATTGCAAAATATGAATTTCAATTATCAAAGTCAAGTGGATGAGATGAGAGTGTTGCGGTAGCTAATTATCAACTTGTATTAAAAGGGGGAAATTTGGCATCCGAATCCGGAAACTGCAACCACAAATCAAACTAGCAATTGAACTGATACAGATTTCCGCGGGAGAAAACTCGATCAGTGTACAAAACAAAAATCTACAAATTTCTCGGCGGCGGATCATCGGCGCGATCGTCGAGAACGATCTTGACGCCGTGGTCTCGGAGGGCGTTGACGAGGGCCCACACCTTGGTGCTGCTCTTGAGCCCCTTCTTCTCGATCTCCTTGGTGACGTCCGCGTGGATCTGGCTCCCGTCACCGCCGGCGACGCCGATCCCGTGGACCTTGAGGCGCATAGCGAGGACCTCGCCGACCACTGCGGCGGCCTTGGCGTTGCTGGTCCGCCCGCACTCGAACGCGCCCTTCAGAGCGTGCTCCACCGACGACGCCGTCGCCGCTATCCTCCCGCTGTTCCGATCCACCACGTTCGCCGTTATGTACTTTATAGAGAGGAACAGCCTCAGCACGTACCTCTTCGTCGGCGTCATCTCCTTCCTCTCTCTCGCTCAATCTCTGGTTTTTTTCTTCCCGGCCTTCGTAAAATTAGGTTTTACTCAAATTGGGCTTTCCTGAAATACCGGCCCAATAATGTAGGCCCACTAAAAGTCCGCTCGACTCCGGATTGTTGTTAAAAGTCCCAATATTTAGCCAATATTGAGATTATTCGAGTCGAACAAGACGAGAACGGTTCATGTTAAGCTTATTTAAAAAGTAAAAACGAGTCGAGCTCGATTCGAGCCTAAAATTGGACTCAAGCTAAAAAACATGTCTATACTTGGGTCGTTTAGCAAGTGAATGAGTTTGAGTTGAACTTTTTTCGAACAGAGAACAACTCTATTTGCTCATGATATAGTAACCTAAGAGAAATTTTATAAATTTCACAAAATTTGAGTTATTCGAACTCAAGTTAAGACAAACTTCACTTTGAACCGAGTTTAAAAATGTGTTCATATTCGTTTTGTTTAGTAAATGAACGAGATCGAGCCGAGTATCAATCCAGTCAGTTGGGGTTTTGGGGGGGAAAGAAAAGAGATTTCATTTTATTAAATATGTATGTCTGAAGAGGGAAACTTGTATCATACATGCTAAGATCATATCTAGGCAATGACACAGAAAGCATACCAATATTAACTGTCATAAAAAATACCAAAAAAAAGGTGATACATCTTATAGACTTATACCATAACTTTAAGGTGTTACACTTGACATTACAACTGAGGCTTGGGCGTCTAGTAGCCATAGTAGCGGCCATAGCTGCGACGCTCTTGCTTGACGAAGGCTCGGGGAGGGTGGTACTCCTTGGGGACATCGAGGAAGACAGAGCGTCTGCAGCCGCGACAGAAGAGGAGGTTATCCTTCTCGCGGAAAGTGTGTGCATCTTGATCTTTGACGACGAAGGTGCCTTGCCCACAAGGGCAAGGGTACTTCCAGGACTGGCTCCTGTAGTCGCGAAGCATGTCCATGAGGTCTATCCTCATGAACGCCCTTGTTTGCACGTCGTTGTTCCACTTACCTCCCTTGATCATCCTGTCCATTCTTTCGGTGTGAACTCGCTAGCTCTATCTCTCTCTCTTTCGTTTCGTTGTTAGGCTTGATATATCAATGCTCCTGATGGTTGTCTTCACACTTCATTCATGTGTTCCATATATATAGTGCAATGCAAAGGCTAGTTTGAAACCATCTATTGAACAGTTTAGCACTTAAGGATGGAATCTGGTTCTCCCTTAAAGTTACCTTTTAGCCTTATAGGGATTTGCTCTTGATTTTTTGCTCTTGATTTTTTGCGTGTAAACTCGGGAACAGGGGACCGCACTCTGTACACAGGTTCTCACACCTTTATTTAGTGACAGATTCTAAAGCTGTTAGTTGAAGGGATGAAAAAATAAACCATGATTTTTTTGAAAATATATCAATATTATGAATGTGTAACTAGAATAAAAACATAAATTATGCTTACTTTATTTCATGGTTTTCAAATATTTTTAATATAACATTCGGTTATGATTCTTTTCCCCTTATACGAGTCATGCTTTCTTGTAAGTCTTGTATCCTATTGTTTTGGGTCTATCGGAAACACTCTCTCGACCTGTTCAGGGAAAGAGTGCATACATCCTGACCCCTCAAACCCTGCTTTTGCGGGATATATTGGGTTGTTGTTGTTGTTGTTATATTAATTTGAAGTTTCAGGTTTAATTATAGTATTAAGTTACGAAATTTAACAAAATAATTATGATAGAGCATATCAGTTTGAAAAATGATGTGAAAAATAATTTATATAGGTACAGTCTTGAAACTTTTATAACTTTTTACTCAGGTGTCGAATTTGAGATGTTTTTTATGGGAATATTATCTCACATCAACTATAAAGGAAATGAAAATTTGATAACATATAATGAAAGTCTTACCCAATAGTTTGGGTTTTTGTGTTACGAGACGAATCATGAACAAGATGCAAATATTTTATTATGAACTTGAACTCCAAATTCTCAACAAGATTTGCTCCACACTTTTTGTTGTTGGTTTGATACCCCATGTATCAAGTGGGTGTTAAAAACAATGGGAGAAAATGGTATCCCCATACAACTACAAAACTTTAAATAAACCTGGCTTGTGTTATTGTTGTCATTTGTCATCCTCCATGAACTCCAAGTCCAAAAAAATCCCAATATTTCTTTTCAATCCTAAGTTGTGTTGTTCTTTTGCGTCTATTTGTTTTCCCCTTTGCTCACCATGGTATAATCAGGTAAATTCTCCTGTTTTCATTAATCAATATATAAAGTTACTTTTAATCTCATCTGCTGATCTTTTTAATTCAATGTCTAAGATTTGTTAACATGATACACTATAGGAGTTTTTTTTTTTTTGTGGGAGATTGTAAGAGTTGTGTACATATGATCTATTGTCTAGTTCGGAAAATGAGTGTGTACATAATACGGAGTACATTCTAACCTCTCCGACTAGGCTTTATTGCAGAAATACAAAGGAGTTGTTGTATTTCTTTTCAATTCGTACCTAAAAAATGCTCTTCAACCATTGCTTTATAAACCCTTTAGTCCTTTACAGATGACACAGCACTGTATAATATTCTCACGCCTGTGGCTTTTTGTATAAAATGTAGATGTAGGGGGTGAGGGAAGATACAAGTGTATAGTGCCTAAAGTCACTAGAAAAAGAATCCAACCTACACAGCACAATCAAAATCAACCGATGAACCCCCCATATTGGAAAGACCAAGATTTTAGCTTTTAATATACACCACCAAATCACCAATTATATTGTAAGGCTTAAATCTAACTGTAAAGTTGTTGATTGATGGTGTAAATTTATACACTAAGTGCATCTTGTTCTTCTCCCTACTCACTCTCTACTTAGGTTAGGGTGATCAACATCAATCATTTTCCAAACCAAACCTCCTTAGGATGATTGAATCTCTCTACTTTTTAGTAATTCTACTCCCACTTAAATGGGAAAGGTAAAATTATATGATCCCGAATCCAATCTTTCCGGTTGTTCCTCACTACAAATGGTCTTCAACGAGCGGTGGTGGAAGGGGATAATCTTGCCCTCATCAATGCTATCAATGGCACATGGCAGTGCCCATGGGAGATTGAAATGCTCGTGTCCAACATCTTGCTGCTGGCTCAGGCTTTTCAAATGGTGTCCTTCGGGCATAGCTTCCGAGAAGTCAACTCTGTTGCGGGTTGTGTTGTTCGTCTGGCACGTTCGGCTCCCTGTTTCTTCACCTAGAGCTCCAAGCTCTCGTCCTTAGGGACACTATTAGTTGGCGTACCAGCCGTGTTTACTGCTTCCCAAATCTTTGCTTGTTCCAAAAAAAAAAAAAAAAGGTCGTCGAGCCATTTCTCTTATGAGTTTCACTCTGCCAAATTCAGTGAAATTAACAAGATTGATTGCTTGCAAGATCATATGAAGCTTCTGAAGTGGACCCAATACCATAATTGAATCCAATCCAAACCACTCTAATAATTGAGTGAAATTGCCATAAACTTTGATCCTTGTTTAGTGCAAAACCAAACTTACAAAGGCGGTGGGCAGGTTTCAGGTACATGCCTTCAGTACGTCCTTCCTATGGTACAATAGACCGCGTAAGTAAAGACCCTACATGATTGCATTTTCCAAATTTCAAAGACTCAAAGCTCCAAATTTAAATTAATAAATAAAGAAACAAAGACCAACCCTTTTTTCTTTGAATTATCAATATCCAAGTCCACTTTGTAGCCCGACTAACCCTACATGGTAAGAGTTCTATTTACATGGGGCCTCTTTAGGATCAACTCGAATTAGTGACCTTCGAATGGAAAGCTCAGCTTGTTAGCAATCTCTGTCTCATATTGAATATGAGGGAAGCCTACACATTAGTTTAAACTTTTGTTTATCCTATGATATCTCACAAGGCCCAATTGGGATTTTGTTAGGAAGGATCAACCTTGCAAATGAGGTGCAAACAGCATTTAATGATCCAATCTAGTGTCTCATCCACATTCTACAACATTAGTTGTGTGCCCACCTTATCAACCCTCTTGGAACCTTCATATTGCCTTCTTTCATCTTACTTGCAAGTTATGAAGTCATATCACATCACACCCTTTATAAAACCCCATCTCAAATCTGATCAAAACAATCCAGTTTGTAAAAAGCAACCCATGTCAAGAACAAACCACAAAAGCAACCAAAAAAAGAAGTCTTTAGCCAGGAAAACCAAAACTTACAATGCAGGGAGGAAGAACTATGGGCATGGTGAGACTCAGGCAGTTCGTTGTGAGGCTCAAGAGGCAGGCTTCACCGCTGCAGCGCGTCCAACCCAACCTAGATGGATCGGGACGACGGGATGGGTGCGTTCCAAATGATGTGAAGGAAGGGCATTTCGCGGTACTGGCTGGTAGTGGCGAGGAGACAAAGAGGTTTGTTGTTGATTTGAAGCACCTCAAGAACCCAGATTTTCTGAGGATTCTTGACAGGGCCTATGAGGAGTACGGGTTCAGGCACGAGGGGTTGCTAGTTGTCCCTTGTTCACCCCGTGAGCTGCAGAAGATCTTGGTGTAGATGCAAACACAAAAACTATGGCTAGATGCAAACATCCAATTCTTTCATTCATTTCTATGTGTAGTATTTAAATGACCAACCAAACTTTGTCTTGTTTTTATGGCCATAAAGATTGCTTGGAGAGATCATATTTGAGTAATTCAAATAAGCTCATAATTGTCCATGGTTTCAGATTTGAATACTATGAAATGCAGTTTCTCCTTAGTTATGACAGAATATGTAAACATTACAAATGAACAATGCATCTATTACTCTTACCTAGCAATGCTGGTAACATCTCAAGGAAGAATTTGAGTTGATTGCACAGCAATCCTCAGCCGACGCATTGCAAACGCAGATCAATGAAGTTATCTCCACACCAAGAGTTTGCAAGATAAGCCAAGACATGTCTAGAGAAAAGCTGTGTCAGAGTAGAAACGTCCAGAGCTGTTAAACAAAACATCTTGTGTTCTTTTATCACAGACTGAACTTGTTTGGGGCAAATCAACAAGCACAACAGATTTCAGCACATCGTTCATTCAAGACTCAAGAGCATTAGACCATAATTCCAGTCAAGGTTGGAGAAGCACACATTAAGACTTTAAGAGATCGTGTTTTAAATTGCAACAGGCAACCTCCGTAACAGATCAAATCACATGGCTCTTGATTTCAGAACTGGGAAGCTCTTAATCAGCTATTGAAGGTCAAAAGTAGTCAAGCTGGCATCAATACTTTCATGGGGGTATCATAAACCAAGTTGGAATTGTTCAACAGCCATGGGAAATATCTTCAATGCTAACCATATGTTCATTACAAACACTTTATAAATCAGAATTCCAAGCTATATGTATCAACTAAGTAACTAGTATCAATTGTAACATTGTAGAATGAGGTTACCATTGTAGTACAGTCCTATGCTCTTATCAGATCAATCAGTTTGTAAGGGAAGTTTCGCAAACACAAAGAGTTTTCCAATTAAATGTCGCCAAGATAGGATTTTCGCATGATTTCACCTGGTCATCAGTCATCACATTACTGCAACACTATGCAATCTCCAAGTCAAGCTTCAAGCCCCTTCACATGCTTAAATTAAGTGGCATAGCACTAGACAGACTTGAAAAAGATAGAACTGGTATGCAGAGGGGTATGAGATTGGAACTGAGCCACCAAGCCAATGGTCCAACCTTATTAGGATGGAGATAAAAGCCATGAAGAAGGAAAACACTTGAAAATTTCCAATAAAAAAAACATGTCATATAATCAGCAAAAGTAGCACCAAAGCTAAAAAATTCATTCTTAGGGATTCCTCATTATATCCACTGTAAAAACTAACAAGACGGCAGATGCAATGACATTATATTTCAGCAGCTTCCCAGATGAAAAGGTTCGATCAAGGCCAAGATATGCATCCGGTTTCTATGGGAAATAGACGGGCCAATTGAAGTAGTATGATTCCCGGACCTCCTTATCCATTTGATTCCACTGCATTAGGGAGATCAGAAAAAACTAGGTAAGACATTCATTCAATCTCCTAAACCATTAGCCATTGCTTTCAATAGTTTCAATTCCATTTAGGGCTAAACTCGATTAAACTCCCACCTTGAAATTGTATGGTTGCTTCTTAGCCATAGCTTTCTTCCAATGGTACTGCTCATACAGCATAGCTTTATCATGCCAACTGCACATGTAACACCTCAAACATCAGAACACCATTTGCAAGTAAAACCTAACACTCATTTGCAAACTGAGCACTTCAAAGCCATGAAATTTATCATCTTTCTAAGTTTCAATCTAAAGTTCAACACATGGAATTAAGTAAAGATAAATCATCACCCAAGTCCCCAATTTGCAGCTTCAATCAATACAAACAGTCGGGTTGTGCAAAATTGAAGCATTTCACGAAACAAATTCAACAAATTTAATCAAAGAAACAGTGAGAAGTTGGAACGAAATCAAAAGCAGAAACACAAAACCGGAAACAGGAAGGGAGAGGGAAGAAGGAATCGGAACTTTTGCTGGTTGGTGAGCTGCCACATGTAGGGATGGAAGTGGGACAAGACGGAGAAGGCGATGGAGCCAATCCAGACGTTGACGAACCGGTCAGGACCGGAGTGGGGGACGCCCGGATCTCCTCTGTAGGCGCTGTTGAAGAACTTGTCCATCTCTGATCTCTCTCTCGCTTCGCTCTCAAAGTTTCAATTGCTCGTGGCTTCTGCAAGATAAGGTTTGATAAGGAGAGAGTACAAATCGGACTCGGGTCAGAAGTTCCCGGTTGAGGCTACGGGTCGGACTCTTTTTTTTTTTTGTTGTTGTGCCGCAGGCCCTCAGGCCCTCAACTACAGTAGTGTATTTGTATTTTTAATTTTCTCAACCACAACAATTTTGGTTGATTTTAATAAATTTGTAAACACTAATCACTACTATTAACCTACTTTTTAAAGATTTTTATGGATAATATAAATCTATTTCAATATAAACTCTTAAAATAAAAAAGTTTTCGTTTATATGTCACATCCACCTAAATCATCTATCATCTTTACATAATCAATGAGTTTAATTCAAAATTTTAAATTAAATATATAATCTATATCTATTTGAAAATCTTTACATACTGTCATAATGAAGTCCATTTTGAATTAACTTATTACACCTTTCTCTTGTGAGTTTGTTTTTTATAAGTTTAATTCAAAATATTAAATATACTCTGTATAATATTAATTTATTTCATTATTAAGATATTATTTTGTAAAAATCACGACATGACGCAAGAATTATACTAGTAATTGAACGTACGTATAGCGCTCTATCTATTATATTGCTATTAAATATTGGATTTTTTTATATCGTCTAGCGTGTTTGTTTAGACAAAGTGAAAAGGAAAAAAAATCTTTTATAAAAGACTTTCAATATATAATATATGTTTTTATTTATAAAAATAAATATTTTGAATAAGATTAAATTATGTATGTTACTATTATAAGAAGGATTTGTAAAATACGATGTTTTTATTATTATTATAGTATTAGATAAATAAATAGATAGATAAGACATAAGAAGATAGTACAAGATATTAGGGAAGATTATAAGCTATAAGATAAAAAGTAAATAGATAGATAAGACATAAGAAGATAGTACAAGATATTAGGGAAGATTATAAGCTATAAGATAAAAAGTAATTACTTATGATATGATCATATTTTTATTTGTTTTTTAAGATATAAAAAGAAAACATTAAAATAAAATAAATCAATAACAAGAATTTATATATACATGAACAATTATATTTAAGCGAATAATTTATTAAATCAAAGACACATTATTATTTAAATAATAATGGATAATTTGATCGATAAATGTCATATAATTAGACCTGTCAAACGGGTCATTCGGGTCGGGTCACTTCGGGTCTCGGGTAAAACGGGTTCCGGGTAAAACAGGTCCCGGGTATTTCCGGGTTGACTAGAACCCGGGTTTGACCGGGTTTCGGGTCATTTCGGGTTTGTCAATTTTTTCCATTTTAAATTAAAAAAATCATGATTTGAGAATTTTGCAATAAATTTTAATTATATATATAAAAAATTAATTATATTTAATTAAAAATCAACCGGGTCACCGGGTCAATCGGGTAAAATCGGGTCAAAATTACCGGGTCAATCGGGTCACCGGGTCGAAACCCAGATGACCGGAAAATTTCCGGTTTTTCAGGTTCGGGTCGAAAAAAATTTCCGGGTTCGGGTCGAAAATTTTCCGGACGGTCGGGTCTGGTTGTGTTTTGACAGGTCTACATATAATCCATTATCTATCTATCTATTATTTCCAAAAATAAATAAGAGAATCCCATCGAAACAAAAACAATCACGAATTGTTGTCAAAAATTTATATAAATACCTCATGGTATGAATACACAAAATAAAAATAAAAATAAACTTGAATAAAAGGAAAAAAAAAACTTTTCTTTTGTAGCAAGAAAAGAACCCAAAGTTGCTCTACTCCGCACCCTTCCTCTATAAAAATCTCCGTACCTCCTTCCCCGATCTCTCCAATTTCTTTGCTCTTCTTCCTCATATCTCTCACCCCGTTCCCAATTTCTGCTGATCTGCTTTTATCTGCATCTGCCATGGCGGACAAGCCTGAATCTTCCGATTCGTAATTTCTCTCAACCTCTTTCTACACTGGGTTCTCCTTGATATATCTCAGATCTGTTCTTCTGTTTTAAAAAACCGATCTTGGATGATTTCGTCGGGCATTGTTTCGAATTTGTGTTCTAGGGTTTTTAATGAGTTGTATTGATGGTTGATTTTGGTTGTTGTTGTTGCAGCAAGGGAACGAAGAGGGATTTCAGTACCGCGATCCTTGAGCGCAAGAAGGCGGCGAATCGCCTTGTCGTTGACGAGGCCGTCAACGATGACAATTCCGTTGTTGCTATGCATCCTGATACCATGGAAAAGCTTCAGCTTTTCCGCGGCGACACGGTCTTAATTAAGGTAATAGATTAGGTTTGATTCGAATCGTGTTCGCTGCGATCTAGGGTTTGTGGATTGGTGATGAAATGGGGATTTTTGTTTTATTACCGATTCGTTTATGGTAGTTGTGAGATTTGATAGAAAATTTTGTATATAGTGGCCTTATTATAGTTGCATTTGGGTGTTTTGGTTTTTTGCGATAGAGGATTTGGTGTTCTCATGCCATGCTATGATATCAATTTAGGTCTTTGGTCTTTTAGTGGACTTGGAGCCTTTTCTGAAGTGTAAGTAGTTTTGAAATTGTTGAGCAATTATTATTATTATTATGTAATTTAAAACTGAATTGCAATTATCAACAACATTGCTTTTCCTCGTTTGCTTTCTTCATTCCCTTGTCTTACTGTGGTCCTGTGGATGAACTGGTAATTGTGCATCATCTCTGTTTGCAGAATTTTATAGCTTTAAATAGAATATTTGCAACATCATTGCTGTGAACCCAAGTTCCTCCTTTGTGCTCTTCATCATTTAGTTACTGTCATTGATATCTGATTTGATTATGTTAATACCTGTTATCCCCAGTAGATACAGATTGTCTTCCTCGTGAATTTGAAGCTAAATATCCTGATTGAGACTTTGACATGTAGTTAGTCAAGTATCAAATTCTTAGGCATTAGGATGAATATTCTTAAGATGTTGCTTTTGTTAGATAGCTGTACATGTTAGCCACATGATATTTTATTCTGATACGTAAATATTGTTTTGATTCATCTGATTGCAGGGTAAGAAAAGGAAAGATACAGTTTGCATTGCCCTTGCTGATGAAACCTGTGATGAACCAAAGATTCGGATGAACAAGGTTGTGAGATCAAACTTGAGGGTTAGGCTTGGAGACGTGGTATCTGTTCACCAATGCCCAGATGTGAAATACGGGAAACGTGTGCACATTCTTCCAGTTGATGACACTGTTGAAGGGGTCACTGGAAATCTCTTTGATGCATACTTGAAGCGTAAGTATCCCTTATTCTTATGTTTAGATAGTAATGAGTGTTGTAAACCACCAATGCAGTACCATAAAATAAGTTGTTTGAATCTGGTGTAATGGTATTGACACAGTTTCTCTTTTGAGGGTTGTTTTTTAGGAAAATGCACTGCATGTTTTACCATTTCTTCAGAACCTTGAAGTGTAAATGTTTTTACCCTAACCGATATGGCTTTCTTTTAAATGTACTAAATTGAAGTAAAAGGTTGTGCTTATTTATACTTTGTGCTCTCATAGTATGCTCTAGTTTTTTATTGTTAAAAAAAAACTTCGTACAAGATTGTTTAAGACTAATAGGTTCATCTCATTTATGCATTTATGTGTGTGTGATGCTTGCATGATCAGTCTTTCTATTGGCATTACGTAATTGTATAGGGAATAATATTTGCGTGTTTGAGTTTCGAAGAGTTGCTGTCAGCTCAAGTACTTGGTTTTCATTTTTCCCTCTTTGTCTTTTCAGCCTATTTCCTGGAGGCTTATCGTCCAGTGCGGAAGGGTGACCTTTTCCTTGTGAGAGGAGGTATGAGAAGTGTAGAATTTAAAGTTATTGAGACGGACCCTGCTGAGTATTGTGTTGTTGCCCCGGATACTGAGATCTTCTGTGAAGGGGAGCCTGTGAAGAGAGAAGACGAGAATAGACTGGATGAAGTTGGTTATGATGATGTTGGTGGGGTTAGGAAACAGATGGCTCAGATTCGAGAGCTTGTTGAGTTGCCATTAAGGCACCCACAACTATTTAAATCCATTGGCGTGAAACCACCCAAGGGAATTCTGTTGTATGGACCTCCTGGGTCCGGTAAGACTTTGATAGCTCGAGCTGTTGCAAATGAGACAGGTGCCTTTTTCTTCTGCATCAATGGACCAGAGATTATGTCAAAGTTGGCTGGTGAAAGCGAAAGCAATCTCAGGAAGGCATTTGAGGAGGCAGAGAAGAACGCACCATCAATTATATTTATTGATGAAATTGACTCCATTGCTCCCAAGAGAGAGAAGACAAATGGTGAAGTTGAGAGAAGAATTGTTTCTCAACTATTGACACTAATGGACGGGCTTAAGTCACGGGCTCATGTCATTGTTATGGGTGCAACTAATCGCCCCAACAGCATTGATCCAGCCCTGAGAAGGTTTGGAAGGTTTGACAGGGAGATAGATATCGGTGTTCCAGATGAAGTCGGGCGACTTGAGATTCTCCGTATCCATACGAAAAATATGAAACTTGCTGAGGATGTATGTCTTACTCCTATACTGTATATACTTATGTAGTAGCTCTCAGTTTTGTAGTAGTAAGCAGATGATTGATTTTTCTGTTTTGATGTGTTCCAGGTTGATCTAGAAAAGATTTGCAGGGAGACGCATGGGTATGTTGGTGCTGATTTGGCTGCTTTGTGCACAGAAGGTGCACTTCAGTGTATCAGGGAGAAGATGGATGTCATTGATCTCGAAGATGATACCATTGATGCAGAGATACTTAACTCCATGGCTGTTACCAATGAGCACTTCGCCACTGCTCTAGGGCAAAGCAATCCCTCTGCTCTTCGTGAAACTGTGAGTTAATTGTGTCATTTAGCTGACAATTTTTCTTATATTATTGCCTGTCACTCCGTTAATAACAAGTTTTGTTGGCCAGGTTGTGGAAGTGCCCAACGTTTCGTGGACTGACATTGGTGGTCTTGAGAATGTTAAGAGGGAACTTCAGGAGGTAAATTTAATAATCCGCAGCATGTTATTCTTTCTCTTCTCTTTATTATTGGTGAGCTTCTAATCTGATTTATTTACTTCTTCTGCAACAGACTGTACAGTATCCTGTAGAGCATCCTGAGAAATTTGAGAAATTTGGAATGTCACCTTCAAAGGGAGTTTTGTTCTATGGTCCTCCTGGATGTGGTAAAACCTTACTAGCTAAGGCCATTGCCAATGAATGCCAAGCAAACTTCATTAGTATCAAGGGACCTGAGTTGCTGACAATGTGGTTCGGTGAGAGTGAAGCTAATGTAAGAGAGATATTTGACAAGGCTCGTCAATCAGCTCCCTGTGTCCTATTCTTTGATGAGCTTGACTCTATTGCCACACAGGTTTGTTCTCAACCTCAAATTTTCAGGATACTGAATTGGGTTTTAAACAGTTAATTATATAACATTGAGTGATGTTCGTATAGAATAAGCTACTGGAAAATAATTTGCTCAGGTTCTAACAATTACTTGAGAAGTTCCAGAATCTAGTTTTTAAATGAGGAAGTAGCGTAGGTGACGCTCATCTGATTTTCCATCATCTTAGTTATTGTCTTTATTAATTTGGTTTCATAGACTAGGGAGCATTTTTGCTCAATTGTTTTTCAACAGATTGTTGATTTTGTCTGTTCATAAATTTGCAGAGAGGAAGTAGTTCAGGTGACGCTGGTGGTGCTGCTGACAGGGTCCTGAACCAGCTTTTGACTGAAATGGATGGCATGTCTGCCAAGAAAACTGTATTCATTATCGGTGCCACCAACAGACCCGATATCATTGATCCTGCTCTCCTACGTCCTGGTCGTCTTGATCAGCTAATTTACATTCCTCTCCCCGACGAGGAGTCCCGTCTCCAAATCTTCAAGGCTAACCTGAGGAAGTCTCCTATTGCTAAGGATGTGGACCTCAGAGCCCTTGCCAAGTACACTCAGGGCTTCAGTGGTGCTGACATCACTGAAATCTGTCAGCGCGCTTGCAAATATGCTATTAGAGAGAACATTGAGAAGGTAAGCATGAGTCCTATCTGCCATGTCTCCTCCCTTGAATCATATTGTGTATTTCGTATTCTTATTAAGTTATTTGATTTATCTGCAGGACATTGAGAAGGAGAGGAAGAGAAGGGAGAACCCCGAGGCCATGGAAGAGGATGGGGAGGACGAAGTCTCTGAAATCACGGCTGCCCACTTCGAGGAATCGATGAAGTATGCCCGCAGGAGTGTCAGCGATGCCGACATCCGCAAGTACCAAGCCTTTGCCCAGACGCTTCAGCAGTCTCGTGGCTTCGGCAGTGAGTTCCGCTTCTCCGAGGCCAGCGGGGCCACTGGTGCTGCAGGAACCCAGCCCTTCACAACCTCCGCAGGTGGAGCCGACGAAGACGACCTCTACAGTTGATCAAGCCCTCCACTTGCTATGATGCCAAGTCTTTTGTGCAATTGTTTTGGTTCATCATTTGGTGAAACAGGCGAACCATTTTCATGGTTAAGATGAACAATTTGCAAAAACTTGCCAGAATTTATGTTTTCAGGCTTAATTTGCTCAGCGGACACAACGTTGTCAAACTATATATTTGGGTTAAAACTATATATTGTTGGGGGACCCGGGCAAACAGAAGCTTAAACATTTGTGTAATTGCTCCCTATTTTATTTATAGTTTCCTTTTTCCTTGTTTGAATTTCTGTTCTATATGCTTTGCTTGCTCCGGTGCCTTGAGCATAAGCTCTGAAACATGTGCTTTTATTGAATAAGAAAACAAACGGATTTCAAAACGAGTCATATGAGTAAAACAGTCACATCTCAGGTGGGATTTTTCTTAGATTACTAAGCAACATCTCAAAAAATAGAAGACAAAATCGACAAGCGATCTAATCATAATTCTTTAGACTAGGCAAGGTGCAATGCCTAATTAGGCAATAGGTATATGAAATATCCACCTGAGAATCTGAGATGCCCAAATAGGCCCGTAATGAAGGTATCGTGCCTCACTATAGGAGTGAAGTAACGGACACCTGCTTGGTATTTTTAGGAAAAACCAAGGCTTCGTAGGTCCGATCAGGGAATATGAGGGCTCTCTGGAAAGCTAACTTCAAGATCTACGACTTTACTGAGGACGTCTCATGAGAAAGCTTCCTCGAAGATGCCAAACAAAAAAATCATTTTTCCATCGGCTTGGAATGTAGACTTTTTCCAAATGAGCACTCCACGAAAAATCCCAAAATCTCAAAAAAAATTAAAACCCAAAATTCTTTGGAATAGGCAAGTTGTGATGCTAATTAGGCAATAGGTCCATGAAACGCCCAACTGAGATGCACATATAGCTCCGGAATGAACGTAACGTGCCTCACTATAGGAGTGACGGACACATCCTTGGTATTTTTGGAAAAAATCAGAGCTTCGTTGGTCCGATTGAGCCATGTGAGGGCTCTCTGGAAAGCTAATTTTAATGCCTACGACTTTACTATGGACGTCTCCTGAGAAATCCTCCTCGAAGATGCCCAAAAAAATTGTTTATCCATCATCTTGGAATGTGGACTTTTTACAAGGGGGTGGTAGTCCACTAAAAGTCCTAAAATCTAAAAATATTAAAAACCAAAATTCTTCGGAATAGACAACGTGTGATGCTAATTAGGCAATAAGTCCATGAAACGCCCATATGAGATGCCTAAATAGCTCCGGAATGAACGTAACATGCCTCACTATAGGAGTTACGAACACATGTTTGGTATTTTTTGGAAAAAACCAGAGCTTCATTGGTCCGATCAGGCCATGTGAGGGCTCTCATGAAAGCTAACTTCAAGGCCTACAACTTTACTGAGGACGTCTCGTGTGAAATCCTCCTCGAAGATGCCCAAATAAATCGTTTTTCCCTCAACTTCGAATGTGGACTTTTTCGAAAGGGTGCCCGTGAAAAATCCCAAAATCTCAAAAAAGTAAAAATCCAAAATTATTTGGAATAGGCAAGGTGTGATGCTAATTAGGTAATAGGTACATGAAACGCCCACCTGAGATGCCCAAATAGCCCCGGAATGAACGTAACGTGCCCCACTATAGGAGTTATAGACACATGCTTGATATTTTTGGAAAAAAACCAGGGCTTCGTTGGTCCGATCGGGCAATATGAGGGCTCTATGGAAAGCTAACTTCAAGGCCTACGACTTTAGTTGACGTCTCATGAGAAATCCTCCTCGAAGATGTAATACCCCCTTCTGTAAACGAGGGAATGTTGCAGCGTCAGTAATTATATTCAGACTTGAATGTCTTCATAATTACCTTAGGCTAATAAGGACATGCAACCATGCTCCCATAAACAAGGCGATAAATAATATATTATGTCAGAAGACTTGAAGTACTCTTTTGGTCTCACAAATAAGCAAGATGTGATACTAATTGGCAATAAATAATATAAGGAGTATTATGTTCAACGTTTTATTCACATCTTTCAACATAGATCGATAATGTCCACTCATCTCATGAATGGCTAATCATTGTACATATAACAAAATCGAAAGATAATTCGAATTCCATAACACAATATATATCCAAGTATCTATTACTGAAATAAGGATACGAGAGGACATATATTCCTAGCCAGGGATGCGATAAAAGGGAGACGACCATGGACACACTGCCATGGGAAAGATGGCTTGTCGTCTCGTATGAGGAATCGACTTTAAATCGACAAGGTCGTCTTTACAGTCCCATACATCAACAGAACTAACCATGTTGCCTTCCGCACATATGTAACAAAACAAGTCGTCATTCCAAGCAACCGGTTTGTCAACATGGCATAACAATCCACTAACCGGGTTGTACCCTAATAATTGAAGAGGACACCTTTGCTCGAGACACCACTCGGCCTTATCGTAGTCCAACAACAGCCACACGAGCATACTACGATCATGGCCATGATCATGATCCTCCTCGACTTCCCCAAACTTGAGCGTGTTTTCGTGTCCCAATTGGATCAGATTCATACACGACGAGCTCCTACAGGGCAAGGGAGTGAATATATGAGGACTATAGTATGGGTCATAAGTCACAATAGACCTCGCCCTCCCATCGAACCAATGCAAGATACCCTTATGACTAAAGGCTTTTGGTTCGGTTTCCTTGAAGACTACTCTAGGGCAAGTGATTGTGCCTTCGACACTAGTCCAACTCCCGGTATCCGAAGAGAAAATCTCTATAGTAGACCTCATGGAATGACGATCACCGGTGCATTGAATGATCACAACCTTGTAAGTATCAAGACGTGTGGCGAAACCGTAGACCCATTTACGACAAGGAAGGCTTAGCCAAGGGAGCGACATCGACTGCTTCATGAGCGGGTTCGAGATGCGGAATTTGTAGTCGGTGATGAAGCCCCAATTGGGAGGAGCTGAAGATAGGATCATGCCATTGCTGGAGGCCATGATCTCATCAGCTGTGCTGCTGCTGTTGCTACTTGAGAGAGGTGGTGGAGGCCGTTTTGCGGGATGAACGGAGCCGTTGCAGATATGTTTGACCGAATTGGGGAAGGGAGATGATGGATTGCCATTGCTTCGAGACACAATTGGATCTGAAGAGAGGCTTTCTGGGCAATTTGAGGAGAATCTCAGCTACAATCTCAACGGGAAGATAATCCATAGGTTAGTTATCGTTGAAGAGGGAATCAAATTATTGAATTGAAGTTGTGATTTGAGAACTAACAAAACAAGGTAGTTGAACAATTTGTAATTCTATTAATTCGTTAGAAACCCTAGAAGTTGGTTGATTGACGATAAAATTGATAATAGTTACTTTATCTTTTTTCCTTTTGGGAATTATTTACGGATAGGATTTTCTTATCTATATCTCTATTAGACTCTATATCTATCTATTATCTATTATACGGAGTATATAATAAAGATATATAATAAAGGAGAAGTTGACGGACACACATGACGTTTTTTCCTTAATTGCAATCGTATGAACCAATGACAATTTTTTTAAATAATCAATATATGCATACGAATTTTTTTTATTCTAACTCTATTTAATCAATATATCTATATATGCATAAGATAAAATTTGACACAATTTCATTTAGATATGGATATTAGTCGTATGAATCAATCACAAATTTTAAAATAACAAATATATATGCATAAGATAAAATTTTATTCTAACTCTATTTAATCAATATATCTATATATATGCATAAGATTTTCTAATAAATTGGTTCAAATCAAAACATTGAATCAAGCATATTTTATTTTATTTGATAGTAATTTGTTGTATTATTATATATGATTTTATTTATATAAAAATGCACTCCATGACATGGGAATTGTACTATAGTTTTAATCATTTTAGTTATTTTTTAAAATAATTTTCATAGAGGATTAGAAACTTCTGAAAATTTTTCTAGTTAGTTACTAAACATATTGCTTTTAGAAAGATCTTAGTTAATAAAATTCTAAATAACGGTATAAAATTAATATGATAATTATATATTGACTTTAAAAAATAAAAAAGACTAACTAATATGTTAATTATGAACCGATAATTATTATAAGCAAAGTAATTTTTATGAGCAATAGATCGTTTTTTAGATGGTGGATTCTAGATTATCTAGGTAGTGTTAATGTATGATAATAATTTGTATTAATTTATTCGTTGTTGATATTTAAAAAAAATTGGTTAAAATATGTAACGTGTAGTAAAAAAAATATATTAAAAAGGTACTAAAATAAAATCATGTTATAGGAATACTATGAGTAATTTTACAAATAAAATAAAATCATTTTATTATGATAAATTATTGTTATAAAATTAAATAAAATATTAACAAAATTCAAATAAAATAAGAAAGGTAAAATTAATGAAGTAAGATAATGGCCTCATTGGTAGGACAATGAATAGCATTTCAAGCATTATAGAAAGGAACCATTGACTAAGTGAATTTCACAAATAAGAGGTGAGATTCAGGGTTTCTAAAGCTTGATATGTTCTTTCCCCAAGAAACACACGGGTGAAATGTACCAAATGGAATTTTTTATCTGTAAATTAGCAAAGAGAGTTTATTAAGAAACAAAGATTTTGAAGAAGAGCATGCATAAAAGATGCTAACTCATAGACCTGAAAATGCATAATATTTGGAGTCATACCAATTGCCGTTGTTGGAGTAGCTTGGAAAATAAATATTTTTTTTGAAGAAGTGGCACATTAATATATCTATCTACACTAATGTGTTACTTTGAATATGTCAAAGTAGCTCATCAGTTTATCGACTAAGTATCACATTACGTTGAA
This sequence comes from Persicaria tinctoria, assembly GCA_037127255.1. Lineage (NCBI taxonomy): Eukaryota > Viridiplantae > Streptophyta > Magnoliopsida > Caryophyllales > Polygonaceae > Persicaria > Persicaria tinctoria. The sequence goes on along the minus strand of JBANSL010000016.1, from coordinate 2,573,245 downwards.
ACTAGGTATATCAAAATGCAAGGTTATTGATTGTCACACAACAATCTTCAGTTGTGTCTTAATACTTTTTTATTCTTAAGAATTAATAGTTGTCCGAATCCAATTTATATCATAGACATTTGTTAACTCTCGCATGATTTATGAAGTCGTGATGGCTCATTGCTCTATTAACTATATAAGTATTTATTAACATGGTTATTATAGAAGTTAATCAATATTAAATTCCAAGTAATCATTACATTTATTCAGAGTGATCTATGAAACATGATTTTTTTTTAAAAAAAAATCAATCATAAGAGAAAAGTGTGATCTAAAAGATGGCTCAATAACATATGTAATCAATTTGATAAAATTTTAAATTTATTTTTAAACTACATAGAATTCAACGCACTAGAGTTTAGAGAATATGTCAATAGAGTTTATAAAATGTTAATAATAAAAATAAAGAAGAATATCGCATTGCAATATAATGTAATAACAATATAAGTGGATAATATGATCCTAATCGAAATAATAGTAATAATAGTGTAAAATACGAATTAGGGTTGTTTTGTACTTATAAATTTTGGTCATTCTTTATCTGCTACACAACCTTGCCTACAATTGTCCTTCTTCCGATGGCGGTGCTCGATGGTGGCCCTCACCTTCCTCTTTCTACGGTAGCATCGTTAATCCTTCTTCCGATGGCGGTGCTCGACGGTGGCGCTCAACTTCCTCTTTCTACGGTAGCATCGTTAATCTTTTATACAATACTTTGTGTATCGTTTTCTAGATGTGATGCTCAGTCTTCTTTGTACATAGATAACAATGCCTTGGATCCTTTATTCTCTCTATTCCTCCTCCCCGTTCCACTCCACCACCATTACGACATATCCTCCTCTTTTGCAACTAACAACCACGTTTTTCATCGCTTCCTCAACAATCCTTTTGCCAATCTCGATGATCAGCGGTGTCATCGACGTAGCCTCCATGTACTGTCACATGCGGTGTAGTTGGTGGGAGGATGGAGGATGCGACAATGTCACTGTGACATGCAATTTTCCCAGTGACTAACGGAGGCAGGGATTGTGTATGCGTTATTGTTTTTGGAATAGTTTCCATGCCAATGGGTTTAGATTGACTATTTGATATATAGTATATGTTTGTTGTGGTATACAATAGAATTTAATTTCATATTGAAAATATGATGTACAACTATTACATTTATTCAAAGTAGATATCTCTTGGTTACTTTTTTTCGGAGTGATTTATAAAACATAAACTACCTCAATAAAAAGTTGGATCTAAAAGTCAACTCTTGCTTAATTAATTAGCTTTGTTAAAAATGAATATTTTTGAACCACCTAAAATTCAAAGCACTAAGTTTGCCTGAATTCGAGATCGAAGATGATGGATTGTCATTACTTCGAGACGCATTTGGATGTGAAGAGAGGGTTTCTGGGTAATCTGAGGAGGATCTCAGCTACAATTTCACCGGGAAGACGATCCATAGTTTAGTTATCATTAAAAAGGGAATTAAATTATCGAATTGAAGTTGTGATTTGAGAACTAACAAAGCAACCATCTTTTTTTTTTTTATGAAAAATCAAGCTCTTATTCAATCACCAGTTCAGCAACTATAATGTCAAACAACAAAGAGGGAAACTCAAAATCAAATTCTGAAACAAAAAACAGTGGTTCCTCCGGTCGAAGATGAGCAAGAAAGTGAGCGGCTCGATTGCCTTCCCGCCTTATCCAACTCCATTTGCATCACTGGAACTCCCTAGCAAGGCACCCAGCCTTATGTCCCAGTCGGCCAACAACTCCCCTGAAAGAAGCACGCCCCTGGACAATCTGCACAGCCTGAGCGCAATCGGTTTCAATGATGACCGAGTTTACTCCCATCTCATTCGCCTGCTGCAACGCTTGCAAGATGGCCTCCAGCTCCGCACACAAAGGCTCCGTCCCAATCTGGATACGCTGCTACAAAGGCTTCGCACACAAAGCAACCGTCTTTGGTTGTTGAACAATTTGTAATTCTATTAATTCGTTAGAAACCCTATAAGTTGGTTGATTGATGATAAATTGATAATAGTTACTTTATCTTTTTTTTCCTTTTGGAATTATTTACGCGTAGGATTTTTTTATTTTAGTTATTTTTAAAAATAATTTTCCTAGAGTACGTATTAGAAACTTATGAAATCTTATCCAGTTTAGTTACTGTACATATTGCTTTTAGAAAGATCTTAAATAACAAAATTCTAAATAATGGTATAAAATGAATATTTGATAATTATATTTGAAATTTAAAAAATAAGAAAGGAGTCTAATTAATATGGTAATTATAAACCGATAATTATTATAAGCAAAGTAATTTTTATGAAAAATATATCGTTTTTTAGGTGGTGGAATTCTAGATTATCTAGGTAGTGTAGTGTATGGTAATAATTTTTATTAATTTATTTGTTGTTCATATTAAAAATATGATGTATAACTATTACATTTATTCAAAGTAGATCTCTCTTAGCTAATTTTTTCGGAGTGATTTATAAAACACAAATTATATATGAAGGAAAAGTTGGATCCAAAAGCCAGCTCTGGCTTAATTAGCTTTGTTAGAAAAAAAAAATTTATCCACCTAAAATTACAAGTACCAAAGCTTAGAAATATGACAAGCAAGTTTATAAAATGCTACTTTTGAAGAAGAGTATTTCCTTTAAATTTACTAATATAAGTGCATAATATCATTATGAAATGCTAAAAAAATGCGAGATACCAAGTGAATATAAAGTAGTTACAATATATATAAAGTGTGCCGACTAGTTAAGCTAACCAATGGATCCTGTTGTCCATTCATCATGCTTATCTTGTAATCCATTAGGGTTGGGAATCCTAAGTCACAAACACCAATCAACAATGCATTATCCTCTATGTAAAATGAGATATATATACCAACTATAAATCCAAGATCTACTTTGCTAATTTTTCGATCCCCTAATCATTAGAGCTGGCACTACCTGACCCGATCTGAGAAAACTGATCCGATTGATCCGACCCGAACCCGTCCGATACCCGAATAATTGGAAAAAAAAAGTTTGGATCCGAAACCGACCGACCCGATTCGAGTTAAGCCCGAATCCAAAAGCAATCCGAGCCCAGTAAGAAACCGAACCCGATTATATCCGAATGGACCAACCCGAAACCCGAAATTGCCCGACCCGAGTATATCCGAAACCCGAAATTACCCGACCCCGATTATACCCGACACCCGAAATAACCCAAACCCGATTATATCTGAAATCAACAAAAATCTTAGCATTTTCCCTAAAATACTCAAAATAACCTATTTATTTGATTACTTAATAATGAATGGTAATATTATCATGCATACTGTATAATTAAATATAATTTTGTACTCCCTCCATTAAAAAAAAGTAACTTTTTAGCATTTTTTAAGACGCCCAACCCATATAAATATCAATTTTTTGTTATTTTTATAATTTCGTAGTTATGAGTAATAAGTATGAAATTAATATTAAAAAATAATATTTTATATGATTTTGACTTTTTTTTAAAATATTATAAAAAGTGGGAAGACTTACATTTTTTTAACGAATGTAGTATTGATTAAGAATTGATAAACATTAGCTTAATCTATATAGAAGGATACATATCTTATAGGTAAGAAAAAATTGATTTGTTTTATCCAATATGATTCTTGCGGGTTCGATTTGACTGAACTCAATTCAATCAAAACCGTTGTGACCAAAACCCGATTCACCCGAACCCGCTTAGACCGAAACCCGATTCACCCAAACCCGTTTAAACCGACACCCGATTAACCCAAACTCGTTTAGACCGAAACCCGATTCGCCCGAACCGAATAGGACCCGAAAACCCGATTGTATCTGATAAACTAATGCCCGAATAAACCCGACCCGAACCCGATCAGATCCGAATTGTCATCACACCCGATATCAACTCGAGTCCGATATGACCCGAAACCGAATAACCCGACCCGAACCCGACCCAACTCGCCCGATTGCCACCTCTACTAATCATCACTAATGTTGTATTGGTGGACAAAGTCCGATGACTCCACCGCAACAAAAAGTTTGCAATTGTTCATAAGCTTAGTTGAGCAAGCAAGGGTTAGTTTGTCCTAAGTGTGTACACATGGAGAGTCTCTTAAATGATCTAAATCTAGGTGGATTGATCTGAAGTATAGATAGGCTCGGGTTGATCTATTTATATAGTCATTGGTTCTCACAACCAAGTGAGAACCCGTTTTAACCTGGACCCGACACTTCAAAGGTAAAAAGGTCACGTATACAAAGTACTCTCACTTTCACTTTTTGAATGTGTTCGGGTTTCTATGATATATACCCTCACTTTTATATTTGTATCCCTTCCATCCTCCCTTACAATATGCGTGGACCTGAAGCATCTCCAACTTTGAGTAATTCGAAATAGAGTTGAACTTTGTGCAAGAATGTAATATAGTGTGTTTAATCATTCTAAATCGAGTACTTGTTCTTGTGCAATTGGTGTTGTATGATTGATCGAAACTCCAACTTAAAATCAAGTAACATTATGTATAGTAACTCATCTACTTATCAATTAGACAATTTAAGCCAGTATTGGCGGATCTACCATATAGTGCTTGTTAAATTCCAGTGAATCAACCAGAATAGTACTTCGTGCAATAAGTGTTGTATGATTGATCGAAACTCCAACCTCAAACCAATTAACATTAATAATAACTCATCTACTTATCAATTAGACAATTTAAGCTAATGGCAGATCTAGGGGGCTCGGGATGATTGAAGCCCTCTCTAGTCCGAAAGAAAAATGGGTAAAAAAAAATTATGGGTTTTAAAAATATTTTTTATACTAATTTTAGGGATAAAAGAGTATAAAAGGATTAATAAATCACAAAGATAGCTTAGTTTAGTTGGGATTGAGGGGTACTTATTACCCTGCGGTAAGAAAAAATATGTATTTTTATAATTTTTACTAATTTTAGGGATAAAAGTTAAATCATAAAGATAACTTAGTTTAGTTGGAAATGAGATGTACTTATTCGGATGGGATCACTATGGGACAGGCCCCCTGAATCCCCCTCCCCCATCCCCGAATTTAAAAAAAAAGAATGAAAATAATTAAAATGTGAAAAAAAAAGGAAAATAACAAGGGTGGAGGTTTGTGAGAAGGATAGGGAGACAGAGAGGTCTTGGAGACAACAGATCCTCACCGGTACTTATTGCCTCATGGTCGTGTGTTTAAATATAGTCTCACTAGTTTTCTTTTCTCTAAAACTATTAATATCTCATTTCACTAGTGAAAAATCTAACAAGCTCCAATTAAAATGAAATGTATTGCACGGTTTAACCTATACGTGTCACTGTCAATTGGACATTTGAGTCGGATCAATCGAATCGGGTTGGGTTTTGACATCTCTAATTGCACCTTCGGATTAGACGAGGAGAGTCATGCCTACTCATCTTGCTTTATACTAGCACACACATTTAACCATCTTAATCCCATCGTGCCACGTCCTCTTCATCGAACCAACCTCCTAAAATTACTGTATAATTCCCCCATTATAGGGGGGAAATGAGAAGGTTGTCAGAGACCCACGTTCTTATATACAACAAGTATTAACCTTTGGGTCCAATTAAGAAGTCCCTCCAAACATGCCCTTTCAAATCAGAAAGACTTGGATCAATGACACTTTAAGTTGTTGATTTGGTGGTGAGGATGTGTTCCTTTCTCCGTTCACGTGAGAAGTTATGGTTTCAAATTTCGTCACTTGTATTAATTATAAAAAGTTTGTATATGTTATCTCAATAGAAATATGTGAAGAGATTAAATACTCCTTAAAGAAGTAAATGAGTTTAGTATATAAATCTCTCCTATTATCAATTGGTTTAAAAAAAAAAAACACATTACTCGGTTTATGTGTTTAGCTAATAGCAGATGTGCATGACAGATTGACAGACCCCTCGAGTTCGAATCGGACTCTAATAATAATGTCGTCCTTGTAAACAAAATGGTAGAAAATTAAATAACGGGCCATTAAATACATAATCTATAGCTATAGCTATTGCAAATTGCAATAAGCTTAACAAATACCAGCTGAAATCACTGAATTACATAGAGTAAATTCTTGTTTGACATAATTCCCGGCTATAGCTATTGCAATAACGGGCCATTAAATACATAATCCTTAGCTATAACTATTGCAATAAGCTTTATTAATAGATTAAAATAGTAAATTCTTATTTGACATAACAAATTCCATAAAATTTTGTAAAGCTATATTTTTTAAAACTGTGAAAAGTCTTACCACAACTCTTTGAAAAAACTCCAATAATTAAGTTTGTGTCAAACGGACCTTTAATCGTTGAGCCCACAACCGTGGGCATGATCAGTGGCGGACCCAAGGGGGGTCCTGGGGGGTCACGTGACCCCCCCTCGGCCCGGGAAATATGTACTTTAAAAATAAAAAAATTAAAAAAATTAAAAAAAAAAACTCGTTTTGGATATAATTAAGTGAAGAGAGTAAGGAATCACTAAACAGCATTGGCTCAATTGGTAAAGGATGTGGGTAAGCTCTTTTGGAGTCAAGAGACCCGGGTTCGACTCACCAAATTTTAATTTTTTACCTCTATTTATTTACATTTACAGTAGCCGCCGATTGTGAGAGAGAAGTCCGAGTCGAGCCCTCGACCCGCCCAGCAACCCGTCGCCGCACCCACCCTGGTGACCCCCCCCTCAAAAGTTTCTGGGTCCGCCACTGGGCATGATTAGCTACTGCGCGATAGCTGGATATTGAGAGCATAATAACAGTGCACGAATGGCATGATTGTACTCCCTCTATATATATATAGAGGGAGGTACGGAAGCTAAGAGTAGAGGCCGCACGAGGGCTCGTCTTCTTCACTTCGATCAAATGGAAATGGAAATTTTGGAATAATCGATTTATTTATTTATTTTTCAATTCACTCTGTAATATATATCGTACACTTTGTTGGTCCCAAATTTGTGATAATTATGGAAATTTAGGGCCACTTAAAGGAATCTCGTCGTGTCATTGATTTCACCACCCAAGCATGTGCCTACTTACTTTGTTTTAAGGGTCAATCACTCGATCACATTGTCACATTTGGGTGAATTTTTTTTGTAAGAAAAAAGTTGTCGCCAATCAATTATGCCGGAGAAACTAATTACACTGCAAAACAGGATTTTGGTGTGCACGTCCATGTATGAATGTGGTGTCGTAAGTCTTGATTTGCCTTCGATTTCCAGTATATAACTGCACGTTAATTCGGACGTGACACCGCGTCAATAAGGATGTGCATTTGCTTAATCAGAATTTGCGTTATACCTAACAATAGAATAGGTGTAAGTAAATAGCTAGGCATTAATGGAATTAAGGGAGATTGTTCAAGCTTTAATAGTATAGGTGAAATCTTACTAGTTTAGACGGTAATTAAGAATTACATTACATGTATATATATTGATCAATTAATCGATAATGAGTTTATAGCATATGTAATTAGTCTAGCCATTTTAGTTGGGTCGGATTATTCGGATATCTATATGTGTGTGTAAAAGGTCGGCTATAATTCGATTAGATAGAGTATATATCTCTAATAAACTCTGACATTTTGAAGATGATCTTTTTCGCATATATGGCTTTTTTATTAATTGGCAATAGAAGGAGTAGTCCACCGACTCATATACTAAGGCGAGTTATGTTCAACTTTCAATGTGAAACTCTTTTTGATCTCATTCGCATCTCTCAACAAATTTGAATGCAACCTGAAGGATGCGCGTAACAAGTGCAAAGCTATCAATCTTATTTCACATTGATTATATGAAAAGAACCATACCAATATATTATATATATATGTAATAAACTTTTGTGGAAGATATGGAACTTTAATCATGTGCATTGAAACATGACCCCATAATTGATAGTTTGCCATATTGATTAAGAGATGTTACTAGGTAAAGATGGATGTCTATTGTCTCTTTGAAAGTGACATATATGGGTGTGATTACATAATACATATGTTTTTCCTGCCCATAACATTGATTCATATTTTGAGACCATATTAATTTGATTAATTAGTTTTTTTTTTTTACAGTAGGCAAATAAAAGGGTCTAATGTGGATAAATATACTATTCTATTGGTATATATAAATACAAAATTTTAATATTTCCAACTACAGAAGGGTATTTTACGTTTTTAATTAATTCTTTTTTAAAATTGAAATAAATTAAATTCAATTTTGATGTTATATGAATGATCGAGGTTGGTGTTGTCTGATTTTGTGATAACACGAACCTCTTTTTGTGGCTTTATGATGAATTGACATCTTCCATGATTTTGGCCTCCTCTACCTAGTTTCTTAACAGTGTATGTATGTTTGCATTATTGATCAATCCATATCTCTTAAATTTAAAATAAATATTAGCTAAAACTAGTAAATTAATTAAACTAGGTGCGATTTTTTCTATGTATAGTAATTAAGAGCTCATCATAACAAATTATTGGGTTGGATTCGACCGCAGCCATTTCCAATTACCTTATTAACTACAGTAATTGTCATGTGCTAATATTTTATGATCTTAATTATTACAGTAATACAATTCCAATTTCCAGGCTACTATATATGTAGATATGTATTATTACAGCATTAGCCTAATCTTTTTCTCTTTAATTAATTAAAATAATAATTAATTGATAATACATAGTTTTTATAGCTAGTGTGTACTAGTGTAGGGTTTAACAAGTGCTAATTTTTTTTTGTATGTTCTAAATATATGTTTCATTTCTAGTTGTAGAATAAGAAATCCAGTTCAAAAAATTTGATGGATTTCTTATTCTTCAACTAGAAATTTTGGGTATTAAAAAATCAAATAATTATAAAAGAATTACAGTAAGATTTTGTTGCAATATTAACCAACAAATGATAGCATTCATCATGTACATATACATACAAGCCCTTATTTTAATTATAAAAGAATTAATTATTTCATTAAGTTCAATATATACAAGGTGTCTTTACCAATTAAGTATAAATAACATTATATTTATATTAATATAACACAATATTAATTTATTCCATCGCTTCAAACAGACGATTACCATATTTTCTATATATATACAAGGAGATAAATTTAACTAATTTTAAGGATGAAAACAAATCAATAAATAACCAACAATACAACATATCATTAATTTGATTTGCAGCATCACAAGTACACTTGAAGCTAGAAATACAAAAACATGAATTTTTTTTAAAAAAAATCAGCAAATAAATAAATTAATTATCTTGCCAACAAAGAAGAATGGAAACACAACGACAAACAATGTAGAGCTTAGCTCTCTGCTTCTTGAGTGCAAGGCTGCACCTCTCCCCAAACCTCTTTCTACTTTTTCTCTTCTTCTTATCTTCTTCTTCTTCTTCATCTTCATCATGATTATTACCTTTTTGCCCTTCTTCAAGTAGGTTTTCCACACTTCTACCCTTGTTTTCTGACTGCTCCGCCGCTATCCCACCGCCCTTTGTGCCGCCATCCACCACCGCCATTGTCGCCGGAGACATAGGTATATGGGAGAGGATATATATGGAAAGGATAGAGAGGTTTTTTCTCTTAATTTGATGATAGTTGTTAGTGTTGGGTGTTATGTTCATATATGAGAATGTGCTACATATTTATACTAGTGGTATATAAATAGTAAATATGATCATTGATTCTATATATGTGCGTGCGTGCGTGCATGATAATTGTCTATATGTGACACTCCACTGTGATTGACCGATAGATTTATGAATTATATAAAAAAATATTGTTTTTGATACATAAAATAACATGAAGTTCAATTCAAATTTGGGGTCTCCACTTACATTCTATATCAACCATAGCGGAAGAGAATTTTTTGTGCCTTTCCTTTGCTTGTTTGGATATTTTCAATTTTTCATAATAGTTTGTTTATCTGTCGTTGTTTCTGTTTCTCGATTCATCAGGTAGTATGTCACCTCGTGTTGCAAAACTCTTTCCTTAAAAAAAAAAACAAAACAATGATCGATATGTATATATATGTGTACCACAATTGCAGACTTTGTAGGTGATCTGAGGAATTAATAAATGTTAAACATATGGCATAGACTGCATAGTTACTATAGTTTCTAAAAATTCATAAGTTTCAACAAAGTAAATACTATTAAATAGGCTTATTAAAGTCTAAATCTACATATAATATATAGTTTAATCACCGAGTGAGTTTTTTTTTTTTTAAACAAGATAAGAATTCGGTTCGTTAGACAAGCCTAGCGTAACCGAGAGACCGGAAAAGCCGGTAAATAGACAAACCATCTTGTACAACCAAATTAAATACAGAAGCAAATGACAAAATGTAAATAACACGAAGTAAAAACAGAAACTAAATGCGAAACTAAATGAGTGAGTTTATATTATTAGATGTGATGTAAATTGGGCTACCCTTTTTCTTTATTTAATCATGAGAACAGTTTTTTGTTATTGTTATTTTTCTGAGTTGTTTGGTATAATAGGAAGCCTATATAAAACTGTATGGTTGGAGGACCTATGGAAACTAGGGTCCGTGGTACTATTCCAATTTTGGTAAAAACTGATACCATTCAAATTAATTATTTATTTTCTCAAAAAAAAATTATGTCGAAAGATCGATTGGATGACCGAAACTACAATACCTTATCCTTTGATCAGTTTTTGTGACCAAACAATATAAATTGAATTATTGTTGTATTGTGCAATTATTGTGACATTTTCAGTAGAAAAAAACTAAGAAAAATAAAAATTATGGAAAAAATGAAGGTAAAGGAGTTTGGACTCATGACCTCAAGGAAATAATTATCCTCCTTACCAAATAAGCTAAGCTATATATGTAATTCTTTATTATTATTTTATACTCTTTTATCCCTAAAATTACTAAAAAAATACCAAAATAAAAAAAATATACTAGTTTTGGATACCAATTGAGATTCGACCTAGCTCTGGGTACCAATTTATTATGTCTGTTAGGGATTAGGAGATTGAAAGGGAAAATGGATTAAGAAATGAGAGATCAAGGGAAGAAGATGAAGGTTTAGGGATTGAAGAAGTTGAGAAAAGGGAGAGACGTCTGTGAAGGGATAGAGAATGAGATAGAGTAAAGGTAGGGAGAAAAGGAGTAATTGACATCTCATTAATTCCATGATGATCATTTCAAGGGTCTTAGGGTCATTACAAACTACTACATGGGTCATTACAGGCTAATGCCAGCTCGAGCCCCTGGGTTCGCCAGTGTTAGAGATTGTTTTCGAATGATCCAACATTCTTAATGACAAAAAATAGAAAAACGAAAGAAAAAAAAACATGATAATCAAGTGAAAGCAAGAAACCAGAGAATAAGGGTTCGTTTGGTTCAATGTGGGAATTGAAATTCCCATGAAGTTACTTCATGAGAATTGAATTCACGGGAAATCCAATTGATGGGAATTCTAAAAATATGTTTGGCTGATTTTTTATTTTAGGAGATTAAATGAAGGAAATGAAAACTTTCAAGTTAAAAATGGAGGAGTTGAACTTACCTAGGGGGATTAGGTAAGTGAATTTTCTCCATTTTGGGAGAATTCAACTTCTCGGAAAGTTGAATATTCCTGCGTTTTTTAATTTCAAAAATATCAACTAAACACATGCATTTCTCCTACTTCCTGAGAAGTTCTACTTCCTGGGTTTTTTGATTGCCAACCAAACGAGCTCTAAGAATCATTCCAAAAAAAAGTAATGCGATAAGAAAAACCAAAAATAAAAAAAAAACATACGAGAATTTCGTATTTCACCACATTAAAGTCTTTTTGGTATGATTCCTAATTTTAGATAGTGTTTGTCAGATCCCAAAAAAAAGATAGTGTTTGGCAAATATAATGCACATTAAATTATTAGTATTAAATACTATTTATATATCATACTATCTATATACCATATTAAAACAGAAATCTGGAATTCTAATAAACAATCTTTTGAATATAATAACTTAAATCGTATATATATTGATAGATATTTTATCTACCAATATAATATACTATCTATTACTCCCTCCGTTCCAAAATAGATGGGAGTATATTTTTTATTTAAATTGATTAAAATTTATTCTAAATAAATAAAAGTTCGAAAAAAAACCATGTACGATGCAGGTTACGTATTACAATTGGTCAATAATAGAAAAATAGCTAGAATCGTCTGGCTTTGTCAGAATCATTTGCCTATGCCAGAATCGTCTTTCGGTCTCCAGTTTTTTTCTCGGTGTAGTATTATTTTATATTTTATTTTGCCATTAGTTGTATTCTCATATACTACGTATAAAGGGCAGTGCCGAACTTTTTCGGCCTCTCGACCCATCAGGTATGTCTGGTGCATCAAATTATTTCCGGTTAAAAAAAAACAGAAAAATAGCCACTTCACCTTGTGGGCTTCCATTCAAGCCCATTATACTAAAGCTCGTTAGTGGGTATTGGCCCAATGTAGACTACAGGAATGACGTCATCAGGGGAAGGAGGTTTTTTGTTCAATTATAATGGTGGGAGTGTATAGTCTTTAGACAATTAGACCCCATCTATCAACACAAAACTATGATTACAAGCATGTAGAATATGTAAACATAATCCCATAAGAGTTAGCAAATAAAACATTAGTTTGTACTTAGAGGAGGATTCCACATTATAGTAATACTTAAAGGACATTACAAGGTAGATATGTCAGAACTGAATATTATAGTCTCTACTAACAAGTTTTGACAAGAGGATATCAGACTAAAGAACGGATGAGTCGGTAAAAGTGTAAAACATAAGAGTGTAGAGTCGACCTCAACTTCAATCATTTGGTAACCCTGCTCCCAGGCTACATGGAGGTCGATCAGAAGTCCCCATAGCTCTGCAGTTGAGATGGTACATGAATCCAATCAGCTACAAAACCAAACCTTAAAAACAGTAAATATATAGATAGTGGCAAATGCCGAGAAGTAACACAAAGTAAGACCATATTAAGAGTTACATAAAAAGATGATACTACCCGAAAAAGTCTTACTACGAAGGTCTACCCACCTAAATCCACCCACAATGCAAGGGGAGTCGCAAGACCAGAGACAATGCGCTCACACCCCAGTCCACACCAGGACAAGCGCATACCTGAGAACTCCTCTTGAAGATGCTCTTATTAAGGGATCTTTAATCCAACCTTAAGTATATTAGGCTTGACCCAACCTGATAGTGGAGTTGGGAAAGGAGGGTTTATATGGAATGCCATATGTGAATATAAATGTAAATTTAAAATTTATGCTAATAATTTGCCTAAGAATACTTTTAAGAAATTACTATATGTTGAATGAGTTACAAGCTTTATATAGTTATAATGCGATTGGAAGAGATGGTGAAGCACCAACATAAAGTTTTCATGATTACCTTAGTTTGAAATTTGCATCAAAGGTTTTTCCATAAATATATTACATATCTTTCTTAAACCCTAATAAATTTTTAGATAAGAAAGGAATCTCAAACTTTACATGGAGTACTATACATTGTTTAAAGAATGATGCTTTTGTTTTTTGGATAGAGACCTTTTGGATAATTCGGATTTATCTTTAACATGGTTTTTTTTACGGTCTTGCTATCCATATGGCGGAATTTCGCTAAACACACGGTCCAATCTTGTCGACACCGACATCCTGAGTCGGCAAAGTCATCTCGCAGGTTGCAATGTGCTTTAGTGGAGTTCTGTTGACACTGATTTATCGAGTCAGCAACGACGAGCTGGTGTCAGTGCTCATGATGGTGTGCTATGCTCGAGATGTGAGTGGTGTCAACGCCGACTTCCCTAGTCAGCAGACCTAAATCGTTGCGTCAACAACATCTCATCCACGCTTAAAGTCATTAATGTATTTAACTACCTTAAATGAACCAAAAAGTATCAAAACAACAAGAGCCTTGCGTCATACCAACTTCTAAAGCTACAATAACTATGTAGATCATTGTCTATTTTTGCATGCTAATCAGATCTAAATCATTAAATTTAGACACGATTTAGATTATTTCAACCTCCCCATCACTACAAATCTAAAAGCTAACATTGATCAACTTGAAGTGGAATCAATAATTTGGCATGAACTTAAACGGTACTTGTTTACATTGACACAACATTCAACTCTAGACTCTAGATTGGTAACTTGAGGAAAACAACACAACAAAACAGTTTGGTAACTAGTCCAATAATTGACGCCGACATATTTGACGAATTTGCCCTCGCCAAGTGCAAATATTTCCCACTTTACGACTTATCGCCAACCAAACGGCTTTTTTTTTTTTTTTTTTGAAAAGGAAATAATTCGAGATTCCAGACAACAACAGTAATCTGGAAAATCGAGAGGCCGAGGAGAATCGGCAGACGGGCCAACCGTCATGAAACAACCCGAAAAAGCAAATACAAGAAAAAACCCAAATACAAAGGACCTCGGCAAACAAGACCATCAAAGAGACAATCGAAGGATCCCAGGTGTCGACAGCGAATGCAGAGAGCATGGGAAAGTCTAGAGACTGACACGACGTCTCGACGCCGGGGAGACAGAGCAGAAACCCATCATCGGAAAGGGCATCTCCTGGGAAAGTGCGGATCAACGACGTTCCCCCCACCTGGATGAGGGATCTTCGAGAATCACGAACACTGCCACGGTCAAATCGAACAACAGGGTGCCCGAGACTGCAACTTCATCCGGAAGTAAACGAAACCGAACCCGATAAACGACTACACTCTGAAGGACCAAATAAACCGAGATCAAAAGAAATGGGTTAACGGGTTAAAACGAGTAGGTCATTTCACATAAATAGGGTCATATATATATACAAATATATGAAAAAGAGAAATTTACTAACAAATTAACCCATTAGTAAAAATCTCAATGTAGATTCATTTTTAAGTTATTATAGTGGTAATGTTTTTAACAGAAAATCGGATAATTAATTGGCCCAATGCGAAAATACACCGTAGATGGGATTGTGGACTGGGCAAGAAGGAGATGTCTTTTTTTTTTTTTTTAATTAAGTGTTTGGCGTGCAAGGATAGGAAAAACCCTTGCACGCCAAGGAAGAAGGTAGCAGAGAAAGTCAGATCACACAGTGGGTCGGCGAAGGCACAGCCAGAGGTGGTCGGCCGATAGCGAACGAGGCCAGGAGTGGTGATGGAAGGGTTCTAGGGCGGCCGGAGGGTCTCAGGGGCTGAAGTTGAGGCCGAAATCGAAGCAGTGAACCGGGAAGGCACAACCAAGGCGGCCGGCAGGCGGCGCACGAGGCCAGTGATGGTGATGGTAGAGGTATTAGGGAGGCCGGAGGATCTTAGGGGCCGAAGTTGAGTAGGCTTTGGGGTCGAAATCGAGCCGGATTCAAAGGATTGAGATCGGAAGCGCCGGACAGCAAGCCCGAAAAACCAGACAGGTCCGAAATTCCCACCGATTTGGGTTGATTTGGAGCAGTAATCACATCGATTTGGGTTATTTTTGTATTTGGATTATCAATCGATGTGAATTGGAGCAGTAATCACATCGATTAGGGTTGATTCGGACAGATCTAGGCTGTATCACGGAGGATCTGTAAGCTATGGTGGTGGGGAGAGTTGTGGTGGCGGCGACACCGGCAACCAGGCCACGGAGGGACCTCGATCTAAGCCAAAGAGTCGTCGACAGAGGAGCAACAGACCGATGCCCACGGAGGAGCAACAGGCCGGCAACCGCCAATGCCAAGGATGGAGGGAATAGAGTGGGTCTGGTCGGAATAGTGGTGAGGGTAGCCCTTGTAGGAGGTGTTGGGAGGCTCGTGAAAAGAAAGAACTGGGAGGAACCTGGTAGCAGCAAGCCAACAGAGCCAAACCAGAACCCATACACAGAGCGATACAAAGCAAAGGTATTGAAACTTGTTTATTCATGGGGGTTACCCAAAAGTTGATTATTTCCCAAAAAAAAAAATTGGGTTGAGATGGTTGGGGTTGAGATTTTTGATCTCGGTTGTTCCCCCAAATTGTTAGTAGTTATTAGTATTGATGATCTAGTTGGGGTTGAGAATTTAGCTTTCGGTTGTTCCCCTTGTTAAGAGTTGGGGTTGAGATTTTAGCTCTCGGTTGTTCTCCTTTTTAAGTGTTGAATCCGTTTATGGTGGTGGTGTTTTGGTGTTTGTTGTTGTGGAATTGTGTTTTAAACCAAACGGCTTTGAAACGATTTTTTATGTCAAGCAAGCAAAAGGCAATTTCAGGCGTTCACTCTTTTCTTTTTTTTTTCCCGGAAAAGAAGACTGAGTTTCATCAGGTGAGAACTGCTGACATCGGCAACAGGCGCGCCAGGTCGTCGCTTGTGGGCCCCGCATTCCAGTGGGGCCCACGTACTCTCCCTCCCCACCTCGACCTCCTCTCAAACCCTACAAATCGCTTTCTTTCCTCTCTCTTCAGTTCCCACTCCTCCCCAAAAACATCTGCAGGGTGAAGGAAATCAGAAATTGGCCCCCACAAGAGAGATGGGTTCATCGTCGGACATCCTCCCGGAATTCTCCGCCACCCACCACCACTTCCTCTCCGCCGGGCCGGCAGTCACCGCCTCCGGCGGCGACGCGGTCCAATTTCAACTAGCCCAGCTAGCAGCCAACAACGGCGGCCATCTTTCGCAGAGCCACCGCTACCCGCCGCCGACCGTGCGGAAGATCGTCAAAGACCGGCACTCGAAGGTCGACGGGAGGGGGCGGAGGGTCCGAATTCCGCCACTCTGCGCCGCCCGGATCTTCCAGCTGACCCGGGAGCTCGGCCACCGCACTGACGGCGAGACCATCGAGTGGCTCCTCCGCCACGCCGAGCCCTCCATCATCTCCGCCACCGGCCATGGCATCAACCTTTCTGCTAACACCGACGCTGGTTTTGGCTATTTGCCTGCAGGTACGGTGCCAGCACACGATGGCGGCAGCCGCAAGCTGGACCTTTGCCAGCCGTGGGCGTTGGAATTCCCGGAGAATGGGTACGGCGGACACAGCCCCCGGAGCATGCCGTTCACGGCGCTGCTGCTGCAACCGGCGGCCGATGAGACCGAGCAGAGGCGCCTGGAGGAGCAGGCGCTAAGGGGGTAGAAAATTAAAGGGTAGGGTTTGTAATTTTTAGTTTTTAAGTGCTTTTTTGTTATTTTTTTATTTTTGACTCATTTGTGTTGTGCTTATTTTTTAGATGCCTCATTTGGTTGCTTTATTAATGGAAAAAAATGTAAGATAAATGTCGAGTGTTTTGTAGTTGTGTTCATAATAAGACTCAAATGAAAAATAACCAAAGTGAGGTGCCTGTATTTTTAGAGTCCTGCAAATTTTTGACTCAATGGGAATTTATGCCATTACAACATCTAAGCATATTATGTTAAAGCCGAAAATCGAAGGGAAAAAAAAGAAATAAATTCAATGATAAAATATGATGTAAAAACCGCTGTTCCTGCCGGATAGATATATACATCCATATGAAGGCAGCAGCTACCAGAGGAGCATGGGAAGCTAGTGTTTATGCCTGAACTGCCACCACTTTTTCTTCTTCCTGCTAAATTCACCGGGAGGTGACTCTGCAGACACAAATATAGTGTGGTAAATACACCATATGCATACAAGGAGCTGAAGATTCTAAGGTGGTAATGTGTTCTTGGAACCGAAAATGAGACAGCTATTAATGGTGATTGACAAAGACTGCGTTATATTACCTCCATGTGGATAAATTGAGTTGTAGTGCACTTCGGCCCAAAAGCTCAGAAAGATGACTGCAAGATATACGAATAGTCTGAGCGGCATATCACAAGTAACAGAAGACAAGGGAAGTCATGATAGTCCAAATTCAAGAGAGTTGGAATTCAAGCCAAAATGAGTTAGTTTGTTGAGTCCCTGGACAAATGAATTCGGTGAAAGAGAGAGGACAGGCGAGATGAAATAAGCAATGGTTGATGAACACAAATCCCATTCGGGAAATTTTGATGCAACAAACCAGCAGCTGAAAAGCGGAAACAAAATCCTCAAAGCTTACCTCGTTTTGACTTTTCATCCTTCGGAAGAATCTCAATATAGCAAGTGTCCTTGAATGAAGTTATTACGAATATCTTTACGCCATACTGCAAGATCAAATTGTGTTGTAAGCAAGTTTGCACAATTCAGAACACATCTCAATCCACTAACACCAGCAATGCAGATTGGTATGCCATAGGACAAACTGCCAGCTAATACTCAAATCACATTATTCAATTTTTTTCTTTCTAAACTGTAGATCTGGATATACACACTTTAATAGTAGCCATGGATAGCAAGATCAATAACAGTGCTCAGTATGATGCTATAACTCAAGTGTAATTAAATTATTGGTCACAACACATTTCATCCATATGGCAATGTGTGATAAATTTAATTCGCAAGTGTAGACAAAATTTGATAAACCACACGCATTGCCCTAAATTGGAAAAACAAAATACAGGGCACCTGTTTATTCAGTGAGGATCCGTAAGTTAAATATAGGGAACAGGCATTTTTTGCTGGTCTATAAATAGCATGCATCTAATTTACAGCCAAAGAAATGCATTTAGAAGAACGTGAACAGGCGGCCAATGTATAACATAATCAAGCAGAAATGAAGCACCAGAAAGGAAGGAAGTTATCATAAGCGTACAGAGTCAGCGGCAGCCTGCAACGTTACATGATCTCCCCACTCACCAACCCTATATAGAGCATTATATCAACATAAGCAATACACCGAAATAATAGAATGAAGGCTTTTAATAAACAAATAAAATAAATCAACAAAGAATTCAGGAAATGAAGGAAGAAAATACTTGGAAATTTTCTGCAAATATTCATTATATTCCATTGGAACATATCCCTCATAGTCTTCTGGATTGGCCTTGAGCTGAAACATATTAAAAAAAATAGCAATTCATAACTAGCTAGAAACTTGCAACTCATAGTTTTTTTGCACCCTGCAAGTTCCTCAATAGAAAATAGGACTTAATAATAATAATAATAAAAAGGAGTGCAGTTCCATTATGTTCACAAACCTGATTGACCACCTGTTGCCTTACAAACTTGTGATGCTCAGGCGAACGATAAAATTGATCAGATAAAGCACGAAACTGAAAAAGAAAGTAGGTATGAGTAACAAGAGCCAAACGTGAAAAAACCACAGAATCCGAAACTGCCAAGCAGTCCAAATACGGGAATCAATAGATTTTCATTACCTGATCTTATATGCTGGACAATATTTTAGGAACAGAAAATATGCACGATATGCATAGTTGAAAATTTCTTAACATACATTGACATAATGACATCAATTCCTCACAAACACACAAGTGACTATTTATTAAGTTCCTGTGGAACAAAACCTTTGGAGAATGTCATAATCATGAGCAGATTATCAATATATGGCACACTCATGCCACCCATGCTAAAGACATGACACACTCATGCTAACCCTCGCCATTTCCAGTTCCAGTTCCATCCCTAATTAAATAACAAAAGGTGGCATAAAAAACAAGTTAAACAACTAACCTGACAATTGCCATCTCCTTGGACCTTGCGCTCAACCAAATCATATACCTGCAGTCTAAAATACGGTATATATACATTAGAAATGTTATAGAGACAAAAAAAAAAGAAGCATGATGATGAAATTGGCAGTACATGTTTGGCTTATAAGACATGCCTTGAATAATTATTCACTAAAAAATGTTGAAAGGAATGCATCATGACATGAAAACACAATGCAAAGAGATGCAGGCGGGCCAACAAAGATTTGTTTCCCATGCTACTAGTCATTCAACCAAATTATTACTATCACATCACCCATTTCCCAAGAAGAAATTCCTTGACCTTCGCTTCATCTAAAACAACTTAATCAATTAACTGAAACCAGAAGGGGTATTATATAACTTCAACTACAAAAAATTCAAGAAAAGGGAAGGGATAAGAAAACACTCCATCTTCTTTCAGTCAGAGCGGTTTTAGTTTTTTTTTTTAAGTTCATTTTCACATAAATTCATTTTTTTTTTAAATAACAAATGAAATAGTTTAGCCAGGGGCAACAGTATAAGTCTTGTATAATAAATGCCAAGAAACCTCTAACGAGGGGAAACTTCTGAAAATACCAGAGAGAGAAGAATCCATAAGAGAGGGTGATAATTGAAGGTCTTTCAGTTATTCAAGTTTGGATGGTTATTCTTGCTAGTTTAAAAAGAAATCAGCACACCAACACCTGCCCATATACCAAAGATGCGAGGAAATGTGTGCATTAAAGGTTAAGTGGGTCAGAATAACATTTCTTTCCATGGGAGAGATTAGCACATAACTGTTGGCAGATTTAGTAATTACCTATCCAACAGTCTCTGATGATCTGAAGTGGCTTCATCAATTGAAGGTATTTCCCCGTTTATTCTAGGAACATGCTGCGAAATTCATTTATGTTAGAATGTGCATGAGATTAGGTTATGTACAAAAGTACATCATGTTTCCAAACATTCCCTAATCATGCATCAGGTACAGAAGACCCCCCTTAAAATTCCGACAGGACATACATATCTAAAGATGAATGTTTCAATTCAGTGTCAGTTTTTTCACTAGTCATGTTTGTGGTTGCTCAGAACAAGTACTCTAGACATGCTTATGCATGTATAATACATACAACTATCTAGGCTTGTAACTTTCAGATGTACATCAAATTGAAATTTGAAACGCACTTCCAAGTTCATTAACGAAATCCAATATGCAGCACAGTAAGTTCTGCATTGGCTGTTTAAATACTTTACTAGTTCAGTCTCTTATATTCACAGCAGTAATGAATTTATGCACAGTAATAGTGGGGTTTTTTTCTGTGTTGAGAAAAGAATATTGGTTTTATGCACAATAATAATGATAGAATGGGAAAGCATGTATCCTATATTCAAATTTCACAATATAGTTTACCCCCTTTCCAATATCATTTTGCAAAAGCATAATGGTTCCCAAAAGCAATCAATCACTTACAGGCACAGGAACCATTTGATTTATCCTTTTCCCTAATTCTCCATCGATAGAAGAGTCATCTGTCAACTCAAGATAAGAGGAATAATCTTCATCATCAAATGACCTTTCACCAGGACTAGAACATGAAGAAGAGGGCTCATTATCATCAGCAACTTCATCAGATGCCTCATGAGCTACAAAAGTTGATAACAAAAAAAAGTAAGCAAGACAATAGAGTCACAACATTACTTGTAGGGTTAACACAAAAGTATTAGGTCAGAACCAGTCCAGTAATTTGTATAGGGTGCAACTATCCAATCCGCAGGAGGATGGGAGGAATGAAGTTGATCTTCCTCCGCACATGAAGACTCAGTTGCCTCTTCAACTGCTAATCTTGAAAAATCCTGAATAGCCAGCTCTTGATTCAACTCATTGTTCCCCATGTAAACAAAGTTCCTATCACCGTAATGATATTCTCCCTGACACTGGTCATGATATATACACCCACTGCCCTGATTATTAAGAGCGCAGAAAGTAGTAGGACCAAAAAATGAATCAAAATCAAGAAAGCCGTTCCATCGGTTGCCGTGTTCTTGGTCTTGCTCAAATGTTGTCATCTTCTTTGACTTTTGAGTAAAAATCTGTTAACCGCAATACAATCAAAGTTACAATTTTAGTTTTAAAAATCATCATTGCAAATAAAAACAGATGCAGCCTATTTGGTCTTCACCAAATACATCAATCAATTCCCTCCTACAATGAAGTCAAAATGATCCATAGCATAACTTATCCAAGTGCACCAAGTTTCCAAGGGTATCCCTGTGGGCTGTGGTAAACCCAGAGAAAAAAAAAAAAAAAAAAAAAACACTACGTATCACCTGAAAACTGGCAAGTAATACCTTAAAGCATAGAATAGGAATGGTTTAAAAGTTCAAACAACCTACAGTTTCTAAAGAGTATTTCTGCAAGTAAAGCCCTCAATAAAAAAAATAATGTAATTCATGCACGCCACCTATCTCTTAATATCACTAGTTTTGCTCATAGATAATTTCTGACATCCATAGAAGAGATATTATTGAGAAATTCACACCACCTGAAATACAGCATCACCCTGTTTAAAGCTTCCTACAGCTTCTAAAGGAAGTCAAGATGAAAGTATTTGATTACAAAACCCATAAACTCCTCAACATAACACCAAAATCACAATTTCAGTTGCCAAAAGTAGAAAATATTCTTAAATTACACGCAGAGCGGCAGAGGAACCATAACGTCGACAAACAAGTACAGTATTTCTGTCTTTCTGACCTACCTCAGAAGAGCACGATGTGCAAATATTTCAATGGCAAAACATAGAAATTGCATAACATAATACCAAAACTACAAATTTCAGCTACCAAATCTAACAAAGTAGAAAGAGGAAAATCGAACAGCTACGGTCCTCGTCGTTCATAGAAACCCTAAGCAATCCACAAAAATGAAACTAATTATCCCCAAAAAACACCAAATCACATAGAAATAAATCCAGAACTGATCACTCCAATCCTTCTGAAGCTCGGCCTTGACGAAAATCTATTAGTCGACTATCCTTAGAGTGCGGGGAATTGAAAAGACAACCCGATGAATCGAACATTTTCCAATCAAACAATCAAATGAATCCAAAAATTAAAGCCGTACGATCACTTCACGAACAGGCTAAAGAAGCAATCCAATCAAAAGAAACACGAAAACAAAGCATCAATTCACCTCACTGCCGACGATAGATGCTCGAATCACTCGAAGAACCCAACGATTTCATCCAGTGGAAGAGCGAGAAGATACGAACAATCAGAGATTTGTGGGGGAGAGAAATCTGGGTGGTGGATTTGGGCGCGTTTATATACAGTTACTAGAAGCGCGTTCCATTCAGTGAACACAGGCCAGTGGACAGAGAGAAGCAATATGGACCGTCGATTTGAGAGAATCTTTTTAGATAAGCTGGAGATCCAACGGATCATATTGAGTGATCTGGGTAGTGGGACTGGGGTGAGAAGTACGGAACATTTTCCGGTGTTGAATGACGATTTTAGCCTCGAGTAACACTTAACACTTTAACAGGGGGAATATTAAAGTTGTAATTAGCGCTCCTTGTAAACTCCCTTTTTAACGCCGGGAAATCGAAAGGTTCAATCATGTGTAATTCCAAAGGCGCCGCATATCAAATCATTTTTTTTACGGAGTATTAGGTAAAAATTCGAAGGTCAGACAGGTCTGATGACAGACGAATTCCAAGGAAACACAATCTCGGATACGGAGTCGCCCTAAGTGCACCATCACGACTTTAGCTAGATCCGACAACAGACTCCTCGCCCCTCAACCAAGCAGAAGACCTCCTCAAAACATCGGAAGTATAGCCGCAAACTGTTCGAACAAAACACCAACAAGATTTCACCTACAAGAATAACGTCGATCCCTTGCGGGATATAGTCAAACCCTTTCGGGGATTTTGGCAACCCTTTCGGGAAATTTGATCCTCCAAGACGAAATTGCCTCATATCAAATCATTAATTCTTCAACAACTCCATTCGTTTATTTTAATTGACTTTTTACTATTTAACCAGCACATATATTTTTATAGTAGGTGATAAAAATTTCCTCTATTTCATAATAAAAGTTGTTTTACGTTTCTGCAAACATTTTAAAGAGGTAAGAACTCTATAAAATATTATTTTTTAACGAATTTGTTTTTATAAATTCATACTTATGAGTTATGACTAACAAATATGAAATTATTAAAAAAAATAAAACAATAATATTTTATAGTGTTTTATCTCTTAAAAAGCGTGCACTAAAAGACAAACGACTCTTAATTTGGAACGGATGGGGTATATAAAATATCTATTTTTTTAAATAATTTTTTAATGATCTCATACTTATTAGTAATAACTAATAAGTATAATATATTAGCATTAATAGTAATCTCGAAATTCAATTCCAAAGATAATACGAGTATTTCTGAGTTTTGCGGTTTAAGGGTGCATATTTATTTGAACCATTCCGGAATGGCTCATCGAAAAGGACTTGTGGGTAGTACCCATAGATTCCCGGTTCGAACCCCGGAATGGCCGCTCTTTATTTACCTATTCAAGGTGCATATTTATTTGATTGTTGGTAAAAAAAATATTGTGTGTTGATTTTTTTTCGCAACTTGAGAAGAAATTAATAATAAATTGATAAGTAGATACTCCCTCCGTTCGGCAAAACTTGTCATTTTAGGGTGTTATTTTTGTTCAAAAAAACCTTGTCATTGTAGGTATTTTGTCATTCACTTTACAAAAATGCCCTTGATGTGATTGATGGTTTGATAATTGTAGTTTTCGATAAAGTAAAAAAGGAGGGTAATAATTAAGGGTAAATTAGTACATTTGTTAATTGCCTTAAAACTTGTGAAAGAAGCTAAAATGACAAGTTTTGCCGAACGGATGGAGTATTATTGCTTACCAATGTAAGTTGAAGACACTTTTTTAGTGCATGTAGAGGGTGTGGGATAAAAGGAAACCGAATAGATGCTCTTTAGTTTTATTCTTAATTCAGGTTATACATATTTTTTTATTAATAAAGAATTCAAGATCAAATAAACTTGAATCTTGAGAACTGATAATTAACACATATAATCGAAAGTAGAAAAGGTGCAAATACAAAGCGTAAATGCACCGTACAAAATACAAAATCAAGTAAAACTAAATCTACCACATTAAAACCTAGACTGTTTACGAAGTCAAACATCATCCTGAAATAAGCGGTAGCGCTCTCTCCTTTTTCCCTTTCATAGATAATAGGGAAAAAAAAAAGAATAGGACAAAATGAAAGGGAATAATTTAGAGGAAGAAAGGAAAGGGAACTTTAATAGTTTAATTAATTAAATGGGGGAGGTTGAAATTTTGATTTATTACTCAAAAACGTCATAAATTTGGTTGTATTAGCACAATGTACACTAAGTCACTAGCATAAGAATGCACAAGCATTCATTAAAATAAAAATAAAAAAATAAAAATAAAACTTGACGACTTAGCTTGTGTCTATGAATTAACACCATTTAGGATAAAGTGCACAAACCCCACCTCATTTAGGTCAATTTGCACAAAATAGTAAATTTTCATTAAACCAAATGTAATAATGTAGTGTCTAATCACTATTTGTCCATGATTTGTTTACAGCATCTACGATATATCCACACCTATTGTACTTTTATTAAAATATCATAAAATATACTACATTTTCAATATACACATAGATAGATAATGAGGATATAAATGTTATATATATAAAGTATTTTATGTTTTTCATGACATTTTCAATTATAAATAAAATTAGGTGCAGATGGTGAATTATTGTAAACCAAGTATGAAAAATGATGGTTAATGCCATTTTGAAGATGGATCAGTGTGGTTTTATACAATATGACTAAATAAGGGCGGTTTTGTGCATTTATCCTAACTTGAAAGAGAAACTGTTCATCAATATATATTTTTCTCTTTTATTTAAATAGTTTTCTTTAAAACGGTTTGCTAAGGTGTGTTTATCGTATACGAATGCATGATAATGAAATCTTAAGGATTCCAAAAGGCATACATCAGCAATCAGCACACCCTAAAACCCAAGCCACATAAATATGACTAAGAGAGACAAACAATTTTTTTTATTTTATATATAAGGGATTTAACCTTTGATCATTTATTTTGGAATTAGCTACAAAGGTCGTTTCATATATATGTATATATATAAAGCCCTTTTTGTGATCTTATACTTTGCAAAATGTATATATTATTTGTTTTAAGTTTGCTGTCCAACACAATAACACAAGAAAATTTATATGTGAATCTTTTACTGCTTTTTCAAGTGTTAGAAAGGCAATTAGGCAAATGACCCATAACTATAGGCAAAAGGTAACCAAGATTTTCGGCAACTTAAAAAGATCTCAGAGGGCAACATTAGTTGGGCTTGGTTCAAATTTTTCTGCTGCTTCAGCACTCCTGCAGTACTAAAAACTACAAATTGTTACATTCAACACCTCGAATAGCTTCGAATTCGAATCATCTACAGTTCGGGTCGTTTTGAGATTACAAGTGGTAGCCATGTCACATAGATGATGCACTGTCTAATACGTACTACTATCAAAAGCACAATAAGAGCATTCAAAATCTGTCACTGAACCATCAATTAGCTGAACAGAAATCACCCTAGTAGAAACTGAAGAAGGGATATGCAAATCCACAAAGCTAATTGTGAAACTGAACAAAAATCACCCTAATTGTGAAATGGGGATTCTGCAGCTCAAAATTAGTCAAAACCCAAATCCAATTAAACATGGTAGAATCAAACCCAAATCTCTATTACCCACAATCTCAAACTGCAAATCAAATTGGGGAAACAAAAAGTAATGAGATCAAATAGAGGGAGAAAGCAAACCTCAAAACTCAGCTGAAGAAAGCAATTGCAGTAGTAGATGAGTTGAAGGGGAGAAATGAAAGGTCTAGTAAAACCCTTTCGGCCTTGTGCTTGAAAAATGGCTTTTGTTTTGTTTTGTATATTCCACAGCATAGGTTCTAGCAGCAACTATTCCGTTGGTGTTTCTTGCAGAGTAGTTGCACAAACATATGTCGAAAGGTTTACACTACAGGGTGCCGGAACCTTTACTGCAAACTTGAGATATGGGAGGACTGAAAAACATACAAGAATGACGAGTATGTTGTACAGGAAAGCTTTGAATCCACATTCTTACTCAACTAACACTTACAGAACTGGTATAGGAATAAATACCATGACTAACAGCTTAGAAGGCTGAAATTCTCACAAGTAAAATGAATGCACTACTCAAGTTCTCAACATGAACATAAGAAATAAGTTACCCCAGAACAGACAGTGAAATTCAGTGAAGGTATTACAAGTTTAAAAGAGTCTAAAATGTCATAGAACAAAATTCCTGACAATATAAGGTGGGGAAATAGTACGGCTATTTATACAAATACAATGACAATAGCAAATGTTATCTAAGAGACCATGAGATTTGAAATGACGAACCTGACATTGCAATCAACGAGAAGAACTGGTACTGCAGGTGTTTACTCCGTCTTTGCAGTCGTCTGTGAGGTCATTGAAAGTCTCAAGCTGCTTCTTGCCCCTCAGGAACACTTCTGTGTCGATAGATATCTTCATGTAACCATCAAACTCAACAGGATTATTATTGATCTTGGCTGTCTCTGAGTACCACTCGCTGTTTGTGTCCCAAAGTTCCTTGTACTCGTCGAGAAAATGAGTGGTGTACTTGTCCTTTAAAGGGTCAAATAATGATGTATCAGGCTCGTCTGTTGAGATATAAAGATTCCTTCCCTCTTCAACCTTGTCACCCAGTTTGGATAGAAGGGCATCCGGTGAGGTATCCCTGTCAAGATTCGGCCACAAATCCTTGTTCCTTGCCTTTTCGCCTCTAATGACGTGGACAGAGTCATAGTCCCACTTCAATCTCGATGCAATGGCAGAAACGATGTCCATCAGCCGCTTTGATTTCCACAAAAGATGCCATGGTCTTTGGATAACAGACTCAGCCTCCCCTTCGCACACTCTATACCAGTAATTGTCGGGTTCAACATTTCCAAACTTCCTCATGACCAATGTATCCCCGACATCCTTCAGTGTCATTGGTGTGGTCCTAAAATCTTCTACTACATGAAGCTTCAACCGATCTCTCTTGTGCCACTTTTTCCAATCTGCCCAGAACTGAACTTGGTCCAACACAGATGCTGAATCCTTCAAGTGCTCAAAATCAAAGTAATACCTGAAATCTTTCCCATCCTCGTTCTGATTGTTGTTCGAGTAGATGGATGACAGACAAAGAGTCAAATCCATAACCAACGTCCGGTTCAAATACTGTGCCTCTCCTAGGGCACATAAGAAGCTCCAAAGATACTGATTCATATCCTTGCACCTATCCCCTCCACCAGCATAGAACAAGTACTTCCCATCCTTGAATGATGACTCTGATTCAACTATGGGCAGGGAATCATTAACAGTCTCCCCAAAAACAGGCACAACAACTGCTGCATCCGTGCTCTCTGCTGCCTTCTCAAACACCTGTTGCCTCTTCTTCCTCTTCCTTGCATTAACGCCGGTGTGGTACTCTCCGATACTTGTAACACTAAGAGTGCAATTTTCTGACCTTGAAATCACAAACCTCCTATAGTCCTTGTAAAACACGGCAGATTTTCCTTCCTTGGGCCGAAACCGCCATGCCATATCACAAGTGCTATCATCCGAGCCACGAACCGGCTTGCCAAACCGATAGAAATGGATGTCGCTAAACTTCTCAATGGCAGCTCTCATCATCATATGGAAGACTTCTGGGTCAGTACACTCAATGGGCTTACCAATCTCGTTCTCACACTCGGAATTCGACGTGGTCTCGCCATTCTCATTAGGACCAGCAACATCAGTGATGTTTATGAAAGTAGCAAATGCAGTCTGATTGGAAGCCATAAAATCCTCCCCGGTCTTCACCACCGTGTTGTCAGATTTGAAAGTAGCATTCGAAGTCGAAACGAGGAAGCTAGTGATCTTATCCGAGGGATGGAAAAGCGGATCCTCGGGCTCATAGGTGGCCGCGATAATGGTGAAGATCAAGACTCCAACAACAAACATTGTGAAACAGAGATTGCCAATCATAGCCAGAGCATGTTGCCCCAAATTCTCGGGCCTCAGATTCGCTGTTCTCAGAAGCTGCGACCGTCCAAACATCTTTGCAGTTTGCAAAACCACAAGTAGCTAACCCTAATTCTGTCAATAAAGCCAGAAATAGAAACTAAGATTCAATCGAATAAAACGGGAATGCATAATCAATACACAAATTTAAAAAACTACACGAAAAAGCACAGAAATACAGAATGAGTTAGCAATTCACAGTTGTTCAGATCTATGGATCAGGAGCGGGAATCAAGCACAGAAACTCCTATTTAAATCAAACAAAGGTAGCTAAGAGGAAGCAACGAACAATTACAATTAAATCACCGACAAGAGATGCTATAAAGGGAGATCTAGAGCAGCAGATAATGAAGAAGCAAGACATGTAGATGAAAATAGGGTTTAAGAAGAGATTGATTGAAGCTACCTGTAGCAAATGAAGTTCAAAAACCAGGCATTCGCTAGGGATTGGGATTCAATTTCTCGGCCTCTGTAGTCGCCGTGTGGTGGCGTTGAGCTGAGCTCAGTACGGAGGTGCTTGATGCTACTCTCTCTGATCTCTACTCGTTGGAGTATCAGATTTGCTTTCAATGCCCAAAGTCTTTTTCTTTCCTTTTTTTTTGGGAAATATTTGGGGACAGTTCCCACCGACACAAGAATTAAAGTTATTAAACCCAAAAAAAAAAAAAAAAAATATTCAAACTCAACTTTGACGGTTTAAAGTCCGCTGGAGTGATTATCAGGGACCGACAAGGACACCCAATATAGGCCAATACACATAGGTTATAAACAATTGGGTATTAAAACCGCGAGCACTTAGACTTGGGTTACAAACCATCTAAACAAGTCGAAATGCCTATGGGAAATCGAACTCATCTTGTCAGACGTACAATTTCTCCTATCAACTATGAAAGATATTTCTTTCATTCATGTACCCCGTCTTGACAAGGGTGGCTGATAAGGTTGCACACATTTGCCACTCTGCTAGGGGTATTGATATTTGCAACAATTCCGGTTTATCCGGAAGGATGCTTTCGGGTAGAGCCAAATTTTTTTCCTAATTAAAAAAAAAAAATTTTATATATATAAGCGTTTCCATCGGCCTCTCAAAAATCTGATTTGTTTGGTGTGGTATATGGTATTTTCGCAACCAGATGGTCTTTCAACATATAACCAACGCCTCGGTTCAGGCTATTGCTGTGTTCTGCAATTCGACATACTAAACTTGGAATGCTCGAATTGATGACTCTGAGACGGCCAATCTAAGTAAAACTAACAGAAAGACAGGATCGACCACTGCAAGGCCTAATACTAAGAGAGGCCAGACATCCAGATCGGAGATTTGGAAAAAGCCACCTTTAGGTTACTACAAACTCAATTTCGATGGATCGTACTGCCAGTCGGGGGTCGGAACCTGTAGTTTTGTGATCCGTGATCATTTAGGAGAAGTGATGTCCTTAGGAGCGGGGCAATGTAATAATAGCTCCGCTGTTTTCGCCGAGGCTATGGGTCTTCGCATTGGGGTCTCCAAGGCCAAATTAATGGGTTTTAATAAACTTCTGATCAAAGGGGACTGTTTGGTCGTCATAAAGGCTCTGCTGGGGGACTGGTCTAACTCCTGTGAGATCGAGCTGTTGATGGCTGATGTAAATGTCGATTTATATTCTTTCTCTCATGTTGTTATTCGTCATATTTTCAGGGATTCTAATGCGGTGGCCGACAGGATTGCACGTCTGGCCTACTCCATCCCTGCCGATGGTAGCTTCACTGATGATCAAGAACTTCGGGTTCTCGTCCGCTCGGACGCGCTAGGAAAGATGCCGGATCGTTGACATGTTTCCTAATCCTTATCGGCTTCCAAAAAAAAAAAAAAAAATCTGAATTGTTTGATCTCGAATGTTATCCCTATTTACCTTGCTTTTTTAGTTTCAATTACTGTTATTCTCGATTTACCCGACAAAGGTGATGTTAGATATTTCGAATGCTTATCTAGTTCAAAAAATTTCTGCTGTTTCATCACTCCTACATTCAACACCTCGAATAGCTTCGAATTCAGATCATCTACAGTTCAAGTTGTTTTAAGTTACAAGTGTAGCCATGTCTCTCTATATTATCTACCGAAATCCGCTGGTTTCATCACCTATATATCCGGGTACTCGACATTACACGATGATGCATTGATGCTCATCAGCTCTGCTCCAAGCCAGTGTATGAATCAACAGCTCATATTACATGTGAAGGACTTGTACAACTTACAAACACAATATCATGAATCAAATTCAGCAAGTTTTGAGTAGTTTTGGCCTCCAAATACACGGAAAGCATCTGCCTTCGCCGCTCAAGAACTCCACGAATCTCCTCCTCTTGCCATTGTTCTCTTCGGGAGCTTGTTCGTCTCCCGGGTTCCTTATTATCACTTTTGGGTCTCCCAAGTCAGTTGATGACTCAATGAGATCGGTTATCATCTGCAAGACCTCGCTCATCTTTGGGCGCGCCTTGTAATGAGTGGTCAAGCACCGGTTTGCGATGAGAGAGAGCTTGTGAGCAGATTTCATGGGGTAGTTCTTCCCAAGCCTTGGATCCACAATGAGTTCAAACTTCTTCCTGTTGGACAGATAGGGCTTCACCCACTGCAGGAGCTTCTGCTCGCTCCTGGGCCGGTTTTTGTCTATGGGCCTCCGGCCTGTGATGAGTTCGTAGAGGAAGACGCCATAGCTCCATACGTCGCTCTTGGCAGTGAGCCGTCCTGTTCGGATGTACTCAGGGGCAGCGTATCCGAAGGTACCAACCACCTAAGGGAGAGCTAGATTTGTCAGATAACATCTTACAGAAGCTTTGTTATCCGGCTTATGTTTTAAGCACATACCGCAGTGGAAACATGGGTCTCTCCCTCAAGAGGGCCGAACCGAGCAAAGCCAAAATCCGATAGCTTGGCTTTCCATTGGTCATCTAGGAGTATATTTGAAGACTTGAAGTCCCGGAAAATAATCTGAAACAAGCAGGGTACGGCTATCAGAAAAAGACGCTAGGAGATACGGTTAGCAGTTAGCTTAATCATGAATCATAGAATAGTTTTTTTACTTCACCTGGAAATCCATCCCTTCGTGAAGATAAGCTAAGCCACGGGCAGCATCTTGGGCTATTCTGAGTCTCATGGACCATGACAGGATTGTTCTTGAGCGAGGGGACAAGTGATCCTCCACGCTTCCATGGGTCATGTACTCGTAAATCAACAGCCTTTGAATTCCTCTTTCGTCGTCATCAGCACAATAACCCAGCAACTTGACCAGGTTTGGATGCTCAATCACACCAAGCAGATTCACTTCTGTCACCCATTCTTTGTGCCCCTAAAAGACGGAGACAGAGATCAACCAACCTATTAATATTCAGCAAATTTCGGCTTCTCTGAAATGAGGATTACAAAAGTCACAAATTACCCAGGGTATGTTGATTCCGAAAGTTCAAATTTGATGAAGTAGCACTAAAACAGAACATATTGAACTAACATTCGTCGCAAAGTTCTACTCTACAAACTGCTCTTTCAAGACGGCAGAAATTGACAAAACAAGCAATGCCAAAGAAGGAAGTATGACAGGAATTCTTGCCTGCAAGCCTCTTTTGCCAAGCTGTTTGATCGCGACATCTTGCTTAACAGGCGGGTCCTCTGAACCCTTAATCACGCCCTTATAAACACACCCAAATCCGCCCTCTCCAAGCCTCCCAGATCGGCTAAAGCCTTTAGTAGCACTCTTTACTTCCTGAAATGTAAACACTCTAAGGTTGCTGGATCTCTGTGACATACTAGCAAAGGCATTTCTAGCCGAGGACTCTGTGCTCGTATCAGAAACAGCCCGAGAGTTCAGCTCAGACCCGGTGTTGAAGTCAGCATCTGCTAGTGTGGAGTCCGATGACAGAAATGATATTGATTTCGTATTCTTTGCTACGTCCTTCTTTACTCCGCTCTGGAATAGCAAACAGCCCATGTCACCACCCAAACTCGAAGGCTGAAGAGCCACGGATGAACCAAAAGCAATGCATAGACCAGAAATTGAGTTTTCACATAATCAAAATCTCTCCAGAAAAGGGGGGAAACATATCATATAGATGATGAACAATTACATTATTTAAAGAAGTTGCTAAAATAAGAAACAAGCAATAACTTGACACTGAGAATTTGAATCAGTAAGAACCCTAATACTTTCAAGATCACTGAAACAATCATCATCTTTTAACAGAATGGAATCTGAAGAAGGAATATGCAAATTCACAAAGCTAACACTAATGATAACCTATCAGCTGATCTTGACTGAACCAATGCCTAAAAACCCTAATTGTGAAATTGGGTTTCTGCAGCTGAAAAAACAGTCAATTCCAATTTCAACATACACAAACACACCCAAATCCAATTAAGCATGGTAGAATCAAACCCAAATCTCAATTACTCGCAATCTCAAACTGCAACTCAAATTGGGGGAACCTGAAAGTAATCAAATCAAACCCAATTGAAACAGTATTCAAATAGAGAGGGAGAAAGCAAACCTCAAAACTCAGCTGAAGAAAGCAATTGCAGTAGTAGATGGGGTCGAAGAAGAGAAATCAAAGGTCTAGTAAAACCCCTTCGGCCTTTCGGGTGATAAAACTCAACTACCTAGAAGCAACCAACAGCGAATTTGCTTTACAAATCGGCACGGAAACAGGAAGTCTACACACGCCAGCTACAAAAGTCAGTTAAATTATCATTGTAAAGTATTTAAAGTCACCATGGATTGAGCAAAGGGGAGATCAAATTATTGTGGGCTCCACGGTCCACAGTGCGAAGGAGTGGGACCCACTTGCTAAGCTCGGATCGGACCAAGTCCTCGTCGTCTAATCGTCCAACCAAAAAAATTGCTTCCTTTATCGTCGGAAAATTCCACGCGGTTGCTCAGAAAGTTCCAATTTTCACTTCACTGACATGGCGACGCGTATTGAAGAAGATGATTGTTTAGTAGTTACTGTAAAATTTAAACTACTAAGGGTGTGTTTGATAGTAGGTTTTAAGAGGTTTCGGAAGTTAAAAAAAAATAGAAGCTCTAGAGCATTGTGTTTGATTGTGTCTTTGTGTGGATGTTTCAGAGTTTAAGGTTGAGTTTATTTTTGTTGAAAATGAAAGTTGCCTCCCCTGGCTTTGAGAGGTTAAGGTGGAGTTTATTTTTTTGTGGAGGTTTGGAATGTCACTTTTGCCCTCTACTTTTTTTCCCTTTCTCCCTCTAGCATTATAAAGGGCATTTTAGACTTTTTCACTACAATAACCTTTTATAAACCTTACAACCACCAAACACCTTCTATCTTTTTACAAGGTTATTTTTTTAAAATAAACTCCACATTCCACACCTCCATAAACCCTATAAATAATATCCACATCCTAAAAAAACTCCAACTCTAAAAAAACCCCTTTTTGCCAAACACGCGCTAAATATAGGAAAACTATGGGGTTTTGACAAAGGATTTTCAGTCGCCTTAAATCCTATCAAATAAATCCGACTAACCTAACTAATGTAGTTTGGCAAGTACGGGTCGATCCCACATAGAGTCAGTGATTTGTATGCAAGTCAGAATGCGTCAACAAGAACAAGAAACAAAGGGGGGAGTTTTGATGGTTTGAACTAACTAACAATGCACAAGTAAGAAAAATAATAAAGTAAAACAGATTAAATGGATGAATATGAGAGAATAGCTCAGGTCAATCAATCTCAGCAATCGGGTTTGTTCATTGATCATGGATATCGAAAAGATAACTTCCTCACGAATACTTTGTTGTGGAAAGACTAGGTCTTTTGAATCCAATTCCTTTATCAAATCTAGTTAACAGGACAACCAGACCCTGAAAACCCTAATTATCAAACAATCGTGAAACTATCAAGATTCAATTCAATAATTGATTAAGCTTAAAGAAAATCAACAAAGACAATCGACACGCACAACCAGTTATTGCATCAATTGCAAATCAATTCTCTATACAAATCCCTAAATCAACCAGTTTCAGGGATTTATACTTTGCTACTCAAGGATATAGATAACTCAACCAGTAATCACCTATATCTAGCTATAGATTATCATGAAAAGACATCAGTTGATCAGACTAACGGAAATTCACGACAACCCTAAACAATCTAAGCAAATAATTGATAATATTCAAAGAAGAGTATTAAGAACGGAAATCTCACAATGAAATAGAAAACCTGAAGCTTCGATTAATTTCCCCGAGCAAAGAAGACTAGTTGTTCATACTTGAGAAATCACAAAAGATGTTCTAATATCCTCCGTAGCAATCCGTTCGATTGGAACTAAAACAAGAACTAAAACTCATGTCCTTTCCAATCCCCCGGTTTCTCTTCTTCTTGATTAATTTCATAATAAAAATTACAACATCTTTCATAAATGACAGCTGTTACAGCCCACAATTTGCAAACACAACATAACTCGGGCTCACCACCACATAACTCGGCCGAGTTTGTTCTTGCTCCACCCGAGTTATTTGTCTGCAGCAATCTTGACATCCAGATTTCGCTGTTTTCAAGGCCGAATTTGGAAAAGTCGTAAACATGAAAGTTGTAGGTCTTCGAATCCTCTTTCCAACAAGTATAAGTACGCCCCAATCCGATAACTACAGCCTTCGAACGACTCGTTTTAGTGCAGTGTCGCCAGCTTGAACAGCTTCAATCCTTTACATGTTTAGCTCCTCTCCTCGGCTCTCGTGCTCTTCTATTCTCGTCCAATCTTCCAACATTGGCTCGAGCTTAGCTTCACCTCTTTACAATCACCTGAAATCATGCACAAACCTCGTAGAATCCGACTCTAATTGAAACATAATGAAAACATGAAAACTACTCTAATTCATGCATTTTACCCTACCTAAACTCATCTAAATGCTTATATTAACACTACCTAAATGTGCATGATCAGGTTTCATTATCTGGAAAATCTTCATACTACTCCCTTCGATTAACTTTAATAAATATTTTAGGTTGCAAAATTTGATCAATTTTATATGTCAATTTAAGTTATAAAATTTGATCAATTTCAACGGTCATTTTAGGGTTTTTAATCAAATAATTACAAGGTAAAGTACTAAAGTTACAAGATTTTTTTATTTAAACTTTTTTTTTTATCAGCAAACCTTTTTTAATTGACTACATTTCTCAAATTATTCATTAAATAACTAAAAAAAAGTATTAAGTGAACATTTAATAAATATATGTAATCATTAAAATAATATTTTTCTTAAAACATATGCTAAGTCTAAAACATACTATTATCAAGTCAAACAACTTTAATTAGTTGTATTAATATTCAACTCATTTAGAAATAATGAAATACTTACCTGACATTATTCCTTATTTTTCACTGATGAACCTAAATAATAGGAATAAATTATAAAGTGCATTCATGTTATTTAGGAGGAAATCAGTGTAGGTTCTTAATTGATTAAGAATAAGATTTAAAAAAAATCAATTCCTAACTAGTGTGGGTGTTTGTTGTGAAGTATATATTGTACTGAACTAGTTGGTAAAGATGATATATACGTAATGATCAATAAGTCATGAGTTCGAATCCATCACATAGGGTGTTTGTTATTAAGCCTTAGCATGATCGCCATTTATAGTCAATTTCTTTGCTACATCGACTTAGTTGATCCATCGATGACACCAGACCATCCCCTAATTAACCGAACAGTATTGCTATTGACACGGCCAATTTATCGCTATTGACACAACCACGGCCACGGTTTCTAAACCAAACTCCAAAATTTGTGATGCTACAGCCTACAGCCGAACCAAACTCCAATAAGCAAGTCACCCAAAAAGCGAAATCAGATCATGGCGTTGTTATTGAATGTAGGCATGACCCTCCCTTCTCCATCTCTTCACCTTCCAAAAAACCAGGAATCTCTCCCGACCTCTAATGGATCCCAATTCCCCCCAAAATCATGCTTTCTCACAATCTACCGTCCTCAATCCCCACATTCACCTTCCTCCCCTTTACACA
Organism: Persicaria tinctoria; assembly: GCA_037127255.1. NCBI lineage: Eukaryota > Viridiplantae > Streptophyta > Magnoliopsida > Caryophyllales > Polygonaceae > Persicaria > Persicaria tinctoria. The sequence continues at coordinate 2,536,456 of JBANSL010000016.1, read as the reverse complement.
CATACCCAATCACAACAAACCCACACCCAAAAACAAAAGGAAAAAAGGATAGGGATGGTGACAAATTGGTGCCCCTATTGTCAATCTCATTGCAATGGTTAGATGATGAAAATTGTTTTGTGGGTTGGAGAAGATTTGGGTGAAATCAAAGCATAATCATTCAGAATGAGGGCGGATAAGAGGCTTAATCCTTGTAGGGTTAGACCTAATGTGTTGTGGGTGTTTGTTATTTTGGGGTTTTTGTTGCAAATCAGGGGTCAAGATAATTCGGCTGCTACACAGCAATTGTACACCCAAATGTCTGATTTCACCAAGATCTTTGGCCCTGATATCAAGAAGAATCTCGGTTTCTGCATACACAATGTGTATGTATTTTCCTTATGCTCCCTTTTACATTAATTCATTCATAGTCTATTCTTGTTTTTATGCAAGTATTTTTTTATTGTGTCCTTCATGTAGCTATGTTGTACATAGAATTTGTCTGATTAAGCATATATGATTGAATGATTGATGTTGCAGCTGCATGAATTTGGGCAGCACTGAGTTCCACATTGTCTAAAATTAAGCAGAGAAACAAAAGGATCAAAATCAATGTCAGAATGGAACACAAAACTTGAAAATCTTACCTACCTAGCCTTATTATTGCACAACTGTAGTTACCACAACACAAAACTTTCCTCTAAAGAGGAAAAACAATGTCAAGAAAAAGAATTTCCATATTGCAAGATTTGCATGTTTAAGGTTGTGGCATTAGGCGATGTAATATCTATAATCTGTGCTTTAAAAGACTCAAAATGGTGTTGTTAAACACGATGAATTGGACTAACATTTTACTCTTGATATCAAGGCCTTTTTATCTTTGTTTATGGATATTTAGAATTTCTTCATGAGGTAATCTTGATTAGCTTGTATGGTTGTGCGACTTGTGCCCTTCATTTATTTACTTTCGTACTTTTGAAATATCGAAAGCATTATTGATATGTAGAGTTTGGAATGTAGGGAAGCTGAATGGAATAAAGCTTTCAACTTTAAGTCAGATCTGAGTTTTATGAGATCTTGCATGAATAAACAAAAAGGTAGGGAGCTGAACACGCTAATAATATCATTAATTTCTTATTACTTTGTTGGTAGAGAAGCTGGTAAACAGCAGTGATCGAATATGGATTTGTGTTTGATCATGACAATTTTGGTTGAACAGATCTTGCAAAGCGAGTATGTACAGCAGCAGAAGTCAAGTTCTATTTCACCAACTCCTTTCAGGCAGGGATCAAGTATGCCAACTACTTGAAGCCAAACATGAACTGTAATTTGTCCTCATGGAACGATGGGTGTGAGCCAGGATGGGCTTGTAGCGCTGGTAACGAGAAGATTACTATGAACGATCGTGATAATATTCCTAAAAGAACTGAAACTTGCCAGCCATGCTGTGAGGGCTTCTTCTGCCCAAAGGGCATTACCTGCATGCTTCGTAAGTATATGAGTTCTGAACACCCCAGTGAAGGAAATTCCCGGTGCCTTAACATAGAAATAGTAGTTTCAGTTTAAGGGAAGTTTTGGATGTCAAACCAGCTGGACAATAGAATGTTTTCACTAATTGATGTTCTTTGTGTGTTCTATGTAGCTTGTCCATTAGGTGCGTATTGTCCCGTGGCGCAGCTCAATAAGACCACTGGTACATGTGTTCCGTAAGTTTATAACTGGGTTCACTTGTTCTGTTTCCCCATCCAAGTTATTTCTTGACATCTGGGCTACATTTTTTCTTACTGTTGGAGAAAACTCAAATTTTTACAGATATGGATACCAAATTCCTCCTGATTTGCCAGATCATGGCTGCGGTGGAGCGGATATTTGGGCTGAGGTTACAAGTGCTGTTGAGTTATTCTGCTCCCCCGGATCATACTGTCCATCTACAATACAGGAAAAAAATTGTGGTCAAGGGTAATGAAATTTGATCCTAGAACTCCTTATTTAAAAAACAAAACAAAACTATAGCACAACTCTTGCTTATAATCATTAATGACATATCTAACTTTGTCTTCCTTGAAATACCAGGTACTTTTGCAGATTGGGTTCTACAGAAGAAACGCGTAAGTTCTTGTTCCTATTGGTTATGAGATGAAACACATTCTCATTTCGTGAGGGTGGATCAAGTCAAATGCGTATATAATTGCAGCGGATTTCTAGATAAAGACTAGAAGGGTAGTTTGTAACAATGAGATTTGAGGTCTTATTTTCAACATTATGTTTCAAAATACATTCACTTGCATCCCAAATCTGAAATAATCCTGCTATTAGTCTGAAACTCATGATCAACATCTGAGATTACCCTGGATTAGAGTTGCTGTCATAATTTATCGATGCCACTTGTTGCTAGTTGCTTGCTTTGTAGGATAAATGCACACTATTTGATTGATATTCAATCTTGTTCTGGTACTGAGTACTGACACTCAGCTGTTTCCATTTATAGGGTGTTTCCAGCTAGCACAGTGTAAAGCAAACACTGTGAATCAAAACATTACAGCATATGGGCTCTTGCTTGTTGTAAGTAGTCAATTTTTGTAAGATAATGTGTGAATAAAGTCTAGTTTTGATTACTGAATTTTTTTATATTACTGAATTGTCATTGTAGATTGTGGTGACTATAGCTCTGCTTATTATTTATAACTGCTCCGATCATGTACTGACTACTCGGGAGAAGAGGCTTGCTAGATCTAGGGAACGCGCGATAAGGAGTGCAAGAGAAACTGCAGCAGCCCGCGAGAGATGGAAATCTGCTAAAGACGGTGCAAGGAAGAAAGCAATGGGATTACAAGAATCGCTGTCGCGTACATTTTCAAAGAGGAAATCTGTGAAGCAAGAATCTACGATGAAGAACTTCGGCATGGGAGGTGCATCATCTTCTGATGCAAAAGCAAAGAAAAAGGAAAGCGACCTGAAGAAGATGATGCTTGAAATAGAAGACAACCCTGATGGTAATGTAGCTTTCAACTTGGAGATTGGAGACAAAAACATCAAAAAGCAAGCGCCGAAAGCTAAAGAGCTGCATACCAAGAGTCAAATCTTTAAGTACGCGTATGGACAGCTAGAAAAGGAGAAAGCTATGCAAGAGGAGAACAAGAATTTGACCTTCTCTGGTGTGATCTCAATGGCTCAAGATGTTGAGGTAAAGAAAAGACCCTTGTTGGAGGTTGCTTTCAAAGACTTAACCCTCACCTTGAAAGGGAAGAACGTACATCTAATGCGATCTGTTTCTGGAAAAATCATGCCTGGCCGCGTTTCAGCTGTGATGGGTCCTTCAGGAGCTGGAAAGACTACTTTTCTTTCCGCTCTTTCGGGGAAAATAAGCGGATGCCATGTGGCTGGACAAATCCTTCTCAATGGGAAGAACCAATCAATTCACTCTTACAAAAAAATCATTGGTTTTGTCCCTCAAGATGATATTGTCCATGGCAACTTGACTGTGGAGGAAAATCTGGTCTTCAATGCACGCTGCAGGCTACCTGCTGATATGCCACCAGCAGAAAAGGTTCTTGTCATTGAGAGAGTGATTGAATCATTGGGGCTGCAAGCAATCCGTGACTCTGTTGTAGGAACCGTTGAGAAGAGAGGCATCTCTGGAGGTCAAAGAAAGCGAGTAAACGTTGGCCTAGAGATGGTAATGGAGCCCTCACTATTGATTTTAGATGAGCCTACATCTGGTTTGGACAGCTCCTCCTCCCAGCTACTTCTCAAGGCACTTCGCCGTGAAGCTTTGGAAGGAGTAAATGTTTGCATGGTCATTCACCAACCTAGGTACATAACTTTTGCTCATGTCTATAAACCATTAACTGCGTACCTCTCTAAGAGCTTTGCCATTAAGAATTCATTTTTTTTATGTCGTGTTCACCAGCTATTCGTTGTTTAAGATGTTCGATGAACTAATACTTCTTGCGAAAGGAGGACTTACTGTGTACCATGGACCAGTGAAGAAAGTAGAAGAGTACTTTCAAGGCCTTGGTATCACTGTACCTGACCGTGTTAATCCACCAGACCATTTCATCGACATTCTTGAGGGTATAACTAAAACGAATGCCAAAGTCACACGAGAGCAGCTCCCTGTTAGATGGATGCTCCATAACGGATACACAGTGCCCCCGGATATGTTGCATCTTTGTGATGAAACTGCCTCTAGTCCTAGCGGTTCATCACATGGTGGTAGTAAAGCTGTTGAGAACTCTTTTGTCAGAGATCTTATCCAGGATTTGAAGTCCAATACTAGACAGAAGTATGAAGCTGTGATGCATAACTTTGTGAATGAAGTTGATTTGTCAGATAGAGTAACTCCAGGGTTGTTAAGGCAATACCGATACTTCCTTGGAAGGTATACAATACATATATATGCTCTCTAACTGCCCTTTTAATTTGTAGCTAAGCACTATTTGTATCTTTTTTAGGGTTCTTAAGCAGAGATTACGAGAAGCCAAAACACAGGCAGTGGACTATCTAATCTTGCTCCTAGCTGGAGCCTGCTTAGGGACTCTTGCTAAAGTGAACGATGAGTCGTTTGGCTCACTTGGTTACACTTACACTGTCATTGCTGTCTGTAAGTTCTATCTGCCTTCTTAAATCACTTCATAGAACAATGATATGGTTATTTTGCTTGACTCCAATTAATCATTGGTGGATGGCAGCTCTCTTGTGCAAGATTTCCGCGCTGAGATCATTCTCGTTGGAGAAGCTAAACTATTGGAGAGAGAGTGCTTCCGGCATGAGCAGTTTGGCTTATTTCCTTGCCAAGGATTCAACCGATATGTTGAACACATTGATCAAGCCTCTGGTTTACCTGTCCATGTTTTACTTCTTCAACAATCCAAGATCAAGCTTTGGAGACAACTACATCATCTTGGTTTGCCTCGTTTATTGTGTGACCGGTATTGGTTATGCACTCGCCGTCTACCTAGAACCTGGCCCAGCTCAACTGGTAAAATCACACTCTTAAATGACCAATTCCTATACTTCTGTTATACACATTGAACACTTTTGTATTGCAGTGGTCGGTGCTTCTTCCCGTTGTTTTGACACTCATAGCGAACCAGGAAAAAGACAGTGGAGTGGCCTATGAGATTGGCAAGGTCACCTACTCAAAATGGGCTCTCGAAGCTTTCGTTATCTCCAACGCCCAAATGTATGTACTACCAAATAAATTCGTCGCCAAACCCTCAAGTACTTACATCAGCATTGTAACTGATATCCTAAACCAGCGTTCGTTTCGTGGGACAGGTACTTCGGGGTGTGGCTGATCACGCGATGTGGGTCTTTGCTGCAATACGGCTATGATCTGCAGAACTGGCACTTCTGCCTGCTGTGCCTGTTACTCGCCGGAATAGCTAGTCGGTTGCTCGCCTTTTTCTTGATGGTGACTTTCCAGAAGAAATGAGTTGCATATCTGTTGCATTTTCTATGTACAAACAAGGGGGAAAAAACTGTGCAGGAGGGCAAAATTTTAGAAGGATAGAAAAAAAAAAAAAAGGGTGGGGTAGAAAATAGGATGTGATTTGATTTACATGTACAGGCTTGTCAGTTGTCACATTTCTATGACAGTACATTTTTTTGCATCATTGTTAGTAAAGATGTCACATTTCCATGACAGTACATTTCCTGTAATATGGTGGATTGTGTGTTTCATGTTCAAGTTTTTCAAGTTGTGAGATTCCAACACTTTGGTCAGCCAAATTGATCCAAAACAAGCACTAATTCGACTTCTGTCGAATCGATCAGATTCGATCAGTTGGACGGCTAGTGACCTCTCTTGGTCATTCCAGCTCGATTCAGACGTTGATTCCAACAAACATATCAACAATAGTCAATAGCTCTTCCTTTTCACCCTATGATTCGACCCTTAGCCCTATCCCATATAGGGTTGTTATATGAGTTGAGTAGCTCGGCTCCACTCGAATTTTGTGGAATTCACACATTTTCTTTTAGGTTATTATGTCACAAGCAAGTAGGGCTGCTTAATGCTCGAAAATAGTTTGTCTATAAGCAATACTCGGCTCTAATAACAACCCTAAGCCCATGTAAGATTTAGGTTATTAGGGCATATCCGATGAAGAATTGTTATGGTATACCAAGAGTTCTGCTATACGAAAAAATGATGTTGCTATAATTTGAGGTATATAAATAAATTAGAGTTTATATTATATATGGAACATACATTAAAGCATGAAGCTACAACATTAAACATACAAAGTACATATACTTAAAAACATATATATGTTAAACATACCACAAACTATATATATTAAGCGACAGAAAAATATGAGTCCGTCGCTTTAGTGTCAATCTTGCGTAGTGTATATACTCAAACGTAGCATAAACTCGCATTATAATAACACAATATGATATTAATATATTATCATATGTTATTTGATTTCAACCAGTACCGTCGCCACCGCCACTGCCACCAGTGCCTCCAGTGGGAGGATTACCGGAACCCCAGTCGTCATAGTATTGCCTGGGGATGTTGTGGTGGTTTTCGATGCTGCTACTCTCGGGGTATTCCACGTCGCCTTTGCCCCTTGTCGCGACGTGAAACAGGCCCCGCCTTGGCGTGGCTGCACACGTGTCCATTGTGGCCACCGCCACCGCCACCGCCACCATCAGCACGAGAAAATACCGAGTCGACAGCTTCATGTTGCCCTAATTACCCTGCGTTTGGAATTAGCTAGTTAGCTAGGGTTAAAAATAAAAAAGATAAAACAAATTATATTGTGTAGAAATTAAATTGATGAAAAGTGTGTATGGTATATAGTTTACTTGAATTGCTTGTTAGTTATACAGCCAAAAATTCTTAATTTCTAAGAGGTTTTTGGACTTGTGAAATGGGAGAGATGAAGTGTTTGTGGAGGAGGAACTAGAGTGACTTGCTATATATAGAGTGTGAGAAAAAAAGAAAGATTGTTTGATACTTTTTTATTGAATAAAATATTTGCCTTGTTTAGACATCATTAATAATTATATTTTTTTTATTTTTATTAATTTATCTCATTAATTGTATTTAATTTTTAAAATATTCCATTAATACTCCAATTTCCTGTATTTTTTTCATTGGTCCATTAATTTTTTTTTAGATTATTTATTTGCTAAAATTTTAATTATTTTTCTTTCTATTTTAAAAAATATCAAATTGACCAAAAGTCAATATTCGTATACCTCTTTTCTTATGGAATTTCTCTATAATCTTTCATGTATTTATAATTATTATTTCTTTAATTTTTGAAATTATATTAGTCATGATTATTTTACGCTGGATATAGAACTAATAAAAGGAAATTGTTTCTTTATATGTTTTTAGTGTTTGGTAGCTGAAGTTTCTAAACAAGGCAGCCGAGCAAACATATTTTGGTCATGTTATTGACACGGAGATTATCTCGTCAAACATACAGATGTTTTTAGAAACAAACACACACTTACTATTACTAACATTGAAAAAGTCGATAAGCTTTATATGTCCATCCAAACTACTCTATCTCCTTTGTTACCACCAGCATTCAAAGTTAGCAAGTCTTTGAGTCATTGATCTTACCCGGCCTTCCTTTCAATATTTGTTCGCCTTACCCCTTTCACCTCTATTGACATCAAAATATATAACGATGTAGAATATGTCATGTAACCCTCCTCGATCTCTAAGCAACCGATCGACCTATTACTCTACTCTTTTAATAAGTCTAATATATATCACTAGATAAAATTAAAAAAAAATCAATTAATTTACTTCGCGATAATCCGACAAATAATAAGATACCTCTATATGAAGTGTTTTACCCTTATACAAAATAGACTATACCATTAGTTACACACAAAAGATAGGATTTATGATCCGATATTATACTTTTATAAAAAGATAAATTAAATATGAAGCTCAAAATTGACCGTTGTTAGTATATGGTTAGATAATTGAAAAAATTGTAAATAAAGTTAACTAGTGGCTTGGTGGGCAAGGTAGAAAATGGTTACATTGTCATGATTTTTCACACAAATTTAAAGGAGGGGCAATGCATTGCCCCACCAACGATTTTGTGGAGACAGAAGAAAGAAAATAAATATAATATCTATATTTTTTGTATTAAAATAACATATAATAATTTGATAGTATTATTTTGAAGCTCAATAATGATGATTAATAGTGGTAATTACTGCATTATTGCCACAATAAATAGGGAAATCCCACTTTGTAATTAGTGGAAAATTGCATTTGATCAATACCCATGGTGATGGGCTCATGGTTCCTTTTATTTTGTTATCTTTTTTTTTCTTTTTTAATTAAAATAAATAAATAAATGATAATTAACTATTTTGCCTTTATTCTCTCATCAGTCATCCTCGTTGCCAACCTGGGCGACTGGTCGTGTCCTTGGAATATCGAGATGTTGATGGCTGATACGACTATAAATATTAAATTTATCGCTAATGTTGCTATTCGCCATGTTTTCAGGGATTTTAATGTGGTTGCTGACATGATTGCGCGTCTGACTTACTGCATCCCTGCCGATGATAGATTGACTACTGATTCTGAACTTCGGACTCTCGTCCGTTCAAACGCTCTAGGAAAGAAGCCTGCTCGGCGGCAGATTTCCTAGCTCTTATCTTGCTTCCAAAAAAAAAAACCATTCACAATTTCCCCTTAATCTCACATTATAAATTGAGTGATGGATATTTTTTCTTATTTTACCATAATATTATTTGTCAACTCAAATAAAATCTCATTCCAAAGTTAGTGTCACCAATCGATCACTTTAATAGGAACACAACACATGTAAAGCTAACAGTATCATATACTATGTTGTAACAAGAATGATAAAAAAGACACAGAGATATACATAGTTCGGGTCAATGGATACGTAGAGAATTGGTTTTGGATTAGAGGAGGCGAAAACAGATTAGGGTTACAAACTTACAGATAGACAATAAACCCGTTTACAATAAATAGATAGACGTTAGGTCTGGGGTTCCGTCTCCCGAACCCCTAGTATGTCACCGGTTAACAATGATTCAAGGCATATTAACAATATATATGATCGACTCATATTGATTAGGGATTTGAAACGTGGCTTCATCATCATTAATTATTAATCACTGTTATTAGTAATTATCTTTCAAAAATTCAAACTATATATAACCTTTTCAACCTACCGATTACTATGTGGTAAGCAATGCCATTGACATAATACATCAACTAGTTAGGTCATATATGTATATGAATATATGATGTGCAATTTCCATTACAGTTTTATAAGGAATTTTTTCCTTGACATAATTATGAAAAATAATTGCTAATTTGAATGAATTTAATATATATCACATATGTTCTTTTAGAACACCAAGTTGCACACGTTAAAGGGTGAACTTTTAATTTCAATAAAGGTCCAAGATCAAAAGAAAAAACCAAAAGGAGTTCTTTGAATAAAAACCAAATGTTATGTAAAACTTTCAATCTTAGAAACACACTAAACTCGTTGAAATAAATTAAGGAATGAATCGATATGATTATTCTATTATTTCTGGTTGCTTATAGTTTTGATGAGTATTCAACAACTCTAATGAGATCAGTTTTAAATAAGGTTAAATATTTACATTAAGGTTTAAGTATATGCTCGACATATTTCATCAAGCTAAATCATTCACCTCGACCAACTTTAATAAGGTGATTATAGTAATTCGAACAACTTGGATGAGGTGAACATTTAACAATTTTTTTTTTCTGAATGCTTTTAACAATAAAAATAAATTAGTAAGAATAGTAAATTGTAAATAAAATAAAATAAAAGAGTGATTTTTTGCAGCTAACCTATGCACCTTAATTGAGTCTTAAATAAAATAAATGGGCTAATTGACAGTTTTCGGCTTTGGGCCACGTTATAAATGGGCCTCCATAGAGGCCCAAAATTTTTTATGGTAAAAAAATATACTCCTTGCTTTTCAGTAAAAATAAGACTTACCTAAATTCCAATGTGTGATCTTTTTAGCACTTTTAAATACAGTAACAATTTGATAATTCAACTCCAATAGTCCTGACCAAAATTTTCACAATTTAAATACAACCTACATATTTCATATCTCATTATTTGTATTCTGACAAGATTTTTTATTTTTCGATTATAAAATAGGTATCGCTACTCGTGATGTGTTGGTGCCTAAATTTGTCACTTACATAAATGAAATATGCATATACTGAAAGAGTGAATCCCTTGTAAGAGGATCCTAATCATACAATGTACCAAAAAGGGTGTGAGAACAAAATATCTAAACGGACAATCAAGGTAGGACGATCCATTTTTTGATATTGATTTTTGCCTCCCATGGGATAAACAGATACAGCTAAGTGCTTTAAATAAGAAAAATAAAACCCAACTGCAAAAGCACAGGAAGATGCACGTAGACCTGCCCGCGGGTCACGGGTTTACCTAGTGGGTCTAGGTCAGGCGGGTCGTGGTGGATCACGGGTTCGGATTAGGATCGAGGATTTTGAGAAAATAACTCGCCAGGACGTCATTTTTTTTTTATTTAAAAAGGATGTTTTGGGGGGGGGGAATTTAAAAAAATGATTTTTTTAAAAAAAAACGTTCAACCCGTGACTCACCGAGTCACCTAAACCCGTCGACCTGCCTTCTCACAGGTTTAGGTACGAGTCTTGAGTTTCTAAACCGTGATCCGGTGGATCTGACCCGTACATGTACTTGTGAGAAAGAGCCCACCCACAAGAATTGAAAATCCTCACATCCTCTCTAATACGGAGTAATTTATACAGCTTAAAATATTAACTTTTTACTAAAATAAATTTAATTAACAACTTTCAATTTATGGATGTCTTGATCAAGATTTTTCTCCGAACTAGACGAGGGAAATTTAACACAAATTTAATAGGGGCTAGTAAGTTAACGACAAACAGAATGACAAGTTGAGAATTGATATGGTACGATATGATGTGAAAGGATAAATGGCACAGGTATGAAATAAACATGTATTGTATGTAAGTCAGTGGACTACTTTTTTTATAGGTTTTAGGATGAAATCTCGTTCGGTTTATGTGTTATATATTCTACTAGCGCATGTTCCCGTGCACATGATCACCTCACTTATAGGTCCGAGTTGGTGGACTACTCCTCCTATAGCCAATTAGTTTTGGAATAAAACCTCATTCGACTTTGACACTGACGAAGGATCGAGTGTACCAAGGGCGGTCTGTTGCCCTGGCAAAACGTGCAATTGCACAGGGCTTCAAATTTTTTTGAAAGCATATATATAATTAATATAAATAAAACAATAGAGAAAAAAATGATAAATGATTTGTTAGCTCAACTGACACTGGACAAGAATGTTTTTCCCAATTTGTAATTGTAGTTGTGTTCTGTGTTCGAAAACCCTTATTCCCATTTTCAGCACACTTATCTATTCTATTTCTCGCATAAGATTGAACACATGACTTTGCATCTATGAGAATATTTCTTTTGCTAGTAGATTAGGTGTATTGTATTCCTTGTTCAATTAGTAATAAAAAAGGCATAATCGTATAAGTCGCACAATACCTCAAAAAGGACGGGCCTGAGTGTACGTGTGTACATTCAGGGGATCATGCATATATGCATATATGTAGCTTGATACCCACCAAAAAGCAACAGCTGTATCTGTCTGAATAATATACAAAAACATCTTGATCATCTCTCTCAAAGAGAGGCCCCTCCTGCACATGTGGTTCATGTTCCGTACATCCTCCATCTCAATGAAAACCTATATTAGGGGGCCACCCTCCATTCCTTCGACCCTCTAATTCGCTCGCTAGCTCCATTGGCGCCTGCTCGAACGCGTAGATCGATGCAAGTCGACGATCGAGTACCATAAGGGTTGTTTTCAATCCAATTAAGGTGTTAGATAGGATATGAATTAGTTCATGCATTTTTGCACATTTTACAGTTTGCAAGGGTTCAAGGTATTCCTAAAACCTCGTTGTCAATTTGTGTGGAGACAGCAAACTGTTTGCCTTTTCCTTCACAACTTCTTTATGGTGCACTGGATATATACTATCCAATGTGACTTGTGTGCTGTATTCAATTTTCAATTTTACATTAAATATAGTGTGTCAATCAATTATATGTCTCAAAGTATTGAGACGTGGAAAGATTATTAACAACAAATGAAACGGAAATAATTCAAAATCCCAACTGCAATAGCAATCTGGAAAAACGAGATGCCGACAGATAGACTAACCGTCATGATATAACTAGGAAAAACAAAATACAAAGGCAAAGCCCGAATGCAGAAGATCACAGCGGGGAGGACCAGCAAAGAGACAGTCGAAAGACACTAAGTCTCGTATTTAAAATGCCAGGTATCATGCGATTATGTGTTTAAATTCAAATTTATGATCCCCCGTTTAAAAATATAAGTATTTTGAGTTTTTCACACATTTATTAAGAAGTTAAAAACAATATAAAATATAAAAAAAAATATTAGTAATATTCTTACATAGTTTCAAACTTACTACTACTAAGTAAAAAATTAGTTTATACTCTCTCCATCCCACAATGGTTGTCTTTAACTATTCATGCACGTTTTCTTAAGAAGCTAAAAACTATATAAAATATCACTATTTTATTAAATATTTTTAAATAATACTCCGTATCATACATACTACTAATAAGTATAGAATTATTTTTAAGAATTAATTAAAAAATATATATTTTATATACTGTAGTTTTTAGCTCCTTGAAAAAACGTGCATAAATAGTCCAAAAACAATCATTGTGGGACGAATGGAGTATAGTTTTTGACTATTTAAAAAACATGTAAAAAAATAAAAAAAGAACTTATATTTTTAAACTATTAAATAATGTTGTATCAATCACCAAGGCTAATCCTACCCCGTCCGAAAAAATCAGGTTTATATATATTTTAAAAAAAAATTGAATAAAAATTGTGGTGTAAACGTGAAAAAACAAAGCTTTCAAATTTCAATTGATGAGCTCAGCTCACCCTTGAATTTGAGTTTTTTAACCTTCACTAGATAGAATCTGGATTGAGAGAATAAGTAATTAATTAATGGTGTTAATTTAAAAGAGATACTAAAGTCAATGTGGTTGTCATAAAACCGTTGAATTGAAGCATAGCAAATCATTGAACAATATTGCACCATCAAAGGCTCGAGCCATGACTGAGACTAGTCGAGATTCAGTTGCTTAGCAAAACTAGTTTGACCACGTTTCTACTGTACGTACAGTAATGTAATAATGACGACCACGATGATGATTAAGGCTTATGATTAACAATTGAGATTAACTAGACTAGTCACCATTGTCCTGCCTGGTGGCGGCAGTCTAATCCCTATCAATCAAACCATCCCATCAAATCAGCCTCTTTCCATTCTCACCTACTGTGTCTTCCTTATGTAAAACAAACAAAAAATACTTGAATCGTATACGATCAACCAACATTTATCGAGTTTGAAAAGGAATCAGAAGAAATGGTCACATTTCCTCCGGCACGGAATTGGAACGAGCGGGCAAAATTACATGAGAGAAAGAACTTCTTGGTGAAAGTAACGCAGCTAGGGATTACATGAGAGAAAGAACCTTCTATCGTTTTCAATATCAGAGAGGATAGGATCCAAGGGAAGAAAATCGGGTATACGGATAATTTTAAAAATTTACACCTTTAAAAAATATAAATAAAAATACACTTATATCTTTAATTATTACCGTACTAATCAATACGAAGGATTTTTTGTAGAGTGAATGAAAAAATATCTAAAATGACATGTTTTTTTAACAATTCTAAAATGACATATTTTAATTAACGGATACCGTATATATTAAAGACAACCATTGAAAAATATCTAAAATGACATGTAAGACAATAAAAATCATATAAAATATTTTTTTATAAATATTTGGTAATAATTTTGTAATTGTTACTAATATACGCGAAATTTTTAAAAAAATATTGAAAAGTTAATATTTATATAATTTTTATCTTTCTAAAAACATATATAAATAATAATTTTTTTTTTTTGCTAAACAGTATATTTTATTATTTTATTGAAGGAAGGCAAGGAAGTACTCCATAAGAAATAACATGGATAATAAAAGGTGAATAAAATTTTATATTTATATTTATTATTTATTAGAATCTATCTAAACTAATTACTGTATAATATTGTATTATACAATTCATTTTTATAACCAATTTTAGATTCAAACAATAATACTACGTATAAGCTAAAATGTTAGAAATTACTCGAAAATCGACTACTAATGTGTTCAAGTAACATAAGATTTTGCAACTGGCTAGAAATTTTATTTTATTTCTTTGATAATTTGGTGGAAAAGTCAAACCTAAAAATGATTTTCAATTTTCAAAAGCCAATGATCACAGCTTGGCGGTCCACTTCACATTGGTTGGAAACTTCAACTACAAATGGACCTATATGGCTATATGGGTTACAAAATACAAATAACTTCAACAATCATAAACGCACAAACAAACCATATAATGAAATGCATAACATAGTACTTGGTACATTGCATAGGCCAAAACTCCTAATAAGCGATCAATACATTGCGTCAAACGAACGAAGACAATCACCGCCATGAGTTAACTCTCCCCTTCATGTGTCAGTGAAAAGGCATGGGTCAAAGATCCATTCAAATTTCCCCATTTCAGAGGGTCAGAAATCAAAATCCAGAATCTGGGTTGCACTGCAAAACTTATGGGGTCATGTAGGTACGGTTCTAGTACACATTCAAAAGACCCATTGATAATGTGTGTGTCAGCACTTGTGTATCTACACATACTGTCTGTCATCATACAAGTTTAAGATAGTCATATAAGTCATCTAATGCATATCCAATTAGCGTCACAATATCCGCATTCCCCATATTGATTTCCAGCAAAGCAAATCACAATTGGACACAAGAAAGTAGATAATAAACAATACGAAACTTACAACGAGAAACGAAACCCTCAAGCCGCATCAGCAAAGATCCAAAGAGAGCTCCATTAGGGCGTGCAAAATCCCATTCGTGTGGATCTGGAAGAAGTTAGCCGTTCATTTCAGTCACATGGAGGTATGACTCACGAGGATTTTGTCAAGGGCTGCCATTAGAAAATTTGCCCCAATTACACCATAGGCCAATTGAATCAGGAAAAGGTTAATAAAGGGAGTGAATAAAATCTATGATAAGCATAAAGTATCAACATTTTAGACTTTTTTAGTATATAATATCTTCAAAGTTTTAACATTTAAGACCAAAGTGGACATAGCACTTCACCCAAGAAAAAAGCTTATCTCCATGCCCACTTTGCATATCTTATCTTTCCCATCCCCAACCCACCCCTAAAAATAAAATAATTTTTTTTTAAAAAAAAATAACCCCAATGTGGGGTCTAATTCTCCCTTCCAAGATCATTCATAGGAGATATAATTTTTTCAAAAAAAAAATATAATCTTGCATCATCAAATCATCTTCAAGAATTAAAAAACTGAGTGGCAATCATACTGGTATTCATGGCTCGTACAACTTCGTATCAAAGTAGGCCAAGTACAAATAGATGGACAAACCTAATCTGTTTATCACAATGTTTTGACTACTAATAAGAAATCCGTCTAAGTTAGGACAGAAACTTATTGGAGCTTTTTAAAGCAATATACAATTTTTAAAAAAATGGCTTTACAAAACTCTATATAATTTGTCATGCCAAACAAGAATTTACTCTTTTAATCTACCCATAAAAGCTAAAACTTTTATATATCTATGGAATTTCATCAAAAATTCAATCTAATTTTTAATCTTAAGCTATATCACTTAAAAAAGCTTATAGTTTGGAGTCCTGAGAATAAAGCACAATTTCAACCTGTGAAAAGAACTGTTTATACCTTATTGGATCTACTCGGCGACAAAACGATAAATAAAGGATGAGGACGACATTCTACAAGAGCACGCAAGGGTATAACTTAATCTGTGTATCATGCTATCCAATTAGTGTTTTATCAGGCTATCTAATTAGTGATAGATGAGTTATCTACTATTTTGCTCTTTGGTCAACTAGTGTATGCCACTTCCTCCTATCAACACCACTTAAACAGTTAAACTAAGTTAAGAGTCCATATGTGTTTCTTTCACCTAAAGTCACATCACCAGCTGCCATTAAAGGTATTCACCCATTCTCTCTCTCCCCCATGATTTTAAGCATGCATTCAAAACTGCTAGCCCCCAAGATGAGCAAAGCTCTTAGAGGACACTCCCTATATATACACGCAACTCCCGATTTCGAAGCCCATATCGTTTTCGAAAAACCACAAACCATATCTGTCTATAGCTCTTTCTAAGAGAAATCCACTTGTAAAAGAAAAAATGAAGCTTCAGAAGGGTAAGTTCATGAAGGCATGTGAGAGCAAGTGGAGGAAGATGGAGAGTGGAGCCTTACCTTCTTCGCCTTCTGCTGACTGCGAGGAGCTCATCGACTGTTGCCCATGGTCTTGTAGTCTCTGGCCGTGCTTGCACCACCTGCAAAAAATAAGCAGCGACAGCAGGAGCAGCGAAAGTAGCGTTAACATTCCGAAAGATGTGCCAAAGGGACATATGGTAGTGTATGTGGGACAAAACCTCAAGAGATTTGTGGTCAAGATCACCCTGCTCAATAATCCTCTGTTCAGAGCACTTCTTGATCAGGCTCGGGACGAGTTGGGCTTCAGCGCAAACTCCAAGCTGTGGATTCCCTGCGATGAAAACATGTTCCTAGACGTCATCCGGTGTGCTAGCTCTTCCCGGGACAGGAGAATCCGGGTCTTCCTTTAACGGTTTTACATTGGCTATTAATTTTGTTATTCCATTGTACTCTAAGCTAGCAAATCTTGTTCGAGCTTCTTCTTTTACATCCTTTGTGAATCAAAATGAATGTCATGAAGTCCTAACAATTGTTGTAACTACCAGCCAAAGAATTGTATAATCATGCAGAAAAGTCCTTCTGGCTCATAGTTCAGTATCAAACGCAAACAAGGTCCAATAATGGAACTGATTCATGGCTTGTGCACGAATGACACAAATCAATAACTCAACTGATCGAAATCATGATAAGGAAATCAGTTCTGAAATTGAATACATAGTTTTAAAGATATTTCATACTTGGAAAATCTAGATACAGTCACTTATAATCAAACATCAGTTAACTGTAAAAATTGCCATGCTTTTTGCAAAAATCTGAAAGAACAAAAACAAAATCAAGATTTTCAGATAGCATACAAGCACAAGTAGGGGATATTAACTTGAGGCACTAGCTAATGTTACTTAATACAGTTAACACAACATAAGTTCTTTATAGACCAATTCCTCTTTTGCTGAGTAATAATTTCAGATTTGTATAGCTATTTGTTGTAAAATTGGCATTAAGTTACTTGCCCTTGACGAAGCAAGGAATTTCTAACAGTTAATCCGAACAAAATAAGAACATTATCATGCCAAAATACCACTACTGTAACTACCTTTTTAATTACACAATGATGAAAAAATGTCTTAATTTAGATTAAAGGGGAAAGGAATTTGGAACTAGAGCATATTCTAGGACTCCAGGGAAGTAGGGAACACTAAAGAAAATGGATAGCTCTTCAGATATATCCAGGGCAATATACTATCAAGATAATCTAGCCCCAACTAAAGCAAATTCTATATGCCTCTAAATATTAGTGTGCACTTACAATATTACAGGAACAATATTCGTACCGCAAAGCACATACTTGTAGTACTACCCCCCACGCCCCCAACCCAACTCATACTTTATACTTGCACTGATAATTATTTACATAAATGTCACTGACACCTAAGAAATGCCTTAAATTAGGTTCAGATCTTTATGGATAGAGATGGGCTAGAAGTAACTTGGCATCAAAAGCCAAAAACTTTAGTGGTGGACTATTTTCATTAGAATCTGCCCACTATGACCAAACTACTTGTTATTAAAGCTTGCTTCACCAGCTTATTGGTACAAATTGCTTAGAGTGGTTTTTGCATAAAATTGCTTCATGACTATTGTTTGTCAAAAATGTTTTCCAAGTTATTATGTTTTCAGATTGCCACTGCCCGAAAAGCGAATTACTTCAAATTACAGCTTTCATTAAACCAATATTACCACTGCCCCTAACGCGTACATAACCCTTAAATTAAATGTCATAAGTTCAAGTTTCTATTAATGACTACAATAACTCTGAAGCTGTGATAAATAGTGCAGAAACCTCCAAGTTTGTTAGAAAATATCATATGATCGAGATTCAAGCAGACCAATCATATATATCATCATAAAAAGAAGGATATTAATGATTTAAAGCGCATTCCAATCATTCAGCAAGCACAGAGTGAATTTAAGATGCTTTTAATCCAATCTTAGCTTTTATGTTCTGCTTAGGGTTACAACTAGTTAAACATCCATCATTGAACTCAAACAGGGAAAAAAGAAATCTTGAAGCTATGTGTGAAGGGATGAATTTACACACACAAAAAAAAACACATAGTCACAGTTAGCTACATGAACATCTCTTTACAAGCTAACACGGGCAACACAAACAGACAAACACGAAGAAAATGAAAGGGAAGCTTCCAAAAATCTGTGACAGGAGGAGGCATGTGGCAAGGAATGGGTGCTTCTGCAGTTTCAATGTTTCATTTATAGCAATAGATAGATGGATTCTGAATAGACAGCTGAAGTGAGGGGGGAAAGGTAAACCAATACTTACCGAGCAGATCTTGCAAAAACCACAAGTGTCATTGCTGAACTGTAAGTCTATGAATCTCCTCGCACAAAGTATTTCAGTGTGACAAGAATGTCAGAATTCAGAGGAACAGGTCCTGCAGGACAAGATAACTGAGGAACGACATAACGTTATCCTGGTAAATATTTTGAATTGCCGAGCAGAAAGAAGAGTCCTATCTACGATTCTTAAATGCAAGAAAGAATGCTTATGAATGAGAAGCAACATGATAAACAATGGCAGATCTAATAAAAGAAGATACAAAGATAAGCCATCAATCAAAGCTACCAAGTATCATGCGTCTAATATGGAAATTAATCCAATCACATAGAGAGAGAATTCAACTAAGCATTAAGTAACATAAGGACAGCTTACACCCAGTGTAAAAATGCACGAGTAAAAAAGGGCAACAGGGTATTTATCGTCTAAGCACAAGGGAAGAAACAAACGCATCTCATGAAGGAGGTATAAATCTTTTTTTAAATAAGCAGTTGCATAAACATCGCAAGAAATCTATGTAACCTCTGAGAAAAGTGATGAGATGTCAATCTTCATAACATGGAATTCTTCAGGCTTCCAGTAAAAAAAACGTGACTTGTTAAAATCTACAGAACATCACATATAAACTACACAACCAAACATAGGATTCTAAAAATCATTTGCAAACCAACTTGAATCAGATGAGCATTCTGCATTCTTTTATAGTAAGGTTACATTCAGAAAAATGCCTGCAGGGGGTGTAGAGGACTGGTATATACACCAAAGTGCCAATGTTACAGCATTAAGTCATCAAGAGTTCGTAGATACACACTGAAGTTGGAGAAGAGATGAGCATAGGAAACGACAATTTTAGGTAACACCTCTGTTCAAGTCATAAGATAGTTAACGAGGAACAGAAAAATGTACAACAGAATCGCCAAGGAGAAACATAGCTAAAAGACCTCCAAAAAAACAGAAAGGTGCTTTTAAAAGCTCCTTTTTACCTTGACTTGAGGAAAGTTGACTATCCGTTAAGAAGCATTGGATAGTGCATCACCAGAAACATCGAGTGATAGTACAACTTCTCTTGTCAATGGTATCTTTTTCATATTCAAAGCTGGACTTCTAATCTTATCTTGCTCAACCCCAGAGTGCTTCTTTATGCAAGCTCTAGTTTGATTTGATTTCAAGTTTAAAAAATAAACAAAAACTACATGATGAAGTTTCACACAACTCTGTCCCAGGCCATGACAAGCCGGAATGGTATCAAATAATTCCCATCTTGCTATAACAAGGATACAGCAAGATAGAGAACCACGCAAGAAAATATACACACAAGCAATTTTCCTGAAGATATACACAAGTAGTATCTAGCCTCAGGTACAAAGTACATACAACATATCGCTGGTCATTGCACCGAACAACGAAGATCCATTTCTTTCTTTGCATGGAATAGTAGACTGAACATGGCGCAGGGTTGCTGCTCTCAAGCGATGCAGATAACAAAAGAAGCACGCTGATAAGCATGCCCCTGGGCTCTTGTGTTTCTGATTGAAGACTCTACAGTAATCCTTCCAATTCTCTCCTGCCAAATGTTCTCCCATTTAAACTAGCATCTTTATTCCTAGCCACGAAGTAAAATATCAACCAAGCCACCATGAAATAGACCTCGATCAATGATTGGAATATCAAAGCAAATGAGCTCCCACAGATACGAGTCACTCCCCATTTCACAAATGGCCCACACAGAATAACTTCTAAACACTTCAGATGAACAGCCTGTTGGAACATTGTAGATAGCAAATTACAACCTTCCTTCACGATTTCCCTTCCACTCCTCCTTGTATTCACTATGGTAACCCAAGAATCAACAGCGAAAACAAAGGACACCACAATATCCATCAAAAACCACGCAATCAAAAACCCTGAAATCTCCTTCTGATACCCTACTATCCAAGGCAAAGTGGTTGAGAATGGCATCAACTTCAGCCTCAGGAACAGTTTGAAAAACGAGTACTGATCTTCAATCTCGCCAAAGAACCATAGCCCAAGAATCTGCGTCAGTGCATCCCTCACTGCCCATCTCATCAGAATGAAACCCAAGAGCCGCTTAAGCCCTAATTTCGAACCAGAAATTAAACTCTCCGCCAATGAGACATATCTTTTCAGCAAGTCATTCACAACGGAGACATACACGATTCCCATAACCCACGAATATGTGATCACAAACCCAAGAATCACCCATCCATAAGCAGTAAACAGGACACTAAAGAGGAAAACTAGAGCAGCTGCATCCCTGCGCCCCAATTCCAACCCAGCAACAGAGAATCTCAAATCCACAATGCCATCTTCCTCGGTGTTCTCCCTCTCCTCCCCAAACACAGCAACAGTCGTGTTCCTCTCACTACCGACCTCATCGTCCTCGTCAAACCTATCATCAAATTTGAAAGAGACACCAGTCCTCACTACCTCAGGGTACTTAACCCCGTTATCAATCACAAAATCCGAAAACCCCAATCTGGAATTAAAATCAGAGAGAGCAATGAAGCTACCATTGACCTGAGCCTTGCGATAGCTCCCGAAGATGGACCTGTCGTTGTCATCGTCCCCGGAGAAGAAATCGTCGTCAAGTGTCCCCACACGTGTCAGGTGGAGAAAAGGCCGGCGGCGGCGGTGACGAGCAGCAGCATAACCGTGTCCACCTCCGGCGAGAGACAGTGATTCCGACGAGGCTTGAAGATTCTTTCCGGCGATATCGATTCTCGAGAGTAGCGATCTGAGAGTGGGATCTCGATCGATGAAGGAAGTGAGGAAAACGGTGCCGTTCTCGACGAAGGAGTGGAAGAAGAATAAAAATAAGGAGAGGAGGAAAAATGTGGGGAGGAGGGAGAAGAAGGATGTGGTGGTCCGCCGGAGGATCTGGCCGGCGGTGCTGTAATCCAGCAACCGCGGTGGATTTTGGCCGGGGTTGTTTCCTCCACCGCCCGTTTCCATTTTTTCCGTCTTCTTGATCGATAATTGACACTCGATCTCGCTGGATCGATCTCTTTGTAGCTATTCGCGAGCTGAAGAAGATGATGGGATTGACAATTGGGAAATGGGGATTTGATTTGATCGAATTGAGGAATTAGGGTTTTGATCGAAAGAGGAAAGGCAAACACGGAGAAACTTGTTGTTTTTCATATTTTCTTTAGTTTTGTGGCCGTGGGAAAAAAATATTCCCTCCGTCTCAAAAAATAAGTCGTTTGTGTTATTGACTTTTTAAAAGAGTTTGATTGGTTAAAAAATATAGTGGGTATTTAAAAACAATAAAATTAATGAAAAAAGTTAGTGGGATGATGATTTTGATTGATGGGTGAGTACTTTATTAAAACTAGTGCACAATGCTAAAACGACTTGTTTTTCGAGACGGATAGAGTATCTGATTTTTATGTCTTTGAATATTGTAATTTATGGAATTATGGGCCTTATTTTTTTTGATAGAACTAGTCAAGGCATACCCGTGCTACGCACGGGACTTAAATATAAGTTTTCTATTTTAAAAGTCTATTTAAGAGCTTATTTTATATCCTCATTAACTAATCTAAACAGTATATGTGTACAAATAGTAAATCTTAGTTTTATATACTTGATAATTTGGTTTAAGTTATTTATTAAATCTTTATATTTTTATGAGTTTTTTTCTTCAAGAAGATACTTGTAAAATGATTTTTGTAATAAAAAAAACACCTTTTAATTTTTTAAAAACAAAAACACCTTATATAATATAAGGTATCCGCTCAATTGAAGCACCAACTTTTATTTTACAACTAAAATATTTTTATTAATTAAATAAAATACCAAAACTTATTTTTAAAATATTTTTTAAAAGGAGTTGGATTATATTATATAAAATATTTTTATTAATTCAATAATCAATTTGAAATTGTTTTGTTTCATAAATTTGTTCAGACTTATGAGCATGTGGAAGTCCATGCTTTTGAAGAGATTTTATTAAATATCATATTGTTTTTTAATACTTATCACATTGTTGACTGTAAACTAAACCATATGCATACATGCAGGAAAATTTTCATTTTATATGTTTGTTTATGTTATTTAAAAACATTTATATGTATCATGTATCTAAAAATATGTTTAAATGTAATTGTTACTTAATGACATATAATATGTTATTTTAAGCTATTTATTATTTTGAGTAAGGTATTTTTTAAGAGTAAAAAAAAAGTAAATGATTGCATACACCTTAATATGATGAGATTTACGGGTAAGGAGTTCCTTACCAAGCTATCCCCTAGCTTCTAGCTAGAAATCTTCATACTATATGCTAAAATATGGCATCCAAACTCGATCCAAAGGCTCCTTGATCAATCTTCTCAGTCATATTTAATAAGGTTATGGACAACTATATTATAATATGATCTACATATATAAACAAATTGATAGGAAAAAGTTATATAATTATCAAATAATATGATCTACATATATAAACAAATTGATAGGAAAAAGTTATATAATTATCAAATAATCGATCATCACTTTAAACTCATATATATCACCTCGATTTAATAGCTACAAATTATAAAGTAAGTCAATATATCATTTTGAAAGGAAAAAAAATACTTAATAGATGGAAACAAATGAATTCTAACTAAATTAAGTGAGAAAAAAAACCTCATATATAAACAATATATTAATGTTATACCTTGGATTGTAGCTTTGTAACACATTTAGTTGCATATAAATTTTGTTCATCTCACCACCAAGAGAGGTCGAAGATTTACGTACAAACGCAAAAACAAAAAAAAAACAAAAAAAAAGTGGGATGAAGAAAGTTAACGTATCTCCCAGTACAAATTACCTGAAACTTTGATCACTATATAAAGGTGGAAATGGAATAGGTGAGCAGGTTGAGAAATTAACTAAAAAATAAATGGGGAGACATACGACCATTGTAGTTTCAAGAATACAATCGGTCATACATTAATTGTTAATTCTTATCCAGCTATAACACAAAGAATTTAGTCAATCTTTTTATGTTGTAACCGACCACTTACATTTAATTTTCAAGAATACAAAACTTCATGTAGGTTGTTTTTATTTTCCGTTTAATTTGAAAATTAAAAAAAAAAATTTATATCATCAAGCCTTACATAAGCAATAAATAGGAAAACAAATCTTTTTTTTTTATAAAAAAATAATAGGAAAAAACTCAATTAAATTGAAAATAAAATAAACAATATTTTTTCAAAAATAATTATTAAATTTTAACTATAGAATTATTTTTTAAAAAAATAAAAATTATTTCATGGACTTGAGCATAATTTGAAACAAATAAAAGTGCAAAATGAGGGCAATGTATGTTGTATGCCTTTATTTTCATTGTTAAATCAAACCGTTAATTTTTTTTCTCATCTATATTTTAATTTTAAAATCAAATAGAAATCATTACGCTCAAAATATTGAAAGCATTGCAAAAGAAACATAAAAAAGTAATTTTTTATTTTCAAATCAAATTGTAATAATGATATTTAATTGATGAAAAGCTCAAACTATATATGTGATTTTGAAATTCCTTATAAACTTTAAGGGTCATGTATTCAAGAAAATAACTATATGAGCAATTGTAAAAATTCCAACTCAAATAAAAGGAAAAACAAAAAACATGAATTAATCTTTGGTGAGAGAGTTATTAATGTTGAGAGTCATTAAGAGGCCTTAGGACACAATTTTTAAAGGTTCATTACGCTCAAAATATTGAAAGCATTGCAAAAGAAACATAAAAAAGTAATTTTTTATTTTCAAATCAAATTGTAATAATGATATTTAATTGATGAAAAGCTCAAACTATATATGTGATTTTGAAATTCCTTATAAACTTTAAGGGTCATGTATTCAAGAAAATAACTATATGAGCAATTGTAAAAATTCCAACTCAAATAAAAGGAAAAACAAAAAACATGAATTAATCTTTGGTGAGAGAGTTATTAATGTTGAGAGCCATTAAGAGGCTTTAGGACACAATTTTTAAAGGTATATAGATATGGGCCTAATTTTAAAAAAGAAAAACAACAAATTTGTAATTTGAACCATTCAGTAGTTGGTATTGATAGAAAAAAATGTTTATATAAATTTGTTGTTATATTATATAGAGTTTTTTTAGATTGCTTTAATTCAAAATTATACCGTGTCTATATAACTGCGTCCCCTTTAAAAAAAATCTTTTATAGGTTCATGCTGAAAGTGCTTGTTGTGAGAGAGTTTGGTGCCTTGGATATAGGGGTGACAATTTCACCCTCATCTGAACCCAACTCGAACCCGAATCACCCAATTCAAAAAAAATAGGTGAAACCCGGAAAAAAACGGATGAAAAGTGGATGATGGGTGGATGGATCGGGTTGGATATGGGTGATGATTTTTTCCACCCGCATCCGACTTACCAACCGACCCATCATCCATCATATGTTACCAATTTACCATCCACCACCCATTTACAATATAATATACTATTTGTTTATTTTATTATTGTGATTTATGATATAAACTTATAATTAATGTTATTTAAAACTTGTATTTTTTTATAACAATTTTTTTTATAGTTGTATGTTGTATATATGGAAATTTATCATTCGGATTAGGCTGACATAAACAAAATCAAATGGGTGAAAAACCACCCATATTTCGCCCATCTCACCCGATGGGTGGTGGGTAGACCTGTCAAACGGGTCATTAAGGTCGGGTCACTTCGGGTCTCGGGTAAAACGGGTTCCGGGTATTTCCGGGTTGACTAGAACCCGGATTTGACCGGGTTTTGGGTCGATTTTGGGTTTGTCAATTTTTTCTGTTTTAAATTAAAAAAAATCATAATTTGGTAATTTTGCGATAAATTTTAATTAAATATAAAAAAAATTAATTATATTTAATTATAAATCAACCGGGTCAATCGGATCACCGGGTTGAAACCCAGATTACCTAGAAAATTTCCGGTTTTTTGGGTTTGGGTCGGAAAAAAATTTCGGGTCAAAATATTCGGGTCTTGACCCAAACAATTTCGGGCGACCGGACCGGGTTTTCGGATCGGGTTATGTTTTGACAGGTCTAGTGGTGGGTGAAGTGGATATAGGTAAAGTAGATAGGATAATGGGCCGAGTGGGGTTGATAGTCTACCCATGATAGATTGGGTGAAATAAGGGTCCATTCACCTACTACCGACTCATTGTCATTCCTACTTGGATGCGATCCGACCAACGGGGATTGGTTTGAGCCTTTGAGGCCATTAAGGTTCGGACTGTCAACTGTGGGAGTCGAGGCTCTCGACCCGTCCAATAGGCTGACTCGACTGAAGTATAAACAAAGCCACAACATATGTGTCCATCTCTAGTATAGGCCCAATTTCTTATGGACATTGATCCATATGCTTTGAATCAGGCCCATCAGTAGGTACACATTTGTTTGGACTTTTGACAAAAATACGGAGTAAGCTATATATGTAAACGAGGTACATTGAGGAAAGTCTGAAATGCTCCAAATCATACACATTTGGCCTCAAATTGTTGGGACATAAAGAGACATGAAAAGAGTCTCACATCAAAAGTGGGATAATATTTATTTTTAAAAATCTATCAATAATATGACAGAAATAATAAATATGAATTATAATATTTGATTGTATCATGACGGTTAGTCTGTCTATCGTTTTTTCGGCCTCTCGATTTCGAATTATTTGATTTATAATATGGGATTTCGAATTATTTTCTTTTCAAAAAAAAGAAGAAGCTTTACAATTAAAATGTGCAGAAAATATAAATAAAAATTAATCTAGATATAAATAATGAATCTACCAAAAAATAACATAGATATAAAAAAAAAACAACTATCAAATAATTAATTTCAATATAAATAATTTTTTCCGCCCAAAAATAATCTACACACAAATAAAATAACGCATATAAGATATGTATCTATTAATATTTTTAATAAGTATGGTTGTGAAATAGTTTTGATTTATATTTTTATTAATGAGCTAAAATATATATAAATAGATTGTTGCTTATGATAATTTTCTATAAATTATGACAATATATTGTTTTAACTATTTTTTTAGATTTCTTTCCCTAAAATTAGCCATAACACTTCATATAGGAGGTTAGATATCGATTTTAATATATGTATATAGCTTAGTTTTAGAATAGAAATAAAATAATATAAAACGGCATTAGATAGATCTTAGTACCAAACTAACATTTCACATGCACTGTCTAATACGGAGTATAATTATATTCTTCAAAATTAGGCACGACTTGGTGACTTACGCCTTATGGTACCAAACACATCATGTAATTTGCGTTGCAAACTAAACACTAATTCGGAAATAAA
The DNA here is from genome assembly GCA_037127255.1 of Persicaria tinctoria. Classification (NCBI taxonomy): domain Eukaryota; kingdom Viridiplantae; phylum Streptophyta; class Magnoliopsida; order Caryophyllales; family Polygonaceae; genus Persicaria; species Persicaria tinctoria. The sequence goes on along the minus strand of JBANSL010000016.1, from coordinate 2,509,329 downwards.
GAACACGCCTAACCATAAAGTAACGAATATAAAGGCAGCTTGTTATGGTGTGTTTGGATTCCGTTTTGTTAAGTTTATAAGAAAATTATAAATTTAATGTAATATTGTGAGTTTGGTTGATACAATGCATAAGGTATTTACAACAATATAGATTTAAAATAAAGTACGTTTTCAATTATGGGAATCAATTGCTTAGAATTTATTTATAAATTTTATGGAATAGTTAATGTTCGATTAAAACAATTTACAAACTATTTTATTTTTAATTATTATTATTCTAACCATATTTAAATTTATAAATTGGCTATAAACATAATACTCCCTCCATTAATAAAAACATACACCGGGGTATTATTTATTATTTAAACATAATTTTAAGAATGATAAAAATTATATTAAATATCAACTATATTATAATTTTTTAAAATAACTTTATATTTACTGCTAATAAGAATGAAAATATAAAAAAATAACTAAAAAATCATATTTTATACTCTCTAATACTGGATTTATTAAGAAAAACATGTCGCTTAAGTAAGAACATCTTGTTAATTAAAAAAAATGTCATTTTAACTATTTTGTGTCCACTTTTTATTTTACCTTTATTATTATAATTGTGAAGAAGTTAATTGCAATTTTTAGTAAAGTGTAAAAGTAGAATAATACGGAGTAATTAATAGTATAGGTTGAGAGCGCTTGAATCCACCCACACTCTTTAATACCCATTCAAAGTTTAGGAAGACGTTAATTGCAGTTTTCAATAAAGTGTAAAAGTTGAGTAATAATTAATACTACTTTGTACTAGTAATAGTATAGGTGGAGAGCGTTGGAATCCACCTACACTCTTTAATACCCATTCAAAGTTTAGTAAGACGTTAATTGCAGTTTTCAATATAGTGTAAAATTAAAGTAATAATTAGGTCGAGAGCGCTATAATCCACCTACCCTGTCTAATACCCATTCAAAATTTAATACGATGTTAATTAATAATAAAGTGTAAAAGTAGAGTAATAATTAATAGTACAGGTCGATAAATCCACCCACCCTCTTTTAATACCCGCTCAAAGTAAATAAATTTGTATACCATTTCTACCCCCCTCTCTCTGTTTTTGCTTTTTGCAATTAAAGGACCAGGCAAAAATAAAGTGGCAAATCTGCCCTGCAAATGTAGACAGGCCACTACAGTAAGTATTTTTTTGTCAATATTCCCTCTTTCCCATCACTTTCCTGCCATGTACTACGGTACTACTTATCAGTCCATCAAATCCATCCCATTTTTCTTTTTGGAGTTTTTGGTTTGAAATAGTTTGAAATAGTAATATGAGAGCTTTTTTTTACTCTCAAATAAGGGGTGTTATTCGAGCCGAGCTTCATATATTAAAACTTGATTTCCGTAGTAAACGAGTTCGAGTCGAGCTGAGTCCAATTTTTAAACTAACTCTTTTTTTGTTCAAGTTTGGCTTGTTTTAGTAAGTGAATTGCCCGATTTTTTTTTTTAGCTTTAAGCCGTTTTACTTGGTATAACATAACTTAAAGGAAATTGTAGAAATTCCATAAAATTCGAGCTATTCGAGTTTAAATCGAATGAGTCGAGTTTTCAACTGAGTTTAAAATGATGTTCAGACTCAACTTGTTTAGATAAGTGAACGAACTCGAATTGGACTTTTTTTTAAGTCGATCCCGAACCGTTCAGCTCGTATAACAACCCTATCTAGAATCAATATCAATAAAACACAACCGAAAATTTGGAATTTAGTTGCTCCATTAGAGCCATAGCTGATCATTTCAAATGACTAATTTCATAGTGAAATTTTCTTCAAATACCTAGTTGGGAAGTTGTGAGGTTGTGACTGAGAAAAATTGCAACCGCAAATTGCAGTGGCAAAACCTGTGATCAAGGTCAAGGGTTATTCATTCTGAAATCACAAATACGTAATTGGAAAGTTAGATTCTTACTATACCGTTGGTTCGCAGTGCTATTGTCCGGTGCTGTTTGACTCTGTTCTTTGTTGTTGGCCATAACTATTGAGTGGAGTTCTTCTTAGATCTTTTTATTGTAAAATTATTTTGCCTAAAATTCGACCCATTTGAATAAATATTCACTCTAAGATGGAGTAATGATTTTTGAACTCGCAAGTCGCAATCATCATATGTATTTGTATTTGCTAGTTGAAATTCTATGGGTGCATTAATATAGTGAAAATGACGAAAAACAAAAACATATAAGTGCTGGATGGATATGAATTGACGGAGTAATTGGAGGTAAATGATTATGTGGAGTATAAACGGAAAGAAGAATGAAAAACTTTCCAAAACCACATATCTTGAGAGGACATTGCAAAACTTATCTTAAGCAATCCAAACACTTTTTTTTTTGACAAGAGACGAACAATAGGGTGTCATGTCCGAAACAGGTTCACCCTTTATCATCCCTGCCAAATGAAGCATAAATATTAAAAGTGATTATTGTTGAGGTTTATCGGGAGGAAATCCTCGAAAACAGAGTCTCTTGTAACTAGGATGGTGAAGAACAAGCCCATTAGTTATCCGTAGGAAGAAATAATCGCCCTAGAGACAGGGCATTATAGGAACAGGTGATGAGAGCCTTCATCTGTATTTCGACAGAGGGCACATTGTGCCGGGATCCTGTTGAAGTATCTATTTAGTACTCCGTATGAGCTTGGTTGGGAGGCCATCCAATAAAATCTTCCACATAAAATTATGAATCTTGAGGGGTAATCGGAGTTTCGAGAGCCAAATCTAAGGTAGAACTGTTATCTATGTTCCAAATTTTCTTCGTGGATTTTGCGGTAAACTCACCATTTGAGTTCGGTTTCCATACTACTTTGTCCGGGGTGTTCCAACTCGGGATATGTATTTTTATTATGTAATGGACAATCGGGGGGGGGGGGGGGTTGTGGGCTAGTAATTAATTTGAAAACTTTCATACTCGGACCCTGATTTCCTCTGAAGTTTAAAAGAGGAAGGTTATTTACCTAGGGATCGGACAAAATATTTATTGAGTTCCCTCCCCGAGAATCCAGAGAAGTTCTTTACCAAATAATTCTCTCAGATTTAGAAGTCTACCAAATAGTCAAGAGGTTCGTGTAGATTTTCCAGAGTAATTTCAATTGAAGACTAGTGTTTATTTCTTTTGCAATCTTTAGTCCAAGCCCACCCAGTTCATTGTGGGTGCATATCTTATCCCCACTGATAAGGGGATTGTACCCTTTGGAGGCCAGTTTATTTAAAAAGAAGTTTTTGTTTATATGATCAATCTGATAGAAAACTCCTTTCGGAAGCAAGAAATTTTGCATGAGATAATTTACTTTTGAGCCTAGGTTTGCATAGATAAGGATAGCTCTCCCTGCCTAAGATAGAGTTGATGCCTTCCATATTGAAAGTTGTTTTTTCAGAAAGACTATGAAATTCCTCCACATTACAAGTACAATACCAAAAACCAGAAAATAAAACTTGGATGGGTCAGATACACTAATTTTTTTTATATGTTCATAATATTTACCGACAAAACTTTTATTCTCATAAGAAATAAATAAAAAATTAAATTAATTTTTCTTATTTATTTTTACCTATTATTTATTTATTTTTTAAAAATAAGCGCTAGTTACTTGCCTGTCACAATACCTCGGAGTCTCGAACCCTAATGTTTATCTAATTTCTATATTTTAACGATTTTTCTAGCATGCGTCCAATAACCCACGTTAGAAAAATTCAAGTATTTTAAAACCACATATAGAGCAAAGACATGAAAAAATTAGTTTCATTATAAATTTAATGGTGAACAATAAATGAATACCATTGATCTAAATGAATTAATATTGCAATTTTCAATGACAAATTTATCTTGTAATTTTCAGTGTCTAAAGTCATTCTAAAATTATTTTGTACATTTATCAAAGTGAGTAAGTAAATGAAGACAATTGTGAAACACGTTCCAAGCTATTAGTCATAATTTTCAATAAAGTAGAAAATATGGTAATAATTATAAATATAATACTCCAATAGAAAATATGGTAATAATTATAAATATAATACTCCAATATTTTTTGCCCTTATTATATATTTTGCTTAATGTGAGATTATAATTTACTTTCTAATTGTAACACCAATCAAATGTGGTAATTTTTTAAAACAAAAAAATTTTTTTATAAGAAAACTATTTAAGGGTCGAAATAAATAGAAATAGAGGGAATTGCACAAGGTAACCCAAAAACCGAAAAACCTTGCAAGGTTAATCCAACCCGGATTAAAATGGGGTGAAACCGGTTATCCGGCAAACCTGTCCAGCAGGTAACAGGTTGGGAAAGTGGGAGCCAATTGTGACACTTCAGCGAGGGAGAGAAAAGGAAGGAGAGAGAGAGACGTCCAGGAAGGAGAGAGAGAGAGAGAGAGAGAGAGAGAGAGAGAGAGAGAGAGACGTCCATTGAGAGAAGAGAGGCAAGAGAGTGAGCTTTTGAGTTTGATTAGACAAAGAGAGAGAAAGCTAATTGAGTTTGATTAGACAAAGAGAGAGAAAACTAATTGAGTTTGATAGGGACTCTCTCAACAGTCCGGGGAAGGAAAATTCCCGCCAAAAATTTGCGCCAAAAAAATCCGGAGGAGGAAGAGGAGGGAGGAGGGAAGAGGGGGAGAGTATATAAGCATTGAAGCTCCACCTCAGTCCAATGATTATTCCACATTAATGCACTGTAGTAGGAGAATTAAAAGGAGGAAGGAGAAGCGCCGGCAAAGAGTGAAGGAGGAGGGTTGGTGGCCAATGATATGGGGATCTATATAAGGATATGGGAGGGAATGATGGGGGTGGCATTTAATTGGTACTAGGTGGAAAAAAAATCTGAAGATTCACAGAGTAGCCAATGTAGAAGAAGCAAGTGAGCCGGGGTTTATCTTAAAGTTGAAACGTTACGAGTTAATATTAACTGGACAACCGGGAGAGAACAACGTGACAACCAACAACAAACAACGTGATAGCTGGTGGAATAGACTGGACCGAGTTGCGACCGCCTGCAGATACAAAATGGGTAAGTAGTCTCTCAAGGAAGACGACGAGAAAAAAAACTTTGCTACAACTTAATCTAAACTTAATGTATACCCTCTCTATGTAAATGAACAGGGGAGAAGACAATCGTATGTCTGACTATGGTGTTCGGAGGATGGTGGGCTTGCGAAGAAGGCGGTTGGTTCTTCAAGGGGTCACGGAGCCAGAAGGCTCTGCTGGTGGATGAACGTATCGACTACGTTGCACTAAAGAAACTCGTGATGGAAAAGTTTAACGTCGATGGGAGAAGGCATGAGGTGGAGCTCACATATGGGAAGCTGAAGAAGGGCGGATGCAGGCCATATGCAATAGGAGATGACGAAGACCTGCAGGCCTTCAAGTTTGTAAACGGACTCACTGGAGAACGATCGTGGCCTGTCGACCTCCATGTCTCCCTGCGAACCAAGCTATGTGGCAGCACTGTGGCACCTACACAAGGATCGTCAACGGGTGGCTCCGGAGGGTGGGGTATCTCAGTGGCGGGAGGTGAGGAATTTATACTGCCATTAACTGGGCCGCATGTGACCCAAGAAGATCACGCACATACGGGCATCCAATTGGCTGGTGGTGAAGAAGACGCAGTCCTGGTAGCCGGATGTGTCCAGGCAAAACAAACTGGCGTCCAGTTAGATGTCCAATGCGTCCAGTTAGAAAACGAATGTGTCCAGTTACATAATAGTACCGACGAGTACGGGCGACATGAGGAGTTGGAGTTCGAGTTGCGAAAGAAGGCAAAGAAAGCCGAGGAAATAAGACGTGGGAAGCAAGTCATTTCTGTCAACAGTGATCCGGAAGATGAAGTTATTCCACCGGGTGGAGATGGAAGGGTGCCCATTGACATCGGGAGCTCCTCCGACGACGATGAGGTACTACCAAATGCGGTGAAGATGGAGCTCGGGTGCGCAGTTCCGACCAAGTCGTGGTCATGGGATACTGAGGCCGAGCAGGCTGTGAGGGAAATAGAGGAAGCATGCGCACGCGGAAAACAGAAGTTGGGACCGAATACGGAGGGTGTGGAAAGTGAACCAATGGTTGCGGTGAACCCATTGGGTCCCCATCAGCACACGAGTGAGCTCCGGGAGGGAAAAGTGTTTCGGTCGAAGGAGGAGGTCCAACAGACAATCAAGTGGGCGGCCCTGTCTAGGTGTTTCACGACGAAGGTGAACAAGTCGACGAAGAGCTTGTATGTTGTGCGCTGCGGTGGTCCCAATTGCAAGTGACTTTGTCGGGTTTCCACATACAAGAAAACGCGGATTTGGATTATCTCCAAACTTGTGGACGAGCACACGTGCGACCTGACCGACATGATGACACAAAAGCGTCGTGCGACATACACCCAGGTTGGGCAACACATAGTGGACAGGTATCTCCTTCGCTCTAACCAACCGAAATGGACAGTATGTTGTTTATAACTGGATGCTTGTTAAATATAACTGGACAGGAAATGTTATAAAACTGGACAGGTACTTCGATAAACACTAACCCAATGCGCATGTCTGTCCATGTGCAGTTTCGTTGGTTCAAAGAAGGCCCTTGTGCCGGAGCAAGTGCAGGCTCTGACGAAATCCCAGCTGGGGGTGCCGTCCAGTTACTGGAAGGCGCGGCGAGTCGCCATGAAGGCGAGGGACACCACCCACGGGACAGACGAGGAAAGCTACAAGAGGATGTACTCGTACATGCACATGCTGGAGCAGTCCAACCCTGGCACGTACACCAGGATAGAACGCGACACAGAAGGACGATTCAAGTATGCGTTTGTCAGCCTTGGAGTGTGGCGGAGGGCGGTCCCCTGTCTAAGAAAGGTCAGTCCCTTCTTCTCCGTACCTTGTGTGTCCTTTACTGCAAAGCCGTTAAACTTATACAACTACTACCATTACAGCGACCGGGGTTTATCGCATGACGTCCTCAGGAAATAACATGACATATAACTTATATGACATGACATTAGTCAATAACGACATGACCTCGGTAACCATTAAGGTTGTTGAATTTGTAGGTGGTGTCAGTGGACGGGGGGTTCCTGAAGGGGAAGTTCCGAGGGTGCCTCCTGTTCGCGACTGCACAAGATGCCAACCACTCTGTCTACCCAATTGCATTCGCAATGGTTGACAGAGAGAATGATGGGTCGTGGGGGTTCTTCTTCAGGCAGATGCTGCATGTTGTTGATGACACGACTGATCTCATGTGGGTATCTGACCGCCATATTAGCATCGAGAAGGGAATACGGGACAGCTACGTCTTCGCCAAGCACGGCATATGCACATGACACTTATGGCAGAACGTCCGGTTTCGGTTCAAAACCAGCGCTATGAAGGACCAATACTTCTCCATGGTCAAGGCATACACATACGACGAGTTCCAGTCGTTGTTCAATGACTTCTGTGCAGTTTCTCCCGCCGCGGGCCAATACCTACGGGAGGCCGGATTCGAAAAGTGGGCGAGGGTGTGCTACTCGGGTAACAGGTACAACATAACCACCACGAATAACTCAGAGTGCTTGAACTCGGTTTTCAAGTATCCTCGGGACTTGCCACTCACAGCGCTGATGGATGCCATTCTTGAGACCGTCGGGGACTAGTTCGTGAAGCGGAGAGAGATCACCTCAAAACCTGGGAAAGTTGTAAGCGATTGGGTCGCTAATGCCATTAAAGCAAACTTCGCTGAGTCTCTGTCGATGTTGGCCAGGCCGCTCAGCCCCCATGAGTTCGAGGTCCGCAATGGTCAGTCCACTTGGCTTGTCAACCTCACGGGACGATTATGCAGCTGCAGACGGTTCAACGTCGACCAATACCCCTGTGCGCACGCACTGGCTGCTGCACAATTGCGCGGGGTGGATGTCCACTCACTGGTCAACGACTTCTATAAGGGAGAGGCGTGGCGTGCTTGCTACGCGGACGTTTTGTACCCAGTTCCGTCTCCAGACACATGGAGGGTGCCCCCGGAAATTGGCAAAGAGACCCGCCTCCCGCCCAGTGTGAAGGCCCGTCCGGGTAGACCCAAGACTAGACTTTACCCCTCGCAGTGGGAAAGGAGATACAAGCGCCGGACGAACTAGACAATCTATGGGACAAGACATGACAATCAGGTAGGAAAAACATGACGACCAACTAGGATTAACATGACGTTAATGCATCTGTGGGTTTTGGGTTTTGGTCAGGTAGACTAGAATGCGTCTGTGGTTTTTGGGTTTTATTCAGATGCACATGAAGTCCCAGATGGGTCCTCTCGTAGCAGTGCCTGCCCCACGGGAATCGCAAGAAACCGTCGACGTTGGCCACCATATTCACCACCCATCCATGAATGTAGTTGCGGGGATCCTTCCCAAATAGCACACCCTCAACCAGCATCAGCAACGCATACTTAAACTTCATCGCGGGCGAATGCTCTCTGCCCTTCATCGCCACTAGGAATTCAACCTCGAACTCTTCCATCCTCATCTTCTCCACCCCAAAGAAGTCCTTGACGGCCGACCTGTCCCCATCATTCTCCTCGGGCAGCAACATGAATGAGCACTTAAGCCCGGTCACCAGCGCGAACTCTTGGATGGAGAACCGAGCTATTTTGCCGTGTATCATGTACTAGCTCTCATGCTCCTTTCTCGTCCGCAGCTGGCATTGCAGGACGTAGTGCACCGGTTGGGCTGACGCCCGTACTGGTTTGCCATCAACTTGTTCCAGTCCCCCTGGTTTACACGGCCCTTGTAGTGCTTGTCCTCGGGGACCGCATAGATGGCCTGCAAAAATATCGCACATCTGTCACTCGCACATCGACACTACTATATTCCTTTGATCAAGACTATGCACACCGTACCTCGCCTGTTGTCTGTGAATGGGGAACTCTTCTTACAGACCGGGAAGTCGACATGTTCGCCTGTCCTTGATATCCTGCAAAATTGGAAAGCAAAACCGTAGGACTATCAACAAACATGACAGCAAATGCTATAAACATGACATTTCACTAGTAAAAACATGACAGTAAATGTTATAAACATGACATTTCACTAGTAAAAACATGACATAATCCAAACATGAGATGTATTCAAGTATCCCCTAAACTCAGTCCAATGTTGGAAGGCATCTCAAAAGTAAACATTTCGAACTCCCCTTGGCCCTATTTTCATAAGACGCAAGCGCCTTTCCCCAATTCCCCCAAAACCCCCAAATCTTCCAACGTCGATAATTCCCCCAAATCCCCCAATTTCTCCATCCAACTAATTGTTGTTTTTCCCCAATTTATCCATTTAACCCCAGCCAATATTGAAGACCAATTGTTATTTTCCCCCAATTTTCTTTCTCCCCCCCTCGTCAATTTCCTTTCGGAAACTTTCCAGCCCTTGATGTGTACATGACGATGGTTGAAACTCACATGACAGAGGGAACCTCATATACCTTTGCACAACTTACTTGATTTCTACATTCCAAACAATGGCAAACACATTTGGATCTGAAACTACAGTTCTCGCCCTAATATTGTGTTCAATCGGAAAGAATTCGGGGGCTTTAGGGTTTAGACTTTACTTACTTGTTGTCGTCACTTGTGTGCAGGGGCGTTAGGGCTTGATATCCGCTTCTTCGTCGTCTCCTCTACCGCCTTGCTCTACTTCTTCTTCGAAACCCTCCCGCTTCTTCCTTCGGTTTTCAAACTTTGAAATGTATGAGAGAGATGTATGAGAGAGATGGAGAAACAATCGGGCTCAACCACCCCTTTAATAAACCACTCCCCTAGGCGGTTGAGGTGACAATTTTTTTCAAAACTGTTAACTCTCTCCCCATCAACACGCCTCCCTCTCTCTCCTCCATCAATGCAACCGGTGCCTACCCTTTGTGTAACCAGTTGAGATGCAAAATTAAAACAATTTGGCCTACCCTTTTGCAAATAATATGGAGAAGGGATAGAGAGGGCAACACAACCGGTTTTTTAGGTTAGTTTTGCAAATACTCCAAATAAATAATCCAACATGTAGGACTCAGGAAAAAAATCTGCAAAAAGAAGAAAAACTTCTTCGTGTGGAGCACGGAACCCACTGAGAGTTTTTGTTTTTTGTCCCTTACTTTTTAGTTTTTGCGTTTTTTACCCTTTGACGATTTTTATTTTGTTTAGTTTAATTTAAAAAATCAGTCATTCATAGCGATTTTACCAAATACTGACACGAAACGACGCCTACCTCTGCGATCTGCCTTTTCCAACGCCTACCTTCCCCTGCAAGCTACGACCGATGACCACCGGAGACTGCAATTACCGACGGCGTTAATCGATCTTTTTCAAAAACTCCGTTTTTCTCCCGCAAAATTACAGCTAAGAAGTAGCTTTTTCCCATCAGTAATTATCCTCTTTTGAAGGATTTTTTTTAAAAATAGTATAATTTTACAGCGCTACAAGACAACCACCCCAAATCAGTAAAATTACATTACTTAAGCCAGGCAAAGAAATTGAGAGAGAGAAAGAGAGTGAAATTTCTGAAGCCAGGAAAGGAAATAAAGCAGTTCGGCGGTTACATACTTGCATTTTCCGGCGACCGGAAGGAAGACGATCGAGTCTTCGCAGCCTCGCCGGGAGAGCGATTTTCCGGTAGTAGTCGGAAGAAAGCGACGTTGTACAGGTGCTTCATGCTATTTTTCGCTTTCAGGTTTACCTGCGCAAACGATTGTGGTTGGTTATGAAGTAGAATCGGTTCGCTGTAAGAATGCTTATAATCTTTTGCTTGTGGTGTGGAGCGATTTTGAGCATAGGTTTACAGTTTATGCTTGTTTGTTTTCCCTATCATTTGGTGCTTGGTGATCAAGTTGAATGATGTAGTGTAATGTAGGGTTTCGGGAAAGCGATTTTCCGGTTAAAATCGAAAGGAAACGGCCTTTGTTTTAAGTGTTTGCTGCTATTTTCGTTTCAGTTAAGTTTCACTTGCGAAACGGTTTTAGTTATGGCTGCTTCTGAAGTATAATCTGTTTGCTGTATGGATGTTTGTGATAGTGCTTTTCCTCGCTAAAACTGTAGATTGGAGCGATTTGAGTAGCGGCTTAAAGGTTTTGCTTGATTTTTTCTATCTTCTGTGCTTGCTGATCAAGTTATTGAACGTTGCTGTGTTGAAATTGTTTTGGATGCTGTGGGTTTTTGTCGCTTCTGTTGGTTCATGTTATTAATTAGGTGAGATAATGTGGTGATGCACGGTTGATTATTTTGGTAACAGCCACTAACTGGTATTCCTTTCTTCAGATGATGTGTGATATTGCTGTAGCTGATCGTTGTGAGTTTACATTTCATTTCTGTCAAAATGTCGAACGAAGTTTTCTGTGGTAATGGCAAGAGCAGGCTAGATGCACGAACTTATAGAGCAATACGAATGACTGAGTTCAACAGTAAGATTCCTCCAACCCTCCCTTATTTTGATATTACTGCATGATTGATTCGGTTTGCAATTGTACTTACTTTTTGCAATCTAGGAATGAGGTTGAGGTTCTCAAAATCCAGCCTTCCCCCGTCATGATTATAAGATTAAGAACTGTCTGCATTCAATGGGAATGTATGCACATTGTACTTTCGAATGACTACTTACACTTTGCTATATTTTTTTCATCATGTACAGAAACTGCAGAGAAGAGCAGTTATAATATCTCCCAGGATTCAAGCAATGATCTTCATGCCGAAGGCTCTAGGAAGTCTGACAATGGACGTGTGAGTTGTGAGCCAAGTTGCAAAAGACAAAGGTTTGGTGGCTTTAGTGATTTACAAATGCTAGGTTTTCATTTTTAAGTCTATCCATAGAAAACAAGGGGTTTTTGAATAAATCACTAGGTTTTGATTTCTTAATCTTTGGCAGGGTGGACTCAACAATCCAGAATGAACTTGGTTCAAGTGAAGGAGTAGTAGCTCCTAGCCAACAGATTTTTTCTCAATCTAAAGTATGTTCTATGTTCTCATGGAAACTCTGCACCTGCCTATTTAAAGTACATGAACTTTTGGTTACATCCAACTTGCAACATACAAAGTTTTGGTGTTTGCATTGGAAGCTCATATATTGTTGTTATCAAAGAGTCCACAGATGAATGGGTCACCAGTTAGTAAGGAGGAAGGAGATGAGGGGGAGAATGATGATGCCAAGGAGGAGGGAGAGATTGTTGGTGCAGAGGAAGTAAGTGTACTTTTCCCTTTCTATGCTTTTTTTGTTTGGAGGAAAACAAACCGTTTCTAAGATTATGAAGATTGTTATGTACCTCTTTCATTTGCCTGTTTGCTTGTATGATTATGTGAAACGGTTCGGTAGAAGTTAAAGATATCTTCTTGCCTTCTTGGCTTTCTTATCACCTATGCAACTTGCTAGGCAATATATTGAAAATCTTCTTTCCCAAACTAACTCCATACGGGAGGGAAAGCTCATAAAATTGTGCCCAATGAAATGATTGTGACAAATTGTGCCCAATGAAATGATTGTGACAAACAACTATCTCTCTTTACCTGCCAAGAACATCATAATGTTGATGGTTATGATCTTAAGTGCTCCTAGTTGTACTTTCACTTATCCCCGTTGTCTGCTATTGTTTATTGTCTGTTATACGGGCAGGATGCTTTTGGTAAATTAATGTGAATACTTTTATAATGTCTTCCTCTTGAAACTGTATATTTAAACTACAGAATGGCATTGATGCATCTCATGATCAGTCACCGCTGGTATCACAAGATTCTCCAAATGCTTACCCGGAAGGTTTGAATGATTTGAAGTTTAGAGAGTACTGGGTTCCTGTCCAGCTATCTAATGTTCAGCTTGAGCAGTACTGTTCTACACTCATAACAAATTCTTGGTCTCTATGCTCAAGTGCAAAGAAAGGAATCCTCAATCATCTAAATGATGTTCTCCGTGCTCTTAGAAAGGTATGTAGTGCAAGCTATTCTGTGAAAAAACACGTTCATATCTTCTTTATTCATGTTATCGAATTGTCTTTACTGTTCACAAGGTGCTAGTTTAATAAGGCTCCTCTTAATCATTGGACATCATAATAATGGCATTTTGATCACCGAGGTGGAAATACAGATTGATTATGAAGTGATTAAAGTTTTCTATGGTCCAGAACCTGCAGAGAAAACTCATTATTAGTTTCGACGAGTTGGTTCTGTACTCTGCTGTCTGCACAGGAGACTGTTAAGAAAGCATTCTGGTTTATTTCAGAACCAGTGACCACTGACCCAAAGTCCTTTTTTATGTTTACTTCAGTGCTCGGCGTTCGCCTGCCTCTTTATGAATTATTCTCAACATTTGAAAGCATAGAGCTATTTGACCAGGGTTTTAGTTTCAATGTGTAACTGTAAGCTTTCATGTTTCCTGTCAGTGTTGTGATCATCCATATGCGTTGGATCCATCCTTGGTAAGCTTTTCCAAAGAACACAGTCCATCAATGGATTATTTGTCCATTGGTATAAAGGCAAGTGGAAAGCTGCAACTTCTTAGCAAATTGCTTCCTCAAATCAGGGAGCAAGGATTAAGGGTGCTCATTGTTTACAAGGTATGTTATTTTGTCTTTTATGTTGTCAATAAAGTATAAGGCTTAAATATTGGCATCTCTATAGCTGTCCATGATCTTCTTTCTGATTTGTAAAAGAGGTTTTAGTGCCATTCATGCATCTTATATTAGGCCTGTATCTTCTGGTTATCTATGTTTGCTAGCATGCAAAAGCCTTCGTGTTCTGACTTCATTCTTTTCATTGTTGCAGACAATTAATAATCCTGTGAAGAATGCTATTGGGATTGGTCATATTCTGGATGATTTTATCTGTCAAAGCTTTGGCCAGGAATCATATGTGCACATATATAGTCACCTCTCTGTCCCTCAAAGGGAAAAACAAACTGCAGTTGATCTTTTCAACGATAAAACCAAAGGAAAATTTGTGGTACTGACAGAATATAAGTCCTCTCTTGTTAGCATCAGACTTACATCTGTAGATGTTGTGATCCTGTTCAACAGTGATTGGAATCCAGTAAATGATATCCGAGCCCTGCAAAAGATGACAATTCACACAGAGAGTGATCGTATAAGAGTGTTTCGGCAAAAGATGACAATTCACACAGAGAGTGATCGTATAAGAGTGTTTCGGTTATATTCTGTATGTACCCAGGAGGAGAAAGCTTTGGGTTTGTCACGGGATACTGTTAAAAGTGCCAATCCATTAGTTAGCAGGAGCACTTGTCATATGCTTCTTGCTTGGGGTGCCGCAAACCTGTTTGATAAACTTGATGCACTCCATGCGATTAATACCTCTGAATCAACCCAGTCATTAGAATCAGAATTTTTGTGCAATATCATACATGAGTTGTCAACTATATTGTCTTCTAAAGCTGACGAACCTAGTATCTGCTCATTAATTTCAAAAGTAAGTGAGGTTGGTAGAGGTTACTCTGGAAACATAAAGCTGCATGGTGAACTGGAGGTACAGTCTCTGGATGATGTGCCACCAAATGTCTTTTGGTCTAGTCTGCTTGATGACAGGAGTCCTCGTTGGCGCTTTTTGCCTGATGAATCAGAGTCTATGGGAAGACGAATTCCATTATGTGAAAGACTACCTGAGATGTCTGAAGGTGGATTGCTCGAAACTGGTGTACTGGATAAAGAAATTCCTCGATGGTCCAGGGGTAGAAGTAATGCTAAAAGGAGCTTGAGGGGCAGAAGATCTACCTGGAAGCGCCTTGAAGAAAGTCTACGGGAGAGAGGACAGATGGTTCTTATGAAGCATAGCTCCTCTAAATTTGCAGGTACCTTCAAATTCTACATCTTCTAAACTAGCCTTAGCAGTTTTCATAAGTGGATGATTGAAATTATGAAAAATTTCACAATCCTTTTAAGCTTATGTTATAGACAAACTGCTTTCCCCCACTTTTGCAGGCAAAAGTGTAAGTCATTCTAGTAATGGCTTGACATCCTCCTTGTTCTCAAAAAGTGATGCAGTCTGTTCAGATTCTGTCAATTGCATGGCACACGGAATAGAAGCAAATTTATCGCCGGAGAGTACAGGTTTGAGCACTGTGCAAGGTGACATTTCTGAACTTATCCAGAAAGTAGAGGAAACTCACCAGGCAAGGATGCGAGAACTTGCACAAAAGCAACATAGGAAAATTTTAGAATACTTCAGGGCTAAGAACGAAATTAGGGAAACGATGAACAAAGCATATGGTTTGCAGAAAGATTTAATATGTGAACTAGGTGAATCATTGTCCAAATTGGACAAGCTTAAGGAGTTAGATGACCAGTTTAAGATAAAACTTCAAGGACACGATCAGGAGATGGACCAGTGCTTTGCTAACCTGAAGGCTGCACATTGGACTGAAAGGACCAATGAGGAGGAGATGAGATTGAAGAGGATTGAGTCACTGAAGAAGAGCGCTGCAAGTACTCTGCCTGGAGATTCTGATGGTGCAAAGGTCAGTGCTCCATCTACTTTCCCAACTGTAGCATCTATCCCTGTGGTGCCTCTACAAGAACCAAGTCCGAGAGAAAGGTTGAAAATGGTAACTGCTAATGGATTGGATGTTATTGACATATCTCCTGACAGTTCACCCATGGAAGATTCCATGGCGATGCCCGTAGACCTCGATAAATTCCCTGAACAAGTTCTTTTTGCTGAAGCTAATGATGGGGTTGGGCAGCTGGATGTTGAGGACATTGAGGTGTCTCTCAGCCGTTGGACTTTTGAAAAAGTGATATTGAGTGACCAAAATCAGGTTTCCCAAGGCTTTCTCTCTAGCTCTGTGCCAATTACTGAGAGCCAATCTTTCAAAGAAAGTGGGCAGTGTACCTCTAATAGGGTTGTGCCTCATTCTGATTTCGAGATTTCTCATGAATCTTTGCCAACTGAAGAAATGAATGTGGCTATGGGCTCTGATATTGAGCAGTTAAATGTAACTTCTGTGCCAGTTCCTGATGATCAGCCTGCATTTCCCGTTTCATCTTCAATAGAGCAGATGGATGTGCTTTCTGCTCCAAGTGAAGAAATGACTGTGGCTATGGGCTCTGCTCCAATTGAGCAGATAAATGTAACTTCTGTGCCAGTTCCTGTTGATCAGCCTGCATTTCTCGTTTCATCTTCAATAGAGCAGATGGATGTGCTTTCTGCTCCAAATACCCCTGACAATCTTAACATATCAGATTGTTCACCTGTCCCAGAGTCCGAATTAGGAGCTAACATCTTGAAGAAGAACCAGAATCATGCTCCACAAAATGCCATCTCTTGCTCTTCTCCAACCACAGAAAGCCAAGGTCCTAAATATGGCATGCCGAGTTCAGATGAATCAGCTCTTCCATCAGATACAATTGGGTTTTTTCATGATGGTTTGTGCACGGAAACACCGAACATGTATGTGGATTCTGATGATGCTCAGATACATGAAATTTCTGCTTCAACACCTGTGGATAAGCTTCAAGTTACAAACAATTTATCAGAGGAAGTCCCAGTTAACATCTTGAAGAAGAACCAGAATCATGCTCCACACAATGCCATCTCTTGTTCTTCTCCAACCACAGAAAGCCAAGGTCCTAAATCTGGCATGCCGAGTTCAGATGAATCAGCTGTTCCATCAGATACAATTGGGTTTTTTCATGATGGTTTGTGCACGGAAACACCGGACATGTATGTGGATTCTGATGATGCTCAGATACATGAAATTTCTGCTTCAACACCTGTGGATAAGCTTCAAGTTACAAACAATTTATCAGAGGAAGTCCCATTTACCTCAAGTGAGGAGCTAAATCCTTTATCAGCAGCATCTTTGTCATCTATGGGAAATCAACATAAAGAGGCGCAGAGAATGTCCGATGGAGTTTCAACTGGAGGCAGCTCTCCATTTATATCATTACCTGATGGTGAACATGGTTCTGTGAATCAAGATACAACTGTAGAAGATCTTAGACAGCAAACCCAAGCAAATGCCCCGACAGATTTATGTTCTTCTGTATTTATCTCATCCACGATGCCTCAACTTAATTGCACAAATCAAAGCTGCCAATTACCTCTGGATCAGGTAAAAGCGAGTTAAATTGAATTGGACAATACTGATTTTTTTTTGTCACGGGCATGTTGTCTATATTTCTGAAGTATGTTTAATGTTGGGGTTTTATGTCGACTATATTTCTTCTGATTTATTTTCTGCAAATCAGTTTCAATGAATCTATTCAGGCATGCCTTCTAAAAGTTCCCTTTTTTGTTTATTGAAGTGTACTCAGCCGCATACAAGCAGTTACAATTTATGAAGGGGATCACCTTCGGGTAGAGTATCCGAAGTTGATCTTGGGTAGTAGTCTAGTAGATAATAAACAATGCATTGGAGAATTTAGAGAAAGCTGTTATGTATATGTAGTGATAAAACCTCTTTGATCTTGAGCCTTAATCTTCCTATTGCATCTTCTTTTCCTCAGCTCCCTACTACACAACCACTTTGCACAGAGATGAGAGTCACTGATGGATCATCGTCCTTGCCATCTAGTCAATATGTTGGAAATGGTGCTTGTTCTCAACCAGTTCAAACGTCAACTAGTGGATCTTCATTCTTGCTATCTAGTCAATATGTTGTAAATGGTGCTTGTTCTCAACTGCTTCAATCATCAACTAGAGCATCTCTACCGGGGCCAAACATGTGTGGGCTATTTGATGCTTCCTCGGTGCAAACTAACAATCACCTGATGTTGCATCAAATTGCTGCATGGACTGAGGAAAATACTCTGCCACATCTTTCTGATCCAACTAGAAATTACTACCTGAATAATTCTAGGAGTTCCGATGTCAGAACCAATAGCCATCAACCTGCTAGGCTTAGCTTGGACCCTCTTCAAATTGAACTAGAAAGAATCCAGAAGGCAAATGATGAAGCTATGAAGAAGTGTGGGGCTATGGTTTGTTCCACTTTCTCTACGTCTTTGTTTCAGTTAAATACTAGAATCTTTATTAAATTGCTTTCCCTTGTTCCCGAGCAGGTAGCACAGCTTAAAGCTGCCCATGAACAAGAGATAGCTCAGATCTCCCAAAAATATGCTTTATTATTTCAGGCTGCCAATAATGATTACAGGCAGAAGAAGGAGGAGCTTAATGTGTATTATGAGAAAACCAAAGCCCATAAATCATTGGCCGAGGCATGGACACTGGCATTTGATGGTACGTTATCTTTTCTTCAAGGTCGATAAGAAAACCCCTAGCAAAAAGATGAAATTTAAAATTTAGAGAAACATGACTGCGAGGTTGAATATATTCTTTGTTCAATAGCAATGTGAATTACAAAGAAAAAGCACCTTTTAGGCTCGCTGTAAGACGACATGACCTACTAGCTTTTCTATAAAACCAAGATGATAGAATTGCTTGATTTGTATATGAAAGACAGTACTTGCTTCTCATCACGCTGTTCACTCAATTGATTTCGTTGCTCTCTGAATCCTGGGCACTTGTTCAAACAGCTGGGTTAATTGACTACATTTATCTAATGGGTATATTCATCTTATTCAAAATATCTCACTCTTGATTAATAAAGCTAGCTTACAAATTGTTTGTTTTGCAGATGATAGTCCCATAGACAAAATGTTTCTACCATCCTGTCCGGGGCAGTCCACTGGCCTAACATTAGCAAATGGCATGCAGCTGAGTACTTCAGTTCTTCCCGGTCAGTTCCCATACCGACTCCCCATCACCGGCTTACCATTAGCAAATGGCATGCAGACGGGCGTCTCAGCTCTTCCCCATCAGTTCCCCATCCGATTCTCAACTGATCAATTCATCAGACCACCGAATCCTCCTCTATCCCACTCTTTCTACAATTCCGAAGGTGGCTGGGGACCTAATGTTCAAAACCCATATCTTCATTCCTCTTTACCAGCCGCATCCATCCCCTTCGACAGGTTTCCCTTACCCCAGTTGAATCAGCACACTCTCAATGCTGCTTCTTACTCGCAGCTTTACAATTTCGGGGACTACCAAGTTCCTCATAATGTCCCCATCTGATTCTCTTCCACTTTTGCAATCTTCACTCGTTTTGCCTCGGTTTGACTCCGGCAAAACACTTTTGAATGGTTTGGAGAACTTTATCATGTGCATAATGTATATGCCCCAACCTCCAGTACAGCCCTTAGAATCTTAGTTTTAACAGTTTTTAGTGCTTACCTGATATCTAGCATATGAGTATTGCATAACATAGTTATACAGAATAGTTTAGTTACTATAGCTCAAGTCATATAACTCTACTGAATGTAGGTCTTTTGTGGAAGCAGCAAATCCTGCAAGTACATGTTTAGCCCACTAGCTTCTTTTTTCCTTCTGTTGTTGTGGATATTGCATCTAATTATCTAATGATGGGCAATTTTGTTACTTTATGCATGAAAAAATTGTATATATTATCTTTAGGTTATATTCTACTTTGAATATAACCATATAGCAGTAGTACACACATGTAAATGATCACCCACTTAGTGTCTTTGATAGACAAACATAGACTCAACTCAGCCACAGAATGAAGAAAACAAATAGATGGATTTGAGTACTTAGAAGAGGCTAACAGATGGGAAGAGGAGCACCATTCCACTCCTCGAGACACTCCAGCAAAGGGTCGATAACCCGTCCTTCGCACAACGCGGCAAACACCTTTTCGAATTCCTCTCCTGGAGACCTTGTTTTCTCCCCAGTCAAAAGCACGGTTCCCAGCTCCTCCCTCACGAACTTGTACAGTGGGTAAGACCTGCAATCGTTGATCTGGTTCTTGATCGCCAGGTTCCCTGCCTCGTATGCAGACCTCACGTTCTCAATGTCCTTTGGAAGCCGGTCCTTGAGCTCCTTCTCGAACAGCGCAATCTTCTGGAAGACCGACGTGTTCTGGTTCTTCTCCCCATCCCCGTTTTTGAGGGCATGGTCTACCAGCACCTGCCTCAGCTTAGGCATCAAGGGGTATGTTGAGCTGCAGGGGTCGTCTGCGTACGCAAACACGTACTCGCTGTCGACCACTCGGAGCATATCCTTCTCGCAGAATCGGGACGGGTGGAGCTCCCCACTGGCATTGGTGGTGAGCACCTTCCTGGCCACCTGGCTCACAGCGGTCTTAACCGCGCTCCTCAGATTCTCCTCCAGGTGTCGCAGATCGATCGCCTGGCACAACGCAACCAAGTAAGTCGAGCTCATCAGCTTGAGGATCTCAACAGCTTCAGCTGTCTTCCTTGAGGAGATCAGCCCCAGGGAGTTCACATCCTGGTTGTGCTGCTCAGCGCTCTGGACATGGTTGGTCACTGGATTCCCCAAAAACTGCAGCTCCGAACAGTAAGATGCCATGGCGATCTCCGCGCCTTTGAAGCCGTAATCCAAGCTAGGGTTTCTGCTTGCAGTGAGGTTGGAAGGCAATCCATTGTTGTAGAAGTCATTCACAAGCTCTGAGAATTGAGCGAACATGAGCTTCCCAATTGCAGCCAATGCCAGACGAGTGTTATCCATGGAAACTCCAATCGGCGTGCCCTGAGAAATACACCGAAAGAAATTCACATCAATTACAGATTCAAATTGTAAAATTTGCAATCATCTTTATCCAGTTGGAATCTGAAACCCTAGGTACCTGGAAGTTGCCGCCATGGAGAGCCTTGTTTCTGGAGACATCGATCAAGGGATTATCGTTGACGGAGTTGATCTCGCGCTCGATCGATTTGGTGGAGAAGCGGATGACTTCGATCTGCGGCCCGAGCCACTGCGGCGAGGTCCTCAGGGCGTAGCGATCCTGCTTCGGCTTCTGGAGAGGATCGGTCTCGTGAAGCTTCTGCGCGGCTTTGATGTAAGCGCTGCCGTCCAAGATGTGCTCCATGATCGCCGCCGCCTCGATCTGGCCGGGGTGGTGCTTAAGCTTGTGAGTCAGGTGATCGGTGAACTCCGGCTTCCCCTGCATAACCTCGGCGAAGATGGCGGATATCACCTCCGACAGGAGCGCGAGGACGTTGGCGTCGAATAGGACGGTGGAGGCGAGGCCGGATCCGACAGCGGTGCCGTTGACGAGAGCCAGGCCTTCCTTCGGCTGGAGCTCGAAGAAGCCGGAGGAGACGCCGGCAGCGCGGAAGGCGTCGGCGGGAGAGAGGCGCTCGCCGTCTGAGTTGACGGCAACGGAGTTACGGCGGCCGGTGAGCAGGCCAGCGATGTAGGAGAGGGGAACGAGGTCGCCGGAGGCGGTGATGGTGCCGCGAAGGGGGAGGCAGGGGGTGACGTTGGCGTTGAGGAAGGCGGTGAGGGCGGTGAGGATGTCGAAGCGGATGCCGGAGTATCCTTGGAGGAGTGTGTTGATCCGGACGAGCATGGCGGCCCTGGTGGTCGAGTGCGGGAGGGTTTGGCCGCCATCGGAGCCGAACACTCCGGCGTTCAGAAATCTGAAAATTCGAAGATTTATCAGAAACGCATTTTCTGGGACCCACCATTTGTAAGTTGCCTTCCACTCCCATTTTTTTTAATTTAAAAAATGAAAATATTACGTGCGATCAATAACCTATCTTAGTTTATTTTTTTCGTATGATAATCTATTGTTAAGTAAGATCTAAAAAATACAGTAATGATCTAAAAAATCCCCTTGAAATTTCATTATCCAATTAAATTTGTAAGTTAAATGATTAGAGAATTTAATGATTTATTAGCAATCTTGAAAAGTATACAAATTTCTTTCAAATTTCATGTATATCAAACTAAACTTTGCATTAAAAACCTATGATAAATGATTTCTAAAAGTACCTAAGGAGATAAATATAAATTCATTTTTATGGGTAAAGTTTTCTTTTGGTTGGAATAAGATTTCGCCAATTTAATAGCAAGTCACTCCATTTAGATATTTTTTAGTCATAAAATGTTGTTGTTACATCTCTTTCTCTTGCACAACACTAATCCATTTATTTATCTTCTAAATCATGCATTTATTACGTTTATTTAATAGTAATCTAACAGCAAATCACTCCATCTAAATTGGTTAGCTATACAACATGAATATAACATGATCTTTGCAAGTGGTAAGTGAATGGAAATTACCTAATAAGCTCCTTTTGAAGAGCACCACCTTCCTTGGTCCTCCTATGGGAGGTGGCCCCAAAGCCAGTGGTGACACCATAGCTATCAGTCCCCTTGTTCATGCTGTCCATGACCCAGTCACTACTAGCCTTGACCCCGGCTCTGGCCGCCTCCGACAGCTCCACCATGACACCGCCATTGGCGCCATCGTGGGCCGCCACAGCAGCCACCTGGGCAATGGTGAGGGTCTCCCCACCTAGCTTCACCACCGGCCTCCTGAACTCCTCCACCATCCTCTTCACCTCCTCAAGGTGGCTCCCCTCCATCGCCTTCGCCGCGGCCCCCCAGTAGAGTGGGTCCCGGATTTGCTCCTTGCACATCTCCATTGATCAAAGGAGAGGAAATTGAGAAAAGGGTTGGTTTTTTTTTCTTGGAGGGTAGGTTAGCTAAGTGGTGAATTAAGTTTTTTGTTTATTTATTTATGGGTATTTTGCCTCCTGTTTGGTTGAGTTGGAGTTGAAGGGTTTATATAAGAGGAGGGGGAGGGAAGTTTGGGTGTAGATTAAGGAGGTGGGTGTGTGTGCAAATGGGGTGGTAGGTAGGTAGAGATAGAGGTGTGCACAAGAGACACCAAAGCCAAGCCATATTAAGGTCACAATTTCTCTATAATTTCCTCTTTTTTTCCCCTAATTTTCTTTATTTATTTTTGGGATTTATGGGTTGGTGGGGAAAAAGTCATGGTCGTTGGATTTGGGTCATAATAGGATGGTTGAGTATGATCATGTTGTAGCTAGGGGGTAGGTGCAATTGCAAAGATATCCAGGGTTTTTTTTCAACACAAACCAACCCCTTTAAACATGCTCTTAATCACAAAAAATCATCCTTTAAATCTTCAAAGTTAACATGGAACCACCCCCACCCTCTTTTGTTTAATTTTCCTTCATTTTTATTTTTAATTTAGGCATACAATTCAACCATGATTTGTTAACTTTTGGGTTTAAAGAGTGGTTTGGTATAAATTATTTTCTAAAATAATCGATATTATAATTATTTATATTTTTAAAATATGAATTTTTATGATAAAATTTTATAAACATATTAATATAAAGGTATAGAATCTTAAAATATTTTTAATTTTTTTTAATATATATTTATACCTGAAATAATTTTGTGATAAATCTGATAAGCCACCAAAAGACCAAAGTATCCGTTTAAGCGGGTGATTGTGATTAAAGAAAACCAGTAAAGTAACCAATGGCAAATGCCCACCAAATTTTTTACATAAAACGTTTTCCATGAAGTTGTACAAGTGTACAACATGTGGTTTTTTCTTGTAGGTAATTGATTGATGTACAAGGTAATGGTCATTGGTAAATAGTAACTATATACCAGCACAGGGAGATTTAATACAGGACCATATCCATATGGTATATAGATATTGATATGTTACATTTATATTAGGTAAAAAAAGGGGATTGGTGAAGAGGATTTGGTGGATTATATCACAGGGAAAAAGGACCTCTACCAACCAAGGAGAAAAGGAGAGGACAAAAAACAATTGCAAGTGGGGAAGAAGTGATCATCTGATCTGACCAAGTGACCATATAATTTGCTGGTGTTTGGTAAATGTGAAATGGTGAAGTGCAGCTGAAACTGCCCTTTAACTCCATTGATGCACCTTCGTCATCGTCTCGTCAGTTGACGGGTCTACCTACATGTAGTGTAGACCATGCCAGTATGCAAGAATCTCTACACAAACACCAACTTGCCCAATTCGATTTCGCTGTCTGGGTAGATATGTCTATATCGGAATCATCTGATGTGTGTAACACTCAGGGTTTTGGTCCTTGCAGGACACACAATTTGTAGGTAGAAGTACAATTACAGGTTGAGCACTTAGGTTTGGTACTACTGTTGGACTAAATCAGCTTTAAACTGTTTAATGTGGCTGCACGTTTAAGCTGATTACTGGGCAACTAATGCCTTTGAATCATTGACTGTTCATAGCTGTATATCTTATGTATACATTTATTTGTTCATAAACACCTACTGTACATGTATTTTGGCCAACAAGTATTGAGAGTATTTCATTCAGAGTTCCGAAAAATTCGGAAACATCCACTTCACCAGCATGGCTGCAAGCCTGCAACACTTCACATTTCCAGGCAACAATGAATTTTTTCTCGGAAACACCCTATCGACTAGTTCGAAGTATACAAGATGGTCATGTATATTATATATAATCACCAGATGACAAAATACATACACCAGTAACAAATTTTAAGTGTATTATGAGCTTTTATGTTGATACATACAAAACCACAATAAAAGGTATATGCTTTATAGAACACTAGACCTGTGAGGGCTTTGTACCATCCGGAGGAACGCCTTGGAAGGGTGGCGCTGGGACGGGAGGTCCATGGTACAGCGCAGGCCTTTGGCGTTGCCCTCGCGCCCTTCCTAGTAGGTAAGCAGCCAAGGCTATGATCAACACCAACAAGATCAGAGGCAACGATACCACAATCACGAAACCCATGTTTGAAACCTTCGGACTCGGTTCCTGCACCAGCCAGCCATCCTCGACGATGAATCAGCAGATCAAAGCAACTTTCCCATTCTAATCTTTTAGGCTCGTTTATGTAATGAATTCGATCATTCCTTCACTACCCGACTAACCAAGGAAACGAGAATAGAACACCAAACAATGCTATGAAGGGCAATTTCCACAATTCAGTCCCTATTTCTTTCTTCAAGCTAACTTTCTAACCGATTATTTTGCGAAATTTGCTGATAGCATGTCGAATGAACATGCTAGTTCTTAAAGATAAACACAAATTTGTCCATTTCGACAACTTCGTTATTATACACATGACCAAATTTCCGCCAAATACACCACCATTCGCCGACTTCCGGTGTCAGTAAGCTTTTTTTCAAGAAAAAAAACAAAGTTTACCAACACCGATAGTCAGTGAAACCACCGTGCATTTGGCGATATAGAATCGTGCGTATAACAAGCCGACCAAATAAAGTGCACTCCTTGTACATTATAAGCTTCTTAATAGCAACAACACCTTATTAGTGCCTTATAAGACACTCAAAATCAACATCTAACAACAAAAATAGTATCAATTTCTCAACCAGATCTAGCTAAGCAACCATTTCAAATCCTTAAAAGGATGTATATACAGCTAGGGTTTAACTTCATCCCAAATTTAAGTTGAATCAGAAGCACATCATAGCCACACCAACTATACATTACATAGGCTCTAATCAAGAGACCTAATTAAAAAATTCACATCAAGAATTTCAATTGTTAAGAATTGCTGACCCTAACAACAACTAGATCATTTCAACAAAAATATGCATTTAAAAATCTTCATCCAACATATAAAATAAATTTAAAAAAAATGTCAAACACCAAATTCAGAGACTGAGAAAAAAAAAACAAGTGAATTGAAGCAAATATAAAGAATTAAAGAGTAATTAGACAATCGCAGCACCTTACAATCGGTGAGATTTGCTCCTTCAACGGGCGGAAAGTACAAAGAACTGAGAAGCTTCAAATCTGACTATCTGAGAGAGGAAAGTAAGAGAGAGAAACACCGTTTAATATTTGTAAAAATAATTAAATAAAATTCAGGGATTAATTAATTAGTGTGTCCACCTGTCCACGTTATTCCTCCATTATATATTCGTTTTCTTTGTCTTGGAAAAAAAAAATAGCAGAAATGGTAAAGTTTTAAATTTTCAAGTAAAGTTTTTTTTTTTTTTTTGAAAATGCAGAAAATCATCTCAAGACTTTGTTCGTTGCGGTCCTTGTGGATGAATGGATACTCCATTCAAATTATAGATTTTTGTTTCAATAACCCATAATCTGAAAACGTGTTCAATGTCTTCCTATTTGTTAAAATAATTCCACTTTTTAGCCTAATATTACAAATGTGATCTAACTATAATCCACTAACAATGTTTGATGGCACAAAGACCATATCGATAAGCAAAATAGAGGCTTTAATTTATTTTTGTTTATTTTTAGTGAGCTTAAATTACAAAAATAACAACCAACTTAGTATATCCGCTTATAGTGTCATTATCCTGAGTAATTCGAGAGAGTGTTTTCGGATGACCCGACAATAACATAAACAAAATCAAACAAACATAACAAGAGCAGGGAAGTAAACAAAATAAACACAAGCAGATGTGACAACAAGCAGTGGCCGATTCAATTTTTTTTTACGTGGGAGGGGGCTAAAAATATTCCGAAAATTTTTCTTTGGATATATGAATTTTTTTAAAAAATATATTGAAAATGTATATATGGAAAAAGAATGCTTTTATTTAAATACATTGGAGAAAATCTTCAATTATTAATTCAATTAGTCGTTTTCGGTAAAAGAAAAGTATACTCCGTATAAAAATGAATCTAAATATATTTGAACCCACAACCTAAATGATCCTTTTTATTTTTTACCAACTAAACTAAGCCTACTCTTTTTAAAATTTTTAATTTTAATTCCTAATATTAGTAAAAATTATCAAAAAAAGAAAATAAATTTCTGCTGGATTCCACATTTTAACACAAAATAATTTGTTGTTTTTGGTCTCTCCACCGATGTGGGACTTAATCCCAACAATAACTGAATTGATAAACAACTTGCTGGTGGAGCACTTGTAGCTAACAAAGGACTTAATTAATCAGCTTCTCAAAGTTTCCAATGTGATGAGTCTGCACGTTAATTTGTTACGGTTTCAGTTTTCTGCATTTAATTTGAAAGTTGTGCATCGCTTATTGCCCCTCAGTTTTGCCTAATCGCCATTGTCGACGAACCGAATTTTCAAAGAGCAATTCAAGGAAGAGAGTAAGTTGCTAAATTTGGTTAACTTATTGCTTCAATTCACTGGTTTGTTATCATTCATTCACTATATACATCGGTTTCAGATCGACTTCGTTGTTGGTGATGGCAGGTATATCTATATATGATGCAGTGGCCTTATTATTTGTTGATCTCAGTTTTGGTAGTTCTCATCCTAGAATTGGCGCGAGCCCAATGCCGAAGGGCCAATGCAAGCATTCCGGTTCAACCGCCTCCTTTCCAAGGCCAGGCTCCGGCTGATGGTGGTGCAATGTACTATGGAACTCCGGTTCAACCGCCTCCTTCGATAGGGCTTGCTCCTCATCGGAAACCGCCTTTCAATCCTTATTCTTCAGACGATAGTATATCGGCTATGGGTCGGGTTAAATAGTAGTCCTCCAACACATGATCTAGTTTTCTTTTGGGGAAATTCGGCTTGGTGTTCGTCAACTTTCGTCGAGAAATTCGGTTGGTTAAATAGCAGGTTGTTTGGAATAGTTAAATCTAAGGATTGTTTTGTATTTTTGCAGAGTCTTCCATCCTCGCTTAGTCGGACTTCTAATTAGTTCATACATTTTTTAGGGTTGTTTTCCTCGTTTTACATCGGTGATCGATTGGTTCATAGATTGTGATTTGCTGTGTTTGTCCGTTGTAACATGACAACCGGTTATCTGTTAATTTGATGCAATTTGCATCCTCTCGATTTATCAGACATACATCTAGTATTTTGAATTTTACCTAATACAAAAATTATTTTAAGTTTGTTTAGATCAGTTAAAGGCACTTACATTAAAAAAATTCTACTATTAATTAATCAAAGACCAGTACTGTGATTATAAATATTGATTTTTGTTTTGTTTTTGTATTTCATCTTTTGGTGAATGATGCTGTTTGTGGGCTTGTTTGGGAATCAACTTGATTTCAAGGAATCATTCCTTCGTGATTTTGAGTCGATATTTTGATTTGTGAATTGAAGGAATCATTCCTTCCATATTTATTAGGATAGATTTTATTTATTTTTTGATATTTTTCCAAAATGCGATTTTTTTCAGATGAATTTTTTTTCAATGCAAATTTATGCCTAAAATAAATAAGTGATGCACCGAGTGTAACACCGATCGAAGATTACAGGTGATCCGGACTGACATTATATACACAAACCGTAATTAGGTTCGTGTATAACATGCCTATTATTATGAATGACAACAAATTTCCATTGGTTAAAAACCGGACCGAACCTAAAACCAATTTTTTAGAAATTGCATGCCGAAAACCGAACCTAATTAGGGATGACAATTTCACCCGCACCTGACGGATATCCGTCTCACCCGATATGAAAAAGTGGGTAAATATCCGAAATAAAGCGGATATTAAATGGGTGATGGGTTGGGTCGGATTCGGGTGAAGACATTCCTCACCTGTCACCCGACTTATATTATATAATTTTGTTTTATATGTGAAATAACTAATATACCCCCATAAACCCTAATTCAAGATACATATAAATGATTTCGAGCTTGAAGGCTTTGGTCGTTGAAGATTATGTTTTCTCTTCTCTTTTATTCATAATTGTTGTAATGTTTTCTCTAGCTTGAAGTATTTAAAGTTGTGAATGTTTACACGTATTTGACCGAATTTGACTATATTTGGTACTTGTTTATTCGTCGATGGGTTCGACGTATATTTTTCAATAAATTTTTTTTTTATGAATTTGATGCCTTTTACACGTATTTGACCTAATCTCTAAGTTTCGGTTTAAACCCGGTTTAATTGGCTCGATACGGTCCAAAGTTTCGGTTTGAACTAAATTTTGAACAACACGTACCTTACCTTATAGGTATTAATTTATATATATATATATATATAGACAAACCTTAATTAGGTTCGTGTCTAACATACCTATTGTTATGAATGACAGCAAATTTCCAAGAGCATTAAATTAGTCGATTTGATAATTGATCGATACCCCTATCCGGAATTAAAAATTAACCATTAATTTGATGGATGTCCCAGGTAACAACTGGAATCTAATGTAGATTAATTAATTATCATTGAGGAATAAACACATACAGTATATACGTAAGCAATATTTCAAGAGATACTCTGACTAGTCATTCATAGGAAATAGGAATCATAGCTTGACGACTAAATCAGCTTCTGAATCTTTCTATACATTTGTGATCGATGAGATTGCACGTTTATTACCCTAATTTTATTAATCAGCTGACTCCAATTTGAAAGTTGTGATCACATTAATTCCATATTTATAGCTGTCTATATGCTCTTTGCTTTTGTCTCACAGTTTAATTTCCCTAAATCTCAGCTCTCGCCATTGTCGACGGGGAGAATTTAAAGAACAAGTTTGATCGGTATAGTAAGTTGCAAATTTATATATATATTTGATTTGATGCGTATAATGTTTGGTTGAGTTACAACACTATCAATTCTAGCTCTCTCATTGATTATATGTATGTATGTATGTATGTACGTATGTATGTATAAGATTGTTTACATTATAAGCATGTCTTACCGAATGATTGCCAGGTGAAGATGAGGAAATGGCCTTTCGTCGTGTTGCTATTAGTTTTGATCATTGTCATAATCGGATTGGCGGGACACCAAAGGGCAATGCACAAAGGAGCTCCTTCTTCGAGTGCAGTTATATATTCACCTCCACCTCCGCCTTTCAACTCTTCGGATCATGAGAGTACAACAAATGATTACATTGGCGGTTTGGGAAAGTAGGTTCTTCAACACAAGGAGATCAATCCAGTTCTCTTTGGGAAAGTTCCGCTTTTCGTTTTTTTCCCTTCGAATATGATGTGTTTTAGGTGTGTGGCTTTGTTTTTATGAGTATCTTGTGTCTTGTTATGTGTTGTTGTTGTTGCCATCAGGGCTTCTCCTATCTTTATCTAGTGTAGCTTTGTACGTTTTTACTCGTTCAAGGTCTTTCTGAAACATCATCTAGATCTTGACTTGCTTATGCGCGCCTTAACCCCATTCTGACTGGATATACTGGATTATTGTTGTCTGGATCTGGTCCATTTGGTATACCAAGTGTGTGGATTTCATGTAATATCTCTTAATTTGTTGAAATTCAGTTCAGTGATCATATGTACATTCTCATATTTACCATTCATATTTCCAATCATCTTTTGTTTCATAGAAAATGGTAAGACGAGATATGTTGGAGTTTGTGGGTAGAGTCCCACATTTAAAAACAGGTGAAAACCAAAGCAATTTAAAATATAATAGGATCGGGTGAAGCCTTACGCAATGACTTAAGCATTTGTGTTCAGTGGTCCAAAAAGCACTAGGTAATCAATCCTATGCAATGAGGGGCACGCCACCTAGCGCTTAGGCGGTCAAGGCGGGCGCCTAGACTTGCCTAAGGGCTAATCCTAAACGAGATTTTTAGAACAGTGTAGGATTCGTCGTTGGGGATGGTAGATGTAGGAACCGAATATCTTGTCAAGATCAGTTTCAAACATAAAAATATAGAATATCTTATCAGGATCGATTTCAAACATGAAAACATAGTCGTGTTAGTCACTAGAATTGACGCGACACAAATGAAGAAAGTCCAATCCAAAGCGCAATGGAACTCATTATAGGTAATTTACATTATTAGTGTATTTAAAAATGAGAAGATTAAAGTAAATGCAAGGATGAGTCGGATCTTGTTCAGGTCGGGTCAAAGATGGGTCGAAAATGAGTCGGGTCGGGTTTGTCTTTGTTCGTATCCATTCAGGCAACAACAACAGCAACAACAACAGCAACAACAACAGCTACAACAACAGCAACAACAACAGCAACAGCAACAACAACAACAACAACAACAACAACAACAACAACAACAACAACAACAACAACAACAACTCAGTATATCCCGCCATAGGCAGGGTCTGGAGGGTCTCATCGTACGCACCCTTTCCCCGACAAAGTCGAGAGGGTGTTTCCACATGACCCAGAAGGCAGGACGAAACACAGAGAGGAGCCCACAACACAAGCAACATACTAAGACAAAAGAAGAATAAACATCACCACATAAAAAAAACAGAGAGAGAGAAGCACACAAAAGACTTTAAAGCCACTGAGATCGAGTGTATGGTGTGGGCGACACGAAAGCAAGAACGATGGCAGACAGGACAGAAGAGTGGAACATAACACCCAACTGTTATTCTCGTGTTCTAATAGCACTCCTCCACTGCAACCTGTCACGAGTCAACTCCTCCGTTAGTCCCAAATCTATCAAGTCTTTTCTTATCACCTCCCCCCACCTCTTCTTCGGTCTCCCTCTCCCTCGACGACCACAGGTACCTCTAATCACTAGGTTGTCACATCTGCGCACAGACGCACTTGGATCCCTCCTCTTCACATGGCCAAACCATCTGAGTCTCGATTTTTGCAACTTCTCCTGAATACTTGACACCCCAACTCTATCTCTGATGGACTCGTTCCTGATTTTGTCACGTAAGGTAAATCCGCACATACACCTAACTACCTAATTAGCATCCTCATCTCAGCCACCATGAGTTTCTGAACATGCGTCTTTTTTGTCACCCAACACTCCGCCCCATACAACATAGCCGGTCTAACCATCAATCGGTAAAACTTACCCTTTAGTTTGAGTGGCACATTCTTGTCACAAAGAACCCCTGGCGCAGCCCTCCATTTCTGCCAACCAGCTTGAATTCGATGCTTGACATCCAAGTCCACCCCTCCGTCGCTCTGCATCACAAACCCTAAATACTTGAAACTTTCGCTCTTCATAACGATGTCCCCTCCCAGCAACACAATCCTCGTCCCCCTCCCCCTCTGCACCCAGACTGAATTCCAATTATTCCGTCTTTTTTCACGCTCAATCTGAAACTGTGCTCCTCAAGCTTGGCCCTCCATAGTTCTAACTTTCTACTGACTCCTTCCCTCGTCTCGTCCACCAAAACAACATCATCCGCAAACAGCATGCACCACGGGACCTCACGCACCCTGAATACTCCCCTACAATACATCCATCAGAACTGTGAAGAGGAACGGGCTCAAAGCCGAGCCCTGGTGCAACCCGACCCTAACCTCAAAATACTCGGAATCCCCACCTGGTGTGGAGACACAAGTCTGGACCCTGCCATACATGTCTTGCACAATCCTTACATAAGTATCGGACACCCCCTAATCCCTCAAACACTTCCAAATAATCCCCCTCGAACTCTGTCATAGACCTTTTCCAAATCAATGAATACCATATGCAGATTTCTCTTATGATCCCTTTATATCATTTGGTACCAGATCCAATAGAATTGATTTTTATTTCAAATTCGATGTAGTTCACATCGAATTTGAGAAAAAATAGTGTACTTTTACCTTAGCATCTAAATCATATATACTTTTATTACCTGATTATCATCGAAAATTTTTATGAAGGATTTGAGACCTATTAGGTTGTATGAAAATATAAGATCAAAGTGCAGCAGCAAGCAAAGAATGATCACAGATCATCTAAAATCATAAATGACATAGGACAAATTCATGAAGGATAATGAATGTCTTTCATTTGAGGCGGCTGCAATCCCCAAAACCCTACTAGCCAGGGTATGAGCCAGCACTGAAATATATATAGTCCTTCCTACAGATGTACATGTGCCTTGCACATGATGAAAACGAATGGGACAAGCCCTTATTACACTACCAAACAAAGTAGAGCAACAGCTGTAATGACATAAGGAAATGCAGGTGAAATGAAATGAAATGCAGATAAAATAAGGTGGTCCTGGCTGTGATCAATGCCTTGTGGTCCTGGCTTTGATCAAGGCCTTATTTTCTGGCTGGCAATGCATCAAGCACATGATGCACCATCATATAACTTCATATCCCCCCCTCAAGTTGGGCTTGATATGAAGCCAACAAGTCCCAACTTGAGTGAGAGAAAGATGTGTTGCTTCTCTCCAAGAGGCTTTGTCAAAACATCTGCTATTTGCACACCAGTTCGAATATGTTGAGGCAAGACAAAGCCCTCCTGCAACTTTTCTCTAACATAATGACAATCAATTCTGAGATGCTTTGTTCTTTCATGGAAAACTGGATTTTCAGCAATGTGAATGGCAGATTTATTGTCACAATAGAGAGGGATAGGCATAGGAATGGGTAGGTGTAATCTCTGTAAGACACCTTCAACCCATACTAGCTCACTAGTAGAAGTAGACATGCTTCTGTATTCTGCTTCAGCTGAGGATTTAGAAACTGTCACTTGCTTCTTAGTTTTCCATGAGATCAAAGATTTACCAATGAACACACAATAGCATGTGAGAGACTTAGCACTGAACTGGCATGCATCCCAATCAGCATCACAATAAGCAGTCAAGATAGGCAATGAGTCTCTGGCATAGTGTAAACCAACGGATAGAGTGCCCTTCAAATACCTGATCACATGTAAAGCAGCATCATAATGAGGCTGTCTTGGTTCAACCATGAACTGGCTGAGATGATGTACTGCATATGATATGTCAGGTCTAGATAAATTGAGGAAGAGCAGTCTTCCAACAATTCTTCTATACTTTTCAGGATCAGGTAAAACTAAGCCTGAATCAGTGGACAATTTCAGACCACGTGGTAAAGGGAAATGTGCAGGCTTACAGTCTAACATGTTGCAGTCCTCCACAATGTCTAGGATGTACTTCCTTTGATGTAGCAATGTGCCCTTTCTGTCAAGCATTATCTCTAGACCAAGGAAGTATCTAGCCTTGCCAAGATCCTTGATGGTAAAGGCTTTATGTAAAGCTTCCTTGGTAGATTTAATAACTGATTCATCATCACCTGTAATCAGTAAGTCATCAACATAGACAAGTGCAACCACAATGCCAGAGGAAACATGTTTGATGAATAAGGAATAATCTTCACAAGATTGGACAAATCCCAATTTCACTAGAAATCTGCACAGCTCTGTGTTCCACTGTCTAGAAGCTTGCTTGAGACCATAAAGAGATCTCTTTAACTTACAAACTTGACCTTTATGAGCCAATGGATATCCCTCAGGAGGGATCATATACACTTCTTCTTCAAGTTGACCATGTAAGAATGCATTGTTCACATCAAACTGATACAATGGCCAATCTTTAATGGTAGCTACAGCAATCAAAATTCTCACAGTTGCAAACTTAGCAACAGGAGAAAAAGTATGTTTATAATCCTTTCCTTTAATCTGATTATACCCTTTGGCCACAAGTCTAGCCTTATATCTCTCAATTGTGCCATCTGGTCTATATTTTATTTTATAGACCCATTTACTTCCAATTGCCCTCTGTCCAACAGGGAGATCAGTAAGTTCTCATGTGTTGTTTTCCTCAAGAGCATTGATCTTAGTGTTCATAGCATCCATCCATTTAGGATGTTGAGCAGCTTGTCTGTAAGTGTGCGGCTCTGGCTCACTAGCCATGCAAGCAAATGACTTCAAAATTTCAGGATCACTGTGCATCTCATCGCTAAGACATTCAACTAAAAATGACTGAGATAAAGAGGTCCTATTTCTGTCATTGTTACAGACAAAATCTTGATACCTCCTAGGTGCTACATGTTCTCTGGTAGATCTTCTTAATGGAGGGAAAACATCTAAATCATTTAGAAAATCAACTGTTGTAACATCATTGTTCCCAGTGGAACTCATAGAATCTGCAACCTGTGAAGGCATGGATGGTGAGCTAAACTCAACATTCTGGTTTCCACCAGGAGAAGAAGAATCTGTTTCTGTAACCACCAGAGGTGCCTGTAAGCAATTTTCTCCATCTGGAGCAGGATTCACTAAAGGTAATCTGATTTCAGTTGCCTTCTGACTAGGTGATTGATCATCTAGTTTGTCTTTGAAGGGAAAAACATCTTCCCTACAGATGACATCTCTACTCACAAACACCTTCCTTGTTTCCAAGTCTAGGAGTTTGTAACCCTTTTGACCAAAGGGATATCCAAGCAAGACACATTGCCTTGCCCTTTCCTTCATTTTATCCCTTTTATCAGGCTGTATAGGAGCATAACATAAGCATCCAATCACCCTCAAATCCTCATAGGTAGCAGGCTTCTTAAATAATTTTTCATGAGGAGTGATCCAGTCTAGGATCTCTGTTGGCATCTTGTTGATCAAATGAGTGGCAGCTAATAAACATTCACCCCAAAATCTAATGGGAAGCCCTGCATGAATTCTCAAGCATCTTGCAGTTTCTACAAGATGTCTATGCTTCCTTTCCACTCTCCCATTCTGCTGAGGAATATAAGGTACTGATCTTTGATGAACTATTCCTTTAGAAGCAAATAGCTCAGTACACTGCCTTTGTAAGAATTCAGTTCCATTATCAGTTCTCACATTCTTAATTGAACACTCAAACTGATTTGAAACATGGGCCATGAAGTCAGTGATTGCATTGAACACCTGTAATTTGTTCTTCAACAAAAAGGTCCATGTGACCCTTGTACAATCATCCACAATAATAAGAAAGTATGAATAGCCATTATAAGTAGCAGTATGATAAGGACCCCATAAATCCATGTGAATCAATTCAAAAGGTCTGCTGGCAATATTTAAACTCCTTTGAAAAGGAAGTCTATGGTGCTTAGACAAAGCACAAGAGTCACAATGGAAATCATTCAACTGCAAAGAGCTAAACATTTTTAAATGTCTTAGCTTAGATAAAGAACTATGCCCAAGTCTAGCATGAATAGTCTCAAGATTCACACTAGCTTTATTACAACTTTTCAACAAAAATTGATCCATTGATCCTGCTGGAGCTGGTTCTGAGCAAATCTTATATAGGCCATGTCTTCTGATTCCTTTCAGCAACACTTCCTTAGATCCAGGGTCCTGGAAGTAACAATGAGACTTTGTAAATACAGCTATCATATCAGTGTCATCAAGAATCTTTCCCACAGATAATAACCTGTGTTTAAATTCAGATACATGTAGAACATCATCCAATGTGACATTCCCATTTAATTGTAACATTCCAACATCAGTGACAGATTTAATAGACCCATCAGGCAGCCCTATATGAACCTGCTTATTCAACTTTCTCTTGTTGAACATGCTTTGAGAGTCATAGGTCATGTGATCAGTGGCTCCAGTATCAATTATCCATTCATCAGAAAATGTTCCTTTAGAAGCTATATTGGCATTATTAATAGAGAGAGTACCTGCAAAGTTTGCAAAAGACCCACTGTTACTCTCAGCTTGTCCTTTTCCTTTTTCATCCTCTTCAAAACTTCCTGATACACTGCATTGACCATAGCTGTGTCAACATTTCCATCTGCATTGTCCTCATCTAGAGGATTGTTTTGCACCTGGTTACCAACTGATCCTGCTGCATTTGCTGAACCTCTCCCATCAGTCCCATTTCTTTCTTTTTCTTTCAGCTCTCTGAACCAATCTGGAATACCATGCAACTTGAAACACTGATCAGCTGTATGTCCCTTCATGCCACAATGAGAACACTTAGAATTCTGCTTTATCCTTTTCAGTTCACTCCAATCCTTCCACTCTTTCTTGAACGGAGGATTGCTGCTATTGCTGTTGCCAGTCCTTGGAGGTTTGTACTGAAAGGAACTCCCTCCTCTATTAGCTGCCATGGCACTAGAGTCACTAGAGATCCCTGTAGAGCCAGCTGTGCCATTTGATGCTTCATTTCCCCTCTCAACTTGCTGGAGAATATAATAAGCTTTGTTGATACTTGGTAAAGGATCAGTAGCTAAGATAGAATTTCTGGCTGCATCATAGTTATCATTCAAACTTACAAGAAACTGCATCAATCTGTTCCTTGACTCAATCTCTTCAAATTTTCTTTTCAGATCACACTTACAGGTAGCAATAGCTCCACATGAGCACTCTGGTATATTCTCGAGAACCTGTAACTCATCCCAGTTTCTCTTGAATATATTGTATAGATCTGCAACACTCATGTTTCCTTGTACAATGTTACTAAGCCTTTTCCTGATCTGAAAAATAAGAGGAGCATTGTACTGGCCAAACCTCTCTAAAATCTCATCCCATAATCCTTTGGATGAATTAACAAACATCAAGCCTTCAGCAATAGACGTACTCATGGAGTTAAGCATCCAACACCTCACCATATAGTCTGCACGGATCCATTTCTCCAGATCAGCAGTCCCAGCAGCTGGTCTAACACAGGATCCATGGATGAATCCCAGTTTGCACTTTGCTCCAAGAGCCATAGTGACACCTCTGCTCCATGTCATGTAGTTCTTTCCATCAAATGGAATAGCAACTAGTTGAGCCCCTGGATGATCAGAGTTAGATAAATATAAAGGATCCCCTGGATTACCTTGATTAGCCATTTCTTGAACTGATCCTTCTTCTATTCTGTTCCTTCCACCAGTAGTAAACATAAACTAAGCTGCAATTACTTAAAGGAAGCTGTAAATCATCAAATAAAGCCCTCAAGCTCTGATACCATATGAAAATATAAGATCAAAGTGCATCAGCAAGCAAAGAATGATCACAGATCATCTAAAATCATAAATGACATAGGACAAATTCATAAAGGATAATGAATGTCTTTCATTTGAGGCGGCTGCAATCCCCAAAACCCTACTAGCCAGGGTATGAGCCAGCACTGAAATATATATAGTCCTTCCTACAGCTGTACATGTGCCTTGCACATGATGAAAACGAATGGGACAAGCCCTTATTACACTACCAAACAAAGTAGAGCAACAGCTGTAATGACATAAGGAAATGCAGGTGAAATGAAATGAAATGCAGCTAAAATAAGGTGGTCCTGGCTATGATCAATGCCTTGTGGTCCTGGCTTTGATCAAGGCCTTATTTTCTGGCTGGCAATGCATCAAGCACATGATGCACCATCATATAACTATGAGGTTGTGCAATATATGGAATGTTGTATATAACACGATGATAATAACTTGTTGAAATAACAATAGCAATAAAATTTAAAATTACAAGTGGATCACATGTGATGAGATGTCATATAGGATGGAGGATTAAATCAGTTTCTGATTTATTTTATTTATTTGTAAAAAATAAGAATAAGTCAAGTCTTGTATTGTGGAATGAGGTTTCAAGTTTACTAATTCCAAAGTCAACTAATTTGTGTCTTTTAAAGCTTTGATTTTCTCTGTTTTCAGTCTACAGAGCAAATTTTTTTTTTGGGTCCGTAGTCTACAGAGCAAATTTAAGAACAAGGCAGAGAGTAAGTTCATTTGATTCATCTAATTGCTCTTTAATTCTTAATCATATTTCAGTTCATTTGTAACTTGGTGTTGATTATTTCTTAGTTGTGTATATTGTGTACAAGTGATGTTGGTGGTTGCTTAAATGCTTAGTTAAATTGATTAACATGTTTTGAGTCTTAGATTATATGTTTGACGGAATGTGTTGATTGATGATAAGACGCTTGACGGGTGCAGGAACCGGGTCAACGATTTCTCAAACATGGGTTATGTGGTTGTGGTCTCATTTCCTTTCCTCTTGTTGATCGTGGGCGTGATTGTGTTCCTACTAGCAAGGGCGCGAGCCCAACGCCAAAGGGCCGCTGCAATGCGCAATGGAGCTCTGGCTCAACCACCTCCTTTCCCGGGCCAACCTCCAGTTGATGGTGTACCGTACCATGGAAACCCTGTTGAAGCACCGCCCTTCCAAGGCTATCCTCCGGCTGATGGCGCAATGTACCATGGAGCTCCACCTCCTCCTTTCCATGGCCAATACCCACCTGGCGGAAAGGCCTCACCTGTCTAGGGAAATTCCGTTTGATGCTCCTCAACTTTTATCAACACCAAACGGTGTTCGAATTTCGTGTGCTGCCTCTCAACTTTCGTCGAAATTCACATTGTATGTTAGTTTGTTTGTATCAAGTGATTACATGTTCTCATGTTTTGAATCTGATTGAATTGATTTGTGAGCTAATCTCCAAATTTTCGCCATGTGAACAAAATCAAGCTCTTGGCCTTTTTCTGTATACACTGTGAAGAGCAGTTCATAGAATGAAGTGAAGGGGGTGTGTATACATATAAACCTGTGACCCCCTTCTTCATCCTTCGACAACCGCAGATTACATTGAACGCAGCGACTGCCTTGGTCGAATCACCCTCCCTGTTGTATACGAAAACGATACACGGGAGTACCTACAACATCTAAATGAGTTCCTGAGGCAGTAAAAAATGGGACAAGTTCCTGAGGCAATAAGAAAGACTTACTCTATAAGCCTGACTACCAAATTGATTTGCAGGTAGTCGGAAACACTAAGGTGCATAAGGGCCTGAAGGTGGGAGTCTGCGTGGCCCGGGTCCATTGTTGCCTCCGTCATGGGGTCCAACAGGCTTGTGGGATAGCCGGCGTTTGTACCGCTTAAGGACAGAGGCTAGGTTCTCCTTCCCTTTGGGAAAGGCAACGTCGCCAGCTGCAGTGCCAGACCGGCCCTTCCGGGTGGAGATGGCTATCTCAATATCCTTGATTATGTCGAGAAGGATGGGGGCGGTGGTGAACTTCCCGCTTGGAGGCCGAGCTGTCGGAGGCAAGGCTCCAGCTGGGAAGGGGCTGAGCCTCTGTTGGTAAGCGGCTGCCATCTGGAGACAGGAGCATGCCAACTTAGGGATGCGTTGCCTGAAGAATGCCAGATCAATCACTCCCTGTAAAGGAAAATCATCCAATCTAAGGAAATTTCCGAGTTTAATGTAAGCAATATGAACAAATAGACTTGGAGGACATTCAAAGACGAGCTTAGACCGAATGTAATCTGTATATGTTAACTTACTGTGAGCAATAGGAAACTTATTGCAGAAGCTGCTAATGCATTGCTATTTAGTCCCGAAATGAAACTCAAGCTTGTTAATGAGGTTATAAATCTTAATTGCTAGATAAAAGATTTGTGGATGTTGATTGAGTTACCTGGAGACGATTCAGAACGTATGTATACTTCCCCCACAGCTCTGGCCGGCTCTCTATAAGTGATAATTCCAAAATCCGGTGGATGCTCCACACACCAAAGCTAACTATCAAGTCTGCTTTCCACACACAGCCCTCCCCGCAGTGAGTAACTGGGGAGGCCGCATTCTTCACATCCCCCTTAGCTGCTGACCAGGGCCTTGCTGCACCAGCTGAACCCTCTAACTCGTTTACAGTGGCTAGCTTCATGCATTGGCATTCAGATTCGTAGAAAAATCTCTCTCTTGCAGCCACACGTTCGACTAGATCCTCATCTGCACCGTCGGTTTGTTTAAACAGCCACTCAGATCCTTCCAGCTTCAAGAGCTTAAGAATACAGCATTTAAGTGATTGAAGCAGTTTTGTCTCTGACCCACCAATAGAAGTAGCAGATTCAATGGTGCCCACACTCTCTTGACCAGCACCTTCAAATCCTGAGGGCTTATTAGCAACACCACCAAACTGCTCAAAAGGCTGCGTGTGCCAGAGTGACCCAGCATCTAAACCAGAAATAGCCCTTGATTGGAAGGCATCTCTAGATGGCTTACGAGAAGGGAGTTCATCAAACCCTGGAGGAGCCACCCTTGATGCCACGTTTGGATACAAGGGTCGTCCAGCAGTATTCCTGCCAACTACAGTTGAGAGTCCAGTGGTTGGGTTGCCCAATTGATTATATTTATCCTGAAAATAAGATTGTAGGAGAGGAAGAGAGTTCTCCGAAATATCAGGCAAGCTGTGATACTTCTTGGGACTGTCTTGATCTGCCACATTCTCAGCAAGTGGAGAGAAGAGTTCATAATTTGATTCATCCGATTGCAACATGCTATTTCTTGATGCTGGAAGGTTTTGGAAGTTAGAAGATTGCACAGCACTGTTACCATTTATCGGAGTTGGGCTCAAACCAAAAGGCTGGTCCTTTGATATTTGATTGAGGTAAGATGGCAACTGATAACCATGTGATGCCGCAGGTTGATAGTTCATGCCCTCAGAACTTGGAGGGAGACGCTGACTTGTATACCGTCTGTCACTGTTGTCAAGAGCATTACCACCTGAGGTTTGATGAACCCCCATTACCTGCATTGTGTCAGACCACAAGGATGGAGATGGAGATGGAGATGGAGATGCTTTCTGAGCTCCATAGGCTGAACCTATACCGCTTGGCAACCTCTGCTGAATAGAA
The DNA here is from genome assembly GCA_037127255.1 of Persicaria tinctoria. Taxonomy (NCBI): domain Eukaryota; kingdom Viridiplantae; phylum Streptophyta; class Magnoliopsida; order Caryophyllales; family Polygonaceae; genus Persicaria; species Persicaria tinctoria. Next base: position 2,468,329 of record JBANSL010000016.1, on the reverse strand, counting down.
GCATCATAAAAGTTGGAGTTCATCAGAGAATCCGATCTGCCAGTTCCGACGGGCAAATGTGAACCAAAATCCTTACCAACAGAATCAACTTTTGCCAAGGATGGGGGAGACTTTGAATTAGAATCAGCACCAAGCAACAAATTTAGTTTATTGGCTTTTGCTTCTTGAGTAAGCAGACCATGGTAATCATACAAATGTCCCCAAAATTCATCAAGAGCTGCAGCCAACTGGCGTCGCCCAGCGCGGCCCAGCCCTGATAGTCTTGAAAGACTCCCAGCACCATTTCTACCTTCATCCAATCTGCCACTAAGACCTTCTGGTACCACAACTGGAGCAACTACCAATGCATCTTTTGAAATTTCTTCAGGTTCCCAGGTCTCTTCCACTTCACTATCCTTACTATTTGCAGATTCGCCGTCTTCTTTGGCAGTACTTTCAACAAGATCTGCTGTCTCAACTTTTGATTCATTTGAAGCTCCAGACTGATTATCCAACGAATCTTCGATACCATCTGGAGCCAGGACTGATTCAGGCAGGCTGGATGCTTGTTCCAGAGGACTTTCTTCAATTGGAGTTAAATAATGCTTCTGATAAGTCTCCATAGATGTGGCAGGCAAATCAGCACCAGCGTTTGGAGCTGGCGTGTCTGAATCAGTCTCTACAACTTTCTCGGGAGACAGTACCATTTTTGGCCTTTCATGAATCTGCTCCTCATAGTGCACAGAACCAGCCATTTCGTTTTCTTGCCTCTCCGCCGCCAAACAAGCATGCAGACCTTCTGACCAATCCTGCCTCAATTGCCGAGCGTTTGGCCTCTCATCTGCAGATCTCAGTGGAGTGACAAAAATCCGGCATGTAAAACAAAGAGAAGCCCAGCCACTGACAATGAGGATGAAGTAATGACTTGATATACTAGTAGTGCCCATATTCCAATGCAAATACCCCAACCAAGCACTGTCACCAAACACCATCTCCCCTAGAAAGAATATTTGCAATCCAATCATAGCCATCAACGACATCATCATGAAGAACTCCATGACAGAAGAAATCTTGCTTGCACCCATTAGAGCTCCAGAGGCTGCAATTTGGCACAAGGCAACTACAGATGCAGGCAACAGAAGACCCACCATAATCTGCGTTGATATCAGCATTTGATACATGCCTTCAGCTCCGGAATACCATAGACAGTATAAGGCAGGAATAGTTGCAAAGATTCTGACAGTAACGCAATGAAGCCAGCCAGGAAGGTCTATTCCAAAGAAATCGTACAAGATTGCCTGCTTGCCTTCTCTATTGATTCCCCAGGATAAACCACTGATATGGCTGGACGAAATAAGCAGGAGAAAGCCAAGAGGTCTCATGGGGCTCCATAAAGACTGCACAATAGTAAAAGAAGGGTTCAAGTAACACATCATAAAATGGCATAAGTAAGAAATATCAGCAAAAGAAGAAACTAGCCTGATCCATCAGAGACATTGCATCCTGAAATGTAGACAGAACAAGTTCAGAGCTGTAGAATATGTTGGATGCAGAGTTCATCAGAACATAGTTGACAAGGAAGATGTTACTGAAAATGGCGAAGATGCTAAAGAAGTTTTCATAAGCCCACTGCGCTCTTGCTTCACCAGTTGAACCCTGAAACCTCTACATCAAAACAAAATGTTCCATAAAGAGTATAAGTATAAACAAATTGAGCAAAACTCAACAACTGTACTATGGAATGAGCAGCTAGTCAAAGAAGTTTTCCACAGCATACCCAAGAACACAATCCCAATCACAAAAGCTCATTAAAAAATTATACTCACAAATAGCAGAAGCTCTGCTATGGTTTGTTGCAGCTGAAATTTTTTGGTGGACTTTTCGTTCTCTAACTTTATGTCAATGTTATCATAAAATCCATTTTCAATAACATTCATCAAACACATTATTCAAATTCAAATAAATATTCATATCTAGGATACTAAGTAGCCATTAGTGATCCATCAAAATAGAACAACAAATATCAAATGATTAATAATCCATACTAACAGGGCAGAGAATAGGGGAGAGAGAGACTGCTAACTTACCTGAACAATAGAAGAATGAAGATAGAAATAGTGAGGCATTATGTTTGCTCCAAGAAGACTAATCAGTGCATAAACATTCTCCCCGTTTAACTTGGATGGCATCACAATAGGTGAAATAGAAACCTCAGGTAGACCAATCAGCAACCCAAGAACATAGCATACAAATATTAGGCCAGCTATGCGTACTACTAAGCCCTTTGCCTTTGAGTTCACCTGAAAATCACATGACTTAATAACCACAATGTTCCTCTATACCTATAAATTTAGAATATGCTAAAAAAATGTAAATAATCTGACTCACCAGTAAGGTGGATAACAGAGGATAAAAAATTGCATCCAGAGCAGCTAAAATTACAGCAACGAATAGGTCCACCCTCAAAATCATGTGCAGTCCATTTGCAATACCAAGAATCTGTCCCAATAAACACAGCAATCACAAAGAAGATAGAAGCAACAGTTATGAAAAGTGGAAACTTATTTTAACAAGAGTGAGAGGATCAATAGAAAAATAATATGAAGCTCTACCATTGCTAGATCGGACATAATGATTGAGACCTCTGCTTGAATCCCCAAAAAAATGCGGTTGAACTGGTCATACTCAGCGTTGCATATCTTTTGGCACATAAAAAGGGAAAACACACTAATAAATTAAATTATGTATCAACAGATTAGTGATATTCAACTGGAAAGACATTTAAAATCAACCCCCTGTAATATATAATTGGAAGAGCCTTTTCTCCATTTCCCTGTGAAGTATTAACATAGAACATATTTTAACAAAGAATACGTTGAAGGATTAGAAGGAATACCTGAGCCAAATTTTTGCCAGAGACCACACCTATATGCACGGACAAATACTGACATAAAATGGCCATGAGGTTGAACAAAAACAGGAAGAAAGCAAGATCTCCTCCGAATCGTGCTCCACTGTCGATGCATGCAGCCCACTTTCCCAGATCTATATACCCCATTGCAACGAACAGTGCAGCTGATAAAGCAGGAAAAACACCATGGGAAATACGAGGCAAATGCCTAGTTTTCGGGCCTTCTGCTTCCATTTTTAGATTAGGTCAAAATTGAAACTTGAAAATAGTCACCTGCCCCGCAGAAAAACCAGAAGGGAATCACTTCTTTCTCACAGAAGGGGTAAGTAAAATAGCAGTATGATAAAGACAATTACGCTGTAACAAACTCAAGAATGACCACAGACTATCTGCTTCCTGATTCATCAATTTTTTAGTAACCGCTCCGATGAAAATGAAGCGAGTTGTTAAATAATTACAGATCAGTGAAGCCGAACAACCCGTGAAAACGGAAGAGTGACCAGTCTTTCTGCTTCCTGATTCGTCAATTTTTCAGTAACTGATCTGACAGAAGAATCAAATCAAGGTGCTAAATAATTACACAGCAGAGAAGCCGAACAACCCGCGACAACAGACCTTTTAAGCATGAACAGAGTGTCAAATCAATATACAAAGTGGCTTCCCTCTAGCAACTCGCAACACCAATCATCGGTGCTTCTGACAGTTGTCAAAAACACTCCCGCAACAAGATAGAAATAGATACGTGGAACGGAACTACTGGGTTAAAAACACTTCCTTTTGTTACCATCCTGATCCAATCAAGGAAAAATGGAAAGGATGTAGATTAATATATATTAACATTGTTTGTATCTTTATGCCATTGCAAATATCAACAGCTAAACTGGTAAAAAATTGTAAGAAAATGTTTTCCTTAAAAGATTTAGAAACATCAAATATGTTACGATTTCATTATATAAAAAAATATTACTCCAGGAAATTAATTGAAGAAACATATTAATTGAAACAATTTCTCTAACCTAAGGTTAACAAGCCATTTTTGGCAGCCTATGCCCTAGGCGCAACATCATATTTACAACTCACAATCACCACTCAACGGCTATAATCATGCACTTCGGAGCAATAGCAACCTACAGCAGCCACGCTGGGAACGGTTAAAAGGCTAACTAGCTTAGCTTTCCATATATAACACCATCGCTCTCAACAAATTATAAGCGAAAAGTTTTAGAAGGAGAAATAGTGTTTCCTTGAAAGATTTGGAATAAGACACAACTTCATTATATATTAAAAAAAAACAGTATTCCAGGAGATTAATTGAGGGAACGCAATAATAGAAACATTTTTTCTTAACCTAAAGTCTAAAGTTCATTTATATTCACAATCATCACTCGATGGTTGTAATCATGCATTTCGGCGACCCTGGGAACTATTAAAAGGTAACCAGCTTACCAAAACTAACACCACAGCTCTCAAAACATTACAAGTGATAAGGTTTACCAGAAACAGAAAGGAAATTTACAAAACCTTCAAACAGCAACAAATCAACAAGCTCACATACATTAATTGTTTCAGCCAAAAGAATCAACAGGTGATATGAAATAAAAGCACATAACAATTAACAAGTTTTAGCAATATAGATTCAGCAATCATCCTAAAACCTAAGAAGACAGATATTCCAAGAAAGCAAAATTATATCAAATCGGCAACAAATTTACAGTTCAGCAACCCTTAAACATGTACCATCTTGCAACTCTAGACAGCGAATCTAAATATGAATAACAGCACAGGTCAGACTACTAAGTTCTGAGTTCATTAGTCATTACACAATAACAGCTACAGGTTAGAGTCTTAGAGATACCTAATTGGGAGATATTCTCTAATAATTTAACAAAACCTAGACTATCATAGATTAAGACACAACAACGCAAATGTTCTCTCATGAAACAAAAGAAATACCCTAATTCGATCATCCAAAACTTCAGCCCAAAAAACAAACCAAACTGGCAATTTAAAAAAACAGAATCAGCACATCGGGCTTAAAAAGAGCAAAACTCATCCAAATTGAAACTTCAAGGCCTTCAAATCAAGCAACCAGCCCGAAATTCTCAAACAGGCCAATTCCAAAAATCCAAAAACCCTAAGCGATTCAACTCCGACGACCGGAAGCCAAAATAATCAAAACAGAAGAGCAAAACAACGGGGAAGAAAAAGAAGAAAAAAAAAACTAGAGCGGGAACTAAAAAAAACTCATCCAAATTGAACCTTCGAGGCCTTCAAATCAAGCAACCAGCCCGAAATTCTCAAACAGGCCAATTCCAAAAATCCAAAAACCCTAAGCGATTCAACTCCGACGACCGGAAGCCAAAATAATCAAAACAGAAGAGCAAAACAACGGGGACGAAAAAGAAAATGAAAAACAGCCTAGAGCGGGAACTAAAAAAACCGGCAATGACTTCCAGAAACCCGAGCAACTGATCCCATTCACGACTGAAAACGACGCCATTCACTACACACAATAGGAAATTTATCTTTCTCATAAACCGATTTCACCTCCGAGCGTTCCAATTTTGCTCCATCCAATCCACCGAAGTAGATCAGAATCAGCAATGGAGATGAAGTTCAAATTACACTTGCGCGAACAAGTTCAAACTGAAGAAATATTCATATTTATATTTTATTTAAAAAAAATTGAAATATATCAAATCAAATGCAGCGAAGAGAGAGAAAACTCGTACCCTGGCCTCTCCCTGTAGAGAGAGAAAGCACGTAGTGGATGACTGGTAATTGCTGGAAGACAAAAATGAAACACCAAAATTCAACTAAACAGGGTTTTTTGGGGGGTTTTAGGGCTCAAGAAAAAGGGGTGAGGAGCGTACAACAAAGAGTTTTTTTCTTGTTGTTGTTGTTGTTCTTGCAGGTTTGATGCCTACACTTGCTTTGTATTTATACTAGTTGAGCACTTGAGCTTGACAACAACTTAAATTGGTCTTTCTAACATGTATTATTTCACCGTAAGTCAAAACTGAATCGAAGTTATGGGTGACCGAAGTTAAGGATTACGGTTATAATTAATGATTATCAGGAGTCGGGATTGTGGTTCTCGGCGTTAAACGACTTCGAACGACATAAGTCGTTGTGTTTATTAAGTACGTACGAGATAGATATTTTTGTGTGTTCAAAAGGAAAGATGGTTAAAGATTCGGATTGATTTAGAGTGATTTTTTGATTGGTTATGTGTTTGGCAAGTTTGTCTAGCAATGAGAAGAAAATGTGCTGTATTTTATTATTATTATTTGATAAAATGGTAATGCTGTAAATTTTGCAATTGCATAGGAGGTCGTGTAGTTAATTACTTGAAATTTTTGTCATTAGGTTCAAAGATTTTGTACTTCGTTTTATATAACAATCAATTGCTTATCTTTCTAATTCTGTATTTTGATTCATCGAATCCATTGAATACAAAGGTTGCACGTTTTTTAATATTTAATGGAGTACTTATCCTTTTCAACATTTTTTTAAGAAATGTACTCTCTTTGTTCACCAAAACATGTTATTTTAATTTATGGACTCAACATATATACTCCTAATCAATTATCATTATCTATTACACTACTTTTTACTTTTTACGCTTGTGAGTGGAAGGGTCAACCTCTTAAATGGGCCTACAGTAACCCGATCCAGATGTAGAGTGGGCTAAGTCTACTTGAACTGAAAAGGATCTAAAAAATCAATTACTCTTTAATCATTACAGGTACATTTTCGCAAAGTAAATGACAAAATACCTATAATGACATGTTTTTTTCTGAACAAAATTAATACTCTAAAATGACGTGTTTTTGTTGGGCCCTCTAATTTCGTTTTAGACCAAATTGCAGGAAAACCACCATTTAAATACACTTATATGAGTATTTGTCATAAATTATCCCTTAAATTGATATTTTCAGGAAACCATGATTTAAATAACTTTTGTCACCAACCAACCACTCCCGAGATTATTCCGTCCAAATATTGGTTAAACTTGTTAAATTGTGATTTTATCCCTCCTATTTAATTACTATATGATAATGGAAATTTAACAATTAAAAAATCACAACAACAACCCAGTATATCTCGCGATAAAGTATGGTCTGGGGGTCGGGATGTACGCACTCTTTCCCCGAACAAGTCGAAAGCATAGGAAAGCATAAAAGAAGCAAATATGAAAGGTCCCAACACCAATAAAAAAGAATTAAATTTAGAGAATACGATTGACGTCATTTTTTCTCCCAAATTGAAAGTGTGCAGAAGCTAATAGAGAATTAAAAAGTGATTTGGAAGGGGAAAGCAAGCGACTCAATCAGAGGGAGAGAAATTTTGTAGAAATCGACAACACGTTCTTTGAAAAGAGAAAATAACATCAAATCGTCAATAGTTTCCTCCCAATTTCATATTTACTTGTTTACACTTTTTTTTTAATTGTTAAAATTCTATTAGAATATTATATAAAAGGAGTTGTAAAATTATAATTTATCATATTTAACCTATATTTAGACGGAACTTATATTTGGAACTTAGGGTAATTTTTTTATAGTTGAATGTTTGGTACGAAAAGTTGTGTAGGTGGTTTGTGAAGATTTTGGTTTTTTGGATTTGCTTTTATGGATACTTATTTGTTAGAAAATATAATGAATTTTGTGAATGGGTTTGAATGCAAGCAGGTGATTTGTGAAAATGTGCATTTGTGAGTGTTTTGTGCAGGTTGTGACTCGTGAGATTGACGTTGATAAGCCATCCAGATCTTTTCAGTCATAAATACAACTCTCAAATGTGATGAATATGATTTAACATAATTACATGCTACACACACTCCATCAATTGGAAAAGTTTGGTTGCGGTCAAAAATAAATTACTTAAAAAAGACCACAACTTCATGTCATGCTCAGGCCGAATTACAATTGTATTGATGGTGTCGCAATAGAGATGCTTATATTTATGTATATTTGATTTTCTTTGTTTTGTTTTTACTAATCAATTATTTTTTTGGGAAGGTATGTTTGGTTCCTTAAATAAGTTACTGTATTTAATAGAATGAAGAAGTTGGATAGATTGAGCCAAAGTCACATTAGGCATTTCAATGCCGGTCACTTTACATATTTTGGCCCAAAATAAATAAAAGACCGGTATAAAAAATGAGAGATTACCAAACTTCACAAATTCAGTGGCACTTAAACATATCTAACATTTTCTGTAGCTTCTCCCTCCTTCCATGAATTCCCTCCTAATCCAAATTTCCTGCGACTCCTCCCATGACTGCTTTAGCCCTCACAATGTTCAAACTCCCGTTTCTCCCTCCGCGTACCCCATCCTACATACAAAATAACCCCAATTAAGTCGAAGCTAATCAACCCCCAATTAATCATAAAACCTGGGAAGTTCTTGTTCGATCAGACGTCAGATCTCCTTGATCCAACTGCTTCTGTCATTGTTGTAATGTCCGAATGCTTCGTACGTAAGATTGACGCAGATAAGCCATCCAGATCTAACATCGCTATGGTTTTGTTGACCGTGTTGCTCTGTTTGAAGGTCATAAGTACCATTGCACTTGCAGTACACAACTCTACCCTATAATCCCCTCCCAAACCTCTTTGTTCTCTTTGTGTGTAAGTCTCAATTTCGCACGAACACTCACGATTTCGCGATGTGTTTTGATTTTTGATTGACGTGGTTTGGCTAGGGCTTTGGAGAAGGCGAAGGCGGAGAAGGAGAATGAGAAGGCATAAACCAAGAAGAAGGAATGGGATGGACCAGATGGTTATGATGGTGCTTTGGTTAACTAAGAAAAAATTTTGGTTTGTGTTCAACAACAATGTATATAATAATACTTGCATTAATTTTGCACTTACTGCTAGAAAACTACTTCCGTATATTCGTTAAGTTTTTGGTTATATTTTTTTTATTTTTTGTTGCTCTATTGACTTGGATCTTTGGCTAATTGAGTATAATAATACTTGAATTTTGGCTAGTTTGAGATTATTGTTGGTTTTGTCGCTTGTTTTGTGTCTATTTCCTTGAATGAAAAATCTTCATGGCGATATGAGTTTCTCCGCGCGCTTATCTCCCACGCTCTGCCCATATCCACCCCAATCTTCCCAAATTATCCCCACTGTCTCCCTCTATTTAATATTTATACTCCGTTCCCTCATTCTCCGTATTTATACTTCATTCCCTCATTCTCCGCTAGGGTTATTCTCCCCATTGAAAGCATCCAGCCAATAAATATAGCAATCACAAACAAGATAGAAACAACAATTATGAAAAGTGAAAACTTATTTTAACAAGAGTTAGAGGATCGATAGAAAAATAATATGAAGTTCTACCATTTATAGATCGGACGTAATGATTGAGACCTCTGCTTTAATCCATACAGAAATAACTTATAAATCACTTCGAACATTCTTATTTTATCCAATGTGGGATGAGATGTTATGATGCTTTTGTGACATGGGTAGGTCTTGAATCAGTTAGAACATGCCCAACATGTTATCTATTTTGGAGAATTCTTTACTTTTGGGGAATATTGGGCTTATCTTCGGTCCAACAGTTTCTCCAACCCATTCTCCAAAATAGGGATGGGGTAGGAAAATTATGGTGTTTTCCCTATATTTGCAGCAAACGCTAAATTTTTTAGTGCCTCCCTTTCCCACGTTCTTTCTGACTCCTAGACTAAAAAAGCGACTTTAAACCAGATCGTTCGACAATTTCTCAATCAAGAAGATATCAGGTGAGTTGTTTTTTACTTTTATAGTTGTTGACATCTTCTACAACCTATGAGATTCATCATGAAATTTCATGTTTATTCTCAATTATGTATTTTATCTGGTTTATTTCATTATTTGTTTTTTGTTTTGTTTCTCCATTGTTTGAGAGGTTTTGGTGTGTATTTTGGTTTTACAATTGCTCCAAGTATGAGCATGGGGCAAAAAAATTCATGCAATTTATCTAGTAGCAATCTGAATTTTTTTTCCATATGGAAAGAAATTTCTCTGCATTCGTATGACCAGTGTCGCTGTCAATTCACTCTTGAGATAGCTAGTAGTTGGAATTTAACCCAAAAATTAATTTATAATTAAAATTTTAACTTTCAAATCCTTAAAATGGAGAATCTGTTAGAATTGTTTTTATAGAGAAGATAGATTTCAATTCTCCAATTTGAAGAAAATATGGAGAATCTCTTGGGCATGCTCTTATAACTCACTCCGAACATTCTTATAATTTTCGATGTGGGTCAAAGTCACATTAGACCTTTCAATGCCTATCACTTTGCAAATTTTGGCCCAAAATAAATAAAAGACCAGTCAAAAAAATATGAGAGATCATCGAGCTTTAAGAATTCAATAGCACTCAAATGCATCTAGCATCTTCTTCACCTTTTCTCTCCTTCCCTGAGTTCCCTCCCAATCCAAATTTCCTCTGACTCCTCCCATGGCTGATTTAGCCCTCACAATGTCAAACTCTCATTTCTCCCTCCGCGCACCCCACCACACCTACAAAATAACCCTAATTAAGTCGAAATTGATCAACTTCCAATTAATCATAAAACCCGGGAAGTTCTTGTTCGATCAGACGTCAGATCTATTTGATCCAACTACTTTTGTCACTTATGTAATGTCTTTCCCGCCGTACCGTTCGCAAGAACAAGTTCGTCGATTTCGTCGGTAATTTCGCATTTTCTTTTGATTCTATATCGATTATACAAGATTTTCATGTTTAAACTTTGACCTTGATCGTCATCTTTGTCATCAATATCTATTTTAACCGATGGAGAAACCCTATAAACATGGAAACCCTAAGAATCTCGAAATTGAATTGTGAATTATATATATGTAGTTTGAATTGAATAATGTATAATGAATTGGAATCAAGAGATTTCAATGTAGTTTCATGGTGCATAAATCGATCTATATACGAATACCATCTAGACCTAATAGTGAGCTATGGAGCGTAAGATTGAAGCTGATAAGCCATTCAGATTTAACATCACTATGGTTTTGCTGACCGTGCTACTCTGTTAATTTGAAGGCCATAAGTACCATTGCACTTGCAGTGCACAACTCTACCCCGAAATCCCCTCATAAACCTCTTTGTTCTATTTGTGTGTATGTCTCGATTTCGTACAAACTCTCTCGATTTCGCACAAACTCTCTCGATTTCGTGATGTGTTTTGATTTGTGATTGATGTGGTTTGGCTAGAGCTTTGGAGAAGGAGAAGGTCGAGAAGGAGAATGAGAAGGCATAAACCAAGAAGAAGGAATGGGATGGACCAGATGGTTATGATGGTGCTTTGGTTAACTGAGAGAAATTTTTGGTTCGTGTTCAGCAACAATGTATATAATAATATTTGCATTAATTTTGCACTAATTGCTAGAAAACTACTTCCGTATATTCGTTGAGTTTTTGGTTATATTTTTTTATTTTTTGTTGCTCTATTGACTTGGATCTTTGGCTAATTGCGTATAATAACACTTGAATTTTGGATAGTTTGAGATTATTGTTGGTTTTGTTGCTTGTTTTGTGTCTATTTCCTTGAATGAAAGATCTCCATGTCGATATGAGTTTCTCCGCGCGCTTATCTCCCACGCTCTGCCCATATCCACCCCAATCTTCCCAAATTATCCCCACCGTCTCCCTCTATTTAATATTTATACTTCGTTCCCTCATTCTTCATATTTATACTTCATTCTCTCATTCTCCGCTAGGGTTATTCTCCCAATTGAAAGCATCAAACCAATAAACATAGCAATCACAAAAAAGATAGAAACAACAATTATGAAAAGTGGAAACTTATTTTAACAAGAGTTAGAGGATCGATAGAAAAATAATATGAAATTCTACCATTTATAGATCGGACGTAATGATTGAGACCTCTGCTTGAATCCCTAAAGAAATAACTTATAAATCACTCCGAACATTTTTATTTTATCTGATGTGGGATGAGATGTTATGATGCTCTTGTGAAATGGGTAGGCCTTGAATCACTTAGAGCATGCCCAAGTACCATTGTACTTGCAGTGCACAACTCTACCCCGAAATCCCCTCTTAAACCTCTTTGTTCCCTTTGTGTGTATGTCTCGATTTCGTGATGTGTTTTGATTTGTGATTGGTGTGGTTTGGCTAGAGCTTTAGAGAAGGAGAAGGCAGAGAAGGAGAATGAGAATGTGGAGAAGGAGAAGACGGAGGGGATGGAACGGGTGGTTTTGATGGTGCTTCAGTTAACTAAGAGAAATTTTTGGTTCGTTTTCAACAAACGTATATAATAATACTTGTATTAATTTTGCACTAATTGCTGGAAAACTAATTCCGTATATTCTTTGAATTTTGGTTATATTCGTTGATTGTTTGTGGCTATGTTAACAACCAAGATTATAAGGGGAAGTGAAAACTAAATGATTCAAGTTTTTATGATAAAGGGAAGATTATGACTTTACAACATTAATTAAAAAAAACAAATCTTAAATGACATCGATGTTATCGACCAAATAAAAACTTTGTTCAGGAAGCTCGTGTAATTATCCGGATGAACTAAAAATTGGATTCAAGTAAGAGGAGAAAGGTTTCTTATTCTTTAGCCGACTCATGTTTCGTATTCCCCGATCAACTTCTTTTTGTCTGTTTTGTTTGGTATACAAAATTTGTTTGGTCTTGGGATACCTCTCAACTTTTTCTCTAAATTCTATTGTCATCCAACGGCTTCTCAATTATTCTTGTATCGAGTTTTTATGATAAAGGGAAGATTATGACTTTACAACATTAATTAAAAAAAACAAATCTGAAATGACATCGATGTTATCGACCAAATAAAAACTTTGTTCAGGAAACTCGTGTAATTATCCGGATGAACTAAAAATTGGATTCAAGTAAGAGGAGAAAGGTTTCTTATTCCTTACCTGACTCATGTTTCGTATTCCCCGATCAACTTCTTTTTGTCTGTTTTGTTTGGTATACAAAATTTGTTTGGTCTTGGGATACCTCTCAACTTTTTCTCTAAATTCTATTGTCATCCAACGGCTTCTCAATTATTCTTGTATCGATATTTTGGATCCAACTGAATTGAGTTACTTAAAAATGGCGGTAAGAGCATATGAGAGTGAAAACTAAGCAAGATAGAAAGAACATTCAAATTGGGGAAAACATACCCTTTATGAGCTCGAATTTTTACTTAATCAAAATAAAAATAAAAATAAAAACACCCTTTATGTTGTCTTGGGTGCTCTATGAAAACTATCAAAGTTAGTTGTTATTTCTTATTTTTAAAAATATATTGGTGGTGCAATCGCATAAATTGAAAGTGTATGTTATTTTTTGTTACTTTGTCAAGTTTGTGGTACTCTCCGTAGTCCGTACGTACCCCATTAAAGTTTGGGATATTTGAAATAGTTTACTCTAAAAAAATTTTTAATCCTAAATTCAATTTTTTTTTTGAAATCATCCTAAATTCAATTTTAAATCTTGATAATTGATTTGAGGCTGTCTCTAGTATTATTTGCGATGCTGATGCTCTGACGAATATGTTTTTGGGCTATAGAACTGATCTTGGTATAAATTGGGCTGGCCCATCTAACAATGGGCCCATTCGACGAACAATGTAGAAAATATATTATCCAGGTCACTTGCCGACTTTGTTGGTTGTTGTTTATTGTTACCCTGAAAACATTAAAACGACGCGTTTTGTCCCAAAATCTTCCTACCCTTTCAAAAAATATCGTCCCCAAACCCCCAAATTTCCGATAAATCCAGTTCCGACTTTATCTTCAGTTGCACCTTATCGTCTCCCAAACCCCAAACCCTCGCTTCCTCCTCCTCCTTCGGTTTCCATGGCTTCAACTTACTCCCTTTCTCTATCCTCCTTCACCCTCTCCAAGCCGAAGTCCCTCACGCACTCTCTCCAGTCGTTCTCCTTCTCCTCCCACAGGCCCGCTTCTCCAGCCGCCGCTGCCGCTGCCGCCTTATCTCTCTCCTGGGCGTTTTCCTCTTCAAAGCGTTTAGAGGCGATTTCGTCGAGGTTCGTGAGGAACGTCGCGATTTCGTCGGAGGTTGAGCAGGATGACGACGAGGGCGGTTTTTCCGGCGAATCCGACGGTAATGCGGAGCAGCCTGATTTTTCTCCCGACCTCCAGCTATTTGTCGGTAACCTTCCATTCAGCGTTGACAGCTCGCAGCTTGCTGGCTTGTTCGAGAGCGCTGGTACAGTCGAGATGGTCGAGGTAATTTCTTATTGTTTCTCCCGCCTTAGGTCTGTTATCATTTTCCAATTGCTGGTAGCTGTAATTGTTATTATCTGGTGACTCTGGCTGCTGTATTACTTTATATCGGTTTTGAGATTTGTTTTTGTTGCCATGACGAAATTAATGATTTTATTCGGTTGAAGAGGTTTTTGGTCTTGTTTTTCTAGGGTTTGATTACCCGCACCGGATACTGATATGTATTAGCAGCTCAATTGACCTCTTAAACATGTTCGAATGTTAAAATTTTATCCATGGTTTAGAATTTGGAAAGTTAATTTGCTCTAAGTAGTTCTCAATTTTAGGGTCTTTTGATGGGAGTCTTAACGATGGATTGCTTTGGTTGCAGTTTTGAGTTGTGATTAGTAATTATATGAATAAATATGTATTTTTATTAAGTTGTTTTATATGCTGTATTGTTTGGGATACATCAAGTTCTAAGGAAGTCAAAATGATTGTTTTGTACAGGTAATTTATGATAAAGTAACTGGAAGGAGCAGGGGTTTTGGTTTTGTGACCATGTCAAATAAGGGGGAAGTGGAAGCAGCTGAACAACAGTTCAATGGATATGTAAGTGCTCTTATATTTATTCGTGAATACTATTAATGCATTGTTGTATACTTGTAAGATGTATTGTTCTTACTGTTGTGGCATTTGTTATCTCATGTGGCAATTAATATACTCATCAAACATCTGTTAATTGTTATATTTTCAAAATGAAGATGTCAAATGATCTGATCTTTGGAGGAATGATTGAAACATATGCATGCTGATGAATATCATTAAACTTATCACTCGGTGTGGATTATTCACACATTTAAGAAACCATTTTTGATGGAATAGGAACTTGAAGGCCGGGCATTGAGGGTAAATGCTGGACCTCCACCTCCTAAAAGAGAAGGTTTTGGCCCAAGAACTCCAAGGGACGGACCTGGTTTTGGGAGTAGCCACAGGATCCATGTTAGCAATCTTGCATGGGGTGTTGATGACTTGGCTTTGAAGTCCTTGTTCAGTGAACAAGGGGATGTTGTGGAAGCCAAGGTAATCTATGATAGAGAAAGTGGAAGATCCAGAGGCTTTGGCTTTGTAACCTACAACAGTGCTGAGGAGGTCAACAATGCAATTGAATCCTTGGATGGCGCAGTAAGTGTATATCTATATTGATAATGGTATTTGTATGTTGGTAGGGAATGGAAAATACTAACTCTAATTTCTGGGATGCAGGACCTTGAGGGTAGGCAAATCCGTGTGACCGTGGCAGAGGCAAGACCACCAAGGCGTCAGTTTTAAAATTATGGTGGTTTATTGGTGCTGGGTTTACATCAATGTCAAGGTATACTTATCTTATCCGAGTATTTACCAAATCAAGGAGGAGTTCTCATTTTTTTGATTGCTTGATGTCCCTTCATGTTGATGACAAGATTGGTTATCTGTATTGCTCTGTTTCTAGGACAGAAATTTGACTGCAAGCTAAGTCTTAGGCTCTTGTATTTCAACAGATCCCAAACATGAAACATCCAAACTGGATCTGCTTCAGTGTCCCAATTCGAGCAGCCTGTGTAACGCAAGCAACACGCACTTATCTAGTTACAATATAGTAAGAGGAGCTGAAAGACCTTCCAGTGGAACTAGGTGATTAGATAATGTATTTAGTTGCCGCGTTATTTCAGTGAAGTCTTTTGTACGGTGAACCAGCATGTCTGCTATGATAATTTTTTCTGTAATAAAAAAAGGATTATTACACATTTGTGGCTTGCTTATTGCTATGTTGTTCTGGCTGAACTTTGGAAAGTTGGTTGGATAATACCTGTCTGAAAAACGAAACCCAACTACCCATATTTGATGAAGATGCAAGAAAGGTAGCAATGGCCAATGGCCAATGGGTGTGGTAGTTGAACTTGTGCTTTCACATTGACAATATTGTATAGCTGAGCTGGTATTTGTGTGTTACTACTTGCACCTCTACATGACTACAAGCCATGGTAGGCTTTGTTTATCGCCGAAAGGTGTGTTTTTACAGTTTTGGGGGAGTAAACTATTCTTTGGACTAAAATGACTAGCTCCCTCGGCCCAAAAGGCCAACCCAAATCCATTGTCACGTCGAATCACTAACGAGTCGAATCGATATATTAGTTTGGGCTATAATTTACAATTTACTAAACAATGAGGCTGAATTTTATTTCTTGCTTTTGGGGGTTATCCTGAAACGGTAAATATATAAATAGGTAAATAGGATAAGAACAATAGTTTAACTTTGTAAATGTAGAGTTCTTTTGCATCACATCGTGTAATAATAATAATTGGTGCATAATTTAACTTTGAAAAAAACTTAAAATTTTATATTTATATATTATACATTTATATTTACATATTAAACATCATTATTTAAAAATTATATATAATTAAAAAAATAATATAAATAATTTTTATATTTATTTAAATATGATTTTTCATAATAAAATTTTAAAAATATGTAAATGTAAACGTAAATTTATGAAATATAAATATAATTTTTATTTTTTTGAAAAATTAAATAACATAATTTATTGATACACTAAATACAAAATAAATAATTAAGCGATGTATTGAATTTTCGACGGTATGATACAACTTACAATAGGGTTATGTTTTTGCTTCCTTCCTTGCTTGCCCGCCAGGTTAAGGGTTGAATCTTGAAACAAATTTTAGATAAAAGGACAAAAAGTCGACTACATTTACAGATTTACCATGGAAGTCGGTGGCGAATGGCGAGTGATGAGCGATGAGAGTCTACAGATTCCGATCGCTGGAGCTTAAATATTCGATTCCATGGCAGACATAAAGGTGAGCTTGTCAACTTATCTCCGGTTTCGATCAATCGATCTCCTTTCCAAATTGCTCGATTCGATGATTCGATCCGTTCTCAGGCTTCAAATTTTACGGGATAATGCGCGGGGCTGAGCGATTTTCTCTTCTTAATCAGGACACAAACAGAACGCACAGCGGATTTTGATTGTCAGTCTCAATTTGCATTGTGATTCTGCAATTAATTGTTTGATGCTCAGATTATTAGGGTTTTATCACTTTGCGCAAACGTTCGGAAATTTTACTTTCTAAATCGTTTGATTGCTGTTTTTAGGCTGCTTTGTTTTTATGATCTAACATAAACTGAGTTGTTTAATCGTAATTTGTGGATGGATTACTTTAGTTTAGGACTTGAATTGTATGTGAGATGACCTAGAAAGCTATCGTTTTTCATCTTTTTAGTTCTAGCTTCTGAAGTTGGACGGTTCCTGCATCCTGACTGAAATTTTGACCTCTGAAGTTGATTTTTTATTTAGAACTCAGCTTTCACGTATTCAGTGGGGAAGCTGTTTTTATATGAAATTGGATGATTGATGCATATTGACATGTCTTGTTTAAGGTAATTTGTGGAGCAAAAATGCTGGGTGATGGAGAAATGACATATGTTGTCAAGAAGAAATTTCTGTTGCTTCTGTCCATTCAATGCATAATTCTATTTCTTGTACTTGTGGTTGTGGGCTTGCACTATGGGCTTTTACTGTTTTGTCATAATGTAGCTTGGAGGAACTAATTTGTTTATCATAATGTACCTTGGTTTCTGTTATTTCAATTGCTTCTGCCATTTCATTGCAACTTTCAGTTTGGGACTGCTCCTGGAAACTGTTTCAAAATTAAAACCCATATCAAATTAAGGCTATTTATCCGTTGTTACTTGTTAAAGTGTTAGATGACTATCTTATTGGGCTTGTCTCATATCTGTAGGGATCTTTGGGGACTCTGCCTCTGGGCTATGTTTTATTTGGCAAAGAAACATTTTTCATCAGGATTTGAAATTTCCGCCATTTGGTTTTCAAAATTTGAGCTACCACTGTTTATGCAGCCAGTCTTCTGTATACATTCTCTTTAAGACTCAAGTGCCATAGTCCTTAATTATATGCTTTAACATCTGTTTTTCTTTTTGAACAATGTTGCTAGATGAGACATTTTATTCATGCTCAATAGGATTTAAATTGTAGCAAAACAACTGCTTTGAACTTTTGCTTCAGATTTTACTATTTCCTGCTAGCCTCATTTTTAACATACCAACCTAAAAGGTTGCGAAAGTTTCTTGATCATACAACATTCCCCTCAAGAAGATGATTGTAAGAACTAGTTTTCATGATTTATTCAAGAGCCTTGGTTTTCAATTACCTACTGCCTAGCGTTAGAAATAGTCTCTAAGCATTCGCAGCCATGTTGAGGCATGAGATGGTAGGTGTTGCACCCATTATGGCATTATGGTGGTAGTTAAGTGAGTCTCAGGCTTTTGGAAAGTGATGATTTGAGTCAAAGACAAAAAGTTTGTGAGTTTAATGATTGTAGATTAGCTTTTTCAATCCAATCTTTGACTTGAAGCATAAGAGAACCAGTTTACTTTGCTTAATTGTCTGATTGGACCTAATTGCTCCACTTTCTACTTTGCCTATAACTTTGTAGGCGATTTCCTTACTGCCCTGAATTCTTCTACAGATCCTTACGTTTCCACTTTTTACGGAGATAGTTTGAAAAACAAAGAGAGTATGGTGAAAGTTTTATTCTTTTTGCATGTGATGAAACCGCTTATTGAGAATTGTGCCGCTATACATTATACCGGTGGACCATGGATGAGCTTAACAGTTTGCCGACCTTGCTCTGATAATAAAAGTGTTTTATGCAAGATAAAGTTAATAGCTCCTGCTTGCATTTTGAATCTTTGGTGTTCAGGGTTCTAATCAAGTTCGTTACATATCTGCAGCTCTTTGTACTTGCAGTGGAGGAAATACATCAAAGCTAACGTAGAAGGCCCTGGCACCCATCTGAGGTTCTGAAGTATCATTCCATTTCCTGCATCAAAAAGACTTGCTCATCATTGTGAGTTTGACAATTTTTTGTACATTTATATTAATAATCAATAAGGTAAGTTAGTTTATGGTTTTGAGGAGGTATTATGAGGAAATACTACAGGCTTTAACCGTGGAAATGCTTGCATATTTCATCAACCAAAGGAAAGAATCGGGGCTTGGCGTCTTGGTTCTTTAGGTCAAAGGTAAAACAGAAGCTAGCATCCAAAAGTTGGACATAACCAATAAAGAAGGAGATAATGATGGGTCCCAAAACCTAGTCGGACATATGATGGGCCCTCCCAGAGGCTTGTCCTCTTGTCCCTCTATACCTACTGTACAAGCATATGGGGTCCATAGAGGCATGACATTATAGAGGCATGGCATTTTGGTGGTAGCTTTGATTAAGCAAAACTAATACCACCAAAGTTAGTGATTTTGATGCAATTAGCCGAAAAAGAAAAGCCTTTTATTCAGAATATGGACTGTTTCACTTTGACCCAACCTTAGTTTATTGATATTTTTTCTCATTTTCATTCTCTTGAATGGAGTAGATACATGCCAAATTCAACCATTTTGAGTGACGGAGAATATCTTCCTGGTCAAGAGTATCACACTTTGGTGCAAGAGTTTACCATAAGTCTGCCAAGTTCCTGTTTATTTGGCATGATGGAGTAGAATGTGGTGAAGTTTAATGAAATACCCGGATAAAAAAGTTATTCAGCATCAGAAATTAAAATTTTGCGGTGTGCATAGTGATAACTGATAAGTGGAGACTCAAACATAGATGATGAAGAACACTTAGTCGAGCTTCCTGGGAGGCGGCAAACATGGCCCCTTGCTGTAGTCACTCTCAAATTCATTGTCAAGTGCATAGAAAAAGACTAATGCTGACGAGGAATTAAGCATTTTAATAACATTTTCAAGTGGTTACAAAAGGCAAGGGGAGGTGGAATCCTAGAAAGCATATCAGCTACTTGCTCTGCCTCCTCAACTATAAGAGATAAAGTTTAAACTTTCAGCAGCGCTATTGATGGTAAATATCCCTTTGCATTTCTTCATCATGAGGCTGGATCAAGTAAAGAGAGAGTGAGGTGTGAGTTTAATTCAATATTTTTTTGGCATAATCATGGATCAAAGTTTTGAACGTTGCATGGGAATGATAGGGGTTTCGGCTTTAGATGACCAAATCTTTTGTTTCTAAACACCTTGTAAACCAGATAATTACTCGAGTTAATGTCATTTCTCCTCGTGGTCCCTTTTCTGACTATCTTTTTAAGTTGGGTTGATTTGCAAAGAATTTATTTGTTGAGACCTTGAGGTCAAAACTATACATTATGAATGCATTAGCATTTCCGATTAATTCATCTTGGCCGGTAAAAGAGCTGAGAGTACGTAATTCAGACAACAAAAGGGGTTGAAGTTGCTGACTTGCTGGTAAGAAAATTCCCTCTATTGCTGCAGCTGTTCTTTCAATTAACAACTTTTCATGCAATTATGAAAGTACCCTCTACTTCAAACTATTTAGGCGGTTGATTACATTCTTTCGAAACTTATTATATAATTTCCTTGTTTTGCACTTCAACATGATTGGATGGATTAGCTCCGTAATTTTCTCAGACTCCACATTGTAAAAATGCAATTTAGTTGTCTGCCTTTTGGACCTGGGAACTGAGTTTTTCAAAAAGGCCTGCCATGTGATACGGGGTCGTTTAAGCTCGCGATTTGAATTGAATGGAAATTCTCTCTTTGATGCTTGAATTTGTTTTCTGACTGATGTTTTGTTGAAAGAAGTGGCATTCTTTCTAGTAACATATGGTACCAAGGGATTGAAAGTTTCACAATGTCATCTTTAAATATAACTTATCTTGAACATTTTGACCAATGGCAAAGGAAGATAATGCTGACAGGCACCTTTCAAACATACTGCACAAAAGAAGCAGATGATGTTGGGATGTTCTGTAGCTTCTGAATGGTTTTAGGCCGGAAGAACAATCGGTTTTGTGAAGGACCAAACCAGGTGCTCCTCACACCACATTGTTCCACTTCAATTTTCTCCCCACTATTAATTCTGATCTAGAATTTTTTTAATTTCTTTATGTAATACAGAGAAGCAGTGCTTTCCTCCCACTTAACATAGAGACTTTTTTCAGGATATCCTCCAATCCTATGGAATCGGTATATGTACCTAAACTACATCTTTGTGCTTATTTATGTGTTTATTATGGGTTTTCCTTTTGCTTCTTTGCATGATGAGGTAATAGTAACTTGTGTTCTAGATTTCCAGGTTTGATCCTTTTTTCCTGTAGCCTACTAACTTTGACTAGCTAATTCCAGCCATGGAATCATGAGAATTTCTCTTCTTCTTCTGTGCTTTCTGTGCTTTTTTCACCCCTTTTCTGCTGTTTTTTTTCTGTACTTTTAGCACGATTTCTATGTTATAATTTAGACTAAATTACTCTCCACTTATCTCATCTTGAGTTTTTTCAAAGGTGATTTTTTATCTTCCATACATTGAACAATGAGGCTGTCAATTAAAATAGGTTCCTTTTTACTGAGAGTTATGCTGTGTGTTAATATGGAAAAAATCCATAATTGCTGCCACTTCTACCATGTGATAGGTGTTGTTTATGTCACCAATGTGTGTCAATATGGAAAAAATCCATAATCACATTACAACCTATCCAATCAAAACAATGATACAGTTTACTAAAAAAAATAAATGAAAACAATGATACATAAAGGGTAACACTATTGTGTTAGAGGCAATTTGTTCCGGATCAAACTCTCCTCTAGTTTGAAGGTAAAAGTTTGAAGACTACGAATGATCATAACCACCACCTGAAACTTTGTATTACATGGTCTATGAAAATTTCTCCTCTACCCTTTTTTGTCCAGATTACGGATGTTATATTAGCAAATGTTACAATGTTATTAGCCCGTGATCTGGACTGTTACCTTTACCCCACCATCCCGGATTTCTTTTCATTATAGGTTTTGAGTGTGAGTAACTGAATTAACTGCCCGCCATATGCTTGTTTTTTTATGTCATTTTTTTTTGAATTTTTGGTAGCAGGCTGCCTCCTTGATTTAGAATTTAAAAAATCCAAGAGGTATTGGTGGGGTCGGGGA
Source organism: Persicaria tinctoria (assembly GCA_037127255.1). Lineage (NCBI taxonomy): Eukaryota > Viridiplantae > Streptophyta > Magnoliopsida > Caryophyllales > Polygonaceae > Persicaria > Persicaria tinctoria. The sequence continues at coordinate 2,446,190 of JBANSL010000016.1, read as the reverse complement.
ATCTTTATAAGTTGCATAAATGTATAGTTTGGCTTAATATTTTTCAATTACATTCCCTGATTAGTTTATTACCGAAGTGCTTAATTATGTCTTGCTTTTAGACCATACTATTTGACACTAGTAAATTAACCAGTAAAAGCTTAGGAAACCCTGAAGTCTTCAACTTTTACCTTCCAAAAACATTATAAAAGATCTATAGTGCATTTTCATGCCCTGGGGATCACAGTATCAGTGAAAACTGAAGATATCTTTCTAAAAGATTCCAGTTCTTGAAGTTTGTCTACTTTGAGCCTTTGAGGTGTAGATTAAGAACACAATTTGTTTTTCTGTTTGAGATTTACCCTGAGATATATATATGGCCCACAAAACACATATCTTTACCTTTCTCAAGAAGAAATAATCACCTTGACAGTTTTTCTCTCTCTTTTGGCTCTTACTTGCATTATGAGTTTTGGAGGCTTTTGCCACCGAAAGAAAGAGTTGGGCTTCAACCAGTCACCAGTCACCATTAAGAATTGGCTGATATATGTGTGGGTCAAAAAGAACAACCACCCCTCCCTTTCCCTTCTTTCGCCTCTGGTCTAGTGGTCTTATCCCTTGAATCTAGGCTTTCTTTTAAAGCTCCTACATTCAGATTAATTATCCTTTAATCATCTCCATTGACCCAACCTTCTCTCTTCAAAGGATGGGCATAGGACACTTAAGCTGATTGAGTCACATGCCATTGTATAAACGATCTTATTCCATTTTGGAAAATGTAAAGATGATCTAGCTTTTACCCTTATTGACTTCTTGCTTCTTACTTTGTGTCCCTCCTTTTCTAGAGGGCTGTGGACATTGTACAGACATAGTGTTATTGTATTTCAGTAGTTGGAATAGTCAAGAAATCACCGATCGAACACGTCATGGTCAAAAACTTTGCTTAATGTTGCTCCTGAATGAGTAGTAATTAAAGCTAACATCTATAATGTTAATCCTAATGCCTCATTTTAATATGTTTGCTGCCATAGGTTTTGCTTTACTTCCAACCTCTTTGGGGAGGGCTGTACAGTGAACAACAAATGGGTTAACAAGAATTGAATATGAATACAAATAGGAAAAATTCCCCTTGTGTTTGCCAAATTTAATCATGTTATGAATTGTCCAAGTGGGATAAAATTAAACAACAGTAGAAGATGGATGAAAATCCACTAAGTTGGTGGTAGTGAGATTTGTGTCAGACCAAAATGTTAAAAGTCTAAGAGCTAAACCTAGAAAATGCTTGAGCAAAACGTATTTGTGCGCCTGTGGAGGGAGGCAAAACGTGACTGCACTTGTTCTCCATATCTTTAATAGAGTGTACGTATAGCTAAAATACACGACACAAATTTTTTGGCACATTTTCAAAATGCTATAGAACATCTTGAAGTACACCCTTTGGCCTTTGCAATCTGATTGGCTTATTCTTAACTGGTCCGGGTGCCCTACTTTCTGTTACAGAAATGATACTTCAGCACTTAATTATTCTTTTGAATGTTGGAGATGATGTTTTGAGTAACGCGTCATGTATCACTTGTTATGTAATTGGTGGTATGCCCTACCAAAACAAGATGTTTGTGTTTTTTGTGTGATTGGTAGAAATCATTGTTAGAGACTCTGAGAGAAACACCCATAAACAATCAGAAAACAAAACAAAACAAAAAACACTGTCTATGGAAGGGGCCAATAGTTCCAGATTTATGATGTGGATTATGAATCCAAACTGCCTTGGGGGGGGGGGGGGGGGATTAAGTTATATGCTTTGGATTATGAGTCCAACCTCCCTGTTGGATTGAATTGCAAGAGGCCGTATGATCTCAGGCAAGAAATATGTTGTACAACGAGTGATGCCTCTAAAAGAAAATGTTACTTTCTGTCTTCCATTAAATTTCAAGATAGTGCAGCAGAAGTGATCAGATTTAATTTTATGGTTTTAGAATTTAGAAGCCCTTGTTAATCTACAGACTTTGTTATGGGGATGTTCTTATGTTTACTGTTTTATACAGATCATATATATTCTCTAATACATCCCGAACATATTTTTAGTGGATAAGAATGGATGGGATCCTTCTAAAAGTTTATATTATATTGGAGACTAACCAGCCACTTTATCTTGCAATGTCTAGTATGTAGATATGCCAATAGAATTTATTAATCCCCCAGTGCAGATGTATAATTAACATCACCTGTGAAGTCCTAGAAGTTTCTTGGGATATATCTTTTTTAACCAGTTATCTCTGTATCTGTTTTGTTCAATATCAACCAGATAAAACAATTCTATTGTTAAAAAATATTTTGAAGTTTATTTGGAACTGAACCAAATTGAATACAAAGCCTCAGAGTCAAACGGTTGGTAGTAAACTAGTAATAGATTGAAACTTGAAAGGAGCTTTAAAAAGCATTTTTGTTAAGCTGAAATAAAAAAGAATATATTTATATATATATATGTATATCATAAAGTCTCTTCCCTTTTACTTTCCTTTTTTCTTATCATTTATACCCAATCTAGACTCTAGAGAAAAAGGTGAGGTGGGTTTAAAATTTTATATTTTCCATGTTTTCTTCTGATATGTGGTAGTCATCCAATTGCATTTGCATTTATAGAGTAATAGAGTATGGAGTATTTAATTATTATTGCATTCTATTGGAACACATCCTGTGTTATGTGCATAAATTAACACAAAGACCACATGCATTATACTGAAAACCATATGCTGAGTGTGGGATAAGTGCGCAACAAACTAACACAAAGACCACCCCCATCTATACGCGCATGCCATTTATGGAAGTACTAGTTTAATTATTTGCACACACCCATTCTCCCATCACTAAGCACTAGCTGTTATGGCTAATTAGTTTATAATCTCAAAACATCAAGAGTTAGAGACAGAAACTGAGCAGAAAGGACAAAAGCAAACATCAGTATAATGGAATTAAGCACTTTGGAAAGACTTCTAGGGATTCGGGGGAATGCTTAAAATAATCTATATATATTGCATTATTTTATTAGGGTTTTGGGTTAAACAATCCTCTTGAATATCAATGTAGTCGGGAAAAGGGTGTGTACACCTCAACTATGTTCTAAGTGGGATATAATAGGTTTGTTGTTGTTATTTGTTGAATATAGGGGTTGGTATATATAGGGAAGCATGCACATTGGTTTAAGTTTTTGTGTGAGAAGGTGACAATTGTCCCCACAGCCCCGCTAACCCATACTCGAAATAGACCTGTGTCTCAATAATGTCTCGACTAGACATGTGCTTGATTATGCTCAATATTGACTCAAAACCGACCCTGTTTCCACCTCTATCTGAAACAAACGACGTGGGCTCTCAAAGACAATGGTTTCTGAACAATAAAAGAAAAGGGGTTTCATGGGAATTAAGACTTTGAGGGTTGTTTGAATGAGGTGGTTTCTATTGCAACTTGAGTCAAAAAATTTAGGAGATAGAAGGGTCTTGGCTAGGGACAATCTGGTTGGTTGTTCAAGTGAAAGGTATGGAGAAGGGAATGGTGTGTAAAAATTGAAATTTTAAAATGTTTCCTATGGAAGGTACATGGTTGGATAAAGGAAGTGCATATTAGGGTACAGGGCCACAGGGCCATCAATTCCTCTATGTTTTTTTGCTTCAATGATCTATGCACATTGTTATGCATCCACTCCATTGATGGTCTGTTTTATTACTACGTTTAAGAGCTGGGTAGTCACAAATAGTCTAGATATTTGTTTCTTTAATCTCCAATTCAATTTGCGCATGCCATTTGTTTAATTGGAAAATGGCCTTCTCATTGCTGCCCATGCCCCTCCTCCTCTTGAGTCTTGAATTCCCAGATCCCCAAAAAAATATAGTAAATTATTTCATAACCCATCTCAACTTGTCCAAGCTATCCATTTTCATTTGAGTTTGCAAGCTCTTTCCCTCTTTTGGGAGGAGGGTTAGGGGTGACTAGTGAGTTGGAGGGACAGGTGGCTACCAACAGATCCCTACTTTACAGGGACAAAAAGAGCCAAAAAGGTTATCTTACATTTTACCATCTGATCAATAACACAGCAAAAGGCATCAACAGATTTTGAAGCTTTGCTCTCTTAAATATATGATCATTAATCACCTTTTTCTGTTTAGCTTACATGGTATATCTTCCTTCTTATGAGATTGAACTTTGGAGATCTTGGGATGAAACTAAGAAGCTGCAACACAATTAGTTTGATAATCACATAAAAGCAGAGAGGGTCTAATCTGTATTGCCTCCCTTTTTAAGTTTTGCCAGAAAGTAGATTAAATTTATAACATTCCTTTGACAAATTTCAATATTTTATTTATTTATTAATTAATTTTTTGTTGGACAATGGTATAGGTTGGTAGGATGCTTAATAGCTTGGATATAATTGACCTAAATTGCATCATCACTTTAATGTTTATTCATTTCAGTGGTTCCATCCATTAGCTTTTAAACTTTCAGAACCAATTAAGCAGGTTGAAGAAAGAGGATTTGTACAACTAAACACTAATTACTATCAAGATTTAATCATATAAAGCACCTCATTCAACCCTATGATGGGTACGATAGGAAGAAAGTGGTTCTATTGTTTCTTAACTAGAATCAAAGAATATACCTTTGAAAAGAATTGTGAGCCATTAGATCTTACAAAAGTGAGGAGGAGTTTAGAGTGAGAAATGAGAAGCATTGTGAGCCGTTAGATTTAACAAAAGTGCATACATTTCACAAATATTCATTTTTTCCATTTAAAATGTGCAAAAAAGTGCATTTTTTTTATTAGGTAAAAATTCGAGTTCACACATATCTGAAACTCGAGAGCCGACTAGGTCGGGGCAGACAGAGAACCGTATAAAGAAACACAAAGAACAAGAAAACGGTGCACAATCAGGCAAAAGCACCCTACAATAGCGAAACCAAACTGACCTAAACCTAATGTGATGAGGGCAAACTGAGCCAAGCCCCACACTGTTAATACTTATGCAATTTTGTGTATTTCTTTATGTACTCCGGAACTCAATACAAATTTATAAATGTATAATATAAAGATGTAAGCGTGCTAATAGAAATTTGGGTGTGTGAGTTGGAGCAACTAGAAGCGTGCCAACGGCAGTCACGTGCTATGGGGTGTTTATAAAAACGCATGGAGAGGGGAGAGGAAGAAGCACCACTCAAGTGTGGCTGTGGCCTAGCATTAGCAATTCAAGGTGCTCTCCATTCATCCATTGTTGCTACTTGCACTCCTTTGTGACACACGTATAACTCCCCCCCTCCCCCCATTTTGTATGATAGTGGTGCTGACAGTGGTGGTGGGGCAACCGATAGAGAGGGGTGTGCCTCTTTTGTCCTATAACCAATTTCTGATTTCTGATTAGTAGTCACACACAATACATAAAAAAAGAGCCCCCCATTTCACATAGTGTGGGAGGGAGAGAGGAATCGAGTTAAAAATGGAGGGAGAGAGTGAGATCAAGAAGCAATCGAAATCAAGATTTAGGAGGATATGTGTTTTCTGTGGCAGCAGCCAGGGGAAGAAGATCAGCTATCAGGAAGCCGCCACTGAACTTGGCAAGGAATTGGTATATAAACTGTTCTTCACTATCTAATTTCATGCCTTTTGAAGCTCTTGTTGTAGCTTGACTTGAGGTTTTTGTTGCTGAACTTGGTTTTGTTTCATAAAGTTTCCACCTTTAATTAACCTTCTTGCATTTGCTTTATAAATTTATTATAGGTGTGAAACAATTTAATGTCTTATCACCCTTACATTCACGATTTGATGATCAAATGACCAATTGCCCACCTTAAAGTTTCCACCTTTGTTGCATTTGCTTGTGTTCTTGTGTTTTTCTATTGATCTTATGTTTGTTAATTTTGGTTCTCTGAAGGTGTCAAGGAACATTGACCTTGTATATGGTGGAGGCAGCATTGGTTTAATGGGATTGGTGTCCCAAGCTGTTCATGATGGAGGGCGGCATGTTATTGGGTCAGCTCCCCTCTCTCTTTCCCACTTCCCATTTTTTTGGTTTTTTTTATTAAAAAAATCAAATGCCTAATAAATGACCCAACAAGTAAGATTAAGTAGACATAATGATTGGATTAAGCATGCTTTTTTTCATTTGTTGGTTGTGGTCACAAAACGTTCAACTAAAATTTTGTCATTTTTCTGTCTATTTGCAGAGTTATTCCCAAGACGCTCATGCCTCGAGAGGTATGTCTGCTGTGTTTAAAAGTCTCCCACCTTTTCTCCTCTTTCATATCACAATTTTTTTTTAAAGTAATAGTAATAAAGTGTCTTAAACAGTGATCAATGATCTTTTAGCAAAAGGGTTTTAGTTGTAGTTTTCTTAAAAATGGCATTTTGTTAGTGGTTAATTTTTAGTCTAATGACTGTTCATGGAATATCCCTTTCTCTTTCTTCATCTGGCTCTTTTATTTCTCTTTTGGTAATTTTCTGCATGTTTTCCTCAACCTTCCTTTTCCTTCCTTGAGTTTTTGGTAGTATTTGTCAAAGCTGAGATAACCTTATCCGAATCGAAATCATCCGTCCCCAACCACTGTCCCATTTGTTATACGGAGTGGCATTTAACACACAAAGCCTAATACTTTAAATTATGGGACAGGAAATGAGACATCTTTCGTTTCCCTTTTATCTTCATGTGATTAGAGGAGTTCCTCTCCTCTGCCATCTTGTGTTCTTTTCTTCCTTGGAATTTTAAAACCTTCTTAACTTTTTTTGTATTCATTCATATGGTATGGAATCAAAGAAATAGTGGGTAGGGAGGAAGAATGAGGAAGTTTTAAAGACTTGTTCTTTTCTTTTCTTTAAAAGGGTCAAGACTACCCCTCTTTGCAGGCCTTATCATTGCATCTCTGCAATGTGACTCCAAAAAGTTTCTACATTTTTCTTTTAAATTGATTGCATTTTTCTTGTTCTTATATCATTTTTTTTTCCTTTTCCTTTTATTTTTTTCTTTAGATAACTGGTGTAACAGTAGGAGAAGTGAAGGCTGTGGCAGACATGCACCAAAGGAAAGCAGAGATGGCTAAGCATTCTGATGCTTTTATTGCACTGCCAGGTCTGTTGTCTTTGTATATCTATATCTTCATTTTTCTTTCTACAAAGTTGCAAACTTTCCATTGACTGCACTTATACATGTTCTTTCCTGATCTGGGTATTCAAAGAAAAAACCTCATCTATATCTCCTTTCTGATTTTTCTCAGAGTTGCTTCATTCATTATTTCATACTGCTTAGCCTGTCTACTTTCTACCATTTTCTTGATTTCACTTAATCATTCTTTCAAAAAAAAAAAAAAGATCAGTATCTAGGTTGTGACTGAAAAGATTTCACTTAAGTTGCTGGCTCTCTAGTTAGGAGAGCCAATAATGCATTGGAAGCAACTGTGACTGTGAAGCCCTAGACAGACAGACTAGGCCAAAGATAAGAGAGCAACTGTTCAAACCCCTGCCTTTGATCTATCAACATCATTACACTGAAAAAAAAGACTGGTTCCTCCATTAAAGACCTCACCTATCCAGTGATACTAGAACGGACCCTTCAGCTGCACCCTTCAAAACCTCAAAGCACACCCATAAGGTACATGAGCGTGGCCCTATTAGAAGTGTGTGATTGATCTACACCACTTGTTGAGATCAAATTGTAGGCCCCCTAGTTAGTACTAGCCTTTAGTTCCTTTTCCCCTAAATGTATGCAAGTTTGATTTTTCCATTTCTGTCACCAAGCTTTTCTTGTAATTAAACACACTTGCACAGTAGCATAGAATAGTTTCTGTCACAATTTAGGACTTTGTGAGCCTTCAAAAGAATCATGTCATCCTTGGAGTTTAATTCACTCTGATAGTCTGATGTACTACCACAAACCAGTCAGTTGCCTGTGTGTTTCTGAGTTTCAGCTTTTGTAGCTTCAAGCATTCAATTCTCAATGTGCAGTGTCTGTGACTTTTAGGCTGCAATCAAATGCATATATGACTTATAATAGTAACCCAGTATAAGAAGATAAACAAGTACATACTACTAATTTGAGGTTGATCAGATGAGAATTCGTTTCCGGTATGGATGAACTGGACGGTTTGTTTTATCATTTATGCAGGCGGGTATGGGACGCTTGAGGAACTACTTGAGGTGATAGCATGGGCTCAACTCGGCATCCATGAGAAGCCGGTACTTAAAGAGCAATAAAAAAACCTTTTGAGACATAAATGGCCTCATTCCTTTCAAGAACATGCCTCTTACTGCCTTCTCTGCAGGTTGGACTGCTGAATGTGGATGGTTACTATAATTCCTTGTTATCGTTTATCGACCAAGCTGTGGAAGAAGGCTTCATAAGTCAAAACGCGCGTCATATCATCATATCTGCTCCGAATGCTAAAGAGTTAGTGATGAAGTTGGAGGTAATCCATAGCCAAACCCTCTTCTTACAAAGTTCTGCTGCCATTCGGATCTTCAATCACATTTCTTGAATCTTGTAGGAGTATATACCCTGCCATGAAGGAGAGACAACCAAGCTGTGCTGGGAGGCAGATCAGGTTAGCTATACCCAAGAGTACAATGTTACTTAGGCCGCGAATTTCGAGATTTTTCGAGGCAGTAGGAATCTGATGAATGGAGGGAGAAGAAGGAAAATTTAAGCTTGTTGCAAATTTTCACCAGGACTGAAATGGGGGTTTTCAAGGGGAATTCTTAATTTTGCTTGTAAATTATTTGTTACATTGAGAACATTTCAAATGTGTAGTTTCAAAACTTATGCTACTTTTGATTTTTCCCTTGGAAGTTGTACTTACTGCTGCCGCTGCTACAAGCTACTAATCAACAAATTAATATCCCCTCTTATTTGGTTACTTATTGTGTGTTTAGTGCAATTTTTCCCATTTTATTTGGTGGAATTTGATTGGAATTTTCGGGATTAAATCATGTAAATAAATTGAAAATATCATTCGTCAAATTTGCATACTTTTTGAACTTTACAAAACATTTTGGAGTGGAAAACATTGTATTGCACATTTGCACTTGAGCTGACTTTATATTTGGACTTTAAACACTTTTTTTTTATAACCAAATAGAAAACGTTTTCAAAACAAGTGCTGCCTTATCAATAACAATAGTGCCATAGTGGATGGTCCATCATGCATTTGCAACACATTTTCTGGATAAAATAAGCACTTATCTAGTGTGGTAGATGAACTAAACTGGGTTTTAAGGATAGTCTTTATTTGAATATTCACGGTATCTTAATTGAATTAGACAACATTAAAAAAAAAAACAATTTAATCGGTTATTCAAAGTAAGCGGTTTTTATATGTATATAAACATGATTAACTTGTCTTATCTTAGGTTTTATAAGCTTTAATCCCTCAATTATAGTTGCCTCTCAAATTCAACTGGCCAAAAAGGGAAAGATTACCAATCCGATTATAATATATGGAAAGATCTTTTTATTATATGGATGGATGGAGATCATGGAGATGCAATTTGTCGCTTTTTAAAACCAGGGAAAATAGGGATTCCACCGTACAAATAATGCAAACAAAATTTGGCAAGTTAAGCTCAAAAGTCATATGGAGTAAGGGCCTTGATTTGAAGGCACATTTCTAAAATACCCACATGATAAATAATTTTTTTTTTTTTTTAAATGGACTAACATCGTCACCAACCATACATAACATATCACTGGTCGGCACGTTTCAATGATCATATCATCTCCTTTTATTTAAATTCATTTGTTCTCGTGTGTATACATATACACACGAATATAATGTCAAGTAAAGATTCAAATATCTGAATCGTAAAAGTTACGGGAAAAAAAAAGGAAATTATGTAAAACACATCCATATATAGAAACATTTAACCTTTTATAATCCGTCATTTAGTGGGTTAATCACAAATCAAGAAAATAGTGTTAGCAAATAATCACCCTCATAATAAGTTCGGGAAAAAATAAAATAAAATGACATGAACATTTATTTATACTATACCTCAATAAAAAATAGCCAATTGAAGGGTGACTCGTGTTGATTAATCACGGAAAGTGGAGAGGAGGGTCCATTTCATGGCAACAAACACTCATCAATCAACCAAAGATACTTTACAACAAAAAAATACAACATGTGTTAAGGTTTGGAAGATGCAACAGCAGACAAGGAGCCCTCCACCGAACCAACGACCAACTGAAATGGGCCTAACATGTTTTTTTTATGTATTTAAATTTACCACCGTTCAGTGTCTTCGGACATCTGATAAAATTGGAAACGATATAGAAAAAATTACCATAGTTCTTCACTTCAATCTATCCACAAGCATAATATATATTATACATATGCCTTGATTAATATTTGCATCGAATTTCGATATTAAGCAGTGGAGTGCACTTCTAGTATAAAATCAATTGACATTAGTTGAAGCAGTCAGTCAACTTATGTGAGATATATAATTAGACTAATGTATTGCTCATTACCTGATGTTTATGGGGAAAAAAAAGAGGCATAGTTTAAATAAGATTTCGAATATCATCTTTACCGACTAAGCACGACTAATCGTGATGAGAGCAAATATGATTTTCTCATCTTAGTCCTCTTTTACATTGGAGGCAGGGGGGATGTGTGATTAGTTGCTTAGGGCCACATGTTGGATATGGAAAAGACTAAAGTTTCAAGTAAAAGTATGATGGAACTTCTAAGGGTTTATTTTACATTGGTTTGTGGGTTGAGTTGTCAAACCATCAACAAGAACAAGCAACATAGTTGTAGCACTAGCAAGACATGAATTTTGCTTTTCACTATTGTGACCTTCAAATAGAGCATAAGTGGGCATTGGGATAGATACATTGGTCATATTTTTCGTCATTCGAAAGCTTATGGGCGCGTTAAGGCATGCACCACGAAAAGAATAGACGTAAAGTGCATTCATTATTTCGACCAATCCATCGATGGATCCGTATCCAATCACATCTTTGTCGAGAAGACGACTTATAACAATCGAATTGGTTCATGGTCACAAACTTCCTTGTCTCACCCACATCTTATCTTGAGCCTGAGGTCACTAAATGGTATGTATGAACTTCCAACTATGTTCACACACAGTGAACGAAACAAAAATGATTTCATAAAGATATTTGCAAGAGACTTGAAGAAAAAGAAGCTAATAGCTTAGTTCATACGTAGTAGCATAGCGAGGAAGATTTTATTTTAAAGATTCAAAAGCTTAATTAGTTATCGCTTTAGCTATTCTCTTCATTCGTCAAAACATATCATTTACTATTTACGCATATTTTTTAGAATTATAAAAATTATATAAAAATATCATTTTTTTATATTTTTTTAACAGTTTTGTAATTATTATTAATAAGTACGAAATTGTTAAAATAATTATAAAAAATAGATATTTTATTATAGTTTTTTTTATCATTCTAAAAAGCGTGTATAATTATATAGTTTTTTTTTAATCTTTTTTATTATCATTTTATATATGTATAAAATAATGCATATCCTCCAAACATTGATTATTTCTCGTTGCCTTTAGTTTTTACTCATTCCCTTTTCTTGATATGGTAAACACAACAAATTTATTATTCGAGTCTTTCGTCTTTCGTGTTGAATCATATTTCAAATTTTAATTAATTTAATTTTTCTTTAATTAGATTTCTAGTTCCACTATAATATAGTCGACTTAACTTGATTTAATCATTAAATCAATAAAATGGACTTGAATTGACCCCTTCAAAGAGTAAATCAACAGCTCATTCAATTCATGGGCGGATCACTGGGCCTTTATTACACATCCAAACAGACCGAATTAACCCGTTGCCCAATAAAATGGCCCTTTCTATGCCCTATTATTCATATCACAGGATTTCACTTGGGCAGAAAAAACAAATTATTTCAATTCAATTGAGAAAAAACAAATTATATACATTAAATGGTAAGTTTAAAATATATTAGTAGTATATTATTAAAAACATGATTAGTTATATACACATTATACACTCATAAAATTCTTGATTATTTGATTATATACCAATCAAAACTTTAAAATTGGATGTATTTATCAAGTTACAAAATTATTTAACTTTGATGACATATAATCATCAAACTATATACACTATAAATGTTATTAATACTGATAAAAATAAATAAATAAATAAATGTTATTAATGAAGTGATAATTTATTGTAGTATTTTATTTTAAAAAATTACAAATAAAAGGGCCCGTGGCCATTGTTTGTAGATTTGGGGTAATTTTTTTTAATGGAAAGCGAGAATGGCTAATTTTCTATAATTTCGTAATTTATGGGTAATTTGATGAAATGTCTCATATTTTGAGGTGATTTTCTGTAATTTACTCTTTCTAAATTGTACAGACTACAGAGGGTCTCTTTGGTTCGCTCACCTTTCACTTTTTGAATCTTCTCTGGTAGCATCTTTCCGTACATCTCCCTCCAATGACGACGAAGCCATCCATCGGAAACTACACTGAGGTGTGTGCTTCGATCTCTCTCTCTCTCTAGTAAAAGATTTAGGGATTACGGACTCTTTACCTGTATGCTGCCACAATTTGTTCACCAGGGGATCCGGAGCTCCAATTGTAGATCGCCGAATTTGCAAATTTCTTCATCTTCAAGGTTTCCACTCTCCATTTAGTTTTCCTCTTCCGTCTTATTTCTCGTGTTGAAATTGGCGGTCGCAATTTGCTGGAACGTGTATTCGCGCGTTGAGTTTTGTGTGGTTTGCTTGTAATGGACTGAATTGGTTACCGATTTCCATCTCTTCTTTCGTTTTAATGCTGTATCATTGATTGGTGCTGTCATTTTTTTTCTCATGCCAATCGATCAGGTGGCGAAATTGCAAGAAAAAATTAGGTCATTTGAAGCTTCCCGTGAAGGAATCTAGATGAACTCAGCTGGCGAAATTACAAGTTATTTCTGGTTCAGAAGCTCATATAAAGGTGTAATCCAACTACCTAAGTACTTGCTTTGTTTACTATGTGCAAGTTAGTTCTCCGGAGATATTGGAAAAGGCTTCAATCGTTTCTGAGTCTAGCTGGATTTGTTGTTTCTCCAAAATCAGGCACCAGTTATTCGAATTCCCTCAAATTCAGCTTGTTTATTGGACTGTGGTTTAAGCTACAAATTATAAATTACAGTGCTTGTGTGAGCATCAAAAAATGTTTCTTCATTAATCTGTGTTCGTGCTTCAATGGATTGTTGTAGAGCTACGATCACCTGTCATGGTTTATTTTTATCTTGTATTTCAGACATTTGGTTGTCTTTGAATTCTTGATTTATTACCTTTCTCTTCTTAGATTACTACACACGAATGCAAATTTTCATTTCAGGTTGATTCTTAATTTGGTACTTCTGTCGCTTAGAAAATGGATCGAAAGTGCCCAAACTCCAGAGCTTTAGGTTAAGTTGACAGATGAAATAAGATCTTCTGCAGTAAAAAAAGAGTCATTTGGTCTGCATATTCATCTCATGTTCTTTTCATTGATTTTAGTAATGAGAGTAAAATATAGTTTAAATGTTCTGCATAGACATAGCTGTTTGTGTTGGCGGTGTTTCTTGTTGCTTGCTTGAGCCCTTTAAATGAATTCGTAGTTCCATGCCTTTCTAATTGTTTATTGTTATGATGGATAGATGGAAATTTTGTGCACAGAGAATTATTTGCTATGATTCTGCGATCAGCAACGAAGATCCATCCATGACATTTGCTTCCTCTACAATTCCAACCAGAAGTCAAGTCCAAATCACCTGTAAGACGCCCTATGTTTTTAGTTAATTTTCTTATTCAACCAAATGCTCAAGTTAATTTGATGTGCAACTGCGTGAAATGTGAGTATATTTTGTTTGTTTTCGTACTTTTCTGTGTGAAATATGGATATGAACAAGTTGAGATAAAATTTTGCTTGAATGCAAGATTTCACATGAATCATATAGTTCTTCAAGTTGATCTGTTGATGCTAAACACCTAAACATTATTTCTCCTGGTTATTTTGCTACTTGTATAGTTAACATTAAAACACAATAACAGTTGGTGTTGCACGCTGCCGCAAGGCTGGCAACTAGGAAGATAAAATACCATAGACATTCTAATCAGGCCTAAGTCCGACCTCCAAACACAACAAACTCACAATCTGAAAAACTCTGAAAACCAACTAAATTATTAGCCAACAGCAGCGGTGAAGCATGTCAAATCTGCAATTATGTCAACCACCTTCTCATCTCGCTGGTTGAAGAAGGCGAGATTTCCCCACCAGCCAGGCTATCTGTATAACAAGAAGTATAGATGGATTCTTGCTCCGTATACCCTGACGGTACTCTGCTCATACTCTTGAAACTCGGACTTCTCAGACTGTATCCTCCTCCGTACACCCCGCCAGCGTATCCCTCCGGAGCAGGAGGTACCGGAAACGACAGCCTCTTCTTCACAGACCCAACTCCTCTATCCCTCTCCGGCGTCGAAGGCCTCTGCCTAGGGGCGCTCTGGGACCGGATCCGGGCCTTGGCTGACTCTGTGGCCACCATGTAATTGGGTATTGATGCTCCTCCCATCCCTGCATAGCTTGCAGCAACTGAAGACATGGCAATGCCACCACCCGGTCCACCCCTGTTATGTCGATTGAGGAAACCATTGTAGTGGTAGTTTGATTGCAAGCTCGGGGTTTGGGATGAACCATGGTACCCTACGTCTTCCCTTAGGCAGCGAGGGCTGGCTGAGCGCACCTGGATCGGCCTAGTTCTGGAGGGAGAAGGTGTGGCCGGCGACTGCTGATGAAGGTGTGAGCTGTGGCTGTGAGCCCTGTGGTGAATAGGAGAGGCAGGGCGCTGCTGATAGTGCTGCTGTTGGATCAGAGAGTGCGTTCTTCTCGGTGGACGCTGCAGGTAAGTGTATGGCAGCTGCTGCTGGGAGGAGGTGTCCATTTCGACAGTCTTGAAGGTGGGTTCTGATCTGCAGTGATCAACGGAAGCCCTACCCTCCCAGTGCCTTGTTGCCATCCATCTGTCTAGCCATCTCGGCTTATCTTGATCGAGCTCATCATCCCCTCGAAATGAGCTCCTATCACGCTCATAAGCAGCAGCAACAGCCCCTCTCCTGCTCTGCAGCATGGCTTTCACTTCCTCGACTGTGTGTGGCCTCTCATCCCACCCATTTGCTATGCTACTTGTCTCTCTCGAATGCGACTACCAAATTCATGATAAATGTTAATATTGAATGAATTGAATCTGAACAATTTGCAGTGAGCATCCACCAGAAACTTACCACCGATTTTCGTTCCGAGAAAATGTCTTGGGCGTATCGTGAGTCGAGCAGGCTGGCAGTGTCGCTGAAGGTGGATTTTTGAGAGCCATCATGGGAACGCAGGCGGACACGCTGGTCCAGCACGCTCTCCTGCACTCTCACCAAGGCTTGCATACACTTTAGGGTCATCTTTGCCTGCCTCCTCACATTGTGACCCCTTACTAGTGCCTGCAGCTTCACCAGTCCCTTGAGTGCCCTCAGTGCTCTTCTTGCCTATACACATATATTGAAAATGCTTTAGGGCCTGTTTGGTATCACTCAGGTATCGGGTTAGAATGGTTATACGAATTCTAACCCGATACCTTGCCCCCATATCTTGGCTTGACTCATTTTAATTCCCATTCCTATATTCATCTAAGTTTTATTTCGAAATTTAGACTACCTAGCCTAGCCGAGTTTTAATTTCGATTCCGTGTCTATCCTCATTCCTCATATTGATACCCTATTATAAGGCTTACTAAACAGGCCCTACATGATTCAGCAAGATTGGTTACTTACCAGATAGCTTCTGAAAGCTGTCTGAATGACTGTGGCAGCATAGTGTTCTCTTGCAGTGGCTCTCTGCCTTGCGGTGATGGTGGTGATCCTGGCTGCCTCCATAGCAGCCTGCGCAGTGGCGACCGCAGCCTCTGCAGCAGCGGTCGCCACCGCGACAGCGATGGCATGCCTTTGGTCGTCCTGCGCGGTTGTATTGGTGGCAGCCGACGATGAACTCACTATTGGTTCCGGTTGTGATTCCTGGGTGGTGCCCTTCCTGAAGAGCCACCTCCTCTTCTCCTTCTTCTAGTTACAGCAAACAAACCCAGTTCATTAAAATGTATGTAAATTAAGCTTGGAATGTGACAGACAACAAAGTGTTCATTAAGTACCTTGTTATCAGCTTCATCTTCATGCTCATGATGGTTGTCATCTTGTTTCCTTCTGCAGTTTCTGGTGGTGTTCTTATCAGAGAGCTCTTTGGAGGGAGATCTGAAAGCCCTTTTCACAGCGGTCAACCAAGAAGATCCACTCCCTTTCTTCCCCATCTCCTTCCCAGTACTGTTAGATCTTGGAGAGGAGCAATGGCAGTAAGTAAGTGACCACTGAAACAGTGAGAGAGAATAACAAAGGGCTTTTGTTATGTTATGTTATTGAGAGCTTGCTTTTGAATCAAAGCTGCAACTTTGCAAGGGTAAATGTGCATATTTTTTTTAATAATATGATAATAATAACAAGGTGGAGATGTGAGAGCATGTGGTATGGGGTCAAGAAAGTACAGTAAATGTGGGTGTTGTCAGAGCCAGAAAGAATCATTTACCTTTACTTTTTCCCTTTAGAATAGTGTTTTTTTCATATAGAAAAATGTTAGATTAAATAGCAAAAATGGCCTTTAAATATGGATTTATTCCAAAGAACCACCTGTGATTTTTCTTTATATGAAAAAAATGTTGAATCCTCGTGGTGATTTCTCTTGTGCGAAGATTTATGAATTAATCAGAGTGAAGGGGCAAGAAGAACCGTGGGGTAACCTGTTGTGGATGAGGCTGCAATGCAGAAAGTGGGAATTTATAGTTTGGCTAGCAACCAGAAATCGTCTGCAAACAGGTAGAAAAGTGAAGCATTGGAAGGTGGTGGATGCAGCACAGTGTGTGTTGTGTACAAGGGAAGAAGAGAGTGAGTCGCATCTCTGGTTCGGCTACCTAGCTGTTATTGAAGTGCAGAATCTGATAATGAGATGGGTGGTATTGGATGCCGGTTCCCCAACATTACCGCATGGTTAGGATGGTTTGCTAGCGAGCCAGTTGCTAGACAAAGATCCCCTGTGTTCCAAGCGAAGCTTCTAGCTTTTGAAGCCATTGTGTACTTCACTTGGATGGCTAGAAACAAGGGTAATCTTTTGTAATGAGAACTTTAATTCTAGAGTATGTGCCCAACTCATTATTGAAAGTTGTAAATCTAGGATATCTGCGAAGTGGAAGTGCAAGTCACTCGCGGATACTAACTGGAAAAGGAGAATACTAGATAGCGCCTAGATATTTAGAGGATAGTTAGGAGGAGATGGTGTAAGTAGAGCAAGTAGGTTTTTTAGTTTGTTGGAGGGTATAGACTATAGAGGGGCTATTTTGGGTATACGGTTCCCTTTTACATCAGACCCTCTGTTTGGTTCCATCTTTTTTATTCAGATGTTCTCACCATATCTATATATTTACCTCTTCAAGAAAAAAATGTTGAGTTATGACTCTATTGGTATATAACATTATAACCTAACATTTTTTTCACATAAAAAAATATAGGTATAGTTTAACACTTCCTTGAAAAAGAAAATAACATATAGAAAGAGTTGTGGTGGTTTTTTTTAAAGGCATTCAAAATTATGGGAGGTTTATTGTAATTTTCTAATTTATAGGTGGTTTGTGAAAAAATCCCATATTTTAAGGTGGCTTTTTGTAATTTACCCAAAATGTTACAGTTGTGCAGTAGTAAATGTGCATGTTTTAGTTTATTAGAGTTAATTATAACTCATTTAAATATAAATTCTACTATTGCAACTTTAAATAATTTATTAAAGAGGTGCCACCCCTTAGTCTGCTTATCCTGCCTATATGCATGCTAGATGTACACAAGGGAATAATATAGCCGTTAGCCCCTAAATAGCAAAGGGTTGGCATGGGACAACTAATTTGCTATTTTAGTTAGTTACTCCATCCGATCCTAAAAGGTTTGATTTTTATCCATTATTTTTGTAGCATTTTTTTTTAAAATATTAATAATTTTTAATTTTTAAAATACGTGTAAAAAGTAACTTATATTGTTGAACGGAGAGAGTAATGTTTTGGTTTGTCAATTGAATTGTTAACTTCGGTTTCATTTCGATACAGATAACCAAGTCGAACTTCGACTTTGCAATTTTCTCATGGTACTCAAATATATTAATAGCAAAAAACTTGAGAAAATTAATTAGCTAACAAAATTTTAAATTAAATAGAATAATGATAACAGTTTTATCTATATAAAAAATAATATTATAAAAATAAATATATCCAATCAAAACAACTGCACATAGAGTGCTGTTTAGCTCCGTTTTATTTTACTTTATATGTTTGACAGTTTGACGTCTGGCGACTTAGTCACCAACAAAAATGTTATCGCATTGATTTGTATGAACTCGATCACCAACAAAAATTCAGGATTAGCCCCAAATGAAGAGTGAAGGCCACACAGAGTTTGATGTTTGACTTAACATGCCCTCCAAAGAGAAAGGTAAGTTAGAAGACAAGAAACAACCTTACATTACATCCATTGCTCAATCCCAAAGGTAATATTTCTGGAGCCTGTTGGATGAAGTAATTCCTCAATTAACTGAAACTACCTGGAATGGATGTTAATGTACCACCTTCAACTTCTTCAACCTGTTTTAATTTGTTTGCTTTAAAGCTTGCTCACAATAAACAAACACCCAGAAGCTGGAGATGGGTTTGCTTCAAAGCTTTCTGTAACCCACAAGCAAAATCTAAAATTGCTTTCAAAACTATCATATAAAAACAACAGCTTTGTAGCTTGTTTGATCACACAACTCACCAAATCAAAAAATGGCTTCATTGCACTCTTCATGGGCTATCTCTCATGTGCTTCCCTTGTTTCTCCTTTCCTTCTGCTTCCTTGTATCGAATCAAGCCGATGCTGCAGTCAAGAAGTATCAGTTCAATGTGGGTGTTTTCGGCTTCAATGATCTTTGCTCCTTTGTTGGTTGTAACTTGTAACCCTAACATTTGGTTGCATTTGTAGGTTGAAGTGAAGAATGTGAGTAGATTGTGTCACCCCAAGCCTATTGTCACTGTCAATGGAAGGTTTCCGGGGCCAACAATCTACGCTAGAGAAGGTGATCGCGTGATAGTAAACGTTACCAACAACGCGCAATACAACATCTCTATCCATTGGTATGTTATATTTGTCAATACAATCCATCTCATAAGTCACAACTTTAATGTAAAAATGTGTAATGTATGTGTATAGGCATGGAGTGAAGCAGTTTCGTAACGGGTGGGCAGATGGTCCGGCTTACATAACTCAATGCCCTATCAAGACCGGAGGCAGCTACACGTATGCCTTTAACGTGACAGGGCAACGAGGGACGCTGTGGTGGCACGCGCACATCCTGTGGCTCAGGGCAACTGTGTATGGCGCAATAGTTATCATGCCTAAGCTTGGGACTCCGTTACCATTCCCTAAGCCTGAGCTAGAGACCAACATAATCCTAGGTAGCTCTAGCTATAAGGACTCAAACTTGACAAACAAGACTTACTACCAATGATGATTTTGATCATTGTGTTGATCAATCTTGCAGGCGAATGGTGGAACCAAGACGTTGAGACCATTGTGAGCCAGTCGAACCAGATGGGTCTCCCGCCTCCACCCTCAGACGCCCACACCATCAACGGGAAACCCGGCCCACTTTTTCCCTGCTCAGAGAAACGTAAGACCATCTCCAGCAACTTCTCTGAATTCTTTAAATTCGCTAATTTACTTTTACTTTCCTATAAAAGATAAGCTATAGAGAAGCGGTTGGAGATGCTCTAACAGCAACGCGAAAACTTGGCTAATAGCAACTCCTTGGTTTGATTGTCAGACACTTTTGCAATGGAGGTAGAGTATGGAAAGACATACCTTCTAAGAATCATCAATGCAGCACTCAACGACGAGCTCTTCTTCGCGATAGCAGGCCACACAATGACAGTTGTTGAGGTAGACGCGGTCTACACGAAGCCCTTCGAAACCAGCACCATCCTCATAGCCCCAGGCCAAACCACTAATGTCCTTGTGAAGGCCAACCAGACCCCTGGAAGGTACTTCATGGCAGCTAGACCCTTCCAAGATGCTCCGATCCCAGTCGACAATCGGACAGTCACAGCCATCTTACAATACAAAGGAATCCCCACCACAGTCCTACCAAAACTCCCAGCTCTCCCCACACCCAACGACACGAAACTCGCCATGGCCTACAACAGCAAGATCAGGAGCCTGAACACCCCACAATACCCGGCAAACGTGCCCCAAAGCGTCGACCGCCACCTGTTCTACACCATTGGAATGGGGATCAACCCTTGCCCAAGTTGCATCAATGGGACCCAAGTCACTGCTTCATTGAACAACATCACTTTTGTGATGCCAAAAACTGCACTCTTGGAGGCACATTACCATAAACAATCAGGTGTTTTTCGGCTTGATTTCCCTGATAAGCCGACGAAGGCGTTTAACTACACGGGTGCGCCATTGACGGCTAACCTGAGGACCAATCTAGGCACCAGGCTGAGCAGGTTGGCTTACAACAGCTCAGTGGAGTTGGTGCTTCAGGACACTAACCTTTTGTCAGTTGAATCCCACCCATTTCATCTCCATGGGTATAACTTCTTTGTTGTGGGGACTGGCACTGGAAACTTTGATCCTGTGAATGACCCTAAGAAATTCAACTTGGTTGATCCTCCTGAGAGGAACACCATTGGTGTTCCCACTGGTGGGTGGACTGCTTTCAGATTCAGAGCTGATAATCCAGGTAAATCATCCACAGATTCATGTCTCTATACATATAATTTGATTTGTTCAGTATCGGACTATCGGGTACTGTGTGACCAATTTAACAGTCTGACCCTAACAAACAGCTTCATGTTTCCAATAAGATTCAAACTTCTCGGTTATTTCGATTCGGATCATATTTGGGTCAGGCCCAAAATTATAATTTGAAGTAAAGTGAGTGTATTTGTAGGTGTTTGGTTTATGCATTGCCATTTGGAGCTGCACACAATGTGGGGATTGAAGACTGCATTCGTCGTCGAGGACGGGAAATCGCCGGAAGAGAAGGTCCTACCGCCGCCTGCAGACCTTCCAACTTGCTAGTTCTTGCAAGACAAGAAGATTTCAGTTTGCTTGATCATGTAATTTGCTTGTTGTGTACATTTGTGTGATAGTTAGCTTGATCTGCAGGGAAAAAAAAAAAAGGTACTGCAGTGAAGGTTATCTTTTGAGAATAAGGCATTCAATGTTTGTACTTGCAAAGTTGCAAGATTGTTTGGTGGCCAGAGGAGAAACAAATGGGTTATGAAATTAGGTTTTCAACATTGACACATTGGAAATGTAAGCAAATTCTTTGAAATTGAAATCATTTAAGTGTAAGAAAATTGTGAAAAATTGTTCTGATATGAAAGAAAAACACTCCAAAAATGTAGTCAAACATGAAGGTTCACCTTACTACTTATCATTGGTTCTAGCCGATCGACACAAACCGATTTACCTCATATGTAATTCTTACCGGCTGGGTCACAATTGACCACAAATGTGGGTTATCCTCATTATCCAAAATATATATTAAACATCAATTTTGGTCTAACTATAGGTTTTAAAAGCCCTAAAAAACTTTACTATGCAAATTTGAGTGTTCCATAGTGTTTTAATGTTTTTATATGCACCTTAAAACTATGGTTTGTCAATTAGCTGTTGGGCCAAAAGGCAAAAAAAAAAAAGCCCATTAAATGAAATAGTTAGCAAAGCTTTGTACAAAAATTTCAAACTGTTGGTTGAGACTTAAAAGAGTGGTAGTGTGAGTAGCAGTAGTAGGGAACACACATTCCCTTTCACAACCACCATCTAATTGGGCCGTACATAACAGTAGTTGTGTTCAGTGGGCCCACTTAGCCCAAATTTTATTGATCAACGGCAGAGATCCTCTGCGATGGGGACTACCCACCACCGCTACACCGTCACTACACGTCCCACCATCCCGTCGCCCACGTCACTCATTCCCTGTGCTTTTGGTGGGGGGTCACTGTCAGAGCGTGCACCTCCACACACTGGATCACTTTGATTTTACTATGTGTGGGAAAAATAAATAATTAAATTAATGGATTAATTTTGTATTTATGTTTTTTTGTCTCTATTTTGCGCTCTTGGGCCGTTGTTGTCCTGTGTCTTGTGGCTGTCAAAACTATTGCTTTGTAAAGGGCCTCTCCCCTTTGGGCCCCACTCTTGGTCAAGCCCAATTTACCTCTCATTTTTATCTTTCTGATTATTATTTTTTTATGTAAAAAAAAATTGATGGAAACAAAATTACATTATTTAATAAATCTGAAATAATTACATGTGGGTCCGTAAAATAACTCTTTCAATATCTTAGTTCTATCGGGTCTAATTAGCTCAGAAAAAAAAATATTATCTAAGGAATCACTCATCAGTAAAAAAAAAAAAAATGATCATACATGGAAGTAAATGGTTAAAACAAATTATGCAAGAAATTTTACTTGTCTAACATTGCTATATCGAGATAATTGTGCGATCTAGCAAATCTTAACAAGTATAATTCAGTTTCGGTCAAAAACTTTACGAAATTAGGAAAAAAAAATTAAGCCAATCAGGTTTAAAGTCGGTGTTATTTTATGTATGAAAAATATGGGAAATTTTGAGTGTGTTTATGTATGAACTACATGGATGTTGTTGATGAACACAATCCTAGGATATGGTCTATATGAATAGTCTAAGTTCATTATTTAAACATCTTTTATATTATTACAAACAAGTTGTATAATTTAGAAATAGAAATATAAAACTATGCCTTTTAATGGAATTTAACAAATTTGTACTGCTTTAGTATTACTGTTTTAATGAATAAAAAGTGAGACCCACAAAAAAAAAGGCAGTCTGTAAAAAGCCGTACGATGAGGATTTGAGCAAAGTGGAAAGGGCTTCCCGTGACCCCTAAACAATACTCGACCCAAAAATAACTATAAATAAATAAATTACTAAATTATTGCTTTACAAAAAATGCCAATAAATTTTAATGGGACTGAGAAGTTTATTTTGGCATTTTCTTATTTCATCTTATTTATTTTTGGCTGGCAAAATTATAAAATGTGGCCCCGCTTCTAGTACTTTGGGGTGGGACCCAGTCTCACACAGTATAATTTTTTCAAGCCATGCTTTTTTTGGGGTTTTTGTTTTATATTCTTAAAAAAGAAAACCAATTTTTTACAAAAAAAAAAAACGTTATGTTATTTATTTTTAAAAAAAATTCAAAAGTTTGGATGAGGAAGAATATTCTTACAAAATCGTTATGTTATGTTTATTGTTAATTCATACTATTAACTTTTTTTAAGCGAATCAGAAAAATTGCTATGGATTTAAAATTAAAAAAATATTACAAATTATTTATCTAAACTATAATAGATAAACTCTATCTTCTTAAATTTAAAAATGGTATGAAATTACATTTATTTGAAAAAAAAATCCCAATTCTTCCTTCTTAATCTAAATCTAAAATATAAAACTTAAAATAATTGTTAATTGGAGTGGAAGAAGAAGATCTCACTTTAGTTCTAACCAATGAACTCTTGCCTTAGTGGTAAGGGAGAGGTGACAATTGCAAGAGGTCAAGGATTCAAATCCTACGTCTTACAAAATTTGTGTATTAGTGGGTGCTCAAGCCTTCATTGACTTGGGTGAGCCTGTCTGGTGGTTTGCCGCTTAACTTAACCGGTTCGCATCCTTTACAGGTTAGGGCCCGGACCCGTGGGAGAATTTTTTTTTTTTTTTTTTATTAGGAAAGAATTCGGGTGCGCTGGCCCTACCCGGCAGCATTCTTGCGGACCCATAGAAGACTAGTTGATAACATCGGAACCCCACATCACAAAAAAAAAAAAAGATCTAACTTTAGATCTACTTAGCTAGAAAGGTCTAATTTTCTTATTAATTGTCACGTATTCTGTATTCAGGATTTTGGTCCCCTAAACCAATTGCTGCCTTGCTGGTCCTTTTAACCCCACATTTTCTTTTTACTACAGTTGGGTTTCCTGATCAAATTTGACTTAGGAAAATGAAATCTCATTTATTTATTTATAATCACATTTTCCCCATTTTCAAATAAATAAATGAAAATTTAACCGGACAAATTAATTCATTACTTGATATCGCAAATTTCTAGAATTATATAGATATGTATACGATACTAAATTGAGTCGTAAACAATGGTTCGAACTGGATTAATTGTTCCATCTCTTGCTTAAAAATATATGTTCATGATGATAAGAGTTGAAAAGGAGAAAATGGAGGGAAGACTTGTGTGAGTCAAGAGTAGGTTAACAAGAAGAATGAGTGGCACCATGAAGAAAACATGAGGTGTTTGAAGAGAAGAATGTTGGTGCAACAAGTGATGCTAAATTTTACAACATGTTGTGTCAACCTAAAAAGTCTAGTCTTTATGTAAATCAAGAAGGTTATAAGTGATTAGTGAGGAGAAATTACTTGTTAATTACTTCTCTTGGACTACAAAGGAAAATTCAACATTGAACCCTACATGTTATTAAATCAATTTTAAATGCTATTGGCCAAAAAAACAAAAAATATATGTCCAAGCACCCACCATTATTTATGTAAATAACTCTTGTCATAAGATGTCTTTAGAAAAAATAAATACAATACATAATAAAGGTATGTGATGGTCCACACTACATCAGGAGACGTCACTTCCTCGTGTTTCTGCTTCTTTTTTCCTGGCGACGAGATGTCGTGAAAGTGTATTACTTTTCCAGTTCTCGCTATTCGCAGTTCACCCTAGTGGCATCCTCGACTTTTTCGTGTGCCGGGTTTTTCGTTGTATGCTCAATTAGGATCCGACCCTCTATATTTTGTCCTCGTTTTCAGTTATTTGCTTGTATAATGATGGTTAGTCCATCTGCAGATTATTTCGGCCTCTCGATTTACCTGGTACGGGTGTACGTTATCAGATATTTTGAATTCTTTACCTTTTTCAACCAAAAAAAATTATATGTGATGGTTATTTAGTGCGTAATTTTATATTTTTTTTTAAAAAAAAAAGTTGTTACAAAGTAGATAGGGCTTATATAACATGTACAAATAGCCCAGAATTTAATTTATAGTTGACAAGTATACTTTTTAGATCTTATATGCTACCTATTTGACATGTATGTATTATTGATATGTAGCTATAGGTTGAAAAATATTCGTATTAGGATATGAATTTGGCTGTACCTCACAATTTTTACTACATATTTTTTATAAGAAGAGTAAGTACGTTAAGCTTTCATTTTTATTTTTGTTTTTTTAGACACTTCACATAAAATAACAACTTTGAAAAGTAATTGCACAGAACTAACTTTAACTCTGAAAGCTACAAAATAACATGAGCTAGTACAATGCAAATCTAGTTACCCACCATGAAAAAGAAATTTGTTCACTATAAAACATGTATCTTTATTGTGTTAATTTTGTTTTAAAAAAAGTAATTCTAAATGTTTTAGCATTTCATTTTACAGAAATGCTCTTGTGTTTATTAATGAATTATTAGTTATAATTTTTGAAAATTCATAAAGTAAAATAGTATATATATTAAACGAGAGTATAATAAGCATATTCATGAATCTCGTTAAATAGCATGTAATGATATAAAATCAATCTTTATTTGGGTACATTAATTACAGAAAACCACCTATTAAATATTTTTTTTTACTTAATCACCCGTTAACTTTAAAAATATACAAAACTACTCATTAAATACAATTTGTTAATAAAATTACTACCCATGAGAATATTCTGACAAGATTCTATAAAAAAAATGCAAATGATCAATATATAAACTTATTTTTAGGGGATTGAACATCCATATATACACACATAATAGATGCATATTTACTGAAAATTCACAAATTTAAAGTATGATTGGTGTGTGAATTATGATGGTCATGAGGTACAGAAATGTTTTTTTTATTTCTTTCTAATTGCAAGTTTGAGGTGTTTCAATAAATATTGAAATTAAAAAAAAATGATTAAAAAGTAAGGGTAAATCAATCATATTATTATCTTTTTGATAGACGTATGTTCTTTTTTGGATGGTGTTAACAAATTGTATTAACGGGTGATTTTGTGTAATTTTAAATTTAGCGGTGGGTTTCCATAATTTATCCCTTTTATTTCTAGAAACTCAAAGCTTAAAAAAACTAATGTTGGTTAGGTTAACCATAAGTGCCTCCAAACTCTTAACCACGGTTAATCGTGGGGCCTCCGGTCTCAAAAGTTTTAACCATTTCAGTTGGTTCCCCTTTTCAGTTTTTTGCTTTGCCGGGGTAAGAAAATTGCTTTAAAACACGAGACGAACCGTGCCAATTTCTCGCCAAAATATCGCGATATTTTCAAAACTCCAGACATGAAAAAGATAAAACTATGAACAATCAAGTTCGATTAGCCAAGGGAATTAACAAACTAATATTTTAATCACAACCAGGTCCTTTCCGATCTTTAATTTAATCTCCTCATTTATTGTTATTTTTTATTTCTAATTAATCAGCTCAGCTTCTTCTTTTTTTCCATTTAAAAAGATGTCTGTTTTGTTCTCTCATCTTCTTCCTCTTCTGGTTTATAGTACAGAGGAAGTATCGAGGAGGAAGACGACGACGACGACGACACCCACCCACCTCCCCCATAGCTTCTCTTTCCTTTCTTCAGATCCGAAGCAAAAGGTATGAAAGATCCCTATGAATATAGATAGCCCCAAATTTCAACTCTCCACTCCATTATTTGTCTTTTCATTTGTTTCCTTTCTCCCTTTCTCTTGATTGTCAGAGATTTTAATTCGAGTATAAAATCATTATTAAAAGGGCCAAAAAGCGTTTTTTGTTTTCCATTTCCCCCCAAAAATTAAAACTTTATCAGTCTCTCTGCGCGGTGTTTGTTGCTATCTCGCTCTTTCTCCTTGCTTGATTGATTCCTTTCACCCGCTCAGCGCGTTTTAATGGCGCTCGCGTTTTGTCGGTAGGGGTTTCATGTTTGGGGGTTTCGAATTTCCCGTTCGGTTGAGTGGAAATTTTAATTCTTAGCTGTGTTTATGGAAAACCGAGTTTCGGATTTCGGGGCTTCTGGAACGGAGAGTTCGTTTCTGTTTTCCCCCTTCTCAGCTTGAAATTAGGATTTTTGAGCTCTGGAGCGTTCCGAATCGGTAAATTGAAGCAAGTTGAAATCAAATTGAGAAATAAATTAGATCTATTTCCGATCATCAGAGTTTGTCGGCAGCGCTGATTTTGATCTATCTCATCTGTAGTGTGATTTGAACGCTGAGGGGTTTGTGCGTTGCTGTCAAAGGCCAATTCAAGGAAAAAAGCTCCAAATCTGACATGCTTTATAAGGTGCGAGCATTAAATTCTGTTTTCCCCCAAATTTCTTTCCCAATTTCATGATTGATTTTTTTAAAATAAAATTCCTCCTTTCGATTTACAGCAATTCCTGAGTGATAATCCAATCAAGTGGTGCGTTACTGTTGTGGACACTGTGAATCTGTGAGCTACTTGTTCTGTACATATCCTCTGGATTTTCAGTCCACCATGATTACTTTCATGGATCCGAAGGAGAAGATCAAAGAAGGAGAGAACTGCTTAGATTCGCAGCTATGGCATGCTTGCGCCGGCGGCATGGTTCAGATGCCGGCGGTGAATGCCAAGGTGTTCTACTTCATCCAGGGCCACTCCGAGCACGCCTCCGGCAGCGTCGACTTCCGGAATTTCCCGAGGATTCCGCCTTACACTCTCTGTAGGGTTGAGGCCATCAAGTATCTGGCTGATCGCGATACCGATGAGGTGCTCGCTAAGATCAGACTAATGCCGGTCACTTCGAACGAGATCGACTTCATCGATGAAGACGGCGGAGCTAATAATGCCGCTGATGCTCCGGACAGCAAACCGGCTTCCTTCGCCAAGACGCTGACGCAGTCCGATGCCAACAACGGCGGCGGCTTCTCGGTGCCACGCTACTGCGCCGAGACCATCTTCCCGCGGCTGGACTACTCGGCTGATCCGCCGGTGCAGAACATAATAGCCAAGGATGTTCACGGCGAGCCTTGGAAGTTCCGGCATATCTACCGGGGCACCCCAAGGCGGCATCTCCTGACCACCGGATGGAGCACATTCGTGAATGCGAAGAAGCTGGTGGCAGGGGACTCGATTGTGTTCCTGAGGGCCGATAACGGGGACTTATGTGTCGGGATTCGACGAGCCAAGAGGGGGACTGGCGGCGCCAATGAGTCGTCGTCTGGCTGGAACCCGGCTGCTGCTAGTGTGATGCCTTATAGTGGCTTCTCCGCCTTCCTACGAGAGGGCGACGGCAGAGTGTCGAGAAATGGCAATGGGTCTGGTGGTGGGACTAGAACTGCTCTCACAAAGGGCAAAGTGAAAGCCGAATCAGTGCTTGAAGCAGCGAGCCTCGCTGCTTCAAGCCAGCCTTTCGAGGTGGTGTATTACCCTCGTGCTGGCACACCCGAGTTCGTCGTCAAGGCTGCTCATGTCAAGGCCGCCCTCCAGATCCGCTGGTGCGCAGGGATGCGGTTCAAGATGCCCTTTGAGACCGAGGACTCGTCTCGTATCAGTTGGTTCATGGGCACTATCTCCTCCGTCCAAGTCGCTGATCCTATTCGCTGGCCTGATTCGCCTTGGCGACTCCTCCAGGTACTACCCTTTATCCGCCTTTAACATAGTTCAATGGTTGATTTCGTCGATGATGTTAGAGTGATAGCGATAGGGATTGACTTGTTCTTGGCGGATTATTGAAGCTTTGAATGATATCATACAATGTGGATTGGTTCCGTGTTTGAGATTGAAATCGGAATCCGCCTTTCGTGTTATTTTATATGGTTGATTGAGACTTTAAGCCTTTGCTTGTTGCCTGTTTCGAATCAAGTGTCTGATGAAATCGGAAGCGTTTGGTTTTCGCAGGTAACTTGGGATGAACCCGACTTGCTTCAAAACGTGAAGCGAGTAAGCCCTTGGTTGGTGGAGCTAGTGTCGAACATGCCATCGATCCATCTATCGCCATTTTCGCCTCCAAGGAAGAAATTCCGATTCCCTCACCATCCGGACTTCCCGATGGACCACACGACGACGGTCCCGGGAAGCTTCTTGGGGGCCGCCGGCAACCCGTTTGGATGTTTACCGGACATATCTCCTGCTGGCATGCAGGGAGCCAGGCATGCTCAATTCGGTCTATCGATACCACCGGATCTTCACCTCAGTAAACTCCAGCCGGGTGTGTTTCCGGCTGGCTTCCCGTCGTTCGAGCCCCACACTAGACCCTCCTCCGTCGCCTCCTCAGCTCCTCCAAGCTGCAGCGGCGACAGCGTGTCTTGCGTGCTCACCATGGGAAGCTCGGCTCAGACGCCGCTGAAGCGATCCAGTGACTCCAAAACGCATCACTTCGTTCTGTTCGGTAAGCAAATACAGACTGAGCAACAGATGTCCTTGAACGCTTCGTCGCAAGCGAATGACGACAAGGAGGCCAACCCTTCGAGTGGCTCCGACTCGGAGCTCAACAGCGGCCAATGCAAGGTGTTCATGGAAGCAGAGGACGTCGGTCGAACCCTTGACCTGACGCTGCTCAAGTCTTACAAAGACCTCTGCGCGAAGCTTGCTAACATGTTCGGGATTGAAGGCTCTGATGTGCTGAGCCGCGTGGTCTATCGGGACACAGCCGGTCCATCCAAGCCCATCGGAGATGAGCCTTTCAGGTACTGTGTTATATATTAATTGGTTTTAAGATGAAACCTCATTTTAACTTATACGTGTCTAAACGAATTTGTCGGTTTCTGCAGCGACTTTGCGAAGAAGGCGAGGAGGCTGACGATCATGGCGGATTGCGGCGGCGACAATGTAGGGATTTAGAGCTTGAGGAAGAACAAGTTGATACTAATTTTCCCAATTGTACAGTTTGAGTTTTGAAGGCTGAAAAAAAAACAGATTAATCTCTCTTTAATTACCTTTTGTGAACTGCGCTGTAGGAGTATTATTATTATTATTATCCCTTTTAATCTCCTAATTTATCATCAAACAAGACAATTTATGCCAGATATTCTGATCATTTTTCCTCGTAATTTGAATATAATATTCTCCTCTTTTTTTGTCATTTTGGGTATTTATTTTAAATTTTCATTATTTTAATTACAGTGTAAATTGTATTAACAAAAAAACAATTCAGCTATTTAATGTCCAAAACACTCATAGCTTAAACTTTAAATAGATGCGGTTTTACTTTTGACATATTTTTTAAAAAAAATATAAAATATTAATTTTTTTATTAATTTTTCTAAAATAATTTTATAATGAAATTATTACATAATTATATTATACTCCGTAACTTATTAATGTTTGTAATTGTCATTAATACGTAATATGTGTGCCAAAAATGAATACCCCAAAGAAAATTCATAGAATCAAAGGGCTTTTGCAAGACTTATACATTAGTTTGTTGCTGTTTCAACATCGTCATGTCATAGATAGATGTTTGACCAAATTTCCCCTTTGTTTAAGTATTACGGAGTATTATATTTTATTATTATTATTATTATTGATGAATAATAATAATAATAAAGTATTATTTCCGGGTATTGTGTTTTTTCTTCCACCACAAAATTTGTCTCATAAGTCATATATAAGCGTCATCTATTTTCTTTGTTTTGCAAATTTGGATTACTTGTCAGACTGTATTTGCTATTTTCTGTTCCATACTGTTTCTCATGCTAGAAATGAAATGTATTTAAGGTTTGTTTTTTTTTTTATTTTGTACTTTTAGATACTTTTATTTTCTAAAACTCTAACCTTGAATTTATTAATGAGAAAAATGAACCAAATACCCATACTTTTATTTTTTTAGTTTCATATGCTAAATTAAATTTCTTAATATTCATATTTAGATCAAAGTATGAACTTATATTTGGTTCAATTTATGGCTATTTTGCAAAATTGTACAACATACCAACCATATTATAATATCTTAGGCATAAATGTACATAATTGAATAATTTTGAAAAATGAAATTATTTTAATGGTTGTTGGGAATGTGGGTAAAGTACCATTGAAAAATAAGGTAAAAACTATACCAAATTATAAGGAGATAGGAAGTCCTTAAATAATGTCTTAAATTTTTATATTATAAGGGTGGATTCCAAACTTATAATAAAAAAAATAAAAATAAATCTGACATAACTTTCTTATAAGTGTCAACTCGATTAAGGGTTACACTTGAAAGAACGTATTGAAATTGTGGGCAAAGTATTATTTGAAAAATAAGATGAAAATCACACCAAATTTTAAAAAAATGAAAAGTTCCTACACAATGACTTCAAATTTAATTTTATGAGGGTGAATTTTGACCTTATAAAAAAATCCGACCTATTGACATACTCCCTCCGTCCAATAATACATGGGTTTTTAGATGTAATTTTTTGTCCAACAATAGATTGGCTTTTAGGTTTTCTAGGTAAAAAGTTGTAATTATTTGTATTGATTTGTGTGTTGTTGACTTTTTAAAATAATTTGATTGGTTAAAATGTGTAGTGGGTGTTAAAAAACAATATAATTTATGAAAAAGTTAGTGCAATGATGATGTTTTTTTAAAAGTAAGGTGTTTTATTAAAACTCGTACAAAATGCTAAAAAGCAATGTATTTTAGGACAGATGGAGTATTTAATTTTTCACACAACCCCGACCGAAGTTTAATTGGAATTTCACAATGGTATGGACTAATGATCAGTAATTTTCCAAGTAAACAAAAACAATGGAGGTATAATCATAACACGACAGAAGTAATTCCAAATGGCCAAATGGGTCACGGGTAGCCAATAGGAAAGCGCCACGTATGGTTGAAACTGAAGGCACAAGTCACTGGTTAAGCTAGTTCACATGTTTATGACTAGTCTCCATCTCAAACTCAACTTAGATATTCACATCATATAAACACTTTTGGATATTCGATCATTTTTTTTTTTGTTTTTTAATGTGGTTTAATTAGCTAGGCATACATTTTTTTATATAGAAAAACAATTGTCAATTTTGATTTCTTAATAGGGTAAAAAGCATTTTGTTTGATTAAGTAAAAAATAGTTGCCTAAATAAATAGGGATGATCTGTTTGACACAATAAGCAGCTTTTTGGATCTTATAATTTTAGTTTAATTAGTTTTTAAAATCATAGTTTTTCATCAACTACAACTCATCCAAACTTGTCGGAACTTATGATTTTTTTATTCCCAAGTTTCCAACAGTTACCCTAATAGCTAGGTACGTTTCTCAAACATCATACTAACTTATTAATTTATATTTAACACAAACCATTAGTCTCAGCTACCCAATCAGTTTCATCTACCTATCAACTACCATTAACATAGCCTCGTCAAGTATATCAATATATTTTGTGTTGCACTTTCGAGTCTCAAGCTCAAAATTAAGAAACTGAACTCACCTCTTATAAATATCTTTTATAAAACCTAAGTTATTGAAATTTAATAAAGTCAAGAAATTAAAATACCTATATAGAATTTTATGCTAATTTTGTGATGGAAAGCAAATCCCCAATTAACTTTAACATCACAATTAGTCTTAATTGGTTTAGGGGGGGAAAAAAAG
Organism: Persicaria tinctoria; assembly: GCA_037127255.1. Lineage (NCBI taxonomy): Eukaryota > Viridiplantae > Streptophyta > Magnoliopsida > Caryophyllales > Polygonaceae > Persicaria > Persicaria tinctoria. Next base: position 2,413,450 of record JBANSL010000016.1, on the reverse strand, counting down.
AGTTTTCATTTAGATCCAACTAATATATATAAAATGAAAGGAACATAAATCCTAACCTATGCCGCAAGTGTTGCTTTGCTTTGAATTGAATAAAACATAGGGATTGCAGAATTTTAAGAAGACAAGAACCGAAGAAGGCAGCACCAAACACTAGGTCAATTCCATTTATAACAAAGATTATTCAAACCTACCTTGCCCTAAAATCACAAAGGATTTAAATTAAATATTTTTCTTTGTGTATATGTTATACTTATAAAATTATTTCATAACTAATTAATCCTAACTAGTAATAAAGTAGAAAATATCACAAATGTTAAGCTCGTTTACAAATTTAGAAAATAGAAATTCTAATAAATAAAAAATGTTTAAAAATAACGACTGATTATTTATCATAATTTTGCCCAATATATTATTTAACTTTAAAACAACAATGAAAAAAGATATAATTATTTTATTTCGATTTATATAAGTGCTTGATTACACAGCTAAAAAAACTCATAAAATCGAAATAAAATAAAAATAGAATTTAAAAAATCACATAAAATGATATAAATTAATTATATTATAATCCAAAAACAAACTAAATATATTTTTCCCTATACAACTCTAAAATTATTATATAGCCTTGTAAAGATACAAATGCGTATGCGGAGGAGGGGAGAAAGAGAAACACACATGGCCATGGGAGAGTAGGAAGAGGGAACCCACACGTGGGGAGAGTGTGAGACCCCACATGGGGCAACGGTGGGACCCACTTGACTTGGCGGTGGGGCCCAAGTTCACGTGTACCTTCCGTTCCGCTTAGGCCTTTCCAAGTGTGTGAGTGTGATGCGCCGTTTAAATGCCCGCGCTGTTTAGTGTTTACCAAAACCGTTACCCGTCACAGATACTGTACTGTAAAATTATTTAATAAATTATTTCAAAAATAAATAAATAAAAGTAAATCCTATTTAAATAGTATGTTAGTAGTTATTTTTTTTTATTTTTTTTTTAAACGGAAAGAATTTGGCCATAGAGCTAAGCTCTATCAGCCAAGGGCATCCTTGCGGATGAGACTACGCAACAGAGAATCATCAGGAGTCATAGATCCGTTTGGAGCAAAGACAATACGTGACAGCGGTCAGCCACCAGATTTGCCTCACGGAAGACATGACGAATCTCAACAGAACCAAAGAAGCCCAGCGAGACTAGACTGTCCGAGACAATCATTTCAGAGTCTCCAGTAGGCTTCCCCATACCTTTTAGACTTTTGATAATCGTTAAGTTATCTCCTTCAATGATTAGGTTCATGATTTTCAGTTCTTTTGCGGCTTGCAGGCCCTTCCAAAGGTCCATGCTTTCACATCCACAAACCGAGGTAATTGGTGAGATTCCTGAGCCACTGAAAATAGGAGCACCAATGGAATCCCGAACGATGAAGCCATACGTGCCCCTACCATCAGGGGAGAGAGAACCGTCGAAATTCAGTTTATAAGTTCCATTAGGAGGGGGTTCCCATTTGGTTCTTTTTCTTTTCGATTTCAATCTAGGTTGATCGTCTTTTTTGGACAAGTTTTTGTCATTTGTGCAGTGATCCGGAGGACCCGAATACGCTGTTTTCCAGATAAATATTTGTTCCTTTACAAATGATAAGATACGCCTTACATCTAGGTTTATATTTTCAAAGATCGTTTTGTTTCTGAAGTACCAAATTCCCCACCAAACAAAGGCTAGATCCTCAAAACATTTTTTCCCAATTGTATTTTTGATATCCCAAATTGTGTCGTTGAGGTGTTCTTCTTTGTTGAAACAACCCAGGATTTTCCTAAAGGCACCTGGGTTATTTGCAATAAGGGTTTCCCTAGAAACAGGACAGTCCCATAGTAGATGGTTAAGGTCTTCATAGCAGGAGTCACGGTGTGGACAATTCGTTGGTATACCAAGTCGGCGAGATGCCAGTTTAACCGTAGTGGATATTCCGTTTTTAAGGATTTTCCAAATGAAGGATTTTATTTTAGGAGGAATCTTTAGGCCTCAAACCCAATTTATATCCGAAATTTCATGGTTTTTGTGTCTATGTATCATGTCAATTGCAGATATAGTGCTGAACCAGCCATTTTTGCAGATTTAGTATGTTAGTAGTTATTGTTGAAGGTTTTAAGGGATCTAGTCTATCTAGATATATATTCAATATTTTATACGGAGTATCATTTTAATTTAATAACTTTATCTATTGCGATTAAATTCTCAAATTGGGGTAAAATTTAATGAATTCTTGTTGAATTTATTTTAGTAAGTTGATTGATAATTAGTTTTTGTAGGAAATATTACTGACTTTTAACCTACTTATGCTATTTTTTATGCTACAATTATGTTGCTTCAATATATTTTAATGGCGGATAAAAAAATACAGTATATGAATTTTGCACTATATTCCTTATTTACCACAAATATAAAAGATCATGTTTTTTGTAGTATTTTTAAATTTTTTTTTTTTAATTCCACCCTATCAATTTCAACCCCAAGACCGGAGCAATTTATCGCAATTAAGACTTGTTTATCCTTCTCTGTCCACTTGGCTTATCTTTGACCACTAATTAATCACACTACAATTTCAATATATCACCTAAATTTCTCGCATTTTCAAAATCTCCATCCTTTTCTCCCCAAACGACATATTATGTTTCAGGTAATTAAATTAAGCTTTTTTTTAATTAAAAAATCACTTTTAGATATTTAATATCTTGGATTTGATAATTCAAGTTTTCACCTTAATCTACTAAGCTTATAAGAAAAAAGCAACAAATTTTAAGATTGGTCATTACTCATTAGTCATTAGTGTTAAGATTGGTCATTAGGGTTTGTTTGTGACAAACAAATCAAAATATTGTAAACAATTTATAATACAAATGTGTGTTAATGCTTGAATATTATTTTTATGTAATTAGGTTACTTCTTGGATAGTTTGTCATTGGATTTAGATCGAATTTACTAACTAAATTCATGGATAGAATTTTTTTCCCCTTTTACTATTAGAAAATCGATTAAAAGAGAGCAAAAATTTATAAGTCAAATTTTTTAGGGTTAACTTTTCTAAATTTACTCCTAAATTTATGAAATCATATTTGGTTTGTTGTTTGGGACCCGGAGAGGGCTAAAAAATCCAATGGAATTTTGAGAGCCAGATGTAATTTTAGCTATTTTTTTTATTAAGTAAGAATTCGAGGGTCAGACAAGCCTAACACCTTGAGTGGCCGACAAAGTTGGCAGACGGAGGACCGTCAATGCGTTATATACAAAGATGATTTAAAACAGAAGCAATTTCTTTTAAAATATGGAGTATAAGAGTATTTTCAACAACTTATTGAAAAAAATCTCCAAAATAGAAAATTAAATATTAAAATCTCTAAAAGATAGATTTATTATAACTCACCTCCAACAACCTCTCATTTTACAAATTTCTATATTTCAACAACCTTTTCTAACTAAAGGTTCTGTTATAGATGCTCTACCGATCTAATGGTGATAATTTGACTATAAAAAATAAAATAAAAAGAGATAAAAAAAAAATGATATTGCATTTAAAAGATTCCACTCGCTTTGATTTTGTTAGGGATATATGAATGGATGATATTTGAATGGTGTTGGATCAAGCGCTCGGTCGATTTGTTTATTAATTGGTGATTAGTTAATTAATTAATTGTAGTATTTAATTAAGTAACTAAACCCCGCAACCACGATGTCTTCATACGTGCATTTGGTTTCGAAGTTTGGGAAATTAATAAACCTTGTTTGTTGCACGAGTGGTGTTGACCATTTTCACTAACCCATGCTAATTATTTACACGTTCCATGCCATCAAACCTATTAGCTACAGTTCCTAATTTTATTTTATTTTACATGTTTAAATTTTAAATTAAAGTGCTCTATTTCCAAATTTTATTATAAACTTTTCTTTTTACAAATAAAGATTTGGAAGGCGGCAGACCCTACTGGTTCACCATCCAAAGACAACTCTCATAACGAGGGAAAGAAGCTCTGATCGAGTTCGACGTGATTTCTCGTGCTCCATCATACGGTCGTAAATGCACCACCTTGTCTGTAACTATTAACTCGGCTGGGCCTGGTGGGGTCAAGACGCTGGAGGGAGAGATCGTGTGTGTGGGCCCACATACGGGAGACTCGAACAACACATAAGCCAGTATTCTCTATATAACTGATGTGGGACAACCACATTCCAACACGCCCCTCAAGTGCAACGGCATTTTTAGCCAACAAGTTGCACTTGCCACATGCGCTTAAATGAGAACCAATGCCCACGACTAGGGCTGATATACGAGCCTACGAGCTCGAGTACTTGATGTTCAAGCTCGAGCTCAATTCCTATTCGAGTATATAAATGTGCTCAAGCTCGGCTCGCGAGCAGGGGGTAGAACTCGAGCTCGGCTCGAGGAGCTCGGTTATCCTCGAGCCCGAACACGAGCTCGAGCTCGATAAGCTCGATTGGGCTCGTTACGAGCTCGAACTCGGGCTCGATGAGATCGTTAGGGCTCGAATGAACATTGAAACTGCAAAATCAAGACTAAAGGAGCATCTTTAGAACTTGGAATTGACAGAAACTCAAAATCAAATTCAAAATCAACCCTATACATAAAGAAAGATTAGAACAACAAAACTACAAAATCAAGATTGTCATACATGATACATTGAAACTGCAAAATCATAAACTCAAAATCAATTTCAACAGAACACCAAAAACCAAATCAGATTCTCAAAATCAGAAACTACAAAATCGAACCACCACCGGAGAGAGGCTTCACTGCGCTACACCGCCGGAGAGAGGCTGCACTACGCTGCACCGCCGGAGAGAAGCCGCACCTTCGTCCGGAATGGGGCGCCTGAGTCGGCCTGACTGTGCGACGGGGGCGGTGGTGAATGAACGCAGCAGAGATCTGAGCGACGGGGACTGTGCGACGGGCGGCCTGACTGTGCGACGGGGACTGTGAGAGGGATCTGACAATGGAGGCGACGACTATGGAGCAAATCCGACAATGGAGGCGGCGAGAATGGCCGGTAATAAACAGATCGAGAGCTAGAGAAGAGCAGGGCGAGAGAGAACTGTGAGCGATCTGAGAGAGATCGAAGAGCAGAGCGAGAGAGATCTGAGAAAGATCTGTGAGAGAAGGACAGAGAATGAGAGATGGGAGAGACGGGGTGGCGGCTGGTGTAAAACTGTAAACCCTAAACCTAGGCCAACTTATATATATACTCGAGCTGGCGAGCTACTCGAGCTCAGGGATAGGCTCGAACTCGGCTCATATATCCACTCGAGCGATCCCGAGTCGACCTTTTACCGAGCCGAGCCCGAGTCGATCCCGAGCTACTCGGCTCATGTATCAGGCCTACCCACGACACGTCAATAAGGCCAGCAACCCCACTAATCCGAAGCCCAGACCGCAACTAGCCGAACCCGGCTCTGATACCATGTTAACTCGGCTGGGCTCGGTGGGGTCAAGACGTTGTGGAGGGGGAGATCGTGTGTGCGGGCCCACATACGGGAGACTCAGACAACACATAAACCCGAAAGGGGTTCCATCTCAAAACCAATTGGCAATGAGAGGAGTAGCCCTTCAACCTTATATGTTGTTCAAGTATTCTCTATATAACCGATGTGGGACAACCACATTCCAACAGTAACCTAGTTAAGTTCATGAAAGAATTGTACGCAGGGGCGGCCCCAGGGTAGGGCGCGCGTACGCGGCCGCCCCACCTTTCGACCTACGAGCCCCCGGAGTTTAGAGGAAAAAAAATTATTTATATATATGATTTTGTTGTAATAAGTAAAATTAGAATGGAAATTAAATCAATTAATTCACTTAGCTCAATTGGTAAATGGGAAGGAGTGAGGATTAAATGATACAAGAGGTCTTGGGTTCGATTCCTTGCACCCTTTTATTTATTGTTTCAATTTTGTATCTTGCTTTTGTTATCATTTTCTTTATTTCAATTTTTTACTTCTTATCTTCATTTTGCCTTTGATCGTAAATAATAATTATAGTGAATTTAGACACATTACCTCTTCTATCTTATTAATTATGATGATGGTAAATAATTTATTTATATTAAAAAATTAATTATATCCTTTTATTTAGCATATTTTGAATGTTTTTTTTGTCTAAAAGACTCAATTATAGGATGATGACATTTCAAATTATTTTTCTCGACTTTAGTAATATATAAGATTTCATTAATATTTTATACTTTTAAAAAAATACAACATTCAAAATTTCAACATCCTATTAAACAAATTAAATTTACTTAAAATTAATTAGAACCCATAAAATAGGCGAATTAAAAAATTATAATGAAAAGAGACTTATAATTAATTGAAACCTTTGTAGAAAAAGATAATTTATACTGTATAATGATCTATAATATTTGTACTATATCATATGACATAAATATAAACTTTTTATTGTAAAAAATCTCTACAATGAACTTTATAGTCGGAAATATTTTAAAGTTATGAGAACTAATTTAGTTTGTAAGAATTCGAATACTCGTACATACATAATAATATTAATTTGTATAGGAATCCAAGTGTCAAGAATGACTATAAGATCATAGGCCTCATTTTAATAATTGTATAGGGCCTTCAAAATTGATTGAACGCTTCTCCAAATCTTAAGTCTGTAATTTCACCCCACCTTTCAGAGATTCCTGCGGCCGCCACTGATTGTACGGGATGATCACTCAAAATAACAAAACAGGTGTAGAATGCCTATGATGGTCATCTCAATCTTCCAAGTACATCTCTACTTGTTATTGATGGAATCGATGACCATCAAATTAACTATCTCCCTCGACCCTCGACCAAGATCCATTGATGAAACATGCTTTTAGTTTTTTCGTTACTAGTTTTGTGAATCAATCTTCTTTGGGTTTCATTTTTATATGATGATTTTATTAATAAATGATTTATTGATTTTCCCGGAAAAATTGAGTATTTATTTCTAACTCGACCACTTCGCATTCTATGATAATTACCTCGTAATTTGAATTATCAATTCGTTATATATATATTGAGAAAATATAGGTAATTCTCAGAGAAAAAATCAAATTTATAAGAATTGAGATGACAATAGTGAATTATAAGACCATCTCCAACAACTTTCCCAAAATTTCTCCCAAATGAATAAACAAAATACATATTTTTCAAATTATTTTTACTTCGACTCCAACAACTTCCCCACTTCAAAGATTTGGAAAATCGTTTAGTTTGGAGAATGATGCAGATTTAGGGAATCCTCTCTATTTTAATGTTGCTTCTCTATTTTGAAAAATGTAATGGGGAATATGTTACACTAAAAAATATCTTAAAATTCTCCAAAAACTCTAAAATCCTCATTTTGGGAAAACGGTTGGAGATGCTCTAATAACCCATGAAATATTTATGTTTTTTGAAGTTGATTTTCTATCTAGAAAAGGAACACTTCTAAATTCTACTGGTAATACATAAACTATATAATACTACTATATAGACTAGTCACTATTCACTAAATTTATTTCCTCCAATATACTGCTGATTTTGTCCTATGTTTAATTAATTTATATAAATAAAAATAAATAAATAAATGTCATATGTCTCAATTATATAAAATATATGATATGATAATTAAGTTGCTTGCAAGACTAGGTCTCTCAATATATTGCTATAAAATGTATACGCAGGAGATGAAAGTGAAGTGAAATATCAATTAAATTTGTTGTCGATGATGAAGATTATATCAACACACTAAGGTTCCATCTTGTCACAAAGTCAATGATAAATTGGTTACAACAACCATCCACCTTTACATATACATAATTAATTAATTAATTAAATCATCACACCAAATCACATATTATGTGAACACTTTGTATTATTTAAAAATCTTTTATACAATATATAGGAATTGGTTATTTAGTTAAACTTGTGAATATATATATATAAATCCAATTGATTCGTTTGTCGTGTTGGCTTTGTTTTACAGTTTAGAGTGACTTATACAGTTATTTTATTTTTGCATTTTTTTCCCGTTATTTACTTCGTGTTATTTTCTTTTATGTCATTTGCTTCTGTTAGTTGTACATAATGATTACTCTAGTCTCTATCTACCGACTTATCCAGTCTCTCGATTTTTCTATATTTGTTTAGAGAATCAAATTTCTTTCCTGGCATAAAAACAATCCAGTGATTTTTATATTGAGAAATATTGATATAGGGACAAGATGATTATTAATTTGGAAGTATTCTATATATTGCAAAGTGTAGTTTTGCCCGGGATTTATCACGAAAAGTGGGTTCCTCGTTATTAAAAAAAAAAAAAAAAAGTGGATTTTTGCAAATATATATATTATTTATTTAAAAAAGAAGAAGGTGTGAAACAAACCAAAGTAATAGTCAACAAGAGTGAAACGGTCAAAAGTAAAAAAACACACAACGTTGATACATTATTGAGAGGGGAGGGATGAGGCAGGAGAGGAGACAACCCCATTTCCAAAATATTAATTGTTTTTTGTTTTATTTCAATTTCAATTTTTTTTAATTTTATTTTCCTTCTCTCACTTAATTCCATGCATTTTTCATTGTGCTCTGTTTTTATTGCATTATTTTGTTATTGTCAATTTCAGTGCCCGTTTTTAAGACCAATTTTCGTGGAGAAATTTACGGGATTAATGAAAAATATTGTGTTAAATTTAGCAATGTTATATGTTTATCTTAATTTAGAAATAGAGGGTGTCTTGTGCTTCTAATTGGTCTTTTTGCAGAATTCCATGGTGGCTACGTACCTTGTAAACTACTCCAAACAAAATTAAACCACAGATAATACCATTTTGTCCTGCCTAAAAATTTGATGAACTTATACAAGAAAAGTTGCTTAAAATACGTCCTTTATTATTCATATATGTTTTTTCAAATGATAAAAATTATATTAAATATTAAATTTTATTTTATAACAGAGTGTTTAGTATGAAATTATAAATAAATATATTTTTATATAGTTTTTTAACTTTTTACAGTAACGTGACATATTTTGGTTAAAAAAAAGAAATAATTGAAGACATTTAAAAAGGTTGGTAACTCAAATTTATCAGTTTTTTTAATTGAAAAAAAAAGAAAGAATGAAAAAAAAAGGCTATAATTAATTAGGTATACGTAACGTAAGAAATGCATGCATGTGAATAGGATCTCACAAAACGCAAAAACGCAGCATTTGCGGGCATTTTGTCTTCGGGGTTGTGCGTTTTGGGATTCCCATGCACCTTTTTCTTTCTCCTTCTTCTTGTCTCATATCTTACACAAACCTTCATCACTTTATGAATTATAATATATAGTGCAAAAAATGATGTAAATTCTTAAAAAAATTGACTTCACCTTAAACATCCATACATTCTTCATTTTGTATTCTTTTTATTTAATTTTCTCTTTGATTTTAATTCAACTTTTCCTTGATAATAATTTTCTAGCTAGCCCCTCTAAGAAAAAAATAGAAAATTAAACCCACGATGAGCAATAATGAGTTGGTTGTAAGCTCTCCACTCTTAACCAGATATCCAGAATTCGAAAATTTTGGGAATGAAGTACTTTCTTATAAGACTCGCTTTAACCTCCTTATTTAGGCCTACCTAGTGTACGAGTTTAATTAAACCGCTTATTTCCAAAAAAAAAAAGTTTTAATATCTTTTAATCTTTTTCAACAACTCTACCGTAACTCAGCTGATTATATATAGATAGAGATGTGTATGGTTGAGACATGAGAGGGACCAAGCTATATATATAGAGGTTAGTTTTGCCAAATACATACATATAGAGAGAGAACAGTTATACCAATAGAGTGGGCCCTGTACTATTATTAGTGGGCTTTATGTGGCCCAAGTGTTTGGCCCAACATGTCAGTTGTAGGTTTTGTAGCTTCACGTTTGGGATAGTCCTCAAATTTGTAAATAAAGAGCGGACATTCGGGGTTCGAATCGGGAACCTTTGAGTACTACCTGCAAGTTCTTTACAGTTGAATCATTCTGAAATGGTTCACATTTGGGTTAGTCCGTAATCCGTATAGAAAGGGAGTTTACTCTACCGTATAGGTTTCACGTGACCATTGTTGTAACTATACATGTAATAACACGTCTATAGGTATTCTTTGAGATAGCTAGGTAAGTTCAATTTGTGACTTCAAAGCAATTGGTTCTATAACTACATACATTTAAATAGGTATGGATTGGTTTGGCTAACCGTCGGTTTAGTGTCGCGGTAAGACGGACTACACTCCTAGATCGGAAGTTCATGCCCGATTCCAATTAAAAGTTCTGTAACGGTAATTTTTCGTCTCTTTAAAAAACAGTTTTATGATCTGTCACTGGTTCTAATAACATAAGATTTAATATATATGTATCATATAAAATTAAAACCCAACTTCCAATTTGAATATGGGATGATCTTATTAAGCTTGTGATTTTGTTCTTACATTTTACATTTTTTTTTAAACAGACAAATTTCGAGATACTAAACAACATACTACTATTTTATAACTTGGGAGGTCGATGAATAGACAGACAAACTAACCGTCATGATACAATATATAAAATTAGAGATAACGCAAATTAAAACAAAGAAAAAGATACTACACTCAATAAATCACAAATTGCCACATGGCGTGGAAGTCGAGGGAGATATAAGGAAAATTGTACGTGAATGCCGAAAACATGGGCGAGTGTAAGGACTCACACAGCGTCTTGACGTCGGGGAGACGGATAGCAGTAACCCATCATCCGAAAGGAGGACTCTTGAAGAAGTGCGGATCGGCGACATTCTCCTCATCTAGATGAGAGATCTTCGAAAATCACGATTCCTTCCACGATGCACTTGATCAAACAGGACATATGATACTGCAACCTCATCTGGAAACTAAACCCAGCGGCATCAAGAAGCAACACACACCAAAGGACAGATGAAATCTCGTTCTTACATTTTACCTTTCTACCGACGAAAAAAGGGAGTAGGAATTTTATTTTTGTTGGTAAGTTAAATCTACAATTGTAGTGTGGCAATGACCAGAGGACAGAGATTCAGGTGTGGTGGTAGATACATGGGTTGCCCTTAAACGACCGACATCCGCCCGTGTCGTGTCCAATGCACAGCGTTTTGCGGTCATGGATGGATAGGTGAATGGATTATATTGATTAACCAATTGGGTGAGTAAACTAGATGCCTAAGTGATTAATGTAAATGGACCCCTGGTTTTTTACGATTCATTGTCCTTGCAAACAATGTTATCAACCCTCGACCTCGACATCTCACACGATTTGGACTCCGTGGCTCATATTTATCCGTTACTATTCAAGATACTATTTATCTCTCTCCTGTACATCAGCATAGCATTCCTTCCTCACTTTTTCCACTCTAACAATAACATCTTTAGCATCTCAACATCCATCTTTTTTTACCAATTTAATTTACGAATATACCCTTCTATAACAAATATTTCCAACATATTTATAATATTATATTAATATTTAATTACTAAAATATAATTATAAAATTTATATCATTTATAAAATGATAAGTAATCGGACACCGAAAGCCCAAGAACCAATTTAACGAGGAAAATTACAATATAAATATATCGAAAAAATATTTTTTTTTCAAAATATGTCGAAACATATTCAAAATTGATGTCTATGTGTAGAGAAAAATGAATCTAATATTATGATACTTTTTTTAAAAAAATGTATATTTTAAATAGCGAAAATGACATTATTTGAATGTAGTTAAAATATGTCAGATTAAATCTCAGTCGTTGCTTCAATTCGATCCCAGCCACTCCTTCCCACCGCCTATGAGAGCTTGACATGTGTCCCCCCTTCTCCTTGGCAAAAGCCTGAAGTGTCGATGCTAAATTAGCATCTTCCAAGCATCTCTCACCCCCCACCTTTAATATTTTATTAATATTTTCTCTTTTAGCATCTTCAACAGTACATTCTTAAAAGTTAAGAATAATAGATTCTGTATATTCTACTCAAAACATTGATATATTGTAATTTCATTTCTTAAAGTGTTTTCTCAAGTTCTAACCTAACTTTAAAGGTACCCGGATTTTTGTTCTTCATCTAAAGTTATGGTCCAAACTCTATAACTCTAATTAAGTGGTCCATCCACGAAAGCACGACCGGATCTAAGATTTGAGGGGAAATAGAAAAATGGGACTGTCTACTATTTTTTGTTGGAAAATTTTCGTTATTATTTCGTTCTTTTATTTCATTTTATTTTAGTTTTTTTTTATAAATAATTTTTTAATAATTTGTGAATTTGGGTAATGATTCTTTTAGAATGGGATTATGAAAGTTTAAATTTTATGTTGAAAATATTAAGTTGCATGAGAGAAAGGGGAATAAAATATGATGAAAATTTTAGGGGCATTTACCATATAGGACACGAAATTGGGCTATATTAGGAATCCGTCTCCCACCCTCTCCATATTTGGGATTTGTCCACCGAATTTTTCATCATGCTGAAATTTTTGTTTTCAGCAAAAAAAAAAAAAATTCCACGAAATTTAGTTTTTTTTTTTTTTCTCTCCCGCGTTGCAGAAACTGCTGAAACCGAAGTTGCTGAAATTGAGTTCTTTTTTTTTCACGTTGCCGAAATTACCGAAACCGAAATTGCTGAAATTGAGGTTTTTTTTTCTCCATCTTACCTTGTTTTTTCCACGTTTCTTTGGTTGCTGAAACACCTGTTCCCCCCTCTGTTTCAGCAGTTTTTTTTCTTTTTGCATTACTGTTTTTTTTTCAAGTTGCCGAAACCGGAGTTGCTGAAACACCGATTTCAGCACTGTTGTTGATGCCGAAACCACGGTTCCAGCAACGTTGTTGATGCTAAACTCACGGTTTCAGCAATGTTGTTGATGCTGAAACCCCGATTTCAGCAACGTTGTTGATGCTGAAATTGTTGCTGAAACCGTGTTACGGAATATAAAATTTAGCCTATGCAGGATTCGAACCCACGTATTTGTGCATAGCACATCGCTCTACCATTGAGCTAAGAGGCTTTTAAAGAAGAAATAAAGCATTTCAGTACTCATTTCAGCATTTCAGTATTTATTTCAGCATTTCAGTATTTATTAGTTGCGAAAATAAATATAAAAAATATAAAAGGGGAAAAGCAGGAAACCCTTCTCCATCAAACAATGAGAGACCCCACTCATATGAAAATTGATAAGTTGGTTTCAAGATTCTCAGCTAACTACGGGCAAGGAAATAAAAGAAGTAATTGTAGTTGGAAGTTCACCTACCAAACCATCATTGAATATCCCACACGTTGCCAAACAATACTAACAACATGGCCAACAGAAACTTGCTACATCTTATAGGTAAGCAGTCCTATTTCAGTTAGAGCAGACCAGATAAATTATTACAAAACTAATCTAAGCAGAATTGTTCTAAAATCAATAGAGCTTTGCTTGTTTCAGCATCGCAGCACTACAACCCCTTGTCAAACTGCTGTCACGAAAAGAAATTAAGCCGAAGTGGTTTAAAGTTTAAACATAGCAAATACCTGGACTCGTATTATACTCGAACAAGAAAATCTGATTCCCGACAGCGGCGGCTAGATCTCCCCTCAACGAAGCCCCCGGGCCAGAGACCACGAGACGGCCAACACATCGCCAGAGGATAGCTCGAGGCATTGCCGGAAAATTGGGACAATTGAGGTCTCCTGATGAGAGGAGAGAGATGTGGAGGAGAACTGAGAGATGACGACCAGAGAAGAAGCTCCGTAGGCTATCCATGAGTAACCGGCAAAATCCGGCAACCAGTCGATGGTGGATCCACACTCTCCAGCTTCAATCGGAAATCAAACAGATCAGACAGCTTCAATCGGACAGATCCTCAATCGGACAGTTGCTGAAATCGGACATATGCTGAAATCAGTCGAGGGAGATCCTCACTCGGAAACCAGTCGAGGGAGATCCTCAATCGGAAACCAGTCCAACACAGTTGCACAGTTGCTGAAATCAATCGCACAGATCAGACAGATCCAAGCAGATCAAGCAATGGAGAAGCCATGGGAGAAGAGATCTGTGGCCTCCGCGAACCTCGCGGCCATCGATGTCTTCGGCGGTGCTCGTCGGCGGTGCAACGGCGGCGTCCATGGAGAAGACATGGCGACGAATTCAACTCGTCGGCGGCGCACCGAATTCGTCTTTCTTGGCATCGATTCAGGCGGCCGCCAGCAAGGTGACAGAGGCGATCGAGATCCCTGGAATTCGAGAGGACAGAGGCCGCGACTGATTGATGATCGGAAGAAGGCCTGGAAACGCGGAATTCAAGCTTGATCCGGATCGAGCGTCGTCGATCTGGATTTCAAGTGGTGGTGGACGACAACGTCGTTTCCTTCTTCCTCCGTCGTCGATTTCACCGCCTCCGTCCAGATCGGGCGGTGGTGGTACGAAGACGCGAGGCTGGTGACCGGAGGAGAAGGAGGGAGAGGAAGAGTGAGGGAGTTGTCGACGAAGAGAGATCTGAAACGGGAGTGCTGAAAAGACAATGGATATGTGAGATTATGAGGGTAATTTTGTCCAGAAATTTTTACGTGGACAAAACCCTAATTTTACAAGGTGGGAGACACTCTCCAAATAGAGGCCCAAAAATAAGCCCGTTGGATAAATTTTCTCAAAATTTTATTTATTCTTCCCCGGTAGTTTTAAGTAAGTATTAAAATAAATTGTGTATGAAAGAAATAAACAAAAGTAATTGATGGCAAGGGGAATCGAACCTCAAACTAGCATGTGTCAGAATGAAGTTCCTAAATCTCAACAGTCTATCTTGTATTTTTTTAAAAAAAATCCATATAACTTTTTTTTTTAGCCACTTCTAAGATTTGGGTTCGAGCGCCTGTTTGACCTCCCCTCAAATTCAGCTCTACACTTTCCTACATACATAATCGAAATTGACTCATTTTAGCATGAAATTACGTGGTTTTAATCCGAAACGACAACATTTTAATTTACAAGAGCTTCATTTGAGTTTTCATACCTAAAATTCGACTCTCTTCGATCAACTTCACCATTCATCACTTCCAACAACAGTGTGATTAATATTTATAATCAATGTGACGATGTGTATGATCTTATTGATTGACATATGAAGCCCAACGGGTAAGCCCAACGCAGAAAAAGCGTCGGGCTCAACAGGTAAGGCCGGCCCAACAACTATTAGGAGTAAAAAGTATTTATGATATGAAATTATAACCAACTAATAATAGATGGAATATCAGATCATGAAAAGAATCCGAGATTAAGTTATAGTTTATTTAACATTATTTTTTGACATTATATTTAATATATTGTTCTCCCTCCATCCCACAAATCCGCAATAGTTGTTGTTTTAGAGTAGTAAACTTGTATAAAACAAACTTGTTATTTTAGCTATTTATCTAATGATTGCTCTTTTTACAGGTAATAATTACTATTTTTAGATATTTTATCCAATAAAGGTATGAAATATAAATTTTTATTAATAAATGTGCATAAAGTTAAAACAATAATTATTGTGAGATGGAGGGACTAGGGAGTACTGAAAACGAGGAATGGAATCTTGTAATAACAGGACAACTTTAGTAGGAAAATAAATTCCCTCCCAAATGAAAGCATTTATCTAATGGGTGAAAAGGTAATATATGACATATCAAATTATATATATGATTTACTCTATAAAAAAAATAGGTTAAAATATCTTTTTTTTTTTTGTACAGTAGGCAATAATAAGGAAATCTTAATTTACAGAGAAAGATCATCCTTGCGAATAATGGTAGATAGTTCCCTATTCAAAGGAAAGTTACACAAGTTACAGGTAGAATCACATCTAGCAATAAAATCAGCTGCCGAATTTGCCTCTCTAAAGCAATGGCTGAAGGTCGTGGATTTGAATGTTGTGCGTAGTCTTCTGATTTTCTTAATAACTCTAACTCTAAGGATCTCCCATGGACCTTTGCCTTGATCATTGATTGCATTGGCCACCGTAAGACTGTCTCCTTCGATTATCACTTGCGTCCAACCTCTACGATGGGCTAGTTCTAACCCCAAACAAAAAGCAAGTGATTCAGTTATAAGTCTACTGATCCCTTAGGTACCTGTTGGTTGAAAATCTCAATTACATTTCTATTCCAATCCCTAGCTATACTTCCTACTTTGCAATCTCCATTTTTGTTAACCGATCCATCTACATTTATTTTGTAGACATTCTTCGGTGGCTTCTTTCATCTAATGTTCCTTCCTTGTCTTTGTATTTTATTGGACAATTTTTTATTTTCCTCATCCTTCCAGTTCTTTATATTGTCAACGATTTGTTGAACTATTTGATGGGTAATGCTACTATTATCATTTGTGTTGCGGTTCCTGAAGATGATATTATTCCTAACTTCCCAAATGTTTTGCCATAGAAAACATAAGTGTTAAAATTCTGGTTATTATTTTTTATTTGTTTAATATCTAGAGTAAGAGGATGAGAAATCCTATAGTTAAGGAGAGTTTTCCCTGTCTTAGTCTCATAGGCCTGGATTACAACTTTCGTAAATTGACAGTTTTGAAGGAGGTGTAAAGAGTCTTCATAATCTTGGTTACACAAGCAATATTGAGAAGGGACCCTATTAAAGTAATTGTTTAGTCGTACCTTTGTGGGTAATGCATCAACTACTATTTTTCCAAATGAAATTACGAATCTTGGGAGGGATCCAAGTTTCCAAATCCATTCATGATTGTTATTTGTGGTCGCATTAACAGGGTATGAGTTTTGATTCAAGCTAGTCTTAAAATTTCCATCCTTGTTATATTTCCAAACTAGCTTATCTTCGACATTATTATTATTATTATGACTACCTCCGTTCAAAAATAAGTATCGTTTGACTTTTTAACATATTTTTTAATAAGTTAAAAACTATTTAAAATATCAACTTTTTAATTTTTTTATATAATTTTATACTTATGAGTTATAACAATAATTTTTTTGATATTATATAGTACTCCGTAGTATAATTTTTAGCTCTTAAAAAATGGATTGAAAAGTCAAACGACACCTAACAATGAACGTATGGAGTAGTGAGTATAGAGAACACCAAATTCTCGGCAACTTTTTCCAGCCCCATTTCCCTTAAGCAGAGGCGGATCCTCTTTAGGATCGGGAGTGGCAGTCGCCCCCCTAATCGAAAATAAAATTTAACATACATATTCCTCTCGTCGATAGCTTCGATTTGATATATTATAAATTCAATTCTGATATCTGAGTAAAAAGTTATAAGCGTTTCAATTTTCAGGACTGAACATGTGTAGATTATTTCTTACATCATTTACCAAACTAATATACTTTTATCATAATTATCATTTGTAACACTTAATGCCTTAATAACATAGGTATACTCGAAAAAAAAAAAACACAGGTATACCCGAGAAATTCAAATTAGGAGGTTATACTCGAGAACTCGAAGCTTATAGGGGTTTAATCTTACCTACAATATTTTTATCGTAATTTTTCGCTTCCTCAATAATCAGTTTCAGGATCCGCCACTGCCCTTGAGCCCTCTCAGTGTACAATACTGTCTGAAGCTTTTGCAGCTCAAACCAAACGCAATCCCCGCACTCAACAAATTCGTCAAATTTAGGGTTTCGATTCCCCCTATCAACCCCTCTTTTCTGAAATTTCTTCACAATTTGCTTTAATCTAGCTAGGCGAACATGATTCGCGACTGAAATTTCAAAGCTTTCTCACTTGGGAGGTTAGTAAGAGAGAGAGAGAGAAAGAGGATGAACATGAGCCGGCCGGCGGTTCACCCGGTGGAAGCGCCGCCTCTCACCGACGGCGCCAACCACTACGGCCCGACGGTGAGGATGAAGGACATCCAGGGGATGCCAGGGACTCCCGGCAGCCTCGGCCTCCGAATCTGCCAGTTCGTCTTCTCCGCCGTCTCCCTCTGTGTCATGGCTACCACCAGCGATTTCGCCTCCGCCACTGCTTTCACGTTAGATTCTTCCTCCTTCTCTCTCGCACTCTATTTAATTTACGATTTGACTTCATTCATGGTGAAATTTGATGTGTGTAAGGGTTTTGGGATTCGGATGATTGTTTGGATTGTTTTAGATGGTTAATGGCGTTTGTATTGAAATTAGTTTTAGTGCTGTGCTCTCTGGATTGTAAAATGAAACCAATCTTTGATCAGGCATATTATTGTTTCCTGCTGATGAAACAGATACCTGGTTGCTGCTGTTGGTTTACAAAGTTTGTGGAGCTTCTCTTTAGCTTTGCTTGACATATATGCTCTTATGGTGAGGAGGAGTTTTCGGAGTTCCAAGATCGTCAGTTTTTTCACTATAGGAGATGGGGTAAGGTCTTTGAACTCTGATGAATGATTCGATTCTGCATTCCATTGCTTCATGTTTGTGCTGTCAGTTTCGGTATCATGCATTGATGTCTTGTTTTGTTTCGAACTTTGCTGAACACTTGCAATTTCTTCGTGCCAGCTTACGAGAAACTCTTGTAGAAATGGATGATCTTATCCAATTGTTGGTTGTTCTTGGCTGTTGATATTCAAATGTATGATAAATCTGCAATTTTTTTCACTGCGCTGAAGTAACTGAAATGCTCGTGCAGATCACATCAACTCTCACCTTTGCTTCTGCCTGTGCATCAGCCGGCATCACCGTGCTCATTGCCAACGATCTCAACAGATGTAATTTGAACCACTGCTCAAGATTCGAGACTGCTACAGCCATGGCTTTCATCAGCTGGTTCGCTGTGTCTCCATCTTTCCTCTTGAACTTTTGGTCATTAGCTTCACGCTGACCTATTAAACTCATGGAGCCAAAAGTTTTCCATTGTGAACATATATCTTTGATTTGCTTTCTCTCTGTTTCGGATTTCACCAAGAGTAGTTTGTAAACATGTTGCGTGGTGAATGTTCTAATACAAGTGTTAATCCTGGCATCAGATAGCCTCCTCAATTTTTTTCTCAGCAACCATTTTTTGTTCTGAAAAAATTAGTTCATTCATCACTTTCATCGAGGTTCTCATGTGCCCGTGGCTGTATTCTGTATGATCAAAGTCAGAAATTGGAACTTCCCATATCTGAAAATGTACTACTATTGTTTTCCCCTATGTATCAAAAAACACCATAAAAGAACCAACCGTGCAATTGCTTTTACCAGAGCTCAGAAAAACCATGTCAAAACATTGCTAAAGCATGGTAAATGTAATTTTAATGTGTGAATTTTACAAGCATGTGTAAGTAATCAAGTAGCATTGTGATTTCACGAATACATCTCATATATTGGGTCAGGTTGAAGGGGGATCCTCTTTCTTGCAACTTGCAAGTGATTGTGTGCGATTATGTAGCAGTCTCTAGGCGTAAGGCTGGAGTTTTACTGGGTACTGCATTTCAACTTCTCAGTCTCGAGCTCTTGCTTCAGGACTTCTAGCCTTTCAAGCAAATCAATGTTCTCCTGCATTCACCATGAAAGATGTACAAAATTGTAAACATTTAAAGCTCTAGAGCCTCCAACTTGTTCACAGCAGTGGTTTCTAGCACTGATAGCAAAGCATATAACTCGAGCAATATAAGACTGGAAACAGGAGAAACGACGAAATATTAAGAACAATCATAATTGCTTTCAGATTACCTTCTGTAGCAATTCCAGCCTCTTGTCTGCATCCAAATTTTCTGATTTCTTCTCAACGAACCCCTTGATCTGCGAATAAAGGTTCATAAACATAGATGAACAGCCACGAAAACACTCAAAACAGGACCTGAAAACAAGGTGTTGTTAGCTACAAGTGAGTACAGCCCTAGCTAGTAACTCACCCAAGAAGCTGAAAGTCCCAGTTTTTTTTTTGGCTAGGTACTGATGCAGTAGCACTTTAAAGACGAAGTCCTCTCATCAGTCATCACAAGCACAAGCCTGACATGATAGTCATGAATAAAAGAGAATACCTTATCGAGCTCGCTAGTGCATTTATCAGCCTTCTCCTTTTCCTTGTCGAATCTGAATCTCCATTCAGCAGATTCATCCACAGCTTCTTTATGTGCAATGTCAAACTGTCTCCTATAGGCACGTTCAAAATCCATAGAAACAATGGTGAATTAAGAAGATGATAATCATCAACTACCTCGATCAGCCAAAACTAAGATTATCTTCACAAACACTGGAACAAATCCACAAATTTAAACATCATTCTAAAGCACAAATCTTCAGAATTAGGGGACAAAGTTCAAATTGTAGCTCAGTTACATTAATTGTATCACAGCTAATGTAATCCAAGGAGTTTAAACCCTAATTTCCAGCTCAGTTACGCACATGCTCCGAAATTGCAAGTATCACCATTCACCAGTGATTAAACCCCCAAAATCTGAATCTACACAGACAATCGAGCAAAAGAAAATCACATTTCCTTCAAATTGGACAGTAATTCAAACACAATCTCGCCTCTCCCATTCAACTGCCATGGAAATCTTCTACAATTAGCCAAACAAGTAAACAAAATTTATATCCGCCATTTTCGAGGCAGATTTAGAACCCTAGCCTAATTCCTCGTCTTAGCAATCTAACAACCACTCGCATATTTCCAATGCAAAACGGAAAAAAATTCCAAACTTTCACAAAGAGTGAGAGAGAGAGAAAGAGAGGGACCTGATAAGATCAGCGTCCTCGGAGGAGATCTTGTAGTCAATGATCCACAGTCGGAAGTAGACAGTACAACCCAAAGCCATAGCCACCAACAACCCGATCAAAACCGGACTTCTCCGAACCATGCCCGCTTTCGCCCTCTTCCGATTCCTCTCACCTCCTCTGAAACCCGATAGCTCGCTGCCGTTGCCCCGCCCTCTCATTCTCCGGTAGCCACCTCTCCGAACATCTCTTGCCCCAAATATTCAGGCGCACTCCTCACCGGTCCCTCCAAATCAACTAACCACCTCTTCCTTTCACTGCGATGGGCCCTTAAGCGGCCCATCTTCGTTTCGTTGTGTCTTAAATGGGCCTCATTATTGGGCCTGAACGCTTTCATGGGGATTTTCTTTAATTACCCACCCGTAATTTTTTTTTGCGAAATCGGGTACCATGAAAACTTTATTAATTGGATATATATACCCATCAAAATTTCAAAATTGTTTATATACCCATCAAATCATTTAAATTTTATTTGATTGTCCATAATATATTTGATCTAATATTATTGAGTGAAAATTATATTAAAATTTAATTATATACTAAAATTAAATAATTAGAAAATTTATCACTTTACAAGTATTGGATAGAAAATATAATTAAAATTTGAATATAAAAGTTAAACTTCAACGTAATTATAATTATATTTTTATCCAATGATTTTATTTTGAATATCAAGTTTCATGTAAAAGTTCAAAATAATTAAGTTATAAAAATGACCATAAACCATAGTAAAGAAATAAAATACATATTTTTTTTAATGTAAAATCACATCAAATTAAAAAAAATTACTTAGTTTGAGAGAAATTGAAATTAATGTCTCATTTAATAATTATTTGAAAGCTAACTAATTTTGATATTTAAATAATTAAATTTTAATATTTTTTACATTTAATAGTATAAATTAAATATATGATGGACAATCAAACAAAATTTAAATGATTTGATGGGTATATGAACAATTTTGAAGTTTTGATGGGTATATACCCAATTAATAAAGTTTTCATGGGTATATACCCGATTTTGCCATTTTTTTTTTTACAATAATTAGCAACTAGACAAAAAAAAATTTCTTTTGGTTATATTCCATCCAATTTTATTTTCTTGAGGACTCCAAATTAATTTGAGATGAACAAATTTGTCGATCTTTTTGAAGATAAGAAATGAGAAAATATTCCATCCAATTTATAATATTTATACAATTTGTTTATTATTGTATTGGTACGAGTGATTTATCCTTATCTTTATCTTATCTTGTCGTGAATTATCTGATTTATTATTCTTATATTCACCTTTTGAATTTTATGTCAAAACTTAACTTTGAACCATATCCATACACTAATTCACAAATTCATGCCAACTGTCCCTCCCTGTGCCATTTGACAATGACATTTTACCATTATTGTTAATACATTAATGACTTCATTTATTCAAGATTTTTCTAGAAGTACTGTGCTCAATTTTTGTTTTTGAGTTTCTCTGCATTATATGATACGTAGTAATAAATTCAGTTTTTTGTTTTATTACGTATATATATGCCTTGATTTGGTAACGCAAGAGATTTTTAAATTAAATGAAAGGATAAATTTGTATTATAATCTTACACCATAGGAAGAAAGGATATATAATACTCTCTTATATCATGCAATATACAATCTAAATATAAAACGGTTAATTCAATTAAATTAGACTAATACAAATAAACTATCATAAAATATATAGCTACGTAAGTACTTGTCAAAAAATAACTAATTAAATGTCGGTTTATTAGGGATTAGTATAAATATTTATATTTTTTTTAAACAACCTATATCTTGTATTAGATTAATCATCAATGAGTCAAATGCATAATTAAATAATCCGTACTTCTTTTCTCCTTAAACTAATTTCTATGTCCTCTTTCCCTAACCTTCCTCCTTCATCTCTAACCCACCCTAATCTCTTTCTATTTCCCTTCAATTCCATAAATCCCAATTGAGACATAAGAAATTAGTATCTAGAGGCAAGTTGATACATTTCCGCAATATTGATGTGCGATTTTGTCCTTCATTTCTTCTTGGGATCTTGTAAACGCTTTTGTCATCTTCTTCAACGAAGCAATCTATTGCTGTGTCGCTCGCCTATGCTCCATCATTTGTCGTTGATTTTCCTTGTGAAAGTTTAAGCAGTTGAGATCGAAAATTTCAAAAACAATAACAGTATAGGTCGAAGGATTTGATGGTTTTGATACCAATTCGTTATCTCCCAATTGGGATTTATCGAATTTGTAAATGGAAATGAGAGAGAGAGAGAGGGGGGTAAGGATTTAGGGAGAAATCAAGTATTTGATTATTCATTTTATTCATTGTTGATTACTCTAATATAGTATAAGATATAGGTATTTATATATAAAAAAATAACCAACCCCTATACATGACCAAAAAAAAACTATTGTTTGTGGATGGTACAATATTTGTCAAATTTTAACCATAAAAAAATACTCCACATAATAAAACATATTTTTTATAGACCTTCATGATGATCGATACATTTTAGTTAAAGAAATAAAAATTATTTAATCCATTAATATTAACAAAAAAAAATTTATATAACATATAATAGAAAGATCAAAAAAAAATATTTTTTTTTTACCGTGGGCAAGAAGTGGATCGACAGGCAATCCTGAAGCCATCCGAAGATGACTTGTTAGACCCTACGCAGAGGGTCGCCGAACAAACGAAAAAAATAAAATAAAAAACCAACAACAAAAATAAAAGCTAAAACAACTAGAAAAATACAACCCTCATCGGCCGGGCCTCCTGGTCGCGACGCCGCTCACCTCCTACGGTGAGTCATGGTCCTGCCATCCCCCTTTGGGTCATGGCGATGGGCTCTTCCCTCATCGGCCTCCTGGTTGCTTGCCCGCCCCATCTCCAACCGCCGCCGCCTCCTTCCCTGAAGTCTCCGTCGGCCCGAACGGCTCCGCCCTTGGCCCGCCTGCTGTGTGTCCTCCGTCTGCGGTGGCGCCTCCTCAGACAACCGGATCCTCCCCCTCACATGTTATCCCTCCCCTCGCTCCCTTTTGCTCCGACCTCTCCTTCTCGACCTCAGCCTCGCCTCTAACCTCTCTACAGGAACGCATCTCTTCTCCCTAACACTAGCCAAAAAAAAAACTCTCGCTCTGTTAGAAACTCTCGGGGTAAACCCTAGATCTAAACCTGCCGCCACCACATGTCCGGCTCCTCCTCCCTATCGTGCTCTCCCTCCCACCTGCCGGAATCCCAGCCAAACCAAAAATTTCAGTCGACTTAGTACCCATAACCCCAAACACAACCCACACAACCCGATTGAAGAGCTCCTGCTCCCAAATCGAAAGCCCCAAAAGCAATTCCCAAAAAATCTCTTGAGCAAAACCGACCCAGAAACAAACCCAATCTCTCAACAATAGTCCAAAAAAAATATTTTGATGTTAGCCTAGTCAACCAATTTAAAGTTGTGAGAGTTTTGATTTGTTGGATTCATATTTATATTATTTTATACTAAATAAAATTATTATTTTTATCTATTTTAAAAATCTGTCTTCTAACATTATTATATAACCAATTAAATAATACTCCAATTATTATTATTATTATTATTATTATTATTATTATTATTATTATTATTTATAATTTAATGGGTGCTTTCATCTTATTATAATTTAGAGAGAGGCCGGAGGAAATGTCATTTTCACCAACAATATCCATACTTGATTATGCTTTCGTGTATATATCATGTCTTATGACTTGCATTATCATTTTATCCAATTAAATAATACTCCAATTATTATTATTATTTATAATTTAATGGGCGCTTTCATCTTATTATTATATATAACCAAAAATTATCATTACTCCGTATTATTTTGATCATAGGCTAGGGTTTCATCAAAAAACAATTATCCAAAAACCAATATGATAAATCAAATAATAAATGCAATTACTCCAATACTTAAGAAGCACACACTCATTTACTTGAATTTGGTTGCATCTCTGCAATTTTAATGCCTAAAACCTAAACCTAAATCTTCACACTACAACGACCAGGGCCAAAATGAAGTACAACCATTAATTAACACGTTGATTCCACTTGAAGAAAATACGGAGTAAATACATTACAGTACATACATTAACATTTTTCGTCAACAAAATTGATTTAACAAACATGAAATTCTCACTTCACAAATTCTCATAGTCCTTACTACGAGTACATCATTAGCCCCAAAATTAATTAAAGAAGTTTTTAAAATTGAATAAATCTAGTACAGCGTAAACAACAAATTACATTGATTGCAGTAACAACAAATGAATCCACCCCCAACAAAAATGTGGATTTCTTCTAAATGTTAGATCTTTCGTAGAAATAAAATACCGAATTAATTAATCTTCAAACCCTGTTTGTTTCCAAATTGCATTTCGGACCCGCCGGAGATCCCTTCCCTTCAGCGTCCTCCCAACTCCCTCCTGCACCGAGAACGCCACCACCGTGTTGCTCCTCCTCGCCACCTGCCGAGCGGCATACTCGTGCGGCGGGACCCGCGCCTCCACGTCGTCGTCGTCGCTTCCATCCGCATCGGCCTCCTCCTGATTGCCGCTGGCGCCGAGGATCTTCGACCAGTCCGGCACGTTGACCGGCAGCGAAGACGACGCGGAAACCGCCGGCTTCCGCGCCGATCGGTTGCGGGAGCGAGATGCGGTGATCGCCGGGCCCTTCTGGTGAGGCTCCGGCGATGACGGGGAGATGAGAGCGCCGATGTCGTCGTCGGAGTTCCATATGTCGGATTCCTGGAACTCGAATCGGCGATCGAAGGAGGCGGTGGAGTATTGGATTTGGGATTGGAAGTAGTTCTGCCTGGAAGCCATGGAAGAGAGAGATCGGTTGTTTTATTTTTAGTAATTTTGGTTTTTTTGTTTGGGATTAATCCGTTGGGATTGGGGGAGGGTTAGTGTGGGAATTTATAAGGGTATAAATAAATGGAAATGGATAAGGACAAGTTTTTTTTTTTTCCTTTTTATTTATTTATTTTTGTTTAGTCTAGTTTTTTCAACTGTACTAGTACGACCAAAGAAGCTAAGTTTACTCTCTTTTTTTTACTCCTCTAAAATGGTAAATAGAGTACCCAACACACACATTTCCACGTATGAATATGAATGCTAGATCTATTTTCAAACTTTGTTTTATGTATAGAATATGTAAGATAAGAGTATATTTTTAAAAAAAAAACTTGAGAAGATTTTATATCTACAAAATTTTCATTTACAATGATATCAGTGTGGATGTAAGAGGAAAAAATATGATGATATATTTTTTTTCTCAAACTTCATTTCCAATGTAGGAAATGTAGGAAACAAGTGAAGTGAGAGAAATAGGATAGTAGGATACATATATATAGCATCATGACTTTTCATTCTAACTCCATATTTTCGATGTGGGATGTAGTGTTTGTCCCGCATTGGAAATGAGATGATAGAATGAAGACTTCCAAGTCTATAAAATGAGAAGGATGGGGATCATTTGTCCCACATTGCCATTGCATATTAGTTTATATAATATTATGAATTATTCTAAGAATAATTTATATAATTTTTACATAATAATTATAAATTTATTTTATTAAAAATAAAATTTTCAATTTTTTTTGAGATGGAGGGTTGATCCGCCGGGTCGACCGGGTCGGACCGGCGGGTCAACCCTCCATATCCACAACTAACATAAATAAAATTAGATTTGCACCAAAAATAAAAATAAAATTAGTCTAAGGTAAAGTAGGGACTCATTTTTTCTGAATTCGAGTACATACATATTGTTGAAGTGACATAGGCGGCAGTTTTTGTATTATTGTTCTTTCCTATATTTTAACTTATTCCAATTAGCATTCAATTTTTAGGGGGGAAAATACAAGTTCTTTTATGTGGACAAATTTCAGAAAATAATCGTTATGGAGTTTATTATTTTTTGATATTTTCGTATAAATTAATCAAAATTCAAGTTTACAAAAGAAATATCAATAAACCAATTGAAATACATGCATGATATATCTCTAAAAGGGTTACAATGCAATAAAACAAATAAGAGTCAATGGGGTATATAGACTCCTTTTAATATATTGTTAAGTAAATAGACCTCATCAATAATTTTTTTTATTAAATAGACCTTGTATTGTTTTAATGGCTAAATTACCCTTTTAAGCTTTATCCTTTAATTTCTTTTCTTTCTTATTTTGTATTTACGAAAATTAATAATAATAAATTACCAAATATTCTTAAATTATCATTTTATTTTTTACCTTCATTCTTTCCTTTTTTCTTATATCTATATATAACCTTAATTTAGAAGACTTTGCTTACGTGTCAATCTTAGAGGAGTTTTAGGAATATTGACCAATTGGTCCAATTATGTTTTTTTTCTTGATTTTTGTATTTCTCCTTTTCTCTTTTTTTCATTAATTTTTTTAATCCTCCATTCTCTTTTATTCTTAACATATTTACTAACAATTGGGCTTAATTAATTCAAAACATCTATATATAACCTTAATTTAGAAGACTTTGCTTACGTGTCAATCTTAGAGAAATTTTAGGAATATTGACCAATTGGTCCAATTATGTTTTTTTTCTTGATTTTTTTATTTCTCCTTTTCTCTTTTTTTTCATTAATTTTTTTAATCCTCCATTCTCTTTTATTCTTAACATATTTACTAACAATTGGGCTTAATTCAAAACATTGAATTCAATCTAATACAAGTATATAACCATTAGGCTTAACTCACATTTATGTACTAACTATCTATATATAACCTTAATTTAAAAGACTTTGCTTACGTGTCAATCTTAGAGGAGTTTTAGGAATATTGACCAATTGGTCCAATTATGTTTTTTTCCTTGATTTTTTTATTTCTCCTTTTCTCTTATTTTCCATTAATTTTTTTAATCCTCCATTCTCTTTTATTCTTAACATATTTACTAACAATCTATATATAACCTTAATTTAGAAGACTTTGCTTACGTGTCAATCTTAGAGGAGTTTTAGGAATATTGATCAATTGGTCCAATTATGTTTTTTTCCTTGATTTTTTTATTTCTCCTTTTCTCTTTTTTTTCCATTAATTTTTTTTAATCCTCCATTCTCTTTTATTCTTAACACATTTACTAACAATTGAGCTTAATTCAAAACATTGAATTCAATCTAATATAAGTATATAACCATTAGGCTTAACTCACATTTATGTACTAACTATTGAGCTTAATTCAAAACATTAAATATAATTATTAGTTGTGACACATCACATTTAAATGCATGATTCAGATTTTAAAATTTCTAAAAAAGTATTATTATTACTGGGTGATTTAAAATATCTGCATTTATGTATTATGCTTTAGACGAGTTATAAAAAAAACATTTCAAAATTATAAGATACATCTATGGTAAAGTTTTTTTATCTTAACTTTTATTAGTATTTTATAATATATTTATATATATTATTAATATTTTAGTTTTAAAAAACCGCGCCATGGCGGGAATTGTACTAGTATTTTGTAAAAGAACTAGTATATATATTATATGACATCACATACAAACTCCTCCTTTACAATAAAATAATATAATCATTACAATACATGAATAGTGGAATACAATAATCATTACATTACAATATATAATACAATAAGATTACATTGAATATTAAAATATGTATATTTATTGTAATATTTATTAAAATATATATGAATCGTGTTACGCTAAGCTAGTTAATAGTGTAATATAATTATAAATGTTTAAGAGAATTAGATGATTAGGACCTCTTTTAGTAAAATATATAATCAATTTGAGGAATACAATAAATAAAATATTGTAATTACATAATAAAGTACAATAAGCAATATATTGTAATTCCGTAATGGGTACAATAACTAATCTATTGTAATTCTTTAATATCGTCCAATAAATAAGATATATATTGTACATATATTTTTTTTTAAAAAAATTGTAATTATGTAATGTAATACAATAAAAAAAATCGATTTGGGGAATGTTAATTATTGTAATCTCATACATGACAATGAAATTATTGTTGGTGTAATATAATGTAATGATTTATTGTAAACACATTTCCGAATGTGGACTCTCTGCATATTCTCGGGTCAGAAATTGTTGTTTGATTTTAATTCATATCTTTTATATAAAGTTCTTATATAACATAACAACGTTGACATGTAGCTTTATTAGGCGCCCTCCTCGTACTAAATAAAATTTAATTTTTGTAAATACATACGAATGGTATTTTTTGTAAACCGAGCCCTCCTGGTATTTTTTTGACGTAGCTTGATTATTATGTTAATTAAATACAGTACGTTAACTTTTATAGTATCTTTTTTGATAACATCGTTAACTTTTATATCAACTTCTTATATACAGAATATGCAATAACGTTGACATGTATATTAAAAGCCCGTAATTAGGGACCGAAGACATTCTATTATTTTATCAATAATGATTTTCTTAAACAATTTCTAGAATTATTGTTTATTCAATTATTGTAAGTTATAAGGTGCTAATCAAATTCTAGAATATTCAATTAGGAGACAGAACGAGTCCACTATTCTCGGAACATAAATATATGGAGTAGGTTTTTAAAACAAAATCTTTTTGAGGGTAAATAGGTAATAATACACTTGAAAAGGTTTATTTGATCAAAAAAAATTATTACAGGGTCTATAAACTAATAAAATTATTGAAGGGGTCTTAATCCTCCAATTCTCTCAACAAATAAATAAATAAATAAATAAATATATATATATATATATATATATATATATATATATGGAAGGGTATTTTGTCCATTCATAGTAAATTTTGGTCGAACCAAATGCCAAATAAATTAATATACGGTGCCGAGTGTCGACACATATTTTTGTCGGGAAAAAGTTTATTGACATCAGTCTTTTCGTTTCGGTAAAATATCTATATTTTATCAATACGACAAGTCGATGTTGATAATAATTTTTAAACCGTAAATAATTTAGTTGTACATGATATATCTACTAAAAATGAGAATTATGTCAATTTTATTTTATTTTTATATCATAGAATTATTGCCCCAATCTTTAATTGTGAAAGGGAAAAAACCAATGTGCGTAGTGTATATTGTATACCATATTTTTTGACTAATAAATCACTTTAAAAAAAAAATAGACGTACGTGCAGATAAAAATAAAATAAAATAAAATAAAGACAACCACACACCTATGTCCTTTGTTTAATTATTTTTTTACTATAAAGAGGTAGCCATAATTTATGACTTATGGCTGTGTTGTGGGTGGAAAATTGCCAAATTTACTGAATGCAACAAGCCACGTGGTGACACCTAACTAACTTAAGAAGATGACATCAAAACGTTACTACTAAGGAGTATATATTATAAAAATAAAATAAAATAAAATAAAAACGGAGTGCGTTATGTTGAGTTTACGTACGTTAATTTCCACGCCGTGACAAAACTCATCAGCAAATTTGGATTTATATTGAAAGGAGTTTATTAGTTGGTTTAATTTCTCACCGCCCTACCGATGACATCATTTAATGTTACGTACAAATACATAAATGTGTATAATGTGAAGTCAACTTAATTATTAGATATAGCTTCAATTCAATTCCCACCAACATAACACGTCACTATGCAGATATTGCCTAGCATTTCTTGTAACTCACCTTAACTTATAACGTATATTATTTCTAAATGAATTTTATCCTTTAAAATAGGATGAGATATCCTAAATCATAACGTATGACAAATTTGTACCTCTTAAAATCATAACGTATTAATTAAATATGTAAATTGTTAAGCGTGTGATTACAAAGGGCCGGGGCCGGGTGTGTTTGGATTTCAATTTATTTGAATTATAATGTACTTATAAATATAAATATTTAATTAAATAGTGTTTAGTTAATATACTTTATAATACATTTGGAATAATGCAAATGTTAATTAAGTAAAATACTTTATAAATAGTATTAATTAAATATTTATTATTGTATAAAATTTATAATTACATCATAAACTTTATTTACTCAGTTGATTAATACAATTTACCATATATTTTTATTTAAAATTTATATTATTTTAAAAAAAGTTGTAAACAATACTATTAACCACATATTATTCAAACACATAATAAATGTATTGAAATCTAGCTTGTAAATAAGTATAAATCACTCTTGTTATATCTATGTAAAATTCATATGATATTAGATTAAAAGAATCTCATATCAAAAATATAAAATAAAATAAGTCTAGTATATAAACTTGGAAAAGGACGTACGTTATATAATGATATATATATATATATTAGTATAGGTAGGTTGCGTTTCAAAGAAATTACCTAGCTCGAAAATTCTGAAAAATGCATTTAATCACGTGTTATTTTCATTTGGGATATAGATATATATTCGCTGGTTTTGATGTAAAACGTGTAAAGTATTTTATTAACTACAATTTGATCGAAACGTCTTAAATTCTATGTTATCGATGTAATTAACTATGAAAGGATTGAAAGCCACCTGTACTTAACAGTCTTAACTATCAAAGTCATGAATCATATGATGCATGGAGTTTCGTTACGAGTGAAATTAAGGAAACATGTCTAGTTAACCTTTATTATTATTTTTTAAATAATTTAATAAATTATATAAAAAATTATTAAAATATGTTGATATTTTATATAATTTTTAATTGATTTAAAAACGTACTGAAAGTTCAAATCAAAGTACACTTAGAGTATGTTTAGACGCCCATTATTATAATTTATAATAAACATAATACATATTATAATATATTTATAGTATGTATTATTATATAAATCATAATAGTTGATGATCCAAACAACCCTTATATATAGAGAGACTATTTATTTTTAGTTTTTCTTTCTAAGTTAAGATAATATTAGAGAAACTATCCGCACATTAATTTTTTTTATTAGGTAAAGATTTGAGATCATATAAATCTGATTTTTGAGAAGTTGATAAGTCGACAGACGAAAACCGTCAAAACATACAATACAAACGAAGAACATACGAAGTGAAAAAAGCAGAAACAAACTCTACAGGAAGACGAGTAATCATAACTACTCCTAGAAGCTAAGAACATACCCACACATTAATTTTACATAGCATCTTTATCCGCATATTAATTTTACATAACATCTTTATCCACTAAGCCTTTTTTTTTTTTTTTGTCACTTAGTTATGGTCTAGATGGGAGTGCTTATTTGTCTATTGGGTTGTA
This sequence comes from Persicaria tinctoria, assembly GCA_037127255.1. Classification (NCBI taxonomy): domain Eukaryota; kingdom Viridiplantae; phylum Streptophyta; class Magnoliopsida; order Caryophyllales; family Polygonaceae; genus Persicaria; species Persicaria tinctoria. The sequence goes on along the minus strand of JBANSL010000016.1, from coordinate 2,381,432 downwards.
CAAGCTCATTCATTATTTGACCATACCTGCAGTAAATACTACAAGTAATTGTCCTTGCAATTTTATCCATATCACAATTTGATAAAAAAAAAACAAAAAAACAGTGCGAGACTTTTTTTTTTTACTCTCTTTTTTCTAAACGCGATTATATTATATATATGTTTTATAAAAATAATAAAACTTGTATAACATATCAGCTTTAAAAAAATTAAAAATAATTTCATACTTAGAGCATGTGCAACTATAAAGTAACCTCTTTCCCTTTCAAATTTGTATCCATTTATCATCATTTGACACTTTATTTATTTTTATCTTTAAATAATTTTATACTTTTTTTACCTCTTCCCAAGAGGTTTACCTTACAAGTTACAATCATGGGGTAACCTTATTTCATCACTTTTTCCATCTCATTAGTTTTATATATAAATAAAATTAAAAAGTGTTTAATATTAATATTTTTTTATTAAATTAGATGAAAAATAAAAATAAAAATAACATTATATTATAAGCAAATAACAAAAATAATTACATTAGTGTATGAGAATGGAATATGAAAAAGAAGTGCAAACAATATAATAGGTCAAGATGGGTATATATAGGAAAAAATTATACTGAAATTATGGAAAAAAATAAAATAAATTAATGGTATAATTATTATTTGAGAATAATAATTATAAATATATATTTTAAATATATTTGAATAATTAGTACATCAAATAAATATAGTAATAAAAGGGTGGAGAACAGTTATGGTGGAAGAGGTTACCTTAGTAGAAAGAGGTAACCCCTTCCAACCTTTTCCCTTAAGGTTTGACTTGCAAGTTGCAACCATGGATTTAATTTTTAAGACCTATGGCTATAAGGTAAGTAAAACCCATGATTGCACATGTTCTTATATAAAATATCAACTAATGAGTATGAAACTTGAAAAATTATTTTAAAAAAATTATTTTATATAAATTTTATTATTATTAAAAAAACATAAATGATAAACAACAATTAAAAATTAAACGAGGGAGTATTTTATTTCTATTTTTTTTTGGGTGGTCAACCGCAGTTGAGCCACCTTTTTTTTTTTTAATACAAGGAAATATATTAGGAGAAGCAGATCCGAACGATCTAACCCTAACCTAGCGCGTCCTTTCGGACGAGAACCTTGAGCTCTGCGTCGTACATGAAATCCTCGTCGGTAGGGATACAGTAAGCCAAATGCGCGATCCTATCTGCAACCGTATTCGTTTCCCTGAAAATATGACGAGTGGAAACTGAATTAAAGAAGACCGATAAATGTTTAATGTAACCGTATATGCAACCGTGTTGAGCCACCTTTAAATACACTGTTGCATATTGCTGCATTTTTAAATCTCATTTTTAAATCTCAATTAATATATATAATCAACACCTAATATAAAGTTTAGTTTTTGTAATATATAATATATTTAGTTCCACTTAAATGTAAGACAAAATTCAATAAAACCACCCTATAAATACACTATTTTGCACAAAATCGCTTCTTAAATTGAAAATTTCAGAAAATAACCCTTGATGCTTCAAAAAAGGCCACCCATCTCAACTTACACTATTTTGCCCTTATACTTTTAATATATTTGAAGGGTAAAACGAATATCACCATTCAACAATTTTCATTTTTCATTTGAGGCGAGAATCGAGAAATGAAGGAAGAACACCCGAGAGAACTTTGAACCAACTAAATAAAGGATGAATAATTTTGAACCAACTAGATAAGAGATGAAACACATGAGAATTGCCCAAAGATGAACTAGGATATTTTGGTGATGAAGGGGAAAAATAATAATTTTGCATTTTTTATATCAAATTTAAAATAAAACGTCGGATTAGTGGTATTTTGCAAACATCTAGTTTTTAAAGGGTGGTTTTATAAAATATTTAATTTAAAAGGTGGTTTTGTGTAAAATGATGTATTTAAAGGGTGATTTTAAAAAAGGGAAATTTACAGAAAACCACCCTTTAAATAGGTAAGTTTTCACTTAACCACCCTTTAAATGTTAAATTACAGAAAACCACCCTTTAAAGGGTTTTTGGTTACAATTCACCACCCATTCATCTATTTTTACTAATTTATCATTAAATATACTATATTTTAATATTTTACACTAAAATTCGATTATAAATTTATTAAAAATTTGAATTTAAGGCCTTAATTAATTTTAGGGACAATTTTATTTATTTTTAATAAATAATAATAAATATAGTCTAGTATTATTATCTTAATTTATGTTTGAACATATATATAATTTTTAAAATATTATGTAAATTACTCTTTTTTTATTTATATTTTAAATATTTTAAAAATATTACAGTATTATTTATTTATATATAATTTAAATATTTTTATTCAATAATTGTCTTTGATAAAAAAAATCTAAAATGTCTATTGTTATATTTAAATTATACGATTAATCGATAAAATATTTTTTAAAAATTTGGGGTAAAAGGCAGGTGAATTCTCCCACATATATTTTTGTTTTAAAAAAAATTATCTATTAAAAATAAGTTAATATTTTTCAACTTAAAATATGAGTTTAATGCATTTTACTTGTTATAGATACCCTTTTTCTTTGAATATAATTAACAAATTTAAAAAATTTGTTAATCAATTAATCGTATCACTTAAATATAATTATAGACTTTTTTAATATTTAACAAATTTTAATTACTGGAAAAAGAATTTAACTATAAATAAATAATAATTTTAAGGTTATTTTTAACTTTATAAATAGAAATTATGATTTCTAGTCATATTATAAAGAAAATATTAATTTACATAATATTTTAAAAATTATAAACATTTTCAAACATAAATGAAGATAATAGTTCTAGGATATATTTATTATTATTATTTTAAAATAAAAAAAATTATCCCTAAAATATAATTAAGCCCTTAAATTCAAATTTTAAATAAATTTTTAATCAAACGCGAGTTTAAAATATTAAAATATATTATGTTTAATGATAAATTAGTAAAAATAGATAAATGGGTGGTGAATTGTAAAGAAAAACCCTTTAAAGGGTGGTTTTCTGTAATTTTACATTTAAAGGGTGGTTAAGTGAAAGCTTACCTGTTTAAAGGGTGGTTTTCCGTAAATTTCCCTTTAAAAAATTAGCCCTAACACTAAAAGTAATGAACTAGTGATTTTCCAATACACAAAAGAGGACCATTTCAGGCCCAGCCCAAATACAAAAGCCCAGCCCATATTTTGAGTCCGAACAAAGGCAAATGGAATTGACGTCAGTAGCGATTCGCACACATATATCCTTGCACAGAAAAACCCTAAAACGAGTTCAGAGCTCACCAAACCCCACAGCCGCTCTCAAATCCCCCTTTCTCCTCCACCGCCACCGCAATGCCGCCGAAATTCGACCCGTCGCAGGTCGTCGACGTCTTCGTCCGGGTCACCGGGGGCGAGGTCGGAGCGGCGAGTTCACTCGCGCCGAAGATCGGCCCGCTCGGTCTCTCCCCGAAGAAGATCGGAGAAGACATCGCCAAGGAGACGGCCAAGGACTGGAAGGGGCTCCGCGTCACCGTCAAGCTCACCGTGCAGAATCGTCAGGCGAAGGTCACGGTTGTCCCGTCGGCAGCGGCGCTCGTGATCAAGGCGCTCAAGGAGCCGGAGAGGGACAGGAAGAAGACCAAGAACATCAAGCACAACGGAAACATCTCCTTGGATGATGTGATTGAGATCGCTAGGGTTATGAGGCCCCGTTCCATGGCCAAGGAGTTGTCCGGCTCCGTGAAGGAGATTCTCGGCACCTGTGTCTCTGTCGGATGCACTGTTGATGGAAATGATCCGAAGGACTTGCAGGAGGAGATCACTGATGGAGATGTCGAGATTCCAGAAAATTGAAGACCTCCATTTAAACTCGTGAGAATTTCTCTGTTTTACTTATTAGAGAAAAGTTTTTGGTATCGTTGAGCAACTGTGCTATGGTTCATCGGTTTATGTTATGTTTGTTAACTCTTAGTTTTCTGCTTGGTTTTGATATGATAAATTTGGTGCAGTGGATACTTGTTTCATTTCAGTGCTATGAAAATGCGTTTTGGGATCTCATATATATCTCCATACGCTTTGTTTGGATGTTTAATTATGCCTGTTAACATCAATTTGCTTTGTCAAATGTCTGCCATTACAATTGCTGCTGCTGCTGCTACTCGAGTATGATCTGAAATCTGAATCCCTGATTTTATGAGATGTAATTGATAATGAAGATGATGTGCTGTAGATTACAAGTTAGAATCTTTTAGGTAAGAATCTCAATTAAAATGGAATAAACATGGAGGGTGTGTAGTTGTGCCCTCTAGCTTCTCCTTCATTAGACAGCTTATCTAAAGCTTCAATCAGTCGGATAGATTTGAGTTACCGTTCCAAACGTGATGCATCCATTGTCTCAAACTGCTTCTTGCTGGAATTCGTTTGTTTTGCAAAAATGAGAAGGTTTATTTCTTGCGGGTCCTATCTTTTTCTTGAATTGTCATACCACGGTGCTCTCTTGTTCTTCTAGCTATCTTGGGTGTCGAGAAAATCTAGCTCAGACCATGCATTTTGCGGCGTGTTTTGGGTTCTGACATGGTCGTTTAATACTGGAATTTTCTGTTTATTTACTGTGAATCTTAGATGGGACAGAGGGTCTAAGCCTGTTTAGCTCATCTATGGCCAATGTTAGCCTGGAATTTTCTGGTTTTTTGTTTACTGTGAATCTTAGATGAGGATGGGTATGAGTTTGTGGATGTCCTCTCTTGTAATAATTGTGGTTATATGTTGAATATAGCCGCTGTTACTGTTGATGGATATGAAGTATGAAACGTAGTTTACTGTTGATGGATATGAAGTATGAAACGTAGTTTCTGATATACATCGTACATTCATGTTTGTTCATGGCGATGGCAATGCATATTTGTGGTTTGAATTCTGCCTCTTATAACAAAGGATCAAGGTTTTGACTTTGAGGTTCTCACAAATGTTTGAATGTTGAGTGAATAAAATGGGAAGTTGGGTTTCAAATTTGGCTGTAGTGACTAGTGTGTAAGAAGGATCAATGATGTAGGCAATTATTCAAGGTCAAGATTTTATGGTTACTGTTTCGACTAACGTTCTGTTGAACATATGGGGTTGCACGGGGAAGGAAATGGGTGTTAATGTGGTATTGTTGAGAGGCTTGACTGATATCGTCGAGGTTATTGCATATACTCGGATGGCAGTGACAAGGCCCAGAATGTATTGGCAGAGTTTGAAGAATAAGAAAATGGCAAATTTGCAACACCTCATACCAAATCGATCCATCCATTTGTAATGTTTACTAATCGTATTTAACGATTTGTTTAATTTCTAATTTAGTGGGTGGTTAAGTAAAAATATTAAATGAGTGGTTTTTGTATGTAATTTACCCATATTTAAATCTCAAAAACTTGTATAAAAGCAAGTTTGTAAGTTATCACTTTCATTTAGACGTGGGTGAAGTGGTGAATAAGAGGGTTCTAAAAGAGAGAAGACCATGTAGTAATATGTTACTCCCTCCGACCAAAAATACTAGGGGTGGAATTGGTACAATACCAATTAGTTTTTGTCGTTACCACGTACTAACCAATTATAATTGGTAATCTTAAAATCCAAACCATTACCAACCACCGAAGGGCTTGTACCAACTTAATTGGTAACCAATTAAATTGGTTGATACATGTTGGTAATGGTAATTTATCATGTTTTTTGTATTGAAGAAAAAAACGTACAAATAATCAAAGGCAATGCTACTTAATTAAAATTTAAAATTCATAAGTAGCAACATAAATATTTAAATTGTTCATACATTTAAGCACAAAAGCAATATAAAGACTTAATTAAACCCGATAATGTTCAAAATAAAATGTCTACTAAATTCCGAATAACATTTATGTTTTAGTCTGAACTGAGACAGAGCTAGCATTCCTCCCTTGATTAAAAGCATTTTCTGAAAATAACAAATATAAAAAGAAATCAAGTTAATAGATAATACTTATTGGTTATTACTTAATATAAAAAAAACAAAATAATAAATAAAAAGGAAATAGGTATTAGTAGTTTTGTACTAATTAACTTGAACAAATAGGAAATAGGACTGGAAAGTCAGTAATGAACAAATATAAAAAAGGTTGAACAACAGTAATATCAGCTTATTAAAATTGAAAACCTAGATCTGACTCATTGAAATCTTAAAACAATAGAAATAAGCTTTTAAAAATAATTTAAAAAACCCCAAATATATATTGGTAATATTTGGTTGGTAATTACCGTACCAACCAATTGAAAGTCGGTTGGTAATGGTAATCCCAACTTTTCTGTTTTGATTACCATTACCATGCCGACTTCTGGAAGTTGGTACGGTATACCGTACCAATTAAATTAGTAACCAATTATATTGGTTACCAATTTAATTGGTTCGGGTGGTACGTCTTGGTACGGTTTTTATGGGAAATTTTTCCCAACCCTAAAAAATACATGGACTTTTACTATTCAAGCACGGTTTTTTAAGAGCTAAAACCTATATAAAATATTAACTTTTTTATTAATTTTTTTTAATAATTAATAAAAAAGTTAATATTTTATATAGTTTTTACCTTCTTAAAAAAGCGTGCGTGAATAATAAAGTTCATGTATTTTTGGACGGAGCTAGTATAAAGTTAAGGGACCTCTTTGTTTAATTTAATTTAATTTTCGGGTAGCATTCCTGCATTGTTTATTCTTCCTAAACCTTGTTCATAAATTTTCCTAAACCTTGTTCATAAAATCAAAAATTATACCAAAGACCTCCTAAACGGGATTTGTTTATTCTTCAAAAAATCACTTTATGCGTTAAAAATAATTAAAGTGTTGGAATGATATTTTATTTTATTTATCGACTCAATCTTATATAAAATAAAAATTAAAATATTATGAGCATTAGGTTGAAAGCATTTTTTAAAGTAGGATACTTTTATTGTTTTTGAAGAAAATTAATACTTGGGCGGTTTACTGTAATTGTTTTTTATTTTTGTGAAAATTTGCAAATATAATGACAATTTTGTGCAATTTTTGTAATTAAAAAACATTCGAGACAACATGAACTGAAAAGCAAATTTTAATGGATTTGGGCAAATAATAACCTGCCCACCACTCTGTTTCTCCCAATCGTTCTCTCTCTCGCCAATCGCCATTTGCAGTGGAAGCTTTGCAACTGCGAGTGGAGCTTTTAGGCATAATCATCTCCTCGCTCCTTCGAACCACCCAAAGATTCTTCCTTTCCCTCAATCATCATCCCCCCACCCCACCATTTTCCATTGTCTCCTCCCACCTTCATCCCCCCTTTTCCACCCAAATTCGCCTCACGTCATTCATCACCTACCCAATCAATTTTCCCCTTTTGGCTTTTCAGTTCACCCTGATCGTCAAACAAGGGAGTTCCTTTTTCGGTCTTCAATTCATCGACTTGATCGCCTAGAGTTTTTGAGCTTCTGTTCGGTCTTCATCGTCTTTATTACCCTGGAATTGGTGACGAATTTCCCCAGTTAGGGTTTTATGGGTAATGTTGGAAGTGCCCGCAGGAACGACCGCCGGATTGAGTATACCAGCCGTCAAAGCACCCACCCCACGTCCATTCCTTATCCCGCCCCGTACCCTAACCCAAATTCCAACCCTCCTCCCGGCTATTACCCTTACCCCCAGTACGCGCCGGCGGGGCAATATCCGCCTCAGCCTGATCCCATGCCGTTGCCGCCGCCGCCTTACAATCCCCACCACCGTGTGCCCCATGCGGATCCGAATTGGTCCGCCGGCGGTGGTAGGTACCCTTATGACCCTGCGCCGCCGGGGCAATATCCGCCGCAGCCTGATCCCATGCCGTTGCCGCCGCCGCCTTACGATCACCACCACCGTGTGCCCCATGCGGATCCGAATTGGTCCGCCGGCGGTGGCAGGTACCCTTATGGCCCGGCGCCTGCACACTATGTTGAGCACCAGAAGGCGATAACGATCAGGAACGATGTGAATTTGAAGAAGGAGTCGCTTAGGGTTGAGAAGGACGAGGAGAATTCCGGCCAGTATCTCGTCGCCTTCAGTTTTGATGCCACTGCTGCTGGGAGGTATAAAACAGTTTTTGGATTTTTGGTGTTTCTGATTGATAATTGGTAGTGATTTAAATTCCGTTTGGTGCCCCTGAGGTTTTGACAATTTCGTTTGGTGTCCTAAGGTTTTTTTTTGTCCGGATGGTGCCCCTAAGTTTTGTCAAAAGTTCGCCTCATGCCCAAAACTCATATTTTCACTTTTTAAAATGAATAAAACGGCCCATTATTTTTTCTTATTTCACAAGACCACCTTTATTTTTAACAATGAATAAAATTAACCATTATTTAACTAAATCCAACATAAAAGTGAAAAAAAAAACACCTTATATATATTTTTTCAATAAAATCACACATAATTTCCAAAATTTTAGCAAAAACTCACCCATTGTTACAAATTTTTTTTTGAAGAAAATCAACATTTATTTTTAACATGACATAAAAGATTCATTATTTTAATATTTTGCAAAAAAAAAAAACTCATTATTTTCCAAACATTGTACATACATAACATACCACTTATTATTTATAAACAATTTGCATCAATTCCCCCTTATATTTTTTGAAAAAAAAATACCACTTACTGTATTATTTATAAAAGATTCATTATTTTAATTTAGAGGCCAATTTTTTTTTTCAAAAAATTGGCCTATAAAGTACAAAAAGAAAAAGAAAAATCATAAAACCATACTTTGGATACAAAAATCTTCTTTATTCTAATTGAGTATTGGGAAAAAAAAATCAACCCTTTATTTTTTACATTACTTTTTCTTTTTCAATAAAATTCTAATCAAGTATTGGGTTAGATTGATCAATTAGGATGGTTCATGGTGGGCCAATTCGATTCGATCCGACATTTTTAGGTCAGGTCAAACCCGAAGACCGAATATTAAAAGAAAACGATAGTTGTAATGTATTTCTTTCTTGTACAATGAACTATTGTGGCTAAATATTAAATTACAAAAAAATAAGTCCGAGTTTACGCATCGACCCGAAAAAAAAATATACTATCAAAATATTAAGCCACCATATGAGCAGCCGCATTTACAATTGTTAAAATTTAGTGAGTTATAGGTAAAATATTATTTTGGAAAATAATAGGTGTTAAATATTTTTTTGGAAAAAATAACGAGCGTTTTTATTTTATTTTTTCAAAGTATGGAAATTGGAAACTAATATGTCTTTTGTATAATATTCACAACCCCATAATTTTGTTTTAAATTTTTTTGGAAGAAGGGTGATTTTGTGATAAAAAGTTTTGGAAATAATATGTGATTTTGTTAAATTTTAGAAATAAAGGTGGTTTTTTCAATTTTATCTTGAACTTAGTTAAATAATAGGTAATTTTGTTCATTGTTAAAAAGTAAAAGAGGTTTTGTGAAATAAGGAAAAATAATGGGCCATTTTATTCATTTTAAAAAGTGAAAATATGAGTTTTGGGCATGAGGCGGACTTTTGACAAAACTCAGGGGTACCATCCGGACAAAAAAAAACCTTGGGGCACCAAGCGGAATTGCCAAAACCTCAGGGGCACCAAACGGAATTTCCCTTGTGAATTTTAGGTCAGTGATCTTTGATGTGTTTACAGTATGTGAAGCTGAGTGTTACAGTAGTTTGGTTTCGAATTGCGAATCAATGTCAAGTAGTCAACACTGGTCCGCTGGTTGTATGATAGTAATACAGACAAAAGGAAATCATCAACATGTAGTTTGAAACTGGTAGATGTAGAATTAGGATATTGATTTTTCAAGCTGGGGATTGGTCTACCAATCTAGCAGTGTAGTCACAATTGTCGATTATTCAGATTGCATTTGTCGTTGGATGCTTACAATTTCAGAAACTACAGTCGTTATCGCAACTGAATTGCATCTTTGTTTGTTGCCTATTTTCGCCAGTTGTTATGTTCCTTGTAAGGTCGTTTTCAGGAACATTCTCAAATCAGCAATGAATGTAGATATTGAATTTTCTTCTTCTTGGGACTATTTGCTTTCCATTTTTCTGCTAAGTTCTAGTTTTGTTCAGTTATAGATGGGTTAAATTACAAGTGGATTTAGTTGGTGTTTTTCTGACGAACACCCGCTTGTATTTAGGGAATGCGATTTGATCAACAGTAAACCAATGCAATGACTGTTTGAGCAAGAAAATGGAAGGGTGGTTTCAAATCCTTTCAACGCGCGTTCATTCTGTAGTAAAAGTATGATCCATAAGCCACTTTGCGATTGGTTTTGAGAGTAAGACCAGTGTGAAACAAGTGCCTATGATGTGCACTTTGATCTGGAATTAAGTATCTTCTCTTTTGTGATAAGATTAATAATAAAAAGGCTTTAGAATTTAGATTAGATAATGGGATTATAACTCTTTCTGTTCTCTATTTTCATTAACTGTTGCGAGAGCTTTTGTGCAATATCAGTGAAAATTTTCTTCTGTTATGTCGTGCACTTGAATAATCTATTGGATTTCCTGCCGTTTTAGTCTTTTGATTGTTCAAGGTCGTTACTGATTTTCATGGTATTATTGTTAACCTCCTTGTTGATCAGTATCACAGTGCTTTTCTTTGCAAAAGAAGGGGAGGACTTTCAGTTGCAGCCGATGAAAGAAAGCTTACTTCCGCCCATTACTGTTCAGTTTGAGCCAGGCCTTTCTCAGAAATTCAGACAACCATCTGGAACTGGTATCGACTTCTCAATGTTTGAGGAGTCAGAGTTACTGAAAGAAGGGGAGATGGAGGCTTATCCTCTAGGTGTTAAGGCAGAGACCCGCCTACCACAGGAAACCGACTCAAACGGAAACACTGTCGCAGGAAGCATCAATTCTCAAATCACTCAGGCAGTATTCGAGAAGGAAAAGGGAGAGTATCATGTGAAGGTGGTCAAGCAGTTCCTCTGGGTGAACGGGACTAGGTATGAACTCCAAGAGATATACGGAATTGGGAATTCCGTAGAGGGTGAAACGGATGATGCTAATGACCCTGGCAAAGAATGCGTTATCTGCTTGTCCGAACCAAGGGACACTACTGTTCTTCCTTGTCGTCACATGGTAAACACTCTTCATTTGTTTCTCCACTGCTGATATTTTTATTTCGACTAAGATGATACTAAAGACATCACATTGTGGAAGATCTATGTGCCCTATTGAAGCTTTGCTGTTGCTGCAGTGTATGTGCAGTGGATGTGCAAAGGTTTTGAGATTCCAGACAAACCGATGCCCCATTTGCAGACAACCGGTTGAGCGGCTTTTGGAGATAAAAGTCGGTAATGAATCTAATGAGACTGTTGAAGGTTGAAGAAGGAAGACACTGGCATCCTACACTGTAAGATTCTTTTGTATCCTATGCTGTATAATCCACCAAACGTCGTGCAAAAGAGCCTTTGGATTGTTGATACCATTTACATCTGCTGGAATACGTTGATGTCAACAAGGTTTACAAGTCCTGTAAAGAGATTTTCGAATTTGTGATAAAGATATTTTCCACAATTTTTGTTAACACTCGCAAAATGAACATTTTATGGCACAAAAAAATCACACTTCTTTATAGATTCGAAAATCTTCAAAATAGTTCCAAGAGTCGTTTGATATGTCTAGAATTAATTTAGGCGAACTAATATTAATCGGGTGGTTTTTAGTTCTCGCATCAAATTTTGGCTAATACACATAAAGAGATAATTTCTTCTGTTTATCAAAAAAGATAATTTCTTTAGACTAAAAAAAAGAAGAAGATAATTTCTTCTAAAATTCGTAAAATCGTGTTTAAATGTTCCAAAATGTTAAAGACTAATCCGTTATAGGAATCCTGTAGTGCGTTGTGTGTGTAAACTCTTAAAAGATACTACCTCCGTTCGGTAAAATATGTCACTTGCTATTTAGTATTTACGTACGGAGGTAAAATATGTCACTTGCTATTTAGTATTTACGTACGTTTTTTAAGAAGATAAAAACTATATAAAATATTCATTTTTTAAAAAAAAATTTAAACAAATTTGTACTTATTAATACGAAATTGTTAAAAAAATTATTAAAAAATTAGATATTTTATATAGTTTTTATCTCTTAAAAAAGCGTGCGTAAATAGTAAGTGACATATTTTGCCGAACGGAGGTAGTAATAGTTAATGCTTATAGATCATTCTTAGCATTTTTTAGGTCTTTCAGCCAATTGTTCACTCTCATTTTTTTTTTAAATCAAGAAAATAATTCGTTTCTTAATAAATGTATTTAATTTTTGTATTTTGTCTAACCTATAATAAATGTAGAAATCTATTATGAGAACCTGTTTGAGTTAGAGTGTAATTTTTTTTTAAAGATTTTGATATTTTGATCTCTATTTTAGATAATTTTTATAAAAATTGTTGGACTTACTCTAAAAAGTTTAGATTCAGAACTGTAGCAGGATGCATGAACAAGATTACAAGAAAAATTAGTAAAGCATATAATGTGATATTTATACTCAATTTAGTCTGGTTAAATGGATGGTTTGGGCTGATTTGGTAAGGCCCACTCAAAATTTGGGCCAGCCCGATAAGGGGATCCTTCTGCCATTTTGCATGTTTTGTTGTATATTTACGGATTTCATATCTCACTCTCTTTTAGAAAATCTTACGTTATTAGTATTTCACATTCTAGTTAAAAAATGTGAACCTTATTTAACAAAGTCGAATACATAAGAACAGTGAAATTATATCTTAAAACTAATTGACAATAGAACAAATAATCAATGATGAATCTTAAAAATACAAGCTTGTATGCCAAGTAGGTCGAGATCGAATCAAGAGCAAACAAATGAAAACGCCAAATCTATTTGAGAGGGAGAGATAGAGATTTGATTCTACATGACCAAAGCACTTGAGGGATTAGTTTAGATATTGATGTAGAATGAAACGACCAAGGCATAGATAGATGCCAATTGACCATATTTGAGCTAATCACAATTCGGACAAAATTGGCGGAGTTGATTGATGGAATTACACTTTGGAATTAAAGGCGTACACGTGTTTGGTACAATTAGACAAAGCATCATGTTTTAAGTGTTGCACTCAAAATCTCCATTTGCCTTTCATTCCATATCCCCGTATGCATATGCTAATAATCCTATAATACCCAAAGGTTTTTACCCTTCCATTATCACCAAGAGACTTTATTATAGGTATGTTAACAGTTCATCCGTCTGTTAATTCATCGATTTCTCAAACTTTAAAGTTCATGAAAAAGAAGATGAGTTTAGAAAATTATGGTGTTTTACTTTCTAAATGTGTGTCATTTGTTAAAAAATTCTTATACTCCTTGAAACTTTTTATTAAATGGGTTGAAATATTATGTACGGTAATGTTATTACTTTTAGGTTTAAGAGAATTGATTCTGTATAAGTAAATAACATAGTAAAAGTGAATACTACTAGGACAAATTAAAAAAAAAATTCAAGAAGAAAATATAAAACACAAGGAGAATTTGAGATAAACCTCAAAATTATAAATATAGCACTATGATTAAAAAGTAGATGATTTACACAATTGTCAAGTATTTAAACATAACATACTGATTCAAAGCTCTCGTTCTAATTATATCCAAAAGATATAAACTTTAGCAAAAGATAAAAGCATATTAAATAATATGTGAAATGATTAAACGATCCATAGACACCCCCTTAAACAATTCATTCCTACATCCTCCAATCCAATGTTTTAAAAAACGCTTAAAGAATACTGTGATGTATATTTGTATTAAAATACATTTATTAGTTGGAATTGAGATATCAATGAAATAATAAAAAGACAATTTACTTTTTTTTTTCCCTACCTCCACTCTACCTCCTTCGTCCCTTTCTCTGGTTATCTCCTTCTTTATCCATAATCTCTCTAACTCACAATTCTTTTCTCCCTGACCTTCCTTAATCCCTTCCTCTTTCCTTATCAATTTACATGAATCATGATCGGGACATAACAGATGCTTGACAGTAGGGTAGGGTCAAGGGTCTAGACGGGATGTAGATGGGGTCTAGGCGAATTCCATAGCAGGTCTTTGTAGTGTAGACGGGTTTTGATGATCTTGAAGGTCTTGGCGGAGTGACGAGTTCAAGGGTTTAGATGGAGATCTAAGTAGGTCTTGACAGTGTCTACATCATGCCCTAAAAAAAAGATAAAACTATAACTTGTTAGGATTGAAGCCGATATACTTTGCCAAACTTGATTCACATAAAAATATTTTCTTAATAACGAAAAGAAATTGAATAAATATCGATCAATAACACACACCAAAAAAAAAAACAGAACTCCCGTTATTTTATCCAATCATATGTTACATGGCATCATCAAAATACAATACATATCACACATGACATCTAAGTTACGTTCCAACGTGGGTCCCATCTCCACTCTCCCGCCTAAAAGATTAACCGCCACAACGAGAAGGGCCCACCCCCTCTCAAATCATTCCCCCTAACTGATCATCCGACGTACTGCATAAACTCGTCGTCTCTTTCCAAGCCGGCCATCGTCTCCGGCGACAAAACAACCTCCAAATCGACGCTCCCGTCGCCCTCCCGCCCCGGAAACGCCGATATCTTCCCGTCGAACTTGTTCGCCTTGCCGCTCCGAACCGCCAGGGGGCGGCCCCACCCGAAGTCGTTGTCGTACATCGGGAACCACGGCGAGCTCCCCATCGTGACAATCGCCCCGTCGAAGTTCCCCAGCGGGAAGCACCGTGGGTCCCTCTCCCACTCCTCGATCCCCTTCCTCACCGCCTTTTCGTCGTGCGCCCTCACGCTGCGATGCAGCAGATCCGCACTCCACCCCAGCCCCCGCGTCAGCACCTCCTCTGCTGACGCAATCGTTGGGATGCTTTGGATCGCGTTCCCGAAGTACAGCGGGTCCATCTTCGGGTCGACCCGGTGACGGCAGTTGACCGCCATCCGAAACGTCGTCGTTTTGCTGGAAGGTAAGTTCCGCGCGCGTGTGATTGACCGCCACAGCTGCGCGCTTAGAGACTGGAAGGAGGAGATCTCGGCCGTTCGTTTGTGGTCCCCGCTTGGTGTCCACGTGTCATTACCGGCCTTCCCCATAATCTCCGTCGAATCACAGCCGTTAAAGGCCAACGGCGCGTTCGCCCTCTTTTTCAGCGCCAAGATGGATGGGCGGCTGAAGTGGAAGATCCGCTCCCTGATCGGCTCGTCGCCGGAGAATGTGACCTTTGGCCGGCCGTCGGGGAATCGGAGGACGGCTTCGGTGCGGAAGACGTTGTCGCGGGAGAAGGACGGATGCCGGGAGACATTCGGCACGGCGCCGCGGGAGATCTCGGCGAAGGTGTTGAAGAAGTTCCAGAACGAGGTCCCGTCGACCAAGGCGTGGTTGACGGACAAGCCAATAAAGACGGTGTCGGCGAGAACGGTCACCTGGAGGGCGGCAAGGGGCAGGGAGTGGCCGTCGTAGGAGATCGTATCGTCGAAGGCGAAGAATCGCCGGAACACCGCTGGGATGTCACCATCGCCGGCAGGGGAAGAAGGATCGAGAATGTCGTTGAGGAGGACGGAGGGGTCGCGGGCGTGGATGAAATAGGCGCCGGCGTCGGAGCAGGCGATGGAGACGTGGCCGGTGGCGGGGTCGGTGGAGAAGCGGCCGGCGAAAGGGGGGAAGGCCGAGAGGGCGGCGGAGAAGGAACGTTGGAGGAGAGAGAGGAGGGAATTCTCATCGCCGTCGGGGAAGGCGGGGTAGAGGCAGCCTTTCTGAATGTACTGGCAGGTGAGCATGGAGAGGTCGGAGACGGAGAGCCGGAGGTCGGAGAGGGAGGATGCAGAGTCCGGCAAGATTGTGCATTTGGAAACAACGGAAACGGATCCAGGGAAATCCGATGAATTAGGCATTTTTGGTTTATGATTCGGAGTTTGTTTTGGGTACCTTGATGCCGGAATTCGGTAGTGATCAACTGATGAAGATCAAGGGATGAGTGTGAGTTGCCGATTATGATATGGGAGGGGTTTATATAGAGACCTGTTTTTTTTTTTTAATAAAAAGCATATATGGTTTTTTAGGTGTTTTTTTAATCAATACTCCAAGAAATTTTTAAATTTTATAGATAGTGGACCGAAATAATTTATAATTTTTAAAATATTTTGATTAATTTAAATATTTAGTGTGATATGATCGATTTTGGATGATTTTTAGGGAATGTTTCAAGTTCTCATTTCTAAACCAAAGGAAAAAAAAATAGTGAATATAAATTATATAAAACTAACCCATTTATTTAGAAAAATAATAAAGCAACATATTCGACCCATTTAATCAAGCAATACAGACTATATAATATATCATAATGACGGATTAGGTGACCTCAATCCTACCGAACACATACTTATTTCATCGGGTTCCAACTTGGAACTTCTGAGTGGACTCTCCAACAAATTAAGTACAATAATCAAAATCAATAAAATAATGTTCCCATGCATTTCCGATAAACTTGGCGATTGACTAAATAAATATTACTAGTAGTATTAATTTTATTAATTTAAAGTAAAAAATAATCTCCATTCTATGTCAAATAGACATATATATAAAGAGATGGATCACCCGTGATCATTATCACATGCTAATGCAATCATATATATATATATATATATATATATATATATATATATATATATATATATAGAGAGAGAGAGAGAGAGAGAATGCGTAATTTATCAATTAAGCAAATATTTGATCAATCAACATTATATTTGTGAGATGATATCTTCACCGCTAATTTTTACTATTTCCACCGCTAATCACCGTATAGGTATGCGGTGGTCTTAATCCACTTTTTCCCAGACTCACCGCATATACATGCGGTGGATCCGTTGACCGTATACAAACCCACCGCATAGGTATGCGGTGGGTTATGGCGACCGTATCCATGCGGTCAGTTTTTTGGCAATTGAAAACGGTTTGTAAAAGTAGTCAAAAACCATCGCCATAACCCACCGCATAGGTATGCGGTGAGTTATAGCGACGGTTTTGAACCATTATGGCGACGGTTTTGACTGTTATGGCGATGGTTCAAACTCACTGTATACCTATGCGGTAGTTTATAGCGACGGTTTTGGACCGTTATGGCGACGGTTTTAGACTTGTATACTTCTCGACCCACCGCAATACTTTGCGGTGACCCACCGCATAGGTA
The DNA here is from genome assembly GCA_037127255.1 of Persicaria tinctoria. Lineage (NCBI taxonomy): Eukaryota > Viridiplantae > Streptophyta > Magnoliopsida > Caryophyllales > Polygonaceae > Persicaria > Persicaria tinctoria. The sequence goes on along the minus strand of JBANSL010000016.1, from coordinate 2,364,179 downwards.
TACGATGGGATCGTTGACTATCATTAAACCCCCCGCATACCTATGCGGTGATTAGCGGTGGAAATAGTAAAAATTAGCGGCGGAGATATCGTTTCCGATTATATTTGTATAGCCTCGCTTATCAATCACCCGATCATCGAAACAACATAATCGGAATAATGTTGTTCCATTACTAGTTAGAAATCTAACTTTAATGGCTATAATTTTATCACGAATGTTTTCGGACAAATTCATCTCAAAGATATCCAAAAACATCATTTTTCTATAAGTTTGGAATATGAATAGATTTTGAACTTTATTCAAAAGAGTTAGTTCATAACGAATATCTACTAGAAATGTGGATAAATTTCAACGCTTTAGTATCGACGCTTTTTAAAAACGTCGAAAATTTTCGACGCTCTGAGCTGTCGGAATTTTTTGATAGCTAATGGTGTCGAAATTGACAAAAATCTCGACATCCTGAAGCGTCGAGAATGGCTTAACTATATTTTTTATCCAAAAGGAGAGGAGACGGTATTCACTTCACTATTCCCGACTCCCGTGTCCCTCTCTGATTCACACTTCCGAAAAACCCTAATCGCGCCCATCCGGAGACGGCCTCCCACCGCCCAGCGGAGACGGCAACCTGAAGTCTGAGCAGGTTTGTCTCTCCTTTCTTGTTCTTCTCTCCCTTCGGCTTCCCTCTATGTTCGAGATCAACTGAGGTTCGTCTCTTCGGACTAGATCCAAATCACGAAATCAAGAGGTGAGGAGATATTCGTCCACATCCGGAGGCGATTCGAAGTTAAAAATCATCAGGAAATCAGGAGGTACCTAAATCTGGCAGGAATCGGCCATAACTTTGGCGTTATTCGCTTGTGTAGCCAGATCTCTTTCATTTCCTTTGTCGCGCTAGTTATCTCGCACAGTTTCAGGTATTGCATCCTTGTTTTCATCTTCAAGATTGCTCCTAATATTATTAATTTATTATTATCATGCTTGCTTTTAGCTTCAACATCCATATTTCGACCTAGATCTGGCAGGAATTGGATAGGGCTTTGCGGTTACAAGCTCAAGTAGCCAGAGATCTCTGCAGCATTTTCTTTTAGTTGCTTTGTTTCGCACAACTTCAGGTATTGTATTGCTTGTTTTTAGCTTCAACATTGCTCTTCCTTTACTATCATCGTTTTTATTTTTATTTTTAAGTTTCAACATCTTTCATTTGACTTAAATCTGGCAGGAATTGGATAAGTCCTTGGCGTTCTCTGCGGCAGTTCGTTTCAATTGATTTGTGGACCTAATAGTTTCCCACCGATTAAGGTATGACAAGCTTGTGAACATAGCTGATGGCCAATTAGATCGGCGAGGGCTGAATAAATTGAAATTTTTACAGTTGTCGTGGTCGTGTAGCAGGAGAGGAGACTATATAAATTGAAATTAACATGATACTTAGAAATGCCAAGTAACAGAACTTTCTTGCAACATAATCTGAGCGATATTTTGATTGTTTCTCATTCTATTCCTCCCTTTCCAATACCTTGCACTTTTCCAGTGCCTCTACATCAAGTGCATATATATACATTATCACTTTCTTTTTCCTTTTTCCGCCTTATGTTATTATTGACCACTATAAATGTCCTATTTTCTATATTTATGCATCTCAGGTTTACTTGCTTATATTAATAGTCAGTCAATAAAACTATTATAGTACCCACTTCTAGATAAAAAAATACCATTCTTGTCTCTTTCAAATTTACAATTGGATATTGCATATAGAAATATAACCATTATACTTGTGATGTGTAAAACTGCTGTAAACTGAAGTGGATGTTTATAGGGGACGGGGGACTAGAAATTATTAATTGATTTTCTTCAATAAACTTATACTTAAACGATTGATTGACAGATAAATAACGCTGGAACCAATAAAGGTTTCAGACCCTTGCTGTAGTTCACTGATGAAGACATTGAACATGTACATCAAATTTTTCCTACAAATGCGCTTCTACATTTTGGTAGTGCAGAACTAGGCAGATAGAGTCAAGATTAAACAAAAAAGAGGCTGAATCTTAAATATACTCCAATTTCTTGTCATGTTGGCTGATGTTAACAAACAGTTTGAAGTTATTTGCCATCTTGATGTTCAATTTCGGAAGCTCTTTCTTGTCATCTTGAACTTGTTATGACTGTGATTAAGATTTTGGATGCTCAGATAGCCAGTCCACTTCCAGTAGCTTAGAAGGTATATTTTTCTCAAGTTTAACCATCTTTTCTTCTTATTTTTTTTTATGCTTGAATGTTGTATACCTTTTGTAAGTAGTTAAGATTTTCTCTAGAGTTTCATCCCAGCGGCAGAGCTACTTGAATGTCGTATACCTTTTGTGATTCTATTCTTTATTTTGATTCTTATTTATTGCCATGTTGATGGTTCAGGTGGAAATAAGCTGCAGTGAGTATCTTTGCTTATTCGTAGGCTTGAATTTGCAGTGAAAGTCGTCATACGAGGTTTTCCAGCGGGCTCTATGGCTTCCGTCATCAGATTCACGTTCACCTTAGTGCTACATCCACTCTTGAGGTTAGTTGTGAGTTTGTTTTAGATAATTGTGGACTCTGATTTTTTTTAATTCATGATCATGGCTTGTGAGCTTGTCCCCTGCCCTTTGTATTTTATTATTATTCGACTAGTAACACTATGTGTTTCATTTAATCCTCATTTATTCTTCCCTTAAGGTATTGAACATGCTGAAGTGCTATCATACAGGAACAATCAGATCCATTTTCCCTTGTTGCCGATGAGATATCACTTGTTGCAATTCGTTTGCGTGTTGTGGTTGTTACTGAGGTATGTTTTTGAGTAAAATGTTATTATGTGTTTTCATTTGAGATGCTCAACTTTTGTTTGTCAAAAACTTGACAGCTAGATCCTACTCCCTGTAATGATCTTATACAGGTCCCCAGGCTTGCTTCTGCTACTGAGTACTTCTTCAAACTTCAAACCTGATGTTGATCTTCCAAATATGCAATCAACACATTTAGATTATCTTTTATCCTTCTCTTGTTCGATTGCCAAATTTGCCTGAAGGTGTTGATCTTCAAGTTTTTTTTTTTGGATCTGCCATCAGGAAGAACCTGCTGTTGTGAAGGCATACTGTGACAAAAGAATTGTTGGATGCGCTAGGAGTGAAGGAGGTCAGTAAACATGTGGTTATTGCTAGCTATTTCCTGAACTACTGTCATTCTTAGCTCTCATTGGCTTATGATTAATGGAATGAACCATGTCCAAAGCAAATTTAGAACCTTCATGTGATGTCACTGTTTTCTTAATTGAAGAAATGTAGGATGTGATGCATCAATACATTCAATACACATAGGAGTGTTGGATTGCTGTTTCGAAGTAGCTTACTGGATATGTAATATGTTGGACCTAAAGCTTCAGACGCTCTATAGATTTTTTTTATTATATTATATTAATTTTATTTATTTTTATAAACAGAAAGAGCAACCCTTAGGTTTCAGAGTGCAGATTTTGGGGGTTCTTTATGCAGTTAATGCTTAATAAGACAATTCATCATCAGCTAGGTTATACTATGGAAGCTATTTCAAACTAGTTGGCAAATTGAATTCTGTTTTCATGTTCTCGTGGGTGGAAATGTTGTGGGTGGAAGCTATTTCATGGTCTTTAAAAAGTCGGGGTTTTTTTTGGTTTACTGTATTCAATCTGACTTTTATCCTTTAGTTTATTGGAAAAACCTCACTGAAACATGTGTAACCAAGAATCAGTTAACTACTTGGTGCATAATGATAAACTGATAATTACTGTCGACCAGAATTTTACTTAGCTGAGATTGGTCACCCCTTCGACTATAGGCAGTCTATAGCTAAAGCTGCATGCCAAATATTTCTTACAGGTGGTGAGGACAGCAAGGTACGGCTATGGAATATCAAGTCCGACAAAATGCTCTTTGAGGATAAATTTGCCCATTCCATCCCCATGACTGTGTGCTGTCAAGAGAATAGATGTATGCCAAATCATTATTCCCTTTTCGGTTTCAATTAGCTTTTATTAGCCTGTGTTGTGCTTATGCTTCTCTCCCATCATATAGACTCTTCACCGGCACTCATCAGTTAGCAAAGCTCTGAGTACAGCTGGGGAGCATGGTTTGGTGCACGGGAAGGATTATTATGGATGCAGTTCACATGATTCAATGGTAAATGTCCAATCTTCAGACTCAGAACAATCAGGTACGCTCTTTTAGACACATGCCCAAGTATAACTTAGTGGGATCATATAATATACTGACAGAAAGAGCTATCCAATTATAGTTCATTTCCCCATCTCCAGCTTTGCAAATGGTGATGATGCTGTTTAAGAAGTTGGGTCTCTGACCCTTTTGGCTGATTGTGCATAGTCTTTTCGCTTGATGGATTGCCGAAGTTGTTGATTTGTCTTCTGGAATTGTTCTTACACACATTTCTTGAATTCCTAGTTGTCAAGGGTGCTATCTTTGCAAACGTTTATTGTACTTGCTTCTTGTCCCCCGTCTTATAGAAATGTCATTCTCTTTGCAGAGTGAACCAGATTACTGGCTGCAATCAGATGCCGACTTTAGCATTACCGACATGTGGAGGACAGAATGTTTTTTCCTAACTTTGGACCTGTTATATTTAGAATCTATCCATTGCACCATGACCCTTAAATGAACACAAAGAAACCATTACTAAAAAGCATAAACTTGGTTCCTTGACTGTGGCAGGCCTTAGATGGAACGAATTTGGAACAGACTACACCACAACCACAAACTACACTATCTTCTGCGGCAGAAGCACCACAGACTAACACTACATGGAGTGATAGGTGGCTCTATGTGACAGAGGAATGCTCACCAGCAAACACTTTTAATTTCAGGTATAGATTATTCTCTTCAAAATTCAAATGATTCTACTTTGCTGAAATTTAATTTTGGGTGTAGATTATTCTCTACAAATCTTCTGAAGGTGTGCTATGAAGACGCCTTCAAGGTTCATTTTGCTGACAGGAAGGTTGGGGATATGAAGACGCGTTCAAAGTTCATTTTGTCGTAGTTCAACTTTCAAGCCACTCCAGTAGTTCAGCTTTCAACCTTCTGAAGGTGTGAAGGTCTGTTAATCCTCTATAGTAGATTAACACACCACATAAACTATAGCTAAATGAACCTTCCAAGAAAGTCCAGTAGTTTAACTTTGAAATGTAGGTGTAAAAAAGAAATTGTACATTTTATTCATGTTGATCCACTCATTTTAGCTGTGTGTATTATTTTTAATTTACCCATGTAACATATTGATTCATGTGTATTGAAAGGGGATGAATGGAGAAAAATACGTTTTTTCTTCTTTTTTTTGAAACATAACATGCCAATTTCGACGCTTTAGGGTGTCGAAATTGGCATGAAATTTCCGACGCTCTATGGCGTCGAAAATAATATGCCATTTTCGACGCCCTAGGACGTCGAGATTGGTTGCGATAGAATTCTACGTCAAAAATAGCACTTGCCATTCGTGACGCAAGAATTTTCGACGCTTTTTAAAAGCGTCGAAATTGAAAATTGTGACGGTTTATAGCGTCGAAATTGATCATGAAAAGCGTTGAAATTAACACAGTTTTCCTGTGGTGGTATGTAGTCTCTAATCTATATATATGGTGTCTATATTCCATGTATATAGTGCCGACTCACCAAAGTTGACTCTAACATGATAGCCATTGGATTTTGAACTTAAAATTTTAGGTCTTTTAAGTTTGAGTCGTTTTCGAGTCTTGGGTCTAAAATGATGTTCCCTTGACACCAACCAAATGGCAGCCGTGAGCTGCTTGTTGGGTGGCGGATGGGTGCTGCCATTGCCTCTAAATTGGGCCTTTTATAAAAATTAATTTAATCTTAATTAAATAAATTAATGTTTTCAATTTTCCGATATCGTGGGGATATAAATTGACACGAGGTACTTTGTGAATTGTCCGGTACTATATATTCCTTCCCTTCCACAACATTGGGTCTACCGTATCAAATCTTAATTATCTTTGTCCTTCTTAATTGGGATTCATTGATTAATTAATTGCAAATGGGTAAATAAGAAGGGTGATTTAGAAGATTTGGTATCAATCCATCTCATTAGACCAGTAATTTATTTATGTGGAACGTGGTGATGTGGCATATACGAGTAGAGTACATACTCAATAATTACATTCAACTATATGGAATAATATTAATATATATTATATATACTCTGAACTTCACAATTAGACTCATATGGGTGGGGGATTTGTTAGAATATGTACATGCATATAGCTTCTATAAAATGAAAGACCGGGAGTCACATTCATGCATATAAGATATATATTTGGATCTTCCAATTTCCATGTACATGTTGTTGAACTGCGATTAATCCATTGACTATATTTTATTTTTTTTAAAAAAAAATGAGAGAGGTTTTCGGTGTAAGAGCAAGCCCAATAGCTTCTATAAAATAGAGAAAATTTGAGCTATTTTTTCTCCTCAACAGCTTCTCTAAACTCATCTCTAAAATAGAGAAAATTGACGGAGAGAGGGAAAAAATCTCTAAATTTAGAGGAAGAGTTAGAATCTGTAAAATTTAATGCGTTCACTCCTTTCAATGCCTACTTATTTGTTCATTGTTAGTTGCATATTGATTTAATGAAATTATTGGGATTTTATTTATTAAATTATGAATTTATGCATCTATTATAGTGTATAATAAATGTAGCAATTTGTATAATAGAGAATCTGTTGGAGTTGTGGTGTAAATTTTTTGGAGATTTTGTTATTTTGTTATCTATTTTAGAGATTTTTTAGAAGAGTTGTTGAGGATGCTCTAAACATGTTTTATCGTGTATGTTTTATTATGATTATTCGTCTATTTTCATATAATTATTCATCTACAATAATGTAATTATTCATTTATATAAAAGGTGTTTTATCGTGTATGTTTTATTAGAATTGTGTACGTAGACATGAGAGTTTTGAATTTGGACTAAAGCGGTGTATAGTTATTAGTTAAGTTCTCAACCACCAAGCCAAGGAAATTTAAATATACAAAGTGTTGGGTTATTTAGCTTTATAAAAAAAATGGGATGATCGAGTTGCAACATATACCAAGCCACCTTTAGTTTTGTGTTTTGATGAGGTCACAATGCATTAACTAATACGATTTGATCACTTTGCCTTTTTTTAATAAAAAAAAATTAAAGAAATTAATTAGTAGAGTGTTACAAACGCGATAGTTGTCCATTAAAAAATACACTCTACACGAATAAAAACAAAACTAAACCTAGTAAGTTGTAGGCATAGATTAAGAACAAAGTCAAGTGTCGCTATGAAATAGCACCACTGACTAGTAATACATTAGGAATCACATGTGAACAGTGAAGATGAACCACCAAGGATGCTCCTTCTCGAATACGGAGTCGTCCCGTATACATCATCTCAACCCCAGTCAGTTTTGAATCCGGACATCAGACCTCTAATGAAGAACAAAATCGCTCTAACACACTAGAAGTAAGCACCCGCCCACGCAAAATTGATTTTACTCTGATCTTTTACATAATCAGGGCTTATTTGGTTTAAATTTTGGAAAGGTAAAGAGAAAGAAAATGAGTTTAGTCCATTTATAGTTTAATATACATTGTTAAAAAAAATTAATCATTATTCGCCACCCAACTTTTAATACAAAAATTATTTCAATCACTCATTTGTATAAGAGGTAACAATATCCCCTCTACTCATCTAATCATTACTCCTCATATGTTATTTTTGAAAAATAATAACATTTTTCTCTTATCTAGATATATTTTTCTGTACAAAATTTATTTTCATTCCGTTTATCTTACATAAATATACCAAACCAGCTCTTCATTTTTTTTAATTTTTTTTTTAGAAAGGTTAGAATAGTAGAATAAGATCGATAGAGGTAGCTAGGCCGGCCGTAAACTAAAAAATTAGGAGGTGCCAATTAGTAGAACTAGTTAATTCCCACTATCGCGCCCTCCTCTTTTAAACTTTTGGGCTTGTTTGATTAGTCTGTTAAAAACTCAGAAAGTATAATAAATTTCTGTGTTTGATTAACAAGAAGTCATATTAATTCAATTCAACTTTACAAATAAGAAGTTCACTTGCATAGGAGAGACCAGTTTAGTTCAACTTTCACTATTTTTTTTTTGTAATTTTCTTTTATTTTTCTAATTATATTTTTTAAAACCAAAATTTAACCAAATAACTTTACATTTTATAAGAATTCAATTCATAAAAAATAACTTTTCAGAAATTGTACTCGCACAGTCAGCCAAACGAGCCCTTATAATCGATCACAGCAATTCATTAATAATGTTTGATTCTAATTAATTAGAACTAAATTTGACAAATTAACCATTATATTATGGAAAAAGATTCATATATAAATTAAGTCACTGCTAGAGACCCTCTCAAATCCTAGAGGTTAATTAGTAGCAACCTACTATTTTGTTTTTGAATAAGATGCTTAGCTAGCTAGTAGCTACGTACCCGGGGTACGTTGAATATGTGGGTCGTTTTAATCTTTAAACTATAGACATTCTATAATTAGACAATAAAAAAATAAGGAAAAAATAAGTGAGGTTGAGATAAGAAAGAATAAGTATCCTATATAAAAAAGTGATAAACTCGAATAAAATATATAAGTTGGTGAACTATTCCCTTATTACTAATTAGATTTATTACTAATTAGATGATTGTGTGTACACGCACACACTCTCTGCTTATTAGTCTAAATGGACTTTAATTTGGTATATAATAGTGCAGTTTAGCATAATTGTGGTAATTGATGGTAAAATTTTGAATTCCTTTGAAATTCAAAGGAATTGAAAAAAGTTATTTGATTAAATTTTGATGTTAGAGTAAATTTTTATTTCTTTATTTATCTCTCTTACATAAAAAAGGACTAAAGTTGAAAATATATAATTTCTTCTTAGGTAAGTGAACTTTTTCTAACTCGGAGGAATTATAGTTCCCTAGAAGATGAATTCATGTATTTTTCTGTAAAGAAAAGTTCAAACAAATACATTAATTTATTTTACTTTTTGAAATTTTTTGGGTTTTTGGCTAATTAACCAAACGAGACTTGTAATCTTGTTAAGAAAAAAAAGTGATTTGAGTTATTCCGGTCTCCATTTTACAAAATGAAAAAATTAGTAAGATATTAGTAATAGTTTTCAATTAAGTGAAAAAAATATAAGAAAGAAAGAAAAAAGGAGTATAAGCATATATTTATTTGTTTTCTTAAAAAGTGTAAAATAAAAATTAAGAATGATGTATTTTGGCGAATGGTTGGAGAAAATAAGTTTTTTTAGGTTTATTTCATTTTTTTTTACTAAAGTTATGATTATGACCATAATATATTGCTCCAAAACTTATATATAGCTCAACCATACCATGTTCAAATTTCTTTAATTTAAATTAATATCTGAAATTAGGTTTATATACAAGATTTAGGTTTCTTTTAAATTGCCTATAAATCCATTTATCCTTTCATATCTACATAGACTACATTCATGTTAAAACTAAATTTTAGTTGTAGTATTGATTTAACACAAGCTTAAGAAATGAAGGAAAAAAAAGTGAGAATTTAATTAAGAAATGACGCATGATTCTGAATTGACACATAGAGCAATCAACATCAACAAAAGTGACATAAAGTGGTGAATTGAATTCTTTAATATATGGATGATGAATTTGTTAAGAGGTTCGGATATACATTTTGGCATATCCTTAGAGTGGTGAATTGAATTCATCCGTCTATATATAAATATTCCCTTTATGGGCTACAATAGTTAACTATTTAATTATTTTTCAAGTGTAATTCATTGTATATGCACCAAAAATATTATTTATCATACATTGCCCCTTCATCATTTCATTGTAGCCAACTTGCTATACCATGGGATAATTTATAAATATACTTTTATGATAAGATGAATGAACAATCCCTTAAAATGTTCAATGTACTACTATGAGTAATATATAGGGGTGAAGTATTTAACCAACCATATAAAAATTAATTATTTAATTGACCATATATATACAACTTTTTGTCCAAGTACACTAATCTCGCTTAGAGTATAGTCTGGAGGTGATGTGTACGCACTATTTCTTCGACTACATCGAAATCGTGTTTACGATTGATCCAAATATTTATAGATAAGACAGATCGATACTATAGGCCTTTATCAATTAAAAGAAGATAGAAGAAGGAAACATTTGGAAAGTAATGACTAAAGAGGATAGATACCGGAAAAAATGAGCTACTGGTCGAAATGAAAACAATAACGAACAATGATCCAACTCGATCTAGACACCCATTTGCAACCCAATCTAACCCTTTTAATTTTAAGACGAATATATAACATTAATTCCTTCATCGTGTTCAATCCATCGCCATTTTCTCAAAGGTCCTATCTAATCATGTACTCTAACCTCTACCAGGTCAAGATATACTCCATTCATTAAGCAAAAATGTCATTCCAGCTAGCATTTTTCACGTTTATTGAGAAACACAGAAAAAAAATACAATTATATCTCTAATTAACTGTCTAGTGAACTGGATACTCGATCATATGTTACAACTTATAACATGAACACTGATTATGTAATACAAATATAATTCTTTATTAATTGTTAGGGATGTGGTATATGCGAAAGTGTGAGATTAGTCGATGTAAAAATTGTTAGGGTATAGATTTTTTTTTTAAAATCCTTTTGTTATAGGTAAGTATTAAATATGTGATCATTTGGGTTCCCAAATCTCGTACCAGATGTGGGCGCGGGTCAGTTACCTCTTATACATGCTCATTCGTAATAGTGAGAGGGTCGAGCGAGCTGGCCATCATTTACCCAGGTCTATTTTTAAATGCCAAGGCTTTTTATGTAGGGATTGACATATTCAATTTCGACGTAGTTTTAGGAAAGCTAATGAAATAGTTGTGACTATTTGTGTTATATTGCTTTGACATTTTGGTAGGTCTATGCGTTAGAAAACCCTTCAAACATTGTTTTGATCGGATTTTTTTTACCATATGATGTAAGGGGTGTGGCTAAACCTTTGTAGCATACTAATTTGTAACCCCTCGTCTCACATCGGATATCATAAGAGTATTGGGAGTGGTTTTTAAGTGATTCAAATCCTACCTATATCACAAGAACTCTTCATTTTCAGACTTCAAGGGAAGACAACGGACCCTGAGAGAACTAGATGACATGAGATGACGCCTCTTAAGACCACGAGTCTTAAATAATTTGAGTTCCATCTATCCACCCCAAAAGAAATAAAATGTTTAATGTATAAATGGACCCATAAACACACACACACAAATACACATAATTCAGATGACTAATGGGCGTGGGCTTAGATTTGGACTATATAACAGCCCATTAAAGGGGAATTAGACCTCTCACCTTCATTGGCCCATATATCTAATTGAATTTGGTGGGGGTAATTGCTAACAAGATGTTTTTTACTATACTTGGTAAAAGAGTAACGGAGAGTAGTTGAAGTTGATTGGGTAGTTGAAATTAATGAATTATTTATAGTAAATATATCTTAATAAGCTAATAAGTTGTTTGATAAACCTAGCTATCCGTTAAAATTTGTAAATATAAAACCAAAAAATCTATAAAAAAGAATTGAGAGGACAGTTGTTGCAAAATAAAATTTTATATTTATTTCAATTAAAATTATATAATTTCAAATCCAAAAACTCTAAAAAAAAAACTAATTAACTTGCCAAATATATGGGACAGCTTTATGTAGTTTACCCTAAGATTTAGCAAGTTTAGAAGGTTTTTTTTTCCTGGGAGAATCGAGGATAGAGTTGAAGATTCATAGTAGTTGAGCCATATAAAAAATCATTTTTATTTATGAGTAATGATGCATTATCAAAATTATGAAATATTAAATGGCAAGTCAACGACAATAATCAGACTATAGTATGTTTTGGGGGTGCCTTTTTAATTATATTATATGTTTAATTAAATTGTGCCTAAAATGGAGTATTGAGGAAAGAAAATGACCTTTCATCACTTCAGGAGTCCCCTAGTATTAGTACTTAAACTACTTATATTAAAGTGAAGTGTGGTAGTTAATTATTATCTAAATTCGGATTAATTATAATTTGGGGATTTTCATAAAAATATTTTGACTTCCTCAATTGCAAATGAGAAAGATACTATATATAGGACATAGGTTGTTTGATCAAAGACATATATACTTTCCTCAATTAGGTCGGGGTGTTATTCATGTTGAACCTTGTTCATGTTCAATTCGTTTAAAAACAAGAATTAAGTTTGAGCCAGGTCTGAATTTGCACTCAATCAGTCTTTAAAACATACTATACTAGTATATACTCATCTCACTTAATAAATAAACGGTCAGATTTGAGTTTTTTTTTAAGAATAGAGTCAACTTACTGTCAAATCTTACTAACTTAGCTCGTAAGGATGACATGTAGTGACCAATAAGTCACGAGTTTGAATCCCCCTCCCTCATATTGTAATGGTCTAAGTGTCTACCTATGAACCAAAAAAGAGTCAACTTACTTGGTCATGGCATAAAAACTAAGGAATTTTTTCAAATTCTATAAAATTTTAGCTATTTGAGCATGACTCAAGTTGAGCCTCGATTTGAATTGAACTTAATAATGTGTTCGTAATTAACTCATTTAGTAAACGAACAACTCTGGATCAAAAAATTTTCAAATCAAACTCAAACAACTACTCAAGCTCGTATAACAACTCTAGTCTACCTTCAATCAATTAAGAATATAACACATTTTAGTAAATTATACATTAGTAAGTGTGTTTGGCAACAAAAGTAGCTTTTCAGAGCTTTTCTTTTATACCCACAGATCTATTCATTTTATCAGCTACGTACCCTATCAGCTAAGGTTATCTAACAAGCTAACACGTTATTAGCTCATTAATAATTTATTTTACACAATTAACCATTCAACTTCGATCACCTATCCATTCAGCTCCAGCTACCTATTCAATTTCTTTATCAAACACCCCTAAGAAAATTCAACTAGGAGAGAGAAAGTGAGAGAGAAGAAGTGATTTGAAAATCGATGAATTAATCAATAAAAATATATTGATCTCTTAAAACATGTAGCATTTTAGATGAGATAAGAGCTAGTAATAATTAATGAAAATCAAGGTTGTGCCTAGAGATCCCAATTGTGGCATCCGTACGTTGACCTACCTATACAAACTTGGAGTACTCCACATTAAAACTAATTGCGTTGAAAGAGCAGTTTTAATTTAAGACTATTAATTGTATTTATATTCTCTTACCTAATCAAACCATTAACTATACGTAGTATTAATTAAATAAATATATACTTTTCCGGAATAAGTTTGCACAAACGAGTACAACCGGCCACATTCTTCCTTTCGGTACTAGGCAGCCTATAATTGACAACAAACTAATGGACAAATTAATTATTATGTTATTATATATATATATATATATATGTTATGTACATGCGTTTATTTTCAAGTCTATAACTCTATATGTAGATTAAGGTGAAATCGACACCATGACAAAGAGAAAGAGAGAGAAACTCTTCTGTATTGATCAAGAATCTCAGCTGAACAAAATGCAGTTGTGTTTGTTATCTCCAACAAGCTGAACCTTTCCCATTATTTATACTGTACATGCCTAACAACCTTTTGAGCGGGAAAGAGAACTTATTTACATACATTTGCCTAAGTTCTGTAATGTCTACAATATACCCTTCTACACTATAAACCCATCAATCACTTGTCCTTGAGAAAATTTAAAAGTGCACCTAGCTACTATATATATATATATATATATATATATATATATATATATATGAAACAATAAATTAAAATTCGAGTGGACTAAGAAAGCTAAATTTTTATCATATACATAATTTTTATTAATAAAAACCCTTAATTTAATAAATAAATAAATAAACAAATGAATAATTTTTATTATTATTTTTTCAATTTTTTACTTATTTTATTTTATTTTTAAAATAGAGCCCGTCCCTTGGCCCATGCCTACATATATATATATACCATTGGTATATATGCAATACATGTATAGAGTTTCGATAAAGATTTATAGATTTAGGATTTTATTGATTGAGGATTTTTTTTTTAGTGTGCAAATAAAAGTGTTTGCCACTTAACCCTAAAAAAAATGTTTTTTCAAGGAGTTGAAAGAGATTAGATCTCAGATCACAATATCTATCTTAGCCAATCTTTCAAATAAAAACTTTTAATTCCATGTGTAATAAGATTAACATATATCCCATATCGATTTAGTGTATTTACTGAGTTAGACTATCTGGTGCACTATTGGTTTTCGATCATGAAAACGTTAGAGCGTCCACACCGGGGATCAAAACTACCCCATTTGCTTGAGCATTTGGTGGGATACCGTTCATTTGCTGAAACAAAACTATTTTGGAGCTCACACCGGTTATGAGGTGCTTGAACTATCAATCATTTTCATTTGCTCCACCAATCACTTGAATAAAATTTGTTTCAATGTTTACTTGAGCAATTGGTATACTTGTCCTTGCTTTTTTTTTTTCACTTATAAAAATAGTTGAAAAAAATATCTTTTGGACTAGCTCATAGTTTGCTTAAGTAATGAATGTGTAAAAAATTGATGTACTCGAGTAAAATTTATTCTCATATCCACAATTCCCAATTTATGGGTGTAGATGTTCTTAGAAGGTCTAGAAAGAGTTAGATATACAATCATTGCGAGTTTCAAGGGGCAATTTACAGTTACACTAGTAGAAAAATGGCCTTATAGCCGAGGCGTTTTCAATAATATAGCAGATGGACATTTTAATCCATTCTTTTCATCAACATATCCAATGATTATGGTACATACATTTACATTGAGTCTTTATGACTTTATGTATATGTTAAAGTTGATATAAGTTTTTCCATATTTGGCTATTTAGCATGATAACCTAGTTTGATTTAGTTAATTAGTGTATATATATTGTTTTTTTTTGCAATAATATAAAATTTTGAAATAAAATAATGGGTTGGGTGATTGGTTGGCTTGCATGCGTGAGTGCCCATCCTGCCAGGTCAACTCCAACCAATTCAATGTATTGGTGCTGAAATCCATCGATGGCTCTTCTATACCTAAAAATCAATATTTTAAAATATGCTTTTAAAAAAATTCAAGTAAAATGAGACAAAACCATATATTTAATTAATGCATTAGTTATGTATATTGGGAATAATTTTTTAGTTTCATTTTTTTGACTTGAATTGAGCTGTCAAAATTAATGGTGTTCCATAGTATATACATTTTGCCCATATTGTGATTGCTGCAACTCTATCATCAACATTAATTCCGTTTATCTATATAATGGCCGGCAAGGAAAATTGATTAAATTAGTAACATTATGGAGGGAAAAAATAAAATTTACTTTTAGTTAATTCCTCCTAAATGTCAAAATAATCAAAATTTAACATGAAAAATGATTATTATAAGTGAATTAATTCCTACAAATAGTAGCATATAATGATACATTTCGCCAACCAAAAAGATTCACGTCTTGATACAGGGTTAGCCGTAGGATGGTCCGATCTTCGACAATCAAACAAGAAATAACAAGAACGGAAGCAAAGACTCGATGAACAATATGCAAGACTCGAAATTGATAACAAAGACACGACCGATAGTGGACTGAATCGAACTAAAATAGAACGAGGCAAAAACCCCAGGCCTCCTAAGAGGATAGGAACCAAATACCAACGACTATAAAGCCCGCCTCTACAACCTTACACAACCAAGCGGACAACTTGGAGGCACAAGGAGAGGACTTGTGATTACCTGGATCACCAAGCTCTCGCGAGGTTGACGAACTCAAAGCAAACCAAGTAGGATCTATAACCAATTTGCAATCGACGAGTCACGCTTCGAGTCGATTGACTTTCTCTCAATTGTGTTTCACACAAACTGAAATTTCATAAAAGAGACGTCTGAGTTACAATGGAAGGATCAGCCGTCTACATATAACCCTAAGGCTGATTTCTAATAAAAATAATAAATAAAAACAATTATTTAAATTATCCCTAAAATGACTTAATTAATCAAGGTTCTAATTAACACATAAAATAATGCAAGGAAATAAGCCAATTTGGCCAAGAAGGACGTCGGCTCCAGCGGCCACCAGCGGACTCGTGCACGCCCGCGCACCATGGCCACACGCCCGTCAAAACAGTGACAACTTGCAAATACGTTGATTTTCGGCCAAGCTCCAGGTCGAATCTGGAAAAACCTTCAACAACAAAGTTGTAGATCTCTTCGTCCTCGTTCCGACAAGGTATGACACGAACTAATCCGATCAATATTGAATCCGAACGACCCGTTTTACAGAGACGTCGCAAAACTGTCAAATGTTGAACGAATCTAGAAATGAACAACCCATCAAGCTTGGAACTTTGGACCTTCTTCCATGGTGGAGCCTTCTTCTTCTTCTTCTTGAGAATGACAATATTCTCATGAGCTCGAATCATAGGTCCATCCCCAAATATAGGTGTGTCCGAAGGTGTCTTGGATGGTCCCGCATCACATCTATTAGTGATCGGATGCATGCAAAATAAGGTCTCACATAATCATCACAATCATAAGAGGGGGGAAAAGAGGAAAAACGCATCAACCTTTCAACCATAAAGACCCAGGAAAGAAGGAAAATTATTAATTTATGAAAGAAAAAAATCATTATTTTTTTTTTGTAAAAATATTTAGGGAAGAGATTGAAATAAAATCTTTATGTTTTAAGGAACTAATATTGTTGCAGATAAGATTGTTCATCTTGCATACATGATCTCTGTCGTCGGATGTTTTGAGAAAGACACAAAACTTAAGGTTGTCATCCACAAGAATAATCTAAGATGGAGCACTACTCGGTTGTAGTAGTTTTATGTTCTAATTATCTTCCTAACATCCTAAAAACATATGGAATATTTGGAAAAAAAAGTGAATATTTCCTACTATATAAATTGTGACCATACTAATTAATATTCATAGATAACACCATAATTATTAATTTGACGTAATATAATTATTTATGTGTTAACAGTCTTTTCATATGAAAATTATTCACCTTCTGTAATATAATATAGTATTCGTACATAACTCATGATTATTCTTACTTATTAGTAACATTCATAATTCAATACTTATACTTTACATCACTATCCATCACTTCTATTTTGCTCAACATTTTGAAAAATTTCCGACTCCGCCACTTATTAAACTGCCATTAGCCCATTACCATTCCACCAGCTAAACAACCTAAACACATCATCTTAGTTCATGTCATTATCTTCCCAACACTCAAACTTTGTGGTGTCTATCTATTAAACAATTTCAATGTAAAGTATGTAAAGATTTTTTGGAGCATTACAACTGTAGCGTAAAAAAAAAAAGTCAAAGCTTTCAAGATTGATTCTTTTTTCTTTTTCTTGTTCTTTCTTTCTTTTTTACAAATGAGTTGAAGAGATATATTGAACCTCTGTAACAGTGTTACTCTGTTTCCAGTTCACCACCACGAAAATGGCGTTTCCTCATCGTCTTCATCCTCTTCCTTCCCATTGCCTTTTTTTATTGAATTAGAAACTTCATCTGCTCCTCATGTGCCGCTGTCAGCTTGCTACGAGACAACAACAAGCACACCCTTCCTCTTATTAGTAATTAAATTTGCCCCCTTTTTTTTAATCGCAGACCCTAATTGGCTAATTTAATCCACCCCTGTGTGACTAATTTTCAAATTAAAGCGAATTCTCTGAGTTCTGATTGGCGTGTTACCTCAAAGATTCATTCTTTAATGCCCGATTGATTGACCACAGTTTGCAGGTGCCCACAAACTTCACCTCCTCCAATCGCCATTTGAAAACACCACCGTTTGACGTCTCTGTCTCCTCTTTTTTCTCGATTTTATATCTCTGCTTGCTATCATTGTTGTTCAACGACTTCCCCCTCCTTATCGCTTCTCTGTCCCTCTCTATCACTGCAATTTGATGTTTGGGTCTGCTTTTTGATTTGATTCAAGCTAGATCGTTTCACAGTATCTAATACTCTGTTTCCCCTATCTTTTTGGCTGATTTGGAATCTTAGGGTTTTGGATTTTTCCACTTCCCTTGAGTGTTTTGAGTCAATTTCTCGGATCTGATCTGATCAGTCAGTGGAATCTCCGCTTTTCCTTACATTGTAGTGTGTTGACACCTTCTCGAGATTCCTTATCGGATGCCTTTATGTCGATGAAAAGGTTTGAGAAAGTCTCTAGTGGATAAATCAAATGAACTGTTGAGCTTCATTGGAGCTTGAGTTCACTTTGTCAGCAACACGACGCCCACCAACTGTTCGACGAAATGAGTAGGAGACCCAGAGTTCCAGCTCAAGCCTCCTACAATTGCAGCTCAAATGGGTGGCTGTTGGGTGAAATCAAGGGCCCCAAATGGACCCAGGCGGAGAACAAGATGTTCGAGAATGCTCTAGCATTGTACGTCGACGACACGCCTGACCGATGGATGAAGGTGGCGGCCATGATCCCGGGGAAGTCGGTCCGAGATGTGATGGAACACTACAGGGAGTTGGAGGAGGACATCAGTGATATAGAGGCTGGGCTGATCCCCATTCCTGGGTACACTAGCAGTGCTTTCACCTTAGAGTGGGCTGAGGACAATCAATTCGGGTTCGATGATCACAGCGAGTTTTACACTCCTGGGGCCGGTGCAAAGAGGAGTTCATCAGCGCGGACTCTGGACCAGGACCGCAAAAAGGGCGTCCCTTGGACCGAAGAAGAGCACAGGTGACATCAAGATTGATTGAGATTTGAAGTTAATGTTGTGTATGAATCAGTTGCTGACATGTTTGATTTGCAGGTTGTTTCTCTTAGGCCTTAAAAAGTATGGCAAGGGAGACTGGAGGAACATCTCACACTACTTCGTGATAACGAGGACACCGACACAGGTTGCGAGCCATGCTCAGAAGTTCTTCCTTAGGCAATCTGCAGGGCCTAAAGATAAGAGGAGATCCAGCATCCATGACATCACCACAGTGAGCTCCTCCGACGATAGAGACCCTTCCACGAGCAGCAGTACGTCTCAGTCACCTGATCACCGTGCATCCGAAATGCAGCTGCCTATACAGCCTGATATCTTTGCCATGGCAAATGGCCCATTTGGAGACATGATTTTCCACCAGTCAAGTGAGATCAGTTCATCGGTTGAACCTCCGTGTCATATGTTCTCATCCGGGCTTTCGCTGCAAGATCAAAGTATGCATAGAGGCGGAGTTGGAGGACCGCAGTTTGAACCATACAATACAGTGTTTCAGATGCAATCCAGGAAAAACAAGTACTGACAGCTAATCAAGTTTCTCCTTGGGAGCCTCTTAGTTGCCATGGCTTAGTTATATTTTAAGGCGAGTATGTGGTATACTTTTGGAAGACACATTGCTATGAATCGCTCGTTCGTTCAATGCAGTAAATGGTGAAATACAAATGCCCTATTCTCCTTTTGTTGGCTTGTCGAATTCGCTCTTTTGTATGTTTTGTGTTTTAGCAGAGATTGATTTAGTCTTTCAGGTATGAATCTGATCTTGTAAGTTGATTTTATCTCCCTGTAATTTATCAAGTTATGCATAAATGTCTCTACTGAAAAAAGTGAGTGTTAGTTCTTCGTTTGACACAATGTGTTGATTGCAGTATGATTCGCAATGTGGTTTCGGTTTCCTACACTTATTCGGATTCACATTTCGTTTTTTCGATCGATCCCCGTTTTCGAGTAACCTAACCCTAGATTCATGCATTACTATCTTATGCATTGATACTCTAAATAGGGCTTTGCTTTAGATTCTAAGAGTTGTTGGCCATGGTTGAAGATGACTGTACTTTAAATATTTTCCTTTGTTTACAAACTTCCACTTCCAGTTTTGTGGAAGTGGGATTCATTTGACTAATAGCATGATAATGATACAATTAAATTAATTAATTAATTAATTATGCTACCATCTTTTAGTAGCTAGTTAATTACTCTAGACTAGAGACTTTATTTTGTTGAGGTTCTTGTTAGTGACAAGTCAAATCAACTTTTTTACTCAATTAAAAGTTTGAAACAAAAATCCCACAAGACAATGGAGTAATTAATTAAAATCCTTGTTTATTTGTAATACAATTATAAATTTAATAAATAAGTTTATAATGTAATTATAAACTTTATGCGATCGATACCTGCTGATTCTGTTTAGAATCCAAATTGAGGAGTCCGTTACTGATCCCTAGAGTTCTCTGTAATCTTACATTTGGCGCTGGTCGGTTCGTTAGTTCTACTAGCTTGCAGTTTACAGTGTAGGTTGACATGTACTTTATTTCTGCATTTTTTCTTTCTGTCATTTGTTTCTTGTTATTTTCATTCAGTCATTTGCTTCTGTTCGGGCTCTCGGTTGTACATGATGGTTGGTCCATCTCCCGGCTTGTTCGGGCTCTCGGTTCTTCATGCATGTCTAGATAATCGAATTTGTTTCCTTATATCAAAATTTTTTTATGTAATATTAAGTGTTTGATTGATACAATTTATAAGATATTTAATTTTTATTTAAAATTGACATTATTTAAAATATATTTTCAGTTATATTAACACACCATAAGATATTTCTACAACAAGATTCTCTTAAGCCTTTGCTTGTGAGCAAGGCTACCATTCCCACTAACAACATAACTTTATTTTATTTAATACTTTTGACCGAATTTCTATGAATATTTTTCATTATCTTGCAACTTTAGAACACAATTAATTAATCATTTATGCTGGCGAATAGTTTGGGTGGTTATTGAAAACCATGATTAGTGCTTTCAACATTGCTGGACCATCAATATGTATGCACATTTTATATATACTACTGTGCAGTCTATATAGGTACTTTCTCGTCTTATAGTTTATAACACGACGACGAAATCCTAACACTTTTGTTGTAATTCTCGATGACAGACGAGGTTTCGAACCGTTTAAGTTATTTTAGGATTATGTAAATTAACCATTGTCTCTTTAAATTTTTTCATGTTTTCCAATGTTGTAAAGGACCAATGGAAAAACAACCACACATCTAGGGTGTTGTCTTTATATATATAGAGAGAGAATGGGTAACTTGTGCACAAGGCTTAGAATGTGCATTGTGCACAAAATATTATTCGGTGAAATGTGAAACATTATTCAGTGAAATTTGAAGCATTATTCGGTGAAATGTGAGTATTGTTTAGGGGAATGTGAAACATTATTTGGTGAAATTTGAGGCATTCCATATAAATTGTAACTATTGTTTAGGGAATTGAGGTTTCTTTTATTTGAAATGGATAAATAAAAAAACTAAACATTATTCGGTAGAATGTTATAAATTATTCAGTGGAATTGGGACGTTTTCATCTGAACTGAACGGAAAAAAAAAACATAACAGTGTTCGGTAGAATGCTTCACATTTCACCGAATAATGCTTAAAATTTCACCAAATAATGTTTCACATTTCACCGAATAATATTTGTGCACAATGAACACCCTAAGGGGTGTGCACTCTGGAACCACTCCCTATATATATATATTTTAATAAATTAGGTTTAGGGTTTGGTCCACACCCCAAGCACTAATTGGATAAAAATAATGCAACCAATGAGGTCTTGAAGTTGGAACTATGAATATTCCATTTGGTCTTTTGATACCCTCTTTCCTTAGTGTGATTTATAAATGGGTAGATGTACTTGATACTCCCCATTTTCCTCGATCTAGTAAAGCATGAAGAGCTAACCATCCTCGGATGACTGACACTTTGCAAAGATCACTATACATTCGTGGTCCGAGGTCTATCTATCTTTTTTATTTTTTTGTTCAAATTTAAAAAATGACATGAGATTCGAGGTTATCTAGTATTTATCGATTATGCCTACGGTTCAAATACTAGCTTTGCGAAAGTAATGTTAATATGTTTTGAATCTGCTGCTGATTGGTAAACATCAGGGGTCTTAGAAGGCTTTGTCTCTTGAGTCTTGACAGGGAGTTCGGAGGACAACGTCTCACGATGGTGATCTTACTGACCGATCAGCGAGTCGATGGTCTCCTAGGATTTTTAAAAAAAATGATAACAAATAAAAGTATTTGAAGTTGGGACCTCTGTCGTTTTTTTTAAGAAGAGAATCTAAATGGTTTCGAAAATATATTTGAAGTTCATCTAATAACATCTTTATGAATGAAGTTATGAGTCTATCTCGATTTAACGATTTCACTAGCAATAAAATTCCCCTCTCTAAACACATGGGTAAATCCATTTTTTTTTATTGTCAAACATCTTGAACAAAAAGTGATTAAAAAAAAAAGATAATCGCCTCAATTTCAGTTTTGCGAAAACCTAGGAATTTGGATCGACCTCATTCATTCATCTTGATTCCAATTTGTGCATCTTTGTACTAATTAAGAAAAATAAAATAAAATAAAATATTACACTAGTGGTGGTTGATATAGGTTTTGACTAAACTTAAACTTGATAAAATGGTAAATGTGAGTGTGCTTTTGTTGTGGACCCAAAGAGATCCACAATAAATCCTGTTGGGGACTGTTGATACATGTTAATACAATCATGGAGTGACCAAAAGAATGGAGAATAAAAAGGTGTGAATGGGTAAAAACATTTAATATGTCACTCTTAATCATGATTTGAACACTAATTTATTGCCTTGTTGAGTGCCCAAAATTTGTTTTAACCTTAAGTTGTTGAAGGGTGACATCAACTAAAAATTATAGATTATAAAAAAAAAGGTATACACAACAACTTCGAAAGCAATCTGTATAATAAATGTAGATGACTTCGTCAAACCGTCGGAGGATTATAGTATATATAGGAGGTATAATTAGGAATGGTCATGCTTAGATCATTGATATTTTTCAGATGTAAATTTCGAAGGGTTAGGTTCTACAAACAGAAGCTCAAGTTGTATTTACTGAAATAAAGCTGGCAATTGAAAGAGGAAGCAGGAATATCATAGCAGAAGGAGACAGTTTATCTTGGAGTAATAACAACTATTGAAGATAAGACCAAAGTGTCTTGGGAAATACTCAAAATGATTGAGAAAATAAACCATCTGAAGAGACGTTTCAACAACATTACCCTTAGACTGTTAGACACTGTTTCTAACACGTATACCCTCCCTTTAAACAAGATCTTTATAACATCATCTAGAGGGATGATTAAGAATTATCTCTGGTTGCCAAAGAGTTCCTAATTTATTTTCATACTTTAAAAAAAAAATTGATCAATTTCTTTTATTGATAATTAATTTTAAGATAGAATAGTATTGGACTTATACTGGACTAATAAATGGTGTAGATGGGCTAACACACGATTGGGTTTAGATGGGTCCACCTGACTTTTTTATAAGCCATTTTTTTTTTTGAGAGCTTTTTATAAACCATTTGAACATGTATAATTGATCAAAATATAAGTTCACCCTATCTCGTTTTGTCCTAATAAATGCAAAATAATAATGTGATTTTTTTAGACTTACCCCAATTAGATAAACAAAATTTTAAAAGATCATTTGTTAGTACAATCCACTGCAGATCAAGAATACTACATATTACTATACTATTATTAATCAAATTTATCCTTTAAAAATAATCTATTTTAAATCGAATGGAGTAAAAAAAAAATACTTTAAATCCATTAATAGTTACAAAAAATGGATTCTTAACTTATATATATGCTCATATTAGAGAAGTTGATAAATAAACATAGACAAAAAATCACATGTTGACACCATATATAGCCCGACCCGTGGACTAGGCAAAGTCTGATACGACTTCTGTTTCTTCAGCGAGTTATTTGGTTTCTAGTGAGTAGTTGTTTAGTTACAATATAGGTGATTACTCGGTCGAATTACATTATTCATCATCATTATAGTGCATTGGTGTTTTTTCTTTCGTAACATAACCCACTCTATAACTAAATAATTAACAACTCAATTAATGCAATCGAATAGCAACCCATTGCAACCGAATAACTCGCAAATTAACTAAGGGCTTGTTTGTTTAGATAACTAGGAAAAGGAAAGGTAAGGTATTAAATTTTACACATAAAATGTATATGATCACCAATTTTTGTGAGCTTGGAGGAGAGGATGGAGGGGAATATTAGCCCATCCTAGAGGTATTAGTTACCCCTCTCAAAATTAGGGAATAGAAGGGTAATACATTTGTATGGAAAATGGGAGAAGGAGGGGAATGATTAGAATAATGATCAATGAATCTTAACTTAAATATGGACTATATTCATAAGGATAATCATTACTTTTCCATATCAAAAAACAAACGGGGGCTAAATAAGTATGACATTTGAAAGAGTTTACCTTGTTTGCAGGTTGCATCACATAAGGTACGTGTCTGCAGGGTGGATTCGGTGTAAACTGTGAACAAAATGATTATTCATACAAAATAATAAAATTATTTTTAACATCATGTAATTATTTGTTTGCATTAATGGTATTTTCATATGAAAATTATTCATGTGTAGCAACATGATTATTCTTATAAGTTAGATATAAAAAAAAATTATGATGTTACATACTTATATATACGAATAATTTTGTTGTTTGAATTTTTCTTTAAATTTCATCCATTTTCTTAATCCAACGCCCCAGATTTATTCACGCTTTACACTGTATCTCTACGTGTCTGCATGGAATTCTTATCCATAAATATTGAAATCTTATCAAATCTTTTATTTTTTTTAAAGAAATCTCAATTAATTGATTTTTATAAATATAACACTTGATATGTTTGATCTTTTTGGGATAGATTTTTTAAAATATTCAAAATAATGATTTTTTTAGATTTCTTGAACTAATTATGGAGGATTAGTTTAGAAGATTTTGAAAGTGATATTGGAAAGTGCTATTCTCCCATGCCTATAAATATCTCTCTATAGCCTCTTAGATCAATTAATCACAAATCAACCTCGTACTAGGGCTCGTTCTTTTATTGCCTTATTGTTGCGAAGTAGGAGGAGAGACCATCTCACTAGTTCTAAGGTACGTAGATTCTGAACTTGATTTTAATTTCAATAAATCATGCAATCTTTTGACTAACTCATATGTTTGATCTTTGTGTGAGTTTCTGTTGGTGCCCTTCTTTTCTTTTCATCTTTTTATGTGTTGTTCTAGTTACGTTAAAACTTTCGAAAACATTATCGGTTGAGATATATGGATGCACACACCTCGACTTTCAGGTCCTCCTCTGACGGGATATGTTGGGTTAATGTTATTGTTGACGGGGAAAACTTTGATATTTTTTTTATTTATAAAAGGTGATAATATAGGTGGTAATCCCACGTCGGAAGTAGGAGGATTCTAAAACTAACGTATAAAATGTCAATTGGTTTGTGAATCCCACGGAAGTAGGAGGATTCTGAAACTAACATATATAAAATGTCAATTGGTTTTGGGATGATGCATAGTCAGGTTCGGGCCCAACAAGACTTTCTCCCAACAAACTGGTATCAGATCCAGGTTCAGGGTGCCAGTTGCACCGAAGATTGAGATGAACTCCACATCTGTATACGGTGACGGGTTAGTCGAACCCGTTGCGTGAGGATCTTGATTCCAACTGACGGGTTAGTCGAACCCGACAAGTGAGAGGAGATTTGTTGGGACATTTGTCTAGACTTGTGATGAATGGATTTATAAGTGAGAGGAGATTTGTTGGGACACTTGTAAATCCTACATCGGTGGGAGGATTCCAAACCTAACATATAAGTGGATTTGCTACTCCACTACCAATTGGTTTGGGATGATGCCCTATTCTAACTTATATGTTGGGGTCCAACAAGATTTCCCCCCAAAAATGTGAAGCAAATATCACTGCATTTGAATCAAACATGAGATTGTGTTTGACACAGGGTGGACGAGATTGGGAGTTATTTTTTTAGGGTTGTACAATGGTGTTTGACATGGGGTGAGAGCAATGGATCGAGTGGGGTGAAAATTGGGCTATTTCTCCACCGGGTGCGCATGGGATGGACGAGATAGGATTTTCTTGTGAAACTTTGCCCTTGTCACAATCCCAACATCTGTCACAACAACCAACAACAACTACCATATATGGTTGATGAGAATATTTGGTTTCACTTCCAATTAGCTTCGACAAATTCGATAGAGGGCTACAATTGGAGTAGGTGAGCTTCAGAATTAGAGAGTTGGGTGAATTGAGAGAGAGAGAGAGAGAGATTGAAGGGTTGGTTCGTAGCAATGTCGGTGGGTGGGGAAGACAAAGGGCTTGGAGTCATAGCAATGGCGGTGTGCAGGGAAGACAGAGTCTAAAGCAATATGGAGGATGGGGTACCGGTCGACACACTTCATAGGATGGGGCAAATTCTCCGGCTTCACTGCCAATTAGTTTGTGGCTTATTTTCGTCGTAATATTCTTCATGTTTTTTTTTTAAAAATCGTTATTTTTGTTTCTTATGTTTTCATCAATTATTCCAATCATTCTTAGAGTAATTGTGTATCCTATTTTATTTCATTTAGCTACATAACTAATAACGCACATTCAAGTGGTACATTTACTCTTTTGTTCCTCAATTTTGTTTTAGTTGGGATTTCGTTCATCAGTTTTCATATAAAAATTTTCACCTTTGGTGGACATTTGATCTCCCCGATATTTGATCTCCCATATCCACAGTCAAGAGAATCTTGAAAAAAAAAAAGTTATAATCTTTGTAAAAAAATTCAATGCACTTGTAGTTGTTGTAAAGAACCAAATATTCTTTCTTGTTTTCCAATATAACCTATCTTCGAAACTTTTAGTTAGTAATTGGATGCTTTTTATTTTTTCAACCATCCCTAATAACAACTTTTATTTTGCAATGTTTCAAGTTTTGCTGGGGTACATAGATATAATTTTTCACTTTTTCATGTTTGTCTATTGTGTCTGGAAGTAAAAAATCCTTCTATTTTGCTTCCTCCGTATATCAACTCATTTGTCCATCCCGAACGTTATTGTTTTTCCATTCCTCACTTGGCAAATTAATCTTTTATAGAATTCATCTTTTATTTCCACTAGTTTTACCTACTGTAAGGCCACTATCATGATACATATTTTTTTTCTCCTCGTATTTCTCGATACGTCTCTTTCAAGTGTTTTTCTCTAATAATCTCATTCACTTTTTGGTTCTGCTAAAATCTTATAAACAAGTTTCATCTGTAGTGCTTTATTTTCGTCTTTCGTTTTATGAAGTGTATGAAACCCCATCCTCCTGCTTCGGACTACAGATTTTATCTCATCCTATGAGTGACTTGTAGCTTTGATCTTGGTTTAAGAAAAAATATATATTATTTTGATCTATCTTCTTATACACCAGCAGAGTGAGATCCCTTTTTTTTTCTTTAAAAAACCCCAATAACTGGTTCACCACCATTTCCAACACAAAAGAAATTCCGGCACCGATCTTACTCCCCCATCAACACAACAACACTCTTTGGAAACAACGAGGCTAGATCGTCGTAAAAATTTAACTCCTCCCTACTTGCTGCTGCACTTGATGGCAACTCGGCTGGTTCACTCCACTTTTCGGTCTTCTCGTTCAAGTTGGATTGTACCAAATACTCTATATGGCGTTCTAATGTTCTGGATGCCCTAGATGCTTATGAATTAAAAGAATTCGTCACCAAGAGTGTGTCTCCACCAACCACCATAGTTACACCGGCTGCAACCGAGTCTAAATCGTCGGTCAAGTCACCTAATTCTGACTTCCTCACATGGAAATGTCGGGATAAGTTTGTTCTCATCTGGCTGCATACCACCAACACACCACAACTTCTTGGCTATCTTATTAAGTCGGAAACCCCCCACCAGGCTTGGACCATAAATGAGATGATGTTTCAAGCACAATCTCGCGCCCGATCCATACATCTTAGCAATCGAGAGCATGAAGTTCTGCATCCTAACTCTTCTTGGTGTTATAATTTTGAGTTAAATGTGTTTGTGACGAGAATATTTTCAATCCCCGAGTAAGAAATATAAAGGGTAATCCTCGTTTTTTTTGCCACGAACCCAAGAAAGCTTTGGTATAGCTAATGTTGAGGAGAGCGATGGTGATATCAAATAGGTGGGAGATGATTTGCAATCATGCAGGAGAAGGTCATGGAATCGAAGGAGAGAGCGAGGGTGAATGATATCACTATTAGAGTGATAAGTACTAAACTTTCTTAACTTTGATTGGATTTCGTCATTTTATATCTGGATATGGTATTATATGACCTATTTAAGCGTTAATCCTTCCCGCTTAAAAGGGGTCCTTTGATATGGGTGTATATATAGATATAGAATATGAGTATAGAAATTTCTATATCTATATATCTTGTTTGATATATTAGTATATAGATATCTTGATTGTAGGTTTTTTTTAGCTCTTTTGATATCTATTGAAATTGGGGTATATGGCTCCTCTTCTTGGTTCTACTCGCAAATTCTCATCAACATTTGCTTCTCATCCTCCTCCCTCCCTGAGTGATACCCGTGCAAACACCCACACCTCCTCTTCCATCTCACGCCTTCCAGTGACACTTTTTGGTCGGCAACCGTTGACATCCTCCCTTGAACGACGGTGACCGACCCCCTTGACGCCAAGCGTTGGCCCTTCTCTCTCCCACTACCAAATCAGACGAATCTCTATGTGAAATCTAACCCATCAACACCCCTAAAACTCAGTTACTCCACAAGAACAAGTAAAAACAAGCATTTGAATCCTAAATCGCATAAATTGATCATGAAATTCCAATCGAGCTCCTTTATTGTTGCTTTGCTTCGATTTCTAGGTTTTCGATTGTCACCCTTCCTATAAGCTTCAGTATCACTCTCCTGGCTTTTATTGTTGCCCTCATGTAAGCTCATCAGCAATGTGTGTGTCTCATTCTTCGTCTTCTCCATCCTCATCTTCACCATTATCGACATCACCTACCAGCCTTTGAATCCATGACTTTAGTCTGCTCCGACTTAAAAGGAGGCATATCTAAAGAGAGAAATGTTACAATTTCTTTTCTTTTTATTTAATCTTGTATCTATATACTTTTTCCAAACAACATACCTAAAATGTTATGTATTAATATTATACCCATATCCAATACCCATATATTGGTATCTATATCTATATATCATTTTCAAATGGGCCAGTAGTATCAGGGGCAACAACGCAACCATAAAAAGTTTCTACCCAATAACTCTAAATCTTCACAGGACCTAGACGACTTTCCATCTGTATTGGGCTTTACGTGTTAGTAGACCTATCCAATGCGAGGTGGACTACCCATTTATAAAGATATAAATAGAAATATAGATTAGGTTTTGAGGGAAAACAAAAGAGAAAAAAACATTTTCCCTGTTTTTCTCTCTCTTAGGGTTCCTCTCATTTGTACTTCCAAATCTTGTCCCCAATCTTTTGATCGTTGGGCTAAATTTGAAGCATGCTGAATATTCGAATCCAATTGAAGGGTTGAGCTGGTGGCGAGTGATACAGATCGATTTCTTGGTCAATTGCAAGCTGAAGAGGCCTGCAAATTGACCTAGCTTCTTGAAATTCCGTATCAGCGAGCTACCTCCGCCACCGTGGGCGCCACCACCGGGGCTGCAACACAGGTTTGGACGGATCTATCCCTGTCTCTCTCTCTCTCTCTCTTTTCTGACCACTGAGTTGGAACTCGGAAACTCGACGACGACCACATTATAGCGGTTTGACTTGCTAGTAGTATTTACCTGTTTTCTTGCTTTAGCAGACATTTTGTGGAACACCTAGGGTACTGGGATTAAAGATTTGTAGGTTTTTCTTCTGAACGTGCGAAATATAATTTGTTGCTCTTAAAACCTAATTCCTTAGCTAACATCAGTTGGCAACACCAAGAACAACTGTATTTAAGATCTTTTGATGGAATTAATACAAATGACTGTTAGAAATGGATTTTTGTCTTCATTAAAGTTGAAATGTCGTCTCTGAACTTTACTACAGAAACTGCTGTGCATGTATGGAGTTTTGTTTGTTTACCTCAGAGTCATGCTCTTTAACTGCATTGTGAGTGTAATTGGGCTTTTCTTGATTAAAAGAAATTGAATATTGCTTGGATTTTTTTTACTGATCTATATCTTCTAGTTATACAGCTTACTGTAGTATCGATAGTCGATTGTTATCAGCGCCTGTTTTGAATTATTGAAAGCCAGTTATTACTTTCTTCATAAAGAATAATTTGACCTTGAGTAAATTTCAATTACATCTCTGTTGGGTTCTAACTTCTAAGTATCTTAACAGCAATGAGCACATACCCGCAAATGATTTTCACATTGTCCGAATTTGTTGTAAAATGAATTTCACATTGCTATATTGATGGTTAGGAGATTTTCGTTGTTCAGGTTTGGAAGTAACATACTGAAGAAAAAGCCGGTATATTAGAAGACTTATAGTGCAAATGTTCATATCAGACGAACCCGGTAATTGCCAGCAGGAACCTGGCAATTGCCATATGCAGAAAAACGACGAGAGTGTGGCTTTACTTGAAATGGAGATTGGGCAGAGAAAAACTTTTTTTGGTCCATATGGCGATTTGGATATGTTATCATGGATGAGGTCGGCTGCGTTAGATCCTTCTTTTCATTTGTCGCCCCAAAATTTGCAAAAAATGCATAAGCAGATTCTCAGGGTGCGGAAGTTTATGATTCTAAGCAACAGTACTCCTCAGGTGCGGATAGTTATAGTTAGTCTTTACTTCTATGAAGAGTTTATTATCTCCAAGCATTATTCCCTATTTCGTGTGTTTGTGTGTGACTTCTATGTGAGTTTTTGTTGTCTACTACTTTTTCTTTCATCTTTTAGCTTCTGTTTTCTCGTTGATCCTTTTTTTTTCCTATTGTCTACTTGTTCAAGGAATAGTGTGTACACCTCAACCCCCATACTGCGCACTTGCGGGATATGCAGTATATTGGTTGATGTTGTATATTCGGTCTTTTCATCATCTTATGCTTTTGATGTTCCATTATATCAATGTGTGATTTTTGGAAGGCAGGGAAGAAAATGCCAACTTTCTTTGAGCCTCGAGCTAAAATATTGATACATTGCTTTAAGGGTTGTTTGGCGCAACGTGTTGATAGCATCTCCAACAACTTTCCATTTTAGAGAATGTTGGGTTTTTAGAAAATTTTAGATTTATTTTTCCCAAAAGGTTCTCCATCTCATTCTCCAACATAGAGAAGCAACCAAAAAAATAGAGAGGTTTCCCAAGATCAGGAGCATTTTCAAAAATTTTGGAGAGAGGTTGCTCATAGATATTAGAGAAGATGTTGGAGTTGGAGCAAAAATAATTTCCAATGGGGAAGCTATTAAAGTTGGAACAAAATTAATTTTGAGAATATGACTTTGTTCCCGTATTTTGGAGAAACTCCAGGGAAGCGGTTGGAGATGCACCCTTATGAGTATCTCCAACAGTTTCTCCATTTTTGGGGGAATTGGTTTTTTTTGGAGAACTCCCCATTTCATTCTCCAAAATGGGAAAGGAGTAGTAGAAATGGAGAAGTTTCCCCCAATCTGCAACATTTTCCAAACTAAACTAAATGATTCTCCAAATTTTTGAAATGTAGAAGCGGTTGGAGTTAGAGCAAAAATAATTTGGAGAATATGACTTTTGATTTCCCATTTTGGAGAAATTTTTAGAGAAGCTGTTGGGCATGTGCTTATAAGACCATCTCCAACAGCTTCCATAAATTTTTCCCAAAATGGGGAAACAAAATATATATTCTTCAAATTATTTTTGTTTTAACTCCAACCGCTTCCTCATTTCGAAGATTTGGAGAATCATTTAGTATGGAGAATGCTGCAGATTTAGGGAATCCTCTCCAACTAATTGTAAAGGCTAGTGTGCTGAACCCATTTTCTATTGATAATAAAATATATCTATGTGGCTAGGCACCATATAGAGCTCAATGCCTATTTGGAATTTTCTGCTATCTTTTACTCCGTATTCCTTCTGATGAGTTCTCAACCTGCAATTGGTGCTGGTATAAGGCTCCTATTGTGATATAGAGTGTAGACTAGTGCCGTCATAATAATAATTGCCCATGCATTTTTTTTTTTTATATTATTATAATGTTGAGATCGACTGTGGGTAGCCTATTCTTAGTAGTACCTCTGAGGGTGAATCAGTGATTATGTGATACTTTCTGTTAAATCTTGTAAAGAATCATTTTTTCCCCTTGAAGTGACTTGAAAAGAATCATCTCAATTCCGATTTATGATATATACTGTTATTATTTTGTGTCGCCTTTAAATTTCTATTTTCAATTTCAGAGGAAAAGAAAACTTGATCTCTTTCTAAAAGAAGAATCAACTTCTTTGAAGAGTTCCAGTCAGCTCAGAATCTCAAGGATGAAAATGAGTGGCCCCCCTCCGTCTTTTGGCTCGTCAGTTTCTTCTGTGATCAATTCTGTCAAATCAAATGTATGTTTTCAGCAAACTCTTGGGAGCTCACACAGCTCAGTTAGTTCATTGACGTGTGAGGACAATTTGGATGGGAATCAAATATATTCCTATCGTACTGTGCCAGTTGAGGATAGTTTCCCTGTCACCGACTCTAATGAATCTGCAAAAGGTTTAAAAACCTCTTTGGGAAAACTTAGCCCGAAGTATCTACCTATAGTGGATTTTGATGAAGTGGCTCATGGTTCTAGCTCATCAAACTGGGAGGGCGAGATGAACGAATACCTCAAGAAACCTAGACGATCCATCAGGCTGCAAAATTTTTTGGGCGACGCTATTACAAACATGGTGGTCCCTGTTGGGGCGCGCTTCCAGGCTAATGTCCCAGAATGGTCTGGTCCATCACACAAAGGCAAGATTCCTTATGACACTAAGGATTCCGAAAGCTTGAAATGGCTGGGTGTCCAGATGTGGCCCATCAAAACCCGTAACTCAGAGTGTCCAGTCCAAAGACGTATTGGCAGGGGGAGATCCGATTCCTGCTCATGTACATTTCCTGAATCAGGTGACTGCATCAAGCTGCACGTACTTGAACAGAGGCGTAATTTGAAGAATTCTCTTGGCTCTGCGTTCTATAGCATGAAGTTTGATGAGATGGGAGATGATGTCTCCAAGTCGTGGTCTATGATTGAGCAGGAAAAGTTCAGGATTTTCATGAAATCTGCCACGCCTTCCAACAACAATGGTTACTGGAAGAACATGTTCAAGTGCTTCCCCACCAAGCGCAGCGAAAGCATCATAAGCTACTACTTCAATGTATATGTTCCCAGAGAACTCATCCCGCTACCTGACAGATTGCTTAAACAGGTTGACGCTGAAGTTGGCGAGTCAGATGGTACTACTGCCACCAAATATCTACAACAAAAGAGCAAATGTAAGAAGTACAAAGGCCATCTCTGAGGTATGGCCCTGAAGATACCAAACACTGTAATTCCTTCAAAGAGTTCGGGTGAGAGAAACAAGCTTGACTTCGTAGTACTTGTTTTCAAAGATCGCGCATCACAGAGCGCAAGTCATATTCTGCTGCTGCCGATTTTCATATCTGTGTTCTTGGCATCTCGGAACCCATCAATCAAGCAAGGGTTACTCTCACATTCGGAATCTGCCACAGACAAAATTCGATAGCTTTTGTACATGCGTTGCTGCAGATTTAGGTAACCTTCAACATCATCCTGCAGGATCGCAAATAGTAGCGCCTTTTTCCCAGTACTTAGGGCCATTTCTTACTCTAAAAGAGAGAGGAAAAGAAAAGCAAAAACAAAGTTCTCATTAGATTAGTTTCTTTCATGCTTCCTTTGGCAGCCCAGTTTCCCTTTATAGCAGTTCAACTTCACTAACTGTTTTGGGGGCTTGCATTCGGAAGCTTATCGCCATTAACAGTGACACTTGTGAATCGATCCGTGTTTGGGAATGACAGAAGTAGCTCTGTATCCACTATTTTTAGCTTCAAAAAACAAAAAGATGAACAATCAAACTTGTTGATTCAGGTTGGTATCTTTGCAGCGTGTCTATACATGGTAAGTGGTAACAGTTCTGTTTACAGATTATTTTCTGCTTGTGTTTTTTGCTTTGTTTTGTAAGGTTATACTTGTTGTGAACAAAAGTTCTCATTTTAATCTCGCATAAATTGTTGTGATTTGCGGGTATGCAAACAATCTGTTTATATTGTTGATGATCGAAAGAAAATAGAAAGAAAAAAAAAGTGATAAACAAAACAACCTGTTTATATCACACATTTGATTGTGAATTACTGAATTCTGACTTTATTGTACATATGCCATTTACCTGATTTAAACCTGATATCATTAACCTTTGTCCATTCTATGCTTTTATTGTAGAGTTATTTCTGCTTGTTTCATTGCGCCGTTCTATGTTCTTATTGTATGATTAGGCGGTTTACGACTGCTGATTCGTCGGTCTCTCGAAAATCAGACTTGTCTGATCTCGAATTCTTACTTAATTAAAAAAAAAATTAACCTTTGTCCTTATATTTATGATAAAATTTCATTACAAAGTGTTATTAAAGTTGCAAATAGCACAAAAACAAAATAAAACAATAATGTGATTCATACCAAAATACATTTCAATGTCAAGCTAAAAAGAAGATATAAGCTTATGTTTTCCAATTTAAATAGTTCGGAATAAAAGAAACTTAGCTTATTACTACCAAACAAAAAATGGCATATTAGTTGGTCAAATAAATTGACAAGTGTTTTTTTTTAATCATTTTATGAGATTTTAGTTTTTGATCTACCAAATAACCGGAGTTCGAAACGTCCAACCGTTGACAAAGAAGTAAATACTCCACTTATGATGTTTGGCTCCACTCAATTACTATGCTTTTGGTGAGTGTTTTCTTTTTTAATCAGCTAAAAATTTGAAATATCAGAAGTCTGGTAAATCGAGAAGGCATAAAGAGTGTCGGACAGACTCGTCATAATACAACTGTTACACACGCCAAACTATAATCTAAGAATCAATCAAACAAAAGTAAAACAAGAAAAGCAATCCCTAAAAAATAACTAAAAACCAAGTGGAATGTCGGCTGAGCGAGGAAGGAAGACTCGGCGAAGGATGTGGATAGCGAACGCATGGGAAAGCTGAGATTAGCATGATGTATCAACGTCAAAAAGACAGAAAGCAGACGTTCACAAAGGGCAATAAACGACTCTTAGAGAAGAATAGATCATACGACAATAAATAACTGTTATTTTTTCTGTCGATTTTGTACCTGGTGTCGAATTTCAAAACTCGTTAAGCATGAGACATGACTTTCAATCCCCATCTATAGAATTATTATTGATCGATGATCACATAGATCCTAATACTTATCAAATTCCTTTTCATGAATGGAAAAAAAAGTTAGTAGAAATATTTATCCTTATGTCATAAAATTGTAAAATACCGTATGATTCTTTATTTTGGTGAATAGAAAGCGGTTATTCAATATTCAAACCAGTGATATTTGATCACTGCCACAAGTCCTCTTCGACTAAAGAATAAGTATACAATCCAATAAAACTATAAAAAATAGGCTGTATTGAACAATTCAGTAGAGAGGAGAGGAGAGTTTGAGAGATGCTTTACATTGGGTTAAGAGCCTTTCTTTTTCTCTTTTTTGAAAATTTGCCCCCTCCTCTTCATCTTTTGTTCATCTCCTTCCTCCTTTTTTGACTTGTGTGTCAAATTTATTGATTGCCCATCTTTTTTTTTTTTTTTGCACACAACAAAGAAAAAAGAGATCAAATCATCACCTCAAAACTCACTTTAAAGCCAAAAGTTATACTTGATTTGATCAGAATTTTGATTCCTTGTGATTTCCATAGCCATTTACCCTTACAAAAATAAAAGCTGTCTTTTGTAAATACACCAAAATAATGTGGCATTATTTAACATACTTGGGGAATAAAACATTGCCCATTTCTTAGTTTGATTCATGATTCCTTTGTAGATTAGATTGCTAATGAAGATTTGGACCATCAAATTTCCCTTTTTGGTCTAATTAATGGGAGGCTTTTGATTTTGTTTCATTAGGGTGTTTCTCCATTTGTTTCCCCCACTTTAGTTTATTTACCCGACAAAATCAGAAATGATATTATCTAGGATAAGGTAGGAGAGATAAGATAAACTACGAAAGTCGAGGTTACGATGATTTGGTTATGTGTAGAGAAGAGATCCTACCGCTATGTAGATGTGATAACCTTGCGATCTATTTGGTCTGACAAAGTAGAAGGAGGCCTAAGAAGAATTGAAAGGAAGTGATTAGGTAGGATTTAGCT
Organism: Persicaria tinctoria; assembly: GCA_037127255.1. Classification (NCBI taxonomy): domain Eukaryota; kingdom Viridiplantae; phylum Streptophyta; class Magnoliopsida; order Caryophyllales; family Polygonaceae; genus Persicaria; species Persicaria tinctoria. Next base: position 2,327,790 of record JBANSL010000016.1, on the reverse strand, counting down.
GTTTTACAACGCACGAAGTATATAATGGGGTATCATTCGTCATTTATTTTATGTCATTTCGGTTTTTTGTTTTTTCTTGTACTATGAGTTATAGATTGTTTATGTCTAGTTGACAAAAAAAAAGTTTTTATGATTATTCTAAGTCAATCAGAAACGCCCTATTAACTTAGTCGGGGAAAAGATGTATTCATTTCAACTTATAGAACTCACTTTCAACTTAACAAGCTAGGATTGTAAGTTGTTGTTCCATTTATCCCCATGATGGAAAAAAAAAGGAAGATGAAATCAGAGACACATCATGGTGTGAAACATGGGATGAGATTTTCCCCATTGATGGGCTCTGATTTGACTTTCATCTTAGGGATCATCACTAACTAAAAAAACACACACACAGTAGTAAATTTGCAGAAGATAAATCTGCCAAAATAAGTCACTCTAATAAACAATTCAATCACTGATTCTCTGCCATGAAAACACAATCTGGAATCTGATCAGAGCTGTAACCAATGATTTTTCAAGTTTTAGCTTCTCCTCCTTCAAAATGTATAGCTTCAGTTGCAACAATTGCAATAAGACAGATTGCAACCAAACCAACCCATGACCTATTTTTGAACAAAATGACAACTTGAGAAACTTGTGTTTTTATGTTAATAAATGAGATAAGCATACAAGTTGCGGATATACCATAACCCAGGGTGCTTTTATGTGATGAACCACTAAGGATACACAACACTTAACCAAAAATAAACAACAGTTGAAGAAAAGGGCTAACGACGACGACGACCACAACGACAACTGATGAATGTTTGATCTCAATACATTCTGAGCATATTCCTTGCAATAGTGTGAGAGTAGGCAGCCGGCTTAGCCTTGGCGGTTGAGCCCCTCCGGCTGCCTCTCATCGGCGTAAGATAGAACCTCAGCAAGCCATTGTCGTCGTTTGGTGAATACCGAGCACTCCGGTTCCTCTCCAAGACGAACTCATTGCCCTTCTTCTTGGCATTGCCGTTGGTTTCGACGCTCGTCTTCCTCCAGCTGCCACCAATCGGACCGCCCATGGCGTACGCATTCCTCCAGCTGACGCTGCTATTGCTGCGGAAACCGTTTCGATTCTCTTGCCATGACTCCGAATACGACCTCTCCACACCGTTGGCTCTACTGTACCGATCATCGTCGTCGTCTTTGTTTCCGCCTCGACGAACTATTAAGCCCCAAATGTTCCATGATCTCCAGCTCTTGGTCTTCTTTGGCCCCTTCCTATCGCCATTGCTGCCGATCACTGAAGCCGAATCCCTGAATCCTGAGTCGAAACTCTCCGAGTAATCGTCTCTTAGGGATTCAGCAGCTGCAGGGGTCACCTTGGCATTGCTAGCAGCTGGCTTCATCTCCTCCATCTCCGCCACCACGGCAGCTGCGGTTTTCCTTATCGAGCTCGACCTGTCGAGGCTCTTCCTCCTCCTGGAGGACGACGAGTCCTCGTAGTAGTCCTCCGTCTGTGCAGCGCCGCCTGGAAGGCCTTCGTCCTCGTTTATCGATCTTCTAGGCTCCTCCGGGGGAGCCAGAGGAGGTGCAGGAGAGCCCTCCACCACTGAAAGCATGGAAGGCATTCTAGGGAAGGTGGTGGGAGGTCTTCCACCACCGCCAATGCCGCCAACGCCGCCAACACCGCCGATGAGATATCCATCCCAAGAAGCCCTAGGCTCATCGAAAGAGTACCTTGGATCATCCAAGGAGAATCTTGCAGCATCCAAAGACATCCTCCCTGCATCAATTGAGATCCTGCCATAGTCGAGTGACATTCTCCCGACATCGAGGGAGAATCGGGGATCGGTGTCACAAGATCTCCGGCCATAGCCGTAATCGGCGATTTCAGACTGAGTTTCCCTGCAACTCCTCCCGGCATTGCTCTTCTTGCTCACCTGCACCGTTCTCCCGCCGCTGTGCTTCTTCAGCTTGTTGTTCTTCCTCGTCCAGGACCGGAGCTTCTTGCTGAAGACCGACGCCGCTGACCAGAAGCTCCCGGCGAGCTCCTTCAAGTCCTTGCCGCCGGCCTTCTTGTTCTGCGAGTCCAGATCTAGGTGGTCCTTCATTGGCTTCAAATCCTCCAAGATCTCCCCCAATTGTTCCTCGGAGGACAACTTAGGGTTACTGTTGCTGTTGCTGGAGGTGATCGGATCTTCAATCTCTTCAATTTCGCCGCTTCCTACTTGCTCGCGATGCACCAGCTCGTCTTCGAAGAACACTTCCGGCTCGCACTCCTCCTCCTCCTCGTTGAATTCAATCACAATACCGTTTGAATTGCTGAATTTGCCTTCGACCTGGTCGGCTCCGGCCCCAATTGCAACCCTAGAAGAGGAGGAGTCGCCGTCTTTTGCGGAATTCGCAGCGGCCGTACGCTTGTTGTTGCCGTCGTCCTGGTTGAAGAGCGAATGGAGCGTGCTCCTCCCCCTGACGTCGCACGATTTCCTCTGCGGCTCGAAAATCCCGGCGAATCCGAATCCGAAACCGCCGTCGTTCTTCCCGCTGGAGAACGACTTCGTCCGCCGGAGCTCGGGGAGAAACGACCCCGGCCTGGCCCGAAACGACGGCCTCTCTCCGGCGTTGTTGTTGTTGTTATTCGAATTAGAAGATCGGAAGATGGATTTGATAGCGGAGGAGGCGGATTTGCGGCCGGCGGTGGCGGCGGAGGAGGAAGAAGCGGCGGACTTGTCTAGGACGACGAGGCGCTCGCAGAGGCAGGAGGGACAGAAGCCGGTGAAGTGCTCATCGGGATGGCGGTCGCAGCTGGTGGAGATGCGGTGGGGCTGGGGAGGCGGCGGAAGCTGGTCTTCCACTGGATTCATCACCGGCGGTGGAGAGGTCGGGGAGTGGGAATGCGGAGCAGGAGCAAGCGAAAATCTGAGCTTCTCATGCTACCATTGCCACTGATCCAACTGAGGATTTTTGCTCTGCTTTTCGCTTTCGCTTAAACTTTAGCTTTGTGATTTCTACACAGAAAAGAAAGTGAGAGGGAAAGAGAGGGAGGGAGGGAAGGAGGAACAATATGAACTCAAATTTAACGGGAAAATGGAAACCGGGAAAAATAAATAAAAAGCTGAAAGATAATTGGGATAAATTAAATTGTTTATTTTTATTATATAAAATTCTTCCTTAATAGAAAATTAAATCATAAAAGTTTATTAGGACATCTCAATACATTCTTCAAATTTTCTAAAAATGAAGAAATAAGTCGTATTTTCTATAATAAAAAAACGATTTTATAAGAGTATAGGACAACACCCTAAATTTAGAATTTTAATTATTTTTGTATTTTTTTAATTAAATTATTAGAGTCGTTTGCCTCTTTTATAGAGGAATCTTTTCCAATTTAGAGTCTTATTCTATACCATTAGGGTATAAGATGGAAAAACCGATAAAAAAAATTTACTGCTTTTCATTTTGAAGACTTTGAAAAAGTTTTTTTGAAAAAAAAAATCCATAAGTTTCGGAGTACAGCTTAGTAAATTTTCTCTGATTATTTATTTTTTTTATAAGAAAAACACAATCTTAAAATCGAAATTGAACTTACACTTATTATTTACTCCGTATTTTATTTGAGTACAGTAATATTTAATGGAATATTTATTGTTTTTTGAGACAATGGATTGTCTATTTCGTCTGTTTTGAATAATTTATGATTGATGTAAATTTTGTACACGCACAGAAGAGAGACAGAGAGGGGTCGGAGTTTGCTTATCGGTTGGACGCTTTTTTAATCCTCTGATTTTACCATTTCACCCCCCTGCGTAACGGGGAATTCCCCCCACCTACATCTACTGCTTTACGGACTACGGACTTTTTTACAGTATTTTACTACTCCGTATACATTAACACGCTAATCATAATCTAACAATTACGGAGTAGTATACGGAGTATATCATATGACTGAGTATCTTTTAATCCAATTAAAGCGCTTTTGCATATCTTTTAATCCAATTAAAGCGCTTTTGCAGTTTTACACTGGTATTTTTAACTCCCTATAATCATTGAGGAATCTTTTTTATTGTAAAAAAATAATATGTACTCCCTCCCTTTTAAAATCTAAGTACACTAGTTTTAATAAAACACTTACCTATCTATCAACGTCATCATTCCACTAATTTTTTTTATTAATTTTATTGTTTTTAAATGCTCACTATATTTTTTAACCAATCAAAATCTTGTAAAAAGTCAATAATACAAAAACCAATACAAATCATTACTATCCTCTCCCTAGAAAACCTAAAACGACATGTATTTTGATACAACTAAACTAGTATAAAACGACTTGTTTTTCGAGACAGAGGGAATATTATATTTTGCATTTTGATGGATGAAATTATGTAAACATTAAATTCTCTATCCCGAAGTCACACTGGCGTACTGTAAGAGTCCAACAATATGACCTAACATTATTTTCCTATAGAAATGGTGGATTTCAACCACTTTAAACTGTCGAAGAATGAGGAGAATATCAGTAATTAATCAGTGGATTACTCGGCTACTTAATTTGCTTATACAAACTTATAAATCCCCACATTATATTGGTAAAATTTATGATATATTATCTTTCTATTTTTCTTTTGCCCTATTTGAGTGTTTTTTTATTAGGTAATAATTCGAGGACCAGACAAACCTGGCTTCTCGAGAGGCCGACAAAGTCGGTAGACGGCGAGCCGTTAAACATAAAACGTAAAATAAAAATAGTGCAATACAAAAAGCGGCAACCAAACTGTCAGTCGAACAAACGATCCTAACCCAAAACAGTAGGGGACAACTTAGATTAAACCCGGAGCCAAACACCACCAAGCGATGACACCGTTGGCCAGCGTACAACAGGAGTCCTTGTGGGTGATGAAGAAGAACCTCCAGGGAAATTTCCGGAATACGGAGTCGTCTCAATGTACACCGTCACGACCCCATCCAGACCCGACACCGAACGTCAGAACCCCAATTCAGACTAGGACCGTCAAGAGACAACCGGAAACACAGTCGAGAACCTCCAAGGAAATCTGAGTGTTTCTTTTTGTTTTCCCACTACCAAATTTTCCTACTTTTCCCCCACTCTCCAACATACACAGATTGAAACTTGCCACTTTTTCTCCCATCCAAACAAGCCCCAAGTTCAATCCACCGTACTCTTTCACACACACACACATTAATTTGAGTTATTTTGATATTTCCCCCTACTGAACATAAATTAGCCGGAAAATACAAGGGCTTGTTTGGTTGAACATAGGAAGTATGTTTCATAGGAATTTATTTCTCATAAATTCAATTCCCATGAATTATAATTCCCATAAGATTTAAAAAGTTGTTTGATTAAGTTATAGGATGTAGGAAATTTAAATGGAGAAAGTTGAATTTTTCCATAAAAAAATGATGGAATTGCAACTTACCTAGTCCCCCTAGATAAGTGAAATTCCTCCATGTTGTAGGAATTGGAATTTCTAGATTTTTTTTCGTGTTAAAAACAACAACCAAACACATATATTTATTTTACTTCCTTGGTTTTTGAACTTTCTGGATTTTTTAAACGGTAATCAAACGAGGTTTTAAGTTTTTTTAGGATTAAAATATCCAGCTGCTTTCTATATCTTAGGATTCAAGCTAAGACTTCAGCTATAAATATAAAATAGAATTGAAATGAATAGTGATATGATAATGCATTGATGGATGGATCGGATCAACACACGTATGTAGTCCGCCCAATTAATCATCAAAATACATATCTTCACCTTCACCCATCACCACGTACATACCACGAGGATCGGATTCGGAGGTGTTACGATTTGCTTTATAATTCATCAAAAGAAGATTAAATTAAATATATTTATTTGTATATTTATATATATTTTGTGCATGGAATGAAGCGTAAAGTGATTCACTGTCCTCTCCAATCTTCATCCTTTTCCTTTAATCTATATTGCCATATTTAATTCTACTAATTAACTTGTGCACAATATTCTCTATTATATTACTTAATTATTCCCTCTATTTATTAATAAAAAAAATATTCCCTCTTTTGGTAAAATAGGTTATTTACTTCTAAATTTTTAGAAGGATAACAACTATATACAATATTAATTTTTTTTATATATTTTTAATTTTTATACTTATTATAGATTAATAAAAAATATATTTTAAACAACATATATTATTGAACGAATGGAATATTTTTTATTTTTTATTTTTTTGGTTTTCTAACTTATCTGTAAGGCTTAGATTAGGTATTTAAATTTCAAGAAAGATTCTCCTAGCTAAAAACACCAATTTAATTAATTTTTAAAAAAATTATAAATTATAAATATTGTTATTTAAGAAAACAATTTTCAACCTGAAGTTTTTAGAATATACTAACACTGTTATATGACATTTAATACTAACAATTGCACATTTAAATGTATGGAAGAAAATTATTAATTGGCAGGGTAAGTGGGAATAAAGAGGTGAAAAGATTAGGGACAAATATCCACATGTGGACCTATATCATCCTATCTCTCTTTCTCTATTAACAAAAAAACAAAAAGTAATACTACCCATTAAAGAGGACATAAATAGCATATGTGTACATCAGTAATCAGTTTTGTGTAGCTGTTATTTTCAAAAGACATCACCTTTCCATGTTGTCATATAGTAGTATGTTTTATTCCCATGCATTGCTTAATTCCTTTATTTTGTTTTCAATATTTTCAACTATTAATTATTTGTCCTTTATATATTATCTGTCTTAGGTGTAACATTCTAGATATCGATAATATTCTACGGAATAGAGAGGGCGAGCAAAGAAAAGTTAAAAAGAGGGGAAATACGACAGTACCTTTTCCTTTTGGATCTAGACGAGGATAGGATGAGAGACAAAATACAATAAAAGGGGTGTTATTCGAGTTGAAGAAGCTAGAGCTATTTTGCTCTTGAATCATATATGTACGTATCTGTATCCGCAGTGGCGGAGCCAGAACCCGAAGAGGGTGGGGGCACACCGATTATATACGACAATGAATAACACGAACTCGTCCAATACACAACGTCTTCAACACTACAAAATGACGATAAAAAATAAAGAGTTCACTAGTACAACAAAATTCGTCATTGCTAATTAGAGTTTTATAATGAAATAGTTCAACTTGACAGGGCAAATCCATTTATAGATTTTCATACCCTATAAATGTTGAACGATAACCTCATTATCATTGCGCTCGAAAATATCTTTTTCAGCCTAGCAGACAAAACTCTAGGAGAGATCGAAAATCTTCTCTTATCTTGTTGCGCAAATATGGTTTGATAATACTCATAGCAGAGAAAACTCTTTCCACTACAGTTTTTGCAACTGGTAACATGATGAGATAATATATCAAATCGAAAGCTTTGTGAATTCTTACCTCGATCATCTTTTTAATTAGAAATATCACTAATATCTTGCAAAGAAGAAAAAATCTGACATTTTTCCTCATTTAAACTTCCGTAATTTCTTATCTAATTGTCGAAATGGGTAATATAACCTCTCATTTCAAAGATCTCAAGATAAATTACAGTATAGGAATGTCAATCTAAATAAAATATAAAAGCAGTGTGGGTTAGTTAAATAAGATTTAAAGTGATTAATATACCTTCAATTTTAAAACATGCATAACTTTTTACTCAGATATCGGATTAATGCGTATTATATATCAAAACGAAGCTATCGACGAGGAAAATACATATTGGGGGTCGTCGGATGAGGGTGGAGGCACGTGACCCCACATGCCCCCGTTTGGAACCGCCACTGTGTATCCGTCATTGTAATTCATACTCTCACTCCTTTTTTTGCCCTTTCTTTTCATAGGCCAGTTGTGCCCTTTCGTCTTTTATCTGCTTCTTAATTGTTTTTATTTATCTGGGTCTATTTTTATACTCTTCTGGGTCACTTTTAGGAATCATTCTCGACGTAGCTAATCAAGAAAATGGAGCGTAAACTTCGATCCTCAAACCCTGCCCTGAGCGAAAAAGACTGAATTTCTTGTTGTTATTTTTGTTCTATCTTATCTTGCACTTAATTTTTATTATTATTTTGTTTAAGGATGAAAGAGTTTCTTATTTAACTCGAAAATATATCAGTCAATCACGAAAGAAAGATACATAAGAGATCGAATATAACACAGATGGATGATCTCGATCGAATCGGATGGACTGTACTTTAGTGATGAGATAATGAAAGGAAAGCATGCCAATGAACAAAGATGGCAGTGTAACAGGAGAGCATATTATATATATGAAGGCTTGAATCAGCCTTCAGTTTCAGATGAGCACAGTTAGAGAATGGTGATTTTGTCTCCATGGAAGCTTTTTAGTTTTTGTAATTTACTGAGTAATTTTCATGATCCATCATTCTTTATCCTGCCTGCATTGCCTCCCTCATCTTTCTACCTTTCTATGTTTGTCATCTTCTCCATCAATTTATTTATTTGCTTCAAACAATTATATATATATATATATATATATATATATATATATATATATATATATATATATATATATATATATATATATATATATATATATATATATATAGAAGCAAGAAAAAATATGCATATATTGCTTCAATATTACATTACTTAATGTACAGATATAGGTTAATCATATATATAATTTGATATTGTGATACTATTACTAATTTATTTAAACTAAAGCAAATGGTAAAAAAAACAAGGGGAATTTGTACTCTGCATACACAGCTTTTATGCAGTAGAAATCCAGGATGGAATTTAAGGTTAATTACATCATAGGGCGGCAAATAGCACTAGCTAGTTTTAACTTTTAATCACCCACCTATATATATATATATATGGTGTGTATGGCAAACAATTTCAGCAGTTAAAATTATTAGCTTTTTAGGTGTTAAAAAATTAAATTGGTTTAAATGGTGTATGGGCACCAAAATAAAGTATTATTCGGTTAAAAAAATGGTTTAAAAAAAAACTGGAGATATCAGCTTATTTTGGAGCTTTTTTTTCTTATTTACTATTTTACTCCTTTTCTTTTATCTTACTTGGTTTGAAAGTATCACAATACCTCTAATAAAAACCCAATAAACTCCATTTTTTACAAATAAACTGTTTTTCGCCCCATACGGAGATTATCTTGTTGTTTAAATTTTTAACTGTTTTTACCAACAGTTTATAAATTTTACCTTGTTTATAATTTTCGTCAATTTATTAATTCCGTCCCATACGAACCCATAATGTATGTATCATCATCGTTCATTACTGGCTAATAGTGTGAGGGTAAGATACCATAAGATGGTGTACTCATTAGCTCATTACACAACCTATAGAGGTCCAAAGAGTAACTCATGTGGTGATAGAATGTGAAATTGTTGAGATATGAATGGATAAGTGCTTCACGTTAAAGAGATCTACAGTCTAGTATATAAATAGGTGAGCTATTTTTATTGTCATTTGATTTTATGATGAAATATAACTGTATTTATGTACAAGACTTGTAGCATATATATGCCTTTGGACGACCCTCCTTCAATTAATCCGATTTTGACATCACATTGACTAGCTAAATTACTTATATTTAGTTATATTAACCGCCTAGTTTTTAAATTTAAGGATGTCACTGCAAGATGTGGAAAAGGGTCATTATTATACGTAAAAATTATTCGTTTGTTTTCTTATAATTATTCATATATAACAATATAATTATTCATCAATCAATACATAAAATGTAAAAAAATATAAATTTCATTTATATGTATAGCACACGTCCGATTTAATATAATCCACAAATTTCGGCAGAGAGATAAGAGAGGGTCATTATATCAAATAATTTTGTCTTATAATCCACCCAATTTCATCATCATTCCTCATCATCACCCTTTTTGACACTCAAATTAATCTATCATTTCTTAGAAAAATATAAATTCTAGTCCATATTACATATTTTAGGTCAGAAATAACTAATGTATACTGTTTTTCTTATCTCTAACAACTCTGAACTATATAAACGAAGTTAATAGTTTGGGACTTGTAATAAATATATATTGGCAACAATCTTCATGTAAGTTTGCAATGAATATATATAGTATAGTATAGGCAGCACATTAATTGAAAACACATCCCAATCAAGGACGATGGAGGAAAGCAACATGACGATTGTAAAAAGGAAAAGAAAATGAATGATAAAAAGGACAACTCAATGGAGATCTACCCCACCCACACAAAGCATGCACGCCCTAAATAAAGCTTATCAAATCTATTATATGGTCTATACATATTTTCCCCTCAATAATATTTTTTTTTTTCACTTGAATAATAATGTATAATTTCCTTGGAGGCATTAGGAATCTCTATGTTTTTCAATTTAAATTTTAAAATGGAACAAATATACTCAATTATGAGACCATCTCCGCCAACTTCTGTAAAATTTCTCTAAAACAAGGAAACAAAATACATATTATTAAAATTATTTTTGTTTTAATTCTAAAAGCTTTCCCATTTTTAAGATTCGAATAATGATTTACTTTTGGAGAATGATGCGGATTTAGAAAAGCTTCTTTATTATTTATGATGTTAACTTCTCCATTTTGGAGAAAGATACGGTGAATCTGTTGGACAAAAAAACATATTAAAATTCTCCAAAAGCTCCAAAATTCTTCAAAATGGGAAATATGTTGTATTATTCTGGTTACTATAGTTGTATTGTTGATGTCTTTAATCTGTGGAGCGTGCATAGATCAGGCTCTCAATGGGGAGGAATTTAGCAGATTTTGGAGGGTGGTGATAAAGGAGTAAAGGGGATGATCCCAACATGGGAAGCAAACTCATGTTACTTGTCTACTCATACCAAATTTAAATAAATAAATAAATAAAAACAAGTTCGAATCTTCTGTCTCAAATACCGTCTTATTTCTTGTATCACTCTGTGTTAAGTTGTGAGACGGGGTTTGAAGTAGGATTTTGACGAGTGAATTGTTCCAAACATTGTCTTATTTCTTATCCCACTTTGCGACATGAGACAGTGCTTGGTGCAGAGGATTTCGAAAACAGTGACTTGGGAGGTGTAGGGTTTAATATCATGGTAAATTTGTTACCTATGAAGTACTCTTTCATAAGATGAAAACCTTTATGATTGAAAGGGGAGTGAAGGAATCCCAAGAAAGATGAAAGGATCATGTGTAGTGTATGCATATGTGGAGGAGGTTTTTGGCATGTTACTAAAGCAAGATAAAAGGCAAAGTGCATTAAGAGCACAAACAAGGATATATACATAGATTTCAAAGGAAATAAATAATACACCTTCTTAAGGATATACAAAAACATTCCAAACCATCATAGGTTTGAGTCTATCTTGTCGCTTGCTGATTGTCGTTTAATTGTCCAATTCGATTACTTTGCAGGTTATTACTCAAGCCCGAAACCAATTAGTCGATATCCTCAAAACCCTAATCTTCTATACGCTGATTTTGCATGAAAATCATCAGTTGTGTAATAAATTAGCGGTTTTTTTATTTGCACGACAGAATATCGCAATTTGCACGGTACCGATCTCGAAGTCCGGCATAGGTGGTCTACCTACTTGGGAATTCGACATCGGTAAAGAAGGCGACTTGATCCAACGGTGATCTCCCACTCAGTGAAGGGCTTCCGACCAATGCAAGGATGCCGACTTGGGAACTCGGCATCGGTACCGTTGTGCGAATAACAGGACCCTAAATTAGTTGAGTTAATTGTTTTTAAGTTTTGGGCCAGTTTAAAAAATAATTGGACTATATAGTGACATTCACTTTGAACACTATTTAGATTGATTTGTCCCAAAAAAACATTAGGCCCACTTGAAATTTCATAAATGGATACATTTTCAGATGATAAACAGTACACTAAAGTCAGGTCACATTTCATAGGCTTTTGGTTTTGGAGCAACCTCACTAATTGACAAAGATCCAAGTGTTTCTCTTCCTTTGAGGAAGCTTTTTTTCCTATAGGGATGGAGCCCAACAAGCCCCTTGCCTTAATGCAATCCCTACCAAATATATATGAGGCTCTCATTAATCTTTGATGGCTTTGCCATCTCTTTTACAATGTGATCTAGTGTCAAGTTGAAAGACCTTTCTATATGGGACCCGTCATATTCGCCATGTTTCGTGTTTCCGGTTTGTGTGGTTTCGGGGTAGTTCTAGGTTTTGGGTCGCTTTGCGTCGGATGGTTTAAGGTTTTGGGTGATAGAGGTTCGGGTTTGGGTTGATGTCGGATCTATTCATTCAGGTATAAACATGTTTGGGTCAATTTTAGGTTCGATTATATATATTTTTTTAAATCTCAGGCATTGGTTGGTTTAAATTATTTAAATATCAAATAAATCGGGTCGAGTTTTGACAGTTCTACTATAACTGGAGTGCAAAACTGTGAATCAAGTAAATTGCTCAGTGTGCAAACTGGAAAGAAGTTCTGAAATAGGTCCACTAGTACATAAAGGGCTTATTTTGGGCCTATTTGGTAAATTTTCAATGGCCTATTTTGGGCCTATGGGTAAAGATTTCAGTGGCCCATTTTGGGCCTGTTGGTAATCACACTTTGCAAATTTAGTCCAAAAATCCTAAAAATAATCATGCGTTAGATATCTAAGACTGAATAATCATAATTCCATAATGTAAGCTATTTATAGATCTTGAAAATAAACAAAGAAAAACTTATGTAAACATTCTTATATATTTACTTGTAAAAGTTCAGTAGTTTAGCACATATGGGTTCGTTTGGGACAAGCTATTGGTGTATTGTGTTGATTTCACAACAAGAGCTTACAATAAATTGATAAGAAATAATAGATGTGTTGATTTATTATAAAGTTTGGAGCTTAGTGAGCAAATAAGAAAGTATATGAATATCCATAAGGAAAAAAAAAAGTTAAGTTTTCACAATCAAGGGGCTTGGCTATGCTTCTTCCTTGGGCATTGATCTTGTTTGAAGGTTTGGTGGTTTGGGTTGTTTTACTGAAAGTCGTGGATTTGTGATCAACATCCGATGACTTCTTATGAGTTCATAATATAAGGTGTCCACAACTTCTTCTCCAAGTGTATCTTGTGCTGCTTATGCGGCTTTACAACCTGTTTCAATAGTCTTTTTGTTCAGTTTTTGGCCCTATGTGACTCGTTGTAGTATTTCCTATATTTTAATTTCATGTTGTTTTATTTCTTGCTTTTACGTTGTTTGTTTGTACAAGCTGATCTGTCTATCTACCAACTTGTTCGACCTCTCAAGCTCTAGTTCTATCTGGAGTAGTAAATTACTTTCCTGGAATAAAAAAAAAGGGCTAAGTTGCTACCCCTTAAATCAAAAAATAATATTATATAAATTCATGCATTGGTTATGATAATATTTACTTGTAAAAGAATATACATTGTCTAACTTAGTTGGAAAAGGAGTAAACAGATTTTTTCAGGTATGCCTAAGTTCGAATTATTACTTGAAATATGTAATGGATTTTTAGCACATATGTCTAACATTGCAGGAGGGGTCCAGGGGATGGGGGCAAAATTGTAAAAATGATTTATTTAGTACTTATAGTGCAAAATGGCCATATATTATAATATAGAGTAAATTACACATAACCATCCATAAATTAGGCTAGTTTTCACATAACCACCCATAAATTTATAAATTACAGAAAACCACCCACAAATTAGATTTATTTTCAAATGACCACCTATTCTTTAAACCTCATTTTGTTTTGTTTAAAAAGCTTAAAATACCCCTAATTCAAACGTTTTTAAATGTAAATCAATTGTTTATATTTTACTTTAATTTGACATTTCACCTTGAGAAAAGTAAGGAAATTAAGCATTGTAAAAATATATAAATGCCTCAAGCAATATATATGCATCTGATTTGCAATGTTAGGAATTGTTTTAAAAGGGAGGCTCAATTTTTATAAAAATGATTTTTCTTTATACCCATATATGAGAAGGAATATTACAAAAATAATTTAAAAAAACCCTTAAATTTATTATTTGAAAATAATTATTATAATTTAATAATATTTTTATATTAAATCCGTGCATAGCACGGGGAATAGACTAGTATAAAATTATTATAAAACATTTATTAGAAAATGAATATTTTATATAGTTTTAATCATCTTAAAAAACGTGTGTAAATAGTAAACGATATGTTTTGCCGAACAAATGGAGTACTTAATTAAAAAAAACGTAAATTATTACTTTTAAAAAACTAAAATATGGGAGCATTTTCATCTTTACAAATGAAATAAATGGACATTTAACAAATGGGTGGTCTTTTGAAAACAAACCAAATTTATGGGTGGTTTTCTGTAATTTATAATTTTATGGGTGGTTATGTGAAAACCAACCTAATTTATGGGTGGTTATGTGTAATTTACCCTATAATATATTCCTCGCCATAGATCCGATAATATATATTTAAAAATAACAAAACCCATTAAAAAAATTAAGGAAGCATACTGGCATCGATCTGATTATGATTTACAAATGAAATCAAATATCAATAATTGAGAAAAGTCCAAATTAATAAATTCAAATCCAAATGCATAATCACGTGGATCTCCTAATTAACATCCAATAATGCGAATAATATATAATTACACCCTAATGACGGCAATAATTTAAATTAAGTGATAAATAAATATTTAAAAAAAACATTGAAAAAGTTACCACAAGCTAAATTGTGATGGCTCTGTTTGATTGAATGATGATACTTAATTTATTCGGTTTTATTATATTAGAGATGATAATACTAATGTAATTAGAATGAATATCGACAATGCTTATACAAATTGGTGATTAGGTAAAGATTTTGGACTATAAAAAGCTCTTAATTTTGACCAAATAAATAAATAAATAAAAAGCTCTTAATGAAAATATTCAATATATTACAATTGGGGGAATAATTTATGGTCATTGATGTATCTTTAGGTAGGGGTGGAATTGGTACAATACCAATTAGTTTTTATCGTTACCACGTAACAACCAATTATAATTGGTAATCTTAAAATTCAAACCATTATCAATCAACGAAAGGGTTGTACCAACTTAATTGGTAACCAATTAAGTTGGTTGGTACGTGTTGGTAATGGTATTTTATCATGTTTTTTGTGTTGAAGAAAAAATCATATAACTAATCAAAGGCAACACAACTTAATTAAAATTTAAAATTTATAAGTAGCAACATAAATATTTAAATTGTTCATACATTTAAGCACAAAAGCAATATAAAGACTTAAATAGACCCGACAATATTCAAAATAAAATGTCTACTAGCTTCCGAGTAACATTTAGGTTTTAGTCTGAACCGGGGTCGGGCTAGCATTCCTCCCTTGATTAAAAGCATTTTCTGAAAATAACAAATATAAAAAGAAGTTAAGTTAATAGATAATACTTAAAACAAAATAACAAATAAAAAAGAAATAGATATTAGTACTAATTAACTTGAATAAGCCCTGTAAAGAACAATTGAACATCATGAGTTGAGTGGAGTGTAAGGTCAATTAGATTCTCCTATATAGCTTGCACCAAAAAAAGAGATTCTTCTATACAGCTTCCATTCCGGACAACGTTACTAAAAAAAACTAATTAACTTGAATCAGGAAGTCTTAGAACCACGAAAAAAAAAACCAACAACAATAATGTACAAACAGGCTGAACAGCAAACAACAAGCTAAGTCTTGAACAAAAAAAAAACAAGTCTTAGGACAACCAGCAAGCTAACTTGAATAATGTACAACCAGCATTTCGGGTTACTGTCTTAGGACCACAAAAAAAAAATTGTAAGTCTTGAACAAAATAGAAAATAAAAATGAAATAGGTTGAACACCAGCAAATTAACAGACAATAATAACGAACACCAATAACAAACAGTAGGAACAGCAAGTGTTGCACAACAGCAAAAAAAACAAACAGAAAGTCTAGAATAACAGCAAGTCAGCAAAAAAAATACTTATTAACTTGTTAACTTGAATTCATGATAAAAAAACTTATAAACTTGAATAACAGCAAGCTAACTAGCTAAGTCTTGAACAAACAACAAGTTGAAAGTGAAACAGCAGAAAAAGGATCATAGCAGAAAAGAGTAACATTGTGGATCGTGGATCGTCTACACCATTTGGGAGCTTGCACTTTGTAAAATGACTCCACATAGGGCTTTTGTTCGCAAGATCCTTCCTTCTTTTTCCACTCACTTGTGCTGCTCGTGGTGGAATCGATTGATTCATTGAAGCCGGTGGTGGTGCTGGGATTGCCGGTGGCCCTGGCAAAGGGGTTGTTGTCTCTACATTATCACTAGACCGCATAGACGGGGTCGAACCACATACAGTAGAGTCAGGACTGCATATCCATACCTATAAAGTATTGAATAGATGACACGAGGAAGAACGAAAAACGAAACCCCGAGGACTACGAAGGAAGGAGAGAAGAAGACAAGCCTTACCAGGCGAAAAGTGTAACCGGTGAGAGGAAGGAGCCGAGCCTGGAGTGGAGGGAGGAGACGAGCCTGGAGAGACGAAGGGGACAACGTTGTGGAAGTCTGGAAGATGCTCAAGCCGCCATTGAAGGGAATTTGGGATGAAGCGAAAGTGTCGATGTGCAGAAGGGATAAAATTGAAAACCTATATTTGACTAATTGAAATCTTAAAAGTTAAAACAATACTGTAGAAAATTAAAAATAAGCTTTTAAAAATAATTTTAAGAACCCTAAATATATATTGGTAATATTTGCTTGGTAATTACCGTACCAACCAATTGAAAGTCGGTTGGCGATGGCAATCCCAACTTCTCTGTTTTGATTACCATTACCATGCCGACTTCTGGAAATTGGTACGGTATACCGTACCAATTAAATTGGTAACCAATTATATTGGTTACCAATTTAATTGGTTCGGGTGGTACGTCTTGGTACGATTTTCGTGGGAATTTTTCCCCAGCCCTATCTTTAGGTATATAGAAATATTGGTGTTGAAAATTGAAATGATCATCTCTTATTTATAGCTGAGCTTCTTTAAATTTCTTAACTTCCATGTAAACATATTTTCAAGAAAATTAACAATATAATTAGTCACATATAAACTGCAATTTTAATACACAAATTTCATTTGATTATAAACTTAAAGTTCTATAGGATTCATTTCATACAAACAACTTAAAATTTATAAAATTATTAGTAACACCAAATAAACAACACTCCATTTGTCTTAAAATATAGGTTATTTGACTTTTTAATACGTTTTTAAAGAGTTAAAAACTATATAAAATATTAACATTTTTTTTAATTAATTTTTAAAATAATAGTATTATACTTATTGTCAAAAAAGTCAAATGGGCTATATTTTGAGACAGTAGTACGATGTTAACACTTTACTAATTAGTATCATTAACATGACCTAAACCATTAATTAATCCGTAAATTAATTAATGTTTGCTATAAAAAGGTAAAGCTTGTTATAGGTAGAGTTTGAATTCCCTATTCATTGTCAAAGGAGAACTAGTAAGATGAATGAGGACACATCACACATGCATGATCGGACATCGGAGAGTCCTAATTCGTCGCAAAAGACCTACTTACTAATAATTTGCATAAAATATTTTACATAAAATATTTTACTACTCCCTAAGACGTTTGACTTTTGTGCACGTAATTTAAGGTGCTAAAAACTATATAAAATATTAATTTTTTTACATTATAATACTTATTAATAATAAGTATTATTAATAATTTACATAAAATATTTTAAACTAAAATTTTCAATAAAATATTATTCCCTTTTTTAAAAAAAATTTAATCTCTCACTAATGATTTCGTACTTACTACTAAACAATTGATATTTTATATAGTTTTTTTAATTACCAGACATGTAGGCTCGGACCCACCTCATTTAGAAAAATAGATATAAAAAAATTAATAAAAAAATATGTGTTTGTTTATTAGAATAATAATTTTTTTTAATGGAAAATTAATCTACCTAACCTATTCCAATTTTATTTTATGAATTCATACGTCACGATATTTTTTTTCAAGGGGGCCTTTTCTTCTTCTTCTTCTTTCAATAGATGACTTAACTTAAAGTTTTGATACAAAGGAATTTATTTTATTTTAAATATAGATTTAAAAAATGAAAATGCACCAACCATATTGACATTGTCTATTTGTCTACGAGGCATCCATAGAGATTACAGTAAATTGCATGCCCACTTCCTCTTTCTTCAATATTTTATCTGCCACGGTGGTAGGTGACGACATATGACCTCTCACACGTCACACGTACCGTACGTGTTTCCACGTGTCACTTTCTACGCAACTAACTTGGGGTCTCCCAAGTCCCAACAACCGCACTACCGGCGGTTGCCGGCCGGCGATGGAGTTTCCTCCGCCGTGGAGTCTCTTTAGCAGGCCGGTACTCGTTATTCAAGAATCCACACAGGTTTTGGTGGAACTGGAGATCTCTCGCACATTGTTTATTTTATTTTATTTTATTTTAATTAATTAATTAATTAATTAGAGTAACTTGAATTTTAAAAACAAAAGGCCAAGGCCCACCTTTTTTGGTCTTACCAAACACCACCAGTTTCTATGAAGCGTCGTCTCCCACGCTAACATACTACTGTATGAAATTTTATATTCGATAAAATCTACTCATCATCCGATAAATTACCTAGGTGTATTACTCGTCGATAGCTTCGTTTTGATATGTAATACGCTCTAATCCGACATCTGAGTAAAAAGTTATGCATGTTTGAAAATTACAGGTGTATTAATCACTTTAATTTTATTTCAATATACTATAATACTTTATATTTTAATGAAATTGACATTCACATATTATAATTCATCTCGAGAGCTTCGAAACCATATGTTATACTGTATTACTTATTTTGAAAATTTGGTAAGAAGTTAATACACGTTTAAATTTTTTATATCTAGTTATAAATTATTACATGTTAAGAATACAATGTTTATTGAGAAAATTTGCCCAACGGGCCTATTTTTTGGGCCTAAATGAGGGAGTGTCTAGCTCCCAAGTCCAGCAAATAAGGTTTTTGTCCACCTCTAATTTTTTGGACAAAATTGCCCCTAAGATTTTAACCTAATCTAAGAGATTTGGAGCGTTTCAGCATCTGGCATTTTGGCGGCTGCTCCTTCTCTCGCTCTCTTCCTCGCCCTTTATTCTCTCTCGTTCAACACGACAATCGTTCCGACACAGACGAGCGACCATGGCGGCTCCTTTCTAGGTCTGCTGCAAGCCTGCAACAGATCTAACACAGACGAGTGACCATGGCGACCATGGCGGCAGCAACAGACGAGCGACCATGGCGGCTGTGTCGGAGCGACCATGGCGGCTTCTTTCTAGGTCTGCTGCAACAGATCCGACACAGACGAGCGACAATGGCGGCTCCTTTCTAGATCTGCTGCAACAGTTCCGATTCATGGACGACAACCGGCAACAACAGATCCGAGTCATGGACGTCGATCTGGAGACGATGTTGAACTTTCTCCGCCGATTCTGTCGCCTCCAATGGCCGATCTGGTCGTCTTCCTCGATCCGGTCGGAGAGAGGAGATAGGACTGCCTCGTTTCAGCAAGTCCTCTCCCATGGTGCTCTCTCTTTCTCGTCGAGTCATGGACGCCGATCTGGAGGTGAAGACGATGAGAGGAGCGGAGGAAGCCGCCTCCATCTTCCTCCTGGTTGCCGGTTCTCACCTCAGGAAGATCCGGCTGGAATCGAAGAGGGCGAGAGAGCGATCCGAGAGAGCGAGAGAGAGATCTGAGATCTTCGATGAGTTCTAGCAAGTTTTCATTTACTTAGCAGACCACCAATCTTTATGCTGCTATGTGAGTGTCTCATTGTTCCCTTTACTTTCCTTTACTTTGATTCATCAGGCTAAGTAATTAGATTAAACATAAAAATTGTAGCTTAAATTTGAGGTTTAGGTTGTAGAAATTGTTGAGAATTTTTCAAGCACGAAGCTGCCTCTTGTCTGCTGCTTATTCTTTAGTTTTATACAGCTCCCCTCTCATAGCCTTTGACTTCCTCATTCTGGATTATATTATTTAGTTAATTAACAATTAGTTTTTATGTTGAGAATTTTCTCCCTAATCTTGCTAAAACCATAAACAACATTGTTGAAACCATAAACAACGTTGCTGAAACCGGGGTTTCAGCAGCAACAACAATGCTGAAATCGGGTTTTCAACAACAACGTTGTGGAAGGAAATTTGGAGTTAGACTCGTGAGAGGAATATTTTTACTCTTTTGGTTAGGACTCTTAGTTTGGTCCTTCTTTTTTGCTGAAATTATTGGTGTTGAACTTGCTTTAAAACTAGAATTTGCTGAAATTATTGTTGTTGAACTTGCTTAAAATCTCCTTTAAAAGCCTCTTAGCTCAATGGTAGAGCAATGTGCTTATGCACAAATACGTGGGTTCGAATCCCGCATAGGCTAAATTTTATATCTCATAACACGGTTTCAGCAACAATTTCAGCATCAACAACGTTGTTTAAATCGGGGTTTCAGCATCAACAACAGTGTTGGACTCGGGGTTTCAGCAACTCGGAAACGCGAAAAAAAAAAACCCGAAAAAAACTAATGGAATAGAGGGTGGCCCATGGGTTTCAGAAAGAAACGCAAAAAAAAACTGCTGAAACAGATGGTGGCACAGAGGTTTCAGCAATTCCGTTTCAACAACTCTGGAAACGCCGAAAAAAAATAAATAAATAAATTTCGCTACTTTATTTTAGGGGTGGACATTTTGCTAATATGGAGAGGGTGGGGGACAATTTCCTAATATGACCAAAAAATATGACTTGTATAGTAACTGCCCCATGTTTATTTATTGCGTTTAATATCCTTATGTTTGTTTTATATCCTTATTTTCGTTCTATATTTTTGTAGTACATAGTTTGTAATATCGTTTGACACTAGTTTGGACTATCAAACATGGTGTGTGTTTTACGACCTTTTTTTCGATTTTATTGTCTACTACTATGGTGACCTCCCGCTCAAAACTTTCTGGCTCCGTCTCTGATTACTAATATTATACCCCGAGTAATGTAAAAACTATATAAAATATTAATATTTTTTTATAATTTAGTATTTATTACTAATGAGTATTATATCGTAAAAAAATTCAATAAAAAACTAATTTTATATTAGCTTGTAACTCCTTAAATTATGTGTACAAAGGTAAAAATCTTACATATATTTAGAGGGAGTATCATTTTATAATGTTAATTTTTTTTAAGAAATTATGTTATTATAGTTATTTTACACAAATATCGCTTTAATGATTTATAGATTGTTAATTATAGTTTTCGATAAAGTAAAAAATAGCGTAATAAATTAAGGTATGCGTATATTTGTTGATTTAGTTAAAATTTATGAAAAATACTAAAAAGACGTTATTAGAAAAATAAGTGATATCATGCAGTTTTATAATACTGATTCATTACTATCTATCTAGTATTTCAAATTATTTTCTCAAGAATTATATAGGGAAGTTTACATTTGGCGATTATTTTCGTCGAGAAAACATTATGAATTACTCCGTATTATGTTTATGATCCATTAACCAATGCATAGGTTTTAGGGAATCTTTCAAAGAACAAAAAAGCAGAGAGGTTTATGAAAATCAATTTTAAAATGGCAACGCGAAAAAATATTATTAAATGCGCCTGACATTCAAAAGTAACGAACGAATTACAGATCCGTTCAATATAAGTAATGGATTATAAATTTTTTTTTAAAAAAAAATTTAAATTTTGAAAATTAAAAATATCTATACAAACCAATAAAAAAATCAGTTTCAAACTTTTTTATTTTAAAATTTAGATCAATTTAAGAAAGAAGATGACTACTTAGTTAGATATAGAAGAACCAATCGAATGCTTGCTACTCGTCACTTGTATCCTTTTATATATTATTTTTAAAATTCTCATAATGAATATTAAATACGTACTACTTCTGTTTAAAAATTTAAGTTCGTTGACTTTTTGATATATTTTATTAAGGAGTTAACAACTATATAAAATAATATATTTTTTTTATTAATTTTTTTATATAATTATATACTTACTAATAAGATATATAAGACTGTTTAAAAAAAATTAATAAAGAAATATTAATTTATATAATTTTTAACATCTTCAAAATGTATCAAATGAAAATAATATTAAATTACACGGATTATCAAATTATAGTTCAGACGGATCTAGCACAACATTGGTGCACAATGGACCTTTTAAAAGAAAGAGTCCAAATCTCCGAGCGATCGTACGATGTGAAACAGGTGGATGATTCGACTCTCAACAACCCCCCGAGTAATAAAGCTTTAACCTTTCCTCATAAATACTGCGCTGCGCCGCACCCTTCCTCTACCTCCCTCTGTTTTTCCCCCCTTTCTCCGTTCTCCAATGGCCGGCGTTAAATCGCACGGTGCAGCTCTCGAGTGCTCAGCCCGCCGGCAGGCCGCTCCGGCAATCACCCGGATCGATCTGAGATGCAACCAATTGAGGTTTCAGTCGGAAATCAGAGGGAAATGGGAGAGCTTGGTGATCGGAAACAGGGGAGATCCTGGGCGATGGGCGGTGAAGAGGAGGACGAGATCAGGAGTTGTGGAGTGCACCGCGGAGAGGGCGGCGTCGCGGCAGGCGGAGATAGCTGTTGTCGGGGAGCGGTATAAGGTGGTGGGGCTGGTGGCGATGGTGATGTGCCTCTGTAATGCCGATCGTGTCGTCATGTCTGTGGCCGTTGTTCCCTTGGCCGCTCAACACGGCTGGTCCAGCTCCTTCCTCGGCATTGTTCAGGTCAATTCAATTAAAGCTTTTATCTTCTTTTTTTAGGTAATTTGGGGAAATTTTTAGTATGTATTAAGATAATAGATTAAATGATTAAATCTAAAAAGAGTTTTAAATTTTAATAATTTTTCTAGAATTTATAAGTTGAAATCTAGAAATCTTTGAGATTTGATTTTGTGAATGAGATGTCAAATCTGATTTTGAGAATGATTTTGGTAGTTAAGAAGTAAGAATGGAAAAGGATAGAGATAAAAAAAAAAAAATTGGTATAGAAAATGATAAAATTGGTTTAGAAAAAGATGATGATGGCACCTAATATTTAGTCTTTTATGAGGAAAATCAGCTCCAATGGTTAGAGAAAATATATCCCACTTATCCAATTAATTTTAAACCAATTGAAGTAAGTTTGGTTAGCTTATCTTCATTTTCATGCTATATTTCATCCTATAAGGGTTGGTGAGAAGTAGTACAAAGAAATTTCATTATTGCAAAATGAGATGGCTTTTGAAAATTCCTTATTAGTTCAATGAATTAATAAGTTGTGTTCATACACGCCTCTAACAAGCTAAGCTACTTTGAAGGCTGTTATGAAAAATAGATTTATTGTCAATTTCACAAAAAGTAGTATCAAGTAGAGAGGACTCAAACATTACCAATAAGAGTAGAGCATTTTATCGGGTAGGTGATCGATCACCTTACCCGAACTATTTCCTGGTTTGTTAAAGGCAGTTGTGCAGACGATTCCGATGTACACCATGAACTATTTCTTGGTTAAAAACAAAATAGAACATATCATGATGTTTTATTTAAACTTTACCCGTAAAACTCGATTAGCTTGGTCTTTTTTTATATATATATATAACTTGTACTCATTCTCAATTTATTAACCCATTAATAAATCTTTTACTCCGACAAAGAGCCATTAATTCTCATTCATAAGGATGTTTTAAAGTGAACTATGTTCTAATCTCTTTTATTTAAAAAATAAAGTGTTTATACTTCAAGAGTCAATGCATTCTATAGGTGTTATAAGGGATGAAAAAAAGGCTATGTTTAGATTTAGATAGCCATGGTTTTTTTCTTTCTAAAACATAAATTTTCATGATAAAAATTTATAAATATATCAATACAAATGTATAAAATATAAATATTTATTTTTTTAATGGAAATTTATGTCCATTGTTTGTACCTTAGGCCCAATTGTGAACAAAAAAAATACAAAGACATGTGATTTTGGAAAAAATACAAAGACATGTGATTTTACTCTCATTTGTATACCTACTTTTTTTGTATTGCATCTGAAAAATGACTCACAACCTCAGTTAAAAAACAAAGGTTGATTCCATCATCTGTTGATTTGTACACAACCAATTTTGTGATCCACACAACTAATCAATTGTGTATGATGATGAACACAGTCTTCTTTCCTATGGGGCTACATATTCTCGTCGATTATCGGAGGAGCATTGGTGGACAAGTATGGAGGCAAGAGAGTGATGGCATGGGGAGTGGCCTTGTGGTCACTGGCCACTCTTCTCACACCATGGGCTGCGAACCACTCCACCTTCGCGCTCTTGGTGGCACGCGCCTTCTTTGGCCTAGCTGAAGGCGTCGCCTTGCCTTCCATGAACACACTCCTTTCTAGGTAGCTCTACTACATTCACTTTGTCATGTTCTGATTGCTACTTTTGATGGAAATGTCATGGAATTCGCTACATTGTGATCGGTTTAGGTGGTTCCCAATCGATGAACGAGCAAGTGCAGTAGGGATTTCAATGGCCGGGTTTCAACTAGGCAATGTCGTAGGCCTATTGCTTACCCCAATCATTCTGTCCTCAATTGGAATGTCCGGTCCCTTCGTCCTCTTCTCATCCCTCGGATTGCTGTGGCTATCAACATGGATCAATGGGGTCACGAACGATCCCCAAGAAAGCGCCTTTATCAGCAAGTCTGAGCTGCAATTGATCCAACATGGCAAAGACAACTTCAGATCAGGCAGTGGAGAGGCTTTGCCCATCGGTGTTCTTCTGTCGAAATTACCCTCTTGGGCCATCATCATTGCAAACCTCACAAACAATTGGGCAAGTCATGTTTTCGGCTTTCAGATTTTCCGAGCCTAACTGTTCCTGTTAGCTATAAGGCCTGATGAAATTGTTTCATTGCAGGGATACTTTGTCCTCCTCTCATGGATGCCTGTCTATTTCAAAACCGTAAGCAATCGTATAACTCATCACATTCTAAAGGAGTTCATATGTAAATGGTTCTTGATCTAAGCTGTCATATTGATTTCAATTGCTTAGGTTTTGAATGTGAACCTGAAACAAGCAGCTTGGTTCAGTGCAGTTCCATGGGGAACTATGGCCCTCTCTGGCTACATTGCAGGCGCGACATCAGATTACTTGATCCGAATAGGTTGCTCTTTGACATTTGTCCGAAAGATCATGCAGGTAAACAGCAACTCTATACCATCCAATCATCGCGTTTCATGGTACTTCAACAAGTAATCTTGTGAAGTTGTGATCATACTATGTGATGGGCTATGCAGTCTATCGGATTCATTGGACCGGGGATAGCATTGCTGTGCTTGAACTACGCCAAGACACCAAGTGCCGCGTCTGTCATTTTGACTGTCGCCCTCAGTTTGAGCTCGTTCAGTCAAGCCGGTTTCCTCCTTAATATACAAGTAATGATCTAGTTTCCTATACTTCTAAAAGTTCATGACTTTATCCGATTCTGATTCGAATGTTCTTGGATTCGCGGTGATTGTAGGATATCGCGCCACAGTCTGCAGGACTCCTCCATGGTATGTGCATATCTCCTCATTACTGTCATTCGTTTTCGTCTCCTACGCAGTGCATCAACAACTAAAATCTTTTGCATTGTGCAGGCATTGCCAATTCAGCAGGGACCTTAGCTGCCATTATCAGCACAATTGGGACCGGTTACTTCGTTCAGTGGCTCGGATCATTTCAAGCATTCATGACCCTAACCGCCATTCTTTATTTCGCATCAGCCATCTTCTACAACCTCTATGCCACCGGAGAACGCGTCTTTTAGTAGGACTACTAGCTACCATATCATGTACTTGTCGCAGTCGAAAATTGCCTGCACTGAAGTGTGATCATAGGTAATGCCTCTGAAGGTGATTGTGCAAAGATTCTTCATTGGAACCTTGAAAACAATAGCCTTCTTGAATCCAATTTTTTTGGTTATTTTTGAGATTTATTGTCAGAATAGACAAGTTTTGTATTATTTACTTTGTTAAATTTTGTATCTTTGGTACAAAAGATATTGTAATTAAATAAGTAAATGCCAGTTTTTATTTTGGAAGGTTTCCCAATTTGCCACTTGAAATGAGGAAATTAGGTATACAATCAAGTTCATCCTTTATTATCATTTAAATCATCCAATTGGATACATACCCTAGGTTGGTTTAGTTTTGTATTATTTTGGCTTTTGTTTGATCATTTTCTCTATTTCGAAGTATCTAGACCTTATAAATCCGCTAATTGGTGCTTTTACAAGGTTATTAGGATCGAATCAAAATAGGGTCTGTAATCGGAAAGTGACTTAATTTAAAGTTATAGAATTAGGAAAAAAAACATGTTAGTTACACAATATATTTTGATTTTAAGATATAAAAAGCTACAATTACGACTTTAGACATTGCCATATTGGTTAAAAGACTCGAAAACAATTATCTCTAAGCCATTTTGCATATCAAGCTCACTTCAAGATTTCGGCTTTTGTTTGATCATTTTCTGTATTTCGAGGTGTCTATGCACAACCTTATAAATCCGCTAATTGGTGTAATATGGTGCCTTAGCTTGATGAACTATGGGTACAAAGATCATTTCACTTTGTGGATCTGACTAATGTTACAAAAATCCCGACCTTGATGCTTTGTTACAAGGATCCGTCTTCTCGGATTGGAATCGATCTTTTAACGGGCGTTCTTTTAGCCATATACCGACTTGCTTTGCTAGCGATGCCTTTCTTTTACGGTACCGACCTTGATGAACTATGGGTACAACGATTACGACGGCCCAATTATATAAGTCCCCATCATGACTAAATTCAGACGTACGGAGACTCGAACAAGTGAGACTCGAACAAGTGATCTAAATTGAGAGGTGTCAGTGTTTCCCACCTCTCACTTTATCTTCAACCAAAAACACTCTTCTCGAAGCCACAAGAAACCCCCAAATCCCAATCCACCCACTCCCACATTTTGGGTCCAAATCCCCAATCTGGGTTTGATGACAGCACAACCTAAACCATCAAATCAAAACCCCCAATTTGATCCCTAATCTGCAGATTTCAACAGGTTCTCTTGATTTGGGGGAAGATGAATTTCAGAAGCATGGATGATTTCTGGGTTTTCTACATGACCCAACACTCGAGGCCGTCAACAAGGCGCTGGCACTTCATAGGAACACTGTGTGGGATCCTGATGTTGATCTACTCCATGGTGTTCAACTGGTGGATGCTGATCTGGGTGCCTCTGATTGGCTATGGAGTTGCTTGGTGCAGCCACTTGCTCGTTGAAGGGAACACCCCGGCCACCTTCAGCCACCCGATTTGGTCGTTTTTGTGTGATTTCAAGATGTTTGGGTTGATGCTTACAGGCCAGATGGATAAGGAGATCAAGAGGCTTGGTAAAAGGCCTATCTTGCAAGCTTCTTGATTATCTTGTTTATTGCCTAGTAATTTGATTCTTGTATTGTTGTTCTCCCAAAGATTTGAGGTTTCAATCATGTTTATAACTTACAAAATTAGAAACCTAATAATGTTGAATTTGTTAGCTTTGCTTGCAGTTGTAGGCCTTAGCTATGACAATTGCCATACATCTCTCTCAACTTACAACTTTGTATTTTTTTTTTGCCCAAAAAATTGGGAGTTCAAAATTCCCTATTAACAATGATTGTTAATTTGTTATGTGGACCCAGTAGTTTGAGCTCGGCTCGGACTTGAATCGATAAAAGTTCAGCTTGTGATCGTTCATTTTCTAAATTACTCGAGTATGAGCACATTTTTAAGATTGGTTCAAAGCTCGACGAGTTCAGGTTAAGTTTGAATTTTTGAATTTTTTAAAATTTCTAAAATTTCCTTTGAATTATAATAGCAAATCATTGCTCCAAAAACACAAAAACTGGCTAGATACATGTATTACGTGATGTATATATAAAAACAAAATCACTCAAAATCTCAATATATAACGCAAATTCATTGCTACAAAAGCATTAAAATGGCTTCAGTGTCCCAACCACTACTTGGACTACTTAATAGTAACTATTAACTGGTGGTGAATTTGCCACACAACAACTCGTGGTGCATTTGCAAATACCGAACCATTTGGATTCAAAAACCTGGTGGTCCTTTTGCCACAATTTGTGCACCCAATTGGCGACACTAATTATGTTAGTTGCCATATTGTTCATTTATGTTGACACTACCAACAGACCCCATCTGTGAAAGGGATGTTTAATGCCCACTTATTTTGAACAAGACACCATGTATCTCTAAGATAAAGACAGTTTTTCAACTACAACTGCTTTCAAAAATCACATAAACAAGAAAATTATCCAAACTGTAAAGGTGAAATTGACTGAGCAAGAGGATAACTTCCTAAGTATATGCAGTCCTGCTGAAAGCGAAGCGAAACACTGAGGCTTGGACAGGACAGTAAAAATTGTCTACCTATTACAGCGAATTCGGGTGTGCTTAAAACAGATCGAAAAAAAAAATGAAAAGAAAAAGGGAGACTATGACGCCAATATACACGATGAACCTCTATCGCTAGAACCTAATCTTCTATTTAAAGGCAGAGTCTAAATTTCGGCATAACAGGCACACACTCAGCAAGGCTATCAAATAAGATTGTCCATTCCTTCCCGGGTATACCACACACTATAGCATATACCATACTCAATAGCATGGCTTCTTCCTCTTATTATTCCTTGTCCTTCTTTTGCAAACCCTCCTAATTGATGTAGTAGCAAATTGCTGCCTGCCCGGGCGTCCTAAAACGCAACAATACTGAAGTTTTTGAGTCCCAAAGTTCCTATCTCTTACCTGCGCCGTACAGCATTTGGATGTGCTGCTTTTCTATCTTGCTTTATCCGATCAGCATACATCGGAAGGCATATAATCTCTTTTATCTCGTCGAGTACCACGTCTTGAGTAATGTTGTCCCTGATGCTTCTTAAAACCTGTTAGGAGTTTATACAATCAATTACAAAATTGCTGACTAATGATCACTAGTGAAATTCAGAACCCCAATAAATCAGGATGAGTAGCTGAAATGGGCACCTTCTTGTATGTATTGATATCATTGGGAGCATCCTTATCCAGCCGCGTGCGGAGGCAGACCCAGACACCTTCTGCGTTCTGAGCACACTCTATGATCGTCCCCGCATGAGTTGAAGGATCAGAACCATCTGTGGAATTTTGAAATTTAAAATGCTGTGATTCTTAATCAAGGTTCTAGTAATGAGAACAAAGACTGAACAATGCAGGTCACTGTCCAAGCCAGAAATAGGAAGTCCAAACCAGAAAGGAGAGAATTAAATGACAGTCAATGTAGGATTATTGACCTGGGAAGACAACCCTATTCCCATCCAAGAGCTTTTTCTTCCCTCGCTCGTTTACATAGAGGTGTTCACTACCATCCGGATCTACCTGTTTATAGAAAGAATACCAATTTCAATAAAGTTAGGGTTTAATCACCAAACACAGGGAGGGAGGGATAATAAAAGTGTAGAAATTCTGACTGAGAAAGCAACCTCAAAGAGAAAATCAACAGAATTCATCTCAGGAAACTTCCACTTCAGAAGGCCTTCATGAGTGCGAGGAACATAAGGATCATCCCACCCCTGATAAAAAGAACACATCATCGTATTTTAAAAAAACTAACAGTCAAGGAAACAAAATATAACACTGGCACTTGGTTGCATGATCATGAAGAACATGAATTTAGGACAAATGCTGTAATATCAAGAATATGCTACTATGTATTCATGCAAGTTTGGAATATTAACATAGCCACTCAAATATTTATATTGCAGATACATGTATGTTTGAGCACCTGAAATATAAGACCATCAGAATCATGTGAAAGATTAGGGATGAATTCCTTCAGAACTTTTTCAACAGTGGATAGCAACCAAAAGTCCTTTCTCCTAACCTGAAGAAAAAACTCTCCATCCATCAGCAAAATGTACAACATGCACCAAAGAAAGAAAGAAAGAGAGAAAAAATTAATAAAAAGATTTTCTAGAAAATCTCCCAAGAACATTGTTAAACCAAAGAACCCTATGAGGAAGGTAGGGGAGCAAATACCCTGAATGGTTCCCAATCATATCTGTAATTTAACTTTTGAGGAGATTCTGCCAACCGGCGCTCGGCATTTCGAGGTTCAACAACTTCCTTTTCAATCAATTTCCAACGTTCATTGAAGGGCCGCTGCCATGTCAAAAACTCTAGTAAGAAGAAGAGTAAAAAAGCAGGCAGATCTGGAAGAAGAATGAAAGGGCTTGACATGACAGTACAAAGTGAACAACATGAAAGAGAAAATAGACAATGAGGTTTTTAGTTCCTATTCTTCACATGAAAGGACCTTATTGCATTATTCTTAAATCTAAGCGTTTTTAGGAGTATCCAGAATTAATTTGTAGTTTGCACTGAATTTCACCTAAGAACCAGCTGTTCCTCTCTTCTTATATTCTCCCCTTCCTATTTCCACTTCCATCCTCTTAACTTTACCTAACAAAATAACCTCTCTAAATGCTAAGGGCCATTAAAAAGTTATTGAAACTATTTTCCCCTCAACTACTCATTATTGCTCATGGATGCACAAAGAAAAACTGTAAGCCCGGATACATTGAAAAATCCATTGCACATGTCAGATACAAACAGACAACCTACCAGAACTATGGACAATGTGATGTCATCTCTAGAGGAATCTACTCTTTTGACTAAACATATTTAAAATATGGCAGATTAGGCATCAGCCTACCTCTACAACCGAGACATTGTTAATTGCAATTAGATCATAGATAAGATATCTTCTTTCCTGCTTCTGAGAGTTCACCGTATCTATTATCATCTCTCCATCCAGCAATGTATAGTGGTGAAGCAAAAACCCACCCTGCTAATAAAAATAGAACATGTTAGGCTGAACATTTCTAGAAGAATATTAATCATGAGTGGATACAAGGACATATTCTTCACATGCGGCCATTACATCAGCTGGGTTTTTGCAGGGAAACCTCATCTGAACTCTACGAAATTTAAAACTTCGATCAATCAAGTAACATCCATCGTAAGTTATCATAAGCATATATCGCATCCCATCAGCTTTCCATGTGGCATAATAGTACCGCTGCCTTAAGAGTTGCAAATTTTCCCTGCAAACACAATGCCAACATAAATGTGATCTTTTTTACCAGTTACAGACTTACAATCAAAAGAACAAAATCCTCACTTCACATAAGGAATGCTTATGAGAAACCCCTGCTCAAGTAGTCAACATAATAGTAATTGGAACATCTGTAAATTAATTCAAGATCCTGTCACCACAACCCGGAAAAATAAGATAAGAGTTGTGAACTCGTCAGATACACTGTTCCTACATGCAATTTCATTTACCCTCATGAAAATTTCAGTAACTATACCAATGAATGCACAACTGTTGCAAAATCATTCAATCCAGATCAAGTCAAATTACACATTGACGCCCATGACCTAAATCAGTTAGCATACATGATAACATGAACATCACATGAAATTACTAGCCTAGATAACAAAAGAACAACATATGGAATGATTATTACCTATCTAGAGAAACAGGATGTGAGCCTGGAAATGATGGTCCTCTTGGCTGCAAGCAAAGATATTAACTTTCAATGGAGCATAAATAAACAACATGAACCGTAAAATCACCAGAGCAACAAGGCCCGTTACATGAAAGAAAAATAAGCAAAGGTACATTACCCCAACACTCAATTTAGATGCAAGCATTTGGTAGCAGACTTTCTGCAACTCTTCTTCCTGTGGTCTGGGTATAACGTCTCCCAAGACATCATCATTGGTCATTATTGCAGATTTCTCATTCTTTTCCTGAACACAGACCAAAAACTCATTATAACAGAATCAAATAAGAAATGCAACAAACATGAAAGGTCAATAAAGCAAATATCTGAAACCCTTACAATGAACGCCCAAGTGCAATACCAAACTCTACAAATGCTTTTGTGACTAAACTATCAACTCTAGTCTATTTGACTTCCCAATTTGAAAAGAATGAACGCGTCACGTTATCATGTACCCAATCCAAATACAGACATCAAGTAATCACTTTAGATAATCTAAATATATAAAATAAAATAAAACTAGAATGTAGCTTTGCCAGTCAAAAAGCCGTTACTAAATCCCTGTGATGCATGATATTGATGATAAACCAATTGAATTAGAAGAATAAACACAATAAAAAATATACACTTTGTGGGTGAGAAACTTTACATGATTAGGCAACTCTATGATCCCATCATCATCCGGCACTGCTTCACCATTTAGATCGAAATCAGAAGATCTCTTCCATTCAGGGGTAGAAGGGCACATGATCCATTCAGGCTTAGGTTCATGGTAGAACGCATATAATGCGTCAATATAGTCTGGCTTGTATATGCCAGGGGGTCGAGCTTCTGCAAACTTCTGTACTGCCTACAAGAGAAGAAGCCAGTTAAACCAACTGCTCTCATGATAAATAAATAAATAAAAACTAAGATTTAAAAAAAAAAACAATTATATCCAACTTCAGATCAGTGCCAACCTCAGTGACGGACATGAATTGCATTCTTATCAGATAATGAGCAATCATGTACCCTGTGCGGTTGTGCCCATGCGTACAATGAACCAAAACACATCCTTTTGACTCTCTATGACTACTTTGCTGAGACAAGAATTTTGCAACCTGAGAAGGGAAACCATGACACTATGAGAAATAGTAACAAAAATGCAATATTGAAAAAGAATCGAAATTGACAGTATGGATTATTAAAATAATTATCACCAGGATGAGCTACTGATAGACTGGAGACACATTTCATGGAAGATATAAGATAGAATAAAGCACAAATCCTAAAAAAAATTAAACCAGAAGAAACTTGTTCCAGCAATATCTATATAACACGCATATATAAGAATAATAAGATACAAATTATATGTGCCAAAAAGCTTCTGCATAACTGAAATTGTTGAGGAATTACCAAAAACTCAACCTATGAAAGGTATTAAAAAGACATTGCAATCAATGAATGCTATGGCATCCCAGAAAACTCGCAACTGAACTTACTAAATTAATACATACCTCATACACAAATTTATTTACAGCCTCATTATCTGGCACTGAATCTCGCCCCTGGCAACGAATCTACAGAAGATCTTCCATGTAAAGAAATTGCCAAATTCTAGAAATATACAGGGGAATAAGGATATACTCATTAAAGTTGATGATTGTTTACCTTCAAGTGCTTAACACCTTCCTTCCGAAACTCGTTATGGTTGTAATAACGATCAGTGTTTGTCAGATCAACCACCATACCAAGCTGAAATTGGATTAGCAATTACACGATCAACCAAAATGTTCACCCAAATGGATTGAAGCAATTACAGGATAGGGGAACTATCAACTAACAAGTGTTATTTTGGGTGAGCAATAAGAAGGGTGTTCACGGCTCCTCATCGGAGCAAAGAGGGGTAACTGATAATTCAGCCCCTTCTCATTTAAAACAATATTTGTAAAATCAGGGAAAGATGCTTGATTCATGTATAAAGGGATAGATGAGGTGCAGATTTACCTTTGGAAAGAGAAAACAAGCATATGCTTAACGAGGAGGACAAACATATGCTCAATGAAGAGGACAAGCGTTGTTTTCAAAATCAAGGAAGGGTATTTCAAGTGCAATAATTAATGGTCACGTGCAATTGTAAATTTCTTGTCTAATTCTAGCCATTAGATTCAAATTAAGGGCTGAGATTATATCTTCTCATTTCTCGCCTAAAATATCACTTCTTAGTTGATACTTCCCCTATATATATAAGTGGATGGCAAATGAAACATACTCCCTCCGTTAAAAAATACAAGTCCTTTTAGGTTTTCTAGGTATTGGGATATGAGAATGGTTACTTTTTGACTTTTTGCTCAAATTTATTGGTTGATAAGAGGGTTGTGGATAATTAATGAGGGGTATAAATGGAATAAATTTATGATTTTCTTAATTTGTGTGCAAATGTCTAAAATGACTTATATTTTTGAACGGATGTAGTAACAAACATAGCACACGATGCAGTCACTACAAAAAAACAGCGCAGAGGTAATCATAACCCAACAAAGCCTACTGCCAATGCTTTCTTGACCAGAAATGCATGCCTACAATCACAATGACAAACAGTCTAAACCCCCCACCACACATAAAAATCTTTTGACCCAATACATCATCATGATAAGAAAATCAGATGGCAGTTTAATAATTCATTCTACAGTCTATTATTCAACCAAGGTTGAAAATAATCCAAATATCATGTTCAAAAGACTAAATAAGCCCAACTGAAGAACCTGAATAAATAAATTGAAGAAAAAAAAAAAACAAAAAACAAAAAAAATGCTTAAATAAAATGAAAAGTCACTTGAGAGATATTAAACCAAAAGAACCATCTGAACAAATTGCTGTGTAAGCATTTACAAGAGGTTATAACTCCCTTTTCACTGTCATCTGTTAAAGAAAAGTGAACCCCTCGACAAACAAGTTCAAAACCATCATTTTGTGACAAATAGATAACTAATACTCCCTCCGTTTGCTCAAACATGTCATTCTACATCCATGCACAATTTTTAAGAAAATTAACTAAGACACTATTTTAACGTCGTTTATCACACTACTTTTTTACTTTAAAAAAACTACAACTAACAATCCCCTGATCATTACAAGGGCGTTTTCGTAAAACCCAAAATACCTATAATGGCGTTTTTTACACAAAACTAACCCCCTAAAATGACATATTTAGCCGAACGGAGGGAGTACTAACTATAGAAAAGCCACACTAGATGATAACACATTTATCATCACACAATCAATATTAGAAAATCAGAAAGCAACAAAAAACATAGTGGCATACAAGATTCGCATAAAAACAAATAAAACATATGAGCTCTACCTTGGATAAATCCACTGGCATTATAACCAAAAGATATAGAAAGAAAAAATATACACAAAAAATAATAAATTGTAGACAGTAATTGCATATTACCCGTTTCCCTCGCACCCTGATCTTTTTGAATACTAGCTGGAATGAGTATCTTTTACCAGGAGGAATACAATCATTATAAGCTTCCCCTAGCGGAACTTTAGATGGAACCAAAAAATATAGTTCATCACCCAACCCAGGGCACTCCAACCAACCTGCAAGATTAAGAGAAATGGTCAAAGGGCATGTACAAAACAAATACTCCGTGTAAAAAATTTATATTGCATACATAATACCACTTACATCATACAATAAGTCAGTAGAGTGCTTCACAGATGTAAGTTTATGGTGTATTCGTTATGCAGGTAAATAAGTTCTATTGTGTAGATGGGAGTACAGATCTCTTCACTTCAACAGGGGTTGAATCACTACTCTTCATGCTTACTCAGGCTATTCATTTCCTTTCTAAGTTAACCTAATGCCATGTGTATGCTCCTGGAGTAACATGTTATATAGTCTAAACTCTGAGCTAGACTGCTAGAATCAAAATAGCAACAAACTCAAAAACATGAGCATGCTATGTGTTATTACTTTTGTTCCCTGTACAGACATGAGACATGAACTGAAGAATGTATGGTAACCAGATGATAAGTTACTAAACTTTAGAATAAACAAATGGACATGAGAAACTATAAATAATTAAATATCATAAGAAAAAGCAATTTCCAGTGTAAGTGTGTGTTTTTGTCATCAGGGGAGGGGGAGGAAGAAATACACTAGAATAAGCAAAAATATCATATTAAAGCACATGCAATGCATGTTGTTCAAAAGCAAAAAAAAAAAGAGCAGATAGCAGTTACATATTCACTTGTAAACTCAAGGAAGCGCCACCAAATGTACCTGGTGGAAGCCTACTCTTATCATATTTGGGCTTTTTCCACTGGGGGCCATCGTCATACCCCGTATTTCGGGATACACGCATTGGTCTATCATCTATCTGATGATTCTGATCCCTTCTCAACCGTTCCCGTCTTTCTTCACGGTCCTAAACGATTTTAAGAAAAACAGAAGTTTCATTTGAGTTAAAGTTGTGAATGAAGAATAAAAGAGGAGATAAGCAAACAGCAAGCTGAAAGATTAAAATAATCGCTCAAGCACTATCTAGTAACTACACATAGAACGAGCACCAGTAATTTCATATCAAGATAAAATGAAGAGAAAAAATCCATTAAAATGTTAAATTAATAAATCAACTAAGATCCCACTGAATAGAAATTTATAATTTGTAACAAAATGGCTCAGTGAAAGAAAAAAAATCCCATAAAACTGGGAGATAATACTAGAAGGGTTACAAACCTCATGTAAAGAACCACATATATTTAATTAAGGGAAATGTAAAATATCGTATAAACCTTTACTAAGCCAGTTTAACATCGAAAAAGAAGGAAAATGAGATAGCCTGAAACTAATCTTCATGTTATTTCAATTTTATAGGAAACCTTAATCTGTACCAGCACAAATATTTTTCAACATATCTTGAGAGCCTGGAGCTCTCAATGCACAGAAGAAAGCTACATTATCCAGATACACACCCGTCGAAGAGCTCCCACACTTGTCTCCACATGTTCTTGAGGTTTAGCACCATCTCCAAAATGTGATTCAAAATTCACCTCCTCGTCTTCTGGCTGTGGAGAAGCATTCAAGTCCATCGACATCTTGATCAGTACCCAACATGCAAAGTGGGGATACACCCTATTCTGCACTAGTCTCTTGAAAACACCATATTCATAGCCAATGGTGCAGGTTCAAAACCTAGGGAAGCCCAAGAAACATCAGATTAAACAAGCTAAGACAATCAACATGGCTTAATATATAAGATAAGCTTGACCTTTTGCCTCAAAAAGCTTCAAGCTAAAAAAACTAAAGTGACTGCTGCACATTAGCAACTTTGACATGGTATTAAAAGCTGTAGAACAAATAAAAGTTTTTGGCAAAGGATAAATCAAATGAATTCTCGTGTGTGGCGTAATTATACATCAACTGAGTGTGAATTGAGAAGAACTAAACCACCAGGGTAGCTCTAAATACCAGAAAAGTATGGGAACACAACTTACAAAGCACTATTACTGATACACCTCACATCTATGATCTATCCCACAAATAATACTACCTCTATCAGTCTATCCCGTGACAAATGAATGAATCCTTTGTTGTTTAGTCATAAACCAAACATGAAATTTATAGCAGGATGGAGGGAGTAGAGAGTGTTGAGACTTTTTAGGGGCATTAGTAACACCTTAAACTCTACACCTAACCTTTGAAAACTTATATAAATTGGAATTTGATAGAATAGTTTTTGGAGTTTCAGTAGTACTGAACAGTATCTGTCAACTGATTCAAAACTAAGGCATCTCATTAGACAGCCATTTTCTGAATGAGAGATCATCTGATTAAACACATCATCTCTGTCAGAAAAAATGACAGCAAAAAAAGATTTGCTAGGAGATACTGCAGCCTCAATTTTCCTTTAATTCTAGTCGGGAATTCCAAATAAGCTTTAGCTAGGAAGCTTTCCTGTACGGGTAAACCAATCTGCTGTGCTGAGTGCCTTATATTTCACTAGAGTTTCCCTTCTTTTACTTGTCTTGCATTCAGTACACGAAATATCTTACGTACTCAACTGGTTCAGTGTCCAACACCAATTCGTTGACCGGAAAACCAAAATTTCAAAGCGCAAGAATAGCTCAACTCTAGAGAAGATGGAAAACTCTCAAGCACTCTCTCCCCCACCGAATCAAGGAACTAATACTATCATCATCCAATTCAACATCTCAATTGCACAACAAAGTCAAATTTAACAGCCACAACGAAACCACAACAAGCAACCAAGCGATAAGCGACTGCGTATAAAGAAAGAGAGAACAACGCACTCGTATCCAATTCACTCCATCGCCAGGATACCCTTAGCCGTTGCAGCACATTGAGGCCGGGAGAGAATTCAAAGGCTCCGATTCCTCGCCCTCCGAATCTTCAAAATTAGGGCAAACGGATAAAATTAGGGTATTTCAACCAGGGATTTCAGACGGAGAAATTGACAGTGACGACACAAGATCAATCGGCTGTAAATTTGGAGGTTGAAGACGAGTATGAGTGACGAAGCCGATTGAATTTTTGACGTGAGCGAGATTGAAAAGGGGAAATGAATCAGGGAGAGGATGAATTTATAGGGCGGGTGGGAACTGGTTCTACTTTATGTAGGAGTTTGTTCGGACGTGAGGGAATCTCTTCCTCCTCTAATTTCTCGGCAAATAGGGTTTTTGATTTCCGCAGATGATGTAAAAAGTAAAAGGAGGGGTTTTATTTATAGGGATTAGGGATGGTAATTACCCTACTGATAATTACTGTAGCACGGAGTAATTACTTTTTACGCTGTTAGAGTAAATACTTTTGGTTTTGTGATGGTTGGGTTAATAATGTGTTAGTTTTTCATCCTCTCATGTTTGATGGAGTATTTAACAGGTTGATTAATAAATTGAGGAAACCTACCACCTTAACCATTATGTTTATCATGGTGAATTTGGTAAAAAAAGATTGGTTTAGGTCGAGTGCAACTTTACGTTCGATTTGTATTCGAACATTATATATTGAAGTTTGTGACAAAAAGTATTTTAAGATCTAAATTTTGTATAATTTTTTTATTTTTGGTAGTTAGTATGAAGTATAGACGATTTTATAACTGTTTAATTAAATACGTGTTAAATAGTATGACCATGCTAAATATTATTAAAATCACCTTTGAATAAGAGAGACTTGTTTGCTAGAACGAACGATCGAAAGATTCCAACCCACACCTATCACTAACACTAACACTAACACTTTAGGAATGCTAGTGGTTTTTTGTGGGAGAAAAAAATATGCACAATGCATAAGCCTAAGTCTCTTTATATAGTGCACAACATAGGTCAAATTCCCAATAAGTTAACTTTTATCTTCTGTCCATGATATCTTTCCATAAAGATATTATATCAAATTTTATGTTATGCATATATATAGATATATTGATTAAATAGAATTATAATAAAATTTTATGTTATGCATATATTGATTATTTAAAAAAACTGTGATTGGTTCATATGACTAATATCTATATCTAATGAAATTAGGTCAAATTTTATCTTATTCATGTATAGATATGTTGATTAAATAAAGTTAGATTAAATTTTATCTTATACATATATTGATTATTTCAAAAAAATTGTAGTTGGTTCATACGACTACTATTAATAGATATATTATCGCAAATTATTTCATTATGTATTTGAAAGTATAATTGATAATCGATACATTGATTAAAAAAAAAAACCCAATACATCAAGGACTACTTGCATTGTATTTTTATTATGCCATTTAGCTTATACTTGTGATTTTCTTTAATTGGTTGAGATGATAAAATTTCTGAAATTTCTCACAATTTCATTACGTTTTATGGTTAAATCCTTTGAATATGTGAATGGAATAAATTGTAAAATGTACAATTACAGTGCTAAGTATTTGACTCATTGTCTTTTTTTCTTTTCTTTTTTTTTTTGACGCAAGATAAGAATTAGGTCGGGTCGGTCGCAGCAGAGGCCCTTCATAGAGCATCCTTCCGGACGAGAACTAGCAGTTCTGGATCATCCTCACAGCATACGTCGGCAGGGGAAACGTGGGCACTACGAGCAAGGTAGTCAGCCACAGCATTCGATTCCCTGAAAATATGACGAATAGCAACATGAGTAAAGGACGAGATATCAGACAGTATATCAGCTTGTAGTATCTCTATTGTCCAGGGGCATTTCCAATCCCCGAGTAGAGATTTTATCACCAGTAGGTTGTCTCCTTCGATCAGAAGTGTAGATAGTTGCAACTCCTTTGCACGTAACAAGCCCATTCTGAGTCCGAGATTTTCAGCATAAATCACTGAGATCTTTGTACAAACAGATCTACCAGCGGAGACCACTAAACCCGCAGAGTAACGGATGACAAAACCATAAGACGAGTTGCCACACGGGAGTACCGAACCATCAAAATTGAGCTTATAACAATTCGGCGGAGGTTTATCCCACTTCCCGGACCGATTCTGAGCCCTGGTTTTCGTAGCACAACCCCTAATAGCCTGGTTGTGCGAACCGCTATGACTGCTATGACCAGTCGGATCATCGTCTAAACGTTTTGACTGTTTTCAACAGAGACTAGTTGTGCTGTGGAACAACAAGATTTCATTGATAGTTACCTTGTTAGTATTTGACTCATTGTCATTTAGTGTAGAGGCATGCTTAATTCTATGAATATGAGTATACATGAAACTTATATGTATTCCCAAGAAAAACACCCTTTACAATCACCAAAAACCCGGGAAGGTCACCCCAAAAACAGGAAGTTTAACACAACCATTGGCCTTGGGCTGAAAAAAAAGGAAACTAAACACTACATCTACATCTGCTGCAAACTTGGCACTAATCTCCTAGGTTAAGATAGCTTCTTGGCATTTGTCGCGTTGCTGATCAGCACGAACTTGCACAGGTTTCGAATTGGATTGAAGATAAACCGGGTCAAGAACAATCAAAATAGGCAGTGGATAGGATACACCCCTGAAATGCACGATGAAGACCATGCCAAAATGCAGCTTGATACAC
The DNA here is from genome assembly GCA_037127255.1 of Persicaria tinctoria. Taxonomy (NCBI): domain Eukaryota; kingdom Viridiplantae; phylum Streptophyta; class Magnoliopsida; order Caryophyllales; family Polygonaceae; genus Persicaria; species Persicaria tinctoria. Next base: position 2,287,052 of record JBANSL010000016.1, on the reverse strand, counting down.
CCTATCTGTCAAAGGATGATGAAAATCCAGAACAAACCAGTGCTACATTGCAAGGAGAGTTCGAATTCCCTCCTACGATTTCCGATACACAGAAAAAACCATGGGATTGATCATAATCATCAGCATAGTTTGAACTTTGAAGACCAAGATCTCATTAAATTAGCTTCTCATGCTCTAATACAGTAGTACCGCTTTCTTTCAGAAGCAAAAATTCAAAAAGAACTCCAAGAACAGTTCATTGTTGTATGAAGTAAAATAAAGGGAAGTGAAATATCATGGGTTGTGTAAAAGGAAACAGGGAAACAGAATCAGTATCATAAAATTTAAATCTGAATGAAAGACAGAATATACCTTTCTAAATATAAATGATGATCCACAAGATCACAGACAAACAATGGGTCATAGTTCCCACGAGTTCCAATGGCGAAGGTAAATGGATTGAAGAACCATATAGTTGCAGAATAAGAACAAAGATTTTCAGGGCCTCCGCGGAGCTTTAGGATAGTATTGATGAACAATCCAACCAACAGATCTGGCACGTAGATATGAATACGAGTTAAACCAAAACTCTGATGACGATGAGTACTGTTCTAGATCCATTGTTCTTTCTTCCAACAATATTGTTCCAATGCAATAAACACATTTGAAATCATACTTGACAAAAAAACAAAGGCCCAGACTGCTGCCTGGATATAATCAATGGACGTAGAATGACAATGACATCTATAAGCAGAAAGACTGAAATTATTGAAATTAAGAGATACAAGAGCAAGATATTCCAGTTCATAGACAGAGATTGTATCAAAGATCAAATAGCTGTCATAACTGAAGTGGAAAAGAGAAAATTTCCTCATGTATGGTGAAAAATTATACTCCCTCCGTTCAACAAAACTTGTCGTTTACTATTCATGCACGCTTTTTTAGAATGATAACAACTATATAAAATATTCATTTTTTAAAAAAATTTTTTTAACAAGTTTGTACTTATTAATAATAACTACGAAATTGTTAAAAAAAATTATTTAAAAAGTCGATATTTTATATAGTTTTTAGCTCCTAAAAAAACGTGCATGAATAGTAAAACGTCAAGTTTTGTTGTACGGAGGGAGTATTTGGTATGAGTAAAAAGGCGAGCAAGGAGAATAGCGGTATGGAGTTCTCCTATAAGGAGACTTCTCTCAAGACTTTAAACTTACAGCACTGAAAAGACGTCAATATCTGTGTATCTGACCTCCATATGTGCATCTTGCCATTCTCCGTAAACAATCAGAAGTATACTCAAAATCCCAGAGATTAGAATTTAGTAGTACAGACTGGAAGCTAATCCTCACAGTTTCTGTAAGAAATCAGAAATCACATGTTAAACTACTCGAGCAAAAATAAAGATCTCCAATTTCACATTTCACTAATGGAGACTGAACAATTTCCCCATTTTCCCACCACAACCTAAGAATTAGAAGCTCACATACCTCAGGTCCTCAGCTGTGTATGTCTTTTTGGCTGTTAGACATGACATTATCGCGGACAGTTCTACCTGTTTTGAATTTTGATACACACAAATAGCAAAGTGATTACTCATTAGCATGAAGAATATTTATATCCTCCTCCATACAATCAAAACACAGCCACGCCAATCTAGTTTAAGGCAAGGATCATATTTAAACATATAAACCTGCCAAATCACCGAATTTGCGAAATCAAATTCATAGACTGTGAAAGGGGAAAAAACTACAAGTTGGTAAACACAAATTCAACTCAAAATTCACCAAAAAAACTAAGCAGTTACTATCAGTAGAACGAAGTTTAGCAGCTAAGGATTATAAAATTACAGAGCAACCGTAGAACGAAAATTACTGTCAGGAGGCACCAATCTTGGGAGGACGACTCGGTTCAAGAAATTCCATATTATACAGTCCAATCCCGAACCGGGTTGGACCGTAACCCGCAATATGGAATTTTCTGGACCGGATTGTAACTTTTCTATACCAGTTTTGGTCAGTCTCCGGTCCGTTGTAATACACCATCTTAAAATGTTCATTCATATCAATATTTGCTATTATCAGTTTCCGATCTCTGTATACACAAATTGTTCCCACAAGAAACTGTCATCTTGAGAAATTGAAACACATTTGATACGAAAACGCAAACAAAATGACCACAAGTTACCGACAGAAAAAGCCATCCATGGGCTAGAGATTCGTTAGAGCCAAACCAATACACAAGGAAACACCTAAATCGTCACGATAGCTTAACTAGAAGGCATAATGCCTTATTTAATGTATACGAATTTGCACCCCTTAGTTATACTCAGGATTCGGACGGACACCAGATCTAACAGCCTTGACAATACCTCTCCCATACTCCTCACAGCGACTCTTCGACTCGGCGCTAAAATCTTGCAGCTGAGCAATCTTGAATACTCCATCATTCGCACCCGGTGCAACCTCCTTCAGTGCCACAGCCAATGCATACACGAGCATCGCGCACGATTTCGTCTGCAGGGATGTCATAAACCTCTCATCAAAGATCCTGGCATATCGCCACATCCTCCTCTTATGGTCCTCCAGATCTGAGGTCATCAGCCACACCATGACAGGCAAGCATTTTCGTTGGCGGATGAACATATTCTCTACCGCTCTGTCTATCGCTTTTATCAGTGCGACATTAATGCAGTTCAGCGCCCTCGTCAGGCTAGTGAAGATATCGACGATGTGCAGCCCCGCCGGCGTACAGCAGCTTGTAAGGGAGGTAGTTATCATACAGAAACCCCTTCAAGGCCGATGCTTTGCTGTGATCGCCCCCACCGGCGTACAGCAGCTTGTAAAGACTCATTCTCGGCCGGGAATCACCTTCGATTAGCCAGTAAAGTTTCAGAAACCGAATTGCATACCCCGACGGTGCAGCCAGATACACAGGAGGACTGGCATTGTAAAACCTAGAAAATCCAGCAACAATCTGATTCCATCCTCTGATGTAATTCTCATGGGGCTTTGTGAACATCCTCAGCAGTGATGTTGCTATGTATGAAAAGTACAAAGCTTCCAATCTCTCATTCGCAGTAGGAGCTAATTGGTTGTAAACGCCACAGGAAGGATTTCCGATAAGATCAACCGGTAGAAGCTCCAAAGAGGTATCCTGAGGGAGATTCTCGACGGATTGATCATAGAAAACAGGCTCGAAATTGTTTCCGGGGGCACGGAAATGGAGATTGTAAGCAAGAAGGAAGATTGCAGCGGCGCCTTGCTTAGTGAACCCCGATTGCATCATAGGAATGTAAATTCTTCCAATTCGTGCAATTTCACTAGGATCGAGCCTAATCAACGAAACTCCGGGCTTAGATAAGAGCTCGGAATCAGGGAATGAGGTTCTTTCCGGGGGGGCAAACTCACACCTCGAATGAATTTCCGGGAAGTGGGTGGAAGCGTAGTCGGCTAAAGCAAGACGCTCCATAGCCTCCGTGATTTCCGATTCCGCGTCCGTCATGGCTCGCGGGAGTTTTTGCGATGGCTTATGGTTATGGATTCACAGTTCACTCATCGTTGCCGGAGGTTTCTAGAATTCTAGGGTTTTATGAGAGGGGATGATGCACTAGTTCATGGGCCTCTACTGCAGGGTGGGGTGTGCCCATGGACGGTGTGAATCTCTGGGCCCGTTTGGTATCGATATCCAGGGATAAAATTAAAAATTACCTCCAATTCAATGAAAAAAATAATCAACATTCATCCATCAAAGTAAGTGGATCATAATATAACAAATACATTTTATGAATAATTGATTAAGAGATCAATTCTTTCTATTTTAAAATTTCTTAAAATTACATTCACACCTCTTTTAGATTTTTTAAATAGTAGGTTATAAATAAAAGGCGAAACTAATTAAAATAACCCGACCTTTAAGGGTGTGTTAAAAATATATCCCAACCTTTCAAGTGTAAGATAAATATCCCGAACTTTTAAGGGGTGTTAAAAATATATCTCAACCTTTCAAATATAATATAAATATCTCGATCTTTATATGTGATGTTAAAATAATATCTCAAAAAAATTTGTACAAAAAAAAGCTAACAGGACATGCATATATGACAAAAAAAATTATAGATTTACATATCTTTCGTCTTTTATATTTTATACACACTACTTTCTTATGACTCTATATTAAAAACCTTGTTTTATTAAACCACTTTTCTTCTCTTTTCTTTTTTATCAAGGGAAAGAAATAAATTAATAAAATATAAATATATATATATAAAAAATGATATATTTACAAGTGTTTAATATTTTATTTAGATTATTTTTATATTTGAGGGATAACACCCATATTCGTATAATGGATCATTTAACTAATTTCGCATTTTTGATGAAAATTTAAAATAGAAAGAAGAATAGTTAGAATTTTAGTAAATAAATTATGTAAAAAAAAAAGGGACAATTGAACAAAGAAGAATAATATGAAAAATTGAAATATTAATAAAGTGTCTTGAATTTTTTTTTTAAATAATAAATGAAAAAACTTGTTTCCTTAAACCCTTCTATTAATTTTTTATATATTATATTTTTTTAAAATTTTATTTTTTTATTAATTTAGTTTGTGACATATGTATGCCATGTTAGTTTTTTTTTTTTGGTAGAGAATTATTTTATATATTATTTGAACATCACTTATAAATGTTGATATATTTATCTTACATTTGAAATGTAGGGATATATTTTTAACATATCTTTAAAGGTCGGGATATTTATCTTACATTTGAAAGGTTGAGATATATTTTTAACACACCCTTAAAGGTCGGGTTATTTTAGTTAGTTTCGCCTAAATAAAATTTACTAATTTGTATTGTTTACTCTTTAAAATAATTTAAATAGTTAAAATGTAAGCGAATTTTATGAAAAAGGTTAGTAAAATGATTATATTTTTAAAAAAGTTATTTTTTTTAACTTGTGTTATTTGTTAAAAGCTCATCTATTTTAGACCAAGAGATTATTAACCATCAACTAAAAAAACACACAAAAATTGTAATAATGTGAGATTTGAAGATTTTAAACCTAATTCTATAAACTGTTCAGATTCTTAAATTTTAAGGTTTTATTTATTGAAAATTTGACAAATTTATAAAAGGGTATGTACACCATGATTTACATATCACTTTATGAGCAAGATATACTAAAAAGTAAAAACATTCTAAGAATCTTAACCTCTCAAGTAACATAAATCATAATGTGCGCCATGAAGACGGTTGAAATTGGAAACTAAGCAATTGACCATTGGAGGTATACCGAACTCCTTCAACTTCAAACTAATTAAAAGTCCATTTTATGTGTTGGATTTACACCCACAATTATACATTCACTTATGAGTATTTTGACGATTAACAAGACCTCATATATGACTTTGTGTGTCATCTAGTTCAAGCTTAATTTATTTGTCACGTACGTGTATGTTGTTATATTATATGGTCCGTATCACTTGTGTTTTTTTCCTCAATTAGGAAATAATTCAGATAAAGGACGTCTATTTGATAACATCTTAATAGATGAGATTAGGAAGACCTATATTAGAAGCTATACCGTACCAATGCATCTAGTAGAGCGGCATAGGTGTGCAACTATGTCAGTCATTCTATTCTCAGCACGGGACACATGAGAGAAAGATACCTGCCTCACTAATATATGTTGGTATTTGACAATAGTAATTTAATGTCGGACATAAGGAGCTCAATCTCGCAAGGGCAATTGAGACCATATATATAAGGTGATTTATAATGATGAGAGAGTCACCTTCAATATGAATTTTAGAAGTGTGAAGTTTGAGGAGTTTTAGCATCCCATGTTTGAGCGCAGGCGCTTCTGCTTTGATAGGGGACTGATCCCGACTAATTTGAAACCAATATGAATTGGCTTCTCCTCCCGATCCCAAATTATGTACCCGATGGAGCTATCGCCATTGGAAATGATGGAGTCGTATGTGAAGTTAAGCTTAAGAGTACCTACAAGTGGTTTGCGCCATTTCGCAGGCTTCGTAGTGGTCCGTATCACCTATGTATATCCCATTAAAATTTATTGTATCATTTTCCTTTTTCAACAAATTCAGATTTCATGGGTAATATCGAGTCCAAATTTAATATTTTCATATTTGTTTTCCATAGATTCCGTGCATTGCTTTCTATCAACGGTTATAAGAGAACACTTACATACGAGCGACTTTTATCCGTCCATGGATTTTTTCTTTGAACTTTTTTACATTGTCTTTAATGGATTATCGTTTGCAGTTATTTCAAACTCTCAATTTAATAGAAGATATGTATCTGGTGTTTCAAACCTCATTTTATATATATATATATATATATATATATATATATATATATATATATATATATATATATATATATATATATATATATATATATATATATATATGTATGTATGTATGTATATATTCCATTTAGTAATTAGTCTCTTCGAAGACATCCGATAAAATTGAAACGATAAAGAGAAGATTTAGTAATTATCTATCTTAGGATAACTTATGAAATGTTTTCACAGTCTTCGTTTCATATGTGCTAACTCCACCTTTTAGTATGACGTGTTCCAACCGGTTGCTGCATATTTTTTTTTCTACCTTATTTTAATTTTTCAGTATCAAGACACAGTCCCACCCATCGATTGGCCTCTCGAGATATTAGGGAATGTGTTGCTCAACCTTTTCAAATATTTTCATGTGTTAAAAAATTTGAAATGTCATACTCAACCCCAATTTTTATTCCCCTAATGTATGTCATTGGATTCAAAATTCCACATTGAAACGACTATGGTCCATTATAGACTTCTTCTTCAATAGAGAGGAGAGAGCATTAATTAAAATGTTGAAAAAATAATAAATGTTCTTATTTTGGGAAAAAAATAAACAAAATTCATATAAATTAAGTAATTAACCGTGTTACAAAAAGATAGAGTTAGCAAAACAACCTAACTTCATCTTCTAACAATCTCATCCTAATTTTTTCTTTTTCTTTTTTAAATGGAGAAATTAAAAAAAAAATAAAAAATCTAAGATATATGATCTTAGATTCCAATATCTTCTCCTCCCCCAACTCATTAATAAGCATTAATCCCAAATTCCAATCCAAATTCCTCTCTCAATTTCTCCTTTTTTTTTGTTCAATCTCAATCTTCGGGTTTTGCGGCCAGGGAGATGATGACGGGCGGCGGAGTGCCAAGCTCTGCCGGCGGGAGCCCCAGGTTTCTGACGGCGTTGCCCACAGCCACCCGGCGGCGGGCGGTGGAGCCCACGGCGGCGGAAACCGACGCCGATCAGTGCAAGCGGCCGAATGAATCGTCGGAGGACGATAGCGGCGAGGAATCCCCGGCCACGCACTTCGCCGCGGCGCCCGGAGAACACCACGCGGCGGCGGCTACGGGGCGGTACCAGAGGAAGAAGATGCAGTGGATGCCGGAGAGCTGGGTGGCGAAGGCCGAGGGGATGGCGTGGTGCACGGTGACGATCGCCGGCTGCTTCATGACGTCGGGAAAGAATCTCAGCCGCCGCGTGATCGCCGCGCTCATCGTGATGGTCGCGCTCTCGCTCTTCCTCAAGGTTTCGGTGATCGACAGCCGTAATCACGCCATCGACGACGTCGACGGCGTTAATATCGGCCACCACATTGTGGTGCAGATGGAGGAGGGCAGCGTCGTAAATATCTGGCCGGATGGCCTCCGGAGAGGCGGTGGCGATCAATTGGTTCAGAATGTGATCTCCGGCGTTGAGGATGACGATCGCCGCAGTGATCGCCACCCCGATTCCGACTGCGAGTCGGCGGAGATCAAGGCGGCTAACCGTGAACGCTTGATTGCCGTATGCCTCTTTCTCCTTTCTTGTTTTTTCATTATTTATTTTTTATTAATTATAAATTTCTAATCAATGGTAAATTTTGTTATCTTTTTCGCCGAAATTTAATCCAAAATCCCTCTTAATTGATTTTTCCATATTTTTTTTATTTTAGTTTCTTCACCTCCTTCATAATGCAAATATGAAAGTTTATCAATTTTTTCATATGAATTTCTGACAATCAGTAATTAAAAAATGCCCCCCCCCCCCAAAAAAAAGTAATTAAAAAAAATCACCCTTTATTTTTTTACTGTTTTTTTAAAATTTTTGCTTACTATAGTAATAATAATAATTATATGCATAATAGGTCTCACTAGTCATAAATGTTATCCCATTGACTGTAAACGATGATCGTTTCCTACTAATTTGGTATAAGTTTATAATTGGTGCGGTTTTCATTCTTATTAATAACATATTCTGTTAGAAATCATTTTCATATTAGTGTTCTTAGTTTTTGTTGTTGATTTAAGCTAAAAAAACACACACAAAATCTTATATTTATTTAAGTAAAAATCATTATCTTGTGGAAATCTGATAGAGACCTAAAATATATATCTCATATTAAAAATTTTATTTAATGAGTTAAAAAAGAACTCATTAAATAAAAATTGTGAACAAATCACCACCTACACAGTCAAAACCTCAATAATAGGACTGATAATTGGATTTTCTTTCTATAAACGTTGAAACACCTTAGATTTGTAATCAGACGGAAATAAAAAAGTTTTTTTTTTATCTCATCATCATAATTCATACACTAATAAAACGTTAAATATGTGAATTTTCAATAAATATGTATTTATGTGGGTAAAAGAGGGATATATATTGGTCATTTGCATTGTTTTTTGATAGAATCTTGTAGGAATATTTTTATGGGTGGTGATTTTTTAAACAATCGTATTTAACAGATGATTTTATATAGTTTCAAAGTAACAATAAGTTAAACAAATTAATATACATTCTTTTGCAATTCTAAGATGAATTTTCAAAAACATTCTCTACACAGACCTCTGAGATTTGGATGAAGCCAAAGAGTGATAACTTCTACAAATGTGTAGGCCGACCCAAAAATTGTTCACGTAAGTTCATCACCAATTAAACTCTTTAATTTCTTGTACTTTCATGACTCGATCAATCTGAATTTCATTTGTGGTCCGCAGGTTCAACCAATGGCTACCTTCTAGTTCATGCCAATGGCGGATTGAACCAGATGCGAACAGGAGTAAGCGCGCAATTCTTGATTTTTTTCCCCATTTTTTGTTACTCGATTTCACAATGAACTCATCTCCGAATGAATCTCAGATTTGCGATATGGTTGCTATCGCAAACATCATGAATGCCACTCTTGTTCTTCCTTCGCTTGATCACGAATCCTTCTGGACCGATCCAAGGTAACTATCTATTTATGTTTTCATCCTCTTGTTGGTGATCGTATAACTTAGTCGGTATTGCTACAGTGAATTCAAAGACATTTTCGACTATCAACACTTTGTAGAAGTCCTCAAAGACGACGTGAACATAGTTGAAGCCCTTCCATCCAAGTATGCATCCATTCAGCCCTTAGTAAAGGCGCCAGTTTCTTGGTCCAAGGTATGAATAAAACATTACAATGTCTATAACTTCGCGGGCCTTTGGTGTTTGATGATTTCTAACATGGATTTGTCTGCCTTCTTCGCAGCCTAGCTACTACAAAGGAGAGATTGAGTTGCTTAGGAAACACAAGGTGATCCAATACACCCATAGTGATTCGCGTCTTGCTAACAATCAAGTACCGTCTTCCACACAAAAGCTTCGTTGTCGTGCTTGCTTCAAGGCTCTCAAGTACACGGATGAAATCGAGGAATTAGGCCAGACTTTGGTCACTCGCCTTCGCAACAACAGTTTGCCTTACATTGCTCTCCACCTAAGGTAATATTCTTTTTATTTTTATCAGCAATCAGCACATTGCGTCAGACAAACCCTAATATCTCCAGAGACATTTCTGTATCGTTTATCAACCATCAACACATTGCGTCAGACAAACCCTAATATCTGAAGAGACACTTACTTCTGTATCGTTTATCAGCAATCAGAACATTGTGTCAGACAAACCCTAATATCTGAAGAGACACTTGTGTATCGTGTAGGTATGAGAAAGATATGCTTGCCTTCACAGGATGTAGCCACAACTTGACATCCGAAGAGGGTGAGGAGCTTCGAGAAATGAGGTACAACATCAAGAGATGGAAGGAGAAGGACATAGACAGCGAATCACGAAGACTCCAAGGAGGGTGTCCGATGTCCCCAAGGGAGGCAGCCCTGTTTCTAAAGGCGATGGGGTACCCGCCCACCACGCCCATCTACATTGTAGCCGGAGAGATCTATGGGGAAAACAGCATGGACGCGTTCCACGCAGAGTATCCGAATGTGTTCACTCATTCCACCTTAGCCACAACCGAAGAGTTGAAGCCCTTAAAGCCCTTCCAAAACCGGCTAGCTGCGTTGGACTACCTTGTGGCCCTCGAAAGCGATGTCTTCGTGTACACTTACTTCGGGAACATGGCCAAGGCAGTGCAAGGCCACAGGAAGTTTGAAGGATTCCGAAAGACGATCAACCCCGATAGGTTAGGTCTATCTCATTACTAGTGATCGAACTTATTCGTTATCAATGCCAAACACGGCCTAAGATGTTGTCTTGTCTTGTAGGCAAAACTATGTTAAGCTGATTGATCAGCTAGATGAAGGGAAGGTATCTTGGGAAGAATTCGAAGCTGCGGTGAAGTCCTTACACGCCCATAGGACCGGTGCACCGAGTGTAAGACAGCCCGGGGAGACACCGAAGTTGGAGGAGAACTTCTATGCGAACCCATTCCCGGGATGCGTATGTAAGAGGACGATTGAGAAGATCGAGGAGGGCGAGCAAGTGTTCGCCCTGGAGACTAGGAAGAGTTTGCGGGATAGGAAGAAGAGCTCTTGAAGGTTGATCCATCACATTCACAATGGAGCTTGTTAGAACGTCATTGGGACAATGCCGAAAGTTTAGACGATGGAGTTTGTGATGATTTCGGAATGGTACTCGAAGCATAACACGATGATGATTTAAAGCCGAAAACAAATGCCTTAGATTTTTGAGGGCATATATAGGTTGTTAGGACAAAGATTGGATTTAGTTTATAGGTGGGATTTAGGCCTTTTTTATTGCCTTATTGGTGGGGAGGGTGATTCAACTACTTAGGTTTTTTTTTTTTAATTATCTTCTTTAGTTATTTTGTTTATTGATTTCTAGTTTTACACTTACATTAGGAATTTTGAACGATTAGAAAACATTTTAGCATTGAAACACTTTTGAATTTTAATTTGTTTGTTGATCAGATTTTTTTTTGGCTTAATCTTGATACCTTTAAATTAAGTTACTTTTATACATCTAGGGTTGTTATATGAGTTGAACGGCTCGAGCTTGGCTCGGTATCAGCTCGAAAAAAGCTCGGCTCGAGCTCATTCACTTAACTAAACAAGCCGAGCTTGAACCTGATTTTAAACTCGGTTGAAAGCTCGGCTTGTTCGATTTAGGCTCGGATAGTTCGAATAATATGAAATTTCTAAATTTTTTTTAAGTTAATATGTTACGACCAAGTAAAACTACTTAAAACTCGAAAAAAAAAGCTTGAGCTTGAACAAAAAAGAAAACTCGAAAAAAAAGCTTGAGCTTGAACAAAAAAGAAAGCTCGTTTGAAAATTGTAGGGGTGGGCATGGGACGGGACGGGACGGGATTGGGGTAATCCCGCGTATTTTTTGCGGGACGGGATCGGGATGGGATTGATTTTTTTTTTCAAATCCCGCCGGGTCTTATCCCTCACGGGACGGGACGGGATTTGTCCCTCGTAAAAAAATATTTAAAAAATAACCCAATTGCCTTGAAAAAAAAAGTTAAAAAACAGCAAGTGTTTATCAAAACACCAAAATACATAATTATTACATTAAGTACTAGTAGTAAAATACAGTAAGTAAAAATACAATAAGTAAAATTGAAACAAAATACAGTAAGAAAAATAGCAAGTAAATAAAACAAAATACAGTAACTCAGTAAGTACTACATATATAATTAATCCCATTACAAAATACAAAAGTCTTATTTTATAGTTATTTCAATGGATGTTTTAATGTTTTATTATTATTTTAAAATTTAAATATTGGGTTTAAATAAATGTTAAGGTATAATATAAATATATTATTATATGTTTATATTAATTTTAATTATATATATAATTTTTTATATATATGCGGGACGGGACGGGATTTGCGGGATTCGAACTCTTCGTCCCGCGTGCTTTTTGCGGGACGGGATTGACATTTTTTTTTAAAAATCCCACCGGGATCGGGACGGGATGCGGGACGGGACGGGATTTGCGGGATTTATGCCCACCCCTAGAAAATTGGGCTTGGCTCGAGCTCGTGTAACAAACTTCAACTCTCCCTCCGTTCATCCATAAGTGTCGTTTGACTTTTCGACACGTTTTTAACGAGTTAAAAAATATATAAAATAATAATTTTTCAATTTTTTAAAAATAATATTAAACTTATAACTAATAGAAATTATATAAAAATTTATAAAAAAGTTGTTATTTTATAAGTATAATTTTTATACATAATCTTTTTCCCCCGGGGAGTACGAGTTAGGGATCTAAGACGGGCGAGTTGACTCATCGACCACAATTCAACTTTCCTCTCCATCAGCAACCCTCGTCGAGTTAACGAGCGCCTTGGAGACTCCAATACTCCCGGTCGACTTGTTTGGGAATCCAGGTAATCTCTGTCTCTCGATCCATCAGTTAGTTATGGTTAATCTCGATTTGGAAATCTAGGATTGTTGGGCTGTGCGATTTTTTTCGGGGGTAGATCTAGGGTTTGTTGCTGTTTGCTGCGATTTTGTGGTGGGATCTGCATCTGATATTGCGCGTTTTTATTGTTGTTTGTTGGTTGATGTTTGCTGAAATTTCAGCATCTCTTTGCAGCGCCATCCCCTCTCCGAATCTGCGTATATCTTTTCTCTGTTCGATCTAGGTTTTTTTTTTGGTAGTTGAAGAGAGGTGACTAGTTCTTGTTGAGTGTTGAACTTCAATTGCACAATGGAACGGGAATTAAAAATCTGAAATTTGTATAATCTGAATTTTTTCTTGGTTATGCGATTTTGTTTGCGTTTCTCTTGTTTGGTCTGATCTCTTTCTTTCCTTTGTGGTGAATTTGTTCAATTTTGCTGAAATTTGTGTTTTATTTTGATTTTCTTATAAATAGAAATGGATACAGGAGAAAGAAGGAAAGACAAAAACTAGTGCACCTAGCCATCATAGTGTAATTGCTGATTTTTTTGGAGTATTCATGTGGATTTACAGCTCGTTTTTCATAGTGTAATTGCTGATTAGCGTGGGTTTTGGAATGGTTTTGCAGCTACATGTGTTTTGATTAGCTCATATTATAATTATTGTATTTATTCATAATATTATTTCAACTAGCAACAAATATACAATATCTAATATCCTGAAATTTCATAGTCCAAAGATATCGATATCTGATATCTTGATATCAAGATATCAATACCAATTAGGCCTAAAGGTTATGTAGGTGCGTCTTTGGTGGAATTTTGCTCAGTTTAGTATATTAGTGATCAGTTAAAGCTGGGAAACCTGGAATTATATCATGCTTTTACTTGATTTTATACTTTGGTTTGTACAAGCAAAGCTTATTTGATATGATGAGTCTCTGATCTAAGGTTGTAAATGGATTGATGTTAGATGTAACAAATTCATGGTTAATTTATTTAAACAGGTTTTGATGACTTCCTGTATTTTTCTTCCAGCTTTTCTTTACTTCATTTCTTGGATGGTTTGTTGTTCTTATATTCTTCCATTTTGAGTCTGTATTGGTAAATAAATTTCCATACAATTCGGAAGAATCATTGGATTAGCAGTTGGACATAGTAAATGATAGATGCTGCCTCTTTTGTGATAGTAGAACTCTCCTCTTTTAACTTTTGGAATCATTTTTTTCATATGATCACTACATTCACTTCCTTCGTTGTAGAGATACCCTCTAAATTCAGTTGCTTGAACAACCTGTTTATAAACGTGCAGGTAATGGGGCTGTGGACTTTCCTTGAAGCGCTTTTGCTCTTCGCGAATGCCTTTGCTATATTGAATGAGGACCGGTTTTTGGCTCCCAGAGGATGGAGCATGTCAGATAGCATGACAGGAGGCAGGAAAAGAGGTGTGAAGGATCAGGTCATAGGGCTTATCTACGCTGCTCAGTACATGCGAATACCACTTATAATCTTGAACGTTGTCACTATCGTCGTGAAGCTGATCACTGGATGAGGTTTCATGTTGTCAAGTTTTTTTTTTACTTCTACTATCATATGCAGTAATCATTTCAGTTCATCAGTACTCGGAAGTCAGAACCATTGAAGAGTATCCGAAGAAGTTACTGTCTATAAAATCAACACTGTTGCTGACTTCCTTTATGCTCACTGAAAACTGAACTATGTTGAATCTTCTATCTTGTGTTTAAAATACAGGCCTTCAAAATGTTATTACAGTCAGACATGGGTAGATAACTATAGTTGATTGCTCATCGTTTTAACTCCTTTTGGAAACTGTTCTCTAGGACATATTGTATTCTTTGTTTTGGAATTTAAATCATTTGTGGATTGTGCAGTTACCTTATACACATCTCTCTTCAGTTTTATCCTCAATTGACCCTACACACTCTCATCTGATGGCCTCGGAGCCTCTGCCAATGACTTGTATTTCAGATCCCCAATTGACTGCCATCTTTGGTGCTAGCTCTTGATGTGCTTGGGTTCATCTGAGTCCCCAATGTACTTATGCAGTTATGCTTAGTCTCTATTTTTCACCTTAAGGTCTGTTGATATTCATTTATCAAGTTAGATTAGGTCGGTTCAGTTTTCAGGTAGTGCATTTCGACTAAGTTTCTAGACCTGACCCGGGCTAGAAACTAGGGCAGTGATGGCCCGATTTTGATTGCTTCACAGAGGAATGTCTTCGACAGCGCTGACCGAGAGCGTGTTGCTTGTCAGATCCATCAATCATCAATCAGGTTTTTCAGTTAAAGTAGCTGAGACTTCTAGGAATCAAAGCATGAAATATTGCATGGAACTTGTGGTGTCACTTATTGCAGTAAATGCGGGTAATGGTTGCCGTTGATGGGAATCAATTATATGGGTTTTGGCAGGTGGCTTGATTGATGTGATCTCCACATTGACGTCAGGTGTTGGTTGTTTCTTGCGGTTAAGATTGAAGCTTCTTGATTGATTGTTGTTGCTTGGCTTGTTTGATTTGTGCATGCTCACAAATGCTAATGTTTGTGGCATAAGACGCCAAAGTACCGATCCGAGAAATCCAGAATCTTTCTAATAAGAACTCGACCCAAACCCCAACTTTTTTTAGATCATCCGCGTTTATAATTTGGATTTGCTCGATCTGAAATCAAATTTTGCTTGAGCAAATCAGATTTTTTACTCATCCATTATTCAAACAAATTGTGGATTCGGAACAAACTATTTTTATACGTACAAATAAAGCAAAAGACAACAAAATGCTCAACCTGGATTGGAAGAATAAATGCAAATGGTTGGGTGTTAAAACAAATTTCCTATTGACAAAATTCAAATCCAAGCACGAATTAAAAATGGATTATTTATATTTGCTCAAATTTAAATTATAATTTGATTTGTTAAAGAGATAATTGGAGAATTTAGACCCTTTTCCAAAATTTCTTTAGTTAATACTCCCTCCGTCAAAAAATACATGACCTTTTAGGCCTTGAAACTTTGTCAAAAATACATGGTCTTTTAGATGTATAAGTAATTATTACCTCTAAAATTACTACTTTTTTACTTATTAAAATTAAATAAAACTTTTGGAAAAATTCAAGAAAACCCTTGAACTTTCAATTACTATTTTAACCTTTAATAATAATGATAAGATTTAAGATACAAAATAAGTTCCTTAATTAGCGTGTATGAGCCTAAAAGGGAGTAGAAAAAAGATGATGACAAATTGACACATAAGGCATCAAACTTCATTAATGTTCTTAAAGCTTCTTGTTTCCTAGTCATAAGGGCTCATAAACATGATACTAAGGAAGAGTTACATAGTTTCATTCAGTTTGTTACAAAATTTGCCGTAATAATGTACAAGCACTATTTAGCTTCAATAATTTCAGTCATTATATTCAAGTGATACAAGGTACTTATATTTTTTTTTTTATAAAGACATGCCTAATTTTCGAGAGGTCAGTAAATCCAACATGCGAAAATACTGTTACAGACAAATACAATCGCCACACACGAACCAAATGAAAAAAACGGATTGAGTCGACTGATTTTCAGATTTCAACGTTATCACAGTGATTGTAGGAGTAGGATTATATTTTATTTCAAGAGGTTTGAGATTCGAAGAGTCAATTTTTTAAATGAGTCGCACAATATCTAAATCAGATTTAGAAAGATTAAACTCGATTGGAATAAATTTTAACCTAAATTTTTTTGTAGGCATTCCAAACACCACAGGCCATTGTATAGACCGCGTGAAGGTTGCTTCCACAAGCAATCCATATAGATTGATTAGGTGGTGTACCACTTTTAGTTACTTACACTTTCATACGTATACCTCAAATTTGGCTTTCAACTTCTTGCATACGCATACCAATTAGATGTGCATTGATCTTGAACAATATAATTAATTTCCTATCAAACAATCAATTCAATGTTAGATGACAGAAATGAATATCCCTTGCAGGGAAAATGCATCTACATAGCGAATAAGCTTCTATATCATTGTACATTGTTGAGATTTGAGGTGAACAAAAGTTTCACATCAAAAGTACGTATACTAAACAACTCTTAATATATACACGTGATCTAGCTGGCAAGAGCCACACTTCAGGTAAACTTGCGCCAACCGACTCAACCCAGTAGTAGAAGCAAGACAAACCTTGGATTTTCACCAATAAAAGGGGCGGAGGTTACTCCGCCAGTCTCCGCCTTGCTCACACCACTGGGCCACCCGACTGGGGCAACTAAAGCTTACTACCTCCGATCTAAAATATATGTCGTTTGACTTTTCAACATGTATTTTAAGAGGGTAAAAACTATATAAAATATCAACTTTTTTTAAATTATTTTTTTATAACTTAATATTTGTTGATAATAAGTATTAAATTGTAAAAAAATAATAAAAAAAAAGTTAATATATTATATAGTTTTTAGCTCCTTAAAATACGTGTTAAAAAGTTAAACTACATGTATTTTGGATCGGAGAGATTATTTCATAACAAAGTAATTAGTAAAGAGTACAATCCAAAAGCCATTAATAATTGTCTACTGCTTATTTACAACCATTGCATACCAAAATTAATCACCATTTACCATAACATCCCTTTTCCATTTCAATCAACACCTCCATCATTTAAGAAAAGGTGCCTTTGCCTACAATCCATAATCTCTTAGCCCACTTTGCATCAGCTATCTTCCACAATTTCTCTTCTATATAAACCCCATCTCCTATAGCCTAACCCCATCACATTTTCAACAAAAGATAGAACAAAGAGCACAAAGAAAACACAAGGGTATCATGGCTTTGAACATCAAGCTTGTTATCTTACTAGCCCTCGTAGCCGCGCTCCTCGTAGGGATCTCCCAAGGGCTCGATTTCCACGAGAGGGACCTTGAGTCGGAGGAGACCCTATGGGACCTCTACGAGCGGTGGAGGAGCCACCACACGGTGTCTCGAAACCTCGATGAGAAGCATAAGAGGTTCAATGTGTTCAAGGAGAATGTGAAGCACATCCATAAGGCTAACAACATGGACAAGCCTTACAAGCTCAGGCTTAACAAGTTTGCAGACTTAACTAGCCACGAGTTTCAAACCGGGTATGCAGGGTCCAAGATCAAGCATCACCACATGCTAGCCGGGATTCGCCAAGCAGCTTCCAACGCGACGTTCATGTATGCTAATGTCGCAAAGGTCCCGACTTCCATAGATTGGAGGAAGAAGGGAGCCGTTACCCCTGTTAAAGACCAAGGCCAATGTGGTATGCTTTTCACCTCAATTACTGTATCAATGTCTTGATTTTATGTTTATTAAACTTAAACCTAAAAATTGCTGAAAATGAGGAAATGAAGGTTACATGAATTTGTAATGAAAAAAGTGACTTTTAACCTCAAACTATGGAAAGTGCTGAAAATGAGGAAATGAAGGTTACAATCTCATTGTGTGCAAAAGATGATTTACCTATTGAAGGTGTCTAAGACTCCTGTTGAGTTTTTCATCTGGGAGATGCAGGTAGTTGTTGGTCATTTTCGACGGTTGCTGCTATTGAAGGAATAAACCAGATCAAAACCAAGAAGCTAGTTGCCTTGTCTGAGCAAGAGCTTGTGGACTGCGACACCTCCGGGAATCACGGTTGCAACGGAGGGCTCATGGAGCTTGCTTTTGACTATGTCAAGAAAAACGGTGGCCTTGCCACCGAAGAAAGCTATCCCTACATGGCTCAGGAAGCAACCTGTGACAAATCTAAGGTATGGAACATGGATTAGTAGTGTATAGTATACTGATTCGCTTTTCCTCATGACAGTTCCTTGTAACTCATATGATCTTCTGCTCAGGCGAATGAAGCGACAGTGACTATTGATGGGCATGAGGCGGTCCCTGAGAACGACGAGATGGCTTTACTTAAGGCAGTCGCCAACCAACCTGTTTCCGTGGCCATTGATGCTGGAGGCTCAGATTTCCAATTCTATTCAGAGGTAACCTATGATTTATTGTAACAGTTCGATAACGGTACTTTCTTTCTTCAAAGGTACAGCTACAAGTTCACAGTGTTGCTGGTTCTACCATTCTAACAGGGAGTATTCAGTGGGGATTGTGGAAACGAGTTGAACCATGGAGTTGCTGTAGTAGGCTATGGAGTTACCCTCGATGGAACCAAGTATTGGATCGTTAAGAACTCATGGGGGGCCGAGTGGGGAGAGAAGGGCTTCATCAGGATAAAACGAGGAGAATCTGAGAAGGAAGGTCTCTGTGGGATAGCAATGATGGCTTCATACCCTGTCAAGACCTCCTCCAGCAACCCGACCCCCGACTCTAGTGACAGGAATTCCAAGGACGAGCTCTAAAATGATATCCGATTCGAACCTCTTGTTGATCTATGATGTTCCAACCTTACTTGTGTGAATCAAATACATTATATATAAAGTGTCCATCTTATTCGATGAAATTCATCATAGTGTCTTCAAGGACTTAGAAAGCAAGTGATATAGCCTTGCAAGTTTACACAGCAAACCAAACCCGACAGCGAAATAAAGATAGCAATTAGTATCATATCGATCAATAAGAAGAACGACACGAAATGCTAAAGAAGAGAGTGGAATTAGACTTATCTAGCCGTAGCACCGGATGGGGTCATTGCAGCCCTTAGCCGCAGACTGCTTGTTACCATTACGGCCTCCCTTTTCGAGATACTGCTGGTGGTACTCTTCTGCCTTGTAAAACCTCTTGGCAGGGAGGATTTCGGTCACAATCTTGGCTCCTATGAGCTCAGCTTGTTTGGCTTCCTTGGACTCATGAGCTAACCGAGCTTGGGTTTCATTGTAGTAGTATATCCCTGATCTGTACTGGGTTCCTACATCCCCACCCTATTCACAATTCCACATCAACACAATCAGAAATCATACAATTGGACTAGATAAACAATCCAGTTTTGGTGTGCATATCCCAAAAAGGTAATCAGATTCAAAATCATGAGTTAAATGCCTCATTCTAATAGAAGCCAATGATCTGAAAAGTCATGCTGAAATTTGAAATTTACATTTGGTTGAAGAATTTCAACTATGTTCTTCATATTCAACAATTGGACTATTGCTAATTGAAATTTGAAAAGAATTTCAACTATGTTCTTCATATTCAACAATGGGACTATTGCAATTCAGCATGTAACTCAACTTTATTTGATTAACTGCAAAACCTAATGCCCCATTTCATCCTAATACCCGAATTTCAATCAATTCCAATTACATCAGGCAATTCAAAGCTTAATCCCCAGAAATTGCAGAGAAAATGAATTGATTTTACTAACCAATTTCAGCAATTGAAATTGAAAAAGATCATCTTTTTATTTTGGAGGGTTTACCTGGCGATTGACGGTGGTAGGATCATGGCGAGCCCAGAAGATTGAGAGGAGGTTGGAATAGGGGCAAACATTGGGGTCGAACAGGACCCGAACCACTTCAACATGGTTGGTTGATCCGGAGCATACCTTTTGGTAATCCGGGTCGGGTGTGTGGCCCTGCGAGTACCCGACTTGGGTCCTGACAACGCCCTCCACCCGCTGGAAGGTCAGCTCCACTCCCCAGAAGCAACCCGCTCCGAATTGGGCGAATTCAAGGCCCGGATGATCCGGTTCATCGAGGTCCGGGTCCAGTGCCGGGTTGTGGGTGTTTCCATCTGCCATTGAAAATCAATCCCTCTCTCTGTCCGATCCTCCCAATTTGCAGGTATGAAATCTGAATTTAACCAGGGAGGTTCAGAAAGAAGAAAATGCAAATTGATGTTGACTTTGAATCTGTCCTAATACTGAAGGCAGATACAAACTGAGTTAAGAGGTGGTCACATATGGGCTTTTCCCTGTCATGGGCCTCACTATCTTGTGGTTAAAGAGGATTTGTTGACTAGCAATTTCATTAATTCCCACTTTTGTTGTGTTGTGTGCCTCAAATTTCTTTGAACATGACAAAAAATGGAATGGAATGGAGCAAGACAAGGTATTTTTTAGACTTAGGACTTGTTTGGTTGAGCAAATGATTCGGATCATAGGTGACCTATAACACCAGGAATGATCATATAGGTGAGGTCCTTTGGATCTCGCTATTCAATCACTGGTTTTGTTAAAGCAAATGTGGCATTTAACCCTGTAATTCTATTGATGAAGAGTTGGCCTTGAAGGGGCAACTGCACTAAGCTTTGATTGCCCAATTTTGATTTCTTAACACAGCAACGGTTTGGATTCTGCCATAGATGTTAGGTTTGTAAGTTTCTTTTAGTGGGTATTCGGATCACTCGCTTCACTACTCGAATTCACCCTTAACTTGTTAAACTGTGTTATCCACCTGGAAATTCCTTGTGAACTTCTAAACTGTGTTATCAGCACTCATTATTTCATATCAGCTCTTTTTTCAGAGCCTTGCAAGAAAATCAGCACAAGAAGCTGATCAGAAAGAATGTGACAAAATCATCAGAATAGATAAAGGAATCAATTTTGAATCATTATGCAGACAGCTGAGGCAATAATATACCAGAAAACAAAATCATCCACAAGGAATTGATAAACTTCAACAGTTTGCTAAGCTAAGCTAAGCTTCAGATCTAAATTTGAACATGATTAAATTGATGAACATAGTTTTTTTTCAACAAACATTTGGAGGAACTTACATTTCCACAATCAAGACTGCAACCAGAGAAATTAAGCCACAAGACCATAAAAACAAGGAAGAGGATACATTTACATCACATAAGCCACTAAAAATCCATCTCTCCTAATAAGCAACACATTCATCTACTAGACTACTACTTCATAAACTCTTTGGGAGGCTTATCCACCACAAGCACCCTCACTTTGTCACAGTCGTACTCGACTTTGGGAGAAACAAACTCTTCTGGAATAACCTGCCACCTGCTGGAGAAGAATGTCCAAGCGAGAAGCACGATGAAAGCTCCCATCGCTCCACATCCTGTTCCAATTACAACAGCAGTAAGCACTCGTAGGATGCAATCACTTTTCTTGTGCACTGTCGTCACAGGCTCCGGTTCAGACTCAGGCCCGGAGTCCTTGGTGAAGGCTTGAGGGTCCAGCGGCTGCGAATGCATCCAATAAGGGACAGGCCTGAGCTTGAAGCTCCAAGAGTAAACTCTGCATACTTGAGAGGAATTCGCGCTAGAAGAGCTCAAACCAATCCAAACCTCCTGATCCTTGAAGATTGCAGACAAGTCAATAGGGCATGAAACTAAAGGATCAATAGGCCTCATTCCACCAGATTTGCTAAGCCTAACTTCAATCCGCTTCGATGTTGCCTCATAATCAATCCAACACTGCAGTTTCCTCCCACTGTTCAACACCAACCTGGCATGGGAGGCATTAGCCACTTTAACAGACACATAGCTATTCACATCAACCCCTACATGGTTGTCATTCAAATCCCCATATTCAACATTCATTTTTGTATCAAATTCAACAGCAAAAGCCCCAATTTTGCCCTCATCCAGCTTACTAGAAATCCCTAAATAGCCCCCATCAAACCCCTTGAAATCAAACCCATTAGACACCATCACAAATGCAAGCCCATCCCCAGCTTCCGGGGACAGTGAGAAGGTGAAGTAAGTACCAAAAGACGTTTTCCCCTTTGAATTCATCTTCGACAGCTTAATCGGCTCCCTGAAAATGACCCTCCCAGAACTGAAACTCGAGGAGTTAGTAATTTGCAAAAATGACCCGCCATGGCCGACCTCAGAATCACCAAAGAGGGCAAATTGGGACTCAAAGGCGGAACCTTTTTCAAATCTCTGGAACCCGAAAGACGGAAATTGCTGAGCAGCTGAAGCAACACAGCCCACAGCAAGCAACAAGAAAACCCAAAGGCTGCAAACATGTACGGGAACGGAAGAGGAGCCCATTAAAGAACCTGGCTTTGAGCTGAATTCCAGAGTTTGATGCTTACCTGCAACCTTGGAAGCTACTGAATCTTGTTTCTAGGGTTTGTCGATTCCTCCGTTCTTGATCCCACCTTCGTGATTTCTTTCCGGCGGCTTTTTGTGATTTTCCCCCTTTGCGTTTTTAGGGCTTTTGTGGGTGGGGTGGTAGTGGAGAGAATGTAGTGTGATTCGTGTTGGATGCAGAGAAATTGTCGAGAAAGATAAAGAGAGAGAGAGGGAGGAAGGTGGGTTTGATAGCTCGAAGAGAGTGAAAAATTAAATGCAAAAATTACAGGGCTTGTGCATCTGAATTCACGTTCTACAGTGGTAGTTGCCCAATGAAATGAAATGCATATTAAATACTCATCTTGTACTATTCAGATTCTTCAGCTTTACCACCTCCTCTCTCTCTCAAGAGGGTATGGTATAGTCTCTATCTTGTGGTTGGGCACTTTAGCTTTACACCAATATACAGTATAAAAAAAATTAGGTACATAACAGATTTGCTTTTGGTTCAAGTGTTGGGAGGGAGATGATTGTGTTTATTGTATGAATTAATGGGCAATGACATTGGTGTATTAGATAAAATCTAATCTAGATAGTTATTCTTGAGATATTATTTTATCTTGTAATCCTAGATATGGATAGAATCTCTCCTAATTGGAAAGAGATATGGAAAATGTATTATATATTGTAACCTATTCTTTGATCAAGTCAATACACAAGTTTACACATTCGTACATAGTATACGGAGCTTAGGTTTTTTTTTTTTTTTTCAGCCAAACACATTCCCTTCCCGCCGCCGCCAACGCAGCCCTCGGCCTCCCTTCCCGCCGCCGCCGCCCTATCACCATCACTGCCTTCACCATGTCGACCTCTCAAACCAACAACAACATCCTCCTCTCCACCGGTTCCTCCACCACCATGCAATTCCCCAACCTTTCTTGCCACTAATCCTGCGATCACCAACAAGTCCAAGCATATCCAACTTGACAATCATTATGTTCGTCAAGAGGTTGACTCTCGTGATCTTGTGGTCAAGCATATCCCCGCCAAGGACCAAGTAGCCGATATATTTACCAAAGCACTCACAAGACGCTTCTTCACTGCTCTTCGTCCCAAGCTTCTGGTCACTCCGCGTCCTTCAACTTGCAGGGGTATTAGATAAAACCTAATCTAGGTAGTTATTCTTGAAATATTATTTTATCTTATAATCCTAGATATAGATAGAATCTCTCCTAATTGGAAAGAGATATGAAAAGTGTATTATATATTGTAACCTATTCTTTGATCAAGTCAATACACAAGTTTACACATTCTTACATGGTGGGCACTAATAATTGTTGTAGTCTCTTTTTTCTTAATAAAGAAAGATGATTTGATCTATTAATCAAGATTAATTTTTGATGTAATTGAGAAATATAATCTCATGATAAAACTTTCAAATCAGATTTGGGAAAGATAATCTAATTTAATTAAACATAATGCAATTTGATAATATCAACTAATTACGAGTTGATATATGCAAATTTGATTTGAAGGAGGGAAATAAATGGGCTTTAGAATGTAATTATCTAAAAATTGTGAGCGAATTTGCAAAATAATAATATTGAAACGGCACACTTGTTTTGAGAAACCTACTGATTTAAAAAATGGATTGGTACAACCAAACGATAAAATCGAGAGTCAAGTGAGTTAGAATTTGTTCTCATATTTTATCCGCCATTGCCATATCGAAGACCCAAGTTCAACGTTCAATTAAAAAAAATCCAAACTTTTTATAACTTCCATCATAAATACTACAGAGTAAATAAATAATTCTGTCGTTTCTTTTATCTATTTATATGGTTGATTAATAGTACCTCCGTTCCATAATACATGTGCTTTTATCTTTTAACACGTTTTTGAAGGAGTGAAAAACTCTATAAAATATTATTTTTTTAATAATAAGTATCAAATGATATAAAAAATTTAATTAAAAAAAAATATTTCATATAGTTTTTCACTCCTTAAAAAGCGTGCCGAAAACTAAAAACTCATGTATTTTGGAACGGAGGGAGCCCCATAAATATTAGGGATTTTTTTTATAGAAAAATACTATTTTCGTATTCAAAATTTTAAAATTTGTTAGAGATGTGAATGAGACCAAAGTGTCTCACATCGGAAAGTTGAACATATCAAACCCTAATATATGAGTCGGTGGACTACTCATTCTATTGCCAATTGGTTTTAGAATGGAACCCCACTCGACTTGTGTGCTAGGCTACTAGCGCTTGTGCACACGACCCACAATCATCGGTCCGAGTCGGATTTTAATAAAATTGCTCTTATAATTATCTGAGAGATATTAGTTATAATTTTTAATAAAGTAATTATTAGAAATAAAAGTGTATATTTATTTATTTTTTTAAAAATTTGAAAATTTCTAAAATAACATTATTAATTAACAAAAAGAAAGAAAGAGTATATACGGAGTAGTGATTAGCTCTCTATCCTACTCTAAGGTCTAAGTGGAAAAAATATATTTTAGATTATACTCCAATTATTTTTGTATTATTACTACATTCTCTCTCATTTTAAAAGGGAGGAAAGTACGTTTTGACTTGTTGACTGGAAAGCACGAGACAGACAGCTGGAGTGAAGGACAAAATCGTGAACTATTGGGCTTGGATCATCCGGCCCATTTGGATCCAATACGTCACCATTCAACCTCTCCCGGGGCCCTAACTTTAAATATGTTTTGGTTGAACCTAGGAATTACATTTAGGGAATTTAATTCATGGAAATGTTGTTTTCATAAATTGATTTTTTTTTTGTTTATAGAAAACAATTAAACCCAATACAATAAAGAGAGGAGAGATCAAATTCGTAATATATATTGATCACTATATACCATTCTTATTAGCTAACAGATTCAACAGGGTTCAGATCCATTGGTGGCGGAGTTGGAAGCAGTAGTCTGGGAATTGGAGATTGCGAGGGAGAGAGAGCAACCTTCGGTGGTGATTGAATCAGACTGTGAACAGGCTATAATGCAACTCCAGGGCCAAGGCTCGTATAAGGGAGCCGTAGGAACACTACTACACAAGGCGAAGCGGATGGCTCGAAACTTCAACAACTTCAGGTGGCAACACGTACGAAGGAATGGCAACAATGCAACGCATCATCCAGCGCAGCTTCGGCCTACGGAGGCTTTGTTTATGTATTCCGAATTTGATTTACCACAAGACTTATTTGACATTGTTTTTGAGGATTTCATGGTTATGAAATGAAAGTCATGGTTTCTCATAAAAAAAAAAACCCTTCTCATTTTTTTTACATTTTATATTACATATTTGGAAATGTTTAATTTTATGGTAAAAAAAAAGTATAAATCTTCTTACTAGGGGACTAATAATTAATTACGGAGTACACTTGTATTTTGTACTTACTAGGGACTAATAATTAATTATGGAGTCCTTCAACCATGTTAGTCTCTCGCACAATTTACTGATTCGTAACTTTCATCCTTTAATATGGGAAAAAAAGTTAGATTAACGAACAATGTAAAAATAAATATTTTTGAATCATGACAAATCGATCTAATACTACACATAATTGGGAAAAAATAGCAAGAACAATACATATCTGTACAAAAAAAAGTAAATATATTTACAAGATGAAACAAACTCAAAACTAAAACTTGCCCTAAAAACTAATTAAAGGAATCAAAATTCAAAAGCATGGCGGGTAATCTCCTTTGGCCAGCCAACACTCGGCGGGCCCGAACAGCAGCTTCCCCGCCACCGGCTGCGTCGAAAACCCAACCACCACCGTCCCACACCGAAACTCCACCCTCTCCTCGCCGGCCACCGGCGTCTCAATCGCAACCATCATCCCGAAGCTGGCCACCCCAACCGCCCGATTATCTCTCCCAAAATGATGATCATCAACGATCCAATCCGTCACCCCCAATTTCACCCCTCTCAGCGCTGCCATGACGCTCGTCGAATTCCCGGGCGCAAGATCGATCCTTTTCAGCCTCTCGGAGACCTCGCACTCGGCGAGGAGGTCGAAGTTCTGGAAAGCCGAGGCCTTGACGGCGAAGCCGAGGAGGGAGAGTCTGCGGCGGAAATTGGGGTTCTGGAGGGACAATTCGACGGCGAGCTCGGCGGTGAGGGAGCGGAAGGAGACGGATTTGATGGAGAGGGAAGGGGGGAGATTGTTAGGGTTGGGGTTAGGGTTTGACGAGTCGGAGGGGACAAGCGTGGAGATGAGGGTGACGAGGAGGAGGCCGCAGGTGAGGGCGATTAGGAAGACGAGCATGAAAGACGACGGGTGAGGCGGCGAATCGTCGTACGGGCGGTAGGGGATTTCGGAGAGGACGGTCGGCGGCGGCAGAGTTGGCGGTGGGCGTGACGGGTGGATGTGGAAGGCGGTGGGCTTGGCGAGGTGGGGGATGAGGCTGATTTTAGCTTCCTCATCGTTGTCGGAGAGATTTTCCATTGTCATTGCGAAATTAAACAAGAAATTAGGAAAAAGGAATATCGATTGATCGAGAGGCCGAAAAATTAGAAAAAAGGGATTTGGATTTGTTTTGATCGGAGAGCAACGTACATTGCCGGATAATGCGAGAGGAATGTCAATCGATTGTAGATTGGAAGGTTTGCAACTAAGCGATGCTATTTTGTCGGACTATGTGGATTAATTCACTATTTTGTCTTCGCCTATCCCCACTGTATTCGGTTGTTAGACCTTCGCTTTATGACGAGGCCTCTTACGAGCTTCTGACCTAAATACAAGCCCTCTTTTTATGGAAGGAGATAATTATACTATCATTAACAACGTAAAAAATAGCAATGTATGCGTGTCCCTGAGAAGTTGCGATTATCATCTCCGACTGCCTTTACAATATTCTTTGACACTTTTCTTCCATGCACATTGCCCACATCTTTCGTGAGGCTAATAGAGCTGCGAATTACTTGACTCATATTGACTACTCCTACTCCGACTCTAATTTAATGTACCGTGATCAAAGCCTTCCTTGATCTCGTCCTTGGACGCTCTTGATTAACTACCTCTAGGCAATTCACGAAATTCTTCTCGGTTGAAAAAAAAAAACACTCCTTTACAATCTTGATCAAAACGACTTCATTCTATTGCTCTGTTCAAAACAGTTCGACGACCTCTTCAGCTCACCACTTTGCTGAGATGACAAGCTGGACCGTATCCGATGTTTCCACCTTCTGTATGACCCTCCATTAATAATCTCTGGCGTGTTAAACTTAATTATTTCGAGGATAAAATTCTCATTATAAAAAACTATAAAAATTATAATTATATTATATACACTTATATTAACATATTTATAAAAAATTATTATAAAAATCTATGTTGTAAAAAATATTTTCTAAAACATTAATTATTTTAATTATTAATAATTTTTAAAAACTAAAAATGTAATATAAATATAAATTTAATATTGAAAAGAAAGGTGATCCATATCCTCACAACCATAAGTGTACACAAATCAAAAGTAAAATAAATATAAATTTAAGTGAAAACTATAAACAGGTGATTTTTTTTTTTTAAAAAAAAACAATCGTCTGATATATATATATATATTTATTTATTTATTTATTTATATTGAACCTGATATTTCTCCCTACCTAAAAAAAACCCCAAACTTCACTCGGGCGTCCGGAAAACCCTAGCCCCCATCGCCATGGATGCGTCAATGTACTTGGATGAAGGCTTGTGGTCGGAGATCCTCAAGAGACTCCCCATCGATGTACTGCTCCGATTCCGATGCGTCTGCAAGTCGTGGAAATCCCTCATCTCCTCCTCGTCCTTCGTCAGAGCTCAATACCTCTCCTCCTCCTCCGACTCCATCGAATCCAAACCCTTCATCCTCTTCGACGATTTAGAGTACTCCATTGAATATGCTTTCTACAATCCTCATCAATTCAGTCAATCAGACTCCCAACACTCCGTTACCTTTCACACCGTTCCCTTTCAGACCGTTCCCTCTGAACACACTGACTTCCGCGTCATCGGTGACGTCATCCACGAGGTCGTCTGTTTCTCCATATCAGTTTATCGCGTGACTATCCGCGGCCACACCATTCTTTGCAGCCCCACCATCCGCAAGTTCGTTAACATCCCTCGCTCGGATTCAATGGAAGACGTCGGCTTTGGTTTCGATTGCAGTAAGAATGACTTCAAGCTGGTCAGAAGACTCGGAATTGATTCGGATAGGGAAAAGCCGACATCTTTCGAGGTTTACTCGTATCAGGAAGGCCGCTCGAGGACGGTAGATTCCAATCATATCGGCCATTTCGACCTTGTAAACTACCATCGTTATAGTTGTTACAAAAACGGCGCCATTCATTGGATCATAAGACGACGAAATTGGCCAATGGCGACGGAAATTTTGATGCTTGATTGCAAGACCGGGGAGTTGAAGACCATGGAGCTCCCCCAACCATTCAACCAGCGCGACGTGATTGTAGAGTATGGGCCGAGAGTGTTTGTGCAGTCCGGGAAGGTGTCGGTTTTGGTGGAAACCAAAACCAATGGAGACGACATGGCTGAAGCCGCAGTGTGGGTGATGGAGGAGTATGGGGTGCCAAGATCATGGAAGAAGACAGCTTATCACAACGATATCGCGCATATCACACAGAACGGTATCGCGACGAGGATCACAGTAAAGTTCGGTATCCTAAAACTTGTGAAACGTCGTTGTTGGTATGTTTGGACGAATTGTGACGACTAGGGGATGAAGAGATCACAACAGCCATGGAATGGACATGTTTTCGAGCCAAGTATGCTTTTGATGGACGCTGAAACCGTGACCATTACACGACAGTCACTGCCACGGGATGTGGTGAGTTTTCGTGTGATTAATGAGTAGGAGTCCTACTTAGTCATCGATCATGGATTGTATTTTTTTTAATTGATGTTTAAACAATGGTGTGGAAAAGTGTCACTAAATTTAGAAGTTTTTCTATTTTCAATTCCCGAATCATGTTCTGATTTTTTTTTTCATTTTGAGAAAAATTGATTGACCGCGAAGGATAACTTATCAAAGTTAAAATCAATAGAGCACCACCTATGGATGCACAAATAGTTCAATTAGTATGGTTAAAAAAATAAAATGAGAGACTAAACGTTGCCAATCCAATCGCACAACCTAAGTCTAAAGTTTGTAGAGCGCTCTACCTTATCAAACTGGCATGGTTAATTATTGTCTCTAAAATAACTTCGATCGATTCGGTTATAGCTCTAAAGAAACCTTCCAACCTTCTCTTATGTTCAAGGCTTTTGCCTATAATTTCAAATTCATCTAAGCTATCATCTAATATAAAAACATTCTGAAATCCAAAACATGAAATATTTAACAAATTTGAAAATTTTGAAATCCCTCTTGATATTCAGAATCTTGCCCACAAAAACAAATGTATAAAGCTCTAGAATTGATCAATTTTATGAAATTGAACATGAATATATAAAAACCCTTGATTAGATCTATTGAACCCAAACAACAAAATTTAGTAAAAGAAAACTAAAATCGAACCTTACAAACGAGGAGAGGCATCGAAGACATTTAGCGAATGATCCGTCATGCTCAGCGAGCACTGATGTCCCGGAGACCATGCTGCATATTTTCAGGGATTGCCCATTCATTTCTAGTATGTGGAATGCTTGGAATGGTCATATTGTTACTGCTGAATTTTTTGCTATGCCCATTGCAGAGTGGTGGAGGAGCAACCTCATGTCTACCAAAAGAATGGAGGATGGTACGGAGTGGACGAGTGTGTTCGCGAATGCCATTTGGTGGGCGTGGCGATGGAGAAATGATCGGGTCTTCAGCAACCTCAGCAGCCGCCCGGACAAAGCACGATTCGTCGAGGATTACTCTAGGCAATACATGGAGGCCTGGTGCAACCGCGGCGGAGTCAAGGGGACGAAGGAGAAGGTAATCAAACACATTGGGTGGAAGAAGCCTGCGCTGGGTTGGATAAAGGTCAACGTGGACGGCTCGGTGAGGAACAATGGCGAAGGTGCGGCTGGTGGAGCGATCCGAGACGCTAATGGAGATTGGTTGAGCGGCTTTGCACACAAGATTGGTTGCTGCCCAGTGCTGGTGGCGGAGTTGTGGAGTATTGCGAGTGGATTGAAGGTGGCATGGGAGCTCGGCCATCAACGTGTTATGGTTGAGACGGACTCCATCACAACCCTCAATTTGGTCAAGAATGGGGTGGAGGATAGCCATCCGATGTCTAGCCTGGTAGGGCGCTGCCAAGGCTTTCTCAAGATGAGTTGGGAGATTCAACTCAATCATGTCTTTAGGGAAGCGAACGGTGTCGCCGACTCCCTCGCTAAGCTCGCTCAAGACTTTCCTTTGGGGGTTCACAGGATTGATAGTGCTCCGGAGATCATCTCGCATACCCTTGTTGAGGATTGTAGGGGGAGGACTACCCCCGGCTTGTTTGTATGTAGTTCATGGTCGTTGACTCGTTGTATCCCTCGGAGACTTGTTATCCAGGTTTTCTTACCAAAAAAAAAATGTAGAAATAACCTTATTATAACTTAAATCAGGAGGAAATGATCTTCGAATTCTACTACTAATGGATTCAGATTGGTAAGATCAATATTAGGACTTGTTAATTATCATTATCGATGCTAAAAATAATAAAATGAAATGGGAAAATCACACCAAGATGAAATTTCCCCCAAAAAAGCAACATTACAAAACAAAATTGCAAGAATGTCTGTTATGGATCATTTTAAGGTCACATTTTGAAAGGATAATGGGTGGACATAAATAACACAGTCGTGTTGTATTTCATCGGGACACTGTGAAATCAGCTTATCAATTTCAAAAAAGTGTGTGATGAACCATTTTAAGGCCTTGTTTATAATGTTATAAAATACATGATTTCTGTTTACCCTTAAATGATTTAGTTTAATTAAAAATTAATATAATTGAATAATAAATTTTAATACTATTTTAAAAAATCTTTAAAGATAATAATAATAATATTTTTTAAATTCTACATTAATATAATACGAGCATTTACTAATTTATTATAGGACATATCATAAATAATGGAATTAGCTTTGTTTGTAATATATTCATACATGATTACAATTAATAACCCTAACTAATTACAATACATTCATTGTATTACAATATGAAATGAATTATTGTAATAACCATATAACAACCATTACAATAATATTTACCCTTCAATAGAGAAATCATATAATCTTGGCACTTCCGATTACACTAAGGGCTCGTTTGGTTGAATGCGGGAAGTACAATTCCCGGAAACTTACTTTCCGTGAATTGAATTTCCGTGAAACATACTTCCCATGAATTGAAAAAGCTGTTTGGTTGAATTTTGGTTTTTAGAAATATAAATAAGAAAATAAAGAAAATTACATTAAACAGGGTGGGAATTGAACTTACCTAGTCCTCTAGGTAAGTAAACTTCCTACGATTTGGATGAATTGAACTTTCTAGAAAGTTGAATTACGAGTTGAAATTCCTGGAAAGTTGAATTACTGTATATGTGTTTCTGTCGACTAAACACAAGAATATATCATACTTTTTGGGTTTTTAACTGACTAATCTATCGAGGCCTGGATTTTAGGTTTTACAAAAACCTTCAATATCGGAGATCTTTTTGAAAAGTTTCTACAAATAAAGATACGGTAGTTAGGAATATACTATACTCCGTAATATCTACTAATTCTTTTATTTTTATTTTTTTACAATCTCTTTAATTTTGTCATAATTTAAAAAAGTGATTGATTTAATTAGAGTCTAATACCAAAAAAAATTATTTGGTCTCTCCTCCCCAAAAAGAAAACTGTGCGCCAATCCCCCTTAACCCTAGGCCCTGGCTCCCATCGCCATGCCGTCATGTACTTGGATGAAGGTCTGTGCGCGGAGATCCTCAAGAGACTCCCCGTCGATGTAGTGTGCCGATTCCGATGCGTCTGCAAGTCGTGGAAATCCCTCATCTCCTCCTCGTCCTTCATCAGAGCTCAGTACCTCTCCTCCTCCTCCGACTCCATCGAATCCAAACCCTTCATCCTCTTCGATAGCCCATTAATGTGTTCCACTTACGCTTTCTACAATCCTCATCAATTCAGTCAATCGGACTCCCAACACCACATTGCCTTTCAGACCGTTCCCTTTGACAGGAACTTCAGCGTCATCGGTGACGTCATCCACGGCGTCGTCTGTCTCTTCCTAGAAGATGATCCCGATTATCCCGCGACTAGCGTCTTGGGCCACACCATTCTTTGGAACCCCACCGTCCGCAAGTTCGTTGAGATCCCTCGCTCGGAATCAATGCAAGATGTGGGTTTCGGTTTCGATGTCGGTAAGAATGACTTCAAGGTGATCAGAACTGATTTTGATGGGGAAAAGCCGACAGCTTTGGAGGTTTACTCGTATCGGGAAGGCCGCTCGAGGACCCTGGATTCTGACCACATCGGCCCTTTCGACCTTATAGGTAGTCGTAATTGTTTCAAAAACGGCGCCATTCATTGGATCATAAGACGACGAAATTGGCCAATGACGACGGAAATTTTGATGTTTGATTGCAAGACCGAGGAGTTGAAGACCATGGAGCTCCCGCAACCATTCAACCAGTGCGACGTGATTGTCCAGCGAGGGCCGGGAGTGTTTGTGCAGTCCGGGAAGGTGTCAGTTTTGGTGGCAACAAAAACCAAAGGAGACGACAAGGCTGAATCCAGAGTGTTGGTGATGGACGAGTATGGGGTGGCAAGATCATGGAAGAAGACGGCTTATTACAAGGATATCGCGATCATGATCACACAGAACGGTATTAGTATCCTAAAACTTGTGGACGGACGTAGTTGTTATTATGTTTGGTCGAAATCTGAAGTCGAGGGGATGAAGAGATCACAACAGCCATGGAATGGACATGTTTTCGAGCCAAGTATGCTTTTGATGGATCACCCTCAAAGCGTGACCACGCCACGGAACCACGATCTCTTCAACGTGAGTTTTAGTGTACGTGATTAATGAATAGGAGTCTAAGTTGCATTGCATTTTTTATTATTGATGTTTAGACAATGTTGGGAGATAACATGGCTAGTTAACTTGCTGCTATCGATCAAGGAGTTCAAATTTACATTGTGATAATCAATCTACCCTTCACATTGCTAGAAATCCTCTATATCATGAAAGGATAAAACATATTGAAGGAGATTGTCGCATTGTGAGGAACAAAGCTCTGACGAAGGAAATCACACTAGGTTACATCTCCACTAAAGAGCAGTCAGCGGACATATTCACATAGACTGAATCAAGAAATATTCGAGAAGATGATGAGCAAGTTATGAGTTGTGAACATGTTAAACTCGTAACTTGAGGGGATTGATGAGGCCAGCTCTTGAGTTAGTTAGAGAGCTGCAATTCAGTTGTAACTAATCAAGGAGAGTGCTCCTCTGTGTGAGGCTTATGCCTATAAATATATACACATCTCCCTCGTTGTAACAATCGGTCTTTTCGATGTAATAAAATCTCTGTTTTCTGGGAGTTCAGTTTCTTTCTTCCAAGTGTTCTTGAGTGATGATCATGATTCCATAGCATGATTAGAAGAATCAATAATGGGTTAGTCATCAATCATGCATTGCATTTTTTTTTATTGATGTTTAACCAATGGTGTGAAAAAGTGTCACTAAAAGTTTAGATGTTTTTCTATTTTCAATAGTTGCTAGTGTTTTTCCCAAACCATGCATGTTCGGATTTTCTTTTTCATTTTGAGAAAAATCGATTGACCGCGAATGATAACTTATCAAAGTTAAAATCGATACTCGACAGCCATAGATTCAAATCACCACCTTCTCTAAATGCAATCGGCCGTAACTTAATTGATCTCCTTGACATACCTTCTCTTTCCTACCAATATCTTAATATGTCTCCAACATTAAATCTTTCTCATCTCCATCCTAGCATGAATAAAAATGTAGTATGGAATCCAAAACATGAAATATTTGACAAATTTGAAAATTTTGAAATCCCTCTTGATATTGTTAAAAAACTTGCCCGGCCACAAAAACAAATGTAGAAAGCTCTAGAATTGATCAATTTTATGAAACCGAACCTGAATAAAAACCCTTGATTAGATATATTGAACGTACCGAAACAACAAAATTAGTAAAAGAAAACTAAAATTGATATATAAATAGAAGGACTTGTTAATTACCATCATTGATGCTAAAAATAATAAAATATAATGGGAAAACCACACCAAGATGAAATTTCCCCCCAAAAAAGCAACATTACAAAACAAAATTACAAGAATGTATGCGACGAATTATTTTAAGATCACATTTTATCAGGATAATGGGTGGACATAAATAATACATCCATATTGTATTTCATTGGAACGTTGTAAAATCGGCTCATCAATTTCAACAATGTGTGTGATAAACCATTTTAAGGCGTTGTTTATTTTCGCCAACGACCAATGATTCATATATATTGTTATAAAATACATGATTTCTGTTTACCCTCAAATGATTTAGTTTTAAAATTTAATATAATTAAACAATAAATTTTTATACTATTTTAAAAAATCTTTAAAGATAATAATAATATTTTTTAAAATTCTACATTAATTAATATAATACGAGTATTTACTAATTTATTATATGACATATAGTAAATAATGGAATTATAATATATTAATACATATTAGAATAAATAACCATAAACAATTACAATACATTCATTGTATTACAATATGAAATTAATTATTGTAATAATGATATAACAACCATTCAATAGATAAAACCTTCAATATCGGAGATCTATTTGAAAAGTTTCTACAAATAAAAGATACGGTAGTTATAAAGATCCTATAATATCTTCTAATTCTTTTATTTTTATTTTTTTACAATTTAATTTTGTAATAAAAAAAGTGAATGATTTAATTAGAGTCTAAATACCAAAAAAAAAATTGAATAGGGTCTCCCCCAAAAAATGGAAACTGTGCGCCAATCCCCCTTAGGCCTTAACCCTATGCCCTAGATCCCATCGCCATTCCGTCGGCGTTATGTACTTGGATGAAGGTTTGTGGTCGGAGATCCTTAAGACACTCCCCGTCGATGTACTGTGCCGATTCCGATGTGTCTGCAAGTCTTGGAACTCCCTTATCTCCTCCTCTTCCTTCATCAGAGCTCAGTACCTCTCCTCTTCCTCCGACTCCATCGAATCCAAACCCTTCATCCTCTTCGATACCCCAACTCACTATGCTTTCTACAATCCTCATCAATTCAGTCAATCAGACGTCTCCCAACACCGCATTGCCTTTCAGACTGTTCCCTTTTACAGTTACTTCCGCGTCATCGGTGACGTCATCCACGGCGTCGTCTGTCTCTCCCTAGAAATTTATCCCGATGATTGCGTCTCCGGCCACACCGTTTTTTGGAACCCCACCATCCACAAGTTCGTTAAGATCCCTCGCTCGGATTCAATGGAAGATGTGGGATTCGGTTTCGATGTCGGTAAGAATGACTTCAAGTTGGTCAGAACTGAATGGAATAGGGAAAGCACAACAGCTTTCGAAGTTTACTCGTATCAGAAAGGCCACTCGAGGACCGTGTATTCCGATCATATCGGCCCCTTCGACCTTGTAAACAGCCATCGTACTTGTTTCAAAAACGACGCCATTCATTGGATCATAAGACGACGAAATTCTCCAATGACGACGGAAATTTTGATGTTTGATTGCAAGACCGAGGAGTTGAAGACCATGGAGCTCCCGCAGCCCTTCAACCAGTGCGATGTGGTTGTCGAGCCAATGAGAGTGTTTGTGCATTCCAGTAAGGTGTCGGTTTTTGTAAAAACCAAGGGAGACGACAAAAAGGATGAATCCGCTGTTTGGGTGATGGACGAGTATGGGGTGCCAAAATCATGGAAGAAGACGGCTTATCACACGGATATTAAAATGATCACACGGTCCCGTATCCGCAAACTTGTGGATTTGGATGGTAGATGCAGTTTTTGGAAGAATTCTCACGAGGGTATCAAGAGATCACAACAGCCATGGAATGGACATGTTTTCGAGCCAAGCATGCTTTTGATGGACGCTGAAAGCGTGACCACTAGACGACGGCCACAGAACCACGATTTCATCTATGTGAGTTTTCGTGTGATTGATGAGTAGGAGTCTAAGTTGCATTGCATTTTTTTTATTGATGTTTAAACAATGATGTGGAAAGGTGTCACTAAAAGTTTAGAAGTTTTTCTATTTTGAAAAGTGTTATTCGTTACAACTTCGAGTTGTCATCGAAAACCTTCTTAAGGTCCTGCAATCAAAGATGCATAAACTCAAACCTTATTTGAGGTAATGTTATAGTCTTCTCGTGTTTAAAACGACCTTGAAAACTCATCTAGAGTTCATATATATGGATTCTTTAGAGTGAAATATTGAGCCTTCAAACTTTCGTGAAGGTGGCATCTAAGCATAACCATTGGTTTCACACTATCTTGTTGGGGTGCTTTGGAAGAGGTTGGCTCTTACTATGAAAGTATGAAGAGCTTCCTGGGATCTTATCAACCGCCCTTGAATGGACATGTTTTTGAGCCGAGTATGCTTTTGATGGACCATAAAAGCCTTGTCGAGATATTCGAGTTAGTACCCTAGCATAGTAGGGGCTAGGAGTTAGAGAAGACCGAAGAAGAATTGAATGAAAGTTATTTACAACCTCTTACTCTTGCATCGGCCCCTCAACAAGATTATTTTTTGTCCTTTTCGCTATTTTGGTTTGTTTTTGGTTATGTTGCTCTCAATCTTTAGAGTACATCTCGACTCGTAGACCCTGCATTGTGCTGATTTTATTAGGTAGATGTTTTTTAGTTTGAGGCGGTGTTGTCAAGGATGTCTATATAAAACATAATAACTTTATTTTTATTATATCTACTTTTATTTACATATTCTTTATTATTTTATCACTTAATTATCCAATATAAGGTACATAATAAAATAAAACATCTTTATTTTATTTATTAATTCAAAATATAAAAATCATAATCAAATATCACGTATTTATTTTGTGGGGTAGTAAAATATTATTAGATGAAATTTTATCGTAAAAATTTAAATTAATAGTTACCAATTATTAGAATTTTAATACTAATCAATCAATATCTAAATTAATAGTTACCAATTCATATTTTTCTAATCTCATCCTTTAATTTATAGGTTTAATTTCTGTGAATTAATGATCATTTAGATATTAGTTTGTGTACATGTTTTTAATTTCATACTTTTTTTTATAGGCATTTAATATTATTCTCATTAAAATTTATTTATAATCGCAGGTCCCCATTCAAAACTCAAGCCATTAAAAGATTCCTAAACAACATTTAAGATTGGACACTTTTTTTTTTTTTTTTAAATGATTACGATAACCCATATATTGCTTTGATGTATAACCTATTGCTTCTACTTTAAAATGTTTACATTTTTTGCTTCTTTGTAATGCCCTACTTAAGGATATAGATTAGAAAAACCGTAATTATTAATCCTCTAAAATTATGACATCAACGATGTGTTACGTAGGCATAAAACTATTTTATAAAAAAATCATGTAAAGCAAGAGTTATATAATGACTATTCTCATCTATCTATCTATTAATATTACTAATTCTGCATTTTGCTTACGTGTCACACACACAATTAAAGTTAAATTTTTTATTCAAATGAGATTTTCTTATTGGTCAATATTATTATGGAAACTTTAAAATATTTGTTTCTTATTTTAAATATGATTTGAATCCATTCCCTTTTTTTTTTCGGTTATATTGTCGTAAATATTGAGACATGTTTCCATTTTTTTCCCGATTGCAGTCTCTTTTCGGTTATATTGCTGATGTGTCACGCTCACAATTAAACTTGAATTTTTTTATTCAAATGGCATTTTCTTATTGGTCAATATTATTGCTGAAATTTTAAAATATCCGTTTCCTATTTTAAACATATTTGTTTCCTATTTTTATACTAAAATATTATTTAATTTGATATGTTGTATGTCAATTTGTGATCTATTTTAATCATCTACGTACATTGAACA
Source organism: Persicaria tinctoria (assembly GCA_037127255.1). Lineage (NCBI taxonomy): Eukaryota > Viridiplantae > Streptophyta > Magnoliopsida > Caryophyllales > Polygonaceae > Persicaria > Persicaria tinctoria. Next base: position 2,248,328 of record JBANSL010000016.1, on the reverse strand, counting down.
TTCATCAATTCTTGGCTGATTTTATTTTTGGATATTGAAATTGTTGATTTATCATTTTTAACCGATTGCAATATTCTCCACAATGTCTACATACAGCGAACATGTAATAATCAATTTGTAAATATTCGATTTCAAAAATTAATTATAAAAATCAATTAGAGCCTAAGTGTTATTTTATAATTTAATTATTTTAGACATCTTAAATGACTATCAAAAAATAAATAATATTTATGACTCACAAGCATTACTAATGCTTATTTTACATCTTGGTTGAGGCTTCTTAGATCACTTTTCTACCTTTAAGGATCTTTTTTTACCATCTTACCTTTATTTTCACTATTAATTTCTCTATCTTTCTAACCATCCTTCTCGTGAAAATAATCAATAAGTTATGTATATCTACATATTTAACTTCAAAATTATTCACACAATCATGTGCTTATGATTTTTTAATATTTGTACGGGAGGTTATATTTTACTTTTTTAGATCTATGCTAATGATAATAATTATATATTTATTTCAAATTATATTAGATGGTGTGTTTGGGTATTATTACTACTTTACCTTATTAAATCATTTTCAAAATTTGTATCATCTCTCTTTCCAACTAATTTATAAATTATAAAAAAATATTTTATACATATTTTTGTTGTAAACACGTGTATATATATATATATATCAATATAGTATTATATAGATATATAAAATGATGTTCAAATTAAAATGGATCAACCTCCCGTGCCTTGAAGTCACGGGTGTTACACTAGTTTTATTATTAAAGCTATATTGAAGTTGTTAAATAGAAAATGTGAGAATCTTTGACTTATCATTTGGTTAGAGTCAATCCACAAAATGAACTTTTAAATTACGTTAATATGAACTACACACCTAACTTGAAAAAAAAAACAACTAAACAAGAAGATAAAAATCAAATCTTCAATATTGGATTTATCTTTAAAAAAAAAACCGCAAGGTACTGAGCTAGTTAATTAGATAAGATAAGATTTACCGACGTAATGGATCCGCTCTCATAACAATGCGTGATGCCGAAATTAATTTCACCCAAAAATTATCCCCAAATTATATCTTGTGGTAAATGAAACTGCAATCCCCATTAACCCTAGGCCGCCCTAGCTCCCATCGCCATGGATCCGTCAATGTACTTTGATGGAGGTCTGTGGTCGGAGATCCTCAAGAAACTCCCCATCAATGTACTGTACCGATTCCGATGCGTTTGCAAGTCGTGGAACTCCCTCATCTCCTCCATAGAATCCAAACAGTTCATCCTCTTCGATACCCAATTAGAGTGTTCCACTTACTATGCTTTCTACAATCCTCATCAATTCAGTCTATTAGACTCCCATCATTCCGTTACCTTTCAGACCGTTCCCTTTGACAGCAGCAATTTCCGCGTCATCGGTGTCGTACGCGGCGTCGTCTGTCTCTCCCTAGAAATTTATCCCGATTATCCCGACGATCACGACGATAGAGTCTGGGGCTACACTATTCTTTGGAACCCCACCATCCGCAAGTTCGTTATGTTCCCTCGCTTGGATTCAACGAGAGATGTGGGTTTCGGTTTCGATGGCGGTAAGAATGACTTCAAGGTGATCAGAACTGATTCGGATAGTGAAAAGCCGACAGCTTTCGAGGTTTACTCGTATCGGGAAGCCCTCTCGAGGACCGTGGATTCTGACCATATCGGCCCTTTCAACCTTATAAGCCGTCGTAGTTGTTTCAAAAACGGCGCCATTCATTGGATCATAAGGCGACGAAATTTTCCAATGGCGACGGAAATTTTAATGTTTGATTGCAAGACCGAGGAGTTGAAGACCATGGAGCTCCCGCAACCGTTCAACCAGCCCGACGTGATTGTAGAGTATGGGTCGAGAGTGTTTGTGCAGTCCGGGAAGGTGTCGGTTTTGGTGGCAACAAAAACCAAGGGAGACGACAAGGCTGAAACCGCGGTGTGGGTGATGGACGAGTATGGGGTGCCAAGATCATGGAAGAAGACGACTTATCACAAGGATATCACGGATATCACACAGGACGGTATCCTAAAACTTAAGGACGATACTTGTTGTAATGTTTGGACGAATTCTGACGTCGAGGGGATAAAGAGATCACAACAGCCATGGAATGGACATGTTTTCGAGCCAAGTATGCTTTTGATGGACACTGAACCCGTGACCACTAGACCATGGCCACTGCCATGGGATGTGAGTTTTCGTGTGATTAATGAGTAGAAGTCCTACGTACTTAGATTCATTGAAGGGTTAGTTATCGATCATATATGCATTGCATTTTTTTTATTGATGTGGAGTAATTATTACAATCGAATTACCAACTATAATGGAATATATTGGATTTGAATAATGCATAGTGCAATCGAATAACAACCATTGATTTATGTTCCTTGTGATGTCCTCTATGGATTACAAGTTTCTGTTGGCTTATATACGCCCTGATCTGAACGCAATAGGGCCTTAAAATGGGTCGTTGGGCTGTTCTTTTGCAGAAGCTGCGTGAACATGTCAACTTCTGAACCCTGCCAGTGCTCCTAGCAAGCTCCGATTTCATTGAATTTTATTCCGGCATGTTCCTTGCAATGCTATCTGTCAATCCCTACTCTTGTTATGCTTAGATGCATTTTGGGTTGTTCACAGTAACGCCTCCAAATTGGTTTCTAGGCAGCTTTTTGCCTCGTTTGTGACTTCATGCCTGTTTTTGTTGCTCTCTTTGCATGGCGTTCGAGGCCGATTATGATTCGACATATCTTCGGACACAGTTTTTGTTTGTCAGCGGTAGTTGGCATGACATAAAGATGGAAATTTGAGTCGGGGGCACGCAGAGATCATCATCGTGGGCTCGAGAGAAGTGCGCAACAAATGCCATGTTGCGCAGGACTCACCAAATTTGGCCGAGAGGACAACGTCTCCCATCAGTTGCAGCCACCACAGACCTTGGCTGCTGCCGTCGTTTCTTCCATTATATTCCTTGCATAGCCTTCTCTTGGTACAAACTCATCGTTCACCTGGATACGCTTCGAGTTGCCCATACCATGGCCCAGAACATGTATATTTCCATATACTTTAATTCTGTTCATCAGCACATGTTTGTTCTCTTGTTTGCCCAAACATGTTGATTTTATGAGACGAAGATTTGAGTTCCAATCTCCTGATTTAATTCATGAATGCTTGGTTTAAAGTCCGAACTCGGTCACTGTGTTTGCCCTTTCAGTTGGCGATTAGGAGAAATCATGGCAACTTTTTTTTTGTCGTTTCGTTCGAAGGCTAAAATTTCCCCGCTACATCAATCTTTAATTAGTATTTGGTATGTTTATCTTCCCCTTTTTTTCTTTTCTTTTGTTACCTCCTAGTAGTAATCCTCTTTCTTACATAGATCGACAACCGGTTACAATTGTCCAGTAACCAAATCCATCTATCTAGTTGCAAGTTGGGTTCTCGACATTCATAGTCGAGTTTAACAGACCATGGATACAGTCCGGTGGTATGTCGAAAGTAGAGAATGAATCGGATCTATCTAGAGCAAACTTCGCAAGCGTGCTCAAGCAATTTTTCTCTAAAATAAAGTCTTTAGAGTAATTTATTACTCTATTCATTCAACAAAATTAAAACAAGTCATTACTATTTAAAGATAATAAAAATAATATAAAATATCAACTTTTATAAAATTGATATTTTTAAATAATTTCATATTTATTAACTATTTATTATTTGAAAATTTATATTAATGAAGAAAGTAATATTTTATGATATGATATATATATATATATATATATATATATATATATATATATATATATATATATATATATATATATATATATATATATATATATATATATGCTATCTAATTAGATAGATAAGATAAGATAAACCGACGGAATTGGATCAAATCCCACCTTACCAAGTTATATATATCTTGCGTTGATTAATGAAAACTGCAATCCCACCTTACCAAAAAAAAAAAAGGAAACTGCAATCCCCTTAACCCTGGGCCCTAATCCCATCGCCATGGATCCGTTGATGTACTTGGATGAAGGTTTGTGGTCGGAGATCCTCAAGAGACTCCCCGTCGATGTACTGTGCCGATTCCGATGTGTCTGCAAGTCGTGGAAATCCCTCATCTCCTCCTCGTCCTTCATCAGAGATCAGTACCTCAGCTCGCCTCCTCTTCCGACTCCATCGAATCCAAACCCTTAATCCTCTTCGACGGATTAGAGTCCTCCCGTTACTACGCTTTCTACAATCCTGATCAATTCAGTCAATCTGACTCCCAACACTCCGTTACCTTACACACCGTTCCCTTTGACGCTGGCTTCCGGGACATCGGTGTCATCCACGGCGTCGTCTGTCTCTCCTTGGAGGAAGTTTATGACAATGATCCCGATGATAGGGTCTGGGGCTACACCATTCTTTGGAACCCGACCATCCGCAAGTTCGTTCAGATCTCTCGCTTTGATTCAATGAGAGACGTGGGTTTCGGTTTCGATGACTCTAAGAATGACTTCAAGGTGATCAGAACTGATTTTGATAGTGAAAAGCCGACAGCTTTCGATGTTTACTCGTCTCAGGAAGACTGCTCGAGGCCCGTGGATTCCGACCACAGATTTTTTTGACGGTTGATTTTCTTCTAGTGACAATTGGGGGGATTTTTTTTACGGTTGATTTTTTTCCCAGTGGCAAATTATTGTTTTATGTAAATAGATGATTTTCCTTGTGACATTTGTTTGTGACAGCTGTTAATGACGAGGTTGATGACAATATATTGTCACCACGAGATTATAACCTTAAAAAATTGTCACCATAACATTATATATCACCAAGGGATTGTTATCCACCCATATTTTAAAACGTTGAACCATTAATGCTAACAAAAATATGTCAACATAACAATAAATGTCACTTGCACATTAAATATCATCAAAATACTGTCACCGAATAAAATTTTAAAAGGTTGACTAGTTTGTCACCTGAAATTGTCAAGGACCAAATTTCACCAACTACAAAATAGTGCCACCAAACTAAAATGTGTGTACAACACTAATGTCATCAATGTTGTCACCAAATAAATTTTTAAAAGTTGACTAGTTTCTCTCAGCAAAATTATCACCAAAATATTATTTCAATACATATTTATCACAATAAAAAATTGTCACCACACTATGATATTGTCACCAACCCATTTTTTCAAAATTTAATCATCAACTTTACTTGTCATTGCAGATCATATCCACCTAAAGTACCTTGTAATTCCATATCATATCCATCTATTGTTAAAAGAAAAAGTGTATGTTTTTTTAATAAATTAAAAACTCACTCTGTTTCATATTAAAAATCATTTAGGCTCTCGTGTATGTTTTTTAATAAATTAAAAAAATATATAAAATATTAAATTTATATTAATTTTTTTTATAATACATACATATTGCTAAAAACAAAAAAAAAGATAAAATAAATAAAACTAAAAAATCGATATTTTATAAAACTTTTATCGACTTAAAAACTGTGAAAAATAGAGGAATCATTAATTAGTTATATATGGAAAAACTATTCGAGGGCCGAAAGAATGCAGTATGTTGATTACTTAATTCCTTTCATTTTCCCAAAAAAAAAATAGAATTTGAGTATATAAATAATAATAGTCCAAGTTAATTCGATCAATAATCCAATATTGATATTATCCCAATTCCTAACCCTAGCTCCCATGGATCCGTCAATGTACTTTGATGAAGGCTTGTTGGCGGAGATCCTCAAGAGACTCCCCGTCGATGTACTTTACCGGTTCCGATGTGTTTGCAATTCGTGGAACTCTCTCATCTCCTCGTCGTCCTTCATCAGAGCTCAGTACCTCTTCTCCTCCTCCAACTCCTTCGAATCCAAACCCTTCATCCTCTTCGATAACACTTTTAAATTTCCCACTTACTTTGCCTTCTACAATCCTGATGATCAATCTAGTCAATCAGACTCCCATCACCGCATTGCCTTTCAGGCCGTTGCGGCTGACTTCAATTACTGGAGATGCTTGGTCAACAGTACTGGCGTCATCCATGGCGTTGTCTGTCTTTCTTTACTGTTTTTTCCCAATCTTCGCGCCTCCGAGTACACGATTCTTTGGAACCCCACCATCCGTAGGTTGGTTAAGATCCGTCGCAAAGTGTCAATGCGTGATGTAGGTTTTGGTTTCGATGACAGTAACAATGACTTCAAGGTGATCAGAACTGAATTGGATGAGGAAAAGCCGACGACTTTGGAGGTTTACTCGTATCGGAAAGACCGCTCAAGGACCGTGGATTCTGACCATATCGGCCCTTTCGACCTTGTAAAGAGCCATCATGGTGATAGTTGTTACAAAAACGGCGCCATTCATTGGATCATAAGGCGACGAAATTGTCCAATGGCGACGGAAATTTTGATGTTTGATTGCAAGACCGAGGAGTTGAAGACCATGGAGCTCCCGCAACCATTCAACCAACACAATCTGATTGTCGGGTCAGTGAGATTGTTTGTTCGTTTCGGAAAGTTATCGGTTTGGGTGGGAACAAGAACTAAGGGAGACGAGAAGCGGGAAGCTGCGGTGTGGGTGATGGAGGAGTATGGGGTTGCTAGATCATGGAACTAAGGGAGACAAGGATCTCACAAAGATCACACGTTTCGGTATCCGCAAACTTGTGGACGGTTGTTTTCATACATGGACGGATACCGCTGAGGGGTTCAAGAGATCACAACAGCCATGGAATGGCTATGTGTTCGAGCCAAGCATGCTTTTGATGGACGTCAAAAGGGTGACCCCTAGATGGACAAGGAAGCTTGCGGTCCAAGATGTAAGTTTTCGTGTGATCGATGAGTAGTAGTCCTACTGGTCTTATGCAAGTCCTACTAGTTTTCGTATGATCGATATGTCTTCCATGTAATGTAAGTTCTAATGTTTTTATACTCCTAGTATTGGAATTCAGATCTCATCGTAGTTACATATAATATAGTTTTGTTATATCTTGGTGACATCTATATATATTCTTTGGTAAAGTCCCAATTAAGATATGTTTTTTGCAATACCACATTTGGACTACATTGACTTACAAGGCTCACCGGCTAATCAATATAGTGTCATTGTATGTAGAAATTAGTTTGACACAACACTTCTAATGAATAATTATAAAACATAAATAATTCAAAACATTTTTTTTCTTCTTTCCTTTGTTCTTCTAAACCAATCACATTCTTCTTTTATTTTTAACTATTAGGCTTAATTAATTCAAAACATTTTGTCCACCTCCAAATCGAGTTTAATTAGGTATTCTACTTGTCGGCATTTGTATTAAGGGTTCTACTTGTCCGTATTTTTATTAGGGGTTCTTTTGTTGATTTTTAGTTGCGAGCATTGTCCTTATGGTATGTTTGAGAGTATTATCCGCTTCACATCTCTCAATTTGTCCGCTTAAAATTTAATAATAGGTCGAATGTTAGCTTATGTTCTATTCTTTGTTAGCTATCTGTCATGTTTTGTCAGCTTATGTTCTATTCTTTGTTAGCTTATGTTCAATTGTTTGTTAGCTGTTTTTTTCCCCCTCACAAAAGATGCTGAATTTTCTTCACTTTAGTTGAGATAAAACTGTAATCTTGAGATGCTGAATTTTTTTGGTCATAAAAGATGCTAAATTTTCTTCACTTTAGTTGAGATAGAGAGTGATGTTGAGTTGTTGAATTTCGATCAGCAACCTGTTTGTCAACTATCTATCATAGTTAGAATCTCAGTTCTAATGATGACTTAGGGATGTGGAAAAGCTGACGACTTTGCATTTCAGCAGCCTTTTTAAGTTATCAATACAAGCGGGTCTAGATGCGCGGAGAGCTCCTACTCTCCTTTCGACCAAAAAAAAAGAACAAAGTGCTACTCCCAACTTGTTTTCCTCATTTTGGTTTGGTTGATTGATTCATTGTTTGTTGGTTTTTGTATTATGATGGTATATATGTCTATCTGGCGCTCCTTGCACCCTCTTGATTTATTAGACTTTTGTCTGATATATCAAACAAATAAGTGTTACTCACTCTATTTTATATTAAAAATCATTTAGGCTCTCGTGTATGTTTTTTAATAAATTAAAAACTCAATAAAATACTCCCTCCGTCCAATAATACATGGGTTTTTAGAGGTAAATTTTTGTCCATGTCAACAATAGATGGCCTTTTATGTTTTCTAGGTAGAAAATTATACCCCATCCGTAACGAAATAATTGGCCTTTTAGCCACTTTTTCTTATAACAAAATATTTGTCCATTTGAACCTAATTAATGACAAAAAAGTTCTAATTTCATCAACATAAGGGCTATTGACAAAACATGAAAATGGTTATTGACAAGATTATTTTCACAAATTTACACACAAGTACTTTATCTATCCTGGAGAAAAAACCAAAAACCCTAAATTCATCCGAGTATCATCCACTGGAAGATTTGTAAGAGATTCAACAAATCAATCAAATTACAATTAATAATTTTTCATTTACAATTGATTAATAAGGTGAGAGATAATTTCTCAATCAACTGGAGAGAGATGGAAGACAATAAGCCAACGGTGACCGGATGGCAGAGGAGTAGAGCCACCGCACCGCCGCAACGGCGAGCGCCGGACTTCTATCAAATCAAGTTGGAGGATCGCATGGCACCGTTGATGAATACGGGTACTGTGGCATGTGCCGCTCAATTGTCCGTGTTGATGAGATTATCATCTACTCTACGCATCTTTCCTTGTTTGAATTTAATTTCATCTATTTTTTCGCTGTTGTGTTTCCTCGACTGAATTGGTTGGATGAATCCGATGGCGGCGGATCGAAGGGCTGAAAGCCGTTACCGTGAGGGCGGAAAGGAGGAGGACTAGACGAAGAGCGCCCTCCCTGATTGGCCTGATGAATCCGACAGTGGCAGATCGATCGAGGGGGCTGATAGCGGCTACCGCGTGCGATGTCTGCGAGGAGGAAGACTGGACTACGAGCTCTTCGACCTCTCTAATTGATCAATTTCCATCGCCTATCGCGACCAGAGTCGTACGGGTAGGCGATGCCCTGGGATTTGCAGAGCTTGCCGAGCAAGCCGTCAATCTAGCCTGTGTGGCCGTAGATAAGGAACTTAAGTGGCTTTTGCGAGGAGTCGTTGGTGGCGAAACCCATGGCAGAGGAGGAGGAGGCAATCTGATCTCAACAAGGGGGATATCATAGATCGGCGTTAGACAATTCATCTCTCAGCCATGGATGGCGGTTGGCAGTTCCGGGGCTTTCTTTTGGAGTCGATTGTAATTGTTTGAAAAAAATTAAAAGGACTTTGTGAAATTTAATTGAAATTATCTTGTCAATAGTCATTTGGACGTCTTGTCTCTAGCCTCACTCTTTTATCAATTAATCTCATTGATTGTATTTTATTTCTAAGAAATTTTATTAATACTCCAACTTCCCATACTATTTTTTTTTTCATTGGTCCATTTTTTTCCACATCATTTATTTGCTAAATTTTTAACTATTCTATTTTCTAATTGTAGTTTTCTGAAGAAGTGTGAAAACCCGCCAATTATTTTGTTACGGAGGGAGTAATGATTTGTATTGATTTGTGTGCGGTTGACTTTTTAAAATAACTAGTACTTTTCCCGTACCCTCTACGGGTAAATCTTTTTTATGAAATTTTTCGTTTTAGTTCCCCCCATACCATTAATATATTTCATTTGAATTATTTCTCATGCCCTTCACCATGATGTTATTCAAAATCTTCGGTTGTTATGGTAAAGTCTTTTATCGAGACAATCGATACTTCATATTCAAAATATTTTTGGTCAAGTTTGACGTTTTAAATAAAATACTTGTCACATCATTTTTTTTATAACTAATATACCATTTTGAGTATGCTTCTTGCCTTGTCGTGCTTCGAAATATTTGGGTATCATGGTGAAGTCTTTTTTTTTGAGACAATCGATACTTCAAATTAAATGTATAGTGGATTGGTCGTTTCAACATTTCTCCTACTTTAAGGCAATGAAAAGAAAGTTTATAGTAGTTTTTAGCATAAGAAAACTGAGTTCCAATATTTTATGATACTTTTTCTATTACACATCATATTATACCTCTTAAATTGGTTTAAATTATAAACCAATTTGATAAAGATGCCTTAAGTTTAAATGTATAAAACTTGTATATCTAAAGCATTAAAAAAAAAGATGAAATCTTGTATATTCATAATTTGGCATGAATCTAGCCTGGTATGAAATCTGATTCTCCTCAACATGCACTTATTTGAGGTTTTCGATTGTCATGACAAAGTCTTCTATCGATATGATGATAATTCGAATTTCATAAAGAATAGTAGATTAGTTGCGTTCACACTTCTTATAATATCAGCCCTACTAAAAAACAAAGAAAAGAAGCCTTATAGTTCTTGTCATAATAAACTGAGTGCAGATCGATCCTCGATGACATTTTCTATTATATACCATAATATATCTCTCAAATTGTTTTAAGTTATAAGCCAATTAGAGAAAAACGATAGCCTAGGTTTTAATGTACAAACCCTATAGATCTAATTAAATGATATTTAATCCCCTAAACACTTCATGAATTGTCCCTACAAAGATTTATTGTGTAATCTTTTAATCCAACAAATTTCCAATTTTTAGTCTCCAATTTTTTCCCCATTTGCTTTATTTCTGATGTTTGTTTAATATGTCAAATCTTAACATACTTTTCCTGGCCTTGCAGATTTATGTCAGATTCAGAATTCAGCCATTGGTGGTGGTGGAGGGTTGAAGAGACTGTGAAGAGCCTATATGATATGATGAAGGAAGCCATTAGGGTATCTTCTAATTTGATTAGTGTGGATGGATGTATGTGGATCCCTACAAAGATTGCACAGAAGAAGAGAAGGGTGAGGTGTGAGACAATCATCGGTTCCATATGTTAAGAACAATGGATCCATTACATGCCCATCTAGAGCGAGGGCGGTTAATTCCAAACACAAGTCCCCTACACCTTCAGTTTCTAGGTGATGTGCATCACCAAACATTACAAGAACATTCAACGCATCAGCTCAATTGACTTCTAAGAAGTTCATTTTGACGGAGAGGAAGAGGTCGTTGACTCCGCCATCGCCATCTCACCCTACAACCCCGGTCCAAGACACATTTATGGAGTTGTAGGCTTGTAGCAATCCAGAGAGGTTATAGGCAGTAGGTTACTGGAGTCGCCGTCTTAGTCCAGGTCTTTCATATCACTCCTCACCAATTTCTCCATGAAAACAATTAAACAATATCTGAATCAAGTAATTATACACGAAACTGAATCAATTACAGCAACAATGAATTCAAATTTCTCAAAAATACATAAAATCACTATAAATTAACAAACGGAGCAAAAGGTAAGTAACAAAGTTAGAGTCGACAAAAAAAAAAAAGTTATAAAAGGGTGGCTAAACTAACCAAGGGTCTAAACGAACTCACAAGAAAAAACAGCCCAAACCCCTACTATTGGCAAATCAGCGTTGCTCTTGTTCTCACCCTCTTCCTTATCTGTCATTATTTCCTGTTGAAGATACTCCAAAATTTTTTGTTTCACCTCCCTTCTATGGTCTGAATCCACCAACTCAATCCATTCTTTGCAACCAAAATTTCCTGTTGAGCACTCAATGTTTGTCAACCCTCTCCTCCCATTTTTGCAACCAACATTTATTGAACCAACAACAGGTGGAGCCGGTGGAGCTACAGGTGGTTGCGGTGTGGTGGTTACAATGGTGGCTTCTATGGAGGTTGTTGCAGCAGTGTCGACGCCAACTTCTGCCTCGTTAGGGATGGGATCACTTTCCCAAATCACTAGTGTAAGGCTCGGACCTAAGGTCCGGGTTATTTCGTCAAAATTAATACTGTAATGTTTAATGTTTTATTTTTTTAATTTTTTTTAAAGTTAAAAACTATATAAAATATTAATTTCATATATATTATTTATCAACTTCCTACTCATTAATAATATATATATGAAATTATTTAAAAAATTAATATTTTATATAATTTTTAGCTTTTATTAAAAATATGTAAAATTTTAAAAAAATATTTTAGATCAAGTTTAACATGTTAAACTTTCGTATTGACTACTCTTTTTTTTTCTTTTTGTGAATTGAGGCATACCTAACAAATAAATTTGGTAGCTCTGTTGTGAAAGTGTTTTTTTTTAATATCCACTCTTTACATTATTATCGGTCTTTAACCTATTATTTTCTTTCCCCCTTCGTGCAATTGTTGATTTCCATTGAACCTCATCATTTGGAGAATGTCTATTTGCCTAACTAATACATCTCATTTAGTCTTGCTAGCTTGATCTACTTCTGCATTTACTTTTAATTATGTATCACTCATTATTACTCATTATTTACTTTGTCAAAAATGATTGTTGGGAACTAAATAGATGGAAAGGGCCAAGACCATCTCAGTGCTCACAAAAAAGCCTAATCCTGTAATTAACAACAATATAAGGTTTCCTTTGATCCTCCCAAAAGTTTCTCAAGTGTAACATATAGGACAACAGTCACATCATTCCTAGGATGAGAAAAGAAAATGCAGGGTTTTGTAAAGATTACAAAAACTTCACCCTAATAGAGGAATAATGGGAGCAAAATTCATAATAATTGACAAAAAGCATCCAAGTTACCACTCAACTGATTGGTCTACATCTTTAGTATCAATTCAATGATTAGGGTGTCCAGCCTCCTTGGTCATTCATCCAAACAGCAGTACAAGAACATATTCTCCAAAGTCAACTCCTATTCTCTTAAAAAAATTATCCTAAAAATGATATCATGTGTGTGTATCATCTTTGAGTTATGCTTTTGCGCAATGACGTGCATCAATTATGTCTCTCGTAAGTGTGTACCGTCTTAGTTTCAACCCCCTATTCTCTCAGCCCAGTTGTGCATCTCTGCATCATCAGAAGTTGTAAAGATACAATATCAACTTCTATTATATGTCATACACTCAAAACTACAACTCACTTCTTATACATGGTAAAGGAATAGATATACAACTATGCAACTTAAATTTATAAGAGCAATTAAGTTTAAGAGAGAGGGGGTCTCAAGATGCTCACCCAAGTAATCAATTAGATTTAGCACAACCCAATCTGATAGTAGAACATGACAAAAAACTCCATCAAAGATAATCCATTTCATTCTAACAATCCAACCTTATAAATCTAGCTCATATTTTAAACAGTTATAAGAAATTGTCATGTATAGACCAACTACTAATATAGTAATATGCAACAAAGCCACCATCAATGGGTCAATATCGATTTCTTCACTATCAAGAATCATATTATAACATCCTTCATCTTGCGACCCGAGCACTCGCAATATGAAGGCAACCAGAGAATAATCTTAAAGCCCTCATCATGAAACACCGAACACCCTACCTGCAGCAATGTGATCTGAGCCTTGAGGGTCGTTGCTTCCATCTGCAGAGTCTCCTAAGCATGAATGAACTTCAACAGAGTGACATACAAAATCCTGTAAATAAGCAAGAGGATTTATAATATGTAAAAGCTAAGTTACAAAGTATTTATGCTTGCAAGATAAGAGACAATACTTTAGGCTTATAATAATATGCAAATAAGCAGGTGCATCTGCAACCTTAAATTCATGAAGCTTCTTCTGTTTACGCTAACAGGACAAGAGACCATACTTTAGGCTTTGTTCTTTATGTTTAAAGTTTAAGGTTGACTTGAATTCAAAGTTATAGAGAGATGAACAATTCCAAGAGTAAAATTTCATTAGAATTTGACAACATGGTATCATCCATCATTGCAATATTGTAAAGTGTGAATCACACTCCACAAGCAATAAAACAATTCCGACAATGATCTAATTAAACCATATATTTGGTGTCAATATTCACATGTAGGCATTAACTTGAAACTAAAATGAGCAAGAACCATATGTTTTGTTCTCCCCATTGTTGATTGTTCTGAATCACACACTCAGCAAACAACAAAAGAACATTAAAAAGGCACTAAAGCAGAGAAGAAGACACAAATCAGAGGTGATGTATATTGTCACATTTAACAACCAAATTAATATCAAAACTGAATTCTCAAATCAATTCAATTCGACCTACCAGATTCAACAACATTCATATAACCACAAATCAATAAATAGACAAAAAAATTAATAGAACGAAATCAAATCGGGTCAATGTCATATTGAATTAACAATAATATATCTCCATAAATAAGTAATTAGATTAAGGTTAGAAAGGCTCACCGGGTGGTCAAGCGCTCGAACACGCCTATCTCGTGCTATTGTGCACAAATAAAATACGAAATATAAGCAAAACGTTAGATTCGTATTCAAGCATGTATCAATATTAGATAATCATGTATCAATATTAGATAATATAAGCAAAATGTATATTTCTTACAATGGCTATAAAATATGAAAAAGACAAACTCACATTAATGTATTTATCATCTAGAAGATTTTCTTCACAGATCTCTTGATCATCCGAAGACAAGAAATCTGAGTCAGAGACTTGGAGCTTATTTGCAGATCAGAGTCAACATCTTGAGCTTTTGTTACTATGCTTTCATCATCTTGATTCCTCACGGGGAGGGAGTTTTCCAGAGCCTAAACATTGCGAAGAAAGAAAAAAGAGGTATAAATATTTTTTAACATGGAAAGAAATAGGATCAACCTAGGGATATACTGTTAGAAATACAAAAAACGAAAAATGAAGTCTATAATTGAAGGTCCTGCTTTAATCGGTAAAAATGGGGATGGAATTTGTCAAATTATAATCTGTAAAAGAAACGGTACATCAGTAAGGTTAGTTAGGCACACAAACTGATCCCAAGAAAAGCTTGACCTTAAGCCATCATGTTCAACACATTAATTATGCAACAAAACCCCAATTAGTCACTAAATAAATAAAATATCTGGGATTTCACCTATGCAATCAAAATGCAACACTAAATTGAAAAAATTGTACCACAACAGCCTCAATTTCAGAATCAAGCAAACAAACCCTAAACAATAACCATCATAAGGGGGGAGGAGGGGGGGGGGGTGGACAATTGCAACTGCGTCCAATTTCCAAAGAATGTAAACCTTGAGAAGAAGCCAATGAAGGAAGTTCTGATGAGATATGCTCGGCTCTCACCATTCCAGATACCTTGTCCCGGGAAGAATCGTTCTTTCTCAGGGCAAGCTGAACCAAACACATGAAATGGGGAACACGAAAATTACATGAATCCTATAAATACAAATAAAGAACCACACCAAACACCTTTGCAGAGGAGATAGAGAGAGAACCTGGAAAGGAGAGACACTGGGAGAAATGCCTCGTAGATTGATGGACAAAGGGTGTGTTGAAGGCACACTATTTTTTTTTTAAAAAAAAAAACAAATTAAGATTGAGTGTGGTTTGTGGGTAGGGATTGTAGAGCTGAAAGGGCCTGCAAATGCAAATTCTCCTACTCATGATCAGTACTCACAGGGGAGATTGTCAAATGGGAGTCTGTGGCTGATAGCAACCACCTGATCTCTCTCCACTCTACTCTCATGTGCTTAATTAGCTGCCTCACTCCCCTCCCCACTTTTGCATTTATCAGCTTATTATTATATAATCATACATATTTCTTGAATTCAAAATAAATAAATTAGAGCATAGTTACAAAATTTGATGATTCTTCTTTTTGACTCCATGAAAAGCATTCGTGGTGAATTTCATTGTGTTCAAGATTTAAAATTAACATTTACAGAGTAGCTTGTTTCATTCCCTTGAAAGATTTTAGCTTGCAATTGAAAAATGTGCTATTTTATATGTAGAAGAGGCTGAATGTGTCTCCATTGATGTTGAACAAATTTGAATTCAATTCACATAATTGATAGATTACAATGACAAATCTCCATACATAGTTAGATTAAGGTTAGAGAGGCTCACCTGGGGGTCAAAGGCTCGATGAAACCTACTTGTGCAGAGAGCCGGAAATCCATCAACTGAAAGGCAAGCTACACAAGGGCAAAACGAACGTCATAAAACACACAACGCGAGAAACGAACCTCTAATTCAAAACAACTCCCCATAAACTGAATTAGGGAAATAAATCAGTCAAATTCACCAATAAAACCCAATAGAAAACTAAAAATTTGAAAACGCATAAACAAATTATTTCAATCAGGGTATGTTGCAAGTCGAAATTGCATAAAGAAAGGGGGCAACAAAGTAGAACTATATGAATCTCTTACCAGAAGAACGTGAAAGTGAAAGAGATTGGTGAAGGTGGAGAAATGGAACCTGGGAAGAGCCCGACCTGTTAACAAAACAAAATGAACATCAGTGATTTTGAAAAGCAAATCATGAGATCGAATCAATTGCAAAGCTTGCAAGCCTCACCTCGAGATGGAAGCTCGTCGTCGTCGTGAGATGGAAGCTCGTCGTTGTTTCCGGAAAACGCCAAGCAAACCTGAGAGAGGGAGATCCATGGACGCTCCTCCCCGAAAGGAGAGGACGACTTTGGTGACAGAGACGACTTGGTAGTTCGAGAGGTTGAAGCTGGTATCGATGAACGACGAACTTGAATCCAAGCCGCGATTGAGAGAAAGGGGTATGAGATTTCAGCAGCAATGACGAAACAATAAAGACGAATAACAAACTGATTTGAGTTGGGTGGTTAAGAATCTGTGTGCGGTTGAGACTATGGAGGAAGAAGTGGAGAACGTGGGTAATCCACAGTGTAAACCGAACTCTCCACATAGGTGCCACATAGATGCCACATATGGATGGAGAAGGGAGAACGTTCCTCCTGTTGACATCTGGAATGAAGCTCTCTTGTGAAGCCAGGTAGGAGCAGATTGCTTCTGTTTTTAGGTTTGTATAGATTTCTTTTTGGATTTTCTTGACTGTTGCCAAAGAAAATCAATCAACATAAATAGTTTGATGATAATGTATTGTTCTATCAAGGAGAAGGATCTAAACCTGGATCCTTCCTCAGACAGTGTTGCTACATGGAAAAAAAAATACCAAAACATAAAATTATTATTACCTCCTGGATAAGGAGAAAAACTGGATCAATCTAAAATTGCCTTATATTGGTACATGACAACTATGCAAGTAAGGATAGTGCCAACCTTGGGATTGAACCTGCAAAACACCATGCAATTCACAAAAGACTACATCCTGATCTGAAACCTCCTTCAATATATTTGCATAAGAAAAGTTTATTTAATGCAATGGAGTTGAGCTTGTTTCATTGTTAATTAGAATGATGGTTGGTAATTTATTTAATTCAGTAAAGTAATATTGCCCCAATTGATGGCTGGTCACCTAAAATCCTCGTCAACACAAACTCAACCAAGTCTAAGCAGGTTACAAATTCAAGTTATAATCCGCTTAAGCATTGTCGACACGGGATTCTCAACGATAGCATTGTATCACTTGTGATTGTCTAACCTGAATTATCCAATAATACTGTCTATGATTACTTACCAACCCAAACTCGCTCTGGCTATCAACAACAACACTCATGGTTGCACCGTAAGCAAAAATCTTTTAGGAAGAATACAGAACCAATAACAAATAAAGACACAAGTAGCCAGCACATCATGTTATAAGAATATGGTTCATGTTTTAGCATCAATGACAGATAAAAATGGAATAGAGTGGAAAGATGAATTTGTTTGCATGTTTTCCATTTAAGTGGAGCTTGTTTGAATCACAATTTACGAACCAGATCAAGCAATTACAATTAACACAAGAGTTCGATCCCTCACAACATTTCATGTTATTCCTAACATCAATCAACTATAAGATCAAGTACACGATTGAGCAACTTGCAAGGATTCACCATCCAAAATCTCCAGATTGCTCAACTCTTGAAAGCTACATAATGCAAATTCAAAATCAAAACATCAGGCAAGGTCGCTCCAGACACTTAAATCATTCATATCATCATCTCAATTCACACTGTACATTATTTAATTAAGTCCACTAAGAAATCCAAATCTCAAATTTGAATACCGAGGAAAAAAAGGCTCATAGTTTCTTGACTACACAGTCGATCGACTACACAGTCGATCGAGAAATTCAGGCGAGCAAGGACGAAGGAGCAGCGACTTAAAGCCTTAAACTCTCTGTTTTCAATTGTCGATGGAGTGTCAGCGCTTAGTGAGGAGAGAGAGGGGGCAAACGGTTGAAGAGAACGTGTGTGAGAGAGTGAAAACTGCTCCTCCTACCTTTGCTCAGTGAAGGACACGTGGCGCAAATTTTAACAAAGACATTGCTTCTGTTTTAATAAGTATAAGGGGTGGATATGATTGGTTAAAATGTCTAGTAGGTGTTAAAAAATAATAAAATTTATGAAAAAGTCATAGCAATGATGATGTTTTTTAAAAGTAAAGTGTTTTATTAAAATTTGTGCAAAATGCTAAAAGCCCATGTATTTTAGGACGGATGTAGTATATAATTTATATTAAATTTTTTATAATTCATACATATTGCTAATGAGAAAAAATTGATAAAAAATAAAACTAAAAAAATTGATATATATTTTATAAAACTTTTAACGACTTAAAAACCGTGAAAAATAGAGGAATCATTAATTAGTTAATTATGGCAAAACTATTCGAGGGCCGAAAGAATTCAGTATGTTGAATTGTTGATTACTTAATTCCTTTCATTTTCCCAAAAAAAATGATAGAATTTGAGTATATAAATAATATAGTCCAAGTTCGATCAATAATCCAATATTGATACTACGTATTATCCTAAAATATAATTAAACACAATTGAGAATTTATTATGATATATCTTAATAATTAATTAATTAATTAATTAATAGAAACCATTGGACCCACAAATCATATATATATATAATATATATATAATCAGTATATTTTGCAAAAACTGGAATTCCCCTAACCCTAGCTCCCATGGATCCGTCAATGTACTTTGATGAAGGCTTGTTGGCCGAGATCCTCAAGAGACTCCCCGTCGATTCACTGCTCCGATTCCGATGCGTCTGCAAATCTTGGAAATCCCTCATCTCCTCCTCTTCCTTCATCAGAGCTCAGTACCTCTTCTCCTCCTCCAACTCCGTCGAATCCAAACCCTACATCCTCTTCGATACCACATCAGAGTTCAATATATATCCCACTTACTTTGCTTTCTACAATCCTCATCATCAATCAGACTCCCATCACCACATTGCCTTTCAGACCGTTGGCTTTGACTCGAGCGTCTCGGTCATCGGTGACGCCATCCATGGCGTCGTCTGTCTCTCTTTACTGTTTTTTCCCAATGTTCGCGCCCCCAGCTACACCATTCTTTGGAACCCCACCATCCGCAGGATGGTTAAGATCCGTTGCAATGAGTCAATGCGTGATGTAGGTTTCGGTTTCGATGGCAGTGACAATGACTTCAAGGTGATCAGAACTGATTGGGATGAGGAAAAGCCGACGACTTTGGAGGTTTACTCGTATCTGAAAGACCGCTCAAGGACCGTGGATTCCGACCATATCAGCCCTTTCGACCTAGTAAAGGGTCATCATAGTGATAGTTGTTTCAAAAACGGCGCCATTCATTGGATGATAAGGCGACGAAATTGGCCAATGTTGACGGAAATTTTGATGTTTGATTGCAAGAGCGAGGAGTTGAAGACCATGGAGCTCCCGCAACTATTCAACCAGCACAATCCGATTGTCGGGTCAGTGAGATTGTTTGTTCATTTCGGGAAGTTATCGGTTTGGATGGTAACAAGAACCAAGGGAGACGAGAAGTGTGAAGCCGCGGTGTGGGTGATGGAGGAGTATGGGGTTGTGACGTCCTGGAAGAAGACGGCTTATAACAAGGATCCCACAAGGATAACACGTTTCGGTATCCGCAAACTTATGGGCAGTTTTTTTAATACATGGATGGATACCGCTGAGGGGTTCAAGAGATCACAACAGCCATGGAATGGCTATGTATTCGAGCCAAGCATGCTTTTGATGGACACCAAAAGGGTGACCCCTAGATGGTCACCAGGGAAGCTCTCGGTCAGAGATGTAAGTTTTCGTGTGATCGATGAGTAGTAGTCTTACTAGTTTTCGTATGATCGATATGTCTTCCATATGATGTAAGTTCTAAAGTTTTTATAGTCCTAGTATTCGAATTCAGATCATCTTAGTTACATATATATAATATAGTTTTGTTCAATATATCTTGGTGACATCTATATATAGAGTACGTGAATGTAGAACTAAGTTTTACCTAACATTCTAATGATAAAACATATATATAGTAGAACATGATTTTTTTTTTATGTTAGTCCAGTTCGATCGACTCATCGCTCTACATCTGGATCGGGTACTGTATGGCCCATTTAAGGGGTTGACCCTCCCACTCACAAACGACTCCATGTAGTCGAACTTCGAACCTCTTGGCATGGATATAGCTCCACAACCACTACACCAACTTGTGATTGGTCTATAGTAGAACATGATTAATTACACAAAAGATACGATGTATAAATTAGTTTGGCAATAGAAGATTAATTAGAAATTTTAAAAATATATATTGGATAATTGGGTAGTGGAGTGGTTAGTGAAGCTTGTACGGTTACAACGCTGACATGTATGGTGAAAACAAATTAACTGACACTCTTTTAGTGGTTCACATGGAGATAGGAAAGGTAGCGGATGATGTGACAGACTTTAGACGACATATTATAAGATAGCATTGCTTATGCTTTTACAGTAGTAATAGATAGATGTATAACGAACATATACTTGCAAACTAAAACGATACACTAGTACACAACCAACCATTAATACGAGTTATTTTGAGAAATGAAAACCGGTTATTCATTATATATATTAATGATGACACGGTTATTTAAAGTAGTTAGAAATATTAGACAAAATAATTGTCTGGTAAATCACAGGTCGAATGACCATTGGACGAACTTACCGTCATGATCATATAAAAAGTTCAAAATGAAAATACAAGCAAAAGTATCAAAAGAGTGTTATACATTGAAAAAAGAACAGCAAAGCACAACAACATTGAGGTAACCTTGCGTGGAAGACGATAATAAAACCTGAAATAAGGCTTGTGAGTAGCAAGAACACGTGAATAAACGAGTGAACTACGATTTGGAAAATATTCAATATGTAGTACAAACATCCTAATAATAACAATTAGAAGCCCACTCTCACTTTTTCTTCCCGTATAAAAGATCTTTAAAACCGTCAACAACACATAAATTGATACAAATCATTACTATCCCTTAATTACAAAATCTAAATTGAAATTGTGATTGATTAAATAAGATCTTTAATGAAATTGTGATTGATTAAAATATCTTGATTAAAACATTTGTGATTGATTATCCATATCTAATGAAATTTGGTCAAATTTTATCTCATGCATATATATATAAATATATTGATTAAAGAGTTAGAATAAAATTTTATCTTATGGATATATTGATTATTTCAAAAAATTGTGATTGGTTCATACGATTACGATTAAGTAGAAGTCGTCATGTGTCTCGGCAGACTTCTCCTTTATTAAACTGTCATTCACTATTTACAAACACTTTTTAAAGATAATAAAACCTATATAAAATATCAACTTTTTTTATTAATGTTTTTAAATAATTTCATACTTATTAGTTTATTATTTCAAATTTTCTATTAATGAAGAAAGTAATGTTTTATAATAATATATTTTTTTTGGTCGGGATTTATAATAATATATATGTTATAATAATTGAATTTTAATACTAATTAGAAAAGATTAGATTAACCGACATAATTGGATAAGCTCACAAATCCTCATATATCAATTCTTGATGGCGAAATTAATTTATCCCCATATAAATTAGAGAAAATTTGCTGAAATATCACCCTAACCTAATCTAATTAAGTTAATAGCATATTAACTTTTAGAATTTGCCGTTATAACACCCTATTAATGTTAATGCCACCACTGTCTTCAACATAACAATTGGGTCCATGTAAGAGGACCATTATCTAGTTGTCTTATTTAATTTGGATGAAATAATGGTCCTCTTACAAATTGTCTGCATTTGCTGATACTCTGCTATTTGTATGGGTGATTCCAGCTCTCATGCTTACTAATGGTGATGACAGAGGGGAATTGTCTTATCCGGTTTGTTACTTCCCTTCCGTTTCTCTTTTCTTTCACTTTGTGTATTTTCTTGTTGTTTGATGCTTATATTTTTATTTAGGGGATTATAATAGTTGTTTGTTATATGTAGGTGTTTGAGTATGTTCGTCCAGATCGACATACTTATCATGGGAAGTATAATCTATACTCCCGGGTTGATGTGCTTCCTATTATAGAGAAGGAATTGTCTGCTTCTGATTGGTCATCTCTGTCGTCTTCTTTTCTACGTCGTATTATCTGGTTTGGTAATAATATGAGACTGTCCCAACAGCTTTTGAATCATTTCATCATTAATGAACTTAAAACCTCAAAAATTAGGGAGATGTGGTTTAAATTGGAATCATCCCATCCGTGTCGGTTTTCCCTGTCTGAGTTTGCGGCTGTAACTGGTCTGAAATGTCACTCTGATCACACTGTTGCCATCCCTTCTGTTAGTACCAAATCTGTTTTGGGTGTAGATAAAATTAAATTTGATGCGTTGGTAGTTCTTTTCCTTAAAACACCCAAAAATTCTCCAAAGAAGCTTCTCATTGCATATATACTGATTATTGATGGGATTTTGTTACCCCATAGGGATAGAGTTGTTAGGGATCAGGTTGTTGCACTTGCTTCTGATCTTAGTCGTTTAAACGATTATCCATTGGGTAGATTAGTGTACGTAGATACTATCACATCCTTGATGAAGGTCAATCGTTTCTCTTCCCGTAAACTTGCTAAGCTTTCGAAGAAGACTCCCAAGAAGTCTAGTAAGGAGAAACTTCCTAAGGCAAGGTCTGGCTATAATCTGTTAGGGTTTCCACTCGCTTTGCAGGTTTGTCCTCTATTTCAATCTCTCCCTTTATTTTTTCCATGAATTTAATATATTCTGTTTTCTTCACTTTGTATAAGTTTTCTTACACTTGGCTGTCTTGTGTTGTTTTTTATCCTAGGTTTGGATCTTGGAGGCTTTTCCCAAGGTCCCAAGCATCATCAACTGCACCTATGTGTCAGATGACAACGATAGATCTTTCGTGAAATGGTCTTTGCCAACCTCTAAGAACATCACTGCTCGGATTATTGAGCTTGGGTTTTCTAACACTCGAATGGTATTGTTTATCTTTGTTCATTCTTTTGTTCCAGTTTCATGTTCTTTTTATTTATTATCTATTTTTACCTTGATTTCATATGTTTATTATGTTGTTTACTATGGCATCCTTACATTTTTGTTTTCTTTGTGCATTTGAAGGATACTATCTATCCCACCTATGGTGAGTATTTGGACTCCCCGTTGATGTGTCTATTGGGTGAGAAAAAGGACTCAAAGGTTGATGCATATCTCGAGTGGCTGACTCAAAAGGCATCTGGAAGGGCACCTATCCCCGCAGCTGAACCCATTGTCGATCTCACTCTGCCAAACAGTCACTCCCCTGGAGATTTTGATCAAGTGGTTCCGTCTGCAACTCAGAATATGGTTGTTCTCTCTCCTCATTCTGTAGCTACACGTACACGATCTAAGGTGTCGTCTCCTTATGTTGCGCTTGTATTGCCGGGTCCATCTAGGAAGCGGAAGAGCCCTATGTCCCCTGCTCTTGTATCTGACCAACAGCCTGATACCTCTTCTGATGTGCTTCAATTGGCTAGTCCATCTAGGAAGCGGAAGAGTTCGATGTCTCCTTCCGTTGTTTCTGGACGACCACAGACAAATTTTGTTGCTGATGCTGTAGCACCCAAAAGTGTGTCTGATATAGAGAGACCTGGATCAAATCAGTCTCCTCCAAAGGTTACTTGTCACAGCAAGAAACTTAGTTTCAAGCATGCAATTGCTGCTGCTAAGTTGAAGGAGGTTGCTTCTGCCAAGTTGACTGAGATGCCATCCGCTAAGTTGAATGAGGTTGTTTCTACTGGTGTTGATGGATCAATTGGAGGTGTTCCAGTGTTTGAAAATGATAAGTTGCAGAATAACAGAGATGAAGTTCACTCTAGTGAGAAGGATATTGGTGTTGGGATCTCTGGAATTACACAGCAGTTGGCGCGTATTGGGGAATGTGTTATGCGGGCTGAGGCGAGAGCTATGACGGTGAAATCAGCGATCAATGCCATGTATTCCAAGTTTGATTGTGTCCAATCAGGGTTTGATTCCTTACACTCCAAGTGTGATTCCCTAACTGCTAAGGTTGATTCCCTCCATGCCAAGCATGCTGCCCTTGAATCCAAGCTTGACCTTATCATAGCACTGCTCCAGGCCAACCAGGGCATGTCCAAGACCCCATCTATTGTTAAGTCTTCTGATATTGATGGTCATATTGTGGAGTCGAAGCTTCCATCCCCTAATAATGAGCCTACCTCACAAAACTCCCCCTCTGCACAGCCCTCTGATCTTCCCAAGATTAAAACTTCTCCCAAGCCTAAGGTCTTAGTTGCTCCGACTAGAAGATCTACTAGGGTTGGCAGAGTTGCTGCTTCGTTGGGGTCTCCCTACACTCGAGGTTTAAAGAAGCGCACAATTCCAAAGAGGCCTAAGCATTCGTATTTTGAAGTGGAAGACCGAAAACAGTTTTATGATTGGCTCAATTCTGATGAGTAAGTGGTTCCATCTTCTTTCATTTTGACATGTATTTATCCTTTGTTTTCAACACATATAATTGTACTGATTTATTATTCATTTTTGATATTCTTTAATATGCCTTTTTACTGTCATTGTATGTCTTTAGTATTTGATTTTTTTGTGTCTTGTTTTTGTTTAGGGATGATTGTCCTCAGATTGAAGGCAATGAGATGTTGATGGACAAGGCATTCTTCTCTGAACTTGTTGGGAAGCATCAGTGGCTTCGTGATGACGTATGTATAATGTATTATAACATTTTTCATTTTTTTTCTGTTTGTTATCTGTTTATTTATATAATAACTGTCATCAATATTTATGTGTGTTTAGCATATAGGAGAGGCCTTGTCTCACTTTAGGAAGTATATTGCTGATAATGGTGATAAATACGGTGCGATTGTGATATTGGATTGGGTGTGGTCTGCAAAGTTCACCCAAGGGTTATTTAGGCGATACAAGAAGGAATCAATGCCTTTTACCTCTGGTTTTTTTGGATATGTTCATGGCCCGTTGCCAAGATTCTGTGGGAAGTCTTGGGTTTCTGCAACGACTGTATATGCACCCTTCAACCTCCAAAACAAACACTGGGTGGCTTTGCAAATTGACTTGATTCAAGGGAAGGTGAACGTGTGTGATTCCAGCTTGTTTCTGTATGACTTGATGCAGCTGAAGGTACATCTTGAACCTCTCTGTGTTATGCTTCCTGCAATCTTGAAAGAATCAGGCCGGTTTTCACATTTGGGAGAAAGCCTTGATTCTCCATTCAAAGTTGAGAGATTCCGTGATCTCCCACAGAACAGTGATGGGTATGTGCATTTGTTGTTTGATAAATTCACATAACCTCTTATTCTTTTATTCTCATGTGTACTGGTGTTGTTTCTGATGATGCCACTTCTTATGATTTCATATTTTTTTGTGTTTTAGTGGTAGCTGTGGCGTATATACTATCAAAGCCATTGAAGAGTTAGCTTTTGGTCAGAATATATACGCATTTGATAATGACCACGTTCAAGCATACCGTGAGAAGCTGGCTATCGAGCTTTACAAGAAGTGTTGGACTGTGTGTCCTTTGTAGTCTCCTTTATCTGATGTTATGTGTCTTTTTGTACTCGTACTTGCGGCTATTATAAGCAGTGTAGAGCTTGCATGCTCTGATTTTGTATCCACTGTGTATCTAGGTGACATTACTTAGGACATGATTACCCAACACCACTTAGTCCTTAGAGCTTGTACGCTCTCATTTTGCCCTTATGACAGCTTTGCATATTTTAATGTATCTCCCACTTGTTCAGGTTGTTAAGAACTATTGCTTAGAGATTGTATGCTCTATTTTCAATCAGAAATCTAACTTGATCTACAATTTACGCTCTCTGTTATTGCATTTGCCTTGTGGAATCAATATGACAGTGCCTTATTTTGGTCAAAATATCAGTCCATCAAGTTGTGTTACAACCTGAGCTGCTAATCTAATCACTTCATCTGTCAATGTATATCAGATGCCAACAAAAAGTTTTTAACCTCATATTCACCTTAACATATGCATTCATTAATAAGTTTAAACTGTATAAATCCATATAAATTCTATGAATATATGCCAAAAAACACTGTCACCATGCATCAACTATGATCTTATTATATTGTCCTATATTCAAAAATAAATTCTAGAGACTCGACAAAATGATATGTAATTTCCTATAAAAATTCATGCTTCATCCTCTATGTATGAGTTGATCGATGCTTTGACAGGGCATGTTATCTTGTTATGGCCTTTCTCCCCGCAAGTGCCACACTTGTATATGACGTTCCTCTTCTTCCGTTCCCCAAACGATGGAATCCTGCATTTTTTTGGCCTCTCACTTTTCTTCCGGACTGTTGGAGGAAGACATTTGATGTTTCTTATTTCTTCTGGGATGTACCAGTTGTCCTCACAAGGCACCGGGTATATGGTTTCTTGGTATGCAAAGCACCAAGACTGATTCTTGTAGTATTCACTTACAAAATCAGTTATATTTAGCTTCATCCGCTGAATTGCAGCAATAGCATGGACACAGGGCATATGATCGACATCAAAGACTCTGCAGCTGCATGTCCTTCGCCCCAGATCAACCACTCCTGTAAATTTCCCCCCATCTACTTGAAATTCTGTCTCATTCAACACCTTCACATCATACCTTCCTGACCGGTGATACCTTGACTGTAAAATCTCTTTCACTTTAGGGGGCAAATCAGTGTTCTTTGAAGCTGATTCTCTATGCTCAGTGAACCAGTCTGCCATTTTGTTTATGATATACTGAAACAGTGCAACAATGGGGTATCCTCGAGCTTCTTTCAATATTGCATTGATACACTCTGCATTATTTGTGGTCATAATATTGTACCTGTCCCCCTTGAAGTGTGCCCTTGCCCATTTCTGAAAATCTGCGTCCTCTAGGTATTTGCCAATCTCCTTGTTGATGTTGCATATGCTTTGGAAGTTGCTCTCAAATTCACTTAGTGTGTAGCTTTCTGACGCTCTGGTGACAAAGTGGTTTACCCCTCGGTTTTTGAATCTTGCCTTTATATTCTGTTTCAAATGTCGTGTGCATATCACATGCTTTGTTGAAGTGTATACTTCATTCACTGCTTTGCTGATGCTTGGGTGCCTATCAGATGCAAATACTAGCTCATTTGAGTCCGGTATCATGAGAGCCAATCTCTGGATGAACCACTTCCATGCATTGTCGTTCTCTGAGTCCGCCACTCCAAATGCTATAGGGTACACATGCTTGTTAGCATCCTGTGCGGTTGCTGAGATTAGAACCCCTCGGTATTTTCCATGTAAAAACGCAGCATCCACCATGATAACCTATATAATGCATATTACATTTGTTACATTATGTTAATTATAAAATGTTTCTTATACCAAATTATAGAGTTCTTACCTTTCTCATTGCTTGAAATCCCTTAATGGAAGCTCCAAATGACAAGAATGCATACTTGAATCTGCTATAGCCATCAATCTCAAGGCATGCATATGTACCTGGATTTACTTGCTGCATAATGTGGAAGTAGGAAGGTAACATTTCATAGTTTCCCTCTGGAGTCCCTCTTATCATGTTTTGTGCTTCCTCTTTTGCTTTCCAAGCCTTCCAGTAGCTCACATCTTGCCTAAATTCCTTTTGCATTGCATTCTTAATCTGTAATGCATCTGGCCCTTTTGTCACCCCTTCATACCTTCATTCATTACACATATTAAGCCTTATCTTGTGTAGAGGTACATGCAAGCAAATTTGCACAAAATTTATGAATTTTATAGCCAAACTTAGACATAACTTCCTGTTTTTCACCTATTACAGTGGGTACTGCATTAAATGTGTTGTACAGTTGCAACTATATTGAATATTTGATGACAGATATGTAGTAAATAACATGATTTTTTATAGATTATACCTAATCTTCATATTTTCTGCTATAGCTTGGTATGATAGCTTCTGTCGGTCCTTACACCTAGCTGAGAATGAACATGTGTGCTCTTCGTTCATCCTTCTTACTTCAAAGTAGCTTGAATTCTTCAAACATGTAGCTAGCATTGTCCACTTGCATTCAGCATCAACACACACAACCTTGTACTTTTTTGTTGTTGATCTATCTACCCGGAACTGGAAGTTCTCTTTGATTGCCATTTTAGCCACTGCATTCCTTAGTTGATATTTTGACTCAAAAATCTGCCCAACATTAATGAAATCGAGCTCGTCTATCTCATTCTCACTGATGCCTTCATTTTGATATCCGTCATTGTATTCTCCTGTCTCTTCATCTGCAGCACTAGTAGTAGCAAGAGCCAAGGTGTCATCAACACTTGTACCTTGAATGCAATCATCAGAATCTGTCACCACACTTGTGTGTTGAACTGAAGTTGTTATATGATTCCCATTCATCCTTTTCTTTGCTACTACATTCAACGGCAATGACCATTCTACTTGAGGTGAATCATTTATATCCATGAAAGTCCTTAGATCGTCATCTTTGCTGATTATGAACGGATCTTTCAACTTTTGCAAAGGATGCAAGTGGCTTAACTTAACCTCATATGTACCTAGGCAAATATCGAATCTACTACCAATCATCTCTGTCAATGCTTGCAATTCAATAGTATGGTTGATGACAAATGCCTTAGATACAATCTCACCAACATACTCGCAATACCCATTTGTCATCCTCAACTCTCCTTCAAAACGGACTTTCAAAATCTTCAAATCCATATTTCAGCACCTGTTTGCAATGAATTCAGAGATTCCAATGTCACAACAAACACCAGATTTTGGATTCAACATCAAATTATGTACCTAGCCACACAGATCCACAAGTCTATATCCTATTACCATCCACAGACAGATTCCAAAATGACAAATTACTCTATATCGTTCCACAACAATTAACCCCTAGGCTATTGAATTGATAATTTAGATTTGCAATTCATAGTCAGACATTCAAATTTAGGTTGAAAAGTTATGCGGCACACCTTGATTCCTACACTTCGTGTATTGTACTGGCTCCAGATATCTTGCAATTGATTTCTGCGTCTTCAAATTCCCTTGACACTGGTGCTCGCAATCTACTCCTTGATGCTTTGATTCCTTGCAATCGATGACTGATTCCGAAATTATGTGCAGCTTGGCTATGGCTGTTTCATCGAAATATCCAGAGATGGAAATTCGAGGTGGACTCAGACGATGAATTAACGTGTTGGATTCATATTGAATTTCGGTTTCCCCCCCCCCCCCCCCCCCCCCAAGAATTTGTGGATGGAAGCTTGATTCCAGGCCTTCAATTGCTAGATCTGGTTGATTTTCCGATCTCCATCGCCGCAACTTTGAAGGAGCTTCTGAAGCTTCCGTCGATATGAAATTGAGTTAGATGGGGGGCACGCGCGCGTGAGATGGTGTATTTTAGGAGGGGTGTTATGCTACCTAATTAATTTTAGTGGGCTGCTATATAGCTAATTCCACCTTCATAATGGACTAGATGCCAAAAAAACCCTATAAATTATCCCCAAATTATATGTTGAGTTAATTAATGAAAACTCCAATCCCCCTTAACACTATGCCCTAGCTCCCATCGCCACGCCGTCATGTACTTGGATGAAGGTTTGTGGTTGGAGATCCTCAAGCGACTCCCCATCGAAGTACTGTACCGATTCCGATGCGTCTGCAAGTCGTGGAACTCCCTCATCTCCAACTCCGTCGAATCCAAACCCTTCATCCTCTTCGATACCCAAATAGAGTGTTCCACTGAATATGCTTTCTACAATCCTCACCAATTCAGTCTATCGGACTCCCATCACTCCGTTACCTTTCAGATCGTTCCCTTTGACAATTACTTGCGCGTCATTGACGTCATCCACGGCGTCGTCTGTCTCTCCCGAGAAGTTTATCCCGATGATCCCGATTATAGCGTCTGGGGCTACACCGTTCTTTGGAACCCCACCATCCGCAAGTTCGTTAAGATCCCCCGCCCAGATTCAATGACAGATGTGGGTTTCGGTTTCGATGCCGTAAGAATGACTTCAAGGTGGTCAGAAGACTCACGAGGGCTGATTCGGATAGGGAAAACCCGACAGCTTTCGAGGTTTACTTATAAGTCGTCGTAGTTGTTTCAAAAACGGCGCCATTCATTGGATCATAAGGCGACGAAATTGTCCAATGACGACGGAAATTTTGATGCTTGATTGCATCACCGAGGAGTTGAAGACCATGGAGCTCCCGCAACCATTCAACCAGTGCGACGTGATTGTCCAGCGAGGGGCGAGAGTGTTTTTGCAGTCCGGGAAGGTGTCGGTTTATGTGGAAACCAAAACCAAGGGAGACGACAAGGTTGAAGCCGCGGTGTGGGTGAAGGACGAGTATGGGGTGGCAAGATCATGGAAGAAGACGGCTTATCACAAGGATATCGCGGAGATCACACAGAGCGGTATCTTCAAACTTGTGGACATGGAAGGTAGTGGTTTTTATTATTGGACGAATTCTGGCGTCGAGGGGATGAAGAGATCACAGCAGCCATGGAATGGACATGTTTTCGAGCCAAGTATGCTTTTGATGGATCACCCTCAAAGCGTGACCACGCCACGGAACCGCGATCACTTCAACTTCAATGTGAGTTTTCGTGTGATTAATGAGTAGGAGTCCTACTTAGTCTTAATTACATTTCTCCCATTGTGTGGCTTCGTTGAATTTATACATTTTTTGTGGCTTCGTTGAATTTATACATTTTTAGGAGATTAGGTGGAGCTGCTGAATAAATATATACTCCGTATATTTGTTGCTGAATAAATATATCCGTATTTTTATTAGGGGTTCTTTTGCTGATTTTTAGTTGCGAGGATTGTCTTTATGGTATCTGTTGTTGAGAGCATTGTCCGCTTCACATCTCTCAATTTATTCGCTTAAAATTTAATAATAGGTTGAAGGTTAGCTTATGTTCTATTCTTGTTAAGCTTATGTTCAATTGGTTGTCATCTGTTTTTTTTTTTTTTTGGCCTCACAAAAGATGCTGAATTTTCTTCACTTTAGTTTAAATAAAAGAGTAATTTTGAGATGTTGAATATTTTTGGTAATAAAAGATGCTGAATTTAGCTGAGATGGAGAGAGTGATGTTGATTCTAGTTTTTTTTTTTATCATAAAAGATGCTGAATTTTTTTTTTCACTTTAATTAGTTGAGATAGAGAGTAATTTCGAGATGCTGAATTTTTTTTATCATAATAGATGCTAAATTTTCTTCACTTTAGTTGAGATAGAGAGTGATGTTGAGTTGCTTTATTTTAGCAGCCCGTAATTTATTAGCTATCTGTCCAAGTTAGAATCTTAGCAATCCATTTGTCCGCATAAAAATTTAATAATAGTTCGAATGTCAGCTATCATGCATGTCCAGTTCGAATGTCCGCATTTCTATAATAACAAAAAGGGGGAAAAAAGGAAAAAAAAAAAAAAAAGCTCGAATGTCCGCATTTTGATATATAATAACAAAAAGGAGGAAAAACAAAAAGGAGGAAAAAAAAAGGGGAAGGGAAGGGAAGGGTGGGGACATTTCGGGATTATTAAAATTTGGTGGATATTTGATCAATAAAAACAGGAGGATGGATTAGGACAAGAAATATGAACATTATAAGCAACTGGTTATTTTCTTCGGCTAAAATTAGACATGATAGGATCCGAATATGTCTTGAATATTCCCTTTTTCTTATACAAGATTTGATACATGGAATGTCCTCTAGAGAATGTTTTATCCAACATATTCTCTTATGTGACAATATCTCCACATAGTTTTATAATTGAAACAATATGATACAACTCTGAGTTGTAATCGAAAAGCTTCTTACTCCTGTAATGCATAAATTCAAACCTTACCCAAGGCAATGTAAATATAATAGTTTTATGTTGTTTAAAACGATCTTAAAAACTCTTACAGAGTTCACAAGGGAGAATAGTAGAGCCTCTGTAGTCTAAACACGAAGGAGTGGGATTTTAAACCTTGATCTCTTGTAAAAACCACATCTCCATTACTATAAGAGTAAGGGGTTATAAAGAACAGCAAGAGGCACCTAGCATACGTGGAAGACGATAATGAAACCTCAAATAAGGCTTGTGAGTAGCAAGAACACTGAACATGTGAATAAATGAAGGGAATACGATGTCTCGCTATCGGTGAGATGAAAAGTAAAAACCTTCAATTGAGGAATGTAACAACTTCTTCAGATAGTGTGGATCATATGACTATGATAGTTCCTAAAAAAGTGCTACTCATATCTACATCAACATGCGTTAGTTTTGGATCTTTGGTGAATGAAATTCTTGTAGGCTACTTTTTTTTATAAGGTAAATATTTGAATCCTTAGGGAAACTTTGAAAGCCGATAGCATTCTTTTGAGGTTACAAAAACTTTGATCATTAGTTAACTTTGATTGAGACACAGAGTGGAGCCTACAATATTTAGTAACATTTCGTTTTTTATGAATTCAAAAAGACATTGAATTTTTTAATCAAAAAAAAGAAATTGAATTTTGAATCTAACGGACCGGGGAAACGAAAATTGCTCGCCGAAACAGCTAGTTAACGAGGGAACGAAGAAAGCCGGTGAATAACCGCTCGGTGCCCTTCCCCAAATATTTCAAATTTCTCGCTGGTTCCTCCCTCATTCCTCCCCAATCCCGATTTCAACCCCTTTTAGCTTCTCTGTGTGTGTGTTCTGGAATCGTAAAGCAAATGGAAAGGCGCAAACAAAGCCCCGAAGATCAGATCTGAAGAGCAGTGTGGTGGGCAAGGGCAAAATCACCTCCGCTCAGGTCGCCCTAATCGTCGATCGCTACCTAGCCGACAACAATTTCTCCAGCACACACTCCCTCTTTCGATCTGAGGCATCCTCCATTCTCGCCAATTGTCGCGATAAAGAGGTTTCTCAATATTTCTGTTTCCCCTAAACCCTAAATCTGACCTAGCCATTGTTTTTGTTGGTTCACTGATTAGGCCCCTGAGACCTAAATCTGACCTAGCCATTGTTTGGCGATCAATAGAAGCAGGAAAAATGTTAACTGTGTAATGTTTGTGGTGTTAAATATAAGCATTAGTATGAAGCACGAAAAACTATACATTTGATAACAATTAAAGTTCATCATAAATAATTTTAATATATTTATATAAAAACTTTTTCGTTGGCGATAAAATAATAATAATTATAACTTAAAAATATTATTTTATATTTATTATAAAAAGCAATTATATAATTCAAAATATTATTTTATACTCCTTCCGTTCGGCAAAACTTGTCATTATAGAGTTTTGTTTTTGTTCGGAAAAACTTGTCATTTTAGGTATTTTTGTCTCTGCTTAAAATGCCCTTAATTTGATTGATGTGTTGTGAGTTGTAGTTTTTTATAAAAGTAAAAAATAGAGTAATAAATGATTGTAAATTGGTAAAAAAAAAACGAGTGTAATTATTAACTTTATTAAAAGTTGTGTGGAGAGTTAAAATGACAAGTTTTGCCGAACGGAGGGAGTATATAATTTTTACAAAAAAAATTAACACCCGTGCTAAAAACACTAGTACTATGCTACGTAATATTAATTGAATTTGAATTTGAATTTTAATACTAATTAGTTAAGATAAGATTAATTTCTTCCCGTATAAACTATCCCCAAATCATATCTTGTGTTAACTAATGTTAACTGCAATCCCCCTTAACCCTATGCCCTGGCTCCATCGCCATGCCGTCATACTTGGATGAAGGTTTGTGGTCGGAGATCCTCAAGAGACTCCCCGTCGATGTACTGTGCCGATTCCGATGCGTCTGCAGCTCGTGGAACTCCCTCATCTCCTCCCCGTCCTTCGTCAGAGCTCAGTACCTCTCCTCCTCCTCCAACTCCATCGAATCCAAATCCTACATCCTCTTCGATACCCAAATAGAGTGTTCCACTGAATACGCTTTCTACAATCCTGATCAATTGAGTCAATCAATCTCCCAACACTCCGTTACCTTTCAGATCGTTCCCTTTGACCGTGACTTCTGCGACATCGGTGTCATCCACGGCGTCGTCTGTCTCTCCCTAGAAGTTTATCCCGATGATTTCGATGATCCCGATGATTGCGTCTCCGGCCACACCATTCTTTGGAACCCCACCATCCGCAAGTTCGTTAAGATCCTTCGCTCGAATTCAATGATAGATGTGGGTTTCGGTTTCGATGGCTGTAAGAATGACTTCAAGGTGATCAGAACAGATTCGAATAGGGAAAAGCCGACAGTTTTCGAGGTTTACTCGTATCCAGAAGGCCGCTCGAGGACCGTGGATTCCGACCATATTGGCCCTTTCGACCTTGTAAGCCGCTATAGTTGTTACAAAAACAGCGCCATTCATTGGATCATAAGGCGACGAAATTGGCCAATGACGACGGAAATTTTGATGTTTGATTGCAAGACCGAGGAGTTGAAGACCATGGAGCTCCCGCAACCATTCAACCAGCGCGATGTGATTGTCAAGCCAGGGGGAGTGTTTGTGCGTTCCGGGAAGGTGTCGGTTTTGGAGGCAACAAAAGCCAAGGAAGACGACAAGGCTGAAACCGCGTTGTGGGTAATGGAGGAATATGGGTTGGCAAGATCATGGAAGAAGACGGCTTATCACAAGGATATCGCGGTCAGGATCACACAGAACGGTATCTTCAAACTTGAAAACGGTTATTGTAATTGTTGGGGAAAGTCGAATTCTGACGAGGGGATCAAGAGATCACAACAGCCATGGAATGGACATGTTTTCGAACCAAGTATGCTTTTGATGGACACCGATAGAGTGATCCCTAGAGCGACATGGAAGATGGCCTGGGAGGTAAGTTTTCGTGTGATCGATGAGTAGAGTAGTACGTAGTCCTAACTACTAGCTAGTCTTATGCAAGTCCTAATAGTTTTCGTGTGATCGATGTCTTCCATGTATGCTGTAAAGTTTTTATACTCCTAGTATTCGAACTCGGATCTCATCGTAGTTACATAATATAGTTTTGTTATATCTTGGTATCGACATCTGTATATATGCTTTTTAATTGGTAACAATAAAACGTAAATAGTAGAACATGATTAATTGCATACAAGATACGACATATATGTAAATTAGTTTGAAGTTTAATTAAAAGTTTATATATATCATCACCATAAGACTTATGATTAAGTAACACAAACAAAAAATGAGCAGTTACCAAATAATTTGATAATGGAGTGGTGGTGTGGTTAGTGAAGCTTGTTTGGTTACAACGATAACGATGATATGGTGAAAACAAGTTAGGGTCAGTTTAGTAACATATAGCTGATGGGGTAGCTGAAGTTAAGTGTGTTAAATATATGTCAAATTAGAGTGTTTATAAGTTAGTAATGTGTTTGATAATCTAGTTAGTAGAGTAACTGATGCAAACTAGCTGATGAAATAGATGAAAATGAATAGAGTTTTAAAAAGCTTGTGGGAAGTGACTGTTTAAAAATCCAATTTCAAAAGCTAATTAATTAAAATCTTAGATTTAACTTATTTAAAACTATAGGAAATTTTCAAAAGCTAATTAATTAAAATCTTAGATTTAACTTAAGACTATAGAATATTAAAATCAAAAATTTCAAAAAGGTACTTGCATTGCCAAACGGACCCTTTAAGGGGAGGGATTTTAGTTCTGCAATGCATAAATTGAAACCTTACCCGAGGCAATGTAATAGTCTTCTTGTGTTTAAAATGACCTTGAAAACTCTTCTAGAGTTTATATGGATTCTTAATTGTCAAATATATATTGAGCCTTCAAACTTTCGTGAAGGTGGTGTACAAGTATAACTAGACCTGTTAAAACATAACCCGACCTGAAAACCCGACCCGATCGCCCGAAATTTTTGAGGTTAAGACCCGGAAATTTTGACCCGGAAATTCTTTTTCGACCCGAATTGAAAAACCCGAAAATTTTTCGGGTAATCTGAGTTTCGACCCGGTGACTCGATTGACCCGGTAATTTTGACTCGATTTACCCGATTGACCTGGTTGATTTATAATTAAATATAATTAAATTTATTTATATATAATTAAAATTTATCGCAAAATTATCAAATCATGATTTTTTTAATTTAAAAAAGAAAAAATTGACAAATCCGAAATCGACCCGAAATGACCCGAAACCCGGTCAAACCCGAGTTATAGACAAACCGAAAATACCCGAAACCCGTTTACCCAAAATCCATTTTACCCGAGACCCGAAGTGACCCGACCCAAACCCGACCCGAATGACCGGTTTTACAGGTCTAAGTATAACCATTGCTTTCGCAATGTCTTGCTGGGATGCGTTGGACGTTAATTGGCTTAATTGTTTCTCCCAAATTAAGGCTAGTTAATTATAAGTGAATTTCCGCATCAAAAACACTTACATATCAAATTTTTTTTTTTCTAAATCATCAAGGGTAGATTTGACATATAGGGGTGTTATTCGAGCCGAACGAGTCGAGCTTGACATGTTCAAGCTTGATTCATTTTTTAAACGAGCTCGAGTCGAGTCGAGTCCAATTGTTAAACGAGCTTTTTTTTGTTCAAGATTGACTTGTTTTAGTAAATGAACGAGCTCAAACCGAACTTTTTTGTAGCTTTGAGTAGTTTTTTTTTTTGAGAACCTTAAGTAGTTTTACTTTGCTCATAACATACTCATTAATTAGTTTATTATTTGAATTTTTTTATTGATGAAGGGAGTAATGTTTTATAATAATATATATGCTATAATAATTGATTTTTTATTTGAATTTTAATAGTACTAATTAGATAAGATAAGATTAACCGACGCAATTTGATAAGCTCACATGACAATTAATGCGTAATGGCGAAATTAATTTCTCCCCGTATAAATTATCCCCAAATTTTTTTTTTGTGGGAATTTATCCCCAAATTATATCTTGTGTTAATTATTAAAACTGCAATCCCCCATTCACCCTTAACCCTAGGCCCGGTCGATCCCAATCCTCCCATCATCGCCATGGATTCGTCAATTTCAATGTACTTGGATGAAGGCTTGTTGGCGGAGATCCTCAAGAGACTCCCCGTCGATGTACTGCTCCGATTCCGATGCGTCTGCAAGTCTTGGAACTCCCTCATCTCCTCCTCGTCCTTCGTCAGATCTCAGTACCTCTCCTCCTCCTCCAACTCCATTGAATCCAAACCCTTCATCCTCTTCGATACCCAATTAGAGGGTTCCACTAAATATGCTTTCTACAATCCTCATCAATTCAGTCAATCAGACTCCCAACACTCCGTTACCTTTCAGATCGTTCCCTTTGACCGTGACTTTTGCGTCATCGGTGTCATCCACGGCGTCGCCTGTCTCTCCCTAGAAGTTTATCCCAATGATCCCGATTATCTCGTGACTAGCGTCCGGGGCCACACCATTCTTTGGAACCCCACCATCCGCAATTTCGTTGAGATCCCTCGCTCGGATTCAATGGAAGATGTGGGTTTCGGTTTCGATGTGTGTAAGAATGACTTCAAGGTGATCAGAACTGATTTTGATAGTGAAAAGCCAACAGCTTTCGAGGTTTACTCATATCCGGAAGGCCATTCGAGGACCGTGGATTCTGACCATATCGGCCCTTCCAACCTTATAAGTCGTCGTAGTTGTTTAAAAAACGGAGCCATTCATTGGATCATAAGGCGACGAAATTGGCCAATGGCGACGGAAATTTTGATGTTTGATTGCAAGACCGAGGAGTTGAAGACCATGGAGCTCCCCCAACCATTCAACCAGCGTGACCTGATTGTCGAGTCATCGAGAGTGTTTATGCAGTCCGGGATGGTGTCGGTTTATGTGAAAACCAAAACCAAGGGAGACGACAAGGCTGAAGCCGCGGTGTGGGTGATGGAGGAGTATGGGGTTCCAAGATCATGGAAGAAGACGGCTTATCACAAAGATATCGCGGAGATCACACAGCACGGTATCATAAAACTTATGGACAATACTTGTTTTAATGTTTGGACGAATTCTGACGTCGAGGGGATAAAGAGATCACAACAGCCATGGACTGGACATGTTTTCGAGCCAAGTATGCTTTTGATGGAGGCCGATAGAGTGACCACTAGAACGACATGGAAGAAGGACAGGGAGGTAGGTTTTCATGTGATCGATGAGTAGTAGTCCTGCTAGCTAGTCTTATGCAAGTCCTACTAGGTTTTGTGTGATCGATGTTTTCCATGTAACTTCTAAATTAAGTTGTTATACTCCTAGTATTCGGATTCGGATCTCATCGTAGTTACATAACATATTTTTGTTATATCTTGGTTTCGACATCTATATATATATGCTTTGGTAAAGTCCTCCCAAGGTATGTGTTTTGAAATACCACATGTTTTAGTTTAGCTATATATCACATATCCATCTGCAATTATAAATTCATTAATTGGATTTTGTTTTAGTTTATACTACCTCCGTTCAGAAATAGATGTCGTTTGACTTTTTGACATGTTTTTTTAGGAGCTAAAAATTCTATAAAATATTAACTTTTTAAACAATTTTTTTTAATAATATGATACTTATTATTAATAAGTACTTACATTATATTAAAAACTCACAAAAAAGTTAATTTTTTATATAGTTTTTAGCTTCTTACAAAACGTGCCAAAAAATCAAACGATATCTATTTCTGAACGGAGGTAGTAAGACATATCTTTTTTTAAGCAAATATATACGGCATATCCAAACAATAAGCTAGATTTCTTAATTGGAATTTGAGATTACATGAAAATCGGTGTTAAATCACGGTGGATCATCCGACGTGGGGGGCCTGCACTCCAAGCGCACACGCGCTAACCAAGCCGAGCACATAAGCCGAGTGGGGTTCTATCATAAAACCAATTGGTGTTAGGTGGGGTAGCCCACCGATTTATATGCAATGCTTGAAATTTACTTTCTAATCAATGCGGGACACTCCCAAATCATATTCTCCACAATCGGCAATTAATTGGATTTGCAATTAATTTTGTTAGTTAATTATATATTTAGATTTAGATATATCCGACAAAGGAGAAGCCGCCACATGAGTGAGGCGACTTCTCCTTTAGTATAATCCTAAACAATACTAAAACAGAAGTTGCACTGGTTAAATTTTTTCCTGCCTATTTTGATAGCCTCAACTTTTGCCATGTGTATATTATTTTCCACCTATTTTTATTTATTTATTTATTTTAATATCTACTCTGTTATATTTGGTAATTATAAGATGTGCTCAAATTATGAAACTAGCTAGGTTCCATTTTTATTTTTTATTTCATCTAATTCCAAATCAAAGATAATTATGACAAATATAACATTTTCAAATTAAAATAACTATAGTACCAATTGGCACTTTCATGGTAAACATTTGAGTAGCAAAATGACCAAAATAGAATTAAAACCAACTGATACGGGGTTAGCCGTAGGATGGCCCGTTCTTCGACAATCAATAAACAAACTCAAGAACAGAAGCAAAGACTCAAGAAATAACAACGACGCAGCAAGGACAAGGACTCGATGTGACTCAATGGACTCGATATTGACTAGAAACAAAGAAGACAAGACTTGAAATTGATATTAAAGACACGACAGATAAGGACTGATTCGAACTAAGGTAGAACGAGATAAATACCTCATGCCTCCTAAGAGGGTAGGAACCAAGTATCAACGTCTACAAAGCCCGCCTCTACAACCTTACACAACCAAGCGGACAACTTGGAGGCACAAGGAGGGGACTTGTGATTACCAGGATCACCAAGCTCTCGCGAGGTTGATGAAGTCAAAGCAAACCAAGAAAGATTTATAACCAATTTGCAATCGATGAGGAACGCTTCGAATCGATTGACTTGCACTCTTGTGTTTCACACCAAAAGAGAGAAATTTCAATAAAATTGTACGTGAAGTTCTACAATGAAAGAGGCGGCCTAATATAACCTAGAGGCCGGCTGAATTTCGGAAATAAATAAATAAAATAATTAATTAAAACAAGTTTACTAAAATACCTAAAATAAATAGGCTGTCACGACCCGTGGGAGGATCTCACGAGTCGTGAGACTCATAAGTAGCTTGACAGAATGCTGGGCTCATGGCCGCGACTCGTGGAGCCGTCCCGCGAGTCGTGAGACGTCTTAAAAATCCAAATATTCCAATACTTAAAATCGGTAACACATGTGCCTAAGTAGGATCAGCCTCTTTGATTCCTATGCACATATAGGTCTTCAATGTAGGCTCCGGGAGGTGAACCGTGCTCAAGAACAAGGCGTGACTCACAAACATGAAGGAGTCGCGTTGAAGCTTCTTAGCTCGGGCTCGAGTAATTGGTCCATCTCCTAAGATGATTGGCGTGTCCGGAGGTGTAGAAGATGGTCCCGCATCACCAACATTTGAGGAGGATTACGGATAAAATGCAGTTTTAAACCGCGTTTTTCTAGTAATTCTGACAAAAATGAATATTTTTGTAAGTAGTTTGAAAGTATAAATATTCGTTAAATATTTATTTTTTGATGAATATTTTGAAAAAAAATTCTAAATTCTAAGAATGAACTTAGAGCTCGTTTGGTTGGCAACCCAAAAACCCATGAAGTAGAACTCCCCTTGAAGTAGGAGAAATTCATGTGTTTGGTTAGTATTTTCAAAAATAAAAAACGCAGGAATACAACTTCCCAGGAGATTGAATTTCCCCAAAATGGAGGAAGTTCACTTACCTAGTCTCCCCTATGTAAGTTCAATTTCCTTCATTTTTAACTTGAAAATTTTCATTTCCTTCATTTAATCTCCTAAAATAAAAAATCAACCAAACATATTTTTAGAATTCCCGTCAACTGGATTTCCCGGAAATTCAATTCTCATGAAGTAACTTCCCGAGAATTTCAATTCCCACGTTGAACCAAACGAACCCATAAAAGAGATTTTTTGCCCAATAAATTCATTTACTAAATGCTTTCTTAACAATTATAAAAATCCTTTTAAGATTAACAATACTCATCTATTTAAGTTAAGCATTTTAAAATTAATATTAGAAATCATAATATATCATAAAAATCTGAATAAACATCATTTTTCTTTATTACAAAGACAATAACTTAAATTTTTATAATCAATAGAAGTAAGAGAAATGTTAATTGTATAATGTTTGTGGTGTTAAATATAAATATTAGTATGAAGCACGAAAAACTATACATTTGATAATAATTTAGCAATTAAAGTTCATCATATATAATTTTAATATATTTATATAAAAAACTTTTCCTTGGCGATAAATTATTAATAATTATAGCTTAAAAATATTATTTTATATTTATTATAAAAATCAATTATATAATTCAAAATATTATTTTATATATAATTTATACAAAAAAAAATTCACACCCGTGCTAAAACACTAGTATGCTAGATAATAATTGAATTTTAATTTTAATTTTAATACTACCTCCGTCAAAAAATACATGGACTT
The DNA here is from genome assembly GCA_037127255.1 of Persicaria tinctoria. Lineage (NCBI taxonomy): Eukaryota > Viridiplantae > Streptophyta > Magnoliopsida > Caryophyllales > Polygonaceae > Persicaria > Persicaria tinctoria. The sequence continues at coordinate 2,206,568 of JBANSL010000016.1, read as the reverse complement.
TACTATTCACGCACGTTTTTTAAGAAGGTAAAAACTATATAATAAGTTTGTAATTATTAAAAAAATTAATAAAAAAGTTAATATTTTATATAGTTTTTAGCTCCTAAAAAAGCGTGCAGTAAAAAAGTACATGTATTTTTTGACGAGGTAGTACTAATTAGTAAAGATAAGATTAATTTCTTCCTGTATAAATTATCAACAAATAAGATCTTGTGTTAACTCATGAAAACTGCAATCCCCCTTAACCCTATGCCCTAGCTAGGCTCCCATCGCCATGCCGTCATACTTGGATGAAGGTTTGTGGTCGGAGATCCTTAAGAAACTCCCCGTCGATGTACTGTGCCGATTCCGATGCGTCTGCAAGCCGTGGAAATCCCTCATCTCCTCCTCGTCCTTCGTCAGAGCTCAGTACCTCTTCTCCTCCTCCGACTCCGTCGAATCCAAACCCTTCATCCTCTGCGATACCCGAATAGAGTGTTCCACTGAATATGCTTTCTACAATCATCATCAATTGAGTCCATCAGACTCCCAACACTCCGTTACCTTTCAGACCGTTGTCTTTGACACTGACTTCCGCGTCATCGGTGTCATCCACGGCGTCGTCTGTCTCTCCCTAGAAATTTATCCCGATGATTCCGATGATCCCGATGATCGCGTCTCCGGCCGTACCTTTCTTTGGAACCCCACCATCCGCAGGTTCGTTAATATCCCTCGCGATAAGTCAATCTGTGATGTGGGTTTCGGTTTCGATGGGAGTAACAATGACTTCAAGGTGATCAGAACTGATTGGAATGTGGAAAAGCCAACAACTTTGGAGGTTTACTCGTATCAGAAAGACCGCTCAAGGACCGTGGATTCTGACCATATCGACCCTTTCAACCTTATAAGTCATCGTGGTTGTTTCAAAAACGGCGCCATTCATTGGATCATAAGGCGACGAAATTTTCCAATGACGACGGAAATTTTGATGCTTGATTGCAAGACCGAGGAGTTGAAGACCATGGAGCTCCCGCAACCATTCAACCAGAGTGACGTGATTGTCGAGCCATCGAGAGTGTTTGTGCAATCCGGGAAGGTGTCGGTTTTGGTGGAAACCAAAACCAAGGGAGACGACAATGCTGAAGTCGCGGTGTGGGTGATGGACGAGTATGGGTTGCCAACATCATGGAAGAAGACGGCTTATCACAAGGATATCGCGGAGATCACACATCACGGTATCGAAAAACTTGTGGACGATACTTCTTGTTATGTTTGGACGAATTCTGACGGCGAGGGGATAAAGAGATCCCAACAGCCATGGAATGGACATGTTTTCGAGCCAAGTATGCTTTTGATGGAGGCCGATAGAGTGACCACTAGAACGCCATGGAAGATGGTCTGGGAGGTAAGTTTTCATGTGATCGATGAGTAGTAGTCCTACTAGCTAGTTATGCAAGTCCTACTAGTTTTTGTGTGATCGATGTCTTACATGTAAGTTCTAAATTAAGTTGTTATATATACTCCTAATATTCGGATTCGGATCACATCGTAGTTACATAATATAGTTTTGTTATATCTTGGTTTCGATGGAGATGGGAAAAAAGATAGCAAATGATGTGATAGACTTTAGACGAGGATAGCATTGCTTCCACTTTTATAATAGTAATAGATAGATGTATAACGAGCATAGACTTGCAGGATAAAAAGTACTAGTACAAAACCAACCATTAATATCGGTTATTTTAAGGCCCGAATACCGATTATTCATTGTACTCCGTATTAACATTTTCCAAAACTAAATGAAGTTTTTGGGGATTGAAGTTTTTGGAGAATTCTAAGCTATTTTTTGATCAAATAGATTTATCATCACATTCTCCAAAATGGAAGAGCAGCAGATAAAATAGAAAGGATTTTATTAATCTTCAACATTTTTCAAAACTAAATGATTCTTCAAATTTTCAAAATGGAAAAGTTGTTGTATTTAGAGAAAAAATAATTTAAAGAATATGTAGTTTATTTCCCTATTTTGGAAAAATGTTAAGGAAACTGTTTACTTGTTAGTAACATTTTCTTCTTTTTTTTAATTCAAAAAGAAATTGAATTTTAAATCGAACGGGTTGGGGAAATGAAAATTGCCCGCCGAAACAGCTAGTTAACGAGGGAACGAAGGAGGCCGGTGAATAACCGCTCGGCGCCCTCCCTCAAATATTTCAAATTTCCCGCGGTTCCTCCCTCCTTCCTCCCCAATCCCAGTCCCGATTTCAACCCTTTTAGGCTTTTAGCCCTCTCTCTCTCTCTCTCTCCTGGAATCGCTAAGCAAATGGCAAGGCAAACAAAGCCCCGGAGATCAGATCCGAAGAGCAATGTGGTGGGGAAGGGCAAAATCATCCCCGCTCAGGTCGCCCTAATCGTCGATCGCTACCTAGCCGACAACAATTTCTCCGGCACACGCTCCCTCTTCCGATCCGAGGCATCTTCCGTTCTCGCCAATTGCCGCGTTAAAGAGGTTTCTCAATATTTCTGTTTCCCCCAATTTTCAATTTCCCCCAAACCCTAAATCTGACCTAGCCATTGTTTTTGCTGGTTCACTGATTAGGCCCCTGGGAGCATGTTGAGTTTGGTGGCGATGCTGGACGAGTACCTGTGCTTGAAGGAGCAGAAGGTGATTGTGGACCAGACCAAGTACCAGCTTGCTCTGGAGAACGCCCGAGTTCAGTCCCTTTTGCACGGGATGCAAGGTCTCTTAAGCGCTTACAATTCGCCCGCCGCTCCCAACTGTCCTACCCCGCCGCCGCTTCCTTCCTCATATGGCTCTGTGGTCCTCTCCCCTGCAGGTTCGGATTCGATTTACTTCTGTTGCCCTTTTTCCATTTCCTGTTTCAGTTCTTTGAACTGTTAGGGTTTTTGAAGTGAATTGTTCATTCATATTTCATAGCACATATCGGTTACAATTCAGTGGTTAGGTTTAGGATGAACTGGTTCCAGACTATGAAATTGACATTAATTTGGTGCTTTTGCGGTTGGCTTAGTGATCTAGAAAGAATCGAAACGGTTTGCTGCAGCATGATTGGAAATTAATGCAATAGAATTTGGATAGAATCTGAAAATGCAAGACCACTGGGAATGGCCAGACAGAGGCTCCCCTTGAATTCACCAGTTCGAATGTTCGATAGTTTTGTGACTTGTGTCCGGTCATTAAAGATTTAGAGGGTAGTGTGAATAGAATACAATACGTCATTGTATCAATCTGACTACTTGAATTTGCCTATTACTGCTTCTTCTGCTAACCCATTCTCAAATCAAATTGACCAGGTGATCCTGCCTTTAAGGCACCACTTACAACATCAGAATCTATACTTGATCACAGCCAAAAACCTACAAGAAAAAGGAAGAGTTTCAAGGCAGTTCTTGATGCATCTGAACCTAACAAGAAGTCGTGTGGATTAACATCTGATGACCCATCAACATCGCAAGGTAGACTAGAACTTCATAATACTTGCAACATTATTTTATCTCCATGTTGTTCTAATCTTACAGATGTGTGCATACCCATTAGGCAAGAGCGTGGAACAACCACGAGATCATGTAACTAGTCCTCAGGATAACCTCAAGGCAACTTCAATTTCTCAATCAGTAATACCGAAAGGACCACCAGTTCAAGGGTCAATAGTGGCGAAAAGCTTGTTCAATTCTTCTTCCGTGTCTCCTAATTCCAACTCCTCCAGTATGCAGACACCTCAAAGATCAACCTCTTCTCATAGGCACAAATCCATCTCCCCTCGAGAAGAGATTTCTTCAGCTGTTAAGCCCGATTTCACCAGCACCCCTGTGGAGACTACGCCTACCAACTGCACCATCATTGCTTCCAAGACGGTCATAGTTAACAGCCCTGCTAAGAACTATTCAATCGATAGAAAGTACTGCAGTTTTTCTTCTCCAAGCAAGAGGGACCATGTGAAAGGAAGGCTTGATTTCGATACTACTGATTTGCCTATGATATCCGAGACTACAAGCCCTGATGTCTGTATGACATCTGAATCTGATATGGATGGAGACATATTTGACTTCGATTTTGAATCCTTGGGTCCAAACTTTTCTCTCTCTGAGCTCTTGCATGATTTTGGTGTTGATTGTGGATCAGCTAGTCATTCTTGCCAAGAAGCTATAGATGCTTCTACCGGGTATGATTTTGATTCCGAAATTTCTGGTTAGTCCTGTAAAGCTATTGATTATCTCCTTTGCTGACAGTTTGTCTTCGTTATGAATATGACAGGCCTTTAATTCAACCTAAGAATGGAGGAGATTTCCATGTCAGCAAAGACTTAACGACGAGAGGTAACAAGATTGGCCTTCTAGTGTACAAAAATTCCGTCTTCTAAGCTATTACTGGTGATATGAACAACTGAGATTCATTGTAGGTTCAGATTCGATTACTTCAGTGAAGTCCATAACACAATGCATACAAATCATAAGTCCTGGTGAGCTCCTTCGCTCACCTTTTAAATTTTCAATTGCAGACCTTTTTCTGATCCTTGTACCTTTCATTTTGTATTTGTACTGATTTAAAGCTTCATTGGTGTGGAATTGTTGTTTTGAATGCAGCGAAGAAGGCGACGAATTCTTAACACAGTTGATACAAGGAAATCATGAGAAGCTAACTAAACTGGTGATCGATTTGACTCGTAGGGATGCTCGTACAGTACTTACTGCTTAAATTAGAAATCACTGATCTTACTTACTCTTTATAGAAGCTGAAATCTATTAATATTACTAATTCTGCTAGCATTTTGCTGACGTGTCACGCCCACAATTAAAGTTGAATTTTTTATTCAAATGAGATTTTCTTATTGGTCAATATTATTATGGAAACTTTAAAATATTTGTTTCCTATTTTAAATATGATTTAAATTCATTCCTTTTTTTTCCGGTTATATTGCCGTAAATATTGAGACATGTTTCCATTTTTTTTTTTCCGATTGCAATATATCTATCTATCTATTAATATTGCTAATTCTGCTAGCATTTTGCCGACGTGTCACGTCCACAATTAAAGTTGATTTTTTTATTCAAATGAGATTTTCTTATTGGTCAATATTATTATGGAAACTTTAAAATATTTGTTTCCTATTTTAAATATGATTTGAATCCATTCCCTTTTTTTTATTTTCGGTTATATTGCCCTAAATATTGAGAGATGTTTCCATTTTTTTTTCCGATTGCAATTATATTACTAATTCTGCTAGCATTTTATTGACGTGTCACGCCCACAATTAAAGTTGAATTTTTTTTATTCAAATTAGATTTTCTTATTGGTTAAAATTATTATGGAAACTTTAAAATATTTGTTTCCTATTTTAAATATGATTTGTATCCATTCCTTTTCTTTTTTTTCGGTTATATTGCCGTAAATATTGAGACATGTTTCCATTTTTTTTCCGATTGCAATATTCTCATAATTCGTCTACATACATTAAACTTAAATTTGAATCTTGGTATATTTTATTTTTGGAAATTTATACTCTACATAGACCCATATCCAATTGTCAGTTTATAAAATGCTACGGAGTATAAATTAACTTTCACATATGTTCATATTTTCTCACCAACCATGAAAGTATTTCATTTTCAAATAAATTAATCAAATATGTACTCGGATTGCCTGCATTCATTATCTTAACGGATTGAATTCATTTAAATATTTGTTTATTATATCGCATGTATCTCAATCATGTTAAAATTTACTACTCTCTCTATTCGTTTAGCTAAATATGTTGTTTAATATTCATTCACGCTTTGTTAGGATGGTAAAAATTATATAAAATATTATTTTTTTAATTTTTTTAAATTAATTTTGATAATAGGTAATCTATTAATTAATAATATCAATTCTACTATCATTTTGCTGATCTGTCACGCTCACAATTAAACTTGAATTTTTTATTCAAATGGTATTTTCTTATTGGTCAATATTATTGTTGAAATTTTAAAATATCTGTTTCCTATTTTAGACATATTTGTTTCCTATTTTTATACTAAAATATTATTTAATTTGATATGTTGTATGTCAATTTGTGATCTATTTTAATCATCTACGTACATTGAATATTCGTCAAGTTTTGGCAGATTTTATTCTTGGATATTGAAATGGTTGATGTACCATATGTAACCGATTGCAATATTCTCCACAATGTCTACATACAACGAACATGTAATAATCAATTTGTAAATATTCGATTTCGAAAATGAATTATAAAAATCAATTAGAGCCAAAAAAGTTTTTTTTTTATAATTTAATTATTGTAGACATCTTAAATGACTATCGAAAAATAAATAATATTTTAAGACTCACAAGCATTACTAATGCTTATTTTACATCTTGGATGAGACTTCTTAGATCACTTTTCTACCTCTAAAGATCTTTTTTTTTTACCATTTTACCTTTATTTTCACTATTTATTTCTCTCTCTTTCTAACCATCTTTCTCATGAAAATAATGAATAAGTTATGTACATCTACATAACTTCAAAATTATTCACACAATCATGTGCTTATGATTTTTTAATATTTGTACAGGAGCTTATATTTTACTTTTTAGATCATGCTAATGATAATAATTATATATTTATTTCAAATTATATTAGGTGATGTGTTTGAGTATTATTACTACTTTACTTTATTAAATCATTTTCAAAATTTGTATCGTATCTCTTTCCAACTAATCTATAAATTATTAAAAAATACTTTATACATATTTTTGTTGTAAACACGTATATATATTAATATAGTATTATATAGATACATAAAATGATGTTCAAATTAAAATGGATCAAGCTCCCGTGCCTTTAAGGCACGGGTATTACACTAGTGTAGAACTAATTTTGTTTGAATGTCTTAAATATTATTTTAGCTTGTTACCCAAAATTTTAATCTTTTAATTGCTAGTGTAACGGAATTCATTGCATTAAGTTCTCATCATTAGTAGCGTTGGTTTGGGATAATGGGCCGGGCTGGGTACTATTACGTCTCGGTCCAATAGCTTATTGGGCCTATTTTCAGCCATTATTTCCGGGTTGGCGGGTTGAAATATTTAAAATAAAATAATCACGTTATTTTTTTAGCAAATAAAAATCAAATTCAATTATTCAAGTGAAGGAAGAAAGAAGCTTCCAAAGATGTCTTCTTGCATGAAACTTATTCAAGTATTGGTTGACAAGTCTTTGGCGGTTTAGACTGAGCTCAAAAAAGAGGTTGAACTTTAAAAAAAAAAAAAAAAAAAAGTTAGACTGACTGACATATTTTAGGATTTTTAAAGAATTTTTATATTTCAATAGATTCTCTATTTTATTTTTCAAAAGGAAAAAACAGTAGAAAAAATAGCGATTTTTTTCTAAATTTGTAGCATATTATAAAATTAAATGATTTTCCAAATTTTTATAATGGAGAAGTTTTGGAATTTAAACAAAAATAATTTATAGAATGTGTATTTTTGTTTTCTCATTTTGATACGTACGTATTTTTCCATTTTAAAGAAATTATGAAAAAATTGTTTGAGATGGTTTAAGAGATCAAAAAACTAATAGACATGTAGACATGCATCATAAGTTTGTCAGTTGTCACCATCTATAATTTTGGAAAAACATTTCCATTCATATGTGATGCTTTTTCAAATACGTTTGCATGGAAACGTAAGGCTAAAGAATCACAAGATAGGTTAAAACTTTGGTCCAAATTTAATGTAATACATTCATTAACTCTTAATGTATTTAATTTGATTTTTAGAAAAATGTAATATTCATAATATAATTTTGTTGGAATGTTATTATGCTCTTGGAAAAAGTTAAAGAGTTTGGTTTGGCACACTATATTCTCCTAAATAGAAAAATAAACTCCATAATGAAATTTTTAATATGACTAATTAAACAACTAAATTTAGGAGAATATAATCCCAAATTAGTAGTCTTAAGTCTTAACACATACACTTGAAATATAAATTAGAAAAACAGTTCTAGATAAATATAAAAAAATTCCAAATAAATTTAATTTGATAGTGTATCCTACGAAAAATAAATTTGATGGGCGGTCTACAGTATTTTAAAAGGTTTAAATAAATATTAATTTCAAAATATTTCCCTAGTAGTAATTTTAAAACTCTAAAACAACTGCTAAAGATTTTAAATCTCAACATTAATTTCATTTTAAATTGAGTATTTGATATATTCTCGACTTTATTGTGAATATAGATTTCGAGAATTTCGGTCGGACCACGTGAAAATGTGAGTGTTGTCAAGTTTTTATTTTGTTTTTTCGATTATAAGAATGGAATTCATCTTCTTAAAATTTAAACTGACCTAAGTTATATTTTGGTTTTTATTTTTAGTCCACAATTCACAACATCGCATTCAATATATATAGTTATAGTTATATGAAAAACGAAACAAATGATCAAATAAGGACTAAAGAGACATTACACATTATTGAAAATGGTAGTCGTCCAACTTCTCATCATTTACACGACAACTTTGGGCAAAAAATTCAATATTTGGAAGTGGCGGCTCCATTTCAAAATTACAATTGAAGTTGCACTGCAATTTCATGTTATCATAATTCAATTTCAAACTGTTTGGGAAAGGCAAGTAGGATTTATTTATAGATTTGACTTGACTTATTATTCATTTTTCCCAACTAAATCTGTACTCAAATGTCATTTTAAAATTTAATAAAGTTTGAAAGGCTCAAAATTTATCCTCAGAGACTTTTAAGTCGTGAATGTAATTATCAGTAGTAATTTAATGCTATAACACCTGTAGTGTTTTGGCCTTTAATTTACTTTGTAGGAGATAAATCACACGATTAGATATCTTGTTATTCATTTTTCCCAACTAAATTTGTACTCAAATGTCATTTTAAAATTTAATAAAGCTTGAAAGGATCCCCAAAGACTTTTAAGTCGTGAATGTAATTATCAGTTAATTTAATGCTATAATACCTATAGTGTTTTGGCCTTTAATTTACTTTGTAGGAAATAAATCACACGGTTAGAAAATACCTAATCGTTCTTGGACTTAAAGCAAGTCCAACAGCTTCTCTAAAACAGAGAAATGAGAGATTTTAGAGAAAAAAATCAATTTCTCTCTCCACATGTTAAGTAGGAGTTAACATGTGAGAAGGTACAGTGGAGGAGTGTTATCCAAGTCAATGAATACTAGTCGTGTGTAGCGTTTTCCGCATCGTTCTTTCCTTCTAACGTCACAACTTTCTTACGCGTATTTTAGATTTTAAAAGTGTGTGTTATCCTTTTTCCTTTCAGTCCTTGTATGTTGCTTGTCGTTGTGGAGTCTTATCTGTCTTTGATTGACTTGTCATGGCAGGGGGGAATACTCTTTAGGGCCAGAGGTGGCAATCACCCCCCCCCCCCCAAAAAAAATCAAAAATAAAATTTAATATACATATTCTTCTCGTCGATAGCTTCGATTTGATATATTATAAACTCAAATTCGATAATTGAGTAAAAAGTTATAAACGTTTCAGAATTGAAGCGATATAAATTAGAGGAAATGGTAGTAAATACCACAAAAACAAAAAAGTTTGCAAAAATACCACATGATTTAGAAAATTTGCACAACTACCATTTTTCCCCCAAATTTGCACAAATGTGCAGGTCACAAGCTCCCCTTTAACCGGATTTTGCCCTTATTTACATAAAAAAAAAAAAAAAAAAAAGGATGAGAAAGGAGAAAAGGGAGACCAGTCCGGCGAATCGGAAAACGCAGGAGGTTGGGGACGAAGTTGTCGCCGGAGAGGAGAGAAGAAGATCACGCCCTATAAATTATTTTTCACATCATTTATCAAATTAATATACTTCTATCATACTTATCATTTGTTAAACTTCGTAACTTATTACTATAATTAAACCCGAAAATTTCAAATATTGATGGTTTTTTTGAAAAAAAAATTAGAGATCAATTTTCCGCTCCCTCGACTAAACGCTTCAGGATCCGCCACTAGTCATAGGTCAGTAGAAAATTAACACCCTCTCGACTCCAGTCAAGGAAAGGGTCTCCTCAAGGCCCATACCTTGTTTTGAGCGGAATGTATTAGGATTGTTGTTGTAATTAAAAAATATATTTTTTCTATTCGAGATCCATAAATTTTCCGGATTGATTTCGTTAAACCAATAAAAGTTATCCAGTAGACTTTGTCAAAGTCTCGAATATTTTTTTTTCAAATCTATTTTTTTAATTTTGATTGAGAAAACTTCCAATTTATATCTACAATAAGAAGGGTGTGTTAATATATACAGGTTATAAGAGTAATTTAAAACAAATTGCTATAAGATTTTCAGGATCAATCAATCAAAATATGGGAATTGAGTTGATGCGAATTTAGTTTCAACCAAAGTTACCAAACACATTTTTTATACTTCCCGGTGAAATTTATACGAGGCCCAAATCAACACTAATTAAAAAATATATTTTTTAAACAAACCAAGGCCAATTCGAGATCCATAAATTTTCCAGATTGATTTCGTTATCAGCACATTGGTAAAGACTTTGTCAAAGTCTAGATACGTTAATGGTTTTTTTTAACTAATTTTGCATAAATTATATAAACGAAACATTCGTCAAAATATAAATGGGAAATCTAGAAACTAGAAAGCAAATCAAAGACCAAAAAAAAAAAAAAAAAAAAAAAGCAAATCAAAGAAATCGACCACTTAACGCGGCATACAAAAAAATCAACCACCAAACACGTCACTATCACCCGACCCCACCCGACCCATTCAAACTCGGGTGGGTTTAAACGGTTACTATATATACGCCAATCTCCCCCCGCTTCCATTCCATCAGATTTCAAATCCACACCAAACTCCTCTCAAAAACCAGAAACCTACGCTCCACAAGAACTGCAAAACACAACAAGATCTTGAATCAAGCAATCGATCAATCAATCATCATCAAGATGATCAACATCGTCAGATCTAGACTGCCATGGCTTCTCCTCCTCGCCTCCTCCCTCTTCCAGTTCCAGGGAACCCTAGGTGAGTTCATTTTGAATTTGAATCGATCGCTAATCGCTCAATCTATATTTCCATCATTTTTACGATAGCGTCGCATCGGATTTCGTGTGGCGATCAATTTTCGGTTACTGATTTAATTTGAAATTCGACTTGGATCAGGTGAGTTGGTGTGCGAGGATCTGCCGATCGAGTACTGCGCGTTCTCGATCTCGACGTCCGGGAAGCGGTGCGTGCTGGAGCACTACGTGAACGGGGAAGGAAAGAGGGAGTACGAGTGCAAGACGTCGGAGGTGGTGGTGGAGAGGATGTCGGAGTACATCGAGACCGATTCTTGCGTCAGAGCGTGCGGCGTCGACCGGAAGATGGCCGGGATCTCCTCCGACGCGCTTCTCGAGCCGAACTTCATGTCCAGGCTCTGCTCCCCTCCCTGCTTCAAGAACTGCCCCAACATTGTCGATCTCTACTTCAATTTGGCCGCCGGAGAAGGTAAATCCCCAATCAGATCTCAATTTCAAACGCGATCGCACAAGATCCGGTCTCAATTTCTGACTCCACTCTTTATCTATCTTCTTGCAGGAGGATACTTGCCGCTCTTGTGCGAGAAGCAGAGGAGAAACCCTAGGCGCGCCATGGCGGAGCTGCTGAGCTCAGGGGCGGCACCAGGGCCTGCCTCGCAGGAATTCTCGAAGATCGTCGGTTCACCTGCCGACGCACCAGCCTCTTCACCGGCCGAGGCACCTGCTCCTTCCGGAGTATGATTTGAGATGCAACTGAGAGGATTTGGATATTTTTGGGGGTAGTCGACATTGAATGAACACATACGTTATACAATACATACAGATATACATTTCAGATTTCAAATTTGTGTGGAGGGATTTGTTTGGACATTGACAATAAAAAGTGATATGGTTACACATTGTACACACCTTGTCTACTCTTAACTCTATTGGTTGGTGCATCAGTGTAGCTCGATATCGGATTATGAGATCGGACACTTTCTTCAGTGATTCACGACATTTGGTTATTCTGCAATCTAATGTCATGATCCATTGTTGTAAAAAAATTGGAATTTCAAACGGATTTGGAACTCTATAGATGAACGTTCGTCTAGACGAATATTTAAGCACTAGCTCCAAAAACAAGTTACTTGTAGAAGTTGAAAGTGGAATTGCTTGTAAAAGCGAGAGAAGCTCCAATATACTCAGTATTATGAAATATATTATGTACTCCGAAGTCCCTGTGACATAAAAGCAAGATGTGTATTTATATGAAGGAAATATAGAAATAGCTAGACCATCAAGGCATCAATTATAACTTACAACTTCTTTGAAGGGGTGTATGCCATTTTTTTAGAGGCAATATATATGTTCATAGTTGACTTATTCATGCAAATGAAGATTTGAAGTTTGATTTTTTTTTTCTCAAATGTAGCCACTATACATTACGGAGGAAGAGGTTCGAACTCATGATTTATTAGTTATTACATGTCATAGCAATGCTAATAAGGTTTGACTTAAGTTGGTCTATTTTATTCATCTTACAAGTTACTGGTATCTTTATCTCAAACTCCAAGTTATTTTATTTTTTCGTTCAAACTCTAAGAAGTTACTTCCCCGTTCGACAATATATGGTTTTTATGTCATTTTTTTTTCCAAAAATAGATGGTCTTTTATATTTTCTAGGCAAGTGATTTTAATATTTTTTATTTATTTGTTTGTTGTATTGATTTTTCAAGGGATTTTGATTGGTTAAAATATGTAGTGAGTGTTAAAAAATTAAAGTCACTCCGTAGTATAGTTTCTTAAATCTTGTGCAATGGGCTAAAAATCATGTATTGCCGAATCAAGGTAATAAAAATACTTTTCAATCAACAATATAAGATTTTTTATAATAAATAACACGTATTTTAAGAAAATATATACTTTGTACTCCTTTAAACTTATCATCATATATTACATTACTTTTTTAAAATAAATTTTACTATTTAAAAAATTCTCATTACCTTCTGTAACCAATCAAAATTGTTTAGGTTCTCAAAAAAAAAAATGTTTAAAATACAAAATCTTATATTCTTGATCAAAATATTTCTTCTAAAACATCATGATCATAGGAAGTACTCTATAAAATATTGATTTTTAAATCAATTATATTTATTTGTAATAACTAATAAGTATAAAATTATTTTAAAAAATAATAATAAAATATTGTTTAAATTCCCAAAAAATGCAACAATAATTAAAACGCCTTAAATTTCAAGACAAAATAAGTATAACTTTTATTTTTCTAAATAAAATAGAAAATTTTCCATGTGATCATACTCCCTTGGATAGATAAAATAATTGAATAAAAATTGTAGAATGATAAGACGTGTTTTGGTGTTAGAGCCAAGAAGAACGCAGAGTGAAAGTACAAAGCAAAAATTCCAATGGAAGTACCACTTTGGATAAAACCTATTTCCCGTATTTGGATGTACAAAATTTCAAGTGAATCAAAAGCAGAAAGATCCAGTGGCTCTTAAAAGGACACATATGGGTAAAGATCAGTTCACCCCCATCCATCCCATTTTTTTTGGCATTCAAGGAGGTATGGTTAAAAACAGAGAGTCACATGCCTCCTCTTGAGTGAAAACTCACTTCTTTTTTTATTTTTCTTTTTAATTTGAGACATTTTGTGAAAATATGACAACTTTCAGTATTGGTGCACCTTATAGCATCACTTTATAAAATCATACAAGTGAAATTATAAACAAATCAGAGATGTGGCTTCTCATTTGATATAAGTTTGTTTGGTGCACCTTATAGGATCAATTACTCATAATGATACTATTTTTTTAATGTCCCCACTAGTGAACCAAAGTAAAAGTATACTGAAGAAAACTTGATTAGAAATCGACTCCATTTTCGGGAGGTGTTTTCTTGAAGTTCGTATTCATTGCTCACAATAATTCGAGTTCTGATATACCATTGACTGACAGTGTTATCATGCTGGTGCTTGATTAAATTTTTTGTCTGCCTTTTCAATTTCATGGTCTTCCTATCGCTACAGCGTGTCCAACCTTTTTGATGTGTTGTTATTTTCTATTTTGTGTGTTTTGCTTATAATTTCGATCCATTGTTCGATCCGTCGGCCTCTTACATTTTATAAACATAAGTTACCTAACCCTCTCCTTGAATTCACCAACAATTGGACCATGGAAGGATCATGATTCATGAACAACAGCAATTTTTTTTAAAAAAATAAAGCTCCAATCTTTGTACCTCCGCTCCGCCTTGCAAAATCAAATAGCATCACACAGCTTCAAATTCAAGATTTTGCTCCAACTTGCATCATATTTAGACGGATTTCACTTCACCTACTAAAGCTCCGGTTTCTGCATCTGCATCTCCTTTTTCCCTCCTCCCAAATCGCTTTTAATTTCATCAGCCCAAAAGCAAATTCCCCGCCTCGACACTTCACTTTCCTCCCTCTAATAATCCACATCTTCCTTTAATTTTTTGCATCTCCACAGTTTCAGTTGTCCAAGGTTCTTCTTCAATTCGAAAAATCTCCCCCTCGCATAGAAACAAAACAGGGCCCCCCTCTTTGCTCTCTCGGGTGCTCTGTTTTCCATCGCCTCTGTCCCCACTCCTCCATCAAAACCCCTCTTCTTATCACGCCCTGTCTTGGTCTCCATAAACACAGACATCCATGCATTCTCCATTTCCTCTTCTGATTTTTCCCAATTGATTGAATATATAAAAATCAGTCCTTTTCAATCGCCTTCCTCTCCACCCCCAAAATGCCTGCTATGTATGATAAACCCCATGATTTTGATCCGTAAAGGCTTCATCTTGCCCTAATTTTAATTTCATTTTTCATTTTTTGCTCCCTCCAGTTGTTAATTTGAGGAAAGGAGGCGTCTTTGGAATTTATTTTTTTGTTTGGTTGTGGTGTTAATTTCGGAGTTTCTAGAAGCTTGGCATGTGAGATTCATGGCTACCGCTGAAATCTTCCGCTCGCATTCCCACATCGACCTCGAGAACGGCGGGAACGCCGCGGAGGAGGAGGGGAGTTTGTGCTTCTCTGACGCGGAGGAGGAAGACGACGACCACTCGACTTACTCGTCTTACTCCCAGTTTTACTCCGCCACCGGTGGCTCAATTGACGGGTTCAGCTTCGTTGGCGGGGCCGCCGGCGCTGGCGGATGGAGCTCCCGCCGCGTCTCGTCGGTGTCGGAGCTCTCTGTGACGGTCGACGGGTCCGATGCCGTGGAAATGAAGGTGCATTTGGGGAAGGTGGAGAGGATTTGTAGGATTTGCCATTTGAGCTTATTGGAAGAAATTGATGGAAATGAGGAGTTTGGGATTCCGATTGAGTTGGGCTGTTCCTGCAAAGATGATTTGGGGACTGCCCACAAGAACTGTGCTGAAACCTGGTTCAAAATCAAAGGAAACAAGTGAGTATCTCTGTAATTACTTAATCTTAACCTTCATGTCAATTTCCCCAAATTCCATCTCATATAAGTGTACAACCCTAAAGATTCAATTTTTGTGGCAATTCAGTATAGAACCCTACAGAATCTCTGAGTGAGTCACTTATCTCTGTAAAAATCTCATCTTTGCATCATATTTGGTGGTGGTGACTGTGTAGGCTTTTTAGCTTTGTAGGATGATTAAGACTCCTTAGTTATACTATTAGGTGGAGGAATAAAGTTGCAAGCTTTAATTATCTCAACATGGAAAGATTGTGAACTGTGATGAAAGGAGCTAAAGAGATGAATAAAGCAGATGGAAGACCAAAAAGCATTGCATACCCTAGATTATTTTTTTGAATATAGCTTGACCAATCATCTGTCATTTTCCTTCATTTTGATTTGTCTTTGGAGTATGATTGCTTTGAATTGAATTGATTTAATTCATGTTCAAAGCAATATCTTTTTGTGAATTGGCTCTAATGAGAACTGTTGTGTTCTTCTGTGTTGGTACATGACTGACTTGCTGGGTGACAGTAGCAATGCATAACATGTTTTTCCTTCTTAGGTGCTGAATTTCGCTGTTCAGATTTGATCGTTAGTGTGTGATGTGTGTGTAATCGTTGCCAGTTAGTCCAGTGTTTTTTTTTCTGTAGAACTCGAATTATTGACTGTGATACAGCTGCCAATTTGGATTCCTTTTAGTTGTAATTGTTAACCAGTAAACTTGATAATTTCTCAGGATATGTGAGATATGCAATTGCACAGCGCGCAATGTGGTAGGCGCAAACGAGAGCGCTGAAGGAGTACAGCATTCAACCGAGAATGCCAATTCAGCAGGCGAGGCACCAGTAGCTCCCGCCGCTCAAGAGCCACAGAGGTTCTGGCAAGGCAATAGGTTCCTGAATTTCCTGCTCGCTTGCATGATCTTTGCCTTCGTCATATCTTGGCTCTTCCACTTTAAGGTGCCATCATAAATTACCAGGTAAGAGAAAGAAAACAGCAATTGATCAAACTGTATCTCCTGGCATTCAGCATTGATCAAGAGCCTTAGTTTCTAATAGTGAAGTAGGTTTGCTTAAAACCTTGCTTCTTTGTACTAGGAGTCGAGTTTAGTGTTAGTACCAAAATATTGAAAACAAGAGCGTCGAATGGGGTTTGAATGCAACCTGATACTCAATTGCTGTTTCTTCACACCCTGAGATGATTATTGCTGCTGCTGTTTGCTGAATTAGCACCAAGTAGGCAGCCTGATAAAATGTAACAGGATAAAAAAAAAATCCCCTTTTCTGGGTAGATTATGCCTGTGTTGTGCCCTAATTGTAAGATTTTGAGAAACTTATATAATGCCATTCAGTTCTACGTCTTGATTAGAGTAGCGTTTTGCTATCGAAGGAACCGCGAGATGCCATAACTGGATTGCTACTTGCTAGTTGCTACTTGTACATCACTTCTAAAATTGGTTTTGTTTGTTATCAAACTAACCAACATATGTTAAATTTGGCACATAGTTATCCCATGAAATCTTGATGCTTTCTGAACATCTTCTTATCCAATTTTGGTGCCCCTCCCTATGGCTTCATATTTCTGTCATTTTCATTATTTGTTTACATTTCAGATGGCAAAAGGACCAATCCACAGAACAACCATGTGGTCCATATCCAAAAACAGCTATCAATAATAGCAAAAGCTGAATGAACAGTAAAACAAATGGACCCTAAATCTGATTTTGTCCTTTGGCATAGAGAACTTATGAACAATTAGCACATCGTGTCAAATGAACCCTAACCCGGTTCTCCGGGTTAATTTCTGTTGCAACTTGTGTAAGCCATTGCCAAATCCAATCACCATAAGCTTCAGAATCATAAACTCCCAGCAGTTTTAAGCAAAAAATCGCAACCAATTCGGACACTTGAAAACGAATCGTCCAAGGCTTACATACAAGGGAAAGGGAAGGAAACACCAGAAGGAAGTCAGCGTGGGGAAAAAATCAAGATAAATAAAAGAGGGTATGGAGGATAAAGATGGGTCTATACAGTTTCAGGTTTTGCTCCTTTTAGCTTCTAAGTTTGTTGCTTCTTTGAGTATTTCCTGGGCATCATCTTCCATCCCAAGGATGAAGAGAGCAGTTGCCTGTAGGTAGAACGCGATGTGCCATTCGGGTGAGACTGCCTGCGCCTGCATTGCGTCTCCAAGAGCTTCTTGTGGCATGTCACAGATCAGGTATGAGAGGCACCGTCTTGCATACACTGTTGGGGACACCATGGTACCGCCTTCAATGAACTGCACAAAGACGTAATGCATTACATTTCATCAGCGTCGAATTCATCAAGTACTAAAGGATTTGAGTCTATAGACATACTTGAGTGTAACAGTCTACGGCTGTTGCGAATTCTTTGGCTTTGAATGCTGCATCTCCTTGCTTCTTCGAATTCAGAGTCTCCTGCATTTGGTTTGTCCACATTTGGAAAGAGAGCTGCAAGAGGATTTACATGTTACAAAGTGTTTGTTTTCGAGATTTTACTGCATGAAGTCCAAGCAAAATACCTCATTCGCGATGCCCTCATCATCCTTGTAGCCAACTTTCTCCAAGACCTCGTGCATAGCGGTGAGATCCATCCTCAAACATGCTTCACCAGTAGGTGTCAGGGACAACTGTTCGTCTGATTCGGGTTCTTGTGAAATACCCATCAGGACATGTGACGGAACCTGCCCAAGGAGTTGAAGATTCGTCACACGATTGACAGTAAACTCGTGTAGCTGAGCCAATAACATGGAACTTAA
Source organism: Persicaria tinctoria (assembly GCA_037127255.1). Taxonomy (NCBI): domain Eukaryota; kingdom Viridiplantae; phylum Streptophyta; class Magnoliopsida; order Caryophyllales; family Polygonaceae; genus Persicaria; species Persicaria tinctoria. Next base: position 2,188,338 of record JBANSL010000016.1, on the reverse strand, counting down.
AACAGCAATACCTCCGTTTCTTTCTGGAGAGACACGAGAGCGCTGACAAGAGACTTCACATTCGGCCTCTCACGAGCCTCATACTGCAAACAACGAGTGGCTAATTTTACTAGTTCAGTTCCGTCATCGTTTGAGAAATGGCCTTCCAAGCAAGAGTCCATCAGCATCAGAAAGTTCTTTCCGCGGATCAAGTCAAGTGCCTGAAGAAAAGATGCACACTGCTAAGAATGCACTTCACAACTGATCTGGTAATCACCATGTACATATTTCGAAGTAAATTGTGATTGATAGGAACATTACATGGCTCGGAGGAATATGTTTTCCACTCAAAAGATCCAGCAGCATAGTTCCAAAGCTGTAGACAACGCTTTCTGCAGTTATCCGACCTGCAACATACATTGATAAAATTGTATTACCCTTTGCGAATTTGAACGCAATGACAGCAACGCCGATGAAAAATGAACTCTGTCAAAACATTTGCAACTCAAGATGATAAAATGAAATGTTGATGCTACTCTAATTACCGGTTCTCATGTACTCCGGAGGAGTGAAGGCCAGGTTTGTGCTGTAACTCTTGCCATCTCGGCTATTCTTCATGAGACCAAAGCAAGAAAGCCTAGGATTTCCCTCCTGTGCAATGCAGCATTTCGCATCATAAGCAACTCGGTTACCAAATTGCAAGACACAAGCATTGATTGATAAAAAAAAACAGATGGAAAGGGGAAATCACCTGATCAAATAAGACCCTGTAAGCGTTAAGATCGTGATACAAAGCTCGCCCTTTGCTGCTGCAGTATTCCAAAGCTTGTGCCAAATACAATGCCACTCTCAGCCTCATTGCCCATTTCATGGGTTGATTCTCCCCTATAACCACAAGGAATCAACAATAAGGAGAGTTCAATCCGATACCCGAATCATGAAATGTGAATGCAGATCACCTTGATTCATGATTAGTTTGAGATCAGATCAACAACATGCACTCAATTTGACTGAGAATCATCAACAATGATGGAAAACTCACAGTGGAAAAGATGCTTGGCAAGAGTGTCATTAGTCATGAATTCAGCCACAAGCAACCTCTCCTCATCTTGGCAACAACAGCCTATCAAATTCGCCACCCGATCGCTCCTCAAGCTCCCCACAATCCTTGCTTCTTCCTGTCAAAACATTCAACAAACCCCAATCAACAATCTCAAAACCATAATTCCTCAAGAAAAAACAACTTTTCAGCAAACATGAATCGGAACTAAGGGCGTGTTTGGTATACCGGTATGGGTATCAAACCCGATACCTTATCCCAGCACCAATTTCGGGTTCGGTGATTTTAACCCGGGAATTCACCAAACATCAAGCATGGGAAATACATTCCAACACCCGAATTCCTTATTGTAACCCACTAACCCGATACCTGAAGTTATACCAAACGTGTCCTAAAACCTAATCACTTGAAAAGATTCAAACTTTGAAACCAAAAGGCAAAGGGGAAGTGAACGGACGAGGAACTGGCGAGTATCAGGCCAAGAGGAGCGGTTGAAGCGCTTGACGGCGATCAAGCGTTCGCCGCCGTCGAGCTTGCCCTTGTAGACAACGTTAGGCGCCTTCTCGCCGTGCTCGGAAACGATATTCTCCGGCGAGAAGCTTGAGGTGGCGATTTTCAGCTCTTCGATGCTGAACTCCCTGAAGCTGGGCACCGGATTTTTCTCGTCATCTGCGCAATCAAACACACGCAATTCATAAATCCACAAAAAAAGCCCGCGGAAAATTTGGGGGAAATTGAAGGTGCGTGTGACTTACCCTGATCGGGAGTCTCGAGAACGGATTGTTTGAGAGGCGAGTGCCACCAGCAGAGTGTGAATTTTGAACACCTTGCGCCCATTTTTGCAGAGGGTTTTTCAATCTGTTTTGAGAGAGAAGGTGAGAAATTGGGGAAACCGTTAGTTGGTCTGAAGATGGAAAGGAGTAATCTTTCGTCTTCTACCTCTCATTCTCAGCAGTGTCTCCCTGAAAGTAGTATAAAAAAGCAGATTTCAGCCCCTCATAGAAATGGTATTTTTTGGTGGCTTCTCTCTCTACTGTAAATTTCTAACGATAAAATATGCACTCCTCTCTCTCTCTCTCTCTCTCTCTCTCTCTCTCTGGATTTGAGCTTTTATTTTTCCGTTTTCTTTTGTAATTTTTCTAAAATTACAAAAAGCAGCACCTACTTTACTTTGATAAGCACAATACTACACAAAACGATCAAACATGTAGCTAAATGCCTAAACCCGACTCGTTCATCCTAAAAAAAATTAGGGATCGATTGCGCCGGATCACATTTAAGTTCACAAATTTTTAGGTTGGATGGTCACTTGTCCAATCTTTACCTAAATCAGAATCACTCAACCTGAAAAGATGACTTACTCTGATCAATTACCAAATTTGCAAAGATCCATATTCGAGAAAGTAATATTTTTTACATGCTTGATTGATCTAAGTCAGATCTATTAACTCCATCCAATATCGACTGATATAATCATATCCTAATCGACATGTCTTTTTAATGACATTTGATCATTTGCAGTTTTGCACAACTCATAACTAAACGATTGAACATGGTTTCATGAACATGATCTAGATCAGGTTATAACCAAATGGTTAAATTAGTGTCATTTTATGTAGTTTAGAAAGTAGGTGCAATTTTATGTAATTTAGGGTATTTTGGCGGGGTGTCAATGTGTCATGATGATTCTGTTTGATCCTTTCTGCCGCTCCCATCTTTCTCATGCTGCTGCACTGCACTTCACATGATATTTTCTTTCTCAAAATTTTAAAATTATTAGAATTTTAAATAATTTTTTATAGTTTAGTACGGCGGGTTGTAAAGTAACGGTTAATTCAACGACTAAATTATTTTAAAATAAAAAACGAAGGTAGTTTGGTCAAAGGAGTCAAGGATCACGTAAGAGGAGGGGGTGGCAGCAGAGACAACATTCAGTTGTGTGGTCAAGGTCAAGATTTCGGTGGAGATTTTCCCCAATTTAATTTCTACGTCGATTTTTCTATTCTATACCCTTAGATATAAAATAAGATTTTTGTTTTAAAAAAATATCTCCAATTATTCGAGTATATGATAATGTATAATGAGGAAATTTTGAAATATATAATTGTTTATCATTAGTGTTACTCTCAAGTTGTTCATACATAACAACCTTTGTTATGAACAAAGAAGTTCTAATTCTTTCCTTTGCTTTTGTGCATTCTCAAATTTATTTATTTTTTATGAGGATATAGTTCGATTAGACATTTAAGAAAGAGTCGTATGCTTATCGAGAGCAGTCTTACTTATGGAATCAATAAAACCTGGGTGGTTCTAGATTTGAACATCGTCGGTATGTGTACATGTTAAACCGAAGACCAAACACGCAGTGCCGGGTAAATTGAGAGGTTGAAATAATCAGCAGACGAACTAACAATCATGAAATTAGCAAGCTAAAACATAAAAATCTTAATTCAATTTGAACAAAACAATAAAATGTCAGACAAATGAGAAAGTCGAGGGAGACTTTGAGATGAAACTGTGAACAACGATAATACAGGAAAACCAATATGCTTTCATGGCGTCTCAAACTATTTCGAATGTCATTGAAATCGAAATACTTTTAAGTCGGAGAATCTAACCACTCCAATAATTTTCTCACTAATATTCTTGAAATGAAATATAGATAGAAGAAAAGTGATAATGACTTTGACTAGGATTAAATTGACTTAGTTGATTGATATGATGTGGAAATGTGTAAAACATAACCACCTTAATTAGTGGAGGGGAAAGAGACTACCCTTATTCCCTTTGCTTTTTATTGGATGGGATTACATGAATAGCTCTTCTTGTCATTACCCATTGTTTTAAAAAAATAATCTTGTAAGACAATAATATCAAAATAATAATCGAATTCACGAGCTAAAATAGTGATTGGTTGGCCTTGGCCCCCTCTTAATTCCACATAGAATACAAATCTTAAAACCTATAAAGCCATATCCTACACCATAGTAACCTAAAACCTTAATACATTATACCATAGACTTTATACACCTACATACCTTGTAAAAAAATTAAAATAATACAATTACCCCTAATCCTACCCTAATTAAATTTGTATTTTATTTATAGAATATTACTCCCTCTGTCTCATAATAGGTCATTTGACTTTTTGATACGTTTTTCAAAGAGTTAAAATTTATATAAAAATATTTAATTTTTTTTAATTAATTTTTTAAAATAATATTATACTTATTAATAATAAGTATACTATTATTTTTTAAAATTAATATAAAAAAATGATATTTTATATAGTTTTTAACTCTTTAAAAAAATGTGTTAAAAAATCAAACGATCTATATTTTGAGACAGAATGAGTAACTATTTTCATATTGGAGTTTAGTATTTCATAGAGCTTATATTGCTATTTACTTTGAAAAATACCACTTTCTATAATTGGAATATAAACTGTGTAAAATAATAGTATAATTACAAGCTCAACCCAGTTGAAATCTAACCATGAAGCACAACATCATTCCTAATGAATAATGATCATCATCCAAGTCAGGCTTTGATGTTGGCTAGCTAAGCTTTTCACAATGTATCCTCACCATCAAAAGTGCAATGGCTAATCATACTCTTCCATTTGTGACATGATATACCACAACATATTATAAATCAATACCCTAGTAAATAAATAAAAATGTATATATATATACCTTTATACAAAGGGAAAAAAATGATACTATAAAGTTTGGGGAAAGCTAATTGGAGGTAAAATTAAGCATGATGAAGCAATAGTGATGATTAGACCACCATGCCCAAAAAATATATTGGCTTTGCAAGACAGATGGGTATTCATTATGAGTGCCACCCACTTGGGTGTCAAGATAGGGCCCTTATACTTTTTTACAGTGCCAAAAAAAAAAAAAAGGAAAAAAAGAGGAGTTGATTTTTTTTTTTGATGGGGATTGGTTTGATTATTTGGACAAAAAAATTGTTAATTTGATTTAATTGTTTAACTTTGTGATGATGTACAAACTCTCTTGATTCCACATTTACAGCTGCCCAAATGGGCCTAGTTTGATTTGTGTTGATTTGATTGCAAACTGATCTTCAAACATCTACCAACTGTGTGTGATGCCTTGGGCTCATTATGGGCCCATGTGACCTCTTTGCTCATAGCCTTCTATAGCTGTATAGGGTTACCTTGTTTCATAATTCACCCCAATTACTATTGTTTATGCTGGTTTGAAATTTACATGGTGATTTTTTGTTTGGCTGTTAGTATCTAGTACATGATGTGCTATATGCACTCAATACGAATGGATTTTTAACCTTCGGTTTAACATTTTTCAACGTTAAAATGGTAATAAAACATATCAAATATTCGTTCAATATAGTAAACAAATCTTTTGTTAAAAGTTGAAACTTGAATTTTAAAAAAAACATACACACGAATGGATTTTTGATCCGTTCTTGTAATTAATTTTTTTTCCAAAAATTGTGAGGTCGCTTTATTTTTTGTTTAAAACACACGAACAGATCTTTGATCCGTTAGTTATATTGATCGATTTTTTGGGTTCGTTTGTTACTTTTAAAAATAGCTTGTTGATCGGCTTTTAGAGTCGATAAAATATGTATGGACTCGAAACATCGGTATGAACAATTTATTTTAAGGCAAAAACGTTTACCGAATCCGAAATCCAGTACCAAAATCGTGTATTTTAGGGGGGGGGGGAACTTATTTATATTAAATTTTCTCAAAAATTATGACTAACAATGGTTGACGTCCACTTTACATCAGCATCGGGTAAACCTTTAAAGAAGATAAAACCTAGTCTACAAACACTTCTAACTTATATAGGTTCTCTAGAAAATTGGGAGTATAATATGTGATAAAATGTTTAAAAATGAATGTGAATTGTTTAGTATTAATGCATTTTTATGTGGGTGATAAAGTGAAGATAATCTTAGTTAATTAGATCATGCTTGCAAAAAGAAGGGAATAAATTAGATGCACATGGGCAGAGCAAGAGCTGCACAAAATCCATGGCTCCATGTTGTATTCATAACATTTGGAATATAATTAATAAATAAAAGAACCATGATTAAGCTAGCTAAAAGTAAAAAGGACGTACCCTACATTTTCATGCAATTACAGTTTAATTATTTTCTGTTTTGGTAAAGCTAGACATGCCTTCAATCTCTGCACCTCTTGCGTTATACTGTGGTGTTATATGGGCCAGATAATTGGGCTTTTGTACATATGGGACCTCAGGCCCAGCCCATTAGATCTCATGTCAATGTGTAAAAAAAATGTTCGACCTATCGAATATCAGATCTGTCTGAACTCAAATTCTTACTTTATCAACCAAAAAATCTAGTAACGAATGGCAGAGCATGTTGTATTGGATAGTTATCTCGCGTCAAACAAACTGTTTACTATCTTGTTGACCCGTGTAGAGTTATAGGTATACGATGGTAGATTTGGGGGCTCGGAGTGGCGGAAGGCAGTCCCTCCTAAAAAGAGTAATGCATGACAAAGTGTTGAGGACTTAGATTGGTAACTTCATTTGATGGGCAATGTAAATCCCTTCTCACATCCCATAGTAAACATTTTTTCACTTTCACTTGGTCAAAGCCTTCATTTTATATGTTCATGTGATGCAATCAAATGTAATCTGTATTATTCTTTAAAGCATCTTGTATCATTATTAGAAGGTTCAATGGACCATTGGAAACCAAATCCAATGTACATTGCAAAACAACCCACAGCAAGTTGTAGACTTGTAGTACCCTCTTGCAAGCAAGTTGCATTACCTCATTTACATTTTTATATATTTTTATATGTATCTTAAAATTCAAACTATGCACTCAATCCTTGACAACTGCTTCATGCATGTAAGATGCATCTGATGCAAGCATGCAACAACCTAACAATAAGATTACATTTTATATAGTATTTTATATGCAAATGGTTGCCCTCTTCCTTGGGAATATGGCATGTGGGTGGGCAGTGGGTGAACTAAGCAATAATTCATAACAAAACAAGCTCATATCCAGATGCTGCATTAATGTATTACACCTCAGATGTGGCAAGCTCTCAACCAATAGATCTATTGACCCAATCCCACCCTCAAACTCTCCTTTCTGTCATAAGCTCACATGGAACAACTTCATCTATGGATACCCACAACACAAAAATAGGATAAAACAATTAAAAGGGTACCAAATTTCCATTCTGTCATGTCATGCTGATATGAATCATATGATACTTTGAAGTTGTGCCAAAGGAACCCATGATAAGATGTGGTTAAGAGGTCTATTAAGGTGACATAGGAACTTAGGAAGGTATTGATGAGAGAAATATTATAATGGATAAGGTATGTTACCAAACACATTACAAATACAATGCTAGCTATGTCCCCATAAGATCTCTTCAATTAAAACTGGTCTGACTGATCTCCCTCCCCACACAAACAGTGAAACATTTAATGGGGCTTGTACCAGGGAGGAACAGCTCATGCCTCATGCCATCAAGTGAGATATGGAGATGGTGGACCATGTGCCCATGTGGTCCACCACCTTGTCATTGAATCTGTTAAACCCACAAAATCTACACATATTTTTTAAGACCCCACCACCATCAGCCAACCAATCAACAAAAGTCACCAAACATTCCAAGATCAACTCCTGCACTAATGCACTATATAGGAGGTTTTTTCTCTTTACAAGGTGATTTGAAGGGAGTTTTATAGGGAAAGTACTTACCTTACCAACTCTTTAAGGTTTAGATTTGATGGCTGGGGAAGTCAGGAAGAGGGTATGGAAAAGGGATTAGATGGAGATTGAAGACCTAACCCAAAATTTTCATTTCAATAAACAAATTACAGATGCTGTTTCTTTACCCTTGTCCCAAGACATGGACCAATCAATTACAATGCATGAATTGCCCGGTTACCTCCGAGTTCCATGTTGTTGATGACGAGTTAGGCCTTCGTACGCACACCATCACGCATCTACACGCCGTTCATTGTTGAGTCCGGATGGACAGTGTGGCCATGGCCGTTTTCCATGGTTTTGCCATTCATTTGTGTTCTTTGTCTCTGGATAATAAGATCAAATACAAACTTATTGGTATTCGAAATCTAAACGATAAAGAGATCAGTGGCAGAAGCAAATCAGCAGAGTTCTGCATTTGCATACCCAGTCCACAGATTCTACTGAATTTCCATTCAGCAACTTGTGGCTGTCTTCTCTTGTTTTACCATCCTTCTCTCTGTTGTTCAATGGCAACAGTGATGCGGCTCCACTTGAACGATCTGGCATTTCTGCAAACATGTTGTTGTCAATATTACAGCACAAGAAGAAGATAAAATAAGTACTTGTCCATAGCCTTGAAAAGAATGAGATCTAAACCTGGAAGTTGTTTGTCGACGAAGAATACTACTAGATTAACAGTATACCTATATTAAGACAGTGAAACGGTATCAGTCAAGTTAACAGACTATGAATACTTTGGCTGATTGTGTAACTCCTACATACCATGCTACAACAATATCCACTGTATAATGTTTGCGTGATGCTATGATCAACAAACTTTGGACAATGGCAACTAACCATGCCAATTGTTTAATCCACCTGCAAGGTCAATTTGAGTTATAACTGTTGGATGGAGTCACTGAGGAAGAATGCACATAAAGAACTTATAAGAAGAATACAAAGCTTATAATGCAGCTTACCTCTTTGTGCCATATTTGTGGTAAGTGCGCACGAACACAAGTGAAAAGATCATGTGAGATGAAAATATCAAATCCCCACAACCAAACAATACTCCTCGAGGAACTGCATACATGAAGCATCAAGTCACTGAGTCAGCTCTAAACAACTCCTGCATTTCACATAAATGCACAATATCTTCATAATAGAACATAAACTCACAGTTTATCAGAAGAACCTCTAACACGCTTCCTGGAGGAGGTAACGTGGCAAGTTTTGACCCCTGCACGTATTTCAACATCACTTATTTGCTATGTTTTATGGGACAGAGGAAGCAGTACAAGAAAGCCAATTTATCAAGGAGTAGTATGCCTAAAAATTACCTCGCGGCAGTGATAGTTCGGACCAGGAAGCTGGGTAGAGTAGAATGTTATGATCCGGAGTATCTGAGAAGCCTGCCACATAATTTACAAGTGTGATCTAATAGATACTTCTTTAATTGTTTGAATAAGGAAGAAAATCATCCTGCTTTTGCATATTCGTTGCAGCATTAACAGGGAATAAACTTACAACAACGCAAAAGTAGCCTCATTACATCCAAAACAGAATTCTGAAGAATTACTGAAATGCATAATATCAATAGAAATAGCCATTCTCCAACACTTACAACCAAGAAAGCGAGGACTCGGCACCAGACTAGTACTGTGTAGATCTTTTTGCTCTTGAAGATGAAAGGATGGAAAGTCCACTGAAAGACAGAAACCCAAATGCCGAATAAATATAAGCCTTACCAGAACAATAAAACTTGATGAAGAAAACTGAAAAACAATGAAGTATAAGCTTACCAGAAAAAAGGATAAAAAGATACAAGTGAACACACTCTCACTAATGTAAGCCTTTTCAGGTCCAAGTTCCTGCATTCCACCAAGCTGAAGTTAGACCATGAAAATTAACTCCAAAAATGAAGCAATGTGCCTCCTAAAACATACCGGAAGTAGGAAAAAGCCAGCATCCTGGAGGATCGGCCCTGGTCGATGTATGTAATGAACGCCTCGTGCGGCCAATCCATGAATATACTGTTTGAAGGAAGAGGCATTTCAATGTTAAGCATTTGGATATCAAATCACTTCCTGATTGATCAGAATAACTTCAGTTGAAGCTATAGCATAATGCAAGATCAGAAGTGAACCAAAAAGCCCCAATAAACGGAGCAAATCGTGATATTACATGAAGCTTGATGCCAACAGTTTCAGATATGGGAATATATTCACACCTAGGTTTAAGAGTCAAATCACCATCTAGTTTCTTGACTTTCTTCCCAATTTACTACAGTAGGGAGAAGTGATAAATGCTGAAGAATAAATTTATAGAACTCATTCAAATGTTACGGAATCCAACATAGCCTACCTTGTAAATTTGCGGAATGAATTGATAGCTTGCGAGAATTTGAAGTCAAATTGGACAATGAAGAACATACCTGGAAAATCAGCCCTGCAAGAATATACTTCCATTTTTCGAAGAGCAGCTGAATTTCTGTAGATATTTCGGAACAAAATCTCTTCCATAGCTTCACAAAACAGAACCAAATAAATACGAAATCCAGAAGATATAAAACCTAAGAAGAGGATCAACGGAAAAAAGAGAAAAAGAAAAAAGAAAAAAAAGAAGAAGATGAGAAAGTAACCTTTGAAGCCTCGCGACGGATGTAAAGCGACATTTTCTCCTCGATGAACATCCAGAGCCATATTACTTCACAAATGAACCGACAAGGCCACCATCATCCCTCGTCAAATCTCAACTTAACACATAAACTCTTAATTAATCCAACAAACTCCAAAATCAAATCAACAAACTCCAAAATCTCCGCCAACGGAGATCGTACGATTCGCAAATATATATACACACACAGTTTTTTTTTTTGCACAAGCTGTCAAGATCGATCAAGAGAAAAAGCTGATTGAGGAAAATCGCAATCAGGAAACTGGAAGCTGGAAGCACTCCGATTCAGATGATTAGTGAGCAGTTTCTTCGTTGCAGAAAAAGGAAGGGTGGGTTTGTGGAAAGAGGAAAAAGGGATAAATTTCTCCTAATAGAACCTTCTTAAAGAGTATGAACGCGATTGAGATTGAGATGAAAATGGTGAATTATCTCTCCGAGGAATTTAATTTCGGTTTTATCTCTGAATCTACAGAAGTTGGATTCGTCGACTTTGGCTGCTTGAACGCGAGTTGAACGCGGAGGGGCAGTTTTCAGATTAAATTGAGGTTTTTTTTTTTTAATTGGTTTCTGTCTCTTGAAAAACAAGAAAGGGGAAGACACGATCCGATCCGAAAACCGAATTAATAAATTCATTTTTAAGATTCAAATTGAAAATTGGCTCCGAGCTAGAATAAAAATTGATTTAAGCTAAGGGTGTGTTTGGATTCCATTGTATTTTAATTATAATGTAATTATTTTATCTCGTTTTACGTGACCGTTTGGTTATAAAAATTAAAATCTCGTAAAAATCGAGATAAAACCATAATTTAACCAAATAATCACATAAATCGAGATAAAATAATTGTATTTTAATTAATACATCATGGAATCTAAAAATATCCTAATTTAAACACCTTAAAATTGTGTTAGCCAAAAACCACCTCATTATTTTGCATTATAAACATAATGCATTTGGAATCCAAACACACTCTAAATGATTTAATTGATACTCGATTCGTTCAACCCGAATATTAAACTTAAAAATAAAATTCAGAGTAATCGAAATTCGGTTTTTGCTTTGATAAATTTACAAGTTTTTGTACATAAAAACTACCCTATCATAACCATGATAAATTTATCAAACATAGCCCGATTATCAATAATGTAGCGACAATATATAATTGATAGGTGTTGTGAACATGATTAATAAAAGTTACGGTCAAACATCACCATTTTCGATTTGAAGGTTTTATTTTATAGTTTTATGACGTGTTTGAGTGTAGTGTTTATGGAATTGGTGGAATGGGAAAAGTGCATTGGGATTACCGTCGGAGTGTTTGGGTGCCTGTGTTTGTGGAATTTGTGGGATGAGAAAAGGGGGGTTTGTGGGATGGAACTCGATGAGTTTTCGATCCTCTTTGGATGAGGTTTGCTTGATGAGAAATGGTAGATGACCTTTTTTGCCCTATCTCAAATCCCCGTATGCTTCACCATTTTCTCTTCCCCAACAAATTTTATGACGGAATTTTTTTTTTGAATTTTTTATTGTGAAATTCCATTGGAAAAACAACACAGGTTTAATTTACCTGGCCATCGGTGAAGGGAGGTTGCTCCAAGGCGGCGACGGCGGTCTCGGCGTGCCTCTGAACAAACCGAACGGCCTCGGTCCCATGGGAGGTCGGCGTGCCTCTGAACAAACCGAACGGCCTTGAAGTCGACCTCACAGCAGAGGAACGCATCCAGAAGCTTCCGAAGCCATGCGATGGGCATGAGCGGGTCGCCGACAGAGGAAGAAGAGTCATTGGATGGGAGGAGATCGGAGAAATGGTCGGCGATCTTGCGTTGGAAGGATTCGAGGGCTTCGATTTCGTCAGCGTCCTCGGCGGAGGCTACTTGGTTGCGACGGATGTTGATCTTGGCAAGGAAGTGCCCCTGATTCTCCGTTGAAGTTGCTCGCATAGTGCTCGTCGAAATGTATCAGAGAGGGATTGGAGAGATACAGAGAAAATATCGAGAACAATTAAGATCAAGCACAAGGCAAGAGGGTATGAAGATGGGGGCAATTTGGTCTTTTGAAGTGGATAAGTGGGGGTAATTTGGGCTTTTCCCGTCACTCCATCCACAAAAAAAATCAAAATACAACAAAACACGAAACGCTAAAATTTGGGTGTTGAGTTTCCATCCCACAAATCCATCCCCATTCCACACATCTGCTAAAATCTCACAAATCCACTAAAATCCATCCAGTTGCCAAACACACCCTTAATAATGTAGAATGAATAATGAATTCGAAAGTGGAAGCAGTTGGTTTGGTTTTGAGTAGTTCACTAAAAAATCGGCTCCAACTGTATTTTTTAAACAAGTCGAATATAACACACATTTTTATGCTCGATTTAAAACTCGGCTCCCTTGATTTAAACTTGAATAAAAATCAATCTTTATCTAATTGTCTAAAATTCTTAAATTGACACTTATTTTGGATCAAACGAAAGGCTAAAAGCCACTTAATTTGGGTCGAAGGAAGTATATTCATATTATTAAATAAATTCCTGATAAAGATAGCAAGTTCAACAAGAGAAAACACCATAGAAAAATCGAAATTCATGAAGAACTAAAAAGGAAAATCCATTAGTTGGGTCAGGTTCCTACTAAAAAAAAAAAAGTTGGGTCAGGTTCAACAGAATAACAAATAACATGGAACAACGAGAAACCAGGAAAGAAGGAGCAACCAAACAAGTTGAGGGCAAAGAAGAAACAGAAGAAGAACTTAGAAAGATACCAACACCATAGCCAAGACGAGGGAGGAAGAAAGATGCAGGCGGCAATGACTATTAGTTAGGCAATGCACATCCGTGTACATTTCTCATTGTACTTCACTCACGTTTTTCCTGCCACATCAGCATAAGAACACTCCTTCAACTATTTTATAAATTTTACACACATCCGCGTACTCACTCTCGAACCATACATTAACTATTTAATCATTTATTTTACTCTTATACTTTCATTAAATGAAATTATAAATTAATTTGTTTATTAAATTAATATTTAAAATTCTTTTGGATTATGATATTATTTTTATTTAAATGATAATTTTTTTAACAATTATTAAAATAACATATCACATTAAAATATACAAATATATATTTAAATATACATTCAAATTGTAATGATTTAATTATACTCATTTTTTTGTTTTTACTTATAGTCAAAATAGATGTCTATGAAAAGATAAAATTATTGTCTATTCAAATATAAATATATTTATTTATTTTAATATTTTTAAACATTTGAAAAGTGAGTTTGAAATAAATAAAACTTTCTTACCAAGTGGAATTGATGTACTTCACCATGTTCTCAAATAAGAACACTTTTAAGTTTTAACATGTATTTGAAATTTTTCTTTTTAATTTAATTATTTTTAGCCTAAGTACACCCCAAATGTTCAGGGGTGTACATGTCCTTATAAATTTATAATGTGTTCTTCAATATATTTTATAAATTGACTATATAGTTTTTTTATAATATTTACTCAAAAATAAATATTTAACAAAATATTCACACTTTCAAACTATTAACGAAATAAATATTTGTATATAATTTATGAAAAACAAATTGAAATCCTAATCTTGCTTTCGAAAATATAATTCATGAAAGGAACTCATTTTTTTCATTTCCTTTTTGTCGTTTTTCCTCTAATTTCAAATTCTCCGATAGTCATCCACAATCCACATGGACCTAAATACGACTCCAAATCACTTGTCCCCCCTCCTTTATCCTCATCCCCCGTCCCCTACTCACAAATCTTATTTAAAAATAAAAGTTAAATTAAATTAAAAATAAAATAAAAAAGCAAAAACAAAAAGAAATTGAGAATTTATGATGAGGGACATGCGGAGGGGACATAAATGGGGACACACGATTTGGACCCCCTAAATACCTAATGTCCTCCTTTGCTACTAGACATCACATGTTTCCTCACTCAATCCATATATATAGTTCAATACTCCAAACATTAAACATACATATATAAATAGTCTCCGAACCGGTCAATAACAGACAAATTTAAGTTACACTATACACATGACAGACCATGTAATGATATGATGCGTCAAAATCGAACTAAAAAACTAAAAATCGCAACGTTCGATTTGCATAGTTCCTTTCAGCATTCGACCTTCTAAATTGAACTACCGGTTGCATAGGCAACCAAAAGAGGAACATGACTGCCTTTAGTTTTACCATTTCATGAATTGGTTTGGTAGTCACATGTGTTGTGTAGGTACCATTTTTATTTTTTTACCAACCGATAAAGAGTTAGGTAATTAAGTGAATGTAGCCAGGAAGTTTGTACTTTGTATTTTTTATGCACTGTTCTAAATATCGAATATATCGGCGATATATCGGGGATATTTAGAATCCGCTACGATATTGGCTTATCGGGTGAAAATATCGGTCAACGTGATATACCGGGTCAATATCAGCGATACATCGGGTCAACGCTGATATATCGGGTCAATATCGGTGATATATCGGGGATATTTAGAATTTCCAACTTTTATAAGGCAATTAATTTTAGCCTTTGTGACCCGATATATCGGGTCAATATCGACGATATATTGGGGATATTTAGAATTGCCAACTTTGATAAAGTAACTTTAGCCTTTATGAATGAAGTTGTTTTTATTTTATCAAGTTTATTTGGTAATTTTATAATTTAAATATTAATTTTTCATGTGTATTTTTACATTTTGAAGTATAAATATAATATTTATAATTAAAATTTAGCGAAAACGATAAATCCGATATATCCCCGATATATCATTTTTACTCCTAACCGATACGACTCCGATACGCGGTATTTAGAACCTTGATTATATGTACTTGGTAAGAATCTGGACTTTTTTTTAAGACCAAATTGCAGAAAACCACCCTTTAAATAGACTGTTTTGCATGAAACCACCCCTTAAAACGAAAATTGCAGAAAACCACCATTTAAAACTGTTTTCTTTGCAAAGTCACACCCGACCATCACCCAATTTTTTTTAATTAAATGTTAAAGTGCATGAAAATCAATTATATCCCTTTTTTTATTATTATTTTACTTTACCCAATCGGTATTAATTAATTTTTACCTTTTAACATGTTTTTCAAAAGTAATTTTTTTAATAAAATATCATTTTTTAAATATAATTTCACACTTATTAGTAAAAACACTCTATAAAAAAAAGATATGATTGATGTTTTATATATTTTAAAAAGTGTATATTATTAAAGGGTTACTCAAAGAAAATACATTTTAAAAAAATGATATGTTATATATTTTTTATTATTCTAAAAATATGTTCACTATTCCACATACATTTTTAGAATAATATAAAATATATGAAATATTATTTTTTTAAGAAAATTATTTTCTTCAAGTAGCCCTAGTATTACACGTTTTTTTTATATGTATAAAACATAAATTACACATCAGTTTTTTATAGAGTTTCTTTGTAAGTATGAAATTATTTATAAAAAAAACATTTTTTTATATTTATAGTAGTGTTTTTTGCTTTTGAAAAATATGTCAAAAAGTTAAATATCAACTAATATCAATTGAAATGAGTAAAATAATAATAATAATAATAAGGGATATAATTAAATTTCCCCACACTTTAACATTTAATTAACAAAAATTGAGTGATGGGTGTGACTTTGCAAAGAAAACAGTTTTAAATGGTAGTTTTCTGCAATTTTCGTTTTAAGGAGTGGTTTTACGCAAAACAGCCTATTTAAAGTGTGGTTTTATGCAATTTGGCCTTTTTTGAATGGCCAGTAGTAGTTGTCAATTTGTAGTGCAATGTCGTTTAATTCGTTTTCACTGTGTTTACATTAGTTTATTGATTGATGTTTTTATTTAAGCAGGAATAATTTTTAGATCATTTAAAGATTTTTTAAGAACCTATATATGTAATGAACCACGACAGACTAAACAATACAGTATAATTCTCACAATTATTATCCATTTTCGTGTTTCTAGTTGCATAGCCTTGAAGCGGATAATCTTACCCTAGTCAATACCGTCAACGGCATCTGGCAGTGTCTTTGAGAGATCGAAATGCTCACCTCTGACATCCTGATACCTACGGTGTTCTTCCGGTATATATTTTGAGAAGTCAACTCTGTTGCGGACTGTATTATTCATCTACTTCATGTTGACGCTTTTGACTCCTTTTCTCTTCATCCAGAGCTCCAAACACTCGTCCTTAGAGACATTATTGATTGACATATCAACTATGTATGACGCTTACCAAATAGTTACTTGTTCCAAACAAAAAAAGTTGCATAGCCTTGAAATTTTTTATTAGCCCTAAAAAAAAATTATAAATCTATCACTATTTGATTGTTACAAGATATTTTACTTAAAATTTATATTATTTTAGTACATTAAAAAAAAATGTAAACACACACTATTCAAGTAATTATAATTATAAATGTATTATAATTAAAATATAATGGAAACCAAACACACCCAACTCCCAAGTAGAGGGCTAGTGAACAGGTATTAGACTGCTTGAGAACTGAGATTGTTTATTACTACATAAAGTGTTTAATACTAATTTTTTTAGTGATCAAAGCGAAGAAACTATATAATGGACCACATAATAAGACTAGACTATATAATGGATTACATAATTAATTGAAAATAAACTAAAATACCAATAGTTCTACAAATATACTGTAATATATTGACATATACACATCTTAGAATTTGTGGGGCTCGAGAAGCCAGAACTTGGAATCAACAAAATCAAAAGATTAACCAATGGCCCCTTGCCGGTTTGCTCTACTGGTAAGAGAGAGGTGACCCTTGCAAGAGATTAAGGGTTCAAAATCCCACTTCTTACAACAATTTGTGTATTAGTGGGTGCTCAAGCTTTCATTGGCTTGGGTGAACCTGCCTGGTGGCTTGCCGTCTGGCTTAAACGGTTCGCATCATTTGCAGGCTAGGGCCCGGACCCGTGGGAGGATTAGTCGATAACCTCGGAACCCCCCACGTCCAAAAAAACAAAATCAAAATCAAAAGATTATATGCGAGTAACAAAATATATAATAATAATAATAATAATAAGACTGGACTCCTATTATATTTTTATGTTATTACCAAGGGGGTGGGTGTTCAGATAGTATCTCGACTGTCCACTAATTTCTTATAAAATAATAATAACTAGTACGATCCCCGCACCATGGCGGGATTTTTTTATAAATAATATTTAGATATAGATAAATCATAGACATTAGATTTAATTCAATAATTCGTACCAAAAAAAAGATTTAATTCAATAATTTTAATTAAACCCATTTATTAGTAAATGTGTTAAAAATAATAGAAAAAAATACACTTGGGTTAAAGAGACAAAGAGAAAAATAAATACTGTAATAAATAGTGAAAGATAAAAGTTTTGAATTAATCCCATTGGTTAAAAAATGTAACATCAAATAATATTGGGTAATTAATATTAGAATATTTTTCAAACAAATTAATATTAGAAAATATAGTTACCATACTAAAATGATATTATGTAAATAATATTTTCAAAACTAAATTTGAACATGGAGAGGACATATGACATAAATTAATATAGTATATAGATATAGATAGTTAGTAAATGAATTTCAGTTACGCCCAATAATTATATTATATTGAATTCAATGTTTTGAATTAAGCCAAATAGTTATTAAGATTAAAGAAAAAAAGATAATTAAAAGAAAAAGAAGAAAAAAAGGAGAATTAAAAAAAAAAGGATTAAAGAGAAAAATGAAAATTATAATTGGTCAAAACCCCTAAAATCTCTCTAATGTTGACACATCAACATAAACTCATCTAAATTAAGAGTTTATATAGATAGTTATTAAGATTAAAGAAAAAAAAGATAATTAAAAGAAAAAGAAGAAAAAAAGGAAAATTAAAAAAAAAAAGGATTAAAGAGAAAAAGGAAAATTATAATTGGTCAAAACCCCTAAAATCTCTCTAATGTTGACACCTCAACATAAACTCTTCTAAATTAAGAGTTTATATAGATTGGTTAAAAAATGTAACATCAAATAATATTGGGTAATTAATATTAGAATATTTTTCAAACAAATTAATATTAGAAAATATAGTTACCATACTAAAATGATATTATGTAAATAATATTTTCAAAACTAAATTTGAACATGGAGAGGACATATGACATAAATTAATATAGTATATAGATAGTTAGTAAATGAATTTCAGTTACGCCCAATAATTATATTATATTGAATTCAATGTTTTGAATTAAGCCAAATAGTTATTAAGATTAAAGAAAAAAAGATAATTAAAAGAAAAAAAAGAAAAAAAGGAGAATTAAAAAAAAAAGGATTAAAGAGAAAAAGGAAAATTATAATTGGTCAAAACCCCTAAAATCTCTCTAATGTTGACACATCAACATAAACTCATCTAAATTAAGAGTTTATATAGATATAGATAGTTATTAAGATTAAAGAAAAAAAAGATAATTAAAAGAAAAAGAAGAAAAAAAGGAAAATTAAAAAAAAAGGATTAAAGAGAAAAAGAAAAATTATAATTGGTCAAAACCCCTAAAATCTCTCTAATGTTGACACCTCAACATAAACTCTTCTAAATTAAGAGTTTATATAGATATAGATATAGATTATATAGATAGTTATTAAGATTAAAAAAAAAAAGATAATTAAAAGAAAAAGAAGAAAAAAGGAGAATTAAAAAAAAGGATTAAAGAGAAAAATGAAAATTATAATTGGTCAAAACTCCTAAAATCTCTCTAATGTTGACACATCAGCATAAACTCTTCTAAATTAAGAGTTTATATAGATATAGATATAGATAATAATAATAATAATTATTATTATTATTATAAAAAAAAATCCTTCACAATATTAATTGGCAATTATAAATCAATATATCATATATCTATCTATTGTAGTTGTTGACTTGTTGTTCTAACTTCTAAGGCTTTAGGAAGATGCAGGAGGAGAAATGCAAATAGGAAATATATAGGAAATTTCCGATTAGAAGATGGAATTAATTGGCATTACATGAAATTCCAGATTTAGTTATGAAATAAGTATTTATATGCAGCTAAAGTCCATGGAAGGTGGTGTTGAATGACTTTAGTTCCCTAAAACACATTAATTCGACGAAAACGACATCGTTTTCAAAATAGCACTATCACTTTAACTTGGGAGAATGGATCTCCCACAGGCTACATCACATGGAGATGGGCCTCGGCAAGGAAATTTTTATTCTTTTCTAACCATCCATATGGAACCTCAGCAAGCAACCATTTACACTTATTCCACGAAAACGACCTCGTTTTGACATTTCTACGTCGATATCCCCCTTAATTTGACCACTAATATCTTTATAGAATTGTTATTTACACAGATAATTTCTCGCAATTTATACGGAAAGTATCCGCATCTGCACATCACGAGTGCGCGGTCCAAGAAAAAATCATCGCACGCGCATTACGGAGTTGTGCACTTCCCCACTCTCTCCTGCTCACATCTCGTCCTGAGATCCCTGTTCATTCACCATCGCTAAAACCACAAATTGGTTTATGTCTCTCTATTCTACTCAACTACAACAGCCGAGCAATTATCTTTGCCGTGGAGCTCGTCTTCCTCGCGGTCTCCTCAGTCGCCCAATATTTCACCGCCTCTCCGAAGAAATCTCCGATTGCGCGCCGCCGACCTCAGTCGCCCCTCATACCAGTGTACCACCGCCTCCTCCTCTTCCTCTCCTTCCGCCTCCCCTCCCGCCGGAGACGAGATCTGAGCCCAGATCCGTGAATTAGTGGATTGCAGCACTAGAAATCCTAAATCCAGATCTGAAATTGCAGCCATGAGATGCTCTTTGCCGCAATGCTTGCCTTCTTCGTGGTCTCCTCAGTAATCTCCCACCGCCTCCGACCTCAATCGCCCCTCCTACCACCGCCGTCTCTCCCTCCACCGGTACTCCTCCTTCCTCGTCTCCGGCTCCTCCCTCTTCCTCTCCTTCCGCCTCCCCTCCAGCCGAAGACGAGATCTGAACCTATATCTGTCAATGGATTACAACAATATTCCTAAACCCAGATTTGAAATTCTAGCCCTTCCGATCGAGCTCAACAATGGGGGATCTGAAAAAGTTAAAAAAAAAAAAAAAAAAGTGCGACCGCGCATTGCGAGTGCGCGGATCCGCATACTCGCAATACGCGGTCGCGAATCGTGTGAACGGCAAAATTTTGACCGTGTAAATAGTAAAGGCCTATCTTTATTGCACAATATTTCTTTATATATATATATATATATATATATATATATATATATATATATATATATATATATATATATATATATATATATATATATATATATATATATATATATATATATATAGATAGATAGATAGATAGATAGATAGATAGATAGATAGATAGATAGATAGATAGTGTTTAAAGGATTATTTGATATATAAAAGGGCAGTGATTGTGGGTTTTGAATTGAACCAAATCAGGAAAATCCAGTTAAATCCTTACATAACTTATGAATTGATAGAAAATAGTACAAATTAACATGATTAATTAAAGATAATAAAACAAAGTTTAAAAGGGGAGAACAAAATAATTATACAATCATATACATTTAAGCCACCTCATTTAACATAGATTCACTTTCATAAACAATCACAATCAATTCAAATGATAAAATATACCAACTTACCTTAACAAAGTTATAATGAAAATAGGTCAATTTTAAAGGTAAGATTGGTACATTTGAGTTTTTGATATGAGTAGAGAAACAGCAGTAAAGCTAAATTCTACCCTATGGTAATTGGGCTTAAGCCCGTTTTGTAGAGGGCCTTATTTGTCAGGCCCAAGAAAACGATGGCCCATTTACGCTATCCATGGGAACCTCGAGAGCTGAGCTGAGTTTCCGGATTGATATGGTCAGATCAAATCATCATAAACCCTAGCTCTTCGAATTCGTGTTTTTCTGTACATTCAATTCCCTCTCTGCTGATTTCGGGATGGAAGTTTCGAATTTATCCGCAGTTTCACTGAAGCCATGGCTGCCCTGTTATGTTCGTCATACCTGGGGGTCTAATCGGCCGAGCAATTTCCACTACATCGTGCGTTTCTTTCCTTTCCGAGCTCCATTTCTATTTCCCCTTTTTTTCGTTCAGATTGCGGTTTTCAGTTTCTGCTTTGTCAATTTAGTTTTTCAATCCGATGTTATTTTGCAAAATGTTGTTGATTCACAAATCATATGAGCTGATTCTTTGAATTTTAAGCGTTTGCAAACATCATAGTGAAATGCGAGTAACTGCTATTGAATCGCAGCTAGGTATGACGTACATTCTTTGCAGTTTTAAATCGAGATTATCAATTGATGTCTGTTTTTACAGGAAAGTATACATGATTTGAAGCGGTTTGCAAGCAGACGAAGCGCTGCTCCAACAGCTATGCTGGGCTCCGGTGCCAAACTAACACATTGTAAGCTTTTGAGTTGCAATTTCAGATTATGTGGAGTCTGGGTTTCTGAAATTCATTTATGCCTAGTATAGGAATGTAGTTGGTTTGTGAAACATGAGCACTCCCTTTCACTTTAAGCTGCATAAAGTTACTGAACTTACTGGTATGGAAATTATCAGCTAGATCTTTCAAAGTACAGGTTATGGGCTGATCGCTAGAACGGACTGATTGAACCAGTTGGAAATTAGAACCAGACTGCAGTATATGTTTACTTGGATTTATAAATGGGAATTGGTAGGACTAAGGATATGTGTAATGTGCTGCCTTTTGAATCTGTTTTCCCTCCAAATTAAGGACTTTTTGTCTTATTTAGTGTTCCACATCAAGATAACCGATTTAGTAATTTAGGCGAATGATCAAGCATGAGTGTAAAACAATTTATAGGGAAAATTTTGTGAAGTTATGTGTTATAGATTGATATTTAGAGTGGTTGTGGCAAAATCAGAACATCCCTTATAGCTCCAAGAAGTTAGATTATCTTCAAAGTTTGAAAGTTAAAATGTGAAAAAAAGAATACGTGGAAAGTGTATCCCTTCGGTGTAAATTTTAGATGTGTTCCATGTTTATATTTCATGTTGTGCTTGATTTAATTTAGGACATTGTGTATTACCCTTCAGTGCATAGAGCGGTGTAATAGCTATGAATGGAGTTTGTGAAATTGGGGACTATTTCTGACTTGGTTCTTGCTATGCTTGGTTCTTTTCAAAATCCCCAAGACTGTGAAATCAACCTGGTATTCGATTCCCTGAGACCTATAGTCTAAGTTAATTTATGTCCAGTGCAGCACACATCTGTAAGGCTCCCCATGCCTCTTCTGTAAAACCTTGTAAAGTTACTAGCAAGGAGTCTGGGCAATCCCCGAGCAGTGATGAAGAGACTTTACAGCAAAAGCTACAGATTGCCATTGACGAGGAGAACTATGCAGAAGCAGCAAAGATTAGGGACATCCTTCGACTTCTTCAAGAGGACAGCAAAGCTTCCGTACTCACTGCAAATGCTCAATTTTATAATGCATTCAGGAGCGGCGACCTGGCCACCATGCAGACCCTTTGGGCAAGAGGAGAGAACGTATGCTGCGTCCACCCTGGTGCAAGTGGAATCTCCGGTTATGATCTTGTCATGAGCAGCTGGGAGTACGTATGGATGAACTACGACTTCCCTCTGGAGATCGAGCTGAAAGACATCCAAGTGCACGTAAAAGGGGACATTGGATACGTTACTTGCGTCGAACTGATCAGGACGAAGGGCAGTAACTGGGGAAGACAGTTCGCCACAAATGTGTTCGAAAGGGTTGATGGGCAATGGCTCATCTCAGTCCACCATGCTTCACCTGTTGACTTGTGAGCTAGATGTTGCAGATTTGCAGTAGTTATTCTCTTACCAGCTGTTACTGTGAGCAACCCACCTTTGTCAACCTTGTCGATTCGACTCAGCTGCTGCCGGCTTCCTGGAACACACCCTCCCAGAGCCCTAGAGGTACTCTCCTGTACTCCTGCTTCCCTCAAAGAGTGAAATCTCTACCTTTAGCATAACTTGATTGTCCTATCTTATAGATACTTAGATTCCTTCAATGTAACTTTTTACTACATAGTATTATTTGATACAATTCAAGATAAGAATCTTTTAATGCTTTAATCAATCAATGAATACACATAGGGATATAAATGCATAGTTGCAAGTAAAAGATGAAGGCTTCGTTTGGATTCCTAAAGCATAACTTATGATGCTTCATTATGTATCATAATTGCTTCTAATTATGAGTAGTGTTTGGTAATATAAAATAAACGCGTTTCCTTCCGAAAATGAATTAAACCCATCCCTGTCAACCCGATGCCACTATAGTACTGTACATGTCACCATAAATCCATCCCGCCGTTTACTCATCAATCTAAAACCCAAATACCTATCTTAGGGATGTAGATTTGAAACAACCCGCCAAACCCAAACTTTGAAATATGCATACATACCAGTCAGTGCCTCAAATTCACAAAATTTACCAAATAACCACATGAATCAAACGAATTCGCACTTGAAAAGACAATTGATGCACCAATTTCATGAATCGTTGTGATTTTAATCGATTTGTGAATTAGGGTTTGACCTTTTCAAGCTAATTGGGGGAGGTGGGGTGGGTTAAAGGTGAAAGGGTTGATTGTGTTATGTTAATGGGAGGAGAGGGTGGAGGAGATGATATCGAAGACGAGCCAGAGGTCGGAGACGGTGGTCAAAAGAGGTGTATATATGGGGCTGTTGAAGTAATAGTCAGGGAAGTAGGAGGCTTTTCGCTTGGTTGCTGCAAAAATTGAGGTTTTAGAGAGTCAAATTGTTAGATTCGAGATGATGGTGAGACTAGTGAGGCAGGAGGTGGAAGTCATGGTGAGGCGGGAGGTGGAAGCTATGGCTGGGAGATGGAGCCATATCAATGGTGGACTACAAGGACATGAGAAAAAAAAAAAGAGATGTATTATAATCATTTATTTACCAAACACACCTTTATATTATAAATATTGTCTTACAACTCCAATAATACATTTTGAAAAATAAACTCCAAAACAACATAATGACCTTATAATTAAGGTAATGCAAACGAAGCCGAAATTAATTGGGATGGTGATGATTGTAAGTAACCTAGTTAAAAAAAAATCTCCTGTTGAAATTTATTATGTGAGTAATTGTATTTGTGTCAATAGTATATAGGTGGGCTTTGCTGGCACATGTTGGACTTTGACAACAACTATTCCAATTTAAATCACTCTTAATTGCAAGCCCAATAATTGTAATAATGTATTTTTTCTTTAAAGTATTTGTATCAAAAATACCAAAAAAAAAAGAGCATATATAAAGTAAGATATGATTAAGATGTAACGCATTTATTTTCTCTTGAAGAAAAATCCAGGACTATTTTTGGGCCTAGAAATTCTGCCTAATAAAGCTAATTGTGCTGTCACAAGAAAATGAAAGATGAATCACCTTCCTACTACAGTTTGAGAAACTGATCAAGCCATACAGAGAAACCCTTGTCTGTTTGTAATGTAGTAGCAAGCGATGTTACATCGTTACCAGCCCTACGAACATGGCGGTCTTAATAATTGAGAAAATAGTAGCAATAATGTTATCGCAAATCAAACCAAAATAAGATGATGTAAAAAGGAGCGACGATGAAGGTGCATTGTCAAGGCGACAACTAGGGCATCTAGCGACATCTAAACTCGCCTTCAACATCTTCAAGTTAGACAAAAGCATTATAAGCAATTGTACATCATTTCAAGTAAAACCATTGTGAATTGATTAATTAAGATAAAACAAGTACAAACTAAACAACCAACTTAAAATTTGTCAAGTACAAGTTTTTTTTTTTTTTGGATAATATAGAAAGTAGTTAGCCTGACTATATTTTGTTCGTAGTCCACCTAGAGCACCCTTACGGATGAGAACTTGTAGTTCTATGTCGGGGTTAAGGTTAGCATGCATTAGGGGTTAAATGTCTCATGTGGGTCCGTCTATTCGCAACGCTATTAACTTCCCTAAAAACATGACGAATGCGGACCGAGGAAAATTTCATCAGGTCCGACCGGGAGTCCGAGATGAGCATTTCGATCCCCCATGGGCAATTCCAAGGAGCCCAAGAGTGCATTACTAATGCAATGATTATCTCCTTCAATTTCAATATTTTTGATGTTTTTATTGAGTGTTTCTTTGATACATTTGTATACAGTCAGAGCTTCAGTCTCGATTAAATCCTCTTTCTCAACTTGTAGAGATACAGCATGTGCATTGTGGTCTCTTATAATATATCATATCGACGTTTCTCCCGAGTCAAGTCTTGATCCATCAAAGTTTAATTTATATTACAAGTTAAAAAACCATTAATCATCTTCATCTAATTTTGAATGGTCCATACCATGGCAATGGCTTGAATTTAATAAATCTCCCTCCTCCTCCGTCTCCTTCACCATTGCTGGCAAACAAGAGTTGCAGCAGCAACAATAACAACGACAATAACAACAACAACATGGGCTCATTCATTGCAAAGTATGCATCAATGATCATAATAAATCACTTTAAACACCAAAAAACTCATCAAAAAAGAAGTAATTATAAGCCTCCCTCATTGAATTTGCCAGAACAAATTCAAGCACAGGAATTAAGTTTGTTAGGGACCATTTGAAGCAAGCAAACCATATGCCCCATTTGACAGGCTGTGCTCCCTCCCCATCCTTAATATGATGAACATGTACTTGAATTTGGTCCATACCCTTACAATGTATATCAAGTTACACCCATATATATATCCTAATTGCCCTAAATTATAAGACCCTTATCTATCTACCCGGCCACTTATTCCCCTATCGCTGCCGATGTATTAAGGGCACTGTATCGAGTGTCGACCCACAGACACTTGATGTTGCTTATTCATCTCTAGCTAACATATTTATGTGGATGTAAGTTTCTATTTACATGAAATTGAAGATATAGGGTTAGTTTGGTGGTACAACTAGAGGAATGCATCCTATTTGGTGTAAAAGTTTCAGTGAAACATCGATCACAAGTAAAAACCCTAGAGTTTGGTGGGTCAAATTCGAGTTCGCATGCATTTTTGTTACGTTCAGAATTCACCTTTTATTTTAAAAGTTTAAACCGATGTTTTAAGATCTGTAAACTCTCAATCGGATAGAATGTCCTTAAATAAGATTAAAATTAACTTTTGATTATTCGAAAACAGACGGATGAAGGAAGGGGAAAATGATTAATGGAGAAAACAGTAATTATGGAGATTGGGTCGCTTATTAATTGGCTTTTCATTTAAGGCCCTCAACTCATACATGTGAAGCGTGGGTTCTATTCATTTTTTGTTTTTTTCTCTATTGATTTTCAATTAATTTTGACATAGCTACTTTTTTTTTTTAGGGTGAATTATATGTTAATACTATTCATTAATAGGAAAATTTTCGAAACCACCCTTAATCACGTTAATCAAAAGCCCATAAAATTAGGCTTCGTTTGGAGGCCTTTCGGTCAATTTTTATAAAATTTTCGTTATAACGGGTGATTTTGATAATTTTCAATTTAACGATAATTTACCCATTTTAAAGAGGTTTCCATCATTTTACCCTTTGTTTACACAAAAGTACAAAATCACCCTTAATTAAATTAGATTAGACACTAATCTTAAATTTAGAAAATTATATAATATAATACTTTCAAAAAACCACAAGTAATCCTTTTTAAGACAAAATTTGTCTCAAATAAAATCATAAAATCTGATTGATTTGTAATCTGGCCTAAAAACCATTGTCAATATTTACTTACATATTTAACACTTTGATCCATATATTAACTCCATAGTTGAATATTAGCTTAATTGGTAGGATCAAACCATTTAGCATAATTTGGGTGAATTACAATTTACAAGGTTTTTTAGCATATTTGAAAACTAAAGATGATGATATGCACAGTGAATTATTGAAAGAAGCACAGTATTACTGATCTGCCTTATAATAAAGTAGGATTGCTGGTGCACTGCTGCAGTAAACACAGCAAATTATGAAACCAGGCAGTCCATGCACTACCAGGGCAGTGTGTGCTCTTCTGTCTTTAGTAACCCATCTTTTCTTTTTTTCATACTCCATTTGGATTTTTCTAATTAAAAAAATCATCCTTATTTTAATGTTTTAGGCTCTAAAATTTATACATTTGAATTTTTTTTTTAAAACTAAGAAAGGATATGGGCGTAGTCAGTTTCGATATGTCCACCATCCAATAGCATCCCGAATGATGAGAACCTAGAGTTCTGAATGTGAAGATAACATCTCAGGATCCATTGAATAACGAAGCTGAGTAAACGCGATCTTTCATGCACTGTTTTGTCTCAAAAGACTGAAGGAAAAGGAGCACGTTTGAGATCAACATCTCGAGCTTCCAAGGCGCAAACCGAGGATCTTCCAAGAAGAACAAACAAAGAAATGTTGAAACCATTTAATAAAGTAGAAAGTACAAACAAAGAAATGTTGAAACCATTTAATAAAGTAGTACATGAGATAGATTCAACTTATTCTTATTACATTGAAGTGATTTTTTATATTCATTTCGGTAAATAATTTTAATATATATATTTTTTTAAATCTAAAGCAATTGGACTAGTAAATGAACTATATAAAGTGGATTAAAGTATCAATAAGACAATAACGAGTGTTGAATGGCTCAAACTCCTCACACTCCCTCACAGCCACACACACACAACAAAACTCCACATAAGCCACACTTTACCAAACAAAAAGAAAAGAAAAAAAAGATAATATGTTGCCAGCTGGGCATTTGCTTTGTTCTTATTTCTCCCCCTCCCTTTTACCCACATCTTAATTCCTCCCATGACTTCTATGCATATAGATTCTAAATACAATGCATAAAATAAAATAAGAAAAAAAAAATTGGTTTCATTAACTTCCCTCTCTTTCTCTCCTTTGTATTTTTCATCTCCTTCTCCACCCACCCAGAATTAATGCTGTCAGATGAGAACACTTCAACCTTGATAAACTTGGATCAATGCCATAGAAAATAGACCACATTGCACTTTCTTATGGGGCTTTTGCATCCACTAGAACCCCTCCAACAAGCACTGATCCCTTTATTAGTTTTTGTCAAACCCTCCTTCAATTTCTTCTACCTCTTGGGTTTTTCTTGTGAGGTGCTCTTCTTCTTTTTGGATTTTGCAGAGTGGGTTGTGTAGCTTTGCTTTCAATTACACAATAGTTGATAGCTCTTTAGATGGGGTTTGATATCAGAAAAGCAATTTCAAGATTTTCTTCTACCAAATGCCAAAACCAACAGGAAGAGGAACAAATTAGGATCAAAATGGCTACCCCAAAACCAAAGGTTACCTTTAGTGGGTCTTCCCCAGTTGTTGTGAAGAGGGATAAGAAGGCCTCTAGCTACACTCCTCCAAGGAAATCAAGGAGAAGGGAGGGTAGAGTTTCCACCATTACCAAATCTGTCAAGTTTGAAGATTGCAAATGCAGTAGGAATGTAAAGGTTTCACCTTTTTCTCTTGGCACTGCAATATCAAGTAGTAACAACACCACCACCACCAACTCCACCACCACCACCACCACCACCAAATCCAAGTCCTCTTCCCCCTCACTAGCTACAACCTCGTCCTTTGATGCAAAAAGGCGCAATCTTGAGGTCAACTCCACCACCATCTCCTCCACTGAAGAAACACTCAAAACCACTGGTTCATCATCTCTTGGACTGGTTGCAAATGAGGCTCCAGCAACCACAAAGCCAAAGGCTAGGCTCCCAGTACCTATAGGTGTGCACAGTAGAAACCTTTCATATGGGACTATTTACAATGCCTCTAAGAAAAAGCCCAAGTCAAAGGTGGAAGCTTTAGGTACTAAAGAAGAAAGACAAGATGATAGTTTGATCATTGATAAGAAAGATGGTGATTGTGGGGATTTCAAGCTTGCCAGATCAATGAGGCATCATACCTTTGGGCTTGGAGGGTGTGATTATGGACATGGGAGTATCATCAATGGTGTTAATAAGAGCCTCAAGAGTCTCAAAAAGGATCCTGATTTTGCCCACAAAGTTGGGGATGCTGCAATGGGTCCTTGTGTGGATGGGGCTAGTGTTGAAGAGATCAAGAATGCAGGGAATAAGGAGTACAAGAAGGGCCTTTTCGACGTTGCGATATCACTGTATGATAAAGCTATTGCCTTGAACCCTCAAAATGCATCTTGTCATAACAACAAGGCTGCAGCTTTGACCTCCCTTGGCAAGATCAGGGAGGCTGTGGAAGAGTGCCTTGAAGCAGTCAGTTGCAATCCATCCTACATTCGTGCTCATTATCGCCTCGGAAATCTGTATACTAGGTATAAGCCATTTTCTTGTTGTGCCTCTTTAATTGTTTGATCTTTGTGCTAGCATTGCGATTGGTTTTGTTTAAATATTGGTGGTCAATTTTGATAGCATTGCAGCTAAATCATCCAGCAAAAAATGGAAAGTTAACCATTGCAATTCTCTATTTATAGATTTAGACTTTTCAATGAATTTCATTTGGATATACCTGAATTAACTTTTACTATTAGATGAATGCATCCCTAGTTTGCTAGGCCTAAAATTTAGCCATCAATTTATTATGTACAAAAGGAGTCACCTTTTTTGCTGTTGAATATTTAGCTCAATTGAACTTCCATACCCTTTAGCTAAAACATTTGCTAGTTTTGGTATTTTTCAGCTGGTCACAAGCTCTAAGTTACATATCATCAATGATATTTTTTGGATATAGTCATCCATCCTTCACTTTCAACTTGTTGCCATGAGAAGCTCAATTATGTTTGGTTCCCTTTGTGCACACATGACTTCCAAGAAGCATGACTTCAGTGGTTTCATCTTTAATTCGGTTTGTTATGGTTCATAGGTTGGGCCAAGTGGATGAAGCCAAGAAGCATTTCAAGCTATCAGGACACAGTCCAAGTTCAGACGCAGTGCAGCGGATGCATACTGTTGAGACATCTCTGATAAAAATGAGGAAAGTCCTAAAGGCTAAAGATTGGGAACGGCTTCTAATGGAATGCACTAACACGCACAAGGCTGGAGTTGATGCGTCTGAAGAGGTAAAGATTCTGAGACATACACATTAACATCAGCTTGATAAATACATACAAACTATAATAAGAAATCTAATCCTTTCTTTCAACAGGTTGCAGCTGCTAAAGCTAAAGCTCTTCTGAATCTCAACAGAGCAGATGAAGCTCTGGAGGTTCTCATGGATGCTAAGAAACTATCCGAAAGGTCATCCTCAAAGTTACTTCTGCTTGAGATTGAGCTCAATTTTTACCTTGGAAGGTAAGCAATTAAGCATACATAAACTTGCACTTGAACAAATTTTTTGGTGTAAGATAAATGATTGCAATGTGTCCGAAATGTGCCGCCAAAGTAAACCGACTAACACACCAAATACAATAATAGAGTTGTGTCTTGATGCATATAAAGAGTGGGTCATTCATGTCCCCTTAACGATGAACGATATACAACATAAAACAACAACAACACACTTCATTGTGCTATCCTTATTAGGCCATGAAATGGGCATCTGCCTCTTACAATGTAACATCAGCAAACTCAACCTTTTAGGCAATTTACTGTCTTACTGAATTGGTGTTGTTGATCTCAGGTTTAAGGAAGCTGTGCAAGCTGCAGAAGAAGCGGTATTCCTGGAATTCAATAAGAACTCCCTGATGCAGCTGAAGAAAGCCTGGGGTGCAGCTGATGCCCATGGAGCTGGAAATGAGTACTACCGAATGGGGAAGTATTGCGAGGCCTGTGCCATGTATGGCCAAGCCCTTCAATATGTTCCTTCGAATTGCGTCCTCCTCTGCAAGCAAGCTTCTTCCAGGTTCAAGCTAGGACAGTGGGAAAGGACTATTGAAGACTGCAATGCTGCTTTGAAAAGCCGTCCTAACTACACTGACGCTATCTTCCAACGCGCTCAAGCCCTTGCCAAGGTATAACCAACCGCCATTCCCAGTATACCCCGCTCAGAACAGGGTCTGTGGATACAAATACACGTCGTAAAATGCCTTAACAATCTCAACTTCTTTTGTTTTGTGTGGCTCAGCTTGGACATTGGGAAGATGCTCAGAGAGACTACTTGCTCCTAGGAGAGAAAACATTGGTAGACACTGCTGTTTCAAAGCCTCTCCATGAAGTCGGATTCAAAGGATCGAAAGGCGGCCAACAACTAACCAAGATCTAGCTCAGAAGGAAGGAAAATGATGGAATGAAATTCAGCAGTTGAGATCTGTAAGAGTCTTCATCTCTGGTAGTTGAAGGTGTTTTTTTTGTCTTGTGGAAAGATGTATATTATATACCATTTGTAGTTAAAAGTCCCTTTTTATTACCCTCTTTTGTGAGAAGTTTAAATGTGTTTAGGTGGGTTAGCTAGTGGATTTGATTTTTATTTTTATTTTTAAAGTCTAAGAAAAACTTGTTTGAAGCATGTTGTGATTCTTAAGTGTGCCTTCTTAGTTCTTGCTTGTCAATTGTCATAACAATGCTTAAACTCAAATCCTTTTCAATTATGTTCATTGCTTACTAGTTTAGCTTGTAAATAATTGTTTATAAATAAGTAATTTAAAAGTAGACAATAGCAATATTTAAAATGACTTTTAGTTGCACAAGAGGCATCTTTCTATTGTCTTATCATTAGGAACACTTAAATGCATCATTTCAGATGAGAACATTAGATTCGCGGTCATTATGAAAAAACTATGTAAGTTGAGTGTGTTATGAGAAATTTTTTATTAGTCTAAGAGGGAGTATTTAGTATTTACCTCAATTAATCAAGGCAGCACCAAGTTACCTTCAAATTATTAATTCCAATTGCATTGTTTTAGATGTTTACTTTGAAGATCACTTAAATATTACCCCTCAAAGGCCAAAGCCATAGCTTCTGTCGAGTTAGGAATTTTTTTTTTGTTGTTGTTGTATATAAGTTAGGTTTATAATGTGTGTTTATTAACTTACGATAAGGCTCGCATATTTAGAAAGGTTTTTTTTAAGAAATAAAATTCTTTGACTTTATTTTTTAATACAAGTAGCCTCGGTTTATATACCGAACATCACAATCCTAGGGTTTCATTTTTAGTTTTTTTTTAATCAGTTAAAGTTTGGGTGGGTTCGACTCTAATCACCAATCGTGCTTCATTCGTCAACAATGGAAATCAAACACACGATCTTTTAACGGGAAATAATCCGTCTTTATTAAGAAGATGGTTAATAAAATAAAAAAGACGCTTTAAAGTTTAGCTAGTAGTTGTGTAGTTGGATGAAGGGTGTGTAAAAATCATAATGGAAATCAACCCACAAGATATCAGCTTCATCATATTCACGTGAAGTGATATTGGCAGGCACAAGTAGAAACGTGTGCAGCTTAATGAACTCAAGTTTTGCCTCGTTTCAGAATCTTACTTTTGTAGGGTTATAACTTATATGATTTCATCTTCAAACCTGCACAACCTGTAAATGCACTTCTTTTATCATCTATTGCATTTTGCTCAACTGATCCATCCTTTCCCCTTTTTAGATGCCAAGTTAATACTTATAACTACACCACAACATGTACTAAGTTAATTCATTGGGGAATTGTGGGTAACCCGTCTGACTATAGTTTGTGTGGTAAAAAAAATTGAAAATTTATGTGTAACACCCCCTTCCATTCGATTATATAAGAACGATTATGAGTGATTTATAAGTCAAACGGAACTCGTTGACAAGTTTTTTTCCCTAATGAATTGAGGGAGATGTGAGCCCTCTAGATTCTCAAATGGAAAAAAAAATCATACGAAATTTTCCTAGGTTATTTCATGGTGAGAATGCAATCACCTCACCTCCTTTAATATCCTTCATCTTCAAATAAATAATCAGAATTTCATCCACATTTGTTTGTTTTTTGGTAGAGAAAGGTAATGATTACCCTTGTAAATATAGTCCACATTTAAATTAAGATTCATTGGTCATTATTCTAATAATTCCCCTTCTTTTCTCATTTTTCATACAAATTTGTTACCTTTCTATTTCCTAATTTGAAGGAGGGTGATTAATACCTCTAAGATGAGTTAATAATCCTCCTTATCCTCTCCTCTAAACTCACAAAAAATGATGATCATATACATTTTAAACAAACAAGCCCTAATAGTGTCGTGGATCGATTGATGTAACTGGAACCTCTCAAAATGATCTTACATTAGAATACAAATAAAACGGATCTACTCCGGCCAATCACTTTCCTTTATTAAAGAAAAAATCATTAGAAACCCTGCACCTAAAAAAGAAAAAGTATTATTTCCATATGGGCAAGTAGGAATAATCTGCATTCATCTTTGAGTATAGTGGGCCGAAGCAGTTAAGCCGATGTACAGGCCCAAACCCATGGAAACTTTCTTTTGTGGTATAAATATTTCTGTTAAAAACTTTAAATAATGTCATATGTTTTTTTTTTAATTGAATGTAAAATGTGCTTATGATAACGTACTCCATCCGTAACAAAATAATTGACTTTTTGGTTACTTTTTTTTATAACAAAATATTTGTACCTTGACAAAAATTTCTAATTTTATCAATTCATCTCATTAATTATATTTGATTTTCAAGAAATTATATTAATACTCCAACTTCTCATACTTTTTTTTTCATTGGTCCATTTTTTTCTATATTATTTATTTGTTAAATTTTTAACTATTTCACTTTCTAATTGTAGCTTTCTTAAGAAGTGTAAAAACCTCCCCAAAGAGCCAATTATTTTATTACGGAGGGAGTATGAAATTGTGTGCCAGCACAAAGACAATCTTGTTAGATTTTTTTGGTTTGTTTTGTTTTTGATAAGGTAATAATTCGGGGGTCAGCAAAGCCTGACTCTTCGAGAGCCCGACAAAGTTGGCATACGGCTTATTCTAAGTTGAATTTTTTTTTTTCATTACATAATTCCAAATAAAGAATCCATCCAAGATTCCATACGATGACTTGTTCTAAGTTGCTTTCCATCAATGATATCACTTTTTAATTTGTATATATTGACTAAACAATATACAGACTAATTTGGACAACAATTTAAGTTAAAGAGGATTACGAAAAGCATTTAGTTTGTATACACTCCCTCCGTTCAGAAATAACTTTTCGACACGTTTTGTAAAAAGCTAAAAATTATACTATAAAAAAAATATCAAATTTTTAACTAATTTTTTTAATATAATTTTATACAGAGTACTTATTAGTTATTAATTTAAAATTATTTTTTTAAGATAATATTTTATATATTTTTTAACTCCTTAAAAATTGTGTCGAAAAATCAACCAAGAATTATAGGCTTAAGCAATTTGTGCCACACAATATTCAAACCAACTTATAGCTGATTATTACTAACTACTAACCCAAATTGGTACGACACTTGTTGATAAATACTCAGTAGTCAATACGTAGTATATGTATTTATTACTATTATTTTCTAAAGAAAAAATATATTTTTTCCCCATAAATGTAATTAACCTCCACGTATTAAGAACCTATGGCTCTGACTTAATTAATTTGCCTGACGAATTTAATATTGGTCACTATATATGAATGGATATGTGTATAGAGTTTCATTTGCAAGCGCCATCTCTATAAATAGCTAGTAAAATTAGATTGCATATATATATATATATATATATATGTGGATCTTTTTGAATGTGAATTATTGAATTATCGTGAACGTATATAAATGTTTTAGATGAGTATAATAAGTTGAATATTTTCAAATAAACACTCTACAAGTTAAGATTCACTAATCGAGTAATATAATTATACTCTCTATCACTCTATGTTAATCAAAATATGTCTTTTAACTTATTTCAACAAATATACAATTATATACCCTTATTTATTAGTACACTATTTTTTACTTTATTAAAAACTAGAACTAACAATTTACTAATCATTATAACGTCATTTATTTAATCGAGACCAAAATATCTGCAATGACGTATTTTCTTAAATAAAATTAACAATCTAAAATGATATGTTTTACCGAATTGAGAAAATTATAGCTCAGTTTGGCTTTAACATAACTAGATCGGTATTTTATGAGAGATAACACTTTTACCCTCTTTTATCTGGCCTTTGGTAATATAATTAATTATGTTAATATTAGTCAACCTTAATTTTGGATTAACTAATTAATCTTATTTTTAGAATTGAACTCGTTTGAATGGGTTTAATAAACTAACTAAATTTTATAAACCAACTTAAATTAATAAGTGTGAAATCTGAGTTGAAAATTTCTGAAATAATATAAATTCTGTATGGGACGGAAAAAAAAAATTGTAAGAAGTTGGGGTTTGTTTATTGTGAATAAAGATAGTTTTATATTTTCATATCAAATAAACTCTAATAAATTTTAATAAAAAAATTATCATTTAAAATCCGAAATAATTTCTCATAATATAAAATATATATGTCATCATACAAGATTTATCTAAATCGATTGAAATTTATAAATTTCAACGGACTTAACAAGCCCCACACACAACCTTTCCTGACTACTAAATATTATCATATTTTAATTTAATGAGCAATAAGTCATAAGAATTCACACCAATTTAAACCATTGAACACATTTCATTGCGAAGTACATCATTACTAATTCAAATACCTTATTATGTCACACTCGTATCTTTTATTATTATTAGATTATTAAATGTATCCATTTGCAAAGTAGGTAATGGCTAATAGGAACTTTCAACGGATGACGTGGCGGACCGGTCAAACGCACATAGACCATACTCTCCATGGATTACGGGGGTGGATTCCAAAATTTAAGAAGGTGGGCCCACTCACCACTAACCACCACTCCCCCGGCCGGTAGCTGGCCGGCCCCACCATACCCTCTTCACGCCGGCATTCATGCCACCCATTCCCGGCGGTGTCACAACAACCAGATTCGAGGAATCCGGTTGCTGTGACAAATTCGAGTAACCTATATCTTGATCGAATTCAACGCACCGTTACATTTGGATTCGGTTACATTTTGATTATATTGCTGGTGGCGGAGATGGGGGCGGCGGACAAGTGGTGGTACCAAACCAATCAAGGTTGTACCAAGTACAAGTTACAACTCTACAAGTAGTAAGAACCGACGTCCACTATATTGACAAATTGTGCACAATTAGTGAATAGCTAGCTGTTCACAGATCATTCTATAAATTTGTAAGTAATGGTAACTCAAAAAGGTGGGGTAGTGTGATGGAAGTGACCATGGTTCATGTTACTTAATGGCCCATTGGGCCCCCATTCATACCTTCCATCGCAATCCTCTCTAAATCACTCCCCTCAATCCATGCCGTAGATCGACACCTTCCACCCCCCACAAACACTCATCATTAATATCATCCCATTTTTACATTATCTTTTTTTTTTAAAAAAAAAATATAGTAAAATGGTACTTCCTCCGTTTAAAAATATAGGTCTTTTTAGGTTTGAAATTTTGTTTAGAAATATAAGTCTTTTTAGGTTTTCGAGACATTGAGATAAGAGAAAATTAACTTTTTGAGTTGTTTTGTGAAATTTTATTAGTTGATAATGGTAGTGGATAATTAATGAGTGGTATAAAAGTAATATTTTTAGACTTTTCTTAATATGTGTGCAAAAGTCTAAAATGACTTATAATTTTGAACGGAGGGAGTAGTTGATAAGGCAGCTGAAGCCTGAAGCTGATGGATCATTTGATTCATTTGTGTTGACGAAAACTTGTGAATAAAAAAACAAAAGCTCCGACAAGCTAGTGTGAGTAGCTATTGAAAAACTTAGATTTTAAAAGCTAATTAAAGTAAAATCTTATATTTATTTCATTTGAATTATATAATTTCAAAATCATGAGCTATGAAAAGTGACTTATCGTTTCTCTTGGCTAATGTGAGTCTCCGTCGAAGATCGATACAGATGGGAAAGAGGTGAGCGATGGCGACACGAGAAAGGGAAGAGATTCTGCCCATACCCAAATCAGCACTTGTGAATTCTTCTCTTCCAAGCAAACAAGGAGTTTCCCACATCCCTTTGTCTCCATTCATTCATCCCCTTCTTTTCGTACCTCATATGACCTTATCAGTTTTGTACCCCCCAACTTTATTTGTACACAAAATCAAATCTCTAAACAATGTACATGCCTCCAAATCTACATACAATATTTTGAATTACTCAAATTGGACTGATTGGGCGATAACAGGTATAGAATTGTTTAAGTTTTTTTTTATTAAAAATAAATATTTTATATAGTTTTTATTCTTAAAAACATATATAAATAGTAAACAACATTTTTTTTATTAAGTAACAATTCGACGGACAAGACATGGCCCTACTATGAATATGATAAGATTACTTGGAAGGATTAAAAACAATAAAATAAAAAGGAGTACTACTTGGTAGCAATAATTGCGCCAAACAAAACCGCTTACTGGTTTTGTGCCTAAAATTACACTTTTTTGGTACTATAGAGTGTATATTAAGCAAACCCCTCACTAAACACTAAAAAACGGCTGACAGGGGCCCTACTACGACCACCCCAACCCCAACCCTGATTAGATTTAGAAGCACTTAATCCAACTGTCTTAAATCCTCTAATTACAGCTTTACAGGCCAAACTAGATTAATTAATCAATCAATTAAATTAAATTAATTAATTAATCACCTTAACCAAGTCGTTAAAAATATCTTAATACTCCCATCCAGCTGCTACATCCAAAACAGGTCCTCGTCGATCCAACCACACACTGGACAACAATACAACAGCGCACAATGCACGTCTCCTGCCACTCCAACTCCGATGCGGTTGGCCACTAACCTCCACCACAAGTACCCATTCATTGGGAAAAATTCATATTTCAGAAACATTCAATTTCAACCCAAATTAACTTAAATTTCATTTCATTAAGGGTCCCAAACTATCATACAGACGTTACAAAACCCAGAATTAAAGCTTGGATCTTGCAACCACGCATCAAATTCACCAATCTATGACTATGACTAACCCCTAGAACACGAATTTCATCCCCGGTTTATTACAGATATGGCGCCCATCGGATGAGATGAGCCCCAAAGAACAAAAAACCAGACCCTCCTGCAAGTTGCAGCAACCTTTCACACAAAATTTAGCCAGAGGGAGGGCCTGAAACTTCCATTGAAGCTTTCCCCTTTATTTCTACTACAGTACTTGCTTTTTTTTTCTCTAACAATTAATCCTATTAAAATCCCACCAAAAAACTATATTTTTCTTCTTGATTTTGGTTCAGTCAGCAGCACTCAGTAGGTCCACTCGGATGGAAGTTGTGTCTCCGGGTGGAGGTTAGCGCCGTTCCGCCTTGGACCATGGATTCCATTTCCCTGACCTCGGATTCTTCCTGCTGAATCTGTAATTAAGAATGACAGAAACATTTAGAGGATCAATTAGTCAGAAAAATCCCCAAATTAGAGATTGATTTTGTCTCAACTCACCAGGTTTGGTTTTGTTCTTGGTGCGGGAGTCGGTGATTGGCACGGCCCGCCTGGGCAGGAACACGCCGGTTCCGACGCTCTCCCTTTTGGAAGGAGGGGCGGCGAAAGACGAGGATCTGAGGCTGGGGCTGGAGAGGTTCTGAGGTGGAGCGCGTTGGAGCGGTGGCCAAGCGGTTGGGGAAAGTCCGAGGGGGCGATTTGGGAGGTGACTGTTGGTTCTGCCGCCATGGAAGTACTCGTCACGGCCGTTTTCAGTTCTGGAAATCGCTTGCTGGTGCTTCATCGCCTCGATGCTCCATAATTGGGAGAACTGTAACTGAGATTGAAGCGAAATCGGTAAGTGGAGAACAGATAAATTGGGGATTTAGGGTTAATACGGGTGTATGCTTACTTGGAAGCCGTGTTGGTGAGATGGAAAGCCATGGAAATCTGGAGTAGTTTGCTTTCTCGGCGGGTAGACGAACCCAGGCCTGTTACCGTCGAAGTAGCCGGTGCCTTTTTGTTGCTGTTCGGTCCTCATCCTCAGCTTTGCCACTTCGCCGGCGGCAGCGTTGAGCAGATCGAAAGCGGCAGCGTCGTTCGCCTTGAAGTAGCCACCGTTTGCCGACGCCGGAGGAGGAGACACAGGCCCCGACGGGCTGCCTCGGCTTGAACAACCGCCGACGGGAAACAGAGTCGACTGTGGAGAGCCGGACAGAACCAAACCCTAAAACAACAAATTGAGGTTAAAATTGGGGGAAAGCAGAGGAATCACGGTTTCAATTTCAAAGAATCACGAAATTTATACAAAAATACCTTTGGATTAGAAGCCACGGAGTAACGAGCCATGCGGCGGGTCAACTCGGCGAGGAACTCGTCCTCGTCGCTCTCGGTTTCGGCGACGGACTCGACGGGGGAGCTAAGGTCGGAGCTGAAGCTAGCGAAGTCGGTGAGGATGTCCTCCTCCGTGAGGAACTGGGAAGGGAGCCAGAACTCGCCGTCGTCGATTTCATCCGCCATGGACAGTTGCAGAGTAAGAATTTATGGCCCGCTGGATCTCGAAGTGAAATGAGAGGGAGAGGGCGCCGAAGAATTTGAGGGGAGAGAGAGGGGCGAGGGTATTTGTAGGCGGAGGGAGGGCCAGTGAAGAGACAGGTGTAGAAGGCGCGTGAAAGGAGCGTAAGGGCACGCGCGGAGGTGGTGAGGGGGTTTGGGGGCTGATTTTTCTTTTTGAAAAGAGAAAAAGAAAAAGAAAAACAGAAACCCTGAAAATGGAGATTGGATATTATGGCGGGGACAACGTGTGCGGTGTGCCCCCACCATCTTCTTTCCCATTTTCACCCAAATTGGAGGGAAATTAAATTCTTCCCTCCATTTTTCTTCAATTTCAACTTTTTTTTAAACTAAACAATAAATTAATACCACTGTTAAATTGGTACTAATAATCCAGAGTTATTAGTTGTGAAAAATAGTATGGCGGGATTTTATAAATTTTCAAATTATATAACCTTATATTCATAAAAATCAATAAACAAAAATTTTATGGCAATTAACTTGTTTCATAATTCATACCCATTAGAAAATTGAATTTTTTTTTTAAAGTTCGAGAGGCCGACGAATCTGCAGACGGACTAACCGTCAACATATAACAAACTAAAAATATAAACTAGCACATATGAAAGAAAAAACGCAAACAACCTAAGAGTTTGAGACTCTCATAAGCACATTATTTACATCACCTAAAACTCTGTATTGTATATAAAAAAAAAATTGAATTGAATTAACTGGAGTATATGATTTTGGAGAGTCTCAAGATATTGACCAGAAACAGGCTACAAGGCTATATTTAACATTAATTTTAAGGCTTATTGTGTTGGTAGTAGTTTACCTACCTGTTACACCTATAGTCATTTTAAAATTGTACTGTAGTATAATAGTCTTACATTAATTTTATTTGCTCAATAAAGTTAAGTTTACAGGCCAAATCTAGCTGGGAAGATCTCCCTACACTGTAACAACTAACAATTGGTGAATCACTTTATTATTTTTACATAATTAATAATTTAATACGTAGTATTAACTTTTAAAAAAAAAATTGTATTTATGTTTATACATTTATATTTAAATTTTTATAAATTGTTATCCCAAAAAATCATATTTTAGAAAATTATAAAAATTATTTTCTAATAGAATCGATCTTTTGATTACAAATAATTTTTAAATAATTATTATACCTGATAAAAGTTTATAAATATGTAAATAATTGTATGGAATACAAATATTTTTAGGAATTTTCGCAAGGTAACCATGCAATATAGCATAATTCAAGTGGTAAACAAGGGTTTTAACTTTTTTGTCCGGGCAATAACCCTGAAGTTTTTTGTTTTGTGCCCATTGAAAAATGAGAGTTTCAACCTCTGTTGGGCTAGTTTATGCGATTTTGATAAATTATTAGGGCTTTTAAGCAATAAGTGACATCGTAAATGTTAAAACAAACGACATCTAAACAAATAAGAGCCAGAATCGAATAAGAAGAGATTATTGTCAACAACGACGGATGGGGTGGCTACTCCGGGTAACGACGGAGACACATACGTGGAGGCGGCGGCGGATAGGAAGCACTCCCTAGTACAACTTCAAAAATAGGTGAGTTTTTCAATTTTGAGTTGAAACACTTTGAACTGCTCCAATGTCTCATTGAAATTTCTCTTTGTGTGAAAATTAATTAAGAATAACCACTGGGGTAAGAAATCAGGACCAATTGTAACTTGATTTTTGAAATTATAAATTTTAGGGTCAGGGTTTCAAAAATTTAAGGGTCAATTGTTGTTGACGATGGAAATTTATGGTGTGCCATTCAAGGAACTCTACCATAATTTTCAAAACCCCAATCTCAACATCTTCGCCTCTGACTCTTGTTCGTTCGAATGTCATATGGTATAACATTTATAATGCGACTTATTTCTTAAAAACCCAATAAATTATTAAAATCAAGTAAACTTGCCTGACAAAGGTTGAAACTCTAATTCTCCAACCAAAACTAAAATTTGGGTACGAGACAGAAAAAAAATCAAAACTTCAGAGTTACTAGATGAAAAAGTGAAAATCTTTATTTACCACTCGGATTAGCTTATACCAAAAATTACCTCGCGTAAAATCCTTTAAATTTTTACATCCAATGTTGAAAATAAATACTGTAGCAACAATGTCCTAAAACAATACCAAATTTAGCGGGCTAGTTTATAGATTTTGACATATAATCATGACATTTCACGTGCTAACTTATTCCTAGTTGCTAGGTATGTAAGAAAATTGATTGTGCACACTGTATAAACGTATTTATGCAACTTTCCCATAAACCCAATTCAATTAAAGATGTGATGGGTCAACCAAATAACATCAATCACACCCATAAGGCCATTTGCCATTTACTTATGGATATTTTGCACTAATATATCTATCTACAGTTCTACACCCATAACTTGTGGATATTTTAAGCTACATATGCCAACATTCAGAGTATATGCCCAATTCAATACATTATCAATTTTAAGCAACAACATGTGATTTACTTAATTATTAGGATTTGGTTAAGATTATACTATTCTTGTATTTAATTTAACATTTTTTTCCCTTACTTTTCTTTATCCGATTTGCTATACGCACAGTTTCGTATCGTCAAACATACGATGTGATTATCGACTGTCAATTTTACTGACATAGAAAGTCGTTGTCGGTAAAATAACTTTTAATTCTGCTTACACCGACTTCCCGTATCGACAAGATTTTTTCATGTAAAAAACGCTTATCGACATCGTAATTCAGGACTTGTTTGGTTGGCAATAAAAAAAAACTGGAAGTGTAAAATCCCTTGAAATAGGAGTAAAGTATGTATTTGGTTGATATTTCAAACGTCTAAAAACCCAGGAATTCAAGTTCATCGGAATTTAAATTTAGAAATTCTCTTACCAAGTACCCCTAGGTACGTTTAACTTCCACCATTTTTAATTTAGAAATTCTCAATTCCTCCATTTAATCATCTATATAATAAAAAATGAATCAAACATATTTTCACAATTATCATGAATTGAACTTTATAGGAATTCAATTCTCATGAAGTAAGTTCCCACATCAAACCAAATGAGCCCTCAGTTAATGACTTCATGATCATTTAAAAAAAAAAGGAAAATGAAAACACGCATGCTTAATCAAGTCCGACAATTATACATGGAACACATTAATTAGCCGTGAAAGATAATTTTTTCAAAATTACTCTTTGATTCTTAAAACTTTAACAAAAGGCAAAATCATAAACTCCATCATGTAATTTCAAACTAGATAATAATTAAAAATTATATATTTACATACCTACATGTCCCTACCCCAAAAAAAAGAAGAGATTATATCCATATTTGACATCATATATCATAATTATAATAATATTATTATTATCATTACTTATATGGCATATACTACTCCGTATAAGATTAGATCGGCTTAAATTCATGTGGCCCAACAACATGCAATGTCTGGGCCCACAAGGGATAAGTCCAAGTTTAATCCCACCTTAAATAGTGGGTTGCCAGTTAGCGACGTTCATTTTTTTGGCCGATTATTAAATTAAAAATTAATTTAATTTTAATCCGACCAGATGTGGGGTTTATTGGCAGCACATAACGGTATTCGTCCGGAAAACAGTCCTGGCTGTCATCTAAACCATGACGGTGTTAATTCATTAAACTTAATTTAGCTACGTGATTAGAATATTCGCCGCTATTAGTAGTGGGGCCCACCTGTCACGTTGCACACATACTATGTTCGACGAATTGTCCAGATCCAAAGCTCCCAAGAAAGCGTTACGTGCTTACGTTACCACATACCAGATCAAAATGCGACATTACTTGATCCACCAAGATTGCCATTTTCAATCTCAGTGCTTTATTTTAAACAATTGCATCGAATTTGAGTTTCTTTTTTACTAAGAAAGAAATTTTTAAAAATAATAGGTAAACCCTAAA
The DNA here is from genome assembly GCA_037127255.1 of Persicaria tinctoria. Taxonomy (NCBI): domain Eukaryota; kingdom Viridiplantae; phylum Streptophyta; class Magnoliopsida; order Caryophyllales; family Polygonaceae; genus Persicaria; species Persicaria tinctoria. The sequence goes on along the minus strand of JBANSL010000016.1, from coordinate 2,144,320 downwards.
AAACATTTTAACTTTGATTAAATTAATTACTCCAATTAAATAGAAGATGTTCAATTTTTACACTTAATTGTAATTGATACTCGCATGTTAGATGTGCATCAGCTCTTATCTACAATTATATAATTATATTTATATATATAATTTATAAAAAAAAAAAATGAAAAAATTGTCAATCAACAAGCTAGTGATGCATTTCGAAAGAGATGTTTGCGTGCAACAACGAAAATATGTTGTAGGCTTTGATTACAAGTGGTACGGAATAATACCATGTTGTAATAAAATAGCATAAAATGAAACCCTTAAACTAGCCATGTTACAAGTTGAAACTTAGGATCGGGCCTCGGGGCCATATGCAGGGGCGGTCACGGGCGACGGAGTTTCGTAGTATTTTTTTTTTTAAATGTGAAAGAGAATACATAGGTTGTTTAGCTTAGTTGGTAAAAGGAGAGAAGTAAAAGGTCATGGGTTTAAATCTTACTCCCTCTGTCCTAAAATACATGGTCTTTTAGACCATTGCACATTAATTAAGGAAACATATTTATATTTAAATCTCATTATTATTATAGACGGGAACTCTTAAATTTTACCTACTGTTGTACTTTTTTAGGGGTAATAATTACCCTACAAACCTAAAATCCCATCTATTTTTGACAAAAGTTCAAGGGTCTAAAAGACCATGTATTTTAGGACGGAGGGAGTATTACTTATCTTTTTGCACTACTTTTTATTCCTTACCCTTTTTTGTTATATTTTTCTTTTAATATTTTCATAAGATTATTCATTATGTTACCCATATATTTTAAATAATTCTTCTAATTTTTCATTTTTGGTTATATTTTTCTTTTAATATTTTCATAAGATATAAGATTATTCATTATGTTACCCAATTTATTTCTAATTTTTACTAATTGTGAGTTCTTTTTTCCATTTACCAATGACAAATTCTTTAAAAATTTTAGAATTTTCTTTCAATATTTTAAAAAAAATCTTAATCCTACTACACATATATATAAATTATTAAATTATTGTATGAATTTTTGTAATAAAATATCATATTTATACCATAATTTATGGTTTATTTTCAATATATTTTTTAAAAATTTCTTTATTATATATACCGAGAAAAAAAAATTCCACACCAAAAATCCCCCCCCCCTCTAGCAAATTTTTCGATCGCCACCAGCCATATGTATACGAGAAGCTAATAACTCGCTATATAATAAAGTTTTATTTTATAATCAATTAGTAATATGAGAAGTAACATCATCGACTTATATATGTTATATTTATTTATAGTTTCGATGATTTTTTTTGTAAGTTCACATCTTTCAAGGACTAAAGAAACTTAATTTGAACATATATAAACGCCTTATAAAATGGACTTATAATGTCACGGAATAGCTTTTGTGGGCGTAAATATAATAACTAAAAAGTGTAAGGCTTTGTGACCAAAATGTCTTACATAACGCACTCTAAAAAGAAAAAGGTATCGGCATGCAGCAACGATCCATATGAAAGTACTTCACAGCCTTCACTTACAATTTAATTCAAGGCTAAATTACAAAAAAATGCCCAACAAATATCTATATTTTCACCTTGGCCACCTGCTAAAACTAAAATTATAAAAAATCACCCACTTTATCGAACACTAGACAATAGACATCTAGAAGTCTATTAAAAAACACCCTTAGGTTTACTCATGACGGCATTAGATCAGACACGAATGAGGGATGGGTTGTAACAAAATTTTCTCAGCGGGTGCAGATATCAATAACTCAGCGGACTCTTTATTTTTCTCATCAGTGATATCAATATTTTGTCAAAATTTTCACAATAATTTATGTCCATTGTACAAGGTGAGTTCAACCCTGCATCCGAATTTTCATTTCTGATTTCGTATCTACCGCATCAGGTAGAATTTTTTATTTATAAATATGGGCACTTAGTCATTTTACAAAGAATTTGACACCATCTTTTATTTTATTTTATTTTATGGGTGGTTTAAAGCAATTTAACTTAAATTAAATTAGCTTTTGCATAGGGGCGGCAAAAAGACACCGAAGAAGATCAAAAAAAGCAAAAGTATATAACGAATATGTGTGAAAATGAATGACAAAAATTCCACTAATATGAACATAAATTCGCTTACAACTTACAAGTACTGAAGTTTGTCACACACACCCACAACAAATATATCTATTTTGAATCTGATCATGATACACCAACTAAGTAGTATTTTTAATATTGTCTTTTATAAGCAAGTTATTAAATATCATCTCTTATTAACCATCGAAATGTATGAGACTTTCATCTTGCACGGTTCCCAGATGAAAAAAGAAAAAGGAATTCATCTTCTCCGAGCAAACTGCTAATTTCCATCTACGATACGGACGTATTTTCCCAATTGACAGGTCTGAAGGGATCAATATTGGACTTATTGGATCGGTCGAAATGATTTAATTGAACCAATCGATCGATGAATCTCCCTTTCTAGAATTGCGATTTCTTTTTCTAAACATATATCCATAGATGTTCAAATTCATGATGTTTTTAAAAATAAGAAGATATTAGATGGATGGATGGTTGATGGATCCATCGCTTTATGACAAGGCCATGAAAGGGACGAAGTGGGTTATGGCACATGGGCGAGGTTGAGATATCTCATATCTCTCATATGTATATGTTTTTCTACAAATAGGTCCCACCTCCATCAAATTGGTTGTGAAATTGAATCAGAAACGTTACTTTCAACCGTTTCTTTTTAGTCCAAAATTCAATCTTTCATTTCTATGCTTAAATTAAACATACCAAAAATTCATCCAATTCGTTCATTATTAATGAAAATTTTAAGCTCGGCTTGATTATAAACAAAGTATTTGTTAAGAGTTTCATTTTAGGCGAAAAGGGTTGAAGAAGCAGGGAAGCCCACTTTGACCAGCCCACCGCAGCAAAAGCCCATTTGGAGGGGACACGTGGCGGGCCTCCACTTTAATGGATCAAATTCTTTTTCTTTTTTAATATAAAAATGGATATACAGGACACTTTTATTTTTGGGGTAATAAATAGATTGTACGCATAACACATGGTCGACCAGGTTTACACATGGAAGTACGTCGGCTAGATCTAGTTTTGTTGTAGAAATATATTTGACTTTTTGATCACTTACTACCATAAATTGTTTTGAATTTCGACTCATAAATTCAGTTGTGTACCAAATATATCTACCTAATTTATTAAAAACTAGAAATTCTATATTCAAGCTATTTACCTATTACAAGCAACTGTTGATCTTCTTGGAGGTCATGGGACCATGACCACTATGAAATTGAAGCCATTTCATGATAGTGACCCGATTTCAAAGACGATCATATATAGATATATAGCCGACATTGATCCGACTTTATATTGGGCGCGGCGGATATATAAATTGAGTATCTTAAATTTATTGATTTAATTACTAAATAAGAATATATTTTTAAGTTTAATTCAAACTTGTACTAACTCGATTTAAGTTCGAATTCTGCTGAATTTCATTTAAATTACTATGTCACAAACTAGTAAGATTACCAGCAGTTGTTGTAACAACCATACCCATACTCCAATCCGATCAAATCGATCGCATAAATTGTTGTAACTACCAGCCAAAGAATTGTACGTACAAATTAAATTGTTTCAATTCACGACTTTCTTTGGTTTCTTACCAAATAATATATTCAAAATTTCAAACTGCTTAAAAAATGAACAAATTTAGCCTTTTTCAAATGAATACTTCACGGAAATATCTCAAAATTAAAAAAAAAATGAAAATCTAAAAAGAATACTTCATATCTTGATGGTTTCTTAATTTCTGTAATGGTTTTTTAACCATTCTGCATCTTTGAAATTTATCATCTACCAAAGCACTGTGAATCTGTTGCTAGTTTTATGTTGGTTTAGGTGAGAAATCCTTCTGGTGTCTGTGTGCTCTAGGAATCGAAATTGATCATAACTTGTCCAATTCTAGCAGTGATCGATGTATGCTCTCAAGAGTGCAACTAGCGAAGAAACCTATCAGTTTCAAGCAGAAATGTGACTGATGCAGCTGCTAGAGATGGTGGTGATCGAACTCGATCAGGGTCTTCATTGTTTCTTGGGACTATAGGTACAAGATTTCCCCTTTCCCTATCCGTCCTTCTGATTTGGCTATCGTTTCTGTCACGCATCTTGCGAACACAACGTACACAATATTGCCCATTTAATTCGATGGTCACGGTTGTAAAACTAGTAACAATAAACTGGTCACGGTTGTGTTTTAGCTTCACTATGTATATATAGTCAAGCTAAGACATATGTAACAACTAAAGATCGATAAAAATTACTGTATTAATCAACAAGACCATAGTTTTTGCACACATTAATTAATACAGTATTGCAAGACCCAAAACTTAAATTAGTATGAAGAAATATATAACATATAACATAGTATATTAAAGTGAAACAACTAGGAAATTAACTATTGCTAAATTCAAACTCCAATTTAATTTCCCCTTTTTTCTTTTGTTGTTCTTCATCATTTTCATCTGCAATGTTTCATTGTATACGGTGTATACCTTGTTCTTGTCGATATTGCACCAAATAAACAGCCTGCAGCCATAATCATAAACAAACAACACTACTCTTCCACAACCGCCATCTACGATTTTGTATAGCAGAGTTGTTGGTTTCATCCCGAGCGTGTACATTGGATCACACTGAATCGTAAACCTTTCCCAAGAATCTCCGACTCCGTACTCTTTCATCACCCACACAGCCGTCTTAATTACGTTACCTTCGGCAAACAACTTGCAAACATAACATAGTTGTCCATCGAATTCAGACATGATCGATCGGGAGCGAATAGGGTACACTGGTCCATCTGGCAGCGAAGCAGAAGCAAACAGCGGCGGCACCTGTATTTCTCCGAACTTATTGGTTTCGTTATCTCCTGCCATAAGAGCCCAATGAAGGACGCCATTAAAGGAGTGAGCTACCTGGCCTGTCGAAGTGAAGACTTTATAAGGAAAACCTTTGAATGAATTCCATTCCTTATTTCTATAGTTGTAAATCCAACACGGACAACAGTTGCAACCGACGAAGATCTTATAATCGTCGCCATAATAATCGCAACCAAATCCATAGTAGTGGAAGCTGTTAATAATATATCTTGCTATTATTTTGTATTTATCTTTTATTGAGTTGTTGCTATATTTAAGGGTTGTTACTTAGAACAGCTCCCACTATCTCCATTCAAATCTGTATAAATGGATTGTTATGTCAATCAATGCAATACACGATTTCATTTTACTTTCCTGTTAGTTTATATGGTATCAGTTTTTTAAGATCCAGGACCTACTCTTTGTTCTCTCTGCTTCCATGGCCACCGATTCTGTCACTCACCTTTCCAACCCCCATGAGCCGTCATCCCCTTTCATACTTGTCTCCCTCACCAACATCATTAAGTTGGATCCCACCAACTATTTTACATGGAAAGTCCAGATGCAGGCTACACTCGAAGGTTACGATCTGTTCAAATTTCTTGATGGTTCCCATGTGGCCCCTGCCGAAACCATCACCACAAATGAATCCACAAAACCTAATCCTACTTATCTCACTTACAAGCGCCAAGATCGGATCCTCTATGGTGCTGTTCTTGGAACCCTATCTGCGAATGTGGCCACTCTTGTCACCACTGCTTCTTCTTCTTACCAGATATGGGAACTCTTAGAGCAAACCTATGGCAATCCCTCCAGGGGCCATATCAAACAACTCAAGGCCCGCCTCCGTTCCACTGTCAAAGGCAGCCTTACTGTCACGGAATATATGCAGCAGATGAAGGCCACTTCGGCTCTTCTTGCTTCCTTGAAGGCGCCCGTTTCACAGGAGGACCTCACGGATTACATCCTTCGAGGTCTTGACGACGCATACAAACCAGTGATTCATGCCGTCAACGCGAGAGACACTCCAATTTCGTTCGAGGCCTTGCACGAGAAACTCATCAACCATGAGTTAGATTTGAAGCAGGAAAGCAAGGATTCTGGAGCTCCCATTGCTGCGTTCAATGCCAACACCAGGTCTAGCAAAGGAAAAGGTAAGCATCCTCTCACTCAGGCTCCATGGCAGCAGTCCTACTCCTCTCAATCCAACCATTCAACCCCCTCATGGAATCAACCCCCACGCACTCCTACTCCGGCCTCCTCTGCAAGCCGCAAACCCTTCAAGGGGCGCTGTCAGTGGTGCAAAGAGGTCGGACATGTCCTCACTCAATGCCCCGTGATCCGTCAACAACACCCGAATCTAGCTCTCCCAACCTCCGCCCGCTTCCCAGCCACATCACCTCAAACCAATGTCGCTTCCACCAACACCCATACTCAGCCATCATGGATCGTCGACAGCGGCGCCACCCACCATGTTACGAATGACTTGGACAACCTTGCTCTTCATTACCCATACACTGGTCCGGACGACATGGTTGTGGGCAACGGTTCAGGTTTACCAATTACTCACACTGGCACTTCTAATTTAGCAGCTTTCTCTACAAATTTCCCTTTGAGCAAAGTTCTTTGTGTTCCACAAATGTCGAAAAATATAGTCTCTGTTTCAAAATTAACCAAACACACTCCCTATGCAGTTGTTTTCTTATCAGATTTCTTTTTTGTACAGGACATCAGGTCCGGCAAAATTCTGGTTAGAGGTCCTTGTGTGAACGGCATGTACTTGTGGCCATCATCGAGTCCTAGTGTCAACTCCATTCAAAAGGCGAGCCCGGTGTCCCTTCACCACAAGCTTGGCCACCCTTCCACTGCTGTGTTTGAATTTTTTATTAAGCAATTTAATTTAGGTCGTTCTGTTTTTCGTCTTTCTGATTGTAAGTCCTGCAATATCAATAAAAGTCACAAATTGCCGTTTTACACCTCTACTATTACCTCTTCTCATCCCCTTGAAGTGATTTACTCAGATGTTTGGAGCTCGCCTGTCCCTTCGTATGAAGGTTTTCGATACTTCATTATCTTTGTCGATCATTTCACTCGTTATACATGGTTGTTTCCTCTTAAAAAGAAATCTGACACAAAAGCCACCTTCATAAAATATAGAGCCTTGGTTGAAAACTATTTTAAACACAAAATCAAAATTCTTTATTCTGATAATGGTGGAGAGTACATCGCTCTTCGTCAATTCTTAGAATTCGAGGGAATTTCTCATCTTACCTCCCCCCCACATACACCAGAACACAATGGTATGTCGGAGCGAAAGCATCGGCATGTTGTTGAAACGGGTCTCTCTTTACTTACCCACTCAGGTATGCCATTAGATCATTGGCCTCATGCCTTCATCACAGCATGTTATCTGATCAATAGGCTCCCTACTCCTCTTCTCCACAACGAGTCCCCGTTTTCATGCTTGCTTCATATTCAACCAGATTATCAAAAGCTTAAAAATTTCGGGTGCCTGTGTTATCCATGGTTACGACCGTATAATGCCCACAAACTTGAACCACGATCCATTGCTTGTGTCTTCGTTGGTTATTCCCCCACCCAAAGCGCCTATCAGTGCTTAGACCCTATCACTCGCCGCATATACACTTCTCGCCATGTTCGGTTTCTTGAAGATGAATATCCATTTAAAACTCTACTTTCAAATTCATCCAATTCATTGGATCCCCCCTCCACCACTTCCCCTATATCTACGCACATTCCCCTACCCATTTTAATTTCACCTACTTTGAATCCCAATCCCATTAATTGTGGTCAACCCCCTACATTCACTCCCCCATCTCCTTTAGCCCACCCACCCACTCCTATCCCCTCCCAAATAAACTCCCGTCTGTTACAATCTACTCAACTCCCTCCCTCAATTTCGGGCTCCACACCATCACACCCATTTCCTCCTCGTCACTGGACCGCAGTTTCAGGATCAAATCCGTTCCACCTCAGCACCCCTATCTCATCTCCTCACCCTACCCCCTCACCAGCTTCTTCCAATCCCTTCACCCCTCCCCACACTCCACATGCTCAATCTCCAGCTCCACCTTCACCACCCCTGCTTCCGCCATCACCAGACTCCCACCCTCCACCCTCAACGTCGACTCCCTCACACACTACCGATCAACCATTGCCTGGAATCGTCACCCGTTCCAAGAAAAACATCTTCAAGCCCATCCAAAAACTCAACCTCACCCCACACAAGCATACCTCCCACCCCATGGAACCAAAAACCATTACCCAAGCCCTCAAGAGCCCCGAATGGAGAGCCGCTATGCAGTCTGAGTTTGATGCGTTATGCTTGAACCGAACGTGGACCTTGGTACCAGTTTCATCGACTTACAACCAAGTTGGTTGCAAGTGGGTTTACCGAATCAAGTACCTACCCGATGGCTCAATCGACAAGCTCAAAGCTCGCCTTGTAGCCAAGGGTTTTCACCAGCGCTCCGGGTTGGATTACTCTGACACATTTAGCCCCGTCGTCAAACCGGTAACGATTCGAGTTGTGCTCACCCTAGCTGTCTCCAATGGTTGGCCCTTGCAACAACTTGACATCAACAATGCTTTTCTCCAAGGTACATTGTATGAGGATGTATCCATGACCCAACCACCGGGTTTTGTTGACACCACCTTCCCAACCCATGTCTGCAAGCTGCACAAGGCCATTTATGGTCTCAAACAAGCACCAAGGGCATGGTACAATGAACTAAAAGCCTTTCTTGTCGGGATTGGATTCCATTGTTCCATCGCCGACGCCTCTCTGTTCATCTACCGGCGCCAACGGGTTGTCCTATATCTTCTTGTCTATGTGGACGACATAATCCTCACATGCAGTGATCCACCCTCTCTCTCACGCTTGGTCGACGCTCTCAGCACCAAATTTTCCCTCAAGGATCTTGGGTCCCTATCATATTTCCTAGGTGTCGAGGTAATCCCAACTCCGTCCGGCATTTTCTTGTCCCAACGGAAATACATCCAAGACCTTCTGCTTAAGTCAGGCATGGAGGGTGCTAAGCCAGTTCCCACCCCAATGACTCCTACTCCCCATCTAACTCGGGATTCCGGCGACCCTATCCCAAACCCATCAGCCTACAGGACCATTGTCGGCAGCCTCCAGTACCTTGGCCTCACTCGTCCAGATGTAGCTTTTTCTGTGAATCGCCTCTCACAGTTCATGCACCGACCTACGTCTGTCCATTGGCTTGCTCTTAAACGGCTTTTGCGCTACCTCTCCGGGACAATTCAGCTAGGTATTACCATATCCTCTCGATCTCCATTAGTCCTCCATGCTTTTTCGGATGCCGATTGGGCGGGCGATAAGGACGACTATGTCTTTACAACTGGCTATTTACTCTACTATGGCTCAACACCAATCTCATGGAGCTCGCGAAAGAAACGATCAGTCGCCCGATCGTCCACCGAGGCTGAATACAAGGCCATCGCAGATTCTTCATCGGAGGTACTTTGGGTCCTGCAACTTCTGGCTGAACTAGGCATTCGTCCATCTCTGCCTCCTGTCATCTACTGCGACAACTTGGGCGCTACATATTTGAGTGCAAATCCAGTGTTTCATTCGAGAATGAAGCACATCGGCCTTGCCTATCACTTTGTGCGAGAGCAGGTTCAACGAGGAGCTCTCCGAGTCCGCCATGTTCCCACTGGCGATCAACTTGCCGATGTCCTTACAAAGCCCCTGTTGCGTCCTCGATTTCAAGAACTAGTGAACAAGCTTGTCCTATCCAAGGATGTCAAACTTGCGGGGGAATGTTAATAATATATCTTGCTATTATTTTGTATTTATCTTTTATTGAGTTGTTGCTATATTTAAGGGTTGTTACCTAGAACAGCTCCCACTATCTCCATTCAAATCTGTATAAATGGATTGTTATGTCAATCAATGCAATACACGATTTCATTTTACTTTCCTGTTAGTTTATAGAAGCAACGGGATTGTTTTTATCGGGGGATATGCGACAGTTTGTAAAGATCCAGTGAACCAGTTGTAAAGAAGGAAGGGTCCTTTTAACCTCTTTAAGACAAGCTATTCCTTGGGAGGATCCGATCAATTTGGGATTATCGGGGCGGGATAGGAGTCGGTGCACTGTGAAGGGAGGAACATTCCGGCCATGGATGCGCACCTTGTCGTCGTCGGCGGTGTCGTCGCTTATGGAGATGCAATAGAGGCCGTCCTGGCCGTGGAAAAAGGCCGTACGGGAGAGATCTGTGTAAAGGGTGTAAAAATTGGGATCGTTGATGAGATTCTTCCATTGCTTTGACAGGAGTTTACATCGCAGTAGCGATCGGAGGGGGAGCCGGTGGATAATCTCTGTGATTATTTCTTGAGGAAGATGAAGAAGGGTCATATATATATGCTTGAGATTTTAGAGATGGATGGTCGACGGTAGTTGCCGAAATACCAAAAGCACAAATCCTAATTTTTAATTCATGATTTGGGATCGCATATATGGATGTATGCGTGTGAAACATATATATACACTAGTGTAGGTCATGTCCAGTGCACGGAGAATACTTTAATATAATATGTCATGGGGACATCTAAAATGGTGGTTTGGATAGCCTAGATAGTGAGGTTAATTAGATTGTTAGAGTCATCAATATTGAAGTTCTGTTTGGTGAGTCGGAATGTTAGCTCACTAGTGATCAGACTGGAGGCTTGCACTACAACGATTGATGACAAGACTTTTATATTTGATCCCGGGGGCATTTACCGATTATTCTTGGATAGGGAATTCATACTCAAATTAGGTCTGTCATGGTTGTTGTTTCTAACCCTTGTTGATTTGCTTAAGCTTTGAGGAATTGAGAAGTTTTGGGGTGGCTGCTACTGATGGGTGCAAATAGAACATCTACTGGTGTAAAGACATTATGTGCTGTCTACGTACAAGTGACCGAAGGCTGAGGGAAGACAATTTCAAAGGGAACATCTTACGGGATGACAAGTCGACAACCAGGTGTTTAGTTGAGCAGAACACGGCCATGTCATGGTGTATTGCTATATTGTGTGCAGCAAGTCAAGGCCTACAGAGGGTCGGGTACACTGGATGCTATGAGTGTCCCATTGCCAATCCACTTGAACTACATTCAATTATAAGTGGGCTTGAAGAGGTGTGGGGCTTCTTAATGATGCTTTAGTCATCGATTACATAAAGATCAAATGGAGGCTCCAAGTTACTGATCCAACAAGTTGCATATGTTTCCAATCTTTGACTTTTACTTGCATTTTGGTTTTAGTTAGTATTTTTTTTTCCATTGTATAGGTAAGCTTTGGGACAAAGCTTTTTGTAAGGGGAATGCATTGTTATATCCCTAGTATTAGGGATTTAGGGTATAAATATCCATGGATATTGTAATTGGGGGGCAACCAAGTAATAATCAAACCATAACCCTAATCTCTCTCTTTTCCCCTATATATCTCTCCCTCCCGTTTCCTTCTAACCTCCTTCGTCTCTTTCCCCTTCCTATTACAATTACCCCAACCACCACCGATCACCTACCACCACCACCGGACATAACACAATTGCTTCAATTCACAACTATTGTTTTAATTTTTTTTGGTTACATTATCAAATGTTTTCAAATGGACTTGAAATTACAGCTTGCACTAAACCAATCATGAATCACTCTTTTATTAATGACTATATATAGGAATCTAAACATGCATACTATTTGAGAGAGCAAAACTAAGCAAGCCCACTAAGACCCAAGGGCATTATTGTCTTTCCTACGGTAAAACCCTCAAACCCTAATCTTTATTATAAAACATGAGATACGCCTCCAGAGCGGAGGATGAATCAGAACAACGCTGACTTGAGCGTCGGAGTCCGGAGAGACAAGCCCCGCCCCGACCTCGTTTGTTCTTGTTTCACAGGCTAGAGTTCGTGTTGAGATCATCATCAAGATCGGTCTCCATCAACGATTATTGAGAGCAGATTTATACACTCACACTATTATATGTTACTCCCTCCGTTTCCTTTTAAGTGACTTTTTCAAATCATGCACGTAGTTTTAGAACGATAAAAACTATATTAAATATTAATATTTTAATAATATTTTTTAATAATATGATACTTATCACCAATAAGTATGAGATTATCGAAAAAAAAATTTTAAAAAATTATTATTTCATATAGTTTTTCACACCTTAAAAAACGTGCATGAATAGTAAAACGACAATTAAAAGGAAACGGAGGGAGTATTTGATTTTTTTTATTCCGTTTGAATTTTTTTTTATCCGATATGTTATTTGTATCACAGTATGGTTAGTTGATTGTATTTTACCTTCATTATGCATATTATAGTCAAGCTAAGACATATGTAACAACTAAAGATCGAGAGAGGCCATAAAAAATACTGTATTAATCAACAAGACAAGAAGACCATATATAGTTTTTGCACACATTAATACAGTATTTGCAAGATCCAAAATTGTTAATCAAAAGTTAATTATAGTATAAAGAAATATATAACATGTATATATTAAAGTGAAACAATTAATTAGGAAAATATTGCTAAATCCAAACTCTTATAATTTCCGGTCCCCCCTTTTTTGTTGCTCTTCATCATCTTCATCTGCCATTTTTTCGTGGATACGGCTACTACCTTGTTGTTGTCGATATTGCACCAAATCAAAGTCTTGCCATACTTGTGAACAAACAACATCACTCTTCCAAAACCACCATCTCCGAGTCTGTATAGCAGAGTGGTCGGTTTCATCCAGAGTGTTAAGTGTGAATCACATCGAATAGTAAACCTTTCCCAAGAATCTCCGACTCCATACTCTTTCATCACCCACACATCCGTCCTAATTTTGTCACCTTCGTCGACAACCAACTTGCAAACATGACACAATTGTCCATCGACTTCGGACATGATTGAACGAGTACGGTGCAGCAGCGAAGAAGAAGCAAACAACGGCGGCACTTGTATTTCTCCGAATATATTGGTATGCAGATCGTAAGTAACTATAGCCTCCTTTCCGTTATCTCCTGCTTCTGTCTTAAGAAACCAATGAAGGACGCCATTAAAGGAGTGAGCTACCTTGCCTTTCAAAGTGAAGACTTCATAAGGAAAACCATTGACTGAATTCCATTCCTTATTTCTATAGCTGTAAATCCAACACGGACAGGGACAGCGTTTGCAACCGACGAAGATCTTATAATCGTCGCTATAATAATCGTAACCAAATCCATAGTAGTAGTCGGAGAAACAACTGCATCGTTCTTGTCGCGGGGGTTTTGCGACGGTTTCCAAAGATCCAGTGAACCAGTTGTAAAGAAAGAAGGGTCCATTGAACACTTCAAGACAAGCTATTCCGTGGGAGGATCCGATCAAATTGGGCATATCGGGGAGGGATAGGAGACGGTGCACCGTGAAGGGAGGAACATTCGGGCCATGGATGTGCGCCTTGTTGTCGCCGCTTATGGAGACGCAGTAGAGGCCGTCCCGGCCGCGGAAAAAGGCCGTGCGGGAGATATCTTTGTAGAGGGTGTAAAAATTGGGATCGTTGATGAGATTCTTCCATTGCTTTGACAGGAGTTTACATCGCAGGAGCGATCGGAGGGGGAGCCGGTAGATAATCTCTGTGACTATTTCTCGAGGAAGATGAAGAGGGGCCATGCTTGAGATGTTAGAGATCGCAAAAAACCCTAAATAATTTTAATTCATGATTTGGGATTGCTAGGGAGGTATGCGTGCTAAAAGATACGGAGTATAGGTTTATATCATGCTTAGAGTACAAGTAGTTTTTTATATTTATTATTTATATCTATATGTATATCTATTTATCTATAAACTAGGGAGTATGCCCGTGCTTACGCACGGGACATAGTTCAATAAAATATATTGTACTATGTATTAAAGATTTATATATTTGGTTCTTATTAACGGAAATAAGAGCAAAGACTTGTTGTAAGTTGTTGTTAAAGAGTTTTAAAAAAAAATTACGTGACTTATCATTGTAAAATAACCTAAAAAATCTGGCAAAAAAATTGAATCATCTATACCACTATTTTTGAACCTAATTCCTTTAGTTTTGACTTGATGCAATTACTATGTATAGATTTTTCTTATCGATTGATCCCGATTGATGCTCTTTCACTATGATTTCATTCTCCTCATTAACATATCTTTTAGTCAATATTGCTTCTCTTCATAACATTAACAAATATAATATCAAAATTATTAATTTTCCGAATTAAAAAGTTATCAAATTTTGCATATATCAAATTTTGTCTATGTTGATATTGCTTTTTATACATCTACGAACTTCTTTTCATTATAATATTTTTGTTCCTCATAATGAAGATATAAGGTTGTTTTGAAAGGAAATAATTATAGGATATGACATAAGGGTATGTATATTTTTTAATTATGAGGTACTTATTTTATTTTATTTTTAATTAAAGGCATTTAATTTAATGAAAAAAGAAAATAAATAAATATACATAAATTGGAAGATTGAAAGATATTATTATTAGTAATGCAAGGATAATTTTGCAATTTGAATTGATATAATATTGGGAGGAATGAGGGATGAATTTATGGGACCAATCACACAGAACTTTAGACTTTGTTGAATATTGGGAGGAAGCGAGGGTTGTTGAACCACTGAAATCACCGAAATCACCAGGACATCGAGTACCAACCACCGACAACTTGTTGTTGTGGAACCGGGGCCAAGCATTATACGGAGCCAAATCTAGACAATAGCCATTATATCTGAGCCAAACCTTTAAGCGACCGAGTCATGTATTAATTGGAAAACAGTTGACACATTTAGAGGTAAGCATAAATAAGTTGAATCAAAATTTGAGAGATATTACCTGTGTTGGAGTGTCTATTATGTTAAAAAATTTATTTGTCCAGAAGCTTCAGCCTGCTCTTGTTCTGTTTTGCTTGTCATTCTTGCATTCATGACTAACTTGTTCTCCTTTTTGGCTAATCAAATTGAAAGTTGAAACCATGAGCTCCATTATGTTTGTGTTATATATATATACACTCCGTATGAAGGAGGAAGATCCATGCAAACGGTGTTCCTAGCTAGTTGAAACGGCTAAATAAATTATGTTAATTAATTTGAATGTAACCCCCAATTTTTAATGCAAGGATGACAGTAATGGTCTATAACATGAATGACACATAACATTGCTACTTTGTGAAGC
Organism: Persicaria tinctoria; assembly: GCA_037127255.1. Lineage (NCBI taxonomy): Eukaryota > Viridiplantae > Streptophyta > Magnoliopsida > Caryophyllales > Polygonaceae > Persicaria > Persicaria tinctoria. The sequence continues at coordinate 2,129,142 of JBANSL010000016.1, read as the reverse complement.
AAATTAAAATATATATATATATATATATATATATATATATATATATATATATATATATATATATATATAATATAATGGCATAAAAATAAGGGTTGAGGTATAATAATTAATGGGTGCACATTATATATATTATAGATATAGATTATATTATTATTATAGATTAATTATAGATGTATATATATTATATATAGATTTATTTTAAAAACCACATCTCTATATATATACATCTTTTCTAGTATTATTCTGTTGGAATAATTTCTATTACATTATAAAAGAATTGAAGATATATTATAGCTTATAGACATATATTATATTATTATTATTATATATATTAATTATAGACGTATATGTCTTATATATAGATTTATTTTAAAAACCACATCTCTATATATATACATCTTTTCTAGTATTATTCTGTTGGAATAATCATTTATTCTAAAAAGCTTTTATTATATATTAAAAATACTTTGAGAAATATATAAGGCTAATTAGCATTATATGAGAATTGAATTTACATTTAATTAGAAAAAAAATTATAAAAATTATTGTTGTTGTTGCTGTTTTGGTAAGGCCGGTACGTAATTCTTTAAAAAAAAATACGATTTTGGCATTATAAGTGGAAATTGAAACTTCGCACTTGGATTTGTACTTTCCTATTAATCAACTTTGATTAGTTAATAATAATAATAATAATAATAATAATAATAATAATAATAATAATAAGATGATGATGACTGAAGAATACCAAAAATGAAAGAAATAATGTAAACTTTTTTTTTAACTGCAGGTAAACTTTTATTCTTTGAAATATAGATAGATGCATCCACATAATATCCCAATCAAACAAAACTTGAGTCCAACAAATAATTTTAGAATATACTTCAAATCTTCAATTGATATAATCAGAATGTTTTTCCCAACGATGAATTCTTCAATCTTTTGCTTAGTACGTATGAGACGATTTCCCCAACGTGTTTGTATGCACAAAATTTATTGGATTTTTTAAAATAGGATGAAATTAATTAAGTTTTAGAACATTTTTTAGGATGATTTTGATAAAAAAAAAGAATTAAATTATACTCAATTATCACTTTTTAAAAAAAATTATCGTAACATTCCATTAAATAAATTATTAAAACCAGCATGTTATATACTAAAATGTAAGAAATATTTTGAAATAGGAAGAACGTACCTTTTCTGTTAAGATCTTGTCTTTGTATGATTCATCTCGTGCACTTGGTGTCAAATCTAACAACAAAACAATTATAAAAATATAGTCAATTACCTTAACAAAGGGGAAAATATAGCTAGGAATGAAATTAAAATTCATAACAAAATAGATTAATAGATAATCAATCATTTAGCTCAATTGACCTATTGTGAAAGATGAACATTTTTGAAGATGAACATCCACGATATGCGAGTCAAATTTATAGGGTGGTCGGAGTTTGACATCATTAAAATAATGAATTTCATCCGACAATTGATTAGATTAATCGACCGGTTACAAAAATCGGACAGTTTCAAAATTCAATACATGCATATAATTAAAGCAATTAATTGAACAATTTCACATTTTTATAACGTCTATGACTAATTAATTTGTAATTGATCAAATTACATGATCAGTAATATTAATTGAGTAGATCAAGAGATGACCTAACGTCTGTGACTAATAATGTTTAACTGATTAAATTGCATGAGTAATATTGAGTAGATAAAGAGATGACCTAAAAATATATCAAAAATGAAAAGAGAAGGATTAATTTTTTGAATTCAATTATAAATTTTATGTTTATATAATTGGAGAAATAATTAGGTCCTCCGCATTTATGAGACTCGCACACAACTTTTCTTTGTTATATTATAGATATAGGCGGTGGTTCAGGTGAGAACACCCTTTAGGTGAGAACGTAGAAACAATTCTTAACCATAGAATTGAAATAAATCAAAGGCTGAGATGAATCCTGATTTATTTATATTTTTAAAAAGTAAATATGGTGCCCACCATCAAATCGATTCACGCGTGAAAATGGATTCACATCCAAAATTTAGTGACTTCATACTACGGTATTTTTCTTCTAAAAAAATTCTTCTTGTTTCATGGCTTTTAAAAAAATATTATTTATATTTAAATGGATTATTTATAAGAAAGATGATGATTGTTTAACGATTAATTGGGTACGTGGATATTAATAATCAATAAAATTTTACATTATTCGGTAAAATCACAAAGAATATTGATATGTAAGAGGGTGATTTGAGAGATTATTTGGTCAATTGGAGATATTATTCGGTTAAATTATAGAGATATTTTATTCATAAGTAAGAGAATGATTATTTACAGATTTATTAGTTTTGTGTACATTCAAATAATAATCAATAAAATTTTACATTATTCGGTGAAATCACAAAGAATATTCATTTGTAAGAGAGTGATTTGAGATATTATTCGATTAACTTGGATAGATTATTCGGTTAAATTATAGAGATTATTCATATGTAAGAAAATGATTATTTACATATTTATTAGTTTTGTAGAGATTAACATAATAATCAATAAAATTTTACATTATTCGGTGAAATCATATAGACTATTCATATGTAAGATGAAGATTTGAGAGATTATTCGGTTAAATTATAGAGATTATTCATAAGTAAGAGGAGAATATTCATATGTAAGAGGATGATTTGAGAGATTATTCGGTTAAATTATAGAGATTATTCATATGTAAGATGATAATTTGAGATATTATTCGGTTAAATTATAGAGATTGTTCATATGTAAGTGGATGATCATTATTCCTTAGAAAGGAAAAAAATTATGGAGTAAAAATAATTGCAAAAAAGGGAGAAACTGATAATTAAAGGGTCTGTTTGGATTCCCATTGCATTTTATTTATAATTAAAATACATGTATTAAATAGAAAAGTTAATTATAATGATAATTTGAGAATAGGGTAAAACACTCTCCTCTAAAAAAAAACCCAAAACCAACCATAAACACCCAAACCCCATGGACAACCGCCGCCGTCACTGCTCCATGTGAGCACCTCCTCCACATTCGGCTTCCCGGCCAGCTTCAAACCACACACCCCCTACTCCTCCACCACCACCTCCCAAATTAGCCCAAAATTTCCAAACCAAAGGCTTTTCTGCAGGTTTCTGTCGCCGCCGCCGACCTTGCGCCGCTGTTGTCGGGCTTCCTCCGACGACTTCCCCGGCGGACTCTATGGCGATCTGGACCATCACCCTCTGTGGCGGCTCCCGATCTAGCCATCTGGGTTCATGGGTCGTTGGGGGTGGAACTCCCTCAGGCTCCTGTTCGACGGCTCCCTGGGTTATCTGCCATCTTCCTCCTCTCCGACCACATAGTCCGCCGACGTCTTGGTGGTTGGCGATTTGTCGCCGCATGTAGTCAGTCGGTGTCCGACCCCATACCTCCAACCTCTCATCCACCACCGTTTGATGGCCGACTGACGCCGCCCGTTGTCCTTGCTGTTCACCGGCTTGGTGGGTTTTGGGCCTCACCGGTTTCCACCCCTTGCCCCTCCGACTCCACCAAACCCCGCCAGATTACACAACTCTACATTAAAACCCCAAATCTCAAAATCAAACTCCCTCATTTAACCGGCATATTCAACATGCAACCCCAAATTTCAAAACAAAAACGTTTTTTACCCTTAGATCTACAAAATCAAAGTAACCCAAATCTAATTTTATCCCCAAATCTCCAAATCCAAATCCAAAATAGTTGGTTGTTCGTGCTTTGATTCATAACCCTTGGGTTTGGATCTAGTATCACCACCACCTTAATTCTTTTCAATTGTGCAACTTCATATCCCACATGCAACAACACTGCTAAACGAGAACGAGCTTGCTCGTTGCCGTAGCGGGATCCAGATCTGCAATCATCACCGCTTTCCAAGCCACAATAACGGAATTAAGAATCAACTGCTCAAATTTTATGTGGAAATTCAGGGTTTAATTTTCTAGGCATTTTTAATTTTAAATTTATGTAATTGTAATCTTAGATATTTTTTTTATTTTTTTACTGGCGACCCTCTGCGTAGGGTCATTCAAGCCATCTTTTGATGGCTTCAAGATCGCTGGGTCGATCTACTTCTTGCCTACTGTAAAAAAAAAAAAAAAAAAAAAAAAAAAACTATAATGATAATTTGAGTGATTTAATGATAAAAATAATTTAAAAATAAAATAATCCCAACTCTCTGTAAATTCTGGAAATCTCTCGGTTCTTCCTCCCCTCTCCCCCTTCTTGTTCCCCCCTAAACCCCTCCTCAGTACCTAATAACCAGCAATTCCAAATGATTTACTTATTTGTTTTTATGAAATTGGATTAATTTCCTACGGATATATTCGATCAATTTCTCATTGTGCTCACACTGGAGTTTGGATCGGGGTTCGATAAATCTGATTGATCCTCCTCCATCAATTCATCATCCCACCACCACGGCACCACCTGCTCTCTTGCTCCTCGCCCAGTTCTTCTTGTTGAATCCGAAAACAGGGAGGCCATTAATTTGCCGAATCTGGAATTGCAATAGCCTCCATCGACACCGATTTTTTCCGTTGAAGAACCCACAAGATATAGCGCTCTTGTTCTTCGGCGTCTAGATGGTAGTTGAAGCGGCTCGTGTCTTCAAACCCTAGATAAAATCTGTGTCACCGTGTGAGGAGCAACACCAATGATGGGGTGAAGAGCCGAAGAAGATGGCGCTTGGCAGCATCGTCCCTCTTTCTCCCTGCCAATTCCCTCTCTCCCAAGCCATGAATAAAAAAAAAACCATTAACCACAAATGTATTACTACTATAATTTAATTTCTTACATAGCCTTCCAAACACTGCTTAATTTTTAAATGCATTATAAACAAAAGCAAGCAATGTATTATAAGTATAATACAATGGGGATCCAAACGGACCCAAAATAAAATAAAAACTACCCACCTGTAATGTGTAGTAGACATAACACGACAATCTTTTTTAAAAAAAAAACACAATAGCACCATTTGGAGGATTCACACGCGCCTCCCCACCAAATTGGTTAAAATTGAGCATGAGACCCACCTTGTCTCATTAGGTGTTCTTATCCGATCCACACTATATATATACTCCCTCCGTTAAAAAATATAAGCCTTTTTAGGCTTAAAATTTTATTTAGAAATATAAGTCATTTTAGGTTTTTTAGGCATTGGGTTAAGAGAAAAGTAACTTTTTGACTTGTTTTATGAAATGCTATTGGTTGTTAGTGGTTGTGGATAATTAATGAGAGGTATAAAAGTAATACTTTTGTGTTTTTCTTAATATGTGTGCAAATACCTAAAAGGACTTATAATTTTGAACGGAGGGAGTATATATATATAAGTTAAAGGGAAAATTAATTAAAATACCCCCACATTTGGGGGTATGGTAAAAATATATCATCAACTTTTAAAAATAATAAAAATATCCCGACCTTTGATAGTAGTGATAATATATTACCACGGGTTTTCTCACTAGTCAAAAATGTTGACAAGACATCCTACGTTGACTTTTCACAAGGTTTTTTTTGAACGGTTTCCTTAGGAAAAAAATAAAGAATTGGACCGGCTTCATACACCACGCTTTTCCTCCCTCCTATCTTCTTTTGTGATCGCCTCTTGAGCTGTCTTCCGGTCTTCCAGACAACTCATAGTTCCTCTTCAATGACAGTCTTCATCCCTCGTGGTCGGCTATCTTGATTTGTCTCTCTCACATCTTCTTCCTATTTGATTCGTTCACAGACTTAGCTGAATAAGTTTTTTTTCCCTCTTTGTTGTTGCTGTTGTTTTCGGTTTAGTTTTTTGTTGTCGGTTTAGGGTTAGGAATAGTCGTGTTGTGTTAATTTGAGACAATTTTGACCGGATATATTAGTTGCTTGGTTGAATCAATTTCGTTTTTTCGGGTTTAATTTTGTTGGCGGTGCATTTTCACGCAGGCTGCCTTGTCAAAAACAAAATCAACGTCGGCTGCCTTGTCAGCATTTTTGACCCATGAGAAAACTCGTGGTAATATGTTACCACTACCCTAAAAGGTCAGGATATTTTAATTACATTTGAAAGTTGAGGATATATTTTTACCATACCTCCAAAAGTAGGGATATTTTAATTAGTTTTCCCTGAGTTTTAAATTATTACAGAATCAATTTATTTTAGTAATATATCCTCCTATTTTTAAAGACGAGTCATTCAATCTTTCTCAGACTATCCACATAGAGCCTCTCTTTAATTCTTTTTCCATTCATTTTTTTTTTCTTTTTGCCCTTTTCTCTACCCTCTCTCTCCCGCGATCTCCATTCTCCGTCTCCTTTCCAACTCCTCTCCAACTCGAACTCCCTCTCAATCACCAGATAAGACCGAGGAGGATCGATTGAGGGAGACCCGGAGCCCTCCCGACGAGTACCGCTCCGACGATCCCCATTCCCAAGCCGCCGACTTGGCCAAAAATGGCGCCAGAGCGACGCTAGGGTTCGATCTAGAGGCCGCGCCTGTCGCCGACGGCCATGGCGAGGAATCGAGGATTCTAGGGTTAGGGATTCTACAAAGGCGGCCGGAGAAGATATCGATGTCATGACAATGATTCTTGAATCTGAGAGGCCGATTAGGGATCAAAATGCACTGTTAGTTTGTCGGAATAGGAATTTCTTCACCGTGTTCGCTACTGCAATGGAGAGGGAGGAGAAAAGGAAGAGGATGGAGTCTCAGAAAAGGAAGGACAGATTGGTGGAGAAGAGTCGACTGATTGCGGCGGGGGAGGAGAGGGGGATGGGAATGGAACTCCATGGACTCCGGAACTCAAGTATGTTCAGATTGTTAGTTTTCTAATGATTTGTTCGATTTCATGTTCAAATGGTTGTTTTTTAGTTTCTGAATTGCTTATCTCTTTCAATTTCCTTCTTAATCGCTATTTGATTTCTGAATTTCTTTTCGATTTTGATTTCCTTGCTGCTCGACCTCCTCTTCGCCGCCTTCCTTCTATCTTCTCCTTCCTCTTGCCATCACGTTCTCCCTCCTTCCACATATAACCAGAATCATGTATTCTTGGCGGAGAACACCGTCGTTGACGTTGCCCATCCGAGTAAGAGAACAACCAGCGCTAGTCGAGGACATTGAGCAAAATCAGGGGTCAGTGCCCCATTCATCTCAGGCCAGGCATCCACCACCGTCGTATGTTTCCATCTCCGCCGATTGCCACCACTTCTACCTCAGGTTTATTCTCCTGTAAATCCCTAACCCTAAAATCCATTTAATTTGATTTCCTATGAATGATGAATCCCTGACTACTTGGTACTGCTAGTGCTTAAATTACTTGATGCTCCTCATTTTGCCTAAATTGTGAAATGAACTTGCTCATGCAAATTGTCAATGAAGCTGCTAAATTCAGGTACAGAAGTGGGAATCAGTTCAGGATGCTTGTGCCTTTCAATGCTAAGATGTTAATTTGAGCCTTTCGTCAATTCGCTAATTTTTAATTTATTTTTAGGCTTGACAATAAGGTCTCCATATGGTGTCGTTGGCCATGGTGGACATTACCATTCCTAGTCTCCCGAGGCTTTCTTCTGTCCAGTTCCTGGTCTGAAGGTATGTGTTGTCATATTTTATTTGTCATGTATTTTATGCTATGAATATGATTTCAAGAAAAAGAAACTATGATATAGGAAAAGTAATTAAGGTGCTTCAATATTTACAGCTTAGAATGATTTATGTATTCTACTTTGAAACCTTTGGGTTTTATCAGTATTCAACTATTAACTCTTTCCGTCTAATTTTCGGTGCTCCTAATTGGTTCTTTACCAGGTGGTCATTCCTCGAAGCCCAAGCCAAGCGAAAGGGTTGTTACTGTCAAGCATAGGTGATCCGTATCCCATGGTTTTCTTTGAACCGAAGGTACATCATTGTCATGCTTGCAGGGACTTTTTCAGTTTCGATCTGTCAATTATTCAATTATATGTTTATTGGACTTTCAGTCTCTTTACTGTGTTGCTGTGGAGGAGGTTCCAGAAGATCATTATATGTTACCTCTTTCTTAGGCAGAGGTAGGTCGACCATCTCTATAACGCACTCTTTTTTTTCCTTCAGTTTTTTATATCATTTAAAACTGATGGAAACAAAAATGGAAATCTGCTCAGGTGATTAGAGAAGGAGTAAGCTACTGTTATTGTTTTTCTGTTATGTAAAACTTGCTGATTTTTTTAGCTTTTAGACTTTTAGTTGTCTAGGTTAGTAATATTTCTCCCATTTATATCACATTTTGTATTTGATTAGATCTTTTAATGTAGTGGTTTCTGGCGTTTTATAGTTGTTTCCAAGTACCACGCATACTTCTATGATCATTTCGTTGTGTGTTTATGAGCATCGTTTTTGATCTTATGATTATTTAAGATATACATTTCATTGTGTGTTTCATACTCCAAAATTATTTATGCATTTCTCATTTCCACCAAAATTTTATCTATTTCTTTTATCCTGTTTCACCCCGATGAAAATATCTACTTGTACTTTTGTTTTCTTTTTTTTAGGCTAACATTCTTGAAGGAGGAGTAAAAACACCTATTCTTATTCCCATGGAGCTCAACGATATTGGGTTCAAAATTGTGATCTATCTACTTTCTTTGATTGGAGTATATATGAAAGCAAGGCAGGTAAGCATATTTTCCCATCCTTGTAAAAAATTCTGTTATTTGCATGTCCATAAAAAGAATTTTGGTGGCCAAAAGTCAAAATAAATATTTTAAAAAAATCTTCAACGATGATATGCCGGATATGCTGCGCAAGATGTTTGTTTTCCACGTAAATTCCTTGGTTATTGGGCTATCTTGAAATTTTAACTATTTCAGATGGAGTAAAAATGGTGTGATCTCTCCTTAGTTTTATGCACGCTGAACATTCATATGCATGAAAAGTATGTGGCTTCAAGTAATTGTATTTTTTTCCAATGCATCGAGTGTAGTTGGCTTCAAGTAATTGTATTACTCCTTTTTGGCTTTTGTGTACTTGCTTGATTTTAGTATATGTTTTTTTTATGAGTGTAGTGTGATGGATTTGTGCAGCAAACTGAGCCTGATAAGGCTGATCCGAGCCCAGTTGATGCCCCAGTGCCGACGGTGCACTCTTTCTGTAAGGTCTTCACTTTGTCGGATACGAGCACTCATGGCTGTTTCTATGTTCTCCATAAACACTCCACAACAAGTGCCTTCCTCCGCTGGTATGGGAGTAGAGCACTCATGGGAATACAGTGGATATTACCAGCTTGAAGATTTGCAGCAGCTGGTCATGAATCCAACGCCTATACTCTCTGACATACTAGGTCTAATGTCTGCTAAGGCTGGGAGTATTTCTAACTCAGCAAAAAGGCTTGCACATTACCCTTAGCAGACTAAGGTGATGGCAATGCAGCCTGAAGGTATTGAGCTTATGAACCCTCCTCTTTAACTGTTTTAGCTGTTTGCTTGCAGAGTTGCAGATGAGACAAGAGAGTCGGAGAAGAGAACATCAGTTCATGGAGAATGGTTACATAATATAAAGAGCTGAGACAAGCTAGGAAACTTATGAGAGAAGCTACAAAGTTTACATAGACAAAAAAAAAAGTAAAAATTCAAGGCGTAAAGCTAACTAAGGTTAGCTAATCTAAAGCCTAAATGATAACCTAACACAATATAATAATGGGGAATTACTACTAAATACCCCACTTTGATATTTGGTTTGCAAAAATACCTAGGTTTGAAAACAATTGCATCAATATATGAAAATTTGCAAAAATATTTTATTTAATTATCAAAACTACCCACCACCCCAAAAATTCAGGAAAATTCTTTTTAAAATATTTTTGGTATTTTTCATTTTTATTATATTTTTAATTATATTAAATAATTAAATAATAAAAAAATCTGAAATTAAAAAAAGAAAGAAAATTCTCAATCTCAATCCCTACTAACTGTTAGCTCATACCGACTCAATCCAAAACCCTAACAAAAAACACAAGAGCAGCCCTTCTAAATTAATCAGTCTGTTGCTTCAATGTTCAACTACCCAATCGATTTGCGGGTTTAGACAATTTCTTTCAATGCAGGGCGAGCAATGACGCGGTGGACAAGCCTGGTAGGATGACCAAGACCAAGGCGATGTCAAGATGCCAAGCAAGCTGTACTTGATGTTTCTAACCTATAAAGATTTATATTTGTTTAGTATTTGGTTTCCTCGATATGTATCTATATATCGATTCAGTTACATAATTTGAAATGAGACGTCGCTTTAGCAACATGTCGAATCCTCCTTCAAAAAAAGTTATATTGACCAATCAAATCGTTTTACTTATAATATAGTTAATCAAATATTTTATTTAGGATATGGTTGATTTCTAATGCTCTGTTCATCTAAAAGATGCACTTGCACCTTATGTTCAACCATTGCGGTTATGTATAGGCATAAATTCAATTTCTATTGTTTTTCTTAATTGTGTAATTTCATAGTTTGTAATTTCAATCTTTGTTTATGAATTATTTTATCTGAATTATATTTCAATTGATCACAAAAGACTAAAAGCTAAGCAACAAGATAACTACGCAATTACACATAACCATAGATAGTCTATACGAGGTTTAAATTCGCATCTTTGTGCGTGAGCATAGCGCTTTACGATTTGAGCTAATAAACGTAAAACCTCTTGAAAATTGATTTTTGAATCAATAACTGATCAAAATGTGATGTTATAAATAAGTTTATAGGATTATGAAATCTTCTACCAAGTTTATGTAAATCTTTAATACGTAAAAGCATGTAGACCGTTAAAGAAGAGAAGGAATTAATATGTTTGTCTATATCCAAACAATTAAAACAAAGAAGACATGAAATCGAATGTTTTCCAGACAAGTAATATGTTTTATACATTATTTAAAACGCATTGATTAATATGATAATATCTGAACAATAAGATGATTGTACTTATATTAATTTTAAAAATCCCGTGCGCAGCGCACGGGTTATAGACTAGTTCTTTAATATATCCATGTATCATGTTAATTATGTCAACTTATTCTTATTCTTATTATTATTTATATACTTTATATAATAATATTGTCTTCTTATATAATTTTATTATAATTTATCTATATATTAATATATACTTTATATAATAATATGTTAAACTACTTCTTATGTGTTAAGCAATGAGATTAATTCAAAACTATTTTTCAATAAAGTTACATCATATATTAACAAATAACTATTTAAGAGAATCATTTTATTTATTTATTTTTGTAATTAACATATTCTATATTTGTAATTAACATATTAACATATTAACACATACTACATTTTCTAATCAATAGGTTCAATTCAAAACATTTGAACCGATAAATTTTTAATCAATCAAATTATAATAGGGTTTTTATTATTTACTTGACATATTTTACGGGTCTGTTTGGATTCCCATGTATTATGTTTATAATACATGTATTTAGTTTATAATACATTTAAAAAATAAGTAGTGTTTGGAGGATACATTTATAAAATGAATTATAATAACTTTATTATCAAAATTAATATCATTTGGGTACAATCAAAACCCAAAGACGCAAGATTAAATGGAGTTGCAATTGGAAGGAAAACCTTCCTCCTAAAAAACCCTAGTGCGCCCAGCCGCCGCCAACACCTCCATGTGAGCGACCTCCTTCCACCTCCGGCTGGCGTCCGGCTGGCCTCGACCCAAAACCAGTCTCTCTGAAATCCTCCTCCAAAAACACCAACCCTCAAAACTCAAACGATCGCCGCCTTCTTACATATCTCCGGTGGCCTTCCTCGATGGTCCCTGGCGGCCCTCTCCGTCAACTTCCATGGCCGCCGTACACACTCCTCCTCCGTCACCTTCACTCTCCTCTTCTACACTATCCGGCGAAGCCCTGACGGATCTCTCCGTTTGGACCGTCTCCGACGCCGCCTCCACCCGTGGCCGGCTCCATTGTGGTCGACCCTCGTTCGCCTTCTTCTTAGCCTCCAACCTCGACTCCATGGGTGTCGGCTTCCCCTCCAGCGGACCTCGCTTCCTCGAGTCCACCTGCCGTTGAGGGCGACGCCCCACGCTCCCAAACCTCCCCCGCTTTCTCTCTCTCCCACTCCTGCCCAACTACCCAGATCCCTCAAGATCTGTCCAAACATCTGGTGACTTCCCTCCGACATCAACCTCCCTGCACTCGATCCTCCTTGGCTTGGCGTCGCTGATGCAGTGCATCTCATTCCCCTTAGCCTTGGAAAATCCCAATCTGAAAATCAAACTCACCCACCACTCAAATCTAAGTTTTTTACCTCTCTTGCTTAAACATAAACACAAACCCCTTATTCCAATCCCAAAACTAAATTTTATCTCTACCATCAGTTGCAAATCCTCAAACAACCTTTAGCCCCATTTTTAAACTTTGTTTCTTTATCAAATTTTGTTTACAACTAATTCTTGTTTGTCAATATTTTTCCACATAGCAGCCTTAACTTGGTGATTTGCCTTCCGTGGTTGGAGCCTTCCTCGTGCTTGGCCGTCACCGATTTCGAAACCAGAATCACAACATCGTCGACTTATGAGCCGACTTTGCCAAACTCAACAACTTTCATGGCTTGCATGCAAGCCGTCTAAGCCACCAGTGCAGATATCAAAGCCGTCTAAGCCGTCTAAGCTCAAGAAGTTTTTAACTTGGTGATTTGCCTTCCGTGGTTGGAGCCTTCCTCGTGCTTGGCCGTCACCGATTTTGAAACCAGAATCGCAACATCGTCGACTTATGAGCCGACTTTGCCAAACTCAACAACTTTCATGGCTTGCATGCAAGCCGTCTAAGCCACCAGTGCAGATATCAAAGCCGTCTAAGCCGTCTAAGCTCAAGATGTTTTTATAATATTTTAATCTTATTTTAATTTGAGGCTTAAATAATTTTTTTTTACTGGCGATCCTCTGCGTAGGGTTTATCAAGCCATCTTTTGATGGCTTGAAGATCGCTTAGTCGATCTACTTCTTGCCTACTGTAAAAAAAAAAAACCCAAAGACGCAAAGCGTGAAATAAGTTTGAGAATTTCTCATCCATGGCTTCCATTCTCTCTACTGTTTTTAGATCTGAATCTTGAGAGATCTTCAATGGCACTCGAATTTTATAGATCTGGAGGTTATGGGTGTTGATTTGTGGATAAACATCCATTGCAAGGAGAAGATTTCAGCCTTCAACAATAAGACCCGAGCAGGAGCAAGAGATTTAGGGGGAAAAAACCTAGTGTACTGAAATTCGATCCGAATTTGGTGTGAGAGAGAGGTGGTGTGGCTCTGCCTTAGGGATCCGGACAGATGGTGGTCGGAGGAGGAGGAAGCGTCGTCTTTAGAGTTCCGGCGAGGGGAGTGGTTCCCGATGATGAGGGAGGAAGATGGAGATCGAAAATGGAGCGAGGCGAAGCCCGACAGAGAAAGGCGAGGGCGAGGGTGAGGGCGTTGGCTCTGCTGCGCCGGCGACGCCTGGTGAACGGCAGGAGGGCAGCATGAATGGGTGGTCGGCGAGAAGGGGCGAGGGCAAGGGGAAGAGCCGAAGGGGGGAGATCTGGGGGAGGATCTGAACTCTGAAGGGGGAGATCTGAAGAGATAATTGATTTCTTTTTTTATTTTTTAAATAAGTAAATCAAATTTAATACATCTATTTTACTTATAATGAAAATACATTGGGAATCCAAACGAACCCTACATTATCTAATAATCAATTGGTTTGATTCAAAATATTAAATTAATATATTTTCTAATCAATTAATTTAATTCAAAACAGGAAAGACCCCGGCCGCCAATGGCTAAAGCTGGCCTTTGATGATCCCGAAAACCCTACCTATCACACTCACAATCATCAGAGCTTATATAGATGGCAAAACCACGTGAGTGTCTTGTGCTCAAAGAGCTTATTACAGAAGGACTAATGCTCAAAGAGCTTATTACAGAAGGCCTAAAGGAAGGGAAAATAACATGATTGCGACTCGCACAAGTGATGGACAATGCTAACAAAATATAAATGCAGTCAATCAATCTTATATTTCCACAATCTCTCATAACAAGAAACCTTAAGGTGTGTTGGTATGCAGGGATGATGATCCATGAGTACACGTACACACCTACTCATCAAGGATCAACTTCAGCTTATCACCATGGTTGACCCTAAGGCCTAAGCTGATCATAGTATGGTTAGTTGATTGTATTTTAGCTTCATTATGTATATATAGTGAAAGCTATAGTTTTTGCACACATAAAAATTACTGTATTAATCAAGAAGACCATATATATAGTTTTTGCTACGTACAGTATTGCAAGATCCAAAATTGTTAATCAAAAGTTAAACAATTAGGAATTGAAAATATTGCTAAATTCAACCTCTAATTAATTTCCCCTTTTTTGTTGCTCTTCATCCTCTAGCTTCTTCTGCCATGTTTTCTCGGATACGATGTACACCTTGTTGTTGTCGATATTGCACCAAATCAACGGCTGGCCATACTTGTAAACAAACAACACTAGTCTTCCACAACCACCATCTCCGAGTTTGTATAGCAGAGTGGTCGGTTCCATCCCGTTCGTTAATTTTAGATCACACTGAATCGTAAACCTTTCCCACGAATCTCCGACTCCATACTCTTTCATCACCCACACAGCCGTCTTAAGTTTGTAACCATTGTCAGACAACTTGCAAACATAACACAATTGTCCATCGACTTCAGACATGCTCGGACGAATAGGGTACGAACTTCCATCTTGCAGCGAAGCCGAAGCAAACGGCGGCGGCACTTGTATTTCTCCGAACTTATTGGTATGCAGATCGTAAGTAACGATCGCATGCTTTTGGTTATCTCCTGCCGTAAGAGCCCAATGAAGGACGCCATTAAAGGAGTGAGCTACCTCGCCAGAACAACTGAAGACTTTATAAGGAAAACCTTTGAATGAATCCCATTCCTTATTTCTGTAGCTGTAAATCCAACACCGACAGCACTTGCAACCGACGAAGATCTTATAATTGTCGCCATAATAATCGTGACCGAAGCCATAGTGGACGAGGCATCTGGATCGTTCTTGTCGCGGGGAATTTGCGACGGTTTTCGATGATCCAGTGAACCAGTTGTGAAGAAGGAAGCGTCCATTGACCTCTTTAAGACAAGCTATTCCGTGGGAGAATCCGATCAATCTGGGAGTATCGAGGCCGGATAGGAGTCGGTGCACCGTGAAGGGAGGAATATTCCGGCCATGGATGCGCGCCTTGTTGTCGTCGGCGTCGCCGTCGCATATGGAGACGCAGTAGAGGCCGTCCCGGCCGTGGAAAAAGGTCGTACGGGAGATATCTTTGTGGAGGGTGTAAAACTTGGGATCTCTGATGAGATTCTTCAATTGCTTTGACAAGAGTTTACATCGCAGGAGCGATCGGAGGGGGAGGCGACGGATAATCTCTGTGACTATTTCTTGAGGAAGATGAAGAGGGGCCATGCTTGAGATTTTAGAGATAGCACAAACCCTAGGTTTATAACATGCTTGGAGTACAATTGCAAGGAGTTTATTTCTATTTATTATAATTTATATCGATGAAAACCTAAGACTGTAAGAGACACATTGATTGAATACTACCTCTTTTTCAAAATTTATGCCCCCGTTTAACTTTTATTTTTGACACATTTTTTATAATAAGGTAAAAACTATATAAAATACGGAATATTAATTTCTTAATTAACTTTTTAAAAATATTATTATACAGATATTTTAAAAAAATAATTAAAAAATTAATATTTTATATAATTTTTAACTCTTAAAAACGTGTCAAATTAATAATGAGTATATGCATAAGATAAAATTTTGTTCTAACTCTATTTAATCTATATATCTATATATGAATAAGATCAAATTTGACCCAATTTGATTATATATGAATATATTTTTAGAAGATATTAACCAAATTTAAATACTACTATGTATTATTTAAGATAAGATTTAATAATCAATATATGCATAAGATAAAATTTTATTCTAACCCTATTTAATCAATATATCTATATATTCATAAGATAAAATACCAAATTTGATTAGATATAATATTTTTTGAAGATATTAACCAATTTTAAATACTATTATATAAGATAAAATTTTACCTATTTTCCCTATCTACATATTTGAGAACTTGAAGGTTCACAAAAGATCATATCTTGATGGTTTATTTCTGTCTAAGCTGATCATAGACCATAGTATGGTTAGTTGATTGTATTTTAGTTCCATGTATATATACATAGTCCAGCTAAGACTTTATACATGTAACAACTAGCTAACAGCTAAAGAGATTAGACCATAAAAATTGTTAATCAAGAAAACCATAGTTTTTTGCACATCATACAGTGTTGCAAGACACAAAACTTAATAATTAGTATGAAGAAACATATAACATAAATAGGAAAATATTGCTAAATTCAAACTCTTATATAATTTCCACTTTTTTGTTGCTCTTCATCATCTTCTTCTGCCATGTTTTCTGGGGTACGACGTATACGTTGTTCTTGTCGATATTGCACAAAATCAATGCCTGGCCATACTCGTAAACAAACAACACTACTCTTCCACAACCACCATCTCCGAGTTTGTATAGTAGAGTGGTCGGTTTCATCCAGGGCGTGAATTTTGGTTCACACTGAATCGTAAACCTTTCCCAAGAATCTCCGACTCCATACTCTTTCATCACCCACACAGCCGTATTTCTAAATTGGACACCTTCGTCAAGCAACTTGGAAACACAAAACAGTTGTCCATCGACTTCGGACATGTTTGAACGAGTACGGAGTGCTACTCCATCCTGCAGCGAAGATGAATCAAACAGCGGCCGCACTTGTATTTCTCCGAACCTATTGGTATGCAGATCATAAGTAACGATAACCCCCCTTTCGTTATCTCCTCCTGCTCCTATCAGGAGAGCCCAGTGAAGGATGCCATTAAAGGAGTGAGCTACCTCGCCTGTCGAAGTGAAGACTTCATAAGGAAAACCTTTGAATGAATTCCATTCCTTATTTCTATAGCTGTAAATCCAACACTGACTGCACTTGCGACCGACAAAGATCTTATAATCGTCGCCATAATAATCGTAACCAAATCCACAGTAGCTGAAGCAACTTCGTTCTTGTGGCACGGGATATGCGACGGTTTGCAAAGATCCAGTGAACCAGTTGTAAAAAAGGAAGGGTCCATTGAACACTTCAAGACAAGCTATTCCGTGGGAGGATCCGATCAATTTGGGGACATCGGGGAGGGATAGGAGACGGTGCATCGTGAAGGGAGGAACATTCGGGCCATGGATGTGCGCCTTGTAGTCGGCGGCGTCGCTTATGGAGACGCAGTAGAGGCCGTCCCGGCCATGGAAAAAGGCCGTAAAGGTGTTATCTTTGTAGAGGGTGTAAAAATTGGGATCGCTGATGAGATTCTTCCATTGCTTTGACAAGAGTTTACATCGCAGGAGAGGTCGAAGGGGGAGACAGCAGATAATCTCTGATTATTTCTTGAGGAAGATGAAGAGGGGCCATGCTTGAGATTTTAGAGATCGCACAAACCCCTATATATATAATTTTAATTCATGATTTGGGATCGCAAGGGATGTATGTATAGATGCTAATTAAAAAGATAGTTTATATCGAAACATGATCCTCTCCTAATTTTTTCTAATAAATAAATTTCAACCTATTAAATTAAAATCCACGGTTAAGATTTATTTTCCTAATATTTAATCTTTTTTGTTTTTTAATTTCTTAACTTTCGTAAACACTCCCCTCTTCCAGATTAGAAGATCATCCCAGGTAGAACTACTCTGAGCATCATCATCCTTCCAACATCTCCATCGAATTCCCTTGATAGTGCCGCCTTCCCCTCCCTCCTCTCCGGCTTTACGGTGGCCTCTGCAACACTGAAACCCCACCAGCCTTCTTGAGAGCGGACACCATTCTATCGCCTACGTACCCCTCCAGTGCATCCAAATAATCCAATCATCCATGGCCTCCCGATACTGAATATCATTCAATGTGGGAGGAGCATTAGAAGAGATCGAGAGTCGAGCTAGGCCTGAAGAAACTTGAATTGATATACTTGAATTCTTCAATTCGAAGGAGGAGTATAGGACTGTATATACACCTAAGGGTTATTGATCGATGATGGTAATCAATTGTGTCAGGAGATCGATGCCAAAAGCTGAATGGCAACGTGATTGAAGAACAACAAATTGTACAGGTCGAGACGGAGAGTGAATTGATTGTCACAAAGGCGCGTGCGCGCAGGTTTGATTGATCATCAAGTGCTTGGTGAAATGAGCACAACAATGGAGATCGAGGAGGCATCAGAGCTCAATGTTGTGTGGAATTGTTTTTACATATATGCATTGATTGAGATCTCAATTGTTTTAGCTAGAAGTTTGATCCTCACTTATAGATACTCTATAATTGTTATGGATGAATATTATAGTATACGTAGTCATCAAAGATGTCTTTCGATAATGCTATATATTCAAGGCAAGACGTCCATAAAACACCCTTGTTCCTGAGCACTCATTAAACTCTTACTATGGAATACAAAGATATATAAGATAAGAAAATAATAAATTTGTCCTAATATAAAGAGACCAATGTGTTGATGTGATGTGTACACACCTACTCAAGGATCAGCTGACCATGGTTAACTAAGACATCGATCGATCTGTAACAACTAAAGAGAGACCATAAAAATTGTTAATCAAGAAGACCATAGTTTTTGCACACAATACATTATTGTAAGACCCAAAACTTAATTAATTAGTATGAAGAAATATGTATAACATATATATTAAAGTGAAACAATTAGCAAAATATTGCTAAATTCAAACTCTTATAATTTCCCCTTTTTTTTGTTGCTCTTCATCATCTTCTTCTGCCATGGATACGGCGTATATATACCTTGTTCTTATCGATATTGCACCAAATCAAAGTCTTGCTATACTTGTCAACAAACAACACTAGTCTTCCAAAACCACCATCTCCGAGTTTGTATAGCAGAGTGATCGGTTCCATCCAGAATGTTAAATTTGGATCACACCGAATCGTATACCTTTCCCAAGAATCTCCGACTCCATACTCTTTCATCACCCACACATCTGTAATATCGTTATCATTGTAATCCAGCTTGTAAACATAACACAGTTGTCCATCGACTTCAGACATACGAATAGGGTACGCTACTCCATCTCGCAGCGAAGGCGGCACCTGTATTTCTCCGAACCTATTGGTATGCAGATCGTAAGTAACGATAGCCTCCTTTTGGTTATCTCCTGCCAAAAGAGCCCAATGAAGGACGCCATTAAAGGAGTGAGCTACCTCGCCAGAAAAAGTGAAGACTTGGTAAGGAAAATCTTTGAACGAATTCCTCCACTCCTTATTTCTATAGCTGTAAATCCAACACTGACTGCACTCGCGACCGACGAAGATCTTATAATCGTCGCCATAATAATCGTAACCAAATCCATAGTAGTTGAAGCAACTAGGTCGTTTTTGTCGCGGGGGATTTGCGACGGTTTGCAAAGATCCAGTGAAGCAGTTGTAAAGAAGGAAGGGTCCATTGACCTCTTGAAGACAAGCTATTCCGTGGGAGGATCCAATCAAATTAATGGGACGATTGTCGTGGCGGGATAGGAGTCGGTGCACCGTGAAGGGAGGAACATGCGGGCCGTGGATGCGCACCTTGTTGTTGTCGGCGGTGTCGTCGCTTATGGAGACGCAGTAGAGGTCGTCCCGGCCTTGGAAAAAGGTCGTACGGGTGATATCTTTGTAGAGGGTGTAAAAATTGGGATCGTTGATGAGATTCTTCCATTGCTTTGACAAGAGTTTATATCGGAGGAGCGATTGCTAAGATATGGCCTTATGGCCCAAGACAAGTAGCCCATCATTAGGATACAAGAGCCCATTAGAATCCTATCGTCCTTTCTATCTAGGGTTACCTTGATATATATACTCTGGTAAATGTATTCATACAAATCAATGAATGAAAAATGAATGAATCATAGTCATATGTGGCGGCCATTTACTATTCTTTCCATGGTATCAGAGTTCTGGGTTTCTATCAATTCCCAAATATAAAAGTCTCTCCTTTTTCCCTTTCCCAAGATGGATCCCTCTTCTGTTCAGATTTCATCCTCTACAAATCTCCCCTCCCTTTCTAGCATTCTCAAGCTGACTTCTGAAAACTATCCGCTTTGGAAGGCCCAGGTGATTCCGTATCTCCGATCCCAGGACCTCTTCGGCTTCATCGATGGCTCCCGCCCTCCAGCAGCCCCCACCTCTGCTGATTATGCGCAGTGGGTGAAGAAGGATCAGACAGTTATGGCCATCCTCACCGCTTCACTCACTCCTTCGATCCTGGTTCAGGTACTTGAATGCTCCTCCTCCTTTGAAGTTTGGTCTCAACTTAGTGAGACATTTTCCGCCACCTCAGTCGCTAATGTCGTTCAAACTCGACTGCAACTTGCGTCCTAAAGAAGGGCGCTGATAGTGTCACCACTTACTTTGATAAAGCCAAATCCCTTACTTCCGCTCTCCAAGCTGCCGGCCAACCCATTTCTGACAATGAATTTATTGTATATCTTCTTGCTGGTCTTGGCCAAGATTATGAGGCCATTGTTACCTCATTGTCCACCCAGACTCCTCTTCCGACCCCTCGGTTGGTCCTTTCCCACCTCCTCAATTATGAGTCTCGTCTCTCTGCCCACACACATACCCTGCTTCAACAATCAGCCCTCACCTCATCTCAAAACACAACCCAACAGCCTTCGGCTGACTTCACTACCACCCGGAACAACTCTTCAAATGGCAGAGGTCGTGGTTCTGAAAATCGCACCAATAACTCTTTCGGCAGAGGCTCCTTTGACACCAGCAGCAGAGGTAATTTCCAGGGCCAAGGACGCGGCTCCTACCGAGGTCGAGGTCGTGGGGGTCGTGGTGGCTACCAGTACAATTTTTCTGGTGAACCAGACACACGTCCGGTGTGTCAAATCTGCTCCAAACGTGGCCATGAAGCTCTTGGGTGTTGGAATCGTTTCAATCAGTCGTTCCAGCAACCTGCACCTCCGACTTTGCAGGCTAATTTCACATCGAGCCCATGGCATCTTGACACGGCCGCTTTACACCACTTCACTCCCGATATTTCCAGGTTCAACGCCGGCCTTCTTCCTTATCCAGGTACTGAGGAAGTGATGATCGGCGACGGTTCGAGTCTTCCAATTCACCACTACGGTTCCTCCTCCTTTCTCTCTTCAAATCATTTATTTCATCTTAACAATTTGCTGCATACTCCTTCTCTATCAAAGAACCTCATCTCAGTGCGACAATTTTGCTTGGACAACAATGTTTACCTTCAATTTCATCCCAATTTCTTTCTCGTCTTTGATCAGGCAACAGGCAAGATGCTCTTCCGGGGTCCCGTTGAGAAGGGTCTGTACATCCTGCCCGACCACCATCGCCCTCCCTCGCCTCAAGCTTTCGTCACCACCACTGTTGATGCCTGGCATTGTCGTTTTGGTCACCCCTCTGCTGTCACCACGCGTAAGCTGCTCCACCGTCTTCGTTTACCCATACCTAGTACTTACCCTACCCGTTTCTCATGTGTGGCTTGTGAACGGGCTAAACTGCATAACCTTCCACACCCTGCCTCTCCTTCCCGGTCTGGTGGGCCTTTTGACCTTTTGTTTGTTGATGTTTGGGGTCCAGCCCATTACATTTCCACTAGGGGACACAAGTATTATGTATCTATTTTGGATGATTATTCTGAGTTTTTATGGATCTTTCCTATGGCAACTAAGTCTCAAGTCACTACCATACTCACTGCTTTCATTAATTATGTTACCAATTTCTTTTCTACAAACATAAAAGCTCTTCAATCCGACAATGGTTCGGAATTCAAACCTCTTATCCCACTCTTCACTAAACTTGGTATTGTTCATCGATTGACTTGTCCATATTCCCATCAACAAAACGGGAGTATCGAAAATCGTCATCGCCATATTGTGGACACGGGCCTCTCCCTTCTTGCTCACTCGTCCCTTCCCTTCACCTATTGGGATTTTGCTTTTGAAACCGCCACTTACCTCATAAATCGCCTACCCTCTTCCATTCTTTCTTACAATACTCCTTTTAATCTTCTATATAACCAAGATCCCGATTATCATTTTTTGAAAGTTTTCGGGTGTTTGTGCTTTCCTAATTTGAGGCCCTACAATTTCCATAAACTCTCTTATCGGTCTTCTCCTTGTGTTTTCCTGGGATACGGTGCTCAACATAAAGGATATATTTGCAAGTCCCTTGAAACCCATAAAATTTTCATCTCCAGGGACGTTGTCTTCCATGAAAACAAATTCCCCTTTTCTGGGCCCCCTTCATCACATACTTCCCCATCAGATTGCCTCCCCTCTTTTTTAAAAGGCCTAAGTCCTTTTCCAGGCCCACCACCTATCCCACCACAAATAAGCCCACCTCCCTTTCCTAGCCCATCTCCCACGCCACAATCACCTTTTATCCCTGCTGCCACACCCTCTCCAATTTCTGAGGATACATCGACGCCACCGCCACCGCCACAACCCCCCGCCTCCATCCACCCAATGACCACAAGAGCAAAGGCAAACATCCATAAACCATTAATTCGTTCCGATGGAACGATCCCCTGGCCTCAACTCCACAATACAACCACCACCACAATTCCGGATGAGCCACTTACCTTTACCGAAGCAAATAAACACAAGGAATGGCGGCTGGCCATGAATACCGAGTATCAGGCTCTTCTTGCCACTCATACCTTGGACCTTGTTCCACCACCACCTTCAGCCAATGTCCTTGGCGTTAAATGGGTATTCAAGACGAAGCGCTTTGCGAATGGGGTGATCGAACGCCGAAAAGCTCGGCTCGTTGCGAAGGGCTACCATCAATTACATGGTCTCGATTTCACTGAGACGTTTAGTCCCGTGGTGAAACCAGCAACAATCAGGATTCTCTTGTCTCCTGCAGCGATGTCGAATTGGTCGGTCAGGCAACTGGATGTACAGAATGCGTTTTTACATGGAGATCTCACGGAGGTCGTCTACATTCGCCAACCACCAGGTTTTCACCATCCTCAATTTCTCAATTACTTATGTCGTTTACGTAAATCTCTCTATGGACTTAAGCAGGCACCACGAGCTTGGTTTGCCAAATTGAGTTCCGAACTTGTCTCTCTTGGCTTCTCTCCCTCGAAAGCCGATTCTTCCCTGTTCTCTTTTCGATCTGGTTCCCAATTTACATTCGTCCTAGTTTATGTCGATGACATTCTTGTCTTGTCGTCTTCTGACTCCCTTGCAAATCAGTTCATCAATTCCCTTTCAGCCTCTTTCCCTGTCAAAGATCTCGGACCCCTTCATTACTTCTTGGGCATCGAGGTCAAGCGAACGCCCTCTGGCTTCTTCCTCTCACAGTCGAAATACATTCTTGATCTCTTAAGCAAGGTAAACATGTCCAATTGTAAACCTGTTTCTACTCCCATTGCACCGAAACATGACTTCAACTCCCCTTCCCCTGCCTTTGATGACCTCACCTTGTATCGTAGTGTAATTGGAAGTCTTCAATACCTCGCCTTCACACGTCCGGATATTGCCTTCAGAGTGAACAAGCTGTGCCAGTATATGCACCAGCCCACGGTTGATCATTGGCAAGCTACCAAGCGTCTGCTGCGCTATCTCAGAGGGACACATTCCCTCTCCCTTCACTTGTCATCCAATTCTCAGCCCTTACTTGCCGGTTTCTCTGACTCGGATTGGGCCTCGGATACCTTAGACAGACGCTCGACGTCGGCATACTGCGTTTACTTGGGCTCCTCGTTAGTCTCCTGGTCCTCGAAGAAACAACCTACAGTCTCTCGCTCCTCAACGGAGGCTGAATATCGAGCTCTAGCAACAGCTACTTGTGAGCTCCTATGGCTACAGTCGCTCCTAGCCGAGATTGGGTTATTCATGCGAGAACCACCCATCTTGTGGTGTGATAACATTGGTGCCACTTACTTAGCGGCTAATCCTATTTTCCACCAGCGGACGAAGCATATTGCCTTGGATTATCACTTCATCAGAGAAAGAGTTGCAAATCGAACCCTCAAAGTGGCCTTTGTGTCCACCAAAGATCAGATAGCAGACGTGCTCACGAAACCTCTATCGGAGCCTCAGTTCAGCACTCTTCGATCCAAACTCACCCTTGTCTGAGCATTGGATCGCGGGGGGATGCTAAGATATGGCCTTATGGCCCAAGACAAGTAGCCCATCATTAGGATACAAGAGCCCATTAGAATCCTATCGTCCTTTCTATCTAGGGTTACCTTGATATATATACTCTGGTAAATGTATTCATACAAATCAATGAATGAAAAATGAATGAATCATAGTCATATGTGGCGGCCATTTACTATTCTTTCCAGCGATCGGAGGGGGAGCCGCCGGATAATCTCTGTGAGTATTTCTTGAGGAAGATGAAGGGGGGCCAATCGGGCCATGCTTGAGCTTTGAGAGAGGGATGGACGGTCACGGTAGTTGCCGAAATACCAAAACCACAAACCCTAAATTTTAATTCATGATTTGGAATCGCATATATATGGATGTATGCGTGTGAAAAAGATATATTTATATTATATATATACTTGGAGTCTTAAGGAATTTATTTTCATATATATATATATATATATATATATATATATATATATATATATATATATATATATATATATATATATATATATATATATATATATATATATATCTTCTATATATCGGAAAGCACAAGGAATGAATTTGGAAGTCGATAAAGGGACATGTTTATGTTTGAGGAAGAACGTGTGTGCGGGGCCAAGTGCCTCAAATTTTTATTCAAAGAAAGGCGAAATCGGGTATATACCCATAAAAACTTTATTAATTGGTTATATATCCATCAAAACTTAGAAATTATTTATATACCCATTAAATCATTTATATTTTGTTTAATTGTCCATCATATATTTAATTTATACTATTAAATGAAAAAATTATTTAAATTTAATTATTTAAATATCAAAATTAGTTAACTTTCAAATAATTATCAAAATTAGTTAACTTTCAAATAGTTAACTTTCAAATAATTATTTAAGTTTAATATATAATTAAATTTTAATCTAATTTTTACTCAATAATATATATTAGATCAAATATATTATGGACAATTGAACAAAATTTAATTGATTTGATGGGTATATAAACAATTTTGAAATTTTGATGGGTATATACCCAATTAATTAAGTTTTCCTGGGTATTTACCCGATTTCGCCAAATTGGGCCAACTGACACAATCGGGCCCGCGCCATTACATGCATTTTCCTTTTTAAAAAATAAAGATAAAATTTTGTCACTATAAAAAATTACTACTATAAAATTAAATAAACTTTTATCATGCATTAACATAAAATAGAAAAAAAAAAGATTTGATAAAGTAAATAAAAAATAATAATAATATTTATGAAAAATGTGTAAAAATTATCAGAATTTAAGATTTAAGTAAATTAGGTTGAAAGGTTGATTGTGTGAAAATCCAAAAATAAATGTTTACGATTTATTAATTAGTTAAAGAAACTTCCCGATTTCAAGAGTTTACATCGCTGGACCAATCGGTGGGGGAGCCGGTGGATAATCTCTGTGATTATTTCTTGAGGAAGGTGAAGAGGAGCCATGCTTGAGATTTTAGAGATCGTACAAACCCTAAATTTTTTTCATGATTTGGGATCGCAAGGGACGTATGCGTGCCAAAAAGGTAGGTTTATTTTTCTTTTTGACTGGCGGCCCTCCTGCTGTGACTGCATCCCAATGAAGGACGCCATTAAAGGAGTAAGCTACCTCGCCAGACAAAGTGTCGACCTCGTCGCCATAATAATCGTAACCAAATCCATAGTAGTTGACGCGGCTAAATCGTTCTTGTCGTGGGGGATACGCGACGGTTTGCAAAAATCCAGTGAACAAGTTGTAAAGAAGGAAGGATCCAATGACCTCTTGAAGACAAGCTATTCCGTGGGAGGATCCGATCAATTTGGTGGGATAATCGATGTGGGATAGGACCACCTTAAAGGGAGGAACATTCGGACCAAGGGTGGGTGCCTTGTTGTCGTCGGCGGTGGCGTCAGCGTCGCTTATGGAGACGCAGTAGAGGCCGCCCTGGTTGTCGAATAAGACCGTACGGGAGATATCTTTGTAGAGGTTGTAAAACTTGGGATCGCTGATGAGATTCTTCAATTGCTTTGACAAGAGTTTACATCGGAGGAGCGATCGGAGGAGGAGTCGGTGGATAATCTCTGTGATTATTTCTTGAGGAAGATGAAGAGGAGCCATGCTTCAGATTTTAGAGATTGGTTCGCCGCCAAACTATAACATATATGGATGGACGGTAGTTGCGGAAATACCAAAACAACAAACCCTGATTTTTAAAATCGCAAGAGGTGTATAGGTTCAAATAGCCCAATGAAATAGGGACTCCAAATCCAAAAGGGTCTTCACGAATCTCTCACAGTTCACCCTCTCAACCTCTTGATTTTGGTAAATATAGAGTGGCCGTATCTGGGAATCGAACCAGGGACCATCGAGGACTACCTTAACATCCTTTCCGGCTCACCCTCTCTGCCTCTCCTACCTGTCTTTCACGCTTTTTTCGATTTGGCCCTCTCCAATCTCCACTATCGATCTTCAATTCTTCTTCATTTGGTTTCGATTCAACGACATTTGGTTTCGATTCGACTCCTAATTCATCCTCCTCCCTCATCTTTCACGCCACCCACCATTGAAAGTGAAAAAGTTAATTAAAAGCTTTTTAATTCCATATTTACAAGGCTTAATTTAAGGATGGGGTTGAATTTTGAATAATTAGAAACCTAGGGTTAGGACGTTAGGGGAATTTGATTTTTGTGAAGCAATTCGCTTTCATATCCAATTCTGCTGAATCTGTCAGTCAAGAGCAATTGAGGATGGTTCTTGTACAAATTATAGGGTTAGCTCATTATTTTGCTTGTTCATTGAGTTGCTGCAGTGCACAAAATACCGAAGTTGTTTCTTTTGTAGATTAGAAGTGATCAAGAAATTAGGACAAAATTCTTGCTTAGAAACTTGGATGTTTTTTCGGCATATTACCTTATTGGCATTTTTAGTTCAGTTTCTTAAGGCGTAAAACCAGAGTAAACCAAGGGCATGGGAAAATCTAACCTCCTGCCCAGTTCATGTGGCATGCCATTTTTCTAATGTTGACATGGCAAGTTTTCATATCCAATGAGTCTATAGATTTAACAAAATCATCATCATTAATCAACAATCAACAATATAATTAAGTTCATACACATGCAGCTCTTTGTGAATTGAAATTTATTAATTGAATTTGGGGACTTACCGGCTGACTTGGAGATTTTATTGATTGAATTTTAAGTAGTACTCCCCCGTCTCAAAATTTAGGTTGTTTAACTTTTTGACACGTTTTTTTAATGCGTTAAAAACTCTAGAAAATATTTTTTTTTCAAAATTTTTAAAATAATTTCAGTAATAAGTTTCAAATTTGAAAAAAAAAATAGGGAGATACAGAATAACAGATGGACAAGTGTGTTGCTCTTATTGAGCCAAGTGACTCAATTTTTATTGAAGAGAATGCTTCTAATTTTATAAGTATTATGGGTGAATGTTATATAAGTCATAAGCAACCAAATGTAAAACTCTACAACATCATCTCGCGGTCTCATTCACCCTTACGCTATATTTTCATTTACAATTACAAACCATGAATACAATCTGTTGTTGTCGACTTGTCGATTATCGAGGTTCAGACTTATTTGATTTCGAATCTATCCTAAACAATACTAAAGCAGAAACTGGTTCTGCCACATGTCGATTCCTGGTTAAAAAATTTCCCTCCAATTTTTTTGGCCAATAATGTCATGCCATATTGCATCTTTTATGTCACCGCCCTATATATTGATATTTTTTTTAAGAAACATGCATGTCTATATAATTATTAATATTTGGATAGTAAGTATTTATTTTTGGCAATTCAATATAGCTTAATCATATCGATTGTTTTGAAAATAATTGTGTGAATATATTGTTTAAAAATGAAGCTAAAAATCTACATCTATGTATGCATCATTGCATCCAATTGCTTGATCATTCTACATCAGAATAAAGAATATGGAGAATAAAGAATATGGAATACATCAAATTAAAATTCAAAGAAATATATCATATCATATGTATATAATATATCAATGAGATTTTAAAAAAAATCAATACAACTATTTTCATTTTCATTTGGTTTATGGATATGAATGTTTTTTGTTAATGTACTAAACACCTAAAATAATTACAGGTTAAATTTCAAGTAATTATATTAGTATCATTTTCTTCTAAAACGTTATTTTTCCTCATTTCTATTTTACTAGCCATACCAAAAATTAATTTCAATCAATTAAAATTCAAACCTTTTTTAAAACAATATTAAAACAGAATCTGTTTCTGCCATATGACAACTTCTGGTAAAAAATGTTCCCGCTTAAAATGTCAACCAATAATATTGTGCCACATTTATTCTACAATGCCACATAATTAATTATAAATATGTTAATAAGAAAACCTAGCCTATATATCAAATTTCAAAAGTTGATGTACTTATTATTTTTAGAAGGATATGGTCATATATTTTGATTTGACAAGTGATCAGATTGGTTACCTACTTGGTTAAATACTCCGTATTTTATTGTGTGTATTGGTTAATAATTTTAGTTTTTTAATCATTTTTTTATAATTTTTTATTTAATTAAATTATCAATTTCATATAATAGTAAAATAGAAGTTGATTTACTAAATGTTGAACTCTTGTTAAGAAATTTCTCTACTCAAATAAGCCAATACTTTGTACTCCCTTCGATTTAGAATATAAGATTTTTTTACTTTTCGACAAGTGTTTTAATGAGCTAAAAACTAGATAAAATATTAAGTTTTTTGTTAATTTTTTTACAATTTAATACTTCTTACTAATAACTATTGAATGGTTAGTAAATCCTATACACTTTTTTTATTAACATTTTGACACGTGTTATATATATTTTTTTATTTATAATTGATATCGTCAATTTCGACATGTATTAAAGCATATACAAAAATTATAATTGATACCGTCAATTTTAAAAATAGAATGATATATTTTTCCGATATAAATCAATTAATTTTATATTTATATAATTTAAAATAGATGATTTTATTTAATTTTGACAAGGTTCATTGTATCCTATACTTGAAAAGAAATTATATCATAATATGAATAATATTTGTTAACTCCTTTGTTTTTTTCTTTTGGTCTTGCAAATCAAGTACGTCTTTGGTGGCTTAATTGAGTTAAATTTTATGTGTTGATTAACTTTTAAATATAAAAATAAGTTTTAGATCTAGACTTTTTTTTATTTTATAATATTTTAATCATTTTTAATTCATTATATATTATTTTCTAAATAATTTGATGCTTTATTTGATCCAATTTACTACATCTGTGAATAAATATGTAATCATTATTAGAATTCTTCTAATATTTTATATATAGGTTTATCAAAAAATATTTTATACATAGAGATATATAATTAATTTTAATCTTGATATGGGTATTGTGGACCTGTGGTAGTTAAGGTTGTCTCGTGTCATACATTGTCGTTGAATGTTGGGGCCTGGGGTTGGGGAATGTTGTTAAATGGTAAAAACCCACGAAAAAATTCATAAAAATTGTGATGCCTCAATTGATAAATACAAAAGGTGTAGTAATTAAAATTATTGGTCTAGATGAGAAGGATCAAGGGTCCATGGGTGATGACGATTGTGAAAGGTATTCAAACGAGCTTAATCATCATACATTGGATGTGGCATAGGTGATGACAATCCTTTATATTTTTTCAACTGGTATGGGTGATGGTTTGCCACATATATTTTTGGATTCTGATTGTCAATTTGTTAAATTCATTACTTGGGAAAAAAAACCCGTTTGAGGAATGTGTTGCGTTTCATTTTGAAGAAGGTTCGAAGCCAGAGATTTTTGAGATTGTATGATTGATCTTATATTGGGAGGGTAGACGATTTAATTGATCTTATATTTGCATGCTTATGTTTGTTTCTACTTTCTAGATATTTTTTTTAGTTCCTCTTTATCTATTAATTTTTTTTTGTTTTTGTTAGAAATTTATGATTGTTAATAGTTAATGAGAGAACTTTAATTTTATTTTAAAAATAATCCTTTCGCATTAATGATTTTTTTATTAAACTGTATAAAAATTATTATAAGATAGACTATCATTTTTATTTGTAGATGAATAAACTTTATTTAATTATGAAAAAATACTATAATTTGACACCCCGAAATATTTTTTTTTCATTAAATTCCCGTGCAAAGCACGGGGAATGGACTAGTATTATAATACTAAAGGAGAAGTCGCCTACGACATGTGGCGGCTTCTCCTTTAATGTAGCCTTTTTTAATTAATTAACTTATTTACAAATTCTATTAACAACTTCATTCATTTAATTATTTATTATTAACACAAAATCTTAGCAAATCTTATCCTAATTAAGTATTGATTTTTTATTTATTTTTTTATTTTTGTATAAGTAGATTTTATTTTAATTCCTTATAATACGAATCGGTTGAGATATTCTCGATGATGTCGGATTTTTTAGTTACGTAATAATTAATTAAGTTATTTTGTATAATCAGATTTTCTTTTAATTCCTTATAATACAAATCGGTTGAGATATTCTCGATATTATGGCAATTTCTTAGTTTAGATATTCATTAGATAAAATTTAAATAAAATTATATTTAATTTTTTAATATAAATAAATAAATATAAGTTTATCTGTTCGGATTTTTACCTGATTCTCAACGCTCCAAAATCTTATTTACTTTTCTTGTATTGTTTCCTAAAGTTATTCATTTTTTTTTGTCATTTTTTAGGTAGTTGATATTTTTATAATCAATAATGGTGGAATGAATTTAATTTGTCCATGTAATTATTTCTATATTAGTGTAATTCATGAAGAAAGTCCATTCCACCACTCTTGATTACGGATACATCATCTACATGAAAAAAAAAATGAAAAAATATTACCACCATTACATACTTTGATCTATTTGGAAGACTCATTTTTTTTTTAATTAGCTCAATTGTATCTCAAACGTATTCTTTAGTTTTATTTTTTACATTGCCTTATTTATTTCATTTCATTATTATTCTAATATTTATGAGCATCATTTTGATACTAATAAAATTTACAAGCTTTACTAATATTTGGATAACGTTATACTTATATTTGATTCTAATGCTTAAAGTTTATTATTATTTAGCATATTTATTTATTTCAGTATTCAATTTGTTAGAGAATGCTTATTTTTTATTACTTTGTTTGTGATACTTATAATATTATGTCAAAAATAATAAATGATATTATATAAACATATATTTTAAAACAAAGATCCGTGCAATACACGGGGTACTGAGCTAGTTTTCACCTAATCAAAAAGAAAAAAAAATGAATACAATCAGGTGGTGGAATAGCTCCGAGAAACATCCTAGCTACAAAGTCAAGGTGGTAGTCCGTTGACCAGCTTGGTGGGTGGGTCTATCGATAAGTCCGTGGGTCCCATGGGACCCGCTCGAAACAACTTGTTCCGTTGCTTCCTCCTCCTTCCCGATCCCTCTGCTTCTAAAATTCCCATCTCAGACCACCTTTGTTGCCTACAAATTACAATATTCGTAGCATTAATAATTAATTATGTTTGCAATTTTCCCACTTTGCGCAGTTACGAATCTGAATTTTATTCGATAAGAAAGAAGTTTCAGGAAAAGCTAAAAACCACTGACTATTATTCGAAGCGGTTTTTGATGTGGCGCCCATTGTTTACTCATCCCTCCGCCTTATAAACACGCCACCGAACAAGGACCAACACAGAAAAATCAAATTCAAAGTTCAAAATGGTGAAAGACAGAGCAGTTGGAGTCGCCATGGATTTCTCTAAGAGCAGCAAAAGCGCCCTTCAATGGGCGATTGATAACCTTGCTGATAAAGGCGACACTCTTTACATCATCCATGTGAAATCCAAATCGGGGGATGATTCGCGCAACTCCATCTGGTTTTCCTCTGGTTCTCGTAAGTTAAAACGAAAAAAAAAAAAAAAAAGCTTCTTTCTTTGTCTTAAATTTGATTGATTTTGGTGCTAATTCGATCTGGATTTTGGGGGATTTGATGTTTCTTGCAGCTCTGATTCCTCTGGTGGAGTTTAGGAACCGCGAAATCATGAAGCAGTATGAGATTGCAGCAGAAAACGATGTCTTAGACCTGCTAGACGCTGCCACTAAGGAGAAAGAGGTAGATTTTTTTTTTCTAGTCAATTTTCAATTTCTGATAAATCTCTTTATATGATTAATTGGTTGATTAATTGTCGGGGGAACGATACAATAGGTGACAGTAGTTGTGAAGATATACTGGGGAGATGCAAGGGAGAAGGTTTGTGAAGCCATTACTGATCTGAAGCTCAGCTCCATTGTTATGGGTAGTAGAGGTCTCAGTGGCCTCAAAAGGTACCTTCTTTAATGATTTTTTCCCCCAATTTCAACTATAAAATCAAGTTAATTGATCAAATCAAGGTGATTAATTAGGGATTTTGTTGAAATTTGCAGGGTTTTGCTAGGAAGCGTTACCAGCTATGTGTTAGACCATGCCTCCTGTCCTGTTACCATTGTCAAGGCTTGAAGATCTGCAACTCATCTGCCTTAAAAATACTAGTATAATCTTTGCAATCATTTTTATTTTTATTTGATGTTTTAGTTGAAAAAGTTTTATTATCAATATTTGATGTTTAGATTTTTGTAGGTAGTGAATACTATTGTAGTAATAACTATGTTGGTTTTGTGTGTTTTTTACTCTTTTTTCCCCTCTATTTATTGGTTATTGAGATTGTTAATTAAAAATTTATGAAGATATGGATTTTGTATGTATTCCTCAAACATAGGAGACTCAATTCAACTCAAACATAGGAGACTAGGGAAATAACAATAGTAATGCGACTGCTTCTTCCTCTTCCTCGTCGATATAGTGGTATACTAGCGTAGGTATCATCGGATTTGAGAAGACTCCGGGTTATATCTGTGCTACATTCGATGCTAACGAACTTCTCCCGAGAATCTACGATCCCATACTCTTTCATCACCCACACATCGAGCGTTAATATCTTCATATGGCCTTTTTCGCTTTGCCCGATAGCCCATGGAGACATTTCCCCGAATCTATGAGTATGCATATTGTTGGTAACGATCACCTCCTTTGGGGCTTCCGGTCCTTTGCTTCTCGTAAAAACGATCTAGTAGATCCGAATTCAATCTTGTTAGCATAACACAACCCTCCATTTAACTCGGCTTGATTTCCGATGCGACACCTTTCAACTATCAAGTCCCAACCAAGAGTGGTCCTAAGCATTACGACGTCGTTTCTTTTGAATGTAGAGAGTTCTCCGGCCTATGAAGAAGGCCGTACAAACTGTTGATGTTGTGAGGAGGACAAAGTACTAAAGTTGATAGAACAATGAATCATTGATGAGATTCCTTCATTGCTTACGCGTTTGCATATTAGAACGGATTTGAATGGGATCAATTTGCTGTCATCATCGATCCCTTGATTTAGAGAGATTGACAATATGTTGAATTGCAGAGGATGCTTAATAACTTAATTGGTGGAGGTAACAAAGACATGAAATTTTACTTGTATTTGAAGCTGATTGGGTTCGCAGGCAGACGTTGCTAACAAATTGAGCTTCGGTAATCAGTATTCATCATCATCTGAGGAATGATGAATTTCAATTACATGTATTTGATGCTGCAAGCTTCGATTTTTATTGCGAATTAGTAGTAATTTATCGGAATAAAGTTGCAATCTTCAAAAGTTACAGCGTTTTTAATTGGGAGGCGTGGCCATGGCTTCGATGCGAGCCTTGAAGATAGCAACCAACTTCTCCTTCGATGGCAGATTCTCTCTGAAAACGGCGCAGCTCAGAATCTCCTCCGACCACCTGCAAATGTCCGGGAAGCTCTCCGGTGTCAGGAACTCCTTCCCCGCCGCCTCCTGCAGCGCCGGAAGCCACACCACTAACCCGATCGCCGCAATGTCCACGATCCCGAACTTCTCCCCTCCGAAGAACCTCTTCCCTTCCAGCTGCTTCTCTAAAGTTTTCAGCGACTCAAACGCTTCCTTTTCCGCCTTCCCTCCTTCCGCCAGGAACGCCTTGAGCGCTTGCCCGCCAGGCGGGGTAACCTAATTTCCCCAATCGAATTTCATTTTTAATTAGTTCAGGTGAATCGAATTCAAAGAAATTGAGACTGAAATCGAGTTTCACCTACCTTTTCGTCGATGAATCTGCACCAGAAGCGAGCAATTGCGCGATCGTAAGGCTCCTGAGGCAAGATCGGATTCGATTTCCAGGTCTCGTCTATATACTCGAGTATAATCTGAGATTCTGCGATTGACCTGCCGTCGTGCAGGAGAACGGGGATCTTCTGGAGAACGGGGTTGGATCGGAGGAGTAAATCGCTCTTGTTCTTGAGATCTTGCTCGATGAATTCGTATTGGATGCCTTTGATCTTCAGAGCTATCTCCACTCTCCGACTGTACGGACTCATCCTTGTTCCCAGCAGCTTCACTCCTTCACCGGCCATGTATGTATTCTCCAGTTTCTGTTCTTCTTGATGATCAATTTGAGTTTTTTTTTTCTTTTACTGATGTGTAATTGTGATTACTGTAATCAAATTTATAGTGATATCTTCTCTGTCATTAACCTTGCTTCCCAAGGTTGAAGAAAGCCTCAACTTGAGGTCAACCTTAAGGTTAGGTCATGGATGAGGTCATCATCCCCAAAATGACATTTGCAGTGATGCTTATCAAAATTCAATATTTATATAATACTCCATGGTATTTGAAAATTGAAACTCAAGAACAAATGACTCATATTGTTAACAGAAAAACACTGATTGGGTATGACAGAAGAAAACTGAGCCTTTTGCAACTCCTTATGAATGAGCTCCGGAGATGATCTGTCAATAGTAGAGTGACCCTGTTCCGAAAAACCAAGATTAAATATGATTCATATGAATCATTTTACAGAACTAAAATCTCTATCTGTAAGAATTAGGTATTGATGAATACCTTGCCACCAGTTTCCTCTAGAGGCACTGTGAGGGTCATCTTCATCCCCACCTTTCTTGAACTGATCAGATTTCATGTAAAGCTTGTTATTTAATTTTCTCCCGAGAAAGACAAAATTGAGCATAAAGTAAGCAACTTGAGTGGCAAATGTATACTTACAGTGACAGATTTGGAGCTTTGGCTGCTCTGTGGATTCGAATATATGTCTTGTCCGCCATAGTAAATCGATGAGCTCAAATGGCATGGTTGTTGTTGTTGTTGTTGTTGTTGCTGTTGCGCTTTTCCTTTGTCGCTGTCGAAGATGGAGTCTAAGCTCTTATATCCGCCCTCAACAACTCCTCTTCCCTGGGTGTCTTGCTTCTTGGCAGCTGCTGCATCAGAGCCAAGTTCATCTCTGATTGTGGCCTGAAATCACAGATCAACTCATGAGATCGATGTCAGCGCGATTCATCGAACACTGAAACCCCGAAACTGAAAAAAACAATGACCTTGGAAGTTGAAGGTGAAAAGATGGACCCGAAAACGACGGATGAAGAAGATGCGTCATCGGAACCAAACAAATCGGTGGCAAACGTCGAAGAAGAAGAAGAAGAAGAAGAAGAATTCAGGTGATTACTACTACTCTCCATTACCTCTCTCTCTCTCTGGATTTCAGAGCTGAGAACAAAGAAGATGATCAACAAAAGCAAAGAAAGAAAGAGATGAAGAGGGAGAAACCCGTGAAATTTGGTTTGGAGAAAGAGGGGGAAATGGTAGCAGGTAGGTGGATGCAAATGCAGGCAAGTGCTATAAAGGGGAAACAAATTGGAAACGCCTTAACCATCTTTTTATAAATCCCCAAAAAAAACCTCCACTTTGCAACAGAAAATTGAAAATTGATCGGAGTTTGCGTGGAAAGATATTTTAACTTTCGATTTTTATTTTAAAGGTTTATATATGACAACTAAGGCAAGTGAAATTGATGGAATACTGATAAATATACGTTAAATTAGACGGTTTATAAGCTAAAAAAATGTTTGATAATTTCAGTTGATAGGATAGATGATACTCACAAACTAGCGGATACAGGCTATTAAGGTGTATGCATATAATAGGAAAAGTTGTGAAAGGCTCAAAGTGAGCAACGGTTGAAAATTCAATTTCAAAAGTTAATTCAAAAGTTTGCATGGGAAGATATTTTAACTTGCATTACCAAACGAAACCTTAAACCCAGAATAAAAATCTCTTAATTACATTTGTTCCTTTTTTCTCGGTTATTGGAATGTGATATCAACTTCATCTCTAAATAGAAAATTCACACTCTATTTATAATATTTCAATCGTCAATTTTTATTTAATCCTATTTTTATACTTTTTTATTAAAAAAAAAATAGTGGAACGTAACATCAACTTCGCTAAAATCCTGATAGAAAATTGGCGCTCTACTTCTCCTCTAATGCCTTCATCATTTTACACAAACGTGCTCAAATAAAAACAAATAAACGTTAAAATTTTGAAAGTCTAACACTGATTTTATGTCATCACATACCATACGGGGTAAGATTACATCAACTTTGATGGTTCAAAATCACCGGATCTCATACTTATGAACTTCAATGATCAATGTAGCCATGTAGATGATTTTGAAAGGTTACAAACTTTACAATGTATCATGAGTGGTTTGATGATAAGTTTTCCACTAGAGATTCAATGGCTAAGTAATGTAAGTTGATTTTGAGGTATGAAGAGGCGGTGGAGTCATGGAATGAAAGCAAAGAGGGTCCACGTGGAGATCGGCACAAGACGACAATGGATGGATGGGCTGAGGGATAAGGTGGGCCCACCAGCTACCATGACAGCAGTTGCCCACCGCCGCGTGCAGCCCGTGTGTCGACATGACTCCACCGCCTCTTCCTTTGGGCCAATGCCATCCACATACTTTGGGCCCCCGTCGTTCATCGAATTGGGCCTTAAGGAGTGTTATAGGGAGAGCCTATGCAATTTTTTGTTTTCAACGTCCGTGATATCTTGGAGTTCTTGATGAAGAGACATGGGTATTTTTTATTTTTTTTTTAAATTAGGTGAAAATTCGAGGTGAGACATGGATAACCGTCGAAACAAATATAAAATATATAGATAGTGCAAAATACAGACAACATCTCTTTATAAAAGCAAAACTAAACACTATTTGATTAATAAACTTTATAAGGTATTTTATTTTAAATTTGATGTTATTTTAAACTTAGTGTCAAATGTGCAACCAAACACTATAATTATAATGCATTGGAATCCAAACACGCCCAAAGATTTGGAGATTTTGAGTGTTTTGACTTAGATCAAAACTTTATACATATTCAATTACTTTACTAACATTATTGTTTGGGATCCATATTTGTTACAATTTGGGCAAAAATTGATGATTCTAATATTATTTTTTGATGACGAAGAAACTACTTTCAATGATAGATTCCTAGCAGGTAATTCAGCCGATAAGAGTTACGTATCGATCCACTGGTAGAGAGAAAGGCAAACCTTAGATTTTCACATCGAGACCTCCTTACCACCCCTTGCTCCACACCACTTGGCCACCCCGACTGATTCTAATGATATTGATTGTAGGGTTGGTTGGTTGGTTGGTTGAAAATGAATCATTGTCTTAATGGTGTTGAATTTGGATTTTATTTGATCTTAATGTGTCTAACTAGTGTGATTTGGACTCAATATATAATCAATTATCTTCAAATTTTCCAAGAATATTTTTTATTCTCCACTTCTTTTTTTATACAAGACAATAATTTGGGATGTATCAGCTTCGGTTGTACCACCGCGGCAGCATCCAAAGGCATCCGTTCGGACGAGATCATCAATTTTAGAATATCTAAAATATGAGCAATACAATCCTTGCCTTCTTTAAACGTATGGACAAAGGGGATCGAATTGAAAACCTCCGCGACTTGTTTTTTTTTGGTGTTATTCTCCACTACTAATTTCAAACTAAAATAATGAACATTTTTACACTGTCTTATATATAATAATTACATTTTTATACTCATCTTATATATAATAATTACAAATGATTCACCTCTAAACTATGATATTTCTTTTTCCCCGATCAAAAATTTTTATTCGTAATCTATCCATCCATCTATCTATCTATATATACAACAACCACACCGAATACACCCAAAAAAAACTAATGAAATTTCCAAGGCAAGCACTGAAGCTGAGAACAAGAACCAGTCCATACACTATTGCAAGCTCCATCGCCAACGACGCCATCGCAGCACTTGCAAACAACTCCAACTGTCTCAAAGAACTTGGAGTATCTTCCTGCAATCCGATTTAACATATATCATCAATAAACTAAGATCTTAATACATCTAATTGATTGAAGAAATAGATGAAATTAAGTACCAATTAGCTACTTACCAAATTGGGAAATAGGGGTGGGAATGGGCCTTGCAAGAGCGAGTCCAACACCGCCATTGGAAGAACGATGAGTTAAACCAATTGTCAATAGGAGGAGTAATACAAAACACGTCTTCTGCAACGAACCCATTTCAATCTAATCTGTTATGAGAGATCGATGATGAATGTGTGTGATTGGGAGAGATGCAATTGATATGCAGAAGATGACGAGGTGTGTGGATTTATATGTATATATATAAACATGTGGTTAAATTATATGCAGGCTGCAAAATTGAATTGAGGTTGCTTCAAATTAAGACAAAAGGGGTTAGGGTTCTAGAAGTCAAAGTTTCTTAGAAGCTAGATAATGACAACACAAGATGATCCAATTCCAACCATATAATTGTATTACAAAAATTGGGGACTTGTACGACTTTTCAAATAAATAAATAAATTGGGAATAAAAACAAAATGAAGAGTGTAGAGATTAACTTGTTTGGTTTGGAGCTATATAAAATCAAATTGCAATATTTTGCAAAGTAATTAAGATTAAATATATTTATATTTTTTTGGTAGGAAAAAACTAGAGTTAGAACTCTCAGTACAAAAACATACTCGAATTACGTTTTATTTGGTAAGGCGGGAAGTAGTCCTTCTCCAACAGGATTAAATATTCATCCTTGATTTAAATTTATCTACTGAAATATTTAGAGAGAATGTCGATCACCTAGATTTCATTTGATAATGCAAGTAATTTTCAAAAGTTACCACTTATCATAAACTTTTCAAAACTTTTTTTATATTTACAAATCTATTCATTTTCTCATATCTTATCAAATATATCAGTTAGGATTACCAAACATTTTACCAACTTTAATACAATTAATTCATCGGTTCTAATTACCCCATCAGCTTCAACTGTCCAATAGTTATGTGTTATCAAACAAAGCCCTAGTTAACTAATCTACATTAGGTAAATAAAAGTTTATTAATTAATTCGTTGAATTGGCACTTGAATTATCAACTAATTAATACGGTGTATGACAAAATCCACAGCCAATTTCCAACGGTTACTTACTAAGCCAAGCAAGAAAGGGGCAATCCGCAGTGGTCTTGCTTGTTAGTTGGCGAACCTTCCTGTCTGAATAGACTTTTTGTTTACCGGAAATTTATCATATCATAATTAAATGTTTTTAGTCGGTAATCGGTCAATTATGAAAAAGTTTTTTTTTTTTATTAATATATATCTATCTAGAACTCCCTTTAATTAATTTAGGGCATGCATATATGAAATTCAACCCAAAAGGTGTTGTTCATAGAATCAATAAGATTTTTAGAAGATGTAGTTTATAAATTAAATCTCGTGTGGCTCAGAGCATCTTCCCCCGTAAGTCATAATGGCTAGGGAAAATAGCCTACCAAAAGAGAATATTCTATAAAATATTCTCTTTTGGCCTATAATACGACTTTGTTGTTTCCACCCTAGGCCAATTTTGGTAGGCTAAATTTCCTATAAATACTAATATAATTTAGAACTTTTACATCTCATTTCCGTCACTTGATTCTATCTTTAATACATTAAGCAACATAATATTTATTTTTATTATAATTTTGATGAATCTATATTAAAAAAGATTAATGTCATCTTCTAAAAATATTATTTATGAAATGATAATTTAAATATGTCAAATACTATATTCATATCGAAGAACTGATGAATATCTTTACAATACTACAACTTTTATTTTTAATTAAAAATCACAACTATATAATATATAGATTTATAATTGTATTATTTATAGATTTATATAAATATTAAACACTTAAAATAAATCAATAAATAAATAAATTGCATTTGGCCTTCCAAAAGAGGAAGCCAAATTTAGCCTTTGTTTTTGAAATAGGCCAAAAACAAAAAGGCTAAAATGAGTTTTGGCCTAGAGTGGGAGTAAAATTAGGCCAAAACCCATTTTTTGGCTTACCATGGAAGATACTCTTACAAGTTGTAATTTTACGTCGTTAATATTTTGATATATACAGTAACTAGTGAAAGTCTCAAGGAATAGATATATATTTTATTAATCTTAGTCAATCACTTGTGTAATTTGTTGTCTATAAATTATGGTTAGTCCATTTATTAACCCAGTCTCCCATTCGAACTCTAAATTTTTCTATAAATCTTAATCACTATTTTTGGATTAAAAATTTAAAAATCCTACTTATATAATATTATATTACATTTTTTAAGTGATAATAATATTTGTACAAGGCACAATATTGGCGTCAAAATAATAATTAATGAAGGCGTACATTCAAAATAAGTAAATAAATAAAACATTGGGTTATAAATAGTAGTCAATAATAGAATAACTTTTGAGTTGTGATGAAGCAATTTTTGATCGATGGGAATATGAATAGTATATATTCAATTTCCATGTATTTGTAGATCAACTTTAATTTGAAGACTCAAAGTAATTAATCAATTTGAAGTTTCAAGTCGCATCTTTTTAATTAGCTGTATGTTGTTTGGGATTTAGATCCAGCTGCTATATATTTTGACCTTATACGGCAAACTAATTAACTAAAACGACAATTGAAACCCAAAAAAGAAGACAGGTAGAAACAGATAATAGAAAGTCTTAAGTTCACATGAAACTGAAAGTGGTGTGTTCAAAACCCAAATTAACCAATCTGACCAAAAAGCCTTTATATTCTGGAAGGCAAAAATTAAGAAAAACATGCACAAGCCGGGAATCGAACCCGGGTCTGTACCGTGGCAGGGTACTATTCTACCACTAGACCACTGGTGCTTTGATGCTTGTTTACAAGTAATATAAATAATTGTTGAGAACATAGATAGGATGTAGAGGATGATCGCCATATGCTAATGAGAAGAATGTACGAAACGTCTCAAATTTAGACTCTATCGCGAGCCTTCAATTGTTAGTCGTACATCTAAGCTAGCAAGTAGCAACTATATATATGAGTTAAGGTAATATTGATTCGGGGTGGATTGAGTAAGATCGGATCAAAATGAATTTCAGGTTTTGGGTTGAATCACATTTAATTTTATTAGATAATGACATTTTTCTGCTATCTTAAATGTTGATTATCAAGGTTCATTTATTTATGTATATTACATTTCATTATATAGTTCACTTTATTGGCTGGTGTGATAATGAGAAAATTATAGTGACTACAAAGACGAGTCGTGCACATTTATATAAACCAAGGAACAATAACCGTATATACCCAAATCCAAATGACTACCGGGCCTAATATACCATAGTAGTTTCTACACCTCCGAAGAACCAATTGGGCTCCGGGAACAATAAATGGGCTCATCACTTATGGGCTAAATCACAAAACTAAAAAGCCCAGTTATAAAAATTCAGGGCTACTCATCCAAAGAGGAAGGTTATTTTTTTTGTTCATTTTTTTAAAGGATTCGAGTCGAGCCAGAGACGAGCTTAACTAGCTATAAGAACCGGTTCCCTAAAAAACAGAAGAATTGAATTGAATGAAAACAAGCTAAAGCAGTGAGGCAGTGAGCAGTACAACACAATACAAGTAATGAATTGAATGAAGAGGGAAGAAAACAGTTACAGTGGTGGTGAGGAGTAAACCAAACCAAACTGAACTGAACTCTCAACAGAGTCTCTCTGAACTGCCCAAATCACATGCAAAATCCTTAATTAGCTCAGCTCAACCCCTCTTCTTTATGAGCTACCTAGCTCATACAGATACAGGGTAGTAGACTAGCACTAGCTAGGCTTCAATCATGCATGCATCAACAGATCACGCTTATCAAGGCCTCCAATCGGACGGCCCATCTTCGCCCTCTTTTTTGGTTGGGTCCGTGGATCTGCCAACATGTGATTGTACCACCACTCATCCACTCTCCCCCTCTCTCTCTACTGTAAAATGTACAAATAAAAGAAAGAAAGGGTGAGATGAGATATTAAGAGAAAGAGGTGAGCATCAGCATGAGATGCCTCAGTTGCCTGCGTTTTGCATTACCTTTCCATACAAGCAACCGCTAACGCCAAAATTTAACTGCATTGCATGCCTTTCTTTTTCTGTAATATTACACATATATTTCATTATTTTATTGCACTATCTTCAACAATCCTTTTTTTTTATTAATGAGATTCAAACTCAGATTCTCTTATTTAATATTTTAATATATATTTTTTATATAAAATTATAGAAAATGATGTAGTACAGTATAAATTTAATGAATTTAGTTTTCAATTTAGAAGATAAAAAAACTTTAGAGGATCTAATGGAGCAAAACAATTACTCGAATTAAATCATACGTTTATCCTGATCCTATTACCCTACTTGATTGTGAAAAATACTAGATGGGTGTCGTCGATGAAAAAAATATTTTTTCATATCAATAACAGTAGTGGTGATGAAGTCATAACTAATCTTTTTCATACTCTTTCCATCCAATAATATATGGGTTTTTAGAGACGAGTTTCCGTCCGATAATAGATGGACTTTATGTTTTATAGGTTGGAGATTATAATGATTTGTATTAATTTGTGTGTTGTTGACTTTTTAAAAGATTTTGATTGATTAAAATGTTTTTTTTATTTTCAAAGTGAAGTGTTTTACGTATTAAAATTTGTGTAAATTTCTAAAAATTCATGTATCATCAAACAGAAGTAGGAAAGTCAAAGGTGGAAGTGAGTGTGTGAAAACACACCTCTATGTCAGAGCAATGGCTGCACACATAGTCTGAAAGGTAGGAAGGAGGATGATGTGCTCTATCTGACCGTCTAGGAGCAGGGATCAAGGGGGAGCTATTCAAAGCATCCAAAGTGGGATCAAAAGTTACAGTATGATGAGGGTGATCAAGTGAGTCGTCCACAATCAAAGGTGGAGAGGAAGTGACCAAAGAGAAGGGAGGAGGATCAAGTGCTGCAGTATGGGAGACAGAAGAGGAGGTTTTATAAGGGAAAACCTTCTCATGAAACACCACATCTCTGGACACAAATACACACTTTGTCTCCAGATTGTATAGTTTATATCCTTTCTTACCTCCTGGATAACCAAGAAGGATGCAAGGAGATGCTCTTGCATCAAACTTATCTCTCCCTTGCTGGAGAGTAGATGCAAAGCATAAGGACCCAAAGCAACGCAAATAACTGAATGAGGGAGGCTTGTGATGCAGCAACTCAAAAGGGGATTTATGTTTCAATAACTGGCTAGGGAATTTATTGATCAAGTGGACTGCAGTGAGCACACTGTCACCCCAGAATCGTCTAGGCAATCCAGACTCAAACATAAGACCCCTAGCAACCTCAAGTATATGCCTATGCTTCCTCTCAACAACCCCATTTTGCTGTGGGGCAGCAGTGCAAGATCTCTGGTGAATTATACCATTATCTAACAAAAACTGAGCATGTTCATTGCTGGCACCTAGCTCAAATGCATTGTCAGACCTGAGGATTCTAACCCTCTTTCCAAACTGTCTCTCAGCAAACACAAAAAACTGCTTAATTGCAAGAAATGCTTCAGACTTTGTTGGGAGCAATTGCACCCAAGTAACTCTAGTGAAGTCATCTACTAAGGTCAAGAAATATTTGAAGTTGTCATAAGTAGGAACACGGTATGGCCCCCAAACATCAGCATGTATTAATTCAAAAGCATCAATTGTCTGAATTGAACTCAAAGGAAAAGGCAAACGTGCTTGCCTAGCACGAGCACAAACTGAACAATTTCTTAGATCAAAAACATTGTTGTCTGTCATAGTCACACAAGGAAGCTTACACAATCTGTGAGCAGGTAAGTGGCCTAGCCTCTTATGCCAAGTTGAAGCATCCACTGCAACTGAAGGCTTATTGAACTTGGAAGAA
Organism: Persicaria tinctoria; assembly: GCA_037127255.1. Classification (NCBI taxonomy): domain Eukaryota; kingdom Viridiplantae; phylum Streptophyta; class Magnoliopsida; order Caryophyllales; family Polygonaceae; genus Persicaria; species Persicaria tinctoria. Next base: position 2,084,586 of record JBANSL010000016.1, on the reverse strand, counting down.
GAGTGAGCAGAGTGAGCAGCAAGACTAGCTGATGAAGAGAGCCCCAAGACAAACAGATCTTTAACCAGTTCACCAATCTTCATAGGTGTCATCATTGAAGGAGCCTGCAAGTAGCACCCATTCTCAGTGAACAACACAAAACAATGGAGTTCTCTGATCAACTTTCCTACAGAAACCAGGTTGCAAACAAACTTTGGAACAAAAAGGACATTATGCAAATGAAGGCCTTGCATAAGAGTGATTGTTCCAGCTGTATTGATCAGAGTAGTTTCTCCTGTGGGCAGTGTAATATTGAAGGGACGAGATAACACATAGGTGCTTTGAAACAAGCTCAGATCACTGCACATGTGACCACTGGCGCCACTATCAATGATCCAAACTCGGCCATCAAGAATCTGTGTGGATAGAGTGGTACCTGAGAAGCCGGCAAAATCATCAGATGTAGGCTCCTTATTGTGAGAAGAATTGGATCCAGAAGCCTGCAATAGAGCCACCAGCTGTGCTATTTGTTCCTTTGAGAAATCTGGCTTCTGATTTTGTGAAACTGATCCTGCAAACCGCTTCTCATTGCCTTCCTTCTTCATTTCTCTACTCCCTGGATAGTCTGGAGGGAATCCAATGATAAAGAAACATCGATCTATGGTGTGATTGGTTTTCTTACAATTAGTACAGAAAAGAGGCTTCTTATCACCACGAGATTTATCAGATACAGACTTATCAAAGTTAAACTTCAAACCTCCTGACTGAGGAGCACCAGATCCAGAGTTAGTTTGAGCATTAGAATTGAAACTAGGATTCTTAGTGTTAGTGGAGTTGCCAGGCGTCTTGACATACATTGAGACACCATCCACAACACTAGATCCAGAACCTGGCTTCCCTTCCCGCTGATTCTCCTCCTGTGAAATCAAGTAATATACGCGATCCACGTCTGGCAAAGGATCCATTAGAAGAATAGATCCTCGAACTGAAGTATAAGAGCTGTTGAGTCCCATAAGCAGCTGGATCGTTTTCTGATTCTCATCATACTTAGAAGTATTGGCAACATATCCACAATCACACTTCTTACAAGAGCACGACGACGAGCTTTTCATACTTTCCAATTCATCCCATAGAGATTTAATTTTTGTGAAATAGGATGAGAAAGAGCTGGTACCTTGAGCTAACGCACCTAACTCTTGCTGTATGGAATACAACTGAGTTCCTCCAATTTTGCTGAAGCGAGAATTCAATTGTTTCCAAGCTGCACTTGCAGTGTTGTTGTAGATGACACTTCGCCGGATCTCTGGACTCAAACTGTTGCAAATCCATGAAAACACCATGTCGTTGCACCGCTCCCAGCACTGGATCTTCGTCGGATCTGTAGCTGGTTTCGCAATAGCACCAGTGATGAAACCGGCTTTGTTCTTAGCAGACAAAGCCATTCGGATCGACCGCTGCCATTCTCCAAATCCTTTCCCATCGAAAGGAGGTGTAACTAGGATCAATCCAGGATGATCACTAGGGTGTAAATAGTATGGATCGTTAGGATCAAGTTTCTGTTGTTCATCAGGCATATTTCGAGCGGGAAAGAGACACCAGACGATAAGAGCTTCGGGATACTAGATCTGAGACGAATTCAAGGTCAAATTACCAGATCAAGCTCTGATACCATGTTGGAATACAAATTCGATCTGTAATTTGAGCCTTTGTAATGAGAATCAGGAGAAATTTGAATGGAAGGAAAATGGAGTTTCTGTGTATTTCTGTATATATTCAATCGATTACAAATGAAGAAGGCAAAGCCTTATATAGCAACCAAACATAAAATGGGTCAGTCCATATGACTTAACCGGATCCAAATATGAAATTAGGCCCAAATGAAAATATAACCCAACACCATCAGCTTCAATTTTACCAAAACGGTCTTTAATTTTAAAAAACAAAAACAAAGGGAGTATAGATTTGGGATCTCTATTGAATATTGAGGATTAAAATGAAAGGTTAAAAAATAGGGGTGAAATAAATGAAAATAGGGATAGGCATAGGACGGTAAAATCGGGAGTTGTATTGGGTATTGTATGGGGTAGAAAGAGAGGAGAACTAAGCCCAAGGGAGATCTTTTGCTTGGTAGAGATGGCGACGTCACCTGAAGCAATGGGTTGTGGGGGGATCTGATCGTGTGCGGTGAGGAACACGTGGTCTTATCTCAACTCCCCAATAGCACAGCTGCACTAGTAGAAGTAGACGTACTCCACTGTACTAGTTCTAGTGTTATCATCATCATTAACTCTTTAGGGGGAGTTTATTTATTGTTACCTACACTACTACTGTTCATACAGTTTTACTGTTGTAAATGTTTACAGTAACTGTACCTTCCTCTATTTCCTTTTTTTATCTCACCCTTGACCGCCGTGCCATCTCACTTTCCCCTTTTACTACAGTATGAAAAAAATACACAATTTTTCCTCCATTTTTATTTAGCTGAAAACATTTGCCAAAACTGAATTACTTTTTTTTTTTCCTGAAACAATTTTTAAATAGAAAAAAATATCTCAATTTATTGTAAAATGTGTAAAATAACCAATGTAAGTCAAATTCTTAAACACTTATAATGATTGAATTGAATGTCCTGATTATAGCCATGATATTTACTTAAATATCCATTTTCAACTGTTTCAATTCCAATTTTTTTTTCAATATATACGGTGAATAGATCTGGTGTGAACATCTCTTACGGTCTAAATATTCACATATATTAATGTTTTTTTCATAGAGAAATTATTCATTTGTATCAATAAGATTATTCTTACAAGTTATACACGAATAATTACACTAGTACAAACAAATAATTTAGGTGTTCAAATCTCACCGATCGATTGATCTTCTTGATCTGATACTAGATCACATACGACCAAATTTGACAAAATCGAAAATCCAGATCAGTATTTTTTACTGTAACAAGGAAATAATTGGGATGTTTTCAACTTATTTTATGATATAGTTATTCCAAATTTTAAGCAAAAAATTTACTATTTAATTTTAATAAAAACGTGTCTACATTAATTGTAGTAATACTTTAACCTGGACGCAGGTACCCATATACAATGATTAGCAGGCTTTGCTTTTAAAAGATAGAGGCAACTTTGCCAAAAGCAGAAAGTTTGCAACTTTCTTTTTAGGTTTTGAACGCACAGTAAAAGGTTGATGCACCTATAGCGCATATATAAGTATGTATAGATGTTATGTTATACAGTAATTAATGGAATTTGGTGATTAGGGTAACTTTTTGTTTTCACCTTTTAAACTTTTTTTTACTGTTTTTAATCATGTCTGTTTTATGATTTTATCTAACGTTTCGTTAGTTACGTAGGGGATTTTCATGAATTGAAAGGATTCAAATCAATCCGATGATCAAAAAAGATCAGATTCGGTCGGATGGAATAATAAAGTTTTAGTTACATTAATTTATACAATTCATGTTTATCTTTTAATTATATTATTATTCAGATGATATATACTACCAATATTTAAGTACATGCGTTTGGAGTGTTAATTAAATAAACGCTAAATTCCCTAGTTCAATTGAGGCAATGAGTGTTTTTTAATGTTTTTTTTTATTTTTTTTATAGTAAGCAAAACTTGTGATTTTTTTTTCTTAATAGGTGATTAAGTTATTTTAGATATTGTACGGAATTTAGTTAGTTTTTCCAGTTGGGTATTAAATTAAATAAAAAACACAGATTAAATATTATTTATCCCATCAATAAAAATGACTAATTTACCCCTACTTGTTATTTAGCTGGAAAAAAAATTACTTATCCCACCATTATAATTCATGCCTCAATAAGACATTGAATTTACAATTTTTTTTAGTAAATATGCATCTAACACATACACATGTAGACGTTTAATCTCTCAAAAAAGTATACTGGATTTCGGCAAAAAAAATTTTGAAAAAATCTTGATAAAGTTTCATCATGGATAAGTGGTGATTTGTTAACAAATTGTATTTAATAAATGATTTTATGTAATTTCTAATTTAATAGGTGATTAAGTGAAAATTTTGATATTTAGTGAGTGATTTTATGTAATTTATCCTATTGAGTTTCAAACTTAGATTAAAACTTAAAAATGTCACAATCATATTTAAGTCTTGGGATTGATATGAAATTGGACTAGCTTTTGGGTTCGACCAATAGTTTGATAGACCTATTATGAACACTAAATAGTTGGTACCTGTCGCCATGACAATTGACAAGAAATCATACCTTTTTCCTCTTTCATTTCCCCTTTTGGTGTTTTTCATTTAAGCGGCAAGAAAGTCGAAGAACCTCGGAATGATCGTATTTATTTACTAATTCAAAGTAAGAAAGTTGAAGAAGGCTGTTCGTATTTTTTTACAAAGGCTGAAAAGTATTTGGAGTTGGTGCTAGACTCTGCTGATACAGCACATAATATCGTCTTTTAAATGAGAATAAGAAGCTCCGAATAATTACATTGAGAAGTATATGCTACTCTCTTAAAATCGGGGCAAGTGCCGAACATTGTAAGAAATATTGTATTTTAAAAAAACGTAGATATTATACGGAATTGATGAAATGCTCAATAAATTAAAATCAATACTTCAGTAATTATATACTACTCAACTAATAATCTAAATTAATTATAATCAACCTAAAGACAATGTTAAAACTTTATATTATCAACTTTTTGGTCGAAATACGGAGTAATAATTAATTAGAAGTTGTAGTTAATTATTTAGCTCTAGCTATATGACCTAGAGTCATAAATAAATTTTGCCTCTTAATTTGAGCAAATCTATTACTCCATAGTTAAAGGTAGTGAACCCACGTTGCGGATCCATTGTCCCGAATCCACCTTTGTCTCTCTATCCTTCCTCACAAAATCCCGCCCTTTACTATTCTAATTTTTTTCTTTTTTAAATTTTAATCATTTTTTTTTATTTTGGAAGTGAGGGGAGGGAAATACAGGGATGTCCCATTTGGGACAACAGATCCCATTTGGTAAACCCATGCGTCGATCTTAACTCCATTTCCACCCTGAATTTTATCAAAACTTAGATCCAAAAATCAAGTGAAACTTATATTGATTCAACATTCCAATTGATCCAAACTTAAAACAACGGAGTACTCCAATGCAGCGAAAGAGAAGACAAATTGATAGACCTAAAGGTTTATTTAGTCCTTACTAAGGTAATTTGATATTTTTATACCAAATACTCAAATAAGACAACACTCCGTGCTAATCTAATACAAGTTTCAGATATGTCTGAATTTACTTAATTAAAAAAAAATACAAGTAATAACTAAATAAAACTTCTTCTTTTTTTACAAATAAGCTATTTTTTACTATTTACATAGTTTATATTATTTCAAAACTTTTCAGCTTTAATTTATCACAGCTTTTATAAATTTTAGCATGCTAAATTTTCAACCTCACTTCATAGTTCATAGTCATACTGCCAATGAGAAATGCTGTAAAAAACCTAAGAATATAATCTGAATAAAATAATTCATGATTACTTTATAGAGTACTATATATATATTATATACATATATACAGTATATATTGGGAAAGCTCAAAATCGAATAAAAAGTGATACATACCTCATTTTGGCATTGTCCCATGGGAGAATTGTCAAAATTTCTCAATTTTGACAAACCCCAAATTCACAGGTTCCATAGCCCTTCAACCTCTATTAATTCTCTCTCTACTTCTAAACCCTATTCCTCACTCATCCACCCAATGGTGGTAGGAGAGAGAAATCCTTGTTTGAGTGTGTGATTAAGAGAGAGAAACCCCTCCAACAAAAGCAGGATAGAGAGAGATGGGGAGTCATCTCCATGAGAACTGAACTGCTTGGGGAAGAACAAAACCCTATGCTGAAAATCTGAGTTCTTTCCCAATCTTGAGAGACTCTATAATCTCTCTGCAGAAGTTCAGAGATCAAAGATCATCATCATCATCATCATGATCTATTAAACCCCTCTCTAGCTCCCTTTCTCTTCCTCCCACAAACTCAAATCTCTTTCACTGTTCTCTCCTCCCTTTACAGAAACTGATCCCCATCAGCACCATCACCTCCACCTCCACCACCAAGAATCTGAAAAAGAAAATTAAAGAAAAAAGCTTCCTTTTTTTTCTTGAATCCATGGCGGAGGGTTTTGAGCTCTACCATGTCCCACAGCAAAGCAGAAGAGATAAGCTGAGGGTGACTTCCACTGCCCCTCCTCCACACACTAACACCTCCTTCCATCATCTCCATCAACAACAGCACCAGCACCAGCAGCAGCAAAGCGGTTTAGTTGTCCCTTTCTATGACCCATCTCTCCACCTTGATCTGCTAACCTGCCATGGCTTCCATCACAGCCCTCAAAGCTCCAACCTTTTAGCCCCCCAAGGAAGCCCATCTCTTACCATCAAAGGTGAAGCTCCTGGGTTCATGGGGTTTCTTGGAAACCCCCAAACCCAAAACAATAATAATAATACTAATAATCATGCCAATAATTCATCATCTTCTCCTACCTTGATTGACACCAATGATTCACAGTTTTACTACCATGCCCAGACCAGAGATTTTGGGCCTTCTTCATCATCTTCCTCCTCCCTCTACAGGCCGGAGCCCTTGCTATCAAGACAAGGGCTTTCTCTCTCCCTCTCTTCAAACAACACCCACCTTCCAATGGAGGCCAATTTCCAGTTCTCAGCCCCCCCTGGGCCCTTCACCGGCTACACATCTGTCTTGAAAGGCTCAATCTTTCTGAGGCCTGCACAGCTGCTCTTGCAGGAGGTTTGTGATGTTGGTGGGTTTTGCTCCGGTGACAAAATGGAGCCTGATTTGAGCTTGCTGGATCCACCCGGTGTCGATAACTACCCAGGTTTCGATGACCCGGGTTTCTGTGATGCTGATGGGGCTACCTCCCAGGCTAAGTCCAGGTTGATTTCCATGCTTGATGAGGTAAAATTAATCCCTAAAATTCAATTGCATCACCTTTGCCTTGATTGATTGATGTCTTTGGTGATGAGCCCCAAATGGGTTCATATTCTTACCATATCCAATACAGATTTACTTGTTCAGAAACTTTGAAATGCCCTCTTTTTGAGAGAGATTTGTTTCATATGGGTTGGTTAGTCATATTCCATGTCAGAATAAGTAGATGCCTCTTATTTCATGTGAGGAGCCAATTAATTGCTTATAGGCCTATAAATTTCCTTTTGATAAAGGTCAGGAAATGTGAGGATTGGAGGAATATATGCAGATAGATTGTGCCTTACAGAATCTGACATCTATATATATGTAGTGATCTGTGGCCTCTTATTAGGGGCATCCATGCAAAAGTTTGTATACATCTCAAGAATTTGTTTATGTAGGCATATATGTTTTTAGTTTAATCAAGTAGATCACATTGGAATATATATGTAAGATGTAAAGTGTAGTACACTAAAAATGGAAAGTTTGGAATGTTAGGAAAAGTAGTCCTTTGATTTTGATTACTGTGGCTATTAACAATCTTATCCCTTTGATATATGCCAATGGAAAGGCATTGATGCAATGCAATCCCTTGATTTCTAAGAATTGCTTGCAAGTGTCTCCAAATTAGTACTTGTAAGCACTCTCAGATGTCAAGTCATTATCTTTTTTGATTGACCCGAATGATCGAGGGGTCGATCTATCCCTAGCATGAGAGAGGTTTTGAACAGTTGATAGGGTTTGTGGTGCATTCAGTAGACAATACAAGGATGCTTGTTTCATGAGTAGCGGAATTCGAATGTTTGAATTATGACGAGAGGAGGGAAATCTAACAAGTTTTTTTTTTCTTGAATCCTTTTGTAATTAGGTTTATAGGAAGTACAAGCAATACTACCATCAGTTGCAAGCAGTGGTAGCGTCATTTGAATCGATCCCGGGGCTCAACAATGCAGCTCCATTTGCGAGCTTTGCGTTAAAGGCCTTGTCGAAGCACTTCAAGTGCCTGAAAACCGCCATCACTGACCAGCTTCGGTTCATGAGCAAAGCACCCGGTGGCTTAGCAGGAAGGAAACACGGGTATGAAGATTCCAGCGAAAGCGATAAGTATGCCATTTATAATGCTAGATCGATTCAGAGCACGAGGATGACGGACAATCAACCTGTTTGGAGGCCCCAAAGAGGCCTCCCCGAGCGAGCTGTGTCTGTGCTGCGAACATGGTTGTTCGAGCACTTTCTCCATCCGTAAGTGATGCATTCATGACTTTGCTATCTTCGAACAATAACAATTGTATAGTGATTGCATATCATACATTTGTGTTTCGTCTTTCAGATATCCGACTGACACAGACAAAGTCATGTTGGCTAAACAGACGGGTCTCTCACGGAGCCAGGTTTGTCAATCAAAAGCCGAAAATCTATGCTTTTATAGACCTTGTTTCGTGTATAACATAAGATACCGATTCATGTCGAAGTTGTTCACACGTGAAACAGGTCTCGAATTGGTTCATAAACGCTCGGGTAAGACTATGGAAGCCAATGGTGGAAGAGATCCACGCGCTGGAAACTCGCCAACAAGAGCAACATAAAGCAGCCTCATCGAACACAGCCCAAGCCTTCCAAATAGGGCAAGCCAACAGCCACAAGGGCCCGCTGCAGGTAGCATCCGCCAGCTCACATACACCAGACCACACTCGAACGAACCCATCGACCTCCGCCCCACCTGAAAAGCGGGTCAGAAACGAGCTTGCGGAGCTGCCTTTAGCAGTCCACAACCACGGAACCCCACAGCTAAACATGGACTACACCCACTTCTACCCGAACCCACCAGGCGGGAACACAGGCGTGTCCCTCACGCTCGCGCTCCACCAGAACAGCCACGGGATCAACGGGCTGTTGGAGCCTTACCCGTCCCTCGCATTGGCCCATCGATACGGGCTGCCCGCGGACGGAGACGGGTGTGTGGTGGGCAATGGGTATGAGGCTCAGAACAGGCATTTTAGCACAAGGGATCATGTATTGGGTGGGCAGATGTTGCATGACTTTGTCAAGTTTTGAACTATCTTTGGGAATGAATCACATGTGGGCAATGAATTGGTTGGTGCACAAACACTTTTGTAAGTAGCTACAAATTGCTAAGTTTGATTGTGGTGGTGGTGGGTGGTGGTTTGTTAGTCCTTTCTTTGCCATTTCTTGCAACCTAATTGATAAAGGTGCATATGCACAGCTGAAGCCCCTTTTAGTATAGACCCACTACCAAAGTGCTATTTATAGCAAAACTTATCTTTGTTTGTCCACTTCTTGGGCCGGCCTTTGGGCCCAAAGCCCAAGTGGAGGCCCAGGGTGAGGGTCCAGCTATAAATTATAATATACTTGTAGTTCAGTTTAGAGCATCGTTTCGGATGAGAACACTTAGTTTATGCAATCTCATAACTTGTATTAGATCGTTAAACATTTCTCTTGCATTTTTATTATTAGGTTTTGTAATAATGGTTCTTACAACCAGTGTTGCTTGTGGCAATTTGTCGGGCATGGCATCTTCGACGCAAAATCTTAGCAATCCATTGTACATTCAGGACATACGAAACCTTGAAGATGCTTTTATCACGATGATCGTCTACATTCATGACATAACAGTTTAAGCATTATACAGAACCCGAAAAGGGTCATGAAGATCATAAGAACAAAGATTGTATCTTTGCTAGTGTTGGTTGAGTGAGATTATCCTCGATCCAGCCCTTGTTCTGTCGCTAAACTGAGCTCCCGGTAAGGCTTAAGAACATTTTGATCATATACCATTGCAATGCCAAGGATATGCCAATTGCAGATTCTACTACCTTTGATCAAAGCATTACGCCTTTTCCGAAAAAGCAATCATCTTTTATCCCTTTGATGCCCCAACTCCTTGTGCTTTATTGTATGGATCATTCCAGTATCATTCTAGTGCCAGTTTCTCTCTTCGACTGTCCAGCTCTATCGCGCCCCTTAATGTCTTACTGTGTTATAAACTGATGCATAACTCAACATCTTATCTTCATTCTGTCTTTTGCTTTTGCATCTAAATAATGCAAATTACATTGATGGTTCAAAGATCTAAGAGCTCCTTAAAAAGCAGTCAAATATTGATTATTTTTTAACCTTGCAAAGTTCCTAATTTGCATGATTGGTCAGAAAAAGGAACAAAATCAACACTGATACATGGTGGATTTTCATGTTTTAGCTTTATGCCTTTGTTGTGGGCCTTTGAGATACTCATAGAGCTACTATAAATTCTGCTTCTTACAATGGTTTCATCAAGCAAGGTAGCAGCAAACCATTTGCTTTGCTCTTGAAGAGTTTCTTCAATCCAACCTATATGATCAACACCGGCGAGGTCAATGCTGGTTAGAAATAGCTAATCTGCATCCTGAGGCTCAGTGCAGTATGTACTTTATTACAATGTGTTTCTGAGCCTCGCGGATGCAGGTTATCCGTTCCTTGCCAACACTTTGCGTAGGCCAACGGTGCAATCCTACTTGTTTCCGATTGATAGGTAACCATCCCTCGGTCCAAATTTCCCGTGACACAAACACATAACACGTTTTATACTATTTTTGTTATTATTTAGGCCCGTCTGGTATTGCTATCTAAATATCAAGTGATATTTTATATACTGATCTCATATAGTATACCTTGCACCATACCAAGCAAGGATACCATGTATAAATCTAATATTCATATCTTGATATCGACATCAATATCTAATATCAAGATATCAATACCAAACAGAGAGCTTTTCCATACATAATGACAGTGTTAATGTAACATTTGAATGGCTTGTAGACCTTTATGTTTTCAAAAACCTGTCCGTAAATCACCTCAACAGTTTTTTTTTCTTTTTTCGCACTTTTCGACATCTATGAATTCATCAATTTCGTCGCAGAAGAGACCCCGGTGCTTAATCTATACGAAGAATACTCGCAAAGATCTCTTCAACTTGAGAGAGAGTCTTTCTTTATTGATCAGAGATTATATTCTCATTAGAGGGAAAAAAAAGTATGCTTTAATGCAGACACATTGCTTATACGCAATTAGATGCTCCTATGTGATTTGCTGCATAAGAATTTGCTTCTTAGTACAAATCTAAGGTCACATGTTTTTTAATATGTCGAACCTCTACGATTACAACAAGGATAGGTTGACGGAATCATAGAACGTGTTCTATTTCTCTTTGTTTCGATTCCATGGTATGTGTATTTTGTAGAAATCTCTATTTAGATGTGCTCAAAGTTGAAAAGCTTCAACAAAAATGATGTGAATGAAGTAAAGCTAAAAGCTTCAAGGAAATGTGATTTTACTGACAAATAGCAGAAAACAACATTTAAGAGCTAAAAAAAACAGCAACTAAGAGGCAACATGAAGGAAGTTTGGCTTGAATAAGGGACTTATTTATCACAAAACTACCCTTGAGTTTTAATTTTTCAGTTAGTTATCCATAACTGATTTTACTTACAAGTTACAAGTCACCACCCCAAAACTCCAAAAGCACAAAGATGTTTAAATCTTGTTACTTTTCTTATAGAAGATGAAAAATACCCTTATGTAACATATGATTGGTTGATCAAGGCTGGGTAAATGAAACTATGAAAGGTTTAGAATTTAAGGGTGATTTAGTGCAAATTAGGTTATAAAAGGGGTGGTTAAATGCTATTTATGCAATTTTATAAGATGGTAAAACAAGTATGTAAGTCATGATTTCTTTCCAATCTGTCACCATTAGAATTTGTAGTGAAACCAATTTTTAGGGGTTGTATAATTTTGACAAGGAAACAAGAAAATTCACCACTTGAGGTTGAGGTGTACACAAATTTCCCTTTACTAAGTTAAGAAGATGTTTTCGAGTGAATCAACAATGTTAATTAGTACAAACTGACAAAGAGCAATGAAAAAGAGGAAGAAGAAATAACAATCAACAAGGACTAGCTTGAAGGGTTAAATGTGAGAAAGAAAGACAAAAACACATGAAACTCCTTTTGAGAGCAAATGGAATTGAGTATGGTACAAGATTTACCAATTTTGATAGAGAGTTAATAGCAACTAACCTTATAATATAAAAAAAAAGGTATATATGCTCTTCAATCTTCATAGTTCTTATTCCTTTGCCCAATCAATCTTTCCTAATATCACTAAATTTGAATATGTTTAAGGCAGATTCCTTTGCATTGCATTTCATTACAGTTTGAGCCATTGAACTAATTAGCTCATATAAGCATATACATACACCAACTTCCATCACAAAACATATATGAACGAATAGTCTTCAGACGAGAGGTGATGATTTTGTTTCATACTTCCATGGGAAAGGTGACCAGCTTAGAGCCTCCTAAGATGCCGATGATTGCACTCAGGTTTGCATAGTTGTAAAGATCTAGTTATAGTCAGGTTAATTTAGTTGCATTTTGTGTCAATAGTTAGTTAGTATCACTTATGTCTATTCTTGTTGAATTGTTAAAAAGATGTTGTTTGTGCAATTTCTAGTTAAAAAGAGCAAGTCAAGGTGAAAATGAAGAAAACATGCTCAAGGTTTCAAGTTTGAGGATTGAAAATTAAGATAAAAACTCAAGATGAGCAATGAATTAGGCCAAAGATGAAGCAAAACAGCTAGAAGTGACGCCCACACAACAGAAGATCAGTACACTCCTACTTGCCTGAGCACTCAACCACTGGATGACGAGGCTTCACTATAATCACTATTTTACAACAAGGAGAAGATTTAAAAGGAGTAATGACAAAATTAGAAGACAAAAGAAGCAGAAAAAAACAAAGAGAAACCAAAACATGAAACCAAAGCATTCCCAAAATGAGCTGCTATTCCCTGGACCATAATAAACAGGAGATGACCATGGACACAATGCACTAAAAAAATAAGGTATTGAGAAATTCAGATGTTGCGACCATTCTTCCATAACATCATCAACATCTCTACCAGTCAAAAGATCAACAACCTTGAATTCGTTGTGAAGATTTCCAATCATACAACAACATAGCTTTCCATTTGAAGGATTCGAAACAACCAGAAGCGCAGCGCTATACATCATATCCCACATTGTACCAATCAAACATGTATGCTCAAGGCACCATTTTCCATTGGCATAGTCCACTAAACGCCACACGTGCAACCTCCTACCGGTATCACTGAAATGTTCTACATCTCCATATTTTAGCACGTCTTCCTGACCCAGATGGGTCAGTTTCAAATTCCAGTTTTTCAGGCTCTTACCTGGCCTATTTGGCAACTGGATCCTTCCAAATCGGTTAGGGCTGTTGTAGGGATCATAAGTCACTACATTCCTGGTATCCCAATCAAACCAATGCAAAATACCCGCAACATCCATTGTAATGGAATAGAAGACTCCTATGGGACAACTTATGGATCGCGCTTTACAGGACCAGATCCCAGTATCCGAGGAAAATACCATTATGGTAGAGTCGAAGCAATTGTCAATAAACCGATGCGGCTTTAAACGATGAATGAACACAACTTTATATGTAAGGTGACTTGTGCATAAACCTTCCTTCCAGAGTGAATCATAATAAAGAGGTAATGTAGGGAGGGTGACGAGTTGATTGGTGAGAGGGTTAGAGACACTGAAATCAACTCTCTGTGGAGAGTAAGAGTAAAGGAGTATGAGTCCGCCACTGGTTGCCCTAATATTACGAATTTTAGGACATTCCATTCTGGTTGAGGTTATATACTTCATTCCATAGAGATGCCAAAAACACAGTGGTTTGGGGTAAGGACTCGTACGGACTCTATGCATATAATCTCGACTCAACTTGGGATCAGAGATGATGGATTTCCAACGTTTTGAGACAAGCTTGAATCTGAAGAGGGGTTTGATGTGCAATCTAAGTAGAATTTCTACCACAATATCTTCTGGAAGATCATTCATGGCTGCAACTGCAAGTAATTGTTGATCGATAATGAATCATATCAATTAACTCAGTTGCAAAATGTTGATTAATCTTATATGTTATGTACAATAATTAAAGAGTAGATACCTGAAATCTACATATATACATGTAGACAGATGACAGAAAAGGAAGTAATTGCATGTTCTTCCAAAATTCCTTAATAATGAACTATATATAAAGCCAAATGTGTGAAGAAAAATAACATGCTTTTTTTAGTAAAGAAATCCATAACCACTCCCTAAAAATTTTCCTAGCTACAGATTCATCGGTTCAACCACTTGCCGAACGATCGATGATAAGGGATGAAGCATTCAATTATATTAATTCAATTTTTATTCCCAAATTTAGAAAAATACGGAGTATATTTTTGTGTCAATGTGGAGTAGCAATGTTACACATAAGCATCCATTCATATGAAATACCCCAATTTATTTTATGGGATTTTGTTTTAAGTAAATATTTTTTTAATGGAAGTTCTTTTATTTTGAATTTAGAAAAAAAAAATTCATGACCAAAAAAAAGAAAATATATTTTTCAAATTAAATACATATAAAGTTTTATAACTATTTTTGAAATATTTCATTTGTATCCTTATTTATTTATGTGCACCTATAATAAATAAATTACTTATTATTTTAAGGCAAAGTGGTATATTTTTCTTCAAAATAAGAGAAGGGGGCAACTTGAAGGAGGTTTGGCTTGAATAAGATGTTAAAATAAGTATCTAAGTTATGATTTCTTTCCAATCTGTCACCATTCAAATTTGTAGTACGTGAAACCAATTGCTAGAGGTTGTATAATTTCGACAAGGAAATAAGAAAACTCACCACACATCATTTTTCAGTGCTTAAGGTTGAGGTGTAAGTTAAGAAGATGTTTTCGAGCAACTCAACAATGTTATGTACAAACGGACAAAAAGCAAGGAAAAAGAGGAAGAAACATATGAAACTCCTTTTGAGAGCAAATGGAGCATTGAGTATGGTACAAGATTTACCAATTTTGATAGAGAGTTGACTAACCTTGTAATATACAAAAAAAAGAGTAAATATGCTCTTCAATCTTCATAGTTTTATTCCTTAATTTGTAGTTTGTCCCATCAATCTTTCCTAATATCACTAAATTTGAATATGTTTAAGGCAGATTCGCTTACATATATAGCATTTCATTACATTTTTGAGCCAATGAACTAATTAGCTTATATAAGCATATAGATACACCAACTTCCATCACAAAAACATATACAAACGAATAATTTTAAGACGGGTGGTGATGATTTTGTTCCATGGGAAAGGTGAACGGCTTAGAGCCTCCTAATTAAGATGCCGCCGATGATTGCACTCAGGTTTGCATAATTATAAAGGTCTAGTTATAGACTTATAGTCAGTTTTAGTGGAATTTTATATCAATAGTTAGTTAGTTTCATTTATGTCTATTTTTGTTGAATTATAAGTATAGATGTCTTCGCTTGTTGTTTGTGTACGTAGTTTTAGGTTAAAAAGAGCCAAGTCAAGGTGAAAATGAAGAAAATGTGCTAAAAGTTCAAAGTTTGAGGATACATTGAAGATTAAGATCAAAACTCAAGACGAGCAATGAAGGCCAAAAATGAAGCAAAACAGCTAGAAGTGATGCCCACATGACAAAGTTCGAGGATCTTGCGAAATAGCCAAACCGGGTCTAATTCGTTGTTTAAAACAACGACTTTAGCCCCGATCTAAAAAAAAAAAAACTCTCTCCGATTGGAAATAAACGATGTTTGACTTTTATGAACGTAGTTTTAGGAGCTAAAAACTATATAAACTCTTATATATTTTAATTAATTTTTTTTTCACAGTTTATCAAACAACGACTCTCCCTATGTGTATATTTTTTTTTCGCATTGTATTATTTTGCATTTAAATTGTAAAAGAAAAAAAATGGCAAGTCGCGATTTGAAATGACAACTTATCTATTATATATATATATATATATATATATATATATATATATATATATATATATATATATATATATATATATATATATATATATATATATATATATATTTTAAATCGGGGCTAAAGTCGTTGTTTCAAACAGCAACTTAGCCTCGATTTGACTATTTCACAAAATACTTTCAGATTTTGGCTAATCTTCTAATAAATTTCATTTTTTAAGCTAATTAGAAAATTAGAATTGGCCAGTGCTAGATCCATGTTACTCTATATTGAGAGCCTCTATTCGATCATATATATATATATGCTCAATCACGTAACCGTAGCTTTCAATTGACGATTTGCGATTTCAACTTGTCTCCATCTGATGTCCACTCCTCGATCGAGTAGGCAAAGGATCTCTCTCTAGTACTCCCAACTTTTACTTGTAATTTGCAAATTCTTATAGCATCTAATCGTGTATAAGGCTATAAGCAATTAATGTACGTGACTATTTTTATAATTAAGCTTAATTCTTTTCGGAACTTGTTATAATATATTGTACGTCTTGTTCTAATTTTTTTGAACACTGTTTAGATGGAAAAGGAGATTGATCGAAGAACAACACAGCATATGATTATCTTAAAATCTTTTCATATCGTTTGAGATGAATGTTTTAAATCTTCTTATATGAAATGGGCTCAAAACGAGTCCACGAGCTTGAACTTGGCTCGAGCAAAAAATGAGTAATTTGAGCACGAGCTCCATGTAAAGCTCGCAAGCCGAATACAAGCAGGATCTTAGACTCGAAAAAAAAAAAAGATTTGGCTCGAACTCGATTCGATAAAAAAACGAGATGAACATGAGCACCTAGGTACTCGACTCAAATAACACCCCTGTGAACACATACCAACCAAGAAGATTTAAAACATTCATCTAAAACGATGTGAAAAGCTTTTAAGATAATCATATGCTATGTTGTTCTTCGATCAATCTCCTTTTCCATCTAAACATTGTTCAAAAAAATCAGAACAAATATAACAAGTTGTGAAAAGAATTAAGCTTATAAAAATAGTCACGTACATTGCTTATACACAATTAGAGGAGTATATAGTATGAGAATTTGCAAATTACAAGTAAAAGTTGGAGGGTAAAGTAGTAATTTTGGGGAGGAAATTTGAAGGGACTCCTGTCAACGGTGTGACCTGACCCCTGACTGACATGCTATTTCTTTCTTTCTTGCAGGAAAGAAAACTTCCCTCCCTTTGCCCACACTCCTTAGCTCAGTTAGGGCGACGGACCGGTTAACACTTCCGAAGGAGAATCGAACGCCGGAACTCACTCGCTCCACCTACTCCTCGCCGGTGGCTCGTTCCAGCTCCTCATCGCCGCGTCTCCGGCCTCCGTCGACCTTGCATTGTCCTGCGCGCGCGCTAGTTGTCCGAGGTACAATGCTCTTCCCCATTTGCCTCCTCTTCTCTTCTATATGGCAAGAACTGATTTTTTCATGGCAAGAACTGATTTTTTCTGTTTGTGAGTATGATGTATGATGGTAGGAATGATTTGAAGGACGGACTGACAGGATTGATAATTTGGGTTTGAATTCTATGAAAAAAATTGCTTTGAGCCTAATATTCTAGGACCTGCCAGTATTGATTTTCTTCATCGTTCTCAAGTATCACATTATGAACAATCTTTAAAGATGCCAATCATCATTTTTATTTGAGTTTGATTCAGACCGTTTCTTTAGTTAGTCTTCCATTATTGTGTCTTTGTCAAATATCTGGAAACAGTGGAAAGTATTTGGCGTAAACATATATTTCTTTGATGTCTGAATTATCTCACTATCGGATGAATATGAGTTGGTTTAATCTCTACCGTGTAAGAGTGACCTATAGTGTGATTCTGTCTTACAAACATTAAAGAGATTATTTTTATAACAGGATCCATGGCTGACTGTGTGGTGCTAAATGTGACTGGCTTCTCTAATTTCACATTTTTGATTTGTTGATCCAGTAGTTCTTAGACGATGATTCAGTAGAGCCTCTGTCCGCCACAGCAGGAGCCTCGCCAACTCGTCTCCAATCCAGTTTCAATTCTTTGCTTCAAGCGATTGAGTTCAAAGAGCCCAAAACTCAGCAGGAGAACATCATCAGGTATGCCTCTTGCCTTCTATCTCAGACAATCCTTTCTCTCTGATTCTTTTATTTATGTTGATCTTCTGATGCAGAGCTAAACCACACACAATCATTCATTGGGAATCATGGATCCATATAAAGGTCGGGTGTGTGCCGCATCACCACTAAACAAAACAAATAATCATTCATTGACAAATCACTCGTCATTGAACGACATTATTCCTCCCCCTAATTCTTCATCTTCATATCATTCTCACTTCAATACTTCCAATTTCTCCCACATTTTCAGTGGAAACTATTCTCCATTTCCTATGGCCATGGTTGTATTGATAAGCTGTCTAATCTTTCTCTATACGAGATACTACCCACAAAGAACACGGACGATAGTCTACAAATTAAAAGTGTTCTTATCCAGCCATCCTATTGCAAAGCCTGTTATCCTCTTCTTCGCCACCCTCCTCCTCATCATCTTTGGAGCTTTACTCCTCTTTATGGCAGGCAATGCCACTTTGGGTGATGCTTTATGGCTTTCCACCCTTATAGTTGCCGATGCATTGAATTTGAACTCTCTGATTGGGACTGCATCGAGGGAGTATCCATGACTATTCGTTCAGCTGGATTGTTCATTTATGCGTGTTTGCTGGGCATGGTCTCTGAAGCCATATCATCACTGTTTGATTCCCTCCGTAAAGGGAAATCTAAAGTCATGGAGATCAATCACACATTGATTCTTGGTTGGAGTGAAAATTTGGTATGTCTTCTAAATTAGTTAAACGTACTTAATTTTGTATCCTACTTGCAATGCTTTTAGGCATTAATGAGTTTGAATAGATTCTTATAATTGCTAATTGTGACATATATAGGGCTCACTCTTACAACAACTCGCCTTGGAAAATCGAAGTGATGGGGGTGGGGTTATTGTTGTTCTTGCTGAAAGAGACAAAGAGGAGATGGAGGCCGACATCGCCAAGCTTGAATGTGATTACCTGGGATCTTCAGTCACATGTAGAAGTGGAAATCCTCTCATTCTAGGAGATTTACAAAAGGTATATTTTTTTTTCCACCTGTCTCCCATTTTATGATTTTATCTTTCCTGAACCATTATTGACCATCCTATATATTTTCCAACACATGTAAATTGTACATTGTTAAAATCATATCAACATTGTTTTCTCTGATGCTACTCTTAAATTTTGACTTTTTTTTCCCAGTATGTTTTTTAAAATTCTCGCTATTACCTCAATATTTTAGTTCATTCCATATGATACCCAATGTTAGTAACGCTATTAGAATGCAAACACCCCTGACTCCGTGAGTTTAATTAGTTTGAAGGAAGGAAGAGGAAAATTGGGAAATTGTTATGTCTGGAAGTCAATTCTAGATGATCCGGGTTGAATTTGAGATGGGAAGATGATGAAGGAGGTGACAGGTAGAGTTTAGACTAGAGGAAAGGGGATGAGTTATCAGACGGAAGAAGAAGAAGATTAGACAGAGAGAGATTAGGGGAGAGAGAAGGGTAATTGATTGGATTAATATTTGGATAACCCCCAATTACAATATATAAGGGTATTTATACTCTAAACCCAATATGAAGGGTATTTATACTCTAAACCCTTAATACATAATATCTATTAAGGTCATTACAATACTTTCCCCTTGTAAAAGCTTTGTCCCAAAGCTTATTTACAATGTAAAAGTAATACTAAGTACCAATACTAAAAATACAAAAAATTCATACTACCCATACATGACATATACTAGGGGTTAAATGCAGTAATTCACCATAAAAGAGAGTAAGAGCTTCACTCCCAGCCTTTGCAGTTCTTGATAACACTTTGGTAGCATCTTCAAACACCATTAAAGCCCTTGGTGACCCTACTTTTCCCAAGGCAGTGGCTGTGGTGTACAACTCCCAAAGTGATCAAATACAAGGATTATCAAACCATCCTATACCTTGCACACATGCCCTGCTCACCTACAAGCTTGCCTTAGGCCTCCCTTGCCCTTGGTAGCAAAAATCAGCAACAATAAAAGTTGATGGCAGTGTTTCCCAACGCCAGTAATTGCATCTCTAATAGCATCAACTATGTAGAGAGTGAGGAGTACTGAGCATTATCAGTTTGTGTGGAATACCTGTATGTTCAGGTGGAAAACTTGATCTATGTTCATGCGCCATACTTTCTAAAGTGACTGAGATGGAAAATCAGAACAGGCTCATGCAATTCTTGATGAATTTGAATTCCGACTATGAGCTGACTCGGAATCAAATTCTTGGTATGGATCCGTTACCGAATATCAACAGCCTTCATGACTGTTCCGGTTGGTGTCAGTTCAGGGAAGAAAGACACCAAGGAATTCAAACCAGGGGCCAAGAAATATTGCGATCATTGCAAGGAAGGAGGACACATAATGGATCAATGTTTTGAGATCACAGGGTATCCGGACTGGTGTAAAGGGAAGAAAGGAAAGAAGGGGTATGGCAAGATGATAGCTCAGATCAGTGCTGGAGGTCAAGATGATATTGAAAATCCACTGGGAATGAACAGGTTTCCTTCATGAGATTATGAAGGCCATGAAAGGAAAGGCAATTGAAGGAGCCAGTACATCAAGCAACAGGCCTGGAAGCACCATGAACTTTGCGGGTATTGTTCTTAAAGCCCCCACCAATGATGATATAGTCATGAGATGCACCACTAGCAATATCAATGAGTGTAGTTCATGGATCATACATACATGAGCCTCGGATCATATTTCTTCTTCTTTGATATGTTATGAATCAGTCCATAAGTTGAGTCATCTTGACCTCCAGCACTTCGTGCAAGCTTTCTGTCATGAGATTCTGAAGGCCATGAAAGGAAATGCAATTGAAGGAGCCAGTACATCAAGCAACAGGCCTGGAAGCACAATGAACTTTGCGGGTATTGTTCTTAAAGCCCCCACCGATGATGCTATAGTCATGAGATGCACCACTAGCAATATCAATGAGTGTAGTTCATGGATCATAGATATAGGAGCCTCGGATCATATTTCTTCTTCTTTGACATGTTATGAATCAGTCCATAAGTTGAGTCATCTTGACCTCCAGCACTTCGTGCAAGCTTTCTGTCATGAGATTCTGAAGGCCATGAAAGGAAAGGCAATTGAATTCCAGATTTTCATCACAACTTGTTGTCTGTGCAAAAGTTGTTGAGAACAAATAAGATGGGAGCTTATTTTACTGAGAAATCATGTTGTTTTTAGGACCTTCAGAGTAGCAAAATTGTAGCTATTGGCCGGGCCATGGACGGGCTTTACAAGATGGTTCCTGATCAGAAGAGTTTAGAAGATAAAGATGGAGAAAATATTGCTGTATGTGCGCTGCTGCTGAGAAAATAAATGAAGAATCAGTCTATTTGTTGCATCATAGGCTTGGTCATTCTTCATGGGGAACAATAAAGCATGATTTGGATATGAACATGCAACTTGTAATGAGTTGGTTTGTGACATTTGTGATGTAGCTAAGATGCACAAACTTCTTTTTCCTTCAAGAAACAGTTTATCAGATCAGATCATTTGTTTCAACTTCTGCATATTGACTTGTGGGGGCCTTATAGAGTTCCTACTTTGAATGGTGAAAAATCTGTCCTTACTATTGTTGATGACAAGTCCAAGGCTACATGGACTTACCTATTGGTGTCTAAGCAACAGGTGTCAGACACCCTAAAAGGAATTATGCAGTATGTGAAGAATCATTTTTCAGTCACACCTAAGTTTGTGAGAACAGATAATGGGCTAGAATTCATCAACAGTGCCTGCAAGGATTTGTTTACTTCACTGGGTATTATACACAAAAGAACTATGGTGTACACTCCACAACAAAATGGAGTAGTGGAGAGAAAGCATAGGCATTTGCTAGACACTGCTAGAGCAATCAGTCTTCATGCTAATTTGCCTCAGTTTTTTGGGGGAGAATGTATTTTGGCTGCTACACGTGATTAACTTGATGCCAGTAGCTTCTTTAAGCTGGAAAACACCTTATGAGTTGCTCTTTGATAAGAGGCCTTCATATGAACATCTTAGGATAGTGGGTTGTTTGTGTTATGCAAAAGAGACAGCCTCAGGAGGAGACAAGTTTGCACCTAGAGGGAGAAGGTGTGTTTTGGTAGGATATCCAAGTAATCAAAAGGGTTACAAATTCCTGGATTTAGAGACACAAATTTTTTTCTCTAGCAGAGATGTCATCTTTAGAGAAAAACCCACAGTACCAATAGAGTTTTGTCCAGTTGCTCCTACCTTACCTTCTAACCTTGACCACATAGACGAGGACCCTCCTCTAGATATTTGTCTTCTTGCTTATCCTGATGATATACATACACCGAATCCCTACACCATACCAGCTCCTCAAAATGACCCCATACCATGTCCAAATGACATTAACCCACTTCCTGTTTCTTCTTTGACCAATGACCCCCCTACACACCTGCCCAATTTCCCTATATCCACTCCCACTACAATCTTAACCTCTCACCCTCCTACCCGAAAATCTACTAGAACAATTACTCCTCCCACTTGGCAATATGATTATGTAATGGCTGCATCAGCTGTCCCGGTTCCTCTTGATAACCCCACTAAGTACTTGGTGACTCTTGCAAATGTATTCAGCACAACTGTTCCTCAGTATTTCAAAGAAGCTGTCAAGGATTCAAATTGGCAAGCAGCCATGGATCTTGAATTATCAGCTCTTGATAGCAATGGCACCTGGGAGATTGTTGGGACACTTGTGAATCCCACATATAAGTGGATGGGCTACTCCACCTAACGCCAATTGGTTTTGGGATGGTGCTCCAGTCCGGCTTATATGTTGGGCTTTCTAGTCGGGCCCAACAAGACTTCCCCCTAACAAACTGGTATCAGAGCCGGGTTCGGCGGGTGGGCCGGCTCTGATACCAGTTTGTTAGGGGAAGGTTTTGTTGGGCCCAACATATAAGCCGGACCGGGACACCATCCCAAAACCAATTAGCATTAGGTGGAGTAGCCCATCCACTTATATGTTAGGTTCAGGATCCTCCCACTTCCGATGTGGGATTTACAAGTGTCCCAACAAATCCCCCTCTCACTTGCGAATCCATCACAAGTCTAGCCCGGTTGGAATCGAGATCTCCACGCAACGGGTTCGACTAACCCGTCACCGATACAGATGTGGAGTCCATCTCAATCTTTGGGTGCAACCGGCCCACCCGCCGAACCCGGCTCTGATACCAGTTTGTTGGGGGAAGTATTGTCGGGCCCGACCAGAAAGCCCAACATATAAGCCGGACTGGGGCACCATCTCAAAACCAATTGGCATTAGGTGGAGTAGCCCATCCACTTATATGTTGGGTTCAGAATCATCCCACTTCCGATGTGGGATTCACAAGTGTCCCAACAGAGATGACTTAGTTACATGAAGGCAAGAAACCTTTGCAGTCTAAATGGGTTTATAGAATTAAATACAAACCTGATGGGAGTATTGATAAGTACAAAGCCAGGTTAGTGATCAAAGGCTACAATCAAAAGCTCGGTAAGGATTACAAACACACATTCTCTCTGGTTGCTAAGATTGCCACAGTACGAATTATCATTGCTTTTGCAACTGCCAAACAGTGGCCCTTATGTCAAATTGACATCAACAATGCATTTCTCCATGGCTACATTGATGAGGAGATTTATATGATACCTCCAGATGGTCTATCAGGAACCAAGAAAGGGCAAGTTTGCAAACTGAAACATTCTTTATACGGATTGAAACATGCTTCCAGGTAGTGGAACAACAGGCTCACCAAGTTCCTAGTGCAGTTGGGCTTCAAGCAATCTACCCATGATTACTCTTTGTTCGTCCACAGCATTGGGGGTGTATTCACCGTGGCTTTGGTCTATGTAGACAACATCTTATTGACTGGAAGTCATATGGAGCACATTGAATTTGTTAAGAATGCTCTTCACACTACATTCACAATTAAAGACTTGGGATTTGCTCGTTATTTCCTAGGCATTGAGCTCTTCAGAACTGAAGCTGGCACTCACCTTGCTCAAAGGAAATATGTTACTGATATCCTCAAAGATTTTGATATGCTCGATGCAAAGCCTGCAGGGTTTCCGTTTCCATCAGGTTTGAAGCTTGATGCTGAGTCAGGGGATCTTCTTCACGATGCTGAGAAATACAGGAATCTCCTTGGCCGCATGCTTTACTTGACTTTAACTCGTCTCGATCTATCATATGCGGTTCAACACCTTAGCCAGTTCGTCTCAGCTCCTAGAGTCCCTCATCTTCAAGCTGCTAAACATGTACTCAGATACTTAGCTGGCACAATTACAAAAGGCCTCTTCTATCCAGTGCAACCACATCTCAGGCTCACTGGCTTCACCGACGCTGACTGGGGCTCATGCCTAATGACTAGAAGGTCATTAACTAGGCATTGTGTCTTCTTAGGACACTCTTTGGTTGCTTGGAAAACAAAAGAAAAACAATACACGGTCTCTCGTAGCTTTGCTGAAGCCGAATACCGTAGTATGGCGGCCACAACTGCTGAGCTGGTCTGGACATCCTACATTCTCCATGATCTGAATGTGCCCGTGGTTCCTCCAGTCACTCTGTTTTGTGACAACAGAGCTGCGCAACAGATTGCCACCAATCCGTGCTTCCACAAGCGTACAAAGCATTTGGAGATAGAGTGCCATTATACCAGAGAAAAGATTGTTGTTGGGTTTCTTCAGACTGCCTACATCCCTTCCAATCTACAACTTGCTGATATTAGGACCAAAGGTCTTCCTCAAGCTCAGCACACCTTCCTCTGTGGCAAGTTGTATATAGTTTCAGACTGCCTATATCTTGAGGGGGTATGTAGAGAGTGAGGAGTACTGAGCATTATCAGATTGTAAATAGCTTCATTACACATTGTATATAGGTTTATATAGTATTGCATTTGTATATAATTTCACATAAAAGTCAGCCAAGTAGTTAGTTACAAGATAGCTGACGTGGCTTAATCACACCCCTTTGTTAAAAGTAGCAGAGCACCTTCCTCCTTGTATAAATAGGAACCAGCTATAATTCACTTTCTCAAGTGTGAGAGTAATGAAAGATCTGGAGATCTGATGTTTCCTTGATCGTTCTTCACCTTCAAACACAATTCCAAACTCAAATTCCTACAAACTATCATGCCAAAACATCAAGTTGCCAACAAAGAATCACCGGTAAACAACAATTACCCAAAGCAATCAATTAACCACAAGATTGCCATGCTTCCTGGCGTTCTCCATGACAAATTGACAAGAGATATTCTTCCTTATGGCCTTGAATTCCAACTACATCAGTAAGTGAGCCTTTACACACCAAAAAAAATTTGCAGCATAAATTGTTGTCCAAGAGTGGCACTTAGTCCAAGAATGTGCAATAAAAAGAACTCATGGCTACTGCGGGCTGTGATTAGCTCTTCTTTTATTTCAATTACTCTAACTAAAAATTTAGTAGTATAACCAACGTTTGGATGCCATATGGAATAACATAATTTTTACAGTTTGTGATGAAGTTTTTATTGTGTTTTACTTGCAGGTTGCAGTTTCTAATGCACGTGCCATTATTATATTAGCATCTCACGAAAATGCTGAGCAGGTTAGAATTTGTTTGTAATGATCTTACTTTGATGTTTTTTTTACTCTTTGTCCTAATTAATTATTGTAAATTTTTTCTATAATAGAGCGATGCTGCAGCTTTGAGGATTGTGATATGCCTCACTGGACTTATTGGACTTACTGGGTGCATCGTAGTTGAGATAAATGATCCCAGGAAGGAGCACATTTTCCAGTTTGTTGGTGGAGATTTAATTAAAACTGTTGTTGTACCCAATGTCACTGGACGTCTAATGGTGCAATGTGCTCTGCAGCCTGGACTTGCAAAGGTATGTGTGTAATTTTTTAAATATATTTCCTAATTATAGTTAAAGTTATATTAGATGTGGGTTGTCGTTCATTGTGATTATATCTTATTTTTATCTTTAATATTTTATCTGGACAGATTTGGCATGATATATTAGGCATAGGCAACCAGAAGTTCTCTATTATAAGTTCAAAAAAGTTAATTGGACGTTCTTGGAATCATGTGCTCTTCTCTTTTCCTCGAGCTATACCGATAGGAGTGACCGTTGCAGCTGCTTATGGAAAGATATTGCTAAATCCAAATGATTCATATATTTTACAAGATGGGGATGAGATTGTGGTAATTGCAGAGAAGGTTGATGATGATGTAGATGTTGTGGAAATCAAGGTAGTAATGTTTCCTATTACCTGTTGAAAATATATATAAATGTTAAATAGTATGCACAGTGAAAAAGTAATTGAGTTTTTAAATTCTTATAAATATAAGATGGATTAACGTTCTATAATGTTATATCTTGATACGTGGTTGTGTTTTCCATATATTGAAGAGGATTTGTGTTTTGTGTTTAATCAATCCTATTTATAAAAGTAAAGAGATTGATCTAATAGAGATAAGAAGACACAATGCTCATTTTACAATTCTAACATAGCTAGAAATCTTAGAAATTAAGGGTTCAATCATTTATTTATAATAAATCCAATGTCTGTTATATTTTTCATTTTTCTTTCTTTCAATGGTTTGTATGCTAATACGTTTTATCGTCTTGATTGTCTTGTAGCCACCAAATGTGACTATTTTAACGTCACGCCAAGTTAAGAAGGATCCAAAGATGATATTATTTTGTGGTTGGTGTCCACACATTCATGATATGATATATGTAAGTCCATCCCTTGTTCCATATTTATCACCTTACAACTACGATATTGTTGTACGTAATGCTTGATGATTAAAGAAAAGTAAAGCTTAACTCTGGCATTATAAAATGAGCTTAAAACTTTTTTTTATTGGACACTTTCAATTCACTTTCTACTGTGTTTTATATACCTATGGAAAATTTGAAACTTCTTAAAGAATCTGCATGAATGCATGGTTAAATCAATTGTGCATATTTGTTTTCTCATTGTTAGGTGCTGAATTCATTGGTTCCCAGAGGATCAGAGCTATGGTTGTTGAATGAGCTTGAAGAGAGAGAAAGTAGGATTCGTCTAATTACCGATGGCTTAAACTTGTCAAATTTAGGGAACTTGAAGCTTGTGTACATGGTTGGGAGTGCAGTTAATCAAAAACATTTGGAGACGTTGCCATTACAGTTATTTCACTCGGTGAGTTCTACATCTTTCTCTTTCTCTTTCTTTTAGCATTGCAAACTCATAACGAATCTTTGAAAACTCATAATGAAAACTAGGCGATTTCTAATATTTTAGGGTGAATGAGTTATATAGACCTTATTCAATAGTTATAGTTGTCTCTGTTGTAACGTAGACTTTATTAATTTGTAATGACATAATTGCCCCTAATTTGTTAAATAAAGTCTTAACTTAATTATTCCTTTACAAGATTGGTTCTTTTGAAAAAATAAAAAAGATATTAGAGTAACTCCAAAATTACCATATCTTTCTATTTATAAAACACCAAGAAAAGTAACGAGAAATCAACATAAACGCCATTGACTCCATTAGTGAAGCTTTTGTTAAATGCTAAATTCAAAACAAATCTCCATTGAAGCGCTCAAAGCTTATATAGTTCTGCTGGATATTGAAGTCCTTAAATTTGTATTAATCAACTTATTAATTAATTTAATATAAATTGATATGATTGTTTAGATTAGGTGACCATTGTTCGCCCAAATTCTCAAATTTTTTTGTTAGTGGCACTGTTACTTGTTTGAGGTTTGTAGAAGACGATGGTTGTATTACAATAAAATTGATATTCGAGTAAATGCTAAGTTTTTTATAATTTGGTTGATTACTAACTGTACTTGAGCAGATATTTATCTTTGCAGATAACTCTGTGAACGACTCAATTGTGCATACGGACTCTAGATCTCTTACGACTTATCTCCTCATTCGAGAAATTAAGGTAAATTAAATATCAAGTGTATAAACAAATATGTTAAGTCAATTTTTAGCATATATATATGCATTGAAAAAGAAAAATATATGAAAGTATTACCGTGATTTATTTATTTTTGTAGTCGGACAGATATGCTACTACTCCAATTCCATGTTTAATTACCACTGAGATCTTGGACGTCAATACCAGAAACATGGTTTTATTGTCTCCGAATTTGGCTACGTTGTCCAGTGACTATGTCCTTCCAAATGAGTTGGTGACTAGGATGCTTGCAGTGATGACAAAAAATAGAGATATCAATGGTGTATTTGAGGATTTCTTTGCGAATGAGGTGAAAATTTTGCATAGCTATCATTCTTTTACTTTTTGAAATATATTTGTGTGCTCTATAATAAATATTGCATATATGTTTACTAATCACGCATTTCTTTTTTCTTTCTTATCAAGGGGCATGAGCTTTGCATAAGGCCTGCATACCTCTACTTGGAGAATAGGTATGAACCAGTCAGTTTCAACCAAATCATGGCCAACGCACGTCTAAGCCAGGAAATCGTTATTGGCTACCGCGAACCTGGTTCAAACCAATTCATAATTAACCCTCCTAACAAGCAAAGAGCTATAGAATGGTGCAGTCTTCAACTCTCTGATGGTGACTTGGTAGTCATCTCGAGGAAGTAACCACCAACGGGTGCCACAGGAGCAATGATGGCTTAGCTGTTGATGACAATTTTTTAAGACTTAATTTGGACCCTTGAAGAGGAAGTCTTGTAAGAATTTGTGTAGTGACGAATCTGAGAACTTTTTACTCTTCTAAGAATTGTAAGAATTGCAGTGAAAAAACACATTAGTACATTAGCTGACATTAATTTGTGTGAAACCTGAACTGTTGAACCCAGCTTCCTGAAGGCACAGATTGCCTGGTGCAGAAGAAGAAGACATTTAAATGAAGATTCGGATATGCTGTAAAGTTAAACATGCACAACAAAGGCTCATCCAACGAACGATTAGGTTTCCGAGAGCGTTTGGAATGCAGATTGGAGGTGCTCGAATTGTTGCATTTAGGGATCAAAAGAAACTGATTTCAACAGAGAACGACGCAGGTGTAAATACAATGGGTGAGGACTTTCACCTGTGTAACTAAGATCCATGTTATAATTTACTAAAATTTAAAGGATCTGATAGGTGTCTAGATCTATTTGGTATGAGGGATCTAATCTTTGCTTATCTTCTTCATTTCTTGTTCCTACCAAAGATAGCAAGTGCTGCATTAGGAATTTAGGACCACTATTGCATTGGTTGTATTGATTTTCCTTCAATAAAGCTACTACAATTTGGATCTTTTTAGTTTTAGGTTATGTCAAGTTAATTGTTGCCTCACTCGTATTTGGTTGAGTTAAGATTGGGTTGGTTGTGTTAGAATTTCTTGATATGTTTTATATTTTAGAATGTTTGTTGGGTTAGTTATGGAGTAATCTGAGCTGCTTAATCCTGAATGAGACTGAAAGTTTCTATTTCTAGTCTGGAGTGTCATCCATTCTATAGTAAAAACTTCAGGATATGGAAAGTTTGTTTGAGCTTTCTGTACAAACATGATACTTAGTTGCACAAAAGCATCAATCGTGGAATGATACTTATGTGTTAATTTATTATAAAAAATTAATTAAAAAATTAACATGTAGGGGTAATGTGGATGCATCAAGAATCCTAACTGGTGCTGTAGATATCATGACTCTGTTAAAGCAGTTAGGAGAGGGTTACAGACTTTCCTGCTTGTACAAGTGTCAGGTAATGGTTGATTTTTACCAAAGTGCGTTGACCTTCAGCATTTCATTCTTGCTGTTTTCATTCATTTGCTGTATTTTTTTCTCGCAGGATGCATTGAACATTTATCAAAAACTCCCACATAAACATTATAATACTGGTTGGGTGCTTTCCCAGGTATGTTCTTCATAGTTTGTCTTTGATTTCTGATATGGATTTAAGATATATTTCCAGGCTTTTTTTCTTCTTGATGTTTTTACTCATCATAGATGCAAAATCTTTCTCTACAAGACTACTGAAAATCCTAACTTCATTTTACCCTTGATAGTTTCATTTACTACTTGTCTAGCAGTTCCTAGTGTACCTGCAAATGTTACCCTGCTGTACACTCTAAACTTTCAACTTTAAAATTTTATAACATTTCAACGTCATTCTTGCATTCTTAGTAGCTACTTTCATGGTAAAATGATCACCTTCTCTTCTATATATATATATATCCTTTCAAGTCTACCAAATACCAATTTCGCACTTATTTTTTCTGTATAATGAAATACTTCATTAATTTCCATCTCAGTCAGGTTTATCCAACTTCAGCATTAGTTACACATCGATCAGGATGGTTGTTCACGTTCATTACTACCAACTAGGGTATGTTTGGCTTCAATTCCTTTTAACGAATCTAAACTAATATTTTTGTCTGCCTTGAGCTCCAAGTTAAGAGTGGAGGAAGATAACTTTGATTGTATTAAATTTATGTCAAAAGTTTTTGATCTGGTCAAAGAGATGCTTTTATAGGGTTTGAATGAGTGCAGGTAATGTTGAGATGCAGTAAGAGTTGCAGGCTTAGATTTGTTTGCTCATCTGTACTGGTTTTATTTAGTAACTACTTGCAATTTCTTCTGGAATTACAGGTTTTGATTCAAAGGATGATGGGAGATGTTAACCAAAGGTGAAACTACAATCTTTGTTACAGTTTGAAAAGTTTGGAAGGTTTCCGTCCTACCTCAGCTAAGAGTTATGCAGAATACGAAGGTTTGTCAAACAGAATGATTTGTCTGTGCATTTGAATTTTATCATTTACCATCATTGCTGTAAATATTGTACTAGTTTCATATTCAATCGAAACACCAGTCTTTTCTCCTACAGAGAATTTAAGACTGCAAAAACCGTTGTTTTCACCCAGCCATGGTATAGTGCAACATTGCAACTATATGCAAGTAAATGAGTCTATTAGTGTTTCATTTAGATATTTGAATGCCCTCTTACTCGCATTTCCTTTCTCCAGATTGCTGAACCATTTACAGCTCATTATGTGTTTGCTCTTGGAGTGGCAAGATTCCTCAGCTGCGCACACTAAGTGCTTCAGGTGTGATCTTGTAAACTTAACCGTGGAAGATTAATAAAAAGCATATATACTAATTGCTCTATTTTCTTTTCTTTTTTGTTGAATAAGCCTCTAGTTTCTTCAGTTATTTCTGTTTATGAATCCCGATTTTGGTGGTTTCTCCCTTGCTCTTAGTTGAGCTGTTAGTTGCACATATCAAGTGGGCTTGTATAAATTTCGAGGGATTATATTAGGCTGTTTGCGAAGTTAACATGGTTGGCTTTGTATTTGTGTCGTCGTATAGTATTTGATGTTAACTTGTGATGTCATTTATATTTATTGGCTTCTAGGATTTATTAAGATTTCAAATATGTATGAAAATGTCATGACTTGTCTGCACTACTATTCATATACCTAACTAGTCTAGTTGATGTGCAAAAAATCGATATAAAAGTCCCTTGTGTGCACAAGTATTTTTTGCGCTAGATTATTAAGCTTTATTAGTGCAAACTCTGTTTATGGATTTACAGGAGCCACGGTTACCCAGTTGCCTTGTCTAGAAATATCATCAAGTGTTGCAAGCTATGGTAATTGTTCTCTATCCAGTTGCCTTGTCTAAAAATTGATATAAAACTCTGTTTATTGATTCCCCTTGTTGTTTAGCACTGGCTACATACAGTGATTCTGTCAATCAGGTTATATATAGTGATAATTACTCATACCTTGAATTCAAGGCACTGGAACTGCATACCAGTGCCCGACCATTGTTGTTGAGGTTTTTTGAATCTGATTCCAGGTTTTCCTATCTTCTTCTTTCCAAGTAACGCATATTTTCTTGGTACTCCTTCATAATTACTCATTAGCTAGTATATTTTCTTGTTAAGTAGCGCATAAAATGCCTGGAATGTGCGTTTTTTTGGTTGAGTTTCTTTTTTATTTGAAGCTCAACTTGTTTGTTACTCGGCTTAAGGGGTTTATGTTGTTTCGACGTGGTTTTGATGACAGGGAGAAATGGTTGTGCACCTATGGCTGGCTGGGCTGATGTGATGGAGCGAATTTGGGATGAACACTTGTTTTTATCGAATCTTTAGTGCTCAAGTGTTAAGATTTTTAGCATTGAAATGCAAATGTTGCACTAATATAATCAGTTGTAATCTTTTTGGTACTTATTAGAAACCTTTTAGTGTTGAAGTAAAAAGTTTTGGATTGAATATATTTTAAACAAAGCTTTTTTAATATAAAACAATATAGATTAAACTAATTGGCTACTATTGTGTTACAAATACAGGTTAAATGTGAAAATTTGGGGAGAAATCATATTCTATTACTTTCATCTTTTGTGACAAATAAAAAAATTTGTGACAAAAAAACAGGGGTTGAATGGGCGACAAAAAGAGAAATTTGTGACAAAAACAGGGTATTTTGGGCGACAAAATAAAAAAAATTGTCACTAAAAATGTAGGGCAACGGAATTTGAATTTCATCACAAGAGTTACCAATGGCGACGATTTTTTTTTTGGTCGCCCAAACTTTGGGCGACGGGGCTGAGGCGACGAACAGGGGACGAAACTTTTTTTGTCACAAAACACTTTGGGCGACGAAAAAACTACTTTCTGCGACGAATTTATTTGTCACTAAAAACTGTTTTTCTTGTAGTGCATTTTGGTTTGGTGTCCTTCGTTACCTAGTGATCGAGAACTAATTAAAGGGCTAGTATATATGGACAAGAACTAGCTAGGTAGCTAGACATCATTCAAGATATAACCAAACTTCTAATATTTGTTAGATAATGACATAACATCACTTCACCTAGAAATTTTGTCGATATATAAAAACAATCCAAATCCTCTGTGCTCCTTGTTTGCTCTTATTTCTTTGCTTTGTTGATGTTCTTTTTGCTGGTTTTGTTTTATTTGGTTTTCATGATGGTTTTTTTTTATCTTCATCAAATCTCTAAGTTTTAATAATCTTGTCAGGTTAATATTCCGAATTCATATATATAATCAAGCCTTTCAAGGAAAAAAAAAGAAAAAAAGAAGAGAGAATAAATGATTTGTATCCTTTTTAAGATTAGTGAAAATCATATGCTAAGTAGGGACCTTTATTATTTTGACAATGTTATTTAACTTATTTTGTAGCATCCATCTTAGGTGGTTTCTTTTAAGCAAATGGATTTTAAATATCGGAAGACGGGCCGTGATTTTCAGTACAATAATGAAAAGTAAAACAACACGGTGGTTATTGGTCATGTGCAACTTTCTTTACCCGTTTTTTTTTATCCAGGCTCTTCTCATTTGTCTTGTTTTGCCTATTCTATTAGCATATGTTTCTTTAATCGTTCTTTTGGCATGTCCGATATTCACCAATTTGAGTGCCTCCCATCTCTGCTCCTTGATCTTGTTTGTTCAAGGCCTAGAAGTAGTGAGGTATGTTCATTAGCACTCCTATATGAAATTTATGTGAATAAAATAATGTGACCTTTCCATAAGCATAACACTTTTTGTATAATTCCTATAATTGGTTGGAATTGGATTCCTTGTATAAGTTTCATAAGGGTAGAGTTCCGTTTGTTGTATCACAGGGTAGAATTATTTTTGTTTGAATATTTGATTTGCCAATGAGAAATTTCTCCTCTTGAATATATTGATACATCTTGTTTAGTTTTAACAATTAGATCTTTTTTATACATTTGCAAACTTGAAAATTCTACTACCCATTTCAGGCATATTTCTCAGTTCTAAATAATCATTTCTGTGCACAGTTTTATGATTTTTTACTCACAGAAACCATGGATCCGTATAAAGGCCTTATTGAGTGTGTGCTGCATCACCTCTAAACCACACAAATAATCATTCATTGGGAAATCACTCATCATTGAACGAAATTAATCCTCCACCCACCATTTAGCGCAATCCTTCATCTTCGCATCATTCTCTCTTTAGCATGTCTGGTTCTCCTTCTAATGATTCCCACATTTTCAATGGAAACTGTTCTCCATATCCTATCACCATGGTTGTATTCACAAGCTCTCTTATCTTTCTCTACACAAGATACAACCCACAAAGAACACGGAGCATAATCCACAAATTCAAGGTGTTCTTATCCCTCCATCTTTTTGCAAAGCCAGTTGCCTTCTGCTTCGCTACCCTACCCCTTATTATCCTTGGAGCTTTGCTTCTTTTTATGGTAGGCAATGTCAGTTTGGATGATGCTTTATGGCTGTCCACACGTACTGCTGATGCTTTGAATATGACCTCGGTTGGGACTGCGTCAAGAGGAGTATCAATGACTATCCGTTCGGTTGGAATGCTCATTTATGTAAGTTTGTTGGGCATAGTCTCTAAAGCCATATCACCGTTGTTTGATTCCCTCCATGAAGGGAAATCTGAAGTCATGGAGATCAACCACACCTTGATTCTAGGCTGGAACGAAAAATTGGTTTGTCTCCTGAATCATTTGAACTTAATTTTGTATCCTACCTGCAATGTTTTTAGGCATTAACAAGTTAGAATAGATTTTTATAAATTGCTAATTGTGACATATATATAGGGCTCACTCTTACAACAACTAGCATTGGAAAATCGAAGTGATGGGGGTGGGGTTATTGTTGTTCTCGCTGAAAGAGACAAAGAGGAGATGGAGGCCAACATCGCCAAGCTTAAATGTGATTACCTGGGATCTTCTGTCACATGTCGAAGTGGAAATCCTCTCATTCTAGGAGATTTACAAAAGGTATATTTATTTTTTCCACTTGTCTCCAATTTTATGATTTTATCTTTCTTGAACCATTATTCGCCATCCTAGATATTTTCCAACACATGTAAATTGTACACTGTTAAATTCATATCAACATTATTAAAATTGTACCCTTAAATTTTGACTTTTTTCCCAATGGTGTACTATGTTTTTTAAAATTCTCGCTATTACCCTCAAGATTTTAGTTCATTCCATATGATACCCAATGTTAGTAACATTAAGAGGAAAATTGGAAAATATTCTCAAATCTCTAATCTCTTCATCGCTTCCATAATAGGGAGAGCTCATGGCTCCTGTGTGCTGCAAGAAGGGCATCATTGAGTCATAGAGCTTGGAAAAGTTAGAAGATTCCACTTTAAATGAGTTAGGCCAATGAAAGACCATGACCCAAGCTCAAAAAATGAAAAGAAGCAAATTTGGTTGATATGTTTTCACCTAGTTACTACCAAAATTTTGGACATGTGGTTTTTGGGTCCGGTTGTTTGTGCACTGTAGTTTGGATAGGTGCTTGGTTGTGGACCTTTGATGAGTTTTAATAGAGTTCACAATGGTTATCTTGGTAAAAGGGAAAGAACAAGTGATGACAACGTAACATTTGTGATTAGCTCTTCTTTTATTTCAATTACTCTAACTAAAAATTTAGTTGTTTGGATTTCAGATGGAATAACATAATTTTTTACAGTTTGTGATGAAGTTTTTATTGTATTTTACTTGCAGGTTGCAGTTTCTAATGCAAGTGCCATTATTATACTAGCATCTCATGAAAATGTTGAGCAGGTTAGAATTTGTTTGTAATGATCTTTGAAGTTTTTTTTTTACTTTTTGTTCTAATTAATTGTTGTAATTTTTTTCTATAATAGAGCGATGATATAACTTTGAGGATTGTGATATGCCTCACTGGATTGATAGGACTTACTGGCCGCATCATTGTGGAGATCAATGATCCCAAGAAGGAGCACATTTTCAAATTTGTTGGTGGAGATTTAATAAAAATTGTTGTTGTACCCAATATCACTGGACGTCTAATGGTGCAATGTGCTCTGCAACCTGGACTTGCACAGGTGTATATATCATACACACATATGTGTATGATTTTTAAAATATATTTCCTAACTATAATTAAAATTAGATTAGATGTGGGTTGTCGTCCATTGTTATTATATCTCATTTTATCTTTAATATTTTCTTTGGACATATTTGGCATGATATATTAGGCATGAGCAACCATAAGTTCTCTATTATAAGGTCGGAAGGGTTTAGTGGAAGGTATTTTCGTGAGGTGCTCTTCTATTTTCCTCGAGCTATACCCTTTGGAGTGGTAGCAGCTGATGGAAGGATGATGCTTGAAGAGAATCGATCCAAATCACCAGATTACATAGACAGAAACTTAAGCAATGATAATGAACAAGTTTACAACTCAGTAAAACCAAAACAAAAGTAGAACTAAGAGATTGTAGCGACGATTAGCCTCAACGAGGACACCAGTCACCAAGGTCAAAACCTAGAGGGCAAAGAGGCTACAAATCTCTCTCAACAATATGTCACCGAGTGTATTTGGATGGAAGGGAGCTCGATCTACGCTCACGAAGGCCGGAAAGGGATGAAAACCCTAGAATCGCCTCAAGAGTCAAGAACGGAGCTACAGTAGGCAACAACTCTCTCTAGTCTCTGATTAGGGTTTTGCAAACCCTTATAAAGAGAGAGCTTTAAGCTGAACGACGTCGTTGCCAAAGCTCAGCAAGAGAAGCTGAAGTGATCCGCATGGGCTTTAAGCCCAATAGATAGCTGAGATCAGTTGTGGGCCGGTCCGGCCCAAAGCAATACAATCAGCCCAAGCCAATACATCCATGTACACTTAGAATTACACATAGGTTAAAAGAAATGAGCCTAACAATTTACCCTCCTAATTCTGAGTTTACACATATCGTAAAACTTCCTTGTTGAAGTGTGGACTGGATTTACACCTTTGTCTATCATCGACTATTTCATACCCTTCTCAGCATCAGTCTGACTTGATCACGTGCAGAAACTCCCTACAAAAGAGAAACTTATCAGTGGTCACAATCTTAGTGCCAAAGTCTGCAGGATTAAGTTTACCATCGATATTTTTAACAATAAGAAGATTTTTGGATACCAACACACGTATGAAGTGGTAACGAACATCAATGTGCTTAGTCCTTTCATGATAGACAGGATCTTTGCACAAATAAAGGGCACTCTGACTATCTGTATGCAATACAGATTTATGGTTCTTCCTATCCACCTCTTTCATAATATTTTGGAGCCAGATTGCTTCCTTGGAGGCTTCAGTAGCAGCTATGTACTCTGCTTCTGTTGAAGACAGAGCAACAATAGGCTGCAGTTGAGCCTTCCAAGAAATACAATTCCCACACCAAGTATAGAAGAAAGAGGTGGTGGATTTCCTGTTATCCTTATTGCCAGCATAGTCAGAGTCCACAAAGCCAAACAACTCAGAGGGTGAAGTATGCAAACCGTAAACCAAACCAATGTCAAGGGTACCAGCAATGTATCTCAGAAGATATTTCATGGCAACCCAATGTTTCTCTGCAGGGTTAGACATATACCTGCTCAACACACTCACTGCAAAAGCAAAGTCAGGCCTGGTACAAATCATAGCATACATAATTGACCCAACAGCTGCATCATAAGGAACAGATTTCATATAGTCTTCCTCCTCCTTCCCAAGAGGCATCCTGGTCTTTGTGAGATCCAGGTGCCCTCCTAAAGGCATAGGAGCAGCCTTGACATTAGAAACCTTGAACCTGTTAAGGACTTTCACAAGGTAGTCCTTTTGAGACAAAAATATCCGACGTTTGGATCTATCTCTAGAAATCTTTATGCCAAGAATTTTCTGAGCAGGGCCCAAATCTTTCATGTCAAAAGATTTCTTGAGAGATTCCTTGACATCAAGTACCTTTGCTCTAGACTTGCACATAATGAGGATATCATCAACATACAGCAAGACATATAAGGGAGATTCAGTTTTCACATGCATGAAATATAAACATGGATCATAACTACTCATTCTAAAGCCAAGTTTAAACATGCAATTATCAAATTTCTTATTCCACTGCCTAGGGGATTGCTTCAAGCCATACAAAGATTTTTTTAGTAAGCAAACATGATCAGGTTTAGAGTGATCTTCAAAACCCTTGGGTTGTCTCATATAAATAATCTCATCAAGCTCACCATGCAAGAAGGCAGTCTTAACATCCATTTGATCAATTTCATAGTCATAAACAGCAGCAATAGCAAGTAGAAGTCTCAGAGTTTTATATTTCACAACAGGAGCAAAAACATCATTGTAATCAATCCCTTCCTTTTGTGTGAATCCTTTGGCTACCAACCTAGCCTTGTAGGTAGGTTGGCCACCAGGTTCCACACAGTTTTTGAGTTTATAAACCCATTTACAGCCAACTAACCTAGCATTTTTAGGCTTTGGAACCAGTTTCCAGGTTTTGTTGGATGTCATGGAATTTATTTCCTCTTTCATAGCGAGCAACCACTTATCAGAATGTTTACATTTAACAGCATGTTCAAACAATTCAGGAGTATAAGCATCAACAACCTCAGCAATCACAAAAGCAAACTCAATCTCATTAGTGAAATATTTCTTGTTTGGAATT
This sequence comes from Persicaria tinctoria, assembly GCA_037127255.1. NCBI lineage: Eukaryota > Viridiplantae > Streptophyta > Magnoliopsida > Caryophyllales > Polygonaceae > Persicaria > Persicaria tinctoria. Next base: position 2,046,162 of record JBANSL010000016.1, on the reverse strand, counting down.
TTCACTCTAGGACATCTATCTCTAGTAAGCTGATAATTAGACAAATCAGGCACCTCATCAAATTCAGAAACATGCTCAGAATCAGAAGCATCATGCTCAGAAGAATCAGAAGAAGAATCAGAAACATCAGAAACATCATGCTCAGATTCAGATTCAGACAAGGCATTTTCATAATTATCAAAACTAGAGGAGTCAAAAGGGGTAGGAGTAGAGCTGGAGTTTGAGTTGCTTACCTCCCCACCTGATTGGTGAGGACTGTCATCAGTACTTGAAGGAGCAATATGTTGCTCAACATTCCCATGATAAGTAGAGTTGCTGACAATGGGGATATTGATATCAAATTCATCATCCAAACTTGCTTCTTGAGCAGTTGAATCATAAAACTGAACACCTGCATTCTCAGAATCAATGTTAGAAACCTTTCTGAAATGAAATTCAGTTTCAATGAAAATGACATCTCTGCTAAGAATTACTTTGTACCCTCCTGGTTGGAGAACAAGTAACTTATAGCCTTTGACCCCCTCTGGATAGCCAATCATAACACATTTAAGAGACCTTGGTTGCAGCTTACCAGTGTTCTGATGAACAAAGGCAGTGCATCCAAAAGGTCTCAAATGTGCTATGTTAGGCTTGGTTCCACTCCACAGTTCCTGTGGAGTTTTGAAACCAATAGCAGAAGAAGGGGATCTGTTAATTTGGTTGTACGTTGTAACAAATTATCAAGTTTTGGTTGAAGATAATAATGGGGGAGGTATATGAGATGGGAGTTGAGATGTCCTTACAATAAGTGTAAAATATATTTAGTGTAATAAAAAAGAAAGTTTTATGATAATACGTTATTGTAATGTCGTATTGTGTTACAAGAAATATTATATTGTAATGTCATATTGTAGTGCAATGGATACGTTAGTGTAATTGTTAGCGCATTACAATAAATAGTATTTTATGGTAAACATAATGGAGAGTTATTGTAAGCATGTCGATAATTAGTGAAAATTTTGAGTATAGTGATAATTAACATATAAAATTTACGTTTATAGTTTCATAAATATAATTATCGTTTATTATCACAATTTGCTTATTTCTTATTTATTCTAATATCATTTTCTTTGACAAAATCAGTTAAGGACAATTAGGTAAAAACAACAATAAAAAGATTTGATTTTAACAATTTCTTTATTTAATTTTTTTTTCTATTATCCTTTTTTTAAAATAAAACAGTTAAGGACTTTTATGTAAAAACACCTCTAAAAAGGTCTACTTACCTAAAAGATTAACAAAGGGGTTATAAACTAATAAATTTATTGAAAGGGGTCTTAATCCTCCAATTTTCTCTTCTTTCAATGGTTTGTATGCTAATACTTATTTTTGTCGCCTTGATTGTCTTGTAGCCGCTAATTATGACAATGTTTGAGCCACACCAAGTTAGGAAGGATCCAAAGATGATATTATTTTGTGGTTGGCGTCAACACATTCATGATATGATATTTGTATGTCCATCCCTTATCCTGTAGTTATCACGTTGCAACTATGAATCTATGATATTGTTGTGATGCTTTATGGATTAAAGAAAAGTAAAGCTTAACACTGGTATTATAAAATGAGGTTAAACTTTTTTTTTATTGGTCTTTCAATTCGCTTTCTACTTTGTGTTTTATATGCATGTGAAAAATTTGAAAGTTCTTAAAACAACTGTATGAGTGCATTGTTAAATCAGTTGTGTCTATATGTTTTCTCATTGTTAGGTGCTAAATGCATTGGTTCCTAGAGGATCACAGCTATGGTTGTTTAATGAGTTTGGAGAGATAGAAAGTAAGAGTCGTCTAATTGCTGATGGTTTAAACTTGTCGAATTTGGCGAACTTGAGGCTTGTGTACAAAGTTGGGAGTGTAGTTAATCGAAGCCATTTGGAGAAGTTGCCATTAGAGTTATTTCACTCGGTGAGTTCTAGATCTTTCTCTTTCTATTTCTTTTAGCATTGCAATTGCAAACTCATAATGAAATTTAAAAAAAAAAAAAGATAGTGAAATTTTGAAAGAGATGTTTGGAGAGATAGAAAGTAAGAAATTAACGTTTTCCCCTCTTTCTCCCAAAACAATTAATGTTTTCCCCTCTCTCCCCAAAAATGGTGAATCCTACCAAAAAAGAGATGGTGGAGTATTAAAATTTTCACTCTCGATCTCTCCCAAAGCAATTAATATTTAGAGTAAGTTTGTTTTGCTCCAAATATAGAGTAAAAAGTTCTCCGATTCATCACTACACAAATTCTTACAAGACTTCCTCTTCAAGGGTCCAAATTAAGTCTTAAAAAATTGTCATCAACAGCTAAGCCATCATTGCTCCTGTGGCACCCGTTGGTGGTTACTTCCTCGAGATGACTACCAAGTCACCATCAGAGAGTTGAAGACTGCACCATTCTATAGCTCTTTGCTTGTTAGGAGGGTTAATTATGAATTGGTTTGAACCAGGTTCGCGGTAGCCAATAACGATTTCCTGGCTTAGACGTGCGTTGGCCATGATTTGGTTGAAACTGACTGGTTCATACCTATTCTCCAAGTAGAGGTATGCAGGCCTTATGCAAAGCTCATGCCCCTTGATAAGAAAGAAAAAAGAAATGCGTGATTAGTAAACATATATGCAATATTTATTATAGAGCACACAAATATATTTCAAAAAGTAAAAGAATGATAGCTATGCAAAATTTTCACCTCATTCGCAAAGAAATCCTCAAATACACCATTGATATCTCTATTTTTTGTCATCACTGCAAGCATCCTAGTCACCAACTCATTTGGAAGGACATAGTCACTGGACAACGTAGCCAAATTCGGAGACAATAAAACCATGTTTCTGGTATTGACGTCCAAGATCTCAGTGGTAATTAAACATGGAATTGGAGTAGTAGCATATCTGTCCGACTACAAAAATAAATAAATCACGGTAATACTTTCATATATTTTTCTTTTTCAATGCATATATATATGCTAAAAATTGACTTAACATATTTGTTTATACACTTGATATTTAATTTACCTTAATTTCTCGAATGAGGAGATAAGTCGTAAGAGATCTAGAGTCCGTATGCACAATTGAGTCGTTCACAGAGTTATCTGCAAAGATAAATATCTGCTCAAGTACAGTTAGTAATCAACCAAATTATAAAAAACTTAGCATTTACTCGAATATCAATTTTATTGTAATACAACCATCGTCTTCTACAAACCTCAAACAAGTAACAGTGCCACTAACAAAAAAATTTGAGAATTTGGGCGAACAATGGTCACCTAATCTAAACAATCATATCAATTTATATTAAATTAATTAATAAGTTGATTAATACAAATTTAAGGACTTCAATATCCAGCAGAACTATATAAGCTTTGAGCGCTTCAATGGAGATTTGTTTTGAATTTAGCATTTAACAAAAGCTTCACTAATGGAGTCAATGGCGTTTATGTTGATTTCTCGTTACTTTTCTTGGTGTTTTATAAATAGAAAGATATGGTAATTTTGGAGTTACTCTAATATCTTTTTTATTTTTTCAAAAGAACCAATCTTGTAAAGGAATAATTAAGTTAAGACTTTATTTAACAAATTAGGGGCAATTATGTCATTACAAATTAATAAAGTCTACGTTACAACAGAGACAACTATAACTATTGAATAAGGTCTATATAACTCATTCACCCTAAAATATTAGAAATCGCCTAGTTTTCATTATGAGTTTTCAAAGATTCGTTATGAGTTTGCAATGCTAAAAGAAAGAGAAAGAGAAAGATGTAGAACTCACCGAGTGAAATAACTGTAATGGCAACGTCTCCAAATGTTTTTGATTAACTGCACTCCCAACCATGTACACAAGCTTCAAGTTCCCTAAATTTGACAAGTTTAAGCCATCGGTAATTAGACGAATCCTACTTTCTCTCTCTTCAAGCTCATTCAACAACCATAGCTCTGATCCTCTGGGAACCAATGAATTCAGCACCTAACAATGAGAAAACAAATATGCACAATTGATTTAACCATGCATTCATGCAGATTCTTTAAGAAGTTTCAAATTTTCCATAGGTATATAAAACACAGTAGAAAGTGAATTGAAAGTGTCCAATAAAAAAAAGTTTTAAGCTCATTTTATAATGCCAGAGTTAAGCTTTACTTTTCTTTAATCATCAAGCATTACGTACAACAATATCGTAGTTGTAAGGTGATAAATATGGAACAAGGGATGGACTTACATATATCATATCATGAATGTGTGGACACCAACCACAAAATAATATCATCTTTGGATCCTTCTTAACTTGGCGTGACGTTAAAATAGTCACATTTGGTGGCTACAAGACAATCAAGACGATAAAACGTATTAGCATACAAACCATTGAAAGAAAGAAAAATGAAAAATATAACAGACATTGGATTTATTATAAATAAATGATTGAACCCTTAATTTCTAAGATTTCTAGCTATGTTAGAATTGTAAAATGAGCATTGTGTCTTCTTATCTCTATTAGATCAATCTCTTTACTTTTATAAATAGGATTGATTAAACACAAAACACAAATCCTCTTCAATATATGGAAAACACAACCACGTATCAAGATATAACATTATAGAACGTTAATCCATCTTATATTTATAAGAATTTAAAAACTCAATTACTTTTTCACTGTGCATACTATTTAACATTTATATATATTTTCAACAGGTAATAGGAAACATTACTACCTTGATTTCCACAACATCTACATCATCATCAACCTTCTCTGCAATTACCACAATCTCATCCCCATCTTGTAAAATATATGAATCATTTGGATTTAGCAATATCTTTCCATAAGCAGCTGCAACGGTCACTCCTATCGGTATAGCTCGAGGAAAAGAGAAGAGCACATGATTCCAAGAACGTCCAATTAACTTTTTTGAACTTATAATAGAGAACTTCTGGTTGCCTATGCCTAATATATCATGCCAAATCTGTCCAGATAAAATATTAAAGATAAAAATAAGATATAATCACAATGAACGACAACCCACATCTAATATAACTTTAACTATAATTAGGAAATATATTTAAAAAATTACACACATACCTTTGCAAGTCCAGGCTGCAGAGCACATTGCACCATTAGACGTCCAGTGACATTGGGTACAACAACAGTTTTAATTAAATCTCCACCAACAAACTGGAAAATGTGCTCCTTCCTGGGATCATTTATCTCAACTACGATGCACCCAGTAAGTCCAATAAGTCCAGTGAGGCATATCACAATCCTCAAAGCTGCAGCATCGCTCTATTATAGAAAAAATTTACAATAATTAATTAGGACAAAGAGTAAAAAAAACATCAAAGTAAGATCATTACAAACAAATTCTAACCTGCTCAGCATTTTCGTGAGATGCTAATATAATAATGGCACGTGCATTAGAAACTGCAACCTGCAAGTAAAACACAATAAAAACTTCATCACAAACTGTAAAAATTATGTTATTCCATATGGCATCCAAACGTTGGTTATACTACTAAATTTTTAGTTAGAGTAATTGAAATAAAAGAAGAGCTAATCTAAAATTATATGTTGTAATCACCTGTTCTTCCCCTTTTACCAAGATAACCATTGTGAACTCTATTAAAACTCATCAAGGGTCCACAACCAAGCACCTATCCAAACTACAGTGCACAAACAACCGGACCCAAAAGCCACGTGTTCAAATTTTGGTAGTAACTAGGTGAAAGCATATCAATCAAATTTGTTTCTCTTCATTTTTTGTGCCTGGATCACGGTCTTCATTCAACTAGCTCATTTAAAGTGGAATCTTCTAACTTTTCCAAGCTCTATGACTCGATGATGCCCTTGTCGCAACATGTAGGATCCATGAGCTCTCTCTATTATGGAAGCGAGGAAGAGATTAGAGATTTGAGGATATTTTCCAATTTTCCTCATCCTTCCTTCAAACTGATTAAACTCATCGAGTCAACGGTGTTTGCATTTTAATAATGTTGCTAATATTGGGTATCATATGGAATGAACTAAAATCTTGAGGGTAATAGCGAGAATTTTAAAAAACATAGTACACCATTGGGAAAAAAGTCAAAATTTAAGGGTACAATTTTAATAATGTTGATATGAATTTAACAGTGTACAATTTACATGTGTTGGAAAATATCTAGGATGGCGAATAATGGTTCAAGAAAGATAAAATCATAAAATTGGAGACAAGTGGAAAAAATAAATATACCTTTTGTAAATCTCCTAGAATGAGAGGATTTCCACTTCGACATGTGACAGAAGATCCCAGGTAATCACATTTAAGCTTGGCGATGTTGGCCTCCATCTCCTCTTTGTCTCTTTCAGCGAGAACAACAATAACCCCACCCCCATCACTTCGATTTTCCAATGCTAGTTGTTGTAAGAGTGAGCCCTATATATATGTCACAATTAGCAATTTATAAAAATCTATTCTAACTTGTTAATGCCTAAAAACATTGCAGGTAGGATACAAAATTAAGTTCAAATGATTCAGGAGACAAACCAATTTTTCGTTCCAGCCTAGAATCAAGGTGTGGTTGATCTCCATGACTTCAGATTTCCCTTCATGGAGGGAATCAAACAACGGTGATATGGCTTTAGAGACTATGCCCAACAAACTTACATAAATGAGCATTCCAACCGAACGGATAGTCATTGATACTCCTCTTGACGCAGTCCCAACCGAGGTCATATTCAAAGCATCAGCAGTACGTGTGGACAGCCATAAAGCATCATCCAAACTGACATTGCCTACCATAAAAAGAAGCAAAGCTCCAAGGATAATAAGGGGTAGGGTAGCGAAGCAGAAGGCAACTGGCTTTGCAAAAAGATGGAGGGATAAGAACACCTTGAATTTGTGGATTATGCTCCGTGTTCTTTGTGGGTTGTATCTTGTGTAGAGAAAGATAAGAGAGCTTGTGAATACAACCATGGTGATAGGATATGGAGAACAGTTTCCATTGAAAATGTGGGAATCATTAGAAGGAGAACCAGACATGCTAAAGAGAGAATGATGCGAAGATGAAGGATTGCGCTAAATGGTGGGTGGAGGATTAATTTCGTTCAATGATGAGTGATTTCCCAATGAATGATTATTTGTGTGGTTTAGAGGTGATGCAGCACACACTCAATAAGGCCTTTATACGGATCCATGGTTTCTGTGAGTAAAAAATCATAAAACTGTGCACAGAAATGATTATTTAGAACTGAGAAATATGCCTGAAATGGGTAGTAGAATTTTCAAGTTTGCAAATGTATAAAAAAGATCTAATTGTTAAAACTAAACAAGATGTATCAATATATTCAAGAGGAGAAATTTCTCATTGGCAAATCAAATATTCAAACAAAAATAATTCTACCCTGTGATACAACAAACGGAACTCTACCCTTATGAAACTTATACAAGGAATCCAATTCCAACCAATTATAGGAATTATACAAAAAGTGTTATGCTTATGGAAAGGTCACATTATTTTATTCACATAAATTTCATATAGGAGTGCTAATGAACATACCTCACTACTTCTAGGCCTTGAACAAACAAGATCAAGGAGCAGAGATAGGCGATACTCAAATTTGTGAATATCTGACATGCCAAAAGAACGATTAAAGATATGCCAATAGAAGAGGCAAAATAAGACAAATGAGAAGAGCCTGGATAAAAAAAAAACGGGTAAAGAAAGTTGCACATGACCAATAACCACCGTGTGGTTTTACTTTTCATTATTGTACTGAAAACCATGGCCAGTCTTCCGATATTTAAAATCCATTTACTTAAAGAAACCACCTAAGATGGATGCTAATAAGTTAAATAACATTGTCAAAATAATAAAGGTCCCTACTTAGCATATGATTTTCACTAATCTTAAAAAGGATACAAATCATTTATTCTCTCTTCTTTTTTTCTTTTTTTTTTCCTTGAAAGGCTTGATTATATATATGAATTCGGAATATTAGCCTGACAAGATTATTAAAACTTAGAGATTTGATGAAGATAAAAAAAAACCATCATGAAAACCAAATAAAACAAAACCAGCAAAAAGAACATCAACAAAGCAAAGAAATAAGAGCAAACAATGAGCACAGAGGATTTGGATTGTTTTTATATATCGACAAAATTTCTAAGTGAAGTGATGTTATGTCATTATCTAACAAATATTAGAAGTTTGGTTATATCTTGAATGATGTCTAGCTACCTAGCTAGTTCTTGTCCATATATACTAGCCCTTTAATTAGTTCTCGATCACTAGGTAACGAAGGACACCAAACCAAAATGGGTAAACAAGAAACAATTCAATACCAAGAATATTATAGGAAACAATGACTACTTAATCTGCAAGATGAATAGGGAAGTAAAGTATAGGGGGTCATAGTTATGTTTGTTTGGACAGAAAGTTGCTTTTGCTGATTAAAAAAAAACCTCTGAATTCTTTTAGACAAACATGTTACATGACTGATGAACTTAATAAAATAAGTAAAGAAACAATACAAAACATAAGGTATCCTGTAAAGTGGTGAGAAGAAAAAGAGATTGCTAATTAAAGGTTCACACTCTAAATGCATTTCATAAATTTACAGAAGTTAAAGCTCCTGTTAAATGAACCTAAAATGATGTCAGACACACACATAAATATGACGTCTCTCATATATCTATCACGAACAATCCTATATATTCCTACACCGATCTGTTACTCCACCTAAATACGGTAAGAGAGCATTTTTTTGTTGGAATTCAAACCCAATATCAATCCTGTCAGTCCTTGCTAGATCAATTCATAGAAATCATTCGTCTCCAAATGAATTCCAACGTGAGTCATTAATTGATATATAATTAACAAGATGAAAGAATCAGTTCTTGCCATATATATAGAAGAGAGGAGATTGGAGAGAAGAGAAGGCAAAGGGAGAAAATTAAGTATACTGTACATCGGCGCGAAGTAGTTCGAGAGATCGAAGGAGGCAAGTGTGATGGAGACGCGCGCGGCGAGGAGGAGCGAGCGAGCGAGTCACCGGTGAGGAGGTGGAGAGGTGGAGCTCGTGAGTCACCGGCGGTCGTACCACTCGTACGTTTCCCCTTCCAAGTGTTAAAACTAATCTAAAATTATTCAATTAGATGGTATGGTGGTGTGTTGCCGGCTAGGTTTTGGCCTTAACTAATGGCTTAATTAGTAGGAAGTGCCGCAAGGTGTTAATGGCTTAATTAGTAGGAAAGTGCCGCAAGGTAGTTTTAATTTTAGGGTTTTTTTTTAAATGATAGTAGTATTTTATTTTAGCAACCATATTTAAACAAATCAATAAAACGTTTAAAACTACATACACCAATGAGGGGATGGTTGAACCAATTATTTGAAAGCGAAATTAAAGCAATTGAAAGTTCTTAAATGTAACCTATAATTAATAACATCATATTCTAAACATCTTTTTCGTATGAAAAATATATACTTATATGGGGTATATTTATATATAAATTCGATGTTACTAAAATTTTCGAGCTCTGAAACTTTTTTTTTAAATCAATTAATAAAAAAAATTAATTGATCATTTTTTTCTTGTCAAAGACACATTTATAACCTTGTCCAGAATTTTTTAATTTGCAAATTTATGGACTTGAATTGGTTTATAACAAATGAATTGGTAACCTACATTAATACTTGATTATAATTACATATCACCGTTTTAGTTAACCACTCAAAATTAATTACCAACATAACAATTAAGTAAGTAAGATTAAATCCGGGTGCTTTTGGTAGATAGTCTTTTTTTAATGTTCAATTGGGTACTTAGACCCCAAACTACATTAATTAGTTTTTGGTAGACCCATCCAAATAGTGGTTGACCATTGACCGATCAATGTTGACCAACCCATTTGGATTTTTTTTTTAATGATGCTATTTTTTTTTGATGTCATATTTTACCGTTTTGATGCCAAAATTTTATTATATTTTATTTTCACTCTGGTGCCACTTTTCTAATGAAATCCATTTTTCTAATGAAATGATTGGATGACACTTTTTTATGCCACTTTTTTTAAACATTGATGACATATTTTGTTTACTGTAATGTCACGTTGACCATTGATGCCATTTTTTTTACTGTTAACGATTGATGCCACTATTTTTTATGTCAATTTTTTGATGATATTTTTTTATCGTGATGCCATATTTTTTATGATATTTTTTCAAAGTAGTATTTTGATGACATTTTTTTCTTTAATGTGATACAACTTTTTCAAAATGGTGTTTTGATGTTATTTTTATAATGTAATTATTTGATGCCACTTTTTTAATCAAATCGATTGATGCCACATGTTTTTAATTTAATCAATTGTATATCGATTTATTTTCATTGATTATACTTTCATTCACTGATGACACGTTTGTGATTACACTTCATTGATGCAATCACTTGTGGTGACATGTTCATTAAATTTTTATTCATGGATGACATTTGTTATTACGCTTCATTAATCACAATTGTTTATGGTGATAATTTTATATAATTGACGACATATTCTCATCGATTCTAATTGTATTCACTGATGACACGTTTGTGATTACACTTTATTGATTTAATCACTTGCGGTGACATATTTATTACATTTTTATTCATCGATGACATTTATGATTATATTTTATTGATAACATTTTTTGTTTACTATGATGCCACTTTTCTAAGTGGTTTAATCTAGTCGATTGTATATCAATATCATTTTTTTTATTAAAAATGTTTTGATGACATATTTGGGGTGGGTATGGGATGGGATCGTCACTTTTATTTTTCTAAACCAATCCAATTATAGTCCTGCCAAATAATAACATAACACAAACACAATAGTGCTGCACTGTTCTAAATTTCTAATGTTGGTAATACTAGTATGAATTATGAAACACAAATTGATACAATCTCCTCCAATCTACAATGATTCTGGAAATTCTGATACCAGTACACCTGAATCCATTAATTAAAGGCAAGCATGAAATGTATTATATATCCCACCAAAAAGAAAAAAAAACTTCCTCCATTAAACCATAAACACCATGTATGACATGCGACAATAAGAAAGATGATGACAACGTTGATTTGTAAGAGGGTCTGATCTGCAATAAACTATGTTCTCACTGGCTTCTGTAGAACAGCAGAAAGATAAACCTTAAATTTCCCAGAAGCACCCAACTTCTTCCCAACAACCCATTTGAGCTTCTTGTAACCAAATCTCTCAATCAACCTAGTGAAATCCCTCTTCTTCTCATCAGTGGCACAATACAAGTTATCCAACCAAAGCAACCCACCAGCCCTCGGAGTCCTATCAATATCAAACATCAAAAACCACTTTTTCCCCGAAGCCAGGAGAATCAGCCTCAAAGCAGCTGGATCCCAGCAAGTCAGCAGCAGCCATATAATCAAAACTTCTCACTAGAAATCTAGCATGAAAGTCTAACTACAATCAAGGAATAGTGGGATAGGATCTGAAATGCACCAAGAAACCAAAAGACAATGATTGTTGTAGCAACAAACTTGAACCTGTCCATTAATATGATACCACTGCATAAAACCAGGATCAAGACACATACAAACATACCCAGGTCAAACTATTTCACAGGTCGGTTTGGTGCATGATGCGAAACTAAGAATTCAAGGTACGTACTCGACAAGATACTGCATCAGGACAGTTGGACACCCAATCACATTTCTCAAATCAATATGATATCACAAGCGTTTTCTAAATTGCTTAGGACAGTTGGACAATATTACTGAACAATGAAACTAGATTCTGTTTGATCGACATCAACAAGTTGCATCAACAAACATTCTTTAATCTTAAAGATCATATGCAAATTGCAATTTCATCGAGGAGCATGAATTGAATATCAGCTTAACATGATAAGCACCAACAGGATTAAAACTTGGTTCTGTTCACATAGTCCACATACCACAGCCTGATTCGATAAATAAGGAGCCCCACCCAAACTAATTTCAAAAACGGAAATTCACTCGTTTATCAGCGTGAATCATTCAATTGAAGCTCAGATCAAGATCAACATAGGAGCAACAAGATGAACAATAAAGCAGAAGCACAACCGTCTAATTACCGAAGAGAATTGATCAAGAAAGGGAGTTGGAAGACCTAAGCTAGGGTTTTTTTCAAGCTCAATCGGATAAAAGAGACGGAGAAATCTAGCAATCATTTTACCTCAGGGGGATGCATAAGGCTATAGAACCTCCTTCAGTGATCCTCCACAACAGCAATAACCCCCTTGTTAGCTACGTGTAACCACCTCAAAACCCCTCTAGAAGACGCGCTGCCTCATATTTGAGTGCACAACTATTTGACTGCAATTTTCATAATCCATAACTAAAGCTTCTGTCCTCGCACTGCAATCACCTTCAAAATCATCCATAATTAGGATGATTCCAATTCATTCATTCAATAAATGTATGTATGAGGTGAATCCTACATATGCATGTATGAGTTAGCTGAATTTGCACATCCATTCATTCATTCAATAAATGTAAATTATACTCCACTATACATACTACGTATACATTCCTATTCTCTCACATAAGACACTAAATCATAACATAACACATGAAACTTGCATTAACAAAGATTTAAACATGTATCTCCAAGATATCACGATGAACCAAAATTAACCTCAATCTTTGTTAAGTAGAAAAGTTTTAAGAGGCATTTTATCGAACACTTGGCGTGCAAAGAAACTCGCCCATATCTACCGCCCCACAAAAGCAACGACGGGCCTAGCAAGAGCATGAAATTTCAGAAGAAACCCCAATTGTTAAGTTAATCAACCAATATAATCAGTTAGACCTAGAAGTTGATTTACCTACATCAACAGATCAGATAAACCCATAACACTAGTTGAAGCTCAGGGCAAACAATTAATCCCCAATTTTTATTTCAAAACTCTAGCTATCGAATCAATTAAGAAATTCAAACAATAAATCGAAGAAGAGGAGGAGAAGAAGGTGACCTTGGAACTACAAGGGAGGAGAGATTGAAAAAGGCGAGAAAACGAGCGGGACTACCTTCGTACTTGGCGCTGGACTCACTGGTAAGGAGAGGGACGAGCGAGGGACTGTGGAGATGGAGGAGGGTGCGGCAAGGATCGAGATCGCCTTCATCTTCTTCTTCTTCGCGAGAATAGATCGATCTGCGAACACAGGCAAGGAGACGGTGAGATCGAAGAGGATTAGGAGTGCAGGGGTACATAAGCTAATAAAAATTAAAAAAGGGTCTAGGGCGATTAAAAAAATATTTAAGGGGGCTAATCACCCAACGAAATCTTTCTAAGGGTCTAATTCACCAAATTCCCTCATTAAATCCTACGTGCAATTTCTTAAATCTTGAATTTCTTAAGTAAGATTAAAATAAATAGGCGAAACTAATTAAAATAACCCGACCTTTAAGGGTGTGTTAAAAATATATCACAACCTTTCAAGTGTAAGATAAATATCCCGACTTTTAAAGGGGTGTTAAAAATATATCTCAACCTTTCAAATGTAATATAAATATCTCGACCTTTATAGGTGATGTTAAAATAATATCTCAAAAAAATTTGTACAAAACAAAAAGCTAACAGGACATGTATATATGACAAAAAAAATTAATAAAAAAAAACCTTAAAGATCTATATAAAAAAAATATAGATTTACTTATCTTTCGTCTTTTATATTTTATACACACTATTTTCTTATAACTCTATATTAAAAACCTTGTTTTATTAAACCACTTTTATTTTATTTTCTTTTTTTTATCAAGGGAAAGAAATAAATTAATAAAATATAAATATATATAAAAAATGATATATTTACAAGTGTTCAATATTTTATTTAGATTATTTTTATATTTGAGGGATAACACCCATATTCGTATAATGGACCATTTAACTAATTTCGTATTTTTGATGAAAATTTAAAATAGAAAGAAGAATAGTTAGAATTTTAGTAAATAAATTATGTAAAAAAAATGGGACAATTGAACAAAGAAGAATAATTTGAAAAATTGAAATATTAATAAAGTGTCTTGATTTTTTTTTAAAATAATAAATGAAAAAACTTGTTTTCTTAAACCCTTCTATTAATTTTTTATATATATTTTTAAAATCTTATTTTTTTTATGGCAAAACTAATTAAAATAACCCAACCTTTAATGGGGTGTTAAAAATATATCTCAACCTTTTAAATGTAAAATAAATATCCTAACCTTTATAAGTGATGGTAATAAAATATCCTAAAGATTTCTCTCCAATAAAATTCTTATTTTATGTATTGTATTACTCATGTATTTTCAATTCAAATAAAACATATAAAATTAAATTAGATGAGTTTAAAAGTTTATTTAATAAACTTTTGTAGTTTTAGATTTAATTTGTACCTAACTTTTTATATCTTTTTTTAAATCAATAATATCTATAACAAGCCAAATAAAAAAAATGTAAAGCAAAATAACATATTTTCAATTAGCTAGTGATTTAGGGCCTGTTTGGTAAGAGCTTTGGAGGAGATTTTAGAGGTTTGAAAAAATAAAAAACTTGTAAAGAGTGTTTGGCATGTCAAGTTTACAAGGAGCTGGAGATTCGTAGTAGTTTTGTTGTATCTTCCATTCACCCAAATTTTGGATCTAATTGAAGAAGCTTTGGGAGCTTTGAAATCAAGATTTAAAATGTTTGTCTATTATACCCCTTTCTATTCATCTTCTCCCATTCTCTCTCTTCACTTGTGATGTTGAAGGAGTATAGAAATTATAGTTATCCTCAACGCCGGCATCATCGGAGCTTTGAATTTCGGAAAGGTCGGTTAATCATAAATCATTGAGAACGAGGTGGTGTACCGGATTCATCCCATCCATTTCAGGCTCGAGCGCCGGTGGCCACCCCCTCCTTGTGGATCAAAGCTATGATGTTCGACATTTATGGGAGGAATTCGACAACTAATGTTGATTTTGGTCAGTTGGGGATTAGAGTTAATCAACTGATTTTGGTTTCATATAAATATATTGAAGGTTGATTTTTTAAAGTATGATTTTGGGGGTTAGGGGTTAGCTAGCTTGCTGGGTTGGGTAGCAATGGCAGGGGGTAAGAATGAAGCTAGCAGGACGGAAGAAAGAGAGAAGAAGGGATCACGTGTGTCTCACATGCAATGTTAAAAATACTTTAATTACAAGTCCATTATTGTCATTTTACCCAAAAATAACTATTTACAATCTCGTAAACATCAAACACTTAATAAGATTTTCTAAAGCTTTTTAAAAAAAACAAAAACTAGCCTTAACTTCTTGAATTACCTCTAACTACAACTACAGCTCCAGCTCCAACTCCAACTATCCACAAAACCTCTTTTACCAAACACACCCTTAACCTATCAAAACTGAAGAATATTTTGTCAATTATAAACTTTATGTTACTACAAAATTGAAATGAAAATTTAATTATTTCGATTATTCATTGGTGTTCATTTATATATAAGAAGTAAATTATTATTATTAAAATATATATAAAAGAATGTAATTTTTTTTATTAAATCCAAAATAAATAAAAAATTAAGATAAACTTAAAAACCAATCTAATTTAATCTAATAAACTTGAATGATATTTTTACACAATCAAGATATTGAAAATTATATTTTAAATATTTAGTTGTTTTATTATATTTTTTTTGATTAAATTTAATTATAATCTATAAATACGTGTTAAATCGAATAATTTAAATTAAATAGATATTAAATTGAATGTTTAGGGGCGAAACTAATCATTTTTGTGGGGGAGAAAATTTTGGGATATTATATTACCATCACTTATAAAGGTCGGGATATTTATCTTACATTTGAAAGGTGGGGATATATTTTTAACACCCTCTTAAAGGTTGGGTTATTTTAATTAGTTTCGCCTTTTTTTATTAATTTAGTTTGCCACATATGTATGCCATGTTAGTTTTTTTTAGTAGAGAATTATTTTATATATTATTTGAACATCACTTATAAAGGTTGATATATTTATCTTACATTTGAAAGGTAGGGATATATTTTTAACATATCCTTAAAGCTCGGGATATTTATCTTACATTTGAAATGTTGAGATATATTTTTAACACACCCTTAAAGGTCGGGTTATTTTAATTAGTTTCGCCAAATAAATATAATTTATTAAATCTTGAATTTACGTGCAATTTCTTTAGCCGTAGGAAGATATGCTAGTATGCTGCTCAATTGTTAGGGTAAATTATAAAAATATATCCATTAAATCGGTAATAGGTATATCTTAAATCTTAGTTATATTAAATAAATACTTAGTTGTTATGATTTTATAAAATAATAATAATAGGTTAAACTTTAAAAAATCAAGTTGGAATGAAAGTTTTACACTTTTGCTCAAAAAAAAATCAAGTTGGATTTTCTTAGAATTTAATTGATATCTTGAATAAATTATTGGAAATATATTTATGAAAATAGATTATATTTTATATATACAGATAGAATGACACGTAGATAAAAGATCGTTTCTTAGCCTCTGGATGCAAATTAGCATATTTCTTGGTGACATCTTTCCAAAAGTTTAATGTAATCTTAGTGCTCGTTTGGATAAACGTAGGAAGTATACTTCTCGGGAATTTAATTCATGGGAAGTCTACTTCCCATGAATTACACTTTCTGGGATTTTATGAAACATGTTTGGTTGAAAAATGAAAAAATGGTGGATTTGATATATTGAGATAAATATGGGATTTTTATTAGTAAGAAAAGGGTGGAAGTTGTCTTACCATGTACCCCCTTGGTAATTTCAATTCCTGTGTTTCACAGGAAGTTAAATTCATGGGAATTTCAATTCCTGGGTTTTTGGAGAACAAATTTTTTAACCAAACGCAGATATTCTATCCAACTTTCTGGGATATTCCACTTCCTGGGTTTTTTAAACCAATCCAAACGAGCACTTAGAGCATCTTTAATGGTGGTACTCTAAGTACCATATCAATTTTTTAAAAAAAAATGTAAAAAAAAATAAGATTTTTGAAAGCACTCATAAAGAAAAGTGAGTTCAAGTATGATGTGTATGATACTAGTTCTTACACAATACCATAGAATATTACCCAATCAAAAATTAATAGTGGGTCTCATTTGATTTTTACATCAAAAAAATATTGCAAAAAACAATTTTGATGCAAAAAGTGAATTAAGATATTCATGTCAAGTATCATAATTATGGAGTACCAAATATTAAAATGAGGTGGATGGAAGAGAAATGACAAAAAGCAAGTTATGGTACTCAACATGATTACCATGGTTAAAGACGTTCTTAGCGGTTGAAAGCTGGATCGGAACAAACCAAGATAAAAACATGATTTCAATTTAATTAAAAGGCGTGTACACTGAGATTGTTGTTGATAGACAAAGTTAGCAACTAACCTTATAATATTTCAAAAAAAAGTACATATGCTCTTTCAATCTTCATAGTATAGTTCTTATTCCTTTGTCTAATCAACATTTCCTAAATTTACTAAGGGCCTGTTTGTTTTCTCAATTTTTAGCCCAACAAAGGAATGATAAAGCCCCTTTATCTTTGGACTTGTTTGTTTGTCATCTTTAAAGGTTTGATTTCTTTATGAAGGTTATTCGGTTCACCCAACCTGTTACCCCTAAAAAAATCAGGGATTCTCGTCCCAATCTCTCATCTCTCTATCTCGAGATCCCCCGATGGGCGAGTCAGGCGACGTTCTTCCTCAAGGTCGCTAGGCGCCTTCGACCTCGCAATCCTCTCTCCAATGGCGTTGCTCCCACGATTTTCCTAATCGTTCATCCCCTCTCTGTCTCACTAGGCTTATCGCTGTCTCAATTATTGGCTTCGATCTCTCTCTGTTGCTCTTTGTTAAATCACAGGTAATATCGTCTCCCAGTTGCTCTTGGTTTCAATCTCTCT
The DNA here is from genome assembly GCA_037127255.1 of Persicaria tinctoria. Taxonomy (NCBI): domain Eukaryota; kingdom Viridiplantae; phylum Streptophyta; class Magnoliopsida; order Caryophyllales; family Polygonaceae; genus Persicaria; species Persicaria tinctoria. The sequence goes on along the minus strand of JBANSL010000016.1, from coordinate 2,028,206 downwards.
CGGTTGCTCTTGGTTTCGATCTCTCTCAATTGCTCTTGGTTTCGATCTCTCGCAGTTGGTCGTGGCTTCTGTATCTCTCAGATGCTCTCGGTTCATCCCCTCGTTGGCTTATCGGCTCTCTCCATCTTCGATCTCTCCCTTCTCTCATTTGTTGCTCTTGGTTAAATCACAACTGGTAATATCTTTCACATTGTGATTATGCTTATCTTTGATTATTGTTATTCAATTGTACAGATAGCTTCCCCTTTCCTAAAACCCTAAAATTTCTACTTTATACAGGGAGGAATTAGGGTCTGATTACTTCACACATTCGGTGTTTCTTCTATTTTGTTGCTTCTCCTCCATTTGAGATTTGATTTCAGGTAGATGTCATCTCTATGCTGTGTGAACTGGATTATTTTTTTTTTCAAGTAATGAATTGGAATTTATTGATGTATGACTCTTTAGTATGCCTTTGTTGCAATGTCAACTTGTTATTTCTATTATTTTGTCATTTTGAAGTGAAAAATGTGCTTCTAGTCAACCTGTGTAATTCAATAGTGCTTCTATTTCGAAGTAAAAAAGTTCCTTAGATACACATAAGACCTGATACATCTTTAAATATTATGTGCATAAATCATCTTTTGAATGCACAAATCATCTTTAAATATTATTCCATTTCAGCTTCCTGGTATTTTTACTATTTGTCTAACATCATTCTTATTTTTAATGACAGTAGATGAGTGAGAAGCACTATTTTGGAAATTTACATGAATTACAAACTGATTGAAATGAAAATTGGGTGATTTGTGAATGCCTTGATGTTGTCTCTTGATTTGGAAAGATAGCAGCTATGTATCCTGTTTGTTTAATATTTTTTTAATTTATTATACATGAATGGTTGTGTAGTCAAGGTTAGGTAAGAGTGGTTCTACTTCTCACTCATCAATTTTAGGTGAATGTGCTTCCCACTTTTCTATGTGCTTCTATTGCTAATGAAAACTGAATTTGTACAAGTTAAAATCGTCAAGTATCCATTTGCTCTTGCTTTCTGATGTACACCAGCTTGATTATACTTCTAGCAGTTGCTTGCAACAATCTTCGATCAGCTTGATATCGAGAAATGAGTTCTGCTTATACATGTATAATATTAAAATGGGTATTGTTAGATGAAGGTAAAGATTGAAGCCCGGTACTGTTGCAGGCCGATGACTCCTAGGATTATAATGTAGAGAAGCAATGCACGCCTTGTGGCCATTCTTATGAACTGATAATCAACTTAGGAATTTTGGTAGGTCTCCCAATATCTATTGAATCTCAAAGAAGAGAGTAGTTAAGTAGTTAACTAGGTATGGGGTTGTGGTGTTTTCAGATCTATCCCAGCTCTGCATTCACCACCCACAGATCGCGTTGCAAGGCAAGGGAATAGCTCTAGGTTATAGTCCCAAAAGTATCTCTCACCAAGTTGTAGTTTTGAAGGCTTGACATTGGGTGATGTTTTTAAAGCTGTCAATATCAGGCTTTGGCTTTTCTGATTTGCCACTTTCCACTTTTCTGATGTGCTTCTAGATTTATACATGTATGTATGAATCTGCATGATCATCTTTCAATTTTTATTTATTTATTGCAACTAATATTTGGATTAATTTATTGTTCTTACTTGTACTCTCCTGCATTAGCTATCCTGTTTGTTTCATTTATTCTACATGAATGGTTGTGTAGTTTATATATATTTGGCGTATACACTTGAAATTGAACAAAATTTCATTTAAATAATTTATTTATTGTCCTTAACCAATATACCTTTGAAATATGTTGGTAGCAACGATATTGATGGAAGAGGAACATAAACTTCATATATTCTTTTGAGGCTAACAACGGTTTAAGGAGACAATATGTGATCGACTTGCTCAAGAAGAGGAGCCGATCGTGTGGATTTTATATATGTGGTTGTAACTTTTGTTTTATTGCAAAGTGGTGTTTATGACTTCACGTAGTCTACCTTGTTTATGTCTTTTTGAACGTGGTTATAACTTCTTCTTTTTTTAGTGCAAAGTGGTGTTTCTGGCTATATGGATTTCTGACTGTGTGGAATTATGACTATTTGGATTTCAAGTGATTTTATATGAGTTTATTATATTTGTTCATCCTTGTTATTTGATTTTGCAATAATATTAGGAAACAATAAAAAAAAATGCAAAAGTCTTATTGTTTGTTTTCATTCCTTTCCTTAAATCAACCAAACACATAAAAAGGTAACGAAGAAAGCAATGATTCCCTTCTTAAATTAACCAAACAAAATTGGAGTTTAACCCTTTTCCTTTCCTTTCCCTTCTCTTGAAATGTTTCCTTTACTTTCCTTTCCCTTCCTCCAAACAAACAGGCCCTAAATTTGAATATGTTTAACTTAGATTCCTTTCCATTACATTTTATCACATTTTGAACCATTGAATTTTAGCTCATATAAGCATATAGATACACTAACTTCCGTCACAAAAACATATGAGAACGAACAATCTTCAATAGTATATTAAACTAGCCAATATATTTATACTCATAAAAAGAAGCATCTTCAGCAACCTTGTCTAATGCCAACCAAAAAAACAAAAAAAAAACAAAAATTGATGCTTGGATGCTATATAAATTGCAACAAGCTATACTAGATAACATCAACAAATCTTCTACTTATTTTATATTGTTGGTAAGAAGTGGGTAATCTGCATCCTGAGGCTCAGATTGATTCGTTCCATGATTATCTCTGAGCCTCCGGATGCAGATTAGCTTATTTCTTAGCGACATCATTTCAAAAGTATCATGTAATCTTAGCTGGATCAGAGAAAACCAAGGTAAAAAAACATAATTTCAATTTATGTTAAGTTGAAATGGCGTGTTTCACATTATTATCGCATCGTTAGGCAAACCCTCTTTTACCCTTTTTAATCCGTGTATGGAAATGTTAGTCTAACATGTTCCAATCCTTAATCCTTTTGAAGGCTAGCGTTTGATGCATGAGAAAAACATGATTGCTTGTTTTTATTTTGTATTCTTTTAACACAACTCCTAATGATATACACCATATGCTTCACATAAAGCTATTGACAAAGAATCATTACAAGAGTACATCTATGATTGGAGTTTCAATTTTGTTCATAGAGACAGGCAACGACAATTCAGCTACAAGGTTTTGATATTTAGTAACACAATCGATTCCTAAAGAACACGACAAGAACATGCTTTTATTGGTGTGACCCTTTTGCATAAAATTGCTCAATTTTTTAAACAAGGAAAGCATACGATAGCAATTAGCAATCATACTCATCTTGTTTAGACAAAAGTAAGGTTCTTCGAGTATGATTTTGTCTTTTTAAACTACTTAACGACAACAGCGCTTCAAGCGAAATGAATGCAACTAAGCTTCTTGGACCAGTCATGTGACACTCCATAAAGTTAGTCCAGGAAACCACTTGAAAATTGCTAGACAAAATGCTTATTTGAACAACTTCTCATGATTATAACAACTTAAACTAATCCTGAAAACTTTGCCTTTAGTTGCCCTTAGTGAAAAGGGAATTATTGTATCATTGTTAGATGCCCACGCGACTTTATAAGGCTGTCAATTATGATGCTTAAGCATCTGAGTTGTGCATTTTTCTATCAAACTCTCTATACCTTAATCTGAAACTTGATTCATACAAAATGAACTAAAGATGCAGTTTTTATTTGGGGTGGCTGAGCAGTTAAAATCAGTAAGAAGAAAAAACTGATGTGTTCCAATTCATGGTCAAAGATTCAGATTTTAATGAAAGGGGTCAGAAAAGGTGAAGAAAACAGAACTAACAGAGAGAGGGCACTACTAGTACTACTCAGTATTCAGATAACAAAGACAGATGAGCACTTTAAAGCTTATCAAACTGCCTCAATGCACACAGAAATTGAAATTACAGCAATTAAAAGGAGGAATCTGCAAGCCCTTTTCAGTCTGATCATTATATCTTCAATCAAGATTCAATCTTTTTCCCTTTCTCTTGTTCATTCATTACACAACAACTTAACAACATTACACATTCCACTTGCTAGGGTTTACTAAAATGGGGAATACACACAAAGTTACAACAACAACAACAACAACCAAAAAAAAAAAGAATCAAACTAAACTCTCTCCCATAAAGTTACACAGACCCCAAATGCAATCCCCAAAGACAGAAAACGCTTTGTTTTCACTCAAATCAAGATGACCAGAGCAAGAAGATGATGGCGAATTCCAAAATTACCCTCGATTGGAATCAAGATTTACTTCATCTTCTTCATCAAACATCATTTCCGGCTCCTTAACAGGAAGACACTGAGATCCTGACCTGGACAGTCATCATCCGGGCTGATCAGATGGTATGACTCCGAATCCGCACCGCCGACGACCCATTCATAATTAGCCCTCATATACATAACATCGCCAACTTGATCTGGACCTTCAAGTTCGGATCTTGATCTGGATGGGATGACCCCAGCGCCAACGGTCATGCTCTGCATCTTCTTTAGCATCAATCGGGTCTCGTCGGAAGCTTTTCTCCGGGAGGCGAACCCGATCCGGCGGCCGTTGCAGTAGATGCTCCAGACGGGGACGGAGTGGAGCGGGCACGGTCCGAGATCCGACCCGTCGCATTCGAGCGCGATACGGACCAATCCGGACTGCATCTCCTTGATTAGGCTCTCGGTGGAGATGGAGAGCTCGAGGAGGAGGGAGGGCTTGGAGGATAGGCGGTCAATTTGGACGCAGAACCAGACGTGGGAGCGGCGGTGGCCGAAGAAGGTGCAGATGACCATCGATTTAGATGGGCGGGGAGCGACGTGGCTCGAAACGCTTTCGTTTGAGGTGGACGAGGCCGAGGAGGTTGACGAGGCGTCGTGGTCTCTGACTCTGCTGGTGGCGGCGCTAGAGGTGGTGCCTTGGCGGGTGCTTCTGCTCCGGCGGTGGTGATGCTGGTGATGGTGGTGGGGTTTTATGTCTTGGATGTCGTCTCTCAGGGAGGTGCTGAGGCGTCTCAGGGAGGTGCTGAGACGTTTCTTGGTGGTCGCCGTGGTGGATGCGGCGGGGGAGGTTGATCCGGCGGTGAAACACTGGAGGAGACGCCGGAAAGAGTAAATCTTGGTCATAGTTTGTGGCGGTTTGGATTCAGGTTCTGGATGAACCAAGAAAAAGGGTATTTGAAAAGAAAAAAATTGGGGATTTTTTTTATTTGTGGGGGAAATGAAGAACTCAGAGAGTCAGAGCGGAGGATAAAAGCTGTTGGGATTTGGGGTTTATATAGGAAAATAGGCGGGAAAATTAACATATAGTATGATATTTGATATATCCGTTAGTTCAGTTTAATTCTGTAATGGGCTCCGAGTCCAGACCGAGTCAACTCAGTTCAATGACATTTTGATGAAATTACAGCCAAATTTCTAACAATTGTATTTGAAATTGCAAATGGATGCTTCCAATTTGATTGCATTTCATTAAATTTCTTGATAAAAACCCAAATCCAGTACTAGATGATAACATGAGGGGGTTCAGATGGGCGAAAAATTCCGCCTTTATTAATAGAACCATTACAGACTAGCACTGAGAGTTGTATCAGATGCAACAAGGATTCACTGGACGCCGCTCCACCTCGCCCAGTCGACGAACTGCATGCCACCGTATACGTTGTTGGCAAACCTCACGCCCACGGTGAAGGCCAAGGCAACCGGTGGAACCTTCTTCCCCAGAGGCGAAGCTTCTACTAGCCGCTCTAGCCCGTTTATGATCTGGTACCTGGTGTTGGAAGAAACCGCTAGGAAGACACCTGGAGGTAGCAGAAGCACAAGGATCAATCAATTTGCAACCTTGACTCCGTGACTTGGTTGGTATTATAATCGTGAAAATAAGGTCTCAACCGATTTATAGAGTCGGTGATGGTCCTAGAAATCAGAAGAGTGATTTAACATACCCCATAGAGCTGCACTCTTTACGAGAGGTGGGACGGGCACATCATCTTCGGACTTGTTGATGTTCCTAGAAAGTAGAATGAATGCAAATCAGTAATAAGTTTCTCAATGAACATCAACTTTGAAATCTCAAAGTCGCTCTCTTTCTGAAAATTTATGGCCGAATTTCAAACCGAAAGTTAGGGAGATAATTGGAATGTAGGGCAGCACTTTCTTCAAGCACATAAGTTGACATAAATACAGAAGAACAGTCAAGTAGAATTGTCTAAATTGCCCTAAGCTGCAGAAATAAGGGATGTACAACTTCATTCGTAAACAGCATCAACAAGAGGTAAATCACAAAGAATAGCTATATTTTCCAGAGAAATAGTTGAGGCAAATGGAATTAAGATGTTCAGTTTTTTAAGCCACTTGAATCCCAAAAGTGATCCAGTTAATCCTCAACTTGTCATCTACGCTGAAACTAACATCAAGTACGTATGTATGGAACTTCTTCCTTTAAGCTTTCATCTAGGTATAGCCTACTCATTTCGCTGTGTAAACTTTAACTCATGCTAAGTTGCGTAATCAGCCATATAAAAAGGGAAAAAAAAAAGGAGTTAAAAAAGCAATCTCATGCTAGTTTTAGCCTCTTAGTCCTTGGTACTCGCCGTTCTTAAAGCAAGCAAGTAGAGCGCATAGCACAATGCAGTGTCATTGTGTACTGCAAAGACAGGCAGCATACCTCTTCGCAGTCATAATCAAATTAGCAATCCCTTGCCCAACTAAACCACATCCGAATCCAACTGCCCCGTACAGAACACCCTGAAAATGCAAATCAGACAGAAGTTGAATGCAAAAACTAAAAGTTCAATTTTCAGGCAATTCAATATAAAGAGTATCAAAGTGTTACCTTAAAGAAGTATGTGGCAATCCGCTGTTTTACAGAAAACCTGGATCCTGGTCTTTCCGCTTCAAATACACTGAGAAGATGAAGTAAAAAGTTTATTCCTCGACTAATATACAAATATGCAGCAATGGGAATTGTGTGGTAACTTGGATGATAACCTGCTTGGAAGATCTGCATACATCTTCTGGAAACCACCAAGTAAACCTCCAGACGCAGATGGCTGCCCAACGCGTACATAAGGTGCTAGCATACCAACTAAGGCAATATTAACGACAACCCCGACCAAGAGGTCCGCTACATACAATTCAAACTCCGACCAAAAGTCTTCCCCTCGTTTTTGAACTTCAGCAAATGTGGCACAAACAGAATCAATCACTATCTGCAGCAAGTTCATTGTATAACCATGACTTCTCCATACACCAAAAAAGAGGACTAAACATAAAAACCAACATTACTAATAATATGGCTTAAGAATCTCGGTGATATATGTCGCTAACCTCGGTTCCTATTTTAAAAAGGAACGCCGGATCAGCCAACATTCGGTTGCGAAGCATAGCCCATGACCTCATCAAAAAACCCAGAGGCCACACCGAACCCTGCAACAAGACAGCCAAACACAAGAGTCAAAAATCACACATGAATGCAAATGCATAAACAATGAATGACAACAACATCAATCAGCGATTGAATGATTCACCTGCAGATCCAAATATCTCAAGAGAAGCAATTCGCGAAGCTCCCCGTTCTGAGCGGCCTTGAGCAAATCCTCCGGGAGGGTAGCTCCTCGGGCCTCTACTTCCCTCATCACCTCCTCAAACTTCATTAACGGGCCGAATTCCTTCTCTTGATACTCTTCTTCTTCGCCACCATCGCCTCCGCCACCGCCACCGCCTCCACTGCCACCAAAATAATTCCCATTTCCGCCGTCACCATCTCCAATATCTCCGCCGCCGCCGCTGCCACCACCGGCTTCAAGATCAATCTTAGGCGCATCACTGGGTTCCAAACCCCTAACATCCCGCCCTATGGATATGTTGATCTCTTCATCAGATACTGTGATTGAACTAGCTCCCGATTGAAGCTCACCTCCAGGTTGCAACATGCACAAAACCACAATTCGACTCGGATTCTTCTTATACGAATGCACCCCTGCTACTCTAAACGATACTTGTTCCTTCAGTGTAACCATCCCAATGCTTTGGGGGCTCAAATTCACAGCCTTCTGACCCCCTCCGGGACTCAAATGGACCAAGTTCATCAACCCGTAACTCGCCATAGTTGCTTACTGAAGTGTCAACTAATTCGGAACTTCAATAGCTATCAAAATCCAATCTTTACGGCGCTGATGAACAATCAAAGCAAGAAAACAACTTGCAGACCTGACCCTCTAAAGTGCGGATTCGTGCTTCTTCCAACTCTAAAGCAGTGATTAAAGCTTCCTGAAACACTGAACTTGGATTAGAGGTACGCCCTATCGTTTTCCGTCACGGGAACGTCGAACCAAAATCGTGCTCTGAAATTCGAAACAGATCGATGATGGAGGCAATCGGCTTACAGAGATCTAGGGAGAGGAAGAAGACCGACTCACAGAGAACAAGCGAAGAACGACTAGGGTTAGAAACGGGAAATGCCTTACTGGCAACCCGGATCGAGAAATCCTGAAACGGGCGGATTTAAAAAAAATCATATTAAAATAAATTACATTTAAATCTTTTTGTATTTTACAAAATACTTATAACTCACATCGATCGAGATATAAAGACCTCAAACAACTTAATTAACATTTTATCGAAATTCTTGAATTCTAAAACATATTTAATTTAACTCGTTGAAATATTGTGAGGAATAAGTTAATTGATATTTTTCTTTCACTTTGCTAGAGTATAAGATATTTTACATAATTAAGGTTAAGATAAGTTTAATTTTCAAGTTATTTTTCTCTTTCTAATCCGTGTATTTTATACCACCATTTAAATTTTATTTCTTACATTTTAGATTGAAGGGAGTATAAGTTATATGATTTGAAATGGAAAAACTTCATGGCTTATTCTACCTTGAGATTTTTGTAGATGAAAACGGAGTTGATAATCGGATTGGTTTGGTTGAGTTTTGGACAAAGCGATCAAGTTTAAAAAGTTTGAATACAGTCTTGAATAGTATCGTATATTTGGAATAATGAACTTTGATTGCCATTGGGAAAATGCGTGTTTGTGAAGAGGTAAATGTATAGAAGAAGTAATAATTACAAAAGATGAAGAGAGCCCCGATTGGTTTCTCCAAACATTGAGCTAAGGCGGAAAACATTCCTTAACCTATGAGCCCAAAAACCTCACTGTACAAAAGTACACCTGTCGCCTACTACTAGAGAAAATGCATGTACATCATTTCGAAATGGCTCACTGAAAAGGGCTTGTGGAGTTGTGGGTAGTACTCAAAAGTTTTAGTTCGAACTCCGGATATGACCGGTCTTTATTTACAAATTCAAGGAATGACAAAAGTAAGGTCGTTACATTTACAATTTTTAGAAACATAGAGAAGCCATTCTTCGAGACCTTCGAAAGTTAGCTTGCCACTTACCTAATTTAGGGAGTGTCGAAAGTTCAATGCAGCTTGATCCATAGAATTGGGCTGGCCCATCAAATTATTGGCCCAGCCCACGTTTCATTGCTTCGTAAGCAAAACAAGAAGGGGTATTTCCGTCCATCTAATGCTTTGCAAAGAGGAAATCAATCGATTTCTCATTATTTGGCACGATTACTGTCTGAATTCCCTCTTCCTCCGCCATAGATTTCATCTTCTTCCTGTAATTCAACCTCTAGCTGCTCCGATCGGGCTGCCTGTAATCCTCCCGTCTCTAGGGTTCCATTCTGAGAATTTCGGAGTTCAAGTTTCATAATCGGGTCACCGATCGTCGATCAAGATGGATTGGGGAAGTGTGACAGCCGAAGATCTGATGGACGCGCTCAGAGAAGTTGACTGGTCTTCGCCGCCTCGTCCGTTCTCCGAGTTCTTCTCCAGATTCACCCTCCCCCGATCCTATTCCAAATGGAACAGTCGCCTCAAATGCAACCTCTACTAGTACGTTCCTTCCTCTTTTTTTGCAGATTATTCTTCTTACTTTTCGCACGAATCTGAAATTTTGATGCGGTGCTTGGAAGATAACTTTCCACTAGGGCCTATAGTTTTAGACCATGGCTCTGTTGAGTTTACACAGAGTTAGCTAGTTGAGATCTGGTTGAAAGTTGGAACGAAATTGTTGCCGAGATATGGTGTCCTATTTGAATCTGGAATTGCAGCATCGCTGAATTTGAGATGCTTTATGCATTTTATAATTGCATTCTGGTTGACCTCATTTTCAAGCTATCAGTTGCATCTGGCACCATATCAACAAAAGATGTTTGCAAAAATCAGCTTCTCTAAGGAATATCCATTACATGTTCACTCAATAATACAAGGTATCCAACTGATTACTTCGGTGCTAACAGAATATCTATTACTTAGTTCACTCAATAGGTGAAAACAAAGTATGTCTTGAGAGATTTTGGTAGCTCTAGCCGCTAGGTAACATAATAGATGACAAGTTGAACTGTCTTCAGGTTTCAAATTAATAGACTGTTGTTCGATTGATTGTGTAATTGCATTATAAAGTTTTAAAGGATGAAGGAGTGGTGTGGATGTCAAGCTGGACTGAGTAGTGATTACCTTTTTCAAAAGCAAATAGAATGATGTAGCAGGAGTTTGTGCAAAGCATGGTTGGTGTGACATTGGACATATTAATGTCTTAAGAAGTTAGATGTTAGAAGCTTTTGGCACTATGCTTAGTTTTGGTTTTGTCAGTCATTGTCACGAGACCTTCGCCCATTCTTTTGATATTGCGCTTTTTTAATCAGATTTAGTCTCCAGCACCAAGGATTATTTTCAGGGTTTGCTTTATCTTCTTATCCTATGTCAAGTTTATGTTTGGTTGCTTGCAACGTTCTAATGTACTGTGTTTCAAACTCTTATGCTGCAGCTATCGCACCAACTACTTTATGCTGATAGTGTTCATTCTTGGTAAGAAAATAGAGTGATGTTGTTGCGAGATTTCTGTTCTCATTTTAGAATTTCGGAAAGTGCTGCAAAAATTGCTTCCTGATCAGTGCTTACCATATTGAAAATGCAGGTATGGGTTTCCTCAGGAGGCCACTTGCTATTGCAGCTGCTGCTTTAACAGCACTCAGTATCGCTTTCCTCAATGATAGGTATGTTACTTTTGTGATTTCTCCTAGTTACTATCTGTGGTCATGAATTACTGTCATCACTGATCGAGTCTGGTGTTTGAAGGAGGAAAAGATAAATGCTCAGGCCTTGCCCCTTATGTTTCAGATACACTTTTTTCATTGGGTTAAAGAAGCCAAAGTATTAACTACTATGGCCCCTTTGTTGAAACATAGTAACTTGGGTTTTTGCTGCTTACAACTTGTTCTACAGCTTTGCTGGTACATTTAGTGAGAAGGTGACAAGAACAGTGAGGCAATTTTCTCCGCACTTAGCCGCCAAGATGAGGCCTCCACTTACGTGAGTCTGTTCACCTGTATTAGTTTTCTACAATACATCTTTTATGCTTCTGCCCACTAATTGTTTTCCTGGTACTGATATAGGCCTGTTATCCGTGGACGCCCTTCAGCTAAGAGGTCAATATATATTTGTGGACGTCCTCGTTGGGTGTTTGTCTTCATATTCTCTGCTGGTACTCTTACATTCTTAGGGAAAATTCTTCCCTCTTTAGTTGACAGAAATTCTACGCCTTGGGGTTTTCTTCCCTGTTTCATATCCATATGTTTTGAAATACACTATTTGTCTTCTGTGTTTCAGTGAGCTTAATCCTTTGGTTTGTCTCTTGCGGCCTCCTGACTGTGCTGTGGGCACTTGTATCTGGTCTTCTTGGTAATCCAGCTACTTCTTTTGGGCAGGGCCCTTTATACTGAATTACCTATTTTGGTATGTCGCTAAGCCCTTTTATGTTTTGCAGCAACCATCCTCCATGCAAGCTTCAGAACTCCTAACCTAAAAGCGCGTCTTAACACTTTCCGAGAGGAGTTTCGTGCAGTTTGGCGTAATTATAGTGAACTGTAGTTCTGACCAGTTGTAGATAAGGTCAGTGAATTTCAACGTGATTCTTTTCCTGCAATGTCTGATTAGATAGAATCATGGAAATATAAAACATAAGATGACCGTTATTTTCTGTTTCTATATGTATAGCATATTACTTGTTTGCAATCTTCAGTGATTATATGCATTATTATAGTACTGTCAGATATGCTAGCCTCAGTTACCTTACACTACTTCTTGATCAAAAGGATGGCCAGTTATGCTAGGCATGCTTCCTTCTACATTGAGGGGCATTCCTATTGAATCACTACCAAAAATGATTTACAATTTCACATTGGGTTTAGAATAGTTGCTTTATGTTGTGTAGTTTGATGGGATATTTGGTATTTATTTCTAGTCTTTATACCTCCTTTTCCTTGAGGGCAGAAAGGTTGAGGTGCGTGTTATAGGTAGTATAGTATACAGTGGATTCATATAATTCCAAGTACACCCAAACAATCTAAACCCATAACATTTTCCAGTTGACACTATGAACTATTAAGCTGTTTGTAATTATCTACATGTTTTGTTTCCCACAGAAGGTACCTTTAAACCTTACACGGTTGTTTGACATAAATGATCTGGTTGGGTTTTTGGATTTTTTTGTCTCGGGCCAGGAACTTGATTTTCTGCCCTGATCATTGTCTTCCGGAAATTACTGCTGTTATAATATTTGGGCTTTTGTGTTGCATAATTATTAAAAATTTCTCATACTAGATATCTGATGCTCCAATGTATATTTATCTCAACTACCTTACAGTCCTACACTAGTTGACATGGTTTGTCAATATCCTAGGAACGCCAACATCAGTTGTGGTGGTACACATAGTCTTGCAAGATTTCAGATCAGCATCTGTTCAATAATGGCCTATTCTTCTACTCGACAAAACGTGGAACCTTGACCCTGGTGGTGGAATTTCCTACCCTGATCAAGTGGTGTGCATACATTTCCCTGGAGTTCAACTTGTTTTGGTGAACAAGATCCATTAGAAAAAGAGTGACAGTGATGTGAAGATTGAAATGCATGTATTACAGTGAAGCTACTATGAAAATTCCGACTCTGTGAGGAAAGAAAGATACCCATTCGTTGTTTGTCTGACAGTTTCTTACATAACCATAGTTCAATGACCTGCCACATTTATACTTTAATCCGATGAATGAAGGTTCAATCTGTTGCATTTGTATTTTCCTCGACTTATTTCTTGCAGGCCCTTGCAACACCTGAAAGAACGCAAGATTAGAGATCTTTCTCACTTGTTATGATTTGGGCATCTAATTGCACATTTAAACCTCCATGGGTGCATCCGCAGGGGTTCTCTTTTAGCATTCGCAGTAGCTTTCTGTAAAGAGAAGTTGGCAGTGTAAAAGCCATAGCTTTATTATATTCATTCTAAAAGTTGGATTCTGTCAAGCAAGGGCGTTTGATCTGACCTTTGAACTTGTGTTTACGGTAAATTTCGCGTTTCCCCCTGCTTTGGGTACCGCAGGAATCTCACTTTACTTGGCCGATTGCCTGAAGATACTTTTCTTTCTTCTACTTTTCGCTACAAAGTTCACCCCAAGTCACTGCTTCGGATTCGAGCACTGTAAGTCAATAGTATCATATTATAGCTGTCAAGGACCACAAAAGTCTGGGGAAATTATGATGAGCTGAAGCTTAACTCCAGCTATCGGTTCAGATTCGGATACTGAAAATCTACGACCTTGAACGAGAAGCTAGCACATGAGATATGTATATCTTACACATTTTCTCCTTGTTAAACTTAAGATTTCCAAATACATCTAAACTATGTACTGGTGAATGGTGATATCTGATCTTAGTGCCTGCCTTGGCCCCATGGAATAACTAAAGCTTTATTGAGTGGCAACTTTTTTGGGCAACTATGTCTTTCAGACTGTCATTAATTTATACTCCTAAATAGTTCTTTCTTAGGCGATCTGCTTACTCTTGCGTGCTACCTATTGTAATTTAACCTCAAAATCCGAATATTTCTTACGCGATGTTGTGCGCCCTTTACCTCTTGTAGAGCCTGCTCGAGGCGAGGTGGATCACCACTAGTTCTCATTAGAGAAAAGAGACATTACGCATTAAGCGAAAGAGCACAACTTTGGTATCACACAGGCTGGCCCCATGTTGTTCATACTTCAGATGGTCCTCTTTCCTTTTCTCCCCTTTTACACAGATCGAGTCACTCTACAAATAGTAGTCAGCCACAGAACGAGAAGGAAGGAGACCCTCTGAATTTACAAGCACGATTTCACTCGATCAATCGTTGTCTGGAGAAGATCGGGGGATTACACTATATGGAGCATCAGGGGTATTTGAACTGGGCAGAAGCCATAGCTTCAGCTTGTGGTTTAATGATGCTGGTAGGTCTCCTGTGTTGCTGCCTCAACTCCTCCCCACGCCAGCGCACCGACCCTAACGCCAGCAACTGCAGCTGTGACGGCGGCTACATCGGTGTGTAGTTGGGCTGGTTTGTTAGTTTGTAGCACACCATTAAATTGTCTGCTTTGTGTTTATATTGCTAGATGTTCTTTCTTGCAATGAACTGTTTTTTAATTTTATTTCCCCTGTATATCCTAGCATAAAAAAATTTGGCAGCAGTAAAATTAGACAAAAATGTGTTGTGAGATTTTAATATCAAGAGTAAACTTTTGGCACCTGAGTGACCTTAGACAATCCTGGAATGCAGGCCAATAAAGCCCTTTTGATGCAAGCAAATGAAATTTAGCAAACACTGAGATGAACTAATCCCGAATATAAGCTAGATTGCAAGATGCTCAGACGAGATACCAACCAGTTTATCTCTTACTATTGGACAGAAGAATCAAAATTTGGAAGCTGATGGTATCCGTAAAAATCAATTTCATGTAGAGAAACTTCTATCTCCAGCATCTCCGAGTCCAGGAATTATGAACCTGAAATCCGAATTGAAATATGAATCATTTATTAGATAGAAGTTACAAGAAATTGGTTGGTTAATCGCAAAAAATCGTTAAGAGATATACCCTTTCTCATTTACAGTTGGATCAATGGTTCCAGTGTATACATGAAGCCTGAAAAGAACGAAACAAGTTCTTTATGAGCCAAGAATATGGGGTTACTTAGCAACATTAATTTGGAGGGAACTGACTCACCCGGGGAACTTCTCGCTGAGCTTCTGAAGTGCTGGAGGAGCAGCCACGGCAGATATCTGTTGATCCAAAATTTATTTAATTTTGATATGCAGCTATTCAAGAACAGTTTGGATTCTCTTAACGTAATTTCTCCTAATTTTTGTTATCCAGACAATAGCAAAGATAACATCATCTGGAAATGAATCTCACTCACCACTTTAATTTGTTTGTTGTCCACGCCCCGTTCTTTGACCAGCTCAATAGCTTTAACTATTGTACCACCTGCAAAAGATCACCAGACAATTTTGAATGCAGCTACATCAAGAATGATTCGTGAAAATCATCATAGATCAGACAGACACGGTTTTGAAGTGTGGTAAGTTGAACATTATGGCAACCTGATCTGTTTTGAACACTATAAAACCACATTCCTACAGGATTCTGTACATAACTTGTGCTACATCATTAGGGTTTTTAGAAAGGATAGATGTGAATTATGTGCAGAGTAATAAGGAGGCATGAAAGAGGCTCAAATTTATGAGGTTGACGGGAACAATACTTTAGAATTAGAGGGCAATGAAGAAATCAGCTTTAGCCTAACATACTCGGCTGGAAGGACCAAAGAACTTTTAAGGGGATAACATGACAGGTATTGTTGCCTCAATGTTCTTCCTGAAGTATTGTATAAGATGCAAATGATACATAATTGCAATGGATATCAGAAGCTGTCATATTCTAACAAATCGAAATTCTAACTCTAAAGGTAAAATAGGTTTTAAATATAAAACATACTTTCATCATTAATAATAAACAAAAGAACGGATTCGATGAAAAACAAAGAACATGAGTTAAGTGATGAACAAAAGGGACATCAGAAGTACCTGTTGCGAGCATAGGGTCAACAATTAATACTCTAGATCCATCTGTAAACTTTTCAGGCAGCCTACATAGCAACAGAATCGGAAATGCCATTACAAAAAGAGAGAGAATCATGTCAAGAACAAAAACCAAGGTACTATAATTACCTCAAAGAAGCAAAAATAACACCAAGAGCTAAGAACTCATATCAAGGTGAAGAGTTCAAAAGCAAGATATTTTAACAGAGTCGGATTGGGTCCAGTAACAAATATATACCCAGAAATTGAATGACAAAGAATGTATCTTCACAAAAGGTGAGCCTTACTTGTTCAAATACACTGAAGGCTGTAATGTCTCCTCATCTCTACTAACCCCTAAATTCAGAGTAAATAAACAATAAGAACTCTAACAAGAAGATAAATCAGGCATTAACAGTTGCAAGCTACCAATAGTTTCAAGAAAATAGCTTCAAGAATCCAAAAAATCCTATACATTCTAGTAAAACGTATTACAGCCACCCAAACTTTTATTTTATAAAAACTAATTTACCTAGATGATACGTTTTTGTAGCTGGTAAAATAGATGCCGCATGCTCAGCAAGAGCAAGACCAGCTCTAAGGATAGGAACAACCTGCAAAATCAAATAATGTGATGCTAGGTGAATCTGAAGACCCAATCAATAAGACACCCTACCAACTACTCTTCTTTGTACAAAATACATTACATAATGAAAACAGACAATGTGAATTTACGATCATATACTAACCGCCACAGGCTCCCTTGGATCAATGAATTCAACTTCGGCAACTTCCATAGGAGTTTGAATTTCTCCAGAAACAGTAGGCTAGCAAAAAAAACAAGAATTCGTCAAACTTAACAAGAAAGGATGAGTAATGAGGTCTTTATAAGGACATGGTTATTCGAGAAAATCTTTAAAAACACATGCAAGTTAGGCAAAATGGAAAAACCTTACCAACCAATCCCTAGAAGCTTCATACATCAGCAATCTCCCGAGCTCAGCCATTGCATTCTCTAAATTGAAAAGAAAAAGAAATCTAATCACAGAGAGGTCATGCCTTCAAACAACACAGAAAGGGGGAGAGTGAAGTTGCAAAGAGTTTGATCATAAATTGCCGTTTGAGAAGGTGTTCTTCATAAGATGAAGCATTGAAGGGTAACAATCCAAAGACTACATAATCATGATAAATCATCCAATCCTTTAATAAGAAATTCTCTCAATTGCAGATTCTTTCTTTTCCATCTTTTTTCTTTTTTCGATTGTTACTGTCGAACATTAGTGTACATATAGTTTTAACAAAATCTATGAATAGACAATTACAATAGCACATACAACAAGGAAACCATTAGAGATCAAATTCCTCAATTGCAGCACAGGTCAAACTGCGGCCCATAAAAATCACAATCAAGATTAGACAATGCCACAAGTACCCCATTCATCTGAATTTAGCATAATGCAAATGCCATCAACAGCTCATTGTAGAAAGCTTTCAACTTTATTGACCGAATTTATATAAACAAGCACAAACAATTATCAATCTCCAGTTAAAAAAGATGAACAAGGACCGAAACTTGAACTCACTGAAAATAGGGCAAGGTGTCTGCTCATTCCTGAGAACCGAAACCCAGTGCTTGATCAACGGATGCGGAGGAACAAATACCTACAAAAACAAACAATAAATAACTAAAAGAAACACCTTTCATCGGACGATTCCAAATCCAATTCAAAATTCGGAAAAAGACAAGGAGAAGTAACCACTAACCAGCATTCGGTTGTCAGTAACGGGTTTCGATTCGGCCATTGCACGACAACTGACAGAGAAAGAATGGAGTTGGGCGCGTTGACCGCTCGAATTGGACATCTGTCGAAAACACTGCACAAGGGGGTTAACTAGGGTTTCTTATCAACCCAATTTGTATTTGTATTTGTATAAAATCAAAATTGAAACTTTATTTGAGAATTGAATTTTAGACGACAGAAATGGAAAGAATGATTCGAATTGCACCTTTTTCGGGATTCGGTCAAAATGAGAGTGGGAGTGAGTAAGGGAGAGAAAGAGAGAGAATTGCGGGCGAGCTGGGGAGGAAGAAAACGGCAAATTGCAATGGGAATGAAGAGGGAGCTTCCAATTTATGCAGCTGCTCGCCATTGGATCCAATCAATCACGAAGCCAAACTTTTTTTTTTTTTTTACGGATGGGAGAGAGAGGTGGATGGATTGATCTTCCAGTCCAGTCCAGTAGTGAGCCACCTGAGTGATGCGCTACAGAGTATAGGCGTGGAATTTTGGCGTGCTGGACACCGATACGATGTCGTTGTATGTTTCTTTCCCTCTTTCATCTACAATCAAGATTAACTAATACTTTTCTCGTACCTTGTACGGATCAGTATTTGTATATTCATTTACCGCTTTAGTATTCCAACATACCATGAATATATTTCATTTGATTTGAATTGTTGTCTGGCTTACAATTACAACCCCTGTTATAATACAATAACAGTTACAATCACAAACAAAAGTCTCATAATTGATAAAAGGACAAATGAAAATTATATCATTCAACGTACAGAACGATGGGTTTATTACACCCAATATCTCATAACACGTAATGCACATATATATAAACAAAAGTCCCATAGTATATATGTTAAGTTACAAACATGGTGTTACGGTAACAAATCACAATGACATTTGAGATACCCAAATGGACCATTCTGCACTAAGTATGATTGCAAAAACAATATCCCACACAAGTGAAGTCGGAAAGTCTTGCCAAACACAAAGCGTATTCAAATGGTAATATATACTGCACATTCTATATATGCGCACAGAAGAAGGAAGAAAAATATCAAATAAACACTTTTATATAAACACTTACCATATAAGTAAGGAAGGATCATATGTTTTGTAGAACTTCTTTGTAAACAACATTCTTTGTTTCCGTCACACTCTTCCCATATTTGTCTAGAAGTAAGACCTTTAACCCTTGAATGCTTGTGACTCTAGATAAGGCAACATACAGTTGACCATGAGTGAATACGGGCTTCGGAAGATACAACCCCACATGCGATAGGGATTGACCTTGACTTTTATTTATAGTCATCCCAAATGAAAGGATAATCGGAAACTATCTACGCTGAAACTTGAAAGGAAGTGTTGAATCGGAAGGGCTGAGCACCATCCGGGGAATGACAACTTTCTCCCCAATATTTCGACCTCTAATGATCTGTGCTTCTATTATTCTCGTTCCCAAACGCGTGATCATCAATCTGGTTCCATTACACAAACAAGAAGATTGGTCTATATTGCGAAGCAACATTACCGGTACACCAACCTTCAGCTTCAACACATGATTAGGAAGTCCGGAAGAGCGAATGCTATGCAGATAGTCAGATGAATATACAGAGGCATTAAATCCTGCACGTGCATCAGATTTACATATGCCATCAGCACTCAAATAAATTTTCTCCTTCCCAGGCATCAAATTAAGCATATACTCATTAACATCATCAACGATCACATGGGTTGGTGCTAGAATGGCTCTCTCCTTAAAATATGGCGGATTTTCCAAATTCTGAAGAAGTTGATGATATGTTGCATGAACAATAGTAGAAATAGGATCATTGATGACATTCAACAACAAATAAGGAGGAATTTGTATTGTTGCATCTCCTTCATCACTGTCACCTATATTACCATCCCCAATATCTAGAATCCAGTCTGCAAACTTTTTGAGTTCACTATGATCAGCACTTGAACAACTATTTGCCAGTCTCATATTCCTCGATAATGTGAGCACCTATAACGTTATGTTAATCAGGCACAAGTCATATTGCATATTGAAATATAATTACATATTGAAATATAATGATGAAAGGGCACCAATTACACCAAATCAACTAAACTAACAGTAACAAATTGATCATTTTCCAGCCACATAATCATAAAAATAGCAACTCTTATATGTGTGAAAGATAGGAAGCCACAGTTTTTACCATATATTACATATATGAATTCATATTATAAAATACTGAGAGAAAAGCTAAGTTAGACATACACAAGTGAAAAACATCATAAATAAAAGAAATACCAAGTTTGTCCAGCACACTTCACTGGCATGCCATGAAAGAAAATATGGCCATAAGAATAGATTTTACAGAGTATATTTACATAATGAACTTTAGTAAGATACTGCTAAATATGATAACTCATTGTAAAATAATTCAACTCTAAAACAATAAAGACGTACTAACCTGACAATGCTCCCATAGGTATGAAGAGTTTATTGTGGCGCCAACAATATCGTGCCTTGTTCCCCGAGAAACAACAGGCAATACCTGCCTAAAATCACCACCAAACACAATCACTTTGCCTCCAAATGGGCGCTCCATACTAAGCGGATTAGACGATTGAAGCACATCACGCAATGAACGATCAACGACTTCAAAACAGTATTTCTTTGTCATAGGCGCTTCATCCCAAATAATGAGCTTCACGACTTGCAATAATTCAGCCAATTGACTACCGGCTTTAATTCCACACGTCGAATCCTCGGTAATATTCAACGGAATAGCAAATCGTGAATGTGCGGTACGGCCACCAGGAATTAATAATGAAGCAATGCCACTTGATGCAACAACAATAACGATTTCACCTTGGGAACGCAACGCGGAACACAATGCTCTCCATACAAACGTCTTTCCCGTGCCACCGTATCCATATAAAAAGAAAACACCACCGGTGTTGTTCTGCACAGCGGATAAGATCTTGTCATATACAATTCGTTGCTCCACCTGGTTGTGTAGCCCTTCTCTTTGTTGATTGCAAAGCCAGCCCTCACGCTGTCGATCGCAACAGTAGCAGCAAAGGTTGAAGATGGAGAGTAAAAAAGGGCATTTTGGTCTTTTCACAATTTTTTAACATCAAATTGGATGGAATAGAGGTGGGGGTGGTTATCTGTTGACGGAATTATATAAGGGGTGGTTTATTGAAATTTTTTGCATAAGAGGTGGTTAAATGAAAACCCTAATAAATAAGGGGTGGTTTCGTGTAAAATTTCCTAATACTAAATAAAACTCTGTTATTTTTTTCCCATTTAAAAAATAAATAAATATAAACCAGTACTTTTCCCGAACCATGTTCGGATTTTTTTCAGAATATTTTCGATTGAGTTTGACATACCCCACAAAATACCGAAATCAATTATGTGTCATTTTGCCCATGCTTCTTGTCACACCGTTCTTCGAAATATTTGATTGTCATAGTGAAGTGTTTACTCGAGACGATCAATACTTCGAATTTAGCAAAAAAAAATAGTAAATCAATCGCAGGCTTATGTGACTCATGGATGAAAAAATGCCCAATTCCTGAACATTGTATAACACGAGTGCGCCAAACAAACCCTTAATTGCAGGAGTAAAAAAAGATATCCAATCGGGGCTAGAGGCTGGTGGTGAGCTTTGCATGAAGAAGAAATACAAATAAGAAACTATCAAATTGAAATGCAATGGATCTCGCATACAGTTGTTTCAAGCGATAGATAAGCATGGGACCCGTGATTGAATCATGTTCATCATTCAAAAGTACCTATACGTTCCAATTCTTTTGCGATGAGGGTGAACAGACGCTTGATCAAAAAGAGCGGCACAGTAATATACAACATTGCGCATAATGAATGAACAATTTGTTCGCCTGTTTGGGTATAAACATGTACAACATTATATAAAGATCGGAAATGGTTTTGGAGTATAGAGGTTTGGAACCTTCTCTGCCAGGCTTAGGAACGGATCATTGCTGCATTGGCTCTAACTCTGCCACAGGAGGTATGCAGTCCACCTTGAAGCGCAAAGCCTGCTCCAAAAGAACAATCATCAGCTGCCGTTTTTTGATGAAATAATATCAAATGTAGGAGACAAAATAACCAAGGAGTTTTTTCAAGTGATAACAAGATAGGATGGTTTTGAACTTGCTGTCATCTGTTGGGCTAGGTTACCATGGGCAGTATTAACTATGATCTGAAATCCTGTATAAAGAGGGCGTTATATTAAGGCTCCGTCATACAGGGAAATCTCCCTTTCTGTTGTCGGCTGTGTGTAATCCTGTGTCATCGTTGACAATGTTTATCTGCTGTTTCTGGTCTGTTTGCGAAGCTGAGTGCGAGGGTTTGTAAGAGAGATCTTGCCAAGAGCATGGCTTTTGGACTTTTCCGTAAAAGTTCAAACCAAAGCGGTGCTCCCAGTTAGTACAGCAAAACTTTCTAGTTACCATCAAAGTCGATTAAAGAGTGAGGCAGGCAGCAGAAGTGAGATCATATCATATAGCAACATCAACATGCCACTTCCACATCCACGAAATGAAAGCCAGCAAGCTCAAAAATAAAGGGGAGAGGTGAAAAAATGCAAACACATTGAAAAGGGAAAGAAACAAAAAGTGGGTGGACGATTAGCTGAAATTGTACCTTTTTGTAGAAAAGGAGTTATCCCATATAAGTTTATAGTTTCCAGCCATGCATGTGCAGAAATTGCCCTGTATGCACATTGATTAACCAAATAAAAATTGATGAATTGTCAAAAGAAAGGATACTGATTAGCAAGATGACAAAACACTCTCAATAATGTGTGTACTTACTTGATCAGAAACACAGCGTCTATAAGGCAAGATCAACTGCATATATATTTAATGAGATTAAGTTAGATTTTTTTATAAAGCAGAAGCAAAAACTGCACCTTTTTAGAAGCATTGCCTTCATCTTTAAAGGTGTTACCCAACTGCATCTTTAAAGGCTGTTTCTCAACAATGAAAATCAGTAGCAAGTAGATAAAATTAATGCTCACACCATGCTTAGTATATTCAATTCATTATCTAGATTCTAATATGCCTTGTGATCTATAGAGTGACACAAATTTTTAAAAATATATATACCCTATACATTTGATAAAATGGAATGTAAAAGTATAAGCATGGGTCAAATATTCACAATCCAAGCAAATTGTAATTGGAGCAAGATTACAGTGTTCAGCAACTAAATGGTAGTTGATGAACAAATCTCCAACAGCACAATCAAGCAGAAATTGACAGCTGATTCCTATACACCAACAGAAGGTAGCTACTTTCCACATAATCCCCAGCAACTTAATCAAGAACAAATTGAACAAACTCGACTAAATCGAGCACAAATTAAACTCTAAATCAAGCACAAAATTTTATGATTGAACCCTAAATATTCGAGCATTGGCGGCAATCCTTTCGAATTGATATTCAAATAGCATGCTCAATCTCAAACACTTTGGAATTGGAAAGAAACCCTAATTGAACACAACTTGAGCAAATCCCTCTTTCCTGTAAACCTTAATTTTTGGAATTGACAGAAGAAAAAATTCTCAAATTATACACAAAATTGGTACACATAACACATACCTTGAACATCGTCACCCTTTGTCTTCTCCCTTCGTTTTTGCCTCCCCTTATCAGTTTCTCTTCGATCTTCGTCTTCGCCATCCTTCGCTCTTTACCATCAACCAGCGCCCATCGCTCATCGAGTCACACATGCAAAATGAATCAAACAATTCATACTACAGAGAAACATGAATCCGATATGCACAAATAGTGTAAATTGAATCCCGTAAACCCTAATTTTTGACAAATTTGATAGCTTCAAATTGAATACATACCCGTGGATGAAGATCGAGTAGCACCCTCGTCTACTCCGATCAAGTACCAGGCCTCCCAGACTAACCCTTGTGATTCGGTCGCTTGTGGAGATTAAGGTGCCGCAGACCTGGCGATCAAATCGCAATTGGTGTCTCATGTGTTCATCTTGAGGATGGCAGAGAGTGTAGCAGACTTTGAAATCGTTGAGCGTCGGCGGATCTAAGCACTTGAGATTAGCATGGATGGAGGAGGAAATTGAGCATGGATGGAGGAGGAAATTGAAATCGTTGATCATGGATGGGGAGAACGTGGGTTTTGAGGGAAGGTGGGCCAAAACCCCAATTCCTCCCATGAAAGAATTGATTGCCGCCTCCAAGCCCTCACCAACAGGTTTGCAACCCTGTTCTTGTATCTCTTGTCGCACTTCCGGATCCTGAGCACGAACGCTCTCCTATCGCCGCCTCCGCCGCTGGGGACCTGGTGAGTCCAGCGGAGGCGAGCGCCGAGGATCTCGTCATCGAGCGACTGGTTGGGGTTGAGGAAGAGGGCGATCTCGGTGGGACTCGTGGGGCCGGCGAGGAGGTTAGCGAGATGCCAAGATGAGAATCTTCGAGAGACTCGAGCGAGTTCAGGTACAAGGAGAGGCGCTGGTAGAGGTGGTTCTCTTGCGAAGCAGCGTCGTGGAACTCCGGGACCTTAAGAAGCTGGAATCTGTCGGAAAGGAGTACACTAGAGTGCCGCCTCTAGCCGTCGTCGACTGCATCGCCGCCCAAAAATCGCCTTCCTCCAGTCGTCGACCGATTGCACCCGCCTCCAGCAACGATTGCAGCCACCCACCACCAATCCAATTGCGCCACACCTCCAGCCCACCAATCACCTTCCTCCAATCTCTAACCGGGGAGAACGTGGGTTGGGAAGGCAGTTTCTTATATTTATGAAGAGGGGGACACGTGGCTCAATTTTTTACAAAGGCTTTGCTTCTGAAATAATAAGTATAAGGGGTGGATTTTCTTAATAAAAAATAAATGTTTACTCGTAAAATATTGGAAAATTTTGGTGGAATATCCATTTAGAAAAGTCAATTAAGTAAATATCCATATTTAAAGGGATATTAAAAAAGTATCCATAATTTTATTGTAATTCCAAGTTTACCCCTACCATTGTAATACCCTCCTAATTTCTTCCATCGGGCGCCTTTTTTCTTTGGAAAATTTGGTCGATCTGTTGCCCTAAAATCGCCCTGAGTGCTGTTGCCCTTCCGTCCGACTCGTCGCCGCCATCTCCAGTGCCACTCGTCGCCGCTCCATCTCCATTGCACTTCTCCATTTCGAGTCCCACTCGTCGCCGTTGGACCCTCCTTTTCGCTTGGATCTGCATCGAGGTGGATCTACGCGCGCCGCCGGACTCTCCTGTTCGCATTCACTGGATTTCAGCTCTAGGTAAGTCCCTTTGTATCGGCGTGATTCCGCCTAGCATTTGCCCGCTCTTTTTCGTTTTGAATTTGGCTTCTCTAGTGATTTAAGACCAGTTTGCCTAGTATTTTTCCTTTTGAATTTGGCTTCTCTAGTGAATCTGGAACCGAGCACGCAGCCATAGGTGTCGCCAGGGGGCTAATTTCTCAGCCTCAAACCTTCTTTGTTCTTCGATTGCATATTTGAAAATTTGTGTCCAACAAACAAGTTTGGATTCAGATTTGGGAAAACAAACCTAGCATGTTTGGTGACAATTTGTTAAACTTGCAAAATATGTCAATTTGTTTAATCTCTGGTGACAAATTGTTAAGTGTGATCATTTTGAGATGTTAATTTTATGATTTGGGACACTAGTTGCGGATTTTTGAGTGAATACATTGATCTGATGACAATTTGTTTATGTTTTTTTTAGGGTTTGTGTGTTTCTATCTACTTCAAATGGATAATCCAGGTTAGTGTTCTTATTGATAAATCTAATTCGTTCTTACTTTATAAGTTGTTCAATTTCAAGTGTTTATCATTGCTTGTTTGTTTTGGTGACAATTGTTTGTTTGGTGACAATTCTTACTTTATAGGTTGTTCAATTTCAAGTGTTTATCATTGCTTGTTTGTTTTGATGACAATTGCTTGTTTGGTGACAATTCTTACTTTATAGGTTGTTCAATTTCAAGTGTTTTGGTGACAATTGTGACGTTGAGAAGGAGCTAGCTAATCTTTCGCGAGGAGGATCTTCTTCGGCGCTACATGCGATGCCTCGTCTCAGCGGCGCCAACAACGGGAGCCTGGTTTTGTTCAATTTGTGGTTTTGTTCAATTTGTGGAATTGCAGGCCCATTGTGGTTAGAGAAATTGCAAGAAAACAAGATTATCATTGCTTGTTTAAGTTTGAAATTTATGTAGCTAAACCCTACGGAATCTTCAATGACAACTTGAATCTGGATCAGTTTTTGTTGAATGATCAAGGATGGAGTTTCAGTTTGGTGACAGTATTTTGTCATTGGTGACAACAGATTATTGTTTGCTTAGTTTTAGTCACTCTAGGGTATAATGTTTTCTCATTGGTGACAATAGATTACTACCTGTGATATTTAGTATGGGGATGGCATTTTTTTTTATTACATGGTCTTGGTGACAAATATTTGTTGAAACAATATTTTGATCTGAAACGGTGAAATAATATTTTGATGACAATAGGTTGATGACACTATTTTATTGCCGGTGGCAACATATTACTAAAGTAGGTTGGTGACAATAGAGGGTGGTGATAATGTTCTCTATTTAGGGATAATAGATTGATGGCAATGTTTTTAAGTTGGTGACAATTGGTTTGTGACAATGTTTGGTGACAGTGTTCACTTGTTGGTGAAAATAATTTGATGACAGTGTTTCGTAGTTGTTGACAATAGGTTGGTGACAATATTTTGTAGTTTGACAATTAAGTATTACAAAGTTAAACTTTATATCAAATTTCATCTACTTAGAGTTATTATTGTAACAAAATTGCGTTAATATATATTAGATGACAAATGTGATGCCAGTATAGTATTGTACATCGAATTATTCGTTTGCTCAAGTTTAGCCCCTCTAGGGTCTATGCTCTCCTAGCTAGTTCTAGGGTTTTAGTTTCGTAACAAAAATGCGTTAATTTTATATGACAAATCTGATAACATTGGTACTGTACACACATTTTAGGGTTTAGAATTTAGAGTTTAGGGCCTTGGCCCTAAACCCTAAAGACTAAACCCTAAACCCTAAATTATACTTTACATCAAATTTTCGTATGCTCAGGTTTAGCCTCTCTTGGGTCTATGATCCCATTGTTCTAGGGTTTCAGTTTTGTAACAAAAATGTGTTAATATTAGATGACAAATGTGATAACATTAGCATTGTAAATATTTTAATTAGTTTGATGAAAGTGCTTTTTAGTCGGTGACAATTGGTTGGTGACATTGTTTTGTCGTTGGTGACAATTGGTTGGTGACACTAGATTGGTGACAAAGTTTTGTAATTGGTGACAGTAGATTATTGACCAAAGCTTGATGAAAATAGGTTGGTTACACTGTTTTATTGTTGGTGTCAATAAATTATTGAAAAGAGGTTGGTGGCAATGTTTTTTATAAGTTGGTGACAACACAGTTGATTAAACAATATGAAAACAGTGTTCTGTAGACTGTAGTTAGTGACAATGTCTTGGTGATGTATAATGTTATGGTGACAATTTTTTTAAGGTTATAATATCATGGTGACAATATATTGTCATCAACCCTGTCATTAATAGTTGTCACCAACAATTGTCATCAGGAAAACATCTATTAGCAGAAAAAACTCCATTTGTCACCGAGGAAAAGTGTTACTGGCAACTGTCACTGGAAGAAAATCGACTGTCACCCAAATTTTTTTGTCACCAACAATTATCACAAGAAAAAAAGAAAATCAATTGTTACTAGAAAAGATTTTCCCCTAACTGTCACCGAAAAAAATAAAATGTCACAAAAAATCAATTGTCACCAAAATAATTGTCATAATTTACTGTCACCAGAAAAATATACTCAACTGTCACCAAAAAAATTGTTATCAAATGCAAGCGTTGACCGAAGTGGTCAATGTTGACTAGTCAATGTTAAAATTAAAAATGGTCAAAGGGGAAGAAAGAAGGGTTAGGGATGGGAAATGATGGGTATTTTTGGAAAAATGGACATTTACTTAATTTTGTAAAAAAGTGGACATTTACTTAATTTTCACATGAAAAATGGATATTCACCAAATTAAACATAATATATTTCCCAATGTTATATGTTAAGTATTTTTTTATTGGGAAAAAAAACTAAAAAGAAATGAGAGAAGTTTAATTTTTTTATTGGTATCTGTTAATGATTAAATTAATAAATATAGTGAAATCATTACAAAAAAATTAGTGTAGTACGTACTCTATTGGCTTGGATTACTGGGTTTGTGGATTTTTTTTAAATATTCATTAAAAAATAAAAAATTACGGATAAATTCACAGATTGAAACTATTTACACAAATATTCAAAATTTGCAGATACGTCAGAGAAACGCGGTCCCAGACTGCGTTTTATGGGTTAATTTGGTATTTAATTTTTTAAGTACAGTTTATCTGCTTGGATTACTCCGTTTTCTTTTTCTAAAGAAGGACAGTTTGTCTGATTGGATTACTCCCTTCTTTTTTTTTTTATTTTCTAAGTAAAACGCGGCCTCGTTTTACATTTATATATTTTTTGGGGGCTGTTTTTTAAATTTAAGAAATAAAAAGAGGGAAAACGTGGTTCCAATCTGCGTTTTTATAAGAAATATAAATATTTTTCCAGCTTTGAAGATAAATACCAAATTAACCCATGAAACGCGGTCTCATACCGCATTTATCTGATGTATCTGCAAATTTTGAATATTTGTGTAAATAGTTTCAATATGTGAATTTATCCGTAATTTTTTATTTCTTAATGCATATTTCGAGAAAAAAAATTGGTTTTGTGATCCGTTGACATTTAATTATATATACATCCCTCTCTTCTTATTATTCGGTTGTAGTTAGTAAGATAATATTTTGTTGCAGCTATCACCAGTCACCACAAAGATTTACTACTACTAGTACTAGTCTCTAATGGGTGCATTTCAGTGTGATATTCTTATTTTTTACGCACAGGACAACTCTGTTGGATTGACAGGCCAAAAAGATCGATGACGAGAAACCTTCGTACAAACACATGCACAAAGTGAATAAACAAAAACACTAGTAAGGAAGAACACTATATAAAAAAAAGTAAGGCGAAAAGATCGACGACATTAGAGCAGGTGAACAATGGAAGACCTGACGCTGTGTGAAGCTTATCTTCTACCCATTAGTAGATTAGTAAAGGCAATACAGGAGATTTATGGGGAACTATTGTGGAAACCTAGTATTCAGACTCGAACATCTATAACTCGTTAGGTTTCGATCACGATCATGAACTCTCTCACGTCAACAAAGACAAAAAAACATGGATAAGAAAAGTTATACAACCAACCAACCTCCGCAATCAACACCCAAGAATTAAGCTAGTATATGTGTTTGGAAATCAAAGATTACTTTAATGTTTTAAAAACATCTAGTATAAAATATATTTCAGAAATAAGTGTCGTTTGACCTTTCAACACGTTTTTTAACGAGTTAAAAACTACTATAAAACATCAACTTTTTTTATTATTATAGTTTTATGCTTCTATAAGTATAAAATTATATTGAAAAAATAATTAAAAAAATTAATATTTTATATATTTTTTAGTTTTTAAAAATACTTTTTAATAAAAGGTAAAAAACGACGCTTATGTCTAAACGGAAGAATTACTAAATATTACACTAATTTTATTTTTTTTCCATTCCAACATTGTATTGCAAGTATAAAACACAATTGACATTTGATTTTCCATTACAATGTACTCCGTAGTTGAATTTCGTTAATCACATTATCAATTGGATTTTTTTTTAAAAAAAATTGATCAAAAAAATACTCAAAGCAAAAACTAAAGAGGATTATTCAAGTAATAAAGAAGTACGGTTTACCTTACATTGGTAAATAAAGAGCGGCTATTTCAGGGTTAGAACAATAAAACCGGAAACTATAAGTACTACGCACAAATCCTTTCTGGGTGAGCCATTTCGGAATGATTCAAGGATAGTTTACCACCAAAAAGGGCAAAACACAATGATGAACTCAATGGCGAATAGAAGCGACTGGTTGGGTTAAAGCTGTCGAACAACGAACGAGAACCGAATAAAGCAAAAGGGTATATTCTGATTTCAATCCGGGTGCGTCTGTAGATCTTCAATCCTCTCTACACTAATTTTCATCATCGCCAAAGAATCGGATACACAGGCATTTCGATTCGGCTTGTGTCTCGAGCTCGTGTGGTTTGGGGATCTTTTCAGTTCGCGGATCTAAGCTGGCCGAGGAAATCGGCGAAATACGAGGAATTGGATTTCGATTGCCTTGGCGGATTTGCAGTGAATCCAGGTTTTTCGGAGGTGTTTTAATTTCAAAGGGGGAAGCTTTCCTGGTTTAGGTCAGGTCAGCGAGGAGCGAGAAAGAGGGGAGCGATGAAGGAGGTGATTGGGAGTCCAGGTACTAAGAGCGGCTTAATCTTGAGATTAGGCCAGTGTATGTTTGCAGCTGCTTCGCTCGGAGTTATGGTTGCTGCTTCCGGCTTCTCCAGCTACACCGCCTTTTGGTACTTTCTCTTTTTCAATTTCTGCGATTTCTGCATTTCGACCTGTAAAATCTTAAGATTTGATTATCTTCATTGAAATTGCACATTTGGATGAAGCCTCTCTTATCATGTCTCTGTTGCTTTGACAAATTTTGGCTCTCACTATGGAAATCAATAGCTGTTGCACATTTTGACTTCAATCCACCATTTGCCTGTACATTGAAAGATAGGTTTAACATTTTGCCAAAATTCCCATTCAGATTCCATTCCTATAGCTTAAGAAGCTGTGTTATATTGTCGATTGATGGTCTTTCATTCGACATTCATCCCTGTGTTGAACATGCCAGATAAAGGATGTGTCTATTGATTCGCCTTTTTGTTACAGAAATTCGCTTATAGCAGATTCGCTATTCAGATCTGTTTAGTGTATAGCATTGAATATAATTTCCCTTATACTGTCCTCTTTATTCAGCTATTTGGTTGCATCAATGGGTCTCCAAGTGCTATGGAGCTTGGGGCTTGCTTGCCTCGATGTGTATGCATTACGAATCAAGAGAGACCTGCAAAGTCCAATCCTCGTTAGCTTGTTTGTCGTTGGTGATTGGGTATGTGATTCTTCGGAAACTAGTCTTGGTTTTAAGTTGTGACATAATACAGATGACATTAGCTAACTTTCAGCTGTTTTTTTTTTTAACTGTCATAGGTAACAGCCACACTATCGCTAGCTGCAGCGTGTTCATCAGCTGGGATCGTGGTCTTGTATTCGCGTGATCTTGACTTTTGTAACAGCAAGGGCTCGGTACTACCATGTAGCAAGTTTCAGATATCTATAGCTTTCGCCTTCCTCACCTGGTTCCTCATCGCTGTCTCTTCTCATGTAATGTTCTGGATCTTGGCTTCTGTCTAGCTCTGTTGATGTCGAAATTGCATGCCTTCCTCAGAAATGTAGATTGGATTGTCTTCTGCTTCAACCTGGAGGTATTTTTGTTTTTGTCCATTGTCTTCTGTTACAGGCTGCAGTGAGTTTTGTTTTTCGTTTTGTCGGGTGCGTTAGGATCATTGTAGAGGAAAAAAAAACATAATCTTCCATTCTTCTGTTGTAAATGAAGTGATTCTGAACGTTCCCATGTTTCATTTTATAAGCAACGACATCTACATTCGCATTACGCGAATCTAAAACAGCAAACACATAACAATCTCTGCCTTGAAAATGCTCGATTTGATCGCCCTGTGAGGCAAATGGACACGGCTCTCGTCCACCAGGACATTACCGATGATTGGGGGCTCAGAAGCTAGGCTCGCAGAAGAGTTCTTTCTCTGCGAGTTGAGGTACATCCCATGTAATCCCTTGGTCTCCCAATATCCATCCCGAAGCCTGGTAGGACCATAATTCTCAGCTCTTTCTCGATCGAGACGGGCCTCGGTTCAATCCGATCTAGCACATATGGGATCACCAAGCAGTGAGTAAAAACAAGAGGTGGGATTTGAACCCAACACTTGAGCTAGATAGCACTTTAGTTTCAAATACCATTTAAAGGTATTATATTACCTTAAAAATACTAAATATAAGCAAAAAAAAATTATCTTTTTTTGTATTTTTTTCCCAGCTTCGCCACTGTCACCAAGCAAACCCCGGCGTTGCTCATGTTGCCCACTAACATTTTTTTCATCAATTCGTGTTTCCGTATAGGCAAAATTGTTTATACGATATAAGATTTTTTCATGATAATTATGAATTAAAAACTCCATTTAATAATTCATTTCTTCTAAAGAGATAGAGAGAGATATGGTGCAGGCCACAACTTCTTCAAAGGCATCGAATTTTTTCATTTTTTTGAAGCCATAATTGAATTGTTCTTGAAATCTATCATAATGAAGCAATTTAGTAATACCTCTAGATTAAGAAAAGTATAACTCTAGATTGAATTGTACCTTTTACTTCAAATAAGCAGGAAGATGAACACAACTTTATTTGTGAACAATAGATAAAAAAAAAATAGTATAAATATTTTTTTGAATGAGATTTTACAAAATTATATATTGGACAATTAAACAGAATTTGTATATTTGGATGGATATACAAATAATTTTGAACTTTTAACGGGTATATAAACAAATTAAGAAGATTTGATGGGAAAATAGACAACTTAACCATTCATATATTTGGGCCTAATGAACATCTTAATGGGCTTGGGCAATCCAACTATTGTTGGGCCAGTAAAGTTCTAGATAACCCATCCACGTCAGCGTGACAGTAACATCAATACAAAATGGTTGGTGGCGGGTCGTTAACGAACTCAGATTTTTGTAACAACTTGAACCTTTGAAAGGGTAAGTTTTATCATTACATTTTTAACACATTTCACTATTTTAGCATCTCTATCTATTTCACACAATCACTCTCTCACCTAACCTAATTTCCCTTTCATTCATACAACTCAAAACTTTATATTATCCTCTTGGAGGTGGTAGGTAATTGTCCATGTCTTCTTCTTTTTTGCCCCGAAATCATACAATAACATCATGTAACATCCGATCAAACAATATTGTAAGATCGGATGTAAGTTGAGTAATACAAAATATGTTAAACTCATACTTTCGAACTCGTCAAACATAAGTACCAAATTTACAGTTATGTTCCGAGTCATGGCCCCTTTGTCCATGGCTCAGATTCGATTACACGAATCAAGCTTACAAACCATCCATTTTTACTACGCAGAGCGCGATTTGGCTCTCAAACTTGAAAGATACTAAATAATGAAATCAGAAGCTCAAAAGAGCTCCGATCCTTTGAGCAATTAACATTGCATAGGAGGGAGTTGACCATCGTTGACCGATCGACGAGTGGTGGTAGGAGACTGAGCTCCGGTGGAGACGACGACTTGAGCTTGGAATGTTGGGGAGTCGAACAGCGTGACATCGGCGGAGGGGTGGAAGCGGCCGGAGGAGTCGCCGGCGGGGAGCCTGATGTAGTAGGCGGAGGAGGTGGAAGGGGAGCGGTTGATCACCCAGTCTCCGGCGCCGTTCCTGTGCTGCAGAAAGGCTCTGTAGACGAACGGAATCAGACCTTCCATTGCTAAACGATTCGATCAAGCTTGTTAATTTCAGGTGGAATTAAGGGGCGTGGATTGGTAATTATCCCAACGGTGGGTGAGTTTGAAATCAGGAGGGTTGGGGTGAAGGAACTAGGAAGGTTTATAAAGGAGGGAAGATGATGACGTGGAAGAGGCTGTGTCTGTGAGTCCAGCTGTCCACTGCAAGCCAGTAATTAAATTAAGATTATTATATGTGATGTGAGAGATGAACTTGAAGTTGAAGTCAATATATATCCAATAGCGAGTGGACTACTTATCTTATTCTCAATTGCTTTTAAGATGGAGTGCATAAGCAACCGTGTATACGATCTCCATACACGAGCCTTAACGTATTTCAGTATGGTATTAGATCAATAAAGTCAAATGGTCAACTCTCGATTCTGGTATAGCTAAGAAGAGAATGAAATTCTAGACTCGCTATCTTTTGTTGAACTTGCGGAGTTGTATTGAGATATGTGAAGAGACCAAATATAAATGAATAAGTCTTCCTTCCTCCGTCTCAAAATACTTGTAGTTTTATTTTTTTGCATTAAGAAGCTAAATTTTTTATAAAATATATTTTTCATAATTTTATATGTAATTGTATTAAGTATGAAATTATTTTTTAAAATTAATAAAATTATTGATATTTTATATAATTTTTACCATTATTAAAAAACGTGTTAAAAGGAAAACTAAGACTAAGGTAATAGTATATAAACTAGTGACGAGTTATAACGCATTTCAGTAGAGAATCCTTCTTAAATTGAAATACGTGGGAGCGGTTTGGGATTTGTTGTTGGTATGATGGGATCGGGTTACCAATATATAATCTGTATGCTAAATAGTGGGAGGGATTGATCGATCGATATATGGTATTGGTGGGTTAAATACTATGATACCCTGAAACTCCATCTCATAGCGGTTTTCCGTTTCTAGATACGAAGAAACTCCGAAACTCCGCGGAAACACCTCATAAACGTTTCTGAGAGGTCGGAAACTTTGACCGTTTCGTTGACCAGAAAAGTCATAAACCTTGACCGTTTCCGCTTGGTCAGAAACGTTTCTGCCTTGCAAGATGGCGTTTCCACTAATTTTATAATTGAAAAAAATAAACAACCAAACTCTAAAACATGTTTCCACTTTATCCTGTCTAAACTCTCTTTTCCCTCTCACCTTGTAACCTCATTCTCTCCCATTTTTTATCTTCCCTCCTCTCCTCCCTTCCAACGCCCCCCCCCCCCCTCTCTCTCTCTCTGTTCGGTGTGCTCTCACTTGCTCAGTGCTCTCTCCCTCTCGGCTCTAACTATGTCATCCTCAAATGCGAGTAGTGGTCCTAGCGGAAGTCATAGTGTTGATCAAAGTCAACAATCCGACTCGGTCTGTAGCTGATGGAGTAAAGGACATTGTATATATATCACAGTATTGAACATTTCAATTTGTAGCATAATGTTGCATTCTATGTGTATAACTTGGTGATATTTTTATTGCTCTTATTTAGACCTTTAAATGAACATATAATTCATACTGCCGTTTCCTCGACGTTTCCGTTTCCTACAAAATTTGGATTGCCGTTTCCCCGTTTTCGTTTTCGTTTCCGTTTCCCTTCCGGTTTCCGTTTCCGTGTAACGTAGGTTAAATATAACAATCGTTTAATTTTGTGACAGCCGCCCCATTACTCAAAAACAAGAGGAAGAGAGGTTGATTTTAATATATAATTAATAATTTGCCAAAACTATGTGCACCCCTAAACAATGGATTATTTTATTTTTATTTTTATATTTTAATTTTATCAGAACTCAGAAGATATTTCCTTTTTGATCGATGTACACTTTCAACCTTTATTCTGTTTGTTGACATTAAGTGAGCAAGCAAATTTGACAACTCTTACATCATTGCAACAGCTGCATAAATTGATTTAATCTAGTGTAAGATTTTTGATTGGTTAGTTGAGATTTGTTTTTTTTTATTATTTTATTTATGAACTAATTAAAATGATTTTGCTTAAATATTACGTACAGTTGAAATGGAATAGAGAGTAGAAGAGATTGTGACATTATAATATATAAGATGTAAAAATAGTGGAGAGATCACCAATTGTAGAATTTCCTCCCCTCTTTATTCCATTTCAGTTGTACGTGATTAAAACAAAATCATTTTAATTTACAAATAAAGATGTGTAAACAAAAAAAAAATCCCTCTAAAAGTGGATGTAACAAAGGATCAGTAAGGGTAGACTGGGTAGTAAATTAAGATCATCCACAATACATCATAATTTTTTGTATGGGAGTTCAATTTATATGTTGCTACATCTTTTTTCTGTTTTTTTTTTCCAGCCCATGTTATATCACGACGGTTAGTCATCTGTCGATCTGCTGACCTCTCAGTAGAACAAGTAATGTGTTATGAGTTGTCTTCAATATTTTCATATATTAAAAAAAATCCATAATACATCGTAAAGTTCAGCAGAAATCCTAATAATAGAACTCGAAATCAAACGATTAAATATGTTTTGATCACTTTTTAGTATGTATATATATATATACTGTACTTATCATGCATCTATATCATCTATGGATGATACTAAGTACAGAAATTAGGGATTTGAAAATGAAATTAATTAATTAGATGTTTCCTCAAAAAAATGACTTGGATATTAGATTTTGATGAAATGAAATCTTAGTACCTTATGTGGTTGCTTCACGGCACATAATATCCATATCTACTCCATTAGGCATCCATCAATCACCATCGATCATCTTAGCTTCAAATAATACCATCTTTGATATGCCTTTTTCGATTCCCATTGAACTTGTTTTGGCTTCAAAGGTGTGATCGATGATCCATAAATCGATTGTTCAAAAGCAAAAAATCTGCAATGCTTTTGCAGTAATTGATCTCAATTGAGATGCAATTAATGTCCACCCCAACATCGATTATGCAAAGAATTTAACCATAATAATTAACATACTTATAAGTTTATTGGTAGCGAAATTTGGAGTTTTCAGTTCGGTTTTTGGGTCGGGCTGTATTTTGAACAACCCTACTACGTACCAAACACTCCCTCCGTTTTGATAGAGAAACCATATCATATAGGTCTAGCTAGTATTTATATATATGTAGCAAGCATAAGCAAAGCTAGCACTCCGCGATCGAGAATCATCCTCCATCGACCAAGGATCTTTATTCGTAAGTAGGGCTGTTATATGAGCTGAACAGCTCGAGCTCGGCTCGAAAAAACTCGACTCGAGCTCGTTCATTTACCTAAACAAGCCGAGCCTGAACATGATTTTAAGCTCGGCTCGTTCGATTTAGGCTCGAATAGCTCGAATAATATGGAATTTCTAAATTTTTCTTTAAGTTAATATGTTATGACCAAGTAAAACTACTTAAAAAATTTATAAAAAAAATGAATATTTTATATAGTTTTTAATTATCTCATAAAAAAGCGTGCGTGCATAGTAAGTGACATGTTTCGCCGAACGGAGGTAGTATTGTATATTATTTTTATATGACAATTGATTATTTCTAAACATCTTTTATATTGTGATAACAAATCTGAAAAGATCATTGCTTAAGATTTATAGAAAATTTTGAAGAGAAAAATGATTAATTTATAACAGCATAATTATTTGTACACACACTCATACGAATAAATACGAACAATCATGTTACAAAAGACGAATAATTTTCATATGAAAAACTATTAACACATATGAATAATTATATTACGTCTAACGAATAATTATGGTGTTACCTATATATGATTTATATAATAATCAATTTGTTCACAATTCACAACGTAAAAAGATCTTCATTCCGGATCCATATATCCTCATTTTTATATCATTACAATATCAAAACATAAGTTTTTACATACTGATTGATATCTTTTGTATAAATATACTAGTTTCGCTTCAAAACTTAGAATATACTTCATCTATATGGTAAAACATGTTATTTACTATTACGCATTTTTTTAGATGATAAAACTATATAAAATATCTATTTTTTATAAACTTTTTAAACAATTTTGTAGTTATTATTAATAAGTACAAAATTGTTAAAAAAATTATTAAAAATGGATATATTAAATATAGTTCCTATCTTCTAAAAAAACGTGTATGAATAGTAAATGAAATGTTTTTCTGAACAGAGAGTACTATCGGTATAGTAAAATCACATACACAACACAAGTATAACATATTCAATCACCAAGAGCTCCGATTCTCTTTGAA
Organism: Persicaria tinctoria; assembly: GCA_037127255.1. NCBI lineage: Eukaryota > Viridiplantae > Streptophyta > Magnoliopsida > Caryophyllales > Polygonaceae > Persicaria > Persicaria tinctoria. The sequence goes on along the minus strand of JBANSL010000016.1, from coordinate 1,990,606 downwards.
CAATAGGGGCACCTTAATACTGCATAAGGGGCATTTGATCATCGTTGACGGTTTCCGGTGAAGGAGGACATCGGACGGTCGGAGCTTTAAGCAGGGTGACATCGGACGGTTGGAAACGGTCGGAGGAATCGCTGACGGGGAGCCTGGTGTAGGAGTAGGAGGAAGGAGAGAGATTGATCATCCAATCTCCGCCATTCCTGTGATGCAGGAAGGCTTTGTAGACGCACGGAATCAGACCTTCCATAGTGTCCATTAATTAATTAATGTTAACTAATTAATTGACTTGTTTCCGGTAGAAGGTATACGTGAAGTGAAGGAAGGTATTTAAAGGCGGGAAGATGATGACGTGGCCGTACGTCAGTGATCAATTAAGATTTATGGTTACCGGTTTAACGTATCGTTTGACACTTTTGAAACCGATCAATATTGCTTGTTGCATTCATTCCTTTTGACCGGTCTTTTGAAACCGATCAATATTGCTTGTTGCATTCATTCCTTTTGATCTTTTGGTCGGACTATTGCATACATGCACTTTCCCTCCAGGTAGGCAAAAATATCAGACAAACTCTATCTATCTATCTATCTATCTATTTATATCAACTCTATTTATCTACGAGTTCTCTATATACATTTTTTTTTTCACTCGGTTCTTTTGTTTTACTAGCTTGTAGTTTTTAGCGTAGAATGGTAATTTGTACGATTAGTTTTGCAATTTCTTTCTGCTATTTGTTTCGTGTAATTTCTTTATATTATTTGCTTCAGTCATTTGCTTTTGTAATTTGTTTCCGATTATACGTGACGATTAGTCCATCTACCGATTTGTCCGGTCTCTCGGTTGTTCTAGACTTATTAATTTAGCGAACCGAATTCTTTCCTAATATCCCAAAAAAAAAAAAACAACGAGGGGTCATCAGTGAAAATCCTACGAGGGATCATCAGTAAATTCGATTTAAATACAAACTAATATATATTCATATATTCCATTTGTTCAACAAAATATGTCATTTATTCTTTACGCATGTTTTAAGGATGATAAAAAAAACTATATGAAACATCCATTTTTTATTATTTTTTCTAACAATTTTGTACTTATTAGTATTAATTAAGTACAAAATTGAATTAAAAATATTATAAAAAAAGTTATTACTACGTATATTTTATAGTTTTTTATCATCCAAATAAAAAATGCGTATGTAAATAATAAACCACATTATCTCATATATCAAATATGGAAGGAGTACAAACGGAGGATATATATATATATTAGAAAAAATGAATATATATATATATATATTCCAAACATGAATTCAAAGTATATAATTCAATGAATCTGAATGTATATAGTTTCTTGTATGATTAAGATGGACCATACTTGACTGATAAATAAGGACTTGTATAATATGTATCATGTACAAAACTAGCTATAATACAAGACCCACCCTTGACTCGAGAGTCTTTTTAATATATACACTCCTTAAAGTGTACTGTGATATGATAGAGACGGCCCCTTGATCGATCGATCGTATTCCTGTCGATCACTACACGTATATATAATATACCTATCTAATCTATATGACCAAGTCGTATGTTTAGATACCACTTACCTAATTAATTAATACATACACTGCTATATACACATGTAATGCAGATCGATCTCCAAGTTGCCTAACTTGCCCGAAGCTGTACTCTGAACAACACCCCAACTTGCATTGCATTTGCATATAGCTTCATACCATCACAATCGGATTCAAAGGCTCCCCCAAAGAAACCAATTAAGGAATTCCTAGAAGCTACTGCATAAATGCGTCTTCATAATTGCGATGTCGAGATTAATTGGGTCCAGCAGCTATCACGCTCGAGGACCTGGTAAACACCCTTTTACTGTCTACATAAGTGCTTTAAATAGGGGTCCGGTTGGACTTTATTATATATAAACACGTATTTGACCATCAATTTCTTGTATAATACCAGAGTCACGGAACAATATATAAGCTTACAGACTACTTCTCTCATTGTCAATTGGTTTTGAGATAGAACCTCGTTGGATTTGTATGTTGTTCGTGTCTCCTGTAAATGGGCTCGCACACGACCTCCCTCCAGTTTGTCTTGACCCCACTGGGCCGACTGACTTTAACAATGTCACTAGATTTTCAGGCATGACTCAGCTAGGGTTGGGTTTTTTCGAGTCGCTAGCTCACATAACAGAGGATGAAACAAAGGGATTGTATAAGGTACAATATATTGTTTCTGTTAAAGTCGATTGGGTCCGGTGGGGTCAAGACAAACTAGCTAGAGTAAGATCATAAGTGGGCCCACGTACGAGAAACACAAACAATATACAAATCCAACGATGTTCTCCATCTCAAAATCAATTGGCAATGAGAGAAATAATCTGTGAAACTTATATATTGTTCAAGACATCTCAATATTTTCAATGTTGAACAATCCATATTGCAATGGCTTCCACTTCAAATTTTGTGATAGTCACCTAAAATACAATGAAGAGGAAAGGAGGTTGATTCAATATATTGTTGCTAAAGCCATATTCACCCTATCCAAACAATTGTTGCAACTTTGCAATCTCTACCTTTGTTAATTAATCATGACTAGTATAGAGGTCCTCCAATGGGCATTATCAAAGGGAATATATGGGCCAGCCCATTTATGTCCGAATGTTTGAGCCCAATTTGCAATGTCCAAAAAAACTATCTGCAATAGGTTGCATCGAAAGTGACACAATTGTTTTATTTTACAAGTATTATAATGCAAATCTAAAATCCCTTTTTATGATAATTGAACCTCCAAACCTTGCAAAAAAAGTAGTGATCTCCACAAATGGGCCAAAAGGTGTTATAATTTAACCCTTTAATGAATGAAAGAGCCTAAAATCATGGATCGTTATCAACACAAATTACCAAACGGGAATCCTATTGGATCTAATTAGCCCCATATTAAACGAAAAAATTATCACTTTTATTTTTATTAGTAGTAGTATTGGAATTGGTGGCTGACACCACTTTTTCATTTGTTTTCCGGTTTTCCCCGTTACACCAATACAGATTACTTACAGTATCCGATGAATTATTATTAATATGCCTTAAATCCGTTGTTGATTGGTAAATACCAGGGGTTTTAGGAGGCAGAACCTCCTAACAAGGGGTTCAGGGGCAATGTCTCATGACACGTCCCTGATAAGGGACTAGGGCAGCGCCATCCTGTCAAAACAGTATACTATGTTTTCTTATAACGAGCTTATCGTGATCTGTTTAGGATTTCATGAATCGTTATATATACTCATGAAACGCCATGTAATCAGTTCTGTTCTTAGCCTCCATAATAAAGAATTTAGTTTCTCTGCTCATGGTTGTAGGTAACACATCGTTACTGAATCATGTAAACCACCTTGTCTTTCTTTTTTTGTTTATCATTCTCGTTACAACAAGCACAAAATTATTTGGGGTATAATTCTGCCTTGAAGATTTAAAAAAAAAAAAATTTATTTCATACACTTATATTTTCATATATTTTTCGTAATAAAAATTTATACACATGTAAATATAAGTTTAAGAAATACACACATATAGTTTTTATGTTTTAAAGCAGTGTTATACCTCAAATAATTTTGTGATATATCGAAAGATGCACAGTATATTACGGGAGATCTGCATTACCAATGACAAGCATATTTATTTATGTCGAAATATGTGATACGTCACATTTCTTTAATATTTTGGTGTTGTCAACTTGAATTTTAATAAGTATATATATACTCTAAAATAACATTTACTAAACCTTATAATTGATTACGCATATATATTATAAGGACAATATATATTGCCCAATTATTTTAATCTCATCACGCATCACCCAGCTATTGGTTTGACATAGTAAAAAAAAAAAATCGTGTTTATTGGTGAATATTTTTTTTATATTTGAAACATGTCGACATTTCTAAAGACGTACTATTAAGTATTAACCTATATTAAATGTTATGATTTTACCCACCAAAGTTGAAATAAAAACAAAATTGGCAAATTGCATATGTAATTAGTTACTAAGTTGGAATATAAGAGGCTGAGTTATATATGAATCTACCAATGGTATCAACAATACATTTTCACCTCACCTATATATGCATATGCAAAGAACCCACCCTGATAGTGTCACTTTCATATCTCAACTCGGCATATTTTATATATACTTAAAATAATTAATGACCATTCATAGATTGTTAAAACCCATTCACATAAAGGTTATGTATTTTTAATAGGGCAAACTATACTATATTTATATATGTGTAGTGCCTTCTCAGCCAGCCTAACATAGCATATATGTGTGTATATATAATTTGTTTATTACTCCATAATGTTTTCATAGTTTTTTTTATTTAGTCATTTATTTTTAATATTTTTAATGAGAAAAGAAAAATATATTTCTGACCATGGATTTCCTATTTTGGAGATTTGAGATGAGTAGGGGTGTGATTCGAGTTGAGTGAGCTGAGTTAAACATGTTCAAGCTTGGTTAATTTATTAATTAAACGAGCTCGAGCCGAGTCGAGCCTAATTTTTAAATGAGATTTCTTTTTTGTTCAAGCTCGACTTGTTTTCATAAATGAACGAGCTCGAGTCAAGTTTTTTTCGAGCTTTAAGTAGTTTTACTTGATCATACCATATTAGCTTAACTAAAATTTTAGAAATTCCATACATTTCAAGCTATTCAAGCCTAAATCGAACGAGTCGAGTTTTCAACCGAGCTTAAAATCATGTTCATGTTCGGCTTGTTTAGGTAAGTGAACGAGCTCGAGTCGATCTTTTTTATAGTCGAGCTCGAGTTGTTCAACTCATATAACAACCCTAATTTTTTAGGCGGTTTTATGTTTAACAGGTTCTTTTATCTCATTTTACAAAATGAGAAAGCAGTAGGAAAAATAGAGGCTTTCCTAAATCCCAAACATTTTCCAAAAGTAAGTCGTTATTTAAATCTTAAAAATGGTGAAATTGTTGGATTTAAAACAAAAATAATTTAAATAACGTGTATTTTGTTTTCTTTTTGGAAAAAATAAAATAAAAATTTGTTAGAGATAATCTCAAAGTTATTTCCAAACCAGTGTAATGTATTGATGGTATCGTTTTGAAGAGAATCAAATTTTAATTAAATTACATAGGCTAAGGGTCGACTAAGACGAAGCATTTTCTTATGTTTTATAATGTTTTAACAATATCCGCTCGAAATCTCGACAGATTGATTATGGATTTCCATTGTATTTTTATTTTTTTTTCCATGTATGAATGAATATTTTATATTTTAAATATGTGTTTTATAATGGGAAACACTTGGAACTTTATTCATATGGAAATGAGTCATCATGTGCCGTGCATCCAATTATCGTTGTAGTTGATGACTAATGACTCTTCCTTGTTTTATTGTACTCACAACGGGGTACATTGCAAGGTAACATGACTCTTCAACTTCAATTCATTGATAAATTATTCCTCCCTTCGCTTTCATTTTCGGCACGCGTTTTAAGGAGGTCAAAACTCTATCAAATATTTTTTTAATGAATTTATTTTTATAAGTTCATACTTTAGACTAACAAGTATGAAATTATTGAAAAAAATTGATTAAAAAATTAATATTTTATAGTATTTTTACCTCATTGAAAAACGTGCACTAAATGACAAAAGACATTTATTTTAGAACAGAGGGAGTACTATTTTTTTATTTATACATACAAAAAAAATATTGGAAACTTTTTTTTCCTTAGTTATTTTTTCTCTTAAAATGAATATTTAAATTATAAATTTAATTATTTTCAATATATTTAAGTAAAATTATAGGATTTTTTTGGTAACTGTCCAAAAAAATGGGACTGTTTTGCAAAATGTCCATTTTTAGAGTGGATTTTGCAAAATGTCCTAAATTGACATTTTTACCCTGACTTTAATATCTTTCTCTTTTTCGCATTGGTCTTCCTCTCACTTTCTCGCCGTTGCAGGACCAAATTCGAGGCTCGCGTTGTCAATCCCAGATCCGCTCTGCTTCCTCGCCTCCCTCGCCCTCTTCTCCGCCGCCGTCCTCCCCGCAGGCTTCGCTCTCTCTCTGACTGAAAGAATCTCTTCCCCAATTTTCAGCCCATCTCTTCCCCGATTTCGATTTTGCAGTGCGAAATCAATTACGAATCCGGAGTAGCAGATCTGATCTCGACCATGGCGAGCGGTTGAAGCGAGAAACAAATTAAATACTTTTGAAATACCGTTGTGGAATGGCAAATTGACGTCTATTGTTCTCGAAGTGGCGACAGGGAGGAGCGGCAAAAGGGACCGGCTGCCACCAGCATCGTCGAGGAGGGGCAACAGGAAGAAGCGGCTGCCACCAACATCAACCTCTCTTGACCTCATTCTTCCTCCCACCAGTGGGTGCTGCCATGGAGAAGAAGGGTTGAACAAATTGAAGCATCGCCGCCTCCTATCTCGGCCTCACTTTTCCTCTCTCTTTTTGCAGATTTTTGGTATTCTTTTTTTTTTTGAACAATTGAATCCTTCAACTAAATTGTTTGAGTTTTCTATTACAGAATGGGTATAATGTATTACAAATATCTTTTTTGGTGTTGCTTCTTTTTTTAAAGCTTTTATGGTTGCTTTGTTGGTGTAAACATGATTGATTATGTATACATACTCGGTGATTGCTAATGCTAAGACCTATGATACATTAAGAGAGGAATTGATGTCATCCTCAAGCGGAAGAAGAAGGCTCCACCTTGGAAGTCGTTAAAGAAACGGCGTTAATTATTTTATTATTTATATTTCTTATTTTTTTTATATATATTCTATTTTTAGTAACTCCTATGTTAGTTGAAGTCTAATTATAGACTTGCTTATTTTTAGTATTTCTTAGTTAGATGGTTAGGAGTTTAGATTAAGTTTTATCTTCTAGGTTTATTTATCGTTAGGATTGAATTTCTATCTTTATCAACCTAAATTCTATCTTGCACGGTAGAATTGGTTCTTAAGTTTTCTATTTAAAAATTGTAGTTCTATTGAATTAAATCAGATTGAATAGAATTGAGAAACCCCTTTATGGATTAAAGAGTTCTCGATTATCAATCCCAAAAACTCTTGTATTCTTGTGTTCTAAAGTCTCTCGGTATTACACTCATCATCGTCATCTTCATCCTTCACAATCACCATCACCGTCACCTTGGTTCAACAACACCGAACCCAGTCCCGTCGCCACCAGGAGGCTAGGCGCTTGGCGGCAGCGATCCAGTCTCCCGCGCTAGGCGCTCGCGCCCCTGCGCTTGTGCGCGGCTCCGTCTCACTACCTCGCTCGCGAGCGCTTTCCGCAGACGGCCTCGTTCTCGCGCACAGCGTCTCGCGCCGTCGCTCATCGCTCTCACTCGCGAGCCTGCTTCAGTTTCCGAGGCTGCGCCCCACGTCTGGTCTGCTGGCCTCTGAGACGCCCGGCTTCAGCAGCCCCGGATCTTTCCTCGCGCGCTTCCAGACCATCGCCTTCCTTGCGTTCCTTTTCTGTCAATTTTGCTAATTAGATTCAATTTAACTAAGTTGCCTTCGTTGTTAATAATTTAATTTTCTTAAGTTATAAAGGCTGTTGCTTTTAGTTAGTTTTAACTTAGTTAGTTATTAGTAGACTAGTTTAATTTTTGTTAAGATAATTTCAAGACTTACGTTCCGTGCCGACAACTAGTGTGTGATCGGGCCGAATCGTCAAGAGAAATCAAGGAGCTAAGCAAGATCGACGTAATTAGTTTAGCAATTGGCCGGCCTAGCCAATTGCAATACATTAGGAATAGCAAAGTGTAACCATTGTTGTCACTAAAGGAAAGACCTAAGATACATTAAGAGATAAATAACAAAGTGTTATTAGTCGTGTCATCAAAGAAAAATAGTGTCATCGCAAATGTTCAAAGTGGTGTCACCACAAGTGTGTCAAGAGAAAAAATGGTAAAGTGTTATTAGTCGTGTCATCAAAGAAAAACAGTGTCATCACAAATGTTCAAAGTAGTGTCACCACAAATGTATCAAGGGAAAGAATGGTCAAGTGTTATTAGTCGTGTCATCAAAGAAAAATAGTGTCGCCACAAGTGTATCAAGGAAAAGAATGGTCAAGTGTTATTAGTCGTGTCATAAAAAAAAACAGTGTCACCATAAATGTTCAAAATGGTGTCACCACAAGTGTATCAAGGGAAAGAATAGTCAAGTGTTATTAGTCGTGTCATCAAAGAAAAATAGTGTCACCACAAATGTTCAAAGTGTTATTAGTCGTGTCATCAAAGAAAAAAAGTGTCACCACAAATGTTCAAAGTGTTATTAGTCGTGTCATCAAAGAAAAATATATAGTGTCACCACAAATGTTCAAAGTGTTGTTAGTCGTGTCATCAAAGAAAAATAGTGTCACAAAAAATGTTCAAAGTGTTATTAGTCGTGTCATCAAAGAAAAAAAGTGTCACCACAAATGTTCAAAGTGGTGTTACCACAAGTGTATCTAGGGAAAGAATGGTCAAAGTGTTATTAGTCGTGTAATCAAAGAAAAATAGTGTCACCACAAATGTTCAAAGTGTTATTAGTCGTGTCATCAAAGAAAAAAAGTGTCACCACAAATATTCAAAGTGTTATTAGTCGTGTCATCAAAGAAAAATATATAGTGTCTAGTGTCACCACAAATGTTCAAAGTATTATTAGTCGTGTCATCAAAGAAAAATAGTGTCACCACAAATGTTAAAAGTGTTATTATTCGTGTCATCAAAGAAAAAAAGTGTCACCACAAATGTTCAAAGCGGTGTCACCACAAGTGTATCTAGGGAAAGAATGGTCAAAGTGTTATTAGTCGTGTCATAAAAAAAAAATAGTGTCACCACAAATGTTCAAAGTGGTGTCACCACAAGTGTATCAAGGGAAAGAATGGTCAAGTTTTATTAGTCGTGTCATAAAAAAAATAGTGTCACCACAAATGTTTAAAGTGTTATTAGTCGTGTCATCAAAGAAAAATAGTGTCACCACAAGTGTACCAAGGGAAAGAATGGTCAAAGTGTTATTAGTCGTGTCATAAAAGAAAAATAGTGTCACCACAAATGTTCAAAGTGGTGTCACCACAAGTGTATTAAGGGAAAGAATGGAAGTGTTATTAGTTGTGTCATCAAAGAAAAATAGTGTCACCAATGCTGTCACCAAAGGAAGACCCTAAGACAAAAAAAATGTAACCAATACTGTCACCAAATGAAAATTTAGAGCTGTCACTAGAGATATTCACACCAATAATATCCAGTTTATACCCTTTAAGTAGTGACACAACTTTTTTTATATATATTTTTTACAAGGTCAGTGTCACCATTTAATGTGGTGATGATTTCGGGCAAACTCGGGCAATATTGAGCCACTAAAATCACCTTCAACATCTTGTCCCTAAAATTCAACGTTCTATAATTGACTAATGCTGCTGGTTTTAGAAATCCAATCCCATTTCAATTTTGAGACACAATCAAATCCCTTTTCTTCCCAAACCAACTAAATGACGCCCATAATGAGGTGATTGAACAAATAAGTCATTGAAGGCACGTATATAGCCCTCAAAGCTCAAATCTGAGAAATGAAACAAAATCTTAGAAACATGATGCTTCATCTTCAAATGAGTCGATTGAACTATAAGTTTGTAATTGCGAATTGCAAATTGCAATCACACACTCCCCTATATATCTACTGTCATCAAATTAAATCGAAAGAAAACAAAACCTATTGCTATATCATACAATGAATTTAGGATGGCCTGAATTTAGGATGACTGCTTCTGCTGATCATTCCATCGGCTTGTGTTCTCATCACTCGCAGACTGATCTATGATAGCAAATGTAGGATGCACTGCTTCTGCTGATGCAAAACTATGTAATGACTCTTTTTGTTTGACCGAGTAACATAACGGGCACTTTCTTTTGCATCACAGACAACCAGGGAAAGAAAAGCACATGTACACATCATCTGGTTTGAAGAGATACTGCACAAATGCACAAATACATCATAATAATACTGCACAAATCATATGAATATATGCACTGTAAATCTGAAATGCAAATGCAAAATACACTACACAAATTAATTAACTTTTTTAGCATATGTAAATCTAATAAAAAGTAAGATGAGGTCTACACTACACTGTAATCATCGACCAGCAGTCTGGCACAAATCAGCAAAATCAGTAACACTGTAATCGACTTTTAAGTGAGAAAGAAGGTCAAATTACAAGGGGTCTTAAGTCCATCCAAAATCATGTAATCAGAAAAGACCTAGAGAGAGCAACTAAGGTGAATATAATGTAAAATACAGATTCAGCCCATCAATCTGAGACAGTTAAGGCAAGAGTGTCACATACAGAAACCAAATTAAGCAGCAATTGCAGCCCATCCAAAATAACAAAAGAGGTAATAGCACACGGAAGCCATGAGCCAATGAAGCCACTGCCGCCAGTGACAGACAACAATCCCGACATCGATTTTCTGAACTATATCTTCAACCACGGTCGATTGGACCTCTAATTTCTATCATCAACATCGATTTGGTATAACCTTTGAACAAATTCATGAAATTGCAAGATCAACACAAATTGCATACAAGATGGAATTGTTAGATGAATTTGCAAACCTGGTTGATTCCTTCAAGATATGTTCATCTTCGTCTTAATCGTCAGTGGTCTCCGAGCAGCGATTTGTTCATCTTCAACCTCAATTCGCCACTACTATCATCATCCCTCTCTCTCTGAAATCTCCATCAGATATCTCCCTCCTCCCATCGGCGCTCCTTTCCTCCTCCCTTCTCTCTCTGAGCGGCGCTCCTTTCCCCTCATGACGGCCTCGAAAATCTCCGGAGGCGATCAAAATTGAAAGGCAGCCATGGGAGGTAGAACAGAAAGAACGGGAGGGTATGGATAAATTAAAACGAGGGTAATATTGGTATTATGGAATGTTTTTGGACATTTAGCAAAAGAGTGATTTACGTGGACATTTTGCAAAAGAGGGTTAGTAAAATGGACATTTTGCCAAATATTTTCAAAAGTATATGTGGTTTATCTATTGTGTGTCTTAAGGGGATAAGATAAAAATACTTTATTGGAAAATAAAACCCTAAAAGGAAATAGTTGAACCCTATAGTCTAATTTAAAAATGATAAAAATGTGTGTATTTTTTTCAAATTTAGTCTCTTATCCTATTAAACAGATGAGAAGCATTATTTATATTTATCTAATTTAAGTTTAAATTTCTATTAAAAAATTTATTACAGTAATTTTTAAGTTACTTTAACCCTAAAAAAGTCTAAAACTACGGTTCCTGTGATATTATTTAACTTATTATAGATCAATATTTGATTACTTTTCAAAACAATCAACTATGACGGTTGACTAGTAATTGTGGAGTAGCAATTTTTTTTTTTTTAACAAGTAAATAATTAAGCGTAATCAGAGTATTAGACCTCGATCTTTTTGTTAATCTATAAATACAGTAAGTTTTTAGTTGGTATTTTTAATTGGATCCGATTTATAAATTAATTAGGGCAGAACGTCATGACATCACGACTATTGATTACGGAAAAAACTTTATTTAATCTTCACAAGAGGAGAAAAATCCCGGATACATATAGTATTTCACTTAAAAAGGAATAAGGAGTATTAAATTAAATATTTATAAATAAAGTACTGAATAAACAAATCCGATGTTGTTTTTATTCGGTTTGCTAAAAAAAAAAAAAAGGTAAAAGGGCAACAAGCCAATGTATTGGTGGATATATGACAAATTGGCCTCTACACAAATATTTAAATTAATTAATTTAGCTCAATTTTAAATATTTATTTACAGTTCACCTATTTTCTCATAAAATATTTTTTCTTAATCAAATAATCAAGCTTAATTTATAACTTACGAATATAAGTTAGATAATAATTGATCTCATTTGGATGGAAAAACAAGAAACCGCGAATTTATTAATTTAAAAAGAAAGTCTGACTCCATCCAACAATCCAAGTAGATAAATTATAAGGTAATCATACATTTGCCTAATATTTGTTAATAAATAAATCTCTATGATATTGGCTTTATATATTTATAAATATATATTGGCAAACCACTCCATCGGTGATCAGAATAATATTAGGAAGAAACGTTTCTTGTTACCAATAGTATAATTTTCATTATTATATTCTAAAAGTTATATCCCACTAATAATATTATTTAAATAAAATTACCACAAAAGACATATTAGCCTAGTCACCTAAATGGTGAATATTTTATTTTCAAACTTTCTAGGAGTTAGCTAGGGTTCAAATTTTAGTTTCAGATAAATAATTCGAAAGTGTGTGTATGTATGTATATTTTTTTATTTTATTTTTTTGGTTCTTTTTAGCAGTGTTATTAATTTTTTGTTTATGCACATTAACTCGCTGAGTTAATAATTTTAGACCTTTATCTATTTTTTTTTTATAAGGTAAGAATTTGATATCAGACAGACTTAAAACTCGAAAGCCGACAAGTCGACGGATGGAAACTCATGCCAACAAAAAAACGAAACATAAACGGTGCAAAATAACAAGTAGAAGCGCACCCTATTAGAAACAAGACTAGGCAAAACTAAATCTAACACGTTGAGGACATAGACTACAGATGAAAGGCAAATACCGTCCTGAAACAGCACCATTGACCGACGATACATCAAGAATATTCCTTGTGATTTGCAATTTTTTTGTACACAATTTTGATAATATATACAAGATTGATTTTCTATATTAAAAAAGGGCAAGTTGAGTGGTGAATTTTACATACAATTTTCATTTTCCCATTATAAATCCACTTCACATAAAAAAAGCAATCCAGTTTGGCGGAAATACCTTAAATAATGCAAAGTGACCAATTCATATTAGGGTTCGTTTGGTTCAATGTGGGAATTGAAATTCCCGGGAAGTTACTTCATGGGAATTGAATTCCCGGAAAATCCAATTGACGGGAATTCTAAAAATATGTTTGGTTGATTTTTTATTCTAGGAGATTAAATGCAGGAAATGGAAATTTCCAAGTTAAAAATGGGGGAAGTTGAACTTACCTAGGGGAGACTAGGTAAGTGAACTTCCTCCATTTTCGGGGAATTCAACTTTCCGGAAAGTTGAATTCCTGTGTTTTTTTATTTCTAAAATATCAACCAAACAGTGGAATTTCTCCTACTTTCTGGGAAGTTCTACTTCATGGGTTTTTAGGTTGACAACCAAACGAGCTCTTAATTGTGACCTTTCTGTCGCCTAGCTAAAATACCTTAGCGGTTAAATCCGAATTATGGACCTTTTTTTTTTAAATAGCAAATCAAGGAGTTTTATTATATATGCAGCTTACCATGAATATCTTGAGATTCGTTTATATGTTATTCCTGTAGTTTTAAGTGAATCATATATATATATATATATATATATAAAAGAACTTGTTAGGATTTTGAGTGTTCTGTTAGGATTAGAATAATAGGGACAATATGTGTAATTACTAAGAAATTAGGAAATGGGTTATAAATACCCACAAGAGGTATTGTACTAAGCATTCATGAATATATATACAGAAATCATTCTATCGTCTTCAACCTCTCGCTCTCTCCTTCTCTAATCTCTCTTCTCTCTCAATTCTCCATGGAAGCATACTCAAGGTCCTAGTATTTACAATCATAACCCTCATATATCTCTATTCCTAACGGAACTGAACCATCCAAAATTCCTAATTTCTGAGCTTTTCACAATACCTTCCCACATATTTGAAATTTACATAAAACCGCACAAAATTATTATTTGCACAACTTTAGATAACAAAATGACGCAATTTTTGCATAAGCGATCCTAGACGAAATGGAAAATATGATTCAATCGCAAACAAAGCCTTAATATCTTTCAATATTTTTTTCCATACTGGTATATATATAGTTTTTTTTTTGATCAGGTAAGAATTCGAGGGCCAGAGGCAGATCTGACACCTCAAGAGGCCGACAAAGTCGATAGACGACGAACCGTCAAAACATACAATGAAAATAAAAAAGATGCAGACCAGGCAGTTATAAGCAAACAAATTCGGTTGACCTAGCAAACCTAAATCTGGTTTAAATCTGGTTGTTTTTCCCCTTCCCGCAACCAAAATAAAATATTAATTAATGTGAATACATGGGTGAAATATATAGTTGGGTACGTACGTACTCACAATGCAATCTGTCTAAGGTTCTATTTTTAGTCTTAATATAAGTACATTCCAGCATTAAAATAACATATAATATACTACTGTATATATATTGCTCGAAAATTGAGGTAAGCAAAGAGTTTGATCATCAAAGGGAAAAATGAATATATTGGTAATCATTTTAAACAATTAAAATTAAGTTTTTTTCAGCATGACACGACCTTGCTAGAGATTATTTTATATTTCTCTTGTATGAGGTCATTGCATAGTGATACCGGGATACAGCCAAGGGGTTTGCCCATTTTTTTTAATATGTTTATTTAGATTCTCTCAAATAAATGGTGGCTCATTTTATACTCTACATTAACTGGAAAGTATTTTTTTTATATATATTTAAAAAAGCTAAAATATCACAAGTGCTTTATTTTTATGATTCAAATTTGAAATATTTGATTAAGGGAGAAGAAGAAGTATTTGCAAAATGACCATTATAATGGAAAGCTTGAATTCACGTAATTAATCGGTCTTTCTATCTTACGTCTCGAATGCATATGATAAGAAGTTAAAAGAATATCATATTTATATATTTAGAGTTTTTATTTATTTATCTAACGGTTTTTCTAACATATGTTCTAATAATTAAACATATATATAGGTTAAGAACTCATGCAAAAGATTTCATATTAAATAAAGAAGCGATCATAGAAAAATAATTTTTAAAAAAAGAAAAATAATTTATTTTATTTATAAAAAAAAATTCAATTAAGTGTGACTAACCTATGTCCAACTGCATGTATTAGAAAACCCGTTTAATTTGCACCAAAAAAAACCTGTTTAACTAGTATACCCGGCCAAAAGTCTGTTTAGAACGATCACGATTTAAATTTTAATTAGTTTAGTTATTTTTAATAATATATTTAATTCTAGGGTTTAAATATTTAAATTTAAGAAATCTTGTTAAATATAGATTGTTTAATTAACCTATGCTAGAAAATATGGTTCATAATTAGTTACGCTGAATAATTTTAACAAAATTAAAAAAAATATATATGGATATATATATATACAAACGACTTCGTGTTTTCAAGAGAGTTCAAACTTCAACCTCTTTTGATGAGATGTGGTCCACAATAATTGCACCAACATATAATTGGTCGTATAGTTTTTTGTTTTTTTGTTTTTTTAACAATTACAGATTAATAGAATTCAACTTTATTAAAACAGCAAGCTAAGCAGTAGCACTATAGATATCTACCTACAAACAAAGTCAATGAAAATTAGCAACATGGGGTGGTATATATGAAATTACGTCCATGAAAAGGATTAAAACGCCGAATTAAAGATACTACGTAAGTCTATACGCAACACACTACCACTTGGCACTTTGGCAGTTGGCACTTGCTAACTTGTAATGACTTTATCTTCCGTTTTTTAATTGAAAAAATATAGAATCTTTCTATCTATATAGAATCTTTTTTTCCCCCTTTTTTAAAGAGATTTTTTGGGTGGAATTTAACTTCTATTTTTTCGGTTTTTCTATCTTATACCTTATAACATCCTAAATTGATACTCCCTCCGTTCGGCAAAACTTGTCATTCTAGAGTTTTGTTTTTGTTCGGAAAAACTTGTCATTTTGGGTATTTTTACTTCTACTTTACTAAAATGCCCTTAATTTGATTGATGTGTTGTGAGTTGTAGTTTTTGATAAAGTAAAAAGTAGAGTAATAAATGAGGGTAAATTAGTAAAAAAGTAGTGTAATTATTAACTTTATTAAAAGTTGTGTGGAGAGTTAAAATGACAAGTTTTGCTGAACGGAGGGAGTAAAGATTCTCTATAAAAAAAAAAATCAACCCTAAAAATTTAATTAAAAGAAAAATCAAACTAATTAAAATTTAAAATTTAGATTCGATATAGCCGTATAGGATAGAAATACCGTTTAAGATTTAAGTAATTTAGTTTTAAATATTTATTTTAAAAGAATAGAAAAGTAAAATTTAGATTCGATTGCTTAATTAATCGTCTAAGATATACAGACATAAATTACGGAGTGGATCTTAAATATCTAACGTTGATTCAAAGATTATAAAGCAGAAATGGAATATTCTAGTATATTCGTATATACAAATTGATTTGTTTTATATTATAAAAATAATCTGTTTATACATTGTTGCCATCACCACTATTCCAACCGGTAAAAGAGGAGTGACGTACGCTTCGAAAATCCTTTATTAGTATATATATATATATATATTTTATCGACCTTTATTATATTTATGAATTGAAAAAATCGAATCTTTTTAAAAATTAATTAAATATAGATATAGATGGTGAAATGTTGACTGTTGAGCTTAGACATGTGAAGATTCCTCTGCAATGTCGCACTTTGTTTAACACAGATCAAAGTTTGGTATACAAATTGGATTTATCTTCTGTAATGAATAAACATAAAATTTTATTAATAGATTCTTATACTTTCTATCTATTTTTAAATTTTATTTTTTTAATGCTTTGTTTAACACCATCCCCTAGTTTTTCAGAGCTTTTGATTTTGATATTATAAATTTGAATTACATTGTGAGAATTAAACTAATAACGATTAAAGTGTGTGAAATATAAAATAAAAATTAATCTAGATATAAATAATTCATTCTACCAATAAATAATTTAGATATGAGTAAAAAATAATGACGAAGCCCGATTTCTGAATTTCGTTCCATCGGGTTCCGAGATCAAGTAGAACGCGACTGAACTCGGGTGATCGGGCTTACCTGAGATACGCGACAAGGTTGCCGACCGCGTACTATATATAACATGTGTCGATCCGAACTTGGAAAGGGGCGCTCTAAGCCTAGGAATCCGGCCTAGGACCATTCGAGATTCTCATTCCCGACCTTTGTTTGATGTAGTCTTCAGTCTTTATTTATAAGCAAGGCACAAGGTGTCATGAGTGACACTTGTCCTATGATGACGACATGCACGTATTGACGTATTGACTATAGAATAGGACACATGTCCAGGCTAATGGCCGGCATAGTGGGTTTTTCCACATTTGTACGAGTCTTCGGTCCTGCTGATTTCCTATCTGCGGATGCCTTGAGCCCGAATCTCGACTCGCGTCCATCCATTTTCCACGTCTGCACCTTGCATATGAGGTTCTATTTCCACGTCTACCTTGTCTCCAGATGGTTTCATGACTCAAGTACGAGCTCAGAAGTTTCGTCAAGCCATGATCACGCTTGTTACACCACATGGGGAGATGGTGGATGTCGAGACACCTCCAAGGATCGTCCATCGAATAGGTGTACACTTGTTACACGACATGGGGAGATGGTGGATATCGAGACACCTCCAAGGATCGTCCATCAAATGGGTGTACACTTGTTACACGACATGGGGAGATGGTGGATGTCGAGAGTCCGAGACACCTCCAAGGATATATCGTCCATCGAATGGGTTTCACAACGATGGAGCTAGAAGATGGAGGGAAAGTCAGGACATGCATGCGCACGCTCGTGCACCTACGGGCACACGTCGTGTACTTTGGGTCTACGAGTGCACCTATAGGCATGCAGCCATGCACCTGGCTATGCGGGTCGGCTGCGTAGTTGTAACCGCGTAGGCCCCTTTGCTTATTTACCTATATCTTTTTATACGTAGTATTTTTTTAAAGTGTTGTTAGAATATTGTAGATTAGGATAATTACCTATCTTTTAGGTATTTATCTTAAGAGAAAATTTGCCCAACGGGCCTTTTTTTGGGCCTTATTGAGGGAGTGTCTCCCAAGTCCGGCAAATTAGGTTTTTGTCCACCTCTAATTTTTTGGACAAAATTGCCCCTGAAATCTTAACTAAATCTGAGAGATTTCTAGGATTTCAGCAACGCTTCTCTTTCCATCGGCCCTCTGTGAAACTTGCAGATCTGAGAAACTTGCAGATCCCCTATCCCCCTTCTCTTTCCATCGGCCCTCTCCCTCCACTGGATCTAGATCAACCCTCTCCCTTTCTCTTTCGATCGGCCCTCTGTGAATCGATCGATCGATCGCTTGGTTGTTGTAGAGTGCAACGATCTCCCTCGATCTCCATTGGTGATGTCGGTCGCCGCTCCCTCTGTGAATCGATTGATCGATCGCTTTACCGCTATCTCTCTCCTCGCCGTCGCCGCCGCCGGTTGTTGCGATCGGTCCAGATCTGGCTGGATCTTCAACAATGGCCTCGTTCCAGGGATCAGCTTCAAAATGACGTCCTTCTCTACACTATCTGCAGCGCTCTGACGTATGTGGCTCCGGAGGTTATCTAGCGGCGGGGCTATGACGGCGCTAAGGCTGATATCCAGAGGTGGGAGGAGGCGCAACTTCGACTGAAATCTTCAAGCCCCCTGACAAGTAAGTCGTTCCCCCCCTTTCTTGCTCACAATTTGATCTACTTTTCCGCGCTTCTGGTGAGATTTCCATCTTTATAATTTGATTTACAGTGTTCCTCGCAATCGAATGTGGTTGGATTTTTGGATAACATCCGTGTTTTATTACCGTGTCTGTATAATGATAATTGGGAAATTGGTAATGTGAGCTGCATCTGACAATAGATATTCAAAGTAACACTTTGACCTTTATCTTCCGTCCTGATGTGCTTTTAAATTCATAGCAATGACATATAGATTGAGGCATCTCAGCAATTTCAGCAATTTGACCTTTATCTTCCGTTTTGATGTCCTGATGTGCTTTGTTGAAAGTTTAAATATTGGTAATTTCAACAATTTTTTTTTGTCTTGCTGAAACTTTTTCTTGTGCTGAAATGTTGAAATTAATTCTTATAAAATTGTATGAGCTGCAATATATTACAGACAAACATATATTTCAACATTTCAACATTTTTTTGTGATCTGAAATGCTGAAATTAATTCATTGTTGGGGTCAAAGTCGGATATCAAATGTTGTTTATGCAATTTCAGCATTTTTTTTGCCTTGCTGAAACTTTTAGATAGCTTATTTTTACTCTTTTGGTGAGAACTCTTAGTTTGGTCCTTCTTTTTGCTGAAATTGTTGTTGCTGAACTTGCTTTAAAACTAGAATTAGCTGAAATTGTTGTTGTTGAACTTGCTATAAATCTCCTTTAAAAGCCTCTTAGCTCAATGGTAGAGCGATGTGCTATGCGCAAATACGTGGGTTCGAATCCCGCATAGGCTAAATTTTATATCCCGTAACACGATTTCAGCATCAACAACGTTGCTGAAATCGGGGTTTCAACATCAACAACATTGATGAAACCGTGGGTTTAGCATCAATAACGTTGCTGAAATCGGTATTTCAGCAACTCCGGTTTCGGCAACGTGAAAAAAAAAACAGTAATGCAAAAAGAAAAAAAAACTGCTGAAACAGAGGGGGGAACAGGTGTTTCAGCAACCCAAGAAACGTGGAAAAAAAGAACGTGGAAAAAAAGAAATCAATTTCAGCAACTTCGGTTTCAGCAGTTTCTGCAACGCGGGAAAAAAAAAAAACAAAAAAAAAACTAAATTTCGTGGATTTTTTTTTTGTGTTGAAAACATAAATTTCAGCATGATGAAAATTTCGATGGACAAATCCCAAATATGGAGAGGGTGGGAGACGGATTCCTAATATAGACCAATTTCGTGTCCTATATGGTAAATGCCCCTTTAAAAAACCGCGTCATGGCGCGGGAATAGTACTAGTATTGTTTTAAAATGGAAGGAAATAAAATAAAACTATACGTATCAACAAATACATAAACAAATTATTTTTTTTTAAAAGAAGGAAATAAAAAAAGATAATTGGGAAATTACCGGCAACCGAGAGAGGAGAGTGGCTAGATTCAATATAAATACCCGTACGCGGCCATTCGCCGCTTATTCAATCTGTCTCCTGCCCTTTCTATTATCGACTTTTCTCTCCAAAAGCCGAAACTCTCTCTCTCTCTCTCTCTCTCATTTGGTTGACTTAGTTAAACTGCTGCGAGCGTGTGCACTGACATGAAGCCCAACGAAATCGAACAGATTTTGAATGTTTTTCTCGTTCTGGGGCGTTTTCCTTATTAGATCAGGTTAGATTCGTTTCATCTCTGCTGGATCTGTTCTCTCCTCTCGAATTTCAACCGATACTGTTTATTTCTCGATTTGCTGTTTATGTCTTTCGTATTCGATTTCGCTGCCTCTTGAATTTCGGTTTGTTCAATATTTGTCGCTCCTGTTTGCTTGCGTGAGCAATTCGTGGAGCCGAAAGCATATGTGGAGTGTTTAAGCTTCCAGATTGGTTTTCTGTTGAGGGATTTAACTGTCTGACATTGGAGAGAGAAAAATTTGAGAGAGAAGAGCTTGCGCTTTTACGGATCGAGATTCGTTGCTTTTGTGTGTGCTTTAAATTAGATGCTTAGATCTCTACAGGGAAAAAACACCGGATCTGAAACATATTTATCTGTCTGGTAGATCAGCTAAACAGCCTAAACATGATTATTTCAATTACATATGAATAATTGTAGGTTCAACTTTTAGCTTAGTTTACGGTGTACTGTAGCACAATATGAAGAATAGTCAGGATTGAATTGTTGAAAAAGAAATAAGAAAGGAATCAAGTGATAAAAAAAGAACAATATTACCATATTGAGAAGCCACAGCAGGAGATTCGAATTTTAAACTTGTTTGAATGATCTCACGTAGTTTAGTAGTTGTTGATATGTGGTTTTCTTGTTAGGTCACAGGCTTACAGTTAGTTTGTTTATATGTGGTTTTAATGTTATGTAAAACTGTATTGTGTCAACGATGCTCAGCCTCATATTATTCTTATCAGCCGTTGACATTTATTTTGGCAGTTTATATTACATGAAGTAGGCATTTGTTTTTAAAATGATTTACTAATTCATTGAGAAGGAAACATTCTATAGTCTGTACAGATTCTCAAATCTAGTTTGAGTAATTTCAATTTCTGAAGGACTTTGAGCTGTTTACATGAATTTCCTTAGATTAAAGTTCCCCTTCCATGTACTGGATTTAGCTAGATTGCTTGAAGCAAAACAACGGAACTATAGCTAACCCGGGATTTGATATTTATTTTCTCTGAAGTTTACCTTTTATCCCCTTCAAACTTTTTGCTTCTACTAATTTCTTTCTTCTGTGGGATTTCAGTTTCAGGATATAAGCGAAAACAGAGGAGGTCGTGATAGTGCTTTTTGGCAAATACTTCCATGAGTACTACTCAAATGGAAAATGCAATTCAAGATATCAAACATATCTTGGTCTTTGTTGCATTTTAGTTTCTTCATTCACTTTTTCATTTCACAAAGTGCTTCAATAGTCATAAACAAGGAAGAGCAAGTGTGTTTAGCAATGCTTTTTTTCCTGTTTGGCTACAAAGCACAGCAGTTGAAGCGAAAATCTGATTTGAGAATGATTCAAGCTGGTCGCCAAGGTTCGAACCGAGGCAGCTAGTGAGGTATCAGTGATAGCTTTAGGTTAAATTAAGTTTATCTTCCTCTTTCTTTTACACTCAACGCTCGGCAGATGGAAAAAACTGCGCTGAGGAATTTGCTGACAAGTCTCTGTGCTAATTCACCCTGGAAATATGCCGTATTTTGGAAGCTCGAGCACATGTACCAAATGTAAGTTTGTTAGTGTTCTGATCAAATTAAAATATTTTCTTTTGATTGAACCATTTGATTGATCTATTAATATCTAGCAAATCCGGAAAGAAATGGATAGATATCACCACATCATACATAGTTGTGTATCTCCTACCTAATTTATAGTGTTATATTGATGATATTTATATAATTAGGATGTGATCCCTAGAGTAAATATATTTTAAATCACAAACGACTTCATTGTCTTTGATTTTCATTATTGTAGTAGGAAGCTAATCTGCAAAGTAACAAATTATGTGTTGAGCGTTTTATTGCTAAATAAGCTTGGTAACGGATGATTGTTATTTGTCATGCATCTTATTCTACCTTCCTTTTTAGGCTTCTGACCTGGGAAGATGGGTACTGTGACTACACAAAGGGAAAAATGTCTTTCAAGGGCAGGTCTGGTCCTGCCTGCTCAAGTGCGAACTCCAAAATGCTCTCCTTTGGAAACCAACAAGCTGCTTTGGATAGTTCTACAGACTTCTCCATCGGATTTGCCATTGGCTCTATGTCACGTCTCCAGTATGCGCTTGGAGAGGGGTAGGATTTGAACTTGGACTAAATTAGTTGCTGATCAAGAAAAAACTGTTTTTTTTTCTACATGACATTAGTATGATGAAAATATTCACAAGTTTTGTTATTGTTCTAATTTCTCATGGAAAAGGGCCAACTTACTCTAAACTGAATTTTTGATGAACTTAATATTTTTCATAAATTCCGGGACTTCAGTTTAACAATACTTGAATGGTACAGTACGAGAAATGCAACTCGTCCAAACTTGAAAGTTCTAACTGTGCTATTTAACTTAAAATCCATAATGAACCATCATGAAAATTGCAAGTTAAAACCTTACACATGGAGTTGGTGAGAGTAGCAGTTTTTTGTTAATTATCATGATGATGCTTTCTAGATATCTTTCTGAATTGTAACTTCAAACCATAAGTGCTTCTAGCCTTTATTCTTATTCCCTGATCCCTTTTAACTCAGCAGTCAACACTCTCCTTCATGTCTTCATTTTCTGTACATACATGGGAAGATTTTCATATCAATTTGCTGTTTTATGGAGCAGGGTCATTGGCAGAGTTGCACTCTCTGGGGATGATAACTGGGTTTTCTTTCATAATTCTGTTGCTGGTGAAATCGGCTCTCCCAAGCCAGAGGTATATTCTAATCACCAGTGTTAATATTCGTGCACAAGGTGAATTACCACCCCCCTCTAATCTAGCTTATTGTTTTGTTGATAGTTTCCAGAAGAATGGAATCTTCAGGTTACAGCCGGCATTGAGGTATATTTTCAATTAACCAATTACTATTTACTATGTGCTCAAATATTTATGTGCAAATAGATTGATATATCTGTATTCTTTAGGTAGTTATCCTAATTTTCAATTATCTTATTTGGATTATGTTCTATTGTCCAGCTCAAACTATAGATCATTGATTAGTTATTCTTCTCATTAGGAAAAAAAAATTGATTGTCTTTTATGGATGCTTATGCAGACTATTTTGCTAGTACCTCTCCTTCCTCATGGAGTTTTGCAACTTGGATCATTTGAAAAGGTATCTACTCTTCTAAATTCTTTTCAAATGAGTGTCTTTCTAACAAAAGCAACAACCTAGAATGTCATCTTTTAATTAACAAAGGGAGTATCATTTAAGGCATTCTAGTGCATCAAAACATCCTATGGAGTGGTAAGAAAGTGTTTTGCTTTTGTTTTGTGCGATTGGTTTAGTGTTTTATTAAGAGAGTATAGGATAGTAAAAGAATTTTCATAGTTGAGTATTGAAAGCATTCATATGCTTTATACTTGTATCATTATTAGCCCATGCCTATGTAGAGGTAGAATATTATATAATAGAATTATTTTGGCATCATAATTAGGGAAATACTTTTGATAAAAAAAAACCTATTTTTTTTTACTGTTGTTTTCAATTAATTTTATTTAGTTCTGTCATTAACCTATTTACTGGGCTATGGCCACTGGTCAATCATTGTGTGTTTGGAGGTAGGTAGTCATCATAATGTGACAGACCTAGTCATGATGATAAATATCATGAGAATCATGGGAAATCACGGGGATCACATTCTTACGCTTATAAAATACGGTGTAATAAATTTTCATTTATGTAATGGGATGCATACATTTTTTGATTCATGATCATGATGTTCCTTCTGTTCTTCCCATTTTTGAATTCCTTGGTGATTTACATTTCTTTTTCTATTTGTAAATTATTCATCTAAACTTGTCTGTCTGTGTGATCAATGCATCAGGT
The DNA here is from genome assembly GCA_037127255.1 of Persicaria tinctoria. Classification (NCBI taxonomy): domain Eukaryota; kingdom Viridiplantae; phylum Streptophyta; class Magnoliopsida; order Caryophyllales; family Polygonaceae; genus Persicaria; species Persicaria tinctoria. The sequence goes on along the minus strand of JBANSL010000016.1, from coordinate 1,966,503 downwards.
TGTTGAAAATCTTGCCGTGGTCACTGAAATTAAAGAAAAATTAAGCTTATCTTTCTACAAAGACAACCCAGTGCAATCTGCATTGCCAGACAATGATGTCTGCTCATCCTCCATGAGTCCAATTCTTGCAATTAACAGAGAGGAGGCAAAACCTTGGTGCATGAAGCTACCCGGTCAAATGCAAATTGAAGATTTAGAGGTTATTTCCGTGGACGAAGCAGTGAATGCTCATCTCTCCAACTACAGTGAACCAATACTACCATCTGAAGTTCAAAATATGCCTGAGGCTACAAAAAATAATTTACCAGTATATCTAGAACATTTGTGCGAATCAGATATATCAAATTCATCCTACGATTCTCTTAATCTGTCAGATCTAGTGGGTCAGCATACAAATACTAATGCCCAAGAGACAATATGCGACTTGCTCACTTCTTACATGGATGATATGGATGAAGTAATACAATACTCATTGCTCTATGGTGAGAATGATGACGGTATTGGACTCTCTGGAGATACTTCTGATGAAATTGCCAATTTATATTTGCATGAAGATGTACTAGAAGAACCGCTGACAGTCAGTGATGATACTTATACAAGCGCTACAGTTGCAGGAACACTTTTTGGCTTTCCTGTTGACTGTGAGCTGCTTAGAGGATTTGAAACCTTTTTCCCAGAAGAAAATGATTTCAATTCATGGGATTTATGTGAACCAAACATTTATGAACGTGTCAGTCCTACTTACGTGTGTAGCAACGAGGTTGTGATCAGCAGCTTCGATCCATCACCGTGGGAGCATTCTGGATATTTTGGTGAAGGTAACCATGAAAACCCTCTTCAAGAGGCAGACCAGGCGGTTCCTAATATAAATGAGCAATCAGATGATGTTAATTCCTGCACTATTCTTAGTCCTGTGTCATCTATAACCTCATTGGTGAAGAAGGCTGCTTCTTCCCCATCGTTAAGCCCACCTGGAGAGGCTGCTGAGGAACCTTTTCGTCCGGCACATGAATCGATGTCGTTCTTCACAGAAGTAGATTTTTGTCATTCTATTACTAAGACTCCCTCCACCAAAAGTGGTAGCAGCACGGTCACTGAAGAAAAGAAGCGAAAGAAGCGTTCTCCAGGGCCTAACATAAAGGGGGAAAAGCACACTGCTGTAAGCAAAAAGGCCCGGACAAATGATGGCTACAAGCCAAGGCCCAGAGATAGGCAACTTATTCAAGATCGGCTGAAAGAGTTGAGGGATCTCGTTCCAAATGGTGAAAAGGTTGGTGTTGTTTGAACAGTTTTTAGTCTCTTGCCTTTGTACAGGGTGAGTATTAACAATTGACCCTGACCCTGACCTTGACAGTGTAGCATCGATGGTCTCTTAGACAGAGCTATAAAGCATATGCAGTTTCTAACAAATGTGACTGACCAGGCTGAGAAATTGAGATATACTGTGGACGAAGAGGTACATGACCAATTATTTATCTTTCAATATGCTTTGGTTCTAATCTCATTTTCTGTTTTGCGGAACTGTTGAATTTGTCTGGTAAGTTAGTTAATTTTAGGATTACTTTTTAGTTAAAAAGTAATGAATCTTGCTGCCTGCTTTGTGGATTAGATGGAATGGTGACTATTGGATTGTCTAATAGTCATCATATGATATTTAGGATGTGGAAACTGAACCTGTAACATTTTTACGATTCCTGTTATTAAGAAGCCATGTTAAATAGATCATGTACGAAGGGACATGTCTGGGACCAGATTCTGATCAATATAATTGCCTGACCATATTTAGTATTTAAAATAAAAAACCGAAAACGGCTAAAAGAGAGCCATGAAAAATATAGTGAACAGTTTTTTTTTAGCAATTGTTGCAGCTAGATGTTTTTTAGAGGAAGATCTCAATCTAAAAAAACGTTGGGATTTTTTACTTTTAAAAAATACTACGTAGAAGATTAGAAGTATTAAGTTTTCCTTTGTGATCTTGTCCCACGGCTACTTCCTAAGTTCCTAGATGAATAAATATTATAAGAGTAATAACTCTGTTATTTCTTCATCTAATTCATAACCATCTGAGGAGTTAAGGTTTGTTTTGTTCATAAGTCGATGGGAAGTGGTCCATCCCAGAGTTGTGCTTAAGTTTGGATGAATTCTCTGTTCCGTGTTGTTAGAAGTGACATTAGATAAGGCCTTTCATCTAGTTAAATCTAGAATACCATTCATTTGAAGCAGCGAGCTTCTGCACATTTTGAATGGAGCATATCTAGACATGCTCCCAGGTTGCTTCCATTCATCAGTGCGTTTAATAGATTTTGTTTAGAATATTTCTGCTCTCTTGGTTTTCATTCTCTACCCCTTTGTATGGGTGAACAGTAGCTCTAACTATTTACCGATAGATGTTGTGATATTGTGTTTCCATCTTAATGTTGCTCCTGTTTTTTCAGTTAAATGGTTTGTATTGATATTGTTGTTGCCAGTGCTGGAAGATGAAAATGGAGAAAGTGAAGTTGATATTAATTGCTCCAGTAATTCCAACCCAATTGTGACAATTTCACTACCTTCTCTGGCTCCCCTTCCCCGTGAAAATAAGGAAAGGAACTTGGGGAAGGTAGGTTGAGGTTGGTAAATGAATGTAATATATCCCTCCATTTTGTTTGTTCAACTACATATGCAAATCAAATAACAGTTTTTCTTGCTGTTTCATGCTAAGGTTTTTGTTGGGTGCAATTACAATATAACATTAGACAAGACAGTTAGGTTTCTGTTTGGGGCAATTTACTAATTGTATTGTTGAGGTTGGTAAATGAATGTAATATATCCCTCCATTTTGTTTGTTCAACTACATATGCAAGTCAAATGACAGTTTTTCTTGCTGTGTCATGCTAAGGTTTTTGTTGGGTGCAATATAACATTAGACAAGACAGTTAGGTTTCTGTTTGAGGCAATTTACTAATTGTATTGTCTTGGTAAATGAATGTAATATATCCCTCCATTTTGTTTGTTCAACTACATGTGCAAATCAAATAACAGTTTTTCTTGCTGTGTCATGCTAAGGTTTTGTTTGGGTGCAATATAACATTAGACAAGACAGTTAGGTTTCTGTTTGGGGCAATTTACTAGTTTTATTGTTGAAATTTTGAGATTCGTATTAAAATATCCTCAATGCCAATTAATCATGAAAACAAGAAGTGGGTTAGAGAATACAGATTGTTTGCAGTTGCATTGCATCAAATTCCTATCTGAATCATTTAATTTGCTCACAATCTTGCATTTATTTACACCGTTGTTGGATGTGAAATTTTGACCTTTTTTGTGATGTTTTTACATCCAGATTTTGGCTGATGAGAAGTTGATTGAAGCTAATGACCAGCAGAAAAGCACAGGTTCAGCCGTTGAAGATCTCAAACTTTACCCAGTAACTGTGAAGGATTTGTCACGCCCTGGATCCATGCTTATAGAGGTATATATATGTTGCGCATCAATTACATTTCAGTGAAACAAGATTTCTTTATCTTTCATTGTTGATTACCTTGAAGTCTCTTGCTTATTGAAATAGTGCCAACACATTTGTCATATGTTTTAACTCTGATCTCCCTGTACGTTCTAATCCACGCTGCAGATGGTTTGCAACGAAGAAGAGCTCTTCTTTGAGATCACTAAAGTGATATCTCATTTAGGATTGACCATCTTAAAAAGCATCATGGAAACAAATTCAGACAACACTTCAGCCCAGTTCATCATTGAGGTAATCAAAGTTTGCATCCAACTTACCTTCCTCTTTTGATTTTGCTCGGAAAATTCCATAAGGCCCATAGAAGAGCAACCATAAAATGAGTTATGCAGCTTGTAGAGTTGTTTTTCGTTGCGTCTTCTAAATTTTCTATTTTCGCGTCCTAGCAGGCTCCTAGAGGCTTCTCCAAGGTGGAAATTTTCTTCCCACTTATGCAGCTTTCCCAGAGGCGAAAACACACATCAATGCCGGTAGTAGTCTAGAAATGAAAACAACTTTTCTGCAAGAAGCGAGCTCAAGGTTAACACTAGTTGACCACGAAGAACTGTTGTCCTCAATCCCGGGCCAGGAAGAGGAAAAAAAATCATTCAAGTTTGCATTGTTTGACATACATAAACATGTTATTGTTTGGTTGAATCAGTAGTGAAAGATTGTTTTCACCTCTGAACTGTTTCTGTAGCTGCCCATTGGCCAACACTTAATTTTTCTTGCTTTCGTGATTGTTTCACCCCTTATTTCTCCATGTTTCTACCCTAAATGTTCCAGCTTTAAAAATCTTCTTTCTTGATGTTTCAACTCGATATGTGGACACTTTTAAACAGGTCTATCAGTAAGGATATATAGGTATTGGGCTGATGTACTTGAACTATGATGGGCCATAGGGTTGAGCCCAATACAAAGGGTTATAGCTAGGGAGCTTATAGGAAAAGGGGAAAATGTATACAATACATACATCAAATCAGGATTTAGGAGTGCACGGTCGTGGTGCTTTAAACCCTGATTTACCTTTGATTTTCCGTGTATACACCTGCATGTTGATTCGGACGTGGCACCACGTCAATAAGAATGTGCATTTGCTTGATCAAGATTTACAGTGTATCTAGCAACGCCTGAATTCAACGTTCGGACAAACTTGACGGGTCAAGCTCGAGACAAAAGATTGATAACGGGCAAACCATTGAGAATATACACAATGACAAGAGTATATGGAATTCATATTATTATCCCTTATCACAAGTAAACTGCTATGCACTTTCACTTGTATATTTATTGTATAACTAATAACTAATTTATTTTTTCCGGTGAAATAACTAGTAATAACTAATCAGTTGGTCCACAAGAACACTCAAGTTGACAACTCGATAATTAATAAAAACTGCAAATAATTCACCGGCACAACTCATTTAGGATTTGAGCCAAAAATTCCAACAGGAATAGAACCCAAAATCAAACTGTAGTAGCAATATTTTTGTGAATTGTCAAAAGCGTCGTAATCAACTCCACACGTGAACTACCAACTTAAACTCCGGTTTCAAACTTCTTAAATTTACATCTCAATCAACCTTTTCACACTCCACATGCATGAGGTTACGTTGCTTTAATTAATTAGTTTGAATTGACCTTTGTTTTAGCGGATTTTTTGGGACATAACTTGTTGCTTGATTTTTGCTGATGACATTTTGAGATCACATGTGATGTACATTTGTAAATGATTTCTACAATTCCCCCCCAAAAAAACTTTTATTTGTGAGTTTTCGCGCAAAAGTTTAATTTTATATGCCTCGTTCACAAAAAGATAGTGTGAACTTTCTGTATACAACGATTTAAACTTTTGTGTAATAGGGTTACATTTCGAATTATTGTGCATATATGTGGGCCAATATGTATGACCTTCAATAGCAATAAATCAAGAATGAAGAATACACACATAACAACTTAAATTACTATGAAAGACTATAGATTTTGGTGTTTGAATCTCGAGTGCTTCGAGTGTAGTATGTGAGATTCCGAGAATTCCGGTCGGATCGTATGAAAACGAGAGTCGCACCGGGTTTAATTTTGTTTTTAGTTATAAGGTCGGGATCCACCACTTTACACAAAAGCTTAACCCATTGTGTAGGGTTTCCTCTTTCTTATATCTTGGTTTGTTATACCACCCACAGTCAATGTGAGATGTCCATATTTTTATCCCAACATTAGTAGAAAAACTTTATATATCACATTATTGTTAAGATTGAAATGAATCTCGAGTTCATGCTAAGTAGACAGTTAATTAAGTATGAAGTTTGGTGTTCACCCAACTTTATAAGCATTTACGCAGGTTTGAAGAAAAGAAGAATATTTGAACCATAAAATCTGGAAAATTGATCACCATGTTAGGTTGTTAGTTATAGGACTTTGAAACTTTTGCACGCTTAATGTATCTTAATCAGTCATTTTCAGATAAATTAATTCATTGCTACAAGCAATTGACAATCTTGATATGGATCTAGCTTGGGAAATAGGGGAGTGTTTGGTTTGTTTTTTATTTAAATCTATGCTAAGACAGCAATGAAAGAGATAGCCAACCGAACCCTTCTTGGACCCTTTCAATTCCTTGTCTAAGAAATTTTATTTATTCAATTAAAAGGACGAATAATTTAATAAATCAGATTATTTAATTAATTACATAATTGTATTAGGAAAAAAAAACAAAACTAAGTTCAGAGCCAGTCAAGTGACTTAAAATGTAAGTACTCTTTCCAGTGCTAGGTTTTGGAATTTATAGGAAGAATCCCTGTTTTCCTGATTTATTAATTGTTTTTTTATATGCATTTTAAAATTAGTTTATTAGTTTGGAATTTGGATCTGTCAGCTCACTTAGAGAGACAATTATACCCCAGAATTTTTGTATTCCTCTACGTACTGTACAATTAAAGACTATACACCTACACGAATTTCAATTAATTACTCATGGTATATATATTAATAATAAATCAACGAATTAGTATATGGATTAAATTAACATAGTGTGTACTGTGTAGCTATATACTTAGATAATAGATATATCATATATCCCTTTGATACACCTTTTTTAAGTTTGAAATTTAAATGAATACAAACCAAAACCTCGGTTGCACCATGTATATATACTTCTCTCACAATTTAAGGGGAAAAAAAAATATATTTGCTGATGGAGTAAAAGAGGAGGCAAATTTTAACTAACCAACATTTTTTTATGGTTAAGATTTTGCCAATTGCATGGTGCAATATACTCTATCTCATTTCGTCCTTATAAATTTTTCGAGGGAGGATTTTATAGTAAATTTTTTTAGGGAGGATTTTAGGTAATTTTGTCATAATTTTGATGAAAATGTTCATCACTTGCTCTTGGAATGTCCGGTTTCCAGGGCAATAATAACAAACTACAAACAAAAGGGTTGCAACTCTTTCATTGGCATGGTGGCTAGACATTCTTTAATATAAGATATAAAACATAACAACTACGATATCATTTTGAGGACCTATGCTTTATATGCATGAAATACAATATGGGAACTTAGAAACAAAATTATTTTCAATAATACTAAATTAGGAACAATTGCAACTATTGTACAACAGATAGTACGAACATTAAGGAATGAATCGAATCAATCTTGTAATGAAGAAAAAAAATAAAACAATGGGAAGAATAAACATAGAAACTCGAGGTGGATTAAGCCACCAACAACCATCTACAAAATTAATGTAGATGGTTCGGTTAGGGCCCCTGAGAATTGTCAAATCGGGGGCATCATATATTAGGAACTATGCGGGTCAGGTGATAGATATCTTCCAGCATAGAAGACGAGCGGGTTCCACCCTTCTAACAGATGCGACAGCTTTTTGTGGGGGGGGGTTCAGCGCGCCATGAATAAAGGGATGAGGAATGTTATCATCGAAGGTGGTAGTTTGAAAGTTGTCAAAGCTATTAATGAAGGCACCGGAGTATATTGGAAAATCTACACATTAATTGAAAAGATCAATAGTTGATGAAGATAAACTTTGACAAAATTGAATTCAATTATGACATTGCTTCAAAGAACGAAACGCATCAGCATACTACATTGCCAAGTATAGAGGTGTTTGTAATGTGTCAGATCTCCCCTTGCATGAGGATTTATATAACATCATTCTCCAGGATGATCAATGGTGAACCTTACTTTGTCAACACATCCCACACAACGAACTGCCTTTTATTCGACTCATGAGTAGTAAATTATAAAACGTACATCTCAATTTATGAAAAGATGGGTTAATTAAGTGATTAATATGCCCCATTGTCAAAAGGTGTCGGATTTAGATGTGCGATTTAAAAATGAAACGATCGATGAAAGGAAAATGTATAGGATAGAATGTATATAAGATGCTCATAAAAAAAATGTTACATGTATAGAATTGAAAAAAAAAATGAAAAAGAAGAAAAAAGAACGCTGCCCTAACAATTAAATTAATTGCCACATTTGTACATAATCGGAGACATAACACATTAAAATTAAGTAGCCTAATTAATTCAATCTTGAAGCTAGTTGAGAATTAAGGACAACTAACATTTAGAATCTCATGGGGAAGATCGAAGAGAACAAAATTAATAGAGTATATAAATCTCTCCAGTATTTATATAATTGCAGTGGTTAGCTAGCTAGCAAGTGCAAGTAGCAACTCATTCAAAAAAACTAAGCAAAGTGTCTTATCCAGTGAAATTATATGCATCATGATTTGTATATATATACTGTATTTAATTATTCTCTACACTTAATAATAAGCTAGGGTCCATACACATGCATTTTCATAACCTGCTTTTTCCGCAATCAAACAATGTTTTTTAATCATTCAAAAATTTCCTTGCAATTATTAATTGAGTGTCAGTTTATATGCTGGTGGATGATTTAATTTGTTGCTTATTGATGCATGATTATATATATAAAGCAGTAGAGGATTCAAGAATTTTTTTTGAATGGTTTTTTTTAAATAGAGAATTTTTTTGCATCTATATATATGAAAAATATTTTTTTTGTTTAAATATATGAAAAAAAAACTTAAATTTACAATATAAATAGTCATTTTTAGTAGAAAAAATTAATAAAAAATTAAAAATATGAGATTTTTTTGTATGTACAAATGGAAAAGATGTTTTTGTTTAAACATATTAGAGAAAATTATAAATTTAACTAGTACTGTAATTTTTAGTAAATGAAAACTAAGAGAAATAAAAAATTAAAAAAATAATGAAGATAAAGGGATTTAAACCCATAACTTCAAGGTAATAAATAACTCTCCTTATCAACTAAGCTAAACCATCATTATGATTTCTTACTCCTTTTAAACTCTTTTATCCCTAAAATTAGTAAAACAAAAATATCACATGTATATAAATTTTTCTCGGTTATTTTTTTTCGGGCTAGGGGGGCTTCAACCACCCGAATATCCATTTCCGACACTATAATGTTAAGACTTCAAATTTAAGTGAGAGTACTTGAGTTATTATTATTATTACTATTTTTTTAGCAGCATCAACATAAATAAATAGATTTACAAGAAATTAGTGGGCAACTGAGATACTATATGAGCGCCCACTCCTTTAGCGATAACAACCTAATACTTAAAAAGTTAAAATAACCAAATGCAAAAAACAAATAAATTATTTGAAAAATCTAAGGGAACCTAAAAAAATGAGAGATGTTGAATTTTTTTTTTTTTTATGTATTATGTGTTCTTAATTTAAAATGGTTTTAGTATGTAATTTCACCGGTTTTATATGTTGAGAATATTATTGTGTGTGAAATTTTGAATATGACTATGATTTTATTGATTTTATATTATGTGAGTATAAATAATATCATATATTCATAATCATATTCAAACCATCTAATATTTATATGTATGTGGATATAAATATATGAATATTATTGTGTATGCAATTGTGAGTAACATAATATTTATATAAATATAACAAAATATTTGTTCATTTCACTGTTGCACCGTATATTCCATTTCATCAAAACATTACGTTAAGCTGATATCTAGTGTGCTTATACAAATGTATGGACTATGCAACAACAAAAACAACCCCAGTATCTCCTGCTTAGAGCAGGATCGATCTGGGGGGTTGAAATGTATGGACTATGGAATCCATATTATATTTAAGTAGTCTTAATATATTTACTCTTAAGGATTAATATATTTATACAGTATTAGAGAAAAATATTTTTTAAAATGAATTTTCTTTTTAGTTAGGTTTTCTAATATATGTCATGAAGACATTAGAAAATTCAATCAATTAATACCCACTAAAAAGGAAGAAAGAGAAATGAACTCTCTCTCTCTCTCCTTTTTTTTTAATACAGGAATGAATTCTCATTGAACATGGTTGGAGAAGATGGGAACAGAGAAAGGAATCACTCTAAATTCCCAAGGAATTCTTTGTGCTGAGAATCATAAATTCTCTCAGTAAATTAATTCTTTACTCCCTAAATTGAGTAACCCAAAAATGACATACTGTGTGTGCAGTGTGTGTATATATGTAACCCATCACATGTACTCTCATCTCACCCTTGCCATGGTTGCAGTACTGTAACTGTAACTATCTACCAGCTGCTCTGCCCTCCTTTTTTAACTGTTAATTAATTGCACCATGCATTATACTGTATTATATACTCTCTCTACCTATCTAAATTTTCCAAATTTTGAAGATCAAAATTCCTATTTCAACGTACAGTTCCAAATAAGACAAAGTTTTCAGTTAGTACTAATTAGGTAATTTATCTCCCAACCCACCAACTAGCTGTAAATTTAATGTAAGAGAGAAAAACCATATATTACATGATATAATGACTTAAACTTTTAAATTTTAATGATGAATTTTGATCTTATAATTACAAACAAAAAAATAAAATTAAGTCCAAGTTGTCCAACCCATGATATTAAGTCAAAGATATGTATGAATTGAAGATAAATGAAAAATTATGTATAAACATAACAACTCATCGATCGGTTATGCAAATTTTTTTTCTTTCTCTTTAGTCTTTGCTCTCTAGTATTATATATTCATTCATAGACCATCTAATTCGAATTTAATAATACAAGTCGATGTCTAAATAGGAGTAGTGTATCATATCATATATAGTAAGTGGATATATGTTACTATTTATTAATATTGTTTATCTAATCTTTTCCATAAAAGTATAAGTTAAATATTTTTTTGTCAAGCACCGGATTCAAGTAGGTTGACAGAAATGGAGGGCTGCGTTAAGAGTCCTATATGACAGAAAAGTTTCACTCAAACTCAAGGGTACGTAAGTTCTACATAGTGGTGGTGAGACCATCTTTACTATATGGGGCAGAGTGTTGGGCGACAAATAAGGCACAGGAACAAAAATTCATGGTGCCTGAGATGAGGATGCTCAGGTAGATGTGCGGGTTTACCTTGCGCGACAGAATCAGAAACGAGGCTATCCGAGAAAGGGTAGGAGTGACGGGTATTCAGGCTAAGTTGCGGGAATCGAGATTCTGATGGTTTGGTCATGTTAAGAGGAGAGATCCAAGTGCGCCGGTGCGCAGATGTGACAACTTGGCAATCGAAATGGTTCGTCGGGGCAGAGGGTGTCCAAAGAAGAGTTGGGGTGAATTGATTAGACATGATTTGGACGCATTGGGACTAACTGATCAGATGACACGCGATAGGGCACATTGGAGGAGTGCTATCCGAGTTGACGAACACTAGTCGTTGAGTGCAGCGTTTCCCGCATCTTCCTTCTCCTACAACTTACTTACGGCGCATCATTTTCATTTTATTCGATCTATTTTATTTTACTCTATTTCTTTTTTAACTTTATATAGTGTGTGTTATCCTCCGTTTCGATATTCCTCTATATGATGCTGTGAAGTGGTATCTGTCTTGGAATTGGAAGTCTTGCGATGGGTCACTAGGAAACACTCTCTCGACCTAATCGGGGCAAGGATGCGTACATCCCGACTCCCTAGACCCTGCTTTGAAACGGAATATACTGAGTTGTTGTTGCTGCTTAATTAAGTACCTATACCCTAGCTAGAAAATGTATACATCTATACATATATTAAAGTATTAAACCTCTTAACCCTAGCCAACTCTCTTAAGAGATAAATTAAGAAAAAAAACGATATTATAGCTAAAAATGGCAAGTTATTTACAGTTGGATACGATTGAAAAATGAATGGGTGATAGAGAGTAGTCCACAAGAAGGAACAAAAAGACACTTAGATATATAGAGGGAACAAACTACAAAGAGCCATGATGTGATTATATTCCTTTTCAGATTAAACAAAATTAAAAACAGAATTATTAGTATTATTCATTTAATTAAATTTGATTCCCAAGACATTCATCTTTACCTAAGAGTTTGGTGGCAGTTTTTGGATGGATTCGTTATATACATCTTCATCTTCAGACTTTAATTGATCGAGAACACACATTCAAATGGAATTATTTACATAATTAATAATTTAAAAAAAAAAAGAAAAGAAAAACAGATCTGCCGATAATGATAACAAAGGAAAAGGGAATCGATGTTGGCATCTGTCTCACCTTTTACTGTGTCTCCTCCAAACTAATTTTGATGTTTTACACAAAACAGAGATTAAAATATTAATTTTATAGAGGGGACTGATGAATGTCAGTGAGTTACTGATGAAGGGGGAAAATGAGATCCATCGATCTGGTCGACGCAGTTATCATATTCATATATCATATATGCAAATCTGAATAGTTGAATATCTGAGTGAGTCGGAGACAGATCGAGATAACACATGGATTGATTTTACCGTGAATCTGAATACATATAGTTTCAAGATGCCTGGCTAATTCGAACTATTGACCTACTCGTCTCACTATATGTCATCCTTACGTAGTATTGATCGAGACACGTAACTAGGGGCGGGCTAAGGTCTGCTTCAGTCCGCCTCATTTTTAAAAATAAAATAAAAAATAAGAAAAATTTAATAAAAAATTATGTATTTTTTATTAGAATAAGAGTTTTTGTTAATGAAAATTATGAATATATGAAAATTTTAGTCTATTCAACCCGGGTTACCTAAATTTTATTTTCCGATTTCGTGTCTGTATTGACCGGGCATGTTGTGGGCCCGTGGTGACCCTGAAACCTCTTTTCCGAGGGGCTAATCAAAATGTTATCGTCGGAAATTTTTTGGAATTAGCGATTTAAAAAAAATCAAAGAAAAAAATAAAAACACAAAAATTTGAAGATATATACTCTCATAAATTATGAATGCGTAATTATAATATAAGCAAAATCATGCCTAATTTATTGCACGATTGTCATATATTTTAATATAACGATTTGAAAATTATGGTTTAATTGTATGAAGATATGAAGTTTAGCAAAAAAAAAAAAGGTCACATTTTTGTAAAGGATGCTTAAGATGTTCATAACTTTTTTGCTCAAACTACATAGTTTGTGTTCGAGGGTTCATAACTTTTTGCTCTAACGTTAGATGGCAGCTTATTATATATCAAATTGAAACTCTCGAAAATAGAAACATATATACTGATAAAAAAAAATTCGCCTAGAGGGGCGATAATGCCCTTTAGCCTCTTAAAAGATCCAACACTATACTACGAACAATGAATCCAATGGAGTTTTATGACAAACTATTGAAAGAACAAAATTAACTAGGTAGCTAGATTTTATGTACGTGGATGGTTTCGCTAGTAAATTAAAACATCATACTATATATCGTTCTAGATGACATATATTGATCACCAACAACTAGAGTGGCGATTACACATTCAATAGTTTCATTAGTTTGTGTCATTGAAGAGCATATATGCAACATGAAGAAGACCGCGCGATCGAGTTCATCAGTGTTAGAAATACATGTGGAATAGCTTAATTAGCAATATTTTAGGGTTTGCATTGGATCAAGCTAGCAATAATAAGATCGAGTATTGAATGAACTCTAGAAATGATATTGTTAGAGATGTGAATGAGACCAAAAGTGTCCCACATCGGAAAGTTAAACATATCATCAAACCCTAGTATATGAGTCGGTGGACTATTCCTTCTATTGTAAATTGGTTTTAGAATGGAACCTCTCAGCTTGTGTGCTAGGCTACTAGCTCATGTGCGCCTGTGCACACGACCCCAGTCATCGGTCCAAGTCGGATGTATATGAATTTAAAAAATATATGACACTCATATATTTGTGAAATAATTTCTGTAATGTATCAATATATATAGGTTATAGTATATATGGCATGCATGTAATTCATTAACTGCACTGATTGAACACATAGGAAAAATGACTATTCCTGGTCAATGCTTAGAGAGAGAGCTGAAAATTTCATAGGAATTGGAAAGATATCCATACAGAGTAAGTCTCAAGAGAGATCTATTGCACTTCTCAGGAGGATTAATTACTTCCTTCTGATCTTTAATACTGAGTAATTAAGATCAAATTAAGTATTTTACATAATTCCTCAAATAATGTATATCACCCCAAAAAAAAAGATATAGAAGGATCAAGATAAATATTGAAATTAAAAGGACTCTCTGCAGTTCACAAGAGCTTAATTAGCCATAAATTAAGAAACTTAGAGACATAAAATTAACACACAAAACATTGAATCAAGTGCATATATCATGAAATTACAAAATTTAACCTAAATTATAAGGCATATATATATAGTTTTGATTACCCACCAAGCCTGAGCTCAAGATCTATCTCCCTAAGGCCATGTACCTTTGTTGTTGTTGGGGCAATCTCAATCTTACTCATGTGATCAACTCCACTGGCTTCAGATAAGAAGATCAACGGTTGAGATGGCTCTGGTGAAGCTGGAACGATTTTCCGTCTCTTGAAGCAACTAGCCTGATCCTGATCCTCAGGCCGGTTTCTTCGAACCACCAAGCTTAAGCTTATTGATAGCTCCGATTTGGCACATTTGGTACCGCCTTCGTTAATACCATGATCCCGACACTCGAGTACTTCTATGAGCTTTGCATCCCTTTTTCCGCGATTGAGATGATGATGATCTTGATTTTGTTGATGAAAGTTAGAGGGGCCCACAAAGGAAGTACTTAACATGGAGTCTTTAACTCCATTAGATGATGATGATGAGTAGAACAAATAATTAGGGTTAGGGCTATTGTGAGTAGAGGCGCATTTTGTGTAATTAGGATCAACTTTCAACAAGGAGGGGGAGTCAAGAAAACCTCCACCGCCACCACCACCACCACCACTACCACCACCGCGGCTTTGATGGTCTTCAGGCGTGTTTGGCAACTGCTTAAGCCGAGCCCTATCCCTCCGGTGGACATTCATGTGACCACCAAGGGCTTGAGCTGACCTGAACTCTCTCCTGCAGAAGCTGCAAGTGTAAGATCTAGGCGGCCAAACGCAGCCTGACCCAAGTAGCCCGGCTGCATCCTCCGCGAAGGCTCGTTCTTCCCAAGAATCGTACGCGAGCTTCCGCTTTGAGGCGGTTGGAGCCCACATCGGCGACCAATTGTAAGATCCAGCAGCTTGTTGGTGATGATCATCCATTTGAAACACTCAATTGATGTGTTGGAAAAGGAGTACTATGAGTATGTGTGTTTTGAGGAGTGATTAGGTTTTGGGGAAATTAACTATCCAAAAATGGAAACAAGAAAAAGGGAAGATGGGTATATGGAGATGATGATACATATAGAAAGGCCAGTTTGAAGATGGAGTTGGGAGTTGTCTCTATCACATCTCTTATGAAGGGAGAGAATTTGAGAGAATTTGGAGGTCAGGCTCAGGCATATGTGAAAGTGGGGCCCTCTCCCTTTGGAAAACCAGCTTATTGTACAGTCATGTGTTTGGATTTATCAACTACTTCAAGTTATACACTGTAGTATTAATTAAACTAATTAATTACTGAGATTGATCATCTGATTAACTATATATATATATTGCATTAATTGGTAACAAATCATGCAAAGTATGGGTCAATTTCTCTATGTCCTATGTGTTGCTTGACAAAATTGGAAATAGATGGGAAACTAATTAAATTAAATGAAATTAGTCCATATATATTTATATTATGATATATACATTATTTATAATGCATGGATTTTCTTTTTTTTTGGTGCAACGGTGGAATGCATGGATTTTCTAAAATACACTTTTAGATCGATATCATTTCGAGATGATTGGCTGATGCATTTCTCGTTAAACAAAATTATTTAAAATCTATTAAGAGTTGCAAAATTATTTATAATTATTGTTGTATAAGTATATTGATAATGTAAAGAATTGGTTAGAACTTAGAAGGTTGTAGGCTGTAATTGTTCGATTACAAATAGGATGAAACCCTAATCTTAGATGGAGAGCATAAGGAGCGAGTTTTTTTATTTAAATAAAAAGATAGTTTTTATTTTTAAATCATACAGTACAAATTAATATAAGCTTGTTTTTTTTATTTAAATATAAATAAATTTTAAAATAACACAGCCTAGCTAGTTTTCCAAGAGGTGATTTTCCACTAAAAAAAATCACAATAGTAATGATTACTTTTCTCAACATATTTTTCATACAAAATTTATCTACTACCTAACTCGATTTCATGTCGCCATTTTAGATTTGAGGTAAAAATAAAAATACATTCGTCCCTCCCTCTATAGTTTTATCGTTTGATCAGTAGCAGAGATTCTCTCAGGATGGGAATTAATTAAGATGGAGGTGGTAAGAATTCAAGATCAGACGGGCCTTAAACTCAAGAGTCCAGTAAGCCCAGCAGACGGATAATCCATCACATAAAAATACTACAATCACACACAAAACAAACATAAAAAAAAAAAAAAAAACGTGCTAAGCCGACAAAAGCGCAACATTACAAGAGGAACCTAGGTTAAAAGAAACCAACAAGTTGAAGAAACAGACGAGAACTTTAAAATTATTTATCTAATTATTAACAGTTTGCCCAAATTTATAAATATTTATCTAATTATTAACATTGAAGTAGGAAAAAGCAATCCATATTCCTTGCATCCAAAACCCTACATATTATGCCAACGAGCTATCTTGCTGTCGGTGTAATGTGTAGAGTTTTTTTCTTTTAGAATTTTAAAAATAGTTTCAATATCCTAAAATTTCACTACCAACTAGAAAATGAGAATTTTGTTCCCATAGAGTATGAAAAATAAGCTATACACAGTGATGTTGAAATAACTCTAGAAAGTTAAGTTGATAAAAAACAAAACAAAAAATCAAAATAGAAGGAAAATTGTGCAACCTTTGTGAGTCAATTTTGAAATTGTGAAAAACTCCTATTAGTTGGGCAAATTATACTCTCTTTGCAATGAGTCCATTTTCAGCCAAACAAAATAATTAAAAAAAAAAAAAAAACTCTTTGGAATCAAATTGAGGAATTCAAGTTGGTCCAAAATGGCGTGATGGGCCAATTCGCTCAAAATTGTTCGGCTGGCCCAGCTCAATCCTTGGGCTCTGGGCCAAATTACAGAAAACCACCATTCAAATACACTCATTTGCTATAAACCGCCCTTTTAGTTGATATTTCAAAAAAACCGGTTCGGTAGGTTCAGAACCGAACCGAAGACGAATTTGCTCGAAACCGAACCAAACTTATTAGTTTCAGTTCGATTTTTTTGGGATTTTGGTTTTCGATTCGGTTCGATTTGACCTGGTTCAACTCGGTTTAAGCCGATTAACAACCCTAGTTTATATCATTCTAAGATTTTAGACTACATTTAAGAAACTTCGGGTGTGTTTGGATTCCATTGCATTTTCATTATAATGCAATTATCTTACCTCATTTTATGTGTCCGTTTGGTTGTAAACATAAAAATCTCATAAAATCCGAGATAAAACCGAATTTAACCAAAAATATCATAATTTAAACGCCTTTAATTTTTTGTTAACCAAACACCACTTTATCATTTTGCATTATAAGCATAATGCATTTGAAATCCAAACACATCCTAGTTATAGTTGATTTGAACATTAGGAGCCGTATAAGAACTAGTGTGAAGTGTAAACAATGAAAATCTCTATTTATCTAATTCCAAATGAGCTTGAAAAAGGTAAAGTATTCTCTCACAAAATTAAAATTACTTCAATTTCTTCATATAGGAAATTACAACATAATAATTCAAATATGAGAGTTTCTTATCATTTTTTAAAAATATACTATTAATTTCGAGACAGGCAGTACGTGCTGAGTAGCTAGCTAGGGTTGGTCACTAACTTGATTTAAATTTACTCATTAATTTTATTTTATTTTTAAATGGCTATCCAACGCCCCTTTCAAAATATATTATCTTCTCAAAACGGTATATTTATTTATAATAATCATCATAAAAAAAATTATAACAAAACAATGTCAATGAGAAACATCAGAGTTTCAAACCGCCCAAAAAATATAAACATCAGAGTTTATATCATTTTATATCAAGTATATTTATAATACATCCAAGTAAGTCAACTATCATTTAATTTTTGTTAAATTATGGTATGCCATATAACACGAGATCACACATTCAACCGCAACATGCGCTAACCAAACCGAGTACACAAGATCAGTAATATTTCATTCTAAAACCAATTGATATTAAGAAGAATAGATCACTGGCTTATATATAAGGTTTGACACACACAACCCTCCAGCGTAGCCACCTGACCATGTAATATCGATCAGTTGCGCTTCACGACTAGCCAATAGACCAGGGTCCCGAACTGCATCGTTCTAATATATACCATGTTATATTTCGGTGGGTCATATGACGTGGGGATCACACGTCCAAACGCAAATACGCTAATCAAACCAAGTATACAAGACCAGTTGAATTCCATCTTAAAACCAATTGATATTTAAAAAGAGTAGCCCACCGATTTATACGAGGACTTGGGCTAAAGCAAAAATAAAAAATTGTTTATTTATTTATAGTATGATTGTTCTGTCTATTGTTTTCAATGTTCTCGATATATCAAACATAACATGACACGTATCGAATCACTTTCATTAAAAAAAAAACTTTATCAAGAGAATTGCATACATAGTTGATAGTTATGTGCATATATATAGTTAGAATATTATGCTAACAATTAAAATTAAAATTTTCTCTCTCAATAATTCAACATCGATTATCAATTACATATATAAAATAAAAATGCATGATCGAAGTATATATATAAGATAGATAGATTACTATTTCTTTTATTAATTAGAGTTTTAAGATAAACTTTAGTAGTTTCAATTATTACTCCATTAAATCGCACAAATTAAGGATGATATTAAGGATTAACTGATGGAGGAAGCTCGATCTTATGACTATACAGTATATTATAGTTAGGAATTAATATAACTAACATATGAATTAAAATGACACGTGGCCGCAAAATGAACAGAAAACAACACATAATTATCAAGGAGTTGAATGTCCCTGTTTCTGACATATATGCAAGAGTTAAATAAACCATCAATTATCAAGATGTCCACATTTTCTCAGCCGAGTCTTATAAATCCAAACAGATAGTTCCAAAAAAATTACAATATTAATTATTTTTTTTGGCATTTTCGTGCACGAGAGGTTTATGTGTTTGCACAAATGTAATGTGATACAGTTACATTCACTTAAATATTTAATTTGTTTTACCATCATCAGACTGGTAAAATTCTTGCTTACCTTGTCAATGGTGTAGCCGTGTAGCCTCTCTGTTGGTGCATAATTAAAAAAAAAAAAAATTAAACATTCACACGTACAAGCTAAGAGTCATTTTGGAGATTATGGAGTTTTAGGGGAATTTTAAGGGGGTTTTTGGTCCGATAGATTCCCCATCATATTTTTCAAAATGAAGAAGCAGTAGAAAAAATGTAAAGGATTATCTAAATCTGCAGCTTTCTCCAAACTAAATAATTTTTCAAATCTTTGAAATGGGAATACTGTTGAATTTAAATCAAAAATAATTTGAAAAATATGTATTTTGTTTTCCCATTTTGGGAAAATTTTATGGAAGTTGTTGGGGATGTTCCAAGTGTACAACTTCTATCTATCTATTTGCATTGAGGTATTTTTTATGGGTCAATCTAATCTATATACCATATGAATGTATGTTAGCAAATGATGCGCTACCAGACTACTCTATTAACTCCCTTAAAAATTTGGCAAAACTGAATGTCATATTAGTTACAAACTACTAGAATATATGGTTCATTTATAAAAATAGGACAAAGCTTTACACATAGGTTTAGTTACATTGAAAAAAACAATGTTGACACTTCATTGCAATATGTTTAAACAACTTACTAAATTTAATAACTCATTGTTTTTTTTCAATACTTACCAACTTTAAAAAATAAAAACTCATTGTTTTGATCAGGAAAACATTCACCAACTAGTTTTTAAAAGCCTTTTCAATATTACTAACTTTAAAAACTCATTTCAATATAGTTTAATTTACGGTTTGTAAGTACTTGAAACTTGGTCAAAAAAAAATAGCCAATGTTATTTACACCACCAAATTTTCACATATCCCACTTTTTATATTTTTTTAAAATACATCCTGCTCCTTTTGAGTCACACACATGCCTCTCAAGAGGCGCAGAGTATTTTACATTAAAATATCTTGCGCCTCTTGATGGGCAGATGTGTGACTCAAGCGGAGTAGGGTGTGATTTAAGAGATGTATGTGTGGTGCATACAGTAAAATTTATGGGTGTAAATATTATCACCCTTAACAAAATTTAACATTATTTTCCCGTTTAAACTAGGTTAGTTAACTTTTTTCCCTTTTGCCGCCGGCTGACCTAATCACCCATATCTGCTATCTTAATTAATCTTTGTATTGTTAATCACTACTACTATATATATAATTCAGTCATCACCACTTGATCAATTTTTTTCTTGCCTCCGAATTACTGATCAATTAATCAATGATTAATACAAAGCAATGGATCCAAATAGCCCAACGAAGAACAAAGGAACAACAACGACAACAAGCTCATCAAACCAAACAAGCCCTAAAACGCCACCAAGAGTGTACGTTCGGTCTTACACCTGCACCTTCTGCGAGAAGGGGTTCTCCAACGCCCAAGCCCTCGGCGGCCACATGAACATCCACCGGCGTGACCGCGCCAGGCTCCGCAACCTCGACGACTCCGACCTCCACCACCGCCACGGCTTCCCCACCGTCATCAGCTGGCAGCGGGATCGCTCGTCGTCGTCTTCCGACCAACTCGATCCTCGCCTGCTCTTGTTGTTCGGTGATGATACTAACCCCACGGGAGATATCGGAAGATCGAATGTCGGTGGGCTTCCCGGAGATGAGCTTGATCTTGAGCTCAGGCTAGGCTTGGAGCCGCCTCCGTCCTCGTCTTCGTCCTCTCCTCCTCCTACCAAATTAGGACCATGAATTATTGAAAAAATGTGAGTGAGGTTTAATTTTTCTTCATTGATCTTTTGATTTTTTTTTTAGTTTGATTTAATAATACACAGACACTCTCATATTGATGGTCAATTCATTTGGAGGGTTTATACATTCAGAATTAAGGGAAGAAGCTTTGTACATAAATTAACATACTACGAGATAATTAATGTGTTGTTATAATTCATAAAGTATTTGAGATTATTGTCTAACATTAATTTGACACGATATGTTGATTGTGTAAAAAAAAGTCTGGCTAGTCTAGTTTTTCTCGCCAAATATTCGATTAATTTCGTGTGTGATCTTATTATCTGAACTATGAATTAAGAAAAAATCTGATAAATATATCAATAACAGATTAGCGATTAAAATGTGAAGCCTATCTCACATATATTTATATATAAATAACTTATTATTTTTAATTGGTTTTATGATAGAATGGGTTATTCACACAAGCCCTAGCTATCATTATTAATATGTCCAACTTTGATATATACATCTAATTAATTTTCCACATTTTACCATACCATAATTATCATAGATTTATAATAGCTCCATGCCAAGATGAAAAATCAATGTATTATCAAATGTCTTTACAAATTATACAAACACTTCATATTAGATTTTTCACATTGGCTTGGATGAACCTATCCAGTGACTTATCGGCCCGAGTCCTTTAAAGATTATAGCTCAAGCCACAAGAAATTAGTCGACATCCTTGAAACTTCCAATGTTAAAAAAAAAAAAAAACTCATTTCTTTTGGCTCACCGGCTAAAAGGCACTTTGACTGATCTTCAAATGATTTATATTTTATTGTATTATATAAAGCGCAATTCAACGATTTGATAAATCAGTTCCTGATTGGCGCCATAAGATTTTGCTAAATAAATCCAGCAAGGTATGATTAAAGCCACATCAATATTTAATTATTTATGTTAACAAGTCAAGTTTCTCTCTTAATTAACCAACGTATGTATAGAAGGATAAGAAGGGAAATCAATCGGCTATTTTCATGCAACATTTCCACGAAGTTTCCTATATCATAAACTTCTAATTCCATAAATATTCTCTGAATTATACTAGCTAAAATCATAAACTCAGTTTATGGGTTTTAAAAACACTTCATGTAATTTAGACATTACTAAAACCCTACACACAATTTATGGGTTTTATAAATTCGAAACCCTTTGTGAGTTTCAATTTCTCATAATTTTTCCTTTTTTTCATTATTAATCAATATTTAGAGTCCCTCTCGCAAATGGTCGATACATAAATAGATTTTCTATAAATTCGAAAAAGTTGGAAAAAAAAAGCTTTCATCTATATCTATATCTATATAAACTCTTAAAACTAAATCTATATATCTATATCTATATAAACTCTTAAAACAGAAAAGTCTTCGTCTATGTGTCACATTCACCTTAATCATCTTCTTTTCAACAAATGACATTTTTTTTTCCTATTTTGAAATTGATTTTCATCTTTCACATAATCAACGGGTTTAATCAAAATAGTAAATTAATATATAATCTATATATATTTTTAAATCTTTATATATGAATTATGATAATGGAGTCTATCTTAAATAAGTTTATGACACCTTTCTTTTACGAGTTTGTTTTTATAAGTTTAATTCAAGTTATTAAACTAATATTTTATTTAATTATACAATGTTAATTTATTTTATTATCAAGATTATATTTTGTGAAAATCGCGTCATTGAGCGAGAACTGTACTAGTTTTTTTTTTAACAAAGTAAAGGTCCCTCTCACTAGATTTTTCAAAAGAGTTTTTTTTTAGATCGAAGGAGTTTTTCAAAAGAGTTGACAAACCGGATTTTGAAAAGGTAAGAGTACATTTATATGTCATAATTAGTAAATATCACATGTTACTTGTTAGGGACTTTTAAAACACTATTTAATTTTTTAGACTAAATAAATACTTTTTTAATTTAGATTGATGAATGTGCATGGAATATAGACTTTATTTTTTATGACGTGGAGGTTCCGAAGTTATCGATTAGTCCTTCACAGGCTCACCCATGCTAAGGCATGAGTACCCACTCAAACACAAATTGCTCCTAGTGGGGTTTGAACCCTTGACCTCATGGTAGGTGAGGCACAAGGAAGCACCTCACTCCTACCACTAGAGCAAGAGGTCATTGGTAATATAGACTTTATTTTGATTGAATAAATGTCCGTTACATGCATGCTTTGAAATGCAAGTGGCTATATAACTAACAAAGTTTAGTAGTTGCTGACTAAACAGTTAGGTCGATCATTCATCATCACATTGATAATTTATATATTTTAGACAATAGTCAAATAATAGCTAGAATTTGTGATAATATTATACAACATGTCAACATGCATGTCTACAATCTCGATCTACTTTATGTTAAGATGAGCTCATAAGTTATATGTGGTTCACCATTCACCTAATTTCCGTACTTGGGTTTATACGTGACTAATTAGTGTAACACATAGTTTATAAGATTTTATTATTTATTATATATATTCTAACTTAAAAAAAAATATATATAAAGGTTTAAATAATTTGATTGAATTTTTTTTAAAGAAGCTTTTAAATGACTATAAACTAAATTAAGCTTAAAAATTATGTTGGCTACACTGCAGCTGTGCGGAAAATCAAGTCACTTTTAATCCTTTAAAATGGCAATTAATTTATCTACCATTTTATGTAATTTATTTGGCGGATACATTGATATTTTTATTTAGGGTTGTATGGTATACTATTTTTGGTCTTGCAGTTGGTTTAGATATACCACATTTATCTGTTTGGGCTGATCATAGACCACTATCCAGCCCAATATTTATTTGGGCTCAAATGCTAATCAGAGTAGGCCGTTCTATTCGCGTACCCCTCAACCATTATAATTCGCGCTCCTTAAGTCGTGAAGTTGTATTTATTTTTAAAAATAATAATCAATAAATCCTATAATTATTATCTTAATTTATCTTTGAAAATGGTTATAGATGTTTAAAACATTATGTAAATTATATAAACATTTTAAACCATAAATCAAGATAATAATTCTAGGCTATATTTATTTATTTATTTTAAAATAAATAAAATAATCCTTAAAATATGACCGAGCCCTTAAATTAAAAATATGGATATATTTACAATCAGATTTGAGTTTAAAAATATTAAAATATAATATATTTAATGATAAATTAAAGAAAATAGTTGAATGGGTGGTGAGTTGTAAACAAATATCATTTAAAGGGTGGTTTTCTGTAATTTTGAATTTAAGGGATGGTTAAGTGAAAACACCAATATTTAAAGGGTGATTTTCTGTAATTTTCCTCTGTGTGTGTGTGTGTGTGAATCCGCTCAATTATACTCGCTCACCCATCACTCATTTAATACCTAATATACCATTTTATCGGATTGGATGCAATGAGATTGTCATCCCTACCTATATATGTAGACGAATGGAACATGTCATAATTTCTTTTATTGACAATTAATTTTAAGATGAAGCTTCAATATGCTTATGTATGTGTACTTGATCCCCAATCATGAGTCCTAACAGGGTTTAATATCATTAGTTTTAAGATTAAGCTTTATCGAATTGATTTGATCACAATTACGTAGTACTTACCATCTGATTGGATTGATTTAGTTGAAATCAGTGAAACAGTAGAGATGATGAATAAAGACAAACTCAATTGCACGTCTAAATCTTGATGGATTCCCACACACATCACATACGTAGAGCCTACACGTGACACGTTCCCTTCATCTTTACGCATTGTCATCAAAATATAAACATCCTCCATCGTATTGCTGATTAAGCTCCAAAATTAAAAGTCCCCTTTCCACGCTGGGTGAATAAGTGAATAATAGCTAAGCTACTTCACATGCATAATAGTGTTAATTAAGCAGAGTGGAAACACGGAGCCATTAATGAATGAGGAAACCTTTGGCCTCTCTCACCCGTCACAAAATGGATCATCATTTTTTTATATTTGGTGAATTTGTGTTAATTAAGCAGAGTGGAAACGCGGATTACACATAAATGTATACAACACATTTATAAGCAGGATAAACTAATCTAGACCCATTCGACTCAAATCTAACCCATAACTTCTTAATTAAAAAAATTATAAAAAAAATTGAGGTCAACTCCGCGATTAATTATGAGAGAGATCCCAACTGTCATCGATCTTCCAAACGCGTCTCCCATGAATAACTCCTTAATTTCCCTCCCCTTCATATACCGTTACATTTGTCCCCAAATCCAACCCAATCAATTCAACACAAACCTAAGATATCATTCACCCCCAAATTATTTCTGTTATCCGTTTTCCTTCAATTTCTTTTTCTTTTTCTTTTCCAAATGAACAAGAAATTATTTACGACGTTTTTCTAACGAAATGTCGTCCTAGATTCATTATCAATTCGTCGTTATTTTCATCCCTAGCTTCGTCGTCGGGCCATGGTAGTCGCCGCCGCCACCATGGCCTCGTGGCTCCTCCCTTCCGACCGAAAACGCTCCAAAACCGTCGCCAAAGCCAAACCGGCCGCCTCCGATAAAGAAATAACCGTCTCCTGCAAGCACCACCTCATGCCCTTCTTCCGCGGCCAACCGCACTGCGAGCTCGATAACAACCCCAACGCCCTCGGCATTATGGCCTTCGACGCCGCTAAGACCATCAACAACTTGATCTCCCTCTACCGCTCCCTCTCCGACGCCGAGTTCGCCCGCCTCCGCCTCGGCATCGTCTCCTCCCGCGGCGTCGCTTACCTTAACTCCTCCGATGAGTCTTTCCTCCTGGCGCTCGCTTGCGCGGAGCGCCTTGAGGATCTTGACCGCGCTGCCGCCTCCGTCACCCGCCTCGGTGCTCGATGCTCCGACCCCTCCCTCGCGCGCTTCGACCTCGTCTACCGCGACCTCAAGATCGGCTCCGCCGACCTCGACAAGCTCCACTCCTGCGGCGCCAAGGAGCTGGACCGATCGCTCGACAAGATGGAGAAGAGGATCGCCGCCACGTCGAACCTGTACTCGGAGCTCGAGGCGCTGACGCAGCTTGAGGCGTCGGAGCGGCGGCTGAACGAGTGGAGGGAGAGCGGGGCCGCTGCTGCGGCCACCGCGGAGGAGGCGGCAAGCGCGGAGGCGTTCGAGCAGAAGATCGCGGCGCAGCGGAAGCTGGTGCGCCAGCTCAAGGAGCGGTCCATGTGGGCCCAGTCGTTCGACAAGGTGGTGGGGCTGGCGGCGCGCGCAATCTGCGTCGTGTTCGCGCGGATTTGCGCGCACTTCGGCTCATACGTCGCCGTTTTGCCGCACGTGAAGAGCACGAGCCGCGCGAGAGGCGGGAGCAAGGTCGAACGCCAAAGCTGCCACGCGGCGCTGCCTGATTCGCCGGATTTGTTAGATAAGTTGTTCGACGACCCGGAGTTGTTGCGCGGGTCGCATTCGGGTCCCCTCTTGGGCGGTTCCGGGTCGCATAATAATAATAATAATACCAAGGCGAGCTTGGTGAGATTCATGAGCCGGGACTCGGGCATGTTCGAGTCGGATAAGGCGGGTGTGTTCGAGGGGGGCGGAGCCAGGGCCATGGCCTTGTTTTCCCGGCCGAGAAATCGGGTGTTTCAGGCGGCTCCGCCTTCCACCGTCGGAGGATCCGGGTTGGCGAATAGGTACATACATTTATTAAATTGTGTACATACTATGTACTTTATAACTATAGTTTTTAAATGAATTAATGTCTAATTAAATATAAAGGCTAATAGTTGAACAATTTGATTAAATAAAAGTACCTATCTTCGATGCATTTTATAGTTTGAATATTTTAGTATTATTTGATCTAATTGGGACTCGTTATTTATTGAGATCTAGTGCAAACACATTAAACTCAAATGAAATTTCATTGTTTAACTGACTTCCAATATGTGGTATAGACGTATAGTTAAACTTTACATGTTAATCTTTAATTTTTTTTATACATATAATTAATGTGAGATGAAAAATAATTTATCAACATTATAACTTTTGTAGAATAAAACATAATTTATTTCCATATTTAAAATTATATAAGTTGTCAATCCACCAAGACATGATTAATCTAGCTAGTTAGTGTGTAATTAAGCATCTAACTTGGATGCATTGCATTATCAATGTAATAATTAATTTCCCACATTATTGAATTGTATGCATCTATAATCTTTCTTTTATTACTAAAACTTAAATTATTTTCGTATTGTAAAATTAATCCTAACGAGATTTATAATGACAGGTATGCGAACATAATAACCCTAGCAGAGAAGTATATAAAGTCAACTTACGTACTCGGAGAGGAAGCCCGGAAGGATCTCTACGGCATGCTGCCGGAGAGCCTTCGGGTACAAGTGCGATCAAAGTTAAAAAGGTGGTGGAGGCAAGTGGAAGTCGACGAGGCGAGGAGGAGTGGTGTAGGGGATGCCTTGGCCGTAGGGTGGAGGGATGCGGTGGAGGAGATATTCGGGTGGTTGGGCCCCATGGCGCGTGATACACAGACATGGCAAAATGAGCAAAGTGTTGAAACGCAACGTTTTGATGCCCAGCCTACGGTGCTGCTTATGCAAACGCTACATTTCTCCGACTTGGAGAAGACGGAGGCCGCCGTTGGAGAGGTCTTAGTTGGGTTAAGCTGCATTTACCGCTACGAGGATCGGCCATTAGTCAACAACGACTATGATTCATATGGAGATGGAGATGAGGGCGGGGATAATAGTTGATCGATTAATTAAGGGTGTGTTTGGGATGAATACGCGAGTTTTGGGCCAGGTTATCAAATTGGGCTAATTTGAACAGAGTGGTTTTAAGAAATGGCTCAATATCAACCTGGATTTTCAAAAAAAATCTGATCCAAAAAAGAAATATGCAAAAACAATTATTTATATGGCCCATCTCGTTGTAAATACTCTTAATTAAGTTGATTTGTTTCTGTTTTTTTTTCCGGAAATTTCGCGAATTAGCCCTCAGGTATTGCAATTTTCGCGAATTAGCTCTCAACTATTTTGCATATTTCGCGTGGTACCCCTATGATTTTCAATCATTTTGCCTCGTGCCCTTCCAAGTTAAATCTAACGGATCTCCGTTAGTTTTCAATAAAAAAAAGAAAGAAAGAAAGAACGGAGAACAAGAGAGAGCGAAGCGAAGAGAGCGGAACTGCCGGGACTTGCCGCCAGGTACTTCCAGCCCTTGGTGATGACGTAGCTCTGGTTGCTGCTCCAGTACGGGTAGCGGAACCGCAGGGACTTGCCGGAGCTCCGGCACTCCTCGAAGTTGAGGAAGAGGCCCTTCTCGCCGGCGACCGCATCCAATGGAAAGTACTTCTGGGCGTGCTGCTTCGGAATCACCAACCGGTTCAGCTTACCGACATCGCTCGGGGTCACCGCCTTCTCGAACATACGTATGCTCCCTCTCCCCACCTCCGACGGCAGTGTCGGGATACGCCGGCGTCGCTGTAACCCCGGTGTCGGAAATTGGGGGTTTTGCCGGATTCAATTCAAAGGGGATTTTAATTCAAAGAGGATTTTAATTCAAAAGGGGAGATAGCAGAGATTTGATGGGTCTAATCAAAGGGGAGGTCGCAACTAATTGCAAGCGGATTTTAGGGATTGGGAGGGGTCAAATGGGAGAGATTTGTGGGTACTGGGTTTTGGTCTGTTCATCAAAAGCAACCCTTCAACCTTAAAATTAAAAGTCACCTACATCCATCACTTTAGGGTTGGCGACTTTCTTCGATCAGCATCTTCGAACAACAGTGTTCTACTTCTCCTTCGATCGATCTTCGCTTCGCTCTATCTTGTTCTCCGTTCTTTCTTTCTTTTTCTTTTTTTTTTTAATTAAAGACTAACAGAGTTCTGTTAGATTTAACTTGGAAGGGCACAAGGCGAAAGGATTGAAAACCACAAGGTACCACGCGAAATATGTAAAAGAGTTGTATACCTCGCGAAAATTGCAATACCTCAAGGGCACCTCGCGAAATTTCCGGAGGTAGGGAGATACGAGGAAGAATAATTTAAGATGCAATTTCTTAAAATTCATTTGAGAATTTTACTTGCTTTTGTATAAGAACTGTTTCAGTTTGGTCTTAGACAGTTAGATTCTTAGTTGTTAATTAGTGTGATTCAGCTTTACTCACATGACTTAAGATACCGAGAATTCAAAACCACTGCGCGTTTAGCAACTGAGGGTTTTTTTAGGGGTTAGATAGTTTTTAGGAGATAGTTTATTTCGTGTATTATGGAGGTGTGGATTTTTTTTTAAATAACTTTGTAAAAAAATTTATTGATGTTTGATGTGTATAAGGTTTGTAAGCGGATATTGTGGATGAAAAGTCAAAAATACCCTTCATATCGAAAAAATGGAAAAAGGAGCAGAGGCAGAGGTGAATAAATCTTCCAAACCTGATGAAATAACCTCCCAAAGTTCACCCCCAGCTTCCAAAATCGGTGGAAATAAGCTCAACCTCCACATCCATAACCTACCGCCGAAGACGCTTCCAGACATGGAGGCTTTGAGCCTTTTTTTATTCCCAACTACATAACCTATTTGAAGACACCATGAAACACGGCCTAGGTCTTTTAACTTGTCAATAAATAGTTTTTTCATTTCCTTTAGAATGATGAATTTGTTAATTTCCTTACGAATTTAGTATTTTGTAATTTCATGTACAGTTGATAGATTAGACTATTATTATGGCTCGTTTGATTTAACGTGAGAATTTAAATTCCATTAATAATTTAATATATTTTATGGGAATTGAACTCCCATGTTCAATTTATAGGAATTATGAAAATACTTTTTATTGATTTTTTATTCTAGATAATTAAAATTTTTCAAATAATAGGAATTTAACTTATAAAAATGTCAATCAAACATACATTTTTCTATTTATTGAGTTTTTCAATTTTTATGGGTTTTTGGACCGGTAAACAAGGTTCTCAGAATAGAAGATTCTTAACAAAAGAAAACCAACTGACATCTAATGTTGTTTCCGACATTATGGGCCTATTGAACAAGGGTTTTTGGATCCCTAACCAAACGATAATTTTGAAATGATTGAAACCTTTGGAAACGATACTGGAAATTTTCAACAGTTTGTCAAAATAGGTTGGAAATTCCGTCCTATATAACAAGTAAACAAACATTTTATATATAATTGACTTTGATCAATATATATAATATGGATCATTTGGGCCCCACGTCATCATCTTTTCTACTCTCATCTCATGCTGACAGATTGTCTTTCTTCTTTTCTTCAAAGCCCCCAATTTCTTCAAAGCCCTCTTCGAATCCTCAAACCCAATTCAAGATTGTCTTTCTCCTTTTCGAGTTATCTTCATCCTCATCTTTGATTCTTCCCTGTCACAACCGTGCACCTTTGAATGGTTCATGGGGTGGCAATTATCCCCTGGTCGTCTCGCCGTCTCGATCAAATTGAAACGACAAAGATAGGACCAAGTGATAGAAATGAGATGTCAAAGTTTATGATTACATTAGTACTTGTAAGAAGTTTAGCCTGTCAAAATTGGCCTACGGGGAAACAACATAATCGTATAATAGGCCAACAGAGAATATTCTCTTTTGGTATACTATTTTTCCTAGCCATTATGACCCACGGGGAATATGCCCTTGTATTTAGGTTTATCTTTGTGGATTTTATTTCTCGTGTTGCCATTTGGTAATTTCCTATTCATGTAGCAGTTGACCTTTATTTCGATATGGTTTTTGAGCAGTTTAATTAGCCTACCTTTTAAGAGTTAAACTAGTTGGAAAAGATTAATTTATTTTTATAGCAACATAGGTAGACCACAGGAGATCAGATCTGTAGAGCTGTTAAAGAATTTTTTGATTCTGACAAACTGTTGAAATAAATAAATCACACTAGCGTCTCACTTATTGCAAAAACAATAAATGCTAGTAGTGTGGGAGACTACAGATCTATATCTTGTTGTAATGTCACTTATAAAATCACCTCTAAATTGATAGCCGAAAGACTAAAACTTGAACTGATAGGCTCTTTGTCTCTCCTGCACAATCTAGGTTCATAGAAGCAAGTTTGACGGTGAGAAAATTATGCTATTAGAGGAGCTGATCAGAAGGTACTCATGAAAAAGGATAAGGTCAAGATGTCTCCTAAAAATTGATCTAAGAAACTATTTTCATTAGTTGGACTCTACAATGCATCTGCACATCATTTTTCTGATTGAATATTAATCGTCCCTTGCAGGGTTATTTTCATGGCAAAAGAGGGCTAAGGCAAGGAGATTCTGTCTCCCTGTTAATATTTTTTTCTATGCTCTGACTACCTATATAGGATCTTAAAATGTAGAATTTGACACCCCTCATTTAAATTTCATCCGGGTGTTACCTATTGCAGATTACTCAATTAGAATATGCAGATGTTGATACTTGTTGGACAGTTTAATACTCTTTTGTCTCCTACTGCAATTTTCACACGTTTACTTTTTTAACTTGTTATAAAGGTTTTGAGCAACAGTTACCTTCATGCCATATTTCAACTCTTGCTGTGTGTAAAAGGAGTGTTTCTTGTACCTGTGCAATTGTGCATGGTTTATCTTTTGCATCAATTATCATTTTTTGCCATCAAAACATATTATGACTCAATCATGTTGAATGTTTTTTTTTATCGCAAATCACATTAGCCGTTTCATGTATCTCTTGCTATCAGTAATTGGATATCTGGATATTATGATATTCCTTTAGGAAGGGATTTGGAGCTATGATTCTTCTGCTGATTTGACTCTTGTTTGGTTTGGTTGCTCTAAAATCATCATGAAATTTCCATTTGATCTAAAATCTGCAGATGCTTAACAAAATTGGGTTGGATTGCGATGACCTTGAATGTCTTTGCATTAAAGATCAAGCACTGTCTAATGAAAGTAGGTCTTTTCTTATGACTCGGTTTATATTTATCCGTTCTTTTTAAGAAATATCCTCCATCCCTCTTCATTATTTAACCTCTTTTTACTGGGCAGGTGTGGAGAAAATCATATGATGGGCTCTATGTCATTACTTCATGTATTCTTCAGAAACTCTGTCAGATGATTCAAAGATCACTATTTCTGTTGAAAGGTTCTGGCTTATCCTTCATATTATTTATAAAGGTTGTTTTGACGGAACGTTGAAGGATGATATGTTGTATACAGAAAAGATCTGCCAATTTATTAGACTCTAATCAATTGTATTATGTCCCTCTTCCTGAATGAGATTGATCGTGTAAAAGTGTTTGTGGTCGTCTGACTGCTTGGTGTTCTAACTTGTTGCTGTTCTTCTTGCAGTATTCAGCACGGATTTGGTATTCTTCAAGGTCTCCAGAATGAAACTAAATGCTTGAAGAAGTCACTAAAGGTAGCATGTTCATATATCAAATAACGACCTGTCCATAAATTAAGACTATTACACTTGATAAATTGAAAGGTTCCTTGATCAAAATATGAAGAATATTATCTGAACAGAAGGTGTTCATAACCTTGGAGCATGTATCCTTGCAGGATGTGGTCACTGAGAATGAATTCGAAAAGAAACTTCTTGGGGATGTTATTCCACCAAATGACATTGGAGTCTCCCTTGATGATATTGGAGCTTTGGAGAATGTCCAAGATACATTAAAAGAACTGATTATGCGGTCTCTTCAAAGGCCAGAGCCCTTAATAAGGGCCAATTGATGAGGTTGGTTGTTCACCCCTTCCCCTCACTCTCTTCCTAACTTTATCGTTTTTTAAAATTTTTAATATGATTCTTGTTCACTTCTATAGCCTTGCAAGGGTATACTTCTTTTTGGGCATCATGGCACTGGCGAAACTATGCTTGCTAAAGCTGTTGCAACTGAAACTGGGGCTAACTTCATCAATATATCAATGTCTAGCATTACATCAAAGGTTCTTTACGTTTCCATCTTCTTGGATTGCCTCACTTTAGAGACCTTTCTAACACTTTACATGCCTTGGTTATAGTGGTTTGGTGAAGGAGAGAAATATGTCAAGGCAGAGTTTTCTTTGGCAAGCAAAATTGCTGCAAGTGTCATTTTTGTTGATGAGGTAGGTCCTTTGTAATCGATATTTGGTGGCATGGGCATCTGTGCATTTTGCAAAATGTACCCCTCCGCTCTAAAGGTCGACTAACAACTACCAATGAATTATGATGCATTTCATGTTGCAGGTTGATAGCATGTTGGGAAGACGTGAAAATCCCGGTGAGCATGATGAAGCAATGAGAAAAATGAAGAACGTGTTCATGATGAACTGGGATGGTGTGTGCACGAAGGATAAAGAACGTGTACTCGTGCTTGCTGCCACCAATAGACCTTTTGACCTAGATGAGGCTGTAATCAGGTGACTTCCTCGTAGGTAAATATCTGTTTCATTCTCGACAATTTTTTTTATCGGCTTGTGTAGGATATAATGGTTCAAAATTTTACTTCAAGGGGGTAAACACGTGTCGTTGCAGGAGAAAGCTAAAGCATTAGCTGAGAACGAACCATCACCCAAGTTGTACAGCAGCTCAGACATAAGACCATTGAATATGGAAGACTTCAAGACTGCGCATGAATAGGTAAATACTATTTCTTTGCTTTTTTAACAATGAACTTATTTCTTTGCTTTTGTAAGAATGTGTCATAAACTTGTTTTGATCTTACGTATTCTGGCTCGTGGCGATTTTATAACTAGATTTGAGCAAACTCATGTAGTTTACATTGATTTGGGCTTTTTTTTTTCACGAACAAACCCTTATTCCTGTCTCTCTCTGAAACCGATGTTTCTAAACCCATATTCTTTTCTAAATTTTGAGATCTATTTGTTGCTGTTCATCTCGCCGAAGGTTTTATTTTACAAAATTGTTTGAAGTCCTCTTCTTTACTCTTCTTTTTTTTCATGTATTGGTAGAGAGATAGTTAGTGCATAAAACAAAAATCAGTGGGGAGATCGAATCTCCTTGTTGAACCCTCTTTTTCCAAGGAAAAAGCCCTGCAAGTTACCATTTATTTGTATAGAAAAAGATGAAGTGCAAATGCATTCACGAAGCCAATAATAAATAGGACAGGGAAGTTAAGACGAGTGAGCATTTCCTTGATGAATTTCCATGAGAGGGTATCATAGCTTTTCTAGGATCAAGGTTTAGAAGGCATCTCGAACTTATTCTCTTTCTTTCTTGGAGTGGCATTACATTTTCTCCCCTGAGCCTCTCTTCTCATTAAGGAAGTGAGAAGTGAAGACATCAAGGCAGCTTTATGGTCCATAGGAGATGATAAATCTCCGGGGAGGCCCCTGATGGATAAACCTCCAAGTTCTTCAAAGCGACCTGTTAATGTGCTTTGAACGACTGTTGACCGGCGACGCATCGGGGGGTCCGGGGGGCGGAGCCCCCCGGCGGTGGTCTCGCTGGCGGGGGGTCCAGGGGGCGACGCGCCCCTGGCGGGGGGGCTAGGGGGGGCAGCGCCACCCCGCCTTTACGGTATGCGATGTTTATTGTAAACGGGCCTATTGTCTGTCTATTTTGGGCTTTCAGCCCGTTGTCTGTTTAGGGTTCCATGAGTCTCTTCATATACTCATGGAACGCCGACCCCTGTAACCTAATCGGTTTTCGCTTCCTCTAATAAGAAATCTGGTTCTCTGCCCGTGGACGTAGGCAACACACCGTTGCTGAACCACGTAAATCTCTGTGTCTTTCTTCGCTATTATCGTTCTCGTTATAACACGACCTAGGCAGACCACATGAGATTAGATCTTTAGAGCTGTTAAAGATTTTTTGGATTCTGGCCAACTATTGAAACTGATAAATTACGCTAGCATCTCACTTATTGCAAAAACAACAAATATGCTAGCACTGTGGGAGGCTACAGACCTATATCTTGCTGGATCGTCACATATAAAATCACCTCTAAGTTAATAGCCGAAAGACTAAAACCTGAACTGATAGACTCTTTGTCTCTCCTGCACAATCTGGGGTCATAGAAGCAAGGTTGATGGATGAGATAATTATGCTATTACAAGGGCTGATGAGAAGGTACTCACGAAAAAGAATACGCCCAAGATGTCTCCTAAAAATTGATCTAAGAAAGTCTTATGATTCACTCTCATCGAAATTTATTGAAGAAATGCTTGTCCATCTCAACTACCCTCTTATTTTCATCCGTTGGACTCTAGAATGCACCTGCACACCATTTTTCTATTTGAATATTAATGGTCACTTGCAGAGTTATTTTCATGGCAAAAGAGGGCTAAGGTAAGGAGATCTATCTCTCTATTAATGTTTTTTTTCTATGCTCTGACTTCCTATATAGGATCTTAAAATGTATAACTAGACACCCCTCATTTAAATTTCATTCAAAGTGTGACCTATTGCAGATTACTCATTTAGCATATTCAGATGATACTTGTTGGATTGTTTAATACTCTTTTGTCTCCTATTGAAAATGGAATAAATATCTACCAAAATCATGGATCTCCCATATGAGAGTCCAATCCCATTGGGTGTGTTGAGCGCAAGGTTTGGTGAAACTCCTATCTCATCGAGCCTCGGCTGTCAGAAGTCGGACCTGCACCCTAAGGTTGTGTAAGGAATAAATCTCCCTTTGGCTCGGCCATCAAGAGATTTACCCCAACACAACCTTAGCACACCAAAGCTATCCCAGCCTTTTAGACAATTGTTTGTTACAAAAGTAGGTCCTTGTAATACCCCTTTGAAATATACTTCAAATCTAACAGAAGAGTCCTACTTCTTTAGCAAGCATGCCTGCAGGATCCGTTAAAGATTGTAGCCGGAGCTCGAACCCTCATGTGTGTACAGCGACACTGCAAGCACAAAAGGGAGAAGCTGTAATCTGTATTCCTTTAGGACGATCCGAGGCTATGGCTGGGAATTCCTTAGTTGTGTATAAAGCCTTCCTGTAGAGTTGTTGCTGAGTGGAAGTGCAAGGAGTAGTCATGATTGAGGACCTTGTAGACGTGGATCTTAATCAAGTGTGTAACTTCCTCAGGACTTCTAGATGCGCCTTGAAAAAAAATTTCATTACGAGCTTTCCATATGAAGTAAGTTGAAGCTGCAAGTGCTGTCCTTTTCGCCTTAGATTGCCATCCCTTTCCACGGGCCTCTTTTTTCATCCATTTAAGTGCACTCTTCATCGAGTTCATTCCCCTTCAAATTACCAAGCCAATTCCTTACCTGTGACCATATATAAGAAGAGAAATTACATGAAAAAAAGATGTGTTCATGAGTTTCCACGGCTTGGTTACAGAGAACAGTTTAGATCAACTTCCCTGGATTTAATGAGGTCCTTTGTGGCAAGTCTCCTCCTAGCAGCCAGCCAGAGTATGAAAGCTTGTTTAGGGACGATGGATCTGTCCCATACTACTGAATTCCAAGGTGGTTTGGGGGCTTTCCTTCTGAAGTGTTCGGCTCCTACGTTGAATTTACCCCCTTGGTTCCAGGAGCTAAGGAGCGTGGAAGCTCCTTCAGCTGAACCTGCACATGTTAGAAGTTCATCTCGAATAGCTAAGAGTTTTTTAATAAGGGGAGAGTCATTTATCTTATGTATTCTCCATCTCCAAATGGTTCCCTGAGGGAGGTATTGGAGGTGTATCCATGTTTTGAGGTCCTTGAGTCCAAGCTCTTCTTCATTTTTTGGTAGGCATACATCCTTCCAACTAATCCTGTGAGACTTGTATAAAAATTTAGCACATAAGCGATTAATTTTGTGTATGAGTGTGGAAGGAGAGGGGAGAATTGAGAACCAAAATGCTTGAATTCCTTGGAGCACTCAACGAATCACTTCCACTCTACCTGCATAAGACAAGGTTTTTGTGTTCCAATAGCTTATATGGTAAGGAGTTTATCTAACAAGGGGGAGAATTGGGAGATGGTTAGCTTCCCTGAGGAGATAGGGATCCCTAGGTACTTGAAAGGGAATTCTCCCGGGTTAAAACCTGATCTATCAGCAAGGTAAGCTCTATCATCTTCAGCCACACCTGCTAGGAAGGAGGACTTTGTAGGGCTCACTTCTAACCCTGAAACTGCAGAAAAATGCTCAATTGCATCGAGTAGTACTGTAATGGAGCCTCTATCCCCTCTATCTAACAATATAAGGTTGTCTGTATATGCAAGACGGGTTATTTGAAGGGGACCACATTTAGGGTGAAATTTCAAAGACGGAAGCCTAGATCTACATTTCAAGACCCTAGAGAGATAATCAATAGATAATACAAATAGTAAGGGGGATATAGGGTCTCTCTGTCTTAATCCTCTCATGCCCTTAAAGTGTCCATGCAAGCTGTCATTCACATTCACAGAAAATGAAGTAGAGCAAATACATTCTAACACCCATTTAACAAATATAGTAGGAAAGTTAAGATTGTACAGCATTTGAGCAATAAACTTCCACGAGATAGTGTCATAAGCCTTCCTCAAATCTAGGTTAAGAATGCATCTTGGACTTATCCTTTTTCTAATATATTTCCTTATAAGTTCTTGGAGAAGCATTATATTTTCACTCATAACTCTCCTTTCAATGAAACCTATTTGGGCTGGTGAAACAATGTATGGAAGGATGGGTTTTAACCGAGCAGCAATAATCTTAGTTATGACCTTATATGTAATATTGCAGCAAGAAATGGGTCTAAAATCCCCAACCGAGTTTGCGTTAACTTTCTTAGCAATTAAAGAAATGGAGGAGTGATTAATTTGCTTGAGTAAGGCTCCTTTTGTAAAAAACTCCTTGACTGCTTTGCTTAGTTGATCTCCTGTAATATCCCAAGTGTCCTTAAAGAATTTTGAAGTATACCCATCAGGCCCCGGTGATTTCTCATCTCCCATGCTCCAAAGTGCTGCTTTCATTTTCTAGCAAGGCACCACCATCTGTGATATATTTCAGGCCCACATTTTCAGTACTTCTACTTGTACCCAAGAGACCTTTATAGAATGATTCAAACTGAGCAGCAACCTAATCCAAAGACATGGTCTCCAGTCCATCTTCTATCATCAACGAGCTGATATGATTCCTTCTCATATTTTTTTTCATCATCCAAAAAGTAAGAGTTACATTTGTCTCCTTGGAAGGTGTGTTTTGCTTTTGCTAGCTGTGAATTGAATTTGAACTCTGCCTCTTTCAGCCTCCTAGCCTTTTTCTTAGTGATTTCCATTGCCTGTAGCAGTTCATCAGAATCTGAATCCCTTCTAAGTGCTAGAAAGGCATTTTCATACTCAGCTTCAGCTGTTTTTGCTCTATCTGCAATGTGGGAGAAGTGGTTTTTGTTTAGCTGTTTCAGTTTAGGCTTTAGATTCTGCAGCTTTTTGCACAAAAGGAATGGTTCAAAGCCTTCCCCACTGTAAACCCAGTTGTCTTGGATGATTTGCTTGAAACTGTCATGCTGCCCCCACATGTTAAAGTATTTAAATGGGCCTTTTTTCCCCGGTTGCTGATCAAGAACCTCAACTAATGCCTGACAATGATCACAGAAGGCCTTTGGGGGTAGGAAGGTGGCGTTGCAGTAGAAGTTTGAGGAGTCCCAACAGCCATTAACCATTACTCTGTCTATTTTGGTTGATTTTTTCCCTTTGAACCATGTGTGCTCTTGCCCAAGACTCATTGCATCATTCAAGCCCAATTCTGCACAACAGTCCGAGAGATCTGACACCTCATAAGCCGAGACTGTATCCCAATTTTTCCTTTCACATGACCTCATGATTGTATTGAAGTGCCCCTGTACCAACCAAGGCCCTGCCCTTGTGTTATTTTCCAAAATCAAATTCTCCCGTAGGGCTCTTCTTCTGACAATGGTATGTAGGCCATAGACTTGTGCAATTTCGAATCTCTTGCTGGAAATCTTACAAATTAACTGCCCAGTGATCATCTGATCTGTGGTTCTTTTATGTATAAACTCAACTCTTAAGGGGTCCCAGAGAACCACAATTCTTCCTGCAGTACTATGTTCAAAGTTGTGGGTATAGCTCCACTGGTTGAATCCACTTCTCATTATAGCTCATGATAGCTTCTAACTTCGTTTGGTCCAGTTTAGTTTCTAGAATTCCCAAGAAAGAGATGTTTTTCTCCCTTAGAAAATCCCTGACAGCCCTCTGTTTGGGTAGGCTGTTGAGCCCCCTTATATTCCAAGAGGCAATAATCATGGAGCTTTTCTTCCAAGGGTGCTAGGCCCTTTGTCATTTGCCTGCCCATCATGAAAGCATTCTGACTCTTTTGCCTTTTCTGCAGTTTGTGAGGCACCTTGAGTTCCCTTGTTCAATCTACTGCTCCTTCTAACTTCAGCATGTTCTGTCCCACCATAGGTTAACCTTATTACGCCTTTACCTTTTTCGCTTCCCATGTTCTTCTCAGCTTGGCTTTCTTCCATCCCATCTGTGGTGAGTCTGGTGTCTCCTTCTTGCCTTGAAGACACATCATCATTCCCTTCATTCTACATTTCTTCGAGGATCTCGAATCTGTTCTTCTCAGCAAAATTGACCCTTTTTTTCTTCCTCTCATAAACTTGCTTTTGGGCTTCAACTCTCAGAGGGGGAGGGGACGAGGCTTTCTTTTTCTGATATGCCTGATTTATTCTATGGATGGAGGAAAAGAGGGAATTTTTGACATTTGATCCAGTGGAGTTTGAGATAGGAGGAGAGGATCTTGTGTTTGAAGGAGGAGGTCCAGTGGAGTTTGGAACGTGATACTGAAACTTTACGAGCGCAAACAAACATTGTTAGCATTCGAACGGTGAGTCTGTGTGCTTCTGCTTTTTGCATGAGTTGAGGCAGATTTTCCTGTATTATATGCTACTTTCTTTGGTTAATTTAGAGCAACAGTTACCTTCATGCCATATTTCAACTCTTGCTGTGTGTAAAAGGAGTGTTTCTTGTACCTGTGCAATTGTGCATGGTTTATCTTTTGCATCAATTATCATTGTTTGCCATCAAAACATATTATGACTCAATCATGTTGAATGTTTTTTTTATAGCAAATCTCATTGGCGGTTTCATGTTGCTCTTGCTATCAGTAATTGGATATCTGGATATTCCTTTAGGAAGGGATTTGGAGCTGTGATTCTTTTGCTGATTTGACTCTTGTTTGGTTTGGTTACTCTAAAATCATCATGAAATTTACATTTGATCTTAATATCTGCAGATGCTTAACAAAATTGGGTTGGAGTACTGCCATGACCTTGAAAGTCTTTGCATTAAAGATCAAGCACTGTCGAATGAAAAGTAAGTCTTTTCTTATGACTTGGTCTATATTTATCCATTCTTTTTAAGAAATCTTCTCCCTCCCTCTTCGTTATTTAACCTCTTTCTTACTAGACAGGTGTGGAGAAAATCATAGGATGCGCTCTACTCATTACTTCATGTACATGTTAATGTTAAAAATTAAGGGGCCGTTTGGTATCGATTTCTAAATATCAAGATATCGACATCGGTATCAAGATATCGATATCCGGTGATATCTTGATATCAACTAATGTCTCTCTTAAAATCAGTATATCAAATAGGTTGAAATCTAATATCTAGATATTAAGCGATATCGATTCAGATAGTAAATCAATTGATATCGATATCTACCTATACCAAACATTATATATCAAATATCGGGGATATCAATACCAAAAAACTAGTGTAATTCGTAAAACCCAAAACAGTTTGCAGAAGAACTATTTTTTTTTACACTACATCTTGAAAGAAGGCAACTAGCCAACCTGGCAAATGGGGTTTTTCTTCTGTATTTTTCGGTCTAGAAGTATTTTTTTTATTATTATTATTAAAAATGCATAAATCTCACATCACCCCCTCCCAAAATAATTAAAAAGATTTCAATTTTTGAATTTAGGAGGTGGGTTTAAAAACCAAGCTCTTATACTTAGTTATAGTACTTGAGGTTCTCCTCCATGAGAATGGGTTAAAATGAACAGCTATTCAGATACCACAACGGTTGGATTTTGTTTTTCCTGACTTGGAAAAAAAAAATACAATCTATGGTGCTATAATTGTATCCAAATTGAGATTTGAATTGGGTTTAAAAAAATTTTGTGGGTATTTTTTTGTAGGGGTAGGCACAAATCCCGCCCCGCATCCCGTCCCGATCCCAGTGAAATTTAGAAAAAAAAAAAAAAATCCCGTCCCGTAAAAATTATGAGGGACGGGACGCGGGACGGAGAGTTTGGATCTCGCAAATCCCGTCCCGTCCCGCATATATATATATTATATTTAATTAAAATTAATAAAAATATATAAGAATATATTTATATTATACCTTAGCCTTTATGTAAACCCAAAATTAAAATTTTAAAATAATAATAAAGACATTAAAAAATAAAAATACATAAGTAACAAGTTGTTTGGGCTGTTTGGCCTACTGTTTTTTGACCATTTTATGTCTTTGCCTTCAATTAGTAATGGACTGTCTTTGCTTTGTAATGGAATTTCATATTTGCAATGTACTGTTTTATGACTTTTATCTTTACATACTGTTTTTTTTTTTGCCTATCGTATTTCAGATTTTTAATGCTTTATTACTTGTTATTTTTGGATTAAAATTTTAATCTTTTTTTTACGAGGGATAAATCCCGTCCCGATCTCATCACGTCCCGAGAGGGATAAAACCCGATGGGATTTGAAAAAAAAAATACAATCCCGTCCCGATCCCATCCCGCAAAAAATACGCGGGACGGGACACAGGATTACCCTAATCCCGTCCCGTCCCATGCCCACCCCTAATTTTTTGTATGTATCCTCGTCTTATTGTATATATTCCTCTGACAATACCCATCCCTTAATTAAAGTCAACATTTCCACATTTTCACACCTACATATAGTGATCGAAAAAAGCCCTATATTTTAGAACCTTCTTTTTTGGTTGTTGCTTGATTTAACAAGTAGAAACTACAAATTTATGAAAGTTGCCATGGTTTTTTATTTAGGGTAAATTACCTACAGTCACATAAAATTTCGTCCTGTTCGGCTGTTTCTAATGTTTATCACGAGGTGACAAACCTTGGATTCCATCCATCATTATTTTGTACACCTTAGTCAAAACCCTAACCTAAACCTCGATCTATACAATACTTCAATAAATATATATATAGATATACTTCATTTAATTTCAAAATAATCCAAAACGTCTGTATCTTACAAGTCTTCGACTTGCCTAATAAGTCTTCGAGTTGCTCGCTTCGTGCCTTCATTTTATTTTCAAATTGTGGGGGGTGTCAGGCAATGTTAACTTGAGTAGAGATATAGTGGACTGGTCGATCATCCTAAAAATGAAAATATATGGTGGACTGTACTGTAGTCTGTAGACCGTTGAACTTTGAATTCCCGTTGGGACCCACCACCCATTGCTTAAATTATTTAACTTTTTTTATGCGTTTTTAATGGATTAAAAACTATACTCCCTCCGTCCGAAAATACATGGATTTTTACTATTCATGTACGCTTTTTTAGGAGTTAAAAACTATATAAAATATTAACTTTTTTATTAATTTTTTTTAATAATTACAAACTTATTATCAATAAGTTTGTCATTATTAAAAAAAATTAATATTTTATATAGTTTTTAACTTCTCAAAAAAGCGTGCGTGAATAGTAAAGGCAATGTATTTTTGGACGGAGGTAATATAAAATTTATTAATTTTATATAATAATATTATACTTATTCTTAATATTTCTATAATAATATTTTTAAAAATTAATAAATAAGTTAATATGTTATATAGTTAATATATTATTAATATCTATAAAGGCTAATAGTTGAACAATTTGATTAAATTTTTTGAGGGAAAATTTGATTAAATAAAAGTACCTATCTTAGATGCATTTTATAGTTTGAATATTTTTAGTATTATTTGATCTAAGTGGGACTCGTTATTTACTGAGATCTAGTGCCACACATAGAACTCAAATGAAATTTCATGATTCAACCAATTGGAAATATGTGGTATAGTTTCATGTTATCTTTAATTTTTTTTTTATATAAATTTGAGATAAAACTAATTTATGAACATTATAACTTTGTAGAATAAAACATAATTTATTTCCATATTTAAAATTATATAAGTAATTGTCTTATATTAATCTAGCTAGTTATCTATATATTACTTAAAACCAAAGTCTTTTGGCCACGTGTCGCATCCTCGCGAGCCGATATTTTTGGAAACATCTATCTTATATATTTAATACATTTTTCAACCAATATATTCTATATATTACTTAAA
The DNA here is from genome assembly GCA_037127255.1 of Persicaria tinctoria. Taxonomy (NCBI): domain Eukaryota; kingdom Viridiplantae; phylum Streptophyta; class Magnoliopsida; order Caryophyllales; family Polygonaceae; genus Persicaria; species Persicaria tinctoria. The sequence continues at coordinate 1,923,349 of JBANSL010000016.1, read as the reverse complement.
ACCAAAGCCTTTTGACCACGTGTCGCATCCTCGCGAGCCGATATTTTTGGAAACATCTATTTTATATATTTAATACATTTTTCAACCAATAGGATTAATTCAAAACCAATCTATATCTATCTATATATTACTTAAAACCAAAGCCTTTTGGCCACGTGTCGCATCCTCGCGAGCCGATATTTTTGGAAACATCTATTTTATATATTTAATATATTTTGCAACCAATAGGATTAATTCAAAACCAATAGGATTAATTCAAAACTTTTTACATTTTTCAACCAATAGGATTAATTCAAAACTTTTTAAAATAAAGTTAATACTAACTATATAATATTATTTCATTCTATATTTATTATACAATATCATTTCAAGCTATTTTTTTAAACAATTGGATGAATTTAAAAAACTTTTAAAAAAAATATATATTGTACGTTCCAAATATATGATTTTTTTGGAGCAACCAATCTGTATATATAATGAAAACTATTTTTGGTTTTATAATAACCTTAATTTTTGGAATTTCACCCACCAAGCCTAATCTATATAAAATGTCAAATGATAAATGATAAAAACAATTAAACATTTTTTTAACGAATGGGATTTATTTATCATTTTTTTTGTTTTTCTATTTTAACAAAAATTAATATTGGTTAAATACGCGCCATGGCGCGGGGACTATACTAGTTATGTAATTAAGCATCTAACTTGTATGCATTGCATTATCAACGAATGATTAGTTGCCCACATATATTATTGGATGCATCAATGATCTTCTTTCTTTTATTACAAAAACTCTATTTTCGTATTGTGAAATTAACTATAGCGAGTTTTATAATGACAGGTACGTGAACATAATAACCTAGCAGAGGGTTACGTACTCGGAGAGGGAGCCGGAAGGAGCTCTACGGCATGTTGTCAGAGAGCCTTCGGGTACAAGTGCGATTGAAGTTAAAAAAAAAGTGGCGGAGGCAAGTGGAAGTTGACGAGGCGAGGAGGAGCGGTGTAGGGGATGCTCTGGCAGTGGCCGTAGGGTGGAGCGATGCGGTGGAGGAGATACTCGGGTGGTTGGGCCCCACGGTGCGTGATACGCAGAAATGGTAAAATGAGCAAAGCGTTGAAACACAACGTTTTGATGCTCAGCCTACGGTACTGCTTATGCAAACGCTACATTTCTCCGACTTGGAGAAGACTGAGGCCGCCGTTGGTGAGGTCTTAGTTGGGTGAGCTGCATTTACCGCTACGAGGATCGACCATTTGTCAACGACGACTATGACCCAGACGGGGATAGAGATGGGACAGGGATGATAGTTGATTGATTAATTAAGGGCGTGTTTGGAATGAATGAATACATGAGTTTTTTTTCCCATTATATTCTCTATTTTATTCCCAAAAGTGAAAAATAGAAGAAAAAATAGAGAGACAACTGAAAATGGTGTATTTTGTCAAACTTTTTGGATAGGGTTTCAGGTTTTCCCCAACTCTTCAAAATTATAAAATTGTTGGAGTTATAGTAAAAATAATTTCGTGAATATATATAACTTTGCTTCTCTATTGTTGAGGAAATATTTTATATTAACTAATTCATCAAATAAATCAACTATCTAATTACAAATTCTCCTTATTCAATAAATAAATAAATAATTTTTTTATTATTAATTTTCTTTAATTATTTTACCTATTATTTTATTTTTAAAAAAAATAGGACGAGCTGGAGCGGATCCCAACCCGTCCTGGGTTAGTATATAAATGCAAATTCATAGTGGTGCAAGTGGATTTGATGTTAGTGCTTCTAGTCATCGCATATATACAAGTATGATGTTTAGTTTTTTATTTTCGTAAAACTTTTGTCTTTATAATGATGAATTTTTGGGCCCTTTTGGTTTAAATTTTAAAAAAGTAAATTTTTTGAAAAGGTAAAGAAAAATAAAATAAATATAGTCAATTTATAGTTTAAGATACATTATTAAAAAATTAATTTCGTTCACTTTCAATCACTTATTTAAAAGGTAATCATACCTCTTGTTATTTTTCATATAAACAATCAACATTCTTCTCTAATTTAGTACTGTACTATTTTGTAATTTGTGAAACACCTTCCAACAGTCTGTCAAAATAGGTTGGAAATTCCATCTTATATAACAGTTAGAATCCCCTGTTTTTCTAGCAGTTCCCTGACTCCCTGCTGACTAATTACAACTTAACAAACATTATATACATAATTGACTTTGACCTATACACACACACACACAATTATATTAACATCTTATGCAAGAATTAATCACTAAGACTGCATTTGCACACAAACTGAACAATGACAGTACTGCCGAAGTACTCATTCAGGAAAATTGAACAATGACATTGGCAATCAAGGATGATACTTCTCTCATGGCTGGCCTTGCCTCAGGAGTTTGCGAAGAACACCTCAACCCGATCTCGAAGATTGCAGCCATACTATCATCATAGCTCGGTTTCCACCCACTTCGAATAAGTTCAGGATCCGATATATCAGCTACTCTATCAGGTAGTGCAGAAGAAACCCACCTTGGTAAATCTAGTTCGTCACTAAATGCCTCATCCGTCGGCCGCCTCCCTGTAAACACCTCTAGCAATAGGATTCCGTAGCTATAAACGTCGCCTTTTGGGGAAACGACGCCTCCAGAACCGTATTCTGCAGCATGTAAATTTATCTAGATCAATGTCTATCTATATCTGTATCTATATCTATACACATATCTTATTACCTGGTGCAATGTAGCCAACGGTTCCTTTAAGCCCCGAAGTGCTGCTATAAGGAACGTTGCTAAATCCGTTACTGAGTATCCTTGAGATACCAAAATCCGCAACATGTGCACACATGTTTTCATCAAGAAGCACATTGCTAGGCTTGAGATCACAGTGGACTACTAGGGTCTCGCAATCATGGTGCAAGTACTCGATAGCAGACGCGACATCTCGTGCGATTTCCAGTCTTTTTCGGATACTTATTCCTTCCCCTAACCGCTGCATTTCGCCGCCTCTATGCAGCCAGTCTTCCAGGCTCCCATTGGGCATGTAAGTTAGAATAAGAGCCTTGAAATCGGGACTCGAACAAACACTGATGATCTTCACAAGGTTGCGGTGCCTGATGTTTCGGAGGGCTTCACACTCGTTGCGAAAGCTCTTGGAAGCTCCATAGTCCTCCATTTTCAACACCTTGATGGCAGCTATGCTTCCATCTCTGAACACTCCTTTGTACACCGCTCCGAATCTCCCTTCCCCTATCAAATTTCCGGGGCTAAAATCCGCTGTTGCCCCTTTCAGATCATAATACGAATAGCCATAGACGAATTGGTGCTCGTCGTCTAAGGAATTGCGAGGTGGACATCTCCTTCGAGTTCGAACTAGTAACACGAGTAGAGCTCCCAAGAACACCAAGACAGCGAAAATGCCCACCGCCAACCCGACAATCAGCTTCACCTTGGACCAATGATGAGCATGCTTCGTCTGCATTGAGCTGCACTTTGGCAGTCCCAATTCAGTTAAGCCGCCACAGAGCTCAGGGTTTCCAGCAATGAAGAGTCCCGTTTTGTTCGAAAACACGCCTTTCGTAGGCAAACTACCTTGAAGCCGGTTCATGGAGACATCTAAGAAGTGGAGGTACCTAAGCGAATCGAGAGACGAAGGGATTGCGCCAGAAAGGTTGTTGTATGAAAGATCAAGATACTCAATTCCTTTCATATTGCCAAAACTATTCGGGATCGGACCGCCAAACGAATTGCGAGATACATTCAAGTATTCGAGGCTCGAGCAGCCTCCTAACGAAGAAGGTACAACACCCGAAAACCGGTTGCTGGAGATGTCAATCACTTGAATCATCTTCAAGCTACCAATCTGCAAAGGAACATGGCCACTCAGGGAGTTGAATGAAAGGTTGAGAACTAGGCTTAGGCTCGGGATTTCGAAGATCTCCTTCGGTATTGTTCCATTGAGCATATTCGTCGAGAGATCTAGCATCTGAAGACTCCCAAGCTTCCCAAAGCTAGAAGGAATAGCCCCTGTGAGGGAGTTCCCATTCAACATCATCACATACAATGCAGATAGGTTTGCAACTGATTGAGGTATCTCACCGGATAACCGGTTCTCGTGTAAATATATGCTTTGCAAGATTGGCAAGGTTCCGATGGAGGCCGGGATAAGGCCACTCAAGTTGTTGTACTCAAAGGACAACAAAGTTAGGCCTACAAGGTAGCCAAGCTCGTTCGGTAGCCTTCCTTCGAGTTGGTTATCTTCCATAACAAGCAAGGAAAGTCGTCGAGAGAGGTTGCCAACACAGGCTGGTATCTCTCCTCTCAACGAGTTTCCGGCCAAGGACAAGACCTCAAGCTGTGTGGAGTTAGATAAGGAAGCAAGAAAGTCCCAGCCACCGCGGCCATCGGTTATGAGCTGGTTATTGTTCTGTAAGCTCAAGATTTGGATGTTCGGGAGGTTCCGAAACATAGGAATGTGGCCGCTGAATTTGTTATCGGATAGATCAGCTCGAACAAGGCTCGACGCATTCCCTAAGGAAACGGGTAATCGCCCTGAAAAGGCGTTACCGCCGATCAAGAAAGAGTCTAAGCTAGGTAAGGTTGAAAACATGTGTGAAGGAAGGGTTCCGGATAACCGGTTTAGTGCAAGAACTATTTGAATGAGTGAAGATCGGTTGAAGATGGAGAGAGGTACTTGGCCAGCGAGGCGATTCATACCGAGCTCAATGTTGACAAGAAAGGGTAGGTGACCGAGGCTTTCCGGTATCGATCCTCGAAGACGATTCCTATATATGATGATGTTCGAAAGCGAAGATAGGTTTCCGAACGAGGCAGGAATCGATCCATGGAGGAAATTATCCGAAAGGATGATCCCCTCGAGCATCGAAAGCTGGCCCAACTCGGATGGGATGGTCCCTTGGAGCCGATTCGAAGCGAGATCAAGCAGCACGAGGCGCGAACACGAGGCTATCGATGTCGGTATGGGCCCTTCGAGCCGGTTTAAGCTCAGATTGAGTGTTTTAAGGCGGGTGAGTTTTCCAAGCTCCCGCGGGATTCCTCCCGCGAGGCTATTGTTTTGGAGGCTGAGATGATGAAGGAATGAGAGGTTGCCTAAATGAGGAGCAACGGACCCGAAAAGGCTTAAGTTTTCTAGGCTAATGCCTATGACCCTCCGCTTGGAAGGCTGGCACGTCACCGCCCTCCAAGCACATAAGGGGACGGTGACGTTCCAGCTATCCAAAGCGCCCTCGGGATCATACGTGATGTATGACTTGAACGCGAGAAGCGCTTGCTGGTCGGTGTGGTTTCCGAGCCACGGTCGGGCTCGTGAATCGGTTACCAAAGGAAGGTAACCGAAAACCGCGAAAAGGATCAAGAAGAGAAGTTGGATGGCCATGATTTGTGAGCTTAACCTATAACACAGATTGAAAGAGGGTATGCAATTTGAGAGACATTAAATAATGTCTATCAAAATAAATTAAACAGTACGAGCTTATCAAACACTTACATATGTTTGCTATGTTTAAATAATTACTTTGATCAAAACTTTAGTGGCAATGTTTGCTATGTTTAAATAATTACTTTGATCAAAACTTTAGTGGCAAAGGAGAAACTGGCAATTTGGGTCTCAAATCAATAATCACCAACCAAGCCAATTGGAAGTGAAAACCACAAAATGGCTTATACGGATTATTATTATAGGGTAAATTACAGAAAACCACCTTTAAATAGGTGAGTTTTCACAAAACCACCCTTAAAATAAATTTTTACAAAAAACCACCTATAAACCTATTTTTCTTTCAAAGAACCACTCTTAACCCTTATTTTTATGTGTAAAAACTGTTTTAAAAATGTTAAAGTCTCATTTTTTGTATTTAAAGTAGCCCAATTATAAAATAAAATAACAAAAAAATTTAAGAAAATATAAGAACTTTTAAAAAAAAAATATTTTTTTACACATAAAGATGGTCATGGGTGGTTGGTTCTTTGAAAGAAAAGTAAATTTATGGGTGGTTTTCTGCAAACTATTATTTTAAGGGTGGGTTTGTGAAAATTCACCTATTTTAAGGGTGGTTTTCTGTAATTTACTCATTATTATATTAGTTTCTAGTTGTAATTTGTAAAACCCAAAACCAGATGGGGAAAACCATTTAAGCCAGTTTTACAGGAAGCCCAAAACAGTTTGCAGAAGAAATAAAATAATTTTTTATTATTATTCAAAATGAGTGTATATACACCACTTAATTAACCCCTTTTAACTATGCACGTCCTTAAGGACGTGCATGATTTGGGGTGTATATAGCGAACACGTTAAAAATGCATAAATTTCACATCGCCCCTCCCAAAATAATTAAAAAGATTTCAATTTTTGAATTTTGGAGGTGGATTTATAAATTAATTAAGCTCATATACTTAGTTATATACTGTACTTAAGGTTCTCTATGAGAATGGGTTAAAGTGGACAGCTATTCAAATACCATAACTGTTGGATTTTTTTTTTCAAGTCGGTCATTTTTTGTATGTATCCTATTGTGTTATTAAAGTGTGTCCCCAACTTGATTGGTGTAAATATTCCTTTCACAATACCCATCCCTTAAAGTCAACATTTCCACACCTACATATGGTGATCTAAAAAGCCCTATATTTATTAGAACCTTCTTTTGGATATGTTGCTTGATTTAACAAGTAGAAACCACAAATCTATGAAAGTTAATCATATTTTCTATTTTATTTTTTGGTTAAAATGAGAGGCGGAGCTCTCTACGCTTATTCAGTAAACGTAGAATATCTTAACTTCTAACAACGTCTAGCAGAAAGCTTAAAACACTTTCAAACGGATCACACAGCACAATCAAACCAATATTGTAAGCAAAATATCATTTTTTTTATCTAGGGTAAATTACCTATTGAAAATTTCATCGAATGTTTCTAATGTTTATGACGAGGTGACAAATTTTAAATTTTCACCTAAAAAAAGAGTGGATGCAGGAATCGAAACTCTACCGTGTACACCACAGGACCACTCCGACTGGACATTTACACCACTGGCAGGAGCGGATTTACTTGTTAGCTTGGGGATGCTCAAGCATCCCCACAATTTTTTTATATTATTTTTTTAGTGTTAATTTAAAAAAATTTACCCTCAAGCATCCCACTCGTAAAAAAAAAATACAAAAGAAAAAAAAATATCTTTATGTATCCTCGAAGTAATAAAAACTTTATCTTCGAATATCCCCGAGAAGTCGATCCAAAATCCGCCCCTAACCGCTGGTATACATGAAAAAAAAAAACAATGACACCCAATCACCCATTACACTTGGCGATAAATGACACAACTGAAAATGTTGACTACCATCGATTGTTAATCTTTGTGATCTTTAATTAAGCTTTCCATCCATCATTATTTTATACATCTTAGTCAAAACCCTAACCTGAACCTCGATCTATATGCTTCATTTTCAAAATAATCCAAAACGTCTATTTCTTTAAAGTCTTCGACTTGCCTAACAAGTCTTCGAGTTGCTTGCTTTCATTTTACTTTCATTTTATTTTCAAATTGGTGGTGCACTGTAGAACGTTGAACTTTGAATTCCCAATATGACATTGTTTTCAATCATTTTTAAATTGTTAAATTATAATATATTTGTTGATTTCTGTAAAAATATGTGAAAAAGGTAAAATGACATATTTTTGCTTAATAAATAATACAGTAGTATTATTTGTGGAAATAAATTGATTTCCAATAAAGGGAATCTAAAGAAAAATTTGGGAGAAAAACTATTAAATTTAATTTTCCTTGATGAAGGGAGAGAATTATAATCAAGGCACTATAAACTATTAAACTGTATTTTTATTTTTATTTTGCAAAGTTAAAAATATTATATCTTTAGAAAAATTTTAAAAAAAAACCTATTATACAATTTCTTTAAAAAAACGTATCCAAATAAAATGAACCAATTATGAGAAATAAATCATCATCGACCAAAATCTACTAATGTATTCCAATAAATGTTTTTTATTTTATTTTCAGCTGTAGGTGAAAACGGCGTTACATTTGACCATTAGTCAACATAAATGATGGAAGTGTTGAAGCATCCGAATGGGCCACATGGGCCCTTTAGCCCATTACCCGCCCACAGCCCACTTTCCCTTTCACCACTGTCAGTTCTTTGTCTCTCTCTCTGCCTTTAAAAACCACTCCCCAAGCTCTCTGCTTTCCACCTCATTCCCTCACCATCACCAATCCACAAATCACTACCTTGATTTCACAGTTCACACACCAATCAAATAGAATCCGAACCCAGAAATCGAATCGCCCAATCCCAGCAATGCCCAGCTTCGTATCCCTCCTCTGTTTCACCCTCCTCCTCATCGGCGGCGCCCAAGCCGCCGACTTTTTCTACGACGGCTTCACCGCCGCCGCCGCCGGCAAAGCCATCAACCTCTATGGCACGGCCACTCTCATCCAGAAGGGGATAGTACAGCTCACTAACACCACAAGCCGATTGACGGCCCACCTCTTCTACAACACCCCAATCCGCTTCAAGGACCCCCAAAGCGGCGCCGTTAAGTCCTTCTCCACCGCCTTCACCTTCGCCATGGTCCCCGAGTTCCAGAAGCTCGGCGGCCATGGCATGGCCTTCACCGTCTCCCCCACTAAAGATCTCAGCTTTGCTCTCCCCAGCCAGTACCTGGGCCTCTTCAACGCCTCCAACAACGGTAACGCCTCTAACCACATCTTCGCCGTCGAATTCGATTCCGTTAGGGATTTCGAATTTGGGGATATTGATGATAATCATGTGGGGATCGATCTTGATAGCCTAACTTCTAATTACTCGATTTCCGCTGCTTATCACACTGAGAACGGGACGAAAGTGAATGTAACCCTCAAGAGCGAGAACACAATTCAAGCTTGGATCGATTTCGATTCAGCTACCTCTTTGCTGAACATCACCATCTCCCCATTCGGATCCAAACCTAAAACCCCCTTGATGTCACACAAGATCAATCTCACCTCAATTTTCGACGATTCGATGTATGTCGGGTTCTCCTGCGCAACTGGATTGCTTGCTAGCTCACATTACCTGTTAGGTTGGAGCTTCAACATGAGTGGATCAGCTCAATCCCTTTCGATGAACAAGGTCCCGCTGCCATCGAATTCGAGGAGCCGCCGGTTGGCACTGGCGATCGGGCTCTCGGTTTCGTTCTCCGGGATCTTGATTGCCGGGACGATAATCGGGTTGTATGTGTATAAGAGGATGAAAGATGATGATGTGATTGAAGCTTGGGAGAAGACAATTGGGCCTCATAGGTACTCATACAATGAGCTCAAGGTGGCCACAAAGGGGTTTAGGGAGAAGGAATTGCTCGGTCGGGGCGGGTTTGGGCGGGTTTATAGGGGCGTCTTGCCGAAAACGAAGACCCTTGTGGCGGTGAAGCGGGTGTCGCACGAGTCCAGGCAAGGGCTGAAGGAATTCGTGGCGGAAATTGAAACCATAGGGAGGGTTAGGCATAGGAATTTGGTGCAGCTGATGGGGTGGTGTCGTCGGCGTGGTGATCTGTTGCTCGTGTACGATTACATGCCGAATGGGAGCTTGGATAAGTACTTGTTCGACCAGCCGGTCATGGTGTTGAACTGGGCGCAAAGGATGAAGATCATAAAGGGAGTCGCTTCGGGGCTGATCTATCTTCATGAAGAATGGGAGCAAGTTGTGATTCACAGGGATATCAAGTCGAGCAACGTGTTGCTAGACAGTGAGCTGAATGGGCGGCTTGGCGACTTTGGGCTCGCTAGGCTGCACGACCATGGTGCTTACCTTACCACGACTAGGGTCGTGGGGACGTTGGGTTACCTAGCACCGGAGCTTTCAAAGACCGGGAAGGCCACAACAAGTACTGATGTGTATGCATTCGGTACCCTTTTGTTGGAGGTCGCCTGTGGGCGAAGACCCATCGAGCCCAAGGCTCCACAAGACGAGCTAGTGCTTACCGAGTGGGTCTGGGACAACTGGATTGCGGGTAAGATCACAAATGTGGCGGACCCTAGGCTTGGAGGGAAGTTCGACGAGAAGGAGGTCATAATGGTGCTGAAGCTGGGCCTGATGTGCTCTTGCGATGCGCCCAGGGCACGCCCCGCCATGAGGCACGTCGTGAGCTACTTGACAGGGGAGATGGAGTTGCCGGAAATCTTGGTTCCGCCTAGCGGTGTGGAGAACACGGAAGGCAGCAAGGGCTTCCTGCACTCGTTTGCCTCATCGACGTTTGATGGCATGAGCTCAAACTGGAGCAAGGGCGAAGTCTCTACCGAGCATGATACTAGCCCCGGTCCCCTTGTGCTCCTGTGAAGTCTGAATGACTGTTTGCAAGGCGATTACATGCCCCATCGTCGCGAAAAACTAACGAACTATCGTGTTACTTCTTTTGTCATTTGTTGTTGTAGTTGTTAGTTATAGGTGTTTGGTTTGAGAGAAATTATGAAGGTGATGTTTTCTTGTGTGTGATGCTTTGTAGAATGTATAGAAATTGGTAGATTAATTGTACCTTGTATAGGAATTGGGAAAGAAACCAAATGCTGTAATTCAGTTGGATCCTCTCTTTCATAGTTCCAAGTTTGACCAAATCAATCCAACCAACCAACCATACATGTTTAGTAGATTGAGAAGTCGAAAGATCAATAACAAGCATCAACAATGACAATATTCTCAGTTTATTCCGATCAAGCAAGGTTTGGAGGGCAAGTTGTTACACACCCTTTTCTAGACTATATTGAGAGAGTTTCTGAGTGACCCAAGTACGAACAAAAACACGACGGCAGAAGATAGTAATGGAGCTCTTGTTTGTTGGGATATTGAGAAATCACATTGCCTTGGTGTACAAGAGAATTGCTTTTTTCTTCCTTGGTGGCTGAGGTACTAGTGTGAAAGAAGAGCTCTTATATGACTTCTTCTGTGGCTAGTTAGATCACCTAAAATGTCACCCTTTTCACCAAAAACAAACTTTAATTCCTTCAAGGGTTAGCTTTTACCTCTTTCAAAAGTCATAGCTTACACACACACACACTAGTGCCCTACTTAGTACATTATGATTTATGAGGGATTTAACAAGTTCTTACTAATAGTTAAGCCCATTGAATTGAAACATTAAACTAAAAGACCATAGAACCTTTTCTAGAAAGTCATTTCTGAATTGGCTCCAATTTTTTTTTTTATAATGCAATGATTTGGGTGGAGTTGAACTCTATTGGACCATTACCCATTTTTTTTATGATAAGAAAACTCAATATTTAGCGACAAATTCTGTACACGTGATCCAGCTGGCAAAAATCACGCACTAGGTAAATCGGCTCGCGCCGACTAGCTCTATGCATGGGCAAGGCTTTTAAAGTGCATTATTGATCACAGAGAGTGAAGAAGCTTCTTAGGGGAAAAAATTGATTAGTATTGATTACGATTGATGCTAGATTAAGGAATAATTTAAGAATATTTGTTTACGTTTAAATTGTGTTGATTTCTTTTCTTTTTTGACTTGAGCAACCTTATCCTTTTCTCAGATTTTTTTTTCATATTATAATCAGATATTGGTAAAATATATGGGTTAATTATGCATCAAGAAATGCTCTCAAGGTTGGATATTTGACTATCGAACTAATATTAATTAATAATGCTAAAAATGATCTCAAGGTGGGGTATACAAAGCTACCTATTGAATTTCTATCTTATACTTTGAAATCTTATAATATAATAATATTTGATAATATTTCTTTTTATAGTCCGGGAGGCTAGTTTTTTAGGTTAGGTGTCTGTTCAAAGTTGGCTTTGGTTAGCATTTATTTTCCCATCCATATTTTTTGGTTGAATTTCAAAAGTTAAGATGTATAAAAATGCAAGAGATCCTACCAGCCAGGGAACTAAACATACTTGACCTAATTATTGAGGGTGATAACATTACCGTCATAAATAGTCTAAAAGGTGTTGGGAAGCCTTCTGAAAATTTTGAAATGATGGTATCTGACAGTCTAGTCTCCTTAGGTTTCTTTCGAACTACCGAGATTTGTCATGTCTACAGGAAAACAAATCGTTTTGCAGACCGTATTTTGCATATGGATATTGCTTTCACAAAAACTGAGACACCTGATGATTCTTTGCTGTGTAATTTCATCCGCTCGGATGCTCTTGATATTTAGGCTTCGTCCTATTGCCAAATTCTTTTCGGTTAAAAAAAAAATTGTATAAAAATGCAGTGCAAATCAATTTGTATACTCCATCAAGAAAGGGAAGCTTCTATTGGTGAATGAATAAATTTAAAATAAAGCTGTTTTGACTATTGAATAAATAGTAATGCAGAAACAGCCATTTATGGCTCTATCTTATGCAAATTTTGAATTTTTATAAGACGATTGATTTGAATTTGATAATCAAGAAAATGTTTGGGTAAAAATGAGGCCAAATCTGATTATTTTTTAGTGGTTAAGAAATTGCTTCTGTATTTCTTGTAGAGTTATATTTTGTATGGGCTATTAAACAAATTATTAGAACTAATAAAACTTAGATTGATACGAATTGTAGGTTTCTAAGGTAAAAAAGACACGAGAAAATTGCCTAAATGAAGTTTGTTAGCAACATTAACATATACAATTTTGCCTATTACATTGACAAGAAATTACACTACAATCTATTTCATTTTTACAAAAATAAGTACAGTACGATTTTGCGCACAAAAACCATCATCCTTATTCAATCCTTGAAAGTTGAAACACAACCTTCAACCACAGCAATCATCTATTGACAAAACTGAATCTTGTAAATAGACATTCCTGAAAGAAAAAACATGGAGAACAAAAGATAGTAAATTAAAGAAAATCTCCAATAAAATCCATAAATTAGGAAATTACAGAAAACCACCAAATATTTTGGTTATCTTTCAAAGAACCACCCATGACTCCTTTTATGTTTGAATAATGAAAAATATTTTGTAGCAACTTTGTTCTTAAATTCACAATTTCAAGGCATTAGAAGAGTTTTAGGTGATTTTTTTTTTAGTGAAAACCAAATTTATGGGTGGTTTCCAATAATTTCCTAATGTAAAGGTGGTTTTATGAACAGTGCCCCATTTTAAGGGTAGTTTTCTGTAATTTACCCAACAAAGATTTCATGCATGACCAAAGATCACCATCAACCAACTGACACCAACCAAAATTAGCGCAGAAAAATCCACATGAAGAAAAAGCAACAATTCATATTATCTCATGCCACTGATCAAACATCATCTACATTAAACTATCATAGTATGCAAATTTCTACTTATTACAGATTTATAGCTAATGAAAACAAATACACCAGCAAACTGCAAACACATAGCACAGCTGACAACAACTCTACTGGATCCAAGTCAAAATTCAAAATACACAATTTTAGAGCAGTGTGGCAAACACTGGATCTAATTCTACTTTCAGTATCATGATCATTAGCATAACAGAGAACCACTACAATTATGTATAAGCAATTGACTGCAACTGTTTAACAAAGAAAAAAATGTAAGAGCTTACCATATTACCAACTTCATAATCTAAGGGGCAGTGTTCCTTTATCTTTTTGCTGCTGCAACATGAACTCGTGCAACTGCTGCGATCTCTTCAGCATATCTTGAATGATCTGATCGGTCTCTGCACGTATCTGCTTAGGCAAAGACCTCTCCAAATGATCAAACCATTCCCCTAGTGTCATTTTGTTCAGGTCTGCAGCAATTTCAGCTTCAGCTTCGTTTTCAGAAGCATCAGAAGTTGATTCATGGGAAACTGTTGCCCCAACATTACATTCTGACTCTCTCTTATCATCAAGATTCAAAGTAGCCTCCAATTCCTCCTCTAAAGTGTCGTTTTCGAAATTCAGTTCACAAACTAAATCTCCATCCTTTTGAACAATCTCACTCATTGAGTCTCCTTTACCATCTATTTCGCCAATAATAGACTGTGGCTCCGGCTTAACCCCAACAAACTCCAGTTCATTACAATTCTCTTGTTCAGAAATCAGTCCACTAGCTAATCGTTCGCCTGCTTCAAAAACAGTATGCATAGACTCTCTAGAAACCTGCTCTTCTTCATTATTCTCCCCCTCGCTCCTCTTGTCTTCCACCGCAACACTTTTACAGTCCATCTGCAAACCCATTTGAACTTCAGCTTCGGCTTCTTTCTCCGAAGCATCAGCAGTTGATGCTTGGGAAACTATTGCCCCAACATTACATTCTGACTCTCTCTTATCATCTTGATTAAAAGTAACCTCCAATTGCTCCACTACAGTCTCGTGTTCAAAATTCAGAACACAAGCTAATTCTCCTTCTGTTTGAACAATCTCACTCACTGACACTCCTTTACCAACTATTCCGCCAATATTAGACTGCGGCTCCGGCTTAACCAAAACAAACTCCAGGTCATTACAATTCTCTTGTCCAGAAATCAGTCCACTAGCTAATCGTTCACCTTCTTCAAAAACAGTAAGCATAGACTCTCTAGAAACCTGCTCCCCTTCATTACGCTCCCCCTCGCTCCTCTTGTCTTCCACCACCACACTTTGAGTAGAGACCATCTGCAAACCCATTTCAACTTCAACTTCGGCTTCTGTCTCTGAAGCATCAGCAGTTGATGCTTGGGAAACTGTTGCCCCAACATTACATTCAGACTCTCTTTCATCATCCTGATTCAAAGTAACCTCCAATTCCTCCTCTATAGTCTCGTGTTCAAAATTCAGTACACAAGCTAATTCTCCTTCAGTTTGAACAATTTCACTCACTGACTCTCCTTTACCGACTATTCCGCCAATATTAGACTGTGGCTCCGGCTTAACCATAACAAACTCCGATTCATTACAATTCTCTTGTCCAGAAATCAGCCTACTAGCTAGTTGTTTGCCTTCTTCAAAAACACTATGCACAGACTCTCTAGAAACCTGCTCTGCTTCATTATGATCCTCCTCACTCCTCTCATCTTCCTCTGCAACACTTTGTGCAGAGTCCATCTGCAACTGCAAACGCATTTCAACTTCGTTCTTCTTTCTTCCTCGTCTTGTCTGTGCATTCAACTTTTCTGTAGGAGAGATATTCTCCAGCCCATCACAGTTCAAAGAACTTACTAACTGAGAAGCCTCCGGAATCTTCTCCAGCGCAGAAGTAAATGCTAAATCATCTTTCCTCTTCGTTCCTCTACTTCTAGTCGACCTTCTCAAACTGCTTGGTGGCTCTACTTTACATTCAACCCCACCAGCTTTATCATTCTTTGAGCTCCTAGTCCTCCTGCTACTCACTGACTTCCCTTTTTGTGTGACACACTCCACATTCTCAGAAATCTCCGGATTCAATTCCAGTTCATCTTCCACATTTGCATCTTTCTTCTCACGACTTTTTATTCCTCTTGGAACGCCTACCTCTCGAACATTGCTTTCCACATCCACCTCCGAATTCGCAGATGCAATTGAAGCTGAGACCTCAGATCTCAAACCCCCATCTCCAATTGCAGCATTTCCTTTGCCACGAGGTCTAACTCGACCACGCCCTCTCCCTTTTCCATTTTCTTCCTTTGGCACATTGCCCTCCTTATTCACCTCAGGAGCTACAGACGGCACAGAATCCATAACCTCCATTCCCAAACCCTCACCCCCCTTGCCACGACCTCGACCACGCCCTCTCCCTCTACGATTCCCTTCCTCTGCAACTTTCTTACCATCATCCAAATTCTCCGCTCCCAGAACCCTGGCTCGACTCCTAAGGCTTCTACCCACCGGTTGAGAATCAGAAACATGCGAAATTCGAACCCTAATTATAGTAACCTCACCTATTTTGAGCTCGTCGCCGTCGCGGAGGTCGTGGACGGTGTGAGGCGGGAGCGCCGAGGAGTTCAGAAAGGTTCCATTGGAGGAATCGAGGTCCTTGACGGCCCATTTCCCCTCTTCGCTGCACCAATCGATCGAGAGGTGCTTCGATGAGACTCCAACGTCTTTGATGGCGATTGTGTTGCCCCGTACCACCCTCCCGATGCGGACCGTGAATCCAGGCTTCGAATTGAACTCGAGAGTTTCGCCCTCTCGATGGCCTTTCTCGATTAAGAGCTTCAGATTGGAGAGATCCATGGCGGAGAATTGGGGGAAAGCGTGGGAGAGAGAGTACGTCTTTGATGGCGATTGTGTTGCCCCGTACCACCCTCCCGATGCGGACCGTGAATCCAGGCTTCGAATTGAACTCGAGAGTTTCGCCCTCTCGAGGGCCTTTCTCGATTAAGAGCTTCAGATTGGAGAGATCCATGGCGGAGAATCGGGGGAAAGCGTGGGAGAGAGAGTGTGTTCAAAATTTTCCGACTGGAGCGCTTTTCCTGGTTGTTCATGTGCTTTGACGGAATAAAACGGCGCGTTTTAGTGCTAAATTCAAAACGGCGCACCGCATTCAACTGGGAAGGCAAAACGATGCGTTTTAGTTCGTTTTAACCATCAGCCGATTTTTTAGCTGTCAAAAAAATTGCCCTGAATTGATTTTCAAATCCAAATTGAAAGGATGTTTAGAAATTTGTTTTATTTCAAAAACAAGATGCATCTCAACTCTCAAGTAATGCATTACAAATTTCCCTTCCTAAAGTCTAAAACTTACAATCAGTTGCAATTTGACTAAACTCTCAAAATACATGCCTTGTCAATCTGGCATCTTGTACAATGTGTAAAGATTCGTCGAGCATGAATAACTCAATAGTTGTAAGAAGGGCGAAAGTGGGAGCTCACGATCCCGAAGGGGCATGGACACGCTCGGAGAGTGACAGTAAGAATTAAGCAATTTACAGAGTTCTGCAGATTCGAGTGTCGATGACAGGGACTTTGGAAGAGGGCTCGGAGATGTCCAACGCTTCAGCCAGAGAAAGGCGGCGGTTTCTCCATGCGGCTTCTGCCCAGTTCTTCATTCTCTCCCCTTCTGGCTTCCTGTTCTCCTGTACACAGAGTGCTTCTGCATATCCACCTGATGATAAAAATATTTAAAAAGAAGCCTCAGAAGGCATAATGCAGCCAAAAAGCTAATTTGATTAAATCATCCTCATTTTAGAACTTCCAAGGATGCCCGCTGCCCTCAAGAACGAAAGAAACAAGGCCTTTAACCATTGACCCTCTTTTAGTGAAATGTCAAACAAGGCCTTGAACCATTGACCAGGAACAAGGGTCAATTGCATTTGAGCTGCACAATTTACACAAGAAAGAATTTACAACCATACCTCTTGCGAGTGCCACTATATCCCGTTTTGCCACAGTTTCAATTGCACCTACTGAAACAGAAATATGCGAGTTCTTTAATTTGGTAGACAATGAAAAAAGACGGAGAGAAAGGAAATGGTTGACAACACAATGTACCATCTTTCTCTAGTGGTGGAGCCTTTAGCAAATCTATTGCCTTCCTGTAAAGCCCCTGCCAACAACATAATTTCATCAGCATAGCTCAAATGTACCGATGATCTAACAAGTAATGTGACTCAATAGATAGCAGAGAGAGTTCACAGAGGATATCAATATAACTAATATGTTGTTATGACGCGACATATTTATCTAACATAATATCAAAGTGCAAAAATGTAATGCAAAATAATAATAATAATAACATTATCACCTCCTGGATAAGGAAAGAACTTGATCGTTCTGAGATTGCCTTATATCGGTACATGACAGCTATGCAGGTAAGGACGGTGCCAACCTTGGGATGATTTGAACCTGCAAAAAAGCCATGCAACCTTAAGTAAAAAATAACCTCACATGCATCCACTATGCACACTTATATCCTAATTTGAAACTACTGGGAAAGAGAAAAGGTTACCGAAATGTTCCTCTGCAAGTTTCAGTGCGTCAGTTAGTGTAACCTCTGCCTCTCCAAAACTCCTAAAGAAGCAAACACAAAATGTTACAATTTTCAAACGGATTAAGAAAACATTTAACATCCATAAAATGATCTATTGCTTACCCCAGATGTGAATGAAGCTGACCCAAGGCACAGGTAGCTGCCAAAAGGGCCTCATCTGAAACCATATTACACGCTGCCACATTGTCGGAGTCACTATTATTCTTTTTCTCAGTCAATTCACTAATTACCCTCTGATATAATTCTTTTGCTGCAGCAAAATCCCGCTTCACGTGCAAGAATTCTCCATATGATAAAGCAGCATTTCCTACAACAAATATCATGATCAGCAAAGGAAGAAAACCTCGTCCTTATGTTTTAAGAACAAAGGCTAACCTGTGCAGGCCTCATCATCACATCCTTGAAAGAATGTCTTGGCTATCAAAACAATAAAACTCAAAAATTAACACATGAATGAAACCGGAATGGCAATGCAATGAATATAGTCTACTTGAAACTTATTGCCACCTGAATCCAAGTCACTCTGGACTAGCTCAACCAACCCCTTGACGGCTTTAGCACGGGTAATTAAAGCTTCACTCCCACTTCCATCCCTAATTTGCTGAGATTCTTTTTCAAAACGGTTCAAGGCATTATCTACAAGAACTCTTGAGGTATCATCCTATATATCCACATGAACTTAACCTCATAAACAAACAATGCATTTAAATCTACTAAATAGAAACACACATTTAGCAGGTAAATGTAACTCAACATTATGATCAGAGAAACTCACCAGTCCCAACTCTAAATTAAGGCCGATAAGCGCTTCAATTGCAGCAACTACAAAAACATTTCACAATACAGTATCATTCTTACAATGCTGATATACTTTCAGATAGAAGTTCATCATCACGAATCAACAGCCGAAATAAATCACCTCGTGTGGCCAAAGAACAGCTAGTTAAATCTTGTATTCTAAGCAGAGTCTGTATCGCCTCATCCGTATTCCCTCTAAAAGCAAGTAACAACATATCTCATCATCAATTCTTGAAGGAGAATGAAAATAGATGGAGGTTTTCGGTTGGACTAACCTTTCGGATAGCAATGAGGAAACAGCAAGCAAAGCCATCCCTTTAGCATTCTCAATAGCTTCATCGTCTTGTCCCTCTTTCGACTGAGAAACCAAACACTGCTCCAGTATCAGCAGCGCTTGCGCATACGATTCATCTGCGAACAAAATTACCAAGCAATTTCAAAATTGATGCAGCCACTGTACACGATCATTAGCAGAGGAACAGGAAAAACCTGATTTCTGAGATCTGGCAACACCAAGGGCGTAATTGATCATCTTGTTAGTATCTGGATTAACATATCGGGGATCGGTAGCACGGAACAGCCGAATTGGAGTTGAGACCGGGCGGAGAATCGGATAAGGAGCGGAACGGAGGAATCCTCCGACGGCGACCGGAGATGACTTGGTTAGCCGAGTGAGTGCGAGGCGTAACATCTTGGTTGGGAGATCGGAATCGCATTCGCCGGAGATTTGAGGGGGTTTTCGTATAGAGAGAGAAACCCTACAAATACAAGTTGGAGGTTTAAGGAATACTCCGTAAGGATGAAGAATCTCGTGCGGGAGGTCTCACAATAAGCGGGTACTAAGAGCGGGTACGATCCGACCCGAACCCGAAAATCGACTGATCCGAATTTTCCCTTCATTTTTTTTTTTATTTATTTATTAAGTAAGAATTCGAGTTCAGACCAGCTTCAAACCCGAATTTTCCTTTCATGTTGCCACTCGAATAACTCAATTAAATAATTAAATTGAAACTTAGTAAGATTTGAACTATAAATGCAATCTAGTAACAAAGTTTAAAGGGGAAGGTTGAAATAATGAAAAACCCGAAATAATTGAAACCAAAATAATCAAAATATAAGACTAACGAAAACCGAAATAGGTATAATTGAAAATATTTGAATGGCCGAACTCATATATTTTTCAATTCAACCCGTATCATTACATAATGGTTTAATCTACCTCGCATCAGATACTCATGAATCGGGTCGGATTTGCTTGATGTCAATCTTACATACCTATCCCTGCCTAGGGGAACAGAATTTAACAATACACATCAAAATCAGTATTCTTAAGTCATTTGAAGATTTGATTCTACAACAAAGATCATATAAGTAAAAAGGATAGTGATCCATCTATATCACGCCATAAGCTACAAATAGACCTATGAACTCAAATATAAGATCGAGTCGACTCGCAACACGGTTTGTGAGTAAATCTCTCAAAAACTATTACGAAACTCGAATTCGTGACCTTAAAAAACATTGAATCGAGAGTTAAAACTTAAAAATCACTCCAACTAAAAGGTAAGATTCTTACAAAGTAACTACAATACCCTTTCACTAAAAATCAAGATTAACTCCTTATATAAACACAGGGCAATGCTCAATTGATCATACCCTTGATGAAAATGACATCTCCTTTGTTCTTCACAAGTGCTGTCAGCCTCTTCATAGTGACAGCTAACAGCTATTCACTACTTGCAGATGGGATGATTCAGCTGATCTTAGTCAACAACTGCAAGGACCGAATCTGGCCCGGGATCTTAGCCAGCGCGGGGCAGCGAACGCCAGCCGGAGGAGGCTTCCACCTAGGGAGCGGCGAGGAAGCAGTGATCAGCCTTCCACAGAAGTGGTCAGGGAGGGTGTGGGGCAGGCAGGGCTGCGCCTTTAACGAGTCAGGCAATGGCTCGTGCGAGACAGGCAACTGCTGGGGCCAGCTGCGATGCAAGGGCAGAGCTGGGGTCCCGCCAGCCACGGTGGTGGAGATGACATTCGGCTCAAAGGCCTCACCTCTCCACTACTATGATGTCAGCCTTGTTGACGGGTTTAACCTGCCTGTATCGATGAAGCCGGTTGGAGGGGGCATTGGGTGTGGCGTGGCGCTGTGTGATGTCGATATCAACACGATTTGCCCCTCGGCATTGGAGGTGAAACGAGGGGGTCGGGTGGTCGGGTGCAAGAGTGCCTGCTTGGCTATGCAGTCCCCCAAGTACTGCTGTACTGGCATGTTTTCGGACCCTAAAACCTGCAAGGCTACTTTGTTTTCCAATCTGTTCAAGGCCATTTGCCCTAAAGCTTATAGTTATGCTTTTGATGATACATCGAGTCTTAACAAGTGCAGGGCTCCTACCTATGTGATCACCTTCTGCCCTCCTAGCTGAGCTGCAACTGATTCAAGCATGAACTGTTTTAGTATGTATCTGTATGGTGATCTTGTTACTGAAATCTGCAATTTCTGTTTGTTTAACTTCAGTTTCAGAAAATGATTGCAGCAAAGTTGAGTTGATTTGAACTACATCAACCGGTCATTGAAAGATTCAAACATGAACTGTTTCAAGTATGATGATCAGGTGGTGATCTTGCTGTGATTGAAATGTGCAATTTCTGTTTGTTTGACTTCAATTTCAGAAATGATTGCAAGCTCTTAATTTTAGGGTTTGCAACTGCATAAGGATCGATGAATCATTAACACAATCCGATCGATTCCGCACCCCGTAAAACCCTCAATTTCCAATAAAAATGGAAACGGACAGTTCGCCGATCGATCTCCATACTCGAATTTCACTCCGACGACAGTCAATCGAGCTTCAAACCAAAATAAATAATTGAAAAACGAAGAAAATACCTCGAATGGCGGTGATAAGATTCAATCGGAGTGCGAGAGACTCCAATTTTTCCAAACTCTTATAGTCGGGATCGCAAATCAACGTCTCCCTAGACATTGCTTTACGTCGAAAGATACATTGCTCAACGTTGAATTAGAAGATAAATAGATGTTTTTTTATTTTGATTATGGAAAAATTTGACAGTCAGACAGGCTTGACTCGTCAAGAGACCGACAGAGTCGGCAGACGACGAACCGTCGAGCATATAATCTAAAGTAAACGTTGCAATACAAAAGTGACAACTAAACAACCCCAGACGAACCTAACCAAAAAGAGCTGAGATAAATAGATGTGTTTTCAAGGTTGTTCGATTGCAAGCGCATAACCGACTAGACTTCCTGACTCACCATGACCAAAGTCCAATCCATGCCCTTCTTTAGGTTCTTATATGAACTCAACGGATCGAGCGCGGTTCATAATCGGCTAAAAAAACTCAAACTCGAGCTCCTTCACTTACCTAAATAAGTCGAGCCTAAACAGAATTTTAACAATTTTTAAGCTCGGTTGAAAGCTCGAATAGCTATATCAAGTTTGCTCATTTTCTAAACAAGTCAAGTTTGATTAAAAAAAGCTTGTTTAAAATTTGAGTTCGAGTCGACTTGAGCTCGTTTAACAAATAAACTAAGTTTGAACATACCAAACTCGATTTGTTTGATTCGAATAACACCCCTATTCTTCTTGAACACCTTCCAATCGGATATATACCACATTGACTTCATTTCCCCCTTTTTTCATACTATAAAGTGCAACGTTCAAGTCCGATGGAGTGGCTCAATGGTAAAGAGTAAGGGGTTTAATGGAAGGTTGGATTTAATTGCTCGACGTAAGTTGATTTACCTGATACGTGACTTTTATCAACAATGAACGAGATTTAATACAAATGGTGGGTTATTCTATTCATTAAAAAAAAGGGTAAATAGCAATAAACCACCCCTTAAATATAGGCATTTGTCCAAAACCACCCCTTAAAATAAAAATTGCAGAAAACCACCCTTAACATGTACTCTGTTAACCAAAGATCACCCTCCCTATTGATTCCGTTAGATTTTCATTGATTTTCAACAAAAGACTAAAATACCCTCACATTTCTCTCAAATTTTATCTTAAATGCCATTCCTTTGAACCCAATACAATGTAGAACAACAATGGAAATCACCCCCTTCAATCGTACGATCTTTTTGAATAATTTTAGAGAGGAAACAAAAGTAATTTTAGATCTGAGCCGTGGCCCGGAATCTCTTCGATTCGTTCATTCCGCACCAAGCCTTGCCAATTTGGCTTGGAACCATGCCAGGTGCTGTTCAACGCAGCCACCTCAGCCCCGAGGGCCTCCTTCCGTCGTTGCCTCCTTCGAATCGTCGCCTCCAGTGTTTAGATCTCCGACGTGTTCTTCCGATTGTTCCTTCGAATCCTCGTGTACATTGCCTATCTAGCTTGGTCCTCCTCCTTCTTCCTTGTATTAATTATGTCCCATCCTATTGAAATTCCAAACCCTGTAACTACCGTAAGTTGAAAGAGGAGCCTGTAGTTTACCTGGAGGTCCAATTTTTCTCCTCGATTGCTTCCATGTTTGGAGAAAGGGTTTGATTTAATTTAATTTTGTTTTTGTTGGAGACAGAGAAAGGGTTTGATGTGACTTTTTTTAACGGAAGTTGGTAAACTATCGGGAAGGGTGGTGTTTAGTTAACAGAGTACATGTTAAGGGTGGTTTTCTGCAATTTCTATTTTAAGGGGTGGTTTTGGGCAAATGCCTATATTTAAGGGGTGGTTTACTGCTATTTACCCAAAAAAAAAAGAGTGAGGCTAGAGGCAAGATGTCGGAATGGCTATTGACAAGATAATTTCACCTAAATTACCATAAGTCCTTTTCATTTTTTCCGAACACATTGCAAAAAGACTCAAAACTCTCTTTTCCGAATCGAAACCTAAATCTGACGAACGAATTGTTTTGATTGAAAACAGCTTAAAATCGATGAAATGAATCAAAATATCAATTGATCAACACACAAATTGATATATCTCTAGCGTTACGTGATACTCGAAAGGTGATTTTTGGTTTTCGTTCGAAAAAAACGTCGAAGGAAGGAGCTCAGCAGATAAGAATGAGGTGCATGAATAAGCTCGGCAGATTTAAGTGAGGTGAATATGTAAACTCGGCGCATAAACATGAGGTTATGAAGGAGCCTCGTCTACGTTTTATGAGGTATATAATGACCCCTTTGAAGATATTATCTAAATCCTCACTAACATAAGCCAAGTTAAATAAATAACCTCGACTTCTGTTGTTGAGGTTAAGGAGGGAGCTCGGCTTCTGTTGTTGAGGTTAGATAGGGAGCTCGGCTTTTGTTGTTGAGGTTAGTGAGGCAGCTCGGCTACTTTTGTTGAAGCTATTAAATAGCCTTATTGGCACGTATTGCATAAATTCATTAAATTGTGTATATGTGTGATGGATATTGTTATAATGCAATATATGCTTCCAATAATGAGACAGACTAAATAACTAAATCAGTTTAGAAAATGTTGTTTTTTCCACTTCTGATTGCAACTCTTAATGACTAAATAAATATTATAACTTTATCCAAATTAAATAGTAAATTAGTTCTTCTTAAGCAGACATGAAACAAATTAATACATATTTTAATGTTTTATCTTACAATAATTGTTTCAAGTGCCCACTTCCCACTTATCCTTAACCTACGGATTAATGGCGAGTTCGTCGAGCCAAGCGGTTAATAACGAGGGTCATAGGTCTGCCTGATGTTAAACTGACATATGTCCAATCAAACATGAGCTTTAGAAGTGATGATCTTCAGTAATTATTTTCCGTATACTTTTAATGCTCATATGATGATATCCTTGTTACAACTTGTATTTGACAGTTGAAAATTGATCACTTTCTTTCACGATGTGAAACTATTTTCTTTCTTTTTATCCACTTTTCTAGTGATGAAGATCTTTTGACAGTTCTGTATTGAGCAGTTCAAAATAATCAAGCACATGGGCAGAGCTAGGGTGTTACCCCCGGAAATATATATATATAGGGAGTGGTTATCTTGTGCACATATCTTAAGATATATCTTGTGCACAAATCTTGACCTTTAATTAAGAGTTGATGGATGGTTAAAATTAATTGGTTGTTTTTATTATTTTTTAAATTAAAAAACGTGGGACCCACTACACAAATTACTTACCTTCCTTGAGGGAGGCGCGTGCATGTGGTACTCCGTACCCATATCTCATTTTTTTTGTACAGTTTTTTTTTTTTAATCTTTCCTTCTTTCTCTTTTTTTTTTTTAGAAACTGCCCTTCCTTTTTTTTTTTAAAGTTCTCAACCCCATTTTTTTATTCAAACCTACTTTTTACAATATGAGTGAGTTTTGGTGGAACCACCGGATTTTGTTTTTTTTGAAATTTATCAATTTATCCGAACAATATTTTACATCTTACCAAATAATATTTTTTTTTGCGTCCAATTTATATGAAATTCACCAATTTCAGTGAATAATTTGTTATGTACTACCGAATAATGTTTTTTTTCCCATGAAATTTAGATGAAAAAAAACCTCAAATCCTTAAACAATACTTACGATTTATATGAATAATGCTTCATATTTCACCGAATAATCTCATATTTATGTGTTGCGATAAAAAAAATTTATTTTATAAACGAATAATACCTAGAAATTCATCGAATAATGCTGGTATCACACCGAATAATGTTTCCTGTGTAACGCATAAAATTAACCATTTAAGATTTCTTTACAAAAATGACAATTGTAATGAATACAATAATATTTAGAATTTAAGATTTCTTTAAAAAATGACAATTGTATTTAATAATATTTAGAGATTCACCGAATAATAACTGTCTTCAGAACTCAACGAATAATATCAAATACCTTATACCTCAATCACACATTGATTTCGAATTATAAAATACACACATGCATTCTATCGAATAACCATTCAGAATTCAACGAATAACATGGATCGACAATCTCAGATCCCAATTGTATTTCGAAATACAAAATACACACGTTTCGCTGAATAATTATTCAGAATTCAACGAATAATATCGACAAATCTATCTCTCAATCACAAAATACACACATTCCGTTGAATAATTATTAGAGATTTACCGAATAATGGTTGAATTAAAAATAAAATTATTTCATAATGAAATAAGTAGCAGCTAACTCAACTGGACATTCTCGGTTGGCTTCCAATTGCACCATCTCCTTCCACAATCAACCGCATCGGCTAGTTCGACATTGCACGCATCGATTTGAAGGAGGCACTGAAAACCCATTGCTTGGACAGTTGCCGATGTGATTGGGAAGGGCAACCACAGCGGCTCGTTCAACCCTCGACCGCAGCGGCTCATTCAACCGCCATCGCACACATCCATTCAAAGGGCGACCACATCAGTTGTAAAGATCCTCGAAACGATTGGGAAGGCTGGTCGCGGTGTTGGGAGGCAAGTGGCGGCGATTGGCATTGACGTCGAGGGCGAAGAGGAAGGCTGGTTGCAGCGTATCGAATCGATCGACGGCGGCGGCGAGATCCAGTCGAAGAAGATTGCCCCTCGCCGCTTCTGATAGCCCAAAGCCGTCGACAACCTTTTCATCTAGATTCGATTCCACCGGTGTCGTCGACCTTGCTTTCGCCATCCTTCGCCACCGGTTGTTCTCCTTGGATCCATGGGAGGAAGAAGCACGATGAAGAATACTCTAATTGAGGATTTAGGGTTTTATTCCCCACCAGTACCACACCTCTACACGCGCTATACGCTGCAATTTAGATTAGTTTTCATTTTTTTTTTTAATTTATGGTACACGTGTCGCCATCTCATCCATTTATTTCATTGAGATCAAGGGTCCAGATCTGTGCACAAAGTACACCCTAAAGGGTGTGCACAAGTTACCCATTCTCTCTCTCTCTCTCTATATATATATATATAGTATGTTAGGATCATCTGCTCCCTAGTATGCAAACCTAGATGTGACATATAATTATTTAAGGTATTTTTTAATAATTAAAAAAAATTATTTACATTGTAAATATCAAATAACATATATATCTATACTTTTTTTTAATATAAATGAAATTTTTAAAAAATATTAAAAGAATCATTATTTTAGAATAATAATCATAATATTTATTACAAATATCATTTTGTAAGAAAAAATATGCAAATATATATTATTGGACATGCACAATATAAATATAATTTTTAATTTTTTTGTATTAATTAAAAGTACTCTAAATAATTTTGGGTTACACCTACATACAAAGTAGTCAAGGATACTAATTCAAATACCTTGTAGAATGAAACAAGGTTGAATTGGTAGCTTGGGTGGTAGAGGTCCAGAGGCGTGCTGAATTGGTTTGGTAGAGATCAGAGGTTCGAAACCCATCATTTTCTATTTTATTTTCCCATTTACAGCTCTTCCCTCCCTGGCCCTGTCTTCTTCTGTTCGATTTTTTTTTCAAACTCAACAGGCAGGAGAAAAGAGAACCGCGAGCGACCCAGGCCCTCCTCTCGTCGTCCCACTCTCCGCTCTCCACCGCCCGCCTCCACCACCGTCGCCGACAACCTTGCACCCGGTTTGGTTGGCTACCTTCACGACTTGGACCGTCGACATCGCCGCAAACTCGCCCGACTTGGACTGTTCGATTCAAAGGTACATTTGACATCTCCTATGTTAAAGTTTATATATTATGAAATTAGATTTTCAATTCAATTTTGAAATTCATGAAAGTTTGAAGGTTAGATTTTCAAATTGAAGTGCAATTTGTAAATAGGATCCATCACACATACCTCTACACAATTTAATGAATTTATGCAATACGTGTCAATGAGGCTAATATATAACCTCAACAACAGTAGTCGAGCTCCCTCAATAACCTCAACAACAGAAGCCGAGCTCCCTTCTTAACCTCAACAACAGAAGCCAAGGTTATTTATTAAGCTCGGCTTAAATGTATGAGAATTTAGATAAGATCTTCAAAAGGGGTCCATATAAACCTCACAAAACGTAGACGAGGCTCCATCATAACCTCATTTTTGTTTGCCGAGGTTACGTATTAAGCTCGTCTCATTCTGCCGAGCTTATGCATTAACCTCGTTTCTATCTGCCGAGTTTCTTCCTTCAACGGTTTTTTCGAACGAAGACCAAAAAATGTCATTCGATAATCACGATAAAGCGACCGATATACCAATTCGTGTGTTGATTGATTGATCTTTTGATTAATTTCATCGATTTTAGGTTGTTTTCAATCAAAACAATTCGTTCAACAGATTTAGGTTTCGATTCAGGAAAAGAGAGTTTTGTCCCTTTTTGCAATGTGTTCGAAAAAAATGAAAAGAACATGTGATAATTTAGGTGAAATTATCTTGTTAATAGCCATTCTGACATCTTGCCTAAAACCCTTATTAAAAAAAAATGCAACGTCCATTTCGATGGTTCTCGATCACACGTACATTGAGGAAATGAAAGGGGCCCAATTTGCAGGCCCAAACTGCTTGACAACGGTGATGGAGGATTACGATCGGGTGGGGCGCCGTCCACGGCGATATGATGTGGTTGCGCATTTGTATAAATAAATGCAGCCATGCAAATGCAAGTGCAACTACGAGGATTAGACAAGTGTAAATTTTTGTATATAGTGGTGTTATGTCACTTGAAAGGGAGGATAGTTTACCTCACTTAGGGTTTATAATATACATTATCTTCATTTCATCACTTTCTTTGTCTTCCTTTAGTGTAAACTAACTTTTGTTTATTGTTACTCCTACTTAAACAATTCATGTTACCAACCTTTTTTATTCACCATCATTGTTACATCATCATTAGTCAAATCTCATATTTCTATTTCTCAACCACCCTTTATATTGTTGCAAGTTTAAATTTTTATATATTAAGCTTTTGATTTGACAATGGAAATAACACAAATTAGGATGTGGCACACTTTCTTTGCCATGACTTGGATGCCACATTCACCATTATCACTACCACCTACCCTTTAAATTTGACAATATCCCTTTCACATATTTAACACTTGAAACTAGAAACACCTATATTTAAATGCTTAATCTTATTTATGATAAACCCTGATCGAGTGGCAGATAAAAAAATATTTCGCATCCTTAAACCTAACACCACCGACCGTCTAATTGATCTCATCCATCATATGTCGTGTTTTCATATAGATTCATCACTCATGTGAATGGTACATCTCTTTTTTTATATATGATGTTGTTTAATATACGATGAGAAACAATCCAGAACCCACGTAAAAGAATAATAGAGAGATCGATCAACTTAGAAAATCTGGTTATTTTGATAGAAAATCAAATTTATGGATATTTTTATATAATTTTATGATTTATGGGTAGTTTTATACAATATACTAATTTTTCCCATAAGTTGTGGCGAACCGGGCCGGGCCGTACCCGGCCTGCAATTCGTAAACAGACCGGTCAACCTTCAAAAATCTGAAAGAGATTGTCCAGCACGACTCCAAATAAAATATTAAATTAAAAAAAAATATATAAATATAAATAAATGGACGTCAACAGCATCCTCGCAGAAAGAACGCGCTTTCCCACCGTTGATCTCTTCCTTTCATCTCCTCCACCGCCTCATTTCTCTCTCCATCGCAAACCTTCGAAGCTTTCCAGCAATGACGACAAATGGATCCACGTACTGGTGCTACAGGTGCGAGCGCTTCGTAGCCTCCCGATCTAGCCACATCGCGATCTGCCCGGACTGTGGTAGTGGCTTCGTGGAGGAGCTCGACGATAGCGATTCGCCTCTCGTCCCTCTCTCTCCTCGCCACCTCATCCGCCCTTACCCCTCCCCGCTCTCGATTTCCGCTGGAGCTGGCGCCAGCGCTGGTTTCTCCCGTGCCGCATTACTCGGAGCCGCCGCTCGAAGGAGCCGTAGGAGAGGCGCGTATGATCAGCCTTCGAGCTTCAATCCTGTAATCGTCCTTCGTAGCGCTGGGGAGAATGAAGCTGGAGGAGATGGCGGTGGTGGAGATGTTGAGAGCCAGGCGGAGAGGAGGAGTTATCAATTGTACTACGACGACGGGGCGGGATTAGGGCTTCGTCCGCTGCCGGTGAGTATTTCCGAGTTTCTAATGGGATCTGGATTCGATCGGCTCCTAGATCAGCTCTCGCACCTCGAGATTAACGATGTGAGGCGTTTAGAAAACCCGCCGGCGGCTAAATCAGCGGTGGATTCGATGCCGGTGGTGAAGATCGTCTCTAGCCAGGTTGATTTGGAGTGTCAATGTGCGGTTTGCAAGGAGGATTTCGAGCTTGATGAGGAGGCTCGTGAGATGCCTTGCAAGCATATCTACCATCCGAATTGCATCCTCCCGTGGCTCTCTCTGCGCAACTCCTGCCCCGTGTGCCGGTACGAACTGCCCACGGAAGCGGACGGGGGAGGAGACGGAAGCCCCTCCGCGTCGGATGCAATGGACGACTCCGCGGGGTTGACGATTTGGCGGCTCCCTGGCGGTGGATTTGCAGTCGGGAGGTTTTCCGGTGGGCGGAGGATGGCTGAGGGGGAGTTGCCGGCAGTATATACAGAGATGGATGGGAGGTTCAATGAGAACGCCAACCGCGGTGGTGCTCCAAGGAGAATAACTTGGGCTTCTAGCACCAATCGAACTGGCGAGCGACGAGGTTTGGGGCGTGCATTTCGCAGTGTGTTGTCCTTCTTTCGCAGAGGAAGGAATTCAGGATCCAATGAGAGCTCTGAGTCAAGAGTGGCAGGGAGAAATTCTATATTCAGGAGAAGGCAGAGAGAGGATTGGACCTTTGGAGTCTAGGGTTTGTGATTGGTTGAGCAATGGAGTTGCAACAGGAAGCTACGCTGATAAAGTGCAATGGAATCTGAATTTTGGAATGGTATTTGCAAGGGAGAATCAGAATTGTCATTGAACTATGTGCTCTTATTCTCCCTCTTTTGGAATTCATTTTTTGTTGATGTAAATAAGAACATAGAAGAAAACCAGAAACCCTTTTTCCTTGTTAAAGATCCTTTTTTTTTTCCGGTCGCCCATGAAGCTGAAATTGGTTGATGTTTAGCAGTTCAGGCAGTAGAAAGGATAACAAGTTTTTGTTTGTAATTTTACAGTACTTAGCATGGCAATGTTGTATCTTTAGTAAGAATGTGTGATATAATCAATACCTTTTTCCTGCTTGCAAAATCAACTAGTATCATTTATCTATAGTTATATTGTGCTTGCTATCCCTTGTTGATCTTGCTTTGCTGACATGTGAAGTGTCAAGTATCTTAAGTTCTGAACTTTTCTCGTCTTCTTTAACTCTGTTACACTCCGCTGAGTTTGAGTGGCAGCTTCTTTTGTTGTATTTAGTTGAGTTACTTGAGTAGCCATTTCATTTCACTTTTAGTTTGTCTTTGTTTCCATGGCCCGACGTCTTCACGTATGAACAAACCTGGCTTGTGTTCTACTTGCTCTGGCAGTCATATCTGTCGTATCCTTTATGTAGTGAAATAAGCAGGTTGCTAACAAATCTGGCTAGTGACATACATGGCTGCTTGGCTTATTGGTTAGGCATCGACATCATGTGTTTCTTCTGAGGCACAATTATCAGTTGCTTAACTAGTTTGAATTTTGTGATGACCTAATATTTTGATCCTTTTACCCAGAGAATAAGGTTCCTTGCAAGTGCTGGTGACAGGGCAAAGCTTGACGGTTGTATGTCTTGTTGCCTTTTCATTTCATTTACTTCTTTTTGAGGAAAAGGCGTCGCTTTCTTACTTTGGACGTGCTTTTCAGGTGGCATTTTCTGGTTTGGTTGATCCTGTGCGCAATTGAAGGTGGTTGTCAAGTGCTGGAGAGTCATTGTCATTGTTTACATGGAAATGATAATTGGTCATTAGGCAAGGAATCTGTCAAGAACCAAGGTATATACTCTGGTTTCAACTAAGATCCCTTTGTTGACATAAGATGGCATGCATCTTAACACAATGAAAACCGAGAAGAAGAATCATCAAACTGTGTTTCCGTTCGCATTTGAAACTGGTGACCTTCCTTTCACTCCCAACTTTTGGCAAGTCCACTGAACCAATCACCGGTTGTGGCCACTTAACCCAACTTGATATAGATCAATTTTCCTGTATATCCATTTTTTACGATTCAACCGGGCCCAAAAGGTTGGATTCGTTTTGCAGATGTTGAGGAGAGGAGGAAACTGATGATAGTTTTAGCTGCCACTGGAGAACACTCCTTTCTTCAAACAGCACCATATATTTAATTGCAGGAGCAAGCCTCCCCAATTCTCTTCTCTTGCTAAGGACATGTAAGCTTCTTAGCTCTTTGCTCCTAATAAAGTCATGCTGCATCTCCCTCATTTGGACAATTTTGTGAAGGATTTAACAAGCATCTTGGGGACTGAATCTCTGCCAACGCCGAAATGTTTTTGAAGGAAAAGACCTGGCTTGATCTGTTAAGAGTTCATGTCTGGTGTTCAGTCTCTTATACATCCAAACCCATGCCCCAGGCTTTAGTTAATCTGTATGCTATATATTATGCATATGATGCAAACGCATGCGTTTTGTTAAAATAGTTGCCAACAGCAGAAGTGGAAAAAGCTTCGAAGATCAATCATCAACAGTGCAAAAAAGTCCTTCGTCCCTGCCGGTGTCCAGTACTAACCATGAATGAGTTTATGACCCAAGTAATGATTTTGAAAGAAATAGTGAAAAGCATCAAATGTACATTGGGAGCAAATGAGTGGAAAGTAAAGGAACTAAATCAGACCAAAATAAACAAAAATGAAACGAATCCCATGTCCTCACTCCTTACACCTGTTCAAGCTAGAAGCACTTCACCGGATGTGCCAAATTTACTTTTATACTGACTTCCTTTCTTGATCTTTGGCACTTAATCAAGCCCCTAAGCGCTACTGAAAAATGGGCCATTAACAAAGTGGATGTGTTTGGTATACATGCTTTTAATTTTTTGTCTTGATGGCTGTATGTCTTGTTGCTTTTTTATTACATTCATATCTTTGAGGAAAAGATATCGCTTTCTTACTTTTGACATGCTTTTCAGGTGGCATTTTCTAGGTTGGATGATCCAGTGTGCAAACAAATTTAGGTGGTTGTCAAGTTTTGGAGAGTCCTTGGCATTGTTTACATGAAAATGATAATGGGTATCATCAGGCAAGGAATCTGTCTAAAGCCAAGGCATATACTCTGTCTAAAGCCAAGGTATATACTCTGATGAGATTTTGTGTTTGCCTGTTTGGTATAATAAATTCTTGGACTTATCAGTGTTTTCTAGATTTTGAATTTTGCTCAAATGAACTAGCCCTTTGGGTAGAGAGGGCTTTTTCCCCTTCATGATATGTTTGCAGAGTTAGTTGGTAAATGCTTTCTTGGGCATTTCCATATATTGAAATCTTAGGATGTAAACTTGTGATTTTAGAGTAATGGTGGGATTTCCAAACACAAGGAGAGCGTCCAAGTGTAGCTTACCTCCAAATAATTACCCTCTTACACAAGAGAGATAAATTAAGACGTTTTTTTCCCCTTGAGATGTTTGCAAATTTTAGTTGGTAAATTTTTTCTTGGCCATTTCCACTGAAATCCTGGGATGTGAACATGTGATTGTGGAGTAAGGTAGGAATCCCAGACCCAGATATAGTGATAGTGCCCATGTTTAGCTTGCCTCCAACGGTCGCCCTCTTACATAGAAGACAGATAAATTAAGAAGAGCTTGATGAACATTTTTCTTGTTTGAACCATAAATTTGGATAAATGACAAGAAGTTTATTCACAAAAGGGTATAGATATGACTCAAGGAGTCAAGGTTTGCTCAGATGGCTTGTGTGTGTTCGTACCGAGTGTTTGCTTAAATGGCTTGTTTGTGTTTTTACCATTGTAATTTACCATAGGCTCTGAATTGCTTAGCTTTGTGAGAGTAATGACTTTATATGTGTATCAAGATTAATGCTTTGTTGATGTTGGTTCTCTTGAACAGCAAAATGAGTGTGTACTTGTTGTTATCCTAATCCTCCCATTCAGTGACTCAGGAATCAAGAAGGTCATAAGATGGAGGCCAGATTTACATCTGAAAATTTGGAGTGCTTCGGTGACTGATCCTCCACCCTCGTGACTCAACATCCTTTTCGGGGCAGTACATCACAATCTAATCCTGCGAATCAGAATTATCTTGATAGAGACCTTACATGGCCTTCTCTGGAACTTCAAGGCAAAAAGGAGGATATTAAACACAAGCAGAAGAGGATCTGACACTGGATGAGCTTGTCAGTCATGAAGATTGAGGAGGCCAATTGCCTGAAGGACAAGCCTAAGCCTAAACCTACAAAAACATCGGTAAAGGCTAATCTGGTTGAATCTTATGTGAAAAGTGACAGGTCTAAAGAGGGTAACTAGTCGGGAGCTCGAAGTCAGGATTTCAAGCCTAAGAAGGGTAAAAAGAAGTCCAGAAATCTAGCAAGATCAGCAGAAACCAGGAGGGATCGATTGCCATACTGTTATCCTCATCCGGAAGATGTAGGAGCTCTCTGATAACCCTGGAAGATGAATCATCATACTAGATTCATTCGCATTCGAAACTCTTCTAGTCCAAGCTCCAACTAGTCCATTGAACCTAACCCAACTTGCTACCAATCAATTTCCGGTATAGCCAATTTCCTTGTTCATTTTCCAGGGTTTGATGATGGGAAAAATCCAGTCAATCCCAGTGATAACTGTCATCTCTTTGCTCCAAGCTGTGCTTAACCTCTCTGAAATGACGAGTTATTGGTCGTTTTCTTCGTACTTAATCTCAAGATCTTGTGCCACCCATACAAGTAGTTGCAGTTAGTTGAAATGTGCATATGCGAGCACATGCGTTTGTTAAAACAGCCACCAACAGCGGGAGTGGAAATGGCCTCAAACATCAGTCATCAACAGTGCAAAAACAAGCGTCTCTCGCCCCTGCCTGTGTTTCGGTACCGACGGCGATTCCATGGCCCATCTGATGTGTGTTGTATTTGGGTGAAAAAGCAAAAGGCACAAAATGTACATGGCCTAGCACTAGCAGCCAATCAACTGTTACTGAAGGAATCAAATCAGACCAAAAACTCCACCTTCCCACTCCTTGAAACTGTTCAAGCCAGAAGAACTTTCCGGATGAGCAATTCTCGTCTTGTGTCCGTTTCCTGGGTCGATTTACGACTCTTCTTGATGTCGGCCAATGTAAATCCGAAGCCCGGGATTGGTGGGGGGATTCATACTCCGAACGAGTCGAGAGAAATGTTTTCGAGAAACCCGGTGTTTAAGAAACCGGTTTGATATTTACCGATTTGTAAAGCTGGAAACCATTTCGGAATGACTCACTGGAAAAGACTTGCGGGTAGTACTTAAAGATCCACGTTCTAATTTTGATGGCACATATAATAGTCCTGTTAATAAATATGTACAGAATAATTACATGCATGGAATTGAATGACAACCATATAAAATTAAGTACTATCACTGTACATTGAAATTAATGAAAAAATGTGTAGATGGAAGACTTAAAATGGAAGGGAGTAGGGACCCTGGATGGTTAGGTTAAAGGTCACATACAAAAGATATAATAAAAACAATCCTAAAAATAGGTGGTTTACAACTGTGGGGGACATGAGAGACCAATAAATATGACCCAACTATTGAGAAATTAATAAATGAAGAAAATAGGAGCTCAAGGCACAAGATTTTTTCCCCAATAACCTGTGTCTTGAGTCTAACCAGATGAGGGAAATGGGGTTAGATTGAGTGCCCAAATGCAAATTGTCCATTATATAAATATGAGATTTTTAATATAAATATAAATTTTTACAAGCTTTAAAGTTGAAAATAATCAGTGAAATATTAATTCATTTGTGCTGTATTGAATTTTAGGGTGAAAATCTGCACTAAAGTAAGTAACGGGTGAATCAGATGATGAATGAATTATGAGTGATTTTTTTTTTATCTATTATCCAACTCAATAATCCAATCATCAACCCAACCCATATTCTCGCATAAAAATACCTAAAATATGTGTTTTAAGTTGCATTTCTTAAGTAATGTAATATCACCATGTATGCTACTTATTTGACTTTCAATATAAATCCATATTTCTAGATGTTGATTTAACATTTTTATTTCTTTGAACTTGTTGTATGTCTTATTTCTCGCTTAGGAGTCTTATTTAGTGTTCTCGCTCAATGACAATCTACCCATTTGTCCAGTCTCTCGATTATTCGAAACCCAAGTAGGGGCATAAAAAATCTAAGGGGGCTGGACCCTTTGTCCTGTGGACACTCAACATTGCATGTGACATTCATGCAATTACATCCCATGCAAATCCATCATTGCATATGCAATTTGAGTCCCATGGTTTTCAATGCTGTAAAAATTGATGTTCCATGGACTGTTGAAGACCCCATGTGTGGTAAAATCACAATTATATATTGGTATTTGTATGTATGAGAGTAACTATTAATTCATCTCTCACCTAACTATTATTAATGAGTGTAGCTGAATTTTGTACTATTCTACAACATATGTCAATCCCCTTTTTAATTGACTTCTTAATTTCTTCACAAAAGAAAGTCAAAATTAATTTTGCCCATGGTGGAGTACTAGATTAGCATTGACAAACTAAGGCCAAATAGGAGTTGTAGCCTGTAGGCCTTTTTAATAGTGACATAATAAAGTTCATTTATTTTGGTGTATTAATCATTAATTAATTTAGTTGTTCATCGTCAGAAAATCACATATATATATATATATTACTCCATCCGTTCGGCAAAATTTGTCATTTTAATTCTCCACACAACTTTTAATAAAACTAATAATTACACTTCTTTTTTACTAATTTGCCATCAATTATTACTCTATTTTTTACTTTATCAAAAACTACAACTCACAACACATCAATCAAATCAAGGGCATTTTAGTAAAGTAGAAGCAAAAATACCTAAAATGACAAGTTTTTTCGAACAAAAACAAAACTCTAAAATGACAAGTTTTTGTCGAACGGAGGAAGTAAAATTAGTAAATGAAAGTTGTGAATGCACAACTATATATAATAATATATAATAAAGTCCTTACACATTGACACATTGCACATGGCGTTAGATATCTTTTTATTAATACTTACAAAAAAAAGGATATATTTTGATTAAAGATAACGGGAATATATTATAAATATGCATGGAGCCTACTTATTCCATGATATCAGGAACACATATATTTTTACCAAGAAAAGAAATACTACATAGTATTATATATGATAATTGATTTTAAATTTTATTTTTATTTACAATATGCTGCTGATTTTATCCCAATAAAGCATAACTTTTGTGCAATGGAGATTGTACACATAATTCTGTGTAAATATGCAAATTTACAAGAAAAAATATATAAATTTTTGGTATTTTATTCAATTAATTAATTGTGTTTAAATTTTAAAGAAAATCTTAAAAATAACCACTAAGAATAATTCTTATTCAATAGAAAAGTGATTAAAAAAAATGCACATAGGAAAGGTATTGTGCTTATATTTAAACATTTTGTGCATATTTTAAACACATACTATCTATATCAAAATGTGTATATTTAAACATTCAGACCATATTATCGGAGTTAATCTTATTGCTTAAACTTGATACTTCAAACCAGCTCTTTAGAGCATCTCCAACAAATTCTCCATTTCAAAGATTTTGAGAATTTTAAGTTGTTTTTTAGTCAAGTAGATTCCCCATCTCCTTTTTCAAAATGAAGAAGCAGCAAAAAAAAAAGAAGAGAAATTTCCTTAAATATACATTTTAAGTTTAAATCTTAGAAATGGAACTTTCGAAAAAAATCATTTAAAAAATATATATTTTATTTCTTATTTAGAGAAATCTTGAAGATGATTTTAAACCACAAAATGGATTACACCATGCCACTTGACTAAAGCCAATTAAGTCAATATATAAGAAATTGAAGAAACGAGTACTTAAGGTAAATAAAAGTAAGAGACAGATATTCTAGAAGGGGGGGTTGAATAGAGTATAGACGCTTTTCACAAACTTGTGTAGAGAAAGTAACTTCAAGGGCTGAATAATGGGTTTCAAGGCCTTGAACTCAGTCTCAAGATCTTGAACAACTTTTTCGTGCCTTGATAGTTCTGCAAAGTAATCAGACTTAAGAATAATAGCAGAGAAATAAAATAACACAGGACTTGTTAACGAGGTTCGGCTCTAAACCAGCCTACGTCCCCGCCTAGGGTTATCCAACCCGTAGGATTCAACAACTTTTATTCCTCTTTCCTTATGGATCCTAATAGCTCACCGAGAAGCCTCTCTCCTATACAATTGCAATCTAGTACAACTCAGATCCCTTAGAGTCCTAGACCAATCTAGAAGAGCCCCCACATCTCTCAGCTATCTAGTACAACCCAAGATACAGAGAAATAAAAGTCCCCTTCGTCACACCTAAGTGTGATACGTTTGAGTATATGATACTCTTAGTATAACAGAGATTGAATATAAACTATGAAGCTCAAGACTTCCTAACTCTCAAAGATGATAAATCAAATACAGAATAGAGAGAGAAAGGAAGCAAATAAAATCAGCAATGGTGTCTGTAGACTCGAGAGCTTTTGATGCGCAGAGACGGCTTGGCAGAAGGTATAGCTGAACGTTCTTTTCCTTCGACTTTTATATCCCCTAGCTCCAACAAATTTCTGATTTCTTTATCTCTCCAAATCCTTAGACGTTGTAACAGAAATTTGAAATGTTGAATTGGGAGATTCTTTTGCCGAGACCTCCTATCATTTGAATTCAAACTTCTGGCCGAGATACACGATGTATGCGTTGCTAGTACAGCTCCATATCTTTTTCTTGAATTAAAATTCAGATCTTGGCCGAGATATTCTAGGAAGAGCCGATCCACACCTTTCTCTTCAATTTGAATTTAAAACTGATTTCTCCTTTGCTGTACTGCTGGCCGAGATATACTAGGAGAGTATCCTGTACACACACATTCTAGAAACACATGTCTATCCAATATATTTTCTTAACTAAAAAATCCAATAAAGATATGAGATACTATTTAAACAAAAGCAATATATTAGTCCGAAAGTATATATATAATTGATATTAAAAACTCACGTAACTAATTTGACTTCAATTTAAAAACCAATTTGAAACACACGTAAGAAACAAATCAAATCCAATACCAAATCTCACGTAAGCTTATATTTAAAATCAATACTTGGCCTAATTAAAATAAATACTCCGTAGCACATATAATTTTGTGAGCCAAATAAATATATTCCGAGAATAATAAATCAAATAAAACAACCACAAAATATAATTAATATTTGCATAAAATACTACCTTATTTGTCTTCCATCAACCCTACAAAAATATATCACATATTATCATCAAGGTGGAGTCAACAGAAATGGAGAGGACCACAATTATAAATGATTAGATAAAAATTCCACAAAATCTAAACGTGCAAAGAAAGAGCCCCCTATATATATATAATCAAATTAAGATCCATCTCCCTCTCCTCGATCTCACTCTCTCCTCCGATCCGCCACCATGAAACCCCTCACTCTCCTCCTCTTAATTACCATTCTACCCCTCCTCCTCCGCCCTAGCTCCTCCTCCGCCCCCAAAACCCACATACTGCCCCTAACAACCTCCAAAATCCCCTCCATGTCCCTCCCACGGCCCCCCAACAAGCTCTCCTTCCACCACAACGTCACCCTCACCGTCACTCTCCAAGTCGGCTCCCCTCCTCAGAACGTCTCCATGGTTCTCGACACCGGCAGCGAGCTCTCCTACCTCCGCTGCAACCGCTCCTCCGCCGCCGCCTCCCCCAACGCCACTACTGCCGCCGCCTCCAACCAATCTGCCGCGTTTTATCCGACCCGATCCGGTTCTTACTCGAATGTCTCGTGCTATAACCCGGTTTGCACGACCCGTACCCGCGACTTCCCGATACCCGTTTCGTGCGATCCGGGTCGGGTCTGCCACGCCACGCTCTCCTACGCCGACATGTCGTCCTCCGAGGGGAGCCTCGCTACCGACACTTTCCGGGTCGGGTCGGCCGGGTTCACGGGTACGGTTTTCGGGTGTATGGATTCGGGTTTTAGCTCCGACCCGGGCGAGGACTCGAAGACGACTGGGCTTATGGGGATGAACCGCGGGTCTTTGTCGTTCGTTTCGCAAATGGGGTTCCGCAAATTCTCATACTGCATTTCGGGTTCCGATTACCTCGGGGTTTTGTTACTCGGCGACGCCAGTTTCACTTGGCTCGCGCCCTTGAATTACACCCCGTTGATTCAGATTTCATACCCATTACCGTATTTCAACCGGGTCGCGTACACGGTCCGGTTCGAAGGGATCCGGGTCGGGTCAAAGCTACTATCCCTCCCGAGCTCGATCCTAGAACCGGACCACACGGGAGCGGGCCAGACCATGGTGGATTCAGGTACCCAGTTCACATTCCTCCTCGGCCCAGTCTACGACGTCCTAAGATCCGAATTCCTAAACCAAACGGGCCGGGCCCTCCGGGCTTTAGACGACCCAGACTACATTTTCCAAGGCGGGATGGATCTTTGCTACCGGGTACCCGTTAACCAAACCTGGTTGCCCCGGCTTCCCACCGTCACACTAATCTTCACCGGAGCGGAGATGGCAGTCTCCGGCGAGAGGCTTCTCTACAAGGTGCCAGGGGAAGTACGGGACATGGACGGGATTCACTGCTTCACTTTCGGAAACTCCGATTTGCTGGGAGTGGAGGCTTACATAATCGGCCACCACCACCAGCAAAACGTGTGGATGGAATTCGATCTTGAGAAGTCGAGGATCGGTTTGGCTCAGGTTCGGTGCGATTTGGCCGTCCAACAATTTAACATGCGAGTCTGATAAATTCTCGAGGTAGCATTTAACGTTTTAGTTCGTACAACATGCTAATGTTTAAACGGCATTTTGTAAATTAGGTTGTGTTTATATTTATATATACTCTTAGTTAATACTAATATATTATGTGTGCGGGAAAATTAAAATTATTCCATATATAGTTTCATTTTTTCCTTTTTTTTTTTTTTTGCTAATTCTTAGTTTGTTATAATTGTTTAACTAAGATTGGAATTATATATGGAACTATATATGTTTGAATGTTTTGGTGAGTTTGTAATTATTAAACACACACATATTATATTGGCGAAATTGCACGAAACCACCCTTTAAATAGGGTTGTTTGCAGGAAACCACCCTTTAAATTAATTTTTGCGGCAAACCACCCTCTAAATATTGTAGTTTGCGACAAACCACCCTTTAAAATACATTCATTTTAAAAAACCACCCATCAACACTTTTAATTAAAAATCTATTAATTAAACTAAAATTACTCTTTTACCCCCCAAAATATATATTATATTTCAAGGTGATTAGAAAGAAAATAAATTATATTTGTATGCTTTTAATTGCAGTTTAATGAATGACATTACATTTGAAATCTCTTCTTTTCTTTTCTCAAACATTATGTTTGAAATCATTGGAATCTATATTTAAATCTTTATTTATTATATTAAATCTATATATA
This sequence comes from Persicaria tinctoria, assembly GCA_037127255.1. Lineage (NCBI taxonomy): Eukaryota > Viridiplantae > Streptophyta > Magnoliopsida > Caryophyllales > Polygonaceae > Persicaria > Persicaria tinctoria. Next base: position 1,882,123 of record JBANSL010000016.1, on the reverse strand, counting down.
ATATTAATTTATAAGAATTTAAGATGATGTGTCATCTATATCTACTATTAATATATAAGTCTTTATGATGATTTGAAATAACCCACTACAATTATATTTTTTTTAAATCTTTAAGATATTCTAAATTTTTTTAAACCAATGAGTTTAATTCAATACGTTGAATTAATATATAATTTATATCTATATCTAAATATTTATATATTATATTAAGTGAAAACATTTTTTAATGTTTATTCTCTCGTTGGATTGATATAAAATTATATTTAGTTAAATATTTTAAATAAGGTTACAATCGCTATATTGATAACGCAAAAATATAACAAAATTTTCTTTCTAACATCCTTAAAAGAATATATATATATATATATATATATATATATATATATATATATATATATATATATATATATATATATATATATATATATATATATATATATATATATATATATATTAAGGGGTAAAAAGGTAATTTCGATTTACTTGATAATTTTTAATGAAAAGTGATGATGGGTGGTGTTTTTTAAATGAATGTATTTTAAAGGGTGGTTTGCCGCAAACTACAATATTTAAAGGGTGGTTTTCTGCAAAAATAAATTTAAAGGGTGGTTTCCTGCAAACTACCCTATTTAAAGGGTGGTTTTCTGCAATTTCGCCTATTATATTAATGTGAGAGATATATATATTTTCTATATTTTTTTTTAATATTTATAACACACAGTGGATGGTATATGGTTACAGTTGTGAATTAATGTTATGTTTAAATGCGAGCAACTATATATTATATACTGTGTGTAAAATAATTGATTGATTGGTTATTACTAATTGGTTCAAGACTTAAAGGCATCAAGACAAATTAATTGATTTGGTTGTAAATTGTAATGTATTTTGCAGACAATATGTGTTCATATATAGTTGATATAGTTTTCTGTAATTAATTAATTTGTATCCATATTCAATGGATTTGGTTATTTAATTGATCCTCATAAATATAAAATTATCAACAATAATTATAAAAAAGTTGATACTTTCGTAAATTAGTTTCAATTTTCACAAATTGGTTCGCCACGTGTTTAGCGAGGTGAACAATTGGATCATAGAGTCAATATATTTACTCATTACAAATTTAGAAGTACAAGTTTTCATCCAAAAATCGTCCAAATGATAGAATATTGATCTTGTATAATTCATTCTAATTGTATCTGTTAAAAAAAATCACAAATTGGTGGATTGACCGGCCAATTAACTAACGGAGCCGGTGGTAAGAACGTCGTCGTTTTGGGGTCCCCCTTGAACGGTGCACCTGCACTGCACGTGATGATCAGCTGATACGTGGACAGACGGACGGATATCATTGTCACCGCTAGATTTTTTCCTTTCTTTTTTCCATGAATTTTTTTTTATTTTGCTGAGATTTTTATTTGGTAACAAGGCAGAAAAATATAACACCACCTTAGTAAAACTTTGTCCTTCCAAGTCTTATCACTTGTTTTTAAAAAACGGTATGACATAAAGATATAAGATAGAAATCGTTATAAAAACTATATTACACTGTTTATAAGTCCAGATTTAGGAGTATAAACATATTTACAAATCGCTCATTGGCATTATTATATATAATATATTTTTTTAACAAAAAATAACTATCGATTTAATTATTCAATTGAACCAACTAGACGACTGGTAATGTGTGGCTCGTTGTCCACCAACACTTGCGGTAGTTGTGCTGACATCTAGTTTTGTAGGGGTTTCATCGGCGACTTTTTCTTCCAACCCTTTTCAGTCGACTTTGACTTTCTGGTTTGATGGTTTGTTTTCATAACGGTATGTACGTCTGTCAATTTTTACGGTCTCTCAAAACATCAAGTTTGTCTGATATTTCAATTACTTTCTTGATCAAGAAAAAAATAATAATGGAAGAATTGCATATGTCCACAACATGTAGAATGTAGGTGTCTCTATGTGTATGGCCGTATAATATGCATGGAGTAATTATAGTTGGGGCTCCTCATCTTCAATTAAATGATAAATCAACCAATTTTGGGATCCATGGAAGTTGAGAATATTTATGAAAGCTATTTAATGCCTTTAAATTGTTTTGTCAGTGCCCTTCATTGCTGCATGCATCAAGTCACCATAATTTTTTACAAATATCCAACCTTCTCGAAGGATTTAAAGTGGAAAGCCAACAAAAAGTTGTTGGGCTTCTGGCTAGGGCCCATTCCATGTGCAGGCCCAAGTCGGTTTATTTGCCAAAAGGCCCAAGAATGAGTTTGGCCTCAAATCCATGGATACAATGTTAACAAATCACCACATTAATTTGCCCAACAACAACAACCACCACCAAGATAAAATTTTGATATGGGTTGGATAGATTTTTTTTATATGCATCATTTTCATAAATAAAATCCTTAATTTAATAAACAAATTAATAATTTTTTATTAATTTTCTTTTTCTTTTTATCCCCCCCTTTTTTTTAAGCACGAAATGAGTCAGAGCAGACCCTAGTCTATCCCTCGGTCCTTGCCTAGTTAGAAGCAAGGTTTGAGGGGTCGGAATTGACACACCATTACCCCGATAAATCGAAAAGGTATCTTTGAAAGATCTAAGAATCTGTACAATCTGTAGAACTAAAAATATTAGACAAAAGCAAATACAACAGATAAACAGAGGCATGAGGCATGTACAAACAAATATAAACATCATCAACCTGAATATGTCTCTTCCAGTGATCTAAACCTATGGGCATATTTTCTATCAATACCAAAAGTGTGAGAGTGTCAGGTTATGCTGAATAACTTTCATCCAACTTTTCTTATATTTGCCTATATCATGACTTGAATCTCCTAGATCCAAGTCACTACATTGGCCTAATTGGCCAGTTATGTGAAATGGCTTAAACTTTTAAGTTGAAGCAAATAGTCCCAACTATCGGGTGTGTCTATGTCCTATAGCCCATTGCAAATTATAATCTTGGCTTCGATTCGCAACTCATCCCATAGTTTGAGCTATTTACCACAACTTTGAAAGGCAACCTATTATTTACATCGGCCTTCAAAGTTAAGGTCGTTTCTCGTAATTAATCCAAATTTTATTACATGTTATATGTTACCTGCATTTCTCCCATCTTTTGAAGGAAGAGTTCATCCAAATTTTCTACTTGAATTTTTCTTATGCAAATACATGTTTAACATATTAGGCTGATCTAATTGCAACCATCGTCGAATAATTAAACCTTATCAGCTACAATATTATCGGACCTTATCCATCCATATCTCAATCGGAACGGCAAACACAAGCAATGGTTATGAGACTGAGAGATTAGTGTAGTGTAAGCTGCATACATAGTTTTGTAGAGATGTAGGTGGTGAAATGACAATTGACAAATACACCTCTCCACACACTACAAATCCCTGATTTTAAGCTTCTTTGCTTTCAAGCAGCAATTGCAATGCAAACCATGTCAACACAAAAAATAAAAAAAGAGACATTTCCATGCATTCCTTATAAAGTGCATGCCACTCTAAGCAAGTACAGTGGGTCAGAAAGTGTCTTCACACCCACCCTTGGTTTTGACTGTTGCCTTAATCCCCCTTCACTTATTTTTGATCTTTATCAGATTTCATCTTTATGAAACACCCCATGTTCCTATTTTAATTTAGCATTTATATTTTGGATGCAAATCTCCCAAAACACAATCAAGTTACACTCCATGTCTGAAATTAGCTAGTTTTTAGGAGGTTTTGATTTTGATATTATATAGTTTTAATAAAATAAATATAAGATTTTAGTTTAATTAATTTTTGAAATCAGTGATTTTTAACAGATACCCACCCAAGCTTTTCAGAGTTTTTTTTTATTCGCAAGTTTTCATCAGTTACCTTAACAATTATAGTTACCAAGCATCATACGAGATTATTAACATATATTTTACACAAATAGTATGTCTATCAGCTTCATTTACCCTTTTACCAAATACTTCGTATAACATCTATAACATTATGTTTGATATCTACTTTTAAGTTTAACACTATTAATAATTAAAGTTTCTAGTTTCGTTAATTTATACACCGCGTATTCCGTTAATACTCCAACTTCTTATACTATTTTCCTTTATTTGTTGACCTATAATTATTTTTAAATATATATATGTATATATATATCATTTATTTGCTAAAAAGTGTAAAATATACCAAATGGTCCATTATTTGAAAAAGAAGGATGCCTAAGCAGTCTAATTTTTGTTTAGTTTATAGCTACTTTCTTAATTATAAACCTCTCTAAAGTAGAAAATGAGTTGAATTATGAACTAATGCAAACTAGCTAGCTAGTCAACCCCACAAGAAGCTATTCATTTTTTATGACCGGTGTTGTACCAAGTGGTTATGAAATGTGAGTTCCTCATTGGTGTTTCCTATTCTATCACCTAACTGAAGCAACAACCTTGTCAGTTGTCACATATATTTCTATTGTACAGTATATATATATAACTATATATACCCTTAGTTTCCATCCATCTATACACACCTCAAACCCTCAAATACAACTTCTTCTCTATCGATTCAAATAATCCAATTCGAAGGGCTCGATTCGAGAAGATGGGAATCAAGACCCTTTTACTCGTAGTACTCGCTTTTGGTCTTCTTGCCACGAAAGCCGCCCTGGCTAAGGATGAAGGCGTAACAAGGCATTATCAGTTCGATGTATGTACTAATCTCTTTGCTACATTGGCTTTCCTTTAGCTCGACATGGTTGCGTTATTTGATTCGAATGTGCTATAACTTGGCAGATTGTTATGCAAAACGTTACACGTTTGTGCCATACGAAGAGTATTGTGACGGTCAATGGCCAGTTCCCCGGCCCTCGCATTGTGGCTAGGGAGGGTGATCGCCTCCTCATTCGTGTCGTCAACCATGTCCCCAACAACATTACCATCCATTGGTATCTTAACATTGCACCTAAGTGTGATTACATATTTTAGTGAACAAAAAATTTAAGATTATATCTTACATTTTTCGTTACTACAATGTCCGTGACCAATCGATATGATGTTACTATAGGCACGGAATAAGGCAGTTGAGGAGCGGATGGGCAGATGGTCCGGCATACATAACTCAGTGTCCGATCCAAACCGGCCAAAGCTACACGTACAATTACACCATCACCGGACAAAGGGGCACACTGTTTTGGCACGCGCACATCTCTTGGCTAAGGGCGACACTTTATGGCCCCATCATCATCCTTCCGAAGCGCAACGAATCCTACCCATTCATCAAACCTTACAAGGAAGTTCCTATCATATTTGGTACATTCCATAGCCCATCTTTATTTGTCTTAAATGATGTTGAATTTCTCATTGAAGAACATAAAACTTATAGTGTGTTTGTTTGAATTTGCACCTTTTCCTTGCAGGGGAATGGTTCAAAGCCGATACAGAAGCTATCATAAGCCAAGCCCTTCGAACCGGAGGAGGCCCAAATGTCTCCGATGCCTACACCATCAATGGCCTCCCCGGTCCCTTGTATAATTGCTCTGTTAAAGGTCAGTAAACAAAACACGTATAAGAGTAGTTCACCAGCTTATATACAGTTTCATTTCTTAGTTTATAATCGATGTGATCAGATACGTTCAAGCTGAAGGTAAAGCCCGGAAAGACATACCTCCTCCGAATCATCAATGCTGCACTCAACGACGACCTCTTCTTTAGCATCGCGAACCACACCTTGACGGTAGTCGATGCTGACGCGGTCTACGTGAAGCCATTCGTAACCGACACGCTCTTCATCACCCCGGGCCAAACCACGAACGTCCTCCTTCACACCAAGCCCGCCTCACCGCGCGCCAACTTCCTCATGATGGCCCGCCCCTACGTCACCGGCCAGGGCACCTTCGACAACTCGACCGTCGCCGGTGTCCTCGAGTACGAGCCCTTCAAGAAGCTCCCCCTGTTCAAGCCGACTCTCCCAGCGCTCAACGACACATCGGCCGCGATCAACTTCACCAGCCAGCTCCGCAGCCTCGCGAGCGCTAAGTTTCCCGCCAAAATTCCGTTGCAAATTAACCGACGCTTTTTCTTCACCATCGGTCTTGGGACGAATCCGTGCGACCTTAGTAACGGCACGTGCCAGGGCCCTAACGGGACGAAATTCGCCGCATCCGTTAACAACGTCTCGTTCGTGCAACCCACAACGGCATTGCTGCAGGCGCACTTTAGCGGGCGGTCTAACGGCGTTTATGCGTCGAATTTCCCCATGAGTCCGTTCACTCCGTTCAACTACACAGGGAATCCGCCAAATAACACCATGGTGAGTAATGCGACGAAAGTGGCGGTTTTGGCGTATAATACGACGGTCGAGCTGGTGTTGCAGGATACAAGCATTCTCGGCGCGGAGAGCCACCCGCTCCATCTCCACGGATTCAATTTCTTCGTCGTCGGATCCGGTTTCGGCAATTTCGACCCGAATAACGACCCGGCAGGGTTCAATTTGGTCGATCCGGTTGAGAGGAACACGGTGGCTGTGCCCGTTGGAGGATGGGTCGCTATCCGGTTTGTAGCGGATAATCCAGGTACGAAATTCGCAACAATTTTAACTATTTTTTTTTTTTTTTAAATTTCAGCTATATTTTATAAATCCGTTGTAAAAAATATGAATGTGTAGGGGTGTGGTTTATGCATTGCCATTTCGAAGTACACACAAGCTGGGGATTGAAGATGGCGTGGATCGTATTGGATGGGGAGAGGCCGGAGGAGAAGCTGTTGCCTCCTCCGGCGGATCTCCCCAAGTGTTGATGATGATTTTGGTCGTGTTAGTGATGATGAGAGGGCGGATCATGACATCTTGAAGTGGTTTTTTTTTTCTTTTTCGTTGAATTTATTTATTTTTTTCATAATGAAATTTGGTGTTGGAGTGTTTGATTTTGTGTTTTTTTTTTTAAATTGTAGTGTGAGTGTAAGGATGATGAGAGATTTCTTTGACATTTGATTTGGGTGGGTTTTGGGGTGTTCAAGTTCAAGCCACCGCTCTTTGTAATTTGTGGATTCAATAACAAGAGTTCTTTCAATTTCATCAAAAGGCTAAATTTTTGTTGCTATTGGGCCTATTGGGCCTTGTAAGCCCAATTTGGCCCAATATTTTGGGCCATTGAGTTCGATGTTGTGTGTTTAGCGAGCACACTTTGTATACAGGTGTTTCCGATCACGTGATTTCACCTGAATAGCTATCGTCTATCGATACCAAATCCATCACTACAACAACGAGAAAAGGTTAAAGGGGCGATCTTTAGTCTAAATCTACTACACCGGAAATTACTCAGCTTCCCCTTAGAGCATATTCTCTCGGAAGCCATAATGGCTAGGGAAAATAGCCTATTAAAAAAGAATATTTTATACGACTTTCACATCTCATTTCCGTCCCTCAATTTTATCTTTAGTACATTAAGCAACATAATATTTATTTTTATTATAATTTTGATAACTCTATAATAAAAAAGATTAATGCCATTTTCTAAAATATTATGTATGAAATGATAATTTAAATATATCAAATATTATATTTATATCGAATAACTCTTGAATATCTTTACAATACTATAACTTTTATTTTTAATTAAAAATCATAACTATATAATATATAGATTTATAATTATATTATTTATAGATTTACATAAATATTAAACACTTAAAAATAAATAAATAAATAGCATTTGGTATTCCAAAAGAGGAAGCCAAATTTAGCCTTTGTTTATAAAATAGTTCAAAAACAAAAAGGCTAAAATGAGTTTTGATTTAGGGTGGGAAGAAAATCAGGCCAAAACCCATTTTTTGACTTATCACGAGAGATGCTCTTAGCGCGTATAAACACTAGTCAATATGACATCATACATTGACTATTCCAATTAACAACGATATAATGATTAGATGATTGTATTTTTATTTTTATTGGTTGAATCTTGAATGTATTGATCAAAATTTAATCCATTCTCATATTCATAAACTAAATACTTATGTGAAATAAACTAGTGTTGTTGAAAAGATCATGGTTTGGCATATAAATTAAGTTGAACAAATTGGGGCTCTTGATCAAATTAACAAACCCAACAGGCAACAACCCTATGTCTCAGTAGCAAAGAGGTGTATTAGGTGCACTTTACCTTGCAATTTTTGCAAATGTAAACACCATTGGCTCTTAAGTGTTAAAGTGTTAAGGAAAAATGGACAAAAATAATATCAAGTATCAACTTTTGGCCAAAAATAATACGAACTTTGAAATTGACCGTTTCATATACGAACTATCGCCCTATTAACCGAAAATAATACATATGTGTATTCCGGTGAACTTTCCGACCAAATACGCCACGTGGATGCCGGAAAACACACATGGTATAAATTTTTGTCACGTCACCAAACTTGTAAGTTATGTCATGTCATAAATTTATTTTTCAGTTTTTTTTTTAAAAAGAAAAATTAAACATATAGGCAAATAGCTATCGTACCTTTCGAAACAATGGAGGAGAGAACGAGCAGATAAAATTGAGAAGAAAGTGAATACGCTCACCCTCGATTCCATTGTTTCGAAAGGTACGGTAGTTATTTGCCTATTTGTTTAATTTTTCTTTTTTTTAAAAAAAAAAACTGAAAAACAAATTTATGACATGACATAACTTACAAGTTTGGTGACGCGACAAAAATTTATACCATGTGTGTTTTCCGGCGTCCACGTGGCGTATTTGGTCGGAAAGTTCACCGGAATACACATATATATTATTTTCGGTTAATAGGGCAATAGTTCGTATATGAAACGGTCAATTTCAAAGTTCATATTATTTTTGGCCAAAAGTTGATACTTGATATTATTTTTGTCCAGTTTTCCAAGTGTTAATAGAGAAAGGTCAATTGTCAAAACACTTTAGAGTTTGCCTTCCATAGTAAGGATTAATTAATGGTAGGAGCCTGAAGGCTACCTTTCACCCTTTTCTCCCCTTTTTTTATTATTAATTTTTCCATGCAATCCTCTAGTCTTATCTTATATCTCATCTCATTCAATTAAAATTGTGTACCAAAAGCTAACTAAAGAAGAGAGACTTACAAATTAAATCACAATATATTTCATTTTTCATATCAAACCAGATAATTTAAACCAAATGATGTGAAATATATCTATAGTACGAGTTGTTAGTTAAGTCATTGTTCAAGAGGAACAAGAAACCACATTAGTACTAATAAGAAAAGTGTGGAATTATTCAACTTAGCTTTTCTCCTGACCAAACTTACTTGAAGAAGATCGAAAAAATCGGTAACTGAAAAGGTTGGTGATTGTGAATGTCGAAAAAAAAAATTCCGATGAGAAGCCGATTAAATAATTATTTTTTTAAGTCAAAAAAAGTTTATCAACACCATAAGCAGCTAAAATTACCTTGCATTTAACAATATAGAACCGTGCATATAGCAAGTCAGTTGTTTGGAAACATCAATTTGAAGTATAGTCATTTCAACAAGTTGATTAGCAGTGTAACAAAGGGTAAGCATCAAAATCAGTCAACCATAGAAATTAAGAAAACCAAATTGAAATCATCAAAACCAAACAAGTAAGTGGGTGTCAACATGGGGACTGTTGTTACCAACAAACTTGTGTCTTTCCCTGACTTAAACATCACTCTAAAACCAAAGCTTAACCATCAAAACCTTGCTTGTTTGATTGATTTAATTTGTTTCCCTCCAAATCCCATAAATCCATCTTCCCTCCAAATCACCTAATTTAACTAACCAACACATCCACCCACCTTCCTACATTCACTTCCACACATAGTAATGCTATATAATCTCTCCTCATTGCTCTCATTTTCATCATCATTCAATAAACTCAAAACAAACATCTTTACAAGATTTTTTTAAAAAAAAACAATGGGTCAATTTGCAGTGCTTGTGCTTATGGTAACTGCAGCTATGTTGCTTTGGCCTCAGCTTGCACTTGCCAAGACCGGAAGCATCACAAGGCGCTACAACTTTGTGGTAAAGTCTTTAGTTTCCGCCTTTTGATTTGATCGTTTTCGTGTAAACTTTGAGCTGATGTGTTTATATGTGGCAGGTGAAGATGCAAACGGTTACTAGGCTTTGCCAATCGAAGAGCATTGTGACTGTTAACGGGCAATTCCCCGGTCCTAGGATCATTGCAAGAGAGGGAGACCGACTCGAAATAAGGGTGGTGAATCAAGTGAAATACAACATGACCATTCATTGGTAAGAACTTAAGAACTAGCATTATATATGGTATGTTTGTAGCTTAAATGATGAAACATTCTTGTAACATTTTACTCGTTTTGGATTCGATTTGATCATACAGGCATGGAATAAGGCAATTGAGAAGCGGATGGGCGGATGGACCGGCCTATATAACTCAATGCCCTATCCAGACAGGCCAAAACTATGTGTACAAGTTCAATGTCACCGGACAAAGAGGCACCTTGTTTTGGCATGCTCACATTTCATGGCTTCGCGCCACTGTTTATGGGCCGATTGTTATCTTGCCTAAGAAGGGTGTGCCTTACCCTTTCCCGAAACCTCATAGCGAAGTTCCAATCATATTCGGTATGATAGTTCACATACTTATTCATGTCTGTGTAGTTGTAGGTTTTAAGTAGCTAATGTGAGTTGATGAGTCTCTTTGTACACATTGTAGGCGAATGGTGGAAAACCGATACAGAGACAATGATCAACCGGGCAATGCAAACTGGATCGGCCCCTAACATTTCGGATGCCTTCACAATCAATGGCCTCCCCGGACCCTTATACAACAACTGTTCTGCTAAAGGCGAGTATTTATATAACAGCTTAAGTTTTTGTGTTAGAAGGTGAACTGAATTCAGTCTTAGATTCTTTGTAATGCAAATGTAGATACATTCAAGCTAAAGGTGAAGCCAGGCAAAACCTACCTGCTCCGCCTCATCAACGCTGCACTCAATGACGAGCTCTTCTTCAGCATCGCGAACCACACACTCATTGTAGTCGAAGCAGACGCAACCTACGTAAAGGCATTCAAAACCGAAACCCTAGTCATAACTCCCGGACAAACCACAAATGTCCTTGTTACGGCCAAGGACAAGTCTCCTCGCGCCTCCTTCCTCATGGCGGCCAGGCCTTATGCCACCGGCCCAGCCACCTTCGACAACACTACCACAGCTGCCATCCTCGAATATGAGCCCTCAAACCCGAAACTCCCCCTTGTCAAGCCCAAACTCCCCAAGTTCAATGACACTTCCTTTGCAGCCAAGTTCAGCAACAAGTTGCGGAGTTTAGCGAGCTCCAGATACCCGGCCAACGTGCCCAAGAAGGTCGATAGGCACTTCTTGTTCACGATTGGGCTCGGGCTAATCTCGTGCTCTAAGGCCCAAAACTGTCCCAACAACACCATGGTTGCAGCCGGGATCAACAACGTCTCGTTCGTGCAGCCAAACACCGCCTTACTCCAAGCCCACTTCTTCAAGCGATCCAACGGCGTCTTCACGAGCGGTTTCCCGGAGAATCCACCGGTGAAATTCAACTACACCGGGGCTCCGCCTAGCAACATTTTTATGAACAAGGGCACTAAAGTTGTAGCGTTACCTTATAACACTAAAGTTGAGCTTGTGTTACAAGATACAAGTATCATTGGTGCTGAGAGCCACCCACTCCACCTCCATGGGTTCAATTTCTTTGTGGTGGGCCAAGGGTTTGGGAACTTTGACCCGAACAAGGACCCGGCCCGGTTCAATCTGGTGGACCCGGTTGAGAGGAACACCGTGGGAGTGCCATCTGGCGGGTGGGTGGCCGTTAGATTTGTGGCGGATAACCCCGGGGTGTGGTTTATGCATTGTCACTTGGAGGTGCACACAACTTGGGGGTTGAAGATGGCTTGGGTTGTCAATGATGGCAAGAACAAGAACCAGAAGTTGCTTCCTCCGCCGTCGGATCTTCCCAAGTGTTAGATTAGAATATGAGAGAAAAAAATCTTCAATTTTGGTTTTGTTGAAGGTTTGAGATTATTGTTGGTTTTTTAGTTTTTGGAAGTGCAAAATGCTTTTTTTTTTGTTGTCCTTAATTGATAAGATGAGTAATATTTTGTTGCACATACTTGTGTAAGTTGGCCATTTGATGCTATGAAATAACGGTGGGTCATCCGATTGGGGGGGGGCAACGCACGCCAAGCGCAAACGCGCTAACCAAGTCGAGCACACAAACCGAGTGGGGTTTCATCCTAAAACCAATTGGTGTTAGGTGGGGTAGCCCACCGGCTTGTAAGCAAGGATTGGATTCAATATTTAATCAATGTGGGACACTCCCACAACTCATATTCTCCACAGATGCAATTGACACAAGGAAGTACGAAACAGATATGCGTTTGGCAACCGTAATTAAGTAACTTTAAATGAAATAAATATAATCTATCGGCTTCAGCTACCCCATCAGCTACGTTTTTATCAAATATAATCTAAATCATATATGAATCCGAACATTACTTGTTATATCTAGATTATATTGTACATCAATGTCTTCAACACGGAGATTCAAACATTGTCATAATCTTTGATATCTGAACCCTAGTCGTCACCTCTTAGCAAGCAAAGCCAGAGAATGAGCTTCAAATCCAACTCCTTGGAGAGGTATGGTAACTCCATACCTTAGAGATTTCGGAAATCGGTTAGACTCCAACAAAATTACACAAAGCAAACACAATGGGTAACCAAACATCCCCTTGAAGACTTTGCTCGAAATGGTTTTTATAACATCCACTCTTTACATGTCTTACCTAACACAATCTTTATGGCTGAAATTGGCGTGGATGTTAAGGGATGGGAAGATCAAGAAACTTAAACCGGTTGTACTTTTCATTTGCATTAATTGGCTTTTTGCTGTTGGTTTTAGTGTTGAATTGTCATTTTGGCACCCTTTTAATCCTTTTTCTAAAAAAAATCTTTAAAGGAAATAAAATAATTCTATATATCAGATATGTCTAATAGATCGAAGAAATTTGGCTATTAAAAAAATTGATATGGGAAGACAAAGAAATAAGAAATATTCTCATTTGAAAAATAATTTTTCTTAGTTTCATTGTATAGGTTCTTACTATCAATACAATATATATACTCCCTCCGTCCAAAAATACATGGACTTTTACTATTTATACACGTTTTTTTAGGAGTTAAAAACTATAAAAAAATATTAACTTTTTTATGAATTTTATAAAAAATACATGGAATTTTTTTTATGAATTTTTATCAATAAGTTTGTAATTACTAAAAAAAATTAATAAAAAAGTTAATATTTTATATAGTTTTTACCTCCTTAAAAAAGCGTGTGTGAATAGTAAAGTCCATGCATTTTTTTACGGAGGTAGTATCATTTAATGTATACTACCCCATCCGTTAAAGAAAATATGTCATTTTAGGAGTAAAATCTTGTTAATAAAAACATGTCGTTTTAGGTATTTTAGTGTTTACTTTTCAAAATTGCCCATTAATGATTAGATATTTTTTAGTTGTAGTTTTCAATAAAGTGGAAAGGTAGAGTAATTATCAGGGGTATAAGTGTATTTTTATTTGCTTTAATTTGATTTCTTAAAAAATGTACAAATGTCTAAAACGACATCTTTTAATTAACGGAGGGAGTATTACTTATAAAAACATATTAAAAAAATTATTAGTTTATGCATAAGTTTGGTGTTTATGATTTCAAGAACCAATATTAAAGACTTAAATATACTACAACTTGAACCGAAAGAAAATCTAAACAATTTGAACCTTTCCTGAAATTACTCGAAAGTGCTTTCACCCAATCAACCAATCGATAATTTGAATAAATAGTCCAACTTGTTCCATTTCTAGAATTTCACTTTATCCATTTCCCAACTTTATTAAAGCCATTATTCATATATGAACTAACAAATTTGCCAAAGCTATGACATCTATGATCACCATTAATTGATGCTTTTTCATGAGGTAGTGTTGTGTCGGGAAGCAGGGGACGTCAGACACACCCCTTTAACACACACGAATCGGGATGGACAAGAACTGTAAACCAGAGAGCCAAACTCAAGCAACCCAAACCAACAATCAGACACAAACAGAAGATAAAATAACCAAGCACAAAGAACACCAGATTTACGTGGAAACCCCAAAACGGGGAAAAAAACCACGGGAGACAGAAACTTCCACTATCAACAATAACAAGTGGGTACAATCTTCCCTAGACAAAGCTAGAGGCATACAACATCATCAAGCATCAACAAGCTTGGACAAATCTCCAATTTCATCACCCAATTGGTGGAAATCAACAACAACCCAAGAAAGAACACAAGCAAAGGGGATCTGAGATTGGAGGCTCAAAACGACGATCCAACCGTACAAAATGAAGCCTATGATGAGGTGAACAACATACCAGAAAATCGTCCCAATCGGAGGTCGTTTGGTCGTCGATCGGGGCACTTCAAAATGGGCTGAACAAGGGCATACGGGATTCCTCTCCAAGCTCTCTCTTTTCTCCCTTTCTCACTCTTTGTTTTCTCTCTCTTACTTTCCCAAATGGAAAAGGCATCCCCTTTTATAAAGGAGGTAGGGTAAAACTTCACATGGTAAAAACCATATGGTAAATAGTCCATTGGACTCTTCCCCATATAGGAGGGAAACCCAACATAGCTCCCCCTCAATCCTATATGGGGGGCTCGAGCAAGCCCGCCTTTGAGCGGCACTTGATGAGCTTCTCCTTTGACAAGGTCTTCGTCAGCATATCTGATCCGTTGTCATTTGTATGGATCTTCATGAGCTCAAAATCTTCATCTTCTACTCTTTCTCGAAGCCAATGATACCTTCTTCGTATGTGCTTGGTTCGAGAATGGTAGGCGGCATTCTTGGCAAGGTGGATGGCACTCTGATTGTCACAATAGAGTGGGTAGCTAGCTTGCTCCACTCCCAACTCCTCTAGGAAGTCTCTCATCCATATCAGCTCCTTACCAGCTTCAACTGCAGCCATATACTCTGCTTCTGTCGTTGACAAAGCAACACACTTCTGCAGTCTCGATTGCCATGAGACTGCTCCCCCTGCGAATGTAATCAGATATCCAGATGTGGATCGGCTCGTGTCAATATCACCTGACATGTCTGCATCTGTAAAACCATCAAGCATAGGTTTTCCAAGACCAAAGCACAAACACACTCTCGAAGTGCCTCTAAGATACTTGAGAATCCATTTCACTGCAGCCCAATGCTCCTTTCCAGGATTACTCATGAACCTGCTGATAACCCCAACTCCATAGGCGATGTCTGGCCTAGTGCAAACCATGGCACACATCAGACTACCAACGGCTGAAGCATAAGGCACCTTCTTCATCTCCTGTTTCTCTTTCTCACTTGTAGGACACTGATCAGAACTCAGCTTCATGTTCACTGCAAGTGGAGAACTCACGGGTTTAGCCTTGTCCATGTTGAATCTTTGCAACACCTTCTCAATGTATCTTTCTTGTGATATCCACAACTTCTGATTCTTTCTGTCACGGGTAATCTGCATACCCAAAATCTGGCTTGCAGGGCCAAGGTCCTTCATAGCAAAGGACTTCTTCAATGCAGTCTTCAAACTAGCAATCTTGTTGGTATCCCGACCAACAATAAGCATATCATCCACATAAAGCAAGAGAATTAGAAAGTCACCTTCGGCGTAATTCTTCACAAACACGCAGTGGTCGGCATGTGTCTTGTGGAATTTGTGGTCGATCATAAAAGACTCGAACTTCTTGTACCATTGCCGAGGTGCTTGTTTCAAACCATACAAGCTCTTTCTGAGACGACAAACCATCTTCTCTTTTCCCTTGACTTCAAAACCTTCAGGTTGCTCCATGTAGATTTCTTCTTCCAAATCACCATGAAGGAAGGCGGTTTTCACATCAAGCTGCTCGACCTCTAGGTCCATGCTAGCAGCCATGCCTAGAACAACCCGGATGGATGACATCTTCACAACTGGAGAGAAAATCTCATCGAAATCTACACCCTTTTTCTGCTCAAAACCCTTCACCACAACTCTGGCTTTGAACCTGGGAGGTGTACCATCTTCTCCAGACTTCAAACGAAAAACCCATTTGTTCTTGAGAGCTTTCTTGCCCTTAGGCAATTTCACCAAGTCATAGGTGTGGTTCTCATGCAAGGAACTCATCTCATCCTGCATGGCATTGTACCACTCTTTCTGATGCACATCTGACATAGCTTCCTCATAGCATTCAGGCTCTCCTGAATCAGTCAACAACACATAATCGTTGGTTGAGTATCGGGAGGAAGTCTGTCTCTCTCTGGTGGATCTTCTCAACTCAACTTCAGGTTGGATAGGGGGCTCCTCTTGTTGAGGTTGTGGAACTTCTGGTGGATCAACATCACCATCATCATGCTCACCTTCCTGCTGATTCTGAACTGAACTTCTCTGCACAACTTGAGGAAAAACGGGATCAAATGTGACTGGAGCAGGAGAGGAAGACGACGGTCGCTGGAGCTTCCAGTCATCAATAGTCTTGTCTTCCATGAACACAACATCTCTGCTTCTGACCACTTTCTTGTCTGTAAGATCCCACAATCTGTACCCAAATTCATCCTCTGAGTACCCTAGGAAGATGCATGGCTTTGTCTTGCTATCAAGCTTGGATCTCTGATCTCTAGCAACATGAACATATGCTAGGCATCCAAAGACTCTCAAATGCTGGAAGGAAACATCTCTCCCAGTCCAAACCCTATGTGGAACATCACCATCAAGAGGAACTGAAGGCGAGCGGTTGATGAGATACACAACAGTCAACATTGCCTCCGCCCAATAGGACTTTGGCAGCTTTGCAGTCGACAACATACTTCTGACTCTTTCTGCTATGGTTCTGTTCATCCTCTCTGCAAGCCCATTCAGTTGTGGCGTCTTCGGAACTGTTTTCTCAAGCCTGATGCCCTGACTCTTGCAATACTGCTCAAACGGACCCCTGTACTCTCCACCATTATCTGATCTGACACACTTCAACTTCAAACCAGTCTCTCGTTCAACTCTGGCTTGGAACTCCTTGAAAACTGTCAGAACTTGATCTTTGCTTTTCAACACAAAAGCCCATAATTTTCTAGAGTAGTCATCAATAAAAGTGACAAAATATTGTGCTCCACCAAGTGATTTGCAATCCATAGAGCACACATCAGTATGAACAAGATCTAATGCATGCTTTCTTCTAGATGGAGGTCGAGTATGAAATGCTACTCGATGTTGCTTTCCAGCTAGGCAATCAACACAAGGTTTGAGAGAAATACCTTGCATATACGGGAGAATGTCCTTCTTGGCAAGCATTTGCAAACCCCTCTCGCTCATGTGTCCAAGCCGCTTGTGCCATAGCTCTCCGGCACCATCATCAATCACATTTGCTTCTTCTCTGCAAATCTTGGCTTGCATCACATACATGGTATTTTGCTTCTTTGCCCGGGCTACAATCAAGTTTCCCTTGGAGCACTTCCAAACACCGCCTTGTGCATTTTGAGCATACCCATCATCATCAAGTATCCCAGAAGATATCAAATTCAATCTGATATCAGGAACATGGCGAACATTTCTCAAAATCAAACTGCAACCAGTGGATGTCAACAAACAAACTGTGCCCATGCCAACAACATTGGACACGCCATCATTTCCCATCCTCACACGGCCAAAATCTCCACAAGTGTAAGACGAGAAGTACTCCTTATGTGGAGTAATGTGATATGAAGCAGCTGAATCAACAATCCAAGTGCACTCACCACTTGCAAGATTCAAGGAACCTTCATCAGCCGCCACAAACAACTCCACTATGTCATCACTGATTGTAAGAGCGGCAGTGTCTTTATCTTCTTGATTTCTCGAAGTCTCTGACTTCTCAGGTTCTTTGCCTTTGTCCCTCTTGAACTTTCGGCAATACTTTTGAATGTGACCCGGCTTCTCACAATAATAGCAAATGTACTTGCTTCTAGACTTCGATCTCCCTTTGGACTTGTCTCTGTTCTGCTGTTGTCGTTGCTTACTCCTTCCTCTATTGTTACCAGAACCCTGCGTCACATTAGCTTCTGACTGTGAGGAGACACCCATCTCCTTCCTTCTAGTCTCTTCGTTCAAAAGACTGGCTTTCACACATTCCATAGTCAGCTTGCCTTCCGGAGCGGAATTACTAAGTGACACGACAAGTGTGCCCCAACTATCCGGCAATGAGGAGAGAAGTAGTAGAGCCTGCAACTCATCATCTAACGACATTTTCGCAGAAGCTAACTGATTCACAAATCCCTGAAATGTGCTCAAATGCACAACAATGCTCTCACCATCTTTGTACTCCAATTTCACAAGCTTTCTCATCAATGACGCCTTGTTGAGGGCATTCTTCCTCTCATACATCCCTTCAAGCTTATACCATAACTCATAAGCATTCGTGTCATTGGCAATATGCTGGAGCACACTCACATCAACAAATTGTCTGATCGTAGCTACCGCTTTTCGATTCAGAATTTTCCATTCAACATCAATGACACCCGTTGGAATCTCTTTGTGCACAATCGGCTCATACAAATCTTTCACATACAAAAGATCTTCCATCTTTATCTTCCAATCTGAGTAGTTGTCTGAATTCAACACAATCATTCCCTGAAAACTGTTCTTTTCCTCCATCCTAAACCAAATGCTCTGATACCAGTCTGTTGTGCCGGGAAGCAGGGGACGTCAGACACACCCCTTTAACACACACGAATCGGGATGGACAAGAACTGTAAACCAGAGAGCCAAACTCAAGCAACCCAAACCAACAATCAGACACAAACAGAAGATAAAATAACCAAGCACAAAGAACACCAGATTTACGTGGAAACCCCAAAACGGGGAAAAAAACCACGGGAGACAGAAACTTCCACTATCAACAATAACAAGTGGGTACAATCTTCCCTAGACAAAGCTAGAGGCATACAACATCATCAAGCATCAACAAGCTTGGACAAATCTCCAATTTCATCACCCAATTGGTGGAAATCAACAACAACCCAAGAAAGAACACAAGCAAAGGGGATCTGAGATTGGAGGCTCAAAACGACGATCCAACCGTACAAAATGAAGCCTATGATGAGGTGAACAACATACCAGAAAATCGTCCCAATCGGAGGTCGTTTGGTCGTCGATCGGGGCACTTCAAAATGGGCTGAACAAGGGCATACGGGATTCCTCTCCAAGCTCTCTCTTTTCTCCCTTTCTCACTCTTTGTTTTCTCTCTCTTACTTTCCCAAATGGAAAAGGCATCCCCTTTTATAAAGGAGGTAGGGTAAAACTTCACATGGTAAAAACCATATGGTAAATAGTCCATTGGACTCTTCCCCATATAGGAGGGAAACCCACCATGTAGTAACATTATTGTTTCATTAATAATAATTGATTTTATTTTCCTCATATAAATTAGTTGAAATAAAAAAATTAAATTTATTTTAATGTGTTCATTTTCCGAGAAAACTAATTAAACTCCAAAAAAAAAAAAAAGTTACGTGCCAAACATTTATAGTGGCTATTAAGTTTCAACATAAACATCCTTCTAGAGGAAGCTGGAAAAAAGAAAGGAAAAAAATGTTTTGAGCATTAGAGAAAAAGAAAAACCAAGTATTTGTTTGGTAAAGTTAATAGTTTTTTGGTATCATATTGTTTAAAAAAAGCTAAACCTATATTTTCCTAAGCTAAGATACTCTATATATTAATTAGAATTATAAAAAATCTTATTAGCTTATAAAAAAAATTAATAATTTAATTTAACATCTATGTTACTCACATAATCTGTCACCAAATAAACAACTATCCGATCAATTTTGTGTTACTGAACGACGCTTAAATGACACATTTAGTCATTTCCCGTCATTGCTCAAACAAAGTTTAAATCACAAAGTCATTGAATAAAAATATAAAATACGTCTATTATTTATGAACATTTCTTTTAATAGTCCATGAACTATACAATATACATATACATAAAAACATGAAATGTGTTATCATGTTTTTTAATATATAAAATTCGGAAGCTATATATTATTGTATATAATATCTTATCTATAATCTATAATAGAAAAGTATACCAAATTACCAATTATAGGAAAACACCATCAAGAAATCGCCAAACAGAGCCTTACGTCGCTTGCAGAAGCTGGTTGACATTTGGCGAATCTTTAAGCAACACTTCGCTCCAAATCTCCCAAACCCAACGCCTCGCTTCATTCCACCCCCTTTACCAAATCACCACCCCTTCCCTCTCCGGCGGCCGGCCGGTGCCTCCGCCGCCTCACCCGCCGCAGAGCGAAGCCCAACCCTCCCGCCGGTGTTTCCGATCCCCCGATTCCCGTCCAAATCGGAGTGGAATACGATGAGTAAGAGCAACAAGAACAGAAATAGAGTGTCACTCTCCGTGCTGGTCGTCGCTTTTGCCATCGGATACATCTACTTCGCCTCCGTTTTCGTGTTCATTGACAAGTGGTTCGGCCTCTGGTCCTCGCCGGGCCTCATGAACGCTGCCGCCTACACCGCCATCGCCGCCGTCTGCATCTTCAATTACGTCGTCGCTATCTTGACTGATCCCGGCCATGTCCCGCCCTCCTTCGTCCCTGATATTGAGGATTCCAG
Organism: Persicaria tinctoria; assembly: GCA_037127255.1. Taxonomy (NCBI): domain Eukaryota; kingdom Viridiplantae; phylum Streptophyta; class Magnoliopsida; order Caryophyllales; family Polygonaceae; genus Persicaria; species Persicaria tinctoria. The sequence goes on along the minus strand of JBANSL010000016.1, from coordinate 1,861,478 downwards.
TGCGCCGATCCAAGAGATCAAGCGAAAGGTAAGCGATTTTTCTAATTATCTTTCCCCCCTCAGTTCTGGAAATGGTCGGTTTCGTTTAATTTGTGGATGAGGTTGATTTTCTCGCTTAATTCGTGTGGAAATTGAATGGAGGAGGGAAAAAGGAATTACATTTCTGTTCCGTCTCCTTATTTTTATTGTTTCTCAAAGACAATTTCTTGTTCCATTCTTTGTTTCTTCTTGGAATTTGGATGCCCTAGCTCTTGGTCTGGAAAGGACGCCTGTCGATTTTCTGTTAATTTTTAGGTGGAGTTATAAGTAGTGCTCACTGGCGAGGGTGGTTGTGGATAGGTCTCTGTGGTTGAGTGATTTTGATGTGTGTAATTTGCTTAACCTTTGTCTGATTGGGAATGCTAAACTCTGATAATTTAAAGATGAAGTTACTTTGTTGTGGATAGTGTAAATGCTGCTTCCTAAGATATGCATCCCGTCCAATTTGGAAATTTCCATGTGTGTTCCCCCATGCTTTAGTTACGGAACCAGCATCTAACTCACTGGCAAGTGTTGGTTCAGCCTTAGGATGAGGATCTTGTTCCATTAGAATAGCTTATAATTTGATGTATTTCGAAACTTTTGATCTCTTTGTTTCTTCATGATTCGGTAAAGAGCTGATATTTAGCTTATAGCTGCAAATGTGACTCTGAAAATCCATGATGAAATCTATTCTCAGTAACTTTCTTGCACTCATCCTGTTAGGGGATTTGCTGGCTTGCCTATTTTTTGTGAGCAGATTCCTTGAAAGAAAAAACACTTATATGCTACAGTACAAAGATGCTTATATTTTTTGGATGAAAGCGGATTATACAAGGAAGAACAGTACTCTCCATTAATAGTAACAGATTCCCTGTATTACTTACCTACCCTTTACAGCCTCACACTTCTGCCAAACAGCTACATCCACTTACTCAATTTAACCCCATGCTCTTTAACTTCTGAACTGGATTTACTCCTTTAGCTCTTTTTCTTCAAAGCTTAGCAACCTCCCCTTCTTTCATTTTAGCTTCACATTGTACGTAAAGTGTAGCGACATCTTATATTTTTGCACATTGCTGTTTGGTTTCTAAATTTATATCTGGATCAGGCTGATTTAAGGGAAGAACTAACGGGTTGATGCAGGATTATTTTTACGGCTGAGATATTAGATTTTCAGCTAACCTATCACAGTAATGATTCAGAGGCAAAACTTATAAACATCAATCCTTTGAGAGTGCTTGGAATTTGGAGGGAAAATTTTCAGAATCAGCATCCACGGGTAGATCAACATAAAAAAAACTTAATAGTTAATATGTATCTGCTTTTACCCTGTTGATTTGGGTCTTATTATTACCCTCTTTGCCCAATGGGCCTGTCAAAACTTAGAAAGTAAAGTTAATGTTTCTCCGTATCCACCATTACCATTTACCAACACTTCTCATATCTGATGGTAGTTGTGTTCCTTCAGGGTGGTGACCTGAGATATTGCCAGAAATGCTCTCTGTATAAGCCTCCTCGTACACATCATTGTCGTGTATGCAAAAGATGTATCTTGCGAATGGTATGCAATCTATATTCTTATTCGTATGTTGCTACAAGATCCGATGGACACATGTTAAGCTGCTGTTTTGTGAATGAAAGGACCACCATTGCATCTGGATAAATAACTGCGTGGGCCATGCAAACTATAAAGTCTTCTTCGTCTTTGTTTTGTATGCAGTAATTGCATGCATTTACTCCCTGGTATGTTATAAATGTGACATCTACCAATTGCATTTTTTTTTGTCTTCTGGTGTTGCATAGTTTATTTAGAAGTTGAGCATGTTGAAGTAGTTCTTTCATGACAGAGGGTGCTAAGATCATATCATACTTCTCAAATTTAGGTTTTGCTTCTGGGAAGCATTATTTATGATCCTATGAAGGATGAGAATAAACCTGAAGGGTCTTCTTCAACAATATATGTGAGTTATAGCTTCAATGTAGTGTCTTAATTTTGTAAAATATACTTTGTGCTGAATATAGTGGTGATAATATTTTTATTTTCCATTTTTACAGGTTACATCTGTGTTGCTACTTTTCCCACTAACCATAGCACTTAGCATTCTTTTAGGTTGGCATATCTCACTTGTTTTGCGAAACAAAACTACCATTGAGGTCTGTAGAAACTCCTAATAACTACCTTTCCCCCTTTTCATTTAATCCTAACCTTGTCTCATTTGTTGAGGTTTGTGGACATGACTTCTAGTATTACGAAGGAGTAAGAGCAATGTTGCTTGCTGAGAAAGGTGGAGAAGTTTATACACACCCATATGATCTTGGTGCTTTTGAGAATCTGACATCGGTAAGGAGAAACAGAATTTTAATTTTTCTTAGTGAACTTGTTGCACAATAGTATGACGTGATGGTTTTATTTACCATGCCTTGTTTGCTCAGTTATGAATTTACAGCAATTCATGTAATTGTGCTCTAAAGGTTGTCAGATTAAATCAGCGTCGCTGGAGTAAGTTAGCATAGAATGCTCCAATATTTCCTTGACAATAGGTGATTTTGTAGCCAACTCTTGACATATTGCACTACCTCCATTCAGAAATATGGAGTAGATGTCGTTTTAGCCTCTAAATTTTGTCCTAAAATATTTGTCATTCTAAACATTTTGGTCTTTACACAATTGTTCTTGTCATTATTAGTAATAGTAGATTGTTAATGGGAGGTTTCTAGAAAGTAAAAAAATAGAGTAATAAATGAGGATGTAATAGCATAGGAGAATATATTAGTCTCCTTAAAAAATGTGAAAGATGCTAAAACAACATATGCATATATGGTCAAACAGAGGGAGTTTATGATATCTTATCAACAAAGATGTGAATAAACAAGATGGTATGATATGTAATAGGATTTCTCCATATTGGTCCTTATTGAAAGAGCAATATCATGTCCTCTCCTAACTGTTCATGGAGATGACATTGGACATATTGCTAGAATTCTAGTAGCTTGCCCAATGTTTTGACCTACAAGGTTGTGCTTATGATTCGTCGCTTGAGACTCCCGTCTTCAAATTAACTGGTCAGACAACGCTATCGGTTGGATGTGGATTAAAACTTCCAGAGCTATCATTATTATTTCTTCTAGCAGCAGAGATTCTTCAGCACTTGACACTTCAATGTTGGTATGTGTTGTAGGTACTTGGTCCGAATATTGTCAGCTGGATCTGCCCTACAACCGGCCATATTGGCTCAGGACTTCGTTTCCGCACCAGATTTGACAAAATGACTGTCACCTCCACATCACAATAGGTTCTGGGACTGACTTGTATTCTCTTGGTGCCATTTTTTCTTGACCAAACTTGAAGAGATCAGATCAACATTGGCCACACCAGCCTGTCGTGACGGACTTCTAGATGTTTGTTTCAGCCGCGGATTCGGAAGCAAAACTCGGTGTGAATGGAAGTGTTGGATATACTGCACAGAAGTAGATGATCAGGTACCTTTAAAAATGCATTAGGGTTGAACGGAGACCCCGGTGTTTGGTGCCTGAATAGTGGAAAGCTGAAGCATTAAGAGTTTCCTTTTCCCCCTTTCTTGAGTGTGAATGGTAAGTTTGTTGATTTTGTAACACACAATTTTAGAGGATGGAACAATGTGACTAACAGCTTGTAATCTACAATATAAAGCAAGGATTTTTCCTCTTTCTGGCTACTATCCATCAATTACAAATTACAATAGTTACTTTAAATCATCTGCTTACTATAGAGTATCTTGTGAGTTGTGAATGAACTAAATCTTGATTTTGGTAAGTAGAGAGCAGCCATCGGGGTTCGAATTAGGGACTTCGGGTACTACTTATAAGTCATTTCCGGATGAACCATTTTGGAATGGTTTTGTGAATGAACTAAATCATAGTCTTTGGAAAAATATATCACACATTTTTTACAAGGTCAAAACAATATAATATATTGACTTTTTTTAAATTGATTTTCTGTAATTTTATATTTATACTAGTAAAAAGCATGAAATCTTTTAGAAACCTAAGTTTAATATTTTATAATTTTACCATCCTAATGTTTGTCATGACGTGACAGTATTATAACATCTAGTCTACGAGTTTAGCTCATCTATGTTTCCAATTGAGAAATTATGAATCAATAAACAAATTAATTCATATATTCAAAGTTGGCATGAACATTAAACTTTTAGTGTTTATAATAATAAGAACAAGTTTTTTAACCTAGGTTGCATAGATTAAGATTTTCGATTTTTGCAAAGATAACACTAGATTAATTGATCTAGGGTGTGTTTGGTAACCGTAGTTGAATGGGTAGCTGAAGCTGAATGAGTAGATGAATAGGTAGCTGAAGCTGAATGGCTTATTGTGTAAAATATGTTAAATTAAGCTAGTATTGTGTTTGGTAACTTTAGCTGAATGAGTAGCTGATAAAACTAGCTGATAAAATAGGAGATTTGTGTATATAAAAGGAAAAGCTCTGAAAAGCTGGGGTGGGTAGCCGGTGGAAATTCAATTCCAAAACGCTAATTAACTAATAATGTTAGCTTTATTTAATTTGAAATTATATAATATTAAAACAAAACGCTCCAAAACGCTACTTGTGTTGCCAAACACACCCTTAGCCGAATTGGAAAACTATTTTCTTAAATAAGGCGTGTGAATTCCTAAATATATTTTAAAAATATTAAATTGAGTATATTTATAAAAAAAATATTTGAATTCGAATGTTTCTCTGTTAGGGAATCTCCCATGGTAAGCCAAAAAATGGGTTTTGGCCAAATTTTACTCCCACTTTAGGCCAAAATCCATTTTAGCCTTTTTGTATTTGACATAATTCTAAAACAAAGGCCAAATTTGGCTTCCACTTTTGGAAGACCAAATCCTATTTATTTATTTTTAAGTGTTTAATATTTATGTAAATTTATAAAAATACAATTATAAATCTTATATATTATATAGTTATGATTTTCAATTAAAAATAAAATTTGTATTATTGTTAAGATATTCAAAAGTTCTTCGATATGACTATAATATTTGACATATTTGAATTATTATTGTACAAATAATATTTTTAGAAAATGACATAAATATTTTTTCTTATAGATTCATCAAAATTATAATAAAAAATAAATATTAAGTTGTTTAAACTTTAAAGTACTTAAAGAAGAAAAAACAAATATAAAACGAAACAAACAACTATTGAATCACGGTCACATTTAATATTTTGGTAGATCCGCATTACTCTCTTCATAACCATTTCCTATTCCGAAGCCATCACTTTGATCATCTTCATGCATACATACGACATAACACATTTTGATCCTGTTCAAATGAATCAAAGATTGAATTAGAAATCTCAATAATTTCATTTTAAGAGTGAGATGATAATGATATTTGAGAAGAATTCATTGTTTATTCAAATCGAAATGATAACGATAGAATTGAGGGACGGAAATGAGATGTGAAAGTTCTAAATTATATGAGTATTTATAAAAAATTAGCCTGCCAAAATTGGTCTATACGGAACAACCAAACCACAAGGCCGTTATGGCTAAAATGCTCTTAAAGACCGTTTCGATTTGTTTGGATGAATATCCCACGTTTTAAAGGCGGGAGCAAATCTCAGTATATAGGGGATTTGTTTGCATCGCCACTCCTTAACACACCGATCCTCCTCTCCCCCGTCGTTTGCACGGCCACGATGCCTTCCTTTTCCATCTCTGGCGATTCTGCTGCCGGCTTCCTTGCCAAGAAGCCGTAACAGCCGCCTCCTTGGGCCGCTCATCTCTCCCCCATCCCCTCCCACACCTTCTCCCTCGGACATGTCTCTCTCTCTCTGAAGACGCTCGAATTTTCTTTAAATTATATGTTTTCCAGTTTTCTAGATCCAATTCAGGCGCTGATTCACGCGATCATTGTGAATAATTTGTTGAATTTAGTTATTTTTTGTTTTCTTTTGCAGCTTCCTACTCCAATTCACAAGTGGAACCTTCCTAATTTGCCCTCGAATACGGAAGTCTGGTTGAAGGTGAACTTGTCTTCTTCTCGATGTCTTTTTTTCTCTGTTCGTGATCTCTTTCTGTAATTGTTACAAAAAGGCTTCATAAATTAGAGCTTGTACACTATAGGGCTTTTTTGATCCGTAGCTTATTTAATTGAAAGATGTCTAATTCTGGTTTGGTGCTTAATCAATTGATCATCCAGCTTCTGATATTCATTGTTGTGTGGATCTTCAACTGACGAGTTCTCACTTGAGTGATGGAAAATCAGATCCCCCAATTTCTAGGTTTCCACTCAAATGGTTTTGTTGGATAATAATGTAGTATTTTTGAATGTTTTATTTGATATTGATAATAAAATTTACAGTTTTCGAATTAATATATGCTATTGCGTTATATCCCAGATTCCCAGTCATGAGATAAAAATGTTAAATGCTAACTTAAACACTCATATCATACAAAGAAATTTATTAAATATAAAAATAGCCTCATTTGATTGTGTGGTAATCATTCAGACTCCAGTTCCCAATTAATTTATCATGAAGAAAAGAGGGTTTTATCACACTTATTCATGAAAAATGCTGTCATCGATGAGATCTGTAATATCAATTGCAGTATCAACTATATAGCTTTATAGGACTAGAATGTTGTTTAGCTCTGGATTTTGGGTTGAGCTCGTTCTTACTGATTAAGTGTCTCACTTTATCTACAGCGAGATGATCTCTCAGGAATGCAGTTAAGTGGGAACAAGGTCAGGAAGCTGGAATTCCTGATGGCAGATGCAGTGGCAAATGGTGCAGATCGTGTTATAACCATTGGTGGCATCCAGAGCAACCAGTGCCGTGCAACTGCTGTGGCTGCCAAGTACCTTAATCTTGATTGTTATCTGATACTAAGAACCTCAAAGGTTTGCAATCTGACCGTGAATCATGCGGACCTCCTTTACTTAGCTGAATTCTATAAAATTTGTGAAACTGTGCAGGATCTGGTGGACAAGGATCCAGGGTTGGCAGGCAATCTTTTAGTGGAGCGTTTAGTTGGAGCTCACGTTGAGCTTGTCTCAAAAGAAGAATATGCAAAAGTTGGAAGTGTGGTATACCACTACTTTATGCCAAAAGGATTGATTAGTAGAACTTCAGTCCAAAATAAACAGTCTCCCATGCTTCCTGCATATTTTACTTGATAAGATCAATGATCAATGATAGTATATATATTAATAATTCACAAGGTAAAATACTTTTCTCACTATTAAGTTTGAACTACTGTTCTTTTACAAATGAAATGACTTCTCGCATGTCGCAAGTACAGAAGTACTTGGCTTGGTTGCCATACTTTGGGACTTCTGTTTGTGAGATTTTCTGCACAGATAGGTGGTACATGAACTTTTTCAGTTCCATACTTGGGTTGGGAATGAGATGCATTCTTATTTGCTTATCTAAGCAAATGGGTTCAGTCTTACATACTGGGCTTCTTTGGTACTTTCATGACAAATTGCTCTGTGTGAGATTATTGTTGAATTCCATAACTGCTTGATTTAGTATTGAGATTAATAAACTTATCAAGGGAAGTGCTATGACATCCATTGCCCTTCTACTGTGGGGCTTAAAACCTCTATTTTTTTTTTCTCTTGCAGGCTCTATGCAATGTGTTAAAAGAAAAGTTGATTAATGAGGGAAGAAGGCCATATGTTATTCCTCTGGGAGGATCTAACTCCATAGGAACATGGTTAGCTTTTTCTTGACTTGATTGTATTCAATTTATTATCCTTGATCAAGTTAAATCTTCACATGTCAGTTCTCTTTTCTTTTTTTTTAGTACTATCAATTTAATCCCATATCGTTACAGGTGCCATAGGTAGTTCATAGGAACGAAATGTGCTAGGCTTTGATCCACCTTTGTGCTGCTGGAACTGGAAGAACCAGAATATGGTTTACATCATGCTTTATCATTGCTATGAATCGGAAAGTATAGATTCCATAACTATAAGGTGAAGGCTCAGAAGTTTGTCACAATTTTATTTGAAGCGATATTTACACATAGTACGTACACAAAAACGTACATTTAACCCACTGTCCATTCTAAAAGCCTGGAAAATCCTGTTAGAACACTCGGTGGGTAGTTATTAGTGTGCTGTAAGACCACAATAGAGATCTTATTCAACTGAATAGATACATCTAATTCCGTGTCTCTCCTCGAGTTCTTATTGAATATATATTGCAGACATTTTCTACCATGCAACCTCATCCAAGTGTTTATTTATTTTCACTTTCCTGGAAACCATATTGATTAGTGGTGTCAAGTACGTGAAGACACAGATTGATAGATACTGTCCGTTTGCTCTTTGTTTTAGGGGCTATATTGAGGCGATAAGGGAGATTGAGAAGCAACTAGTTCCTTTATCTGGTTCAATGAGATTTGATGATATAGTTGTTCCATGTGGCAGGTATGCTGAATGCTATATGTTGAATATCGTTTCTATTTAATTCCCAGCTTTTACTTCATGCAAAAATCTTTAGTTGGGCTCATATCTCGATGAAATTAAATTTCCCTTCAAGTAGTCTGGAAATACTAAAGTACTCGTTTCTTTCCTTTTCTTTAAGCAACAGTGACAAATGTGCTAAAAAAAAAGCAACAGTGATAAATATTTATAGACTGATGGGGCATTTTTTCACTCCAAAATATTTACTGTCATCACAGCATTGGTTCTCATGGATATGTTTGACTTTACAGAGCGGCATAAATTGGAATAACATTTGGGAAACCTCTAAATTTTGTGGTTATTTTTATTTGATATAGTGGAGGTACCATCGCTGGCTTATCACTGGGTTCATGTCTAAGCAATTTGAAGGCAGAAGTATGCAGTCTTCCATCCTTGTTTTTCATTTACTCTCTGTAGTCTGTATGCTGGAAGTCTCTAATTTGATTGTCTTGTTTCCTAGGTACATGCATACGCCGTGTGTGATACCCCAGATCACTTCTATGATTTTGCTCAGGAACTGCTGGATGGACTTGGTTCGGGTTTGAGTTCTCGTGAGATTGCCAATATTCATTGTGTAAGTCTTCTTTTTTGCATTAAATTAAATTTTGTATGCAGATACAGTAGTACTGCTTTTCCAACAAATAGTTTTGTTTAAACAAATAATTAAATTTTGCATTAATTCACGGGAATTTTTTTTCAGAAAACTACATACAGATACAGTAGTACTGCTTTTCCAACAAATAGTCCGGTAAAAAGGTATTTAGGAAGAAAAACATTGCTTATACCACTCCTTATGAAGATGGCCAAATTTTTATTTGTTTTGGAATAGACGGTGTACTTCACTGTTGTATTCACCTCCCCTGTTGATGACCATAATCTATGCTATATGTAGAAAAATACAGCATTATTTTGTTTAGACAATCTCCTTGTGGTGTTATTTTGCAAAATACATGCAATATTGTCAAATCTGTGCTAATGCTTTATGGTTAACGATATGAAATGTCTTGTATATGCACAATTGAGAGAGACTAAATTGAAATGTCTTATAGTGTAATTTACGTGGGAAGTTGATTTATTGCGTCAGTGATTTTCCTATTTCCACCTTACTCATTAATTTTTTTGGATCAACTCATCCATTTTCATAATTTGTATATTACCGTTGCACTCTGAAGAAACATTTGTATGTATCACTAAACTGAGTTGGAAAGAACTTCCCCATGGGCTTGTCTGCATTTGACTTACTATTTTTCCCCATATCCTTTGAGAAAATTTTCTGTCCTCTGTCAAAATGGAGTAATAGCTTATCAGTTTGATGTAATTCCTGTCCCCCCCTCCTCTGTAGTATAATAGACTAATAATCAATTTTCCATTCCATAGGCTAAGGGTATTGGTTATGCAATGAGCACAATTGAAGAACTTAAATTTGTTCAAGAAGTTGCAAGTGCAACTGGTGTAGTTCTTGACCCAGTTTACAGGTATTTTCACAGCTACTCCTCGGCTTAGCTTACTCAGATGCATTTTATGAAACGCTAAAATGCAGTAGAATCTAAGAAAATATAATCTACTTAATTTAAGTTGACATTACTCTTCTTTTTTCGGAAAACCTGATTCAAGATTCAATGCTGCCTTTTGTCACCCTGCGGTTATGTTATAAAAGACAGCTTTGAACAATGCCACATTGTTAGTTTCATTTCATGTTATTATCTGCACTCTTTATGTGTCCAGTGGAAAAGCAGCCTTCGGACTGATGAAGGACATGGCTGAAAATCCAAAGAAGTGGGAAGGGAGAAAGGTGCTCTTCATCCACACCGGAGGGCTGCTCGGCCTGTATGACAAGGCTGACCAGCTGGCTCCACTGGTAGGGAACTGGCAGAAGATGGAACTCGATGAGTCTATCCCTCGGGAGGACGGCATTGGTAAGATGTTTTAAAGACTGTAGTTGGCCAAGAGTCAGCAAGGTCCCTTCATAGCAGCTTGGAACAGTTATGAAATAACTGCATTTCTGTAAATTGGGAAATTTTGCAGATCGACTCTGATCGTATTCGTGACTGCATTTGTTTATGGAAATGATTCAGATTCTAGACCATATTTTTTTAGTTAAAAAATCAAACTGAATGTTACCAATGAAAAAAATAAACTATTTAAACACTAGAGGATTCCTGTATCAATTTTTAACATTTTTGGAACTTTTGGACAAGATTTTATAAATTTTGGAAGAAATGAACAATTTGTGTATTAGGCTTGAAAATTTCTAATTTTGAACATAATAGCATCTATTAACAAAGTATTATGAATTTTAATGTTGATAGTTGTATTTAGCTTTAAAAAAAAAAGTATTTTCGCCCAAATAAGATTCTGTAAATCTAAGTAGATTTTACCATAACTACTTACCAATGATTTTATGAATTTTAACCTTTAAAATTTAATGCAAACTTTCAAAATTACTAAAGTAAGATTGCTTTTAATCTAAAATTTTGTCTAAATATTCTTAAAGACTTTTACACCTATTTTAAACATTTTAGAAGATACTTACTCTATAGGTTGTACACGATGGTTAGTCCATCTCCCGGCTTGTTCGGGCTCTCGGTTTCTCTAGGCTTGTCTAGAGAATCGAATTCCTTTCCTTATATATAAAAAAAAAAAAAAAAAGTAAAAATTGTCTTTGTTTTATTTTTTTTTAATTCAAATATGGTGATTCTTTGTTTTATTATTTTTTCCCCCTCTGATTAAATTTTGTTTAGGGTGTGTTTGGTAACCGTAGCTGAATGAGTAGTTGAATCTGAATGATTTATTGTGTAAAATATGTTAAATTAAGCTAGTACTGTGTTTGGTAACTTTAGCTAAATGGTAGTAGATGATAAAACTAGCCGATAAAAGAGGAGATTTGTGTATATAAAAGGAAAAGCTCTGAAAAGCTGAGGTGGATAGCTGGTGGAAATTCAATTCCAAAACGCTAATTAACTAATAATATTATCTTTATTTAATTTGAAACTATATAATATTAAAACAAAACGCTCCAAAACGATACTTGTGCTCCCAAACACACCCTTAGAGTGATTCGATTCATTTGATTTACTCAATTACGGAGTACTTGTGACTTGTAAGCAATGCTGACGGTTGGCTTACGACTTGGACTGGGAGACTGCGATTCGCTCTTCCTCCGCTTTCAGTACCGTCGCGGCTTCCACCGATCCCCCTTCTCCGTCGTTTGCACCGCCACTATGTCTTCCGATTCCATCTCCGGCGGCTCCGTCGCCGGTTTCCTCGCCAAGAAGCCCTACCAACCGCCTTCTTGGGCCTCTCATCTCTCCCCCATCCCCTCCCACTCCTTTTCCCTCGGACATGTCTCTCTCTCTTCTCTCTCTTACGACGCTCGGCCTTTTCATTTAATTCTCTATTTTCCAGCTTTCTACATCCAATTCAGGAGCTGATTCATGCGATCATTGTGATTTTTTGGTTGAATTTGTTCCTTTTTTTTGCAGCTTCCTACTCCAATTCACAGGTGGAACCTTCCCAATTTGCCTCCGAATACGGAAGTCTGGTTGAAGGTCAGCTCGTCATCTTCTCGATGTCACAATAAAGCCTCATCAATTAGAGCTTGTATACTAACTCAGGGCTTGTTTGATCAGTTGCTTATTTACTTGAAAGGTGTCTAATTCTGGTTTGGTGCTTAATCAATCGGTCATCCAACTTCTGAGATGACATTGTTACGATTCAAATCTTGAGTAATCTTGGACTTTTGGTTGGAACTTATGGTTTTGACTTCTTCCTGTCTAACTTTATTCGCAGCGAGATGATCTCTCAGGAATGCAATTAAGCGGGAACAAGGTCAGGAAGCTGGAATTCTTGATGGCAGATGCAGTGGCTAATGGTGCAGATTGTATTATAACCATTGGGGGAATCCAGAGCAACCATTGCCGTGCAACTGCTGTGGCTGCCAAGTACCTTAATCTTGATTGTTATCTGATAATAAGAACCTCAAAGGTCTGCCATCTGACTGTGAATTGTTGCCAAAAATGTGGATCACCTTAGCTGAATCCCATAAAATCTGTAAAACTGTGCAGGTTCTGGTGGACAAGGATCCAGGGTTGACTGGTAATCTTTTAGTGGAGCGCTTAATTGGAGCTCATGTTGAACTTGTCTCAAAAGAAGAATATGCAAAAATTGGAAGTGTGGTATGCTACTACTTCATGCAAATCTGCATATGATAGTATGATTGTTTTCGCAGATAAATTGTGTGCCGTGAAAGGATTGATTAGTAGATATTTAGTGCAAAATAAACAGTCTTCCTTGCTTGAGCTGCATTTTTTACTTGATAAGATCAATGATAGTGTTTATACAATACTGATTTAATAGGAAAAGTACTTTTCTCAATTAATAAGTTTGAACCACTGATCTTGTACAAATTAAATGAACTCTCGCAAGCACTTGCCTTGGCTGCCATAGGAGCTGGGACTTCTGTTTGTATGATGTTATGAACAAATAGGTGGCATTTTAACTTTTTCTGTTCCATACATGTGCCACTTTGTTACTAGATAATCTAACCAAGTGGGTTTTCAGTCTCACATGCTGGGCTTCTCTGGTATTAACTTCATACAGATTGCTCCTTGTGAAATTATTATTAAATTCCATAACTGATTAATTTAGTATTGAAATTATTAAACTTATCATGGGCAGTGATATGGCATCTATAGTCCCTCTATTATGGGGCTTAAACTTCTGTTTATTTTTTTTCTTGTAGGCTCTATGCAATCTGCTAAAAGAAAAGTTGATTAATGAGGGAAGAAGGCCATATGTTATTCCTGTTGGAGGATCTAACTCTATAGGAACATGGTTAGCATTTTCTTGATTTGGGCGTATTCAGTTTCTTATCCTTTGATCAAGTCCATTCGTCACATTTCATTTCTCTATTTTGGTTTATGTACTATCAATTTAATCCCAAACTTTTTAGGTGCCTGATAGGTTGTACATATGAAAGAAATGCGCTAGATTTTGATCAACCTTTGTGTTGCTTGAACTGGAAGAACCAAAATATGGTTTACATCATGTTTATCCATTGCTATGAATTAGAAAATATAGATTCCATAATTGTAAGGTGTAGGCTCAGAAGTGTGTTTAAATTTAATTATAAGAGATATTTACAAGTATAGTGTGTACTAAAAAAACTTACATTTAAGCCAATGTCCATTCTAAAAGGTTGGAAAATCCTGTTATAAAACCCAGTGTGTAGTTATTACTTATTAGTGTGGGGTAAGACCACAATAGGGATCTTATTCAACTGGTCAGATGCAGCTAATATTGCATCTCTCCTCAAGTACTGTTTGAATATATATTGCTAACATTTTCTACCATGAAACCTTGTGCAAACGTTTGTTTTTATTTTTTCCTTTCAGGGATACCATATTGATTAGTGGTGTAATGTCAAGGCATGTAGACTGATACAGGTTTGCTCTTTCCTGTTGCTATTTCTCTTAGGGGCTATATTGAGGCAATAAGGGAGATTGAGAAGCAACTACTTCCTTCATCCGGTTCAAAGAGATTTGATGACATAGTTGTTGCATGTGGCAGGTATGCCGAATGCTATGTGGTGAATAGACTGATGGAGTGATGGGGCATTTTTTTTTCTATCCAAAATATTTGCTGTCATCACAGCATTGGTTCTCATTCATTCATGCCAAAATATGGATTGAGATCTGCTAGCTGCTTATTTGGCCTTTATTTTACGGAGTGGTATTAATGGGAATAAAATTTGGGAAACCACTAAAGATTGTGGTAATGTTTATTTGATGTAGTGGAGGTACCATCGCTGGCCTGTCACTGGGTTCATGGTTAAGCAATTTGAAGGCAGAAGTATGCAGTTTTCTATCCTTGTTATTCGTTTACTCTTTGTATGCTGGAAGTCTCTAATTTGATTGTCTCATTTCCTAGGTACATGCGTACGCCGTGTGTGATACCCCAGATTACTTCTATGATTATGCTCAAGAACTTCTGGATGGACTTGGTGCGGGTTTGAGTACTCGTGAGATTGTCAATATTCATAATGTAAATCTTCTTTTTCACATTAAAATTAAATTGTGTATGATTTCCATTGTTTCTAAAAGTTGCAATAAAGAAAACTGCAAAAGTAGTACTGCTTTCCAACAAACTATCTTATCAGTCTGGCCAAAATGTATTTTTGGAAGAAAAGCATTGCTTATTCCACTCATTATGAAGAATTGAAGATGGGCAAAATTTTATTTGTTTTGGAATAGACACTGTACTTAACTGCTGTATTTCCCCCACTCATGATGACCATGTTTTCGTCCGTGAGTAGTCTTTATTTTGATATTAATTATTCTGTACCTTAATGATATGAAATGTCTTATAGTTTTGGTTATTACATCAGTGATTTGTCCTTTTCTACCTTGTTAATTTTTAGGATCAACTCATCCGATTTCATAATTAGTAGTACTGTTTTCCTCTGAAGCATCATTTGTGTTGAAATTTATATGTATCACTTCACTGAAGTTGGAAAACCTTCCCGTGTGCCGTGTTTACATTTGACGCACTAGTTTCTCCTGTATTCCTAGAGAAATTTTCCTGTCCTTGGTAAAAATGGAATAATAGTTTATCGATTTGATGCAATTTCTGTTTTTTCTTCTTCTGTGGTATAATAAAGTAATAAACTAATAACCATTTTCCCATTCTGTAGGCTAAGGGTATGGGTTATGCAATGAACACAATTGAAGAACTTAAATTTGTTCAAGAAATTGCTAGTGCAACAGGTGTAGTTCTGGACCCAGTTTACAGGTATTTTCATTGTCCTGTTTTTTGTTTTTCATGCCTTGTTTCATGCCTTTTTTCATTGTCCTGGACCCAGTTTACAGGTATTTTCATTGTCCTGTTTCTTCAACCATTGATGATGTTGCTACTAGCTACTTTTTTCATGCCTTGTTTTAGTGCTGGGGGAGTGGTGTTGTGTGTGCTTGTCTTGCTTTCTCTCTGATTTCTTTGCTTGCTCCGTGACTTGATTTGTGTTCTTGCTTTACTAGGGTCCTTGTTACATTTCGTTCTGGGTCCTTCTGAAACACTCTCTCGGGCTCCCCGGGGTAAGAGTGCATACATCCTGACCCTCCAGACCCTGTTTAATTGCGGGATACACTGGGATGTTGTTGTTGTTGTTGTTGTTTTTGTGTGTTAACCCAACAAGTTGATTGTAAGTAAATAATTGTTTCAAAAAAATGTACCTTTCATCATATTACTTTGTTTCTTTCAAAGTTATTCAGCTTCAGCAATATTTCTACTTAATTTATGGTGACATTAATTTTTTGAGCAAGCCTGGTCTAGGATTTGATTGCATCATGCATATTTTTATTTTGTTGTAAAACCTGGTTTGGGGTTCGATGCCACCTTTTTCACCCTTTCTGGATTTTTGTTTTCAAATTTTTTCAGCCATCAGTTGCAAAGCTTCTGTGAATATTTTCCTCTACTTTTGGTTTTGTTTTATGATTGAGCAAACATGTTTATTTACTATTCATACCCATCCATTTGAACAGCACAAAACACATCTTTGAACATTGCCACATTGTTAGTTTCATGTCACTATTTGCATTGCTGTGTCCAGCGGCAAAGCAGCATTTGGACTGATGAAGGACATGGCTGAAAATCCGAAGAAGTGGGAAGGGAGAAAGATACTCTTCATCCACACAGGAGGGCTGCTTGGCCTGTATGACAAGGTTGATCAGCTGGCTCCACTGGTAGGAAACTGGCAGAAGATGGAAATCAACGAGTCTGTCCCTCGTGAGGATGGCATTGGTAAAATGTTTTAGAGACTGTACTTCAGCTAACTTCTCTTTGATGCGTCTGACTCGACATAATCCAGGTATGTAACCTTTCTTGATACAACTGGGTTTGATGAAACTACAATAAGCTAATTGACGCATTCAGGAAGGAGTTGTAACGAAATCATTGTAGCCATGATATGGCATGTTCAATTGGGTTCCTTAGGTTTGGGATTCGTCGGTGTGCTTCTAGGGGACTTGCTTATATTTTAGAGGAGTGGAGCGGCTTTTGTCCCCGCTAAAATCGCGTTGTTAATATGCTCGTTTAGTTCTGCTTGTATCGTTCACCTATGGTTATACCGTCTTGGGTCAATTGGAAGTATCCTCTTGGTGAAAGGTCATGTTGTTGGGACGGTGAAATTATCGCCAAACACACGGTTGGGGACTGCCGACTCGGGAAGTCAGTGTCGACGCCACTTCACTCACACCCTGAGCACACCATCGCGAGCACTAACAACAGCTCGCTGCTGCCGACTCGGGAAGTCGGTGTCGCTCGGTGAATGCCTTGTTTTTGTTGTATAATTTCTGTGAATGACGACAAATCAAACGGAGTCTCTTCTTCAAGGGTATTATTGTAACAAAATTGGGCCCAATAATTTATGTATGATAGACTCCAGAACATATTCAGATTTTTTCCAAGTTTAAAAAATCTTAACTAAGCAAGGTCATCTTTATCCATGATACTCTTACATTTTATAATATTTTATTATAAAAAATAGTTATGATACTCAACTCAAATACCACAATTAAAGATGCTCTTAGACGTTAAGGGAGTCCTTTGAGATGGAGCAAATGAATCCCCCGTTTAAAATTAATTTTAATGAATCCAAACTGTGACATCTGCGGATTCATCATTAGGATTACCACGGGTCAGCCATCCATTGTAGTGGTTTTCAACGTGGGAACATATTCGCACTAGCAACTAAGGCTCCTTGCCCTCCAAGGAGGTGTCACTAAGGCGAAAAAGTTTGATCTTTCCAGCATCATGGTTGAGGGTGACAACTTTTTATTTTTATTTTTTTACAGTATGCAAACAGTTGGAGTTTGCTACGAAGATCGTAACAAACAACCAGGATCATCCATTGGGATGATGGTGTACAACTCCTTAGTAAGTGGAGATGTAGATCTAATACAATCGATATCTTTTCTAGCTACGAAGTCAGCTACATGATTGGCTTCTCTATAACAATGTTTAAATTGCATAAACTCGAACTCTTGGGCCATATTGATGATCTTCTCAACTTGATGGGTGACTTCCCATGGAGTAGTGATCTCCTTGCTTATAGCTTTGATGATAGTCTGGTTATCACTTTCAATGATAGCCTTCCGGATCCCTTTACTTCTTGCTTGCTGAATACCTACAATGATTGCTTCTGCCTCAGTCTGTAAAATCGTACCTCTTGATGTATTTTGAAAGGATACATCTAGTAAACCGCTCTCTGAGTCACGAATGACTCCTCCCACTTGGCAAGAGCCCGTGGGCTTAACCGAGCCATTTATATTAATTTTATAGATATTGCTTGGTGGTTTAGTCCACTTAATCTTATTCCTATTAGTGCTTCGAGTGGTAGATTTGTTTTCCACTTCCATTTCCGAGTTCCAACATTTTATATTTGATATTATCTCAAAGGCTATATTGATTGTTGAGTTGGGGTTTTTATTTTTAAATATATAATTATTTCTAGAATCCCAATTTGATTGCCAAATAAATCCTAATTCTTTTATCGTTGATTTATTATTATTTTTTATAATGAAGGATGTCCTTAATATCTTCGTTGTACTCTTCTCTAAGGATTAGTTTTTTTACCACTTGCATTCTCTTAGTTTTGGATAAGTTGTCTAGCAAAGCTGCAATTGATGAATAAGTGGGTGGTATTCTCATCTTCACTATTACATAGTGAGCATTGTGCTGGGACTCTATTATAGTGTTTGTTTAATCTCTGTGTGGTAGGTAAACCATCGATCATTATCTTCCCTATAATGAGGGTGACAACTTAATCGTCATCAATTTCTAATGCGAATTTTGGTTCATCGGCCCAAGCGAAGAAGTTTAGCTACCCTAAGAAGCTGCCCATCTAGTCTCTCCGTCCGGTGGGCGGGTAGCTTTATCTGATCAGGGGCCGGGGATTTTCTCGCCCCTTTGTCGGCTCTTGCCACTAAAGATTCAAGAGTCAATTTCCTAATCACGAAAAGTGGTACGGTCCCAATGAAAGTCTCTCTTAGCTGGTTTACAACAAACAAGATATGAGTTGAGAAGAGGGAGTTAGCAAAGTTGGACAAGATATATGAGGTATGAGAAGTTATGGGAAAGAGTATATTACAACATCTCTAATTCGTGAATTTCTAATGATTGCCAACAATAGAAAGGAAGGGGTCCATGTACATGCTGCGCTCACTCCCTTCTTAGTCAATAGAGCAGCAGGTTCGGCATCTACTACAAAAGAGTTTTTAAAAAAGCATCCCATCGGGAGATAAACAGATTTCGTTCCACTACTCGGTGAAAGAATTCTTTTCATTGAAGCAGATGTGCTTTGGCCCTTCTGTGGGCTTTTATCGAGGAAAAAGCAAGACCAAGTCTTCATTCAAATTCAAGTGGGGTATTTTTGTGGAGTTGTACGTGGGAGACCGATATGCTGATCTCTAAACCCTGTTCATCCTCTAACATTTTGAAAGAGTGCAATGCTGTCACGTCTTCCAACATTTTGAAAGAGCGCAATTCAGTCACGTCTTTCGGGAAATCATCTGGGTCGCTGACAAGATTACACGTCTCCTCCACATGACATTCACCTAGAATCTCCTCGTCGATTTAGGTTTGCGCGTCCTCATTTGAAAGGATGCTCTTGGGAACAGAATAAACAGAATGGGGGGGTTTATTGGAGCACTACCTCCGTTTTAAAATATAAGTTGTTTGATTTTAAAACACATTTTTAAATAGCTAAAAGCAAAAACTATATAAAATATCAACTTTTTTTTTATTAATAATTTCAAATTTATTAATAATAAATTTGAAATTATTTTAAAAAATTAATAAAAAAAATATTTTATATAATTTCTACCTCTTTAAAAAATGTGTAAAAAATTTAAACGATATGTATTTTAGGATGAAGGCAGTATCGTATATGAAGTCCAAATGGTACGTGTAGCAATGTGAACAACATGTTTGAAAAATCGTTGAAGAATGGTTAAGCGATGGAATAATCAACGATAAGTCATAATCTATTTAATTTTTTTGATCAAATGTCTATTTCATACTTTTTTGTTTTACATCCTGTAACTCACTCTCCCTCAGCCAGACTTAGGCAAAATAGCAGAGCAAGTACAAGTATTAGTAGATAGGAGTCAGGGTTATGAATTATGATACAGGACACATTGTTTTCTTGAGAATGGTTTTTTTTCCAATTAAGAACAAATTTTTAAAATTAAATCTATAATTTAAATATATATATATATATATATATATATTAATAAATAATTGGCAGAACCATTTTTTTTAATATAAAAACGCATGAATGCATCGTTGTAGCCACGAAATAATTTGAATTAACCCTATATGTATTTTAGACAAATTACTTGTTTAGTTATTCTCTTACGACTAAACATTCTAATTATAATAAATTAATATTTAAAAGAAAAATAAATTTGTAAGTTTTTTTTTATTGTAAGATTATACTTGATTTATTTTTAATAATACATATAATCTCATTTTTTTAAAATGAAAAAGTAGTAAAAAAAATAGAAAACGTACCAAAATATACAGTATTATAAATAAATAAATAAAAACAATTGTTTCTGATCCGCGGGTTGTATTTAGTATTTACTGGTAAGAACACAATTTGGACCACTTATTTGGGGTTTAAAATTAATAATTAAGGTCCCATTGGTAGATGAACGTCGTTACCTCCGGAGTAATTAGTAAGTTGATGTTATGTCTTCATTGTCTTGTCTTTTCAGATGCGATATCATCCTCACGGATATTCTGAAAGCAAAAATTGTTTATTTTATTCTATTAATTTATGATTTTATACTCCAAGATTCTCAAAAGATGAGGGTAGAAATTAACCACACAGTACGTCCCATAAAATTAACAAGAGTCGGTGTGATCGTGACACATACTGTATATAATACTACTATATGTTATTTTTAGCATTTTACATCATTTTTAAGAGACTAGAGCATCTCCCACTATAGGGTAAAAAATGGGTTTTAGCTTTTTTTTTCTTCCATCATAAGCCAAAATCCATTTTGACCTATTTCTAAAATGAAGGCCAAATTTGACTTGACATTTTAAAAGGCCAAATGTGAATTCCACCATTTTATTTATTTATTTTTAATTGTTCATTATTACTATAAATTTATAAATCACACAATTAATTGTATAAAAACTATATAATTATAATTTTTATGAAAACTAAAAGTTATAGTTTGTAAAGATATTGATGAGTTTTTTGATATGACTATAATATTTAATATGTTTGGATTATATTTGCATAAATAATTAATATCTTTAGAAAAGCATATTCTTTTTATATTATTACATCTTCATCGAAATCATATCTCATAAATAAATATCGAGTTGCATAAATTACTATATTTGAAAATAATAATAAAAAATCTCAATACACATCAAAACCATAATATGAAGTGAATTTATAAATAATACAATTATAAATCTATATATTATATAGTTATGATTTCAAATTAAAAATAAAAATTTTTCCTCACCAAATCAAGGGACCTTCGCAAAATAATCATTAAATAGATTATTTGCAGCACCTTCTCGATCACGATAAATGGTAATGTGACTAAGAACTCCACCTCTTCATCTTGATTGAACATCATCTTCTTCATTGTTGATATATTCCGCCGTGAGTAGATTGTTATTAGCATACATACGATGTAAGACATTTTGATCCTGTTCAAATGAATCAAAGATTGAATTAGAAATCTCAATAGTTTCATTTGAAGAGTGAGATGATGATGATATTTGAGAAGAATTCATTGTTGATTCAAATCGAAATGATAACGATAGAATCGAGTGACGGAAATGAGTATGAAAGTTCTACATTACATGAGTTTTTATAGAAAATTTGCCTGCCAAATTTGGCCTACGGTGGTAACAACAAAAACATTTAATAGGTCAAAAGAGAATATTCTATAGAATATTCTCTTTTGGTAGGCTATTTTCCTTGGCTATTATAGCCTACGGGGGAAGATGTGTGTTTGGATTCCATTGCATTTTCATTATAATGCAATTATTTTACCTCGTTTTATGTGTCCATTTGGTTGTACAAATAAAAATCTCGTAAAAACCGAGGTAAAACCATAATTTAACCAAATAATCATATAAATCGAGATAAAATAAGTACATTTTAATAAATATATAGTGGAATCCAAAAATATCATACTTTAAACGCCTTAAAATTTTTGTTAATCAAACACTGTCTTATCATTTTGCATTATAAACATAATGCATTTGGAATCCAAACTAGTGGCGGCCGCCCCACCCTTCGGCGACGGAACTTCTTAGTATTTTAAAAAAAAAATAAAAAAAATTAAAAAAATAAGGTAAAAAGATTAAAAAAAAAAGTGAAAAAGAACACAAAAAGTCCCATTCCTTCCTCTTTTTCACTATTTTTAATCCTACCAAATTTTCCTACTATAAATGTCATATTTAAATCAAATTTTATATTTTTCTTTTAATATTTTCATAAGATAATTCATTATGTTCCACATATATTTTTAAAAAATCTTCAAATTTTTATTCATATGAAATTTTTTTACTATTAATGTCATATTTAAACCACAATTTGTGAGATTTTTTGTCATACTTTTTAAATCCTATCATTTTTTTTTATTTACCAATGACAAATTCTTTAAAAAATTTCTAATTTTCTTTCACTATTAAAAAAAATCTTAATCAAGTACACATATATATAAATTATTAAATAATTGTATAAATTTTTTTAATAAAATATCATATTTATATACCATAATTTATGGTTTTCTTTTAATATACCATAATTTATGGTTTTTATTCAATATATTTTTATAAAATTTCTTTATTATATATAATGAGAAAAAAAAATTTCCCACCGAAAAATCCCCCCCTCCCTCCGGCAATTCCTGCGGCCGCCACTGATCCAAACACACCCTAATAAGCTACTCACCGAAGCTTTTCGGTGCTTATGATTTTATATTCAAAAGTTTCCATCAACCGTTAGGTTTACCAAACACCGTACTAACTTATTAACTTATATTTAACACAAATAATATATCAATTTCAGCACCCTGTCCTCTAGTATTTTGCCAAACGAAGCCTAATTTAATACGGAGTATATTACAATGGGGGATCAAAGGTGTATAAAGTAAACCATCAACTCATACATTACTCCGTATTAATTAGGCAAGCTACTTCCGATGTGGAATTTATAAAACACCTACACGTCTACTTATAGAGACACTCACAAATCACATTATAAATGTATGTATGTATATATGCATGTGTTGGTTGCAACCACCGCTTTTGTACAATTAAATTGATCTTAATTAGGGAAGCATTAAGTAGCAACTCCCAACTTGAATAGTTGCATATATATCATATATGTGGTCCTAATTAACCTAATCATGCAATTGTAGATCCATGCAATACGTACGTACATTTTCACTTTAAAAGGGCATGCATGCCTAGCTCTATATAGATATAGTCTTGCAAAGTTAATTTCTACGTTGGTTTATATGAACTGAACCGTTCGAGTTTGGCTCGAAATTAATCGACTCGAAAAAAGCCCGACTCGATTGAGCTCTTCGAGTCGTTCATGTCAGAGTGAATAATCCCCGTTGGGGTTGCCTTCGCTATCATCAATGTTCCAAAAAACGCTTGACGGGTGCTTGGCGGTAGGGTAGGGTCAATGGTCTAGGCGGGGTGTAGGCAGGGTCTAGGCAGATTTCATGGCGGAGCTTTGCTGTCTAGGTGAGTTTTGACGACCTTGACGGCCTTGGCGGTGGGGCGAGTTCAAGGGTTTAGGCGGGGGCCTAGGCGGGTCTTGAAGGGTTTTTTAGAACAGTGGCTATCATTATAATATATATATGAGCTAGGTTTACATCACGACCTAATGACTATTGTGCCTATGAGCCTATATTACATCTAACATTTCATTTATCTAAAGAAATCGAGTATCGAGTATGAACAGGATTTTAAGCTCGTTTAAAAGCTTGTCTCATTCGATTAAAGCTCGAATAACTCGAATTTTATGAAATTTTAAAATTTTCTTTTAAGTTATTAATATGTTAATTATGACCAAGTAGAATTGTTTAAAGTTCGAAAAAGGTTCAGCTCGATCTTGTTTATTTCCTAAACAACCTAAAGTTGATAAAAAAAAAACTCATTTAAAAATTGGAATCGCCTCGGCTCCAACTCATTTAACAAACAAACCAAGTTAAGTTGGAACAATACCCCTACCTCCGGCTCCACACATTTGTCTTCTTAAACAAATATATATCATTTCAGGGTGTAGTTTTTATTATGTACTTAAAAGAGATAATTTTAAATATTTTGTTATTTAATTCACACAACTCTTGTAATTATTACTCCCTCTGTTTTTTATATTATAAGTCTATTATTTATGGGCGTTTTCTTAAAATGAAATAACTTATAAAAATTAAGAACGGAGGAAGTAGTAGATAATTCGTTACTATAATTTTTTAGATTCAGAGTATTTAATACATACAATCTCGTTAAAAATAAAAATGCATATTTATATATATATATATATATATATATCGAGATATTAATATATAATAAGGTGAGATACATAATTATATTATATATTTATATATAAACATAATCATATTTCACAAGGCTTGTATATTACTACCTCCGTTCCATAATACATGTCCTTTCACTTTTGGGCACGTTTTTTAAGGAGCGAAAAACTCTATAAAATATTATTTTTTTAATTAATTTTTTTATATAATTTGATACTTGTTACTAATAAGCATCAAATTATATAAAAAAATTAATTAAAAAAATAATATTTTATAGAGTTTTTCGCTCCTTAAAAAACGTGCCCAAAACCAAAAGGACATCTATTGTGGAACGGAGGGAGTATAAGGGTTTCTTTGCCATGAAAGCCATCTAATTAATTAATTAACTCACGACCACCGTCGTCGCTGCCACGTACCGCAAATCTTCAATTTCCCCAGCCTAATACGCCGCGGTACAAGTCGGTGGTCGGGGAACGATGTCGACGACGGCACCAGTGGGAAGCGGGGAGGAAGGCTCTCCTTCACCGGCGGCAATTGACAAGTATGGTAACGATAACCTAAACTTCTCCTTTAATCACAGGCGGCTCAGCTCCGGCGTCTACTGGGCTGGGCCGACGCATTCGGATGTCGATGCTCTCTTCGAGTCAGCCACTGTCTCCGCCACATACGACGCTAGACCCCTCGGTGATGATGGGTCAACTTCCAGGTGAATTTCCCCATCTCATAGCTTTTGCTTTAGAGTAAATTGCAGAAAATCACCCCTTAAATAGGGTATATTACTCAAAACCACCCCTTAAAATCAATATTGCATAAAATCACCTTTTATGTAGCTTTTGTTTACCAAAGACCGCCCCACCTCTAGGTGCCTTTAGAGTTTCGTTGAATTTCTTTGAAAAACCAAAATTACCCCTGTACATTTTATTTTCTTGTCACCACTCACCACTCACTATCCGCCTATCTTTCTGCATGTACATGTGTATAACTTCACACACATTTTTTTAATCGAAATGATTCAACAACTCTTACGGTTCTATACTAGGCTCCCTTCAATCCATGCCTAAATCTCTCCACAACTCCTATGCGAGATCTCCTTCAATATCACCTCTCCATATGATAAGGGTATTTTGGTAATTTTTTTCCTCTAAAACTTAACAAAATCAGAGATAGGGTGGTCTTTGGTAAACAAAAGCTATATAAAGGGTGGTTTTCTGAAATATTGATTTTATATATGGGGTGACTTTGAGCAATATGCCTTATTTAAAGGGTGGTTTTATTATGCGGTTTACCCTTTGCTTTATATATAATTATATATATAGGCATATAGGTAATATATATATATATATATATTTTTTGATGTATTCCCCTATAATAAAATTGAAGTTTGCTTCTTCTTTTTTTAATTTGATTTTTAAAAAGTTAAAAAAATAATTTGTATAATATTAACTTTTTAATAATTCTTTAATTAATTTTATAGAGTTTTTTAAGTGTCAAAAAGTGAACTACTTGCATTCTTATACAAAGTAGATAATTAACATTCCCTCCATGGATTAAAATATATCATTTACTATTTATGCACGTTTTTTTAGAATAAAATAGTACGAGTAACAAACATGACATTATTAAAAAAAATAAAAAATTTAATATTCTATACGTACTAGTTTTAACACTTAAAAAAGCGTGCATAAATAATTAAATAGTAAAACATCATATTTTAATTAACGATGTATTACTTTATAATACCTTGAAGTAGTAAGGTTTTGTTTGGCTCGTTTCGGTGACAAGTTTTATATATAAATATGTTATATATATCAAATACTAGCTTGGTAAAAATATAATTATAATTGAATATGATTTGCAGTGTCTCGGCAATAGAGAGAGGGTTAAGCACAAAACAGAGCAAACACACATTGAAACTGAAAGGGAATGCAGTAGATGATGGCTACAGATGGAGGAAGTACGGTCAAAAATTCATCAAGAACAGCCCAAACCCTAGGTATATCAATTTCCATTCATATATATTTAATTATTTACTAGTTCAGTATGGTCTTTAATTTCTTTTTAATATGAACGTGTTTGATATGAAAAAGATGTATTTTCTCCACAAAAAAAAAGATGTATAAAATTATATATAATTTTAATTTAACCTTAAATACTATCATTATGCATCTCCAATATTTTGTATATTAACATTCGTCCAGTTAATTAATTACTTTCCATATTTGTTAATTATTTTTTATATTCATTTAAAGATGACAATTAAAGAAAAATATATATAGTTTAAATTTTTTAAATTTAAATAAATTTGTACTCACTTTATAAATTCCAATTGGGTTTTGAAATTTATATTCTTTCTCAATTTATGAATTTTAATTTAGAATAATATAAATTCTACTTGGTTTGAGATATAGTTTGAGTTTATTATTATTTTATTTTATATTCAATTAATAAACTTTTTATAAATGTTGTTACATTGATTATTATTTGGTGAAAATATATCAATATATGGAGGGTAAAAGTCTGTCATTAATATCAACCTAGCTAGCTACCTAGCTATTTTTAATGAAATTGGATAAAAATTTATCTTTAACTATGATTGAGTTGATCATATAAAATTTTAATTGATTTATAGTACTAAGATTGAGAAGAAACTACTTTTTTTTTTGCCTTTTTGGTGCAATGAGAAGAAACTACTAGTACTAGTCACAAACGATTTCTCCTTTATTATATATAAATATAAATTTCTACTTCATTCCATATAATTTTCCACTCACATGGGTGATAATGATATGAGTTCTTATGAAAATGACTTTGAGTTATAAGCTAGGGTCCATCTAGTGAGATATATAGATCATAGATGTACGTGGACTTACTAGAGTTTTATTATCTAAAAATATATTTTTAATCAAAGTTTTTTCTTATTAATACATCAATTTACAATATGCCATCGGTTAATTATAAGGAATTAAGATTCATCTTATAACATTATACCCCGTCTCAAAATATTTGTAGTTTTATTTTTTGGCACGTTTTTTAAGAAGCGAAAAACTCTATAAAATATTTTTTTTAATAATTTCATACTTAATACAATTATCTATGAAATTATTAAAAAATTAATATTTTATAGAATTTTTCGCTTCTTAAAATATCTGCCAAAAAGTAAAACTACAAATATTTTGAGACAGAGGGAGTATAAGTTTAAGTCAATGAATATTATATTTAAAATCCATCATTTTTAGTTTTGTTGTTTTTTTTATATGAGAGGGGCTCTCTCATAGACTCATACCGTACCAAATCATATATTCAACAACTCCATCACTATATATGACATCAAAGGTTCTAAATCACATATTTCATAAACTGAATTGATCAAAGGCAAAAAATGTAAGACCTAGATAAATTCTCATTTGAAGATCGACCCAAATCGCTTTTCTCGATTAATTAGATCGATTTAATTTTAGTTGTTGTTTGAGATCTACATTTAAATTTTCATTTGAGGAAGTGCAGGAGCTATTACAAGTGCTCGATCCCGAAATGTGGGGCGAAAAAACAGGTCGAAAAGTCAAACGATGATCCCGAAACTCATATGGTCACTTACGAGGGTTCGCACCTCCATTTTGCCTATCCATATTTACACTTCTCCGGATCCCACCCGGGTACCCAAGTAATGGGCCCAAAGCACGTGGAACTCCCACCACCAGCAGAACCGGCCCAAAAAAATTTGGGCCGAGTTTATGAAAGCCCGTTAATCAACGGGCCAAGCCAGGATCTACAAGTGGGTGGAATCAGGGCCCAGGGAATGTTAGAAGATATGGTACCCATTGAGGTTCTCAACCCAACCTTCTTTAATTAATTTGTATAATATATTGTATAACACTTGTAAAAAGAGGTTATATTCAATTTTTTTTTTCCTGATGCAGAAATATGCAAATTATTTATGGTTAGTTTATGCCTATAAAAATTAAATAATTAATATAATTATGTATTCTCATGAGTCATGACATTTTTTTTGCTAAGGAAGTTATTTGAATTTAATATATTATAATGTTTATTTATATTTAACCTTTGATTTATTTTGTAATTATAGATCTGAATTAATAAAATGTGTATTAATATTAAATTTTCATTTTATCGTTGAGATAAGCAATATATTAACATATTTTAATTGAGCCGGGAGGTTTTTATATATGTTATATCCATTTGTGAAGGATTTATACCATTTGTGAAGGATTCCAATTTTCAAACAGATGATAATACATCACGAATACGGATAATAAAAATAATTAAACTCAATAAATTATGGCTCAGGACAGGATGTTAGGATCTACTTATACGTACTATTTCCTTGACTACGTCAAACATGTTTTTTTAAACAACTCAAAAATATTGTCAATAAACTCAATAAATTATGGCTCGGGACCGATATCCTCCTCCATCTCTCCGCCTCCAACCCTCTCTTCATTTACTCTATCTGTCCTTCCCAACACCTTGGCGGTTCGCTTTTTCTCATCTGACTCTGTCCTCGGAACGACCGTCTCCGATCATTCCACGGTAATCGATATATTCTCAAAATCGATCTCGGGCGATGAGGTCAAGTAGCAACTGGATTCGAGGAACATTGTTAATGTTATTAGCCATTATTAGGATATATTTGGATATTATTGTTTGATAAGATTATAAGATTCTATCAATCAATCTAGTTAGGAAAAGATATTGTTGTCTAAGGTTAGATAGGGTTGGCTCTCTAGGGTTTAGTCTTGTACTCTTGTATATATTCACATCTTTTTCATCGATAAGATTATGCAATTCATTATATTCTTATATGGTATCAGCGGCCTAATCGTTCCAAGGGTCTACATATTCACACAAAACACCTTAACACCATGTTCGATCACTCTTGGCGGTAATGTGCCTTTGAACATGAGCTACGGACATATGTTCAGTATTTTTGGAAGAACGAGAGATGCGTTGATCCGATCGGGGTGTTTGAGGAATCGTGGGAAAGCTAACTTCAAGATCTATGACTTTATTGATGATGTTTTCAGAGAAATCTTCTTCTAAAATGACGAGAAAATCATTTTTCCTATGTTTGAAGTCGGACAAAATTTTGACTTTTTTCAAAGAGTTTAGTCCACGAAAAAATCTCAAAAAATGAAAATCCAAAAATCATTTGCACTAGGCAAGGTGTGATTTTATTAAGGCCATCTGTCCACAAAACTTCCACCCGGAACGTCCAAATGGGCCTGGAATTGCGGTAATGTGCCTTAGAACATGAGTTAGGGATACATGCTCGGTATTTTTGGAAGAATGAGAGATGCGTTGGTCCGATCGAGGCGTTTGAGGAATCGTGGGAAAGCTAACTTCAGGATCTACAACATTACTATGATGTTTTCAGAGAAATCCTCCTCTAAAATAGCCAGAAAATTCATTTTTCCTAGGTTTGAAGTTGAACAATTTTTTGACTTTTTTCAAATGGGTTAGTCCACGAAAAAATCTTAAAATCTCAAAAAAAAATCCAAAAAAATCATTTGCACTAGGCAAGATATGATGTTGTTAAAGCCATCTGTCCACAAAACTCCCACCCAGGACATCCAAATGGGCCCGGAATTGCGGTAATGTGCCTTAGCACATGAGTTATGGACACATGTATTTTTGGAAGAAAGAGAGACGCGTTTATCCGATTGGGGCGTTTGAGGACTCGTGGGAAAGCTAACTTCAAGAGCTACGCCTTTACAAAGGATGTTTTCAAAGAAATTCTCCTCTAAAATAGCCAGAAAAATCATTTTTGCTAGGTTTGAAGTTGGACAAAATTTCGACTTTTTTCAAAGAAGTTAGTGTACGAAAAAAAATTTCAAAATCTAAACAAAAAATAAATCCAAAATCCTTTGCACTAGACAAGGTGCAATGTTGTTAAGGCCATCCGTCTACAATACTCTCACTTGGGACGTCCAAAAGGGCCCGAAATTGCGGTAATGTGCCTTAGAACATGAGTTACGGACAGATGCTCGATATTTTTAAAAGAACAAGAGATGCGTTGGTCCGATCTGGGCGTTTGAGGTCTCATTCTATCAATCAATCTAGTTAGGAAAATTTATCGTTATCTAAAGAATTGGCTCTCGGGTTTACTCTTGTATATACTCACCATCTCTTTTTATCAATAAGATTATGCAATTCACTGTATTCTTATAGCCATGATTTGGTATTGGAAGCATTGAAGAATCTAAAACCGAACCTGGAGATTGCGATTAAACTCTTCGATTGGGTTCTGGAGCGAGATAGCGAGAGATTGAGAGCTCGGATTCTTACAATTTGATGGTTGGGGATTCTAGGTTCGAATGGCTTCGTCAAGGAATTTTGGGATATAGTTGAGAACATTTGGAATAAAGGATATGGAGTGAAGAGAGGAGTGTTTGATTGTGTACTAAAGCAGTGTAGATCCCCTGTAACAATAGGTGTAACCGAAATAATGAGGTGTAACACACAAAGTGTTACAGAGGATCCAAATTGGTACTAAAGAGGTTTGACAAGGATGGGATGGAGACCGATTTGCTGAGATTGAAAGGCTTGTTTGATTATCCAAAACCCTTTTGAATTATTTGGTATGCTTGGGCGAAATCTTTCAAGCACTCACCACTTTTGACACACCTTTGAACATAATTTTTGTGATTTTCTTGCTTCTTTGTTTTGTTTTTTTTTTTTTTTTGCGCAGGAAAACATGGCTAATGGAGGGAATGATAGGGCGGAGTAATTTTTAGTTATTGATTTATGGAGCTTGTAATTCATCATGGATTTCATTTTCCCCAATTTTCCGTTTTGAAATTCGATTCCCCGTTCCCAACTATATATAGCATTTTCGATTTGATAGATTTCGCAACCTCTGTTCTTTGGAATCCGTTGTAGATCAGTACGTTTCCACAGGACTGAGAGAAGCCTCTGGGATTTGATTCCGATGGCAACGTCGTCAGAGGCAAAACAGTCGTTGCTGCTTTGATATTGAACATGTAAAATCATCCATGGTTGCAAGTACGCAATCCATGAAATTTTACCCTCCAACCGAATTCCAAAAACATCATTCCCATAAAACGTAATATGTATGCAAAGGCTTGTGGGTTGAAGGTCGGAAAAGAGCCTCTCAGTTAGCTCTCTCTTGCCTTACGCTTACTCTATATCATGCATGTCAGTAATGATAAATTTTGAACCCCTACAGAAAATGGAGTACAAATTTGATACCTAATGTCATTAAGTCGATATGCATTGTACTCTCTGCAGCTGCTTCTGGTTGCTACATGCTCGAGATCAAAAGAAAGGCCTCAAAAGGGGCAGCTTTCCGGAGAGAAGACGCGCACTGCCAGCCAGACCACCACCATCACAAAGATGCCAAAGAGGAAGTGCTTGAAACCGAGTTGTTCAGGATGAATAGTCCGCTCAGTCTTCAGCTTTAAGTCGACGTCGGCTTCCCATGCGTCTCTTGCTGCCTTTTGAGGCTGTAGGTAGAGAAATGTCAGGGATTTTGCAGCTAAAGATGATGTTATGTTCAGTATTAAACCCTCTAAAATCCTCTCCATCACCCCTTTCTTTTCCTAGCATGTTTTGTGAAACAAGTGAAGGTTTTTTTCTCATTTATCCCCTTTTCTTTCCTCCAATTTATCTATAATAAAAATCCAACAGGGAAACTAATGCACACATTTGGATTTAGTCTTACTCTTAGTTTTTGCCTACAACATAAGTTCACGACAGCCCACCCCTAGTGTGTAGTTGAGAAATGAATATGAAAGCTTTCCAACAGCTTTCCACATGAATTTCACTCATAAAATTACAAATTATTACCTTCCAAATATGGTCACACTCAAATCCAGGACTCCTGGTATCTCCAACTCTTGGTATTCTCATTAACCTCAAACTACTAAATCTTAAGGAAATAAAATAACAGGACTAAAAGTTTTTTAATCTTATCTCAAAGGGAAATGTTGATGATTCAGGATGCAAGCATAGATGAAAATTACTTGTTATGTAAAAGAAATTCATACTCAAAGCAGTTTCATATCACTTTTAGAAGAATGAGGTACTAAATGTTTTTGCTTAATTTTCATTAACTTTCTGAAAGTTTTGAGTGCAACATGACAGTGGAAACTCAGAAGTAATGGGATAAATTGTCAAAAACTTGGAGGTACCAAAATGAAAATTTCTCATTCACATTCTACAATCTACATGACAGCTGAAGTTCAAGTAACATTTGTTTGTTAAACCATTGATCAGATACATCTGATCTATAGCATACCTATCATTCCATCAATTCATTAGTAGTTGTGAACTTGGAAAAGAATGAAGACAAGTAAATTTTACCTCTACAGTGGAAATCGATGATTTCCCTTCTTGGACCTCTGCCAGTCCATTAGATTTTCCAACATGATCACTTGTGTTCAAAGACTGGTCTTTCTTTGATTCTTGCAAATTTTCCAGAAGAAGTCTGTTTTCCTTCATAACTGAAGATACCTGGAAAGGGTAAACAAATGAAAGTTAAAAAGGATGACCGCTGTTGCAATAACATATTGCAAATTAATACATATGACTCAGTACAAGCTCAAGCTTCAATACATATACAATTAAAATTGTCCTCCATATACTGTTGATCATAATAGCGAAAGATTTCCACATAAATAGTAAAACTATATAAAACTCCCATCGACTGTCTAACAATAAGAATATGATCTACATGTACTTAAATAAGCATTTGGATCATTGCTTGAAGTATCAAACAGAAAATAAAATCACTTACGACTGTTACGAGCTACACTCCAACGAGAAAATAAAAGAATCGAAAAATAAATATTTTACTTCAACAAACCATGGTCTTAAATGAGGGGTTCAAGGGAACAAAGAAAAGGAGGAACCTGCTTATGTAGGCGTTCTCTCTCAATAGCCAACTGCATGACCAAATCCATTATGACCTTTGTTTGGCGACCGATGTCCTTTGCTGTTGCAGCTTTTGCTTCTTCTGCTTGTTGGACAGATGCCTCCAAGCATTCCATACTTCCTCTTAGAAGGTTCAGCTCTTCAGTAAGCTCGGCATTGGAATCTGATACCATAATCCACTTATCCTCAGCATTATCTGCTCGAGTTTCAGCCTTTTGAACTTTTGACTTTAGATCATCAATCACAGTTTGCATGTCGTTGATTGAAGAATACAACACTGTCTGCTTCTCCTGACTTGCTTCCACAGATGTGGCAGCATTTTGAAGCTGAATATCTGCCTCTTCCAGCTGCTTTTTTAGTGCTTCGACTATCACAACAGTACTGGTATTGCTTCTCATAAATTCCAGCTCTTTTTGGAGTTTTACATTTGCTTCTTCCAACATTTTGCACTTCACATCAGCACTCCTCTCTAATTCAAAAATTCTGTCTCTCAAAGCTGCAATTTCAGTCTGCAACATCAAATGCATGAGATATCCTGCTCCTAAGTTTCATCTAAAATACATTCACACTGATATCATAAACTGTATTCATTTAGCTTTCCCGGCACAGCTTTAAAAGATAAAGTTACCTTCTCTTTCAAAGACAGAGATTCTGAGCACTCTATCCTTGACTTCAGTTCAGCTTCTCGCTGGCCTGCACCATTCAGACTAAACTGACATAATTGGAACCGACCCATAAGTTCTCTTGAGATTCCCTTCAGCACTTCAGCAGCACTATCAGACTCAAACAGCCTTTCTAAAAGGGTTGTTACTTGTTCTTCTAACGACAAGACTTCTAAACAAGAAGAATGTACCCTTGACTTTAGCCCTTCTTCCATTTGCTTTGATTCTATCAGCTTTTTCTCGAGGTCCAGCTCTGATGCTAGAGATTTTTCCAACATTCTCAAAATATGTCTTTGGTGCTCAGAAGTTTGCATTTTGATTTTTGCAATGTTATGCAGAAAACTACCGTTTTCCAAATCATATGCATCTTTGTCCTCTTGCACTGTCAACAGATTTGCATCAAGAGACAACGTAAATGTACATTCAATTCCACAGATCATAAAACTTATCATATTTTATCAATGTGGTAATAAAATAAACAAACAGTCACAATATATAAGTGATACGCTGCATATGATAGTGCTATGAGAGGATAACAGTTTGGTAACTTACAGTTTTCTTCATTTCTGAAACTTGATGAGATTCTCAGCAACTTTGCAGATTGACTCCTCAAATCTGAGACTTCGCCTTGTGATTGCTTCAATGATTTTTCTGAGTCATCTAACCTCTCTAAAATTACCGTCAAATACTTCTTCAAATGTTTGCTAGAGGAGATCATTTCACGCGCAGTGAGGATCTCCATCTGCAGAGTAGCTATAAAATCAGCTAATTCTCTCACCTCTGAATCAAATATTCCAGAAAGGAAGTCGAATTCTATCAGTTTCTCAGTAGAATCAGCTAGTGTTTCCTCTTTCCCTATAATCTCTAATGGAGTGGCTTCAAGGTCACTTGCGCTTGCTGCCACATGGATCATCAGTAAGTTCAGGTTAACGAGCCTCTCGGTTGAACAAGCTATATCAAGCTCAATTTGTGTGAGAAGCTCCTTTGCACTCCGGGATTCTCTCACTATGCCTCCATTAGAAGATTTATCTTCCTGCTGATCATGATAACTTGATGATTCACCAATCTCACCATCATCAATAGAAACAGTTGAATCATGAAGAGCTTCTGTATCCATTGCACCAATTAAGCTGATATCCTCTGGATGTGAGAATTTACTGTCTAAGAAGGCATAAAATGGATATGAGTGTCATAATTCAAACTCGTATGATGCAGCGATCAAGCAACTGAAATGTGAAGCACAGCATGTCAACTCTTTTCCAAAGCAGCAGTGAACGCATTTCAATTGGAATCTGAAATGCATTTTATTAGATATCATAATACAAACTACCCTCTCCCACCATGACCACCACGTGCAATCATTTACCATGATCATAATCATACTCAAAACCAAATCAAAGTGGCAAGAAACACTACTTACTACAAACTTATATCACATTTATATTAATTAGTATTATTTCATACATCAACAGAAGTTAAATCTCAGTCAGCATGAGCCTTGAACAGTTGAACATAACATATTAAAAGCACCTGGTAAAAAATCATTTGGACTGTGGAACCAAACTCCATATTCTCTCAGCAACAAATCACTAGAATAAACCTAAAATTCAATCCACGAATCGCATCTGTAAAAAATATGCATCCATAGAACAGTGTCTCAATGAAATCAGACAGGAAGCTCTAGCTAAGACAAAGCTGTGTCAATTTTGGATAAACCCTAACCCCCAATTTATTGGGTGCAAACCAACTTCTATATTCCCAAATTCCATAAAGAGCACTTTGGAGGTGGAAAAAACCAATCAATCAATCAATCGATTTTTATAACCGCTTCATACTAATAATAAGTCCAGCGATTAAATTTCTTAATCGCCATAAATCCATAACCGGAACAGGGCACTTCCCACCATCACAGATCAAACTGCGCCTTAAATGCCAAAGTACCGCTAAAATCAAGTCATAGAGCAAGAGCACGGAGATCGCATGAGAAGCTGAAAATCGATTTGGATTTGTAGGATTACGCAAACAGACACGATTGAATCATTCAGGGAAAAACTAGAAAAACTAAAGAATCATCGAAACTTTAGGAGAAAACTTGCCTTTTAGATGAAGATTGGTCAAGGGTAACGAAGAGAGGCATGGAGGAGGGCGGGCCGCAGGGGGGATCGGAGAAGAAAGGATACGTGCTTCCAACTGTTCCCACTCCCAGTACACACTACCCACCACTACCCGGATTTGTTTTCAGGTGATAGAGACAACAGGGAACGCGAGAAAAAGAGAGAGTTTGTTACAGGAAGAAAGTGTGTGGATTTCAATACATAAGGTTTATAATGCAATTATAATTATAAATACTTGAATAGTGGTTGGTTACTCATTTTACTACTCCTTCCGTTCACAAATATAAGATTGTTGACTTTTTGCACGTATTTTAATAAGTGAAAAACTATGTAAAATATTAATTTTTTTGTAAATGTTTTTTCTGTAATATAATATTTATTAATTTGAAAAAAATTGATTAAAAAATTAATTTTTTATATAGTTTTTCACTCCTTAAAGTACGTGCAAAAATTAAGTGATCTTGTATTTATGAACGGAGGGAGTATATGTATAAAATAATGTAAATTTTAAATAAAATACTTTATAAATTATGTTAATTAATTATATTAAGTTTACAATCTTATCTTACTTCTTACTCTATAGTAAAGTATAAGTTTTTTGCGGTCATTTATTGTCCATATATTTAACCATTATTATTATTATATATTTTTTAAAAGTTTTCTTTCCTTTCAAATTTATAAAAACTCTTCTTCTACCACAAATGTTAAAGAAGTATTCATTAAGTATAATTTTTTATATTATCAAATTAAATAAAATTGAAATTTTAATTTGCATAAAAGAGTTATTAAATAAAATTACTAAACTTATAGAATAATCAATTGAGTAAATTGGAAAAGAAAATTAAAAGAATACAATAAGGTAAAAACTGAAAGAATAAAATACCATTATTTATATTTTTGAATAAAACAAGGAGAAAATTAAAAAACTGTGTTATTTATCTGTTTGTTACCGCTGCGCAATAATCGTGGTTTTCATGCTTCTTCTCTGGTACCTCAGGCTTGATAGCAAACTCATCTCTTCCACCCTTACGGTCGAGAAATGGAATCACCTGAAAAGGCAGTACCCACTGCCACGCCAATGAAGGGATGGGTTACGGTTCCCCGGCCGATTAGAAAGCGATTGGATTGGCACTCTTTGCCAATTGTTTTAGAAGTTTTGTCTTCTGAATTAGTTTGTACATCATTGTCATTTGACGGTCAAGTCTCCTCGCTTGTTTAACTACATTTTCAAAATCCTTTCTTTTGGTCCATGTTAATTCAAACCCGAACGGTCGGTTCGGAAATTGAAAACTTGATGGAGTGTCTGAAATAGGACATTGATCAGATGAAATAAAAGTGTGTTTTTTCATCGCTAAGGCCTCATAGTTAACGAGGACATCTGTCCAGTTTAGCAAAACTATTTGTGTGGCCATCTTTTCTCTTACATTAAGTAAACTGCCCCCAAAGTGTCTGAAATAGGCCATTTTTCATGTAGAGACCCAATATCATTTAGGTCACCCATGAATAAAAAAGGTTGCATAACGAATGCTAAATAATTAGCAGTGACAACCAGAAAAGATCAATTTCTCTCCTACCAAGTGGTACATAAACAAACAGAAATGCCATTGAGCAACTTTTTATTACATCATACTCCGTAATAGTTAAACTGAATGAAACGATCTATCACTGTGATCATGTCAATACGTCCCATAGATTGTGGAAGATCCTTCCAAACAAAAATACCTCCAAAGAAACCAATCGCCGGAGAGAATACCATATTGGAGGAGAAGCCACATTTTTTCCATACTCCGAGGAACCTTATTCGTTTTAGTTTCAATTAGTGTCATCGCATTTATGTAGTTATTTCTATATATCTCATCCCTTAATTCCTCCACACACAAATCCGGATGGGCACCTAAAAAGATATTGTAGTTCCTAAAAAGATTTTATACTTTTGCGGATGACAACGTGCTTATAGAAGAAGTTTCGGTGGAGCAATTGAGAGTGATCAAGGAGGTCAGGAAGAGATTCTACAAATGTTCTGGAGGCCACTATAGAGTGCTTGAGAAAGGTTCGCTGAAGCAGATCTGTACCTGATCTAGGGGAAAAGTTCAACCAGACGAGTAAACACAAAATAAAACTAACGTTACTAACCCCAATCACAATCCACAGCATTGCTAAACACAAAATTGAAAGGGGAGAAGACCTAACGATTGACACCAACAATAAAGATAAAACAAGCTAGAGATCCATGATGCACAGGCCTCCACACAAAGCAATTCGGCATATAACCGAAAGAAACAACTTTCGATTGATTGGGGATTCCAAGTTACGATATTGAGAGAAAGTACCAGTCAGCCGTAGATGTAAATCAATAGATGGGATTACTCCAACTCTACCCATAGAGTTATTTGCAAATCTACGAGATCCAAACCGTTTCAATTGTATATACATAAACCAAAACCTTAAAAATCGATTGAAAGAAATTTCAGAAGATCTCTTCAAACTTCAATAAGAAAAAGCCAAACAACAGATAACTTGAAATGGACTACTATAAGACAATATTTCTTGATAGCTAAATTGCTCAGCTGAACTCCTTTTCAAGTACCACAGTCGTACTATGTCTCAACCGAGGAAACACCATACACCATACACCATACAATTTGATCTGCCTATCAGGCCAAAACCCATTTTAGTTAACCCATGGAAGATTAATGTAGATTGTTGTGTACCAATGAAATGAACTGTATAAGACAATATTTCTTGATCCCTAAATTACTCAGCTGAACTCCTCTTCTAGTACCATAGCACTCTGTCTCAACCGAGGAAACACTCCCAACTACCTGGTCTGGTTTTGCTACAGGGTTTAAAAGAGTCCAGGAACTCAGATCAGTTGGTTACTTCCTGTCACAGACAAATGAACCATCTTTAGTGCAATGATTCCAGTTATCTGTTGTTGTTCAGCAACAACAAAAACTTGCAATACTACTAGTTTAAAGAGATCTTCTGAATTTCATGGCAGCAACAACAAAAACTTGTAGGTGCACTGTATCATCCTACAAGGCTACAACAATACTACTAGTTTCTAGTAATTCAATTTGAGCAAATTCATATCACTAGGTTAGCTAAGGATGAAAATTTGTAATTCTTAATCAAATGCTAATCCTTTTCGTCAAGTTTCAACAATACTAGTTCTTCAATCTCCACACCAACTATCAAGTAGATCAAGAAGAAGCCCCCACCCGATCCTAGTTCTTCAAACTTGCCCTATGTTCATTATGAGCAAGAATAAACCAGGGACTTCCAGAGGTTTATGAGACAGACAACATCACAGCAGTTCAAACAGAAGATATGCATAGAGATCTCGGTGTCTCCCTCTTACAGTTCATTTTCTGCTTTCAGACTAGTTTATGGACCAACTAACAGAGCAACAGAAATAATGCATAAATTGACAGCAAAACATCCAATAAAAATGGATAATTGTAACAGAGTTGAAGCTTCCACAAGTGTAAATGTGAAGAAATCGCCATCATCCAACAAAGTAAGAGTAGCTCATTAACCAGCAAAAAGGAAGAAGAAAAGGGAGGCTAAACTCTCTAACCTCGGGGAAGACTAACCCATCAATGCCAACCGGAAGGCCAGTAGCCATGGACACCATATCCAGTCTTCCAGTTATCCAAGTAAATCACCTTCTTCACAGACCAGAAAGATATCAGCAATGCCAACACCATCAAAATCCTCTGAGCCGTCAGATTCCTAACCCTAACCAGGCCGTGCGTAACACCCGCCAACATCAGCCCTACAATCGTGTACAGGAATCCAACAGCGAACCCCTCGGCCCCCAATTGCATTCCAGATCCCTGGTAGAAGAAGATCAGCTTCGAAGGATCTTTCCTATCGGCGATAAACATCGGCATCTTGCGAATGATGTTGTGCATCGTCCCCGAAACGCTGAAGAAGTAGACAAATATGGCACTGAAAAGCCATGTCTTGTAATCGTGAAGCAGAGTATCTCCAGTTATGATCTTCTTCACTGCGAACGGGGCCCAAATCAAGAGGATGAGGCCGAAGAAGGCGAGTTGCTTACCAGAGAACATCGGCGGGCGGTGGATCGGGCCGATCGACACCTTGGCCTTTGATTCGATGAAGGAAGAGAGTGATTCGGGTAGAGAATTGAAGTGCCCCTGGTCCAAATTATCGGAATTTCGGAGATTGTCAACGCTAGGGTTTACGAGGCGGATGTGAGGGAGAGCGTTGACGCCGAAGAGGGAGAAGGACTGCTGCGATTCCCCGAATTCCATATCGAAGAAGAAGAAGTTGCGGGAATCCGGATGATTGGTGAGGAAGGAAGAGGAGACGACCGCGAATTCGGATCGGAGAGAGGGTAGGTGGAGCTCGGTCTTGTCTTGGAGCTGAACGGCGTCGAAGAAGACGGAGAAGGAGAAGGATCGGCGGGGTACAGACATTATGCGGCGGAGGAGGTGGTCGGAGACGCGGATGACGCCGCCGGCGGAGGTGGAGCGGAGGGAGATCAGATCGGCGACGACATCGGAGTCGGAATCAGAGGAGGTGCTGTAGGGGAGGAAGGAGGAGAAGAGGACGAGAGATAAGAGGATGAGGAGAAAATGGCGCTGAGAATCCATGGCGGTGCGTCGCCCTCTGCGGCG
Organism: Persicaria tinctoria; assembly: GCA_037127255.1. Taxonomy (NCBI): domain Eukaryota; kingdom Viridiplantae; phylum Streptophyta; class Magnoliopsida; order Caryophyllales; family Polygonaceae; genus Persicaria; species Persicaria tinctoria. The sequence goes on along the minus strand of JBANSL010000016.1, from coordinate 1,821,060 downwards.
GTGGATTGGTGGGGAATGGGGATCGAATCTTACGGCCAGACAGAGGAGAGGTTTTGTAGAGACGAAGACTGAAGATTGGGGCCTAGCGAGTAGCGACATAGCGTATAAACTTGAGGGTACAATCCGGAATTTAAAAAAATTGTGGTCACCAATCGAAAAAAGCAAAATTACGAGGGTACCAACCGTAATTTCCCTTAAATTAAATTAAATGTTATAGTCAAAATCGTGGAAGCTTTCCCAAAATTTGAAGAGTGAGAAGGAGCGAATACCAGGTCGCCCCCATCTCTCTCGACTGAGTCAGTCAACTCTTCGTCTTCCTACCCCCCATCTCGCTACCACCATAGCCAGCGCTTAGATTGTGGATTCTCCTGTCTCGACTCTTGAGGTGAAGGTTTCGAATTCCTCTCTAATTGATATTGCTTCTCTGTTGTAATTTTTGTATCTAAAAGAAGAGATGATTTATGTTTCTGTTAATTCTCTGCAATTGTGTTTCCTTGATTGTTTTTTCACCCAAATTTCCAATCGCTTCTCTCGATGTTTCTTCTCATCTTGTCTGCATTCGTTATTACTCATGTTTTGATACCAATTTGATTATCTATATGTGTATTGCTATTGCAATTCTCGATACCAGGCCCTTGACTATTTCAATTTTCAAGTTGATGATCATCAGCATCTAAAGCACCATTGATTGATTGATTGTCTATATCTTCTGATTATTTGTAAAATTAATGGAAACCCTCGTTACTTTGAAGACAAGAACTGGTGACAAAGGCATAGTGGATAATATAGTACTTGTTTACAGACGGTCTATGGTGTCTCTAGAAAGTTATGTCTTGCGTTGAACATGAAAACCTTCATCTTATGCTTAATTGCTTATCCTAACCTGAAATCTATTGTATTAACTATTTGTATATTACATGGAAGATATTAGTGGGAGGTGTTATATCAAAAGGACTGAAAGTAGGTTTTTACTTAATTTTGTTCTCTTTGCAGTTGAGCTTGAGGATGTCAAGATGTTCTGATTGTTTGAAAAATATAGATCATGGTGAAGCAAGCTGACTTGGTCATCATATGCACCCTTGCTGGTGTTGTGATTGGCATTTTGGTAACTTCTTCGGTATTTTTCTGCGTAAGGTGGTGGACAAGGCGCTCAAAACTTCCAAATTCAACAAGGGAATTTGGTTTGAGTGGTCAACCTCAACAAACAAATGGCATTCACCCAAGCATTGAACCTAGCATGTCTTTCTCAAATTCTGTAGTTTTTCAGCCATTAGATGATAGAAGTCCACGGTCCTCATGGTGGAACCCTCATAATAAAGATCGAACCCATTCAGCTTCAGGAATTCCAAATTACTTGTACAAGTAGGTGCTATCTTTTTATTTTTCCCTTTAAAAACTTAATTATCTGATAGCTGATTTTTGATCTCTGATTTTGAGTATATGGCTCTCACACGTGCTGTTGGGTTATGGGTGCATCTAATGAATGTGCTGATTGCTAGCACTCGTTATCAACCATTTCTATAGAATTTCCTGTTTGCTTCCAAGGGTTACGATTTTGTACTTTTGATGTAGCGTTTTTGCATTTACCCTTATCAATTATTGACTCATTGAGCTATGTAATCTATTCTGCGTGAAATTAAAATTAATAACTCTTCTAAGTTCTAACATGTTGTGCTGACCAGGGACCTTCAGAAAGCCACTCAGAACTTCACAACCTTGTTGGGTCAGGGATCATTTGGTGGAGTATACAAGGCTACGATGGCTACTGGGGAAGTGGTAGCAGTTAAAGTTCTGGCTTCTAATTCAAAGCAAGGCGAGAGAGAGTTTCAGACAGAGGTAAGGGATTAACTTTCAAGAGCCAGATAAAATAGGATTAGTTTTCATGTCTCCATAATAAGCGGAGTGGAGGCCTTGAAAATAGCATCATTTTGTCCTAGGGGTTGGTGGACATATTTCACATCAGCTTTGACCCTCTTTGTTTCTTGCGGATTTCGTTTCACATATATAGTATAGAGAGGCCAGAACTCAGAAGTGTACATAGGTTGTCCTGTTACTGGGAGAACTCTGATTCTTTGGAGCTGTGAAGTTCTATTTTCAAAATTTTCAATGGTAACAGAGTTAAATGGAAGAGAGTTTGAGCAAGAAAGGTTATGCCACTTTCATTATTGTTTTTGTTGCAGGTAGCTCTTCTTGGAAGACTACACCACCGGAATCTTGTAAATCTGGTTGGCTATTGTGTGGATAAAGGCCAGCACATGTTAATATACCAGTTCATGAGTAATGGGAGTTTGGAGAGCCTTTTATATGGTAACTAGTATGTATATACTGTCCCGTGCATGGGAATATGTTAATAAAATATCCAAAAATTACATCAATTATCTATAATATAATATAAATAATTCATTCTGCGATATAAATAAAATAGCAGTTATCAAATAATTAATTTCTATATAAATAATTATTTTCACTAAAAAATAATCTAAATATAAATAAAATAACATCTATCAAATATTTATCTATTCTATTTTTTGGTAAGTATAACTATGAAATAGTTTTGATTTATATTTCATCAATTAACTAGCATATATATAGATAACTTTCTATAAATTATGACTATATTATTTTAATAATTTTTTTGGTGGGAATTATTTCCTAGAATCAACCGCAACATACAACCTATGCATTGTTTTTTTTTTATAAAAAAAAATGTTCTTTGATATATTAAACATATAGGGTGTGTATGGCACCACATTTTAGCGGTTAAAATTGAAAGAGTTTTTGCTGTTAAAAACATAAACAGCTAAAATGTGTGTATGACAATCCAAAATGAGCATTAATCAGTTAAAATTTGTGTTTAAAAAATAAGCTACTTGTGATAGCTTATTTTGGTGTTTATTTGTTTATTTGGTTTGAAAGTACCATAATACCCCTAATAATAACCAAATAAACACCATTTTTTTACAAATAAACACTTTTTTCGTCCCATACGAAGTTTATATTTTTTCATGAATTTTTAACTACTTTTACCAACAGTTTATAAATTTTACCCTGTTTATAATTTTAGTCAGTTTATTAATCCCGTCTCATACGAACCCATAATATGGCCATAGTTTGAGAAACCTTGTCATGATGGTGTTTGTCATTTTGGAACATAGGAAATGAGGAAGATGCATTGACTTGGGATGAAAGACTCCAAATTGCTCTTGATGTTTCACATGGAATAGAGTATCTTCATGAAGGAGTATGTGGATTATTCTACTATTCTCTCTTTGGAATTTATTCCATTTTTATTATTTTTGGCATGACAGTTCCTGTAACAGGCAGTTCCACCTGTAGTACATCGGGATCTAAAGTGTGCTAATATATTGTTAGATCGTTCTATGAGAGCTAAGGTAATTAATTAAATTCAATGAGTTTCCTAAATGCAGCAAAGCTCAAATCTTCTGTATGTCTAAACTTGTTTAACTTGAACAAGGTTGCTGATTTTGGCCTTTCAAAAGAAGAGCATTTTGATGGACGAGCATCTAGTCTAAAGGGTACATATGGTTATATGGATCCTTCCTATATCTCTACTAGTAAATCATCTGTGAAGAGTGACATCTATAGTTTTGGGGTTATACTCTTTGAGCTCATAACAAGGATACATCCTCAGCAGAACTTGATGGACTATGTCAACCTTGTGAGTTTTCAACTTCTTTCATGCTCTTTTTCCTCGTCTTGTCATCTGCAACACCTTGTTGTCCCATTAAGGGCTTTTACAAGACTGCAAGATTAAATAAAAAGGAGCTTTTTCAAATTGCACTGTAGTGGATTCTTCAGCTGAAACTTGTAATCATTTTCAGTTGTTTCTTCCTGTCTGTTTTCTTCTTCTAGGCGGCAATGGACCCAGAAGGAGTCGATGAAATACTGGACAAGCAGCTTGTTGGGAAGTGCGATCCCCAAGAAGTTAGGGACCTAGCTAAACTTGCTTACAAATGCTTGCACAAAAACCCAAGGAAGCGCCCGTCCATTGGAGAGGTTTCACAGGCTATACTGAAGATAAAGCAAAGACACCTTGCCAAGGAAGCCACTATGTCCTTTGCTGGGGATGACATTTCCCGGATGGTCAGTCGGATTGAGAGCCAACAGGTGGAGCTAAGCAAAATAGTGAGGCAGGACTTAGTGAATGATGAAAATTAGTTTTCTTCAGTTCAGCTGCATCCACATCATCAATGGAGTCCGTTCGTACCATCTCCCTCATCATCAATGGAGCCAGTTCAGCTGCTGACACGAAGGGGAGCCAACGAGAGAAACCGAACACCTTTGATTTCCGTAATCAGAGAAGCAAGAAAGATTGCTATTGATAGTCTACTGGGAAGCTTTTGTGTCAATCCATCCTTTTGTATAGTATAGAAATGTAACTTCATTTGATAATCAACTTGGGAGTTTCATACATGCTTGTCTCTCTCACTAAGATGTTTCCAATCTTTTAATCCATCATTTTGCAAATAAGCTTTTGTTACCATATGACTTGAACAACTTACAACAAACACAATATACTTTATTCACATGTTTATAGTAAACCAACGATTTTTTTTAAAATAAGGCTATTCGTTCGATGGAAATTTTTAGCCTCTCAGACGTCAGAACAAAATCACTACCACACTAAAGTTTTTTTTTTTAAAAAAAAAACTCATTATTGCCAAAACAATATTTAACACCTATTATTTTCCAAAATAATATTTAACCTATAGCTCATTAACTTTAAACATTTTGTAAATGTGATTGATCAATTTAGTCAAATACTCTATTAGAATTTTATTAAAAAAGAAAAGTAAAATTTATTTATTTCATTTTCATCTCCTGTAAAAGAAAAATATAATAAAAGATTAATCATTCTTAACTTATTAGATTTTATCTATTCCAAACAAAAGAAATGAATAACACCTTCTTTTGTTACATAAGAAGTGGTTTTGTGCATTTTTTGTTAAATCATAAAGGATTATTTCATGCAAAGTATGGTTTTATTAAGTTTTTTTTATATAATTTATAGGTTAACTATTTTTATTCATATAATAAGACGGTGGAATTTGTGCAAAGTTTTGTAAATAATGGGTGATTATGTACATGCCATATATGATCATGGAGTCATGCAAGTCCCCATAACATATGCATCAAAAATCACAAACAAAACATCAAGGCCTTGAACAGAGGTGAGTCCCTGAGACACTATTGAGTAGTGATCTAAGAGGGCATAACACCACTCAAACTCTTACCTTTCTTTAAAAAAAAAGAAGGATAACATATGATAACCCATGGCAGTTGTTGACATCCTCAAGAATCAACATACATGAAAACTGTAAGGAAACAACTGGAAATGTACAAATAAAAACCAAATCCCTTGCAGCTTCCTAACTTACACACCCAAACAATAAGAATTTGGTTACAAAGAAAGAATATAAATTCATCACAGTCGGCTAAAGGTAAAAAAACTAGAAGACTTTGGTACCTCTGTCCTTGCATATCATATGCCACTCTTGTATAACCGCGGACTGAAGGGCCCGATGCTCTGCTTCCTCGGCTGTTAGCTTGGACAAGGTAGTAGGCCCCTTGCTTTCATCGGCTTCTTCGTCCTTCTTCTTGTCCTTTCTCTTTTTCTTTTTCTTGATCTTCTCGTCTTCCACACCATTTGCGCTTTCCACTTCCTCCTTGTCTTCAGATTCTTCTTCTGAGTCCGATTTGGGCTGTGGTTTGGCAGCCTTTAACAAGGCGATTCGCTCCATGGAAATTTTTAGCCTCTCAGTAGCAGTGGATTTCACTTCTTCATCAGGCATATACTCCACGCCTCCGTCGGTTAGATCATCCAACCAGCTTTGTGGGTCTGATTCAATTTCCTTTGTTATTGCTGCATCAGAAGCCCGAACCACAAATTTACACATCATGGTAGTTGTCTCATCGCCCAAGTCTACGTTTGTGCTGACTTCACTTGCACCAAAAATCATCATGCCCACAAATCCTCCATGCCACGTTTTTGCAGAAAGGCAAACCTGGTTCACCGACACAGTTCGTTAATGTATGTATGTTTCAAGTTAAATCTCATGATGAAGAGCCTATATACAAGGTAGGAAATCAATTTCAGTAACGATTTGGTAACAAAACAAGTTAAAAATTTGTAAATACCATGAATCCAGCAACAGTTCGAATGATGTGTGAGCAAACTCTATGGAAGGGCTTGGAAGACAGAGACTTTAGTCCACTCAAGAACGGTGAAGCTCCATATTGTTGGGCAGCAGTTGCCTTGAATCCACTTCCTTCGTATGTGTATATACCAGTGTACTCTACTATAGCAGGTAAACTAGGCCATAACCGGAAATACTCAACAGGAGAAATCTTGTGTGGCACAAGGAGCTCTGTTAGTGGAATCTTGTAAGGTTGGCACCTCAAGATCACAGGTTCTCCTAATTCTGCTTTGGAACTTTTCTTCTGTCTAATGATTTGTGGATCTTCTCCTATATATTCTCCTTCATAATCAACGTGCCCGGTTCCATGGAAAGGATAATACAGGAGTTGAACCCAGAGAGCGCATCTCTCGAAATGGGTAGCACCAACCGTTACACTGCAGTTGACAGGGTCCTATTTGAAATTTGATAACGGGTGTCAATAACAATTCCAAACTGTAAACACGGGAATACCATAATCTTCCATTACATATAAAAAGATCCATAACCAAAAAAAAAGAGTTCTGAAAGCTTGGAGCTCCATATCCTTCCAAGAGACTTCACAATGACAGAAAGCTTTTGATAGCTCATAAAGATAAGAAGTACATGAGTATTTGACATTTAATAGCCTTGGTAATGGCGACATCATATGAACAAATATAAATTACAAAGTTCTAAAACGAAGTGAAACAAATCGATTAGCCTATTATGTTGGGCATGCAAAGCAAGAAGAAATTCAAAATAAGGCTCCAAAAGAATATAGGACTTGATAACTGACATGAAACCATTCAAATCATGTTAAAATAGAGACATGCTATAGAACAATCTGCCTATTTTCACCAATGGACAAGGTACAGTTGACTTAATTAAACTAATAGGCCAACTTTTACAGAAACCCACTCTAGTCACTTGAATGTTTTCTTCCATTGAGTGAGTACTCCAAGCTCGATGAAAATGGACACTCAGTCCCTTTGACACACCAACATCCTAGCTAGTTACAACTCCTAAAAGCATCCCTATCAAACTTTAAGGACCTGATTGACTGACAAAAAGGATAGGAATAAAATGGGAAACTATTAAAGACACAGAACCAAACTTGGATCTTACAATGCTCTACAAATTTCTAAGTAAACTTATGCCTGTTGTTGGTTGGATTAAAAATATTGGTTATTTATTCTGTAAGCGATAGAAGGATAAAAAACTTGATTAAAAAAAGGGTATGAATGTTTATAGGTAAACTAATGTCTCTTGGTAGTGAAACAATAAGAATATCATTGAATAAAGACACAAAAGATATGTATGAAATAGATACCAGGCAACAATAAATAAAATAAAATAATTTAAACTAGCAAGTAAAAAGAGATTACTTGTGAAACGAGCTTTCGTAATTGCCGAACCGCTTGTGGAGACCCATCCATGAAGTAAAGGGCACCTGTTAGCCCAACCCTTATATCCACTCGGTTAAGTTCAAGTTCCGTTAAATTGAGAACCTGCACAATATATGTTGGTTAAATCATGTCCCACATAAACTTCGCAAGTATATCCAGAATCTTCAAACCCAACCTTCAAATGAAGCGTGATCCTCCCATCTCTAGGATCTGTCAAATGATATGCTTCAACATAACACGGATCACTACTTCCACTCAAAGAATATGCTCTAGGTGGAACCTTAAGAAGGATAGAGTCGGGTGTCTGTGAAAGCAAGAGAGTGAGTTCACTTGGATCTGGCCTCCACAGCTCTAAAATAGCCTTATGCACCAAAGCTTCCAACTTCCTGTCCTGTGCAGCAGCTACTTCATAAAATTGAACAGTTAATTTGTGGTGGCTAAAAGGATAGTCCCCGCTAGCTTCAGTTACACCAGCCCATCTGAAAAAAAATAAGGCACAAGTTTAACGGTATGTACAAGTTGCAAACATGTATGACAATTGACAAGATTGCGAATATCCTCAAAGCCAAAGTGATTTAAGACTGATACTCTATGTCCATGCCGACCACCGAGTCAAGTGACAAATAAGCTCAACAGAAAAGCATGCTCTTTAGAGAATGACTTGCCATCAATATAAGATATGGATCCCTTTTAAAAAAAATGAGTGATTCCCAAAAGAGAACCTTAATGAGTATCAACTTCTGAAGTATGGAAAAGATAATGACTTGCATAATACTTTCAATAGCTAGCAGTTTAACATCAGTAAGCTAGCCACATAAAAAACTGCTCCTCTGGCAGCCAAAGTATCAAAGTACCATTCCTTCAATCCATCAAGGACTTGAGTCTACAGTTCTACTTTACTGTATCTGCTGTGAAGCTACACACCCCAAGGAACTTTTCAAGCACTGTGATTAGTACCTTTGAGCCTCATTTGAACATCTTAGTTTAATCTGTTTAACAGTTAGGCTTGGTTTACTTAATATCTTAGCCAAATTGATTCTAGTAATGCTTCACATTTGCATAAAGTTTCCCCATTTGCACAGACACTAGTACATGACTTAACAAGACATAAATTTGGTAATTCTAGCATACAAAAATCTTAGTTGAGCCTCTGCCTGATCTCATTAGTCAGAACTTCATCCCAACCATTTAGTTAATTTAATTACTAATAACATCTTGAACAGCACAAATAAAGCCAAGTAATAGCAGAGCTTCAGTGGCCACTATCTGAGACAAATTTTCAAATGATTAAAGAAATATTTTGTGAAAACTTAGTTCTCAGCAATAAAATATTTTTAAAAATAAGGAAAAGTATATTGTACCTGTTGTCAGAATGCTCAGTTGCATACTTGATTCTTTGCAAGATAAAGCGACACTGATGCTTGTTAACAGAATCAGCCATACCATTATTTCTAAATTCTTCAAGCTCTCTAATCAGTAACTGGCCAGCCCTTGCATTACGTGATCCCAGTCGCTGAGCACTCAACAGAACTGCCTGGACATCTTGAAGCCTATTTGTTGTGGTTGCAGATGAATCTGTGTTGAATAAGACCTTGTGTATATTTGTAATGATAATATTCAGTGAATCATCAGGATCATCAGCCAGAAGTGGATCTAATCCCTCAAGGTCAATATGTTCAGCAAGAGACCAAATGAGGCGAGCGCAGATCCTGGGTGTATTCACCTATCCGCATCCAATGACATTCAGTTCATTTGAAAAACAAAAAAAGCCTCAAAGTATAGCTGATTAGTAAATTACTTAAAACAGTACATATATTTAACAGGAAAGAACATTTCTAAAGTAACTGGAATCTGTACTCTTGGGCACCAAACAGATAACCAGATCAGAAAGTAAAACAAACAAGCCTCAAAGTACTCAATACTACTAATATCAATGTGAAAAACAGCAATCTTCAATATCTTACATATCAGAACTATTCCCACTTTCAACAACACTACACTGTACTCATTAGTCATTACTCGTTACTTGCAACCTGATGTATCCCTTTATCCCCCAATCCTAGGATAATTGATTACACTATCCCATTTTTTAATTCTTTAATAAAGCAAAATTTCACAATGATTTCGGGAGAGAGGAGACTACAGGTTCTTTATGCAAACAGCACAACATCGAGCAAATCACAGAGTTAACAGAATGAATAAGAAGAACAGTGTAATACTATTTCCGGATAGGATGTTCCTGCTTACCAACCTTTCGCAAATCCTGCACCAACCCGCGCTGCAAATTTTGTAACCTTGTTTCATTCAGTATCTGATCTTGCGAGGCACCATCTTTCACTGTTTTAACTCCACCTCTAGTATCATATATATGGCAAAGTCTAACCAGCAATTTAAGATAACAATCAATTGCATAAGTTCTACCCTCACAGTCCCATTTAACACATGGCCTGCAAACTTCAACAACTTCTAGAGCTGGTTCTGTCCAATTTAATGCCCCATAGCCAGTACCATATGCAAGTGCTCCAATAACTCTACTCTGCATGCCGGAATTCTTTTGGTCGGGCAACGGAAGGGACAGCTGAAAGCAACTCTCAACTAGTGTAGCAACTAATTCCTCCCTGAATAAGGTTTTGCAAGTTGGACTGTGAAGATCTTCTCTTATTATCACATCTTCAAAAAGTGAAGCAATGTCTGTTCCAGCTAGAGGCTTTTGACCTCGCCTAGCACTTTCCCTTGCAAAAAGATGAACTAAAAGTGCTGTCCGACAGATGCATGCCAAAGCATGCATTCTATCTGATTCTGCCCTTAAGTTCCTCACCATGAGAAGCAACCTCTTAAATAACGAAACCTAGCAACATAAAGTCACAAACATCAATTTCTGGCAGACACATCCATCAATAAATATCCGAGGGTCCATGGATTTGGTGAAACACAATCAAAATAAATTCTCCAACTACCCATCTTCTTCATAAAATAACAATCTTAAAGCACCAATAGCGAAGTAATGGCATGATAATCAACGAATTATAAATGCAAGTATGAGAGGACCAACTCAACATGCAAAGAAGTTTAAGATATTGATAGTGGGCAAAAGTGCAAGGTCGAAGCATTCACTCTACAATCATCTCCTATCCCACAAACCAAAGATTCAGAGTTGATGATCACTGTTCCAGGCTTAAAATACAAGGTGACAGCTTCATCTCTGTATCATCAACTCCGCAAACATTACACATCACGTTATTTAGATGGGTTAGCTAAAGATTAACTCCTTTATCAGATATCAAGGGCACTAAGAATTGGCATGCGTAATTCTAGCAACATCTTATTCATAAAGTGGGCATTAACATAACAAACCTGCATACTGAGATCAAGCAAGTGGAGATTTGTAACCACTGCCCTCGCAATACTCTCCCGGGCAGAAGAAAACTCTTGTCTATCCCAAAGTGTGAGAATGGCAATGATGGATCCTGAAGCCCATTCAGGCTTCCCTCCTGGCACATCAGCCAAATATAACATGTTAATTCCAACCTCGAACACCAAAGCCGGATCCAGAGATTCCAAGAACGGTAGCATATGAGTAACCAAATCTGAGACCCCCACTAACTTCTCTGCATTTCCTGAAACCAATTGATCTTCCTTTGAGTTCCCGCTTGATTTGGAAAGCTTCCGAATCAACTCTACAGAACCAGAAGCCACTGCCTTGACAGCATAAACTAGCGGGAAGACAGTAGCCCGAAAGCTTTCCACAGGAAGAATTGAAGACCTCGACATAAGTGAATTCCTCTTCTTCCAAACGAAATCAACCATCGAAGAGACCCAATTGGATCGTATGGCAACTGAATTCTCACTGTCAACAAGCTTATCACCCGCTAGCCTACTCATCCTCTTCGAATCAAACTCCTTAAACAACCTCCCAACCGATTCGAACGCGACCTTGGAAACTGTATCCGATCGATCTAACATGTTCATCCCGATCCTCCTCCACCAATCGGAGATCCTATCAAGCAAATTCACATTGTTCTCGCACAGGGTCACCATATCGTCCCGAGCCAGAATACAGCCTAGAGTCTCGGTGATGGAGAACCGGAGATTATCACTGGAGGAGTCGAAGCAGCTACTGATCTCCTTGTTGCAGTCGGAGATGAGCTTCCCGAGGCGGTAGGAGGGGATAGCGGCGAGGATAGACACTGCGGCGGCGGTGACATCGGGATCGGGGAAATCGAGATCGTTCTTGATGCCTATGCAGACAGTGTCCCATAGATCGGAGGTTAGACGGGAGGATCGGATGAGGTCAAAGGCGAGCTTCTTACAGACGGCGGAGGCCGGCTGGGCGACGATCTCCTCGACGGCGGTCTTGGCGATGACGGAGATGTCACGGCCGGCGGCGGACTGTTGTAGGGCCTGGAGGAGGGCGCCGGACTGCCGGAGAGCGTCGCTAGAACGGAGGTCGGCCTGGATCTGGGCGAAGAGGATGTCCATTTCCCCCTTTCCTTTCTCTCAATCTGAGGAGAGATTTTAGGGGACTAGAGCTACGCGGCGGAGTATAATTCGGTGGAGGGGGTGAGGATGGTGTTAGAAGCGGGGATTCGCCGGCATCGTGGTGGCGGCTTTGGCGGTCGACGGCGGAGGAGTTTGATTTGTAGGACGGACGGACGCAGGTGGTAGTGAAGTGGTTCGTTTAATTCGCGCAGTTGTTTGATGTCATGTGGGTGTTATTCTAACATCGGGGAGGTTTCGCAAAATGGCCTGTAAATTTATAAAATTACATAAATCAGCCAATTTTGTTTTTATTTTTCGAAATCTTTCTCAATTTCAAAAATTATGGAGTATTGTATTAAGAGAAATTTAATTTAATTGGTAAGGGCTATTGACAAAATGTGAAAATGATTATTGACAAGATCATTTTTCATAAATTTGCACACATGTCTTTTCCATTATACAAAATAATTACAAATCTATAAGAGAGAGAAAAAAATATTACTCCGTATATTCATATCATCCATCACCGGACCTTAATTGCTCGACCAAGTTGAGCGAGCTCACCACAACCTAAATCTAACCCATGTGGAGGATTTGTGAGAGATTTTAACAAATCAATCAAGTTAAAAGTAAGAAGTTTTCATTTACCATTGGCTTTGATTTTTTTAATTTTTTTTTTTGTAATATGAAATTGTATGTTTTAGGGTTCGAAATTGATGAAATTTGTAGTTATATGTAAGCTGTTGTTGATTTGTGTGATGCTGTGCTGGTATTGAATTATGAGTAAAAAATAAAAATTATACTGAAATAAATAAAAAATTGCCTTTTTTTTTTAAGATTTGGGGCTGTCGTGGGGTTATTGTGTCGGAGCTTAGGACTCGAGTATAGATGGTGAGGTGATGGCTTAGCCTTGGCTCTATTGAGCGAGGCAAGATTGCAGGTTTGGCGGGGATGGCCGAGGTCCTGAGCTACCCTCATGGCCTCATCAATTATGACGAGGAACAAGCGTTCGAGATGTTGTCTTGTCTGTGTGAGTGCACGGATGGAATGAGGGAAGCAAGGAGTCTCGGCATGATTTACTGAGCATAAATGTAGGAGCCCCAACCAATACTCCCAAGGTTTTGAGGTCACCTCGGCTCTTTCATATGATATGAGGCTCCTGCATAGCCTCGTGGATTTTGCCGAGCTTCCTTATTAACCTCAGCAACTTCTGTCGTCCTTAGTTTCGACGGATATTTTAATCAAAAACCATTTTCAACTTTTGTCTCCGTCCAAAAAAGTGGACACTCTTTAAGCAGTTTGACCTAATCTCCACAACCCTGGCTCCAACCAGTGCCAAGTATGAAAACCCAATCAAGCATCAATCTCCACAACCCTGGCTCCAACCAGTGCCAAGTATGAAACTTAAATAGAGATAGATCTTGCCAGCATAAACCAGCAATAAAAAAGAAGTTTACCCTACCAACCGAGCCACTACTCACTATATAGGTGCAAAATGAAAATAATGTCTACGACTTAATGGCAGAGAACTAGAGGGAAAAACTGGACGGCTGAACATCATTTACCGACTCATTAGCTACAGCTGAAATTTCAGTCTCTTCAAATGTTGAACTTCTGAGGAACACTATCCAAGTCATCAAAGTCGAACCTCTGGCGCTCTCTCCCAACCTATTGCGTGAAAATAAAGCATACCATTAAGCTCATTCTACAGGGTTTGTAAACAATGTGTAAATGGAGAAAAGTATAAGAAAGATTAACTTGCCTTGGCTAGGTATGAAGGATCACAGGACATGCTTTCATCTATAGCAGTGAGCTTTTTAGAGAGGGCCATGATCCTGTAATAGTTTATGGAGACAGAAATGTTATTTAGCAATAGAGATTGACTAAATTCTGTACAACTCTTCATCAAACAAATACAGCATGAAAATCTCACAGTATGGACAAGATAAACTTAACCTTGCTAAAATTGTCCAAGTAAAACAAACAAAAATTTTAAATTCAGAATTAAGATAATTTTGATCTTATCACCATATCTCAAAATGATAAGATGTAGATGCAACGAGATTTGAGATCCTGGAATGGAATGACAAAAGAGAAGCGTGTTTTAATCGTTTCTTCATTTTCATTAGAGTTTAAGAACTTTAGGATGTGGAATGGAATGACAACAGAAACACTTTTTTTTTTATCAATGTACTCTGCATGTTGCAACATTTACAAATTAATTCTCTGGTTTTCTCTTTATTTCCACATATTAAGAGCTATTTATAAACTATATCTAAACTATTACGAATGCCAGATCCATTACTATTACACATTAAATTTTTACAACAGTTACAAATAAATCTTACTGCAATATTAAGATTGAACTGTACTCTTCTGCCAATCAAGATCTCATACCTCTGAATAGAAGAGTCAATATGCTCAATCATCTCACAAGTCTTGTATTCCTCGGGATCCTCCAGAAATCTAACCATTCCATCCTTCTGATTGATTGTTGCATGAATTTCAGCATCCTGTATCTGTAAACAAGCATAAGTATCAATATGAAATATATATGCAAGATCATGAGGGAATACTATAACAAATTCTACCTTTTCACTTTAATAACAGAAATGTCAGCTACTAGAAGGCCAAAAGTGCAATTTTTAAAAAAAAAGATGCCTAATGCTGTCTAACAACGATAGCTAGATTGTTCAGCACTGGTATTTCATGGTTACCATTTTGAGCACATGCATCTCTGCCTCCTTCGCATTGTTGAGACGTACAGTACTTGCTATATCTTGCAAGGACAAAGTAAGGTATGTCTGGGTCAATATCTGTATATTTCTCTTGTACATGGATGATACAACCTGTTTAGCTAGTCCAAGATTGTTATCCTGAATAACAAAAAGATCAATTAAGTCAATATAGGGGGGGGGGAATGCTAAAGGTAAACAGCCTCTACAGGGAGGGATAGAGAGGAATTAAATCAGCATTCACATTCTACATTGCTGCTACAGTTTATTTAATTTATCTATCAGGCTTTTACTTCCTATTCTAGGCGGAATGGGAAACTCACTGCTTCAAACTTTTCCTGGTTTGTGTTGACGAATGTTTCTAGCTCAGAAATATTTGCACTGTTATAGCTGCTAGCCAAGTCGACGTACAACTGCATCAAGTAGAAAGTGTAACCACAATAAGAGACCAGGTTGGCCATATTTTAAAGGATAGAATTCCAAAATGAGACAGCAAACTTTGATTCTCAGAATGAAAAATTGAAAACATCCTAGGAAGGAAAATTAAAAGAATTTGCAACTTATATGGATTTGCTACGTGTGAGTGACAAATGGATTTCATCATTAGTACTTAGTAGAGTAGGAATGGAACACGTGAGCAAAATATTATAGATGCCAAACTAGAGCCTGCAAATGTGATTTTCATCTGGAGATGATACATAAGACAACCAATCAGAAAACATGACCGTCAAACTTAAGGTAAATACATCATTGTATTTTCCAAAACATGTGAAACTATAAATTTGGCATTTTGCTATCCAAATGGGAATTTATTGGTAGACACTACTAAAAGATTGCTTCATGGTATACCATGCACTACTAAAATTTCATTTTTAATCTATTTAAACAACTACAACTTCTTAACAGATTGATTGATGCATCCAAATCTTAACCACTACAAAACACATCAAGTGAAAGGGGAAAAATATAGGAGCACATTACTTCCTAATATTGGGAGCAAAACACGAGAGTAAGCGAGAGATACCTATGATAATGAATAGCATTGGTGTGTATGCAAAAACCAAATTCAAATTCCATGCAAACACCAAAATAGTAATTTACCTGAGTGAAGTTCTTCAAGCTCCTTTGTGCCACAGAGGAAGTGAATTTGGGAAACGAAGTTGAGAACTGCCAAGAAATAAATAAAAAATGAAACGACAAGAACAAATTTATGCAGCCTGGGCTGGTGCACCACCTCACAGAAAGCCAATAGAGATAATAAAATGAAAATGGGACACAATGGTGCCGCTCCTACTAAAGCGAGGAAAACGTTACAACACATTTTCACACTAGAACTAGAAGGATGACAGGGTCTCATAAATTGAAAAAAGCCCAAATACAAATAAGATGAAAAGAACCATCAAAACAAAATAATGTCCCCAAATAAGAAGTTGCACTTGTAGAGAATAACAAAATAATGTTTCCTATAAAGAAAAAAGAGAATAACCTGTCCATAGTGAATGAGGGAAACCAAAATGTACTTTTTGTAAGCTTCCACGGCTATAGCATTTAAACTGGTCATCGGTGCAGTGACAACCTGCAAAAAAAAATAAAAATATAACAATAGTTCACTATAAGAGTAACTGAATACTAGGAGATTCTTAACATATATAGAAGTGGTCAGATATTACAGACATTACGAAGAAGTTCCCAGGCTTTCTGAAATTGCTTAAGACCAATGGCAATCATCCCCCTACCATTGACATACAATACACTTTCAATAAAATAAACTAGAAGAAAGCACGAATTCAAATCAAGTTGCTTATCAGATTTCATCATTAATTACGCAAATTAATATGTAACTTTTCGCAGTATATGTGATGTTTAATGATTTATTTGCTACTTAATTGGCTTCCTTATAGTTAAATATAATGAAAACCTCTAGTATGTGCACGTTTATGTTCCCAATTGTAAAAGTACTTCACATAAAGATAAAAACAGCTAATCAATAAAAGCAAGTGATAAGGTATCTTAGGCTAGGTCATATTGCCAAACGGAGCCTTAATGACTCAAAGAAACAAAAAAACTCACCCATAGTAACAATAAAGAAATAGATCCCTTGGCTGATCAACCTCAAAAATATCATCTTCCAACAGGTGTGAACCATATTTATAGCATTTTGCCAATATGCAAAGGAGAAGAAATTCTGGGTGGAGACTCGTCAAATGCTCAGTAGATGGCTGAAGCTTTTTAACTGCAGTTAGCATCGCGGCAACACCACGGATGGGTGCTTCCAATAGTAAAACTTGATCTTTCAACCTCTTACAAACAGAAATAACTGCAATGTGGTCATATCAAAACACATTAAACACAACAAAATCTAAGAAAGTAAAAAATAAAGTTTGGGGAAGGCTTGGGAAAGTTATTTGTTATATTGGCAAGTACTTACACTTGTCAGGAACCAGGCGGATCTGCTCTGCATTACAGGAATTAATGAATCTATTACTTAACAAAACAAGCCCATGCGCCTGTTCTTTGGAATATGGGTTCGATGTGAGTGCATCCCTGACAATAGATATGACATTAGCAAAATATTAAAGAGGTGCAGTGCAACAAGATATCTTCCATTCCAACATTAACTATCTTGAAATATTATCCTTTAATACAAAATCAGAAGAACTAGGTGAGTCAGGCAGCTTAGAAGAATGCAAATCAGAAGAACTAGGTGTAATAGGCAGCATAGAACAACATCAATCCAATCGTAGTGCAGTAAGTTATGAGGGTGGATGTATGTTGAGACTTGAGAGTGCAAACAGATATCTTGAATAGGTAGATCAAGTCTGTCAAGGACTATGTTCTAAAATCAGCTTCCTGCAACTTGATACTCTACAAGTCTAAGGCCCCCAAACACTCTTAGATGATACACATTTGACCTCATCGATATTGATATGTGCCTTTAACAGATTTTTTTATTGGTTTAAACTTTGAAAACCAGATACGCAAAATATGCCACTTTTCATATAATCACCTGTTAAACAAGAAATTGTTAAGAACCACCAGAGATATGAGTTCAGTTAGCAAATTTCACCTAAGAACCTTAATAGGGTATGAGATTAAGATAACATAAATCCTTTGGTTTTGAGTAGTTTAACACTTTAACTTAATTACTGATATAGCTGATGAGGAAATAAAAAAGGCCCAAATCACAATGTCATCTTGATCACATAACTGATCCAAAGAATGCTATTGGTATTGCATTGCCCTAAATTTTTTTGCATCTATACAACACTGAATGTCAGGAGAACTGATGAACAGATATTAAGTTAAAATACCTCAAAAATCTTGAACGAGTGAGGCTATACTTTTTGTTCTGGTCATATACTCAAATGTAATCCAACCATGAGATAAGAGAGAGGACACCGATAATCAAAATCCTAATACAGCAGAATCATCGCCCCATACACAATGTCATTCCTAAATCCCTAATTCTGATCCGATCCCTTCAGAAATCGTACAAAATCCCTATCAAGACAAACCAGATCACTCGCACTAGCGAGTACGATTGCCACATACACAACAACTTTCAACGAGAACGGAACCAAAAACAAACGAAACACTAATCTTAAAACAGAAGCAAAATTTGAGAACTTACAGAAAATACAGATAGCCAAGAGAGTGAGTTGAAGGATCGAGTTGATCGAGGAAAGGAGACAACGTAGAAGAGTGACTTCGAAGCAAGTCCTCAGAATGTTTGAGGACAGTGTGGAGGTGCGAGATGTCCTGTCGAGTCCCCGATAGACCTTGGATTTGCACAACCAGCGCGTCCATGGCAAATACCTAGAGGGATGAGAAAGAAGTTGTGAACTTGTGACCGAAAGACATGTAACATCAACGAAAGAGGTAGAGATCATCGGAACCTAGACTCCCCGGCAGTCACGGTGGCTAAAAGGGAGAGCCTCGCTTGAGAGCGGTGGTCGCCGGCGGCAAAGAGAGGAGAGGGGAGGAGAGCTCGAAAAGCGAACGAATTTGTGAGCAAGGCCACGAAGAGAAGGTCCGATGGTGATTTAGGGATTTTTTTTTCCCTTTTTCTCTCCTTTTTTTTTCGAAATTTATTTAAATTTAATTTAATTACATGTGTCCACCCGGGTACCCAAGTAATGGGCACAAAGCACGTGCAACTCCCACCTCCAGTTGAACCGGCCCAACAAACTTTGGGCCGAGCCCATGAAAGCCCGTTAATTAATGGGCCGAACTGGATCTACAAGTGGGTAGAATCAGGGCCCAGGGAATGTTAGAAGATATGGTCCCCATTGAGGTTCTCAACAACCTTCTTTAATTGATTTGTATAATTGTATAACATTTGTTTTTTTTTGACGTTAATTATTAGCAGAAATATGCAATAATGCAAATTTGGTCAGTTTATGCCTATAAAAACTAAATAATCAATTATAGCATGACATATTTTTTTTCCATGATCGTTTCTATGTTTAGTAGGAAATCTTTTCTGAGATTCTTAACATATATCCTAAGATATAGATTATAAAGATCTTACCTTTAAAGTTTAAAGTATTACTTTTTCAAAACTGAAATTCGATTATCATATCGATCGATTTCCTACTTTTTCTTTTTGATAAAATTAGATCGCAGAAATTTATTGAATTTTTTTTTATCGATGTTGAGTTGTTGATCCTCAAACCACATATATAAACCCTTAATTTATTACTATTGTATAAATATAATTGAATTAAATAAGTCCAAAATAAGTGGAACTAAGTTTATTGTTGGTATTTGAGTTCGTCTTATTAGATGTCTTCTCCTTGCAATATATATTATATATATGTTAATTATATTATGCCTTTATTTTGTATTCGTTCTACATTTGAATTGGGTATTATACAGAGACGGATCCAAGGGTGGACGACACCAGACCGTCGTCCACCCCGTTTCCGAAAAAAATACAAGAATATATTTATTATGTAAAAAAATTAAAAGGTAAAATACAAGTATTTTTAGTGACTTAGTGGTTAAGTTTACCTCATTTTAAATAGAATTCAATCAACCATTATTCAAATCCCACTAGCCACATATTTTCATTTATTTTTTCTTTAATCCATTTTCCATTATTTTAAAATTCTTACAAGTTATTTAGTATTTTACAATTAAATAATTATAACTTTTCATACAAATTTAAGATATTCTTATCATATATTTTTTTAATAAATATTTATAATAAAAATAATATAAAAACTATCCAAAAAAAAAAAATTATGCCCACCCCAAACACATTCTGGATCTGCCCCTACCTATATAAGAGGTTAAGGGACTATATGTTTTTAAGAGGATATAAATTCGAATCATTTGACATAGGAATATTATTTAACTTTGTGGGTTTCGATTAAATGAATCACGGAGTATTTATCTTTGATTTTTTAAAATAATAATTGTTTTTTTTTTGTCTGAAAAAATAATAATTGTTTAATTGTCTACAAATAAGCCCTTATTTAATTTGTGTGTGAGACATTCCAATCGCTCTAGACCGTTGGCATGCATTTTAGTATTTTACCGTACTTTTTTTTTTTTTGAGGTTTACGTTGTTTCTATGAAGATAAGGCTTCAATTATTATTTTTCCTTTTCCAACATGGAAGTTTAGAACAAATGAGGTGTTTTTTTAGTCTCCAAAGTGAGGTGTATTGATTAATGAGTTTGATTGTGTTATATTGGATTTAAGTGACTATATATGAAATAAAATTTTATTTTATCCGCGAGATCGATAAGAAATATATTAATATATTTTAATTGAGCTACGAGGTTTTTTTTTTTAATATATGTTATCCATTTGTGCAGGATTTCAATTTTCAAATAAATAAATACGGAGAAATAATACATCACGGAATACTTGATAATAAAACTAAAAATCAGCAAATATTTGCTTAGGATAGGGTGCTGGAGTTTACTTATACGTACTATTTCTCCGACTACATTAAAAATGATGTTTTTAAATGACTCAAAAATATCGTCAATAAACACGCAAATATGAAGACTTTTTTTAGGTTCGCTTCTACATTTGAAATACAAAACTTTTCCAAGTAAAACTCCGATCCACTAGCAAATAGAGGAAATTGGACAGGTAGGTCCAATTTTCTAACCCAATTAAGTAAATGTTCACCGGACAGTCTAAATTAATCAAATGTTCACCAGGTAATCCTAGCTCTCTTTCCTAGGATCCCCTCTCCCTCCACCCTGCTCTCTCTCACTCCGGTTGGGATCTCACAAGTTCACCCCCGACCCTCGAGCTACAAATCCGATTCGCCATGGTAGCGACCTGCTGTCATCAACGATATCAAACGTTAATTGTTGTCGTCAAGATTGCAGCCAGATTTAATGATGTCCTCGATCTTCTTTTTAAAGGCTCAATTATAATTAAGTTATGATATATACCTGTATATATTTTAATAATCGCAAAGACAACCCTAACAGAGACTATTTACACTAACATGTTTTGGACATATATATAACATCTAGGGAGAGCACCCTCCAAAATGAATCTACCCATTACTTAACATATGCACGTGGTTAGCAACAACATATATCCAACCTAACAATGTATATACCTTCATTTAATGCTTAACATATATAGGATATATTTGCATGCCAAATTATAATTAACCAAGATTTTTTTTTTGAAATGTGTATATTTTTTAGATGCACACATGCATTTAATTTGTTTGGTTAGTATAATTAGTAATTAGTAATTACAAAATTATACTTTTTAAATTTTGCACTTTTTCAAAGAAACTAAAAAATATGGTAAAATATTAATTTTTGGTATATTGGATGATATTAAGGTATTCAATATAATGAGAATAATTCATTTTGCTAATTTCATATTAATATTTTTCATCGAATTTTTTGGTTGGAAAGAGAAACTGTGATCCTTTGTTATTTTTTTTTATTAGGTAAAAATTCGATGGCCAGACAGACCTGACTCATCGGGAGGCCGACAGTCGGCAGACAGCGAACCGTCTAGCATACAATCTAAGATAAACGGTGCAATACAAAAGTGACAACTAAACAACCCCAGACGAACAGATGAACCTAACCAAAAGAGCTGAGAACAACACGGACAAACCCCGGAGCCAAGCGCCATCAAGCGATGACACCGCTGGGCAGCGGTACATCAGGAGTCCCTCATATGGGCGATGAAGACGAACCTCCAAGGAAATTTTCGGACTACGGAGTCGCCCCAAAGCACACCGCCACGACCCCAGTCAGACCCGACACCGTACACCACTAGGACCGCCAAGAACAACCGGAAACGTTGCAGAGAGCCACCCTTTATATAAACGCACCAAAAAAAAACCTTACGGGAAATTGTCAAGACCCTTACGGGTGGATTACTCAGATCCTTTACGGGATTTTGTGATCCTTTGTTATTATCTCTAGCAAGGTTGTGTTATTTTTATTACTTTTAAAAATTGGAGAGATATTTTTAATACCACCTACAAAAGTTGAATTATTTTAATTAATTTTACCTAGTATATATATAATATATGGCATGAATCTAATGTATAATCTATTTTAATGTTTGAAATAAGTTGGAATCTATCTAAAATTCCTACTGTATTAATGAAAGACATATCAAACTTTAGAACCCCAAATGTGGGGATGACCTTGATGTTGATTTGAAGTTGTGTTCCCATCATATACTATGAATATTCATCATAACCATTTTAGCTATTTGGGCAAAATGGGTGGCCTGTAATTTTTTCAACAAATCAAATTAATCCAAACTTGTTTATTACTTTTGACTATATATATGTGTGTATATTTTTCTAAGGATAATGATGAAGTGCAACGTATAACATATTACGATATCTCCCTCAAAACACCATACATCATACATGATACGTATATACATATGCAAGATGGGATTATTTTTCTCCCTATATTTAGTTTTTTAGTGAAAATTTATTTTAATTTAATTACACGTGTCCAACTTGATCATTAATATATATAGAGTGCACAAACTATTACTCTCTTCGATCCAAAAAGAATGACGTTTGATTTTTTAACACGTATTTTAAGGAGCTAAAAACTATATAAAATATCAACTTTTTTAAAAATATTTTTTTACAACTTAATATTTGTTGGTAATAAGTATTAGATTATAAAAAATATAAAAAAAGTTAATATATTATATAGTTTTTAGCTCCTTAAAATATGTGTTAAAAAGTCAAACGACAACCTTTTTGGATCGGAGGTAGTAATAACTATTTAATAACATTTTTATTTTATTTTTAAAAAGAGTGACTCACCTACCTATACTTTTTTTTTGATAAGGTAATAATTCGAGGACCATGCATACCTGATTCCTCGAAAGGCCGACAAAGTCGGCAAACGGCAAACCATCAAACATACAACATAAAATAAAAACGATGCAATACAAAAAGTGGCAATCAAACTGTCCAGTCGAAACAAACAAGTCTAATCCAAAACAGTAGGAGACTTTTCTCGGCGACCCTTTTGTTAATTTATAACTTCAGATTCTCATTTTGTTGAGACTTTCTTGGTTTGAACTAACCCTCCAAAAATTTTCTGGAAAAATAATAATAGAAATGTCTTCTTTTTACATATTGTTGTAAGTGTTTCAAATCGAAGTGTTAAAGTTGATATTTCTAGTTAATTTAGAAAATTAAACATAAGAAAAATAAAAACCAGCGAGCTTGGATTTTGATGGAATGTAATTAAACTGAGTTTTTAAGTTAGCTTTTTTGGGCTTGAATTATTTTAAGTTAGCTTCTTATGTTCATATATATGTTATTCTTTTTTTGCCCCCACCTGAAAAAATCATTAACTTTTGGTTGATTTAGGTATTACAGTATTAAGATTTAGTTAGATAAGATATATATATATATATATATATATATATATATATATATATATATATATATATATATATATATATATATATATATATATATATATATATATATATATATATATATATATATATATATATATATATATATATATATATATATATATATATATATATGTAAAGCTGAGTCACAATTTCACATCTACAGTTAGTCTAGCTACAAAGTTTCACTCGAATTTTCCTAGGCTTTGGTTTCCAGGAATGGCATAATTAATTTATTCCTTAATACTTTTATGGTATTTAATTTATTCCTAGCAGATACTAATTTTTTTTTTATTAGGAAATAATTCGAGACCGGACAGGTCCGGACCTCGAGAGGTCGACAACATAGCAAAAGCTAGCAGATACTAATTGTAAGCTCTATAAAGTGATCAAGATCCACAACTAGAGAGTTGTATAAATTATAAATTATAACCCATGAATTATAAATATATAAAAAAAAAACAACTTTATATAAAGGCAAAGAAGTAATTTTTAAATGGCATTAGGTGACTAGGTATACCCAATTATTTTCCAATTGGATTAGATGTGGCAAGTAGGATACCACTAGCCAGCATAAAAGATGGCAAATGGCTTGTTCAAATGATTTGGTGAACATTAGATAATGCTGAATTAATGTTAATTAGCATAACTAATTAAGCTTGAAGAGAGTAGCTTAGGTTGATTGATTAAGAATTTAAGATATATGCAATTTATGGGTTGTGACATGAATCAATTAATTAGTTCTCTTTTTTTTACTCTTTAATTTAACTAGAGGAAGTGGATTAGATTAAAGTCATATAGATATATAGATAGAACACCTTCAAGCATGATGAGGGTATATTATGACTCGACTCACTTGATCTAGAATGGACCAAAACTAATTAAATTTGAATATTATTAGTCATTATGTATTGATTTCTTATGAAAAAAATGATAATTAGCTTAAGAAATAATATGGTAAAAATTATGAAAAGGAACTACTAAGTATTGTCATCTAGTGTTTGTTTTTAAAGGAAAGTCCTTCTATTCACAAGATAACAAATTGTCTTATAAATGAATTGAAGAAGCCAAAAAAATGACATAATTGTCATGATAAAACAAATGAAACCATATAAAATAAAACAAAAGAGGAAAGACTTGGACAACCGATCACAACTACAATTAATCTGGCTAGAGTGGAAGTCGAGGAAGACCAAAGATAGATTATAAATACCAAGAATACAGGAGAGTCAAGAGACTAATTAACATGTACGGTGTCATGACATCGGGTAGACGAGAACATACATAAACTTACCAAGGGAAAAATACTTCTTTTGGGGAATGGTTGAGAAACACAAACATTGTCACGATCAACTCGATCAACAGAACCTTAGGAGGTAAACTCAATCTTGTCAACAAGTGTATGATTGAGAAATGGATTTTTTCAAAAGGTTATTGGTCAAGTCTAAATCTGAGTAATTCCACCATTGTTCTGCGAGTGTTTTCTTATACGATTTCTCACCACACAGATCGTATCTCCTGGCGCCACCTTCCTTTCTAATCCTGCTTTCCTTGTTTGACCCTTCGACCTGCCTCCCCACAGGTTAAGGGTGCGGATCATGAGTTCATGACCCGTGAATCGTGATCCATGAGTCCGATCCGTGAACAGGCTTAGATGTAATGTATTCATTAACCATATGTTCGACCTCTCAATTTATTAGGTGACATATGATATTTCAAATCTCTTTTGCTTTTTTTATTTAAAAAAAAATCCACCGTCTTTCACCTTAAACTCTTTTAAAGTTTGTTGATTATTGGAGTTTAATGGATGATTTTGTCAAAGTGAGATGGCAACCAGCTTTTAAAGAGAGTTAAAAAGCTATAAAGCCTCTCCATTCTCCACATGGCATTATGATCTAAACGAGACATACTTCACTTTAATTTTATTGTCATGTTTATTAACTAAAATCGTGAGAAAATTCCGTGATCAAATTATATACATCCACTGTACCCATATATTATTTAATTCTATTATAAGGTGGATCTATTTCTATATATATATAAACCTTAAAAGTTGTGTTTATGGACAATTTATTGCCATCATTTACTCCTTTAAAGTTTTTACTATTTTATCCTTTCTATTCATTTTGTATCATAAAAACATATTAGCTTAGTGGTTATCAATGTTGTTGAGACCTCAATGATCTCAAGTTCAAATCCCATCATTTACATGTTCCTTTTATTTTTTCCCCCACTTTGTGAGTTATATTTTTGGGCGTCCCATAATCTAATCATTTACATGTTCCTTTTATTTTTTCCCCCACTTTGTGAGTTATATTTTTGGGCGTCCCATAATCTATAATTTTTGCTCATTTGCCTTTATATCTTCATCTATCTCTTTTTTATTTTTTCATCCATTTAATTTCTACCGTTTGTGAATTATATTTTTTGGGAGCCTCATAATCTATAATTTATGCTCATTTGCCTTTATATATTCATCTACCTCTTTTTTTTTTTCATTCATTTAATTTAAAAATGATTTCTTTGCTTTCACAAAAAAAAAATGATTTCTTTGGCTCAATATAGATTGTTACGTACGTTTTACTTGGTCACAAGTTCAAATCCTAAAAAGATCAATTTATGTAGTTTTACTATAATCCGTTTTTATTGTCTGTCTATATTCCACACATGTTTTTATATGGGAATTCACATCATCACTATATTAATTGATTAGCAAAGTATATAACAAGCTAAAATTCATTTTTTTTTATGTTTTTTTACTTACCACATTTGATTTTATACGCCATTTAGCTTTATCGTTCAAAATTAATTGACGTTTAACATTTTTTTTTTGTTTATATTCTCTTAATAGAATATGATCGTTTGTCTCAAATCACAGTTTTAAAAAAAAATCTCGAGTACGTTATTTGTTTAAAATGGCACATTTTCTTAAAGATAAATTTGATGAGAATTAGGAAGTCCAAAGGCCATAACGGTTTCTTTCTTAGTTACTCCGTACAATTTAGGGCAAAAGTCTATTCATTCTTTTTAATGTTTTTAACTTCTCTTTTGGGTAAATGAAAAGACTTACAATTCAATTTGGCTATTTATACTTCTAATACATTCTATCCGATCAACTGGTCATCATTTATATATATAGGAATATAGCTAATCTTCAACCCACCTCCCTCCCTCTGTTTACGATTTCTAAAATTTATTTAATTTTCAATTTCTCTTTGATTCTATTCAAGTAGGAAATCTCTAGATTTTTTTAAAGCTAATATAACTTACTTATATTTTCTTTCCATGTGGTTTGTCTCAATCTGCTGAAATTGGTTCCTGGTGGTCACCTCGGGAGGTTTGTTATTTGGACCAAGAGTGCAATTGAAAAGCTTGATTCGATCTATGGATCATTCGACAAGGCTTCAGAGAAGAAGAAGAACTATCCGCTGCCGTGGCCCAAGACGTTGAACGGTGATCTTGCTAGAATTGTGAACTCCGATGAGATCCAATCGGTGGTGAAGCCTGTGAAGAAGGAGGTGAAGAGGGTGACATTGAAGAAGAACCCTATGAAGAACTTGAATATGATGTTGAAGCTGAATCCATATGCTAAGACTGCAAAGATAATGTCTATTTTGGCTAACGAGCAAAGGGTTAAGGCCAAGCAAGATAAGCTTGCTAAGAAGAGGACTACTTTGTCTAAGGTAAAATTTCCCCCTTTTGTATTCAATTGTCATTCTCATTTGCTTATAGGACTAAATGATTGGGAATTTGTGATATGTGGTACTGAATTTGGTATTGATATTTGAGTGTGTGATAGTTACCTTTGGGTTGTGTGTTGTGATTCATGTTGCTTATGAGGCTTGACCCACTGATCATATCTAGAAGAGAGGGAAATAAGTTATAGGATGAATATGAAGTAGTTTTATGGTTTACTTATGGTCTGATTTGATGATTTTTATTGAAATGTTCAGGCTTTGTAGTTAACTTTATGCTATATATTGCTACTATGTTTTCGGGTTTGTTTGGACCAATGAAATTAATGATTGCTTGGCCCTTGCAGCAAATGAACCCCTCTTGATTCTTTTGCCAATGTCAAAACTTTTTGATTATCTTGATGTTATGATGCTTTCCTGTTGGGGTTTGTAGGAGCATGAAATTAAATTGAAAAGGAGAATAAATAATTTGATTAATTTTAATTTAAATGACTTAGGTATACATGATAACAACACTAAAGTCATTCTAAATTAATCGAGGGTACAACAAATCAATTAACATTCAAGGTTGTGACAAAGTAGATCTAATATATCTCACATTTAGTTTAAGTATGTACATGAAATTATATTATATGTTTATATGATAAAAGTATATAGTATAGAACAAGACTGCATGTTTCCCAATTTGGTGGCACATTTCCATTGATTGTATATGTTCATTCTTCGGGGAGACTGAACAATAAAAGAGGGAGAAGATGGTTTAATAATCCTTCAAACCTCTTGACACATACAAGGAGTGTATATATGTACCCTAGAATATGTACGCAATTTTGTAAGCAAGTCATTTGCCTAATTATATCTTAGTAAACAAAAAGACCGTTTTAACAATTAGGTTTGAGGAAACCAAAAGAGCAACTATCTAATATATAATAAAGACAATTTTCTTGATACATGCAAGAGTTTAATGCATACGATTTCCTCGTTGAACTCTATTTTTTTATCAATTTTTTTTATCGATATTGCATTAATAAGTATATTGTGAATTTTTACTCCAGTTTTACCTTCCATAGAAGATTGGAAGGACGTCAAGTGTTGACTGTTAATACATGTTATGGAAAATCAACATGGAATTGGATGAACTTCATACTAAATGCGATGCTACAAGTATATCCAATGGATTAAATAATTTGTTCTATATATATCGATGGTGACAAAAATGTATACTATAAGATAATTTGTGTTAATTTCATATTTTGTTAGTAGCTACTTTATTGTCAGGTGGGTTTTTTCCATCATCTATAATTATAAATACTTTAAAACTCACATTTTATTTCTTCACCTATTTATAGGCTCAATTCAATCAGATTTGATATAAACAATGGCCCGTGCGTAGCACGAGTCTGCCACCCTAGTACTCATAAATGATATACCTCCTACTCTTAAAATAATTTGAACTTAAATGCAATTGGTTTCCATACCAGCATATATATCATTTTTTCTCTTTATTTTAAAATATTATTTACTATTTATTTACATTTTTTAAAGACGATAAAAAAAAATATATGTAAAATATAAACATTTTTATTAAATTTTAAAATAATTTTATATTTATTGGTAATAAATATGAAATTATTTTTTAAAATAAATAAATAAAATTTAATATTTAATATATTTTTATCAACCTTAAAAACGTATAATAAACATTAAATTTAATAAATATGTTGCATTGAATGGAACCTATGCAATTGGATTTGTTACTTTTTTTTGGTTCTATGAATTTGTTACTTGTTACTCTGTATATATTAACATATTTATTTATTTGAATTGAGAAAATAGGTATTTGTATAATATTTTTTCTATAATGTACATTGATAATGAAGCCAATTAAAATTAAGTTATGAAGATCGAGGATACCAAGAATATTTTTTTTGGTTGAAAAATGGGGCTAAGCCCCAATCCGCGGGGGAGTTCTTATTCAGAGACCCATACTAACGATCAGGTAGCCCGCCGTCGGAGTGTAGACACTCCTCTAGCATCATCCTTTACACGTTTCGACGAGACCTCAGGAAAATAGTTCAAACATGAAGGGAAAGGCATAATTAACTAGCTAGCCCATCCGCGAAACCGTTGGCCTCTCGGAAGATATGTTGAAACTGGATGTCCCAGTCCCTACGAAGGAAAGCCTTGGCAAGTAGTCACCGGCCAGGCTAGCACACATGTGTGTTGGTTTCACTGCTTCAACAGGAGTTCCACCGCCATCTTAGAATCAACTTCGCAGATTACCTTCTTGAACCCACAGCCCCAGGCCAACTCTAGGCCCTTAGCGATGTCCCAGAGCTCGACCTCCACCACCAAACAACATCCCATGTTGCGCACAAAACCAGTGATTCAATCCATTCCCCTTTCTCGTTGTGGAGAAAGGGAAATGGATAAGACCACTTAAAAGTTTTTGAGATGATGGTTATTCATCCTTCTTTTCATTTCATTTGATCTCTCGGTTGTATTCCGAGAGATCAATCAAGTTGTTAACAAATTAAATTTCTAAGTACTTGTGGCATACGATTGTTTCAAAACTTTTCCAATGCCATCTAAAACTCCAAATCCGTATCCAAAATAATATATCTAAATGGTCGATGCAGTTTAATAAACATACCTGACAAGTCTCAAATCTTTAACTTATAAAAACAACAATGTAGAATGATAGAATTGATGTAAAGTCCCCTCTAGAATTTCCATTCATTGATATAATATATATATATATATATATATATATATATATATATATATATATATATATATATATATATATATATAAGTTACAAAGGTATTGGATCTTAATGGACTTATAGCCCACTATACAATATTAAGACTTTTGTAATCTATCAAACAATAAACTCATTATCAAATTCTTATGAATGCAAAACATAATGAGTGTACCATTGATTGAATCCATGATGATACTCCAGATTGATCACCTATTAATTTCAATATATAAATCATACATATTATAATAATTGGTACTCCATAATAATAATTATTTTTACAGAGATCGATCTTATCCATATAAATGTGACATGTAGAAAGGATGAACTTATAGCAATTCAATTGCGTCGATTTCCTTTTCTTCTCCTCCAGATTTCACTTTAATTTAAAGAGTAGAAATTTAGCTACAAAAATTAAAGGAGGTGATTAGATTATCATGATCACCACTACCATCTTATATTAACTAATTTACCTAAACCCTCACATTAATTAGTTTTTATTTATCCAATTTCAAAAAAGAAAAGCATGCAATAAAGTAAATTTCTACTTGGACAAATTAATTGAAAGTGACCTGCTATTTTTTCTGGTTTATTAATTAAGTTTGCCAAGGAAGAATAAAAAAGAAGCTACCGCATGCATATATAAGCTTTGATGCCCTTTAATTTCGTGCCAAAAAAGTGTTCAAAGTTCACCTATAGTCTAGCTTATAAAACAAAGTAACCCTATATATATAGGACACACAATTCAACAAAATTGAATTTTATTATCATTATTTGTTTCAAAAGATAAAGATTTGAAATAATATATCTAAGATCATAATCGAGAAAAAGTTTATAAGAGGGTCGAAAATACTGGAGAAGGGTAAAGAGTCGAGATCAAATAAGGATCCAGGGCCTTCCCAATGGTATCCATACGTCAGATTCTGGAGCAATTCGTTCTGAATTTGAGCTTGAATATTCTCGCAGATTCAGATCCATAATCGACCCTTCAATTAACTTACTCAAGAACCTTGACATCTTACACCCTATCGTATCCGATCAGGATAACCTTCGACTTACAACGTCAGTCTCTAATGCGGAGATCAAATCGGCGGTTTTCTCTATACACGCTGATAAGGCTCCTGGGCCTGACGGTATGCCTGCGGGCTTCTATCAGAAATACTGGGGCATTGTCGGGCCTTCGGTGACGAAAGCTGTTAAGAGCTTCTTCGTATCAGGTAAGCTCCTGAAACAAATCAATCATACTTTCATAACCTTGATTCCTAAGATTGACGATCCAGCTTGCATAAATCATTTCCGCCCTATTAGTCTCTGCTCTACTATTTACAAAATCATAACCAAAGTTATAACAGCCAGACTGGCTCCTATACTTACAAAATTCATCCATCCTCTTCAAGGTGCATTTACAAAAGGCCGCTCAATTCATGATAACATCCTCATTGCTCATGAGATTTTTCATTCTTTCAAGGCAAAGAAAGGCAAGGTGGGGTGGCTTGCTCTTAAACTAGACATGGAAAAGGCCTACGATCAGATTGAATGGTCATATCTACAAGCAGTTCTTACCAAAATGGGTTTTCATAAGACTTTTATTGTCTGGATTATGGAATGCGTGACCACCGTCTCCTATTCCATTCTGATCAATGACGCACCAACACAACAATTCTTCCCCAAACGGGGATTACGACAAGGTGATCCCCTATCCCCCCTATTGTGTAACGGCCCGGGATTATGATTCCCGAGTTACGTTTCGAGGGATTAAACCCCTCGTTAGGACCTTGCGCCCCGAGTACAGGTTGAAGGTTTCAAAACTTACTTTAATGTTTTCAAAGGGGGATTTCATACCCAAAATCGAAGGGATCGTTGGAATCCCCGGGGAAGTCCCCTGTACCTGTCGTAAGTCTAAGCGTGGAAATCAGAAATCATGCGACTAGCGAAAACAAGTGTAATACAAGAGTGTGCCACGGCAGAGCCGGGTCAAAACGGAGTTAAAAGTATAAATCCAAAACAACATAATCAGAGTCTGGTGAAGTCTATAACTCCAGCGCGCACTCTCCGCCGACGAAATGACCCGCGCAATAAGCAAACAGCACCGATAAGATGAACATAAATAATTCCTAAAAAAATTGATTTGGGGCGGGATCAGATCGATGCCCACTTAACTCTGCATCCCAACCATAAGCACACATATACGCTATACCTAATAAAGATGCTCTAATGCAGTACGAAATTCAAACACACTAGCATGCTCCTAGTTCATAATAATGTGCAGAATACTATAAAGGGCCCAAGACAATGCCAAGTGGCATATCCCTCTCCTACCTCCACCCCTTCCGACAGGCGGAGACTGGCCAGCTCGTGAATGCATTCATTCATAATAGGGCGGCACGCATGCCTAACCCGCTCCACAATAATGCCCGCAGGCATATCATAATATAAGGAAGTACTCGATTGACTCAGGGTACCCGATGAGGCTGGGCTACCCTATGACCCTAGCAAAGACTTCTAGGACTATCACAGATAACGGCCGTTCTGTTTACATACGCATAGAGAAATAGAATGCTCAACGATCAATGCAACCTAGCATGGTACTACATGGCATGCTGATAATGAATGCAACACCTAGTATATCATGCACCTATAGCAGGGAATCACTCTATTCAATCTGAGTAAGCTCCGAAGAGACTTACCTGGCGGTGCAGAACAGCAAGGCAAGCATTATAATAGATTAAAGATCACCTAGATACATATCAGAACACATATATAAGTCTACGTCTAATCATCCAAGCACTCAAGCATATCATTCAACGAGAATAGCAACCATATCGCAATCATCGTTCCATCAAGTTCAACCATTCATCGTACTGCCACGTTCCACAAGACCATATCATTCCTCATCATTCCGTTCAGCCACATTCATGTATTTGCCACAATATATCCGCAAAATAATCCGCATATCACATATATCAAGTTCATCCTATTCATCATATCTCGAAAGTATAAATTAACGCTACACAAGTCTAACACTCCACCATGCCATTAGTCAATCAATCATGCCATTAGTACACACCAATCATGATATTAGTCAACCATCCACATCAATCATGCTAGTTAGTCACCGATCACATAATTCCCGAGTTAGTCCCGAAACCCGTTTTGAAAACCGAGTTGACTAGTTAGAAATTCCGTCATTGGGAGAGATGTTCACCAAATTCCTCTTTCTAAAATATAAGTCTCATAAGATTATTTCTGTTTTAATCACAATAGTATTATACCTTTAAATCTCAATAATAATATTTTATATTCTAAATCTCAATTTATATTATATAATATTTTAAATACCATTTTATAAACACTTTCATAAAACATTTCCAAATCCCCTAAAAATTCCCAACAAATTTTATTTAACAAAATCAACCCTTAATGAAATTACTAAAACCGACCTTATATTTATAAAATCCAAAATCGACCCTCCTTACTTTTGTAAATTATCAAACCGAGCTTTTGTTTTTGTATTACCCAAAACGAATACCTCTTATAAATATAGATCTAAAGTCATTTTTGTTTGAAGGAAATAAGGCCCAGGCTTTCATTTTTGTTTGCTGAAATTAAATTAGGCCCAAAATACCCAATCGACCCCGGCCCAGACTCAATCCAAATCTCACCCTCAACTTACTGTTCGGCCAAAAGTGAAATTAAAAGAGAGAGGGGTCCCAGTGCTGATGTGGAGACGGGGCCCACGGGTCATCTTCTTCCCTTGCCCTGTGCCTCTGTTCGAAAGAGGGAACCGCCGACGGCTCTCTCTCACTCGCCGGTTCTCGTTCTCGCTCGGCTCCGACTCCCTCTCCCTCACCTTGCTGATCTCAATCCCCTCTCTCTCTCTCCCGCTGCCCACTCGACCTCGCTCGCACTCACACTCGCTGACCTCGCTATCGCTCCCGATCCCGCCTCTCGATCTCGCCGTTAGCCACTCCGACCCGCTCTCACTCTCCCTTTCGATCAATTAGCACAAGGAAGCACGAAATTGGAACTAGGATTGAAAAGGAGAGGTTTGGGAAACTCACTGAGGGGCGTCGAAAGCGAGGCTCGTCGGAGGTTCGTCGGAGGTCGATTCGGCTCGTCGGCGACCCGAACTGACTTTGCTTGTCCTGTGGTGGGGATAAAAGGCTTAAAGATGCGCCTTTACAATTGATTCAGAGCGAAAAGGAGTGGAACAACCCTTACCGGATGCGTGGAAGGGAAAACGGGAAAGAAGGAGATGAAGAAGGGCTCGCGGTCGGCGACCGGCAGCGGGGCTCCTGGGAGGCGTCGGGTTCAGCTTGGCCGCGTCGGACTGCGGTGGAGGAAGGAGGAAGCTGTTGTGGGTGTCTGGAGGTGCTCGTATGGCGCTCGGGCTCCTGGGAGATGGCATCGGCGTCGGTTTCGTCGGGAGGTGGCTGCTGCTCGGCGAGACAAGGGAGGTGGAGCTGGTGGCCGTCGGGCGTCGTCGGAGCTCGGAGTAACGAGGCAAGGGGAGGTGTGTGGTGGCGGCAAGGTTAAGGAGAAAGGGGGGGAGCTTTTGTGGGTTTACAATGGAAAAGGGCAATACAATGTGGGTAATTGTGTGTATTGGGTAGAGAGTGCAGAGAGAGATAGAGGATGAAAGGGAAATTGGGTGTTGAACAAAACAAATCAGAGATTGGGAATCAACAGGGTGCAGGTTGGTTTGGGAGCTTGTTTGGCAGTTTGTTAGAGATGGAGGGTCAACGTCTGAGGGGGGTAAAAGTAAAAGCTATATATTACACTAATTTGGGGCTAAATTTCAGAAGTGAGAAGGGGAGGAAGAGTAAAGAGAGGTAATCCCAAAAGTAAAATCTGGATACCCGGAATTAAATTTCGAAATCCATTCACTCGACCCATTAGATTTATAAAATCCGAATTAGCGAGTTTTTCGTTAAGTTTCGCTTTTAAATTCATTTGGATTTTCTTTTCCGGAAAAAAAATTAGGATTTAAAAATCCGAGCCTTTACATCATCCACCTCTAAAAACAAGTCTCGTCCCCGAGACTAAAACCAAAACAAGGTAGAGGATGAAGTTGGAAGTAGGTGAGTCCAAGAACCATGTCATCGATTCCGTAAGTGCCTCATAAGGGCCCCTATGAGATTCTCACAATATCGTCGTCATGGTCATAATATCCCCGATAGGTCGTAGCAAGAGTGTGATATGGGCCCTTACCACATCCTTACCCCGACTTCTCGGTTATATCATAACTCGAAAAGCATTATAGCATCTCACTAGGTCTTAGCAAGCAGTCTATAAGGGCCCTTATAAAATGCCTGTATCCACTTCGTGAGGTGTCATAATGCAAGCTCGGGTAACAAAATGTTCAAAAGGTGTCTACAGTTTGAAAAGGATTGGTCTCAAAATCGTTGAAATTCTCGGTCGCGTTCGGTCCCTCATCATTCAAATCCCTTAACCCGATGTTAGTCAAGCAAGTTTCAAATTTCAGGAGGTGGAATCATCCACCTCTAAGGGCTAATCCCATATCTCCTTCCTAGGTTCCAAATCATAATCAAATTTCATCAATCCGGTTCTAGCATCCTAGCAATTCCAATTCAAGGTATCGTACATAGTAGGATTCCCAACATCATATCACAAAAGTTGCACATCATATCAATCAGATAAGCACATCATACTTACGCTAACTATCGAGCATCATCGCATCAGAGGCAAACAAGTACTTATGCACACCAGCATTTCATCAAGTTCAGAGGATAGCTATGTTAGCACTAACAATTCATTATTATCTATGGCAATACATTAGGGAATCAACATTGTCTATAACATATAATTGCACAACACTCGACCCCAAGTAAAACATACACTAGATCAAATCCTCAAGAGACCTTGTCTACAACTACCAATCACGTCGAGACACGACCACTACTCATCATCACTTGCATCAAGATCAACCTTACCTAGGTCTACCAACTCAATCCAATACTAGTTCTAAATACCATTACATTCCGCCTAGCGTACAATTTGTCTAGTCTCATAACTATCCGCAATTCAAGGTCAATTACCCAAACCAACTACTAGGGGTCCCAATTCCCATGCCATCAAGCCATCTAAAAACCATCCCACTTCGACATCCTGACCTCAAATCCTACTTGACCACCTAAAACCATATCTCGGAGTTCCCAATCGCACAATTCCTCTATTCCGACAAGCTCAACACCTCGACCGATTACCAAAACTCCCATAAAGCACACCCTCATCCTAGGGGTCCTCTACCGATCCCATTCTCACCTTCCGAGAGAAATTCCAAGTCCTCGACTGAACCACTCTCACGATCAATCTAGACGCCTCTTAATAATCTCGCTAATTCTTCCTAGGCTCTCAAGACTCTGCCTCACCATCATCTCCCAAAGAGACATCTCCATTCACTTTGCTAACCTGATCATACTTCCCGCACCACTAACCACTCTCGCTAGCCATCCACCTCTAAGAACCCAACTCGTACTGATCATCTCACACATGACACTCCCGACCAACTCTAACATGGAAACCCATCTGGGGCTACTCTCAACCACGAATCACCAAGCTCCTCATCACAAGCGCCTATCCTCCAAGACCAACCACTGATTCTACCAACGTATCCCATTCCGAAATTCACGAATCTTGAACCACTCATTACTCCTCATGCTGACCAATTCTAGATCCTTGTATCTGCATATCCCCCAAATTTCCTTATTCCAAATCTTACTAAACCCTAACCGTTCGAATTCCTCAAGTCATCCTACTCTAGTTCCTCACCTCTTCATATTCCTAAATGCCTCAATCTCCTTCTTCTTAACCATGACACCTTACCGTCTAGAGCCCTCTTTTACCGATCATCATTTCTGCATAATCCCTAATTCATGCTCAGAATTTCCCTATCTCAGCCTCAAGCCCATAGTCTTACTAGAAATCTCCACTACATCCTTGCTTAGATACCAGCCTTTCCTCGAAGATTCATCTCACATCGTCAAATACCTCAATCGCCACGATAACCTCCACTCATAAATCCCGATTCATTCTCTATGCTGAAATCCTCCAACAACGCATCTAGAAATTTCTTCACTCACGAATTCTTCAAGCACTACCAATCCCATCTAACAATCCCCAAATACTCGTCACACGTACGTCCCCGATATGATCAACCTAATATCCAAGATCTATAATTCCTCCAGCAACCTCACACTATTCTTCCTTAGCGATTCCTCAACCTCATCCTGTACCAAGACTGCTCCCAATTACCACACATACAACCTAGTTCCAAATTTTACATTCCTTAGACATTCCTTAGTCGGTCATCCTCAATGTCACCCATGATTCGCTCCTAGACTATCTAGACACCTTCCTTAGCACATCACCGTCTCCCAACACTTCCCTTCAAGAATCCTCTCGATCCACCCTTAGCTCTCTCATCCCTTCCTATGCCACACGCTCATACCACACGCCCCACTACCTACCGACACTTCTAGCCAGGACCTCTCCCTCAAAATCTCGCCATGCTAGCTCTACTCCTTCATGTACCCAATCCCACACAACCAATGACCAGATACAAAGACCTCAAACCTACCTGTCACTTTCCGATCTAGCTTACCGAAGAACCTCACGACTCATACTCAAGAGAGAAACGCCATCAACCATATATAACCTACATCTTACTTACTAGCACATCAGTATACTAGAGCATTAAAGCATATCATCATAGGCACAAGTCAGCCAGGCAATCATTAAATACCATTTCAGCACATTAGTCGTCACACCTCCAATTATGTTAGCTCTAGGTCTATT
The DNA here is from genome assembly GCA_037127255.1 of Persicaria tinctoria. Lineage (NCBI taxonomy): Eukaryota > Viridiplantae > Streptophyta > Magnoliopsida > Caryophyllales > Polygonaceae > Persicaria > Persicaria tinctoria. The sequence continues at coordinate 1,783,086 of JBANSL010000016.1, read as the reverse complement.
GCACAACATTAATTCCGATTAATATAGAAGGATCCGCGATTTGAAATAAGAATGCTCTTCCTCGAGTCAGTTGGGAGAATCTTGTTCACGACTGCCATCTTTGAAGCACATCCGTCCTTTTTGCCTTCTGTGATGTCGTCCTAGGAGTCTATGAGTCATGGACCCACCACGCTTCTGTTGCGCCATTTCGGTGCTACTTGGTCGTCAGCTCTTCCTTTTGTGTCGACGTTCATCAGGGGATCGCAAAAGTTAGAAGTTACGGAGATAGGGGAGAGACAAGGGAAGACGACACGCACCCTCAAGGATTTCAGACATGCACCAAGGATAGGGACGACGAGATCGAAGATAGAATCCCAACACGCGGATTACAACGATGCCCTTAGGGTGTTCCATGAGGTTATAATTGTGGCACGCAAACACATAAAAATCACGAATATCTCAACAACATTATTCCACACTAGCATGTACCTATCTCAAGGAATAATGAACTATGAGTCCACAACACGTTCATCTAATCAAGTTTTTCATGCACGCAAAACAAGCAAGTACCCTATCATTTCATTTACCATCGGTGCCTGACATATTAAGATCATTTATACATGGACCGACAATGGACATATACAACAAAAGTTATGCAAGATCTAACGAGCATCACAGGATATAGCATGTATGATTAATCACTCACCTTACGTACACACATAAGCAAATCAAGGTGATATGGGGCCAATGCAGCATGTTAAAATGCATTCCAATAATCCTACTACAAGTATAGTCAAGTCCTACAAGGGGCGGTACAACAACTATCATATCACATACATTCATATTCACATAGTAAGACGAGTACGACAGTTAATCATACGAGGGTCCAAATTTGGGAGGTATATGTCCTACATGATACTAGCAATACTCGTTAAACATATACATAGTCAATGAGGTCCAATTAAGTCAATTTAGCATGCTAAGACATTAATTCCTCATATTAAACATACAACAAGGGTTGATCACACTATCATGAACCTAATTCATGGAAAGACAATAATTCTGGAAGTTTCATACATATGGTACAAATATCTCCTCATAGAAGCAACCATGCAAGTTATCAACCAAGTCATGCTAAAATACCTCGACATTCCATGTCATGAAGTCATAAAGGAGGCTATCATTATAATCAGACAGAATTCCCTAAGGGCAATCACTTACTCATCACCCCGTTTCCCGTGGGACACTAGTATGACTCGCTTGGTAGGACACAATGACGTTCACGTTGTTCCCGAGAGACGAGGATAAACTCGTGTTTAGACTCCTATGGAAAGAAGACATGGTTGACCATTACGAGGATCAAAGGGGTGACTCCATGAGACAACTCACTCCTAACTCGAAACTACTTCAGTCATCACTCACACTAACATACTCGAGTAATCCTCACATCCGACATGATTTTTGAAGGTAATTAGATGACCAACCCAAATTTCCCGTGGGAGACACCAACCTCTAGTACAAGACTCGGTAGAAGCATAGATGGTGGGATGCCAAACAGGACTCGAAACGGGGTGAGCGGGTGCTCTTTGACCCTTGCTAACATGCCTGAATATTTTGGTGTGACGGATGACGAAGTCAGAATCATCAAAGGGTTTGAATTAAGGAAGTTCCATTCCGACAAGACAGGAATTCCAATGACATAAGAACGAGGTACTCTCCCGCTATCCCGTTTGCACAGTTATTCAATACATGATTCAAGTCAAGACATACTGATTAGTTCTCTATCTTAAGCAAAATAGCACTCAACATTTAAGCAATCAACGGGGTTAATATGATCCTCTTCGAGGAGGATCGCCCTCAGGCCCAGTTGGATATAATGCATATAATAATAGAGACGATCTATGCCGTCATTCGAGGGACGGCTGACCGGAGGGCAAATACCTCATGGCCTCCTAACCCAAGCTACTCCAACCCTCGGGCTCCTTGGAGTCTTCAAACCCTATCTGTAAAAGAAATCTAGTATTTTGCCTACCCGTTCCCGACTACATCCAATAGGGATGGTCTATCGCCTTTACTACCCCATCGTTTCCCTTTGTTTAATTAACGGATTTATTGAGTCAGGTTCATATTTAGTCCATTTGAGTTAGCCATATTAAATTCATTTTGCCCTTTCTAAAACATTTTGAAAAGCCATTTAAAAACCTTGGGCCATTTTCAAAACCACTTCAACCTATCATACTCGGTTTGCATAACCTGAGCTCTGATACCCCTTTGTAACGGCCCGGGATTATGATTCCCGAGTTACGTTTCGAGGGATTAAACCCCTCGTTAGGACCTTGCGCCCCGAGTACAGGTTGAAGGTTTCAAAACTTACTTTAATGTTTTCAAAGGGGGATTTCATACCCAAAATCGAAGGGATCGTTGGAATCCCCGGGGAAGTCCCCTGTACCTGTCGTAAGTCTAAGCGTGGAAATCAGAAATCATGCGACTAGCGAAAACAAGTGTAATACAAGAGTGTGCCACGGCAGAGCCGGGTCAAAACGGAGTTAAAAGTATAAATCCAAAACAACATAATCAGAGTCTGGTGAAGTCTATAACTCCAGCGCGCACTCTCCGCCGACGAAATGACCCGCGCAATAAGCAAACAGCACCGATAAGATGAACATAAATAATTCCTAAAAAAATTGATTTGGGGCGGGATCAGATCGATGCCCACTTAACTCTGCATCCCAACCATAAGCACACATATACGCTATACCTAATAAAGATGCTCTAATGCAGTACGAAATTCAAACACACTAGCATGCTCCTAGTTCATAATAATGTGCAGAATACTATAAAGGGCCCAAGACAATGCCAAGTGGCATATCCCTCTCCTACCTCCACCCCTTCCGACAGGCGGAGACTGGCCAGCTCGTGAATGCATTCATTCATAATAGGGCGGCACGCATGCCTAACCCGCTCCACAATAATGCCCGCAGGCATATCATAATATAAGGAAGTACTCGATTGACTCAGGGTACCCGATGAGGCTGGGCTACCCTATGACCCTAGCAAAGACTTCTAGGACTATCACAGATAACGGCCGTTCTGTTTACATACGCATAGAGAAATAGAATGCTCAACGATCAATGCAACCTAGCATGGTACTACATGGCATGCTGATAATGAATGCAACACCTAGTATATCATGCACCTATAGCAGGGAATCACTCTATTCAATCTGAGTAAGCTCCGAAGAGACTTACCTGGCGGTGCAGAACAGCAAGGCAAGCATTATAATAGATTAAAGATCACCTAGATACATATCAGAACACATATATAAGTCTACGTCTAATCATCCAAGCACTCAAGCATATCATTCAACGAGAATAGCAACCATATCGCAATCATCGTTCCATCAAGTTCAACCATTCATCGTACTGCCACGTTCCACAAGACCATATCATTCCTCATCATTCCGTTCAGCCACATTCATGTATTTGCCACAATATATCCGCAAAATAATCCGCATATCACATATATCAAGTTCATCCTATTCATCATATCTCGAAAGTATAAATTAACGCTACACAAGTCTAACACTCCACCATGCCATTAGTCAATCAATCATGCCATTAGTACACACCAATCATGATATTAGTCAACCATCCACATCAATCATGCTAGTTAGTCACCGATCACATAATTCCCGAGTTAGTCCCGAAACCCGTTTTGAAAACCGAGTTGACTAGTTAGAAATTCCGTCATTGGGAGAGATGTTCACCAAATTCCTCTTTCTAAAATATAAGTCTCATAAGATTATTTCTGTTTTAATCACAATAGTATTATACCTTTAAATCTCAATAATAATATTTTATATTCTAAATCTCAATTTATATTATATAATATTTTAAATACCATTTTATAAACACTTTCATAAAACATTTCCAAATCCCCTAAAAATTCCCAACAAATTTTATTTAACAAAATCAACCCTTAATGAAATTACTAAAACCGACCTTATATTTATAAAATCCAAAATCGACCCTCCTTACTTTTGTAAATTATCAAACCGAGCTTTTGTTTTTGTATTACCCAAAACGAATACCTCTTATAAATATAGATCTAAAGTCATTTTTGTTTGAAGGAAATAAGGCCCAGGCTTTCATTTTTGTTTGCTGAAATTAAATTAGGCCCAAAATACCCAATCGACCCCGGCCCAGACTCAATCCAAATCTCACCCTCAACTTACTGTTCGGCCAAAAGTGAAATTAAAAGAGAGAGGGGTCCCAGTGCTGATGTGGAGACGGGGCCCACGGGTCATCTTCTTCCCTTGCCCTGTGCCTCTGTTCGAAAGAGGGAACCGCCGACGGCTCTCTCTCACTCGCCGGTTCTCGTTCTCGCTCGGCTCCGACTCCCTCTCCCTCACCTTGCTGATCTCAATCCCCTCTCTCTCTCTCCCGCTGCCCACTCGACCTCGCTCGCACTCACACTCGCTGACCTCGCTATCGCTCCCGATCCCGCCTCTCGATCTCGCCGTTAGCCACTCCGACCCGCTCTCACTCTCCCTTTCGATCAATTAGCACAAGGAAGCACGAAATTGGAACTAGGATTGAAAAGGAGAGGTTTGGGAAACTCACTGAGGGGCGTCGAAAGCGAGGCTCGTCGGAGGTTCGTCGGAGGTCGATTCGGCTCGTCGGCGACCCGAACTGACTTTGCTTGTCCTGTGGTGGGGATAAAAGGCTTAAAGATGCGCCTTTACAATTGATTCAGAGCGAAAAGGAGTGGAACAACCCTTACCGGATGCGTGGAAGGGAAAACGGGAAAGAAGGAGATGAAGAAGGGCTCGCGGTCGGCGACCGGCAGCGGGGCTCCTGGGAGGCGTCGGGTTCAGCTTGGCCGCGTCGGACTGCGGTGGAGGAAGGAGGAAGCTGTTGTGGGTGTCTGGAGGTGCTCGTATGGCGCTCGGGCTCCTGGGAGATGGCATCGGCGTCGGTTTCGTCGGGAGGTGGCTGCTGCTCGGCGAGACAAGGGAGGTGGAGCTGGTGGCCGTCGGGCGTCGTCGGAGCTCGGAGTAACGAGGCAAGGGGAGGTGTGTGGTGGCGGCAAGGTTAAGGAGAAAGGGGGGGAGCTTTTGTGGGTTTACAATGGAAAAGGGCAATACAATGTGGGTAATTGTGTGTATTGGGTAGAGAGTGCAGAGAGAGATAGAGGATGAAAGGGAAATTGGGTGTTGAACAAAACAAATCAGAGATTGGGAATCAACAGGGTGCAGGTTGGTTTGGGAGCTTGTTTGGCAGTTTGTTAGAGATGGAGGGTCAACGTCTGAGGGGGGTAAAAGTAAAAGCTATATATTACACTAATTTGGGGCTAAATTTCAGAAGTGAGAAGGGGAGGAAGAGTAAAGAGAGGTAATCCCAAAAGTAAAATCTGGATACCCGGAATTAAATTTCGAAATCCATTCACTCGACCCATTAGATTTATAAAATCCGAATTAGCGAGTTTTTCGTTAAGTTTCGCTTTTAAATTCATTTGGATTTTCTTTTCCGGAAAAAAAATTAGGATTTAAAAATCCGAGCCTTTACATATTGTTTATTATAACTTCTGAGTTTCTTGCTCAATCGATCCAACAGAAGTCTGCCCGCAATAAAGATATTGGATTCCCTATCACCAAAAACGGACCGACCATTCCATTCCTAGCCTTTGCTGACGACATGATGATTTTCACCAAAGCCACTGCCTCTGCATGCAAAACGATTACATCAATCCTTAATAAATACTGTCGGCTTTCTGGGCAGAAGATCAATTACCACAAATCCACCTTCCAGGTATCCAAGAATACAACATCGGCCACTAAAGCAACTATTACAGCTCATCTAGGCATTGACTGCTCTACTACATTGGAAAAATATTTAGGTTGTCCTATCATTAACGGTCGTGTTAATAAGGACACGTTTGCCGATGTGGTCCTAAAAACCAAAAAACAACTCACAAAATGGAAGGCGTCATCCTTGTCGGCGGAAGGCCGTAAGGTCTTGATTAAAGCAAATCTTAGTGCCCAACCTGTTTTCCTAATGCAGTCCTTTATGCTACCTGCTTCAATCTTGTCAGAACTTGATAAGGTCTATCGTCGTTTCTTCTGGAATAAGGAGGACAAGTACACCCCCCTTATCAGCTGGGATAAAATTTGCTCGGACACCCTCAACGGTGGTTTAGGATTATACAAAGCCGAAACAATGAATACCGCCCTCCAATTGAAGCTTCTTTGGAAGCTCCTGGCAGATCCATCTAATATCTGGGTCCAAGTCATTTCGGCTAAATATCTGAAAGGTTCTTCGATTCGAACTTACAAGAAAAAGGGGAGTACTTCCTGGCAATGGGTTAAGTTGATCCAATTACGCCATCTATTCGAGAAAGGTCTTCGATGGAGTGTTGGGGACGGTAGAGACATTAACTTCTGGTCCGATAACTGGGCTTTCGAGGGGGCGCTTGCTCTTCAATCTGACGTGCTTTTGACCCCTGATCAACTCGCTTGGAAGGTCAGTCGTTTCATTTCCCCGAATAAAACTTGGAATTTTCCTCTACTCTCTGTTGACCTTGCCGGTCTGCTACATCCAACAGTGACTACTCATATTGGTAATATACCCTTACCATTTACAAACATGACTGACCGTCTATATTGGGGACCAGACTCCTCTGGATGGTTTTCTACAAAATCAGCTACTGTGCTGATCCCTAACGGGGCTCAGAATTTACGGTTCCAATGTCAATGGATTTGGGATTTGAATGTGCCTCCAAAGCTTAAACATTTCTTATGGAAACTGGCGACGGATAGCTTACCTACCAAAGATCGCCTACAACGATCTCACATCAATGTGCCTATGGGATGTGTTTTCTGTGACTCTCAATTTGAATCAGCCCAACATCTCCTACTCGACTGTCCTTTTAGCAGAAGGGTCCTTTGCAACAATACTAGTCACATTCAAACTACGCAAATCAGTAGCTTCGATGAACAACGCCCTAGCACGGTTCTAAACAACATCTACTTGACAGCCAGCAAGGGCAAGTTAGATGACTTGTTCTATACTTGGTGGGCATTGTGGTTCTTTCGTAACCAATTGGTGTTTGGCAATGCTGTACACGTCACTATTAAACAAATTCACATTCACATGCTTACTTCCAAGCAGACTTGGTTAGAGGCATCTCTTTTCGATCTTGCAACTGATTCCTTCCTTCCGGATGTGCCCAGGAAACCTTTAAGTAATTTGAATCATTGCAGGGGAGGCCAGGTTCGGCGCTCCACCCATCGTTGGGTTAGACCTCCTTCGAATTCTTACAAACTTAACTTTGATGGCTCACTCTTGGGCTCTGGGGATGCTGCTTTTGGATTTGTTATTAGGAATTCAGAAGCAGAAGTCATCGCTGCTGACTATGGCCGTTGTAATAATAATTCATGTGTGTTTACAGAAGCCCTTGCTCTTAGGAATGGGGTGCTTCGGGCAAAACAAATGGGTATTCAAAACCTTCTAATTGAGGGTGACAACTTGCATGTTGTCAATTCCCTACTTGGGGATTGGAGCTGCCTTTGGAACATCGAGCTCCTGCAATCTGACACTCGGTTTATGGTTTCGTCCTTTAATTCTATTTCCATACGTCATATTTTCAGGGAATCCAATGCTGTTGCCGATAGGGTCGCGCACCTGGCTTACAGCATCCCTGCCGACGATCTTCTGCTTGCTGATCCGGTTCTTCAGGGTCTCGTCCGAAAGGACGCTCTAGGATGGCGTTATCTTCGTTAATGATAGTTGCATCTTAATTCCTTTCCTTGTATTAAAAAAAAAAACAGTAGACTACAAGTGCTTTATTTTAGGGACTCTGTACAATTATTTTTAAATATATTAGGAAAATTAAATTATTTTAAAATTATTTGCTAATCATTTCAGGGAACTAACAGTAGACTACAAGTGCTTTATTGATTCTCTTTAAAACAATTTTATATATATACATAACTTTTATAGTATTGAGCCCAAAATTTTAGGAGCCTTGTTATGTTAGGCCAGTTGAACATGCCCAATCACGGGCCTACAAGGATCGAGGATACAGACAATCCAATGTAGAAGACGACTAAGGACGTGTTTGATAACGTGGTAGATTTTAGTGGATGGGGATGAGTTTTGGGGATAGAAGAGATGGAGATGGATTTTGGGGATGGACGAGATGGAGATTTAACACCAAAATAATCCCGTTTGTGTTTGGTTGTATTTTGATTGTTTGGTGGATGGAGCAACGAAAAAAGTCCAAACTGCCCCCACTAAATCATTTGAGTTTACCAAAATACCCTAAAATCCCAACTTCATCTTCTTCACAAGAGAGCGACGACGCGGGTAGGTGGCGGTGGTGGTCGGCGTCAGTGTTACCAGTTGGAATTCCACTTGTGGCCGGTCGGATTTCCACACTACCAACTTCAAGATGCCGGTCAGATTTCCTTTGTAATCTCCCACCCGATCCGGCGCCTCTCGAAACTCCTCCAATAGCTTATGTTGGTGTTGCCGGTGGTAGCCGGCGGCTGTGGTGGTCAGCCGACAAGGGCGATGGCGGCGGAGGAATCAGAGGTGATGGTTAGTGGTGGGTGATGGTTGGTGGTGGCGGCTAACATGAAAAACAATTAAGGAAATGGGGGGTTTTGGGTTTGAGGGCAAATTTGGGCACCCCTACCTTCCCATCCCCTCAATCCTCCTTCGACCAGGTGGGTTACGCACCCCTTTCCATACCCCGCATCCCCTGCTTCCCATCCTTCTCCATCCCCGTGCACCCCTTGCCAAACACGCCAGTGCGCGCCCCAAGGACCCATCCCCACCCGCGGCATCCCCTCTCACCCCCTAACAAACACGCCCTAAGAGTCGGATGAGCATGGAGGAGGGATGGGCTAATTAAGAAGATTAGCTTGGGAATTTTATTAAATCCATAAACATTGTGTGTGTATATATATATACACCAAAATCGTCAATTTAGCCCTAAGTTAGCAAAAATTCAGAACTGATGTTATTTGTTGAAAAAAAAATGAAATGACATTAAGTTGTTAAGTTTAAAATAACTTTGGATCTAATAGAGTACACAAATACGTATAGAATTGTAGTTGACTACGCACTTTGAAAGTTTCATATCTTCAACAATGATATTTAGTATTAGATTTTTGAAAGCAAAATTAAAATTTAGTATATATATTTCTTTTTTCATTTTACAGTACGTCTAAAATTTAATCTAATACTTGAGAGAAAATGAAGCTATGAAAATTTAATAGTAATGACTAAATGCAAATCACTTCACATGTAATTTACCAAATCAAGATGCTAACTTCTATTTCCTTTCTTAAACTTTATACCTCCATACTATATTCAAATCAGAGAGTTGCCAATTAATAAGTACGTTATATTGAAATATTTTAAAATTCTATAATAAATTATGAATAATTTAAGAATTTCTTCAAATTTTAATATTTTAGATTCTTTTTTTAAAGATATGAGTAGGAATTTAATTCCTCAATCACTTTAAATATACACACCAATTTTCGGAAAAGCACACACCAAACTTAGATCTGTTACTCCATTTCGTATAACATGTCATTTATTATATGTAGATAAAAACTATGTAAAATATCATATTTTTACAATTTCATACTTATTTACTACTCCATGTTTGGTAATAAGTACAAAATTATATTATATTAAAATTAAATAAAAATTTGATATTTACTATATTTTTTTATCAACCTAAAAAACATGTATATTTCATTAGATTAATTGATTTAACTAATTTTAAAATTTTTCCAAGGGCTCAGCTTACTTTCTGAGATTTCTTTTCGAATTAAGAATGTTCTAAAGGCACATATTAGACAAATAATTAATTTATAGATGTAAATATGAAATCTCTATTTATATATATTATCATTTTTTGCGTCAACATAATTAGTATCACGGAGAATAATATATATTTATATTTATATATATGATATCCTAGAATTAAAAAAAAATGATTGAATTAAGACTGGTAGATTTGCATTATTAGCAATAGGTATAATTTTTTCAATGGATAAGCACCATTCATATATACTCCATTATTGTAAGTCCACAAGTTGCATATCCCATGAAATGAACCCATCCACGTAAGCAACCCCTTCCTAGTGTTACGTTAAGTTTTGTTCTCTTCATTTCCCAAATTACTTGGTCTTCACGCAACTAAAATCTGCCCTCCCTTATTGTTGTAAATACCGGATATATTGGTGATATTTGGAATCCAATATGATAAAACAATAGTGTTGTTTAGCCCGTCAATGGATAAAAAATGATCACTGATGATATTTAGCGATATAGTATATATTACTGATATATATCATATCGATAGTTTCGCGATATATCGTTGATATTTCGCGATGTACCGACAATATATCAATCGATATTTAGTATATTTTGTAGTGTAAATATTATTTTTTTTAAGTTTATTTGAAAATTTTAAAGTATAATTTTTTACTACTTAAGTAATTTATTGTGTATATGTGTGTAGATATAATAATTTTGATCTTCGATAATTCTGACATATCCCCGATTTATAATTTTTCCTTTTAACCAATACTACCTCGATAAACGAGTGTATATGAGCAACTCTTAACATGTGAATGTGTCCAAGTAACTAGTAAGCTAGGAGTGAAACTATTCATATATATATATATATATATATATATATATATATATATATATATATATATATATATATATATATATACACGGTTTGTCTATTGTGTACCCTAAGAGCACATGATAAAGATACTTTATTAGGAAATAAAACCCTAAAAGGAAATGGGTAAACCCCATAAACTAATTTAAAAAGGGTTAAATCGGGTGTATCTAAGGAAAATATTTCCCAATTTGACTTCTTATTCTATGCCTTTGGGGAATATATATGATAGAAAAATCGTTATATATATATGTGGTTAATTTTAATGTACGTGGAGGTATAACACTAACACTGCCTTATCAAGCTTACTTGCAAGCTAAGCTTAATTAGTCGTATTTAATGTTAATTAAATAATAAATATAATTAAAGAATGGATTCAACTTGGGCCGGAGTTAAGAGTGGGTTTGAGTGAACCCAATAGTTTATTAGAATGTCTATAAGGTTGTATTTGGTGAAAGGTTCGTTGATTGGATAGTTGGAAAAGCTCATGGGTAGCTTAAATTGATGAATTATTTGTGTTAAATATATGTTTAGTGTTTGGTAAACTTAATTGTTAAGGTCGATCGGTAGTTGATGAAAACTTGTGAATAGAAAACCAAAAGCTCTGAAAATATGGGGTGAATAGTTGTTGAAAAGCTACTATTTCAAAAGTTAATTAAACTAAAATCTTATATTTATTTCATTTAAAACTATATAATATCAAATCCATAGGCTCCGAAAATCTAGTTTACATGCCAAACGGAGCCTTAGACACTAGCAAAAATTTGGGAGTTTGAACCTTAATAGACCACTGTTTAAGAGCGCGCGTTCTTTCGAATATGAGAACACGAAGTTCTAAATGTCACACCAGTCTTCCTTTGTTAACTGAATGTCGAAGATGGACCACTATTGGAATGCGGTTGTCTCGCGTCAAAAATATTGAGATGTCTTAAGCAAAATATAGCTTGGTAGGTTACTCCTCTAGCTCATTGCCAATTGGTTAATTTTGAGATAGAACTCGACCTATTAGATTTATGTGTTGTTCGTATCTCCTATACGTACACGACATGCCATCTAGTATATATTTCAAATTTATTTTCTTTGGAAAAAAAAAGCACACAAATTGAGCGGTCATCATGATCGATGGCTCTTTCTAGCGGATGAAATTGTATTTGCCCACCTCATTTTATTTTAATCGAATGAATTTCCGTTAGTTAAAAAAAATAAAGTTTCATAACTTTTGATTAATTAATTTAACATTTTATTTACAGCAAAATATCCTTAAATATCACCCAAATTCCAATTAAAAATACAGGCGCTCCACCAACTTCTAAATATAGTCTTAGAGATCATAAATAACATAAATTAATTAACCAATTACGTAAATATTAAAAAAAATATTCGCCGGATTTGGATCAACATCTGTTGAAGATTTCATATTTTATACATTATAAAAAAACAATATTATTAATGCCGCCAGTTCGTGGTAGTACCTTTCGTAGCTCACCTACCTAAACCCGTACACTTTTTCTCTTTATAGCACTAATTAGTGTTATTTTATTACCCCTCCCCTAGCAATTTAATTAATTAAATAAACACATAATTAATTAGCACACTTAATTAAATAAACACATAATTGTTGTGATCGGGAACAGCTTGCAAGAAAGGAATTAAAAACAGGCAAATTTTATTATTTTAATTTTGGAAAAGGAAATCCATCCAATTAAAAAGGGGAAATTAGAGAAAATGTCAAAAGGGGGTCACACTCGTTGCCAGCCTAAGTTAGTTCAAATAATTCAAGTGTGTGTAAACCCAAGAACAGTTCAAAGGAAAACAATTTAAGTCAAAAATAGCCCTTTCAATCTTCTACTATTATATAATTAAATTGCTATCAACACCTTGGGTTAGTTAATTTAAAAATTCACAAATCTTAATAAATGTGACTTTGTTTTCAACTTTGGTGATTGCTTATTACAAATTGGAAAATTGATAAAAAAAAAAAAGGATCAGTTATGAAACAATATTAAAACGAACTTTAAATATTACTAAAATGTACGAGGATTATTCCACATCAAATCAACAGGATAGGAGAGAAATTTTAGACAATTTTTAATTTAGTTTTTTTAAAGTATCAACCGAATGTTAAAAATTTTAACGGAAATTTCGCAAGGTACCCCTGGGGTATTGCAATTTTCGTAAGTATACAACTCTTTTGCATATTTCGCGTGGTACCCCCGCGAAATATGCAAATTGACGGAAACCGTTAAAGTTAACAAGGAAGGGCGCGAGGCGAAAAAATACAAAACCTCAGGGGTACCACGCGAAATATGCAAAAGAGTTGTATACCTCGCAAAAATTGCAATACCCCAGGGGTACCTCGCGAAATTTCCGAATTTTTAAAGACGTGGCATCACACTGTTACATGCTCACATGTAATTTTTGAAAAGAAAAACCTACGGAGTAATTCTCATTACAAATTGGATTTTATGGTTAATTTACTTATCTAATCTAATTTGCACTCAAAATTTATTTATTTTTTCAAAATTACATTGAACACACTTAATAATGTGGTGCCATATTAATTTTTTGAGCTTAAGGTTACCACGTTGAAAAATTGAATGAAAGATTGTGCAAAATTTTTCTTGTATCAATTTTTTTAGCATGGAATAATTTATATACATTTTAGTGATTTTTAATGTTCATATTAATATTGGTTTATGACGGATTTTTTTTTGTCATTTTTCCTTGTAAATTTACTCGATTTTTTTTCCAAAAAAGATTAGACCCTTTTGTGTAATTAATTGCCCATGCATGTAGAGGAATCCATATACAACTATACCATGGCCCATAAAAGAATTTGTTGTCCATGCATCCAAGCAATGCATATATATATATAGGACAAAGCTAGTCTAAAAGTTAGGGTGTATGCATCTATTTCTTAAGTTAGTTAAGATGATATTTTTAATAGATCCATATCAAAATAGTCAATCTAATAGGAAATTGTTATATTTTATCGGTTTGTCTAACTTATATCTTAAGGGAATTGGTTAAGTATATACAGTATTTGATTAGAAAAGAAAACCTTATAATGAAATGGGTGAAACTTAAAAATTTTATTTAAAAAGTAACTCAAATTTAATAAAAAAATTCCTCAAATCGATATATTAAAATATATCTTAAAATAATAGGTTAAAAAATCCGACATTTTATTTTCAAAATGGTAGTAAGTTTCAGTAAAATATCTATTTGAGAGGCAATAAAATGTGAATGATCATAAGAATCCAACGAAGGTTGAGACAACATCTAAAAAACTAGTGCGATAATTTGAGCTAAATAATCAAAAGAAAACAAGTAGAAAAATTTAAACTAAATGAAAAAATGGGATGTGTTGTCCATCATACATGTATATAAGATGGAAGGACTCCTAATTAAAGCAAATGTTGCCAAATCCAGCATTTTGATTGCAAGTACTCATCCATCCCGGGATCCCACACTCATCTGAACTACCTATATCACTTGTTTCATACATACATACATACATACATACATACATACATACATACATACATACATACATACATGATCAAATTTGGTTTATTAAATCCTAGACAGTATAGATTAATTAAATCGGGACAATCATTCGTGTTCCAATCAATTGATTGGAACACGAATGAAATTTTGAAAGAGAAAAAGGGGGAAATGACAATAAGCCTTTGACCATGTATGAATTGTATATTAAAAAGGGATACAAATTAATTATATAAATCTACCCTCGAAATTGAATACTTTTTTTTTAATCCGTAAATAAAGATGAAAAATAGACTCACTCAATCTTTTATACTTCCTCCGATCCAAAATACATGTCGTTTGACTTTTTAACACGTATTTTAAGGAGCTAAAAATAATATATATATATATTAACTTTTTTATTATTATTTTTTACAATTTAATACTTGTTACCAACAAATATTAAGTTGTAAAAAAAATATGAAAATAAAAATAAACCTAATACAATTTTCAAGATTCTTGAAATTTGATTTTTCATTAACTTTTCCTCTAATTTGTTTTTTTTAAAAGAAAAATGCCACTATATGCAGGGGCAGAGTTAGGGGATATGGGGTGGCTTGGCCTTTTTAAAAAAAAATTTATACATTTTATAACTAATATAGTATACAAACAATAATAAGACATGAAAAAGTAATATCAATGTATATTTTTTTAAAAATGTTCTCATGTACATAAAAAAAAGGTTTCTCGAAATAATAATTGACCCTTAAAAAAGTATTTCTAGCTCGGCTATTGACTATGGTTAGTTTGGTAACACATTGCTGATGAGATAGCTGAAACTGATATGATAGTTGAAACTTATAAATTACGTGTGCTAACTATAGGCTAAATTTAGTAAGTATAGGCTAAATTTAATTGTTCATAAGTTAGTAAGGTGTATAGCAACCTGATCTTATAAAGTAATTACAAACCATCTAGTGATGAAAAAGAAGAAAATAAGTAGCTAGATTTGTGAATAGAAAAAAAATATTGTGAAAAATTAAAAATGAACAATTGTTGAAAACCCAATTTCAAAATTTAATTAAACAAAAAATGTAACTTTATTGGTCTCATTTAAAACATTACAATATTAAAACTAAAATCTCTAACTTGTGTTGGAATGTACCACAATTATTTATCTATTCCAAAAATTAATAACCAAAATGGGACAAAGTCTCAAACTAATTGATACGATAGATAGACATGATGAAACTATTGGGTTCTCAATCATTGAAGTGATCTTTTAATTATTAACTCAAGTGTTTACGTGACATTTTAAACGAGAAGCTCCATTTTAATTTGGCCACGAGTCAAAACCCAAGCTATTTAATTAAACTAATTCGTAAAATTTCACACTCATCAATTAATAAAATCATTTAATTTCCCCTGATCGATCATGAAAAGAAGAAATCTATAGTAGACTAGTTAATTAGGGCTAAGAAATTAAATTCGATAAAAATCATACAATTTTGTATAATATAATTACTCGTATTTAACAAAAATATTCATATGTGTTTTTATACAAACAATCATTTAGTATAAATGAATAATTTTATTGTACATAAATTACTTTTTAATGATCATCTACTACTAATGAATAATCATAATTTATTTTTAATCTTATCTGTTTAATCTTTTAAAAGTTATGAACTGAAAAATTATTTTCTTTTTAAAATTTGAAAGAAATAATTGACCATGTAAGAGAAAAGTTAAAAAAAGGCTCATATAATTTGACTTGGCCCCTTTCACCATTTTTCCAATACTTTATTTTTGTTAAAAAAAATGATAATTCAATGGTTCAATTTATTAGAGATGGCCAACAAGGACGGCGGTCGATTCAAAATCTCATGACCTAACATTACAAGTATATGTTAGGTTAGAAGATTTTAACTTGACTGTCGTTTTTGTTGGCTATGTTATTTGAATCGATGATATAATTAAAATGTACTGTTTTAAGTTGGATGTTATATATGATTGAGAGACATATATATCTATGGCTTGTGACAATAAAATCACAAAAAATAGTACCAAATTTGTTTGATGCATAGATATATATTTCATGGGATCAAACCCTAATCATACAAATAAGATATATATGTTTGCTGAAAATTTTGAGCCTCATATTAATCTTACACATATATATGTACTTCAATCTTCGTTCACTAGCAATCAGCGATCATTGACGATGTACATTGCACATGATGTCGACCCTTCCAATAATTGATCGACTTGAAGGAGTCCTGCTTTTCTAAGAGAAGAGGGGGTGGACGACTGAGAGATCTAGCCTCTTCGTTTTAGGGAATCATTGCACCAGACCGTTTGCCATATCTTTCTTCAGGGGGGCAAAGGTAAGGTTTAGTCTTATTCGATTATTAACCTTCACGAGCCCCCATAAGTCACGTTAATAGCAAAATGAAGAGTGTACAAAAACATCTTTATACATGAATTCACGGAAGGTCACTCTGCTGACCGACTAAAAGGCCCCTCAAAAGGCTCCCCTCTCCACATCTCTTTTTGAACTAGCCTTAACTGAGCTGGTCTTGACACAAAAAATTGTTGTCGATAGATCTTTTATAGCGAATGAATTGCCCTGTTTCATTGTTACTATAACAATATTCAATTGATTTCATGATTCAAAATGTTGGCAATCCGTTCCTTCATTCTCTTTCTCTCTTTCTTGCTGTATTTGAATCTACTGACTTATTCGATCTTTCGGTACATATAGAACCTCTAGCTAGCTTTTCAATTACATAACAATATAATTAAGAAAAAGTTAAAACAATAAAAAATTTAAAAAAAAAATAAGGAGCTCATAGATCAATATATATATTAATCATGGCCGATCTAGGAAGGTAGCTAACTTATGCTAGGTGGATAGACGCCAATGGATGCAAACAAATTATGTATGGGGCCATGAATATATGTAGCTAGGTGGTGTGTGTGTGTTTTTTTTGTTTTTTTTTTGGAACCGAAAAGAATTTGATCACTTGTCAAGCGCATCCTTAAGGATGATAGAACGAAGTTCTATGTCGTCGTGCGAGGAACCGGAAAAAGCTAAGCAAAAGTGCGATAATAGATCCGCAGCTTGGTTAGCTTCACGGTATATGTGACAGACCTGAGAGGAGCTGAAACAGCTCAAGGAGAAAAGAGCGTTAGAGACGATCATTTCAATTTCTCCTGGTGGGAACCAAATGCCTTTGAGGCTATTTATGACGGTGAGGTTATCACCTTCGACTATGATATGTTGAAGTTGCATTTCCACGACCATGTTAAGGCCTCGCCACATGCATAGCCTTCAACACCCACAACAGAGTTAATAGGGGAAGGGCCAGACGCCATGTGGATCGGCGCACCATTATAATCCCTGATTATGTATCCATAAGAGGCTTTTCCGGAATCAGAAAAAGCACCATCAAAGTTTAGTTTGTAGCTTCCTTCCGGAGGTTTTTTCCATTTCAATGTTCTCTTTCGCTTTACTGTTGGTGTACTTTTATCACAGGTTGAGGTAGTATCCTCATCTATCTTAGCTAATTTCCAGTAATAGATTTGATTTTGGGCGAAAGCCGATATGTTACGAATATCCGGTTTGACGTTTTCAAATATTGCTTTGTTCCGGAACATCCAAATGCTCCACCATGTCCATGTTAACTTTGAAAATTGGTCTTTACTGATTTTAGTGTTTATAGTCTTTAGGGTTGTGTTTACATCCTGCCCAGTATTTTTGATTGCTTCTAGTGTTTTGTATATTTTTGGGTCTATTAATTTTATAGTGGCTAGCGTTATTGGGCAATGCCACATGAGGTGGGGATGTCCTCATAACAGGAGCCACAAAGGGGACATTTAGACGGATACCAGCCCCCCTATTCGCGAGAATGGATGAAGTTGGAATGCCTTTCTTTGTGATTTTCCATAAGAAGGTTTTGATTTTTGGTGTAGTGTCCAAGTTCCAAAGGTGGTGTGCTCCTTTTGGACGGTGGAGTCTGGTGCTTTTTTAAAAAAAAAAAAAAAAAAAAAACTTGCACTCTGATTAATTAATTGTCATATTAATGAATTTCTACATAGCACCAAAAAAAAAAAAGAATTTCTACATCTCTAGCTAGTTCCTACCTCTACCGGTCTCCCCTACCCTAATTAAAACGAGGAAAAATTAATTGCATTGTTAGCATAATTAATATTGAATTATGGAGATAATACGTGCAAGCTTGATAGCCATAAATTGGCTACATTGTCATTAAACTCCCATTATATATATCCTAGAGATTTTTCTACCGATTGGAGTGACTCATCGATCAATTCATCATATAAAAAATCATTTATCTAATTGAAACCGTACCGTTTCCCTAATTATATACTCCGTATTAACTTTAATTTAGGAAAATATTTTAAAAATAGTAAAATAAAGAATTAAATTTAGGAAAATTCTTTCCAAATCGGATTTTTTAAAACATATGTTAGAAAAACCATATCAAGAGACAAATAAAATAAAAAACAAATTTGTCTCAAATTTATCATATTTTATAGGAAAATGTTATTTTTCTCAAAGTTAATAATCCTAAAAAAATGGCTTATAAAAAAAATCACCCTGTTATCTAAATTGATCTAAATGGTAATAATGTAAGAACTTTATGGATTGTTTTTCCCCCTTTTTATTGTTGTTGTAATTAAATATATAGATCGAGAAGGATCGAGTAAAAATATATATATATATGGTAATGAAGCACCCTGCCTAATTAATGGCTCACCAATAATTGGGGTGTGTGAATTATTATTAAATTTGTAATATTCGATTATGTAATTAATTGTACGTTGCCTGCCTTAGCTTCGCCGTATCTTCCAAGCAACGCGTCGTTTTTGTATTTTGATGATCGAAGAATCTCTCTGACTTCGATCCCCTTCCTACATTTTTCTTGAGTATGTTTTGTTTATTATGAGTATTATATTCCAAAACATTTGTGTAATATGCTCCCTCCGATTGAAAATATAAGATATTTGACTTTTTTGCACGTAGTTTAAGAATCTAAAAACTATATAAAATATTTACATTATAATACTTATTATTAATAAGTATTATAATGTAAAAAATATTAATTGATTTTTAATAAGTATTATAATGTAAAAAAAAATTATTTAAAAAAAAGAGTGATTACCTTGATGTCCATAATTTTGGGCTTTATTAGGAAAATGTCCACCACCCTCTCCATAGTAGCAAAATGTCCACCCCTAAAATAAAGTTGTTGAAACTCTTGTGCTAACTTATGTTTCAGCAGTTTTTTTTTCGTTTTTTTTTTTCGCATTTCCAGAGTTGCTGAAACCCCTGTATCACCCTCCGTTTCAACAGTTTTTTTTTCGCGTTTCCAGAGTTGTTGAAACCCCTGTGCCTCCAAGATGCCAGAGGACGTTGCCATTCCAAGCTAAACTGCTGGCGTTTGAAGCGCTGGTGTATTTCACTTGGATGGGAAGGAACAAATGTGTTTTTAGTAATGAAGCTTTTGATCCACTTGTTTATGCTGACATTATTATTGAAAAATGTAAATCTCGTATCTCCGCGAAGTGGAAGTGCAAGTCACTCGCAGAGAACTCTTGGAAAAAATTCTATTTAGATAGGTGACTGTGTAGGTGCTGGTGCTATTGAGCCAGTGGATGGTTTGAGAGGATTGAGGATGTGGGGTTAGGTCGAGAAATTAGTGCTAACCTGTTAGTTTTGGTGGGTATAGGGGCCATTTTGGGTATACGGTTCCCCTTTTCTCATGAGACTCCGTGTTTGGTCTCATCTTTTGTATATCTGGTGTTATCACCTCATCTATATATTTACCTTTACAGGAAACCCCTGTGCCACCCTCTGTTTCAGCAGTTTTTTTTTTTTTTTTTTCCACGTTGCTCAAACCAAAGTTCCTAAAACCCCGATTTTAGCATTGTTGTTGATGCTGAAATCCCGGTTTCAGCAACGTTGTTGATGCTAAAACTCCGGTTTCAACAACGTTGTTGATGTTGAAGTGATTATTGTTGACACTCCTGAAAATGTTATACATACAAGCTACTGAAATGCTGAAATACTGAAAACAGAAAAGCCGAAATGTTGTCATATATGCTTGTAAGATATAGTAGCTAGCTCATACAATTTTATAAGAATCAATTTCAGCAAGGCAATATTTTTTGCTGAAACTGCCAATATCCAAACTCTCATTAGCTAATTAAAAACATTAGCTCTACCGGCCTTTTACATTAGCTAATTAAGAACATTGGCTCTACCTGCTGAAATGCTGAAACCGGGGTTCTCCGTGCTCTCTTTGTTCTTCCTCGCTCTACCGACGTTGCTGAAATGCTGAAACTGGGGTTCTTCGTGCTCTATTTGTTCTTCCTCTCTCTACCAACGTTGCTGAAATGCTGAAACTGGGTTCTCTGTGCTCTCTTTGTCCTTCCTAACTTCCTTGCTCGCTTGCATTCTCACCGAATACACCAGTACACTAGTCAATATACACCATACATTTGTATTCACAATAATTTGCTGAAATTGCACAAAAAAAAAATCTAGAAAAAGGCTCAATTTGATAACAAAGACTCAATATACACCAGACATTTGTATTCACAATAATTTATACAGTATGTATCTATAAATTAATCAATGAAAGAGAAAGAAATTGAAATGGTAAAGCATTTCAGCAATTCCTGAAAATTGAAATGCTTAAATTCATCAAACTACTAAAATGCTGAAATGCCTTTAGCCGTTCTTTAAAAGTTTCAACAATGCAAACAAAATTGCTGAAATTACCAATATCCAAATATCTCAACAAAGCAAACACATTCAAGACATAAGGATCACGAATTCAACAACTATAAACAAATAAAAGACCTGAAAGCTAAAATCCCTCACAAACCTGTACAACGGAAAGTCAAAATCCCTCACAAACCTGTACAGCAGAGCTCCTCCCTCACAAACATGTACAACGGAGTACGCCCTCACAAACCTGTTAACACGTCTGTGCCGAGCTCCTCCCTCACAAACCTGTACAGCGGAGTACGCCCGCCCTCGCATCCATCGTCTCCAGATCCAATCCTGCAACTTCGTCGGCCACTTTGTTTCTGCCATTGTCGGTGCCGGTCCCGCATCCATTGCCCTCGCATCCATCGTCGGTGCTTTTCAAGCTCGTCGGCCACTTCGTTTCTGCATGAGTTTCTGCCGGTTTCAACGTTGTACTATCAGATCTGTGGTGGATGCAACACCACAACCTCCACCTCCGCCTCCGCCGAATCTCCGCCGCGTCCACCTCTTGCCTGTCGCCATCAAATAGAAAGCTTCTACGGCGGCGGAGCTCTTCGACAACTAGTCTCAATTATAGCCTTCAATTCGGCCACTGTCCACCGCCAGATCGGGATTGAAAGCTTCTATCGGAGAAGAAGAAACCGGAGACCGCTGCGAAGCCGAAGGCAACTGCTGCAAAGTCGAAAGTGAAACCGGCGGGGAGAGATAGATCGGGAGAAAGGATATCTGAGGGAGGAAGATAAAGCGAAACTGACGGCTAGGGGGAAAGCCCAAAGGGGAGATCTGAAGGAGGAGGACAGAGATAGATCGAGAGAAATTAAGGATAAAAGGAGAGATCTGATCTCTTATTTCGTACATGGATATGTGGTGTTGAAACGACGATGGATGTATGAAATTAGGGGGTAATTTTGTCCAGAAAATTTTATGTGGACAAAACCCTAATTTTACAAAGGTGGGAGACACTCTCCAAATAGAGGCCCAAAAATAGGTCCGTTGGGCAAATTTTCTCTTGAAAAAATCAATATGTTATATAGTTTTTAACTCCTTAAACTACGTACACAAAAGTCAAACGCCTTAGATTTTCAGCTGTTAGATGAGATAGATGAATGAATATGTTGATTCTCAACAAAAAAAAAACACACAATACGGGTAGTAGTTTAGATGATACGGTTACCCATGAGGGATTTCCACCTCTAATTCCATAGACCCTTTGATTCTTGATTTCGATCCAAACTTTGTTGGGATAAAAAGATAGTCATTGTGAGTTGTATAACAATACAAAATATAATAAATGGAGGAGCTCCTACATAATGACTTTTGCGTTAGAAGGGTGGATCCCGACCTTATAACCAAAAACAAAATTAAACCCGACAAAGTTCAAATGGGTAAGAGTGAGGTGGTTCAAGGGTGCAGAAATGGTTACTCATACATTTGATAGATATCTCGAGACTTCTATGTTATCCTTGCTTAATGCCTCGTCTTGTTTTATATCTTTAATTATAATCCCTCATTCCTTCATTTTCAATCTGGTATAGGAAAAGTGAGTTCAATTGCTTCATACTTTTCTTTTCTAAATATATATACAAAAGTACAAAACTATCAATATTACTCAATCAAGTCTAACGCAGCTAAATCAACAACCCTTTGAAAAATCAAGCCATCTTTTGATGACTTTAAAATCGCTTCGTCGATCTACTTCTTACCTACTGTCAAAAAAAAAAAACCCTTTGAAAAATCCACTACAAAACATTTTTCATTACCTCCCCAAAGACTCAAATCTTGCAAAAAGATATATGGCAACACTTTATCACACCCTAATTAACCAACGTAACATA
Source organism: Persicaria tinctoria (assembly GCA_037127255.1). Taxonomy (NCBI): domain Eukaryota; kingdom Viridiplantae; phylum Streptophyta; class Magnoliopsida; order Caryophyllales; family Polygonaceae; genus Persicaria; species Persicaria tinctoria. Next base: position 1,760,274 of record JBANSL010000016.1, on the reverse strand, counting down.
AATGAAACAAATCAAATTAAGGACTAACTCAACGTACTACTTAATGTCATCAATAAACTAAATAAACATTAATCCACGAGAGAACGAAATCAACACATTAATGAATAAAAAATCAACAGATTGCGTGAGTAACAATATACATGCTATCATAAAAAAAAAATCAAAATTCACCTTTTTAATACAAAAGTTTATACTATATCAGCGCGTGAAGACAGGTGAATAACAACTTCACCTGCCCTTCAAATAACTTAGTCTAAAAGATATCCAAACCCACATTTTGGTAGCAAAACCATCTTCTCAAAGCCTCCTGTATAGCCATCTCTATGGCCCCTAATCTCATCTCATCCCATCCATATATATTTGTTTGGTTAATTATGGACTATATACATACATATAGTGCTATTTGATGGTCCTGGTACGTTGCTCCCACGTGGCATTGTTAACTATGTCTGGCTGTAAATTTGGTGCAAGTTAGATATTTTGTTAATGGCCAGCATTAATGAGATTTTGTTGGATTACTCTCACCGTTCGGCAAAACTTGTCATTTTAACTCTCCACGCAACTTTTAATAAAGCTAATAATTACACTCCTTTTTTACTAATTTACCATCATTTATTACTCTACTTTTTACTTTATCAAAAACTACAACTCACAACACATCAGTCAAATCAAGGACATTTTTGTAAAGTAGAAGCAAAAATATCTAAAATGACAAGTTTTTTCGAACAAAAACAAAAATTCTAAAACGACAAGTTTTGCCGAACGGAGGGAGTAGTTGCTAATCATATACGTATATGTTCATGTTCAATCAAAAGTAAACTAAGTAATCATATGATTTTGTCAATTAAAGTGCCAACGAATTAACCTTATAATACCAAATACTTCTTCCACGCTTCCAACCAATCAACGATAGACACTTCAATATATATACCACTTACCTTTTGTCGTTTCACAAATTCATATTTTATTCTTCACTTAAATTTATATATATTTCTTTTACAATTGACATGGTAAAAAACAAAAAAAAAAAAAAACTCTTTCTCAAGTTGTCAGAGATGTGAATGACACCAAAGTGTCCCACATCGGAAAGTTAAACATATCAGACCCTGGTATATGAGTCGGTTGACTACTCCTTCTATTGCTAATTGGTTTTAGAATGAAACCTCACTCGACTTGTGCGGTAGACTACTAGCGCATGTGCGTCTGTCGTGAGCTACTCCTTCTATCTTTGCCCCGATCCGAGTGAAAAAAAATCTTATTAATTTGGTATTAAAATTTTAAAATATGTCCATTCTTATGTATTATTAACCATAACTTTTATTCTTGTGATTAATTAAACTTAAGAATTAAGTGCAAATTTAAAATTTATCTTTTTATATTTTAAAAAAGGCATTTACATAAATGTGTGAAGGACCCGTTAATAAATTGAAACTATAGACTCAAAAAATTGAAATATATTTAAAAAAAATTATTTCCAATTACGTTAAAAATAATTATCCTACAAAACTTTGAAATTTAAAAATATGTATTAACTAAGTCCAAATAAAGTAGATTCAATTCAATTTTAATCAAATCTATTCGATCATTAATTAGATGGAGATTATTTAATTCACTTTCTAATTCATTTCTTATCAATGTAAAATAAATTAAATTTATTTAATTAAAATGTAAAATAATTAACCTTCCATCAATGTAAATAAATAAATTATCAGAGCATCTCCACCGTATATGGTATATTCACCTTGTATTACTTCCTCTCGCAATTTACCCATTCGAAATTTCGAAATTCCAGTACCCCGAAACTACTTTGTCCAGTTGTCACAGTCATCACACAATTTTTTATATATTATTTAAATAAATAAAATCTCCATTTCATTATGAACGTCAAGGTTTATCAAAGAATACTAGAAATACTAATATTTTATTTTTCTCTTTCCGCCACATCATCCTAGGATCTTATTCTCACTTTTCTCACTTTATCAATAACATCTATAGTATCTCAAAACCCACATTTTCCTATCAATTCAATTTACAATTATACCCTCTCCCATAATTATTTCCATCCTTTGCTAGCAAAGCAATTTACATTTATACCCCTCTCGACTCCTTTTCTCCAATCGAAATTAATTTATAATATTCATTTCCCGTTAAAAAAATAGTATTCATAAATTAATATTATTTATTAAACTAAATCGGTGACTATATATTAACTTGATTTTTTTTTAAAATATAATAAAACATATTCAAAATTGATGTATATGGGTAGAGAAAAATGAATCTAGTATTTTGGTATAATTTTTTTAATTTTTTTTTTAACATTTTCATTGTCAAAAATCACATTTTATAATTGTATATTATACACGACATGTTTAATCTGGACTGTCGATTCCTCTTCATCACACCCGTCCATTCGACAGCCTACCCACGCCTAACATGTGTCCCCTATCCTTGCCATTGCACCAACCTTTTTCCGTTTGATTTGGAAAATATGTAAGAAACAGATTGCTTTCCCCCGCTGGATGAGGATAGATACTACCTCAAGTATCCGAAACATGAAATACCTACTCTCCAACCCATATTTTATTATTAAAAAATTCAAGTATATCTATCAAGTACCCGTTAAACATGCTCTAACACAAACCAATGATTTTGAAAATAATATAAAATAAAATTGAATATTTTAATGCCCAAAATTTGGAAAATTAGGCCGCAGCACGCAACGGTTCGCCTATTTAAACCCGCCTCTGCCTTCATTCACCTTCCCCCTCTCCCCGCTCTTCCTCTCCTTCATTTGCTGGCAATTGCTCAGTTGCTCTGTTTCTTCCCCAAATCTCCTTCTTCCTAAAGCTTTAAGCTTCCCCTCTCTTTCTCTCTCCTCTTTAATCTGGTATGTTAAGTTCTTTGCACCCATTTTGATCCTCTCTCCAACCTCACATTTTCACCGGATTTTTGAATTTCCCCCAATTTACTGAAACCCTAAAACCGCAAATGTTGCGTGTTTCGTGTGATAATTGTGCAATTTGTGAGGTTTTTAGGGTACTGATTTGGGGGTTTGGCCGATTTGGTCGAATCACCAGGAAGTATGTTTGGGATTTGGCTGATTTGAATGATGGCCATACGAATTGTTGAAAAACCTAATTGATTGAAAGGCGTGTGCTTTTTGAGTTATGGTTTTTGTGTTTGTGGTTATCCATACAAATAGTTAAAGTCATTAGCCTTTTTAGCTTTGATTGAACTAAATTTGAACAAAATCCAACCTTTTGAGGTGCTCTGATGTTGATAGATCACAATGAACTTAAAGAGTGTTTGTGGAAAGTCCATTCACCAAAAAAAGAAGGGTTTTTTTTTTGTGTGTGACTTGTTCCAACAGCTTAGATTTGGTTACTTTTAATCCAAACTCCCTCATTTGAAACCACTTTATTTTTAAAAAATTCTCATTATGCTAATCTGACTCAAAAAAAAAATGTTTCCTTTGTGGGGTTTACTCATCTTTTTAATCCTCATTGTGCTAGATCAACATGGAACTCGAGGGCCGATACGCGCAGTCATCATCAAAGTATGATTGCCTTCTGTTTGGTGAGCACCTCTTTACTTTCTGTTGAATGTTGATCATGTTTACAGTAGTTGTGTCTTGATATAAATTTGGATTAATGATGGATCTAGATTAACCATTGAATTGCTCTCAATTGACAGATTTAGATGACACCTTATACCCTCTAAGCACCGGGCTAGCGAAATCAGTCTTAAAGAATATCCAAGGTGGGTCTTAGCCAACAGTTGATTTGCTGTTGTTCCTTGTTTTGATAATAACTTCCAAGATTCAATCTTTGGCGTCTAAATTTGGAATCTACTTGATTTTTTTCCACAATAGATTACATGGTAGAAAAGTTGGGCATTGATAGGAGTAAGCTTGATGATCTGTGCAACTACCTGTACAAGAACTATGGGACAACAATGGCTGGACTTAGGGTAAAAAGTCTAATTTTGCATATGGGTTTTTTCACTTTTTTTTTAAAATAAATGTCTTTTCAAATGAACTTGAACCACTAATTTATTTGTCTTGATGCTTGGCAGGCAATTGGGTATGACTTTGACTATGATGAATACCATAGGTATATAATATAATGAATGTTTCACATTTTTCATTTGATTTTATTTACAGTAGCTTTCAGCTGCCACAATTTTTCAAAGGAAAAACCTGACAGATGTGTATAATTCCTGATTTGCAGCTTTGTTCATGGGAGATTGCCTTATGAGAATCTTAAACCGGACCCGGTCCTGAGGAACCTCCTTCTAAGCTTGCCTATTCGCAAAGTTGTAAGTTCTTGGAGAACGATGAAACTCGTCAAGAGAACAACTAAGTTCATACATACGAATCCTCTGACTATTTCTCTTCTGTTCTTGCTTTTGTTGTTAGATCTTTACCAACGCGGACAGGAACCACGCAATCGAAGCCCTCAAGAGGCTTGGCTTGGAGGATTGTTTTGAAGGCATAATCTGCTTCGAGACCCTGAATCCAACTCACAAAAGCAACCCTTCTGACGATGAGGATGATGTCGATTTCCTGGGGCCAAGATCAGCTTCTGAAGCCACGAATGGCGCCACTGAGATCTTCGACATAGTTGGCCATTTCAGGCAGGGGAATCCAACCACAACGCTCCCCAAGACGCCCATCGTCTGCAAGCCATCAGAGTATGCAATAGAGCAAGCCCTCAAGATCGCGAACCTTAACCCACAGAGAACAGTGAGTTGAACATACAACAAGCAACAATTAAAATGCACAACTGGTTGATTTGTGTTTAACCTTTGGACCTTCATTTTCTTGTGGTTTAGATATTCTTCGAAGACAGTGTCAGAAACGTGCAAGCTGGGAAGCGCGTGGGCCTCCATACCGTGCTTGTGGGCACTTCCCAGAGGCCGAAAGGAGCAGACTACGCGCTGGAGAGCATCCACAACATAAGAGAAGCATTGCCTGAGCTCTGGGAAGCAGACAATAGAGCTGAAGTTGATTACGCCGAAAGGATTGCAAGGGAGACCCCTGTTACCGCCTAGATTGTGTATACTGCAAGCCTGTTCATTCCATGAGGGCAAGCAAGAGGGAAACATTTTCACAGGAGGCTGAGAGAGTGAGAGAGCCATTGAATGCTTCTAAGTTCTAACCAATGTAGATGTTTCCCCTTTTGAGCTTCAATGAATGAATCATCAATCCATGAATGGTTTCTTGGATATGATTGTTGTAATGCTGCTGATAATGTATAAAACCAACCAGTTTCTACTCCTACTGATGGAGTTCTACATAACCTTGTTGCTTTAAAAATGTTGGAGGAATGACACGACCCGAAAGCCCACTCTGAACCTTTAGCTCTGATATCAGTTTGTTACGGGAAAAGTCTTGTTGGGTCCAACCAGAAAGTCGAAACAAATAAGCCATACTGCGATTGCAACCTAAAACCAATGATAATAAACAGTGTGCCCTAACATGAACAATAAACAGTGTTGATGAGGCTTATAAAAGTGGTTCATAAGATAACTAATGAGGTGAAAATGTCTGGTTATGAATGTATTATAAAGTAATTTGCAAGTTAGCAAACACACTAGAGATTTCCCAGAGATGACCAGAATAAGACATTATTCATCAAAATAGTACCCTGAGACAATATTAAGTTATTAACCGTTTCGATCTTCTATACTATGGAAAGCCTAATAGGCCACTTACCATCAGGGTTTGAGGGGTCGAGGAGTATGTAGTATGTACCATTTTTCTATGTTGAGATGGTGTTTTCAAGTGATCTAAATACTGCAGATAAGACACTCACTTTATAAATCATACTCCATCCGTTAATTAAAACTTGTCGTATTAGAGATGAAATCTTGTTAATAAAAACATGTGATTTTAGATATTTTGGTATTTATTTTACAAAGTTGTTATTGTCATAATTATGGAGATGTTAGTTGTAATTTTCAAGAGTGAAAAGGTAGAATAATAATTAGGGGTATAAATATATTTTCGTTTGTTTTCTTAAAAAATGTAAAGATTTATAAAATGACAAGTTTTTCTTAACAAATGGAGCAGGACTCTATTATTAATTTCATTTTTTATTATCATAATTAAAAATATCAAACTGCTACTATTTAATTCAATATCATGTTTTTAACATCGGCATTTGTACGAACTGACTGGACACTTTATATAGATAAAATGCACGCCCATTTTTCTCATCGATTAAAAAGTGTGTACATAAGTAGGATATACATAATCCAGTGGGTGCCGGGGTGGTGATTAGTTAAAACTACAAAATGAAAATAAAATGTCTTATTTAATCAAATGTTTTGAACACTCAATCTCTAATTAATGTGGATATAAAACTTTATGTACACTTATTATATATTAACTGTCTTTTTAATCTATACAGTAAGAGAATAGATTAAAAATCTGTATTAGAAAAGATTTTTACTGAAAAAATAGATAAACTTTAGAAAAAAAACCCGCTAAAATAAATAAAATTAAAAAAAATATTTTCTGACTAAAATTTAAAAGATATCTTCAAATTAATATTGCTAATCTATGAACCAAAATATAAGTTAGAAAGATTGTCTTATTAACTGTTCAAACTTCATTTATTAATTTTTTTTGAAAATTTACATTTATTCTCTGTACAAATAATGCAATTATATTGACATTTATATAAAAAAAAATATCATAAAAATTTATATTTTTAACAAATGAAAAATTATTTTCTAAAATAATCTAATTTTTTAATTATCAATATTTTAAACCATAAATTTTTATGATAAAAAATTTATGAAATGTAAATATAAATATATTAATTAGAATTTTTCTTATTTTTAAAATTTTAATCTAGGTTGCTATCGACAAGATGTCAGATCTCCAAATACACGGCGTTATCATCGACTTTTGGTGTCGATGGAGGTAAAGGAGGTCAAAGCGAGGAAATAATGCAGGGACTCAGGGAGTGCGAGATTATCGACCCATTCACTTGTCGATTCTGGATGTCGGTGGCGAAAAAGTTGGCAAAGCAGTTTGAATGGTGGTGGTGGGTGATTCGTTGTCGTCATTAACTCTGGTGTCGATCGATAAAGATAACCATGTATTTGACGAAAAATTATTGTGCCGATTTTTTTATAAAGTAGAAATTCGAGATCAGACAAGCCGAATTCTCGAGAGGTCGGTAAAACCTACAAAAGGAAACACCCTCACAAACAAATACAACTGTTACACACGAAACAGGAAAAAAAAAAACATTAAGCAACCGTAACATGTAGTGAAACCAAGGCCAAACAATGAGGAAACAGATGAGGACCAAGCCAACCACCACCATAGATGTTGGCCAGCGGCACATCAGAACTTGATCTCCTATGGGTAGTGATTAGTGAAGACGGTGCTCCAAGGAAGTACAGAGCCGTCATGAGCACACCATCTTAACCCCGACTAATCCCGACTCAGATCACCGCACCTTCAACTGTCCAAAGCATTGCCGAGAACACCCGTAGTATTAACACGGAAAATCCCTAACAAATCATGCCAAAGACTTCCCCAAGTCATATAAACGTATAACTTGTTCTAGTTTTTCATTTTTCGTTTTTATTTTAATTTTTATTCTTTTTTATTTGTACTTTTTTTAAAAAAAAACTTGGGTTCTAAGGACCTAACCGGAGGGAAGCACTCAAGCTCCGGTAGTGGTGAGCGGGGTAATGCAATGAAGAACTATTCCGAAATGGCTCAACTGAAAAGGATTTGTGGGTAGTATCCGTAGATTCTCGTTTCGAACTCTGAAATGACCGTTCTTTATTTATCAATTCAAGGTAATGCAATGAAGTTTTTAGTCTCTAGAGGACCTCAATTTTCCCTACGTACCGTGCCAAAAAAAATTAATTTAGGCTCAAAATAACCATAGTTTTCAAAACTATAGCGTACACGTAGGGCTGTTATATGAACTGAATAGCTCGAGCTCGGCTCGAAAAAGCTCGACTCGAGCTCGTTCATTTATTCAAACAAGCCGAGCTTGAACAAGATTTTAAGCTCGGTTGAAAGCTCGACTCGTTCGAATAAAGCTCGAATTCTATAAAATTTTTAAAATGTCCTTTAAGTTAACATGTCATAACAAAGTAGAACTACTTAAAACTCGAAAAAAACTCGGCTCGAGCTCGTTCATTTCCTAAACAAGCCGAGCTTGAACAAAATAAAAAGCTCGTTTAAAAATTAGGCTCGGCTCGAGCTCGTTTAACAAACGAACAAGCTTGAACATGCCAAGCTCGGCTCGTTCGGCTCGAATAACACCCTACGTACACGTATGAAATGGGAGTCTGCAAAAGATAAGATAATAAAAATCTCCTCCGCTCCGTTTCTTCAACGGCTAAAAAAGCGAGCCAACTGAAAGCACACTCGCCGCTGCCGGAGCTAAAGATCACGCCGGCGGCAACCGAATGCGCCGCTAATTTCGGTGAAAAACAGTTTCTTTAATGTCAGCAATGTCAGCACTTTTTCCCTTACCATTTTCAGCTTCTTCTGTTGTTTCTTCTTCGAGGAGCTGCAGCTACTTTCATCAATGCGGTAGTAATTGGAGGTCGGTGGAAATTCGGACTTCAGAACCTTTGAGGGCCCTCCCACGCTCCAACGCTCCCCAATTCCTTGAATTTTCTGTACCGTCACTCTCTTTAAATTGGAGGAATCGGACTAGGGTTTCCAGAGGTTGTTTGGTGGTGACAGCTATGGCGGATCTCAGCAAGCCAGTTGTTCTCGTCACTGGCGCTGGCGGAAGAACTGGTTAGGTTTTACTTTGCGTGTTTGTTTTCTGATTGATGATAAGGTCAATTGCACTGTGATGATTGAATCGAGTGCTGTTGAATGACTGAATTTTGAACTTTTAGGGTTGAATTATGTGTATTTATTGGTAATGTGATATGTGAAAATCTTGCATTTGGATCTTATACTTTCTGATTGATGATGTATCATATGTATGGTCATTTGCACCTTGAACATTAAATCGAGTTCTGGAAAGGTGGGGTTTTGAATAGAGAGATTGTTAAGGAATGACTGAAATTTTGAAATCTTAGGGCTGAATTATGAGTATCCTCAATGGGCAGGATTTCATTTTTTGGTGATTTGGTCATTTTGGTGGTATGAAGATGCTGTGATGTGATCTGTGAAAAGTGAAAACATATGAATGTTTGCTAGTACTCTAGGAGATCAGATACATGAAAATCTTGCATTTGAATGCAGGTAAAATTGTGTATGAAAAGTTGAAGGACAGATCTGATCAGTTTACAGGCCGAGGACTAGTCAGGACTGAGGAGAGTAAGTCTCAAATTGGTGGAGCAGATGACGTGTATGTTGGAGACATTCGGAACAGCGAAAGCATTGTCGCTGCAATCCAGGGTATTGACGCCCTTGTCATTCTGACAAGTGCTGTACCAATAATCAAACCAGGATCTGATATAACCAAGGGGAGGCCTGAATTCATTTTCCCGGAGGGGGCATTTCCCGAGCAGGTTGTTATACGTTTTCTCATGCATTTTATTGCATTGGATTTTTTGTTGTTGTGGGTATACTTTGTACCCAACATAATAGAAGCTTTTTGCTTGATAGGTGGACTGGATTGGACAGAAGAATCAAATTGATGCCGGTGAGGGTTGTTCATCTTTTGTTCATAAATATGTGACACCGGGATCTTTTTTTATTATTATTGACTGATGTTGTAATTCAAATGTGCAGCTAAAGCTGCTGGTGTGAAGCAGATTGTTTTAGTGGGGTCTATGGGAGGAACACAACCTGATAATCCTCTGAACAAACTGGGAAATGGAAATATACTGGTATTTTTCTCCACTCTCTAGATTGACGCTGTTGTACACGTCTGTATATGGAGCAAGCATTTTAAAGAAATGCGGTCATGTGATTCATGGGCCGTTGTATCGTTCCCTTATTGCTCTTAATATATTGGACTTTACCTGGGCTATTTTTTTGGTTCTTCGTGTTAGTTGTGTGGATAAAAGTATGATGCAATTGAGCTGGTGTTACTCCTATGATTCGTGATGCAGATTTGGAAAAGAAAGGCAGAAGAGTATCTATCAAATTCAGGGGTACCGTACACAATTATCAGGTAAAGGGTGTTTCATAGAGTCAACAATATCTTGATTGTGGAAGCAAAAAACTTCTGATATTATAACTTGAAAACACATTAGAGGTGATCACTAACATGACCTTGCTACACTAACCAGGGCTGGAGGCTTGCAAGACAAAGATGGGGGTGTCAGGGAATTGCTCATTGGAAAAGATGACGAGCTTCTTCAGACTGAAACTAGAACTATAGCAAGGCCTGATGTTGCAGAAGTCTGTATTCAGGTAAGACTGCTTTTTCATATCATAACTAGCCCAAAAATCATCAGAAAAACTTGCATCTGTTCTTCACTTCTTTGCATAGTCATAACTTTTCCATCATGGAATACATATTAGTTGCAAATTTGAACCCTTTACATGCTTGTGCTTTGTAATAGTAACTTTTTTCGTACTCATGGATTAGTGAAGAAACAAGGATGATAACATTCAGACCTTGTAGCCTTAGCTAGTATTTACGAGTTCCCGTTCATGACAGGCACTGCAATTTGAGGAGGCCAAGTTTAAGGCTTTTGATTTGGCTTCCAAGCCAGAGGGTGATGGCACACCAACCAAGGACTTCAAGGCTCTCTTCTCCCGGATTAACACCCGTTTCTAAGAGAGTACAAAGACCACCATGAATGGTTTGTCTTGAAAACTTAATCTCTTGTATTGTGGTTTCAATTGAAGTGTGACATTCCCTGCTATTTTTGGACAAGATAACACGGGATTAGAGTGGAGTTTAAAAACAGTATTTACGTCATCTGGGCAACTGCTTTGTTGTTCAGAACTTCGGATCATATTAGCTATTGACCATTTAAGCTTCAGAGTTAAAGTTCCAAGAGAAATTATATTATATATTTGTTTCTGAAGGAGGTTCTAAGTTTAATATTTGCTTGTGATGAGAATAAGACAAGAAGGGTGCTTTAGGCTGGTTTCCATGTGGAAAGAGCACACAGTATTCTCCCTTTCCACCCCAACAGAAGCCAGTGACCGTCTTGATCGATCAAGAACCCTTTGTGGTAAGCCTTCACTCTCAACGTTGCCCTGTCCTTAATCTCTGGGTCTAATGGCAGCTGCATGAGGCCTGCCCTACAAATGCGAGCTTGCCATTGCTTGTACGTCTCTGGCCTCTCGATTCTCTCCCAGCCTTCACAGGCCACCACATTGATAACCGCTTTTCCGAGAATCTCTTTCTCAATCAGCATCCTCTCCTCAGACTTCCGGGGCATGACAGTCTCAAACATGTCAAAGACTGATGAGAAATGAAACAAAGCCTCCTTGAACCGAGTCAGATAGAAGGTTGCATTGTACGCTCCATTGAGCACTCCCTGTACAAATACTGAGGGATTGATCTTCCTTATTATATCCAGGATCGCGTCTCTTGATCCATCAGCCACCATGGTTTCATCTGGCAAGTTTTTCATCTGGTAGATACAGTTCACTATAACCATCTCATCATCGTCCAACTTGAAATCTTCAAGCTGAATGGTCTCCCATCTCTTCACAATCGAATTGAACTCAAATGGGACCCTGAATTCCTTGGCATAATGTGCTAGCATCTGCCCTGCATCCTCAACCCTTCTTGCAGGTCTAAGGCCCGGCTGAGGAATATCTATCCCCGTGATTCGAATCTTTGGGGGACCACCTGATCTCTCTGACTGGCGTTGAATGAAAGAGGGCCACTGAAACCCACCCTGGATACCAAAATGTATAATGTGGATTCTTGCAGCACAACGAGTCAGCTTCAAGATCGTCATGTTTGAGAAGAGATTGGAGACGTTCCTGAACGGGCAAGCAGCAAGATGCGCAAGATAAGCTTTCACAACAGCAACAGAAGATGACCTATTAGCGGCCAAGGCGTTGTAAACCCGACTTCCAATGCCAGCCAAGCGCGCCTCAAGTCCATCAGCGAGGTAATGAGCCAGTCTCTGATTCCCATCACCGGATGGTGAAGAATTCTGCCTGATCTCGCTGAGCATCTCATTAGCTCTTCTGTGATCCTCAGTTGTAACTGCTTCCGCGCAGTTGATAAGAAGGGTTCTCAGATCAACCACTTCCTTTCGGTTTGACTGCACATTCTGCTTCATTTTCTTGACCGATTCACTCTTTAAGGTCTCCCTGAGATCAACTATGGCCTTGTTTTGATCCCTTTCATGATTCAGCAAAACCTCATCGAATGTATCTGAATGCACATAAGTATCCGGATACACGGCTGCTTGCTTGGCACTCCTCTCTTCCTCCTCCAACACCGAAATGTTCCTATTGTGACGCTTCTTCGGTAACTCTCTTGCACTTGAGCTGACAAACAACTCATCAGTACTTGGAATCAGCTTCCTTGCTTCCTCAACTCCTTTGATGAACAAAGAAACCGATTCAATCCCACTGCACAGGTCAGGAACCGGAGCAATATCATCACTTGACGTCGCCTGTGAACTCGGGTAGCTCTTACCAATGGCATCATAGAAGGACTTTTCGGCCTCTTGGAGCTCCATAGACCCTTGAAGAACACACTCCTGTTCTACATCATCCTCCATAAGAAATTGGTTTATGTATCTTAAACTCTCATCTGACACACCTTGATCCTCTTGTTGGCTGGCTTCTTGTGTTGAATAACTTGAACCACAAATTGGGCGAAGATCACTCGTACTATGAACCCTAGCTCCCTCAGAATATAACCTCTTGGTTGTGTTTGCAGTTGCATCCGCAGTTGTGGTTGTGACCATATCCATAAAATCCTGACTCAAAATATTATTAATTAATTGATTAAAATTAATTAAGGTGTGAAGGAAATAAACCTAAGTGAACAATGATGATGAATGTGTAGTACACGTAGACTCGGGCAAACGCGGGCGTAAACTTGGCTGTTCCCAAAATTTAGTCTCGGTGTTGCGGGTGTGAGCCAAGCAAAGTTCACTGGGCTACATTTCATGCCCAAGTCCGTCTGGTGTTGCTAGCGTGGATGGATTTCGAACACCCGTACCATAATAATACTTGATAAATAATGATTTCATATGATTAATAATATATGTAAACCAATTTTTTTTATATGATTAACTTTGTAATATACGTAGTATATATACTACCACATAATAATTTGTATAAGGGGAGGGTCACGAGTGTATTGTACAATAATTTTCAACTTATACTTAGACTAACTTAGTAATGTGTGGAGTAGTATGTATTCTATATATAATAAACATAGCGGTCTCATTGCTGATGCGGATCAGACTTAGCAGTCTGTTTGGGCTTCACTAGGTGTCTGGCCATACCAATCCGTTTATGCGGACGGACGGGTGAAGCGGGTCAGACGAGCTAACATGCGTTTGTGCATGTCTATTTATTGTCAATAGATTAATGCAAACAAATGAAAAAAGAAGACAGAGAAATTTATTTACTCTATGTTTCTTCATTTATAGACAAAGAAATCACAGTTTAGGGTGAACCAAGTTGGAACTTGTAGTGGAAAACACAGTAGCAAGAGGATGAAAGAAAACCAATACCTTCTAAGAACGGGTAGCAAGAGGATGAAAGTGAGACTTATTAAAACTAAAAAGTGGAACCCCAGTACCTATATATATGACTATATGAGGTTCTTTTTTTAGCTGATAACGACTAAAATTTCAGACAAATTTCAAGTGTTGTTTTTGTTGCTGTTGGGTTTTATGACAGATAGTGATGGAAGTGGTTTTGGGATTCCTTTAAAATATTACTGTATTTTTTTTTAGCTGTTCTGGTGCGGACAAGCACGTTCCTGGAGCGGGTTGAGATTTGCTCCAGCCCGTCCCATTTTTAAAAAAAAAATTAAAAAAAAATTAAGGAAAATTAATTTTAAAAAAATTATGTATTTGTTTGTTGGAATAAGAGTTTTGTTAATGAAATATCGTCCTATGTGACGCGTTGTGGTTGATTCTAAAAAATAATAATAAAATAATATGTTGTTATGGTTTATAGAAAGTTATATAACCCACAATCTATCTATATATATTTTAGTTAATTGACAAAATATAAATAAAAAATATTTCACAGTTATACTTATCAAAAATATTAATAGATAAATATGTAGTATTGGATATGTACTGTTTTATTTACATTTGGATTTTTTTGGTGGAAAGAATTCTTTATATCAAAATGAATTATTTAATATTTAATAATTGATATTTTATTTATATCTATATTATATTTGAGGCTAAAATAAATTGTTAGATTATTATGTAGCCACAATCCATCCATACATAGATATTTTAGTAAACTAACATGATAAATATATACTACATCTTTAATAGAAAAAGAATATTAAAATATTATTCAAAATCAGCTATCTATTAAATTACATGAGATTCAGTTAACAATAGATTAGAAAAAAAAAACTTGTACCTTATAAATGTGAATTTTGTTTATATTTTTAGAGAATATGATATATTTAGATTATTTATAATCGATCGAACTAATTTTATTTACATTTATATTATTTTTTTGAGGAAAAAACTATTTATATTTAGATTTTTTTTTATCAATTAGAATCTATCTAGATTATTTATAATCCTATGTATTAACGTATTCTCTGTGCCACGAGACGAGACCTACACTATACATTTTTTTTTTGATAAACCACTAGTTATACATATAATTACACACACAATATATATACCCTGTATATAACCATATGTATTATATAAACAAAGCATATATATAGTGTATATACAAGGCATACAAGCATACAGTATCACAGTGTATATATATTGTATATACAAAGCATACAGTAGTACAGTGTATAGTGTATATACAAAGCATATATGCAGCAATATACATTGTATATATAATACAGAGCATACAGTGTATATATAATACAGACCATACAGTATATAGTACAGTAATATACAGTTCCACAAGAATAAGGGAACAAATCATAAACACGTAAGACCTAAGAGGGAAAACATTACATGTAAAAAACTACAGGTTAACACATTTCAGTTAAATTTCAATGGATTCACACTTAATAACAAAGACAGCACGGTCGGTTTTATCATTCGAGATTGGGATGGTAAACCGAATCATATTGGATGTGATAGAATTGGGAACCAGACACCTTTCAAAGCTGAGGCTCTAGTTCTAAGACTTGGTCTTCTCTAGTCCCGAGCACTTGGCAATTGGCATAGATAGATTACAAATTGAAGGGGATTCACTTATAATAAAAAATCACTTAAGACTAAATTCTACGTGTCCTTGGAAAATTGAACTAATCATGTCCGATATTAAAACATTATTGTCGAGTGTGAGAAAAGTCTCGTTTTCTCACATACCCCGCATTGACAACGGAGTGACTGATAAGGTTGCACATCTTTGCTGCTCGGTTAGGGGTCTCGACATTCCCTATGATACAGGTCTCCAAGACCTCATCCGCAAGGATGTTCTCAGGTAGGATCTTTCCACCCGAACTATTACCTGTTCAAAAAATAATAATAATAAAATAGTAATATACAGTTTATACAATATTTATACAGTATATAAATACATGCGGGACATGACGGGATTTGCGGGATAAGGAATCCTCACCCGTCATCCCTCATCCTGCGTTCCGCATAATTTTTGTGGGACGGTTTTTTTTTTCCAAATCTCATAGGAATCAGAACGAGATCGGGACGAGTTCGAAATTTACGAGATTTGTGTCCACTCCTAAAATCTATGATCCGTCATAAAAAAAATTTTGAATTGAATTGCACAAACGGTTCTTGAATCAGTTAGTTACTTTTTCTCCCTTGAGGTAATGATTATGTACACAGGTCATATTAAGAGTAAAACGAATAAACTTTGGTGATCATCCAAAACAAAACCAACGGCGTAGCCATTCCAAGGTGAACATGCTAAAACAGAGGCAATGGGAGAATAACCTAGAAACACCAAACTTTCCTCAATCCGTCCAAAATAAAACCAACTGCACCTATCTATCATTCCAAGGGAAACACTTGGCACGTGCTACTCGTTGTGTTAAGTTCAAGGAATCTCTAAGTTATTTATTATTATTTTTGAACTGAAAAGAATTTGGCAGAAGGAAACCCTACATGCCACGTGCATCCTTGCAGATGAGATTAAGAAGCACAGAGTCGTCCGGTGCTAGATTACTGGTGAAAGCAAAGTCCAGGTGTGAGAGATGATCAACAACCCGATTTGCTTCCCTGTAAGCATGACGAATCTCAGAAGATTGAAAGAAACTTAGGGAGACTAAACTGTCCGAGACAATTATTTTCGAGTCACCCGTAGGTTTTCCAATGCCTTTGAGGCTATTTATGACGGTGAGGTTGTCACCTTCAATTACAAGGTTAGGTATCCGTAGGTCGATGGTCGCTCTGATGCCCTTCCACAAGGCGAAAGCCTCAGAGCCAGCAACCGAGGAGAAAGGCGAAGGGCCCGCGCTCATGAGGACCGGGGAGCCAGTATGGTCCCGGATAATGAAACTATATGTACCTTTGGACGATGCTGAAAGTGCACCGTCGAAGTTGAGTTTGTACATGCCCGGTTTTGGTGATTGCCATTTTGTCTTTTTTCTTGCATTCTTCGTTAGTTGCGAACTTGCGATCCGTGTTTGCCTAGAGGTTGGTTGTCTTGTAGATTATCGTGTTCTGTTGATTGCTTCCACATGTATTGTTGGTCCTTTGCGAAAGTTATTATACTTGTGTTGTTTGGTTTCACGTTATCAAATAATGCTTTGTTCCGGAAGTACCACAAGCTCCACCAAGCAAAGCCTAAACGGCAAAACCGTGAAAGACCTAGTGTTTCTTTAAGTTTGCGGATTATATCATTGATCGCATTTTCCTGATCAAACCGATGGTTTAGAAGCGTTAGAAGTGATGGGTCTAATGATGATATTACTGTTTTTGATATTGGGCAGAGCCACAGTAGGTGATGCAGGTCCTCGAAATTGGAGTCACAATGTGGGCATGTAGTTGGAACTCCAACCCCACGAGAGGCTAGTCTGACTGAAGTTGGAATCCCATTTTTGGTAATCTTCCAAATAAAGGTTTTGACCTTTGGAGGGGCATCAAGGTCCCAAATCAATTTGAAGTCTCTCTTTTGATGTTGTTTTTGTGAAGAAATCATTGCTATAGTCGAGCTAGTGGAGAACCAACCGTTCTTACTCCACTTCCAGTATAGTCTGTTCATGTGTTTATTTTTTGGGATCGGAGTTGAAGAATTGAGTACTTAAAGTAATTAACAGTAATAGACAAATACTCTATAAAGGGGGGTTGAATAGAGTATATACGCTTTTCGCAAAGTCGTGTAGAGCAAGCAACTTTAAGGGCTGGATAGTGAGTTTCAAGGCCTTGAAATCGATCTCAAAATCTTGAACAAACTTTTCGCACCTTGCTGGTTCTGCAATGAAATCAGACGTCAAAAATTTAACAGAGAAATAAATAACACAAGACTTGCTAACGAGGTTCGGCTCTAAACCAGCCTACGTCTCCGCCTAGGGTTATCCAACCCGTAGGATTCAACAACTTTTATTCCTCTTCCTTATGGATCCTAATAGCTCACCGAGAAGCCTCTCTTCTATACAATTGCAATCTAGTCAACTTGCGTTCCCTTGGAGTCCTAGACCAATCTAGAAGAGCTCCACCTCTCTCAGCTATCTAGTACACCCAAAATACAGAGAAATAAAAGTCCCCTTTGCCACACCAAAGTGTGATACGTTTGAGTATATGATACTATTAGTATAACATGGAATCTAATGTCAGGCCAGTGGGAAGGGCAAAGTAAACCTCACAGAATCTAATGTCAGGCCAGTCGAAGTCTTCATGTGCAGTATTGTGCGCAAGATGGGATACGGGGAAGGGTTCAAGTGGATGTCTCAGTACATCAAGTAGGCGAAACATTGCCCAGCACACGGTTTCATCCGAGGAGAGGAGTGAAGGACACAGGTAAGGGCTGAGGGAGAGCAAAAGAGTGTGCTATTTATGATTTTTTGTATATTCAAACAACTGCTTTCCTGTGAAATCAGATCAGATATGTGGAGATCAGATTAGCCATTTTGTTTGTTGTCATGCTTGGTCAAGACAGATTATTGAAGATTATTGTTCATTGTTTACTTAAGACTTGGTTTTTGATCCATAACCCAATTCATCATGATCTTACAGGATAGGAAATGTGTTTACTCATATCCGTATACCTGTATAGATTATTTTAAATTATAGACTAGTTTTATTAAAACTTGTGCAAAGACTAAAAACCCATTTATTTTAGGACGGAGGGAGTATGTGTTATATCCCTCCTACTATCAAAGAACCAATTTGAATTTACTATTCATTAGCCAAAAAGTTACATTGACCGTCCATTGTTAATGAGTTCATGTGATCAACGGAGTATATTTTTTTGTTTTGGTGCCCATTTTCGTCTTTTCATCTAATTCCAAAAGGTACCCCTGTCTTTCCCCAAGCCACCTCCGGGAATCTCTGCCGCCTTCGCCGTTACTATTTCTGCCACCGATGCTAGGTTTCTCACCTGCTCTAATGCTCTTGCTCCGCTATAATCTCCGTTTCAAGAATCGCCAGCGTCGCACCCAAGTCTAGAGCTGCTCCCTCGCCATTTCACATGCCCAAGCAGAACAACCCCTGCATTCCGAGGTAGAATCAGCGTTCAATTACTGTTTTTGATTTTCTTCATTGAATTGATCATGTCATTCATATTTGATCTATACAAGCTGCCAAATTACGGCGAAAGAATGCATACAAATTAGAATAGAGCACAGATCAAAGGCATTTTTCTTTTCATTGTGTGATGAGGGAGCTAACATATACGAGAGTACATGAATACATGATTGATGATTAGCCAGTACAATTGATTAATCAATTTGAACTCCTAAAGCATATGTACATTCAGTCCGTTACGCTTCTAAATCTGTAATTCAATTATATGATGCTTTGGGTGATTATATGCTTTTGGTGATTATCTGTTGGCAATTTGATGACCTAGAAAATTTAGGATATTGCTTTTGTAAAATGAATCGGGAGTTTGAAGTGTTAGATCTAGGCTTCCAATCCTCATATTCAAGTTATGGCCTTAAAATTTAAGATTGCCACCTCAAAATTGAGGATTAGGGCTTTCGAATTGAGGCTTGGGTCCATGAGATTGCATATTTGGGGTTGCATCGACTCTTTAAATTGACTGTTTGATGTTACTTCTTGTAGGTAGGTTATGTTTTTGGAGTAACCTCTTACTTGGTAGAATAACCAGTTGTATATTCTAACAGATTTAGGTATTGCTTATAGGTCTTATTTTGATTATTTTTTTATTGCTGTCATAGGATACTTGATCTCTATTGTTGCCTGACTCGAAATTATGATGATTGAGATGATATTGTAGTTTTATTTCCTTCGCTTGTCCTTGTGCATTGAAAAATGGTCTTTATTCAACTACTGATCACTTTCTTTCATCTATTGTCTTTATGTATTTTCTTAAATTTGTTTAACTTGGTGTTCCAATTTAACAACTCTATTGGAGGAGGCATCCTCTTGGACGTGATTTGTTTAGAAAGGTAATGATTCAGCCAATGTCTATCAAACTGTACTCTTCAACGTCTTTAATTTGGTACAAAGTGAACCTCCTTAATGTTATGTTAAAAAAGAAATTTCCCCAGCCTAATGTTTGGTATCTTGGGGACATAGGTGAGACAGATATACATCTTTTTGAACTTATGTTGCCACATTGTTCAGTTGAACAGTTAATGCATCTATAAAATGAAACAAAGGTAAGATGGATCCTTCATATGCTTTGGGAACTAATGCTAATCATGTTGCTATACGCATCCAAGAAAGGGATTTAATTAAAGTCATTAATAAATTGTGAAATAAATATTATGCTTCTGGAACTAATATTTATTTCTTACTTTGCTATGAACTTGAGATCATAGTTTGATCTTTAGTTTATATTTTTATGCTTTATTTCCTCACTTTCCGGAGAAACTTTTATATTCTCCTCCATGTTTTAAAATCAGTTTGCAAATGATGGCTAATGAAATCAAAATTTTGATGACAGCTTACTACATAGTCTACCTGTGCTAATATGCCATAGATGGGATGAATGTTCGTTAGTGATATAAGGTCTGATTTAAAGAATTGGTTTTTAAGGAGAATAAAAGGAAACTTACTATAATGTATACATAATCAAATTTTATATATAAAAAAAAAGATATTTTCGTGTTGGCTGGATGTGTTGTATTCCATTCTGTTCAAAAGGAGTACACAATCACAAAGAGATACTACAAGGCAGATTACGCTCTTGACCTTTATAAAGAACCGTTTATCAATGTTAAATTGAATAGTTTCTGTTTTTCAATCATATAGGTGAAGGTTTATTTTTTCCCAAATAAGAGAATGGGGAAGTTGTGTTAGCCCATAGAAGTTCAAAGTGCTGAAGGGGTAGGGATTGGGTTCTTAGAAATGGGCCATGGAATCTGCTGGTACAAGGCCTTTCTTGCTCAAGAGATGGTTTCCTGGTTCACTTTCCGGTTTTTATTGATCTAGGAAAAAATCCTTCATTTGTTGTACTTTCACTCTTAAAGGCAATTGTACCTCGCAAGCTGGTGGTGCCAGAGATATGACTTTGCTATTGAAGTTGGTAAATTGATGGTAACTAGCCAAAATGGGCCAATTCGCAAGCAGTGCAGTCAAATCTTGCTGCAGTTTTTGCTGAACTACGAATTAAAAACAAAACTAAGGGATCAGCATATTGAATTTCTAATCAGCAGCCTAAGGCAAGAATCTAACATGACTTTCACTGAATTAGTGTTATTTTCCCCTTTTAAGAATTTGTCTCAAAATTATTAGTTTTTATGCATCTTTTCCAGCTATGAACATGCCACTGGGAGGGAAGCTGTACTTAAAAATTAAAATGCTTAGGGTCATAATTGCGATGTTTCCAGAAAGAGTTGTTGACGAGTGGTCTTGGGAATTGTTGGTCAATTTGGTGAAAGCCTGGTCCATGATCCTGACAACCAAATACATAGCTTGATTGGTGCAGATATACAACTTTTGGTGAGCCGTGTGAGTTCAGATTCGCTTCACAAAATCCTCGATTCTTCTCATGCCTGGTACATGGATGAAAACAAACAACTTTGTGGTATTGCTGCACAGGTACCAACTCTGGAAACATTAAGTCCTCTATCCATTTGTCTTGGTTAGATAACTTATTTGTAGATATTGAATCATTTTAGTCCTTTAATAATCCCTCCTGTTTCCCTAAAACGACGAAAAGAAGGGGGCCAAAAAGAGTTTTGACTTGGTATCTTTGCTTTTGAATCATGCAGGTCCTGGGGTTAATAGTTGAAGTGAGGAAGAAGGGTTTTCAGAAGCTCATCAACAGTATATTACCAGGTGAGGAAGAGGAAAATAGAATAATGAGCATCTTGCAGTTGGCAGTCAAGAATGGTTTGAAAATAGACCATTTTGAGCAAAGTATGATCACAGAATGGAAGGAAGTATACTACTCGCTTGTTTTGTTTCAAAAAATCATTGTCCAATTTCCTGTGCTGTTCTTTGAGAAATGTTGCACTTGAGGAGATCAACCTCAAGTTCATTGACACTTCCTCCAACTTCGGCCATGGGCGGTTCCAGACCACCCAAGAGAAACAGAAATACTTCGGCCGCCTCAAGGTTTGAAGGTAGTTTTTTGTTCACAAGAGTCGTCATTCTTCGACAAGTTTTTGATGGTTTGTCCTGTCAACTTTACATACTGTCTTTTTTATTGCCCCTCTGGTTAAGTTATATTTGTGGATGAGTTGTGTTAGCTCAGTTTATAATCAGACATCAGATTCCAGTTTGCCCATGGAACAATCAAAGTTTGCCTTTTCTATTACAGTGCATTGTATTCTATTTCCAACAGGTAATCCGCTGTCTGCAGTATGACATTTGTTTCGACACAGGAATACATATTCCTGAAGAGAGCCCATTGCCATAAAAAAAAGGGATATGCACAGGAGCAATTATAAACCTCTATAATTGCGGTATCAACATTTGGTGCAAATGCTATTGTTGTAAGTACTTGGAAAATGTTTAGCTATCAGCATCAATGGAATGGCATTCCCGTAACACTTCATTCATGACACCCCATGACACTTATTCAATGTTTGTGTTGCAGGGAATAAAATGAAGTGTTGATCCAAAACTATATGCACTTTCAAAGTATGATGCTTCCCTAGGCATCGACATCGGTATCTCACTCAAGTTCTGTTATGTCCTTGTGAATCATGGAGAGTTTGATGATTGTGCTTCTGTCGTTGAGTCTTCATCATCCACTGGTAAGAAGAACAGTTTTCAAGTTCAGGCTTAAAGATTTTACGTTTGCTTGCCATCCTTGATTCAATTGGGATTCCTAGAGTTCGGAAGTGATCTAGAGTTTTTAATTTTGCCAGTTCGTGGAAATTTGATAACCTTATCGATTAATAAATAGTTTAAATATGAGATTGGTACAAGTTCATGGTCATCCGTACTTCTGAGTTTGAACTGAACAGCTGGTCTTATTGTATTTTGAAAATTTTGGTTGGTGCCAGTGGTTTAATCTAGTTAGATCTTACTTGACTAGCAGAATTTCATAATACTTGAAGCATTAAGATTTGATTCTCACTGGATTTGTATAGAATTTGGTGCCACTAAGGAAACTATAATGCCTGATAACAATGGTTCCACCGTTTTGTGAAATCCCTTTACATTATTACCATTGATTCCCCTTGCATATTATGTGTACAGTATAATTTCTTAACTTTGTTTACTTGCCAAAATTTTGCATACCACTAAATGGCTCTATTTGGGCCTTGGTGATGGATGCATATTCGTTTTTAAAGTTCAAGAAGGCTTTGAGGCTCAATCCCGAGAAACCAGAAATTCTGTGGTGCTTGGGAAATGTAATTACCAATTTAGCCTTCTTAAATCATGATGCTAACGTTGCTGGGATACGCTTTCAAAAGTCATGGGACTACTTTGCAAGGGCACATGAATACATGATCTGGTAATTATTACAGTTTCCACTATTAGTTGTGTTTGATTTGTATGTTTTTTTTCCATATGTATGATTGTTGTTGTACTGCCATGATGCAGGAGCCTTGCAATCAGTTGTATTGTGCGTCTATGGTTGCCAATGCATATGATTCGCTTCAATAATATCTGTTGAAGTTTTTATCTTGGAAACTTGGTTGTATCTTTCTGGTAAAAGATTTATTTTCTACTTTCATGTATAGGTCACATTTGGAGAATTTTTATTCTTAGCATATGCTCTTTCTATTTCTTCATATTTACTTTTGTGGTAATAAAAAAAGCAGGTTTTGTTTGATACCTACCTAGCTTACACTTAATTTCTCTGTTGTCCATTGAGCATACAGGCAGTTGCTTTTTTTAAAGGCTCTCTCTCTCTGAAAGTTAACCTTATATCTGAGGAGAGGGACTAGATTAATAGGACTGCAAAAGATTTGATCTTGAGTGAAGATCTAAGAGTATGGTTAGATTTTTTTGCTGATGTGAATGATATTAAAAGTGAATTGTGGTGACTAGGGTGGAGGTAAAATCAGCAAAAAGGATGGAGGTAGGCTGGGATAATTCAATTTGTTAAATTTCAGGATCTTATTGCAAGTTAAATACTTCAATCCCAAGTCCTCCAGTCCAACAACCCTAACCCGAGCCAAGTGCTCCGCCATGGTTAGAGGCTCCTCATGACATGCTTCTATCTTAACTCCAAACTTCACAAGATCATAAAAAAATTCACCAAGAAAAGCATCGCCCCAATATTCCTAGTACTCCGTAAAAAATTTGGAAGATAGAATGTCTACCTTATTTTATATAAAATTTAATCAACCCTTATTCAAATCTCACTACGCACGTATTTTCATTAAAAAAAATTCTCAATCCATTTTCCAAAGTTTTATAATTTATTTGGTATTTTATAATTAAATAATAATAATTTTCTTACAAATTTAAGGTATTCTCTCCATTTAATTTTTTTTTTAAAATTATTGCAATGATCATTACGTTCAAGAACTCGTTAGAAAGCCAACTCCAAGAGATTTTTTTTTTTTTATAGAAGTCTTCCAATTCAAGGCAAGATGTCCACAAAACATACTTGAGATGTCCGAAAAGCCCCGAAAAAAAGGTTATGTCGATACCTTACAATATGACTAATGAATACAGATTGGTATTTAAGCCAAAATAGGGGTTGTGTTAATCCGATTGGTGCGTCCTAAATCTCGTTAGAAAGCTAATTTCAAGAGCTATGACTTTGTTGTGGATGTCTTTAAACACATCTTCCTAGAAGATGCCCCAAAAAAATCATTTTTCCTGCGGTTTGGAATGTGGATAAATTTTCCACTTTATCAAAAGGGTTAGTATAAGAAAATCACTCAAGATTTCAAATAAATTAAAATGAAAAATCCTTTGATTTAGATAGGTTTGAACCTATTCAAGGCAAGACATCCACAAAACTCATACCTGAGATGTCCAAAAAGGCCCGAAAAGAAGGTCATGTTGATGTCTACATTTTTCCTAATGGACACATGCTAGGTATATTTATGCAAAAACAGGAGTTAGTATATGGAAGTCACTCAAAATTAAAAAATAAAAATAAAAATTGAAAACCATTTACTCTAGAAAGGATGTTATTCTTCTTCTTTTTTTGATACAAGAAAGGATGTTATTCTATTTATGGCAAGTCCTCCATAAAACATCTGCCTCCTGTCTTGAAAAAGCCCTGAAAAGAAGGAAATGTTGATGCCTTATAATATGACTTACAGACATATGTGCGGTATTTTGGACAAACTAGGAGACAGTTGGTCCGATGGAAGCATTTGAGTACTCGTTAGAAAGGTAAATTCCAGAGCTATGACTTTTTCAGGTGTTTTCTAACAAGTCCTCCTCAAAGATGCCCAAATCTTCGAGTAACGGCCAAGAGGAAGTGTTTCTCAAGAAGTTTACGAGTTTCATAAATGTAATGTGATAAGAGTAAGACATGAAGGGTGCTTTAGGCTGGTTTCCATGTGGAAAGAGCACACAGTATTCTCCCTTTCCATCCCAGCCGAAGCCAGTGACCGTCTTGATCGATCAGGAACTCCTTGTGGTAAGCCTTCACTCTATATGTTGCCCTGTCCTTAATCTCCGGGTCTAATGGCAGCTGCACGAGGCCTGCCCTGCAAGTGCGAGCCTGCCATTGCTTGTACGTCTCTGGCCTCTCGATTCTTTCCCAGCCTTCACAGGCCATCACGTTTAAAGCCTCTCTTCCGAGATACTCTCTCACGATCAGCTTCCTCTCCTCAGACTCCCCTGGCATGACAGTCTCAAGCATGTCATAGAATGATGAGAAATGAAACAAAGCCTCCCTAAACCGAGTCAGAAAGAACGGTGCATTGTACGCTCCATTGAGCACTCCCTGTACAAATACTGTGGGATTGATCTTCCTTATTATGTCAAGGATTGCGTTTCTTGAGCCATCAGCCACCATGGTTTCATCAGGCAAGTTTTTCATCTGGTAGATACAGTTCACTATAACCATCTCATCCTTATCCAACTTGAAATCTTCAAGCTGAATGGTCTCCCATCTCTTCACAATCGGATTGAACTCAAATGGGACTCTGAATTTCTTGGCATAATGAGCTAGCATCCGCCCCGCCTCTTCAACCCTTCTTGCTGGTCTAAAGCCCGGCTGAGGAATATCTATCCCCGTGATTCGAATCTTTGGGGGACCTCCCAATCTCTCTGACAGGCGTTGAATGAAAGCAGGCCACTGAAACCCGTGCAGAAAACCAAATTCTATAATGTGGATTCTTGTATCACGGCGAGTCAGCTTCAAGATTGTCTTGTTTGAGAAGAGATTGGAGACTTTCCTGAATGGGCATGCAGCAAGATACATAAGGTAAGCTTTCACATAACAAACAGAAGATGAGCTATTAATGACCAATTCATTATAGACCCGACTTCCAATGCCAGCCAAGCGCGCCTCAAGTCCATCAGCGAGGTAATGAGCAAGTCTCTGACTCCCATCACCAGATGGCGAAGAATTTTGCCTAATCTGGCTGAGCATCTCATTAGCTCTGCTGTGATCATTAGTTGTAACTGCTTCCGCGCAGTTGATAAGAAGGGTTCTCAGATCAACCACTTCCTCTCGGTTTTCCTTTCTTCCACCACCAGACCATTTTGATTTTGACTGCACATTCTGCTTCATTTTCTTGACTGATTTGCTCTTTAAGGTCTCCCTGAGATCAACTATGGCCTTGTTTTGATCCCTTGCATGATTCAGCAAAATCTCATCAAACATATCAGAATGCACATAAGTGTCCAGATAGATGGCTGCCTGCTTCCCACTCCTCTCTTCCTCCAACCCCGAGAAGTTCCCATTGTGATGTCTCTTCGGTAGTTCCCTTGCACTTGAGCTGACAAACAACTCAAGTGTCCTTGTACTTGGAATCAGCTTACTCGCTTCCTCAGATTCTTTGATGAACAAAGAAGCAGATTGAATCACATTGCAAAGGTCAGGAACCTGAGCAGCACCATCAATTGACGTGGCCTGTGAACTCTGATCAGCAGGAACATACTCAACTACTTCAGAAGTAAGGTTGCTATCTCCACTCAAGACATTAGCCCCATGATTCACACCAAAGTTCTGATTTAGTGAGGACGTGTAGCTCGTAGGTAGTCCCCTTGCACTTGAGCTGACAAACAACTCAAGTGTCCTTGTACTTGGAATCAGCTTACTCGCTTCCTCAACTCCTTTGGTGAACAAAGAAGCAGATTGAATCACATTGCAAAGGTCAGGAACCTGAGGAGCACCATCAATTGACGCGGCCTGTGAACTCTGATCAGCGGGAACAGACCCAACTACTTCAGAAGTAAGGTTTCTATCTCCACTCAAGACATTAGCCCCATGATTCACACCAAAGTTCCGATTTGGTGAGGACGTGTAGCTCGTAGGTAGTCCCCTTGCACTTGAGCTAACAAACAACTCAAGTGTCCTTGTACTTGGAATCAGCTTACTCGCTTCCTCAACTCCTTTCATGAACAAAGAAGCAGATTGAATCCCATTGCAAAGGTCAGGAGCCTGAGCAGGACCATCAATTGACGCGGCCTGGGAACTCTGATCAGCAGGAACAGACTCAACTACTTCAGAAGTAAGGTTGCTATCTCCACTCAAGGCATTAGCCCCATGATTCAAATCAAAGTTCCGATTTGGTGAGGACGGGTAGCTCGTACCAATGGCGTCATAGAAGGACTTTTCGGCCTTTCGGAGCTCCAAAGACTCCTGAATCACACAATCCTCTTCTAAATCCTCCTCCATAAGAATCTGATTTATGTAACTCAAAATCTCATCTGACACACCTTGATCCTCTTGTTGGCTGTCTTCTTGTGCTGAATAACTTGAACCACAAATTGGGCGAAGAGCGGTCCTACTCGGAACCCTAGCTCCCTCAGAATCTAACCTCTGGCTTGAATTTGTATCCCCAATTGTGTCTGTGACCATATCCTCAAAACCCTGACCCAAAATCGTCCAATAGGATTTCGTTAGTCAATGAAGGATAGCTGATTTCCATGTTCATATGCAAAACAACTGAAATTTGAACAAGAAATTGTGAAATTCTGGGCAGTGAATCCAAAGTAGGCCAATCTCATGCAGTCATTGCTCCTCATTATCACAAAGAAGTTCATTGTCGGCACAAATAAGCTCTTTGTCAACAATTACACTATAGAAATATTTATACTATCGATCTAATGCAAACAAATTAAAACAGTAGTAACGGGATGGAAGAAAATCAATACCTTCTGAAAACAGCAATCAACAACAACAGAGAGTAAGAAGATGATGAAGAAACCTTCAAAGGATAGACTACAGAGGATTCGATTACAATATTGTTGAGTTTTGATTTTTGTGTGTTCCTACTGCGGAGCTCCGGGGAACGGTGCAAGGAGCCTTCATTCATCAAGTCCGGATTTGGGTAGGGGAAAATCAATGGCTCATATCTATCCAGGGGTAGGGGTATAATGTCTTGCTTACCCCTCAAAACCTTGATTTTAAAATTATTTATTCTGAAAGGTTGTCTGTGATCACCGTCCAATGCTATTTCTCCAAATCGGAGATCGACGCCTCGACCTCCTGCTCGCTGTCTGTACTCCACCTCCACTTCGCTGCATGTTGTACACCTCCTCCTGCTCTTCTCCACCTCCTCCTTCCTTCATGGGTGCTGCTGGTTTCTGTTTCTGGCTCCTCTTCTATTCGATCTACTCTCCGATATGCCACCTTTCCTTTCGTTTTCCTCTTTGTATGCCTTCAATCACCTTGCTTTCTTCTTCATCCATTGTCGTTTTTCCATCAAGGCTCCAAATTTGGATGCACAACACAGGTATTCTCCCCCTCCTGATCTGAGTATTAATTTCAATGTTGAATTCTATTTTCTATCTTTTCTTTGAATTAGTCCAAAACAAACCCTAAATTTCGGTCGTAGCTTTGTTCTGTTCTCAACTGAAATTTTCCAATGTTCTTACTTTGCTTGATATTTAACTTGTTAGGGTTTATCATCTTTATCAGTTTTTTTTTTTTTTTTGTTTTTTTTCCTGACCTGATATTGAAACGAGGTTCGTTAATCGTTATACCTCATCAGAGTTTGTTGATTCCTGTATGGATTATCGTCAATGGAATTTTCAGCTCTTGTAGGGACTTGCAATGAATTTTCACCCTTAATTTTGTGATCGGTCAATTTGCAATGTTAGGGATTTGATTGAGCGAGAATTCACAATTTAGTGTTCTTGCTTTGCCGGAAGTGAGTTCCCCATGTGCTTGTAAGGAATTGCAGTAGTTGCACTTTGGATGCGTTTGCTTGTAAATTAACTTTGAGTTTGAATCAATTTCCAATGATATACACTCAAAAGTTCTCTTATTGAGTTTCTAACATGCTTTCTCTCCTGCTTTGATGTCTGTCATTTTTGTGTTACCTGAAGTTGGGAGCTTGCCTCCAATCTGAAGGAAGTGAAGCCCAGATTTTATTCAGCCATGTCAAACTTAACTTTTTGCAGTTGGTATTGGAACTCCTAACAAAGCCCAAATGCTTGCTGAGAGGGTAATTTTCGTGCGCCTTGCTACTTACTTGCATTAGGTGATGCTGATAACTTGGATTTATAGATTGATCGGTTGTTGATTATTGATTAAGATTTTCTTTCGAAGCCGTTTTTTTTTTCCATCTCATCAGTTAATTTAGCACAAATTTTTTTAGGAAAGCATGAAAAAAATAAGAAGCTCGAATCCTTGAGTCTTGGAGAGTCTTGCATAGATTTTGTAAATTTTGTTCATATCTCTGCTCTGCAATTTACTTGCCTTTCTTTTTCCTTTGTCTGTGATGGCCATATATATAATCTTGATTTTCTATGGATGTGAAATGAAATTCGTGCTCCTACGAAAAAGTGCCGACATCCCTTTATTTTTTTTTATTTTTTTTTTTTTTGCTTGATAGATACTTGGAATAGAGTTATAAAAATCCCTTCATCTAGCTTCTTTGAGATAGTTTTGAATTTAGACATGTGAGTTGATAATTGAGTCGATAATGCACTTAAGGTGTTTGTTAAAATGTCTAAGAAAGATTCTCCCTAAATTTTTCAATCAGTGCTTGTTTAGAGTAATACTCTATGCTTGGTTTAATGTTTTTCATGTTAACTTTCTATGTAATTGTAATTGTAATTGTATTTTAGTTATTTTATGCTTGAAATTGTAGCTACTTGGTCTTGCTTGTATCTAAAAGACCCCTAATTTCTTCAGTCACAAAATTATACCTAAATTTGAACATAAGAGTCAGGTCAAATACGATTAATGCATGGTAGAGGCAGAACTCAAGTAGCTAAGCTTGTGTTTGCGATTTAATCCACCGATTTGAGAAAAGCCCAAAACTAACCTTTAATACGTCTGAGGTCACTTTTTAAAAGGTATCATATTTTCATATGTGAGATTCTCATTTTGGCTTGTAGGTTTTATTTTTAAAAAAAAATCAGAGTTAATTTAGTATCATTTCTACAAAATATCATTCTAGAGAGGAAAATTCCAAGGAAAGTAATAAGTTTATTTATGTTATACAAGGTTAAACAGTATGATAGATGGACTCGGTCAATAGAGAAATTCATATATGATACATGAAAAAACAAAGCAACTGATGTCAAAACAAGTGTACATGAAATGAAAAAGAGGGCTGCGATACTGCAACTGCTTTAAATACTCTCAAGGAGATGCTTTCTTAGCAGGAGGTACACCAGGGAAAATAGGGCGGAACCTTGGTAAGCCTGGCGGAATGGGTAATCCTGGGAGCACTGGAGGTGGTGGTGGCGGTATCGAACCGGGCAACCTTACCCGGGGATGGAAGGGAGGCCAAATGCTGGGGGAGAAGGCGGCTGCAGCGGGTTTGGTGGGAAAGGAAAAGGCACCAGTGGTGGAGGCTGCAACGGGTTTGGAGGCACACAAGCTCAAGTCATTCACCAGTCTTTGTTTTTAGTTCTTGTCTGTTAGTTCAACTAGATGTTTTTTCTCTTGTTGATATCTATCGGTCTGTATTGTACTACGTATTATTTTTTAGATCCACTTTCAAATTGGAATATCTTAGTCATCACCTTAAGCCCTCATCTTAGTCATCACCTTAAGCCCTCTTTCTTTTGGAAACTACCTAGGCAATTCTCAGTGGTACTCATTTGAGTAACATCTTTGGTACGATTTGCCTAAAAGATTCATAATACAATGTTTGAGTACGTTGTTCCTTCTTTCTGTTTTTGTTAATAGATTTCTATTTTCTACGCATGAAAAATATATGTAAGAAGATGCCTCACAAAACTAGTAAGTTAAAATACATATGTAAAATAGTAGTGCGGATGTTTTTTATATAATAATTTTATACATATGTAAAACATGTATATAAGTTAAACTAAATCTCGAAAGGGTTTGATTAATTCCCATTAGAGCTTGACTAAATTTCGGTTGGCTATTCTTTTGACGTTTTTGCACGAGCAATGTGTGACTCTACTTTCAGCGTTTCTAGGAGGTCATCTGCTTGGTTGGGGGCGTGAAGTTTGGAGTCGGGATTGGTTGGAGTTTCGTCTGCACTTCCCACGGGAGATAGATTTCTGATGTAACGCTAACCCGCGGTGCTACTGTTTCGGTGGTGCCTGACTTCGTTCTTCGCCGTCGTCCCCCACACACACGTATACACTATACACACATACCTTTATTGTTATCATTGAAATGATAATAATTGATTAAAGTAAATACATAATCAAATTATAACAAAATAATTTATTAAATGGATCTAATCGTTGTTTACATATTATCCTATGAATCAAAACTACAAAAGATTATATGTTTTTATTGGAAAAATAAAATAAAAAGAAAATCAATCGGTAGCATGCTCGTGCTTACCCACTTGTTCCGAGCCTCCCATACCTTCCACAAAGTCAATGCCCATCGCTGCTGCTCCGATTTTGTATAATGCATCACTGTTAATTATAACTTATAATGCACAATATTGTATAATTAACTAGGTAGCATGCTCGTGCTTACGCACGGGACATGTTTCTTCTCAATTGGGACTCTTTTTCTACGAACTTCTTCTTTTTTTAGCGTAACTATGAACATCTTCTCGTTCATATATTTTTGTCCCCTAATTAACTTATATCAAATATATAGGGTTGTTTTGCAAGAAAATAAACGTTCCGGCTATATACACCGCAAATCATGCACGTCCTTAAGGACGTGCATGATTAAAAGGCTTGCACGTCCTTAAGGACGTGCAATATTAACCTTGTGATTTGCGGTGGACGTGCAATATTAACCTTGTGATTTGCGGTGTATATAGCAACACCCAAAATAAATTAAGGGTGTTGTTAGATACACCGCAAATCCCCCATCGGAATTAACGTGCAGACCTTTCCCATTAATTAGCACGCTAAAGAAAATTAATTAACCCACTTCAACCCTGCACGTCAATTCCAACGTGCAAGATTTGGGGTGTATTTAGTTGGCACGAAAATTAATTTATAAGATATGATCTGAGAGTATATACATACAGAATCCAAGGATGTTAGCTTTGAATCACATAGAAGATGAAAAGAGGGCCATTTATTTCTTTGAATTCAATACATTCAATTTAATACAAAAAAAAAATTTAATTAATAAATATACAAATTTTGGAAGATGAAAGGATAGGCATTATTGTTATTAATTCAAAAAATTATAATTTTGAAATTTAAATTGATAAAATATTAGAAGTAGTGAGGTATGCATTTGAGATGTTACAGAAATACAATGTTTCATTTCAGAAATGATCAAATCACAATTTTGGCTCACCACAATTTTATTTAAGAAGTTGGTAGTAATTGACTATTTATTGGAAAATCTATTATTTCCCACATACACACACGGACATAAAAAAAATATAATAAAAAATGATTTGCCCTTTAATGTGTTGCATATCAACTTAAATTGGGCATTTACATGTATTTGACCAAGGTAAATTAATATTATCCATTATCCAAAGTTTGTAAGCAACTCTTGTGAAATCTTACCAATGCAAATGAATGCCGAACAGCTTTGAGAGATCTGAATGGATTGCAATACATTCTTGTATATATAGGATGTTCAATAGTAATCTTGGAAAAAGAATCCAGTGTCATCAAACAAACACATAGCTATCAAGATATTCACCTCATCTTAAGAAGAATCACTCTCATCAACAGCTTGAGGTCCCTCGTCACTTGCATTTCCAGCATCATTGACACTCACAAATGCATCTGCTTACAAAGCATTTCAACAATATGCAAAATTGCTTCCTCACACTCTCTAAAATGGTTTCATTTGTTAAGATAATGATGAAATATAATAAAAATAAATAAAAAAACCTATTTTGGGCATCTACTAATTAAGTAACTTCCTATTAAACATATTGCAAGTTTAAGTGTTAATGAGAAATTTGGTGGGAACGGGAATTACCATGTACCTCTCAGCTTTAGAGGATTCAGCTCCGCTCTGTTCTTGCTTGCCTAATTCGATTTCTTCATCCGAAACCTCCTGTAACACCCCCAAAAAAGGGACATTTTTTAGTGTTGAACAAAAGTACAAACCTGGCATACTGTATACACAAAGTAAACCATAGAAGCAATGCAACAGCAGGACTTCGCTTACTGATTGATGAATAAGTTCTCTGGCATCACGTTGCGATGAAATTTATTTAACACCAGTTACATAAAGCACACATTTCTATCAGCTCTAGCATAACCAAAGTAAGGAATGACATCCGTAATATTTTTAGATGAAGCTCTACTACAGGCATCAATCATTATCAAAAGTAAGGAATGACATCCGTATGTAGACAGATTCTGTCATAACTCATAACTATCACCAATTGTCCATTGGCAACACGAACTTCCCTTCTTCCATAAGACATACTAAGACTAAACATCATGAATGAACTATTATATTATTATGATAATGAATATAATGTATACGACATAGCGAAATTATAAATAATAATATAATATGATAAATATTGTAGCTGATCGGTGGGTTGTAGTGCATCTGACTGAGAAAGTAATTGGAGCATTTTTTAACATTGATTGAGAGATATCCGAAATTGCATTGTACACACAAAATAGCCCCAAGAATATACAATTCAGTGGCATGTCCCCCCTTGTCCTGGGCCTTGGTCCATCATGAGTAAAGTAAAAACCATGATTAGCCTTATGCAGTGTCAAACGAACTATGTGACAGAATTGACCAAATATGCTTAAAGTATGTTGATGAATAAACCTGGACTGCTAGCCAAATTGAGA
Source organism: Persicaria tinctoria (assembly GCA_037127255.1). Lineage (NCBI taxonomy): Eukaryota > Viridiplantae > Streptophyta > Magnoliopsida > Caryophyllales > Polygonaceae > Persicaria > Persicaria tinctoria. Next base: position 1,726,350 of record JBANSL010000016.1, on the reverse strand, counting down.
AAGTACAAAAGACAATACACTAATCAAAACACAAAATAAACAAAACCTGCAAGTGCAAAGACAAACAAAATATATTGAAATCTAATCTAAATACTTCGGATGTAGATAAACTGATAGAACAGAAATTTAATCGAAAGTTAATCAAAATCTTACTATAGATTAGAGAGAGCAAGAGCTGTTGAGTAATATTGAAAAGGAGGAGAGCGACCTCCGACCTCCACAATGTTTAGAGAGAGCGACCAACCTCTTTCAGCCCTTCATTAGAACCAGCGATTTCAAGAGATGAAGGTCAAACTTCAAGAACAACAAAAAGGGAAGAAGTTCGATTTCAATTTCAGAGAGAGAGTAGTCGAACTTAATTCAGATAGACAGCGAGAGATGTGAATCAAACCTCCAAATATTGAGAGACTTCTGGAAATCGCAGGTCCGGAGGCTTCAAAGAATCACCACAGGGATAGAATATTATAGATGGTCATGTAAACGGACGTTAATACATGAAGGGTGCTTTAGGATGGTTTCCATGTGGAAAGAGCACACAGTATTCTCCCTTTCCACCCCAACAGAAGCCAGTGACCGTCTTGATCGATCAAGAACTCCTTGTGGTAAGCCTTCATTCTAAACGTTGCCCTGTCCTTAATCTCCGGGTCTAATGGCAGTTGCACGAGGCCTGCCCTACAAGTGCGAGCCTGCCATTTCTTGTACGTCTCTGGCCTCTCGATTCTCTCCCAGCCTTCGCAGGCCACCACGTTGATAACCGCTTTCCCAAGAATCTCTTTCTCAATCAGCATCCTCTCCTCAGACTCCCGGGGTATGACAGTCTCAAACATGTCAAAGACTGATGAGAAATGAAACAAAGCCTCCTTGAACCGAGTCAGATAGAAGGTTGCATTGTACGCTCCATTGAGCACTCCCTGTACAAATACTGCAGGATTGATCTTCTTTATTATATCCAAGATCGCGTTTCTTGATCCATCAGCCACCATGGTTTCATCAGGCAAGTTTTTCATCTGGTAGATACAGTTCACTATAACCATCTCATCCTCGTCCAGCTTGAAATCTTCAAGCTGAATGGTCTCCCATCTCTTTGCAATCGGATTGAACTCAAATGGGACCCTGAATTCCTTGGCATAATGTGCTAGCATCCGCCCTGCCTCTTCAACCCTTCTTGCAGGTCTAAAGCCCGGCTGAGGAATATCTATCCCCGTGATTCGAATCTTTGGGGGACCACCCAATCTCTCTGACTGACGTTGGATGAAAGAGGGCCATTGAAACCCACCCTGGATACCAAAATGTATAATGTGGATTCTTGCAGCACGACGAGCCAGCTTCAAGATTGTCTTGTTTGAGAAGAGATTGGAGACTTTTCTGAATGGGCAAGCAGCAAGATGCACAAGGTAAGCTTTCACAACACCAACAGAAGACGACCTATTAGTGGCCAAGGCGTTATAAACATGACTTCCAATGCCAGCCAGGCGCGCCTCAAGTCCATTAGCAAGGTAATGAGCCAGTCTCTGATTCCCATCACCGGATGGTGAAGAATTTTGCCTAATCTGGCTGAGCATCTCATTAGCTCTTCTATGATCATTAGTTGTAACTGCTTCCGTGCAGTTGATAAGAAGGGTACTCAGATCAACCACTTCCTTTCGGTTGTCCTTTCTTCTGCCACCAGACCCTTTTGACTGCACATTCTTCTTCATTTTCTTGACTGATTTGCACTTTAAGGTCTCCTTGAGATCAACTATGGCCTTGTTTTGATCCCTAGCATGATTCAGCAAAATCTCATCGAATGCATCAGAATGCACATAAGTATCCGGACAGACCGCTACCTGCTTGCCACTCCTCTCTTCCTCCTCTAATTCTTTAAAGTTCCTATTGTGGCGTTTCTTCAGTAACCCATTTGCGCTTGAGCTGACAAACAACTCATCAGTACTTGGAATCAGCCTACTTGCTTCCTCAAATCCTTTGATGAACAAAGAAACAGATTGAATCCCATTGCAAAGGTCAGGAACCTGAGCAGTACCATCAATTGACGCGGCCTGCGAACTCTGCTAATCAGGAACAGACCCAACTATTTCCAAAGTAGTGTTGCTATATCCACTCAAGACATTAGCCCCATGATTCACACCAAAGTTCTGATTTGGTGAGGACGGGTAGCTTGTACCAATGGCGTCATAGAAGGACTTTTCGGCTGCTTGGAGCTCCAAGGACTCCTGAAACACACAATCCTCTTCTAAATCCTCCTCCATAAGAATTTGGTTTATGTAACTCAAAATCTCATCTGATAAACCTAGATCCTCTTGCTGGCTGTCTTGATGTGCTGAAGCACAAATTGGGGGAAGATCACTCCTAGTAGGAACCCTAGCTCCCTCAAAATCTAACCTCTGGCTTGAATTTGCACCCCCAATTGTGGCTCTTACCATATCCACAAAACCCTGACCCAAAATCGTCGAATCTGATTTCGTTAGTCAATATAGGATAGCTGATTTCCATGTTCATATGCAAAACAACTGAAATTTGAACAAGAAATTGTGAAATTCTGGGCAGTGAATCCAAAGTAGGCCAATCTCATACAGTCATCGCTCCTCATTATCACAAATAAGTTCACTGTCGGCACAAATAAGCTCTCTGTCAACAATTGCACTATAGAAATATTTATTCTATCGATCTAATGCAAAACAAATGAAAACAGTAGCAATAGGATGGAAGAAAATCAATACCTTCTGAAAACAGCAATCAACAACGACAGGGAGTAAGAACTAAGAAGATGATGAAGAAACCTTCAAAGGATTGGGGATTCGATTACAATATTGTTGAGTTTTGATTTTGGTTGTGTTCCTACTGCGGAGCTCTGGGGAATGGTGTAAGGCCTTCATCAAGTCACAGGTGGAGCGGTGGTTGTGTTAGTTTATTTGGGTTAATTTCGGAGTAGATTCTATGGGTCGGATCGGGTTTATTTGGGTTGGGATTAATGTCGGGTCGGATCATTATTGTGTTAGTGCCTTGATATTTGATAATTATGGGTGTTGTTAGATAGTCATGCACCGGAAATCCAGATTAGCAAATGCACTTTCTTATTGACGTGATGCCACGTCCTTATTGATGTGCAGGTGGACACTGGAAATTAAAGACAAATCAGGTTTAGGGTACCACGTTCATATTGACGTGCATCCCGTTCATATCAATGTGGTGTTCTAAACCTTGATTTGCGTTGTATTTAGTTTCCACATTTTAAGTTTGGCTTAGGTCCCTTCAAGTTCAAATCAGGTTTAAGTTTGGTTAATGGATATTTGAGATTTCATGTGATTTTTTATGTATATACTCTTTCAGAAGCTTCAAAATAAACGAGTATCTCAAAAATCCAATTTTGGTACCTAGAATTTTTTTTAAGAAAACAAAACAAGATACGAGTGATGTCAGATTGTACCAAGCCACCACCCAACTCCGAGGCCATTTTTATGAACGATAACAATCGAGCTCTGAATGCAAGAAGGGGGACACATGATCTATTCGAAAACGAACCATTTTGTCAGCAGTCTGACTGACTTCCCTAAGCACATGAGAGTATCGTCATGAATCGAAAGACTCGAGTAAAACTAAGCATCCTAAATTACTATCTCAATCTCACATGGGCATTTTTAACTACCACTAATAAAGTTGATTACAACAAGATTGTCTTGTCTCCCATGAGATACCTTGATCTAAGGTACATCAATGCATACTATACATCAAGCAACTTGTTTTTTGCAAGTTTTAATATCTTTGGAGCAATTAATTGGTAGTCTTCCAATATTTTTGGAACAACAAATATCCATTTTTAAAATTTTAAGATCAGATATTTTTTTTCCTGCATTTTCATGTGTTCATATGTGCAATTATATCGTCTACAATTTGCATACAAAAACATTAACTGCAGATGGCAAAGAAAGCCCCATAATTACAAATATCAAATCGATGCATACTGAAATGGAGCGTAGCAAACAAGGAGGGGGTTTCTAAATAACAAACATCAAACACTCTCTATGGATTAATCCTATATAGAATGCAAGCAATGACACACTGTAATTTAAAGCTGAAAGAATACAAGGGGCACAGCCCAGATATAACATGTCATGCAAGTCATTCTGAGGCCAACGAACTCGCATACTGCCAGGGATTGAACTCTATTGATTCAGCGTCGACTGGTTCGATGACGTCAGAGCTGTCAACGGCTGCACGGTGCTCGGTGTATTTGCCGTTGTAGGAGCACAATTCCAAGTCGCCCCATGGCGTAGTAGCAACTTCGCCCGTAAAATCGAACCACCTTGGGGTGAACTTTTCGCCTTTCTCTTCCCGGCTTCTCTTTTCAGCCCTTTGCCTCTCCTCCAAACTGGGTAATTCAAAAGATTACGTAATTAGAAAGGACGCGAACAATTTGGGGAAAAACTGGAAAGATATGGAGAGAGCTTTTGAACTAGCTCGATATATCTAGTTACCTGCTCTTCTCAGCACCCGCTTTTGATAGGTCGCCCTTTTCAAGTGCATATCTATCGGGTCGTAAACGGGAATCTGATGCCAGCAGCTTCTTGGGTGCAGTATCAAAGCTGTTGATCTTATGCGCAAAATGTGTGTACTGAAATTTGTCGTTCTGTGGGACTTCAGCTAATCTCCAAACCTGCAGAAGATCCACCAAGATTTACAATGAGAGCAGCAATCAAAGATTCAAAGGCTACCCACTAACCAAAGTGATATGGATCGATTTCAAAAACCAAATGATGACAGTAGGTCTATACCTCTATCGACTGAAAAGCAGCAGTCTCTTATAAGCAATAAAAGATTGGCCAAATTGCAGAAAACCACCCTTTAAATATGCTGTTTTGCGTGAAACCACCCCTTAAAATGAAAATTCCAGAAAACCACCCTTTAAAACCGTTTTGTTTGCAAAGTCACACCCATCACCCAATTTTCGTTAATTAAATGTTATAGTGTGTGGAAATTTAATTATACCCCTTATTATTATTATTTTACTCATTTTAATTGATATTAGTTGATATTTAACTTTTAACATGTTTTTCAAAAGCAAAAAACACTATAAATATAAAAAAAATGTTTTTTAAATAATTTCATACTTACAAAAAAACTTTATAAAAAATCGATGCGTAATTTATGTTTTATACATATAAAAAAATGTGTAATACTAGGGCTACTTGAAGAAAATAATTTTTTTTTAAAATAATGTTTCATATAGTTTTTATTATTCTAAAAATGTATGTGGAATAGTTAACCTATTTTAGAATAATAAAAACTATATAACATATCATTTTTTTAAAATTTATTTTCTTTGAGTAGCCCTTTAGTAATATACACTTTTTAAAATATACTCCGTATAAAACATCAATCATATCTATTTTTTATAGAATGTTTTTACTGATAATTATGAAATTATATTTAAAAAATGATTTTTTATTAAAAAAATTACTTTTGAAAAACATGTTAAAAGTTAAATATCAACTAATATCAATTGAAATGAGTAAAATAATAATAATAAGGGGTATAATTAAATTTCCACACACTTTAACATTTAATTAACGAAAAATGGGTGATGGGTGTGACTTTGCAAACAAAAAGGTTTTAAAGGGTGGTTTTCTGGAATTTTCATTTTAAGGGGTGGTTTCACGCAAAACAGTATATTTAAAGGGTGGTTTTCTGCAATTTGGCCTAAAAGATTCAAAGAATACCCAGCTTTACCTCTTTCAATTCTGTTCCTGGCAATGGTTCGCCTTCCAGATCACAAGGCTGGTAGCTCATAAACTCATTCCATTTTCCTGTCATCAATATCTTAGGTTCCTCATCAGCATTATATGCATACCCATCCACCTCATAGCGACCAGCCCTGCAGGGATATATTGATGCATATTGCAAATGCCTCAAACATAAGAACCAAGTCTCCAAATAAAAGCACGACTTTCCAGAAATGACTCAATGAGGTCAAACAATGTAAAAACTGAACAATACAAGGGAAAAGAGAAACATTAAAGATTATTTGGATCAATGAGAAAAGACAAAAGCAGCACCTATATCAGTTCTAACAAGGAAATAGTCTAGAGCTATACAACAGAAGATCTGTGATTAAAACTGTGATACTATGAAAGCATGAAGATGAATTTTTCACAAAGTAGTTAGTGAAGGAAATTTTCAGAAGAAACTTACCCAAACCAGCCACATGGTTGAAAATATAGCACAACTTTATCTCCAGTGGTCAAGTTAGAAAGAATCATCTCTCCTGGGGAGTCAACCCAGGTTCGTCCAAAAATAAGATTATTAACTTTTGATGGTGGAGGAACCAATTCTAGTACTACACCATCTCTTTTCAAAGTCACACGGGTCCTGCAGGTAGCAATTTAGAGCAACAATGTAATTCATCAACTGAGTAATAACCAAGTTAACACCACGGCTAAAATAAAAAAAAAGGAAGCTAAAGTTAGCAAGTCACTTCCAGTTATGCAACGACATCTCACATGATAGTTTATACCAAGTTGTTGAACATCTCTATGGATTAATAATAATTTTACAAAAGCAGGAAACAAACAGGCACTCCATGAAATTTTTATGATAAATGTACAGTTGTGTAGTCTATATTGAACACCGTATATAAAAGTAACAGCCCAGAAACGTCTTTGCTTTGTCTCTCAAAGATCCATAAATATAATTTCAAGTATCATATGCCTTTCCAAAGTAAACTCTTTTGTGAGAGTTACTGGCTCAGAAATAAAGACCAAGGTTTTCTTCCTTCCCTTCAAGAAGGTTGGAGAGGAAAGACATTGCAATAAAGAAGATGTTCATGGAAACCTTAAAGCAAAAAAATGCTGATATCATTAACGCACTACAAACTCTTTAAAGATCCATTGGAGAAATTATACCACTAAAGAAAGCAATTAACAATTACATAAAAATTTGATATTTTCTCTTATTCTAGAGAAACTATCTCTAGAGACAACATTCTCCTAAGTAGATAATCTATCTCATGCCACTCCATTGAAAAATAACAAGTTTATGTTCAAGCTACTTAAATATGATATGCACAACAACAAATAAGTACTATAAAACCAAATTGGATTAACATACATCATATCGGTGTAAACTGATTACCTTCCAACAGGGTATATGTCAATAGAGTTCCCTAAAAATTTGGTCTTTAGCTTTGATGTTATATCATAGGTGAAGTGTTCATTTTCAGCATGCGCGGCACTCATTGGAGGATGATGGCTTACCTGAAAACAAAGAGATTCACTTTACTTTGACATGATCATAATTTACCTAACAGAAATTACAATTGAACTGACAACACACTTGTGCAGCTGATAGCTGCAAAAAAAAGGAGCTAAGCTGAGGATTACTTGCTCAGAGATAAATGTGATGCCTCCATGATTAGCCATTTCGTAAGTCTCACCAAGAATTGGATTGAAAGGCTTCCAGGTTCGTTGAAATGCATAATACACAGAGATGAAAAATGATGCTGCAGAGAATAATTGTTTAGATAATGGATAGTGATGAATAACAAAAAGTAACAGAAATGCTAGAGAAAAAATGCTTAGTTGCTTACAGGCATAAACTAGCCTCATGTAGGGGTCCTCACATTCATCTGCTTTATCTAGAAGGTGGGAATACTCCATCAACTGTGACAAATATCACACATTTTACAACATGATACAACATATCGGTGAGAAATAGAAGTAAAAGGTATATTAATGAGCAAATATTGACATTTCAAATAAATACCTCAGCCAGTTTCTGCACCATAGTCATCGGCTCAAATATTATAACTGGAAGAGTAACCATTGAAGTAACATCTGCGCCAATGTATTTTTGCATCATCTTCCAATAACCATCTCTGTCCTGGGATAGAGAAAGGAAATGCATTAATGGCTTTGAATTTGATAGAAGCATTAACATTTTCATTTAATTAAGCTAAGAAAGTGCAAATAGAAAAATGTTTTGCACGTTTTTGTAGGTTCTCAAGCTTCCTTGAATAGGTAAATAAAGAGCGGTCATTCCGGAGTTCGAACCGGGGACCTATGGGTACTACCCACAAGTCCTTTCCGGTGAGCCATTCCGGAATGGTTGGTTCTCAAGCTTCCCTCATTTAACCCCTTACACAATTAAATTCGCCTAGAAATACAGACTTGAAAATAGACAATAGAAGAAAAAAAAAACCATCCCATCATAAACAAAGCAAACAACTCATAAATCTCTTTAGGATAAGTAGCAAAATTAGAAACTATTGTAAAGCACATGTTTGGACGAACATGGATTAGTTCTTAGCGATTTTTGGAAGGAGCCGGGAGCGAACATTCAAATATTAAAAAACACCTTGCTTCGTGTATGTATAAATGTTTCTCATTCCTTTCACTCACAAGGAAAGATTTAGTCTTTCATTTAACCAAGAAAAAAATTATGCAGAAGATAATGCAGAAGAACAAAATAATGCAGAAGATCTTCATTACACCATTGGAAGCTCAACATAGAATAAAATATTTGAAATCCCTTTTATTCTTCAAATGGTGGATCTATGCTTCATCATCTTACTACAAACCAATGATGAAATGAAATCAAACTATCAAAGATTATTGAAGAACCAGCAAGTGATTTACCATGCAGCAACACCACTATGAGAGGAAACCAGAAAGTGGTATCAAGTGAGACGTAACGAAAGAGAAAGAAGAATGAATACCTCTTGTTTCCATCTCCCCCTCTGGGCTTCCTCCTCTGCATCTTCTGTACTTCCCTCTGGGTTTATAACTTCTAAGCCCTCATAGCCCACCAATCTGGAAAGTGTAAGCAAAACATACATGGTCTCATTAAGTAAATAAGATACTCTAACAAGCGTGATTTAATATTTTCTTTTCCTGTTGAGAAAACTACAATCTTCAGTATTCTAGTAACATAATGCAAAATAAAAATAAGTTCTTCATTTGTTAGAAAAGAGGGCATAATGCTTCTGCTTACCACCCCCAAAAGGCTCAAGCATATCTAGTTACTTGCAATTCACCTTTATTTCATATGCCAAAGAATGGATAGGTCCATGCAACTAATGAAAAGCAAGCATATATAGAAAGAAAACTAATAGCATAACATAAGTTGGCTGAAGTTACTCATAGGTGGAGATTTATAAAGGTCCAAAGCCCATAAATACATACATAAATGACAGAACCCACTAAAAGCAAAATTGGAACAAAGATTCTTTTTGCAGGTGCAATCCACTTCAATTGGCAATTCATAGAACTTTGTTGATCAGTAATTATCAGCATCAAGTATCCATGACGTGCTATCCTATCTGCATCCCTCCATAAACCTAAATGACCTAACATCAGCCTCGGTGCTACAAGTCTGTGACCAATTATCAGTGATACAAACTAGCAAACAAAGTCTTTCTTTATCTTATCATGGAACGAGATGCCTTTTTTAAAGACAGTTGGAAAAGGTCAAGAAAAGGACTCTGTTCCACCACAATTCAAGGATTGATTTGGGCAAGCTCAGCTGTTCTAGCTACAAGTACAAATGAATAGATCCCAGATCTATGACAATTTTTGCATAGCACTTCCCAATTCCCAACTTCATGGATACCATCACCGAGCTAATCTAAAAGGGGCACAAAGAGCGTCTTCAAAAGGAAAGTAATCCAGATCTACAGTAACGCACAGATAGAGTTCTAAGATTCGCACAAAGACGATCAAAGTTGCCGAAATCTTGCAGAGAACGAAAGAAGAAGAAGAAGAAGAGAGATCCGAATTCCGGTTACCCGTTGACAGATTTGTGCATAGCGGAACCGAGGGTGGAGATGGTGGAGGCGATCGATGCGAAGAAGCCGCCACCAGCCGTGGTCTGCTTGGGATCCATCGGCGCCATGGAGTTGAAACCCTAGAAAAAAAGGTAATCCGATTGGCCGCTTGACGAATCCCTGAATTCCGCGAGTTCGATCGGAGCTGATCCGAATCGGAGATGCTGTGGCGAGAGAGAGAGAGAGAGACAGAGAGTGAGAGAGAGTTGATTCTTAATTGGAAAGGCGTTTGGAGAGAGAGAGAGGAAATGGGACAGCGGAGGTGTGGGTTGGCTTTCTTGGCTGGCTGACGGTTCTTTCTACTTCCGTTTCAACGGAGTATTACGCTTAATTGCACTAAACCACCCTTTATTTAGGGTTTATTTCCCAAAATCGCTCTTTATTTTTCTTTTCTCTGTTTATTCAATCAAAAAGAAAGACGACACTCTCTGCAAGTCTATATGCAAATCAATATGGCACTATCCAAGTATCCATGCTTTTTTTATCCTTATAAATTGTTTTTTAATTAGCTAAAAACTATATAATTTTTTTATTTTCCTATGTAATTTTATACTTATTGATAATACGTATGAAATTATTTTAAAACTTTTTGAAAAAATAATTTTTTATATAGTTTTTTATTCTTTAAAAAATGTATTAAAAAGTCAAACGGTGTTTATTTATGACCGAAATAGTAGTATTTAATTATTTATCACTCTCTTTAGAAATGTGAAAAATGATAGAATGAAAAGCATTTTTATTATTGATATGGTAAGAAAAGATGCTGATTTCAAAAAAAAAAGTAAGAAAAGATGATTTATCCATATAAAATAAAAGGTGATTTGTGTCAAATAACCTAAATCATAGTAGTTTGGATTAATTTTTCCATTTATGGATGAGTTACGAAATTTTCCTTACCATTTAATTAGATTCCAATTAATACTCCGTAACTCCGTAAGACAATCTTGCATAGTTGAAAACTAAAAAGGACACGTTGAAAAGGAAATCCTTTTAAAAAAAGAGAGGCTTCTCCTACTCAAAAAAAAAATCTCGGCCCAAAACATAACCCAAAATGGCCCAAATATATGACCCAATGCTTATTGTGTCCAAGGAGAAGATCATTTGTTTCCCGCCGATTTTTATTTTATTTTAGGGAAATTCCGGTTGGTACCCTCGTGGTTTTGTCTTTTCCGATTGGTGACCACAAGTTTCTTAATTTTCGGATGGTACCCTCGAGTTTATATTTTTATCCTGTCCATACCCCTTTTCCACTTTCCTATTATGTTTTAAAAGTTTTGAGGGAAAATTGTGAATTTCTTATTTTGAGAGGGAAAATTAGTAAATTACAACTCCATCATCCCCACCAATGTGGCCACTGTTGCCGATGCCTGAGATCTCTCTCGACGGAGTCGACGCCATGCCCGACCCGTCACTATCATCGACGACCACACCTTCGATCGAGTCATGGCTCTCGGCTAGCCACTCCACTCCCCTCATCACCCACTGATCTACCCCGCCGCCCTTATCCCCAATCTCACCCTCCGTCGCCCCGTCCACCACTAGCGCCTCTCCCAATTCCCATCCCTCCTTCCCGACCCCCGAGGACTCTGTGGCAATCCCCTTCCTGCTAGCCCCTCCAACCACATTCAATATCAAACACAACAATGGTGAATTGGGAACAACTTCAACCAAAATCTAAAACCCCTCATCCCCCATCTGTAAAGTTAAAGTGAACCAAATATCAAGAACAAAAAAATTCTCAAATCATAATCTCCATATTAAATCAAATTAAAGACTAAATAGAATTAGGGATTTGTATAATCTAAGGATAAAGTCTCCAAATCTACCGATCTCCACCCTTAATTCGAACTACAAAGCTCTAATTGTCAAATTTAGGAGAAGGTTTCAGCCAAAATCACCAAAAACCCTAACCCTTCATTGGGGGGAAATTGGGCATCATCTACACAAGCAACAAATTGGACCAACATCATCAAACTTCAATGAAGATCGAAAATAAAAGCTTAAAATTGATAAACATGACATGTTCCATATACAGGGAGTGATCGACATGGAAGAGTGAAGGCGAAGGGATGAATCAACACTATAAGGTTTTATTATATTTCTACCTCTCAAAATAAGAAATTTACAATTTTTCCCCAAAACTTTAAAACATAACAGGAAAGTGGGAAAAGGGTATGGACAGGAAAAAAATATAAACTCGAGGGTACCATCCGGAATTTAAAAAACTTGTGGTCACCAACCGGAAAAGGCAAAACCACGAGGGTACCAACCGGAATTTCCCTTTATTTTATTTTGATTGGGTGCCGCTTCTATATTTTCAAGAAGATTCGAACTTTAATTTTTTTTCACTTTATATTGGAGAACGATGAACAAAACTACAATTGCAGTATTGAATTAGTTACAAGATGAAAACCTTCGGAAGCTATCAAGATCCTTCCCAAATGGAAGTTGAGCGGTTAGATACCACTATTTATGTATGACATCTCTTGCTCAATAACTAATTTCGGTGCCAAAGATATACCTTCTATCTCAAAGCATTCTTATAGCATGCCCAACTTCTCAAAAAGTTATCCAAAATAGAGAATTGTAATTGTAAATCACATATTTTGGACTTTTTTAGATTGAATTCCAACGGATTTTCCATTATGGACTTTACCCCAAAATATATAGAGTTTTCTCCAAATTTAGGAAATGATCTCAATTTTTTCTCGTTGTTCTCTATTTTGGAGAATGTAATGGGGAAACTGTTTGACCAAAATCAACCTTAATATTCTCCAAAAACCTCATATGGAGAATCTGCTGGGGTTGCTCTCAAACCCTTTGATTTCTCATAAATGGGCGTTCTAAGAATCGTCATTAGCAAAAAAAAAAAAAAAAAAATCGATCACAGTAGCTCATATGTATTTTTATTTTTTTTTTGAAGTCCCAACTCACTTGAAAAACAAAACATACCAAGTTTACTATAAATAAGATTATAAGGGTAGTGAATTTGTTTATTCATGCAATATATAGAGAAAACATCCAAACCAAGCCAGGGAAAACATATTTAATATAACTAGATATCGATAAAAAGAGAAATGAACGTTCACATGGCTAATTGAGAAGTTAGGTTATCAAACCCATGAAGATAGTAATAACTATAGTCTATAAATGGAATAAAAGCCTCTTTCGTTTTCAAAGCGTCCATACATGTTTGGTAAATATTGAATTTATGTAACTTTAATTAATGAGATTATTCATGATTTAAACGGCAACGATGTGAAACTGCTTAGATTCGTCTTGTCATAGAGTGTGTTGCTTGTTAACCTGTACCATTTTCTAGTTTTATGTTCTATGCTCGATGGCATTCCGTCTACCAACTTGTCACCCTATCGAGTTTCAGATCTCGAATTCTTAATTTATCCAAAAAAAAAAAAAAGAATTGTTATTCACACGGTGAATATCTCGCCAATTACACGAAAGGAAAGTCGATCGCGCATCACGAGTACGCGAAAACCCAATTGCGCATCCCGCGTGCGCTACTCCTCGGCTGACGTCCACCTCCCCACCTTACTCTGTCAATTCCATAGTCCCATTTCAAAAAATTAAAACCTCAAATCAAACATTTTGAGTTTATAAGAAGTTGTTTTTTTTTTGGCAATTTCGAGGGGGGAATGGAGCAGAATGATCTGCTGTACCAATTTGTTCACATATTTCTCACCTTTTACCATTTTTTTTTTTATTTCAAATTTTAATTATTCTTTTTATTTTTATTTTGGGGTGATGGGAGGAAAACAGGTGATCCCACCCGGATATGGAGGAATTAAAGATGGGTTGAAACAGAGGAGTTTGAGGGGTTTGGGTTCGGGGTTCAGACAAGGCGCTCGGCAACAAAAACATCATCTTTGCAAGGGGAGTTCATGTCGATCTGCAGATCTGGTACAACGTTCTTGTCTCTCCATTGTCGATATGCAGATCTGGTACCACAAAACAAGTCAGCGCTAGCAATGGATGCAGCGAGCGGCGGGACGGGGGGACGATGGCAATGGATGCAGCGAGCACGGGGTACAGATCTGCAGATCGACAACGGAGGACTGCGACCGAGGGGAGATTGCGAGTGAGCGACGGGAGGACTATAAGCGAGGCGAGATTCCGTCCGTAAGCTCCAACAACTCGTCGTCATGGGCATGGCAAGGAGGATGAGGAGGCGGTCTTCACCTCTTTAGCAATTTCAGATCTGAGCAAAGGTTGAGAGGAGAGGGCGTATCAAAAAAAAAAAAAAAAAAGGCAACTGCATACTGCTAGTGCGCGGATCTACCCGTGTAAATGGCGAAAAATTCACCGTGTAAATAGTAAGCCCAAAAAAAAAATATAGAAGCGAAATGATTTTGTCAAAGAATTAAATTATTTTTTAAAAAAAGGAATTAGATTTATATTTCCATAAAAAATACCATTCCATTTTTTTTTGTTTGACACTTATTATATATATATATATATATATATATATGTTTTTACAATTCCTAAAAGACATATGAAATAATAAATATGATCTCATACTTGTTAGTATAAAATCATAAAAAAATATTTTATATAATTAAAAAAGCGTGCATAAAGATAAGTTTAAAACCTAAAAGAAAAGAAGATGTAGCATATTAATACACGTTATTTGACTTTTTTTTAGGAGTTAAAAACTACTCCTAAAAAAATAAAATCAATACTCTGTATTTTATATAGTTACAATAATAAGTTTGTAGTTATTTAAAAAAATAAAATCAATATTTTATATAGCTTTTACCTCTTAAAAATATATGTTAAAAAGTTTATAGTTATTTAAAAAAATAACACTTAGTGGCACGAACTTTAAGGGGTGGTTGCACTTAGTGGCACGAACTTAAAAAAATACAAAAATAATCACCAACTTTGGTGTTTAGTTGCGGTCAGTGGCACGTATACCCCCTATCTTGCTAATGTGGACTAGTGGGGTTGCTTACATGGAATTTTTTTAATTAAAAAGACAAATAGCGAGATATGAATTAATGAGAATGCTTATATGGTTTTTTTAAAAATTGAAAGACATAAAAGATTTGCCAAAATTATGAAACTAGCTATGTTCCAATTTTATTTTTTATTTCATGTAATTCCAAATCAAAGATAATTGTGACAAATATAATATTTGCAAATTAAAATTTGGTGCTAGTTATTTTAATTTGCAAATTCTATATTTGTCACAATTATCTTTGATTTGGAATTAAATGAAATAACGAATAAAATTGAAACCTAGCTAGTTTCATAATTTGGGCACATCTTTTATGTCTTATAATTTTTTTTTAAAAAAAATTCATGTAAGCATTCCCACTAATTCATATCTCGCTATATGCCTTTTTAATTAAAAAAATTTCATGTAAGCACCCCTACTAGTCCACATTAGCGAGATATGGGGTATAGGGCTGTGCATCGGTCTAAAACCGAACCGAACAGGGCCAAACCAAACCGAACAGAAACCGAAAATCTCAAATTTTCAAACCGAAAGCATTAGGTTCGGTTCGGTTATTCACCGGTTTGATCTGTATTCGGTTCAGTTTTAACACAATTAAACCGAATTTCCATGAATTGTCATGTGTCTTTTACAGTGTAGGTAACGCAAATCTTTCAAGCAGTATCGTTTCCTTCTTGCTTACACATATATTATCATATGTCTTCCCTTTCTATCTCAGATATATTATTAATTACGTACTCACATATATATTTCCACTGGAAAAGCCACCATTAAATATAGTTTACGCGGGAGTCTCTTTCTTGTAAATCTTAGTTAAACTCCTCAAGCGTACATGAGTTTAAAAGATATATGAGCTAGGGTATGTGTAAATCACACATTCTGTAAAATGACTGTACTAATTTCCATGCATTCAGTTTAACAGAAATCGAACCGAATCCGAACACAAACCGAACCAAAAAATGAAAATTCTTGAACCAAAAGCTGAACCGAAAAAAATCGATTAGGTTCGGTTCGGTTTGTGTTGGTTCGGCCCAAAAATTCGGTTTGGACCGAATCATAAACACCCCTAAGGGGGTATACGTGCCACTAGCCGCAACTAAACACCAAAGTTGGTGATTATTTTTGTATTTTTTTAAGTTCGTGCCACTGAGTGCAACCACCTCTAAAGTTCGTGTTATTTTATGCAATTTGCCCATTAAAAAAATTAAAATTAATATTTTATATAGTTTTTATCTATTAAAAAACACGTTATAAAATTTAAGGACGTGTATTTTCGGACGAGGTATAGGCCTATAGGGTATCTTTGCCAAACATTTATTGTAGAAAATTGTAGTATTATTGTTCAGTGAACACTGTCCAAACGTACCCGTATTTAAAAAATGCAGTACAGCCGCATGAGATTTGGTGAATGCGTGCAAAACCCAATTTCCACAATTGCGTCACTCCCCCTTGCAATTCTCATCTGAACACAGACCTAATCAAACCACAAACAAATACAGTAGATAGAAAAAACAAATACAGTAGATAGAGAAAAAAAAATGGCGGTAGGATCAAGTAGTCCTCCATTGAAGCTTTCTCCGACCTCCTCTGCAAAAATTCGTTGACCTAATCAATCCCATTTCTCCCTCTCTTCCATCCCCAATTTCACCAAATTCTTCTGCTGACTTGTCCAAATCCCTAATCCGCCAATCCCTCCGATTTCCCCCAAATTCCCCCCATTAAATAAAACCTAGAGGCCTGCCACAGTGCCATGTCGTCTGGAGAGGAGATTCCACTTCGCGGATACCAGCCCAAGCAAAGCTCGACCAACAACGTCGTCCACCCCGTTGACGTCGAAGGCCCGCCGCCGGCCCCGATGCCGCCGAGAGCGTCGCCCCCGCCGATCGTTAACCGCAATTATCAAATGAAATACTTCAAGAGTTGGTTCCCATGGCTGATCCCTCTATTCGTGATTGCGAACATCGTTATGTTCCTGATCACCATGTATGTGAACGACTGCCCGAAGTACTCCCTCTCCTGTGTTGCTCCCAGCCTTGGCCGGTTTTCTTTCCAGCCGTACAAGGAGAACCCTCTCCTCGGCCCTTCTTCTAGCGCGTAAACTCTCTTTCTCTCGATGTTGCTTGATCCGTTTGAATTTTTCATTGATTTGTTTGCTGTTCTCGCTGGATTTTTAGGGCTTATTATTGAGTCTGATTTTGGCGTTTGCGATTGATTATGGAATTTCATATGATATGAATCATCATCAAATGAGAGCCATCTGTGCATTTCTTACTCGCAAACGACAAGTATTCGAATTGAAGCTTCTAGGAGGAGACTTTTAAATTTTAATTGATGCGGTGGTTTGATGATGCTGATGTCTTGATATCTTATAGAATTATTTTGTTTAGAAAACTGTGTTTTTTTAGTGGAATTCCATTTCACTGTTTAGAAAAGTCAAAGATGTTTTGTTTGTAGTTGTGAACTATTGATGTTGATGATGTGGGAAGAATGGAGTGTTGTCATATGTGTTGCATAAACATTTATCAGAATGATAGTTACTCCAATATATACTTGCTACAGTAGCTACTCATATAGTTATATGCCCCATCTCCTTGTCGAAAGACGGAAATGGGGATTAATATCCATCCCATTTCTGAATTTCCCAAATTCATCTTATTGTTGCTGTTGTGATGATTAATTTGGTATTATGGTTGAGGAGTCCTGTCCAGTTTTTCCATACGGTCATTGGGTTCGAATAATCTCTTTGTAGTTGTAATTTGAAAGAGAATTGCGGGTTTACGTATCCTAGGTATCACTAGTTGACACTTGATAGGTTGACACTGCTTCCCATTTCTCCTACCCTTGTAATTATAGTTCCTAGTTGCACTGCCTAAAATTTCTTTTGGCAGGCTGGAAAAGATGGGGGCCCTGGACGTGAACAAAGTTGTTAAGCAGCACCAAGGATGGCGTCTAATAAGCTGCATTTGGTTACATGGTGGAGTTTTCCATATACTAGCTAATATGATAAGCCTCCTCATCATCGGCATTCGAATGGAACGAGAATTTGGATGGGGTATGTAGCAACTTATATTTTGCATGAAGTTCCATAAATTGTCTCACTTTCTCTTCATTCTCAGCACAAACAATTTTCATCCTCTTGATTAGTGAAGAGATTAATGTTAGAATAATTACAGAAATGTAGGATGTGTGTTTTTGAAAGAAATATTTGTATAATTTTGTATAATAATTGGAGATAGTTTTAGCTTGAACATAATATTAATGATTTCCGCCTTAGCAAAAATTCCAGACCAATATGCTTTGACAGCTGTGGATTATACAAATCATGCTGAACTACTGTATGATTTTGATAATATAGGTAGAGAAGTTCTGCGTTAGTATTTGTTTGGAAGTTGAGAATAAGCTACCAATTCAATCACATTGTTAAAGGAGTTACTTTCATCTAGATTAATACTCCGTAGAGGAAACTGTGGGATATATATGATAAACAGTACTTTCAAATTTCATAGGGATAGAGTGTCATCACATCATTCACTGTCATATGTTTTTTTAGGAGTACTGAACGTGATCAGATCACAACTTTTTTTCATGCATCAAATTAGATAATCATACAAGCTTATAAATCATCTTTATTATTTCAGTTGATGGCCAAATTTTTTCAAATGTGGATGCATATGTTGTTGTTTTAAACTTAGCTGATTCTTCACTCTTGGGGGTGTTTTTACAGTGAAAATTGGGACAGTGTATATAGTTGCTGGTATAGGAGGGAGTTTGCTATCAGCCCTTTTCCTCAGGTCAAATATCTCTGTTGGTGCCTCGGGTGCACTTTTTGGTTTGTTGGGTGCCATGCTGTCTGAACTGATCACGAATTGGTCGACATACACTAACAAGGCAATCTATCCAAGTCCTTCTCTATGCAGTGTTGCTCCTTTTCATTGTTAAGCAAATCCATGTGAACTTGCCTGATCAAAACCTTCTCCTTTTACTTCTGCACTCTTGTTCAGGTTGCGTCATTTATGATGCTTTTGTTCATTATTGTTATCAACCTGGCTGTTGGGATACTTCCACACGTGGACAATTTTGCTCATATAGGAGGATTTCTTTCGGGTTTCCTTCTTGGTTTTGTATTTTTAATCCGGCCACAGTTTGGATGGGTTAGTCAGAGATATATGCCTCCAGGTGTTCCTCCAAACTCAGAGAAGTCTAAATACAAGATATACCAGTGCACACTTTGGGTCATCTCTCTTGTTCTTCTAATTGTGGGGTAAGGCAACATCTGCTTCCAGTACGCATCTTCGTATCTAAATTTTTCTGGCAAGTTATCTTGATGGTTTTATCATTCACCTAAATTCGCAATTCTATGTTCCATGCTCAAGAGATATGACAAGTGTCATATGTTGAGAGTTGATAGCTATATCTATATTGATGAACACTGGTACTGCAAAGTTGCAGAAATGAAATTGTGTTAGAAAAGGAACAATTTTTAGATTTTAGCTCAAGCCCTTCATCCTTTTGGGAGCTTTTCTTTCAGAGATGTGGACTGTTGAAGTGCTTTAAACGTGATAAAAGTTTCATGGTAATATCAATGAAATATTTTTAGGGGAATACCATCCATAATTTGGTGCCATCTGATTATTTTTTTCATTTTATTCGCTGCTCCTCGGACATGCCATACTTTCCTGTGCCTTGTCCAGTGACATGCTTGTGTACCTTTAACACAAATTGATTCAAACTTTCGCAGTTTTGCTGTTGGATTCATCTTGCTCTTCAAAGGAGTGAATGGGAATGATCACTGTTCCTGGTGTCACTATCTAAGCTGTGTTCCCACTTCAAAATGGAGCTGCAACACGAAGGCTGCATATTGCTTGGTAATGTTTCTTTTTTATTTGAACATCTTTTATACGTGATCATTTTATTTGAACATGGGGAGAATCTGGATGACAAGATTTTGACTGCCTTTATAAATGTTAGAAGACAGCACAAAAAATGGTTTAATACAAGGCAATTTACATAAACTGATTCAGAGAGTAACAACAGTACAAGTGATATATCTGAATAACCATGAAGATCTGTAGCCTATCTCATATCATATGTCCATAATGTTTTTAAATGTAACGTTTGCTTATTTTGATTTTTGAGCTTTGTGTTCTTGTTGCAGTCTAATCAGTTAGGAAACCAACTGAATCTGACATGCTCAACCAACGGGAAATCCAACGTGTACTACTTGTCAAACATCACGGATTCTCAGATCCAGGGATTGTGTTCCCAGCTCTGCAATTAGAAAATCATAAAACATTGTACATGGACAGAAGCGATTTGCTGGGCATAGCATTGTGGGCTTGTAAAATGGCTACTTAAAAACAGCTCCTGTCTGCATATCAATTACATTCGATTTAATTGCGTGTATACTGTTGCCTCCTCGTTGTAGTTATGTCCTTTCTTTGTGTAAAGCTGAGACTGAAGATTCACTGTTTACATTAAAGGTTGCACAAATCTTGATTGATTGTTTTTGTAGACTTCATGTGCAGTTTGAGTGATATATGCTTCTTCTTACCCAGTTCAACTCCCTCTATGACTCTTTTATGTAAGTGGCTGCAGCAAGAGACCGATCAAGCTGAGAGTGGCTACAGCAAGACGCAAGCAGACAAAGGTAGGCCCACGGAATTCATTGGATGAAGCCCATGTTGTGCATGTTTAACTTTACAGCATATTTCATATCCGAGCCTTTGCTTAATGTCTTCTTCTTCTTCTGCACCAGGTAATCTGTGCCTTCGGGAATCTGGTTTCAACATTTCAGGTTTTCTCACAAATTACCGACAGGTAAGGTGTTTTTTCGCTGTAATTCTTACAATTCTTAGAAGAGTAAAGAGTTCTCAGATTCAGTCATATGTAAGTCACTGCACAAATTCATTATAGCTAGCTGGTGACAACCATAGATACTTTTTTTTTTTTGAATTATACAACCATAGATACTTATAAGTAGGAAGATGCGTTTTTGAAAGAACAATAGGTTAAAAATCAGATAAATTAAAGTATGTTATATGTGACCTGTTTGTTGGTGGAGGTAGGTGTTATCTAGGTAGCCCTAATTAATGGGCTAATACACTATTAACTTGAGAGCAACTTCAGCTGAAGCACTGGTACACAGAGCTTCTTATTCAGGAGTATTCAAAGCAAAATCTGAATTGTTCATACTGTTGCAGGTAAACAAATTTATTGTATCACAGTTAACCTCTTTCAATAGAAATTAGCTATTAATGTACGGTTTAGGAACTTCCATATGTAACTTCCAAACCTATAAGGAGAGTGGTAAGTACCGTAAGTTGGTTGGAGACTCTCCACCGTTAACCAGATATTTGGAATCGAATCTTGGGTGGGAATATAGTATCTTCTTGTAAGGCTGTTGGTTGTTGGTCTATCCGGTGCGAGGTGGACTAAAACACTGATTTCGACCAAGAAACATGGAACTTCTGATTTCTATGATAACGGTGCTGCTCTTAAGGAATGATCTCCCACATGACTAATTCAGTAAAAAAATCTAATTGTTTCAAAAAGAGTCTCGCAATCAAAGTATGAATTAAATAAACCTAGTATATAAGTTGATGGGCCACTCATATAGCCAATTGGTTTCAGAATTGAATCTCACTGTTTTTTTTTTCCGTAGGATGTTTTAGGTTGAGTCCTAATAAACTTCGGTATTATATAAAAGCGGTATACCAATACGTCAAACAGACCGCCTCCTGATCACGGGTTCTCGAAAAAGAGAATGAAATGCAAATATGAACTAAACAAGTCTAGTATATATAGACAGAACATCCATGTAAGTGCACACGACCATCTTACTTATGTGTTAGGCTACTAACTAGCGTATATGCGTAAGCTGCCTCAACAAACATGGTCACAATCATAATTAACATGTTAAAACATCAAACATAACTTATAGGAGCCTCAAAGATTGCATATACAAGCACCTCTTTCTTTGGCTCTTTAGAACCCCCAAGGTCCAAGCTCATTGAAGCACATTAAATGCAAACATTTACACCTTTGCTACTGATTTGGTTCAACAATGGCATGCCATATAAGCTGCAAAACTTGACCTATGAAAGTTGGCATATCTTTGAAAAACATACACTAAAAAAATAAATGATTATCAAATATCAGGGCACCGCCACCCACAAATTTAATTTCATCACAACACAAATATCAGGTTTTCGTCTGTCGACTTGTTGCCCTTCGAGGTTCAGGTTTGTCTGACTAAAAAAACAACAGAAATGTCATGACATCCTCCTTCTTTAGCTTTACACATTGCTTTCGAGAGATCAACAGATGTGCGATCCTATCTCGCGTCTCTTCCAAGCTGATACCTCTCTGGATGTTCGACCAGACAAGGATCTCATCATACTCTTAAGTGGTGGTCTAGTAAGGACTGAGCTCTCACTCAAACTCTTACTGGTGTAAAAAAAAATCATGACAACAGTGAAAATCAATGTAGCAAGTACAACAAGTAACACAAGATGCATTAAATGGGATGATGGCATGGGTAAGTAAGAAAATCACATGTTTATATATGTCTATCTATATTGTATAGTATGAGTATGAGATTTGGAGAAGATGGGTGTTGGTCAGATATCTGACGTGGCAGATTTGCAGGATCTTGTTGGTCCTTACGTGTTAAAAGTGGGACCCAATAATTCCTATAGCTTTTTGCCCAGGGTGGATCGCCACCGACGCCTCAACCGTGTGATCACTAATTACCACCACCGGTCTAGCTAGCTAACAAGGCTGATCCATTGATGATCCTCCCATGCAATTCAAAGTAAAGGGTACGGTGGTCATTGGGTTTATAATATGTGTTTTTTTAAAAGGAAAGGAATTCGAGACAATAGATAGATTTGATGGGTTGAGAGATCGAACAAATTGAGAATGAGTAGACACAGAGGCGATATTCGAGTCTATCGAGTCATGTATTGGGTATTCATATTTGTAAACGAGCTGAGTTCAAAGTGAGTCTAAAATTGGACCTGAGTTTAAAAATATGTTCATACATCCTCGATATGTTTAGTAAATGAATGAGTTTGAATCGAATATAGAGTAGCTTTACTTTCTCCTGATACAGTAACTTGAAAAAAAAAAATCTACAAAATTCGAACTATTCAAGCTTTAATTTAGTTGAACCTAGCATCGATTTGAATCGAGTTTTAGAATGTGTTTATACTCGACTCTTTTGGTAAATAAACGAACTCGAGCCAAATTTTTTTTGGACACGACTCGAATTAATTAGCTTATACAACAGCCCTAATAGACATTTGAGAAAAATAACCAAACGAGAAAAACATTGTCAAAACAGAAAACACTGAAAAAACTAAAGGAGGGAAGATCATGGTAAACCATTAGAAACAAGAGTAATGTTGTTCTGCTTATGAATTTTGTGCTAATAAATACAATGGTAAAAAAAAAAAAAAAAAAAAAGGACCATCTTTGTGACATTCAAGCTAACCTTCACTTGTATGGTCTTTTGAAATCTAAACAAGTAAATCTAACTCAATCTAACTCGTGGCCTCGTGGGGTCAAGACCCATGTCTTATTTAGTCCTAGTTGACGGTGGAATGGTAATTTTATTGATTAGAACTAGATTTCGAGTACTATAAATAAAACACTTTGAAATTTATGAATAAAGGCTATAAAAATCGCACTAAAGTGTCGTCCAGGCACCACCTAAGCACTAGACAACTCCCCTTCGTCTAGAGCTAAGCAGTTATCTAGACGTTAAGTGGTATCTCATCATTTAAGATCTGTCTAACACTTTTTAAAACATTAATCACCATTCTCCACTGGTTTTATATAAAAAAAAATTTTGGTTGAAGTATGGTTATTGCACAATGTATAAAATGTAATTCATCCTATATGATGGTGTAAAAAAAAAAATTCATGTTTGAGTGATTTGGTAACTAGTAAAAATGTATACATTACGTGTGGAAACAAAATAAATGAGAGAGAGCAATAAGTGAGAGCACATGGAGGGGTTGGAGATGAGGAGAAGATGCAATGCAAAAAACCATACAAATCAATAATTTGATTCACATGACCAAAAAATTTGGTGCCTTTCTTCACAAACTTCCAATTTTGGTTCAATTTTAACATCTTTCCCGGTTTCAATGCCACTCTTAATTCATTACTTTGAGTAATATTTCAACAAAACAAAACTAAGCACTAGATTGATTATCAAACAAATTTGCCTTATGATGTGATATGTGCTATATGTGATGATTCCTTGGGTACAAGAACTTTGATTAAAATGATATTATGTACTTTAATGTAATTTTATTTACTTATAGCTATAGTTGTAGATTTATTTATTGTAACCTCCCCTAAATTTGCAATAATTACATTGAAGTCAACATATACTAATCATTGATTGAGATTCCTACTTGTCTTAACATAGATGCACGTCTTAGAAAGAGGAAATTAGACGCAAGTCTTATCAAAACATGATCGGTTGGTGCTTGATCTATCCTCTCAGTCTTTTCTTATTTTTATAGTGTTATAGCGAGAATGAAAATAGCGAAGAACAACACAGAGATTTACGTGGTTCGGCAACGGTGTGTTGCCTACGTCTACGGGCAGAGAACCAGTTTTCTTGTTAGAAGAAGCAAAACAGATTAGGATCGGGTTACAAGGGGTCGATGTTTCAGACAATGGACTGAAAGCCCGAAATAGACAGATAATAGGCTTGTTCACAATAAACATCGCATATCATAAATCTGATTCGAGAAACCTAATTCGATACGTACTTTCCCCAGGTGGAGAAAATCCTCAAATTTCACCCGGTTTATCCTCGGAATCCCCATCCCGCCCACCTCTTCCACCCCATGCCATGTCAAACAGGTCGGGTTGCACTTTTAAAAAAATAATCTTCATTCCTTCCACCCCATGCCAAACACACCCTAAGATCTTAGTCCCAACCTAAAATGTTACTGAAGTCATGGCTAAAAAATTCACCGAACTCGAATTTGACTCGATAATTGAAATGAACCTAAATAGAAAGCATCTCAAAACCAAACAAAGTTTACAAGAAATAGATCTAAATTAGACACTTGAAGAAAAAAAAGCACAACGATGTACTCATTCGACTTCTGAATTACAAATTATAATGAACCAAACAAAAAAATGTACAAGTTTTTTTTTTAGAAACTGAACATAGACAAGCAAAAACAAATGAGAAATAATAACATCTGCAAAGAGAAAACATCGATCAAGCAAAAACTAGGGATGCATGAAAGGACAACATTCATTGGTGTAGACGAGCGATGTCAACATATCATATGTTTTTTCTCGATAAAGTAAGAATTCGAGATCAGATATGTCTGAATCTCGATAGTCGACAAGTTCGCATACCCATAAAAGGGCACAAAATAACAAGCAACACGCATTTAACAATAAGACGAATCTAAGCAAACCTAAAACTAAAACGAAACCTCATATTTTTACTCGAAAATAGTATGTGATTTCACTTCTGATTGTTGATTGAGACAACATATGAGATTTCTGAATAAATAAAATGAAACCTCATATTTGGACTCGAACAGTACCTAATTTGTGAGTGATTTAATTCCAAGGCTACCTTATTATAGCCATACCGAATCACCAATGCATGGAATCATCAATCATGTCATATGAGCAATAATCTTACCATGATATGTGATGAAGCTTATAAAGCAAAGTTGAAATATGATTATATGAAACTAACTACATATATTAATGATGGATTGTAGCATGACATATGACCATTTATCTAAGCATTAAGTAAACACATGAAAACCAACACAAAATTTGTGGTCTTGGTTTGAAAACTAAGGCATCCCACATAGATAACATGTGACCATGTTCACTAAGCTTGATTGAAGCTGATCATGTAATTGCAAAACCAATCAAAACTCAATTTAATCAGCCATGTGAGTTGCACATGTCACCCATCCCCTTCATCTTCCTTCATGTATCTCAACATTAATAAATCAACTTGTGTATATTATAATGTGTGATTATCAACGTTCTCTATAAGGTACATAATATCCAAGATTGAAAGCTTCTTTTGTCCAATGTCTTACATCACTTCATCCTGGATTTTATATGGGTTCTATTTATAAGATTCGAGCTCGAATTTTTTAGATAAACTTGAGATATTTACATTATTTTCTGAGATATCCAACAATAGATTTATATATCATTTTAAATCTAGTTGTTATGGTAGCTGATGAAAACCCGTGAATAAAAAAATCAAAATAGAAATAGATATCATTTTAAATCGATTCTTTCAATAATGGTGGAGGGTAATAAATGATAAAATGCCATTGTAAACAAACATTACATCACGAAGCTAAATCATTAGCTATTTCAAATGCCCATACTAGGGTTGGTATGGTACAGTTACCATAAAAAATTAGTGTTTACCACGTACCAACCACAAACTGGTGGTACGCAAATTTTCATACCACGTACCAACCACAAGTCATGGTTACCGCATATGTGGTAACCACGATTTGTGGTTACCATCGGTACATTACCATGGTTACCAAGCTTTAATTTTGTTTGTATTTTTTTTTAAACTCCTTGGCTACATTTCGATGGTCATTAAAGTTATCGAACGAAAAAATATGCTTACAAAAAATAATATGGTTACCGTCTTTTAAAAATTCAAATAAATCAAGTTAACAACCTAAAGTATAAACAAATTCAAACCAACCAAGTTTAAAGTCTTCAAGAAACAAACAAAGTTCAATTGTTCAAACATTTAAAATGTTCCTGCAAGTTCAAACAAAACAAGCTCAAACAAAACAAGTTCAAAGTCTTCAAACATTCAAAATATTCCTATTGTTTCTAGTAGAAAAAGCATAAATGACCAATTTAGGTCAAAATCAAAACACAAAATATAAATTAAAAACTTAAAACTCAAAGATAATAACAATAAAACATCAAATAAAAAAATTAATATATATACTCGGTAACCATGGTATTCAGATTTCATTACCATTACCGTACCACCTTCACATGATTACCACCACGATGGTTACCGTCATGTTGGTTACCATAAGTGTGGTTACCAACATAGTTGGTTTGTGGTTGGTACGTGGTTGGTATGGTAATTTCCGTACCATTTGCCAACCCTAGCCCATACATGTCAAATCCAATTCCAAGTTAATGACAAAAAAATATTTAGAACAACTCAAACTTGAAAAGCACTCGACTCTCCGGTTTCGATTCATGTCTCCGTCCTTTCTTTTGGTTAAAAAAACAAGGTTCAAATTGGTTTAAATCTTCAAACCAAAAAACCTAAAATAATTAAACGAAACCCAAACCAACCCAACTTAGACCTTAATCTTAATCTTAATCCGAATCAAACCCGACTCGAATTCGATTCACCTAGACAATATAATTATGATTTCATACATTCAACCTGAGTGGGTCCCACATACTGTCCAGCATGACAAACACACAAGTTCCTTAAAAAGAGTTGCAAGCTTTTTCATTTTTTTTTCCCTCCCCAAACCTCAACACTTCTCCATAAATACCCATCTCCCTCCACACCTTCACCTTAAGCTCCCCTGCACCTCTCTTCCTCTGTCCCAACTGCCCATCTCTCTCCCTGCACCCTCAATTTTAATGGCAATGTGCAGATTCCTGGGCCAGATGGGACTCATACTCTGCACATCCGCTCTGTTCCTCCTCTTCACACAAATCGAATCCCGAATCCCCGGAACTTACACCGGCAGCCCTTGGACCACCGCCCACGCCACCTTCTACGGCGGTGCTGACGCCTCCGGAACAATGGGTAATTGCCTATTTCTCATTTACTTTGCTCTTTAACCCAATGCCACGATGCATGTTACTATATGCACGGTTTTATATTATCAAGCGTACGATACTTTCAGTCGTTGAATATTTTTTTTCTTCTAAACATAGGTTATCGACATAGAAAATCAGTGTTTCTAAACTATTTTCAAGGGGGGGGGGGGGGAAAAACGTGCATTTGATAAAAATTGGTAAAAACCTTATTCAGATTTTATGAATATATACTCCGTCCGATAAAAACAGTATAAGGGAGTTTGACTATTCGGCACTTATTTTAATGAGTAAAAAATTATATAAAATATTATTTTTTATTATTTTTAAAAAGAAAAACTAAATACTTATAAGATATAAATATTAAATTTATTTTAAAAAAATTAATAAAAAATTGACATTTTATATTTAAAATAACGAAGTGTTACACATACACAATTGTGTTATAAGTAATTAATTTACTTTGATACGCAAGTGTTTCGACGGATCTGGGTGTTGAATGTGCCAGAAAGGGTCCGGAGCTTCATCTGGCTAGTGCTGAGGGGTGCCATTCTCACGAATGATGAGAGATGTCGGCGCCATATCGCTACTGACCCTTGCTGCAGCGCGTGCCCAGGCCGGGCTGAGACTCTCGATCATCTGTTTAGGAAGTGTCCTAAGATCGATGGGTTCTGGAAGGCTCTTGGTAGGCAGGCTTGCAGTCGGGAATTTTTTGAGATTCCTTTCGCCTCCTGGATTCGGATGAATCTGCTCACTGCTGTGACTTTGATCGGAGGGATTGAGTGGGCTGGTGCTTTTGCATTGGCTCTTTGGTGGGTGTGGAGGTGGCGGAACGATCGAGTGTTCAATGGCAAAGATTGTTTGGTGGATCGAGCGCAGTTTATTATGGATAAAGCGCGTGAGTATGGTTCTGCTTTGAACCGGTTTGGTGCCCGGAAAGTCATTATCGAGAAGCAGATGGTGGATATACGTTGGGAGAAGCCGACTGCGGGGTGGGTCAAAATTAATGTTGACGGAGCGGTTGCGAAGGATGGGAGCGCCGGCGCGGGTGGTGTGTTGCGGGACGCCGAGGGTCACTGGTTGATCGGCTTCGCGCGCCACGTCGGGTGTGCAACTGTGCCGGTGGCTGAGTTGTGGGGTCTGTTTGAGGGGCTCCGATTAGCATGGGACGAAGGTTACAAGCACGTGATTGTGGAGTCGGACTCTCGGACTGCCATCACGCTCCTTCAGAAGGGAGTGGACCGTCACCACCCACTTTCTAGCCTGGTACAGCAGTGCCGGAGCTTACTGAGCCGAGACTGGGAGACCCAGTTGAGGCATGTCTTCAGGGAAGCGAACTCGGTCGCTGACTCCCTCGCGGCGCTAGCCTTTTCTTATCCTTTTGGTGTTCATAGAATCCTAATCCCGCCTTTAGAGGTGGAAGTTATTGTTGACGCGGATGCTAGGGGAAGGGCTACTCCCCGTTTAATTCCTGTGTAGCCCATGGATTCTATTTTCTTTATTGATGAGAGCAGCCTCTCACGTTTTCACACCAAAAAAAAAAAAAAAAAATTAATTTACTTTGATGTTGTGTCCACTAGGCGGCGCGTGTGGGTACGGCAACCTGTACAGCCAAGGCTACGACGTGCACACGGCGGCGCTGAGCACGGCACTGTTCAACACCGGGCTGAGCTGCGGCGCGTGCTTCGAGATCAAGTGCGACAACGACCCGTCGTGGTGCCTCGCCGGGAGCCCTTCGATTACCGTCACCGCCACCAACTTCTGCCCGCCCAACTACGCGGAGGCGAGCGATAACGGCGGGTGGTGCAACCCGCCTCGCGAGCACTTCGACCTCGCCGAGCCCATGTTCCTTAAGCTCGCCCAGTACAAGGCCGGCATCATCCCTGTTGCTTACCGCCGGTCAGCCCCTTTTTTAATCAAGCCTTATTGATTTTTTTTCTTTATTTTTTTATTAGACCTAGTAGAGTATTATTTAATGATTTAAATCAAATAATAATTTTATTACAATATGATAGTAATTAGTATAGGTTGTATAACTTGTCTTAAAAACTATGAAGAAAAATGATAATGTGGATGAGTAATGCCTAAAAAATTATATAAAAAAACCACCCGTAAAAAATTATATAAAAAATGAGTAAAGTGAAATTACATAAAACCACCGTTAAATAGGAGAAGTTTCACAAAAACCACCCGTAAAAAATTATAAAAAACCACCCATAAATTCATTTTTGTTTTAAAAAACTACCCATGACCCTTTTCACGTGTAAAAAATATTTATATGGGTGGATTTCTGTAATTTTATTTCTTATGGGTGATTTTTTGTAATTTTATTTTTTTGAATAGTTTTGTTGAAATACAAAAATAGGGTGATTTTATTTAGTTCACTTCAAAAAAAAATAACCAAGGCTTTTTCATATGCAACTATTCCATAGTACTAAACATTGTGATTTGTGATGTTGTATGATAAGGGTGCCATGCCATAAACAAGGAGGGATAAGGTTCACAATAAATGGGTTCCAATACTTCAACTTGGTCCTAGTGACGAACGTCGCGGGGGCAGGGGATGTGATCCGAGTGAGGGTGAAGGGAACCAAGACGGACTGGCTCAGCATGAGCCGAAATTGGGGCCAAAACTGGCAATCCAACTCTATACTCACCGGCCAGGCACTATCATTCCGCGTCACCACCAGCGACCACCGCACCTCAACCTCCATGAACATCGCCCCTGCCAACTGGCAATTCGGCCAAACTTATGTTGGTAAAAACTTCAAAGTATTGGGATAAAAATAAAATATGCGTAGTCGAAATATTCTATAAAGAAGATTTCGACTACTAAAGCTTATTGTGGCATTTTATTAGTTTCCTCCCCACCTGCTAGTTTCTTTCTAATTATTTTTCTAGGGGAAATTGGAGGGGTTTATTTTTTTCTATATATTTTTTTAGCTTAATATGGCATATGGACTACGAAAAATTGACCATGTAAAAATGGCTGAAGTGGCTGCAAAGGCTAATTGTGCAGCCCGCAGCCATAATGCTATAATATGCTTTTGGTTTATCCTTTTTTTTAAATTAATTTTGAATTACTTATAATGTAAGTCTTATATTGTGAGGTTACTTAAATCAAGGTTTATTATAGTTATAAACTTATAATACACGTTGATTGTTTTGGTATTTTGCCTATAGAATGCTATATACTCCCTCCGTCCTAAAATACATAGTCTTTTAGGCCTTGAAATTTTATCAAAAATACATGGATTTTTAGGGTTATAGGGTAATGATTACCCCTAAAAAGTACAATAATAATTAAAATCAAATAATTTCCATCTCTATAAAAGTAATGAGATTTAAATATAAATAGGTTTTCTTAATCAACGTGCAAAGGTCTAAAAGACCATGTATTTTTGGACGGAGGGAGTATATTAGTGGCTTGAGGAAAAATTTACCGGCCCAATTATTGGGCTTTTGCTCAATAAATATATGTTGGGCTTACCAAATCATTTCATTTTGGGCCAGGCCCAAACACACACATATTGATCTCATTGATTTATCAAACTTACAAGGTGAGGAATGAAGACACCCTTTGGGGAAAATGTAACTCTTAACAAACCAACAATTTAACAAACAACATGGTGCCAATCTTCAATTAGACGAAATTCGCCTGGATTTGTATGTTTGGGAATCAAATTCCAAAAAAAAAAAAAACTTACCAAATCAAGAAGTGGGTAATTTATTGTACTAGTTACTTGCTAGGTGGATCCCTTTGGAATGGAGTAATGTGGTAAGTCCAGCAAATAGTAAATCAGGGATGAGTTTGTTTGAATTCCTCCACTGAAACTAAACTGGCCAACTGAAACAGATCTGAGGATCTCCACCATTTATGTGGGCTTTTGTCACATTTGGGTTACCCCCTGGGAGTGGATGCCTGGACCTGAACTTCACTACTCTTCTTTTTTACTGCTTTGGTTTCAAACTGTTACTGCACTGTGATGAATTTATGGTGATCTGTTTTCCATTTGACAGCATCTCTCACTCAATCCAACGGTTCCAGTTTAATCAACCCCAAGCTTACCATCACAACTCACAACCTAAGTTGTACCATTTTTATTATATATATATATATATATATATATATATATATATATATATATATATATATATATATATATATATATATATATATATATATATATATATATATATATATATATATATATATATATATATATATATATATATATATATGAAAAAAATTACACTGAAGTGATTACATTACACTAAAATGATGAATCTAACAATGTTGATTAAATGACATACCGTTTGGCAAATCAAGAGGTAGGAAAACAACATATGCAAGCAAGCGAAAAAAACAAACTAAAGATTTAAAGAAACCAAATAAGAGAACACTGAGTAGAACCGAGGGTCAAAAGGATGACACTAGCAGAGATGAACAATAACAGGTCATTAATATCGGTGTGTGACTTTTCTTTTTGACAACTGATAGAGTCAACACATGTAATCTGAAGTAAACAACTCAGGATGTTCAATTGAGCTCCGTAATACTTTTTTGGATAGGGAATTGGCACACGAGTCAAACTTGGTCAAGATGATGCTATGCCTTTTTCGTGCATTTGAATTCATTTCAGTGCTTAAATTCACATTTTAATATTTGAGGGAGGGGGGCTTCCCTGCAATTTCTATCTTTTATCTTTTAGGTTTTCACTACATATGATCCTATATAGCCCTGAAAACATATCTATCTTATCAGTCATGATATTTCAGAGTTTCGCAAAGAATGAAACTCTTTAACAATCCTCTCACTTGCTTATCTTTCGAGCACCTCACTACACCAAAATCCTAAGAAATTTAGTGTGAAAAAAACTTGTATTTAAACTCAATCATCATTTAATTAGATCTTGATCACATCCACAAACACTAACATAGTTTGATCAACAAACCCTACCACAACCATTGACAAGTGAGAATGAGGTAAACACATTTTCTTTAGTAGTAACTCATAAAAGGGATGAAAAAAACTGAAAATTTGGGTGGGGCCAAGAGGTGGGGAGATGGTGGGCTCCAGAGACTGAGACAAGAGATTAGGGGGGAGGATCTCCCTCAATTTTACAATGCTTCTGATATGTCACATCTCCCTCTTTCTCCTCCATCTATATGTTTATATTTCCAGGCTTATGACTTTTCCCACTGCCATACACTTCCAAAAATACCCCTCCCCTGCCCTTTGTGTAGGCCTCTTCCAAGCTTTAGCTTAGCTAACATCTACCCTCCTCTCTACACCTGCATTATACATTGAGGAATAAGCTTAGGGTCATCTAGAAGAGTAGGTAGGTTATGTATATGTAACACTTGTACATTGTATCACATTCATCAATAAATTATCCATTTTTGTCATTTTCTCTACTTCAGATTTCAGAGGTACATTAGACCATTAGGATCAATTTTTCTTGGTTTGTTTGATTGACAATGCATGTTTTTATATGCGGTATAATTTTTAATTAATCCTGATTTTAATCCTCTTTGTGAGGACAATTACACCACGTTCAAAATCAACGGTAAAAAAGACGTGTGATTTGCCGTGTATATAGTTTTTCCGTTGATGATGGGAAGGCTCAGTTTTCATATCTTTGCTAAAACATACTATCAATAGAAGTGAGGGAGAATACGTAGAGATAAATGTGAGGAGATAAAATAACAATGATCCATTTTTTTTAAAACCAAAAAGTCGACAGATGTAAAACCGTCGAACATACAATATATACAACCAGAAAAAGGTGGAATACAACTTATAAGCAAACCTAAATCTAATCCATTAAACTTACCCCGTTTGTTTTTTTAAAGGGAAAAGTAATGATTACCCTTATGAGAATGTAGTCTATATTTAAGTTAAGATACATTGATCACTATTCTAATCAATCTCATTCTTCTCCCATTTTTCATATAAATGTGTTACCCTTCTATTCCCTAATTTGAAGTAGGGTAACTAACTCTCATCCTATCCTCAAAGCTCACAAAAAATGATGATCATATATATTTTGGCCAAATTGTCGGATTGGTATAAAAAAGGTACCACAAACGACAGATTGATATAAAAAATACTTCAAGCGACAAATAGGTATAAAAACAATATCAATGCGATAAATTGGTATATTTTTCAATAAAAATTGATTTTTAATAAATTAAGTGAATTTATATCCCTACAACTTATTTCCATTTAAAAATATAAACAATTAAAATAATATACATTCTATTTTTAATATTTTAAGTTTTATATTTAAATTTTATACTCAAATAAATTTAAAAATCTATTTGAATTATATTTTTTAAAATATATAGATATTTAAAAAAACTTGATTTATATATCGATACCAACTCTCCCATTTTATTATTGAAAATGTTTATAAAGTTTAAAAATATTTTATAGATGACATTTTAATTAAAATCAAAATAAGTTTATAAAGCATTAACATTATATAAATTTTAATAAGATTTTGAGTTTAATAATTAATGTTAAATTTAATGTAACAATTTATTTAATTTGTAAACATCTACATTGTGTGCCAAGTGAAAAAAATATTTTAAAAAACATTAATCTCAACCTTCCAAATAAATTCCAGGTTATTTTTTTTCTCAAAAGTTTGCTTAAATTTTGAAACAAAATTCAACAAAATCTTCAATTTTTATAATCCTTACTAATATAATTATAATTTATAATTTTTTTTATAGATTTATTTTATCCTACCGATCTAATGTTTCATTAAAAATAAATAAGTTGATTTATTAATTGAATTGGAAAATTGGATTTTTTAAGGAAAATATACCAATTTGTCGCACTTGTGTCATTTTTTATACCTAATTGTCGCTCTAAGTTTTTTTAATACCAATCCGTCGTTTGTAGTACTTTTTTTTATACCAATCTGGTAATTTGGCCTATATATTTTATGTCTAAAATTTAATACCTTAACTTTCCATTCCCTAGTTATCTAAACAAACGAGCCCTTAATTTGAAATTAACCTAGAAAAATTTTTTTTTTTTAAGGAGTTTGGAGGTGGGGGGCAAAATGGTAAAAAAGAGAGGAGGAGAAGAGTATGGTGGGGACAGGGGGTGGGGGGGAAGGCAGGCAAGCCGAAAAAGAAGCAGAGAGAGGAGGGAGCCTGCAGCAGAGAGCTCTCTTCTCCTCCCTGCAACTGCATCTGCCTTTCTCTGCTTAGAGATAGAGAGAGAGAGAGAAAACAGACGTAACGTAACACTGATAAGGGGGAGATATATTAGTGGGGCCTACCACCACCACCAACACCGTAGCACCACCAACGCCACCCAGGAAGTGGGCCAGAAACCACCGCTCAACCGGCTGAGTCGTCTCTTTCAATCCCCACTCCCCTTTTTTTTTTTATCTCCCACCGTAAAACCCGGACTCTAGTCCCCCCATTCTACCCTTTTCTGTCATTGGCCCCACTCTGGGTCCCACCTCCCCCTTCCACGTGTCATCATTTCTTTTCGGTCCTTTTTTCAAATTTTTTTTTTTTTTTTTGGTTGATAAGGAAATAATTCGGCGGCAAACCACCTAAACATATAACAACGAAATAGAAAATATAACATAAAATACATCAAAAGAGCACTCAAAGTAAACCCAGAAAAAACTCAAGACTTAAGCAAACCAGCAGACACAACATCGAGGGAAAGGAAGTCGTCGCGGAGAAGTGGATAGCGAGCGCATTTGACAACATTATTCCTGAATTTAAATTTCACTTTTTTTTAATTTTTTACTTACATAACTATCGAATTTAAATTTCACTTATTCTATTCTTTTTAGTTTTTACTACACCATTATTCCTTCCTCCAATAATTTGTTTTCATCTTACTGTGGTTATATTTCTTACCTTAGACGTTATGCATGCCCAATTTTTTTAAAATAAAGTAATTCCATATACTAGACATGTGGTAATAAAGAGAAAAAAATATTTAAAAATATGGACTTTTTTATATATATTTTTATTTTAATACTCTTGGTAGGAAGAATAGAGTTATTTAAAAAAATTATATTTATAAAGTTTTTTTTAACATTAAATGTGTGCTTAATAAACCTCATTTATTTTAGATGGAACAGAGTAGTTTAAGACCATTGACATGTTATAATATAATATAATTATATTATACAAGTAGCTAGGTAGTAGTTAATTGACATGTACAGTGTTTTTTTGTTATTCTTATTCCTATAGATTGGTGAACCTAAGCTATGCTAAAGGCTACTTATATTGTATATATATATATAGTATTATACTGAACCTAAAACTAGCTAGTATAATCACATCTATGTATATTTTTACCGCTCACTAGGTGGTCAACGGCGATGATAATAATATTACTGATTTGATCCCTTGTTTTTAATCTAGGTTTAATTTGGTTGTTCAACAATTTTCACTTTTCGATGTGCCTATACGACTCTACTTCCAACACAAATGAAACAATATGCGTCCTTTACACATCACTAAGTAAAACAGAATTCTCATCACATGCTACAACTTGTGATGCTCTTGGTATTTCAGGAACAAAACCCTCTTTAACAATGTTATTCCTAAGCCTAAAACAATAGCAACATTCACAATAACCCAAATAACTAATTGGGAAAAGGCAAAAACTGATGACTTAAGTACAAAACAGAGCATTCATAATAAAAACCCAAATCTAGGGAACAACAGAAAACGCATAGCTTATAACAAAACAGAGAGGAGACTGGTACAAGCTTAACTTTGACGGAGCTTTATCCTCCAGCAACATTGGTTCATATGGATTTCTCATCAAGGATAGTATGGGGCGTACTCATTATGCAGAATCTGGCCCTTCCCCATTTCCCTCTGTTCTTGGATCAAAATGTTTTAGTATGTGGAAAGGAGTGCTTAAAGTAGTAGAACTAAAAATTACGCGTATCTGCATTGAAGGCGATAATCTCAGTATTATCAAAAGTCTCAAGTCAGGTATGTCTTGCTCGGGCGAGATCGAGATGCTGGTATCCGACTCACTGTATGCTCTGAGCATGTTTTCAGAATATGGGATATCTCATATCTTTAGAAATGGTAATCAAACAGCCAACCGCCTATCTCACATTGGGATCATCTTCTCTGGCTTGACTTACCCTTCAGATGTTGTTTTCAGAAGTATCATCCGCAAGGATGCTCTTGGCTAGTTTGTCTTGCCAAACAACCAAATTCTTTCTTGTTAAAAAAAAAGACAATTTTCACTATTTCTATATATACAAAAATAATTCCTTATGATATATAGGAATTGTAAATTAATAATCACTATTTTATCAAAAGAATAAGATGAGTAAAAACTTGAATCATTTAATAACCGTTATATATATAAAAAAAAGAATCATTTAATAGCCATGTACTATATTCAATGTGCAATAAGGAATTAAGGATGTTAAATATGCACTCCATCTTGATTTAATTTAGGGAAGCATATTTGGTTAAGAATTAAGATAGGTGCATGATTTGATAATGTGAGATAGATATGGAATTTAATTTAACTATTTGGTTAATCTATCTCATTATAATATACCATAAAAAATATTAGAGAACTATTTTTTAAATACATACGAGTGAATTTCTTAATTTATTAAAAAATGGTTGAATGGGTGTGCGTAGGGAGGGTGTCTTTAACAAACTTGAATGATTGAATGAGCTTACCTTAACCGGTCAGTGACATTTGAAGTAAAGATCAATGATCGAATCTCACCAAAGGCGGTGTGGGAATGACCTCTCAAATAAGGGAGGCTCCTTGTGACCAGTGAGCATTGGTCGCATGCCCTTGTCACCGGTTGAGTCACCCTGATTTACTTCCTCTCACAATCTTCGTTGGACTAGAGGGTGAGGGGCGCCCGGGAGAGCGATTTTACCTTTAGAAGCAAGGTAGTATGTTGCCCGATCCATCAAAATGTTTTCTTGTATAATTTTTTTTTTTAAAATTCGATATTAGAAAAAAAAAAAGATATTGTATTAGGGATTATATTCTTGTTTTCAAACAAGGACCTAAGAGCAACCCCGACAGCTTCTCCATATTGAATTTTTGGAGAATATTAAGATGAATTTTGGTCTAACAGATTTCCCATTACATTCTCCAAAATAGAGAACGAGGAAAAAAAAAATGGAGAACATTCCCTAAATTTGAGGAAACTCTATATATAATGGAGAATCTGTTGAAATTCAATCTAAAAAAAATTCAAAATAAGTGATTTATAATTCTTATTTTGGATAATTTTTTAGAGAAGCTCTTGGTCATGCTCCTCATGGCTAATTTTTAGGCCATAAATTACAAAAATAAAAAATTACTACTGTAATTAAGTGATCATCTATCAATGGTCAATCACGGTATCTACTAAATCAAATTATATGCAAAATCAAGCACATTTATGTGATTTATCCATGTTTGAAAAATTTATGTTTTTCTTATACAATACTCCGTAACATCTGATAGATGTTTATGACATATTGACATTTTACACACAAAAAAAAAGAGAGAGAGGGAGAGAGATGGGAGTGGGTGGAATGGAACACCCCGTGTTGGAGTAACCCAAACAGGGTAAAAAAGTCAGACAAAGAGAAGGGCGTGGAAATTACAGAGTTTGAGAGGGAAAGTAGAAATTAGGATTAAAGGAAACGGAAAATGGGTTTTTTCCGGGTGGTAAAAAAGTAATAACTTTAACCAGCAAGTGAGATATCATTCCATTTCCAGGCTTTCACCCCCAACCCTTTCTGTTTTCTTTATTGCTAACCTGCGCCGGAGTCTTGTTGTATTTTAGTCCTAGTTAGGGAATGTTCGATTCCCATCAACTGAGTTTAGCATAAGTTGTAGTTTCGTATGCCCTATTGATGAAGATTGTGAATTTGTGATAGTATTTGTCATTTTTAGAGATCTCTTAATTAGGTGGAGAAACGTCGTTGATCTAAGTTTTTTCAGGAGACGTTACTTTTGCTCTGATAGATTTTTACTTTTGTCTTCGATCTTAACGACGTGACACTGTAAAAATTTGTTCTCGCTATGTGCATTTCGGCCAATCTCGGAGACTTCCTGGTGTGTTGATTTTTTCATTGTTATGTTCTGCTAGGATCTCTAGATCTTTGACCATTATTTATGTTTGTATTTGTTGTTTCATAACAATTAATCTATATATCGATTATTTCAGCCTCTTGATTTAACTACCATGGGTGATATTTTGTATTTTGAATACTTTCTTCATATATTAAAAAAATAGATAAAAAATTACTCTGTCTGCAAATTATAATATAGATAAATTAAATATGAAAGTTCTGACTTAATAAAATATTTTAGCAAAATATCTACCATATGGTTTAAAAAAAACTAATTTTAGTGCCATTATTATTGTGATATATTTTTATATTATTCTAAAAAGTAATTCAAAAAAATTTCTATTTAATTTGAAATTTCAGTCAATTATGATACAACCTAGGTTACAACTTAAATATTGTTCCGCACTAGTGGTACATATGATTTTAATTCGGTGTGAAGACCTCAAAGGCCTATTAAATACAAGGAATTTATTTAGTGAACTTAGAGGTTTGGTAGTATATATTTATGAATTTATGATTGCCCATAACAAGTCAGTGTTATAATTCCATACATGCTCTCATAATATATAGTTGAGGTGGTTTTTTTTTAACCATTACTCACTTCTTGAAACATTTATTTATTTAATGCTATTATTATTATTATTATGTATAACATAAAACACCAAAAGCATGACAATAACACTTGTAGGAATATAATGTGAATTGGATGAGTTTGGGGTTGGGGCTATTCTCTCCATCCCTACTTAACTTCTCCATCATTGTCCCCTAACGGAAATTCGAGAATCGAAAAACTCAATCCGTCTTGTCAATATCAACGACTTATTAATATATACTGTATAAAAGTGATAGTTATCAAGCAAGTCGAGAGGATACTTTCAAAAAATCTAATACTAATATAATTTATAACAAAAGACGGATATTATATACAAACCACAAAATTGTGATAGACATATAAATAAAATACACACACGTAAACACACAAATAACATAACCATACACATAAAAGGTAGTCAGCATACACCAACCACCCGGACCAACCCGATATCCTAACATTATGTTAATTTAGTTAAAAATCATAATAATAACAAATTTCCATCAATAATTTCTTAATTATAGTAGATTAACTGACATAATATCATGCCATTATTGACATATTAAATGAAAATCTTAACCACACATAAAAAAAAATGTTTCAACAATTATATTTGTTAACAATCACAAATAACACAGTGACTGAATTAGTATATCTCTGACATATAATACTCGATTCAGATATAAATTAAACAGATAATTAAGAACAAACTATACTAAAACAAAAACAAAAAAACAAAAATTGCTTCCATTTTCCTGCAATTCAAATTTCAAGTTTTTATCTTTAATTCCAAAATGATGCAATTGCAAATGGTTTATCCTCACCCTCGAAAAAGCAAGAAATATCCAATTCCAAGCAAAGCCCAACAACAATACAAAGCCAAGAGTGAATCTCCTCCATCGGATCTCCCCTCATCACTCTGAATTTAACGGTCACAATTGACCCGTCCTTGGTGTACGTTGACAGCTCAATCCCGCTCTCCAGACACCACTCACCACCACCACCGCCTTCCAATTCACCGCAAGGCTAAAACTATTCAATTTCCCGGACTCCGGCGCACGTTAGCGGATAGCGATAGCGCACGTTAGCCCTGACCCACTCCTGCTGTACATGCTCACCCACACCTCCCCATTAATTCTCCATCTCTTTCTCTCTTTCAAACCCCCAATTTCCCCTTTCCTCCCTCTTTTTTCCATCCCTCCCCAGTGTGGGTTGTGGGTGTGGGCGAAGTGTTTTTGTCATCTCTTAAAGGTTAAAGCTTCCACCTTTTTTTTGAATTTCCCTTTTTCTTCATCTCCTTCCTCTTCATTTGTCTCTCTCTTTTTTGGAATTTTTGTTTATATATATAATTCAATAGCTCTTGGAGTGCCCCCCTTTATCCGCTCTCTGTCAGCGCCTCTTTCTATCGTCTAATCTTTATCACAATAATTTTTTCCCCGCACCTCTCTCCTTCATATACCCCTCACCTCACCTCTCCACTGCCTACACTTTCAGAACAAAAAACCCCTCTTTCTTGAATCCATTTGGGCTGGATTTTTATCCTTCTTGATTTTAACAGTTGGGTCTCCTAATTTCAGCAGATGGGAAAAGTTGCAACCTTGAAATTCAGTTGTTGGGTTTAAAGGTGAGATCTTTATGGCCATGCATCAAGTATTATAGCTATGGCTTTTGTCTTTTTGTGTCAAATGAACTCATTACTTTCTTCTAGTTGAGTCTCTTTGATGTAGTTTTGGATGTGGGATGCCCTTTGAGTGAGATTCTGAATGATTATTTATGATGGTGTATATGATTTTTCTTGATTGAGGTGCATGGACCACACTCATATGGCAATTCCTTATTTCAAGTCTAAGTGGAGAGAACATTTATGTCAAACTTCTGGGTTTTGGGTGTGGATTGAGACCTTCCTTCATCAACTACTTCTACCCTTTATTTTTATCTTTTTTGAGAAAGTAGAGATAATTCCTTCATTGCACTGAAGAATGGAAAAGAAAAAAGAAAAAATGTATTTGTGTAATGTGAGGCCAATTGGATTGCAACTTGCAAGTTATTTTTGCTTCTTGTGTTTGGAGTTGAATGAGATTGGGCTTGTCTTAATTGTGTATGGTCATATCACAGGATGAGGTTCTGAGTTCTGATCCCTCTTCACCTCACCCCCACCTAAAGCCTCTAGCTAGGGTTTCTGAATTCCTTTATAATTGGATGTTTGATTTTTCTGCTTTACTTGGTTGGCCTATGCATCTTTTGCAATTTCCACTACTCCATTTACTCTTAAGCTTTGATTATCTTTCAGTTTTTTCAATTAAAAAAATAGTGTTTTCATTGGGTCTTGTACCTATATTCTATGGCTATATACTACACTGTTAGCAATTTCAGGGGTCAATCACTGATTAGTGTTTTCACAGATCACAATGACCAAAAAGGCCACTGCTAAAAAAAGTCATTAATGAAGGCCCTCATTTTATGCTATATACTGTGTCAAAATTCCTGGCATGAGCTTGTATGGAGTGTTATTATCTCTCCATTTGCATGTTGATCTTTACTGTGAAAGAGCCAGATCTCTGAAACAATACACAAATTAATTGCTGGGTTTATATTTTTGTATGTTTCTACACCTACTTGTCTGTTTGCTTGCTGAATTCATAATGTTGTGGAGTGCCTAGATCTATTCTTCAAAAGTTAAGCATCTGATCCTCATTGTTTTTGGCCTCAACCTTGTGTACTTTGCACTACTTTGTGAGGTAGACATGAGTGATTTCTCTAGGGTTTTTGCTGTATGTTTCAATTTGGAGATTCCAATCTCCTCAAAGAACAATTTCATCTTGTACTTGGTTTGGTAAATAGTAATTTTACTGTTCTTAAGTTTTCCTGCTGTATCCTTATGCTTACTGTGTAAATACATGTATATGTCATTGTTTCATCTTTGCATATATACACATTACAGACCTCTTAATCGGGTTTGGTCGGGGTTTGATGGATTGGTTTTGTAGGCTTTTCTTTTTACACAAATCCTTATTTTTAGTGAAATTGAAAACATGAACTGTTTAGTCTGTTTTGCAGGTGCAACATGAGGAGTTTGAGACCATGGGAAATGCTGCTTGGAAATGAAGGAGAGGCAGCGGTGGAGTGCTGAAGAGGACGCCCTGCTCCGCGACTACGTAAAGCTCTATGGCCCGCAAGAGTGGCATCTAGTCTCGCAGCGCATGAACGTACCCCTCCACAGGGACGCGAAATCTTGTCTAGAGCGGTGGAAGAATTACCTTAAACCCGGGATCAAGAAGGGGTCCTTATCCGAGGAGGAACAACGCCTTGTCATTCGCCTCCAGGCCAAGCACGGCAACAAATGGAAGAAGATCGCAGCTGAGGTGCCTGGCCGAACAGCTAAGAGGCTTGGCAAGTGGTGGGAGGTCTACAAGGAGAAACAACAAAGGGAGAAGAAGGAGAGGAACGCCAATCGAACGGTTGATCCTATCGAGGAACGCAAGTACGACACCATCCTAGAGAACTTTGCCGAGAAGCTGGTGAAGGAGCGTGCAGGCCCTGCTTTCATCATGGCTAGTTCCAATGGCGGATACCTACATGGTGACCCGCCTATAGCTCCAGGACCGCCTCCTGCCCCAACCGCGCAACAGGCAGCAACGATGCTTCCTCCATGGCTTTCCAACACAGCTACCAACTGCTCCTCTCAGGCTGTAGCAGCTCCTCCACCGCCACGTTCCCCATCAGTTACATTAAGCCTCTCATCGCCAACAGTATCGGCTCCACCAGCATTGCCTGTGATACCTGCCTCATCCGCCTCCATTTCGTGGCTTCAGCTCGAGAGGGGCCAAGACAACACCGGCCCTCTTGCTTTCGGAGGCATGCTGCCGCCGCCACTCCCTCACGGGCCGATCCAGACCAACGTCGGGGAGAACATGATGGTGTTTGCCGAGCTCGTGGAGTGTTGCCGGGAGTTAGACGACGGGCAGCGTGCGTGGGCCGCCCACAGAAAGGAGGCGGCGTGGAGGCTGAAACGGGTGGAGCTGCAATTGGAGTCGGAGAAAGCCTGCAAGAGAAGGGAGAAGATGGACGAAGTAGAAGCCAAGATCAAGGCCCTGAGGGAAGAGCAGCATCACTCCATGGACAGGATCGAAGCCGAGTACAGGGAGCAGCTGGCCGGGCTGAGGAGGGACGCCGAGGCCAAAGAGCAGAAGCTGGCTGAGCAGTGGGCTGCGAAGCACATCCGCCTCACCAAATTCCTCGAGCAGGTTGGATGCCGGTCCAGGCTCTCCGAGGCCAGCCCACATTAGGAAATCACTCAAGGAGCCACATGAGATGATGCTCTGATTGATGTCAACTGAGGAAATGTTTATTCTGAATTCTCTTGCTATCTATCATTCATGTTCTTGATAGAATGATAGAATCTGGTGTCTCTGCCTTATTAAGCACTCTTGTTTCTTTTCCATTGTGCCCTTTTCTTTTTTATCTCTCTTTTTTGCATCATAAATGTATGATTTGCTTGTTTCCCTTGGTACCTGAGTGCTAGATCAGCCAAATAAGGAAGAGCAAATGTTTTACCATATTTCAGACAGTAAGAAACTCATTGCACTTCGTGTAA
The DNA here is from genome assembly GCA_037127255.1 of Persicaria tinctoria. Lineage (NCBI taxonomy): Eukaryota > Viridiplantae > Streptophyta > Magnoliopsida > Caryophyllales > Polygonaceae > Persicaria > Persicaria tinctoria. Next base: position 1,682,435 of record JBANSL010000016.1, on the reverse strand, counting down.
TGGAACTTAAGATGAATGGTGTTAGATTCAGCTCCTAATAACCTGTTTCTGTCATGTACCTTCTACCATTTGAAACTATTTCCAGATTGCATATGGAAAAACTAACACTTTTGAATCATGTACAAAGCCAATGTGGCTATAAATGCTCTACTACTGAAATACTATCTCGCTCGGAAGGCTCTGTGGATCTTCTTATTCGCTGTGTCAACTCTGAAGATCTTGATGAACTTGGAATCTGTTTCACTTGATGGAGAGAAATCGCGTCTTTCCACTTGATGAGCTTGGAATTTGATTCAAAGTCCTGCCAGTGATGTAGTGCAGTATCATAAACAAAAAAGATCAGAAATAAACATGGAAAACCATACAGAGTGATGAAATGACCAAAGTGTTTGGAAATTGTAAGAGGTGAACTCACTCAAGTCATGCTAATGCAGTAATGCTATGTAGTTCCCTTTTGGGTTGCATTTGAACTACCTTCTCTACCAGGCGAATTTGGCTGAACTGAAAGGTTTGTGGGTTTTGGTTCACACTCACTCTTTTCACTTTCTGCTGCGAATAAGAGTTTTTTCTCCACGGACTTGAAGATGGCAGCACGCTCAGATCTTGATCGGTAAGAGGGAGATGCATTCTTTCTAGAGTAGTACTGAAGTATTTTGTCGCCACGAGAAGCTGGGCTTTCACAAGAGGAACACCTGTCCTTGGCTGAATCCCCATCGGACACACCAATCTTATGCGAATGAGGTTGCGCTTTTCTTTTCCTCATTATAGAAGGGGTATTGGGGAATGTACTCGCAGCATGTCTCAGAATAGATTCAGGGCTATTTCCGGACAAGCCGTTGCTCTTCACACAAGGCGGAGTGAAGAAGCCTCCAAGAGACATTACTGTTGATGGCGTATGTTCTGGCAGAATAGGAATCATGACTTCCAAATTTGCTCCCAAAGGGCTACAACTCCCGAGTTTTGGGGGCTCATAGAGCATAGAAACATGAGCTTGAAATTGAGGCCTAAGAGGTGTACCAAAAACTTCATCTTCATCATCCTTAGCATTGTTCGCAGATGTCTCGTATAGCGGCAAATGATTTTGATCAGCAGACTCGTTCAAGGGTTTATCATTGGAGGAGCCCGTTACATGAACGGCTTCGGAGGGCCCTAGCTGAATTTTAGTCTCCTCTATTCTCCCCGCATCTGTAGTTCCTGATGAAGTTTGAGCAGATGAATCAGACTCCTTGTTTGATGAAGGCAGCAATTTGCTGCTTGAAGTCGATGGTTTATACTCATCTCTGGAACCCCCGGTTAGAACACTACTCTTGGATACAGGTGGAAGGTTACCAGTAGTCAGGTAGAAGTCTAGCTTTTTCTTCAAGGAACTATTCCAGTGATTCTTAATGGAGTTGTCAGTCCTATAAAATAAGAAATTGAAACCAGTCAATATGAGCATGAATGCTTGTAAATCAAAAGATTATTATTGATAAAATCCATCACATTCAACAATATATTTAATAAGCACTGGGTTTACACTCCTGAATCAACTATATAAAATATGACATCCACATAACAAATTCAAAAGGCCAAAAGAGAGGAAATTGTAAGTTATCATCTTGCTAGTACAGCTAACTCTCAACTGGCTGCACCTCCTGATCTATTCAAGTATTAAGTATTGAAGTACGCTCTGAAGCTGATATAACTATCTAACATGGAAATATGGAATAACAGTGTCAACGAAAATCAAATGAAATGAACAACATAGCTACTATAAGAATAATATCTTCTTCTTCTTCTTTTTTTTTGGTGAAAAGAAGAATATCTATAGATAGCATAAAACTATATAATCATAACAGAAGACACTTTTTTCATGATATAAATGTAAGTTAGGAGTTCTCTACCTTCCTGGCAAAACCTTTGCTATTTCAGCCCATTTATTGCCATATCTGTGATGAGCATTCATGAGGGCCAATTCCTCCTCTAATGTCCAAGCATCCTTTTTTATCTCTGGATTCAAATGATTATGCCACCTGCAATGAGTAGTAAAACCCGTGAATTAACTTACCAATCCAAACTTGATAAGAAAACAGCCGGAAGGAAAAAACCATGTTTACTTGAAAATCATAAATCATAATCTAATTCATTTCATGGCATTAGGCTAACAATGATCCTAAATAATGAGTTGGGGGAAATTCTCTCTTGCTATAAGTTGTCCCTCATCACGGATGAGAGGTAGAATCTGCCATGGACACCCTTGTTCACTAAGCAATCGAGGATGTCCCCAGTGTAGAGGACAAATACTAAATACAAATTATGCAAGAAAATGTATAAAATGCCAAAAAGTAAATGGTAAATGTACCCTGCATCTGTAACAAAATACCTTTCTCGGCATTGCTTCCCTATACGTCCTGGTAAGGACTTTGCAATCACAGACCACTTGGTTGGCCCGTATTTAGCAACCAACTCAACAATTTGATCATCCTCCTACAACCAGGAAAAGCAGCAAAAGTGTTACATTCCCATCACACGCATTCTGAAAAGAAAAAGGAGAAGCAAAGTGCACCTCTTGAGTCCATGGTCCCTTAATGAGATCTGGATTAAGAACTTTCTGCCATCTATGTAAACACTGAACTTCAGATCTATCTGGGAAAAACTCCGCTGCATACACATTTTCGTTTAACGAGGGAAAAAACTGCTTGTCAGAAAATACATATGAAAAGCTCATATGTAGAAAATAGTACATCCAGGAAAAACATCAGGAGGCAGTGTTGCAGAGTTCTGAAACATGAAATGCATTAGAATATCATATATATAGAAGACCTGACTCATCTCCCTCGTTGCTGTCTACTAAGTAGAAATTTTATTACTCTGGACAGGGCTGTCAATCTTATGAGTCTGAAACATGAAATGCATTAGAATATCATATATAGAAGACCTGACCCATCTCCCTCATTGTTGTCTACTAAATAGAAATTTTATTACTCTCAACAGGGCTGTCAATCTTATCTGAGTCTTAAAAGTCATAGTGGAAAGATGCCTCGCAGTTTAAAGTAATAATTGTGTACAAGGTTGCATATCATTATTACTAGCATTTGACAAATAAATTAAACATTATAAAGAAACCAAAAATTGAATAACTTCATTCTAGGTCTACATCACAGAATTTATAATGCTTCATCTTCATCCTATAGAAACAGGATAAGAAATCGAAAAGAAGTACAATTGGAAGCATAAGAATTCAAAAGAAAATGATTTAAACTTGAAGGTATTTATTGCTAATGACTGTCAGACTAGTTGAGCATTAGTCAGAAGAAAAATACCTATTTTCTTCCAACTCTTCCCATTATACATAGCAACAGCCTTCCTCAGTGTCTCATCCTGACCCATAGAAGTACATTAAGTATATAATTATAGAACCACGATGAATAAAAATTCAAGCTCTAAGAATGAAGAAACATTATATACATCATTTGGAACACAAAAGGAAAGAGATCTAAGCTGAACTATCCAGGGTTTATTTGGAAGTTTCACATAAAAATCTTTCTGTTTTACGGATATTCATGAATCATAATGTATAATAAGCAAAGTAACTCACCTCCTCCGATGTCCAACCACCCTTCGCTCGTCTTATAGGACCAGTAGTTCTCCTGAAGGGGGGAAAAGGACTTAACACAGACCATATTTTAAGAGTACAAAAAAAAAGATAAATAAACTCATATCGGTTTCTCAAGCTTTCATGGGTAAAATAGCACATCTAGCCTACTCTATCGACAGTTACCTTTGCATACAATTATATCAACAATAACATTCATAAAATGAAAAATATGCGTCAAATACAGCTTCAGAAACATCAAGGCATCAATAAATTGCATATAAGTGCAATCTAGATGATCAAATCATAAGCTGATCCAGAATTATTTAATACAGCTTCAGAAATATAAAGGAATCAACAAACTACATATAAGTGCAAGAAAGATGATCAAATCATAAGCTGATTCAGAATTATTTTCCTTCATTTGGGAGGGAGCCAGGATTTGGTGATTGCATAGTATGTCATCTTCAATCATCAATGTGCATAAATTAGACCCCACCAGAATTAAAAGTAGTTAAATCAGGATAAAGAATGTAACTTGCACATTTCAAAATTGAAACTCGGGATTCAAAGGAAATTGCGAGTTCGATCACATAGAAGTAGTCAATTTAAGGTATCTTCCATGTGGACCATAATTTATAAACATCTGGACAATGCTTCAGTCCATTGTTACCATTTCATATAAAACATATATATCATCAAGCTTACCAATAAAACAAGCAAATGGAACATGCATGATGCCACACAGCCCACACTCACAACGATATCTTAGCACTCTCAAGTCATAACAAACCAGTCTATTTGATATACGAAGTAAGTATCCTCAAATTAATTATAAAATATACTTACATACATGTATATAACGTGCATGTCTTGATCCAATTCACATTTACCAGTTAATATTCCAAATGGATCTAATCTTATCTATTTAATAAAGTTAGTCTTCTGCTGATTCCTAGTGAAATAAGGCATAACCATGAGAGTGTTGTAAGCAACGCTATTTGGCTTCACGAGAATACAGAGCAACAAAATGAATAGATCTGAATGAGTACCGATGCGAAGGTGATGTTGTAGGTGGGCTGCCATGATCCGGTGATTTGAAACTTATGCTTCCACTTCCTTGAGAAACTGATGAACTTGAAGCTGCAGCTGATTGTTTATTCTCTAAGGGGCAATCTACACCTCTCCCGTCACCTTCAGCCATTATCCCCAACTGTCACCTGTTCCAAGAAGCCCAAACACCAATCATGATGGCCAAATCCTATATTTACCAAACAAATACAGAAGTAAAGCGCTCTAATTAACCATCAGAATCAGCAAAAACCCCATAAACACTCGGTCGGTACCCCACAAGCCCTAAACAAACTCCACTAAATCTAACTACAGTCATAAATTTTCCAAGATCAGGCACGGATCTTCAATGAACTTACCAATCCAATAAAGGCCGGAAATTGTTCAATCACCCCTAGGGCTACGCAACAAAACAAAATCCAGTTCAACAGCCACGAAATTCACACCAATCGCCCAGCTTAATCATTCTAAATCACCAGTACAGAACAAATCCATCAAGAAAAACAATAAAAGTAACCATTAAATCGAGATCACAGGAAAATTGTCCGGAATTGAACTCACCAGCATCAGAAGAACACAAACTGGCGGGAATTAAAAACAGCTCATCCTCCGATCTCGACAAAGAAGCTTCCAGAAGAACACGAAACACGAGGCAGAACAACAGACAACAGCCGAAGAAGATGATAGAGAGATGGAAAGAGGGGAATTTGCACTTCGTTTCGAAAAACCTCGCCCGTTGAAGGAAGAGAGAGGGCAGATAGAAACAGAAGGGAAAGAAATTGATAAAATTAAGAGAAAATTGCAAAAAATATCCCAACTTTTATGGGGTTTTGCACTAGATAGCTTGAAGTATCGAAAACACAGAAAATGCCCTTTAATACACTTGATTGTAGAAGGTAGCCTCAATTTACATTCAAATTAAAACTAATTAAAAAAACTGCATTATGCTTTTAACCCATTAATTATGTTATCTATTGAACAAAAATATTTGTACAAATGTTGTTTACCCAACTATGGCTTCCATTTGTTTTGAAAAAAAAAAATCAACGATTTTTTAGTAGTATTATTGCTTTGAAAAAGTTTTTTTTTCTTCTTCTAAAGTAATTTTTATAATCAATATAAATGGTTTTTCTAACCTATACCTTATGACGTTGATTATTAAACATCTAAAATTAGTAATAAATCAAATTTATTTAAACACCATCGATCTTCACGTGATTGCCCGATCTCTTTCTCATCAAATAATAATTATTTTAAATGCATTAATAGTTGTCATAAATAGATATATATAGCAAGGATATAGGTAAGAAAAAACATAAATAAAATGGCAATGTTAGTTATGCAATGGTTAGTGTTGATAATTTTGCAAAAAATGAGCATTTTTTCATTGTAAATAAAAATATCTATTTATATTAAATTTGCAATTATTTTTAATTAAAGAGAGCTAAAGTATATACAGTATATTTAAAGCTATTTTCCATATTTTTTTATATTTCTGGCTACTAAGAGTAACCCCAACAGGTTCTCCATAATGGATTTTTGGGGAATATTAAGGTTGATTTTGATCCAACAACTTCCCCATTACCTTCTCCAAAATAGAGAATAAGGAGAAAAAATGGAGATCTTTCCCTAAATTTGGAGAAAACTCTATATTTTGGGGTAAAACTCCATAATAGAGAATCTGTTGGAATTCAGTCCAAAAAAATTTAGAATATGTGATTTATAATTCTCTATTTTGGAGAATTATTTAGATAAATTGTTGGGCATGCTCTAAACGCAACACCCTCTAAAAGTTGAACTATTTTTTGCAATTTTCCGTAAAATTAAAAATAAAAAAGCTTAACGAATATAAAAGATCACCGACGTTGCCGTTTGGTGCCGTTACCGAATATAAAGAGATCTGAGGGCATTTTGTGAAACCCTATCGATTAACGGCGTTTTTTTTTTGACGGGATTTTACTTTTGTTTGTTTATTTATTTAATTATATGAGACGTTAAAGGAAGAAAAGTTTGAACCTCAAACGGCACTCAAGATGAGAGAACTGGGAAGTAGTCGTTAAAAGGACGGGCTTGTTATTGATTCATTCCAGGTCTTTTTCCACCGTTGGATTTGGAGTATAGTTTTTTTTTGTCCGTTGGATCATTCGCTTTGACTGTGGTGGCGTATTTATTGGACGGTTCTGATCTTGTTGGGAGATAGAATCGACGGTGATTAACTGATTACTGATTAGAAGCTCAGTGATTTGTTTGTTTACATTTAAACTGTGGTCTAGTAGTCGTTAGATTTGAACATTATGGATTTTATTTAAGGGAAAACTAATTAAAATACCCCACCTTTTGGGGTATGGTAAAAATATATCCTCAACTTTAAAAAGTAATAAAAATATCCCGACCTTTAATAGTAGTGGTAATATTACCACGGTTTTTTTCACTGGTAAAAACTGATGACAAGACATTCTAAGTTGATTTTTTACTAGAGTTTTTTTGAACGGTTTCCTTAGGGAAAAAATAAAGAGTTGGATTGGGTTCATACACCACGCCTTTTCCTCTCTCCTATCTTCTTTCGTGATCGCCTCTTGAGCTGTCTTCCGGTCTTCCAGGCAACTCATAGTTCCTCTTCAATGACAGTCTCCCTCCCTCGTGGTCGGCTATCTTGAGTTGTCTCTCTCACATCTTCTTCCTCTTTGATTTGTTCACAAACTTAGCTGAATAAGTTTTTTTTCCCTCTTTGTTGTTGCTTTTGTTTTCGGTTTAGTCTTGTAGTTGTCGGTTTGGTGTTAGGAATAGCCGTGTTGTGTTAATTTGAGGCAATTTTGACCGGATTAGTTGCTTGGTTGAATCAATTTCATTTTTTCGGGTTTAATTTTGTTGTCGGTGCATTTTTTTCCCTAAGTAGACCATTTAAGAAAACCCGATTTTAGTACTAATTTGTAAAAAGGCTACCACGCAGGATGCTTTGTCAAAAACAAAATCAACGTAGGCTGCATTGTCAGCATTTTTCACCCATGAGAAAACTCATGGTAATATGTTACCACTACCCTCAAATGTCGGAATATTTTAATTACATTTGAAAGTTGAAGATATATTTTTACCATACCCCCACACGTGGGGGTATTTTAATTAGTTTTCCCTTTATTTAATGGATCATTCCAAATAAGAACACTGAAAAAAGTGAAAATAGGTGATTTATTTTTATGATAAATATCGAATTTCAATTCATTGGTTAAGCTCTAAATATTTTTTAAAATTATAATATCGTTAATTGCATAATGTAAAGGATAAACTGAAAATAAGATACGCCGCTAATCAATTTTTGTATGAATAAACTTTCCAAGGATGAATAAAACTTTTCCATATGCTCTACAATTTTTTTCCCTTTTTTTACAATTTAAATCGGTGAAGATTGTCGCTCATTGTGATTGATCAAATAAATAGTTTTTTTTTTATTGCATAAATATTGTATGAAAAAGTCTATAAGCAAGACGAATTTTATAACCATTTCGAAATGACTCACTAGAAAGGACTTTCAGGTAGTACTCAAAGGTTCTCAGTTCGAACCCCGGATATGGGCCGCTCTTTATTTACAAATTCAAGGCAAGACGAATTTTATGTGCACTCACGTTCTTTTCCATTTTTTTTTACAATAATTATGGATTGATCCGAGAGACAAAGAGGAACCGAAATACCGAAGTCTCGAAATTATAGCCAACCTCACTGAATGCGATGAAAAAAGTATTTTGAATTCGTTTTGGGTTTTTCCTTTGAGATTGGTGGATTTCGATTAAAAAAAGTTATGTTTTTGGTGTGAGGATACAACTGTTTAAAAATTTTGAGGCTATAGTATTCCCCCGACACAGTTCTTCGAACATTTGATGGAATCTCGAACAATTCCTATGCGGCAACTAAATACCATCGGCCTAGTTCACCGAACCTATGCCTTCTCCTCGATCAGGTTCACTGAGTTGAGGGCTTGAGCTCGGCCCAGTTTGCCGAGTCCTTCTTGACCGGTAAATCCCACTAAATCGAGCATTTCTAACCCACGTTGACACCTAAACTTGCAAATTCAACCCTCCTACCACAATAACAACAACAAAACAGAACAAAAACCTTGGTATTCACTCGACACAGTTCTTCGAACATCTGGTGGAATCTCGACCAATTCCTATGCGGCAACTACATACCATCGACCTAGTTCACCGAATCTATGCCTTCTCCTCGACTAGGTTCGCTGAATTGAGGGCTTGAGCTCGGCCCAGTTTGCCGAGTCCTTCTCGACCAGTAAATCCTACTAAATCGAGCATTTCTAACCCACATTGACACCTAAACTTGCAAATACAACCCTTCCACCCACAAACCACAACAAAAACCTCGGTAAACAACTGAAAATCGATTGAGATTTCAGATTTTAAAAATTTTCGCCAAAATATAACCCCCCAATTTATATGTTAAATCCACTCAAAATCAATGAGATTTTGACATTGTATGAGATAACATAACTTTGCAGTGATAGATCGATGTAGATTTCGAAAAAAAAAACGCTCTAAAAATAAGTAAATATAAAGATGATGAACGAGGTTGAAGGATGGAAGAGGTGACATTATATGAGATAACATACCTTTGTTTGCTTTGTTGGATCTTTTTGCTGGTTTTGTTTTACTTGGTTTTCATGATGGTTTTTTTTTCTTTCTATCTACCGGTTCATCAAATCTCAAAGTTTTAACAATTTTGTAAGGCTAATATACCGAATTCATACAATCAAACCTTTCAACCTAAAAAAAAGGGATAATAAAGGATTTGAGCCCTCTTAAGGTTATTGAAAATCAGATCCTAAATAGCAAACTTTATTATTTTATTAGTGTTATTTAACTTATTTGGTAGATATCGTCTTATTCTTTAGCTGATTTCTTTAAATACGCTTTTTTGCTCTTGTTAAGAAGCTTGATTGGGAAATTTTTTTCTTAAAATTGCCTTCATAGGATCGATGCTATGTTTGATAGGGAATCTTTTCCAATCAAGGTTCATATTCTATGTCCAAGGACATAGGATAGAAAGACGGAAGACGGAATTTTAATAGTGTTATTTAACTCTTTTGGTAGAAATCAAATTATTCTTTAGGTGATTTCTTTAAATAAATGGATTTTAAATATGGAAAGTAAAGCCACACAATGGAAAGTAAAGCCACACAATGGTTGCTACTTGCTGGTCATGTGCAACTTTCTTCACCCATTTATTATTCAAGCTCTTGACAACAACGGAAATTTCCCAGTAGATGAAAAATGTCGATCACAAGGCCAGAAAAAAGGGAGAGTGATCACCTGCAAAGATAACTGAAATGCAAAAAATAAAAAACATGATAAAGGACCTGCTCTGTCCTAATTTTTCACCTGCATTATCTGAGAATTAAACCTCATAAATTCGATCTCAATGTGAAATAACAACAACAAAAAGATCCCAATGTCATCAACTGTTTCACGATCCAAAAGTTCATGTGTTGCTAGGGAGAACACTTAATCTGTTGTAGCTGCACCCTGGTTGAGCTCTGCGAATCTCAGACCAACACGCATAGAGTGCTTCAAGAACTTCTCAGCACACCTTCGGACGCAAGTCTCCTCTTGCTTGTCTAGGGTTTTGCGCCTGAAGTTGTCCACACAATCATTGAAGCATCTCTCCACCAATGAATTATACATCCTCAGGCTGCATTGAGACCATCATAGTTTTGGTTCACAAACAAAAGGGCAATGATAATATAGGCTAGATGGGAATTAAAATAGAACATAAGCTATACAAATTCCTATGATATCAAGCAGCTAAAGATTTTTTTTTTTTTTTTTGAAATCAGCAGCTAAAGAATATTATCATTGGAAATGATTGCCATGGTAAGTTTCCAAGATTATCAGGAAATGGAAACAAAAAAATGTCAAAGACTAAGGACTTGACGAACTTCTCGAATCCTCTTAAAATAGTGGAAGAAATGAATTAAGCCAAACCAATAAATCCCAATCAGAGTAGTGATTAGTGAAAATATTCTGGCTAAAACCTTCAACTTGGTTCTAAATCATTTCATAAAGGAGGGTACTGTAATCATCAACCACCAACTGCTTAGCTTAATGTGGGCATTCACAGCATACATGAGTTTCCCATATTCATGAATACCAAGGCTAATATTTACTAATAAACCTGCTCTCACACCCTGCTAGTTTCTCTCGGGTTGTGACCAGCCTTGATAGTCCAATTCCTGCTGCACAGTTCTCTGTGCAGCTTGGTTCAATGAAGTTGGGGCTAACATCGCTAGCTTCCAGTTGGATAGGAATCAATCACTACAGCTGAATCTAATTCCAGATAGCTCTGTAGCACAACTGTTTTCCTAATCTAAGGTCTTCGGATGCAGATACTGGTAAGATGAGACCCTGCATTTTAGTGCAAAATCTACCAAGAACACAGAGGCTCAATACTCACACCTCACAAGTAAGGTGATGTTCTCCAGGTTCTTATATTGCACTAATTCTATCAAAAGAAAGGAATAAGTATATTATCGAAAGTAAAAATGTACAAATTACACACTTGATTACTTGAATGAGTTAGATACATGTTTAACACTTTTGAGCTGATGCAGCAAATTATGAAAAAGAAGATTCCATTTCACCAGTAACCTGTTTCCCTCCTGGCTTTCTAGGATCAAGCTGACAACCAACCAAATCCGAACAGATTCCACATCTATTTCTCAATTTGAAAATGGAATTCCATCCGAACTTCAGAATCAAATGACTCTTACTTTCCTCAATGTCAAACCCTATCCAATTCGTCGTTCAATCAGACCAAATTTAAACGGCAAAACAAGCAAGCGAATCCGTCTCAAATTCGAAGCAAGCATTTATAACGTGAGAAATCAGTAAGCCATACACATTCATATTCGTAGCTCTGATTCAGAGATCAATTAATCAACAGTCGTAAACAAACAACAAAATCGTATAAACATAAATCCGGAGGGAGATAGAGAGAGAGGACCTGTCACGGATCTGTTGCTGATCGACCATAGAGGCCATACGGAGCTTGTCTTCCTCAGGAAGATTGTCGAGGTCGCCGAGCATGCTCTTGTCCATTTTTTCAGATTGCAGCTGAATGAATGATTCGTCGCTCTCGCACTCGGTTTAGGGTTTTGAGGAGGCTGGATAAACGAGCGTCTGATTGTGCAAAGGTTTTATAATTCTCTTTAGTCTTGCTATCAAAAAAGAAAATGAAAAAAAACTTGACTAAAAAGAAAAGAAAAGGGTAAAATTGTAAAATGCACAAACCACCTCTTATTTAGGTTATTTTTTGGGTGATAATTACACCCATAAAATTTACTATATACACCCCACTCTAAGTAGGGTGCAAGAGGGGCAGGGTTTATTTAAAAAAAAAAAAAGAGACGTGTGGTGTATTTAGTAAGATTTTGGGTGTAAATATCACTCATGTATATAAAATTATCCTTTAATTTTATTTTATTTTTAATTGTTATGTATGCGGTCATTTTCTTGCAATGGGTACGGTGCCGACATTCAGAGTCGACGAAGAATTAGACGACACAATTGGAACCTGCAACTTACATAATTGGAACCTGCACCTTAGTGTTCAGTATGCTGACCCAGGAAGTCGGTGGAGGCACCTACATCCAGCTATATCGACCCAGAAAGTCGGTGGAGACATCATGCATATCGCGATATAAAACCGTGCGAATAGAAGGTTGGTTTTTTTTTTCTTTCCCAAAATTTTAATGAGAATCAAACAAGACTTGTGGTAATGTAAATAAAACATGGGTAAAATTAGTAATGCTATGCTCTACTAGTAAGGAGAGGTGGTGTTCCAGTGTGCCTTGCTATCTCAAGGGCAAATGTTCAAATTTCATTATTGTAGTATTTTGTGCATTATATATACACAAAAGAGGAAAAAAACATAAATATTCTTTATGTATACAATAAGAAAATAAAGAATTATCACATGTTTTAACGGTTACTTGATTTTGGTAAATAGAGAGTAGTAATCAGGTTCGAATCAGAGACTTTTAAATAATACCAGCAAATCCTTTCCGGCTAAACTATTATAGAATGGTTGTTTTAACGTGTCCTGTTCTAAAGATTTAAACATTTATGATTAAGATTTACGAATGGGAATTGGCGAGTCTCAATAAGGGTTAGGCTCAACAATTCCACATTCAAATCCGGTACATAACTCATTAGTAAAATTTACCTTTAGGTCCTTTATAGATCGAGATATCATAATCTACCTTGCTTTTGGTTTCTTTTTTTCTAACTAAAATGTTTCCATTCACGAGGTTGTCTAAAATAGAGTAACATTATGGAGTAATCTATTGATGATTTTAATCTCTCTAAAACAGTGTCCTTCAGGATTTCGAGCTTAGAATTATACACAGAAGAGGTCCATAAATTGCTGTTCTATTTGGAGAGTCCATCTCCTTCCAAATAAAATTGTTGTGCTATTTTAACGTTTGGTACTAAATGGAGCTTGGAGTCCCTTCATAAACATACCATTAATAGGGTGTCAAAACTCAGTTTACCAAGGATCGATTTATCAGTTAATTTCAGTTCGACGAACTCGTGTGTATACACTCTTGCCGCTATCTTTTGATGGGGCTTCACACAATGAATAATGGACGCAGTTTAGAAGTAGATTTGATATCACGATAGGCGCAACATAGTTTTCACATCATGATGAAAACATTACAAACACACAAGAGACAGTGGTAGACGAGTAATAATCATACACACACCACAAAAGCATCCATGGAAGCCATGTAGAGGCAAACTAGAGTACCTTAATTTTAGCTTTCATAGTTTCACAATAACAAACGCAACTACTGAGTTATTCTGCAAATAGAGAGATGATGAATTCATGATTTCATCGTCTCTTTGTGAGTTGCTACAGGTTCTCCCTTCATTTGCAGGTGCAAGGGTCGCATTTGCAGTCGGATCCGCACTTGCAACCTCCGTTCTCAGATGCAACTCCCGTCTCCGCTCCATCGAAGAAACTGTTTCCACATCAGATTCAAATTCCATATCAGATTTCACTTCCAGCAAACAAAATGAAGTTTTAATTGAATCGCTTACGTCTTCTGAGGAGCGAGGCCGCTGATGAGGCTGACGGTGGGAGCGGTGGTCTCCATGTAGCTGAGGTCGGCGTTCATCTTGCAACTGCAAGATTCATAACCGGATCAGAACAATCAAAACAACATAGACAAATTTGCTGAAACTGAAGAGCAGTTTTAGCGCGGATAAGCCAAAATCAAGTCGGATCTAGAGTAGTAAAATCGAAAATCAAAATCAAAGAGGAAACTCGAAGCATAGCAGAACAATCAAAACAACATCAACAGATTTCAGCGCCAGTAAGCCAAAATCAAGTCAGAATCTCACATACGTCATCAAGAGGAAATTCAGAGGCAGAGCAGAACGATCAAAAATCAATATCACTAGCAAATTCAAACAACATGAACAAATTTTCCGAAACTAAAAGGCGATTTCAGAACCAGATGGCCAAAACCTTGTCAGAATTTCACAATTTTGGCAACCGACGCAACCAAAACATACAAGAAACTGAACAAAATTCAGAGGAGAGTAAACTTTACCCTCCGCAACCGTTGCCGCACTTGCAGTCGGAGCCACAGCCACAGTTTCCGCCACAGCAAGACATATTGGAAGAGAGTAGAAACCAGAAATGGAACGAAAGAGAGAGAGAGTTGTGGAGGTGAGGTTGATCACTTGTAGAGTTGTAGTTGATTGGTACTTTCTCGTCAGTGAACCAAACCTCTAAATTTATATTCGAAATTGAGGAGAGAGAATGTGATCCATCCACCGTCCACGTGTCACAATCTCCAGCGGCACAAATTCCTAAAATATCGAAACCGCCCTTACCCAAACATTGTTTGCGTTCCAACCCCCCGATATCTTGTCTCCTTTCAACGGGAAAACGACGTCGTCGTTGCAGATAAATCCTTGCGGGGTCCTAAATTTTAATTAGTTCTACTAAAGATAATAAAAAATGGGAAATTCCGTTTGGTACCTCCGAGTTTTTGACAATTTCAGATGGTGTTTCATATTTTTTTTTTGTCCGGATGGTACCCCTGAATTTTGTCAAAAGTCCGGTCCATGCCCAAAACTCATAGTTTCTTCTTTTTAATGAATAAAACCACCCATTATTTTTATTTTTTCATAAATATGCCCATTTACTTTTAACATTGAACAAAACTACATATTAATTAACAAAATTCAACACAAAAGTGACAAAACCAACTTTATTTTTTAAAATTTTACAAAATCACATATTATTTCCAAAAATTTTATTGCAATATTTGTAAATGTGATTGATCAATATTTCCAAAAATTTTATTGCAATATTTCCAAAAAAATTTATTGCAATATTTTTAACACATATTATTTTTCAAAACAATATTTAACTTATATCTCATTAACTTTAAACATTTGTAAATGTGATTGATCAATTTAACCAAATGCTTGATTATAATTTTTTTGAAAAAGAAAAGTAAATTTTATTTATTTATTATTATTCTTGTAAAAGAAAAATATAATAAGAGATTAATCATTCTTATTTTATTAGGTTTTATGTATTTCAAACAAAAGAAATGAACACCTTCTTTTATTACACAAGAAATGATTTTGTGCATTTTTTAAAGCATAAAGGGTGGTTTTACACAAAGTATGGTTTTACAATGTATTTTTTTATAATGTATAGGTTAACTATTTTTGTTCACATAATAAGATAGTGGATTTGTGCAAAATTTTGTAAATAATGGGTGATTATGTACATGCAATATTTGACAAATAATGAGATTTATTTTTTATAAAATATGAAAAATATGTAACAGATCTTTTGTGTAATGTCAAAAATAATAGCTGATTTTCTTCAAAAAAATTTTTGGAAAGAATGGGTATTTTTTTTGCTACAACTTTGGCAATAATGTGTGATCTTATTAATTTTAAAAAATAAAGGTGATTTTGTCAATTTTGTTTTGAAATTAGTTAAATGATAAGTAGTTTTGTTTAATGTTAAAAGTAAATGGGCATATTTATGAAAAAATAAAAATAATGGGTGGTTTTATTCATTAAAAAAAAGAAACTATGAGTTTTGGGCATGAGCCGGACTTTTCACAAAACTCAGGGGTACCATCCGGAAAAAAAAAAGTGTGGGACACCATCCGGAATTGTCAAAAACTCGGGGGTACCAAACGGAATTTCCCTAAAAAAATTGTCACCTTACTAGTGGGCCGAGCCGGTTTACTTGATACGTGGCTCTTGTCGGCTGGATCACGTGCTCGGAATTTACCGTCAAAGGTGGGTTTCTCGTAATAAAAAATAAAATAAAATTGCCACAATTTTATTTACTTATTTACGAAACCTCATGAATGATAGAGTAACGCCGTGGTAAGATAAGATATAAGTCATCGGTTCGAATTCGATAAGCAGCTTTTTACTTTTTTTCTTCATAAAATGCGAATCCATATTTGAACATAGAATAAATTTGCTTCTTACTTTTTTCAAAGAAAAAAAAAACTGTATAATAGAGAAGTAATATGATTTCAATGGAAAAAAAATAACTCTTGAGTGATTTGAAATATATTCCTTCTATTTCATAATTTAAATCATTTGATTTTTAATATATTTTTTATAAGTTAAAGATCCTATTGAATATTAATTTTCTTAACAATTTTATACTTCATTTATTAAACAAAAAAATACTCACTATGTTAATTAAAATATGTTATTTATGATGCATGCACGTTTTGTTTAAAATGATAAAAACTATACAAAATATCAACTTTTTTATATTTGTCTTTATAAATTCAAACTTAGTAATAAGCATGAATTTATTAAAAAGTTAATATTTTATATAATTTTTAACACCTAAAAAACAATGCATGCATAATAAAACGTCAAATATCAACTTTTTTTTAATAATTTTTGTTAAAAATGGGTGGTTTTAAAATGTATAAATTTCATACTAAGTAAGTAAGTAGAGAATGCAATTTCCACCAAAATTTAGGATATTTGAATAAATATTACAATATTAGGATATTATCTGCAATCATCCCAAAGTTATGATTTTTGGTGTAATTTACTCTAATAAAAAATAAATTATTTTAAAAAATTAATATTTTATAAAAAACAATTTACCAAAAAGTATATCAACATTTAAAATATAGCTTAAAATTATAAAACGAATGGAGTATATAAAGTTGTCGAAATCATTAATGGAGAGATATGACTATTAAATAAAAATGGACCGCAAATATAGTCAAGTTGTTCATCTTTTATATAGCCATGATAGATTTCCTTTTCAAGATATTTTCATGGATTTTGACTTTTTTTTTTTTTTTATAAGGAAATAATTCGAGGTCGGACAGGCCCGAACCTCGAGAGGCCGACAAAGTCGGTAGACGGCAAGCCGTCTAAACTATTAGATAGGATATTCTGTTATGATTTTCTAGTTGTGTTTATATTGGAAATATATTATTCTGTAAAGATCTTCGATGTACAATCTTGAGTATATATACACGTCCTCTGATTGAGAGTTAACTCAACGGAGATTACAGTCAATTGGTAATCTTTTATGGTATCCAGAGCAGGTTTCTAAAACCCTAATTTTTTTTCCGCCAGTCCCCTGCCATGGCTTCCGAGTCTTCCTCCACCACCACCCTGTAACGACCCGAAATTTAAGTATCCGAATTAACCTCCATAAACCTACTTAGAAGGTAAATAAGGTTCGGAATACTAGATTATCGGGGAACGTTATAGAAGAAGTTTGATCTTCTTCCGTGAGCTTTGGATCTTACGACCGAGTACGAGTTATTATTAGGTTCATTTAAGCGGAAGATTTAGTTGTCAAAAGATGGGGATTGCGAACCCCGAAAAGATCGTAAGCCCGTTGGAGGCTTCACCTGTCCTAGACTATCGCGAAAACGTTTCGAATAGAAATAAAAGCGGAAATCATAAATACAACAAAACGCCACGGCCACGCCGGGTCAAAACGATAAAAGTATGAGCAAAAGAGTACGATTGTCAAGCGCCTCCCTCACTCTAATCGTCCAAAAGGTCTGTCCCGAAAACCATCCACATAAGCAAGTCATATCGGGTAAGGGGTACCTGAATCTAAAAAACAAGAAATATATCGGGGTCAATCATCGGAAATATGCACACTCCGTGCCATATAAAGAGGCATACTTAAACTACATGAATGTTAAAATGCAACACATAAGCAAGTGTATAGATATATATAAATGCGAAATAAACACACAAGGGCCCGTATCATCATCATCATCATCATCATCATCATCATCATCATCATCATCATCCTTCTCAAACGTACTCATCCTTCTCAAACATACTCATTCTTTCTCATCATAAGCCTTTCATTATTTCATTCGTGTTCCATCGAATATAAGTCATTCATTTAGATTTTGACGGCCGTCCTACCATAGACACATAACATACATATGAATTATTGGATTTACTAAGTTCATCCTACGTCATATTACCAGTTTATATTCCTAAACATGTTACTAGGTCGCGTGATGCATGAAGACTCTCGATAAGACAAAGAGTATCACATAAATCCATCATGAGTAAGTCCAGGGGACTTACCTGGAGTCCGGAGAATAAGCAAGCAATAAAGTGCACAACCAAGGATCCAATCAACAAGAGCCTATTAATTTCATTAAGCTTTCATTAGGTGGTATTCTAATGCAATGTACCCAACCTAATAATCAACATACATCCACATAAGGTTCACGATTCTATAGATTACGCACTTTGGTTAAGTGATCCGGACTTAACCAGTTATAATCTATATCGTATTATCACATAATCGATTTTCTTCTTATCGGATCATAAGCCAAGTTATGGGTATACTTCATTTCTGTATTTTATATGCTCTAAGTTTCGGCTATGCCATCACATATTTAACCATATTCTTAGCATTCCCTTAGCCAAGTTTTCTAACCGAGTCATTATAAACACTGGTTACTAAAATTATAATAACTCTTGATCCAACCGTTGGATAGCCCTAATTTTTTAAGGACAGTTAGATAACATTCCCATGAACATCATATTAAGATTTCACCCAAATCAGACCGTTGGATTGGAAATAAAGTCTAAATTACAGAGGCATATATATCCATTTTGTTGTTGTGACATTTGCTACAAAACGCAACCAAAACACATAGAGGCTCCACTTCCTAAGCCTTAATTTATACATAAGGATCCTAACCTATAGAGGGGAAGGTGGATGAGAGATTACCCTCGAAGCCTCTCTCGAAAAAGACCAAATTACCCCTCCAAGCTTCCCGGGACCTTGCGCCAAACACCTAGCATTTTTGACAAATCCAAACCAAAACATAAAAGGAATTCTTAGACAAAAACCTTCAAAATTAGTTGTAAAACAAGTATAAAATCAGATTTGAAGGGGAGGAAACCAAGACTCACCCAAACACACTTGAAAACCTCAAGAACACAAAGGGCTCAGCACAGCTGGCTCGGAAACGGGGCTCAACGGGTGGCTTAATGGGACTGGATTTTTGTGAACTCACTATGGTTGGAAAGGCCTCTCTTTTGTGGATATTTGGGTTCAAGAATCAGCCAAAAAGCTTGAGTGAGGAGGGAGTTATGGTGGTTTGAAGTTGGCAAGGTTGCTAGGGCAACTTGCTCTCTCTTTCTTTCTCTCTTTCTTTTTCTTTCTTTCCTTCTTCTTTTCTCTGATTTCTGGCGTGTGGAATGGCTAAATGAGGCCATAAATGTGTCCTTAAGAGATCCAAAAGGGTGGGCAAGGGTGGTCAAGGAGTTGGTGTGTATTAGGTAGCATAGTGAATGGAATAGGACTTGGTCATTCAAAGGTGTCAATCCATGGGGGGGTTTTATTCTTTAATCAACAAAATGATGGCTCATATTTGATCATATAAAGGGCTGAAATGGGGTGGTTTGGTCAGCAATTTAATGTTAAAACAACGTCCCGAAATGTCGCGACAAGTTACGAAAATTACCGAAATAAACGGATGACAAGGCTTTTGCCTCACTAATATTTCTCGAAATTTTATCATACGAATTCCAATAGATTGGAATTGTAATCCTCTTTCCATATAAAATATGTCATCCAAAAATTTTAAATTTTTCCGGGTTTTCAAAATCGTCAAAAGAAGGATAATTGATCGAATTATCCCTCGGAAATTAATTAAATCTTAATTAATCATAATTAAAATTTTCGGTCTTTACAATCATCCACCTCTAAAACAAGTCTCGTCCCCGAGACCAAAAAGATTCAAACCGGTGGAGAAGGTGTTAAACCTTGAGTCCTTGGATCGGAACAAAAGGCACGCGATCATCTCGGATGCGTCGTCCAAGAATCTCATGATGCTTTTGTCACGACCGTAATAGTCTCGAACGGCGTCGTCGAGCATGTGAATGGGCGCCCCCATCACATCTCGCCTCAACCCCCAAGAGTATCACAACTCGAGAGAAATCATCATCCTACCGCTAGGTCTTAGCGGAAATCCCACGATGGCCGTCGCGGAAAGTCCGTATCCACTTTGCGAAGCACAATGAGCTTACCCGGATCATGGAAGCTTTAACTCAAATCATTTTCGAATCAATTCCAATTAAAAGGTGTTGGCGTCCTGACACGACTTGGCCTAGACTCCTCTAGACTCCGCTCGACCTTCTCTCTCGGGAGGTGGTCATCCACCTCTAAAGTTCAAACCCAATTCCCGACATTCTATTCTCCCAACAGGAGTGTGGATCAAAATCCACCTCTAAGGATCAACATATGATCTCATTACGACTCAATCAAAACAGAGGGTGGATTAACATCCACCTCTAAGGCTAAGCCTTATTCCTTTTCCTAGGTTCAATATTCCGACATACCATCATTTATCAACCATACTCACAACAATCACATAATTATAACGATATCATATCAGTCATATATCAAAAAGTATTACACATCAATGATAATCACATCATATAGGACCGCTCATGGGCCCCACCACGCATATCAATCACAGAAAATGCGCACTCAATCACAGAGGTAAACACCCAATCACACATAGTACGGCTAAGGGTCCCCTTCCCAGGTACTCACCGGCCACTCACGTAGTCAAAGCTATATCTGCACGTGGCTGTACATACGACGCTAGCAACTCATCTAATACATCTCCATAGCTCGCCCGTATACTCTCCTCTGTCTCCCAAGTGGCCTCCTCGGGGCTTCTCCTAGCCCACTGTATAAGTACCAATGGTACCTCTCTGCGCCTCAGCTTCTTGACCCGGCGGTCAAGAATAGCAATCGGATGCTCCACGAAGGTATGGTCAGGTGCTATCTCTAATCCGGAGTAGTCCAATCTGTGACTCGGATCTGGCTCGTACTTCCTCAGCTGTGACACGTGGAAGACATCGTGTATACCAGCCAAACGGGGCGGTAAAGCAACTCTGTAAGCTACCTCTCCTACTCGCTCGAGGATCTCAAAGGGCCCCACATATCTAGGGCTCAGCTTGCCCTTCATCCCGAATCGCCGGATCCCTCTCGTCGGTGACACTCGCAACCAGACATGATCTCCAACCTCAAAGGCCAACTCAGTCCTGCGCCTATCAGCATACTTCTTCTGTCGGTCGTGCGCAACCCTCAGATGCTCTCGGATCCGTCTGACCTGATCTGTCGCCTCCTGCACGTACTGTGGTAGTGTCCCCACTCGGTCTGCAGGCTCATCCCAGCAGATAGGCGACTTGCATCGCCTCCCGTACAACGCCTCAAAAGGAGCCATCCTGATCGATGAATGATAGCTGTTGTTGTACGAGAACTCTACTAGGGGAAGATGTCGAACCCAAAGGTTCCCCCACTCCAAAACACAAGCCCTCAGCATATCCTCCAGCGTCTGAATCGTCCTCTCGCTCTGCCCGTCCGTCTGCGGGTGATAGGCCGTGCTGAAATGCAACTTGCTCCCCAGAGCCTCGTGCACCTGCCTCCAGAATCTCGAAGTGAAGCGGCCATCTCTATCAGATACTATCCTCTCGGGAACCCCATGCAACCTCACTATATGCTGGATAAAAGCTCGGACTAAATCAGACACAGGCCATGTCTCCTGAATCGGAATGAAATGGGCGGTCTTGGTCAACCTGTCGACCACCACCCAAATCGCATCAAAGCCTCGTACATCTCTCCTCAATCCTGTCACGAAGTCCATCGTGATATCCGTCCACTTCCACACAGGGTCAGGAAGTGATCGTGTCATCCCTCCGGGCTTCTGGTGCTCTATCCGCACCTGCTGGCAGACCTGACATCGCGCTACAAACAAAGCGACGTCAGTCTTCATCCTACGCCACCAGAACGTCCTCCTCAAGTCCTGGTACATCTTATTCGATCCCGGATGGACCGAATAAGGAGTGGAATGGGCCTCTATCATGATCTTCTGCTTCAGGTTGTGCACATCAGGCACAGCAACTCGTCCCTGCAACATCAACATCCCATCATCTCGGACGGTAAAAGACCTACAGTGGCCTTGGGCCATGCGCTGTCGGATATCGGCAATCCGCGGACACTCTGTCTGCGCTCGTCGGATCTCATCCATCAACTCTGACTGAACCTCTAGGAAACTCAGCTGTCCACTCTCTCGCTGTGACCAGACCTCTATCCCACAACTGATCAGATCCCGCTGCAACTCAGGTCGAGCCGTCAATCTGGACAAAATAATCTCCTGACGAGTCTTCCGACTCAAGGCGTCGGCCACCACATTGGCCTTCCCCGGGTGATACTCAATCTTCAACTCATAGTCCTTGATCAACTCTAGCCACCTCCTCTGACGCATGTTCAGCTCTTTCTGCGTGAAAATGTACTTCAGATTTTTGTGATCGGTCATGATCCTCACTGACGTGCCATACAGATAGTGCCTCCAGATCTTGAGCGCATGTACAACTGCGGCTAGCTCAAGATCGTGCGTGGGGTATGACTCCTCCCCTGGCTTCAGCTGGCGTGAAGCGTAAGCGATGACCCGATCCCTCTGCTGTAGCACACAACCTAAACCTGAACTCGAAGCATCCGTGTAGACTACGAAGTCCTCCGTCTTTTCTGGTAGTGCTAACACTGGCGCGGATGTCAACTTCTGCTTCAGCAGATCAAAACTGGCCTGGCACGCCGGGCTCCACTCGAAGGGTACTCCCTTCTTCGTCAGCTGCGTCATCGGCCTAGCTATGCTGGAGAAGCCCTCGACGAACCGTCGGTAATAGCTAGCCAAACCTAGAAAAGACCTGATATCTCTGACGTTCTTGGGGACCTCCCAAGCAACGATAGCATCAACCTTCGATGCGTCTACTGATATCCCTGCTGCGGATATAACATGACCAAGAAACATCACCTCGGAGAGCCAGAACTCACACTTGCTAAACTTCCCGAACAGTTTATGCTTCTGCAGAATCCTCAACACAATCCTCAGGTGCTCAGCATGCTCCTCTCTGCTCCTCGAGTAGATCAAGATGTCGTCGATAAATACCACCACGAATCTGTCAAGAAAATCGATGAAGACCCTGTTCATCAACTCCATGAAGGCGGCTGGCGCGTTGGTTAGCCCGAACGGCATAACCACAAACTCATAGTGTCCGTATCTAGTCCTAAAGGCCGTCTTCGGTATGTCCTCTGCCTTCACCCTCAGCTGGTGATAACCCGAACGCAAATCTATCTTCGAGAAGACGACAGCTCCCTGCAGCTGATCCATCAAATCGTCTATTCTCGGCAACGGGTAACGGTTCTTCACCGTAGCCCGGTTCAACTCTCTGTAATCTATGCATAGCCTCAACGACCCATCCTTCTTCTTCACGAACAACACCGGTGCTCCCCACGGCGAAGCACTCGGCCTAATGTAGCCCTTCCCAGCTAGCTCCTCCAACTGTGCCTTCAGCTCGGCCATCTCCGTCGGCGCCATCCTGTACGGGACCCTCGAAATCGGCCTGGTGCCCGGCTCCAACTGTATAGCGAAATCAACATCTCGCTGTGGCGGAAGTCCTAGTAGCTCGTCTGGGAAAACGTCAGCAAACTCACTAACAACGGGGACATCTGTCAGGCTGGGTCGCTCGCGACCCACCTCTAAAGCATAACACCAGTAGCTCGTGCATCCCTGGTCTAGAAGTCTCGCCGCTCGAACGGCACTGATCTGGGCTCCGTTCCGTTTGGGGTCGTCCCCCCACACCTCGTGCTCAGTCCCATCTTCCGCGAGGATGGAAACTGTACGGGTCCTCAGGTTGAGGATCGCCCCGTAGAAGTTCATAAAATCCATCCCCAGGATCATCTCGTCTGTCCTCAGTGGCATGACTATCAAGTCAGTGGGCCACTCTCGCTCTCCTATCCGAATGGGGCATCCTAGGATCTCACGCCCCGTCCTAACCCTAGCCCCATCCGCCATACGTACTACTAACGCGGGACATATCGAACATATAAGTTTAAATCTAGCTACGCATGAATCTGCTATAAAGCAGTGGGTTGCCCCGGTATCGAACAGAATGCGAAGAGTAGAGCCACAAAACGATATCGTACCTATGGAAGTCGGAGCTGTCGAATCACCGTTCCGCATCGGGAACACGCGGGGCGGCGGGGGTGGTAAGAAATCAGTGTCTACAGCTATCGCTGACAGCTGTGCAGAACCTCTGCCCTGGCCGGGTCCTGCCGACCCTGCCGACGACTGTGTCTGCTGATGCTGGTAAGATCCTCGGCCGCCTCGACCTCCTCCTCTACCTCTACCTCGACCTCCACCTCGGCCTCGTCCTCCTCTAAAGCTGCTGTCTCCTCGACCACCTCCGTAGCTACTATCTCCTCGGCCAGCTCCCAAGGGAGTCCCCCTCCCCTGACCCTGTGCATAAGAAATCTGAGCGGGTCTCGGTGCCTCTGGAAGGCGTAAAGCTGAAGCTGCAGGAGTGACTGAAGATCTCTCGCCCTGCGGGCACATGAGAGCACGATGTCCTACCCCTCCACACGTGTAGCAGGAAATGAACTTCCTAGGGCAGTCTGTCTGGTAGTGGCCCTCCTCGCGGCAGCTGTGGCAGATAATAGCTCTCACTCTAGCCTCGCGGTAGGATGATACAGGTACAGCTGGAATGGCCCAAGTGGTCCCGCTAGTCGATCCTCCTCTCGCTAACCCCTTCCCTGGGCCCCTATCAAATCTGTGCTCCGCGGGTCGTGGCCTCTTTCCGCCAGATGGAGTGCGGAAAGCTGAAGACGGGGCAGCTGTCAGACGTAGCTGCTGGTCATAGCGAAGGATCATCTCTAGAAATCTGTCATATGTCATTCCCTCCATGCTGGTAGAGATCAGAAGAACGTCTGGCGGAAGCCTCATAGAAAGCATGCGGATGCGCATCTCGTCAGTGTTACAGACCTTTCCACAATAGACGAGCTCCTTCTTGAACTGGCAGACGATCTCGGAGATAGATAGTCGTGGGTCATAGCGGGTGCTGAAGAACGCAACCTCTCGTGCTGCTTGTGTCCCAGATGGACAGTACTCTCTCAGCATCAACTTCCTGAACTCCTCGTAGGTCCATGCAGTACGATCATCAGAGTAGACAAGCCATCTGTCATAAGCATCTCCTCGAAGCTGCCCAGCCGCAAGCCTCTGTCTCTCCGCATCGGGTACTCCAATCAAGCTGAAAACTCCCTCGAGTCCTCTGAAGAACTGCTCGATATCCTCTCCGGGTCCGGCCTGAAAGATAGGCGGGCTACTCTGTGATAGTCTCTTCACCCAGTCGGTGACGCCAGCTGATCTCTCTCGCTCTAGCAACGCAAGTAATGCCCTCTCTATCGCTGATCCCTGCTGCTGCCTATCAGCCTCTCCCTCATGCTGCCCGGGGATCTCGACCTCAACATCGGTCTCAGTCTCTGTCTCTGTCTCAGGAATGCGGCCACGACCTCGGCCACGTGGTCTCCCGCGTCCTCTAATAATCTGGGTGTCGACCATGCTGACAACTGGACATTTAACTGTACTCAATATACAATTAAATAAAACGTCTTCTTCAAGGAAGACGGCCCCCAGGCACATTCATCTCACATAATTACATCCCTTCAAGGGGATGGCCCGTAGGCACAGTTTTATATCGCACAGAAGCTAACTATATAGCTATCCTTCGAGGGATAGCTTGGCGAGCCCGCCTCTAAATCCTATCCTACTCCAACCACCATGGTTGCTCTCTTGGAGTCTTCCAGGCCCGTCTGTAAGGAAAAGCTAGGCAGTCTACCCGAACCCTTCTACATCTCTAAGGATGCCTATCGCCTTGTCTCTACCCGTCGATCCTATCTCTCGTCTATAAATATCCTAACCATTTTCATTTTCCAAAGGGTTTTCATCTTTGCCCTTTAAACACTTCGAAATCCTTGAAAATTTCCAAAACGGTGGGCGGGTTTTGAAAATTAATTTTTTTAACTCGTGCGTACTCAGGTCGAACAACCTTGGCTCTGATACCAACTTTGTAACGACCCGAAATTTAAGTACCCGAATTAACCTCCATAAACCTACTTAGAAGGTAAATAAGGTTCGGAATACTAGATTATCGGGGAACGTTATAGAAGAAGTTTGATCTTCTTCCGTGAGCTTTGGATCTTACGACCGAGTACGAGTTATTATTAGGTTCATTTAAGCGGAAGATTTAGTTGTCAAAAGATGGGGATTGCGAACCCCGAAAAGATCGTAAGCCCGTTGGAGGCTTCACCTGTCCTAGACTATCGCGAAAACGTTTCGAATAGAAATAAAAGCGGAAATCATAAATACAACAAAACGCCACGGCCACGCCGGGTCAAAACGATAAAAGTATGAGCAAAAGAGTACGATTGTCAAGCGCCTCCCTCACTCTAATCGTCCAAAAGGTCTGTCCCGAAAACCATCCACATAAGCAAGTCATATCGGGTAAGGGGTACCTGAATCTAAAAAACAAGAAATATATCGGGGTCAATCATCGGAAATATGCACACTCCGTGCCATATAAAGAGGCATACTTAAACTACATGAATGTTAAAATGCAACACATAAGCAAGTGTATAGATATATATAAATGCGAAATAAACACACAAGGGCCCGTATCATCATCATCATCATCATCATCATCATCATCATCATCATCATCATCCTTCTCAAACGTACTCATCCTTCTCAAACATACTCATTCTTTCTCATCATAAGCCTTTCATTATTTCATTCGTGTTCCATCGAATATAAGTCATTCATTTAGATTTTGACGGCCGTCCTACCATAGACACATAACATACATATGAATTATTGGATTTACTAAGTTCATCCTACGTCATATTACCAGTTTATATTCCTAAACATGTTACTAGGTCGCGTGATGCATGAAGACTCTCGATAAGACAAAGAGTATCACATAAATCCATCATGAGTAAGTCCAGGGGACTTACCTGGAGTCCGGAGAATAAGCAAGCAATAAAGTGCACAACCAAGGATCCAATCAACAAGAGCCTATTAATTTCATTAAGCTTTCATTAGGTGGTATTCTAATGCAATGTACCCAACCTAATAATCAACATACATCCACATAAGGTTCACGATTCTATAGATTACGCACTTTGGTTAAGTGATCCGGACTTAACCAGTTATAATCTATATCGTATTATCACATAATCGATTTTCTTCTTATCGGATCATAAGCCAAGTTATGGGTATACTTCATTTCTGTATTTTATATGCTCTAAGTTTCGGCTATGCCATCACATATTTAACCATATTCTTAGCATTCCCTTAGCCAAGTTTTCTAACCGAGTCATTATAAACACTGGTTACTAAAATTATAATAACTCTTGATCCAACCGTTGGATAGCCCTAATTTTTTAAGGACAGTTAGATAACATTCCCATGAACATCATATTAAGATTTCACCCAAATCAGACCGTTGGATTGGAAATAAAGTCTAAATTACAGAGGCATATATATCCATTTTGTTGTTGTGACATTTGCTACAAAACGCAACCAAAACACATAGAGGCTCCACTTCCTAAGCCTTAATTTATACATAAGGATCCTAACCTATAGAGGGGAAGGTGGATGAGAGATTACCCTCGAAGCCTCTCTCGAAAAAGACCAAATTACCCCTCCAAGCTTCCCGGGACCTTGCGCCAAACACCTAGCATTTTTGACAAATCCAAACCAAAACATAAAAGGAATTCTTAGACAAAAACCTTCAAAATTAGTTGTAAAACAAGTATAAAATCAGATTTGAAGGGGAGGAAACCAAGACTCACCCAAACACACTTGAAAACCTCAAGAACACAAAGGGCTCAGCACAGCTGGCTCGGAAACGGGGCTCAACGGGTGGCTTAATGGGACTGGATTTTTGTGAACTCACTATGGTTGGAAAGGCCTCTCTTTTGTGGATATTTGGGTTCAAGAATCAGCCAAAAAGCTTGAGTGAGGAGGGAGTTATGGTGGTTTGAAGTTGGCAAGGTTGCTAGGGCAACTTGCTCTCTCTTTCTTTCTCTCTTTCTTTTTCTTTCTTTCCTTCTTCTTTTCTCTGATTTCTGGCGTGTGGAATGGCTAAATGAGGCCATAAATGTGTCCTTAAGAGATCCAAAAGGGTGGGCAAGGGTGGTCAAGGAGTTGGTGTGTATTAGGTAGCATAGTGAATGGAATAGGACTTGGTCATTCAAAGGTGTCAATCCATGGGGGGGTTTTATTCTTTAATCAACAAAATGATGGCTCATATTTGATCATATAAAGGGCTGAAATGGGGTGGTTTGGTCAGCAATTTAATGTTAAAACAACGTCCTGAAATGTCGCGACAAGTTACGAAAATTACCGAAATAAACGGATGACAAGGCTTTTGCCTCACTAATATTTCTCGAAATTTTATCATACGAATTCCAATAGATTGGAATTGTAATCCTCTTTCCATATAAAATATGTCATCCAAAAATTTTAAATTTTTCCGGGTTTTCAAAATCGTCAAAAGAAGGATAATTGATCGAATTATCCCTCGGAAATTAATTAAATCTTAATTAATCATAATTAAAATTTTCGGTCTTTACACACCCCTACTCCACCCGTCGTCCCCACCAACTCTTCCGCTAGCCAATCTCCAAACACAAGGCATCAATCATCGGGTCTCCTGTCCTCACACTCCTTCCCAAAATGGCATGGTCGAGCGTCGGAACCGTACCATTCAAGAAAAAGGCCTCACTCTCCTTGCTCATTCTAAACTTCCGCTTGAATTCTGGGAACATGCCTTTCACACAGCAATCTACCTCCACAATCGATCCCCTACTCCCATTCTCAAGAACGACTCCCCATTCCATCGCCTCTACAAGCGCTCTCTTGATTATTCAATCCTGCGCTCCTTCGGCTGTCTTTGCTTTCCATTTCTCGGTCCCTATCGCTCCAACAAACTCGAGTTCAAAACAACCCAATGTCTGTTCTTGGGGTACAGTTCGAATCATAGAGGCTATCTATGCTATGCCCTTTCATCTCGCAAGGTCTATGTTAGCCGTCATGTCGTCTTCCACGAGTCCGTCTTTCCGTCTCTTTCATCTTCTTCCCACGTCTCCTCACTGTCTCCCGTGTCTCCCTCGTCTGCTGCTGACCTTCTGTCGACAGCGACCCACATCTCCGCTCCACAGGCACCCAGTGCACCAGCCCCACTCGCCGAGCCGGTTCACAACGATTCCGATGCAACGTTATCTCCCTCGCTCTCAGCAGCAAGTACACCACCATCCTCACCCTCCCCTAGCCCATCGTCCTCACCCTCACCGAACCCCTCTGCCCAGTCCAGCTCGGAATCGACGCCCTCTCCTCCCCTTCACCCTCATCTCAGGCCCTCGGACACCTCTCATCACCATATGGAAACCCGTGCCCGCACCGGCCATCTCAAACCCCGAGCCTTACTCACCTCCAAACATCCTCTCTCACCGGATCCAACGCCTGACCATGACCCAAAAACTTTTCGCCAAGCCACCAAACACCCTCACTGGCTCTCTGCCATAAAGACCGAGTTCGATGCCCTTACCCGTACAGGTACGTGGTCCCTAGTTCCTCGCAGTCCTTCGATTAATATCGTTTGCTGCAAATGGGTCTACAGGACAAAGCGTAAGGCTGATGGGTCTATCGAAAGGTACAAAGTGCGTCTTGTGGCAAAAGGATACAATCAGGAAGAAGGCGTGGACTACTTCGACACTTTCAGTCCTGTCGTCCGTCCTACAACCATCCGACTTGTCCTCACCATTGCGTTATCTCACGGCTGGCCTATTCGGCAATTGGACATCAACAATGCCTTTCTTAATGGGGATCTGAATGAGGAGGTGTTCATGGAGCAACCACCGGGCTTCATCGATGTGCAACATCCGACATATGTGTGTCGTCTTCGCAAGGCTCTATATGGGCTCAAGCAAGCCCCCAGGGCATGGTTCAGCAAACTCAAAGACTTTCTCATACGGTCTCAATTTCGAGCCTATCAGTCGGATTGCTCTTTGTTCGTCTACATGTCCTCGGGTTGCATCATCTATGTTCTGGTGTAAGTTGACGATATTATAGTCACAGAGAACTCGCCTGCTGCCATTACACACTTCACCTCCAGCCTCGACAAAGTCTTCTCACTCAAAGATCTTGGACCTCTCCACTACTTTCTGGGCATTGAGGTACAGCGCAACTCCGACTGCTTGCTCCTTTCTCATCAAAAGTATATCCGAGAGCTTCTTACCCGCTCAAAAATGGATGAGGCCAAGCCGATTGTCAGCCCAGCCGAGCCTCATTCCCGTCTCTCCCGCTCAGGCGATCCCATGACGGATCCTTCTCTCTATCGCAGCATCGTCGGGGCTCTGCAATATGTGGTTATCACTCGGCCGGAAATCTCATACGCCGTCAACCGATTGTGTCAGTATATGCACCAGCCTACAGTTGATCACTGGGTGGCTGTCAAACGTATTCTTCGGTATCTAAAAGGTACTCTCCAGCACACCTTCCGCCTTCGTCCGTCCACAACACTTGCCATCACAGCCTTCACTGACGCTGGTTGGATTTCTGACACGGATGACTGCCGCTCACAATATGGTTTTGCTATCTACTTCGGCAACTCCTTAATCAGCTGGACGTCTCGCAAACATAAGGTAGTGGCTCGATCCAGTACGGAGGCGGAGTATCGCGCCATTGCTGCCACCGTGGCTGAGCTCACTTGGATTCGGCATTTACTCCATGACATCCGACGGCGCATATGCGCCACTCCTGTGGTCCTCTGTGACAACCTTAGTGCGACGTTCTTGACCAAGAATTCGGTCCTCACCAGCAAGTCTAAACACATTCCGGTGGATTTTCACTTCGTTCGTGAAAAAGTGGAGGATCGAGAGCTCATTGTTCGTCACATCGGCTCGAAGGATCAAACGACCGACATCTTCACCAAAGCCTTAAGCAACAACCATTTTGAGTTATTACGGTCCAAGCTTCATGTCCTTGCCCCTCCATGAGCTTGCAGGGGGTATTAGATAGGATATTCTGTTATGATTTTCTAGTTGTGTTTATATTGGAAATATATTATTCTGTAAAGATCTTCGATGTACAATCTTGAGTATATATACACGTCCTCTGATTGAGAGTTAACTCAACAGAGATTACAGTCAATTGGTAATCTTTTATAAACATACAACAACGAAATAGACAATATAACATAAAATACATCAAAAGAGCACCCAAAGTAAACCCGGAAAAAACCCAAGACCTAAGCAGACCAGCGGACACAACATCGAGAGGAAGAAAGTCATCGCGGAGAAGTGGATAGCGAGTGCATGGGACAACACTAGCTAGCTGACACGATGTCTCGCCGCCGGAAAGACGGAAAACAGAAATCCTCGTAAGGCAAAGGCGACTCTTGGAGAAGTGTGGATCACACGACGTTCCCCCCACCTGGATGAGGGATCTTCGGAGACCACAAACACCACCAACACGATCACGTCGATCAACCAGGGTCGTAGAACTGCTCCTCAACCGAAACTAACCACGAACCAATAGACGGACACCAATTTATTTGATTAAAATGAGAGATTAGTTTGCCACTTAAACTTTTTTACAAATATTTTCTAACTAATTGATCGTTTTGATTTTGTAAATATTTTATTAATTTAGTCAGTTATAGATATAGATATTTAAAAAAAAAATCACTTATTTCAATCTAAAATATTTTTAATAAAAGATGGTTAGTTTGTACCCTACTACAAGAATAGGTTACTCAAACTAATCTTTTTATTATTTATTATGAAATAATTCGAGGATCAAACATACTTTACATCTCGAGAGGCCAACAAAGTCAACAGACGGCGAACCATCAAAACATGTAATGTAAAAAAAATAAAAAAAAAATAAAAAAAATGATGCAATACAAGCGGTGGTACTGAACTACGCCACTTGTAGAGTTATAGGGCTTGTTTGGTTGAACATAAGAAGTATACTTCCTAGGAAGTTACTTCCCATGAATTCAATTTCCATGAATTATAATTCCCATAAAATTTTAAAAGTTGTTTGGTTAAGTTATAAGATGTAGAGAATTTAAATGGAGAGAGTTATTTTTTTCCATAAAAAAATGGTGGAATTGAGGTAAGTGAAATTCCCCGTGTTGTAGGAATTGGAATTCATAGGAAGTCTAATTTCTGGATTTTTTCTTGTTAATAAAAACAACCAAACACAAGTATTTATTTTACTTCATGGATTTTTGAACTTCCTGAATTTTTTAAATGGTAACCAAATAGTTGCAAAAAGAAGTAGGTGCCTAACCTTATCTTAGACCTAATCGTATGCATAACACTAACATTAATGTATAAATTATCATGTAACATTAACTATTAATTTAGTATCATCAATTATTAAATTTAGATTGATGAAGTTGTTTATTAGGGAATTATTAAATCAGTTATAATTTTTCTGACCTAACCAATAATTCCTATATAATTATTATTGTTCCACTAAAATAAGGTGTTGTTTCAAGCTTGTAGAACAAAAGGACTATCCAAAATGCATAAGCAATAGTGCATTAATACATACGAACAGATTCCCAGTGGGCCTAATTTGTACATGGTCCATTACTTTGATAATGGTTAGGAATCTTTCTTACATGATCTCTCATAATTCATCTATTATATTTTTTTTAAAGAAAAGTGATTTGAATCATTAGAGAAATCGGAAAACTCGCGATTAAAAAATTCACTATATAAAAATATCAGAAAATACATCCTACAAAACAACAAGAAAATCGATTGAAAAAAACATAGAAGGACTTTGAGATCAGACACAATAAATGGTTGTCGAAGAAGGTTCATCAACTGTTATTTTTTAACCTTTTTTTATGTGATTTTTTTTAAAAAAATATATTTTTATAATGGTTCCCCTATATATATATATATATATATATATAACGTATTCCTCACTTTATTATAATATATAATATAAATTTGTTAGATATAATTTTTCAATAAAGTTTAATATATAGATCCACATATTTGACATATAGGGAATGTCTATATAAAATACAGGATCTCATGAATTTACTCATTACTCATTATGAATTTGAATAAATCTTAATTTAAAAACAAACTATCTAGAAGTCTTTTTTTTTTTATCCTGATCTAGAAGTCTCGAACCTCGACTGTTTCTTTCAACTTTTCGTGTTAGATTGAAATAGCTAAAGACTTTTAAGAATGATAATCTCCTACAACTATCATTTATTCATTTTTTAGACAAAGAAGTGTTTTGTAAGATGGAATATTTTTTACCTAACTTGTAAAAGTGTAAAACAATGTCACAGCCCCAATCCCATTAGTTATCTAATCTATGGGGCATTTAATCCGATTTATTATATAAGTTTAAATAGCCTGACCCTGAACCCTAAAAAAACAAAAAAATTCGCCCACCGTGGGGCTCGAACCCACGACCACAAGGTTAAGAGCCTTGCGCTCTACCAACTGAGCTAGACGGGCATGTTTGAAATGAGACAGCCCCGTTTTAAACTTGTGTATATTTTATTGGTCTCATTAAATATATCAAAAATATTTGTTAAGGACTCATCTTCACCTCTTCAAGCCCTTCCCTTTTACTTGAGAGGTAGTGCAAAAATTCCACTACATGAAAATGCAAGAGAAAAAACTGAAGCAAACTTCAGGAAGGCATGACCTCCATCAAGAGCTCTTCGAAAAGGAGGTTTTCGAGCACAAGGGCGGTACCTTCGGCCTCAGACTGAAGGTTCATCCACGCATCATCCTCGGCAAGATCATGGATCATAACATGATCCAATGATGACTCGATTTGATTAGCTCTAGAGTTCAAGTACCAACTTATATGGCCCCAAACCTCCTCGACAACTCGGTACCCCTTTGGCATTGGATGGATGCGCGAACAAGTGGTCAAGGGCCTGTTCCAATAAGCCATGGACCTCTCATATGTGGAAACCAACACCTCATTGATCGAGTCGAAGAGGAGTAACCGGTTGCACGCATTGCCTTCTTCGGATTCAGAGTAGTCCGGTTGCTGCAGCGAGCAACTCTCTAGCTCCTCATACAATGAAGGGTCCATTGGCTGATCAGACTGCCAGTTTCCTAGAGCCTGGTCCTCTGAGTAGCCTGAGAGGTGCAGTACATCTTTGACATAGTCGAAGTGCCCTCGGTCTTTGGATTTCACTCGGACATGGTGAGAGCCTTTCGAAGGATGGTCTAGAGACCCATCTTGGTCCAGAGAAAATAACTCTGTCGCGGCATCTTGCTGTTGGCTCAAGTGAGGATCTGTTTCCGAGATAGCAAGATCAAACAATACGAAAATATAAGAGGAGGTGAAGCCCCTACTCCCGATCAATTTCATTTCAAAATACAAATGTTTGCAGTACAACGTGTGTTGGGAAAAATCGGATTTTCCCGCTTCGTAGGATTAAGATGGGCAAGACTCACTTTTGTATAAAAGTGGAACTTGTATTATATAGTGGAAACTTTACAAGGATATAACTCTCACTATATAATTTTGTGGCTCACTTACACTCACTCTTACTAGACTTGATCTCTCACACACTTAGGCTTGGATTTGCTTTGCTTGGATGGATCTTGGATGCCTAAGACTAACCCACTAACCCCTATTTATAGTGCTCCAATTGCCTCATGTGAGCACCGATATTCTATTGAAATTGTCTAGCATTTTCTAGACTAAACCACTATATTCTAGCAACTAAGAAATCTAGAGTGGTCTTGCTTCTTTCTTCCACATTTTTCTAGAATATGGGCTCATTACTTCTAATTTATGTTTGGCCCATATTTTCTTCTTAATCAGCCCATTAAGGAGGGAACTTAACCCAACAAATCTCCCCCTTCCTGACTTAATCATGGGCGTGTTACGATGCCGGATCCTTGACAGCAGTCTTCAAACTTCTTTGTCGGGATCACCTTGGTCATCATGTCGGACCAGTTCTTCTCCGTATGCACCTTGTCAAGTTGTAGGAGCTTCTCATCGAGGATATCTCGAATCCAATGATATCGGATATCGATATGCTTCGAGCGAGAGTGATAGGTCGGGTTCTTCGCTAGATGAATAGCGCTTTGATTGTCACACTGCAAGACATATCTGTCTTGCTCTACTCCCAGCTCGAGTAAGAAGCTCTTCATCCACAGCATCTCCTTGCAGGCCTCCGTGGCTGCGATGTACTCAGCTTCAGTGGTGGACAAGGCAACGGTCTTTTGTAACTTTGATTGCCAGGAAACAGCTCCCCCTGCAAAGGTAGTCAGATAACTTGATGTTGATTTCCTGGAATCATTGTCTCCGGCCCAATCTGCATCTGTGTATCCTTCTAACACAGGCTTCCCATTTCCAAAGCATAAGCACCGTTTGGAAGTACCCCGTAGATACCGGAGGATCCATTTTACTGCAGCCCAGTGTTCCTTCCCCGGATTTGCCAAGAAGCGGCTTACTACCCCGACTGCGTAGGCGATATCAGGCCTCGTACAGACCATTGCGTACATAAGACTGCCTACCGCGGATGAGTATGGGGTACTCTTCATCTCTTGTTTCTCCTTCTCACTTGTTGGACTTTGCTTCGAGCTTAGCTTGAAGTGTCCAGCAAGTGGTGTGCTCACCGGCTTGGCTTTGTGCATGTTGAATCTCTCCAACACCTTCTCGATGTATCTCTCTTGGGATATCCAAAGA
Organism: Persicaria tinctoria; assembly: GCA_037127255.1. Taxonomy (NCBI): domain Eukaryota; kingdom Viridiplantae; phylum Streptophyta; class Magnoliopsida; order Caryophyllales; family Polygonaceae; genus Persicaria; species Persicaria tinctoria. The sequence continues at coordinate 1,646,604 of JBANSL010000016.1, read as the reverse complement.
AGCTTACTCGTTCTATCACGAGTGATTGTCATCCCAAGGATTTGCCTTGCCGGTCCCAAGTCTTTCATGGCAAAGCATTTGCTCAAGTCTTTCTTTAGAGCAGCTATTTTGTTGTTGTCCTGCCCTACTATTAACATATCATCAACATAGAGCAAAAGTATGAGAAAGTCGCCGCTTGCGTACCTCTTCATGAAGACACAGTGGTCATTCATGGTTTTCTTGAAGTTGTGATCCGCCATGAAAGAGTCAAACTTCTTGTACCACTGTCTTGGTGCTTGCTTTAGGCCGTAGAGACTCTTCGTGAGTCTGCACACCAGATTCTCCTTGCCTGGAACTTTGAATCCTTCAGGCTGCTCCATGTATATCTCCTCTTCAAGGTCACCATGGAGGAATGCTGTCTTGACGTCGAGTTGTTCAATCTCCAAGTCTAGGCTTGCTGCTAAGCCTAGAACAACTCGGATAGATGACATCTTCACGACCGGAGAGAATATTTCTTCGAAGTCGATGCCCTTCTTCTGGCTGAACCCTTTCACGACTAATCGAGCCTTGTAGCGGGGCTTCGAGTTGTTGTCCTCGGTTTTCAGCCGATACACCCATTTGTTCTTCAAGGCTCGTCTCCCTTTTGGTAGCTTCACCAGCTCGTAGGTGTGGTTCTCATGCAGGGATTGCATCTCCTCCTGCATGGCTCTTAGCCACTCAGCCTTGTGGATATCATCCATAGCCTCCTTATAGCTTTGAGGCTCCCCCTCATCCGTGAGGGTCACATACTCATCTGAGCTGTATCGGTTGGACGGCCGCTTGTCTCTAGAGGACCGCCTCAGCTCAGGCTCTACTGGAGTGCTTGATTCTGCTTCCGGCTCAACTGGGGCATCTTCTTGATCATTCTGCTCTTGAGAATGATCTTCATCATCAGCTTCGTCATCGCTCTCGATCGGAGCTTCTTCTGAATCGTCCCGCTGGGCATTTGAGGGACTTAGCTCTTCCCTCCTTTGTCTTCGCATCGGCTTTGTTGATCTTCGGATGTCTTCAATCGTCTGATCTTCAAAGAACACAACATCTCGGCTCCTAATAACCTTGCTGGTGGCCGGATCCCATAGCCGATAGCCGAACTCATCTCTGGGTGAACCAAGATAGATGCACTCCTTTGTCTTAGCATCAAGCTTGGCCCGCTCGTCCCTTGGAATGTGAACGAACGCTTTGCACCCGAACACCTTCAAGTGTTTGTATGAGGCCTTCTTCCCTGACCAGACCTCTTCTGGGATATCTCCGTTTAGAGGGACAGAAGGTGTGAGGTTGATGATGTCGACGGCGGTCATCAAGGCTTCTCCCCAGAATGACTTGGGTAGCTTGGCATGAGAGAGCATGCATCGGACTCTCTCTGTGAGAGTACGGTTCATCCTCTCAGCAACCCCGTTCAGCTGTGGCGTCTTAGGCGGTGTCTTCTCAAGCCTGATCCCATAGGAGCTACAATACGCCTCAAAGGGTCCTCGGTACTCACCACCATTGTCTGATCGGACACACTTGAGTTTCCGACCAGTCTCCCGTTCCACCTTGGGATGGAACTCCTTGAATGCTTCGAGGACTTGATCCTTTGATTTCAACAAGCGCACCCAGACCTTTCTTGAGTGATCATCAATGAAGGTCACAAAATACAGTGCCCCTCCATTGGATTTTTCTGTCATTGAACACACATCCGTGTGTACAAGGTCTAGGATATGCTTCCTCCTCGTGGGTGGAGATGATCTCTGGAAAGCTACTCTATGTTGTTTACCGACTAAACAATCAGAGCATGGGTCGAGGGAAGTACCTTTCAGGTTAGGGAGGAGCTGCCTTCGAGCGAGGATTTGAATGCCCTTCTCGCTCATGTGTCCAAGTCTTTGGTGCCAGATCTCCATGTCAGTGCTGGCAACGTTCACCTCTCCCTTGCAGACCTTTGCTTCTGTCCAGTACAATGTACCTTCTTTTCTTCCTCGAGCCACGGTTAGGTTACCTTTAGTCAGCTTCCATTTGCCTCCGCCATTTTGACTAAAGTAACCATCATCGTCTAGCCTTCCAGTTGATATGAGGTTACGTCTCATATCAGGGACATGCCTCACATCTTTTAGAATGAGCTTGCATCCCGTGTTGGATGTGAGGATAATATCTCCTCTCCCCACGATCTTGCTCCATCCATGATTTCCCATCAGGACGGTACCGAAGTCTCCACTTTGGTAGGATGAGAAGAAGCTTTTGTGTGGGGTAACATGAAAAGAGGCACCAGAATCGACAATCCAGGAGATATCATTACATTCAATGTTTAGAATGTTACCTCCTTCAACGAGATATGAATCCTCGCCTTCATCAGCCATGGCGGCAGTACTCCTTTCTTCTCGTCTCCTCGTAGGATTGATCTGGTCCGGCTTCACGTTTCCGGCCTTCTGATCTCTCTTGAGGATGCGACACTCTTGCCTCTTGTGGCCCGGTTTGCCACAGTAGTAGCACGTGGCCCTGGTGCGTGACTTGGACCGCCCTCGAGACTGATCTCGGTCTCGGTTTTGCTTCCGTCCACGGACATCATTACTAGTTCGGTTGTCAAGGACATTAGCCTCGGAATGATTGGTTATTCCTCTCTCTTTCCTCCTAGCTTCTTCATTCAGAAGACTATCACAGACGGTATCCATGGTGAGCTTCCCGTCCGGTGATGAGTTACTTAGAGTAACTACCAGAGTATCCCAACTCTCTGGCAGAGAGGTGAGGAGTAGGATGGCTTGTAACTTGTCATCAAGCACCATATCCACCTTACTTAGCTGATTGACAAGCCCCTTGAAATTATTCAAGTGCTCAATCATGCTTTGGCCATCCTTATACTCCATCTTCACCAACCGTCTAGCTAGGAGGGCCATGTTACGAGGCGATTTCTTTTGAATCATGGACTCTAGCTTTGTCCACAATTCAAAAGCATTTGTATAATTAGAAACATGCTCAAAGAGAGTTTTATCGATATACTTACGGATCATGGCGACCGCCTTCCGATTAAGGAGCTCCCACTCCTTATCGCTCTTTCCTTGAGGCTTGTCCTTGTTGAAGACGGGTTCGTACAGGTCCTTGCAGTAGAGATGATCCTCCATCATCGGCTTCCAATAAGAGTAGTTGTCTGCCGTGAGCTTGAACATGTCACCCTCGTAAGTGACGCTAGCCTCCATCTTGATCCGCACGAGCTAACACCTTCCGACAATGAACCTGGCTCTGATACCACTGTTGGGAAAAATCGGATTTTCCCGCTTCGTAGGATTAAGATGGGCAAGACTCACTTTTGTATAAAAGTGGAACTTGTATTATATAGTGGAAACTTTACAAGGATATAACTCTCACTATATAATTTTGTGGCTCACTTACACTCACTCTTACTAGACTTGATCTCTCACACACTTAGGCTTGGATTTGCTTTGCTTGGATGGATCTTGGATGCCTAAGACTAACCCACTAACCCCTATTTATAGTGCTCCAATTGCCTCATGTGAGCACCGATATTCTATTGAAATTGTCTAGCATTTTCTAGACTAAACCACTATATTCTAGCAACTAAGAAATCTAGAGTGGTCTTGCTTCTTTCTTCCACATTTTTCTAGAATATGGGCTCATTACTTCTAATTTATGTTTGGCCCATATTTTCTTCTTAATCAGCCCATTAAGGAGGGAACTTAACCCAACAACGTGAACTTTGAACACATGATCTTTCGTCGAAATGCTTGGTATGTAAAATGCAAGGCAGATGGAAACACTATAAGAATCTTATATACCTTCTGGATTTCCAGAACTCTCTAGAGAATTCGAGTCAGGAGCAAACACAAGGGAAGTTTCATCACCATCATCTCTGCCTGATGGTGTACCAAAACCATCCCCATCCTCTTCAGCTCCGCCTTTTTGAAGATACGAAAGCATGAGTTGGCTATCGGATTCATTGAAGCTTCGGCTTGTCTTGATCAGTGATCTTCGAGGTAAAGGGATCCGATTTGGGGATTTACAAGGAGACCCTGAGTGGGAGTCTTCAAGCTGACTATGCAACCACAATGACAGATCAGGTGATGAAGACATTCTTCCAAGGCTTCCCCGCGCGGTTTTCACTTGGGGCAGGCTTCCATTGTGATCCTTGCTTCGAAGCTTCAGTGTGTTATGACTCGTAGGCTTTGATGCATTGCTGAAACTAGTCTCAAGCAACTGGCGGTACCTCTCCATGGACGCATTTAGCGAAGGTGATCTTTTAACTGTACGTTTCTTATCCTTCCTATCCTCTCTACCATCCATCTCAAGACTCAACTGATCGATAGCGCCTTTCTTGGTTTCAGGATACTGATGTCCGTAGGGAACTTTGTCAAGGACGGAGTCCAGAGCTATCCGGTGCCTCTCCTCCTTGCTCTCCTTAATCACATGTTTGATCTTCTGCCTCAAGTCCTTGAATTGCTTGTCCTTGTCCTTCTTACTGGTGTTTGTATTCGGCTTAGTACCCATGTCTGAAGAGCAAGGCCTTGGAAATGTCATGGACTTGTCTAGGCGCTTCCCTTTGCCAGCCGCCTGTTGAGCCTTAAAGTGTTGTGCTAGAGAAGCCTCCGGATCTTCCAAGACCTTCAAGAAGAAGTCCTTGTTCATGCTCAGCACATCCATTGCATCCAGGAGCTCCTTGGATTGGTGGAGTGTTGCGCTTCGAGTTAGATGCTCAATGCTCTTCATCTTGAGAGGAAATGGTTGTTGTTCTTGTTCTTGTTCCTGTTCCTCATCTGAGCTATCCGAATCATTCTTGATACTCTCAGCAACTTCTTTCCCTTTGTCCATACGGTTTTCATCCTCCACAGGATGATCCATTTGCGCGGTGTCAGAAACGCTGCATTGCTCATCAATTGCAAGAGGTTCCACAGGACTTGGATCTGTAACAGACATAGATTGATCACTGTGGCTTGATTCATTATCTGTTGTCCCTGATTTAGTTGGGCTGGTTGAACCTGAACCACTCCTTTTGTGTCGCCCTCTTATTTTCAAAGCCTCTTTCGTCTTTGCTTTAATCCGCGCTGCACGCCCTTTCTTAACTGAGCTTGACTCCTTTTTGGTCTTTTCTTCAGGATGAGAAGACTGAAAAACAGCATTTAAATCAATGAGTTTCTTATAAGATGTTGAAAATGTTACTTCAGCATTCCAAAATTGGCGTGAACTTACACTGACAGTACACACATCTCCATTGCACGAGTATGATTTTTCGCTTACTTGAACCTCGTCTTCACTAGATTCCATCGATTCATTGCCTTGACAAGGAAATCAAAGAGACCAAACTACAGATTAGGCTGTATAATTGTTTAACTTCAATGAGAAAACAATCCAAATGGAACTAATCTGCCTTTTGCAATGATATAGGAATCTCATTGGGTTAGACAGTTGTGAGAGCTCGTTCCAGGGCATCAAACTAACTCTCATACGAAACAAACCGAACACAGTCTACACAGATCAATACCTTATACAGTCATACTCATTCTGTACAGGCTATTGCTTTACTTTACCTTCACCTTGCTTCTTATGTGGCAAGATCTTCTTTATGTTCCAACTATGGTGGTGATCTAGCACGTTTATGTTTAACATCTTATTCCACTTTTTTGGATTCGATTTGTCGGATTTGTCTGATTTGTCCGATTTGTCGGATTTGTCCGATTTGTCTGATTTGTCTGTAGGAATACCACCATGATGATGATGATGCTTATGTTCTGTGTGCTTCCCCATGATTCTTTATTCACCTATATAGCTCCAATGTCTAACCTGAAAACCAGAAATTCAACAAAGAAGACCTAAAATAAAATAAAAAAGACATTAGAACCACATCAATCTCAGACACAGAAAAGCATAAATGATGAACACCGAAGCCCCTTTCAATTTCATCAAAGGGAAGGCAGAAAACTCAAATTGGAAGACGAAAATGCAATGAGAATCACAAATTGAAATCAGAAGTTGAGAAAATTGAATGATATCCTCCAGTAGAGCACATATGCGGATTGATCCGACGCCAAAACCTGACCGCTAACCCTAAAATGCGGAAATATTACGCGCAACCCCCCAAATTCAATTCAAAGCAAAATCTCAGGAATCGAAGCAGCTACTTTTACAGGCGATGTCATGTGAAGGAGCGAATCGTTCATTCAACTTAAGAGAGTGATCGAGATCCAAATCACGAAGAAAAATGAAAATACCGGATCGAGAAAACCTGTTGCGTTAGGGCAAACAAAAGATCAATCGCTGAAGATTGAAAAACAAAATTAGTTGAAATTGGAATGGATGAATGGAAATTGAAGGAGGAGGAAATGTGGCGATGGATTCAGATGGAAGATGAATTTAAGAAGGAAATGGAGAAAGGAGAAAATGTGGAGATGAAAGCGGGCAACAATGGATTGAATGGCTGAGAGACATTTCCAAACGTTCTTCGCTTCTCAAACAAACTCTATGCATTATATAGTTTCCCGTCTGATAAAAAAAAGCTATGGCGCTAGAATACTGAAAATGTTGGACCCATTTGGGCTAAATATTGGATTTAAGGCAGTCCAACTCCAATATCTTTATCAGTAAAAGCCCAATTGTTTAATTTTTTATTTTTTTTTTGATCTGGTAATAATTTGATGGTGAGACAGACCTGGCTCATCGAGAGGCCGACAAGTCGGCAGACGGCGAACCGCCAAACATACAATCAACATAATAAAAAGGTGCAACTTACACAAAGACGGCAAACAAAAAGACACTAGAAGAATAGACGGTCCAAATCCTTAAAAGTCGAGAACAACGAAGACAGAATGGAGCCAAGCGACATCAAGAGATAACATTGCCGGTCAGCAGTACATTAGGAGTCCCCCTGTGGGTGATGAAGACGGATCTTTGAGGAAATTTCCGGAATACGGAGTCGCCATGATGCACACCGCCACGACCCCAGCCAGACCCGACACCGGACGCACGAGCCCCAACTCAGATCAAAACCGCCAAGAACAAATGTCGTGAGCCACCCTCGTAAAGAGCGCACCTGCAAGCCCTTTCGGGGATTTGTCAAGACCCTTTCGGGATTTAGACTACCCTTTCGGGTGGGTTTACACGTTATTCTCTATTCGGGAATTGAATCAAGCCCTTTCAGGATTTAGTAAAAGCCTAAATTAGCACACTTGAACTCTAATTTTTTGCAATTTACCCATAGTTATAATTTTCGAAAATAATATAAAAAAAATAAAGAAAAATGGGTAGACAATATTGCAAGTAAGGTTTTACATCACTCAATTGTCTTATTAAAATTGGTTTTCTAACCTATTTTAAAAAGCTCAATTGAAAAAGATTTACCAAATTTAAATTATTTTAATCTTATTAATGTTGATAGAAAATCTTTTTTCGATTAAAAAGATTATTAGACAAATCTCATGTAAGCTACACGTTTAGTGCAACCAACTAGCTTAGCACCCCGTGTATTGCACGGATCTTTGTTTAAAAATATGTGTTTATATAATTTCATTTATCATTTCTTCATCGATACCAAAACTTGTGATCATTACTTATAACCATCCAACATACATATGGAGATAATAATCTTGCATACAAAAATGAATAGGGATTTGAATTCTTGTATATAGCATGTGGTGGAAAACATCCGAATAAAAAAGAGTCACAAATATATTTTCTCTGGCAAACTGATAAGAAGAAGAAATAAATAAAAATAATTAAAGATACATTACCTAAACAATAGAACCTATGAGATTTGGTTTTATCTTTTAATTAACATACACATGGTTCAAAATTAAATGAATGAATCAAATTTGAGTTATTTATCTTAAAAAAAAAAGAAATTAAAACTAAAACCGAAATATTCTATAGTAATTTGTAGAATAAAAAATATAACAAAAAAAATAGAATCAAATATTTTCTTGAACAAATGGCAAGTTATAATGTAATCAAATTTGATTTTTTGAGATAAATATGATTTTATTTGATCTTATCTAGTGAATATCTAAACTAACTAACAAACAAATCACAAATCATATCTTAAGTGATTTGTTTAGCAAAATCTTCAATAAATTTAATTATATAACCATGACTAAATTATAATTGAAAATCTAAAATTTATTGATTAAAAAGTGGTTCAAAAGATTAATTAGCAAAATCTTCCATAAATTTAATTATATAACCATGAGAATATACGAAGTATGTTTGAACGAATGAAGCTAACTAAAACCATAAATAAAATAAATGAAATCCGCATTAGCTTGCCTCTATATTTATAAGATGAAACCAAAAGATTAATTAGATAACTTCAAATCAAATCGAATTGGAAGTATTTAGTGTTACGTTGAATGATTTCACATACATCTTGACTAAGGATTCCACGTAGCAACACAAAGTTGATCGATTTCACATCAATTTTCCGAGTAGTTAAGCACAACTGGACATAATCCCGAGTAGAATCAATGGAATCGTAATTAATCGGATAAACTAAGAAGGATAATAAGAGAGGGAAGTTGGGGTGGGATTAAAATCAAGTAAATTAGGGTAGAATCAATAACCTTGAATTGGTAAATAAAGAGTGGCCATTCCGAGGTTCGAACCGGGGACCTATGGGTACTACCCAAAAGTCCTTTCCGGTGAGCCATTTCGGAATGGTTATAGAATCAATAACCTGTATATGCAAATATGATCATGTTAGATTAAGATATAAAAGCAACATAGCAGCACAAAAGCAAATGAATATAAAAATGTGAACAATTGAATCAGGAAGAGTTAGGGTAGTATTTATAACAGTAGTACTACGATTTTGGCGATGTGAATACTTTTTTTTTAAATTTCAAAATTCAAAATTGTAACCAAATCAGATTAGTTGATCTAAAGAATTGGAAAAACAAAAACTAATTTCAAAATTCAAAATTTTAACCAAATCAGAGATCATTGATTTTAGATATCTACTTTGAATTAATAAATAATTGTAAATAAAAATAAAAATTGACTAATCTGGTTAATAACAATCTGAAACTTGGAATGGACTAATCTGATTAAAAAAAAATTATTTTAGTGATAAGATTGCAATAGATCCAGTAAGAGATTACATTACAACGTGATAAGATTGGTGATTAAAAAAAACAAAGTGATAAGATCTGCGTAAATTCTGGATTTGCATATATCATTATGCAAACAATAAGATTACGTTTTGGTTGGTTAGTTATTTTAGATATGGCATATCAATTAGGTTAATTAGTAATTTAATTTTTCAATTTAATTCTTTTTTATTATTAATCTTAAATTCAAAAAAAAAAAAACAAATCCTACTAATTAAAAAATATTAAAAAAAACTAACAAATTCTACTTTAAAGAAGAAGCCGCCACATAAATTAGACAACTTCTCCTTTAGTATTATAATATTAATTCGCACAAATGTCCAATCCAACTATATTATTTACATCAATTTTCTAACTAATGCTATTAAGCTAAAGAGGTTAAATTTAGAAATATATTTTAAATTTAATTCATTTTAAATATATTTTAAATTATTATTTTTAAAAATTTAAACATTCAAATTTATGAAATCTTTTGCAATATTTTTTTTAATGAAAATACAGTTTATTTAACAAATGTTCTAAGGACATATATTATAAAAAAAACTTATTTATATTAGCTAATGGTGATAAAAATTAGGTAAAAGTCAAAACAGAATTATAATACAAAAATAATTACCTGACCTAAAAAAACAAATGATTAAATTCACACCCTGTAAGACAATATCCAACAAAATGTCAAAAACTATAAAGTGTGTTGTCTTGCACTCATTGCACATATCAAATAAATCATTCTTCGAAGTCTATGGAAAAATACCTAGGTATTTCACTTATTAGTGGTAGGGTTAGCAATGTCTTATTTGATGAGGTGATTAATAGTCTTAAAAAGCAGTTATTCAAGTGGAAATCTAACGCTCTCTCTCAAGCTGGTAGATCGATACTAATTCAGGCAAATTTAAATTCTAAAACAAATTATTTAATGCAATCTTTTCTTCTTCCAAAAAGAGTTCTACAAAAAATTGATCAGATCAACAAAAATTTCTTTTGGAATAAAATTCAATCTGATAACTATCATCCTCTAATTAGTTGGGAACATCTGTGCACTCCTAAAAAAGACGGTGGGTTAGGTTTTAAATCGGCTGAGCAAATTAATATTGGCATGCAAATGAAACTTCTGTGGAGAATCATGGCTGATCCAGATAATATTTGGTTTAAGGTAATTACGAATAAATATCTCTCGACAGAATCTCTTATGGAAAGAGGTAGATTCAAAACTTCTTGGCAATTTGGTAGGCTTCTTAATATTAGGGATCTTTTATCTAAATGATTGCTTTGGTTAGTTGGTAATGGGAAAACCATTAATGTATGGTCTGACATTTGGGTAGATGCGCAATATCTTCATAGGTTTCAGAATGATCGTGATCCTAATTTAAAAGTATGCAATTTATTTACAAATACCAACTCTTGGGATACTAATAAGTTAAATTCTATCTTTCCTTCTCATATAGTTCAATCAATTACTAATATCCATATTCCTGTAACTGATATTCCACACAAGTTAATTTGGATTTACAGTAATAATGGAAAATTATCTGTTAAATCCACTTCCTCGCTTTATAAAAATAGGAATACAACGAAAATTCCAGTAGATTGGATTTGGAAACTTAATATCCCTCCGAATATTAAAAATTTTATTTGGAAAATTTTCTTAGATATCCTGCCTACGATTGTCCGGTTAAATAGATATATAAATAGAGTTCCTAATACTTGTTCTTTTTGTAATTCTGATATTGAAGATACAAATCATTTATTGTTTAATTGTCAAATTACAAAATCCCTTATTCAAAATCTGGGTGTTAAATTGAACAAATGTTTCATTATGCCAAATTTAACAAGTGATGTTCAAGAAAATATTTTAAATACTAGGGCTCTTAATCTAGATTTTACAGATTTATGTCATTTATGACATTCAATTTGGGAGCTCAAAAATAGAATTATTTTTCGCAATTCTTCTGATACAAGTATGATCTATGCGTTAACTCGAGCTATTGATAATATCTCTTGTTGGAATAAAGGTCAAATTATAACGAAATTACCTAAACGTGCTAGGCCTCCTGATAAAATGACATGGAAATGTCCTCCAATAGATGTAGTTAAGATCAATGTTGATGCTTCGGTGAAAAGTGATACTCAACCACAGATTGGTTGTGTTGTGAGGAATAATGATGGCCAGGTTATTCGGATACATAAATGTAATGTTAGGATGGGTTCTGTCATTTTGGCAGAAGCTCTGGCTGTTTATACAGGTATAAGATTGGCAGCAGAGATGGGGATCCGTAGATTGATACTTGAGAGTGATTGTGCGATCATCATCGACGCCATCAATCATGCGAACAATAGTCCATGGGAGGTCACTCAAATTGTCCGAGAGATCCTTTCATTTAGAAGAAATTTTGAGAGCATCAATTTTCAGCATTGCTATAGAGAGACCAATGGTGCAGCTGATTTTATTGCCAAATCTCAACTTAATTGTAATTTTATTTTGAGCGCTTGTTGTTGTGAGTTTCAGAACATCATCTTGCGAGATGATCATGGATGTCGTTAGTACATCCAACTTTTTGCCCACCGTAAAAAAAAAAATCATTCTTTCTTTTGAAGTTATAATAAATAAAAATTGGTTATTTAAAAAAATGGCTTAATTAATTAACCTTTATACTTTGGTGTGTCATGTGTGTTTACATAGATTGTAGTTAATGCCTTTTAATTTTTTTTTTTTTTTTGACAGTAGGCAAGTAGGCAAGAAGTAGATCGACAAAGCGATCTTGAAGCTATCAACAGATGGTTTGGATAACCCTACGCAATGCCTTTTAATTCTTTTAAGCGGGAACTATATAATTGAGCATATGTCAAATTTACAAAGAAGGATATATACATTTAGGAAATCCATAAACACTTTAAAATGGGCAATGGAGCAGTTGAGCATATATCCTAATATTACTAGAAACTATAGTTACACCAACCCTCCTAGCCTTAGAATCAATTCCAATTCTTGCAACCCATTAATCCAGTAAAAAAAATGCTCTTTTGAGAACACAAAAATATTGAAGTGTATAATTATATTTACAAGACACATATGTATATTTATTATTGAGTGATTTTTTTTGATAGATAAGATTCTTTTTACTGCATCAAACGTCGATTTATTCGATTAATAAAACTATTTAATATATTATTTAATTAATTGCTTGACTACATATACGTATATAAAATCTTATTTATTTGATTACATACTCGTTAAAACTTTAAAAGATTAAATATATTTTTTCAATCAAACTATAAAACTATTGAATTTTTTTTATCAACAATCTGTTTTTTTGGCTCTAATATCCTATCATACTTACATATTCTTTATAATAATAAAAATTATATAAAATATAGATTATCAATTTTTTTAAAATTATTTATAATAATTTTATATTTTACCATTATTTAAAAATGATATATTTTGTCAAGAGTATTATTTAATCATAAAAATCCAAAAGTCAACTACTCCATCAAAAAAATAATCTACTCCATTCAAATTCTTAACAATTCAAGGAAATTTAATTAATGCTTTTTTATGTTAAAAAATGAAATAAAATAAAAAGTAAGTTCAACTCCTCCACTAGAGGAGAGCATTTCATTTCCCACCATGCTTCAAAAAGTCATCTCTCTCTCTCTCTCAATATCAGCCTTTCTTATTTTTCTTTGTTATATCTCTCTCCCTCACTGAAAGAGTAAGCAGACAGAAACAGAGCATCAAATCCACTCCTTCAAATTCCGACATGGGCAACGCCGCCGGCAAGCTGAGCCCCTGTTTCTGCCATGCTGCCGGCGAAATCTCCGGCCGCCGTGAAATCGCCATCGCGCTCCCCTCAAGCCATCTCGACGAGGGCTTCGGCCATTCCTTCTGCTACCTCCGCCCACCGGAGACTTTCTCCACCCAAGCGGCGCCGTTTCTCCCCACGATATCCGGCGCCTCCATTTCCGCCAACGCCTCCACTCCCCTCTCCACCGCCCTCTTCGACCCCTTCTTCCCCGTCTCCGCCGCCTGCTTCGACAGCTCACTCTGTTTCGCCTCTGTTCCCCTGCAACCCATCCCCCGCCACCTCACCAGCTCCGGCCCCCTCCTCCGCAACCCTCTCTCGATCAGTTCCGGTCCGAGCGAGAGAGGGTTCCTCTCTGGCCCGATCGAGCGCGGGTTCATTTCCGGCCCCATTGATCGGAGCTCGAATCTTGAAAACAGGGGAGACCCCAAAACAGGGGATGCTCTGCCTGCCAAATCGAATCGCAAGCCCAAGAAATGGAGCTCGATTCGGGGAGTTAAAGACGCGATCTTGGCGGCGATCAGCAAGAAAACGATCAATCAAAACGACAGCGTTGGGAAGAGCACGGTCACGAGTTGCAGTATAAGTAGCTCGAGTAGCGGCAGCGGAGACGGTAATCTTAGTAGTCAGGCGAGTTTGTGCGACGAGAACGAGAACGGAGACGAGGGATTGTCGATGGAGGTTTCGAGCCTCCAATGGGCGCAGGGAACGGCAGGGGAGGATCGGGTTCATGTCGTCGTTTCGGAGGAAGACGGATCGGTATTCGTCGGGATTTACGACGGATTCAATGGCCCCGATGCGACGGATTTCTTGCTCTCGAATCTCTACCCTGCGGTTCACGAGGAGCTCAAGGGCGTGATTCGGGATGAAGATGAAACTAGTACTTCTCCAAGACGCTATGTTTCTGAACAGAGCGTCCAGAGAAGGATAGGTAAAATAGACAGCGATGAACGCTCTGGTGTCTTGATGGCTTTATCGGAGGCTTTAAGGAAGACGGAGGAGGCATACTTGGATATCGCAGATAAGATGATATTGGAGAATCCGGTGTTATCGTTGATGGGTTCGTGTGTATTGGTAATGTTGTTGGTAGGGCACGATGTTTACTTGATGAATGTGGGCGATAGTAGGGCGGTTTTAGCCAAGAATGCCGATCCTAAATCATTAGACAATTATCCGAATTTCGATGATTCGGGTAACTTGAGTGCACTTCAGCTCACGATGGATCATAATACTTTAGTCGAAGAGGTGACCAATGTTAACAAAATGTACACTTTTACACTTGATTTTGGCATGTTTCTTAGACTATTCGATGGTTTGATTCTAGGAAGTGCAAAGGATCAAAGGCGAGCACCCAGATGACCTTGGCGCAGTCATGAATGATAGGGCGAAGGGTTCATTGAAGGTCACACGAGCTTTTGGAGCCGGTTTCCTCAAGAATGTAATCACCAAATGATGTCTATTGATCTACATTTGTGTTTTTTCGGATTTTGGGTATTGACCAATTGATCAAAATGTGTAGCCAAAGTGGAACAAAGGGCTATTGGAGATGCTCAAGATAGACTACATTGGAAGCTCCCCATACATAACATGCTCTCCATCACTTCACCACCACAAGCTTAGCCCCGAGGACAAGTTCTTGGTCCTGTCTTCGGATGGTCTCTATCAATACTTCACCAACGAGGAAGTAGTCACAAAAGTCGAGCTCTTCATGTCATCGACACCAGAAGGTGATCCGGCTCAACACCTCATCGAGGAAGTTCTCTTTAGAGCTGCCAATAAAGCTGGTAAACCCTAAAACGCAACCCTCGGGCATGTTTAGTATAACAAGATAATAAACTTGCTATAAGATAAACGAGATCCAAAACTTAATAAGTTATGATATAAGAAACCTTAAAAAACGAGTATTCGACACGTATTCAGTTCATCATTATATCACATCTCCGATCTGATAAATCACGATGGATTTGACTGTTTTGCTAACGATGAACCATTTGTGCAGGGATGGCCTTCCATGAGCTCTTAGATATACCACAAGGGGAACGTCGGAGGTACCATGACGATGTCTCGGTTATCATAATGTCGTTCGAAGGGAGGATATGGCGTTCGTCAGCGTAAAATGTAAATAGAGAGGGTGTTAGTCTTGTAGTGTGTATAGTGCCATTTGTGAACATAAGTTACATGGCAAATCAATACCTATAGAACAGTTTTTGCACTTATATGCGTTCTATATTTGTTATTTCACCAAAAAGATATTCTCGCTCTTTTTGTAATACAAAAGGAGTAGATTTTTTAGCTCTTTTATAATAGTACGGTGATTTGGTGATAATCACTAGTGAACTACCTTTTATTTTATGGGGTTTTTCAATATAACATTGCATTTGTTAATGGATCGAGTTGAGTTAAATAATAGAAGTGATGGCCATTTCTGTAGACCCTTATTTTGTTTGCTACTTATTAGCCATAACTTTTTTTTTATTATTATTATTAAGAATTACAAGTCTGATTCTCGAGACTCGAGAGGTCAACGAATTGGCAGACGGAAACCGCCTAAATTTACAATAAGAAAAAAAAATAGCGCTATAAAATAAGCAAAAAAACTCTACAACAAAAACGATCTAAAAAGAACTACTCATCTAACCGTTGTGAACGACGGTGAAGAACGAAGTTAAACAGTTAATAAGATTGTCATTGCCTCAACACTAAGAGTTTTTCTTTTGAGCAAATGCACAGTTATTGACAATCTAACAATCCTTTAACTGTTAAAATTGTTAATTTAAAAATGAAATTAACTTACGAAAAGTTGTTTAAAAACAATTCAAAAACGAAATCATTACCGAAAACAAGCGGAGACAAATTGTGCCAAACAAAGCAGATTCCAAATAAAAGAAAGTCCAACATTGTGATGGCATTATACCTAATTACTACTTGGCCCCTAGACGTCTGGCTGTACTTTGGTGGTGTTTTTTTTGGCGGTCTTCGACTTTGTTGATGAATGATGAGGTTGTGTTTAGCGTCGGGTATAGTTTGGGTCGTGGTGGTGTGTTCATGACGACTTCACGATTAGAAGGGAGGTTCCTTAGAGTCCGTCTTCACTACCTACATGAGTTAGTCATGATGTACCGTTAGCCAGCAGTGCTACCTAGTGGTGCTTGGCGCTGATCTTCATCTGTGTTCTCAACATGCTCGTCTTGGATTTGCTTAGTGATTCCTTTTGTAGAGTTTCGCGCTGCATGTTTCGCGCCTTTCAATTTAGTTTGTCATTTGTATGTTTCCACGTAATCCCTATGCCGATTCGTTGGCGTATCGAGTATATTTTAGTAGGTAATATAGGATTGTAATAAAAGTACGGAATACAAATATGCAACAATACGATTAGCATAGCAAAGTTTTATACCTAGATTTTACTTCGAGTTTGGATTCAGATCATTTTGAGTTTCATACATAGCAAAGTTTATATTTTTATCAATTATAAGTATCCAATTCAAAGTATTAATTATCAATTTACACATTTGTACACACAATACTGCTTTGAAGGTGATGGTTTTACTTGAAACCTGCTATTGACATGAACAAAGCAACTAAACAATTGATGATAAAACTGTCAAGACAGCAATGTCACCCTCAAATTCCAACGTTGATAGCATCATAACAGGCTCGAAAAAACCGAAAACCGAAAGAATCAAGTTAACGCCCATAGAGCAAAAACATAGATGAAGGTGTAGTAGAAACACACGCCTCTACTTTGTTTCTTGCACTTAAAAGCACATTCTGTGGACAACTGCTGGGCCAAACTCGTCGTAGTCTCGCTTACAAATCCACTCCTGCAAACATAATCTTTAGCTCGATCAGATAGCGAATACAAAACACGAGCGAATCCATGAATTGAGCTCGATTTGATAGAGGGAAATTCGACGTACGTTCTGGAAAGAACCGAGGGATGCTAAGACAAAACCACCAGTCCAAGCACTATACTCCCTCCCAGGCATCGCAACCACCTTAACCTTCGTGTTATTTGGAGCCAATGCAGCCATTTCCTTTTGCAGCCTCTCGGATATGCCACGAAACAACGTGGATCCTCCATTAAGCACTATGTTTCCATACAAGTCCTTCCGGATATCCTCATCACACTTCATTGCCGAACTCTTTACAATCTCATGTATCCCAGGAAGCTCCAATCCGAGCAAGGGTGGCTGGAAGAGGGCTTCCGGGCACTGGAAACGCTCAGCCCCTACCCTGATTGCTCTTCCATCTGGCAACTCGTAGTCGTAGTGCTTTTCGACAGAGGCAGTTTTGACTTCATGTTCGTAGTCGAAGGCCACGTATGTCAGCTTCTCCTTGATGTCCCTGACTATTGCGTATTCTGTGGTTCCGAATGAGTAGCCACGCTTGCTCAACATTCTCCTGAGGTGCTCATCAAGCTCACCCCCTGCCAAGTCGAGACGATGGGTGGCATAAGGCAGAGCCTTCCCTTCGTAGACCGGGATCGTGTGGCTCATACCTGCCCCAGAATCCACAACAATACCTGCCAAACAAGGTACTAATGCAAGGTCTATTTCATTAAGCAATCTGCAGTTCACAGGATCAAGAACTTACCGGTTGTACAACCGCTTGCATAGAGGGAGAGAGGGCCCGGATTGGCCACATACATAGCTGGGACATTGAAGGATTCGAACATGATCTCTGTAGTTTTCTCACGGTTGAGTTTAGGAACACGCGGTGGCTCGGTTAGTAGAACTGGCTGATCTTGAGGATCCAGATGGAGCTCCTTGTAGGTGTGTTGCCAGACCTTTTCCATGCCATCCCAGTTCGATACATAGCCGAACTCAATAGGGTATTTCAAGGACACCATATTACCCTTTGATTGAGCCTCATCTCCTACATATACATCCTCTTGGCCCATGCCAACAACGGTAGGGAAAACGAGCCTGGGACGATCATCTCCCGCAAATCCAGCCTATATAAAGCAATCTCAGCTAAGAGACATCGAATGAAAAACTCCTGCACATAATTGAAACTTGTAGAGAGTTAGAGTAGCACCTTGGTGGTTCGAGTTCCATTGTCGAAGACAAGAACTTCAATATGCTCAGATTCAGCCATATTCAACTTCTTGTGCCTGTAAATGTGCTAGACATGCCAAACGAACCCTGATCAATGAACACAACAAAACCATACATAAAAAACTGAACTCTGATGTAGCAGATATACAAATTCAAGGCAAATGAACATGAGAAATCAATCAGGAAGGGGAAATTTACCTCTGTTTGTGCCCCAGATGAATAGATGATGAACGGGGAAGAGACTAGCAGCAAGTCAACGGTTGTTAAAGCCCCAAAAAATGATGTAACTTATTTCGATTCAAAAACGTCAACGTAACTAACTAGTTGATCAAGTAAAACAGCAATATTCAAACTATCAACTACAAATCTGCAATGACTTGTGCAATTACAATGCACAATTGTCTCATTTTGAGATAGCACAACACTAGCTTGATCCACTTTGTAATAGAAGTTGGTACATATGGTTCTCTCAAGACGAAGACTCATTAAAAGGTTAACAAGATACTCCATAACAACAATCCTCAATATCTCGATAAATAAAAAGAATGGCAGAAATTTTACAAGCACCAACACGGCAACATATGTTTTTCTCAACACAAAAAGCAGTAGCATTACACGCTAATACATAGTTCACCACAATCCCTACACGGAGAGAAGCTTAAATGGAAGAGCAAGAACCAAACAGACCAAGGTTGCTCAAAAATCTTGTTTTCAAGGTCATGGTTATACTTGAAAACTGCTATTAACAGTAACAAAACCATGAAAGAATTAAAAGTATAGTGGCAGATGGAAATGGCACTCTTGAATCCCAATACTCATAGCAGCTGAAAAAAATCTGAACGACCATAGAGCAAAAACAGATATGGGATGATGCATCCATTCGAAGACAGCGTACTAGAACCACACACCTCTCTAGTTTGCATTTAGAAGCACTTCCTGTGGACGATTGATGGCCCAGCCTCGTCATACTCTGCCTTGGAAATCCACATCTGCACATCAATTTTCCAACCATATACATGTAAGATCAGTATAGAGATTAGAGTGTATAGTGTATTTTTATCTAGGTATATACATAGCACAAAAACAACAAAGTGAAACTATAGGAGAAAATGGTGATATGATAATGATACCTGCTGGAAAGTACTGAGAGATGCCAAGATGGACCCTCCAATCCAAACACTGTATTTCCTCTCAGGAGGAGCAACCACTTTGATCTTCATGCTGCTAGGAGCCAGTGCAGTGATTTCCTTGCTCATTCTGTCAGCAATGCCAGGGAACATGGTGGTTCCACCACTAAGCACAATGTTACCGTAGAGATCTTTTCTGATGTCAACATCACACTTCATGATCGAGTTGTATGTCGTCTCATGGATGCCAGCAGCTTCCATTCCTATCATGGAAGGTTGGAAGAGGACTTCAGGGCAGCGGAAGCGCTCAGCCCCAATGGTGATCACCTGCCCATCGGGCAACTCGTAGTTCTTTTCAACAGCAGAGCTTGTCTTGGCAGTCTCAACTTCTTGTTCATAGTCTAGGGCAATGTAAGACAGCTTTTCCTTGATGTCTCTCACAATTTCACGCTCTGCTGTGGTGGTGAATGAGTAGCCACGCTCAGTCAAGATCTTCATCAGGTGGTCAGTCAGGTCACGCCCTGCTAGATCGAGACGAAGGATGGCATGTGGTAGAGCATACCCTTCATAGATGGGGACAGTGTGGCTGACACCGTCCCCAGAGTCAAGAACAATACCTGCCATAAACCGAAGTAGGATAACCATCACTACCCTTCGAGCAACTAGTTTACAACACATTCTAAACAATTTTAATTGGTAGTGGTGAATCAATTAACCATGATATGAAGTGATGAATCAATTAAGCATGCTATAATATATAGCACCTAAGCTCTTATATATTCCTGGATTAAAACAGCTAACATCCTATCAGGTAAAGGAGAGCTAACCTGTAGTACGACCACTGGCATAGAGGGAGAGAACAGCCTGAATAGCCACATACATAGCTGGAGCATTAAAAGTTTCGAACATGATTTGAGTCATTTTCTCACGGTTAGCCTTCGGGTTAAGAGGTGCCTCAGTGAGAAGAATTGGATGCTCTTCAGGAGCCACCCGGAGCTCATTGTAGAAGGTGTGGTGCCAAATCTTCTCCATATCATCCCAGTTGCTGACAATGCCATGCTCAATTGGATATTTCAAGGTCAAGATACCACGCTTTGATTGAGCCTCATCCCCGACATATGCATCCTTTTGACCCATCCCAACCATGACACCAGTGTGGCGTGGGCGACCCACAATGCTAGGGAACACGGCTCTGGGGGCATCATCTCCAGCAAAGCCGGCCTATATGTTAAAGACACAATGATCAACACATCAATCTGACTTGAAATTCTAGTGGACAACTCACTGAACAAAAAAGTGTCAAAATAGTTCTGTGTATTTTACCTTGACCATGCCAGTTCCATTGTCACAAACGAGAGGTTGAATGTCCTCAGATTCTGCCATCTTCTACTGTACCATTATTCCAAATTAACAGAATATTATACATGGGTTGTATTGCATGAATCAACGATAGAGCAACAAAACCATCAGCACGTTTAATGCAGACATAAAATCAAGACCACTGAAATAAAAGGCGAGATTCTGAGCATCGAGTAACCCAACCCAGCCACTAAACAGGATATATCCACCCCAATTTGATCGGAGATAAAGATAGGTTGACTTGATTTGACTTCAGTACATGATATGAAGAACAAGCTTACAACACCATCAACGGGATATAACATAAATAATTAAGTAAACCCTAGATACGTAAGAAAATAGGCTAGCTAGCTAAGCAAAGAAATATGTATAACAAGATTTTATACTTAAACAGTCAGCTGAGCATTTTTCAGCTGTTAATACAAAATAGTTCACATATCCAAAACCTCCAAGTCAAAGTTCTAAGACCAGATGGGAATCCAACACCCCATTTATCTGGCAGTAGAAACCCTTTCACTTACATAATCTTTTTAGATCTCATCTCCAAATGTACTCTTTAAAGCTTATATCACAGACTCAGTGAAGAGTTGTCACAATTTTGGCAGAAGATAAATTTCACCTCGTGATGCAAATGAATTCCTTTGCAGCTTTTTCAGCAGCTTGAAGACCATGACACTCGTACTAAAAATCAAAGTCTCAATAAAATTAATTAAAGATCATATTA
Organism: Persicaria tinctoria; assembly: GCA_037127255.1. Lineage (NCBI taxonomy): Eukaryota > Viridiplantae > Streptophyta > Magnoliopsida > Caryophyllales > Polygonaceae > Persicaria > Persicaria tinctoria. The sequence continues at coordinate 1,625,442 of JBANSL010000016.1, read as the reverse complement.
ATATGTTTTGTTCCCTAAAATGCCTTAATGAAGTGAATTGTAATTATCGTTAGCAAGGACTAGGAGTATTGAGTACAATGTAACGTCCTCCTGCCTAATTATACAGATTTTGAGTACGGAACCGACCTCTTCCCGATCCTTTACTCAGTTTCCCCAAATTCCACCGAGCTTAGGCCAGAAATGTTGGATACAAACGCGGATCAATGAGTCAATCTAAACGCAGAAACAATGCCAGATCCTAGAAACACCGAACATCCGATCCAGATCAAACTCGGATAAACAGACATATCAATATACAAATCCGCAACGAATGCGGAATCAGGACATGGAAGCAAGCACCCGATCTAAGCAATCGTACAATCAACCGCAAAAAAGGAAAGCGAAAACGAAACACGCAAAGAGAACAAAACAACGCAAGATCGTCGAACACGATCATAATCGCAAAGTAAAATCTTACCTGCTTAGGCTGAAATCCTCGAAGACTGGAGAAATGGAGGAGCGGAAGAACAAGGCGATTTCTGAGAGGAGAGGGGGGGGGGGGCAACTGAGCAAGGTTTCAAAATTTCAGCAGGGAAATAAAAAGGAGGGGAAGACGTACTTTTTGGGTGCGGAATGAAATGAAATGCGCTGTAAATGAGACTGAAATGCGTCTCAAATTCACCTCTCGCTCCAAATGTTACAAACCCATCAGACAATCCTGACCGTTTAAATTATTGTTGGATCGAATGATCAGCTGCCACCTGTCATGATGATCTAGAATTTTGTAGTAGGGTCATACAGCTGGTTGAGCGTGAATATACTTTTTAATTAAAAAAATTCACTTTTTTAATTTAGGAAAGAAATCAAACGAGTCACCTGCAAAGTCGACGGACGATGAACCGTCAAAAGTACAACGTAAGAAAAAACGGTGCAATACAAACGATGACAAACACATAATTCCAGATGAATAAGCTGACCTAATATAATCCTAACACATTGAGGACAACGTGCATAGTTAAGAAACAAAGTCAAGCGTCACTGAACAGTGTCGCCGCTAGTTATGGTATATCAGGAGTTCGTGTGAGCAGCGAAAACGAACCTTTAAGGAGCTTTAAAACAAATTATTATTATTTTTGCTTTAGTTTCACTATTTCTTAAAAATTGTGATTACATTTGTATTGATTATCGACTTGGTAGAGTTGTCTTAGATGTGTAAATAATTGACTCTTAATGAATTTTTTTTATTTATCAAATTCAAATATAAGGTGTTCACAGTTTTTTCAGAAAGTCTGTTTATACACTCTTTCAAATAATTTTTCTTGTCTCTTCTTCTCCAAAGCTTTCAAAGCTACGACGTACTTGGTTTTATGACTCCAAATATTGACGGTTTTTCACCGTAAAATTATATATAAAAACGTACATTAATAATAAACTACACTTAAATATAAGTCGACTGAATACTTATGTAAGTGCTAGAGTACACCATACAACATTTGGATAACACTCTATTCGGGCACTTTCACATATATCTTGTCAGGAACCATACAATATTTCTATATACTACATTACTAAGCGCTAACCCTAAAATTAACACATGGTATCAAATGAACCCTAAAATTGATTGACGAACAAACATTTGTACTTAGTTTTCTATGCGTACTTTTGCTTTGGTGGAAAGTGGTTTTTTGGTAAGAAAAAGAAGAAAAAAGAACACCTTTCACAAGCTACTTTAATTGTGTCATGGACTTATCTTGGGCCTAGCTAACATGGGATTCGGGATGCTTTATAAGTGGGTAGTGGTTTCCATCATATATATGGATCTACCAAATGGTTTCTTAACTGGATCAAAGTTGTGTATGATTAGGGTTATGATTTGTAGGGTCAACAACCAACTCAACATTTAGCTAAATTATCTTCTTCTTTTTTTCATGTCTTGGTCCAGTTTGATCGGGCTTAACCGCTCCACATCTCGATCGAGTATTGTATAACTTATTGTTAGGAATTGAGATATACGAGGTTACTTGACAATTAAAGTCAATTAGCGTGTGTTTGGATTTCATTGTATTATGTTTATAAATTATAAACTTGGTGTTATATAATGTAATCATAAGTTTGTCTTTGTAATTAATAGATCTAGGATGATGAGTTTTGGATGTAAAGGACTTGAAGAAACACTAAAGAGCTAGCTAAGTTCATGGGTATGGTCTCGAGCCTTTTGGACACACCTAAGGGACCCCAAGACCATCTTGGTTCGGACTCTAGGTGCACCAAGGCTCTTGAAGACTAACCTATGATATGTGTGTGAGCTATGTTTGGTATTACAGGTTTAAGGACTTCTGGATTGTGGGCCAGTCTATTACTTGGATGACATTCTCTTATAGAGAATGGGACACAAGCACACGGCCTACTTTCTTCATCTGAATCCCTTTCAGAGACGTTGTAACCCTGAGTGGCCACACCCTCTTCTATATGTTCACTCATGTTCACAAGCTGGAGTGATGAGAGAGAAGCTCTGACGGCACAAACCCTAAATCCAGAGTGAGAAAGAGGAGAGAAAGAAGAAAGAAGAGCCATGTTCATCCATGGAAGCCTCGATTCCTGTCACTTGGAGTCTGCAATGTCTTCATATGGATTGAAGAGATGTGAAAGGGAGGTCTTGCCCTTTCAAATCTCTGAACCCTTACCTCTTTCGTTTCTTTGTGTTTTGAATGCTAGCTCGTTAGGTGTTTCTCGTCTGATATCCAAAACTTGTACCAGATCTTGTATCTTTGTTCGAGTTAGTGGTATTCTCGGGACCGAGTCTCCCCTCTCGAGGCGCCGCGGAGTAGGGAAACCGAACCGCGTTAACAAATCCTCATGTTCTTTAGATTTACGTTTGTTTATCTTGTTTAGAACTCGAATCGATTGTTGACGCGTTTAAATTTTACACTTAGTGTGGTTATATGTTGTTTGACCCGCACATTACAATGCATTTTATTTTAAGCACACTTTAATTTAAGCACATTGTAAATCATGTTAACTAAACATATCCTTTTTAATTTGCACTATAATCATAATGCAATTGAAATCCAAACACACCATAAATCCCCAAAAGATCTCTTGGTGTGCCATACAAGGGTGGTTTTCGGCTGTGAGTCTAGTTGGTTACTCGTGGTGTTCTTCGTTTGAGTTGGAGCTCTGGCGTTCGGTGTGTGTCTGATTGGGATCGAGGAAGTGTGTATCGAGGCGGCTCCACGTTACAGATATTTCCTTAGATGCTCGTCTAGTCGTCTTCACTGCCCTCCTGATGTACCACTGACCAACGGTGTCACGACTTGTGGTGCTTGGCATCGGCTCTTAGTCTACGTTTTCTTCAACATAGTTGGACTTGGTTCGCTTGATTAACTGCATTTGTGTGCCTCTCTCCATTTGTATTGCTCCTATTTTTTCCTGTTTCTAGGTTGTATGTTTAGACGGTTCGCCGTCTGTCGACTATGTCGACCTCTCGAGATTTCGGGTCTGTCCGACCTCGAATTATTTCCTGATAATAATAACAACCTCTCGATATATATTTGGAATAATTGGGAAACTTTTTTTTTTTGGTTCATAGTTAGGCACTTAGGCCATTACAACATATGGGAGGGAGAATTCGAACTCGTGACCGGTCACTACATGTCATTCTTACCAGTTAAGCTAGCAAGGTTCGACAGTTGGAAAATATTATTGTAGTTTGGAAATGAAGTTCGTCGAACCAGGACATGTTGGTTAGAAGTTTTATTAGGAAAGTTAAGGCTTTTCTTTGCAAATCTAAATAAAGTATGATGGGCCTTTACACCCCCAAAAATAAAGTATTATGTGTTTCCCATTCCAAAATGATGGCCCTATTATGTGTTTTCAAGATCCATATTTTCTTCTTCTTCTTTTTTATACAATTTTCAATATTGAGCTTTTTTATAAGTATATCATTGTTGGGAGTATCTAACAAAATCTAATAAAATAGACAATACCAAAATCTTCCAACTTCGTTGTAATCCTACAAATTACTACGAAGCATATAAAAACTTGATGTAGTCGACCAGTACTCTTTAATATAAAAAGTTAGTTTAAATTTAACAACTAATATACTATTCCAAATATATATTGTGATTTCTAGATTTTTACACTTTTCGTAATTTATGGTAAAATTGGACGATTTTGACGATAATGATTATAGACTTTATAGTATTATGGGCGGATCTACTTGTATAATTGGGGGATGCTCAAACATCCCCATTTTTTTTAGAAAACATTTTTTACTAGTATTTATTTGATTTTTTTTATATAAAAAAATTAGGCATCTCCTTTAATTTATAAAGTTGGTCGGCGATTGTATGATTTTTCATATTGCGTCATTGGAATATTCAGTATTTTTTGTTCTTCGGTTTATAAATTACAAATTGAAACACCCCCAACGAATCATTCTAGATCCGCCCCGTTATTATTTGGTCTATAAATTAGTAGATGATGTATAAATCAATACTTTGATAATTTCAACGTGTTTAACACGCTCTCTGACACGGTTAATCCATTTGCCGATTTGTTTTTATCTCTGAATTTCTCACCTCTAACATCTACAACACATGGAATTTCCTTCATTTGCAAAAAAATACTTTTAAGAGTATTAGCTTGATGAGCCTTTTTAGGATTGCAAAATAATGGATCCATGTGCTTCACAAGATTGGGATTTGAAGATTGAGATTGATTTGAAAATGGAAGGAAAGAAAGAAAACATGTATACCCAACTCCAGCTATGACATTGGCCCAAACATAGAACTAATGGACCAAGAATCAACTTATGACATTTTTTGTTGTTGGTAAAATTAGAAACATCAAAAGAGGACGAACACGCTTTGTAAAATCAGCTATGACATTTTTTTGCATTTTAAAACCAACTGGCAATAGAAAGAATAGCTCATCGAGTTATATACTAAGCTTTGTTATGCTAAACTTTTAATGTGTGACTCTTTTTAGTCTCATTCACACCTCTTAGCTCTTGTTAAGTCACTTTATAAATAATTATAGAACTTGTTTTTATTTTCCTCGGGTGAAATAAGAAGATATTCATTTTAATAAATACATTGTAAGATCAAACTATAAAAGCAACTAGAATAAGTAGTAATACTTTATCTAATCCTGCCTATAGCCAAATTGAATATGTTAACATATGTACCTTGATAGTCATTAGGAGGTGAAGTATTTGGTAATTTACAAATCAAATAGAGTGATCGAAAAATTGAAGTTAATACATCGAACAATGTTATAAAATTTATCGGCCAATAGATTATCAATGGAAACACGACGAGGAAGAGCCAAACATAACTCCATCGTATAAGCATTCCAACAATCCAACTAGTTGCGAAAATAGACGGAAAAAATGATTAAATGGGATAAACAAAAAAAATTAGGCTTCAAACTAAAATTCGAAGGATCATGAGATAACGAAAATTATGCAATTATTTTTGTGATTCACAATTATGAAGCAAATTGTGTCTCGATGAAGGGAGCTATAGTATCCCATTATGCTCGGTCATCAAAGCCGAGACAACAATTTTGAGAGCTAAAATTTGTAAAATTAGAGCTCGTTTGGTTGACGTTCTAAAAACCCGAGAAGTAGTAATTCCCAGGAATTGGAGAAAATACTAGCATTTGGTTGAGTTTTTTGTTACAGAAAAATCCAGAAAGTTGAATTCATGAGAATTTGAATTCTCCATTTTGGAAGAAGTGCACTTACCTAGTTCCCCCTAGGTAAATTCTAATTCCACCCTTTTTAATAGGAAAATTCTATTTTCTTATTTCAATTCCTATAATTCAAAATCCAAAACCAAACACAATTTCTAAATTCCAATGATTTTCAATTTACGGGAATTGAATTCATAGGAAGTTAACTTCCCGGGAACTATACTTCCCACATCTAACCAAACGAGCCCTTAAACACTAGTACTTAATATAAAAAATATCGGTATAGAAAGAGATAATTTGTGCATTATTAATGCACTTAATAATATCTAAAAATACCCTTAAAACTAGTGAGCATGCCCGTGCTACGCACGAGACTTATTTTAAATATATATTTTTAATTAATATATTATCATTGTAATTTTATTACTGATAATTTTTATCTCTAAATGTTTTAATATGTTTATTTATCTTTAAAATTCGGCAAATATATTAACTTGACTCTATTTATCTTCTTACCCACTTCTACATGCAATTCAACTATATAAGCAAAAAAGATTACAATTATAAATAAAACTACATCTAATCTATTTTTTTTGCACTTATATAAGAAACCATTGAATAATATTAATTACATTGTTTTTTATTTACCAATTGCACACTTATATAAGAAACCATTGAATAATATTAAACATAAGAAATACATGCTTTAATGTTCTCTATTATTTTTATTTATTGCACTTATATAAAAAACCGTTTAAAAGATGGGACAAAAGGAGTAGATAAAACTTAAAAGACATAAAAAATAATAAAAGTTAAAATGATGTTGTTAAGGGGATTTGAACCCTTGATCTAGAGAATAAGAACTACACCACAAACCAATGAGCTACATGAACTTTTTGATTTTTTTAATCTAATGTTAAATATATATTAGATAGATTTATAAGCATTTAATATATGCAATTAATTGGGCTTCACCCAACTTTATATATATAGTATAGATATCAAAATGACAATTTTCGAATCTATAATGGACCTATGTTATTGTACTATAATCATCATACCAACCTGTGATCGGTACATATCGTTTTAACAAGATATGTCTAGTAAAATCTCGAGATGTATACATCAATTATAAATCTCAAAATTAGGAGACCAAAAGGTGGAGAAATGGTCCCAAAATTTTACCACTTTCAATAGACAAACTATAGTGGAAAACATGTATATGGCATATGGGCTTTGCACAGTTTGTACAGCCAGACCCTGCGCAATTTAAACTTTCCATTGCAACTATATTTTCTTTCAATTGTATTTCGATCAGAAATAAACGGATCGAAATAGTGCCCGTAGTTTTACTAGCTAAAAACTATATAAAATCTTATTTATTTTAATTAAATTTTTTACACAATTTAATATTGGTTAAAAATAAATAAGATTATATATAGTTTTTAGCTAGTAAAACTACGTACACAAAAGTTAAAACATCGTTTATTTTCGATCGGAGAGAGTATGTATTTAAGTTGGCACAAAAAACTTATGATTGAGCATTTATATTTATTTGAAAATATATATTTACTTCATTCTAATCTCATGCACGATTTTAAAGAAAATAAAAAAATATGTTATTTTACCTCCATTTAGTACATTATTTTTTTAATTTATAAAAGATATACCTAATCCACTATTATTACAATAATATTTTGTAGAGTAAAATTACACATTTTTCTAAATAAAATTCACACTCTAAAATCATGTTTTGGGAAACAAAGTTAGTATATTTTGGGCCGGCCCGGTTATAAGAGCAACAACTAGCTATAGGATTACCGATTACATATGAAATCTCCGATCCTATTCCGGTCCATATATCTTAGACCGGAAGCAAGCACTATCGATCATATCTGCACAGCGGCGGAGGGAGGACGGCATGAGGTGGCTCGAGTCCTTCTGAGTTGGAGGAAAACTTAAAAAATAAATAAATAATATGTTTTTTTTTTGTAATTTTTGATAATTTAAGGGTTAAAAATAGTTAAAAAAAGAGAGTAATAAATCAATGAATTTGCTTAGCTTAGTTGGGGTGGGTTGGAGAATAGAATGACAAGGTCTTGAATTCGAATCCTTACAACTTCATTTTGTGGATTTTTTCCTCATTTGGCTTTTTAAATTTAAAATAGCTATTTAAATAATACATTTAATGTGTTTTCTACTATATTCTTTATAACAAAAATTATATCTTATATATATCTTCAAAAAAAAATCTCGAAAATATAGTTGAGCCCTCCTCAAATTTTTCCTAGCTCCGCCCCAACCCCCCCCCACCACTATATATATATATATATATATATATATACATGCATGCATGTGCATTCTCAATCCCCACACAGTAGGGTTTTGGAGAGATACGGAAAACCCTTTTTTCATTATTTTTTGGCTTTTTACATGCATGATTTCTTTGCTTCACTGCTTTTTTCCTTTCCTTTCCGTATTTTTAATGTGTATCTATAAACATACTTTAGACATTAAAAAAACTATAGTTAATGTATTGATCATAAATAAAGGTTAATATGCTAAAAATAGAAAAATGCACCTTTTTAAGTGAATTTTTCATTTTTTGAGTTGTTAACCGTGCTTCTATTGACACATATTAGAAAAATCAAATTTTTTTTTTTATATATAATGGTGAACAGTATTTACATGTGAATACGTGAAACTCAAATTATATGTAATTATATATAATTATTCATACATAATATAATAATATATATTTCTATTATACGGAGTATTTTTTTCATAAATAAAAATAATTACATAATTCTTCACACATATGAATAAAATTTCGGACTAAGAAAAGCTCGAGATATAAATGAAGCACTCCAATTAAAACTTCTGTGGAAAATTCTAGCGGAACCGGAGAATAACTGGGTTAAAATTATACAGTACAGATATCTGAAAGAAAAACACATTCTGAACTATTCTAAAAGAGGAAACGCCTCCTGGCAATGGTCTAAACTAAGCTCCTTAATCCCAAAATTTAAATCAGGACTCATATGGTCGGTAGGGGACGAAAAATCAATCAATTTTTGGAAAGACAACTGGGTTACAACGACGCCACTGATAGATAGGATTGACCATCAGCACAACATAAACACAAATGACACTGTCAATGAGTACATAAATGAGTACATAATGGGAGGATAATGGTGGACGGAGAAGCTTGATCTAATTCTCCCGAAACCCATTATAGAGGAAATCACGAAAATCCCCCTTCCGGTCACCCCCTTTACGGACAGGTTGTACTGGTGGCCTGCCAAAAAGGGCTGGTTTACAACGGCAAGCGCGTATAACTTTATCACTTACAACCCACATATAACATCTGACGACTTTAACTGGATTTGGAATATCGACGCTCCACCCAAAATCAAAAACTTCATATGGAAAATTAAACACCACGGCCTACCCACGGCTACACGCTTATCGCAGAAGGGTGTTGTCGTATCAACAACATGTATTTTCTGCAATAACCATACAGAAGACGATATCCACCTCTTTTTAGAATGCCCCCTCAATAACTTTCAACAACAATATCAGAGGGAAATATCCCAGAAAATCAACACACTTCTAGCACAAAATAGAGACATCGAGCAAATTTTATAGATGTTAGGCAATTCTCTCTCGAAAGAAAACAAAAAAAGCATAATATTCAGATGGTGGACAATTTGGTTTGTCAGGAACCAAATTATTTTTAGAAATGCTAACATCCCTTCTTCTGAGGGTCTTAAGAAGCAAATAATGAAAAATATTGAAAACTGGAAAAGAGCTTGTAAAATGACCTTAAATGAAAAAGGGAACGGAGTGCCTCCCTGCCAGAGTAGGGAGAAAAACCATGCTAGAAACACTAAAAGACAAACCATTGGAAAAAAACCTCCCTGGGGTAAATACAAGCTGAACTTCGATTTATCCATGCCTCCCAAAGTTCAATAGGTTACATTATTCGGGACTAGATGGACGCGCAATCCCATCAGCATTGGGGGTAAAACAATTGGTGGACAATCCCCTATCATGGCGGAAGCACTAGCACTGAGAATGAGATCCAAGAACTTATCATAGAAGGAAACTCTAAGATTATTATAGATTTTCTACGTACCTATACTAACTGCCTCTGGGAAATTGAACTCATATTATCGGATGTTCAAGCCATTCTCCTAGGTGTTAGATCTGTGGGGGTCTCCCACATTCCCCGTGCTGGTAACCGGGTAGCGGATAGGGTTGCACACATTTGCTACTCTACCAGATGACCGAATTTATACAATAACACAGGTCTTCTACACCTCATTCATCAGGATGCTTTCAGATAGAGTCTGCTTATCCGAATTGTTACCTAATTAAAAAAAAAAAAATCGGGCTCCCTTGAAAAAGAAAAAGAAAAAGAGAGTCCATTATAATAGTAACTGGAACTCGATCCGTCACCGAAGACTCGAAGAGGCTTAAAGCTGAAAGAAGGGGGTTTGTGGGGGCTGAAGGACAGAAGCTGGATTTAATGGTGCAGCATGGAATTCAGAGAGATGAATCGAAATGTGCAGTAATCTGAAAGGGAGACAGTACGTACGATTGCTGGCGATCGAGTCGGCGATGATGATCGACTCCAACATCATCATCATCATCATCATTCCATTTAATTCATCATCTCCATATACATATATGGTTTCCATCACCTTCAAATCTCATCCTTCATAGAGTTTGGTCCTTTTCTTTCATTTCCAAATTTATTTAGAAAAAAATCATTTCCGATCCATCTCCATTCTAAACTTGAATTGATTCTTAAAACTCCGATCATCTCATTGTATTTCTTCAATTCTCATTGTATTTTTTTATATATTTTTAAACTCTTTAAAATACATGCTGAAATAATCAAACGTTTTATATTACTGATCGAAGAGAGTACTAACGTATTAATATGGAGTGTGTTATTTGGGTATGGTTAATTAAGGCTATTGAGTTGGTGCTAAGAGCATTCGCATTCGTGAAACCCACTCGGGTTCCTTAATTCCACTTTTTATATTTCTCTCTCCTTAAAAAACCCAATACAATTTTTCACCCACATCCCTAAAACTCTTTAAAACCCTATTTTATTTTTTTATCGGGACCCACCTCTTTTTTTACTCTCACTCTCTCTCCTCCTGCTGGCCCACCTTCTCTCCTTTTTCTTTCTCTCTTCCGATTTTTAAAGGTTTCTTAGTAACAAACCTGTCAAATCGTTCATAAACCCACCCCCCATCTTCTTCAAATTTTTTATTAATTTGTTCCTTATTTTGGGCTTAAGACACCCCATTGTGGGTGCTCTAAGTCATCTATTCTACGGTGAATGATTCATCATCTGCTATATATTCCACTTCTAGCTAGTGAGTATAGTGTATTGGGTATTTGGGTTGAGTAGTATGCACTTGACCATTTCTAGATGGTGTTTTTATGTGTAATTGTAACTTTAGATATTTTTTTTATATTGGCGACCCTCTGTGTAGGGTTTTTCAAACTATCTGTTGAGATGACTTCAAGCTAGATCGATCGTTTTGTCGATCTATTTTTTGCCCACCGTTAAAAAAAGATGTTTTTATATAATTCCAAAATATTATGAAAGCAAACAAAACATATGTATAAAACAACACATAAATATACGAGAATCCTTAAGAACACTAAAAAATAAATACACCCCGTCGCATACATACTTAGCTTTTCTCCACTCGATCAATCCTATTTCGTGCCAACTCCTACTATTAAAACAGCAAGTCCATTTCAACGACTAATCGGAGGTTATGTTTGACAAAGTCCGATAGAGATGTGTCATATACCAGTGTTCTAAAAAAGGTTTTGGCTGCCGTCAAAACGCTTTATAAGCCCACGTACACCGTTATGAATTCAGCCTTGGCGGGGAAGGACCTTGGGGAGTTGGGGGAATGGAACATCACCTTGGCGGGTTGGACGGTGCAAATCAGGCTTGACGAGAAAGAGTTTTGACGGACACGGGACAGAGGCTTAACAGTAACTACTATCTAGAGACCTAGCTACCATTTCCCTCATCTACATCTACATGTTTATATATAATAGCCTATAACCTAATATATGATCCAACCCATAGCTAACAAACATACACACTACAAGCATAAAACCAAGTAAAAATGATATTGGAGCAGGTTCGAAATTTCACATGGTATTGGAGCAGTTTCGAGTCTAAAAAAAATGGATAAGCTAATGATCCTAAAATGTGTCGCCTTATGATTAAATATCACGCATCAGGGGTCGTATCGATTAAAAGTAAAAATGATATATCGGGGATATATCGAGATATATTAGATTTATCGGTTTTGCTAATTTTTAACTATAAATATTACATTTATACTTCAAAATGTAAAAATACACATGAAAATTTAATAATTAAATTGCAAAATTATCAAATAAACTTGACAAAATAAAAACAACTTCATTCATAAAGGCTAAAGTTACCTTACCAATGTTCACAATTCTAAATATCTCCAATAATGACCCGATATATATTGTAGCGGATTCTAAAAATCCTCGATATATCCGATATTTAGAACACTGGGGAAAATTCAAATGAGTTTATTTTATCGAACATCTGGATCTCGAATGCGAGTAGCTGTCTAGCTGAGGGTGGCGCGTGGGTTAACGCTCAGTCAGGGAGCGTGAATAAGAACGCCTCTCTCGGTGCGGTTGATCGATGGCTTTGTACCTTTTTGGTGGTATGATGGAAACCGTGCAACACCAACCACGGTCCCCTATTATATCCCCCACCTTGTTTTCCGAAACGTCAATTTTCAATCTTAGGGTTCGTTTGGTATACATTATTCAGGATGGTAGATTTTTTTTTCCTATGACAAATTATATTTGTCAAAGTTTTGTGAATTCAAAGGACAGAAAAATTGGGCAAGGGTTAAAAAAATATATTTTTTCACGCTCGAATAGATAATTAAAATAAGGGAAATTAATAAAATTTTGTCCGAGAATTCATAGGTATTAGAATTTCGGATTTTCTATCCTATGTCATGGGACATAAGATAAGATGTCAAATGGAGAAATATTTTCCTTAGATACACTCAGTTTAATCATTTTTAAATTAAATTATGATGTTCACCTATTTTTTTTTAAGATTTTCTTTCCTAATAAAATATTCTTATCCTATGCCCTTGGGGTACACAAAACCGTTAGATTTTTTAACAATAAATCTTCATCTATAAATCTATAAATGAACTATTATTTCATTTTCCTATCCAATATTATACCAAACGGGTCCATAATTTTTTTTCCTTGTAATGACGAATCCTTAATTATTTTGACTCAAAATAGTTGATGTTTTAGCTCAATATATACATTATATCAAAATTTTAATTTGAACATATTTTTTAACCCATCAATATTACTTATTATTACTCATGTATTAATTAATCCTTTAGTTTTACAAAAAAGAAAAAATCAATAAAAAAATATATTCTTTGATTAGAAAAACCCTTTTATTTCCACCATTATACTATATATAAGCATACATTTTACTAAATTTGATATGGATGGATAAAATTAATTAATTTCTCTTCATCTCATCACACGATAGGTTGATTAGATTGTGCGCATTGATTTATTTTTACTTAAATTTTCTCTTAAACTTACTTTCAAATATGGAAATGTTGGTACTAAATTACACAAGATGGGTGATCATTTATGTCTATCTAAATTCATAACTACTACTACTTTGCTTATAGCTAATATATATCTACCGCAAACAAAGTAGTTAGGAATTATTGATGTACCTATGGACCCCAAGAAATTTTATTTTTTTTTATTTTTATTTTTTTTTTAAAAAAAAGCCTTTTGAAGCTTAGCAAAATTTAATCACTCTCTAGTTTGTTTGTAACCACTTTTGGTGGCTTTTGAGTGGAATCCTAAGCTCAAATACCTAAATTGATTTGTAGGGAGGCATGCACCTTTCTCTTTAACTATTTGTTTTGCTTGTTTTTTCCTCCCTTTAACCATGTAGCTAAGATCCAAGTTGCTACACAATTAGAAGGTAAAAATCAAAGGACACATTAAGTCAATTTGGCATCTTATGGTCAATAAGCTATAGGTTCCTATGCTTAGAGCTTTTTTGGATTAAAATAATGATATATATATATATATATATATATTAAAATAATGATATATATATATACACACACGTATATTGTTAATTACGTAGTAATTCTTTATAGATTTATTTCCAACTCAATAAAAAAATTATATATTTTACTAGTACTTTTGTTTAGAGAAAGTTAGGTTTACACATATTCTTTTTGTTTTACCACAAACCGGTTATTTTTATAAGTTTTTTTTATAAAAAAAATCCTTGTAAAAAATCACCATATCTCGTTAAATAAACCCTATGATTTATATATATTTAGGGCAGCGTAAGTTTCATGCTATATATATGTTAAACAAGACAATGATAATAGCTAAAGTTAAACAAACCATGCTATATACTCCCTCCGTTCCAAAATAGATGGACTTTTACTTTTCGGCACGTTTTTTAAGGAGCGGAAAACTCTATAAAATATTATTTTTTTGATTAATTTTTTTATATAATTTGATACTTATTAGTAATAAGTATTACATTATATAAAAAAATTAATCAAAAAAATTATATTTTAAAGACATTTTCGCTCTTTAAAAAGCGTGTCGAAAATCAAAAGGCCATCTATTTTGGAACGGAGGGAGTATATGTTTTGTGGAACAATTAAGATCATGACATGTTTTTAATAAGGAAAAGCATCCGAAGTTGTCAAGGATTAACAAAATTCAAACCTTTGACAATAAAACCACCTCCCTTTCCCAACTAAAACAAGAGGCAATAAAGAAATTCAAGTGTCCTAAAAAATAGAGCAATTAGTTGGTTATTGCTTGTAAATTTGTAATATAAACCAATTAAACATCTTTTTTTTTATTATAAAAATTAACTAGGTATAAATATTCTTAGCATTCAATAGTAGATTGTTATAATATATTTGTTGGTTTAAAAGAAAAGAAACTAGTAGGAAGTAGTAGATATATAAAATTAACCACTCTTCAAAACAAAGGATAATACTAATCCTAAGAGACTCACCTTCTTAATCTAAAGTCTCGAATTCAAATTTTAGAATATAAAATATATATTAGAAGATAAATCCCGACTTTATAATGTAAAAATAAATATAAATCTAACACAACTTTCTGTTTCATACTCGATCAACACATAAATCCAACGGGGTTCCATCTCAAAATCAATTGGCAATAAGATGAATAATCTTTCAGCCTTATATGTTGTTCAAGCATTCTATATTACCGTTCTATATTACCTATGTGGGACAACCACATTCCAATTCATACGATACGATTGAAATTCTCGAAATTTACTATGAATCCCGTTTAGCAAACCACGTGCATAGATGCATCACCGTTTAGAGGAAGACGTACAAATAATAAAATAAAATAAAATTGGAGATGAAAACATGAGACATTCATATAAATTCGAGAGGGAGAGAGGGGGTGATGATGATGATTGATGAGTGAACACTCCCTTTGGCTAAGGATCCAATGCCCCTTTAAACCTCCCCCTCTCTCAATTTCTCTTTCCTATTCTCCTCCTAAACCTGAATTCCCAAATCCGCATCTTTTTCGATCGATCATGTCGAGTTCCAACCCAAAACCAATTGACTCAAAAGACGACGATAAGGGCATCCCAATTCGAATTCAAGAGTCATCGACCGCTGCCGCTTCGTCGACGTTGGGAGGCCTCAGCGCAACGGCCGGAGATGGAGGCGGGGACGAGGATGGGTTTAGGACGCCGACGGGTTCGGGCCACAAGATACCCGAGGCCCGAGCATGCCCGCCCGCGCCCCGGAAACCAACGGCCCGCAGCCTCAAAGTGAGGCCTATAAAGAGGAGGGCGTCGACGGACGAGGCGACGTGGATGGATCGGGACCGTCGGATTCAAGTCCTCCTTGATCTTTCCGACGAGGTTGAGTCGTTGTTCCCTCCCGTGGCTCGGGCGGATTTGACGTGTAAGATCAAGAAAGCTCGTACCGTTTGATTGATCAGTTGATTAATTAATTGTATTTTACACTATTATTAATTATTTATTAATTACGAATTTGGGTGGGTACGTAAGTTAATTGGTCGCCCAACTGCATTACCTACTTTAATTTCTTAATTCTTGCTCTTCATAACGTAAGTTGAATGGATATATGCATCATGTTATTCATGTAGCAAAGTATAATTAATTAATTAAGTAGCTAATTTAATTTCTCTTCGTATATTTAATTCCAAATAAATGTTTACTTTTATCTGGAACCGAGCAATTCAAGCTCGATTATGGACATGGTTAAGGTTAGAGAGTCCTCAACCAATCAGTAGTCATACATCACCTGATCCAGATATAGAGCAATCAAGTTTGATAGAACCAAACTCGAACATACCAAAAAATAGGTTAAAAGAGACTTGAATTTCCGGCCTTTGGATTGAAACCGTTAATGTTCACCCTTTATCGACTAAAATAGATGAATCGTTCATTCTTTATTCCACTCAACTTCGATTCTTGATTCACCATTTCGATTCTCGCTGGTCAAATAGGCTAGGGCACACTTATGTTGACTTCTCATTCATAACAAGTTCTTATACGTAAGGACGTTTTTGAGGAGTGATCCAGTCAGAAGTGACAGAGAAAAAAATAAAATTGTAAGCATGTCTTGGAGCTTATGATTATTTTGCTAGACAATAGTATGTTGATGTTGATGCAATTTATATACAATTGGAATAAACACACAAAATGGGAAGTTTCCTTTTTGCCATATTTCCCCTCGTTTTCCGGTGCAAGGAAAATTGTGAAGGAAGTTGAGATTGAGACTTGCCTTTCAAGTTTCCTAACCAAAAACCACCAATCCTCAAGGAATCTTTATGATCATAGACATATTATAGTCTCCTTCAAATACAATATTATTGATCTCTTAAGGTAATCGCGTCGGTTAAAAGTAACATCTCGTGTGTAATGACACCCATCTCGAGTTTGATTTCTGCTCGCCTTTGTTTGGAGTTCTTTATGGATGGGTAATACACCTATTGACGACCCATTTTTTCCTATGTTTGGCAAAAGAGTAGCCGATGGAATAACTGTAGTTGATGTGGTAGCTGGAGTTGATGAATTATTTGTGTTAAATATAGGTTAATAAGCTAGTATTGTGTTTAGTAAACCTAGTTGTCAGAGTAGCTGATGAAAACTGGCAAATAAAAAACTAAAAGCTCCAAAAATTATGGGTGAGTAGTCGTTGAAAAGCTTACATTTCAAAAGCTAATTAATTAAACTAAAATTTTATATTTATTTCATTTAAAACTATATAATATCAAAATCATAAGCTCCGAAAAGCTATCTACTATTGCCAGACAAAGCCTTTAACCTCCCAATAGTACTACTATTCGATTAGTTATGAGTCGGTATGACCGAAGAAATTGCGACAAACCTATTGTCGATCTAGTCATGCTATGTACCTAAGATTTGTGTAAAGGTTTGTCCAATCTTGGGTTTGAACTTTGAACATGTACAAAATATACATACACTTAGTTTTCCTATGTTTCATGTGATGATTCTTTGTTTAATTTCTTGCTTGGTGAAAACGATACACAAAGTTCACATATTAGTATAGTACACAAAGTGAATTCACACACTTGACTCAATCTTGCTTCATTTTTTTTTTCTTAGATACTCACAACATTCATGCCATCTTGATCAGCTTGTTGCTGAAGTCCCCCATAGCTTATTTGCCAATGCTTCATCACAAGCCAATGCACTCGGTGGCATATCTCATTGCAATCGAGAAAGTACCTCCCCGTCACCCCTCTCAAGCTTGGGTGCAACGCGACATGGCATGTTGTGGCTGCTCCCTGCAAACCAACAGCGATAAAAACAGTTGGTTAGATGAGCTCACTCACTTTGTGTTGTGTTGTGAGCCGCGTTTCTCATCTGTACCTGTTGAACATTCTTCCAGAACAGCAGTGTGAAGAACTTCAAGAGTCCTGCAAGCCAAGGCGAAGAGATTATTTTCCTTTGAATAGAAATATATTTTCTCACACTTATGTCGACAAATACTGTTGAACGGAGGAGAGTACTTGCTATGCTGAATTCGGAATACCGAATGGAGTTTCAATGAATGGAACTCTGAGGGTGACCAAACCGATGACCTTGATGCGACGAGAGAGCTCATTGGCGTGCAACACAATGGCTAATTTGGACTGACCATAGGCCTTTTTGTCCGAATAACTGAACACAACAGACAAAAATAAGAAGAAAATCTTGCATTCAGCAATGTGAACAAGTCAGTGTAAGCACTAAGCAGTGCACTTGGGCCTGCTTGCATTCAGAAATGGACTACTTGGAGTTGGATCAACTACCCTATGTCCAAAATATAATTATGTGGCAATGACCTAAATCCATGATGGGCCTAGGCCCAACATGTACAATTGGGCCTCCCATTTTAGTACTTTGAACATAACCTTACCACCTTTTTGGGCTGGGCAGCATTTTCGTATTATGAACATTACCTTTTTTTCAGCAACTTTATTTTAGGATTGTGTGATAATTTTTTTAATCTTTCAAAGATGTTAAATTGATAGATAGGCATAGATTTATATTAAATAGTTAGAAATAAATTTAAAAATTCAATTTTTTGGATTTTTTTAATCAAACCAATTGATTAGAAAATATAAAATATATTAAGGAAAAAAACTCTATTATGATTTGATTGATTAAAAATTTAGCACTAAAATATTTTGAATCAAACTAATTGATTAGAAAATGTATAATAATATTTTAGAAAATAATTATATACAGTATATGTTAAGGGGAGGATACCACCTCATCCAATGGTTCTCATTAATTTTAATCATATAATATAAATTAATATAGATATAGATAGAGAAAAAATAAAAGAAAAAATGTGATTGGTCGAAAATAAAATAGGAGAATTAAGGTAAATATGACACTTAATTAAAAATTATTTTGTTTGAAAAGTACACTAGTTCAGTACACGTATTTTGTAACATTTTTTTTTAATTTAAAGAAATTTTATATTAATACCCATTCAATAAGCTAATTAATTTCTTTCAATATTTTTGAACTGCTATGTAATTCACTTAGAATTAAAGAAAATAATCATAATATATTCATATATATTCTTTAATTTTTTAAAATAAAATAAATTTATTATTAATACTCAGTCTACTATATATATATATAGATAGATATAGATATTTTTATAGAACAGATATAGATATAAAAATATAAATATAAATATAGATATAGATATATTGATATTTATATACTCCGTATTAATAAAAAGTGTCCTAAATTACAGCCGAAAAAAAAAGATAAAAACGAAAAGAAAACAGAGGGAATCCGAGTTGGTGGTGGTGGCTGTTCCACTTCCAGGCCCGCGTTAAATCCGATCTGACTCGGTAGTCCACCCAAATTACCTTTGCTTCTCCATTGACGGTGTCGGTGACCCCCTCTCTCTTTCTCCCTCCATCTCCGCCTCTCGAAGAGAGGTTCGAGATTCCTTCGAATCTCCAGATCCCGCTCCATCTCACCTTCAATCGAAGCCCTAACCCCCAAAATTGATCCCAAATCGACCCCCTGAATCACTCAATCCACACATCTGAAGTTTGCTCTGATCTGATCTGATCTGGTCGATTTCTGCTTCCACTCCAATGGCGGGAGCATCTCGTCGCCTCCGGAGCCTTCAATCGCAGCCAGGCAACAAGATCTGCGTCGACTGCGCTCAGAAGAACCCCCAGTGGGCGTCCGTCTCGTACGGGATCTTCATGTGCTTGGAGTGCTCGGGGAAGCACAGGGGACTCGGGGTCCACATCAGCTTCGTCCGATCCGTCACCATGGACTCCTGGTCCGAGGTCCAGCTCAAGAAGATGGAGGCCGGCGGCAACGAGACTCTCAATCGCTTCCTCTCCCAGTACGGCATCCCCAAGGAGACCGATATCGTAGCCAAGTACAACTCCAACGCCGCCTCCGTTTACCGAGACCGGATCCAGGCCCTCGCCGATAACCGCCCCTGGCGGGATCCGCCGGTTGTGAAGGAATCCGTCTCCGGCGGCGCCAAGAAACCGCCGCTGAGCGCTGGAACCGGCGGCGGGAGGAGAGCCAGTGGCGGTGGTGATGGATGGGATAGCTGGGATAATGAGGATTCATCCTCGTCGTTCAGATCGGGGAGTGATATAAGGAGGAACCAATCGGCCGGGGAGGTTAGGTATAGTAATGGTGGGGCTGGTGGTGGTCCGGTGAGATCGAAGTCGACCGAGAATATGTACTCTCGATCTGAATTGGAGGCGTCCGCAGCGAACAAGGAGGGATTCTTCGCGAGGAAAATGGCCGAGAATGAGAGTAGGCCGGAGGGACTTCCGCCTTCCCAGGGCGGGAAATATGTTGGATTTGGGTCAGGTGGGACACCGGCGCCAAGGAATAATAGTTATAATGCCCAAGGTGACATGTATTCAGTAGTTTCTCAGGTCAGTAATGAATTGGTGGATGATTTGTGATTGAATTGGTCAAGTGAGATTATTTATTAGTGTTTGGTTGTTGTTGATTCGTTTGCAGGGTATTGGAAAGCTGTCCTTGGTTGCACAATCTGCTGCGAGTGTTGTGCAATCGGGAACGAAAGAGCTTACCTCAAAGGTATATCATTTTCAGCCGATGATCCATTTTGATAATTGAGTTGGGGAATTGTATCTGAAGAGCTTCTTATATTGCTGTGATGAATTTTTTTAATCATTTTGTGGACAAGGTGTGACAGATTTAACATGGAATACTATTGACCATTTGACCTTAATGGGACTGATGTTCAGATTCTTCTTTGTGGCATTCCCAGTAATTCATCCTTACTCCTACATTTGTCATAATGTTGAAGTTGCTCAATTATCCTATGAACTGTGAAAGAACAACAACAAAAAATGTATGAAAAATATGATTTTTAGGATAGTAATGATTAAGACAATCTTTTCAAAGTTTATTTGACTATCCATCTTAAGTTGATTGATTCAGATTTGAGAAGATGTGCAATTGGGTTCTTCTGGTACATTCTTTTTGTATTTGTGTTTTTCTTGCTACATTTTCTCAAATATTTGTGAATCATGATTAGTGCAGCTTGTCTCTCATGCGAGTTTGATATGAATTTTATATGTTTTCTTTCCTTATTGCCCCTAGTCAATATGTACATTGGGGATTATATCATACAGTATAATTTAAACAAGATTATAAGGAAATAAACCACAGTTTGTGTTGTATTTGTAATCACTATTCAGGGTAAGTTGATGGAGTTGAAAAAGTAGTTTAAATGGCGTGGATAGTGCTTATGCTTTGTCCGTAGTAATGGCTGTAATGTAACAAAACACATAGCTGGTTGGTTGAAATCCTGATTTTCCTCCATATAGACAATTGATCTTCGAGACATTCTTTACACTTATCATCTCATATCTTCTGTACTTTTCTTTTTTGTTTTTTCTATTCTTTTTGTCAGTTATCATGTTTGAACAATGTGGACTTCTGTCGCTTAATCTCTTCCAATTCCCCTTCTTTTTATAAGCTCATATCTGTGTAGATATATTGATCTCTGTATTTTTTTTCCAATAATATCTCCTTTGAGTGTCACCCTTACACATCTAGTGTGTGCATCATTATCTCTTTAAGAACCAATTGGATGGAAGTGCATGTGGATGTTTTATGCAGCCTTTGTGCATTCTTTGACACAGGTCAGGGAAGGAGGCTATGATCACAAAGTAAACGAGACAGTTAGTGTTGTAACTGCAAAGACGTCTGAACTTGGGCAGAAAACCTGGGGGATTATGAAGGGGGTTATGGCAATGGCATCGCAGAAGGTTGAGGAATACACCAAGGAAGGCAGTGGCGGCGGTTCCTCGTGGACAAACTCAAACAACAGCGAGAATGAAAGGAATGGATACTACCAGGATCTGAGGCATGAGTCCAAGGGATGGAACTCGTCTGGAGGAGGAGCACAGCCCTCATCTCACGCACAATCTAATCCTGTGAGCACTGGTTCTTGGGACGATTGGGATGATGATGGTAGGAAGGCAAGTTCGACAAAGGCGACCACAGGCTCCCATAATAACGACAATTGGGCTGGTTGGGACGATGACAAGGATGACGGATTCGACAGCTTCTCCTACCAAAGTGCCTCCCACAACAAACCTGCTGGGCAGAATGGGAAACCAGCAAGCGCGTGGACTGAGGGTGGCTTCCTTTAAGGTTAGTATGTCTACATTCAGACCCATCTATCATCCTCTGAGTTATAAATTTTCACCCCTTTTTCTGCATGTTTTTTGCTGGGACTAGTGATATTTGTACAATTTGTTCAGCATCAAAGGGGCTGCTTGCCCTTTTGCAATGAACCATTCGTTTGCTATGTGTCTACCCCGTCAAATTGTCAAAGCTGGCAAAACTCTGGCTATATATTTCAATTTACACATTTTTATTAAATAACTGGTTTTTGTTGCTTGCCTGAATTTAGCATATGATGAATTTTCAATTTCGATGCACGAGCGAACTTGCCTTTATGTTCACCCTAGATGGGCCTAGTTATTTGTTAATATCTTTACTTGTCACGCACTCATTTCTTGTGGTTGACATAGTTTTTCTTTCTTAAACATGACTGAAAATACAAGTGCATATTAGATCATTTCATATAATAAGGAGCATTTTTGGTTAACAAAGGTGTTATCTTGACCTATCTATTGGGGCCTCGGTTAAGCCGTCACAGCTTCAACTCATTGCTTGTGGTCTTTCAAATGAGTCAAGTAGGCTACTATATAATGTGTTTGGACTAGATCTGTATGATCTTCATATTTACAATATAAGATATTCGCTGTATCAAACTGGGCTCTGCATATTCCCTGCGTCAGCTTCCTTGCCGTGGGCAACCTTTGAAACAGGGACTTCTTCAACATGGGTCTGGTTGTGCTGTTGGACAACCAGCACAGAAGATGGCACATTGCTATCGGAGGAGGTCAGGATGTCGCCAACAGGGCCCAACTCTGCATGCTCGGCTGGCAGTTCAGCCAGCCCTGCCAACATGGTTGACGGGAACCGCCCTTTGCCCACCACGATCAGGTCATAGTCGCTGCTCCTGCCTAATGACAACATGTCCTCCACCAGGTTTCCGGCCACGCGTTCTGTGTATTCGGCCTTGCCCTCCGGCCTCTTCCTGAACTCCACCAGCGCTGCCTCGTCCAGTGACTGATGAACACAAAATTCCGTTAATATACTGAGTGTTGAATTACTATGCATAAAGTCTTGAAAGTTATAAAGTAGACCATACTGTCTCCTTCTCTCGGTTCATGGCAGCAATGGAGAAGCTGTAGGTGCTCTCCCGGCTCTTCTCCGGTGACGGCAAAAGCCTGAAATCGGTCTGCGCATTCCCTTGCGGGCTCGTCATGAACCTTACAACCACCACCTTAACTGTCGGATGCTCTGCCATCCGACCACCCATCTCCAACGCCTCTCTGTCATCCGGTCCACCGAAGAATACCACGCAAACCTTCTTATGCACTCCTTTCTTATCCCCTTGTCCAAACCCTCTGTCGACTAGCACAGCCACGGAGCAAGGCGCGTGCGTCATCACCCTCTGGTTCACCCCACGCCACCCATGGCCCACGCTCTCCTCGACCATAGCCCCATCATCGTCCTCTCCTCGCTGCCATCTCTTGTGGAAGGGAAGCACGATCATCGTCACCTCCTTCTCCTCCGCCACAAGGCAGATATCTTCATGCATTGTGGCGAGTGGCGAAATCATACTATCGGGCCTGACCGTGACCTTGCCGAGCTGCTCATACGCTTCAAAAGCACAAGTCACCGGGTCATGGACCTCCCGACTAGCGCCATTGCGACGGCGACGACCGGTGATAAACGGGAGGCCATTGCGGCTAAGTCGCTGGACCAAGGCGATGGACGAGGGGCGCTCAGTGAGCTCGAGGAGATGCATTGCGTAGAGCTTGAGCTTAGAGTTGGCTATGCTCCGGAGGGACTCGACGAGGTTTATAGTAGCCGATACGTTGTTTGGGTTGTGTAGGCAGCAGAGGATCCGGAAGGTGCTGGCGATGACCTTGGAGGTGGAGGCGGATACACTTCCGTCGCCCCTGGTGGAGAAGTCGCCTTGGATCTTGCGGGCCCGGGCATGGTGGCTGGCCCGGGCGGGCTTGTAGATGGCCATCACAGTTGGGGTGGTGATGAAGGTGGTGAAGAGCGCCATCAAAACTAGGATGGCGAACATCTCATCGTTCAGCACCTGCGTCAATCAAATCTCGTCGGTTTATCACCAAATAGTGGATAAATCGTCACAAAATCAAACAAAACAAACGAAAAGGCATCAACAAACAAAACAAACGAAAAGTGTGTTGATTAATGAAAAAGGGTTTTCCTATCCTATGCCGTATAGGATAAGAAGCTCAATTGAGAAATATTTCTCATAGATACACCCGATTTAGCCATTTTTAAGTTAGATTATGAGGTTCACACATTACCTTTTAGGGTTTTCTTTCCTTGAATTTGTAAATAAAGAGCGGCCATATCCGGGGTTCGAACTGGGGACCTTTGGGTACTACCCGCAAGTCCTTTCCAGTAAGCCATTCCGGAATGGTTTTTAGGGTTTTCTTTCCCAATCAAGTAACCTTATCCTATACTCTTAGGGCATACAACAGACAAGCCGAAAAAAAAAGTTATCAAGACGATTATATTAGGGATGGCAACAGTCAAGTTTCACCGCAAATCTCCCTCGTACAACTACGTTCAATTCAACTTGATAACAATTTTCAATTAATGAACACATTTTTTCTTGAATTGGTAAATAAATAGCGGTCATTCCAGGGTTCGAACCAGAAATATATGGGTACTACCCACAAGTCCTTTCCGTTGAGCCATTCCAGAATGGTTAGTACACTACAAGCCACCAAGTCCAAAAGAACATAATTGCGCTGTATTTATTCCGCCGGGTATACCACATATTTTGCTTATCATCAACATACCAAATGACACATTTTCCTTTTATTTTCTTCACTGAAAACCTAACTAGATACATTTCTAATTAATGAGATAAGCAGAGGTCTCGAATTTCAACTCCAGGAACAAAATATCTTTAAAATAGGTATCAACAGTAATTTATCCTCTCATTGCTGATTTATCCTCTCGAATAGGTAACCCTTTTTCTTTCTTTCTTTGTCAAAGGTAGGTTAGAGGAATTCTTTAAATCGCATTAAAATTAAAAAAGGGGTAGGTATCAACTCCTTTGTTTCCTACACAAATGTTGAGTTTATTAGTAAATCGAAATAAATTGTTCGGAATTTTTTTTCTTCAAAATATTTAAAGAAAAATAAAAAAATTCACAAATTGTAAATATTTACAAAAATATTCAAAATTTGCAGGAGGATCAGAAAAACACGGTCTTAGACCGCTTTTTATTCACAAGAAGAAAAATTTGAAGGGTGGAACAAAACAAACGAAAAAAAACGCGATTTGAAACCGCGTTTTATAATTAATTTTGTGTAAAACGCGGTTTCAAACTGCGTTTTTACTTGTTTTTGTTTTTAAATTAAAAAAAAAAAAACTGCCTTAAACGCGGCATTAGATCGTTACATTTGTTTCACAAAGAACCTGAACGAAAGGGGGAGATGGAAGCAAAGGATGGAGGTTGGGGAGAGGGAATCTCGTCGGGGGAGATGGAAGCAGGGCTGGAGGCGTAGCATTCTTTAGAAACTAATTAAAATAACTCAATCTTTAAAAATATGATCTCAATATTTCAATCGTAAGAATAATAACCCGACTTTTAGCATTTGGGGTAACAAAATTTCCCAACTATTTTTTTTATACCATAAAACCGACAAAAAACGCTACTCCGTATTACATAAATATTGAAATCAAGATTTGATCCATTCCATATCAACATGTTTACCCTTGGTTAGAAAAAATAGTCAAATACTTTGTTACCACCTTTCTACAGGTTGAGGTTTTTTTTTTACTATTAAAATGTGAAGATATTTTTTTACCTTTAAAAGTTGGGGATATTTTAATTAGTTTGCATTTTTTTATAAAAAAATGAAGCAAATAAGCAATGTTAGTCACTTTACTCTGTAATCCATCCGTTCCAAAATAAATGTCATTTGGACTTTTGTGCATATTTTTTAAGGAGGTAATTTTTTATATTAAATATTACTTTTATTAATTTCATACTTATTAGTAATAAGTATGAATTTATTAAAAAAAATTATTAAAAAAATATATTTGATAGAATTTTTACTATTAAAATG
Source organism: Persicaria tinctoria (assembly GCA_037127255.1). NCBI lineage: Eukaryota > Viridiplantae > Streptophyta > Magnoliopsida > Caryophyllales > Polygonaceae > Persicaria > Persicaria tinctoria. Next base: position 1,599,384 of record JBANSL010000016.1, on the reverse strand, counting down.
ACACTCGTTATGGAAGGAGTAGTAAATTTGTTTCAAATAGCCCAATTGACAGCCCCAAACAAACAATCAAAAATCAATGGCCCAAGTGGACCTTTTATTTCTTCAGATCAAGTACCTTTTAAGTTATTAAAATATTCATAAAAACATTTATTTAGAATTTTTTAATCAATAAATATGTCATATATTTGACATTTGTTCCTAAATTTAATGTAATAAAGACATTTCTATGTCTAGCCTCTCAGTTTGAATTAAAATTTATGTAATAAAGACATTTCTAACTTACTAGTCCAATAAGTTAAAATCTTGTAAACTCGTGAAAATACTGAGATAACATTTGAAAGGTAGGAAATAAATGTAGGATATGACTTTAAAAAAAATAAAAAAAAATTTAGGGTAACTAATTTTAAACTTTACTAGAAGGAGGATTTAAACCAATAAGAATTTAGATAATCTCGACTAGTATATTAAAAATCTCTTTTACTAAGTCCGCTCGAACTCATACCGGAGATTGTGCACCTGGACTATTAATCTAGCACATAAGTCGAGTGGGTTTTATCCTAAAATCCATTGGCAATAAAAAGAATAGTACACCAGCTTATATACTAACCAACCAGGTTAAGATCTTCTATTTTAACCAACCAGGGTAAAATCACATTTTAAACAAGATATGTTTATAAACTTTACTTTGAAAAATTCACATTTTTTTAGATGGATGGAGTATTATTTTTTGAATATTTAAAAAATCATGTAATAAGTAAAAAGAAAGTGGGAATTGATTTGATCTTTATCTAGGGTAGTGTTTGGTGTAGGTAGTTTTGTTCTAGTTAAGGTGGTAGTGTTGGGCGCTCTGTTTGATTGAGTGAATTGTTGAAGTGTTCGTGGTTTTTGGAGATCTCTCATTTAGGTGAAGTGGTCGTCGTTTTTAAAGATCTCTCATTTAGGCGGGAACATCGTCGTTTCACATTTTCCCATGAGTTATCATTTCCAATGATGGGTTATCGATATCCGTTTTCCGGGGTTGAAACCCTCATGAGTCATTCCCATCTCTTGTGTTCTTGGCATTTGCAATCTTCTAGGGGGCTTCCTCGACTCCCATTCAGCTCCAAGGTTTTATTGTGATTTGTTAATTTTTAGTTTGGATCAGTTTTGCTTGTTTGATTTGAATTGTATTTATCCTGTTTCATAACGATTATTCCATCTATTGATCTGTCAGTCTCTCAATTATTCGACAATATATGTTTTATGTTATCTCGTATCTTTTCCTTTAAAAAAAAGAGAGGGAATTGACCTTTTTCTCCCTGCCAATGTTGAGGACGATGAGCTCCACCAAGCCTTTGGTGTTCATCAAGAACCCCAAAGTGATTGACTCCCTCGCCGGAATCCCGGATGCCACCGCCACAACAAACGTCCCGATGATCTTCCCGACGCAAGCCACGCAGATCACCAGCATCAACAGGCCCCAAGCCTCGGAGCCGCTTATCGCCGCCACGTTGGTCTTGAGCCCGCTAGACGCGAAGTAGAGCGGCAGCAGGAGCGCCGCCACAAAGTCCTCGATCTGCCCCATTAGCTTCCCGGCGAAGGCTCCCTCCTTTGGGATCATCAGTCCGAAGACGAACGCCCCGAAGATGGAGTGGATGCCGATAAGGTCGGTGCAAAAGCCGGCGACCAGAACGCCGGCGAGCGTCATCCCGATGTAGGCCTCATTGGAGGCGGAGTGCTCCGAGGAGCAGCGGCGGGCCACCCAGGCCATGACTGGCCGGACCACCACCGCCATGAAGGCCACGAAGGCCGCGCCGGAGAGGAGGACCCACACGACGATGATGGGACTCTTGTGGGCGCTGGTGTTGCCGTTGCCTGCGAGGGCAATGGCGAGCGCCAGCAGGATCCACGCCGCTACGTCGTTGAAAGCCGCCGCCGCCATTGCCGTCTCGCCCACTCTGTAAGAGGCTCGAGAGTTAAAGTTAAATAAATATATCTACTCATGTCACGAGTCGAGTATTGCTGATTCATATTTAGCTTATTTATAAACAAAATTTAGACTTGAAAATATAAATGTGCTTATACTCGACTCGTTTAAAAATTGAACGAGCACGAGCTAAACTTTTGTTAAGTACTGTATTAAGCAACTCTATTTTCTTACAACATAGTAATTTAAATGAAATTTTACAAAATTCGAGTTATTCGAGCTTAAGGCCGTGTTTGGCGCTAGATTGTGTTTTTGTAGAATAATGAGATTTTTGTAGATTTTAGGAGATGAAGATTATTTTTGTAGATTAATGAGATTTTGTAAATTGAGATTTTTTTTGACGAAAATCTCTGAAAGGTGTTTGATGGGTATAAGATTGTTTGGTATTTTGTATAATGAAAAAGACCATTTTGCCCTTAACTTAACTACCCCTCATTATTCACAGTTCCCAGACACCTTCCCCATTCACAGCCGATGCGATTGGAGCACCGATTCGATTCAAGCACTTGCCTCACCGAATTGACCACCCCGCCTGGAGGTTCGTTGAAGGTGGGAGGCTGCACCTCGAGTCACCCCACCTAGAGGTTCGTTGCTCCATTACGGTTTTTTGATGAGGCCAAGGGTTACCGGCGTCCTCATTTGCTTCTTCTTCCCTCTTCCGCACTTCACCTCCTCAGATTTGGCATTGAAGCTCCACAAAATCCGACCTTAAACACACAAATCTGTTCCAAAACTCTACTGCTGCGGATTCGGTTTTCCTCAGATCCACAAGCCGTTGGTTGGTGGAACACCGGTGGCGCCACCGCCTTCATTTATAAGCCCCCACTCGGATCTATCGAACCCACAAGGCTCCTTGCCAGCTGGAGGAGTGGTTGCATGCCTGGATGCATGTGAGGAGATGTAGATGCAGTGTCGGAGCTTCACGACACAGGGGCTAGGGTGGGCCAAAAATAATCTCGATCACTCAAACAAATCTCTCATAATCTCCCATAATCTTGCCTCTCCAAGATTTCAAAAAAATCTCTCATAATCTCCATCTCTAGATATTCCAAAAGCTACTGCCAAACACTGTTGCTGCTATATTAGTTTTTGAAAGAATCTCCTTGATCTAATACTATCCTGCACCGAACAAAGCCTAAATCGCATGAGTCAAGCTTTGAACCGAACTTAAAAGTGTGATCATACTCGGCTTGTTTAGAAAATGACCGAGTTCGAGCCAAACTTTTATCGATTCGAACCCGAACCGAACTTGAACTATATATTCGGCTCATATAACACCCCCTATATCTAATCGACTAATCATATCAATTGAATTTAGAATTTACTTACATTTTTACATTACCCTCAATTGAATCTCTTGCATAATCACTAATCAGATCCATTTAATTCCATCTATTAATATCTTTGGGACCTAACTAATTTTACATTAATTGAGATTCGAGGGAGACTAGGAGAGACCTTTCTATATCTATGATCTATCATATATAGTCATATTTGATTTTTAGTTATTTAGGTCAATAGTCATATTTGATAGGTTTCTGGCCGGTTCAACACTTCCAAGTTCCAAGTCTTCCATAAAGGCATATTTTACATTGGCCACGATCCATAAATCTAACAACTTAATTAATTAATTAATTATTATTTTTAAATTTTTGTAGCGTGAAAATCTAAATTGCCATAAGAACCAGAGTTAACCAAAAGAAAGAGATACGTGGAGAACATCACTATATTGATAGGTAAGATTCTCCAACTATAAGATTGATTTAAACTTAAATGAGTTGAGTAACACTTTTTTTGTTAATTTTTTTTTAAGCTCGATTCGGTTTGATTTAAACTTGAATTTTGTAAAAATTTATAAAACATCTTTCAAGTAAGTTTGTTACGAGCGGGTATAGTTGCTTAATACTAAAGAAAAGAAGTCATTATTCATTTATTAAACCAATCGATTATTAGCATAATTTTAAACCCAAATTCAAATTTAGGCTTTACTCATTTGTAACGGAGTCGAACATGAATAACTGATACACTCATATAGTGCAAATTATTAATTTTGATTGTACAAAATGTATACATTTGTAAAAAAAAGTGATCAAATATGAATACAATATATCTCATGTGTCTAAAAACTTTTATCATTTTTTTAGTAAAGTATAAGACATTTTTTCTGGTTATTTTTAAGTCTTATTTATTTATAGAGGGAGAGCATAAAAAGTACATTTTAAAGAATATTGAAAAATATCGAAAAATGTTATATACGCATTTTAACATATTATGTAATGCAAATATGTACATATAATTTTATATGTAGAATTGTTATATATGAGTCGAGTAATTAACTCGAATTCAAGTTGAAAAAAAGATTCATACTTATATCTTTACTAAACGGACAAAATATGAATACATTTTTCAATTTAATTCAAATCCTAAATTTGCAAAATTTATCCTATACTATCGGTTATTACTTCCTTTTTTTTTTAAATCATTCACATTCATACACGTTTATTTAGGAGGCTAGAAACTATATAAAACAATAGTTTTTTTATTACATTCTTTTTAATAATTTTCTATATATTAATAATAATAGTGATAAGTATTATTTTTAAGTATCAAATTATTAAAAAAGTATTTTAAATAGTTTTTAGGTTAAAATTAGTCAATTAGCTTAAATTACCTCGTGGTAAGAAGCTTGAGCTCGGCGAGAATCCGAGCGAGAACGGGGAAGGCGGTGATAGAGAGCGCCACCCCCATAAACACCAGGAACTGACTGTACCCGACCTTGTCGGCGCCGTCGATCTTCCTCCTTAGCAGCACCGCGAGGCCCGCCCCAGACACGAACGGCAGCGAGATCCCGGCGGCGGCAATAAGGAAGGCCCGGCGGCCGCTCCGGCTGATCGAACTCAGGTCGAGCTCGAGCCCCACCAGGAACAGGAAGAACAGCAGGCCGATGCTCGCCACCGACTCCAAAATCGGCGTGCTCCATTCCGGGAAGATCGCGTACAGGTACTTCTTGTTCCTCCCTATCGCCGACGGCCCCAAAATTATCCCTCCCTGCAAAAACAAAATTGGGGATTTAATTGAAATTGAATAAACACGTGGCGCGATTTAAGGGGTCCACGTCATTGGGGGATTGGGGAGAGGTGACGTACGACGATCTCGGCGATGACGGTGGGCTGACGGAGGGGCTTGAAGAGGAGGGAGAGGAGGCGGGTGAGGAGGATGATGAGTGTGGTCTGCACGATAAGCAACGGGAAGGCGAAGTGCAGCGGATTATCTCCCTCCCATACTCCATTGGAGGAGGTTGCTATGGACGTTATGTTCACTGCCATGGATTTTTATTTTTATTTATTTATTTGTGTATTTTTTGGAGGGAGGATTTGAATTGTGGAGACTGAGATTGTGTTTGTGTTTGACTATTTATACAAGGGGGAGAGAAGAATTTTATTACTTCCGATTTTTTTTTCAAAATGGTAAAAAGAATTAAAGAAATATGCAAAGGAGCCAAGGTTTAATTTTCCAATTTATTGTCATTCTATGTACATATATTTGTTGTTAATTTTTATTTATTAAGACTAAAGAAGAAATAGAGGGAAAATCCAAATTCAACTAATGTTTCTATTCAAAGTTCAACAATTCACATTCCACACTCATATATAGTCACACCAAAGAACAGGAAAAAACTCAAAAAGCATGTGACTATTTTCTTAATAAGTTTCAAACATTGGTATTTCTCTAATTTTACAGTAATGGTATTTCTATCCTATACTTTAAGGGTATACGATAAGATTTCCGTTTTATAAAAAATATTTTTTAATTTAATTGTTTGAATCAAAATTTAAATTAGATTAGTAGGGTAAATTTATTTTTGGTATGAAATCTTTTATGAATTGGTTTTTATTCTTCTATACCCTTATGAATTGGTTTGAGGATGCTGAACGTATGGGATTAGCACAGCAACTGGGGTACGAAATTGGGAGTTTTCCTGTCATTTATCTTGGGACACCATTGCACTCAAGGCGAGTGAAGGTATGTGAATACACTGCTCTGTTTGAGAAGGTCAACTCGAAATTGCATTGCTGGGCTGCTAAGTCCCTATCCTATGCTGGGCGGTTGCAACTCATCAAAGTTGTGCTCGAAAGTAATTTTATGTTCTGGGGCCAGACTATTATTCTTCCTAGAGCCGTTACTCAGCAACTGGAAGCGAGCTGTAGGAGATTCCTTTGGAATGGAAACTTGAATGGTATAAGCAATGTAGTTGCGTGGGAGATCGTTACCAAGCCATTCGAGGAAGGGGGCTTAGGGATGTGACAGATTGGTGCCTGTAACCGGGGTGTGTTTTCGACACTGCTGGGGGATATAGTCCTGGGCAAAGCGTCAATCTGGACTCGCTGGGTGGAGGACGTTCACCTTAAACACTGCAGCATCTGGTCAGTGGCAAAGTGAACCTCTGATTCATGGCTCTGGAAGGGGCTGTTGGATGTTCGTGATTCACTGATATCAGCTTCTATATTGGGTGATGGACTAGACTTGTCACCGTATCTGAACACTAAAGGTTCCTTGGCGAGCAGGAAGGTGTACGATGCTATTAGAATCCGGAGCCCCTTAGTTGACGGGGGAGATATGCTATGGAAGGGAGCTCACTCGAGGAAGTGGGCTTTCGTCGTATGGGTGGCTCTTAGGAACCGATTGAAAACTGGGAGGATTGTGAAGCATTGGAAAGGTCCGGACGCAGCATTATGCCCCATGTGTAAGAAAGCCGAGGAAACTGAAGCCCACATCTGGTTTGATTGTGAGGCTATCGGTGCTGCTCGTGACATTGTTTGGCGCTGGATCAAGCTCCCATGTCGGAATGGAGGGATTGCCAAATGGCTTCAATGGTTTGCGTCCGAGCCTGCCTCAATACAAAGGAAGGTGGAGTTCAAAGTCAAGTTGCTGGTGTTTATTGCTTTTATTTACTTTACTTGGCTAGATAGAAACTTGGTTGTTTTTTAGAGTGCAAAGTGTGAGCCCAAGCTTTGGGCAAGGTGAGTCATTGAGTCTTGTAAAGCTTGTATCTCCTTAAGATGCAAAGGCAAGTCATCTAAGGAGAAACGTTGGGTATGCCGGCTTCTAGAGTCGAACGAAGAGGTATAGGGGGAGACGTACAGTTGGGGAGATGGAGTAGTAGAGTAGGCGGTTCTTTGGGCTCTTTTTTGGGTATACACACCGGTTAGGCAGGGTGTGATGGTGTCTTAGGACCATCCTTTTGGACGAGTCTTGCGTGGACTTGTCTCCTTTGTAATTACTTATTACACATTTATATATTTCCCACTTCAGAGAAAAACCGTTATAGTAATACGTACACATCCGACTTATTCAGATATATAATTGTAAAATAAGCCAGAGATTAAATCTAAATAAATCTCATAATATATTAAACCCGAATAACTTATTTGGAAAATAGCAAAAAAACATTGATAAGTCGTTGATTGAAACAACATTGTTTGGAATATTTTCCAAATAAGTTTCAAACATTGGTATTTCGCTCTTTTTTTTTACTAGCTGCTGCCCCGCGTGCTTTGCACGCGGGTATCCTGTGTTTGTTGTTGCTCAAGGACAAGAGAAATACAATCAATCTTTAGTGTATGAGTTCGCGGGTATCCTGCGTTTGTTGTTAAGGACAAAAGAAATACAATCAATCTTTAGTGTATGAGTTTACAATAGATGTTATCAAACGCAATGGTCAATAGTATTTTACAAAGAATACTTGAAAATCGAGATAGGCCATGGTTATTGAATTACTTCTCTGCTTGGACAGCACTGCCTTCTACATATTATACAAATTAATGCAATTCAAATGCCCAATCTCGATGAAAGCTTCGAGGTACTACTCTCTATAAGGTCGAATCCTGTCTCTGTTGCAGCAATAAGATATAATTTCTAGAATTAGAACACTATAATAGTTTATCGAGAAGGATATTGCTTGCCTTGATGTCCTTGCTTGCTATCAAAAAAATTAGCAAGACTAAAATATGAAATTTTGGCCTGGAATTGTTTATGGAGAAAGATTGCTTGCCTTGAGAAGAGTATGTGTAAGGATATAGTTCTTAAGATATCTATAAACCTAAATCTGATTGTTCTTTTCGACAACAAAAACCTAAAACAACATTGTTCGTTGAAAATATAAAAGCATGAGTTTCACAAAGTTACTGTTTGTTAAAAGAGAAAATTTTTAAGTTAAACCTAGCAACAAGTAAATTAGAGGTGGATTGATGGTAAGAAAGGGCAGATACTAACAGACTTGCATATGGAACTTTGGGAAACAAAGGGATCCCAAAGCCAAAATCTACATGTTGCCAGCTGAATATACCTAAACCACAACTCATATCATACCCTCGATATAGAGGCTAATCCTCTCAGTGGAACCAAGAATCAAGTGGTCTCAACTCTCACCTACTCTCCAACTCATTCTCAGTATATCTATAAGCCCTCTAGCTAATGAACTGTTTTAACATGGACTAATTCATATTTTCTCTCTAATTTTAAAAATCAACCATCTTTAGAAACCTTCTTGTGTAGGTTAAGGCATGTTCTTCTATGACACCAAAAGGAGAAAGATAACTTTAGCTTTCTATTTATTTATTTTTGTTAGACAAAATATCAAGGAACCCCCTCTCTTCTTCTTCCCGACTTTTAGGTAACCCACTTGAATTTCTTCCTGAGATCTTACCCCTGCACAAACATAAACATTCATCTCTTGCAAATATTACAATTGTCACTGATCTTAAACTGTGGATTCCTTTTGTATTCTTTGGTTTACGAATTATGATTAATAATCACTTTTAGTCCTATCTTCTACTGTCTTAAAGAGCTCTTACCCAACTTAAACTACATATTTCCTGCCGAACTCACATGGCATTTATAAGAAGTCATATTTCGGGTTGAGAATCAGAAAAGTTAAAATTACGAATGGTATTGTTGATACTTCAGATGTGATATTATATCTTATAGCATTAGTCCCCACACCATACAACAACAGCAACGGATGACTCCGATGGTGATTGTCACACTGTCTAATTTCCAATACACTACTAATCTCCATTTTTCAGAGTTTATACTTTTAATTTTCAATTTAAAGAGTAAGATTATACTTCTTGATCAAGATAATACTGTCAGAGAGCAAATCGCCAATCAGAATTGGAGACAATAAATATAATAACAAATGACAAACCTCAGTAGTTAAAATTAAAGCTGTGTTATATCCCTCTACTCAAGTTTCATTTTCCAAGTAAATTTACTTGGAAAAAAAAGAAGCAATTTTGTATAGTAATCTCATAATTATATATATAAAAAGAAGCAATTTTGTATAGCAATAATTAGTAATAAGGCTTTAAACAAAGGAAGCAAAAGAGAAGGAAGAAGAGCAAACAAATAGCTAACATATGTAGGTTTTATATCCAAAGAAACTTAGAATTTAAGCTAAGATAGGTTTTATATTTAACTTAAATGAAAATTTATGTATTTGCTTAGGTTAGACTTCTAAACCATTTATATTGGACCAATGGAGAAAACATCACTCTTTTTACCTCACTGTTTCAGTTTCACCTAAAGATAATAATATATAATGCTAATACATCAAACCACAAAAAAAAAAAAAAAAAAATTCAGAACTAAGCCATTAACGGTTAACCAAAACGGAGTGCATGGACCATTGAGTTTCAAGCGTTATAAATATCAATCACAACCCTTAAACCATAACAAGCTCAAGCAAACCAAAAAATTAACCATATTTGTGGCCAATTTCAGTATAAGAGGCTCAAGTGGTTTGGAGAACAGCAAAAGGGTAATTCCATCATCCAACCTATCATATGCTTTCCGAACTACATTTTTTCTGAGAAAATCTAGTCCCAAATTCTCTAAAGGAATCGATCAAAACAAATTAATTTATCAAAATTCAATGAGATGGGTAGTTCCAAATTTTATATAAAACTTGAAAACCCATTAATAAATTGTATGTGATATTATTTCAACTAAAAATCCCCAGGAAACAATAAAAACAAAATCCATTTAATTTGGCAATTCATCAAACAGCTTGAAGGCATTATTACCTCTCCCAATTCAAAGCACCATAAGTATGTCGTCCGACGTCCGTGCCACTGAAAGAAGCACATGGTACAAGAGGGATAAGGAGCCTGGTGAAATTTTATAATTATAAAACCACAAGGGTAGGGTAAAGATCGAATCCTAAACTGGAAAGAGGAGAGAACAGTAGGCTTGCATGATGAAGATCCGATAGCAATCTGCCACTAATAACTCCGGCGATGCTCAATAAAATAGGCACAGCCGCCATATTCTCGCAGAGATCGATCAAATTCCCAGGTTTGTATCCAGAAAGTTTAGATTCAAAACAAAGGAAACAAAAACAGGAATCGGTAGTCCCGAAAATCACAGATTGGAAAGAATCAAAACTTACCCGGATGAGAAGATGCTCTGATTCAACTGAACTCTGGATCTGCTTGTTAAGAAAACCCGGCAATTGATTTATCATTCAAAGGGCGTCCAATTGGTGTATTCGACAATCACTCCAATCAATTATAAAGAACGGAGTCAAAATTAGGGTTTTCGGAAGAAATTACAGGTTTTGAGCGAGCAGTTGATGAAGACGATGACTCCTTGATTTCACATAATTAAGGGGCTTTGGTTGAGAGGAAGAAGCGGAAACGATAGATTTCAAGCGATGAACCTTAGATCTGGACGGAAGTTGCAGACTTTCAGAGAGGTTAAAGAGAAATGAAGAGAGAAGAGGCGGTTAATTGGCGAGAGGAGGAAGATGAGAATGAGACGATGTACTGATGGCAATAGAGTAATTTTTTGCTAAAGCTGAAGAAATGGAAATTATTATAAAGACATGGACAAAACCGTAAATTTACTGTTTAACATGGCCTTACTCGCTTTTTATATATAGATATAGATTTTGAAAAAAAAATCCAGTCTTACTAGTATCAAAATGGGCTTTGGATATCCCTCGGATCAACCAAAAAGACTAAAGAAGTATGTTTGGTTAGATTTTTTATCACATAAAGAGTAGGGTGCGCTGTTATATGAGTTGAACGGTTTGAGCTCGATTCGGGATCGGCTAGAAAAAAACTCGGTTCGAACTCATTCACTTACCTATACAAGCTGAATCTGAATATGATTTAAACTCAAAACGAGTTTCTATCTCAAAACCAATATTCTAAAAGTCGCTAAGCGGCTAAGCAGGTGTGCGCCTAGGCAGCGCTTATGCGAATTTAGAACAAACTTGATTATTTCCTTGTGCATATATAACACATGTCAACAATTTATATAATGTAATAATAATCCATAATATCACTCATAAACCCAAATGTGCTGTGCTTAACTAACATTAAAGTAAATAAATGCAAAATTATGAGTCCGATCACTAGTGACCCCAAACCTCCTAAAATCCAAAACCATAGATTCGATTCAAAAGCAAATATATCCTGACCTGGGGGATAAAAAAACTCTAAATTAACTAATCACATGCCTAAAACATAAAATTGAATAATTGTCGGGTTAGGCGGGACTAAGGGAGCCTTGGCGATGTCTAGACATGACTAGGCAGTGCCTAGACCTAAGAAAATTTAGGTGTCCTAGAGCCTAGGCGGTGCCACTACTCAAAACCAATTGAACAAAAGAAGAGTAATCCTCCAAATTATATACTTAGACTTTATTTAATTTATATTTTCAATATAAGAATCTTTTAATCTTGAATTGGTAAATAAAGAGCGGTCATTCCGGAGTTCGAACCGAAGACCTATGACTATTATCTACAAGTTCTTTCCGGTGAGCCATCCCGAAATAGTTAAGAATCTTTTAATCTATTTACATCTAAACCTCAACTGTTCAATCATATTATTTGGTCGATCTAATGGCAAGTTATTTGCACGTGTGTTTAATCTCAATTGAGTTTCGATCGAGAGGGAGGAAAAGCATCAATGCTACGTGTGAGTTGTTAAGAAATGTTAATGACAAATGAAATTACGGGGGATTTTTTTTTATATATCAAAATGTAGATAGCTTATTAATATATATATATATATAGTAATCCTACGACGGAGAATTAATAATTATTAAGATTGTCAAATTCATGAGTGATCTATATAAACTCTTAATTTAGAAGAGTTTAGGATGATATGTCAAGCTTAGAGGAATTTTAGGAGTCTCGACCAATCATTATTTTTGCCATTTTTCTTTGATTTTCTTTAATCCTAATTTTTTTTTTCTTTTTCATTTAATTCTCTTTTTCTTTAATTTTACTAACTAATGAGCTTAATTCAAAACATTGATCTTAGCCTAAATTATAATTTTAGTAGTTTTTTTCTCTATAAAAACAATGGGATTAATTCAAAACATAAAATTAATAAGAAGAAAATATAAAACTAATATTAGTAATCTACATCTATATCTATATATATCTATATATACTACTTTAATCATTTTCTCAACCCATGAGTTTAATTCAAAATATTTAATTATCTGAACTTTTACAATTATGTTATAATTTTAATTTAATATATTAGTAAGTGTTTATTTATAAAAAAATCGCGCAATGGCGCGGGGATCATACTAGTTTTATTTATTTATGAAATACTCCATCTAATTTTTAATAGAAGGTGTTTGATTTTTATGCACATAATTTAATGAGTTAAAAACTATATAAAATGTTTATTTTTTCAATTAGCCTTTTTTATATTATAATACTTATTAATAGTAAGTATTATAATGTGAAAACACTAGATATCAGTTTGCCCTTAATTTATTTAGGTTTTCTTCTAATCTCAAGTAGATTAATTTGTTCCATCTGTCTTCAAATCAGTTTTTCTGTGTTTTCAAGCTCTCTCTTTTGTCCTATTTTGCAGGTGTTACACCCATTTCTTCTTTTTTTTTTTAAAAGGAAATAATTTGATCCCAGACGACAATAGTAATTCGGAAAATCGAGAGGCCGAGGGGAATCGGCTGACGGATCAACCGTCATGAAACAACCCAAAAAAGCAAATACAAGGAAAATCCAAATACAAAGGACCTCAACAAACAAGACCAGCTAGCAGAGAGACAATCATAGGACACCAGGTGACGACAGCTAATGCCGAGAACATAGGAAGGTCTAGAGACTGACACGACGTCTCGACGTCGGGGAGACAGAAGTAGAAACCCATCATCGAAAAAGGCATCTCCTGGGGAAGTGGGGATCAACGATGTTCCCCTACCTGGATAATGTATCTTCGAGAATCACGAACACTGCCACGGTCAAATCGAACAACAGGGAGCCGGAAACTGCAATTTCATCCGAAACTAAACGAAATCGAACCTAAGAAACGACTGCACTCAGATAGACCAAATAAACCGAGATCAATTAAAATGGGTTAAAGCGAGTAAGTCATTTCACACAAGTAGAGTCATTTGTGTGTATATATAAATAAACCGAGATCATTTACTAAGGAATTAACCCATTAGTAAAAGAGGACACGAATGTTTGGTGGTAGTGAGACACTTTTTTTTAAAAAAAAAAATAAAAAATTCCAGGAAAAGGATCGTTTTATCCTAAAAATGGAAAGAAATCATAAAAGGAAAAACCAGGTGTCGACACGTAAAGGAGAAGAAAGACGTAACGTGTCGACTTCGCAGGCTACGTGTCATGATAAGGTTCTTCTCTTCCTTCCCCCTTGACACTATAACTAAGCACCCCGCCACCCCACTGTAAGCACCACTCCACCACAATCAACACTCGACGAGCAAGCCCAAGAAACAACGTACTGCAAAGATCGAATTACGTACAATGGCGTCGATAATGGTGTGGAAGACCTCCATGTTGAACCTCTCAAAGGCCGCCTTAACTCCCCAACCTTCCGCCCCGTGTTTCTTCCCCCGTCGCCCCTCCAGGATCAGCTTCACCAACCTTTCCTCTTCCTCTCAGGTACTTGTATCATTTAGGCCTTGTTTGGTTTTGATATCTCGACATCAAGATATCGATATCAAGTTAATATCTAGATATGAGATGATATACCCATCAAAATCAATATATTTGAATATTGATATTTATCTATACTAAACACTAGATTTCAGATATCGAGGATTATGTCCGAAATCTGATATCTAGATATCAATACTAAATGATCTTTATTTTTTTTCAATATTTGTGTTTGAATTGTTATATACTCCCTCCGTTAATAAATATGTCGATTTATTTTCAATATTTGTGTTTGAATTGTTATATACTCCCTCCGTTAATAAATATGTCGATTTATTATGTAAATCTTGTTAATAAAAACATATCATTTTTTTAAAAAAAAATCACCCATTTTACAAAATTCTATTTATAGTGATTAGATAACTGTTAATTATAGTTTTAATTATAATAATTAGGGGTATAAGTATATATATACAAAATTCTATTTATAGTGATTAGATAACTGTTAATTATAGTTTTAATTATAATAATTAGGGGTATAAGTATATATATATTTATTTTTTTAGATTTTTAAAATGATATGTTTTAATTAACGAAGGGAGTAGCTTGTTTTGGAGTTTATATGTACATTATTGAAATTGGGTGCAGCAGGTGAGGAGATATCAAAGGGAGGACATTGACAACCAAGTAAGCAGGGGGAAGGAGGCGATGAAGGAGGGATTAGATGCCACCAAGCGAACCGCGGAGGAGATGAAGGGTCGCGGAGGAGATGAAGGGTCGGTTGGACGACACGACCAGGGACATGGGCGATTCGGCGAGGGAGACGGCGGACACCGTCTCCGGGAAGGCGAAGGAGGGGGCGGACCGCGCGGGTCAGAAGATGCAGGAGATGAAGGAAGGTGCTGCAGAGAAGGCTAACGAGGCAAAACAAAGGGCAGGGGAGGCGGTGAAGAATGCCAAGGAGAGGGCAGAGGAGGCCTCGGAGGGGGCCACGGAGAAGGCCAAGGAAGGGAGGGGGAAGGCGGCGGAGGCGGCCGAGAGTGTCGGGGAGGCGGTAAAGGGGACGGTGCAGGGGGCGTGGGACACCGCCAAGGGGGCGAGTCAGAAGATTAAGGACACTGTAGTGGGGAAGTCGGAGGAGTAGAGACGTACTCCTACTAACAACAAAATGTATTTAATTAGTTGTGCTTAAAACTTTTATAAATGTGTTTTGGGAACGATTAATTTCTTATTTGGCATATGGAGTATATTTACTTAGTTAATGAATACATGCATAATCTTTCTGTTTGATTATCGATGAGTTATTGTTTACATATTTTGAGTTGAGTGGTCAATCAACATGGGAAAAAATTGTCAATTCGCCAAGTTATAAATTTCACTCAATTATTTTTTCACTAGCTCTATGCCTTTGTCGCAGAAGACCCATACCGCTGTTTTTTTTTTAAAAGGAAATAATTGGAAATAAGTATGTGAAAATGAGAGGTTAAAAAAAGGATAGATGGACTAACCGTTATGATACAACCAAATAAAAGCAAAATACAAAAAAGTCTGAATACAAAAGATCTAGTCCGAATACAAAAGATCTCAACGAAGAAGGTCAGCGGAGAGACAGACGAAGGACACCGGATGAAGATTACGAATGCTGAGAATATGGGAAAGCCGAAGGATAGACACAACATCTCTTGACGTTGGGGAGATAGAGGCGGACACCTAATAGCGGAAAGGACGTCTCTTAGGTAAGTGTGGATCAACGACGTTCCTCCGACTAGATGAGAGATCTTTGAGAATCACAAACACTTCTACGGTTAACTTGAACAATATGGCGTCCGAAACTGCAACTTCATCCGAATAGTAAATGAAGCTACACCCAAGAAACGACTCCACTCACCTAGACAAAAAAATCAAGACTAAAGGAAATGGGTAAAAAGGTTATAAGCGAGTGAGTTAGTATAGAGGACCTAAGTCGGTAAGACTACATAAGTAAGTGTGTGCGTGTATGTATGTGGGTGTGTGTGTGTATATAAAGAAATGTTAATATTTTATACTCCTTTCGTCACATAATTTAAGTCGTTTGACTGTTTTGACAAGTTTTTTAATGTGTTAAAAACTCTATAAAAGTATAAACTTTTTAGATTGTAGTCTTGTCCAGTGACGGAGCCAGAAATTTATCCAAGGGGGTGAAGTTTTGTACACAAATTGTTGATTCATTATTCGATAGATTTTTCTATAAATGTAGCATAAACTTTAGACAACTTACTATTTTAACATTTTTTTTTGAATTTTTTTTTTAAAATACTATCACTACAACAATTAAGGCTTAAGGTAGCGGTTTAAAACAACCAAAATAGGCTTGAAAACCACTCTCTAAAGCCTATCGTAGCGGATTTTACTCGTCTCATTTGGTCGCATTTCATTATGTCTAGTGTGGCAGTTATATATATAACTGGTCGCGTTTCATTATGTCTAGTGTGGCAGTTATATAATTTATTGTACCGATTTTTACAAAAATGAAAACCTGTCACAATAGTTTTGGAAAACGCCACAACAAAACAATCTAATGTGCCCATTTTCATCTACCTTGTGTAGCGGTTAAGTGGTCAACTGTGACAGTTTTATCAAGGTATTGTAATGCATTTTTAAGCTAATCAATTTCGAATATCCTATTGTGGCGGCTTATAAAGCTACTGAAGTGGTTCTCATATTTAATGCAACAGTTATTTGATCTATTATGGTGGTTTTCCCATTCTAATGTGACAAAAAATAAATGCGTAGTATTTTTTTAATAGATAAATTATGATTATTTATCTACAGGATAATAGGAAACCGTTGAATAAAAATATACCATATATATATAATCATATAATACATATAATTCGATCATTATATACCATGAATCACAAATGACTTCTCTTTTATTATATATAAAAATAGACAATAGATACATATTAAAATATAAGTGCACATTGTGACGATCTTCAAATTTACAATTGGTCATGTGATATGCATGATCAAATGATCACCAAATGCATAATCATTCACTGGCTTTTGGTGTCGGTAAACTTTTATTGCCTGAAAAAAGCTTATTGATACAGAAATTGTAGTCATTTTACTGAAGTCAACTTTCTGTATCGGTAAGCTTTTTCCACGGGAAGTCGGTGACCCCAACATATATTTGGCGAGATGGTATAACAAGCCGATATACAATACACAATCTTGGTGAGTTGGTGGTATCAAACTGGACTCTGGATCTCCTCTAGGTCAGCTTCCTTGGCATGGGCAACCTTTGAAACAGGGACTTCTTCGATGTGGGCCAGGTCGTGCTGCTGGACGACGAGCACAGAAGATGACACATTGCTGTTGGAGGAGGTGAGGATGTCGCCGACAGGGCCTAGCTCTGCGTGCTCAGCCGGCAGGTCGGCCAGCCCTGCCACCATGGTTGACGGGAAACGCCCTTTGCCCACCACGATCAGGTCGTAGTCGCCGCTCTTGCCCAACGAGAGTACGTCCTCCACCAGGTTTCCGGCCACTCTTTCTGTGTATTCTGCCTTTCCCTCCCACCTCTTCCTGAAATCCGCCACCGCTGCCTCGTCTAGCGACTGATCAACACCAAATTCAAATTTTTTTTTTGGTGAACAACACCAAATTCAATTAATTCATACACTTTGGGGTGTTAAAATAAAGCCTATGAAATTAGAATTTTTTTAATTGTTAAAAAAAAAGGGAAATAGATAAGTAGACAAACAATAACTAGCTATTTTGAAAAATAGTTAAAACGATATTAATAACATCGACTCTATTCCAAAATGAAAAAATAATAGTAAAATATACTAAAGTCTATAGTTATTTATTTGAAAAGTGTAAAAAAATAAAAATAAAATCTTGAGTCTCTATTGGTAACGACTTTAATATTTTATTATTATTATTATTATTATTGTTATTATTATTTTAATTTGGGTTAAACTCGATACCCCGTTATGGAAGTTTGGATCCCCTATATCACTTTATATGTTATAATTGATGTTACAGTTAATTATTTTGGGTATAACTTTTAATTAAAAAATTATATTAATACTCTACACCCTTATATTAATTTGTTTATAAAATTTTATTATTAAAGTATATATTTTAGAAAAATTAAAAAATATTTTCTAAACTAATCGATCTTTTAAATATCCATAATTTTTCATAATATAATTTTATAAACATATTAATATAAGTATATAAAATATAAATATATTTTTTTATAATAATTTATATATAAAATAATTAAGTGTAAGATTTACTATTTTCCGTTCTCTTTTCCAAATTTTTATATTTTTTTTACCAATTAAAAAAAATCAGAGCATATATACTTACTGTCTCCTTTTCGCGGTTCATGGCAGCAACGGAGAAGCTGTAGCTGCTCTCCCGGCTCTTCTCCGGCGATGGCAAAAGCCTGAAATCAGTCTGCGCATTCCCTTGCGGGCTCTTGACGAACCTTACAACCACCACCGCCACCGCCGGATGCTCGTGCTCTGCCATCCGACCGCCCAGCTCCAACGCCTCTCTATCATCCGGTCCACCGAAGAAAACCACGCAAACCTTCTTACACACTCCTTTGATCTTATCCCCATCTCCGAACCCCCTGTCGACTAACACCGCCACGGAGCACGGCGCGTGCTTCATCACCCTCTGGTTCACCCCGCGCCACCCGTGGCCGACGCTCTCCTCCACCATAGCCCCATCATCGTCGCCGCCGTCCTCCTCCGCTCGCCGCCATCTCTTGTGGAAGGGGAGCACGACCATCGCCACCTCCTTCTCCTCCGCCACGTGGCAGATATCTTCGTGCATTGTGGCGAGCGGCGAAATGGTGCTAATAGGCCTGACCGTGACCTTCCCGAGCTGCCCGTAGGCCTCGAAAGCGTAAGCCACCGGGTCATGGACCTCGCGGCTAGCGCCGTTGCGGCGGCGGCGGCCGGTGATGAAGGGGAGGCCGTTGCGGCGGAGGCGCTGGACCAGGGCGATGGACGAGGAGCGCTCGGTGAGCTCGAGGAGGTGCATTGCGTAGAGCTTGAGGTTGGAGTCATTGGTTGTGCTTCGGAGAGACTCGACGAGGCTTATAGTGGCGGATACGTTGGTTGGGTTGTGTAGGCAGCCGAGGATGCGGAGGCTGGTGTCGGTGACCTTGGAGGTGGAGGCGGATACGCTTCCGTCGCCGTCGGTGGAGAAGTCGGCTTGGAGCTTGCGGGCCCGGGCGTGGTGGCTGGCCCGGGCGGGCTTGTAGATGGCCATCACGGTTGGGGTGGTGATGAAGGTTGTGAAGAGCGCCATCAGGACTAGGATGGCGAACATCTCATCGTTCAACACCTGCTTCAATCAAATCTTCTCGGTTAATATCTTCAAATCTTCAAATATATATATGAAGAGAAAAAATTAGCATTAAATTTAAAATTAGGAAGATTGATTGAGATTTAAAGAGCAGAATTATTTGTCTAAATAGCATAATTATTTGTAAATAACGCATATGAATAATTATGGTGTAAGAGATGAATAATTTTATATGAAAAGACGGTTAATACATGCAAATAATTATTACATGAGATGAATAATTATGTTGTTAATACGTACGAATAATAAACTTGTTTACAATTTACATCGTAAGAGGTGGTTAATTACATCGGAATCATTCTCTATATACAGTGGGGAAGCCAAGGGGGCATGGGGAGCACATGCCCTTCCTCATGAGACAAACTACCATTGTGTATTTTCCTTGTCGATAGCTTCGTCTTGATATATAATACGTTATAATCCGATATTCAAGCAAAAAATTATGAATGTTTAAAAATTGAAAGGTGAGAAGGTCGTTGTTTCGCATTTTTCCATGAGTCATTCTTTCCGGTTGCGGGTTACTGTTATCCGTCTCCTAGTGTCGAGACACCGCGTGAGTTCTTCCTCTCTCTCGTGTTCTTGGGATTTGCATTCTTATAGGGTCTTCCTCGACTTCCACACAGATCGACGGTTTTATTGCACTTTGTTAAGTTTTGGGTCATTTTTTCTAGTTTGATTTGCGTTGTGTTAATTTATACTCCCTCCGTTCAACAAAACTTGTCGTTTACTATTCATGTACGCTTTTTTAGAATGATAAAAACTATATAAAATATTCATTTTTTTTAAAAAATTTTTTAACAAGTTTGTACTTATTAATAATAACTACGAAATTGTTAAAAAAAATTATTTAAAAAGTCGATATTTTATATAGTTTTTAGCTCCTAAAAAAGCGTGCATAAATAGTAAAACGTCAAATTTTGTTGAACGGATGGAGTATTGTTTTATAACGATTAATTCATTTATCCGCCTCTCGGGTTTAGGGTAACCGAATCTCGAAACTTTTAATTTATAAAAGAAAAGGGCAAAAAAAAAAATTAAAAGAGGGAATGGACCTTTTTCTCCTTGCCAATGTTGAGGACGATGAGCTCCACCAATCCTTTGGTGTTCATCAAGAACCCCAAAGTGATCGACTCCCTCGCCGGAATCCCGCACGCCACCGCCACCACAAACGTCCCGATGATCTTCCCGGCGCAAGCCACGCAGATCACCAGCACCAGCAGGCCCCAAGCCTCGGAGCCGGTTATCGACGCCACGTTGGTCTTGAGCCCGCTCGACGCGAAGTAGAGCGGCAGAAGGAGCGCCGCCACGAAGTCCTCGATCCGCCCCATCAGCTTCCCGGCGAAGGCTCCCTCCTTGGGGATCATCAGGCCGAAGACGAACGCCCCGAAGATGGAGTGGATGCCGATGAGGTCGGTGCAGAAGCCGGCGACCAGGACGCCGGCGAGCGTCATCCCGATGTATGCCTCGTCGGAGGCGGAGTGCTCCGAGGAGCAGCGGCGGGCCACCCAGGCCATGACTGGCCGGACCGCCGCTGCCATGAACGCCACAAATGCCGCCCCCGAGAGCAGGACCCACACGGTGATGATGGGGCTCTTGTGGGCACCGCTGCTGTCGCCGCTGCCGGCAAGGGCGATGGCTAGCGCCAGCAGGATCCACGCCGCTACGTCGTTGAATGCCGCCGCCGCCATTGCCGTCTCTCCTACTCTGTAACAGGCGAGTTAATTAAGTTATAAATAAAAAATAAATATATCTCGATGAATATAAATCGGTTTTAATTACATATTATTTTTTAAAAAAAACTGACATGAGAAAATTAATATGCATTCAAAGTCCCATTAATAACTTTTAATGTTTTAAAAATATTATGTAATATATATATAATATGAAGTTTATTTTAAACGAAATATTTTTGGATATCTTAGAACAATTTTGGATGGATGACAAAGTAATTTTTTTATGGATTTAAAAATAAAGAATGATTTATTCTACCTTTAAATTTCATATAGAAATAAAATACATTTCTAATTTATGGATTATTTTACATAATTTAAAGGCTTATTTATTTAGTTAATTTAGCAATTTAAAGGGTCATGTTGATTCTTTAAAAAATAAAAGCCAACCTCGAATTTTTTTCACATAATATTTGAATTTTAGGTGAGTTTTTGTAATTTACTCATTCTTATTTGTATCTCTGAATATTAAAAGAGTTGTTAATGATTTTTAAAAAATAGAATGTCAAAATTGAGTGATTATACGAAGGAATAATAATATATTGGTAATTGTTTGTTTATTTTACATCAATTTTATACGATTTCAAATAAGTTTGGTTACCACAGGAAGTGAAATTGATCAAAAGTTATCATGTGAAACCTTTAAAAAAAATTGAACATCATGTGAAAAATGTCAAACTTTATAGCTACCATATGACATTTCGCATTGAAAAAAATCTCAATGAATGAATAGTAATTATGAAGTATTAGTTATTCGAATAACTATTCATTTGTCAAATTGCATTAAATTTAGCGAATTTTAAAATAATGGCTTATTTACCGTATCATGGTCCAGATCCGTAATCATCACCGCAACCATAACCGTGTCTAAGTCACCTGAACCGAAATCAAGAAGCAAGGACTCCTCTTTTAGTTATTTTTAATTATAATTTTTATATGTAATTGGAATTTTAGTTTTAAGCTCGTGGTTTTTTTTTACTGGCGACCCTCTGCGTAGGGTAATCAAGTCATCTTTTAATGACTTCAAGATCGCTTCATCGATTTACTTCTTGTAAAATTAAAAAAAAAAAATAATAATGGCTTGTTTACAATTTTTCGGAAGTTGTGTAGCTTCAACTCCTTCAAGGAAGTGTTGGAGAAAAGCCATTTTCTCCTACTGCATTTTGTTGTTTGAAATTTATTTTGTGTAAAACATAAATAAGAGAGATTTGAGTGTTTAACACCTATTTTAAATGTAAAAAATTATATAATTTTTTTTATGATTTAATATTTATTAAATTTATTAAGTATTAAATTGTAAAAATAAAAATAAAAAGTTGATATTTTAAATATTTTTTAATTCTTAAATAAATGTTTAAAATAAAATGACGTATATCTCAGATCACGGATTAGTAATTAATTAATTAGTGGTATAGGTTGAATTGGCCGGCCGGCGGCCACCATTTATCCATAAATCTAACAACTTGTGTGCTTTTTTTTTTACCAAAAAATAAATAAATTACGCACGTAATGAAATATATGGGTCTTATAAGAACAAGGAGTTAACTATACGAAAGATATACGTGGAGAACATAACTCTATAGGTAAGTGTAAATTGTTATATTTTAATATATACTTATTGTTGGACATGTTCAAACGTAATCTAATTCGAGGGTCTTATTCAACCTAACTTATAAAACGTACGTGGACTTTTTTTTTCTCGGTTACATGTGATTTGCACATGCAACCTTAACCATAACTCTGATTAACGGTGCATGTAGTTTTTCGGAACTTTTGATTTTAATATTCTATAGTTTTAAATAAGTTAAATATAAAATTTTATTTTAATTAGCTTTTGAAATTGTATTTTCATCTGCTGTTCTTTTCAAACTTTTCACAAATCTATTCATTTTCTCCTATCTTGTCAGTTAATTAGTTTGTATCATAGCTTCTCTATTAGCCGAGTTAAAAAATACAGTATCTTATTAGCTTATATATGAACACTATAATTTAACATATATTTAACACATTTAATTAATCAGGTTCAGCGACCATATCAACTACAACTTACATGAGTTGACTCGGAAAAAAATCGATTTAGATTTATTCGTTTACTAAATGAGTTGAGTATAAATATATTTTTAAACTCAATTTAAATTGAGGTTTGTTTTGATTAGATTAGACTCGAAATGAATAGTTTGAATTTTGTAAAATTTACAAAATTTGATTGCTTAGTTATGACTTATGAGTCATATATATAATCACATTTTTAATATTGGATTTATTCATTTATATATATCATGAAAAAATTAAATATAAAATTTTAATATTTTATAGTTTTAAATAAATTAAATATGTGATTTGCACATGTGATTACATGTGATTTGCACATGCAACCTTAACCATTAGAGTTATGCTCTGTTTAACTGTGCATGTAGTTTTTCGGAACTTTCGGTTTTAATATTTTATAGTTTTAAATAAATTAAATATAAAATTTTATTTTAATTAGTTTTTTAAATTGGATTTTCATTCGCCGTTCATTTCAAACTTTTCACAAATCTATTCATTTTCTCTTGTATAATTATGAGTTAATTAGTTTGTATCATAGCTTCTCTATTAGCCGAGTTAAAAAACACAGTTTTAGCTTATATATGAACACTATAATTTAACATATATTTAACCAATTTAATTAATCAGTTTCCGCTAACCATCGACTACAACTTACATGAGTTGACTCGGAAAAAAAATTGATTTAGATTAATTCGTTTACTATATGATCGAATTGAGTATAAATATATTTTTAAACTCAATTTGGTTTGTTATTATTAGACTAGACTCTAAAGGAATAGTTTGAATTTTGTAAAATTTATAAGATTTGATTGCTTAGTTATGAGTCATATATATATAATCACATTTTTAATATTGGATTTATTCGTTTATATATATCCTGAAAAAATTACCTCGTGGTGAGAAGCTTGAGCTCGGCGAGAATCCGAGCGAGGACGGGAAAGGCGGTGATAGACAGCGCCACCCCCATAAACACCAGGAACTGGCTGTACCCGACCTTATCGGCGCCATCGATCGTCTTCCTGAACAGCACCGCGAGGCCCGCCCCAGACACGAACGGCAGCGAGATTCCGGCGGCGGCAATAAAGAAAGCCCGGCGGCCGCTCCGGCGGATCGAACTCAGGTCGAGCTCGAGCCCAACCAGGAACAGGAAGAACAGCAGGCCGATGCTCGCCACCGACTCCAAAATCGGCGTGCTCCATTTGGGGAAGACCGCGTGCAGGTACGTCTTGTTCCTCCCGAACGCCGACGGCCCCAAAATTATCCCTCCCTGCAAAAACAAAATTGGGAATTTAATTCAAATTGATTAGACACGTGGCGAGATTATGGGGGTCCACGTCAAATTGGGGGAGGGTGACGTTAACGTACGACGATCTCGGCGATGACGGTGGGCTGGCGGAGGGGCTTGAAGAGGAGGGAGAGGAGGCGGGTGAGGAGGAGGATGAGAGTGGTCTGCACGATAAGCAAGGGGAAGGCGAAGTGCAGCGGATTATCTCCCTCCCATACTCCATTGGAGGAGGTTCCAATTGCGGTTATGTTCACCGCCATTAGGGATTTGTATATTGTTGATGAGGTGATTTTGGATTGGATCAATGAGACTGAGATTGGGTTTGGCTGTTATTTATACATGGGGAGAGAGAGTTCATTTCGAAATTTATATATGATTTTTAAAATATATTACTCCCTCCGTTTTAAAATAAAAGTCGTTTGACTTTTTGCACATTTTCTAAGGAGGAAAAACCACTGAAATAATAATTTTGAAACGGAAGGAGTATATTTTAATTTTTTTATATAAATTTATACTTATTACTAATAAGTATCAATTTATTAAAAATTTGATTAAAAATAATATTTTATAGAGTTTTTACTCCTTAAAAATATGAAAAAAGTCGAGCGACACTTATTTTGAAACGGAAAGAGTATATATTTTTTTAACTTAAATTATGAGTTTGATCAAATTTATGTGTTATCGATAACTTCTTTAACTTAAATTGATTTATTAATTTAGAAATACTTTATAAAATATAAAATAATATTTTTCTATCCTAGGGTCGTATAAAATATGGGTTCGCGTGTCTTTTTTACCTCAAAATGTTTGTAAATTTTTAAAATTAAAAATTAGGCTATTGATTAATCATATAACTAAATTATAATTAAAGACCATTCTGAATTTTTATTTTTATTTTTACCAAAGGTTAATTATTCAACGAGTATATTTAAATTACAAATAAATGATATTTTTAAGGTTATTTTTAATTTTATAAATAGAAATTATGATTTCTAATAATCTTATAAATAAAAAATAATTTAGAGTATATTTTAAAATTTTAGAAATGTTTTCAAACACAAATTGGGATAATAATTCTAGGTTATATTTATTATTTTTTTTAAAAAAACGATCTCTAAAATATAACCCAACCCTTAAATTCAAAATTTCAATATATTTATAATTAAATTTGAATTTAGAAATAATAAAATATGATGATGTTTTTAACAATAGCTTAACAAAAATAAATAAAGAGGTGGTGATTTGTAAATAGAGATCATTTAAAGAATTATTTTTTATAATTTTGAATTTAAGTTAAATGAAAACTATTCCATTTAAGGGACGATTTTCGATAATATGAAGAAACTAGGGTTTAATTTTCTAGACATTTATAATTCTAAATTTTTATAATTATAATCTTAGATATTTTTTTTCTTTTTTAACTGATGACCCTTTGTATAAGGTCATCCAAGTAATCTGTTGATGGCTTCAAGATTCCTTTATCGTTAATGTCAAAAAAGAAGAAGGTGATGTTCTATAAATTTCCCTTTTAAAAATAATAATTATTTTTTCTTTAGAGTGTGATAGGTATAAGGTATATTCGGAAAACTGGGTCTAGTGACATTTTATTATTATTAAATTTTTGGGAAATTTCGTTTGGTACCCCCGAGTTTTTGACAATTCCGGATGGTGCTCCACACTTTTTTTTTGTCCGGATGGTACCCCTGAGTTTTGTCAAAAGTCCGGCTCATGCCCAAAACTCATAGTTTCTTCTTTTTAATGAATAAAACCAGCCATTATTTTTATTTTTTCATAAATATGCCCATTTACTTTTAACATTAAACAAAACTACTTATCATTTAACTAAATTCAAAACAAAATTGACGAAATCACCTTTATTTTTTAAAATTAATAAGATCATACATTATTGCCAAAGTTGTAGCAAAAAATACCCATTCTTTCCAAAAAATTTTTGAAGAAAATCAACTATTATTTTTGACATTACACAAAAGATCCGTTACATATTTTTCATATTTTATAAAAAATAAATCTCATTATTTGTCAAATATTGCATGTACATAATCACCCATTATTTACAAAATTTTGCACAAATCCACTATCTTATTATGTGAACAAAAATAGTTAACCTATACATTATAAAAAAAATACTTTGTAAAACCATACTTTGTGTAAAACCACCCTTTATCCTTTAAAAAATGCACAAAATCATTTCTTGTGTAATAAAAGAAGGTGTTATTCATTTCTTTTGTTTGGAATACATAAAACCTAATAAAATAAGAATGATTAATCTCTTATTATATTTTTCTTTTACAAGAAGAAAAATAAATAAATAAAATTTACTTTTCTTTTTCAAAAAAATTATAATCAAGCATTTGGTTAAATTGATCAATCACATTTACAAATGTTTAAAGTTAATGAGATATAAGTTAAATATTGTTTTGAAAAATAATATGTGTTAAAAATATTGCAATAAAAAATTTTGGAAATATTGCAATAAAAATTTTGGAAATATTGATCAATCACATTTACAAATATTGCAATAAAAATTTTGGAAATAATATGTGATTTTGTAAAATTTTAAAAAATAAAGTTGGTTTTGTCACTTTTGTGTTGAATTTTGTTAATTAATACGTAGTTTTGTTCAATGTTAAAAGTAAATGGGCATATTTATGAAAAAATAAAAATAATGGGTGGTTTTATTCATTAAAAAGAAGAAACTATGAGTTTTGGGCATGGGCCGGACTTTTGACAAAACTCAGGGGTACCATCCGGACAAAAAAAAAGTGTGGGACACCATCCGAAATTGTCAAAAACTCGGGGGTACCAAACGGAATTTCCCTAAATTTTTTAAAGGGAAAGCTATGTGCCAAAGATTCCAAAAAAAAAATGACGATAAAATAGAACTATGCCCTGCAACTCCATGAGCAATCTTTATTGCCACCGACCCACCGCTCAATCTGTCTATTTACTAAGTTAAAAAGTTTTGTTATTAAAATTAAGTATATGGATAAAAAAAGCGTGTGTGCATAGTAAACGATAAGTTTTACCGATCGAATGGAATATTGTTTTTTAATACCTATTATATTTTTTAACCAATCAAAATCTTTAAAAAAAATCAACAAAATACAAATCAATACTACTCCATAATCATTACTATCCGACCCTACCTAGAAAACCTAAAAAGACATACAGTAGTATATTTTGATACACTAAATTAGTCTAAAACGACTTAAATTTTGAGACGGATATATGGAGTACTTGTTATTTTAATTGGTTTAGTTCATCTTCTTATAAAAAATCAACATATCGCATCAAATAAAATCAATAGTTGATAATGTTGTAATTTAATTACACGGATGGATAAAGCCATCTTTCAAAGTTATGGGTGGTTTTTTTCTAGAGAAGGAAATGAAAAGGAAAGAAATTAAATTTTGAATGTAAAATGTATATGAATAACATTTTTTGTGAGCGTAGAAGAGGGGATGGGGGAAATAATTAGAGCATTGTAGGGGAAATAGTTACCCTTTCTAAAATTAGTTAACGAAATATGGGGAAAGGTAATAAATATTGTATGAAAAATTGGGGAATGAGTGCAATGGTTAGAAACTTAGAATATATAGTAACTAATGAATCATAAGTTAAATATAGACTTGATTCATGAGGCAAACCATTACCTTTCTCTTAAAAAAAACAAAGGGGTTAAAATGGTCAATTTTGAGATCAACAATCATTAGGTCATGATTTATTAATTGATGAAGTATCAAAATAAATAAATAATTATGTTGGAAGAACTTATAATATATTATATATATGGATCGAAATCACTAATGAAAATTATACTGTAATATATTTAAGTATGATGTATGCTTAAAAAAAATAATGTTGAAAAACTGCATATATATTGAATCCTCCTAATTAAATATGCATTAGAAGATAAGATCAAAAGATTACATTAGTATCGGTAGCTCAATTGTGAGGAATAATTTTCCCATCCTATGTCCCAAGGTATAAGGATAATAACCTAATTTGGAAATATTTTTTAAATTTTAATTTATTTGATTAGTTTTTTTTTTAAATTAAATTTCTAGGATAGCTTCCTTTTTTTTTTATAGGGAGTATTTTCCAATTTAAAGTTTTATCATATGGTCTCTTTAGCTGTTTTAGTATTATTATAGATAGCTTATCGATAGATTTTTTTTATAAGATAATAATTCGAGGACCAGACAAACATGACTTCTCGAGAGGCCGACAAAGTCGGCAGACGACGAGCCGTTAAACATACAATGTAAAATAAAGAACGGTACAATACAAAAAACAACAATCAACCCGCCCCAGTCGAACAAATGTAACCACTCTTTGATCAAAGGTGATATATTACATTTAAGTACCCCTTAATTACGATATTGTGACAAATTAACCATCCATTAAAATTCAAAAATTTGCAAAACGCCACCCAAGCCTTCATTACCCTCACATCCCTCGATTTTATGACGTCTTCAATGAACACGAGTACAACACCATGCTAGAGAACAAAACCCTGACCTGGACCTAGCTACTTCACCAACGATTGGCATTGTCGACCAAGTCATATGTTGATGTCGCAATCTTTTTGAGGGTGTGGACCGTCGAAGTTCAATTTCATTTTAAATGAAATTGAACCTCGGCGGTCCACGAATCATATAAGTCGATGGTGGCCGGAAGCTTGTAAGAATCCATTGACCTTCACATTCCAACATCACGTGGTTCCTCCTCTCACATACACCGAAAAGTTCCAACATCACCTTCATATCCATTGACCTTCATATTCCAACATCAGATCCTTAGAAGTTCTAAGGATCTGACAAACGGTATAAGAACCAACGGAAAAGCGTAATATATTAATCTCGGTTATTTTAACAACTTCTTGATGAAAAAATGGGAGGGGTGGTTAAATGTAATATACCTTTAAATAAGGGTGTTTTCGTGCAATTTCGCCTTACAAAAGTCAACGAATATCAAGGATACTATCATACTAACATGCACTTGGCTTGTGACGAAGATCACACGGTGTACGGTTTTGCGTATAGGATGATGGTATGTGAAGCTAGTAGTATCATTTGTCAAAAGTATGTGGAGCCCATGTTATTATTAAAGCTTTGAAAGATTATATTACATATAATGCATATTTTAATATAGGACTCACTAATTTATTCTTTTATATACATTAAAATTAAATGTAGGGTTTGTTTAAAAAAAAAGTAATTAATCGATGGGGTAGCTGAAGCAGATAGCGTAGTAGAAGTTGATGGATTAAGGGTCAGTTTGATAACACGTAGCTGATGAGATAGCTGAATCTAATAGGGTAGATGAAGTTGATGGATTAAGTGTGTTAAATATACGTTAAATTAGATTGTTCACAAACTAGTAAGGTGTTTGGTAACCTAGATGATAGAGTAACTGATACAAACTAGCTGATAAGATATGAGAAAATTAATAGAGTTTTGAAAAGTTTTGGATGAGTAGCTGTTGAAACTCTAATTTCAAAAGTTAATTAAATTAAAATATTATATTTAACTTATTTAAAACTATAGAGTATTAAAACCAAAATTTCCGAAAAGCTACATGCATTACCAAATGGACCCAACATCATCTGAAATGGTCACCGGCCAGTTCAACCAACTATTACAGCCAAATATTGTCGAGTCAGATATTGTTGAGAGAGAATATATTTATACCACCAGGCACAAGAATAGATGGAGTTGTGCATCAGAGTATTGCTCCAGACCAACCAAGAAGGATTGACACTGCGATATATAGGTTTGATGACCTGGTGGGATTAACATTGCGCGCATATGGTCGAGGAGCTAGAGGACAATGTTTTGTCCACCTACATGGTTGTTTCTAGATATGAGCCAGCACAATGGCTTGCTACAATGAGAGAAGAGATGGAGTCCCTTCATAAGATAAGACTTAAAGTTGGTCAAATTGTCTATTTATAGGAAGATGATTCAATTAGAGAGAGGGGAGAGACTACAATGAAATTTTCTCGTCAGTGATCAGACATACTTCTATGGTTGAATAACTAGAAGCGCATAGAGCTTCCCTATATGGATACGCTAAAGAAGTTGATATACATAACTCAACCAAATGATTTTCAGGTTCCGAAAGAGTACCCGAGCATGTTTCCATTAATTAATATCTATCAAATACACCAATAATTGGTGTAGTTTTTTGAACCATTTATTAGAGATAAAAATATAAAAATGATCGAATCACGATGGAATCTCTTTCAAAAACAATTGTCAAAAAGTCTTGCGTAACGTATTCAGAAAAATATTTTTGTTAACCTGCTTGCCTAAAAACGAATATCCGTTGACAAAAAAAATACAATAATTTTAATTATCCAAACCCAAAAAAAAAATAAAAAATAGATACTTAGTTGCCTTCGAAATTGGCATCTGTACATTTGTCATATTATAAAAATAAATAATTCATCTGACCAAAAAAATATAATAATAATTCAGATAATCTATTTTTAGTTGTTGAAAAAAAAAAAGCAGTTTTTAAATAAACATCTAGATCTGTTTAAATAAAGGGATGATTTGCCGACTATACAAATACGAAGGTCAAATTAGCCAAATATACAAGATTTTGGGAAATTTGCAAAACTATGCATCCCAATTTGCCCCCCCTTCCCCCGTGTGCCCCCCCTCCGCGCCAGTTTTTTTTTGTTTTTTCTCGCGTTTGTGCTGACGTCATCGTCGAAAATGCTGACGTTAGCAATGCTGACACCGTTTACAAGGATGTTTTTTTTCCGCGTCATTGCTGACGCCGATGTCGGGAATGTTGACGTCAGCAATGCTGACGTCGTTTACAAGGAAGGTTTTTTTGTTTTTTTGTTTTTTTTTTTCGCCACCAATGCTGACGCCAACGCCGGGGATGCTGACGTCAGCAGTGCTGACACCGTTTACATAGATGCTGACGCGGGGGACGTCAGCACTAGAAATTTGGATTTCACAAATCAAATAACATTAGAAATTTTATATAAAATATAAAAGAAACAAAAGAATATTTTATTTTATTTTCGGTAGTGAGAAACAAAGAATATCGGTGAGCAATTAAAACAAATTCAGTATAGAAAGCATTGAAGCTATTGAAGTCCCAATCCCCTTCTCAATCTACTCAAAAGTAGTTTGCTACCTCCTCCTAGTTCCACCGACCGTGACATTGAAGGCTTCTCCGCTGACGCCCGCTGATGCCACCGAATAGCTCAAAATCATTGTACATCCTACCTCCTCCATCTCTTATTTTGCAAAAAGATATCAGCACATATATACCTACATAAAAATACGCATAAAATGACGTCAGCACTAAAAAATACGCATTAAAACGATGTCAACACTAAAAAATACGCATAAAAACGATGTCAGCATTAAAAAACACGCATCTAAAAGATGTCAGCACTAAAAAATACGGATAAAAATGATGTCAACACTAAAAAATATCAACAACCTAAAAATCATTAACTTAACAACATAACTTATGCTTTCATACACCCTAAAACGTGTAAAAATGTATTGTCATATTGAGTAAATTTGATACTTAGAAATTAGAATGTAATAAGTCAATAATTATCTATGATGTGCATATAGTGTGGAAGAAACAAACCATGTCAGCATTAAAAAACAAATCATTTTTTAATGACTCAAGCATACATATATACCTAAAGAGCAACCTAAACATAGAAATACACATAAAAACGATGTCAGCACTAAAAAACAAATCATTTTTTAATGATGTGCATATAGTGAGGAGTAGGACTTGTATCAGCCCCACCTTCACGTTTTTTATGAGCCTGTTCAGCCATAAGCTACCACTTAAACAACATATCATCTCCCCTTACAGCAGGTCGTGATATACACGTAGCTTTATATTGAAGGCAAATCATTTTCCTGCACAAAAAAAAAAAAAAAAAAAAAACTCACTTCATTGAGTCTCTGGAGCTTGTCTGCTCTTTATCCCATTCTTCTCTAGCTTTATGATTAATTGCTAGATATCATCAATCAAAAAGTGTATCCCAACAGTTCAGTTCAACAAACAACCATCACACAGGCCACCGACAGTGTCAGCATAACCTCAATCTGGCTTAATAACATTAGAAAAGAAGGAGCAAGACATCACCGAGAGATAAATTGAAGGCTGACATGAAATACATACCAATATATAACACAAGTGCATCAATGTCAATCATCCAAAAACTCAGCACCAAACAACCATCAAAGAAGTTCTAGACCTAACATATCAATATATAACACAAGTGCATCAATGTCAATCATCCAAAAACTATCATCAATCACAAAGAGTACTGCAAATGCTATCAATCAAATACCATACTCAAATCAGAGGAAGCCAATTCAAAATTGAGATAGAGAGCATACGGGTCGTATCATCACCTCGTCAGAATCAACTACGTGGACGTCGCGGATGTCAGCGCTGACGGAGCTGGAGCTGGAGCTGCTCTATTGCAACTAGCTATCTATTCGAAATCAGCAGCTTGAACATTGTATGCAACCATGGCATGAATCAGTAGCTTGAAAGTTGCCGATTAGTACTTAACCAAAGCAACCATAGCATGAATCAGTAGTATATACCACAGATGACAGGTTGTTCATTTCTATTACAGCAAACAAGGAGACAAGAACAATAACACACAATAGATGTAAAGGAGACAAGGAATTGGAGGAGTTGATCGGGATGAAGCTTCAGAACAACAACAATGGTGAAAGGCATCTGAAATAGTATTCAAATGGGAGATAAAACCAACAGAAGTAGTAAAGCTGCCAAACTAGCCACATACCATTGAATAACCAAACCAAAAACCTTAGATAGATGCAAGTAGGGGGCTCGCTGGGCATTTCATCGAACAAGTAGGGGTGTCAGCACATATAAGCCTTTAATAGAACAAGCATCATCACTTCCTTGGAGTTGCAGCAGCAACATCCCAATGAGTCTCACTGCTCAAACTGACATGTTTGCTCCTCCGATTCCATCGACTCCAATGATAATCTCATCTAGACTTATGGCTACAGCTCGTGCGAGCGCGTCGTCAGCATCGACTCCATATAGGGGAAAGGGGTATGCAAAATACCAAAAATGACACCAGATCCAAAATCACCGAGAGAGAAATTGAAGGCTGACATGAAATACATACCTTTGTTCTAAAAAATAGGAGGAAAGCGAAGAAGTTCCAGATCCAATGCCGACAGGAGCGCGAAGAAACTTAGAGCGTCAATGCCGACATGAGTCAATTGAGGGAGGACCTCTCAGATCGAGCGCCATCAGAGCATCGAATCCAGGAAATTGAGAAATTGAGTATCATACCTTTAATCCGATGAAGTACTCCTCCTCCTCAAAGAAGAAGACCATGTCAGCACGAGGACATACCACATGGAGATCGTTGCTCAGAGCATCGCGAATCCAGATCCAATCCAGATCCGGTCGTCCATGGAAGAAGACGGAGATCGAGCAAGGAGGAGGACTCACGACAGTTGAATCGCCGATCTACGAACGGATTCAGTCGCCATCTCCTCTGCCTTGTGCCTCAAGTCGCCGGTCGCCAGGGCCAGATCTGGAGTCGGCGCATCATCGGACCACCAGAGAGGGACGAGCGGCTCATCATCGGGCCATCAGAGATGAACGAGTGGCTCACCAACGCCGACTCCTTGACTTCAATCTCCGTTGTGCGTTCTGCAATCTGGAATCAGCGGAAACTTCAGCGGCACCGGCTTGACAGAGGAAGGTTCTAGGATTGCTGCACATACGTACGAGGAAGGACAAAGCAGTCAGCGGCGGGGCGCGAGGAGCTTTGCCTTCAACTTTCGTCTGCGCACGAGGAGGAGCATCGTCGTCTTCATCGACGCAGAGAGAGAGAGAGAGAGAGGGGCGGTCGTCTTCATTGCCTTCAATCGCGCCCAGATCTGGAGAAAGGAGAGAGAGGTGGTCCGAGATCGGGAAAGTAAGTTTGTATAGTTTTCTAATTTTTACAAAAACGTGTATAGTTGGCTAATTTGGCCGAAAATTTGCGCCGGCGCAAATTTTCTCTTAAATAAATATATAAATCTATCCAAGTAGTTTAAGGCCTCGTTTGGCTAGTAATAGAATAATTCAGGAATTTAAAAAATCATAAACTAGTATATGTCCCATATATCTCGTATATGAAAATAATTAATACAATTTTTTGTTTCAAAATTATATCACAAAAAACTGTTTCTATTAAATATAAAAAAAATGCAACAAATTTGAATTAAAATTTGATTTTAAAAATCTTTCTTCAAAGATTTTAAATTTTTGACAAATTAAGCCATATATTTTTTGTCCAAAAAAATGGTACCATAACTTTTTTCATTAATGAATATTAATAATATTTCAAAAAAATTAACTGTTTAATTATTTATTTTTGTTATACATTAATTGTTTTTATTTGAACAATTTATTCTCCTAAATCGTAGTATTTTTAGCCAGTTGAATTTTTTTCATTAATCAATATAATATAACAATATATGTTCAAGATCAGATTTTTTCTAATTTTATTAGATGTCGATATATTTTTACAAGATTTTATCTAATTGTGTTGAATATGGGTATATTATATCAATTATTTTATAATATAAATATTTAACCTTACATCTTAGTTAATTACAATAGCTATTATTTTTAATATAAATATTCAACTCCATGCATATCTTAATTAGTTACAAAAACCTAATTGATATAAAAGATATTTCAAATTTTAAATATTTATTTTACTGATTTAACTTAATTTTTAATTATATCATTAAACATTATTCAAACATATATTGTTTAAAATTTATGTTCGTTTAAACATTTCATTTATAAAATATGTAATTAAACATTATTCAAACATTTGTAATTATAATTGCATGATAATCACGTATAATACATTGGAATTCAAACATACCCTTATAATTTTTAACAAACCCTTGTTATTTTAACAAACTATTGTGTGATCGATACCTCTTCCTCACCCGAAATTTGAATTTTTTTAGGGTGTTTTTGCTAAATAGCTTATTCTGAACCTTTAATTAAATAATTAGCACCCAAATTAATTTTATCAGGTAGACTAGCACCCTTCCCAATTGGTCAACGTTGACCGTTGACTTTTTCGGTTTTTTTTTAAAAAAAAATAAAATTTATTTATAACCAATTGATGCCACTTTTTTTATCCCATTTTTCATAGTGCTTTGATGCCAAATTTATAATTATATTTTTTTTTTAATGTGATGCCACTTTTTAAAGTAACGTTTTTGATGTTATGTGATGCCACTTTTTTCAAACTTTGATGACACTTTTTTATGTCAACGTTTTGATGATATGTTTTTTTTACCATGATGCCATATTTTTTCAAAGTGGTATTTTGATGATATTTTTTTCTTTTAATGTGATGCAAGTTTTTCAAATTAGTGTTTTGATACCATTTTTCTAATGTAATTATTTTATCTCACTTTTTTTAATCAAATCGTTTGATGCCATTTTTTTTTAAGGTACTGATTTCGTGGTGCCATATTTTTTCAAGGTAATGTTTAGATGACATTTTTTTATTTAATGTGATGCAACTTTTTCAAAGCAGTGTTTTGATGCCATTTTTCTAGTGTAATTATTTGATGATATTTTTTTAATCAAATCGTTTGATTTTATAATAAAATGGATTGATAACACTTTTTTAATGCCACTTTTTTCAAATCTTGCTGATATTTTTTTGTTTACTGTGATGTCACATTGACCATTGATGCCATTTTTTTTACCGTTGACTACTGATGATACTTTTTTGATATCAATTTTTTGATGATATTTTTTTTTTCGTGATGCCATATTTTTTCAATGTAATGTTTTCGTGATGCCATAGTTTTTCAAGGTAACGTTTTGATGACAATTTTTTCTTTAATGTAATGCAACTTTTTCAATGTAATGCAATATTTTTTCTTTAATGTAATGCAATTTTTTCTTTAATGTAATGCAACTTTTTCTTTAATGTAATGCAGCTTTTTCATATTTATGGGTTAATTTTTGTAATTTTACAAAAAATGCTATTTATTGGTTAATTTTTGTAATTTTGTAAAAAGTGCTTCTTCAATCTCTGATTGCTCCTCGACAGCTCCTGCGCCGGCTGCCGCTCGTCAATCCTCGCTCCGGTCGCCGCTCCTGGAACCCTCGCTCCGGACGCTCCACCGCTCGTTCCCTCCCTCGCTCCCCCGCTCGCTCGTCACCGCCTCCTTCCCTCGCTCAGATCTGGACTCGCTCGCTCCGCCTCGCTCGTCCTCGGCTCAGATCCGGCGCCTCCACACCAGATCCGGCGCTCCCTCACCAGATCCGCCCTCCTTGGCCACCAATTCCGGCCATCCCGAGCCCAAATCCCGCCGATCCGACACCCAGCCCCCACCGACGAAGCCTCGCAAACTCCCTCCCGTCCTTGCACCGGCCCCGAAGCTTCGCCGAAGATCTCTGACCACCCATTCCGGCCACCTCTCACCAGATCCGAGTCGGATCCACCGCCCTCGCACATCGCCGAGCCGGATTCCTCACCGACCAGTGGTTGGAGGAGAAGTCCAGATTTAGCGTGAGAGAGAGCTAACAGTTGGAGTGTTAGGAGGCTAATTTTTTTTAATAAGGTGTTATAAAGGCCAATTTATTTTATTAGGGTGCTAATAACCTAATTGAATTAACAAAAGGTGATATTCTAGCAAATTTTCTCATTTTTTTAATATTATATTATTTTCTATTAATAAAGTAAATAAACACCGTCACTAAGTACGATTATACCGTGGCGCCAATACATCTTCTAAACTATGACCACATCAAAAGACACTTGCAAGTTAAAATTATGTCAAGTCTGGATAAGAAACATGATTTAAAAATAATAATTGCTCAATGATTGATTAATTAAGAACTTATTAAAAAAAAGAGGATAATTAAAAATGATGTAATTAGACCTGTCAAAACACAACCCGACCCGGTGACCCGACCCAAACAACCCAATAATTTTCCGACCCGAACCCGGAAATTTTGAGCCGAATTTTTTTTTCGACCCTAACCCGAAATTTTTCGGGTAATCTGGGTTTCGACCCGGTTACCCGATTAACCCGGTTGATTTATAATTATATATAATTAAAAATTATCACAAAATTATCAAATCATGATTTTTTTAATTTAAAAAGGAAAAAATTGACAAACCCGAAATCGACCCGAAACCCGGTCAAACCCGGGTTCGAGTCAACCCGAAAAACCCGGAACCCGTTTTACCCGAAACCCGAAGTGGCCCAACCCGAACCGAACCCGATCCGAATGATCCGTTTGACAGGTCTAGATGTCATCGTTGGATAAAAAAAATGTAATCGTGCCAGATCCCTGAAACCATTAAGGCTGAAACTCCCGATCCGAATACGACAAAGTTAGTGGCGGGTATCCGACACGAATACATGAAACGTGTATTCGTGTCGGATACCCACCACGAACCATTGTTTATATCAAAATTCTCGGACATGGTTCAACCGAAACAATGATCGAGTTGCGTGACATTCATGTTTCAAGTGAGTTACGTAGTATATTATCTGTCGACTCGTCAGCCTATCGAGATTTAGGATTGTTTGTTATCGAATCCTTAATTACTTTATTAAAAAAAAAAAAAAAAGATTTGACAAATCCGAATGGTCGGTCTCCAATCCAATTTTCCCTTGCAAAGAAACCCATTTTGTAAATTAATTTAATCTATTTTTATGTTTATTTTATTCTTAATTTATGAGGGTGGGGAAATTGAGGTATAAGAGAGGGACACCTTTGAGTACAGTGATTTGGTGCCCTCTACAACATTAACCATGATCGATCTCATGATGGTTTTCTTTTCATAGTGGAAAATAATCCATGTTGCATATTTTCGCCATGTTCTACATCCTCCGTCCACTCATATAGTCATATCATATTAATCATTGCTTCTTGAATTTTATTTTTATTAGGAAATAATTCGAGATCCGATATATCTGAATCTCGATGCCCGATAAGTCGGCGGGCGAAAACCCGTCAATACATACAAATAAAAGCGAAAACAAAAAGTGGAGTAGTACAACAAGTGAAAACGCACCCTACA
Organism: Persicaria tinctoria; assembly: GCA_037127255.1. Classification (NCBI taxonomy): domain Eukaryota; kingdom Viridiplantae; phylum Streptophyta; class Magnoliopsida; order Caryophyllales; family Polygonaceae; genus Persicaria; species Persicaria tinctoria. Next base: position 1,560,903 of record JBANSL010000016.1, on the reverse strand, counting down.
GGAAAACGAGTGAAGGAAAACTAAATCTAACACGAAGGGGACGTAGACTACGGACGAAAGCCAAGCACTGTTCTACAACAGCACCGCTGACCGGCGATATATCAGGGATCCTTGTGGGTAATAAAAACGAACCTCCGGGAAGCTTCTTCCCGTACACGGAGTTGTCCCGTACACACTACCTCAATCCCAGCCAGACTCGACTCCGACTTCCAGAACCCCATCATAGAACAAGAACCCCCGTTCCTCTTTTTTATCACAGAGCAACTTCCTCTTTTAGGTTTATTTTCATGAATTTGCTAATATTCCAATTTCACGGAGGTTGTAAACTTGTCCCCGAATTTGGCTCTCCGTCCCCCCAAATTATAAAGATAAAGAAAAATATAATTTAAATTAAAAAAGACAAAAAATAGTAAATGGTGAAATTTTGTGAGAAGGGATAGGGATACGTCGAGAGAATGGAGAAAGTGAATCATCACCGATGGTTTACATTATTGACATTGGTTTGAGTCGATATATCTTGCAATTGTTTCTTACTTTACCTGGTTCGAATGCTCGTAGGCAAGCAAACATTGACGGATTCTGAAGCGGTTAGTTGAGGGAGCGAAAATTTGAACCCTAATTTATTTTTCCGAAAAAACCATTAATATGTAAATACTAACCCCCACCCACCCACACATTTTAATATATTAACATAAATTATAAATCGATTTGTATATTGTGTGCCCTAAGGGTATATGATAAGGATACTTTATTGAGAAAGAAAACTTTAAAAGAAAATGAGTGAATCTTATAATCTAATTTAAAAATGACTAAATCGGGTATATCTAGAAAATATAATTGGAAAAACCGATTATAATTTATAAATATATAATGGCGATGTTACATAATAATTGGATCTCTAAGCAGAGTAGAAAAGGGAAAGAGAGGAAATTTCCCAATTTCAACATTCAGAGTTCAACCAAACCCACATGACACTCACGCAAAAAGAAAAGGAAAAAGGTTGTGAAAATTCAAAAAATTTAGCCAAAAAAAAAGTTTGAAATTTATGAAGGAGGAATTGAGAGGAAAAGTATGAAACGTATACCCTAAAGATTAGGGTCTGGGGTTTTCCTGGTTTATTTTGTGTAGTTCTTTTGTTGTATTAGGTGTCTATATTTTGTTTCCATGTTGTATTTTCTTTTGCTATGCTGTATGTTTAGACAGCTTGCCGTCTGCCAACTTTGTCGGCCTCTCGAGGTCCGGGTCTGTCCGATCTCGAATTATTTCCTAATAAAAAAAAAAGAGTATACCCTAGAAATTCTTGAAAGATTCAATTTTGATACACTCCGTTTCAATTGATAGAGGCAAAGCAAATGAACCCTAAAAATTAACACGTGAAGACACCAAATTAAAACAACTCCACTTGAATTTTTGTACTACAAATGAACCATTTCTAACTAAGTGAAAAATCAGGTGTGTCTCGTGAGCTTTACCGTGCAGGCCGCCCCTCGTGTACACATAAAAAGCTAATCGAAAAGAAAATGTTCAAAATCATATGTGCACGGTTCACCGGTTGAAACCGAACCGGAACCGGCACAAAACAGGAAAAACCGGAACCGAAATATTATAAATATTCAAACCGATAACCGGACCGGTAACATTCCGGTTCAGTGTAAAACCAATCCGGAATATAGAAAGCCGATTCGGATCCGAAACTGTTAAACCGAAAGATTATATTTTCTCTTAATACAGTAACAATTTATATGTATAAAAATTTATTAAAATGGTAATAATTATATTTTCTCTTAATACAGTAACAATTTATATGTATAAAAATTTATTAAAATGCTAATAAGTGATCTTTATTGTGAGTTGTGACCAAAATACAATGGAACCATACCCTCTGTAGAATGTCAACGTTAATTTAACTTAGTTCAATGTTAATAAGTGATATAATTTTTAATTTAAATTTGGAATGGTAAGATTGAGTATCTTAAAAAATTAACTTAATTTAACATTAAATAGATTTAGAAATGTTTTCTTACAAAAATAAATTTTTCGGTTCTCTCCGGTTTAAACTGATAAACCGCCGGTTATTACCGGAACCGTAATTCACCAAAACTATCAACCGAAACCCGGTCCGAAATATTCGGTTCAGTTGTAAGACCGATTTTGTTGGTTCGGTTCCAGTTGATTTTCCGATCTAAACTGAAATCTGCACAGCCCTACTACTTTTTTTTTATTAGGTAATAATTCGGTTGGAGAGCCAAACCGAGAGCATCCCGACAGATGAGATTAAGAAGATCTGGGTGTTCTTCCAGTGACAACCCATTAACAGGATGACCAAGGTACACAGCCCTACTACTTAATCCTTGCATTTCCATCTATCAAGTTTTTTTTGACCTTTTTTTCATTTTCTTGTTACATAATACAGTTACTACGGAATTGTATTTTCCGAATGTATGGAAATAGGGGTGGAAATGGGTCGGGTGATGGATGGGTGGAGCCATTTTTCCACCCGACCCGTCACAAAAAAATTTCACCCGACCCATCACCCGTTCGTCTAATATTTCACCCATCACCTGATCCGTCGGGGGAATCAGGTGGGTCGGGTGGGTAATCGGGTGAAGGAAATTAAAAGAAAAAGAGTCATAGGTCATACATAGAAATCAATTATATTTGATAATTTCACAAACCACGTCAATGTGAAAATCTTATTAATTGTATAAAAGGTTTATTCATACATTATATCATTATCCTCATCTTACAAAGTTAGCATTAAAAGTTTAATATCAAATAAAATGAGATGAATTTTAACACACTAAATGCTAAATCGTTGAAATGAGCGAAATTGTTAAAATTTAGTAGTGTAAGCAAAACAAATAAAATAATTTTTTTTAAAAGATGTGATATGAGGTTAAATAAAATAAGTTTATATTCTTTTAGATTTTTTTGCACAAAAACAATTAGAGAATAGAGAAGATGGAATTAGAAAAAAAAGAAAAATATGTAGTTATGTTAGGCTATATTTTTTTTATAAACGAAGATTTTTTTTAAATAATCGGGTGGGTTAGCGGGTGGTTAAGCGGGTCGGGTAATGGGTCAGGTGATGGGTCGGGTAATGGGTGAAAAACATATCACCCGACCCATCACCCATTTCACCCACCCATCACCCATCCATCACCCGATTTTTTTTCTGGTTTTCACCTGTATAATCGGGTCGGGTGGGTCGGGTGAATCGGTCCCCCACGGGTGATTTCCAATCCTATATAGAAATTCCTATTGTTGGGCCAAGCATTGAGTAAATTTAATTGGGCTGCGATTAATTGGGCCTCAAAGTATACAGAACAAACTAACAATCAAAACAAGACATTCTCTAATTTCAATCAAAGTTGAAACCAAAAAAGGGCACATGATTGATCACCGAAGATCATTTCAATGTTTCAACTCAAATTCAAGTGTGAGAGCATGAACAACCATGGGTTTTGCTTACCTTAAAGTTGCTAAAAGATAATCTCATGGTTGTAGGCAAAACCTTAAGATAAAGAGAGGAAAGGGGTTATCTTGGTGTGGAGAGGTAGGAAGTGCATTGGATCATGTGCAAAAGCATGATGCTTTATTTATTTTTATGTTTTTATATTTAACTAATAATATTATGATTGGTGGAAATCATATAGTGGGTATAAATAAATGGGAAAAAGAGAAGAATGAGGTAACCTTATGGTTGCGGATGGTCTGAAGCCAGATAATATTTTAAGAGTGGTTGAATTCTTTTTGGGGGAATTTTTTTCGTACATGTATATGAAAAACATTTTTAAAAATATATTCTATAAAACTTTAAATTTACAATTTAAATAGTTAGTTTTAATTGAAAAAACAAAAAGAAATGAAAATAGAGTCTATGTTTAAATTTACAATTTAAATAGTTAGTTTTAACTCCAGAATCGCTTAAATCCCAATGAGGATCATCTAATCCATTTCATGGTTCTTTCACTTTGATTGATCAATACACATTTACATAATTACATATAGCATTAGTGATTGACAATAGTTGTCAAACCTTACTAGCTTAGTTGGTAAGGATGACATGCAGTGACCAATAAGTCACGAGTTCGAATCCCCCAAATATTGTAATGGCTTAAGTGCCTACCTTCAGTATATTTCGCGATTAAGGGTTGTCTGGGATTAACATCTAAAAATAACTGAATAAATGAACAAAATCGGGTGTCTATGACAAAAAGAAATAAATTTTCATGATATTTATACAACGTTTGATGTTTATTTATACTCTAAACTTGAACACATATAAAGTTTCAAGTTTGTGATATTTAATAAAAATATTTCTGTCAGCAAAGCTCAGTCTCTTGCTCAACAACTAAATATTCCAGTTACTAAATCAATGGAAAAATACCTTGGTATACCACTTATTAGTGGAAGGGTTTGTAATGCTTTGTTTGATGAGGCAATAACAAGCCTTAAAAAACAATTATCAAAGTGGAAATCTAATACTCTCTCACAAGCTGGTAGATCGGTTCTCATTCAGGCGAATTTAAATTCTAAAACAAATTATTTAATGCAATCATTTCTCATTCAAAAAGGAGTCCTACAAAAAATTGATCAGATAAACAAAAATTTCTTTTGGAATAAACTTCAATCTGATAATTATCACCCGTTAATCAGCTGGGATCATCTTTGTACTCCTAAAAAAGAGGGTGGATTAGGTTTTAAATTGGCTGAGCAAACTAATATTGGCATGCAAATGAAACTGCTTTGGAGAACTATGGCTAATCCCGACAATATTTGGTCTAAGGTAATAACGGATAAATATCTCTCGAAAGAATCTTTAATGGAAAGAGGAAGATTTAGAACTTCTTGGCAATTTGGTAGGCTTCTTAATGTCAGAGATCTATTTTCTAAAGGATTGCTATGTCTAGTGGGTAATGGGAAAACCATAAATGTTTGGTCTGACATTTGGGTAAATGCGCAGTATCTTCAAAACTTTCGGAATGATCGTAATCCTAACTTAAAAGTTTGTGATTTATTTTTAAATACCAACTCTTGGGATATTGATAAATTAAATAGTATATTTCCTCTCATATTGTTCAAGCAATTACTAATATCCATATTCCAGTAATTGATATTCCAGACAAGTTAATTTGGATTTATAGTAATAATGGAAAATTCTCTGTTAAAACTACATCTTCTATTTGTAACACAAAGAATACAAAGAAAATTCCAGCAGACTGGATTTGGAAACTTAATATTCCTCCGAATATTAAAAATTTTATTTGGAAAATTATTTTAGATATCTTACCTACCACGGCCCGTTTAAATAGATATATAAATAGAGTTCCTAGTACTTGTTCTCTTTGTAATTCTGATATAGAAGATACTAATCATTTATTGTTTAATTGTCAAATCACAAGATCACTTATTCAAAATCTGGGTAGTAAGCTGGGAAAATATTTTCTTAGTCCAAATTTAACAACTAATGTTTCAGAAAATATTTTAAATACTAGGGCTCTTAATATAGATTTTACAGACTTGTGTCATTTATGACACTCTGTTTGGGAGCTCAGAAATAGAATTATTTTTCGCAAGACTTCTGATACGAGTATTATCTATGCTCTAACTCAAACTATAGATAAAATCTTATGCTGGAATAAAGGACAGGTAAAAACGAAGTTACCTAAACGTGTTAGGCCTCCTGATAAATTGATTTGGAAATGCCCTCCAATAAATGTCATTAAGATCAATGTAGATGCTTCGGTAAAAATTAATAGTCAACCTCAGGTTAGTTGTATTGTGCGGAATAATGTAGGGGTAGTTCTTCGGATTCATAAATGTAACGTTAGGATGAGTTCGGTCATTCTAGCAGAAGCTTTTGCAGTATATACAGGTATAAGACTGGCAGCGGAGATGGGGATTCGAAGAGTGATAGTTGAAAGTGATTGCGCAATCATCGTCAATGCTATCAATCAAATGAACAATATACCTTGGGAGATCGCTCAAATAATCCAAGAGATCCATTCGTTAATCAAAGAGTTTGAGAGCGTCACAATTCAGCACTGCTACAGAGAAGCGAATGGTGCAGCTGATTTTCTTGCTAAATCTCAATTGAATTGTAATTTTATTTTGAGTTTTTGTTGTTGTGAGTTCCAGAACATCATCTTACGAGATGATCATGGATGTCGGTGGTATATCCTATTTATTGCTTACTGTAAAAAAAAAAAAAAAAAAAGTTTGTGATATTTAAGGCAATTTCGCAGTTTATTAATCACACATTCACACCTCGCCTATTCACCTCCGAAGGAAAGCGAAGACGAGGCAGCTTTCAGTACACTCTCTCTCCCAACGCACCTCTCTTAGCCTGCAGCGGTAATTCTCTACGATTGTTGATAATGATGACTGCAATTTAGTTTCAGTTTGCTTCTTTTATGATTTCAATTGTTTAGTTGGATGTTGATATCCGTTCATGCCGTATTTTAGGGTTCCCAATCGCATTTTAATTTGACAGTTTCCCCCTTCTTTTCTGCGCGATTTCTCCTCCAATTTCGTTTGGAAGGTTCATCGTTATGCTCAGATCCGAGTATTTGAATGCGATCTGATTGTTTAGTTGATCTGTTGTTTGGTTTGCATCTCGTCCTGATTTGAAAAGTGGATTGATTGTGGTTGATGTTTGGGCGCAGATGATTGACGACCAGGATCTAGGATTTTTCTCCAATTTCCTTGGGATCATGATTTTTGTACTGGTAGCTGCTTACCATTTCGTGATGGCGGATCCGAAATATGAAGGCAATTGAGTGAGGAGTGCCAATGCTTGAAAGATTTCATATTGAGGTTTGATGTAGTTTGTACTTTCAGAAAGATTTTTATACAATTTATTGCAGTCGTTGAATTATGAATGTTGTTACTCGTGTTACCAAGTTACCATACCAATTGGATGAATTAGAAGATTATGGTTCTTAATAATGGTTCATTTTGATCTAGCTTACATATCTTTACAGTTCAACCCAGTAATGTTGTTCTTGCTTTATGACGAGTGAGGGAGGAGGCGGAGAGCTTTGGATATTACTGATCGAAATTGGAAAACACTTGATTTTAGGAGGATATTTATTCCTTTTCCTGGGTAGATCTGAATATGGGGTTCTCTGGATAAATTTTCATCCTTCGTTGATTTGTTTCTGCTAATTAGCACTGCAATGCTCCCTTGATTTGTCATGTGTTATGCATCGACTAGGGCGATTGCCACATACAAGAAGTGTTTTCCAATTTCGAAATCTCTTCCTTTTGGGTGATGCAACTGATATATGGAATTGCAAGGTATAGGAGTTCATTAGTCTGAGTATTATCACGAGGTGGTGTAAGTGTATGAAGCTTTAACTCACCAAATTTTATCAAGTAGCTTTGGATGATCCATTTTTCATGTAATTATGCATTTATGCTATTGTTTGATGATATTTTCTGAGTATTGAAGATTTGAAATGCACTATATCTTTATTTTCACCGCCCAATGAATTACAAATTTGTTTCAAGTCTCCTTTCTTGCTGAAAGGGGAGACTTAATGTGTTGCTTTCTCCTTGCTATTGTACAAGTAGTGTAGATCTCCGATCAGCTAGTTGCATCACAGTTAGCTCAAGGGTCCTTCAGTTGAAATTATTATACATCTGCTTTAGCTTTATCAAACTTGTTTGTTACTGCTTTAAAATCAAGAATATTGCCAGCCGGAACTCCAAGATCTTGCCAATGAATCATCAAACCTCTAGACTCTAGAGGTTCTCCCTTCGGCGTATTTCTTTTACCGCCTTCCCTATCTCTGTTGCTTCTTTCACAAAACTCCTGATGCAGAATCCTATGGAACCCACGCACATGAGAATCTGCTTCTTGAGCTCCAGATTCTCTATTACTTGTTCAGTCTCTGTGAGATCTCTTGTGTGTTGCAAGAAAGCACTGAGGATGATCTCAACCTCTTCTTTGTTGATATCTGGAATCTTAAACTTAGTAAATACCTGCTTTCCCATTTCGATGTCATTGGAATCTTTCTGGATCTCCTTCCCGTCTTTTGCAGCACAATTGCTAGGACTCATTGCTTCTTGAATGTTGTCAAGTGCAGAACTTATCGTTCTTTTTAATAGCTCAATATCGATGGCAATTTGAGCTCTATATCCTTTCCACTCAACTTCTGACCTCTGTGTATATAAGCACAGTACCTCCACTGAATACGCCATGAAAAACAAAGTTTCTGCCATCCTCTTGACAGATTCAGCTAGTGTAGTGTAGCAATCGCCAGGGAAAGGTGTAAACCAGAAGTTAGGCTCCTCCTTCGCTTCTCTTACTAGCCTCACAAGTTCAAGAACTTGAGCTTTCATCTTGTTTCTGTTGTGTTGAAGTGAAGATGAGCCTGAATTCGACTTGGTTTGACTGATCTGTAGAGCCATCTCCTCCAGTGAGCCGCCAAGAACCCTTAAGATCTTTGACAGCTGAGCTTTTACCAGTACTGCTGCCCTCTCAGGTCGCATTAATATCTCGATGATGATGAAGCAAGACAAGCCAATGAAGGCCTCAGCAAGCCGAGCTATTGCAAATTCGGTTGGTGTTCCGTAATGTTTCCTACCCAGAATGAGTAATGCTGCGATGATTGCAGAGATGCTTCCGGGCTCCCCATACATCTTGCTGTGCCTAAGGAAAGTTGTGAAGACTACCCATGGGAGAATACTAGTTAGCTTCAACAATCCATAGTTGTGGCAAATGCAGTACCCAATAATTCCATAGACTGAACCTAGCGCCGTGCCTTGAGCTCGGGCATTTGTCACTGCGAATGTTGATTGCCTACTTGGCACAAAGGTAATTGCAATGGTGAGCCCTGACCAAAAGCCATTCTGCTTGGTGTACATCAAACCGAGCAGTACAGCCAGACCGAGTGAAAGCGAACATTTGAGCGCAAACAACATGTTCTGCTTGCTCGTGTTGGGAAGTAAACTGCTCAAGACCCTTCTTAGCTTGCCAAAACCATCAACGCCATTTTTGCCGAGATCTGCGTCTTGATCAGGTGCGATTTTCTGGTTGTTCGTGAGAACAAACGAGTCGTCCTTGAGTTGATTCATACACTGGAGTATGAACAAAACTGGGAGATCTTCAAGGGTTGTGCCTGTTTCCATAGCTTCAGCCTTCTTCTCTTGGGTCTCATCATCACTCTTAATCTCGGGCACAGTGGATGACGCAGAAGGCGAAGAACACGCAATCTGCTCGATCCTCAATCGTAGCTGATCTGCTGTTCTTTGAATTCCGTCCTTCAGCTGCAGACCCGCTGTCTCTCCCATGTTCCCTGGCTCGTAAGAAGCCAAAGCCATCTCCATGCCCTTAAGGGTCATCTCCACCTCCTGTAATCTCTCTGCTGGACACCTCGATGTGGGCACCGATAGCAACCTCAACCGAGGCCACTCCCACAGCATAGCATCCTGCGAAACGAAAAACGAGCATTTGAGATTGATTTCCTTCAATAGGGATCGAAGTTGTCCGATGTGTTAGCCAGAGAGGTATGCGAAGTTAGTTACCTGATAACGCTGAATGGTTTGTAGAAGCCTCGACGCTCTTTCGGATAAAGACTTGATTTCCGCCACCAAGTCGCTTGCTTCTTCAGGGCTCTCATCGTCTGCGATTGCCTTGACGAACAGATTCAGTCTCTCCGTTGCGTTTTCGGCGTATAATTCGCATTTTCTTCTCACCTGTAACACAAGTAACAAAACGTCAGGAGCTTGAGACTTTGATACATTTTACATGTTAAGCTATAGAACAATTTTTTAATTTTTTTATACAAAATGATGAATGCTACTCCCTCCGTCCCACAATAGATGTTTTTGGACTATTTACGCACACTTTTTAATGAGCTAAAAACTATATAAAATATCCATTTTTAATTAATTTTTAAAAATAATTTTATACTTATTAGTAATATGTATGATATTATTTAAAAATATTTAATAAAATATTGATATTTTATATAGTTTTCAAATTTTTAATAAAACGTGAATGAATAGTAAAAAACATCTATTGGGAAAAGAATTGAGTAATTGCTAACACTTGAAAAGTGCACTTTTTGATGAACTAAAGCGCCAACCCTCATTCCAAACTTTTTGTATTGGGCCTGAAAAGCCCAAAGTGGAACCCATTTAGTGGCCCAAAAAGCACATATGGTAATTTTTAAAAGTTTTAATACTGACCCAATTCACCTTTTTATATTCTAAAATTCTGCAATTATTTGCAATTCGTTTGATATGATATATTGATTTATTATAAAGATCTTATGATAAATAATGTGGTCTAATGATGAGTTTAAGATAGATAATATGTGTTGATAAAAATAATATGCTCTTTTCATAGCACATTTTTTCATTTGCCTTAGAAAAAATATTCATTCTTATAAGAGACAGTGCAAAAATTTCTCTTGCTTGACTAAAGTCAAATGAATAGAGGAAACCACAAGATCATGACAAAACTAGCACTTTCACATAGGAGAAACTATACATCAACTCTTTCTCTTTGTTGCAAACTTATTAGGTATGTGTGCATCTAAGGCGACGTATTCGGATAGCGATGACATTTAGCATGGCCATGGATCGTCGAACACGAGTACAAACCGAAAAAAATCAAATGAGTGATCAACATCATCAAGGCATTGAATTCGATCTCTAGTTTACTAGAGAGGGTTCTAACGCGAACCTCATGTTTTTGTCAAGTGCCGAAAATTGAATACTTTGGAGGGTCCCTAAGCTTAGTTGCACATCTATTTGAGATGATCCATGGACAAGGATGGTTGAGAAGCTTGGTATCGGATGTCGATAGATAGGTAGATAAATACAATTATTGGGTAAAGAATAAACTATACAATATAAAAATATTATTTCGAATAACTCGAATATGAAATGTAGTAATATAATATTATATCCTTATTTTTATTTTATTTAATGCAATTTATCCATTTTTAATTTGGATAATGAGAGTTTTTAATTTATGTTTTAAGGAAATAGATTATAAATTATATGGTGATTTTAGATCACAGGTTGGAAAATTGGGCCAGCTAGTTTGTGGAGGAGTTCCATCTTGATCGATGTCATTAATAAATTAATATTAAAATGCATGTACATGGAGAATTGAGATGCCCTAATATGCAAGGCAAAATTCCCCATCAACGGCTATATATATATATATATGGCCGGCTTTCAGTCTCATTGGGCCCCATCCTCCGTACATGGCCCACTTTCCCATTCCTATATTTAAGGAAATCTTTTTTAGGAATTGTGTAAATGCCTGAATGGTTTGATGGAAAACCAACCATTCCGGAATTGCTCATCGGAAAGAACTTGTGGGTAGTACTCATAGGTCTCCGGTTCGAACCCCGGAATGACTGCTATCTATTTACCAATTCAAGGTTTGATGGAAATAGAATTAGTAAATAAATATTAGGTTTTTCTATCCTATGTCCCAATGTCATAAGAGAAGAAGCTAAATTGGGAAGTATTTAATTTATATCTTAGAGTATAGGTTGGAAAAATTGATAAATAAGAATACTTAATATGTCAAATTGGGAAATATTCGGTTCTTTTTGTCAAATAAGAATACTAAACCTATATGTTAAGAGTATAAGTTGGAAAAACTGTTAAATAAACCATCGTAATTTTCACTATACGATCCATAAATTTGAAATTATAAAAATAAGTTCATACATTTTGTTTTACTTTCCATGAGCTTGTAATATCTTTTTATGTAAAAAGATACTTTATCTATCGAATTAACTCTTGTTATATTTTTTACAATATTTATGAATAGAGTAATAGTTTAACATTTTTTGTCACATAAAAAAGATAGTGAGTGATTTTTTATAATTTTCAAATTCAATAATAGTTTTGTGAAAAATATTTGGTTTTAATAACGGTTTTTAATAATTTATCCAATTTTTTTAATGATATTTTGATGTAAACTTTTTCGTTTAAAGCAGCATTTAGATTGATATGTCAAAATATTTTTGACAAAAAAAAGATAAAAGGGTGACCTATCACATATTTTAAAAGTGTTAATTATAGGGTTCCAACTCAAGACAAAAATCCATCCAAATTTAGACATTTCTAATAAAATGTATTTTTTTCTTCTTTCTCACTCTTATTTGATTATTTGTTTAAGTGAGCTTGTCTAACAACTTGTTGTTTATCTTTTTCGATTCGAATACTTTACATTGAAATTGTAAAAAATTAATTGATAAAATCAAAATCTCCATGTTATTAATTGATTGTTTGATAGATGTCACGCCTTATAGCAATTTAAGACGTATTTTTTTAGGTAAAAATGAGGACTCTTAACTAACATGACCAAAATGCAACTAACTTGAAACTTTGGCGTATAGTTGCACACTTGCACATATATATGCATATATATAAAGGTGTAGAGTTAATTCATATCATTACACAATAATACATACACGAAGTACATAATAATAGAACGATATATGATGAAAAGTGAATTGAACCTTTGTGGGCCAAAACAAGTTGTTATGTATAATATGTCATATATATTCTATATGCCACACAATCAAATTCCATCAAGGGGTTTCTAGACACTTCACTTTCCACATTTCAATGCACACATATATAAATTGCAAAATAAAGAGATCTACCATGTAACTATAATAAATTAATTAAGGCAACCAACTTATATATGACTAGGACCTAATTATCCAACATTGCCCACCACATATACAAAAGTGAGAAAATCTTGCAAACAATCATCTAATTAATTAGAGCATGGAAAGTATTATATTGGATAACATAACATTCTTAATTGAAATAATTGAGTTAGATTTTATCATGTTTTTAGAGAAGTTTATTAATTAAAAATACAATTTTTCTATCATATGCCTAAAAAAACATAGGATAATAGCACTAATTTAGAAATGTTTTTTAAATTTTAATTAATTTAGTTTTTCTTTTAATTATATTCCTAGGGTCGCTTTCTTTTTTGGTAGGGAATCTTTTCCAATTTAGGATCTTATACAGATAGAAAAACCTTTAAAAATATATAATCAAGATAAGTTGATAGATTTATCTGATCTCAAATTCTTACTTTATCAAAAAAAAAACTCAAAATCAGTATATTTGATGTAAAATGAACTACATTGATTTTGATTAGAAAAAGAAATAAATCAAATTACTAATTAATTTGCAAATTTTATTTTAACATCTCCCTAAATAACTAAAAATCAAGTTTAATCCAATAAATTGGAAACAAATAATGATGCAATTATATTCATTTGTTTTAAAATATTGATCATTTGGCTTTTCAATGCGTATTTTAAAAAGTTAAAAACTCTATACAAAAATACCAATTTTTAATCAATTTTTTAAATTAATTTCATACTCTTTACTGAAAAATCATCTTCGCACAACTGGACTATAGTGTTTTAGGGTTGTTTTCTTCGTTTTAATTTCATTGATATATTTTTCAGTTGTATCATGATTAGCTGACCGCGTGGCGCTCCTCAATTTACCAGATTTTCATCTAATATTTCGAAAAGAAAAAAAAATAATAATAAGCTAATAGTAGCTTACGTACCTCGTAGCTGGCCAAGCGAGGAAAAGGAATGAGCATGGCTAGAACCGATGACATGGCACCAATGCCGGTGCTTTCTGCCACGTGGAGGGGGTGCATGACCACGTCAGCCTTCTCCCCCAACACCACCACGCCCACGTACACAATCACCATCTGCCCAAACGCCAGCCGCTTCGCGAGGAGCGGCGTCGACTCCGCCAAGGCGACCGCGAACGCCCCGAGGGCCACCGCGAGGGCGGCCAGCTCCGGGGTGAACCGCTCGGGGCGGATCAGCCAGAGGCTCATCACGGAGGGGCCCATTACGAGCGACGTGCCAATCAGAGCATGCCACGTGCCGCGCAGCGCGTCGCCCAGCGTGGCCTCCGACACTATGAGCACCGCCGTCACGTACGAGAAGGCCGGGAATGCCACCTCCCGCCGCACCGCGCGGGGCCCGTAGAGCGTCGCCACCGCCACCGAGATGACCGCTACCGCTATCCTCATCGCCGCCCCCAGGCGTCTCCGCCATATGGTGGCCGTCGTTCGCTTCGAAGGCGCCGCGGCCAGCATGATGGTGTATGGCAATTGGTGCTTGGTGGAGAGACTCTTTTTAAAAAAAATAAAAAATTATATGTATATTTTTCGAAGGTTTTTGTTGTAAGGGAGTGTTTGGGAATGAAGGAGGAATTATGATGTGTTGGAAGTGAGAAGGTGAGGTGGTATTGTGTTGGAAGGGTGGGGCTATTTAAAGGAATGCTTGGTAGTGTGAATCTCCTGCAACACACGTTGTTTATATTTTAACCATTAGATTGTATTTTTAAGTACGATTAATTAATATTAGATAAAATTAATTAAAATAATCCGATTTTTGGAGATGTATTAAAAATGTCATTTTTCAATGATTAGAAAAATGACCTAATCTTTAGAAGATGGTAACAAAATGTCCTAACTAGTCTTTTTACCATAAACCAGGCCCAAAATGTTAATATGGAATTGGTCAAGTTGTATCATTTTCATTAGAACAACTCGATATTATCCAAAATACAATAAGATCTTAATTTCGATTATTATATTTTAGGAATTTTTGTCGGATTTGTGGTTACAACTTAGAAATGAATAGTGTTGTTGGGGGATACTTTAAATTATCACCACATCTTCTAGGGTGGATTATTTTTCTTACATTTGAATGGTGGAGATATTTTTATAACATCTCTCTAAAAGTCAGGTTATTTTAACCAGTTTTCTTAATATTACAGTGTGTTAATGAGTGTAATATGAAATATTCGTACGCCAAATTCATCTAAACCATTATTAAAAATTAACGTTATTTAGGGAATCAAATCATCTGTCCCCCTCCCCCGTCCCCATCCTCCTCACAATCCTCATTTAAAAATAAAAATAAAACAAAAAAAAATAAGAATTTTTCTAGTAGGGACTGAGGGAGGGGACATAAATAGGATCAGAAGTGAGATTTGGACTCGTTATTCAGGGACGTTATTTTTTTTTAATCATGGTAATTTTTATAGATTCAAAAATAATACTCCCTCCATCTCAAAATATTTATAGTTTTACTTTTTGGCACTTATTTTAAGAAGCGAAAAACTCTATAAAATATTATTTTTTTTAATATTTTTTTAAAAAAATTCATAGATAATTGTATTAAGTATGAAACTATTAAAAAAAATTGTTAAAAAAATTAATATTTTATAGAGTTTTTCACTTCTTAAAAAACGTGTTAAAAAGTAATATTAACTACATCAATCGCCTATATAGCTGATGGCAGTTATGGTTGGATTGTTTTGAGGGCAGTCTCGATCAACCCAAGTCATTTAACAACCGATTCAACCTTTGTGGACAAATTAAAATAAACAAGTGCAAAATAAATCAAAATAAAAACCTAATCTACCATTAACCATAGCTAATTGAAGAAAAAAACCAACATTGAATATTTATTTGAACCTACATGTTTAAACATGAGAATTTTTAATAACAAACGAAAAATACTCGTTTCTAACCAATTGTCTGACTGTGACCAAATTTTGACACATGAACAAATTAATCCCGCCTTTTTGGACAGACATCATTAGGTACTAGGGCTTTTCCTATATGTTAAAGCCAAAATTTTACTCCCTTCAACCCGATTTTTCACTTTGGATATATCCATGGAGTTAGTAAAATAACTTAATATAAAGTTGGTTTAATTTTAACCATTCAATTTTAGATAAGTAGTTTAGATTTGAACTAATTTAGCTATTTTATAATTTACTTTTTTAGGATCGATAAATTATAATTCTAACAACTCCACGGGATCTTTACCGCCATTTTATATATTGCTTAACCCATATGCACACGAATTAAGGATTTTTTTTAAAAAAAAAAAACTAGTTCCACTAATTAGAGTTCGTTTGGTTGACAGTTGGAAAAAAAAAAAACCAGGAAGTGAAAAAACCTAGGAAGTAGGATAAGTACATGTGTTTGGTTGTAATTTTTTTTCCTTCAAAATCTGAGGACCTTGAACTCCCAGGAATTCCAATTCCCATGAAACGGAGGAATTTCACTTATATAGGGAGACTAGATAAGTTGAACTTCCACCATTTTGTGTACAAAACCACCACTTCCACAATTTGAATTTCCTATCATTTAAAATCTAACCAAATATCTTTTTTCCATTAACCGAAAGTACAATTGACGAGAATTTAATTCATGTGAATTGAATTCTTGGGAATTGCACTTCCGACGTTCAACCAAACGAGGCCTTAGAAAACACACTAGGTATGTATGGCATACCAAATAAGCAGTCAAAAAAATAAATAGAAGTAGATGTTTTTTTTTTAATTAGGTGAAAGAGGTGTATGGATGGCAAAAAGTGGTTAAAAGTAGTTAAAATTTTGAGTTAAAAAAAAAGCCAATGGAAGGTGCTTTTTTTTGTGTTTAAATTTGTAACTACTAAAATTAACACACTCTTTTTTACAATGTTTATTTATTTATCACAATTAAAACACATTTGTACCCCATACATATATTATTTTATTGTTTAAATTTTTAACTACTTTTACCAACAGTTTATAAATTTTACCCTGTTTATAATTTTAGTCAATTTATTAACCCCGTCCCATATAAACTCAGTACTAACCAGTAACTACACTCCAATCAAACATTCCATTGTGATTTATGCATAGAAATTAATGGTGATTTCCTTTTAGAGAGAAAATATATACTCCATCCAACCCTTCACATGGCAAACGTACATCCAAATATGAATTCCTCCCGGCCCTTCATATGGCAAAAAGGTCTCCAATTTAATGACAATTGAATATACATTTTATACATTTTATTTTCAATAGAAAACGTCAAATATAAATTATATAATGAATAAAATATACAAGGCTTAAATAAACGACATGTAAAATGGATTGGAGGGAATATTAGTAATTACTTTACGATATCTTTATAAACTATTTTGTGCAATGCAATATATAGTTTTACTAATTATAGTTTTTTAAAGATAGATTATAGCTATTAGCTAGTAACTATAAGTTACACATTGTTTAAGATGAACTCGGAGGTTGGTAACGTACTGTTAAACTCTGGAAATATCCGGTTGTGTTGTACGAAGCGGGAGTTGTATCGAGTTTATTTTATTTTTTATTTTTTATTATAATGTTGAAATATATCCTTATAATACAAACAGTTATGTAGGGATTTCATCATTTTTTATATTTTGATATTTGATTTACCTATCAAACCAGTGTAAGACTAAACTTTTTATTCCCAACAATAACAAACCCTTAAAAAAAATCACTTAGTTCAGTTGTGAATAGCTTAATGCAATAGGAATTGATATCAAAATTTTGATTATTGAATATGACAATTTTATAATTATTATATATTTGAGGATATTTTGAGTGCAGCAAAATTGTATATGCAACATTTAAACTAAACAATGTTCATATTTTTCATTCTTTCATAGAAGGAAATTATGAGGTTAATTTTTGGACCCTATTAGGCTACTACTTCGTTTGAAAAAGATGGTAAATAAGTATGAAGTTGTATAAAAAAAAATTAATTGAAAATTATTATTATTTTATATAGTTTTTAGGTTTTTAAGACCATATAAAAAAAACCATTAATTATTTGACGAATGAATGGAGTAACCGATTCGAAGCCAATTTTATACTGCATATATTTGAAGTATTTTATTGCCAAACCTAATTTCATTATATTACGGGAGATTTCCATTATATTGTCATTTAGCCTTTTTTTTCCGAGTAGGGAAAATTGAATTGGGCTGAAACAGATCCTAACTTATAACATCTATACGGATGAGGTCGATCTTGCATGCTAGCATTTATCAGAAAATCGTGTTTGTCAGGAGAGCGATAAAAGTGTGCAACATTTTCGGTCACTATATTCCCTGAACGGGGCACATAGGAAAAACGAATTTGTGAAAATATATTCTGATGAAATGATTTTAATATCCACTATCAAGAGCTCAATTTCCAATGGACAAAGGCAGTTAATTCGACTATCGGACATGCCCGATGAATCGAAAGACCGAAAAGATCGACAACCGACAAACCGTTATGAAAAGAATCGAAAAATATAAGTCAAATCAACAAAGACAAATACACCACGAACAAACTATAGAACAAAAACCGATACCAACAAAGGCGAACGATGTTGGAACCGGGACAGTGTGAGCCATCTTTTATGACAGTTGGTATATAGATGCAACGCAAGGTATCCCTAGGAAACAAATGTGGAGACCTCAGATATGAACTCGAACGTTAGCGAGCCATCAGATCTCGATCACGTACACAGCCTCTAACACGACGGAAAAAGAAAAACCACATAGCTAAAAGAAATATCACCGCTAGAATCAAACAAACAAGCACTCTAGAAAAGTCGGGGCAAAAAATCCATGTAACAGGACTTGCACGTAAAAATAATTTATTTAAGGAAAAACTAATTAAAATACCCTCACATTTTGGGGTATGATAAAAATATATCCTCAACTTTCAAATGTAATTAAAATATCCCGACCTTTGAGGGTAGTGGTAACATATTACCACGAGTTTTTTCATGGGTAAAAAATGCTGACAAGGCAGCCTACGTTGATTTTGTTTTTGACAAGGCATCATGCGTGGAAGCATTTTTACAAATTAGTACTAAAATCGGGTTTTCTTAAACGGTCTCCTTAGGGAAAAAATGCACCGAAAACAAAATTAAACCCGAAAAAATGAAATTGATTCAACCAAGTAACTAATTCGGTCAAAATTGCCTCAAATTAACCCAACACGACTATTCTAACACCAAACCGACAACTACAAAACTAAACCGAAAAAACAGCAACAACAAAGAGGGAAAAAAACTTATTCAGCTAAGCCCGTGAACGAATCAAAGAGGAAAAAGATGTGAGATAGACAGCTAAAGATAGCCAACCACGAGGGAGGGAGACTGTTATTGAAGATAAACTATGAGTTGCCCGGAAGACAGCTCAAGAGGCGATCTCGAAAGAAGATAGGAGAGAGGATAATGCGTGGTGTATGAACCCGGTCCAACTATTTATTTTTTTCCTAAGGAAACCATTAAAAAAACCTTGTAAAAAATCAACGTAGGACGTCTTGTTAGCATTTTTTACCAATGAGAAAAATCGTTGTAATATATTACCACTACTATCAAAGGTCGGGATATTTTTATTACTTTTGAAAGTTGAGGATATATTTTTACCATACTCCCAAAGTTTGGGGTATTTTAATTAGTTTTCCCTTTATTTAAATATTAATTTTAAATAAATTTAATTTTATAATCATCCTTTACCCTAATATTTCAAATAACACTCAAATTACAAAATGTACAATAATTTTTATTTTATATTATTTTATTTTTCCTCGAAAAATGGTTAGTCGACCTAAATTTAGGCAAGCTAGGGTGCCTTACCAATTAGGCCATTGGACCAATTGGGAAATTGAAATCACCAAGGGCATTTCCGGTATTTCACTGTTTATAGCTTAGGTGGAGGGAGAGGGTGGGCCCATGCGGGGAAGAGATTTAAGACGCGTTGCTATAAAAACGCAGAAACGCAAAAACGTAAAAACGTGACTATTTCCGTATTTATCTGACCGGAAAATGGTGATTAAACATTCCGTTGCATAATTGACTAACCTGCATTTTAAAAATATAATTTAAAAGGTTGAATTTAAAAAACTGCTTTACTAAAAATGCACGAGTGAATTATTTTAAAATAGTGGTTAAACTATTTATATAGAAAATATATATATGAATAAAAATGCTTAATTTATATCTTAAGGTTATATAGAGTAGAAAAATTGTTTTAGTTGTGGTTTTAAGTCATGATAGGAGATTATGACATGTGTTTTTCTTAGAGATTTATTCAGTTAGAATAAATAGTCATTTAATTAATTTCATTAATTAGGGATAGTTATTAGGTTCCATTACGTGTGGTTGCTATGAATTTTTCATAAGTTGCTTTTAACTTAACGCAACTGAATAATTATCAAAGGCGAATAAATACTTATATTATATCTAAATAACTCACTAAAAAAAAAAATCTGCCCATTTGCTAATATAATTGTGCAATAAGGTATTAATTAAGGAGATCTAGCCTCCTAAGGGTATTTATTTTTGGCCAAATTTGAACCAATGTTGCCGGCAAATTAGTATGATAATTCTTAGTTATTACTACTTACCAAGCAAACCATTTTGCTCTCCAAGGCTGACCATTGTATAGTAAACATATTTTACCTATACTCTATCCGTCCTAAAATACATGGACTTTTAGGCTCTTGCACAAGTTTTAATAAAACACTTTACTTTTAAAAAAACATCATCATTGAACAAAGTTTTTCATAAATTTTATTATTTTTTAACACTCACTATACATTTTAACCAATCAAATTACTTTAAAAAGTCAACAACACACAAACCAATACAAATCATTATAACTTCTTACCTAGAAAACCTAAAAGCCCATCTATTGTTGGACAAAAATTTACCTCTAAAAACACATGTATTATTGGACGGAGGGAGTATTAAATTAATTAATCGAGATTTTTTGTCAAGCCTTGCTAGCTTAGCTGGAAAGGATGACGTGTAGTGACCAATAGGTCACGAGTTCGAATCCCCTCTCCTCTATATTGTAATGGCCTAAGTACCTACCTATGAACCAAAAAAAAATTAATCGAGATTTTTCCATCCCATAAGGTTATTAATTGTTATTCCTCCATCTCATATTATTATTAATAATTTAATATTATTAAGGGAAATTTAAAGAAAACCACCCTTTAAAAATGGGAGATTTCACTTAACCACCCTTAAAATTCAAAATTACAAAAAATCACCCTTTAAATGGTCTTTCTTTACAACTCACCACTCATTCATCTATTTTCGCTAATTTATCATTAAATATATTATATTTTAATATTTTTAAACTCAAATTTGATTATAAATATATTTAAAATTTGAATTTAAGGGCATGATTATATTTTAGGAATCATTAAATATCGCTAGTTAATATATTATTTTATTAAATTATATATAAAAAAATTATAGAGTTTTTAATTTCTTAATTGAAAAATTAGAGGGAGTATATTTAAGTTAGCTAAACGTACACTGATCGTATTCTAACGGAATTTAAAGAATAGACCATAATTCTATAAGATATTACTCCGTATTTTTTATAATCTTGTACTCTCCTGTATCATTATTCAAATAAATGTCATTTTATAAATTTAGAATATTTTAATTCTCGTTAGTAATGTCAAATTTCAGTTTTCAAATTATTTTTTCCCTAACTGCAATAACTTAAAATTATCTAATATTTTATAGATCCACATCTCTCTTTATAAGCATTCCTTGTTCTAAAGACACCACTTTTTTGATGAAAAAAAGACACCACTTAGATAGACTGTAAGTACAAATTTATTACGGTATGTTCTAAAGTAGGTTGGCAGAAATAAAGGGTTGCGTCAGGAGTCCTATGTGACAGAAAAGTTCCAGTTAAGCTCAAGGATAAGTTCTACAAAGTGGTCCCACCACCAGCTTTTTTATATGGGGCAGAGTGTTGAGAGACAATTAAAGCACAGGAACAGAAACTCATGGTGGATGAGATGAGGATGCTCAGATGGATGTGTGGGGTCACCTTGCACGACAGAATCAGTATTCAAGCTATCATAGAAATGGTAGGAGTGACTAGTATTCAGGCTAAGTTGCGGGAAGCGGGACTGGGATGGTATGGACATGCTCAGAGGAGAGATCTGAGTGCACAAGTGCGCAGATGTGACCACTTGGCTATCGACAGTGTCCGTCGGGGCAGAGGTCGTCCAAAGAAGAGCTGACGTGAAGTGATTCGATAGAAGCTGGTCGTTTTGGGACTCACTGAGGAGATGGCATGCGATAGAGTGCAATGGAGGAGTGTTATTTGAATTGACGAAAACTAGTCGGGTGCAGTGGTTCCAGCATCGTGCTTTCCTTCCATCTCATCTTGTTTGCATCATTTTTTTCCCTTATTTTCTTGTGTATGTTTCTGGTTTGGAGTCTTGTCCTGTCTTTGAGGACTTGTCTTGGGTCATTAGGAAACACCCTCTCGACCTAGTCGGGGAAAGGGTGCGTACAACTCGATCCCCCGGACCCTGCTTTAAGCGGAATACACTGGGCATGTTGTTGTTGTTATACATTCTCAATCACGATAAATGGTAATGTGACTAGGAACTCCCTTCTAGCTCCATCTTCTTCATTTTACTATGTTCCGCCAAGAATAAATTGTTATTTGCATACCATTAACATAAAAAATCTTGATGATGGATTCATTGTAATAAATTAAAATTAAAAGAGTATCATATGCGGGTAAGTGAGAAATGAGATATATAATCAATCAATGGTAATATATACATTGATTTATATGGAATTTTCATATTTGAGTGTAAAATAATTGGCTTACGGGGAAAACTATTACGAATATTTTCTTTAGCTATTAAGAATATTCTATTGTACGTGGTATACTATACGAGGGAAGATGCTCTAAGTGTTAAGGAAGACTATTTTTCTTACAGCTTAGGAAAGCTATTTTTCATACTTTTGAAATTATGATATAATATTTTTCTAAAGTGGGATTATTTTAACTAGTTTCACCCTAAGTGTTAAGTGTTAAGGAAGACTTGAGTGATATTCCAAAAACAGTGAAGCTACACTAAGAAACTATTCCCAATGGCCATTGAGAATGTAGGGAATACACATGTGTGGTTTGGCATAATTCCCTTGATCACCCTTTATTCTTTGACCCAAAATGTCACCAAGTAAATCATATCAGCTCGGTCCTACATATAACGTACGGTACGTTTTGATTAGTTAGATTACACCTTAATTATAGGGTGTCATCTAGACTATATCCACCATATATATCATTTTCACTTTTAACCTTCCCGAATATTGGGAAGCACGGTGCTTTAGAAGAAGTTTACTTGGAAGTAGAGATTCGAAAAATTAGACGAAAAGTTATTCTAGATGGACATAACGTCTTAAACCAAAATCAACCAAACAAACAAAGGAAGAAAAATATCATAAAAGAAAGAGACATCAAACTAGGGTCGATGAACAAGCGCTGAAGCAAACGAGGAATACCAACAGAGAAATTGTGAGATTTCTCTTCTAAAAGTTGATAGATATGATGCAATGAGAATCTTTAAGAGATAAAATGTCGAGATCTGAGAAGTACTGTCTAAAAAGTGAGTTTAAGACTTTAATCATGTTCGAAGGATAAAAAATTCAGTTGAGTATTGGTTGAGAGAATTCAATTTGACAAAGTAGACAACAAAAAAAAAGTATTTGCTAAACTTGAGGAAATTTACAAAATTCACTGATATGCGAAAAATCATTTTGAATATCATAGAGTTTGTAAAAAACTCTATAGCTAGAGTTGATAGAATAGATTTTAAAATCAATCATCATTTCTCCTTTTCTTCCACTCCCACCATTCTCAATTTTTTTAAAATTTTTTTTAAGAGAGGGATAAAAAACTTTATTTGGTAGGATTTCCTTGAACTCAGTCAGATCCAAGCCTGAGAAAAATATATTTCTCTAATATTTTTCAGGCCTATTTTCCACGTTATATATAAAATGTAATTACGAGTCGAGTGTATGATAGTGTTGGTAACAACTTGTGAGCTGTGATGCATCTTGTACCAATCGTACATGTATTTGTTTTGGCATGTGATGCATATAATTAACGCATCTTTATTTGGAATTTATACGTTCTCAAAAAACTATGGAATTTATACCACGTTCGTTAACAATTACTCCATCCGTTAATTAAAACATGTCGTTTAGGATGTAAATCTTGTTAAAAAAAAATTGTCATTTTAGGTATTTTGACACCACTTTACAAAATTGTCCTTTAATGATTAGATATATGTCATTTTAGGTAGTTTTTAAGAAAGTAAAAAGTAGAGTAATAATTAGGGATATAAATGTATTTTTGTTTGTTTTTGTTAAAAAATGTGTAGATTTCTAAAATGACAAGTTTTAATTAACGGAAAGAGTAATTACGACCTTGGCCACTTTTATTCACATAAATGATAAAAATCATATAAAATATCTAATTTTTTATATAAAATTTTTTAACAATTCCGTAATTATTATTAATAAGTACGATTATTTTTAATTTATATAAAAAAAATATTTTATATAGTTTTTATCATCTAATTAAATAAGTGTGAGAATAATAAACATGTTTTTTACGAATAGAGAAAGTAGTTTTTAATTATCATCCTAAAAAAACATGTGAGAATAATATAAAGGAAGAGAGTAATAATTAATAGTTTAATATGTGATTGAGAAGCCCACCATCATTTTTTTTATTAGGTAAAAATTTGAGATCAGACAAGTCTGAAACTCGAAAGGTCAACATCAACAGACGGACTAACCGTCAACAAACAACATACTCCTTGTTAGTAAAAAACAATATCCTGTAAAGCAACAATAGCGTAACCGGTGTAGGGCCAAAATCAAAGCTGCTTTAATTTACATATCCAATCGAGTAGAAGATCGATTCAAACAGTCGTGGCGTGATATAAGTTTATTTATTTCCCTCTTAAATGTTGTCCTATATATATTAATGAAATAAAAGGTAAATTTACAACATAATTTTATCTAGTCTCCGGAATGTCATTAAAAATTAAAAAAATAGAATAGATAGGAAGAGGGATTGCCAAAAATATGCATTCCTAATGAAAGAGGCGAGATTAAATTAATTATAAAATCTGTAACACAATCAACATTGTGATGTATACTAGACTTTAGTTTTTACTAGGTCGGTTATTCGAGCCTAGTCAAGTATTGTTGGTTTATATTTAGTTCATTTAGGATATGAATGAACCGAACCTAAATCTTGAATCGAGCTTAAAAATGTGCTCATACTCAGCTCGTTTAAGTTTGAGTCGAGCTTTTTTTGAACTATAAGCAGTTCTATTTGTCATTATACAGTAACTACTAACTAGCTTAAAGAAAATTTTAGAAATTCCATAAAATTCGAGCTATTCGAGCTTAATTCAAACGAGTCGAACTTAAAAAATGTGTTCATACTCAGCTCATTTAGAAAATGATCGAATGAACTCAAGTTGAGTTTTTATCGACCGAGTACGAGTCGAATTCGAACTACTCGTGTTCACATAACACCTCTAGTTTATACGCAACGAACTTTGACAGACGTGATATAAAATAAAATCAAGATCCGATTTTGGCCCTTACCCTCAATGCAAGGCAATAATTGACATAGTCGTCCTTAAGGATTACTTAACAAGTTAACAATCTTCAACCGCAGCATGTTCTTACTTTCTTACCAAAGAGGATTTAGAACTCATAAATCAAAACTAATTTGATCATTTAAACATTAAAGTTGTTAATTTTGGTTTCTTTGATACATTTATTATGCTTGGTTGCCCAGAAACTATGTACGTGAATGCTACAATTATTCTGGGGAGTTGTTGTCTACACAGACAATTTCTCACCAAACGCATGGTCTTTCTACCGACAAGGTCGATCCAGAGGCAAGGACAGGTTGAGTGATTGCTCATGGTCTAATTCGGGTGAGGATCCAACCTTTGTATTTTTTTTAGGTAATCATGGGATTGCATGCATATGTAAATATTTTGCACATAATTTGTTGCCTTATTTTGTAAATGTTTTAAAAAAAGCTCAAATTAAATTACTGCTCATTTAAAAAATCCAATAGACATACAATCCAACTTTAAAAGTCCAAATAAGTGAATCAAAACTCTTCTTCTTTCTTTGTTTTTATTGAACGGTGTTTTTAGAGTTGATCTTCATTATAGATGGTTGAAATTTGTAAACGAGCCATCTCTTTTTATTTATTTAATAAGCATATATCATGTCAACCTCCCTTATTTAACCTCCAAGTTTCAAAAACTCCCAATAGTAATATACATTTTGTATTCGTGACTAATCATTTTTTTAATTGTTTGATGAGATATGCTATTGTTATTAGGACATGACGTTAGAGTTTAAGTGATGTTTGGTACTTTAGATTGATGTAAGATATTTTATGAAAAACCTTATATAAGATACTAACAGGGCCGGCCCTAGGGGTAGGCCCAAGAGGCGGTCGCCTAGGGCCCTGCGAAAAAAATTATGTTATATATGGACTATATAATTAAGGTATTATGTATTATTATATTTACACGTAACAAAATATTTACGAAAATTTATACGTCAAAAAAACTCATTTGCGACTTTAAATATTTCGAGTCAACGATAAAGACTAAAGAGTGTAAGAAGGTCTCCGTCTTTCAATTTTTGTTATAAATGCAAAAACGGGTAGTTTTTAAGTAACAACTTATGCTATTTTAATAAATTTATTTAAGTGATTATAGTATTTTATTTGGATAAATTTGCAAAGTAATAATATGTTTTAAAGTGTTTAACCATACTATTTTACATTAATGGGAAAAAATAGAATATTAAAAAATATTTTTTACTTTTATTTCTCACTAAAAAAATTCATGTTTTTTAATAGGACTTGTAAGGAAATATAAAAAAAATAGTAAATAAGTATGTTGGTAAATCTAAAAATCGTAGTATTTTGTTGTGTTATACCGAGAGATTGTATACTACTTAAAGTCCATAAATTTTCCTTTTAGTGATAAAAAAAATCTGAAATTTATAATAGTTAAATAAATAAATAAAATTGCATTGTTTTGATAATTTTTCTAAAAAAACATATAAATATATTTATTGATAAAAAAATGTTTGCATCGCCTCGGGCCCCAAAAATCTTAGGGCCGGCCCTGGATACTAAATATATATAAAAATAGGGGCCTCAATTTTTACCCCCCCCCCCCCCCCCCCCCGCGTCCAAGGCCTCTAAAATGATATGATCGGCTCTGTCTACCGACATGGGAAGTCAAAGTCGACAAACATCTCACCGACTCCAAAACAGCACCTAATCCCCCTTGCTCCATCCATCGACACAGAAAGTTGGTGTTGGCAATCCCACCATAGTACCACCAGCAGCGCCCTCCCCCGCAACTGCACCACCAACACCACAAGCTGCTGACATGAGGAGTCAATGTTGGTGAGTCGTCGTGCATTTGGCAAGATCAAACCGTTCCCATAGCAAGCATGTTATTCTTTGATATATTCATTATGATATTCGTATGGGGCCAATAATCCCCATTTATTTTGTTATTCATTTGTGTTTATGAGAAAAACACAAGCAAACTTTTATAATTTTAAAAGCAAAAATAATTAAAATAACTTAATCTTTGGAGGGGTATTAAAAAAAAATATTCTCCCTTTCCAATGATATAAGAAAAATAACTCAGTTTTTGGGGAGGTGGTAACAAAGAATTTCGATTTTTTCCGACTATAAATCCGGACAAAAATAATGATATATAATTAGTGAAATTAAGATTTTAGTGAATTTTGGATAATGGTGACTTTTTTTAAAATAAGAATGATATCATTTGACAAATTTCATGTCATTATTTTGGCCAAATTTATGGTCAGAAAAATAAGTCGAGAATCGAGATACTTTGTGATTTTTTTAATACTTTGTATTTGGTTATTTTAATTAGTTTTGCCATTTAAAAATAAAGTGTTTTTTTTCAATTCTCCTTAATTATAGACCCACTAATATATTATAATATTATATACCCAAAAAGAAAAATATCACTGTACCGCACGCCTTTATTTTCAACTATGAATTAGATTAAAAATAAAGTGTAAAGTGTGTTTTTTTCTTTCAACTTCACCTTAATTATAGACCCACTCATAGATTATATACCCAAAAAGAAAAATATCACCGTACCCCTTTATTTTCAACTATGAATTAGATAATGGGTAAATCCTATAAACTTGAAGCCATAAGCTCCCCATATCCAATGAGGGACAAGGGTAGCATCCAAAACTAGTTTTCTATAGTTAGCAATGGAGGTGAATAAGTAACTTTACCTAAAAAGCTTATCTACTTTGTTCAATGGAAAGATCACGTTGTCTAAGGACCTAACTTTGCCCAAATTGCGGCACATTACGGGGCCTACGGACCACGAAGCATCATCGACGCAGGCAAGCCATGACGGGCGCTCCAATCCCAGGCTATCCAATTGCCCATCCTGGCATGACTCAGCATTCACCACCCGTTTAATGGCTACCTACGCATTCCTCACTGAATACCCGAACGAGCTTCTCAATCTCATTACATACAGATCTGCAGATCTCTGTGGATGTATGATCAAGGCACTTCATATAATCTATCAAGAATCAACTGAACTACCCATTTGAACAAAGATCAATTAACCACATTGGTTTGGGAAGCAAACAAAGAACAAAATATAATGAGTTGGCCCTGCTTCATACGGACCGACCGGGGAATCTCGGGATATATCATCGTTTCTAACCTGCATTACATTTGTATTCAGCCAAGATCTGATTTTGCATAGTAATTCAAATATATGTTTGCTCCAAATGATGAAATTAGCAGTTCAGCTGCAGAGCCCATGGAAACTGAGTCAGATCATTTGCCTAATACTGCATCATGTAAGCAATAAATGGGAAAATAGTTCGATACAGGAGTAAAGATACCAGAAGCAAAAACAATATGCTAACTGATGATATCCCCGGAATCGATACAGGAAGATGTATGTATAAAAGATCAATTGAAGGCATGGACATTCATTTTCACCACTTTTAATACCGTTATCATGTAAGGCAACAAGCTATATGCATTCTTGACGCAAAATGGAGCTATACGGACAATTGCGACCACCTTAGTTAAGTTTCACTTTTCAAACCAGATATCATGAAGTGGGTAGGAGTGTTCAGTAAGATGCATGACCTGATTCTAATTAGTGAAGATAACTAACAAATCTGTAATGGCTATTTCTAGTTGGCCACTGCTTGCTTCAAAAGTTACTCATCCGATCTGAACTTGAGAATATTTGCCAAATACTTGACCTGCAAAACAACTACAATTCATCTATCACGAGTCAGGATATCACTTTAAAAGGTATAACAACATTGTTGGAGATGTTTTTTACAAGTACATTTCACTATTTCAGTTCTTTCACTGCTTGAAGAACACTACTTTCCTAATGCAAGCACAGTAATCTTCATTATTTACTTTTGATCAATTAAAAAAAAAAAAAAAACGAAAAGCATACTTTGCTTTCCATGAAAGGAAAGAAAACAGCTGCTGCCAAGGAAAGCATACACCAGGAAAGTATGTGCAAGTTTGTGGAATTTGATGATAACTGACCTAATTTATTTGAACCCACATTTAGCGAAAAAAGATCCAGCAAATAATTCTCTCTAGTCCACTGAGACCAGGAATTAAAAGGAAAGAAAGAAAGAATTAAACGGAGTGAATGCATTTGTTTAGTTATATTACTTGTGTTATTTTATAATCTGTTTCACAGTAGTGGATGATACATGGATGCTCCTATACAACAATCAACAGTCAGAAAAGTTAATTTTATTCAAGAAAAGAGAAAATAAGCTATTACAATAAGCAAGTTCTCAAATACCTAATTGATGAAGTTGTGCTTAGAATTATTAATTAAAGTTATAGCTTAGAAGTACTAGTGTTTAGGCCTATCAATCTGCTAACTTGTACTCATTCCTCATCTAAAACAAATGAATACCTAATCAGAATCTCAACAAAGTAATTCATAGAAGGTACCAAGTACCATTCCCTGGGATTTGTTTTAATTTTCTAGAGGTTTCAGTGTTCTCATTCACAAGCAATAACTGTAAGAACAACCTTCTCTGCAGAGTAGAAAGGCTCGTACCATTGTGCCAAAGCTTTAAGACCAAGCTTCTCAGCGAGTACGAGGAAGGGCGTTAAGTCGTGGAGAAGATCGTGATGGTTGCTGTTTTAATGAATTTGATCTCTTTTGGTTCCGAGTATTATTCTTATTCTGGGGGCCTTCATCTGCATGACGGATAACATATTGTATATTTTTAAGCATAACAAGATACTTCTCTAGAAACAATGCTATGGAAGAAAATAACAGATAGTAATCAATGATATACGTTGACCGGGACTAGAATATGTGCTTGCTACAGCTCATAAGCAACCAATATTATATTGCCAAGAAACTGTTGTGTCCTTTTTTGGCAATGCCAATGGATATCTCTAGAGCATAAGAGATATAGTAAGTCTTGTAAACACCTGAGCTGATCAAGTATATAATCTTAAGAAGGTTATATAACACGCCCTTTGGCAGTATTTGAAGAAACTGCTGATGAGATCAGGAACTGGAATTTTAAGGTCAAATACCAGAAGCCTACAGATGGCTTATTAGAAAATGATACAATAGGGGACTTTTAAAGATCCTAAACCTCGAACAAGAAATGATACTAGTAGAATTAATAATCCGGAAAGCAAAAACTTAAGAAGATTGAAAGAAGTACTAGCACACACATCGTAAAACAAGTGAAAAATGAAGCATATTCAGAAAAACGTAAACAAATAAATGTACAGCCACTAAAAGAAATTTGCATTCAGATGGTAAACCTCTAACAAGAAATGATACTAGTAGAATTAATAATTCGGAAAGCAAAAACTTAAGGAGATTGAAAGAAGTACTAGCACACGCATCGTAAAACAATTAAAATGAAGCATATTCAGAAAAACATAAACAAATAAATGCACAGCCAGTAAAAGAAATTTGCATTCAGGTACTTGTACCTTCATTCCTTTTATGTGTCGGATCAGCAGTTGAAATCTTTAGTTTCTTATTTTTCTCAAATAGCTCATCATTGATGAAGGCCTCTTTCTTTTTTGATCCCATTGTATATGGCAAAAGCGGACTTTTGTGGGATGAATGAGGTTCTGCAAGTTGCTTTACTTTGACATTTTGTAATGCTAGAACAACTTTGTGAATCAGAGTTTCTTCCCCTTTATCTGGTGACAAGGTCAATTGTTTTCTGCTTTCAATTTCTTCCCAAATCATATCTTTGGCCAAATCTCTAGGCTCAATTACCTCATCACTGTTGAAGGTCCCTTTCTTTTCTGATCCCAGTGCATGTGACAAAAGATGATCTTTGTGGGATGAATTGGGTTCTGCACATCGCCGTGGATTGTCACTTCGTAATGCTAGAACAACTTTGCGAATCAAAGTTCCTTCCCCTTTTTCTGCTGAGGTGACTTGTTTTCTGCTTTTGAAGTCCCAAATCATATCTCTGTCCAAGTTTCCACTTTCAACATCTTCATTTAAAGGTCCACTATCATTTTGTACCACAGAATGTGTTAACCTAGTAGTATCATTTGAACCTAACACAACATCTTTCGCTTCCTCATACAAAGAAAAATCAAGCTTTTGAGGAAATTTTGACATCAATGAGGCCAGAGCAGCCCGAGCAGCAAGAGGATTAAGAGGTGATTTGTTTTCCGCTAATTCTTCTTTGGCAAATATGTTTGTTGCAGAATCTTGAAGAAATGAAGTGCTGACAGGTTCACACTCCTCTGCTTCTTTTTCCATTTTGCTTCTATTCCTATTAGATCTCCTCGGATGGTTCTGCTCTCTAGTAATTAGGGGTGATTTGCTATGAAGCAGAGCATGCTTTTTTTTGTCTCCTTTGGAAGAACCTGCATTTATAAATCAGCAACAAATTACCTGATTCGTAAAATGAATGAAAATCAATGTTATGTAATGCACAACCTGCTAGATCAAAAGTTAGTAATGGTTTGGATAGTAAAACTCGCATTATATCCATTTATTCTTTAAACATACACAAGTTCATTCCCGTTATTAGACAAATCTGCACATGAACACAGGAACTAGTAATTGACAGCAAAGCTCAGAAAAATAACACAAAGATCGACCATAGCTGTGCAAGCACCTAAAACAAAATACCTAGATCCAACGACAGAACAGAAATCAAGCATTTCATTCAGCATTTACATCCTCAAATAGTTGACAGTACAATGTTAATCATACTTCAACTAAGCCTGTTTGACCTTACCACATATAGATAGACTACCAAAAAGAAGAATCAAGATCACTGGCTCACAACACATTTTTTAAAAGAAAATTACATCCCAATATCTTGAAATCTTGAGCGTTTTCTTCGTTATATCTCATAGTCCTAAATTATCTTTTTATTCCCTGGAACTTTTTAGAAGTCAACAAAGACTGAATACAAGAAATAAATCATCTTAGTTGAAAAGGATTAAAAATGAAAATGAAAAGGTAATGCAGAATGAAAATCTTACTGATGCAAGGTATCAAGATGAGATAAATTAATTTTACCATTACAGCTATTTTGAATAGTGAAAAGTACATTTTTAAGTCTTTATTGTTCGGTTTTCTATTAATCCCAGTTCATTGTAATTGAATAAAAGCTACATGTCAAACAGCTAAATGACCAAGGACCAGGCTTCCCTTTAATTGGAAGAAATTGGTTAGTTACAATAATGTTTTCTAAATTTGTCCATAAGCATACCAGGTGTTGTTACTCTGACAATAACATCTTCTAAAAGCTCTCTGGTTGCTCCATCAGCCAGAGTTCCAAGATCTTCTATCTGTTTTCCTATGGTTCCGTCCACATCATACTCATCATAAGGTTCTTCAAAGATAGTAAAAGCGCCATTTGGCAAGCTCCTTTTTTTCATAGAGTTCAAGAAGGCAGCAACAACTGGATGGATTTTAACACTTTCTCTGGATAATTTCATAACAAGGCTGGATGGGACAGTTATATTTTCACTGTCCGGGTCTTGATGCAACCAGTTTATCACGAAAGTGCATCTACAGATTATCCTTTTTGAATGCCTTGTTAGCCGTGCCTGGAGGAGAGAAGAATAACAGCAGCCGAAGCAACACATGAGAAAATTGAAAAGTAAATGTCACACTCTATTTGCTTTGATTCACAAGACATTTCATCTGACAAAAAGCAGATAATTCATTTCACTCACTACTTCAGCAGCTAGGTCATAAAAGGTAAAATTTAATATTTGGGATTATCACAACCTAGTATTCAAGTGTAGGGCAGATAATCAACACGAGGAACTGTGTACAACATGAAAAAGATAAACATGTAAAAACAATATTAAATAAATGAAGGTAGCTCCATCAGGAAAGTAGTTAGGATCCCTTGTTATATGATTCTGTTTATGAAAATGATTCTTTTTCATAAACAGAATCATATAACAAGTCCAATAAAATCGGTTCACCAGACAACTTCAGAAGTGGCGACCGCTAGAGTGACAGCTTTTCCCAATCATGTTTAAAAGTGCCAAGGAATCAAGGATCATTTATGGGATTCTACCAAAGTGCACTTTTTACTAGTCAAGGCTAACAGGCTTTTACAAAATTATACATAAAGAAGAATCTTTACCTCTTGCACTACCGCATTAAAGAAAAGAGCCTTAAAATTTGACTTAGAGGCAGCCAGAATTTGTTCCCCTTCTTCAATATGTTGACAATCATCCGCTTCAAGGGGAAGAGAACGAATTCTAAGACGGGCATCTAATTCTTCCACAGTATGTATCACATCTTCCAAGTCCAAGCTTTCAAAATGCACTAAAAGGCTTCCAGAGGAACTACTAGAAAATTTCCAGCCAGAAATAGATCATTACAACCAATGCTGAATTTCTTTAGTCTTTACTATGAAGGTTAAAGTTGAAGGGAATGGTAGCTGGATAATCAAGTTAATCAGCAAATAATGACAACATAAACACAGAAGCAGATTAGATAGTTCCATATTAAATATGAAAGGAGGGAAATCAGCAAAAATGATTTCCCCCCTATTCTAAAAAGTATAGATAAAGGCACAGAAGGCAACAAAGAAGGTAGAGCTAAGAGGTAGCCCAAGACTTCAGAAGCTGGTGCAGAGTAGCAGGAATAGCTGCTCTACAAAACAAAGGTAAACATGAACACGTCCCTATTTTGCATGGTTACTGGCAAAATAATCTCCATAAATAACCAAGCATCATTACTTGATGTTTGCATAAGATTTTCCCTATTTTGCACGGCCAAATGATAGCTAATTCTTGCAATGATAGCATTGGCCTTTGTTTTTGAGGAATCTATCTCTCCCGTTCAAGAAGGGATAGCCCTCGCCTCTAAAGGCATTAATTTATCCTTTCAACTCCTAGTTTATCAAAGTAAAAAGTTATCATAAATCCTCCACCATCTCGAGTTTATTATCACTATGCCGTGTCATAGCGAGAGTGCGAGACTAACTCCATCCCTCATAACATCATAACAAGAAATTTAGATGAAACAAATCTGCAGTAAACTCTCATTGATGCCAAGATTAAAAATGTAAAGCTTCATATGAAAAACACACAAAAGCGAAATCTATGCCAGATGTTTCTTGGATCCAGATACTTCCTGTTTTGGCATATGACAATTATAGTATGATATTTTGTGCATTTCAGATGCACCCAAACACTGAAGCTTAAATCATTAGTTCATAAAACGCGTGTATGTCAATAAGAACACGATCAGAACTATTCTGACTATTTTAGCGATATGATTCGTTGTCCCGAGTCCGATCATTAAATGCAATAATGCACTATCCATAAATGGATCACACGCCATCGCAAAGCATGATCGAGCTAATAATAGAAGGAAATTTTGGCGAGAGAAAAGCTTTTGACTCTTCAGAGTTAGAGCTAGCGATTTGAAGCTGCAATTTCGGCAACATTTATTCAACAATCGGACCAAGAATCCAAGAAATTGCAGATAAATGCGAGCGAGCTTAGCGAGGTTAGAAGCAGGAGCTTCACCTGAGAGATACTCTACATGGATGCCAAGAGCAGTCCGTTACGCGCATCGCTTCGAGCTGAACTTCGCCGACTCGAGCTGTATTCGCCATTGATTTCGATCTTGCTGCACACTGCGCGAGATAATAGAGACAGGAAGGGTTTATGCAATGAGACGATGCTACTCGTCTGTTCCGTTTTCCCCCTTTCTCTCCTTTGGCCTTGGGTTTTGCCGTTTGCGAAGTAAATTACAGATAACCGCCCTTAAAATAAGGAATTTTTACAAAAGCACCTGTGAATTAAGAAATTATAATAAAAACACCCATAAAGTGACTTGTTTGATCCTTCTTGCCCTTTACTCCGTTCGTTTGTTTCAAGGTAAATTACATATAGCCACCTTTAGGCCGTGCTCCACAAGGGATTGTTGGGGTTTTTTTATAAAAAAAAACAAGTTCGAGCTGGTGTTTGACAAGAGATTGGCGGGGGTTGGAGACTTCCGGGATTGAGATTATATGGAGTTCTTCAAAGCCAATAATCCTACCCTTCCCAAGCAAGGTTATCGGGGTTATCGAATTCAACAACCTCATTGCTGACACCTTTGCCCCTGATGTTAGCGAGAGGCCGAGGGAGCTGGAGCCATGGGAGCTCGGATCCGGAGATCTGGGCAAGAGACGGAGGGAGTGTGAGGGCCGCCATGGGAGCTCGGATCCGGAGATCTGGGCGAGAGATTGAGAGAGTGGGAGGGCCGTCATGGGAGCTCGGATCCGGAGATCTGGGCGAGAGATGGAGAGAGTGTGAGGGCCGTCATGGGAGTTCAGAGTCGGAACCATGGATGGAGGTGAGTTTGAGGGAGGTGAGTACGTCGAGGACAAAGAGGTGAGTAGAGGCGAAGACGAAATTTGAGTCGGAGCCATGGGTGCGGCGGTGAAGGAAAGGGAAAAGAGGAAGGAGAGGATGGCAGCCATGGAAGGGGAGGTGCAGGGAGCCAGGGAACGAGAGGAAAAAGAGGAGGAAGGAGAGACGCGGGAGAGAGAACCACATGCCCTCCTTATCTTCGTCACCCTGCTCAAACTTGTTTAGTAAATAAACAAGTTTTAGTCGAGCTCTGGTTACTTGTATCATAGAGTAGCCTCACTTACTCGTGACATGGTAATTTATATATGAGAAATTTTATAATTTCACAAAATTCGAGTTCAAATCGAACTAAGTCTCAATTTGAATTGAATTTAAAAATGTGTTTATACTCAACAACAACAATCAGTTGAATCCTACTCAAAACATAATTGTAAGCATCATATTCCTAATAATATCAAAATAGCGTTTTCTAATGACAAAAAATGTTGTCAACATATATGATTAAGTAATAAAAAAACCAGGTCCAAGTTGAGCTCAAACTACTCGACTTATAAAACAATCCTATACAAGGATCATGCGACCAGAATCACTAAAGGAAACTTTGGATAAGAGGATGTGAAAACCTCGATAAGAGGAGGTGAAAACCTCCAATAAGCACGAGGAATGGGAATAGAACTGGAAAAACTGCCAACCAAACACTATGAATGGATAGAGATTCCCAAAAGACCCATTCCTCATTCTTAATACCTATCTACCAAACACCCCTTTAGTCTCAATGGCCCCACAATCCCTATAGACCTGAGCAGATGTGAGTCAACCCGCTCGTCGCTCGGCCCACTCAACCCGTATGGCTAAATTTGCGGGTCTTGGTAAAGGCAATGGGCCCAAGTGAACCGGTAGGCCCAGCTCGATAGGCCCAAAGGGTCGGGTTGGGACCAAGGATTAAGCACAAGCGGAGCGATAGGCCCGACCCGTTTATATATATTAATTAGAATTGTAGTAAAATACTAGATATATTGATTATATATTTTATACTTGTACATCTATTAGTACTTTATTAATACTAAATGACCAATGATATAAATATTCAAATCACATATCACATATAAATTAAGAAACATAGTACTATTAAATAAATTATTTTCATTGAAACGAACCTAAATTAAAACAGGGTGTGATTTCAAAATTTTGTAACTTGCGTACCTTTGTTTTGTATGAAATTTCATTTTTTTAATACTTAACACATAATGTAAAGCTTGGGATCAAATACAAAAATAAAAAAAATGTTTCACAAATTTTTAAAGGACGGTCCGATGTGCTACTCGGTCCGCTCATGTAAACGGATTTAAACAAGGTAATTGACCCCAAAAACCGGGTGTAATCCAAACCCGACCCGTTAAAATGGCTAAGAATTCCACATAGGTTCGGCCCAAACCCACCCATTTCAGCCCATGCTCAGGTCGACTAAGTCCCTCCACTTGCAAACGGTCAATGTCGAGAATCGCAAGTCGTCGCTGACACCCTGGAAAGAAATCAAAGAATCTCGGAAAACAGATCTCATCCGTCCCTTTTTTCTCTCCCGTTCAACGGCCCACAACGCGTCCCCGCTCCCGGAAGCTTCTGGAATCAGAAAAATCAACAGAAACCCTAATGTGATTTCCTATATAAACTCCGCCTCTCCTCCTAGCACGAAGCTATCTCTCTACCATTCTCTGGGGCTCCAACTATCGGCGTTCCTCAGAAACTCAAATTCCTTTCCCTCTATCTGTATATCTCGAGCTCTAATTAGACTCAACAATGGCGGGCAAAGGAGAAGGACCTGCTATCGGTATCGATCTCGGTACTACCTACTCCTGTGTCGGAGTATGGCAGCACGACCGTGTTGAGATCATCGCCAACGACCAGGGCAACCGAACGACGCCATCTTATGTTGGTTTCACCGACAGTGAGAGGTTGATCGGTGATGCGGCCAAGAACCAGGTCGCCATGAACCCGATTAACACTGTGTTCGGTGAGTTATTCAGATCTATTGTTTATTTACCTGTTTTCTTTTGTCTGTTTCGATTGGTGATTGCTTGGATCTGGATTTTTAGGCTGTTCTAGACTTCTAGGTGTTTAGTATGTCTGGATCTCGAATGACTTTGATCCTGTCTGAACCTGGTTCGGATCTGGCCGTGAAGTTTAATTCAACATTGTTGACTGTCTTATGTATGATTTAGGAATAGATTTCAGGATTTTAAATTATATTACTATTCCGTATTATCTGATTTGAAGTATTAGGTTCAAGTTTCCTGCCATTATTAATGTGGATTGATATCTAGAGTAGCTGGGGATTGCAATTCACTATTCACAATCGAATACCATAGGGTTAAAACAACATGAATCTTAATTTTCCGAGTAGGAATTGACATTAAATTAATGCAAAAGCAGCTAACTTTGCCAATGCGACATAGCATGCTTTCTGTATCCCACGAGGATATCAATTAATCTGTTAATTAGCTTAATATACTCAGTGATCTAATAGTGTCATGTATATTGGCATCTGGTCGGTACTGTGTCTTTCCCTTACTACTTGGGACTAGTTTAATTGGATTGCATCATCTGCTGAATTTGACATTTAATGCTATATACTGTATGCTATTTGTTTGAAGTATGTACTGTAGGTTGATGTGATTCAGTAATTTAATTCAAAATCTCATACTCCCTCCGTTCCAAAATAGATGGGCGTTTGTTTTTTGACACGCTTTTTAAGGAGCGAAAAAACCTATAAAATATTATTTTTTTAATTAAAATTTTTATACTATTTGATACTTATTACTAATAAGTATCTAATTATATAAAAAAAATTAATTAAAAAATATTATTTTATAGAGTTTTTCGCTCCTTAAAAAACGTGCCGAAAAGTAAAAGACCATGTATTTTGGAACGGAGGGAGTAATTTGTTCAGATGCCAAGAGGTTGATTGGTAGGAGGTTCAATGATGCATCCGTACAAAGTGATATTAAGTTGTGGCCCTTCAAGGTTATTCCTGGACCGGGTGACAAGCCCATGATTGTAGTCAGCTACAAGGGAGAGGATAAGCAGTTTGCCGCTGAGGAGATTTCCTCCATGGTTCTCATCAAGATGCGTGAGATTGCTGAGGCCTATCTCGGTTCCTCAATTAAGAACGCAGTGGTCACTGTCCCTGCCTACTTCAACGACTCCCAGCGTCAAGCCACCAAGGATGCTGGAGTCATTGCTGGACTCAATGTCATGCGTATCATCAATGAGCCTACAGCTGCTGCTATCGCTTACGGTCTAGACAAGAAGGCTACCAGCGTTGGGGAGAAGAATGTTTTGATCTTCGATCTCGGAGGTGGTACATTTGATGTTTCTCTTCTCACCATTGAGGAGGGTATTTTTGAAGTGAAGGCTACAGCTGGAGACACTCATTTGGGAGGTGAAGATTTTGACAACAGAATGGTTAACCACTTCGTCCAGGAGTTTAAGAGGAAGCACAAGAAGGATATCACCGGCAACCCGAGAGCTCTTAGGAGGTTGAGAACTTCCTGTGAGAGAGCGAAAAGGACTCTCTCGTCCACTGCCCAGACCACCATTGAAATTGATTCTTTGTATGAGGGTGTCGACTTCTACTCCACCATCACGCGTGCCCGTTTTGAGGAGCTGAACATGGACTTGTTCAGGAAGTGTATGGAGCCTGTCGAGAAGTGTTTGAGGGACGCAAAGATGGACAAGAGCACCATTCACGATGTTGTCCTGGTTGGTGGTTCTACCAGAATCCCCAAGGTTCAGCAGCTCCTGCAGGACTTTTTCAACGGCAAGGAGCTTTGCAAGAGCATCAACCCGGATGAGGCCGTTGCCTATGGTGCTGCAGTTCAGGCTGCCATTTTGAGTGGTGAGGGTAACGAGAAGGTGCAAGACTTGCTTTTGTTGGACGTCACTCCTCTCTCTCAGGGCTTGGAGACAGCTGGAGGTGTTATGACTGTCTTGATCCCGAGGAACACCACTATCCCGACGAAGAAGGAACAGGTGTTCTCAACCTACTCCGACAACCAGCCTGGTGTGTTGATCCAGGTTTACGAAGGAGAGAGGGCGAGGACAAAGGACAACAACTTGCTTGGAAAGTTTGAGCTCTCCGGAATCCCACCTGCTCCCCGAGGTGTTCCCCAGATCACTGTCTGCTTCGACATCGACGCCAATGGTATTCTAAACGTATCTGCTGAGGACAAGACGACTGGCCAGAAGAACAAGATCACCATCACCAACGACAAGGGAAGGTTGTCGAAGGACGAGATCGAGAGAATGGTGCAGGAGGCCGAGAAATACAAGTCGGAAGACGAGGAGCACAAGAAGAAGGTGGAGGCAAAGAACGCCCTCGAGAACTACTCCTACAACATGAGGAACACCATCAAGGACGAGAAGATTGGCGGGAAGCTCGACCCAGCCGACAAGAAGAAGATTGAGGACGCTGTCGAGGCTGCCATCCAATGGCTTGATGGAAACCAGCTCGCCGAGGCTGATGAGTTCGAGGACAAGATGAAGGAGCTTGAGAGCATCTGCAACCCGATCATCGCCAAGATGTACCAGGGTGCTGGTGGTGACATGGGAGGTGCCATGGATGATGATGCTACTAGCGGCGGCGGTGCTGGCCCCAAGATCGAGGAGGTCGACTAAGCCCTTTCTCTCCCCTATGGTGTTTTAATCTATTCAGGGCGTATTGGAAATTGTTGGTTAAGAAACTTGCCCGTGAAACACTTTGTTTTGAGCTAGCCCTATTTTTAGCCGATTTTGGACAAGCCATGGTAATCTTTAGTTAATTTTTTCCGCATCTCCTTTTGTGAAATAGCTCTTTTTTATTGCTTTGTGCCTCTGTGGGTCGATCGTTTGAAGTACATTGTTAAACAACTGTCAGTGCAACTTCCTCTCAGTTGTCATTCAGAGGACACAATTACACATATCCATGTTAACAAACAAAATCCAAATCAACAAAATTGGTCACCCTCTCTACGAAAAACACCCTCACATGAGCCTCCCCCACAAAACCACTGTCATAATGAAAATAAGGGCGAATTACAGAAAGTACACCCTCAGCTTTTAAAACAGTTACGAAAAGTAGCTTGAGTTGGTATTTGCAAAAAAATCGACAAATTTGCAGACGAATAGGCGGAACAACATCATTCTGATTTGATATTTTCTAATCCATTTTCGCGTTTTTTTGCTTGATATGAACAAAAATCGAGTTACTTTTTTATACTATCTCTTATCCCAAGTATGTAGAGCATTTTAATTAGTTTTGCCTTAAAATAAAGGCGAATTGCGTAATGTATCATTAACTTTCAAAATTGTTACGATAAATACCGTGGATCATGGATAAGAAATACTCCATCTGTTACATGTCGCTTATGATTCATATATGTTTTTTTAGATAATAAAAACTATATAAAATATTACTAACTCTTTAACATTTGTATCTATTAATTCATATTCAATACTAATAAGTATGAAATTATTAAAAAAATATTTAAAAAGGTTAATATATTATATAGTATACATAAATAGTAATATAAAGTTTTAATTAATACTCCCTCCGTCTCGAAATTCATGTCATTTTAGCCTTATGCACAAATTTTAATAAAAACACTCATCCATCAATCAAAATCATCATTCCACTAACTTTTTCATTAATTTTATTACCCACTATATTTTTTAACCAATCAAAACCTTCAAAAAAGTCAACAACACACAAATCAATACAAATCATTACTATCCACTACCTAGAAAACCTAAAACGACATCTATTTTGATACAAAACTAAAGAGCTAAAACGACATGAATTTCGAGACGGAGGGAGTAGATGGTAATAGTATAATTCTCAAGCATATTATTTTTGTCCGTCATCTACCACTACATAAAAAGTGGGGTCATATATTGCAATTAACCCTAAAATAATACTGTACAATAATAATAATACTCCGTAATAATAAATCATTTTATTCAATACTGTACATCTCTATGCAGTTGTCACTTGTCACCTTGTGCAATATAATTTGAATTGTATTCTCTCCTACGCTCCCAAGATATATCAAAGAGACCAAATCCAGATCGATCAAAGATTGAAGATCAAACCAGAATCATGTATTCTCTCTGTCTAATCCTGATGCTCCTAATCATCATCGTCATCCCCGCCTTCATCTACACCTACTTCTTCCTCCTCAAACGCCCCCAAATTGATCCTCCCTCCTCCGCCGATCACGCGCCCGCACGCGCCGCCGTGGCTATTGGCAAGTCAGATCTGGTAACTGTGGTTGTTGTCGCGAAGTCGGAGGAGGCGGAGGGAGGCGGCGAGTGCGCGGTGTGCCTGTCGGCGTTCGAGGCCGGGGAGGAGCTGTGGCAGCTCAACCTCTGCAGGCACCTCTTCCACGCGCCCTGCATCGAGCGGTGGCTCCACGCGCACTCCAACTGCCCCGTCTGCCGGGCCTACATCAAGGCGCCGCCGCAGCTCCCGAAGGGCGGCGCGGTGGCGCGTGCCCCCGCGCGTGCCCGGGATGATTTCTGGCAAGGGTTGCCCGACTCGGCTGGGTTGGTCTGATTGGTGAAACGACAACGTTTTGATCTCATCCGTTGATTGGTTGGAGACTTATGGGTGGTGATTGGGATTTACTCTTTAGGAGTGATCATAGCGATCCTTGTCAGCTTATGGTAATTAGTAGTTGCCATTCACACGCAACCTTAAGTGGCTTTGAGATAGTTGGTAGGTAAGTTTGCCCATATTATAGCTTATATTGTATTTTTTGTGTTAAGATAGAAATGATGTTTTTGGAAGATGGAATACTACACATAATCACATTTTATTTAGCTTAGATATACATGTTATTTGTTGTACAAATTGGTAATGTTTATGTTACTTTTGAATTTTCTTAACGGACGGATCCTTTAAATAATTGACAATCTAACCCGCATTTCAGTTATACCTTTTATACCATAGTATATTATATAGTAATGGCTTCAAAATCTTCAATTATATGACTTTATTTGTTAATATTTTGATTAAGGGTGACAATTCCCAATAAAGTCATGTGTGTTTATTCATTATCAGAAAACTAAGTTTTAGTTTTATAACACACACAATGAGTCGTTTGAAACAAACCGAGGAAAAATTAATGGTTAATAATTGGTGAGCTAAGTTGGCTTCAGACTATAACTCCAACAACACTAAAAGAAGAACTAGGTAGAAGACCGCATGGAAAAGTTGAATCCGACACGATGTCTCACCGTTGGGGAGATGAAAATCATAAATCTTCAATGGACAATGGAAGACTCTTGTGAAAGTGTAGATCACACGACGTTCTCCCACTTAGATAAGACATCTTCAGAGATCACATACACTGCCACGATCAGCTAGATAAAATAGGACTACAGGACCGCTCCTCATCCGGAACTAACTACGAACCAACAAGCCAACTTCCTTCGAGCACCTCTTTTTTGGACTCTCATTCCTAAGTGGTTTATTTTAATAACAAGTTATTTTTGTGATTTTTGGGTGGGTGGCAATGGTCTTGTAACCTTATTGGCTTTTCCGTGTTCCCGTTATTCACAATATCTTCCTGAAATCTCATTTGGCTTCTTTATCTGTCCGACATTTTGTTGCTTTGTTCGATTGAGTTAGGATTTTATGTTTTAACTTCTTATTATCACGACAGTTAGCCTATCCGTCGTTTGTTTCGACCTCTCGATTTACCCGGTGCTAGTGTGTCGGATAATTCGAATCTTTACCTTGATAAAAAAAATTTTTTATATAACTTTGCCTTAAAAAAAATCCATCAAGGCACACTTTAGTAACGGTTCTGCTAATTGCACGGTGGTCTTCACGCCAGGCGCACGGTGCCGGCTTCTCAAACCGGCACACCTTGATGCCGATGCCGGACTCCCAAACCGGCACGCGGGTATCGATGGAATCTGCAGCTTTCGTAAAATCAGTCACGTCGTCTGAAAAGCTGCACCCAATGCAGGCCGGTGTCGGACTCCGGGTCCGGTTCGGTCAAATCAGTCACGTCGTCTGAAAAGCTGCAGATTCCCTGCCGCCGCGTCATGTCTGGTCGGTGGTGCCGATGTCGGGTTCCGAGTCCGGCAAAGGGGGTGCCGATGTAGTATAAAAGCAAGGTGCCCCTCCCTCACTTGGTGCACCACATATTCCACTCCAAGCTCCCACCTCTTAGTCTCATACCTCGGCGGTTTTAGCCAGAGAGCTCCACAAGCCCGGAATACCGTCTTAGGAGAAATCCCGAAGTTCCCGAACCTGTTAGATCGGTTTATTCGAGGTTCGAGATCCTCTTCACCAGCGACTCCACCTCCCGATGAGCGTGCGGTTTCACAACCCGCGCCGAACGATCCTAGAGCGCAAGCTGCGGCGGAGGTAAGTATTGATTGTATGTTTAGTTTATGTTAAGTTTATGTTATTATTAGGTATGGAATATTGATAAAATTAGATATGGAATTAGTTATGGAATTAGTAATGCATGAAAATGAGATATAGAATTAGTTTATGAAAATGAGATATAGAATTGTATAGATTTTTATTTCATGAAAAATAGGTATGGAATTAGTAATGCATGCAATTAGATATAGATATAATTATGCATGAAAAATAGATATAGAAAAGCAGATTTCATGAAAAATAGTTAGGGAATTAGTAATGCATGAAATTAGATATAGATATAATTATGCATGAAAATGACATATAAAATTTTTATTTCATGAAAAATAGATAGGGAATTAGTAATGCATGAAATTAGATATAGATATAATTATGCATGAAAATGAGATATAAAATTTTTATTTCATGAAAAATAGATAGGAAATTTGAAATTAAATTATGATAGTACATAATTCCAATTTATGTGGAATGTATGAAAAATAAAAGTAGATAATGTAGATTTATGGAATATAAATGGAAATAGATGCAGATGATCATCATACTTCATCCCGCGCAGCATAACCCCCGGTTTTATCCCAATCACTGTATCACGTCG
Source organism: Persicaria tinctoria (assembly GCA_037127255.1). Taxonomy (NCBI): domain Eukaryota; kingdom Viridiplantae; phylum Streptophyta; class Magnoliopsida; order Caryophyllales; family Polygonaceae; genus Persicaria; species Persicaria tinctoria. Next base: position 1,516,220 of record JBANSL010000016.1, on the reverse strand, counting down.
AACCTGCCGATGTTGATATGGAGTTAATCTACCGGCATAGGGATGTCCTAACATCACATCGTTTAGCTTGTGGTTATGCACACCGCATATAACCTTTATGGTCCAATTGTCAGCATCATTTTGACGACCCTCCAGCTCAAACATGCATCCGATCTTTGTCGTTTTCCCGCGCCTACTCACTGCAGGCGGAAAATCCTTGTCGACATCTGGAATATCTCTACCCCCTCCGTACTTATCACACACTAGACGAAAGGTACCCAAACCACTCATTTGGTTCTTCCATGACCGAGTGATCACAAGTACCATGTTCTTAATCTTCCCTATGTATCTAGCCCATGCCTTCATGTTTATTTCATCAGCCCAATAACCATCGACCGTAAACATCGAGCTATATTCTGTACCCACATTTAGAGGTTGGTTTTGTTCCTACATAATGTCACTTCTGTACTAAGAACTTTTTCGCCAAATAAATATCTAAAATACTATATTATATGATGGTTTCATTTTACAAAACTGTATTATTTATAATGTTTCGATTCAAACTACATATCCATTCAATTATATAATGTTTCGATTCAAACTACATATCCTCTATTTAAACATTCCGCTATAATATGATTCTACTCAAACATAATTATATAAAGGTTCCGCTATATATAAACGATCCGCTGTAACAATATTAACTTACCCCGAGATTCTTCACGAGCTCCTCCGGATCGCTATAGGCAAAAATGTCGAACGGTAATCCGCCTCCTCCATCTTCTTCCGGTAACGACATTTCCTCCGATGTTAGAATATGGATTTCGAATCGAACACATACTTGAGAACCAGGGCATCGCTTCTTTATATATAGGCTCGAACTTACCTCGGGCATTGGATGCCGGTTTGGGAGTCCGGCAAGGGCATATATGATGCCGGTTTGGGAGTCCGAGATCGGCAAGCCTGACTGCCGGATTGAGAAGCCGGCACCGGCACCGTGCGGTTGGCGAGAAACCGCCGTGCAAATAACAAAAAGGCTTTAGTAAATAAGAATATTAAGTTGCATATTAAAGGAAAATCCAAACAAGAGTCATCATCATCTCAACCTCTCATGTTCACCTGTCAAGGTAAGTACCAAACCTAACCAGTACAAGCAGAAGAACTCAACTTCATCCTCCCAACTTGCCATCAATTTCGCCCCCAAATGCCCCAACCTCCTAAAACCCTAACCCTAAATTCCCAATGAAACGATCCCAAATTTCCTCCTACACAGAGAGAAAATGGCTGATCCCTCTCCTCGCTTTCGCCCTCTCCTCTCTCCTCCTCTTCTTCTCCCTCTCCCTCCTCCACTCCCTCGCCTCCCACCACCGCCCCACCTCCCCCACCGCCGCCGGATCGGCGCTTCCCAGGCCCCCGCGGTTCGCCTACCTGATCTCCGGCACCGCCGGTGACGGCCGCCGCGTCCGCAGGCTACTCAAGGCCGTCTACCACCCGAGGAATTACTACCTCCTGCACCTCGATCTCGCAGCCTCCGACGGCGAGAGGCTCGATCTCGCTAGGTCTTTGAAGTCGGAGAGGGTTTTGAGGACTTTTGGGAATGTTATGGTGATTGGCAAGGCCGATCTGCTCACCTTTAAGGGCCCCACGGCTATGGCTTCCACGCTTCATGCGGTGGCCGTGCTGCTTAAGCAGGCCGCGGATTGGGATTGGTTTGTCAATCTCAGCGCTTCTGATTATCCTCTCATCTCCCAAGACGGTTCGTTCCATCCCTGTTTCTCTCCTCTTTATGCAGCATACTGTAAAGAGCTCATTTTGCATTGTGTTTTCAGATTGATATTTTGGATTCCAATTGATGTGTTGAATTGAATCTAATTGAATCTGTGTAGGGTCAATTAGTGAAACAAAAGATGCATTGCTAAATAGGTATTGCCATAAATGGAATGTTATCAGGATCTTTACTGTGGCCCCCTTGTTGAAAGATTGGGAAGGAAATGGTAGAAATGGAATATTTTGGTAGGTTGCCTTTTGAATTAGAGCTAGCTACCAATTTAGGTGCCTTTGCTATGTAAAGGATTCATGAGGGTTCGAATTGAAATCCGCTCCATTGTGGCATTGCTTAGGTTTTGAATCATTTGTGTTTGTCATAGTTCTACTAGCTTGGGCAAAGAAAGTTCCGATGATGACGAGATGCTAGTGAAAAGAGGGAATGGTTGAATGCACGGACAAGCGAACAGCTGGCCTTTTATATTGAAACACCATAAATTTTGTGAGTGCCCCTGTATTTCCTTTGTTCCTCTGGGCCTTGCCAACCTCTGAATCGCCCTTTTTCCCAATTTGAAAGTGAATCCCACCAACTTCTTCACCAATTGGTTTCCATTTATGAGAGATTGCCAAGTTCTGCTATGTTCAGCTTCAAAGACGCCTCTCGTCTTTCCCAATTTGAAAGTGAACTGTCAAGTGCCAACGATGAAAACAAACAAGAGGGAAGAATCGGATGTGTCCTGTTGGAAGCGCTCTAAAATTTTGTCTAGTTTGTAAATGCATATGATGATTGATGCCTGCTTCCATGGATGTTCTTAATGGTTATGTCCTGCAAGTAATTTGAATTTGAGAAACTTACCTGCTAGGAGTATATCATAACTTTTTTTTTCTTCAGATCTTCTGCACATCTTCTCATATTTGCCTAGAGATCTGAACTTTCTTGAGCATTCGAGCGATGTTGTTTGGAAAGAGTAAGAAAATCACCTTTGCCCGCTTTTGTCGATAATGTCCCTGAAGATCGGGATTTTCCACATCCTTCTATTGATTGAAATATCAATAGAATTTTAATATCTGTCAATTGTTTATAGGAATGAAAGAGCAAGGCCTATAATTATAGATCCGGGCTTGTATCATACCAAGAAATCTGGTGTATATTGGGCTAAAGAGAGGAGATCGTTGCCTTCTGCATTCAAATTGTTTACGGGTAATGCTGTGTATGTTTACAACTCTCACAGATTTCCAATCGTCTGTACACTTTAGCAATCTGATCATACTTTTGCAGGTTCTGAATGGGTGGTACTAACAAAATCGTTTCTCGACTTCTGCATCTGGGGGCGGGATAATCTCCCACGCACTCTGTTAATGTACTACACAAACTTCATCTCATCATCGGAAGGCTACTTCCATACCGTCATCTGCAACCACCAAAACTACCAGAACACAACAGTGAATCACGATCTCCGCTTCATCAAGTGGGAAAACCCTCCAAAGGCACAGCCAATGAACCTGACCCTTGAACACTTGCAAGAAATGATCCAGAGTGGGGCCCCTTTCGCACGGAGGTTCGCCATGGACGACCCTGTGCTTGACAGGATTGATCGAGAGCTCCTGGGGAGAGAAGGCGGCGGGTCTTCTGCACCGGGAGGTTGGTGTGGAGGGCGAGACAACTGTGTTGCTTATGGGCATGTAGATGCAATTAAGCCTAGTGTAAATGCAAAGAGGCTTGAAGAACTTGTGATTAAGCTCCTCGATCCTGATAATTTTAGACCCAAACAGTGTAAATGATTCCCTCTTCTTGTATACTCCTTGTATGCTCGAGCTCATGTATTGAAATTTTGTGCATTAAAAGAAAGGATGTTAAATTGTTAAGCGCACTGCGAATAATCTCAACGTTACAACGTATGATTGGGCGAATCGATCTGCAAACCACTTCTAAAGACTTGTGTTAGGTTAGGGTTCGGGATGGGATACCTATGATCCTGCGAGTCAAACCCGTTAGACCTAATGGTTTCGATCCGTGGCTATGCCTAATCTCTAGGGGTGTTATGTGAACACGATTAGCTCGAATTCGACTCGTACTCGCTCGATAAAAACTCGAATCGAGCTCGTTCATTTTTTAAACGAGCAAGTATGAACACATTTTTAAGCTCGATCTAAAGCTCGACTCGTTCAAATTTAACTCAAATAGTTCGAATTTTATAGCATTTCTAAAATGTCGAATTTCGTTAAGTTACTGTATAATGAGGGAGTAGAATTGTCTACAACTCGAAAAAAATCCGGATCGAACTCGCTCATTTCCTAAACGAACCGAATATGAGTACATTTTTAAGCTCGATTCAAAATTTAGGCTCGGCTCGAACTCGTTCATATTCTAAATGAACTGAATATGAACAAACAACACTCAGCTCGTTCGATTCGAATAACAGCCCTAATCTCGAATCAATAGCCATTTTCCATCCTTGAATTGTCATCTCTTTTGGTAAGTTGTATATATAAAGGTTCCGACTTTCACAAAAATATAAAAGAAGAAGAAACACGCACCTATAGACGTAAACGAGTGACGTCATAATACATATAGTTATATTGTAAAACCAAGGAAAAAGTGAAGGGAAAATGTATTAATAATGCTCTATATAATTGAGGAAAATCATAAGCCCTTTTTACTATATCTCTCTCTTAACACACCCAAAAAATAATTATTATAAAACCTAACCATGGTGTTTCCCTCTATCCCATCTTATTATTATGATCTTCATCCTTCCAATTGGCAACACCCCCAACAGGTGAGAGAGCTTTTTATTCCACAAGGTCCTCTTTAAATCTCCTTATTATGGAGTTATTTATTTAATATATTTTTTAATCATAAGGTTTCAACTTATACAAACATCATTATTTAATAAATTTAATTTTTTTTTTAAAAAATATTAATTTTTTTTAGAGGGGTTATAAAAAAAATATTTTACAAAACAAAATGATATTTTTTGGGGGAGGAAGTATTGTAGCTATTCTCTTTTTAAACTTGTCTCTTTTTGACATTTGTTGGATATATAATCTTTAATTGACTGAATATATTTCCTATTAAAAAAACATATATAGACTGAATTTACTCGGATGATTTCAAGTATATATGGTACTCCCTCCGTTTCAAAATAAAAGTCATTTAATTTTTTTCACGTTGTTTAAGGAGTTAAAAACTCTATAAAATATTATTTTTTTAATCAATTTTTTTTAATAAGACTTTTATTTTGAAACGGAGGTAATTGATCATTTGGTCCTTGTCTTGAAATACGTTTGATTTGATTTTCAGAAAAATGATCACCTCACTCTCCACCATGAAAGCAGCAGCTCTAACCCAAACCCGGCGCCTGTTCCGGGCGGGCGTAGGGGCGGCAAAAACAGGCCCGCCGGAACGATGGCGGAGAGGGCCCTAAGGGAGAACGCGCCGGCACCGGAGGCAGGGCTGGTGTGCCCTAGGCCTAGGTGTGGGTCCACCAACACCAAGTTCTGCTACTACAACAACTACAGCCTCTCCCAGCCCCGGTACTTCTGCCGGAGCTGCCGCCGCTACTGGACCCACGGCGGCGCCCTCCGCCCCATCCCCGTCGGCGGAGGCCGCCGCCGCAACAAGCGCCCTAACCCTTCCTCCTCATCTGCCGGGCCAGCAGTCCCAAACATCAACAACAACAACAATAATAATAACTATGGGAGCGTTGGGGCGGAGCAATGGAGGATTATTCAGCCGCCACAGCTTCCGTTTCCGGGAGGGTTCGGGACGGCGGCGGCGGGCGGAGGAGCAACTTACACTAGTAGTTTGTACGGACAAGTAGGATTTGAAGATGGAGGATTCATGGTGCAGGGCGCCGCTGAATTGGACAATGACAATGAGTTTGGCAATGCGTTTAACTAATTAATTAATAGCTTAATTAGGAATTTAACTATGAATGTAATGTTGCTCATGGTGCACTTTTAGTTATTAAAAATGTGCATCACTTGATTATTTGTTAAAGTGCACTAATTTTATTGTGCGTCAAAATATATATACCACTTTAAATATAACTAAAAGTTTATATTGTGCACTTCATAAATGGATAAGGAGGGCACTGAAATTTACTCTTGAATTGGTAAATAAAGAACGGTCATTTCGGGGTTCGAATCGGGGACCTATGACCTATGGGTACTATCCACAAGTCCTTTTCGGTGAGCCATTCCGGAATAGTTGCTGAAATTTACTCCGATCTATGTAATAAAGCTCATCTTTGTTGTTGGTGCTATTTAACATGAGCAAACATGGGTAATTGCTTTCGGAAAAATATGTTGGTTTGGATAGAATAGTTGACTCAAGCGGGTTGAAAGGTCCGACGCAGTAGGCTCAGAGGACCAGGCTCGAACAAAGGGTGAAGCCTAGGCTGACCGACAGGTCCGACCCGATTTTGTATTATATTATATATATAATTATTATTATTATTATTATATAAGTTATATATAGTATTATATGATTAACATAATAAAAATATAAACATAATTTCTATAATTTATAACTATATTACGAGTGTCATACTATTGCTAAGATCTAACTATTCTCAATCCTAAACGCTCTTTATCTTCAAAATCAAATCTTGTTGAGAAATAAGAGCCTTAAATGCTCTATCTCCCATAGCCCGAGTGTCACTTGAAAGTATTGATACAATATAACATTGATTTGCATTTGTTAGTAAGCTAATATTGTCCAGATTTGCCTCACATTTAAAAGTATTTGTACAATGTTGTGAATTGCCTCTTTTATTTTTCATTTTATTAGTTCGATTTTGAACAGAACATAAATTTGAGACGCTTGGCCTACAACCCGACCCGACAAAGAGGGCAGACTTGGACAAGGCACTAGGCCTAAATACCTGGTCTGACCCAAGTCCGACATGGTATAATGGTTGAAAATTTGGTCAAGGCCCGACCCGACCCATGCCAAGGTCTAGTGGTATTGAAGTTTGAGGTAAAAGTGGGGAGGGAGTTGTTTAGAGCATATTTAATAGATTTTTTTTTCTTAATATCCTGGAAAATTTTAAGTTTTTTTTTTAATCTAAACAGATTTCCCATTTCATTTTTTAAAGAATATGAATTTTATTTTTTCATTTTAGAAAAATTTTGGGGACATTGTTATTGTGTTTGAATCTCCGTAATAGCATAGCTTAACTGGTTTCGGCAAATCGCCATCACGTGAATTTGTAGTTTTGTACCCATTATGTTACATAAGCGGACAAAAGTGGTCCCCACTCGGCACTCACACCTGTTGGGCTATATTTACCTTTTCTTGTTGTTGGGCCCATTGAAAGGAATGGCCCAAAAGGCAAAATGAGAGGCCCATCTTTCTCCCGTTGGAATGAGAATAGTCATACTCTTTCTTGAGTTGTTAATTGGAAATAAAACAAAACATGAGTACAAATTTAGTTAAATTAATTAAATTAAATTAGAAAATCTCTTTTTTTATTTAAACTTTCAATGAATTAAATCAATCTAAGAATGATTGTAACTGTTGCTTATTTAATTATATCCAATCTACGTTTTTTATACCACTTGGTAACGTGCAATTCAATAAAATAAAACATTTAACAAGCACTCCATCTAAATAGTTTAATTTAACGTGCTCATGAAAGCAACTTAAGATTTAATATATCTTAAGAAAGTGTGTTCTCATATATAATAATAGAGGGATATTTCATCATCCTATCTTATCTTTTTTAAAGCATCGTGTGGATTTGTCCCATTCACTACTACTTGCAAATTAATCACCAATATTAGCTTATATATCTATATAAGCTACTCAAAATATATAGTTTTTTTTAAAAGTTTGTTGAAGAATAGTACTTTGACCCCTTCACATATGAAAATGTATGAACCATAGATAATTGGGGACTTGGGGTTCGTGATCGATGCAGAGCGATGGAGGAGTGAGCTGTAACACCCATCTCATCCTAAATTGGTTATATAAAAAATGTTAGGAGTAATTTATAAGTGATTTAAGCTATAATTATCTTATCTGAGTCTTTTCAATTCATGATTCATGTGAGTAAAACATGTCTAAAAAAGTTTGATGATGGACCAGCATTTTGTAAAACATTGGAATTGGGTATGCTCCAACGTGTTTCTATTTATGTGAAGACAACAGATCTAAGAGAGCTTGATTATATGGACTAGTTAGCGTTTCATAAGACCTCAAGATTTTATAAATAATCTCAGAGCTGACTCTAAGATCAGGTATGCTCCAAAGAGTTAATTTGTGAGATTTGAGGTTCGGAGATATATAATTGGTGTGATTGATTTTAGGTTAAAACGAGGTTATTTTTTAGATTAAAACGAGACTATTTTGATAAATATTATCATAAGTTAATTGTCACGTGGTTTTGGTCGGTAAGCTGCATGCAATCATGCATGTAACACAAAATCATATCTTAATTTCTAGGGCCCTCAGCATATCCAACTAAAAAATGAAATAAAAATTATTAATGTATTAAACTATTAATAAATACGTAAGATTTATAGTGTTTCCGTAACAATCATTCACATGAAAAGTTTTTCTTCTTCTTTTCTTCTTTTATTTTTTTCCAAATATTCACCCCACCTGCCCCAGTTTAGCTGCATACGTACTGATATACTCATACACATCAATTAGACCTTTAATTTATTTCTCCAAATTATTCTAAACGTTGATCATCTAATAACGGATGCATCGTAAATCGTAATCTTTCTCTCTCTATATATATTTAAATTAACTAAAAAATATTATATATAAAAAAAATATATGGTTAATTAAAAAAATTAATATAGCCAATAAAATATAGTGTAAAAAATTAATACTCCGTTTTTATAATGAATGTTTTTTTTTTCGAAGGATAAAAACTATAAAAAAAAAACTGTTAAATTTGTATGAATTTATTTTTTTATATATAATTACAATATTCTCGATCACTTCAATTAAATTGACCTCCAATACGTCACGATTCAGCCTATCTACAAAGAAGTGGTCATTAATTACTTTATTCTGTGTTTTTGAATAATTAAGGGAGTAATGTATTTTTTTCATAAGTTAAAAAGATGTATATTATATTTTTAATGCTCGAATTTGATTTTTTTTACTAATTAAAAAACAGTCACTATTCATTAAAATTCATCCCACACCAACTATATATAAACAATTTCTTCGTAGCTACAATAAAAGGAACCACATTAGAATTTGTTTTCTAATAAATCTACTTTAAAATTTGGCTAATACATTTTAATTAATAATATTTTTTTTTAAAACAGAAATCTTATCATATGCTCTAAGGGTATATGATAGAAAAACCGTTATAAAGAGTTTGTTTTTTAGGCAAGAGATAGCTTATTGTTGATCAACGATTGCCCCAAACATATACTCCCTCCGTTTGCGAAAACTTGTCATTTTAAACTTTTGATTTTGTTCAAAAAAACTTGTGCTTTAGAGATTTTACCCATATATTTCCAAATTTACCCTCATTTGTTTAAATTTTGAATTACTTTGAAAAATGTGATTGTACTTTGTTAAGACAAAAGTAGGGGTAATGTTGGTAGTTTAAATGTTTTTTAAATATTGTGTCGGAAGCTAAAATGACAAGTTTTCGCGAACGGATGGAGTATTTCTTTTGGTCAAAGTAGCGATCTACATAGTTAAATGTGTTTGGACGGCTTCCTTCGATACTTTCAGATCAAGAAGAAGAAGAAAAACAAATTCCTTTTTAAATTTTTTTTGTAGAAAACTTCTTTTAGTGATAGTGATGATTGATGAACATTATATTAATGTATTATAAACTACAGTATATCCTCTTTACTTTCTGCCTAACCATCTTTTATTTTGCAATTCATTAATTTGGGCTGCCATAGGCCCATTTACCCAACTATGAAGTATGTGCTAGGCCCATGGGTGGCTTAATAAATTGATTGGAATTTATCGATACTTTTATCTTTACATATCAAATAAACTTTATTTTTCAAAGAAACCATATCATTTAAATGCCAAAATAATTGCTCATAATACAAAATGTCTCCCATACAAAATTTAAGTTATCTCCCTCATACATAGCCTTATTTGTTAAATTCTATCCTATGGAATTACCCCAATAAAAAAGTTATATTAGTAGAAATGGACTAAAAACTCCTCACTTTATCATAATATCTGTTTATCAAAACTCTCTTCATCCTCGTCTTTATACTCATTAGAAAAGATTTAAAATATCATTTACATTCTCGTTGAAAATCCTTATGAGTTTACTCAAAAGTATCCTCGTCGGAGATTGTAGGGTTCCCAAACGGGCACGAGATGGAGAGAGGGGCAAGTTAGGACCCTAATATTCATCCTGATCTCCATCCCCGTCCATCTTTCTCCCATCCCTATTAAACTCCCCATATGACGGGATCCTTGCAGGGATCCTTGTAGGGATCTAATAATTTCCTCTCCATTGACATCCTTAGTTCCTTAAATGTTTTATATTCATAGATAGGGTTGATAGCGGACATGTTCACATCAGTCTTAATTAAATCCAAAATGAGAAACATTTGTGTTACATACCAACCTTGTAAAAAGACGTACATTTTTCGCAACCAAAAAAATCTCATATCAACAACCCGATCCCTGCCCTGTCTCATCTCAATGAGCACGATTATAGGACGAGGAGCAGGGCGGAGACTCATAACGAAATAGCAAAGATGGGTGGCAATTTCTTAACATATTACCTATATAATAGTAACGAGGATCGTCTAGTCCGCTATTGTAGTCCATATCGTAGTCCAAATTATCTCATTGGCTAAATTGAAATTTCTAATGATTTTCTTATTTAAGTGTTTGTACCTTATAATTTATTTTAATGTTTATCGGCCAATAAAATTAAAGGGACCATAAATGTGGACTACGGTGTTGGACTAGACGATTTTCACCGATATAATAGGTGGTTTGCCGCAATTTTGCATTTAAAGGGTGGCCTATATAATGGGTGATTTTTTTTCTTTTGCGATTTGACCTAATTTTAATAAAAAGAATTTATTGATAAACTCCCACAAGTTGTGCAGTTCCATAAAAAAATTCACAAACACAAGAAACACACCATCAATAAATACTTGCCAATTGCCATGATCCCTTAACTTGTAATGCAAGTAGTAACATTGCTCCTTGGTCTTCTATAACTGCCCATAGCCCTAATTCTCTCTTCTTCAAGCAAGTTTCCGAGCGAAATCTGCGGATTCGTGTTTGTCATTGTCATCTTTGTTGTACCATGATTATGATCCTCATCGTCGAAGACTCTCTTTAAGCAAAAGCAGCAGAACCAAGGCTTGCGCTTCTTGATGGCGTGCTTGGTCCGGCTGCTTGATTGTTGTTGTGGTGGTGGTGACGGAGTTCCAAATACACCATAATCAATATCAGAGTTTCCTCTCATTGACGATGAAAATGACCTTCTCGAGAGGTGTATCGTGCTTGCAGCACTATGGTTGGCCCCTTCTATTTCCTGAAACCAGACATTATGCATCCAGCTGACACTGTAAGGAAGAGAGTGAGCCTCGGAAGATGATGAACAAGTGGTGGCGGGAGAAGCAAAGGTAGCTGTAGAGGTAAGCAGCGTGCTGAAGGAACGGGATCCGGACATATCAAGGCTCCTTGCGAGGCCAACTCTTCTATTCAGGCGTTGTAGCCCGAGAGGCCATCCACCCTCCTACACCACATAAATGACAAGGCAAATAACCATCAAAAGAGCATTCAACTATCCAAATGAATTTGATAATGGAGAAGGAAAGACAAGGTCTTCAAACCATCACTCCAAGAGAGAGACAAATCAAGACACGAAGCGATAGAAAGGATGATATAATGATAGGTACATCAGTTGTTGGTGACTACTGACCAAATAAGGTGAAGAGGCACATCAACTTTCACAGAAAATGAGCTCCAACTGGTTTAAATGTATTGAGAGGGAGTACCTGTTCAGCCATAGAAGAGCTTTGAGGAGTCATTTAGAAGAACAAGTTAGGTCAAGCTTGCAGACAGATTGCCAAGCACACTGCAGAGATGTTTGTTTAAAGAGGAGAGCTCGTACAGTCGTACGACATACGGTGCAAACTTGGCTTCATATGTTACTAAAACACATTGGAAAAGAGCTTTGAAATGGGTATTTAACCTGTCATCTTGGGCAATTGATATTTATAACCATGTGATTAAAAAAAATGGAATTCAATTCAATTTTTTTTTAAATCCAATAAGAAAAGGGTTTAAGGGCTCAAGAAAGTAAAGTACAGCCTTGGTAAATTACCTAAAACTGGGTGCAGTAATTGATGAATCATGAAAGGTTATGGCAGTGCTAAACATGGAAGATGGACAGAGAATCCAGAGATGATTTACCCCAAAACAATACTAAAGAACACAAAAACACACATACTGAGACTGGTATTTTTTATGCATTTATTTCACATGCTGCACTGTCATGTTTTGCTAGAAATCTGTGTCATTCAGTTTTAAAGATAGTAAGGCCTGGAAAAAGAAGAGTGAATCTTTACTGAATTTTGGAGCCAAAAATAGATGAAAAGACAAAGGTAGGTGGGGTATTTGTACAAAGAAAGTGATGCCAAAACTGAAAAACGGATAAAAGAAAGACTTTGGCTTTTCTGAAAAATTTAGTAGCATTCTTAAATTGTCTATAGACCACCTACCAATCAACATGAACTATACACAAAGCTAAGATTGTCCAAAAAAAGGTTTTAGTTCTAGACTGGGATGCAACGATTAAACTACAGTCATCGTACTCTACGGATGTAGATCAATCCTGGGATGCTAATCATCATTGAAACTCATAGAGATTGACATCAACATCGAATTCACAGTGACATATCTCCCCTTGGTGTTTCACCATACTGAAGGATGTTGGTGGTGGTGCCCTCACTGTATTTAAAAGTAGAAATTGACCATACAGTTTGTGTTGGGTGCATATCAATATATCATGCATTCCTATCACATCTTCTCGCTAGGCAGCCTTTTCTTGAAAATAAAAAAGGAAAATGTTTTTCTTGTGTGGTCCATAAGATCAATAATACCTGACACCTATCGCGCAACACGCCAATACCCTTGTGTTCCGAGAGACGATTAGTCGATTATTGCTGATTCCTCACTGTCGAGGATATTAAATGACCAACAGAGGAAGCACCTAACTGCAGTGACCATCAACTTAGACCAAGCAATGAATTCATGGCTCTGCAGGCAGAAGATGTATAAGAGAAAAATCAAGCATTGATAATCAGGAGAAGAAATCTAAAGGACGAAGACATACCATAAGGATGGGTATACATCAGAATACAGTGAGGAGTGAGCTATAGATGTGTATGCTCACATTTCTTCCTTTCATACAAACGTTCAGCATTCACTTAAAAGAAGCAAAACTTCAAAAAGTTTCGCAAAAAGACATATCATCCCCATAATAAGAATCTGAAGAGTACAGACCCAACTGAATACAAATCTTCACAGCCTCATGATTGTTATGAAATGAATAATTTTCATTGAAGGTGTAAGACTGCGTTTATAAGAGTTAATATTACAACTTTCGTGAGAATCTTTACGGCCTTCGATGGAGACATATAAATCCAGATCAGGAGAACGTTGGCCATCGTCAAACTTGCGGATGTTCAGAAAACCCTTTTATCATAGAAACTTCATCTCTTGATACTTTGGCTACCCTCATGATCATACCCACATACTTAATTAGTGTGTCTTCCCACAAAAAAGCACAAAGCCCATCAGCTAGAATCTGGAAAATGGAGAATCCACCACTACTATAAAAGCCACAAAACACAAACTTGTACATAGGTACATCTGGAGGATCACCTTTCTCCATCATTCCCCTAAAAAGTCTCATAACTTCTTTCGATCTCGTTCTCTTAAAGAACACTTGATAGGCATGTGGGGTTATAGGGACTTATAGCCATTCCTTTCATCGGAATGCTAGTATAGAACCTAGTGGAAACCTCAACTCTATCACCTTGCAAAGACCTTCAATTAATGTCCCATACCTAACCTTATCTGGTTCACAACCATTTGAAGCCATCGTCTGCATTCTGTCAGCTGATTTCTTGATGCAGACAGCCTGACAAAAGTGAGATAGCAATGAGTCATACATAAACTTGTCAATACCCAGTAATCAGGTTTTGGTCCTTCCTTTATCATTTGGTCCATTGAACAGAGAGTAGCTTCATCAACCCTCTTCCTTACCTCTCACTAAATAGGCAGTGATCTAGCCGCACCTTTCACTATGACTACCTTGTTACGAGTTATGACTCTGTTCCTGTCACTAGCCCTTCCTTCGGCATCCCACTGACAGCAGCTAAGTTAAGGACTTTGGGCATAGCCTGCTCCCATAGTGTGCTGCCTTATAGATCTTATATCCATATATATGAAGAAGCAACCATATTATAAAGGAGATCCTTATTTCTGCAAATGGTTCTTTAAACTTGGAACAGGCATTCATTTTCTAAGACTATCAAAAAGGGGATTATATCATTTATACGTAACCAGCTTTCTTGAAATACCTTGGCACCTTGCAGCTCCATCTGATAGAGAAAAAAAATCTCCATCCCTTCCTCAATTCTCTTGTTCTTGCAGAGTCCATCAATCAAAGTGTTATATATCACCACAGTTCCTGCACATCCAACTCCCGCCATTTGCTTTGGCATATTCTTCATCTCATTGAAGATGTCCAGCGCCATGCTGTTTCCTGGACAAGCAGAGCCCCTCTATAAGAAAACTGAACATGCACACATCAGGGAGCACACCCATCCCTGTCAAACCACAAACAAATTCAGTAGCCTCTTCCTCAACTGGGTTCTCGTTACACATGGCACTAATCAGATTATTATAACAATGTTCGAGGCAAAGTTCCTAGAGACCACCTGTGCAAGAATATCCCGAAACTCAAATTAAGCAAGTTGTAAGTGTAGATATCAGGATCAAAACCTTCCTCAAGCAATGCAACCAAGACCACCAGAGCATGTATATTTTAAACATTTTGGATCTGTTTCAACATAAAAGGACACAGCTTCTCACAAAAAATTGTTGGTATATTATGAAAAATTAATATCAATATAGAGATTAAAAAAATGGTTATTAAATGCATATTTACTGAAAAATTACCCGATTAATATATACTTGTTGCGAACAAAATGCCATTCATTTCAAATATTTCATTATAAATTTATTACTCATTTCATTCGTTCTGAATGGATTAACTAGTCATTTCATTCATTTTGAATTGAACCTGAATATGTAGCATTTGAAAATGAAATACTATCTCTGTCCGGAAAAACATGTCGTTTACTATTCACGGACGCTTTTTTAGGATGATAAAAATCATATAAAATATCACCTTTTTTAATGATTTCATACTTATTTAATAAGTATGAAATCGTTTAAAAAAAAATAATAAAGTTGATATTTTAGTATGGTTTTTATCGTCCTAAAAAGTGTGTGAATAGTAAATGACATGTTTTTCATGACGAGGGAGTATTTCTCATTAAAACAATTCAATGGATAATTTTGATGAAAGGTAGGATATCTAATAAAGAGTTTTCAAACCTTTGAAATTGAGTAGCCATTTCACTTTAAACATCATTGAATATGGGGCTCCCTAGAATTTAACATTTCATTCTCGAAGCTTTGACATCTCAGTTGCATAGTCATCCCCAAGATCACATGTCTAGCACATTAAGTTAAATCATTCATTACTTCAAATAAACATGCTATGTTTACTATCTTAACTTAATTCGTTCATATTGATAAAGCAATATTGTGCTGATTTGTACCCTTTGGGATTACTATGCAATCAAGATGTCAACCTACCTAGCATCTTATAAAGAAGGACGAGTCATTGGTACAATAATGGCACATTACAATTTGCAAGGCTTCGAGAATGAAATGGTAAACTCTAGAGCGCCATATTCCTAATATTAATCATCATATTACTCCTATGGTAGTATCAACAAATTGATTAACCAAAAAAGGGTGACATTAGTTAATTCCAAACAAACCTGCAAGGTGAAAAAAGCAAGGTCGTTCCAGTGCAAGGTAGATCCAAACTCCCTTGTCCAAGTTGAAGCCATCCAGCAGTGTCTTTGAGCAGGCAGGACTTTCCAGGAAGTAGCAGGGAATTATTCAGGCTTTTGGAATAAGATTTGCATGTTTCTTTTCATTTCCTTCATCCTATCTTCCTGCAATTAGTTTATGGCTTGCGCAGTCATAAGCATCTGTTAGACCGGAAGTTATCTTGCCAAGGCAATCAATTAATCAATCTAGAATGTACTTTGTCCATGAACCTAGAAAATAGAAATTCTAGAATTTGAACACAATGATATAACGGGTAAAAAAACTAAGAAAACAACCTGCAGCAAGTACACATGCACAAGAACCATGTTGTATTATGATCACTTCATTCTTCAAGATTGGTATATGCACTCTTGCTTTGATATATCCCATCAGGAGCACGTTTATGCATACGAGGTGCATCATCAATTGGACATTTGGGCAAGACGCATCAATAGGGCAAAATTTTATTCAACATTAAAAATCTCAGAACCATGTACACTATTTGATCAATAAGCTAAGCTGCCTCAAATTCATTGTTGCTCATCTCAACAATAAGAAAAACAAAATTTCTTTTCCAGTTAGTGTAGTGTGTTGAAGAATAATGCCAAGAACTGAAATGGGATTCCAAATTAGAAAAAGTTTCTTGTGCAACTATGCATCAAAGGTTAAATAATTGCACAGAAAGCTAGAGCTTAACCACTTCTAATGATTCGAGATCAGACACAGCTTCTTCAGTTGATGATTGAAATCTGCTTTCTGATTCTGTAGAAGATAGGTAGAGCACCTCAGCGCCATATAGTCTATGATCGGGTGCGACACAAGAGCACGGCTGCATTTACAAATAAAGCAGTCAGGTTGATTATTAATAGATGTGTAAAGATGTCATAATAAAAAAATCAAGATTCACATATTTCACAAGAATGAGAGAATACAAAGTGTACTCACCACTGTTAACTGATTGACTAGCTTTAAAAGCTCATACAACTGCCGAGTCAGAAGCAACAACTGCTTTTCATGTCTATTTTAACTACACTGCCGCTGGAATATCTATCCTCGTGCTACAAGGAACGCTGCTGCAAGAAGACGATGAGGTAATGTCTGTACTCTGTTCTGCAAATTGTTTCATGGTTTGCTTGGCTTCGTTGGCCATTCCAGCTTTCAACAAGCATGACACCAAACAATTTAAGGTAAGGGCATCAGGAATACATTCAACTACAAACATCCTATTGAATAAGTTAATCGCTTCCAACATTCTGCCCTTCATGCAATGCCCTATGATAAGGATGGTGAATGTTATCGTGTCAGGTCTGCACCTTCTTTCCTCCATTTCAGCCACAACTAAATTAGCTTCTTCCAAGTTTCCAGCTTTACAAAGCCCGTCAATCACAGGGTTATACATAAAGGGCTGGGAAACAATATTCCTCAATTTCAATTCCGCAAGAAATTCACGAGCTTCAATCAGTCTATTCTGTTTACATAAAGCATTGATAATGATCGCAAACGTGTACTCATTCGGAGACAAGTTCTTTGCGATCATCTTTTGCCACAGCTTCAACCCACTATCTACTTGTCCAGATCGGCAATAGCCATCAATGAGAGAACTAAACGTAACAACATCAGGAGAACAACCCAAAATGAGCATCTTCTCATACATCACCAACGCAGAAGCCATGTCCCCGAGTTTTCCAAACCCATCTATCAAAACATTAAAAGTAAACAGTGATGGTCTGACACCAGCAACGGACATTTCTTGAAAAAGTGACATAGCCTCATCCATCCTCCCCATCTTACAGTAGCCTGATATAACCGCAGTATAAGTCTTAACATCAACTGAAACATAATCTCTTCCCTGAACTTCCTTTAACAGCTCATGCCCTCTTCCTACATCATTAGCCTTACACAAGCCATCTATCAGGGTATTATAGGTGTAAATATCGGGAATGCAACCAAAATTGTCCATTGCATATAAAAACTTAAAAGCCTCATTTATCTGCCCCGTTCTGCATAAGCCTCTAATCAATATATTAAACGTGCAAGTATCGACGCAAGAAGCATTCATACACTCCTTACAGAATGCTATAGCCTCCTCTATCCTATTCTCCCTCACCAAAACATTCAAGTATTTGTTATACACAAAAGCACCCACGCCAACCTCTTGACATTGGGTGTGTGCAAGCAATTTCCTGGCATGCTCATATCGGCCAGATTCAACACATGAGCCAACCAGTAAATCAACAAGCTGACTACCAAGGTAAAAACCATCAGTTCTCATGCACTCCAAAATGGAATCCACCAACCCTAGCGCCCCAAATTGGCAAAACATTCTCAACAAGTAATCATAAGTCCTAAAACTATGCTTCAGATTCAACTTATCACGGCTGAATTCAAACAGCCAAAACGCCGAATTCGGATCCTGAAACCGTCTCAAAGCTTCATAGGCGATCAACGGGGTCACCCTCGGCGAAAAATAGCTAGTAAACGAATCAAGACGAGAGTGATACTTAGCAACCAAAAAGAGAGTGGAAACCACCTTAGCGAACCACAGATGGGAGGAATTCGGACGATTTAGCTCCTCCGGACGATCGAGTGCTTCGAAGGAGCGAGAATGGAGATCTGCGGCGGCAGGAGGAAGGGAGAATCGAAGTTTAGGAAAGCGAATTGGAAGAGGAAACAGCGAGGAATGATTGTCCCCAATGCGTGCTGGGCGGGGAAGCACCATGGAAGAGGGATGTGGAAGAGAGAGGGGGTTTCCAAGCTCTCGCTCTCTTACTGGTGCGGTTCAACTGGAGGAGTGGTGGTAGCGGCGACGGAGGCGGCGGGGGAGGCGACGGAGGGGAAAAACCTCAGGTGCGGTGCGGTGCGGAGCTCTCCTGTGCGGGTGTGACCCACCCCACGAAAAAATGCGAACTTTTTTAAGTTGGGGCTTAGATCACTAATAAATTGAAAATCTTGGGTTATTTTTATAAATTGGTAATGGTAACTTTTGGTCAGGCCATTTGTTTGTCACCAAGGTAGGCAAATCACAACCATTTCGGAATAGCTCGCCGAAAATGACTTGTGGGTAGTATTTATAGGGCCGCTCTTTATTTAACTATTCAAGGTAGGCAAATCACAAGTTGGTACTGTGCTTGTCGTGCAAGGCATGGGTTTGGCTTGCCCTCCAAGTTTATTTAATGTCTGAAAAAATTAATCAGAAATCATTTTTTTATATTTTTAAATATTATGACAATTCTGAATTTATAATTATTCATTTTTTGAGTAAATTTGTTTAGAAGGGTTTGACTAAATTCCGAAATGGTCTCAAAAAATGTCCGAAAGGGTTAAACTAAATTTCGTAAGGGCTTGATCAAAATCCCGTTAGGGCCTTGATAAAATCCCAAAAGAGCTTTTAGGTGCGTTTTACTTTTGGTTGATTCCTATTCTTAGTTAGGGCTTTGGCGTTCAGTGTCGGGACTGGATGGGGTCGATGCAGTGTGTATCGGGGCGACTCCATGATCCGAAAAATTCCTAGGAGGATCGTCTTCACTGCTCACAGGGACTCCTGAATCCTGATGTACCGCTGGCCAACGGTTTCATTGCTTAATGGCGCTTAGCGTCGAGTTGTAGCCTATGTTGTCCCCGACATTTTTGGTTTAGGTTCGTTTGTTCGTCTGGATTTGTTAGCTTGCCACTGATTCTATTGCACCTTTCTTTTTTACGTTGTATGTTTGGCAGTTCGCCGTCTGACTCTCGAATTCTTTATCAAAAAAAAAAGGTAGGCATGTCACAAGTTGATATATTAGCTGTGAGTTCAAATCATTTTGGAAATATGAAGTTATTAGTGAGTGAGATAATCAATTCTTTAAATGTATCACACAATACTTGATCCATATATAAAGCGGTCGAGTCCGATCAAATTAGAGTCTAGATTAACATCACCTTAGTCCTCAGACGTCACTTTGTTTTGTATGCGGGTTTCCGCATCTCTGTTCTTTGACAATGATATATTGTGATAGTTCTCTTATCTTGTTCTTTTTATACATTTGTCGATTTTCAAGTCTTCCTCGTCTTCTTTTCCGGTTTGATTGTATCTGCTATTATTGAAATGTTTTTTTTTCATTATGAGATTTTTGCAATATTGATACTCTCTTTTCGCTTTCGCGGGTTTTCGACTACCGATTTTTCATTTTCTCGAGCTATTAGATATTTCACAAATCGGAATACTATTCATGATTAGATAATAATGTGGCTCGTGACATGGGCAAGTTAGGAGCATCATAGCCACCTCAGTTGGACATTTGGACTAGTGAGAATCCTCGTAATGAGTAAGCTATAAAGGCGGATTAGAGAATCCTTGTTGAGAGTTGAGACACTCCCTCCGTCCTCTAACTAGCCTCTAATGACCACCACCAACCTCTTTAAGTGTCTCCGTCTTAGGTAGGGTTGTTCCGTCTAAACCGAATTTCTTGGCTGAATCGAATTTAAGAGATTGAATTCAATTTGTTGTTTGCAAATATAGCCCATTATAAGACATTGCATGTATTTTAAAGAAATTTTATACTCCCTCCGTTTTAAAATAGATGTCTTTTTGTTTTTCGACACACCTTTTAAAGAACAAAAAACTCTGTAAAATATTATTTTTTTAATTAAATTTTTTTATATATTTTGATACTTATTACTTTATTAGATTTCGGTTCACAATATCTAAAAGTTTGTTCGACTCGGTTCAGCCCAATTTTGAACCGATGAGCAGCCCTGCTCTCAGGACCAACACTGTGCTGTTCAATCACAAAGCATGAGACACAAGAACACTGTGATTCAAATGCAATGTTGGCGCTAGACAGTAACATGGCTCCCTGATCTTCTGTTACTGTGCTACATCTATGATTCGAACTCGTCACTGGAGACTGGCTTGCGCTTCTTGATAACATTCCGCTATTTGATTGTCGTTGAGGTACTTCCGAATCCACTAACATCAAGACCGCGTTATTTGCCTTAAATCAACGATGAACGGCCTTGTGAAGGCGAATTCCCCGTGAGATATCTTCCCTTCGCGCACTCACTTGAACGACATTCATGCAGAAATCATCACTCTGCAATGGCAGAAAGCGCGGAAGCTCAAAGACAGACATCAATTGATAATGCAGGAGTTGAAATCTAAAGGAGAAAGACATAACCATAAGGACGGGTAAACATCAGAAATCAGCACGGAACGAGCTAGAGCTGTGTATGCTCATCATACTTCTCTCCCTTCCAAACAACCTAAAGCTGCAAGAAGTTTCGCAATACGAAAAGAATATAGTAACCTATTTCCTCTCCTGTCCTAGTGATAAGAATCCGAGAGCTCAAACCCAAGCGAACACAGAGATCATGAACAAATTTCATTAAAGGTCTAACACTACATATATGGGAATCTTTACAGCCTTCAATGGAGGCATACAATTGAAGATTACGACATCGTTGGCAATACAATTGAAATCTAAAGGAGTAAGACATACCAGAGGGATGGCCGGATGGGTATACATCAGAAATCAGCACGGTACGAGCTATAGATGTGTATGCTCAGCATATTCTCCCTTCCAGACAGCCTAAAACTGCAAGAAGTTTCGCAATACAAAAAGAATATGATCAACTATAACCTCTCTTGTCCTAAATGATAAGAATCTGACAGTTCAAACCCAAGTGAACACAGAGATCATCGACAAATTTCATTAAAGGTCTAACACTACATATATGGGAATCTTTACAGCCTTCACTGGAGACATACAATTTAAGATCGCGACATTGTTGGCTGCAGTAAGAATCAACCAGTACCAGAACCGCTATGATCGCCTTCACTACCAATATCCTCTCTTTGGCCTTTGGCTATTCAATACGTGACCAAGTGTTGCTAACGCATCATGGAACTTGCGGATTTTCATGAAGCCCTTAATCATGGAAGCATCGTCTTTTGAGAACTTCGCTACCTCCATTATCATATCCACGAGCTTGATCAGTGTGTCCTCCATCGACAAAGAACAGAGCCCTTCTGCTAGCATCTGGAATGTCGAGAATTCTGGAACAAATCCCACCTCTAACATCTCAATTAGAAAGTCAACGGCTTCTCGAATCGGTCCACCACCATTACAAAGACCACGGAACACAAGCTTGTATGTAAGTGCATCCGGAGGATCAGCTTTCTCCATCATTTCTCTAAAAAGCCTCATAGCTTCTTTCGATCTCTTTCTTTTAAACAATGCCTGTATAACCGGGTTGTAAGAGTGCGGCGTTATAGCTATTCCTTTCATCGGAATGCTTCTAAGGAGCCGAGTTGCAACCTCAACTCTACCCGCCTTGCAAAGACCTCCAATCAATGTCCCATACGTAACCTTATCTGGTTCGCAACCATTCGAAGCCATTGTCTGCATTATGTCAGCTGATTTCTTGATGTCACCAGCACGACAAAAGTGAGATAGCAACGAATTATACGTATACTTGTCAGGCTTTAGTCCTTCCATTATCATCTGATCCATGAGCAAAGCAGCTTCATCCACTCTCTTGCTTTTCGTTAAGCCATCAATAAGGGTGTTATATGTCACCAAATTTCTCGAAATACCTTGAAGCTCCATCTGATCAAAGACCTCCTCTGCTTCCTCAATCCTCCGGTTCTTGCACAGTCCATCAATCAGAGTGTTATATATCACCACATTTCTTGCACATCCAACTCTCTCCATTTCCTCTAGCAAATTAAGCGCGTCGTCAATTTTCCCTCTTGAACACAGGTTGTCTATCAACATATTGTAAGTGAACTCATCAGGCTGACACCCATTACTCTTCATCTCGTTGAAAATGTCCATGACCACACTATGATTCCTTGACAAGCAGAGCCCTTGTATAAGAGAATTGAACGTGCACACATCAGGCAGCACGCCCATGCCTGTCAAAGCACGAACAAATTCAGTAGCCTCCTCAACTTGATTCTCCTTACACATGGCACTAATCAGAGTATTATAAGTTACAGTATTCGGAGCGCATCCCCTAGAAATCATCTGCTCAAGAATCTCCATGGCCTCAGGAAACTCGGCCATCTTACACAAACCCGAAATAAGCGAGTTATAAGTATAGATATCCGGATCAAAGCCTTCCTCAAGCATCGCATCCATGACCTCCAGAGCATGCTTTACGTGCCCCGCCTTACAAAGACCGCCCACCAGGGTGTTGAAAGTGAATTGATCAGGTAAAAACCCTTGTTCCACTATATCTTGGACGAAGCTCATCGCCTCTTCTATCTTCCCCTCTTTGCAAAATCCATGGACTAACACATTGATCGTCACATTCGTCAATTCGCATCCTGCCTCAATCATCTGCTCCTTGACTCTCAAAGCACCACCCAAATTCCCTTCTTCAATATAGCCCTGCATAATCGTCGTATATGTCTTCTCATCCGGAACCAAACCGTACCCTCCCATTTCCTCCATCATCAACAATGCAGGCCTAATCTGATGAGCTTTACACAAAGCCTTTATCAAAATATTGAATGTGGAAACATCAGGTTTCACCCCATTACTAAACATTCTAGAGTGCACATCTTCCACAAGCTTCAATTTGCTCCCATCAACAAGCACATTTAACAGGAAATTGTAAGTATGAGTACTACATTGCAGCCCAAATTCCCCCTCCATTAAACCAATCACACCAACAGCTTCATCAAACAAGTTAAACCTAGCATAGCTCTCAATTATAATCCACAAAATACCTTCATCCGGCAGGCATCCGGACTGCTTCATCTCCTCCAAAACCCTCCTCATTGTGTCAAACGACCCCTCAGAACCGAGCTTCCTGAGAAGCTCCTCGTAGACGGGTAAGCTAGGTTTGAAGCTCGGCTGTTTCTGGGCCCAATCGAACACCCAGAGCGCCATTTCGGCGTCCTTTTCCCGGCGGAGGGTGTCAAGGAGCTGCTTGGGAGTGAATTCAGGTGGCAATTGGTGCTGATTCTGGGAAGATAAAGAGAGATTTGGGTGTTGTTGTTGTTGCTTGTCATTGAACTTTGTCGATGTGAAGGCGATGAAATTGGACGGCTTAGCGGAGAAATGGAGCAAGGTTGGGTTCCGAGATGGCAGAGGTTTGGTTATGGGGTAGGAATTCAAGTGCGCGAACGAGAAAGCCATTGAGGCAGTTCGACAAACATGTAATCTGCAACTACGCAGCTTTGCTGCTGAAGATATTTGACAGGGGAGGAACAGCGGAAGAGGAGACACGTCTATTGGGCTTCGGGTTGGGACTTTCATATAGGCCCAAAAGCCCATTAATCAGAATGCCCACAATAATAAATAGGGCTAGAAATAATCCGCGGATACCCGCTCCACCCGTTTTACCCGCATTAATTTTGTGGGTGAAATCCCGCAAAAAAGTGGGTGACGGGTGGAGCGGGTGCGGGGGAAGCGGGTGATGGATGGATTATGGGTAAAGATTTTCCACCCATAACCTGCCCCACACACCCGCATAAAACCCTGAAATTTATATATATAATGTGTGTGATTTTACTATTTTACTCTTTTCAAGTTTAAATGGTCTCGGGTTGCTCTTCCACGTTATAGCAAGTGATATACTGGATTAGTACATGATTAGTATAGAGATATATACCCTTCCACTTTCAAATTTCAATTAGCTCGTGATTTCAGTGCTTTGCTAATCAAAAATATAAATACATAAATCCACCCTCTTTGTAATTTTGAGTTAGAATTGAATTACTTGTGTTGATTTGGTTTTTTTCCTTTTGTTCCACCCATTGGGTACCCACTCCACCCGCACGGGTCGGATGCGGGTGAAAAGGTTTCCGGGTGATGAATGGAGCGGGTAAATTTTTTTACCTGCGGGGCGAGTGATGGAGTGATTTCATCCACCCATAACCCGCCCCATTTCCACCCCTAATAATAAAGACTATGGATCATGGTACTTTATGCATTTGATGGACCGATGTAAGTGTTATACTCCGTTTAAAAAATAAATGTCGTTTATCATTTAGTACACTCATTTTAAGAAGGTAGAAACTCTATAAATATTATCTTTTAATCAATTTTTTTTATCAATTTCATACTTGTTAGTGCTAAGTATTAAATTTAAAAAAAATCATAAAAAAAATTATATAGTTTTTACCTCTTTAACATATGTGCTGAAAAGTAAGGTGACTTTTATTATGAAATAGAATGAGTACTTATTATACACAGTCAAGAGGGCAAATTTATCGTCTGTTCAATCATTCGACTGACGCGTGTTCTATATTCATTACTATATAAATTATTCAAAACAGATATTGACGGATCTAATATCTTTTTATGACAACTGATTCAAAAGTATTCACTATGTAATTCAAACACTTTAAAGTCTTTAGGAGAAAAATAAACGGATGTGCAGGCGGATCTATGTGGTTTTCTTAAAAGAAAAAAATTACAAAACTCTTTGGCGATTATTTTTTCTATATAAAAAAATTTAAAGTGTTTGAACATAATGAACAGATATTGGATCCATTTGTTCAAACGGATTGAACTAATCCTATATATACCTCTTGGAGTGCATATAACATTTGCAACGAGTATATGTAGTCATGAAGTCATCTCGTAAAATGTCAAATAGAGTATGAAAATTTTCCAATCAAAGACATTTTTTGAACCAACCGGATGTAACATAAGATATTTGTAAATATTCTATACGTGTGTGCATATAGAGGAGCGTTCACATGAATTCGCTCCTTACAATACACATATGAGAACACTTGTGAGCCATTTGATGACGTATGAGTTTTAATTAATGAATAGATTTTAAACTAAAATTAAATAAAATCTCACCAAAAAAATGAAAATAAACTTTTAAAAAATCATTTTTTAAAAAAATAATTAGATTCTCTCTCCATATCTCTCATTCTCTCACCAATTTTGTAAAAACGGTTGAAAATTTAAATGCTAAAAATTTAATATTTATTAGAATATAAGTCAATATATATCCATTCAAATATAAGTCAATGAGACTCTACTTGTGAAAACCCAATTGGGGATTTCAATCCTCCATGTGAAAACCCAACGGGGGATTTCAATCCTTGATTCAATCGACATGTCTCCAACTTGTTTCTTGTTCAATCAATTCGGCTTCTCCTCTATCAGTCTTTCAGTGGTGTATCTTCCCTATTCAACCCTGTAATGCCTAATTCAGCCTTCCAAAAATAATTATGTGGATCCATCCCCTCATATCGATTTAACTGGGTTTCTGTGGCTTGTTTCTGGCCGAAAATTCGCAAAAAATGGGGGTTTAGGGCTATCCGTCTTGATGGCGCTGATCTCATCTTCCCTATCTTCGTCTCCTCCTCTGGCCTCCCTCGGCGCCAGTGCTTGTCCCTCCATCTCTTGAGTTCTCCCGGTGTCAGGTCTCTTTTGAGTCTCGGTGGCCTCCTTGTCATTTTCCTCAATGGTCGGCATTCATCTAACCCTATTTCAGTTTGATTATCCCATTTTCATTTTGATATGTGGTGCCTGTAGTTTGTGGTCTCGATGGCCTGCGGGCTTCGCCGTCACTCTCCGCCGGGATGGCCTCAGGCGTCCTGTCCCCTCCCTTGGATCATTTGGGCCCAAGTTTGGGTGGCTACGGGCAGTGCCGGATCCTGAAGCGTTTAGTTGATGCGGCGAAAAATTGATCTCTATTTTTTTTCCCGATAAAATCATCAATATTTGAAGTTTTCGGGTTTAATTATAGTATTTTGTTTTAAGTTTAACAAATAATGAGTATGATAGAAGTGTATTAATTTGGTAAATGATGTGAAAAATAATTTATATCGCTACAGTTTTGAAACGTTTATAACTTTTTACTCAGTTATCGGATTTGAGCTTATAATATATCAAATCGAAGCTATCGACGAGAGGAATATGTATATTAAATTTTATTTTTGACTGGGGGGAAACTGTCACCCCTGGTCCTTTAAAGGATCCGCCCCTGCCTACGGGCTCAAGTTTGGGTCCCTTCGAGCCCAAGTTTGCGGAAATGAATTTAAAAAAAAACTATATTATTTGTCCGGTTCGGCTTTGTCTAAATCCCAAAAGGGTCTGAGTAAACCCACCCGAAAGGGTTTGATTTAATCCCGCAAGGGTTTGACTATATTCTTGTAGGTAAAATCGTGTCGGCGTTTTGTTCGAGCAACTTGCAGCTCTACTTCCGAGGAACCCGAGGTTTCCTAGAGGTCTTCTGCTTGGTTGAGGGGCTCGGAGTATGGTGTCGGGTCTGGATGGGGTCATGGTGGTGCGCTTAGGGCGTCTCCGTATCCCGGATTGATTGTCCTTGGAGTTCGTCCGCACTACCCACAAAAGTTTGAGTCGTTTGAGTCCTACTGTACCTCTAGTCTGTGGTTAGGGGTGTTATGTGAGACAAGGTACTCGGGATCGACTCGTATAAAACTTGGCTCGGGCTCGTTCATATTTAAAAACGAACGAGTATGAGCAGAATTTCGAGCTCGTCACGAGCTCGAGCTTTATACGAGCCTGCTCATATAGCTCGTATTAAAGGGGTAATTATGTAATTTCTCTTTGCTTATTTAACCTAAATTTAGGTTTTCTCTTGATGCCGCCTCCATCACTTTCAGACTTCAGTATACTCGGCTCCAGGGCGTTCCAGCCTCCAGGCCTCCACTCCTTGTTTTGGGATCTCGTCCTCAAGGAGTCAAGCATTGCCCTGTCAGATCTCATCTCATCGGCGTGTCTTCCTCCAACCTCGGTGCCTCTTCAACGCTACGTTCTCTCTCTTCTAGCCCAGGTTTGCTGTAGTTTATAGCCTTTCTCCCCTTTTGATTTCGGGGTCGTTCTCGAATCTCGCCCTTCTCACCCTACAGATCTCGTCCTTGCAGTTCCCTTCAAAGCTCGGCATATCGACTACCGAGTGCCTCCTCATACCGATCTCACACCCTCAACACCACCCCTGTCGCCTCCGACCTAATGACTGTGTAATCTATCATTTGCTTTAAAAAATATGTAATCTGCCATTTGCTAAAAAAAAACATGTAATCTGTAAAATCTGTGATAGGTAAAATATGTAATCTGTCATTTATAACTTTTATAACTTTTTACTCAGTTATCGGCTTTGAGCTTATAATATATCAAATCGAAACTATCGACGAGAGGAATATGTATATTAAATTTCATTTTTGACTGGGGGGCAACTGCCACCCCCGGTCCTTTAAAGGATCCGCCCCTTTTCAGCTTCAAATTGAACTTATGCTTCTATTAATATGTATTAGTGTAATCTTTGGAGTGAATGTTTTGGAGTTTGGATTGAATGTAATCTATGGACTGAATGTATTAGTGTAATACTGTAATGCAATACATATATGTTTGTTTGTTAAATCAGACAGCAAAGGACATTTTGCATGGATATACCAAAACCTTGCCAACTTTGCAAAAATGACCCCGGCCTAAAATTTTTGCAAAGGAATGACATTATGTCATTCTTGCAAATTATTGGGCAAAGGTTAGAATGGGTTGCCGGTTACACATTGGAAAAGGAGGGAAAAAATTAGACAGGTGTCGATTGTATAGAGGGAGGAAGGTAATCATTTTGGCCAAAAAAAAATTAAAAAAAGGAATGGTTGCAGAGTTACAGTGATGTATGTGAGAGAGGGAGGAGAGAGGGTGTGGAAGCATGGAATGACAAACATTAAATGCTAGGAGAGAGGGTGTCACATTTTCACAAAAACAATTCCCGCCAAAACCACATGGAGGGAAAACACAAGGGGAATTTCACAGGGAATATAAAAGGAGATGGGGGAGCTCGCCAGGTGGACACAAAAAGTGCAAAACATATGCTTCTTCTCTATGGCTGCCATTAACTTCTAGTTGGAAGGATAAAACCCAGAAATTCTGTTACTAGCCAGACAAAAGGAAATCCTAGTCATCAACAGAATATATGTAGCCATAGACAGGGATACACGTGACATCTGCAAAATCCAGACCTCAACGAATATGGGTAAGTACGGTTTATGTTTTGTATTCACATGTAGTAAATTTTCCCCATCCTTCCCTTATCTCTAACAGATACTGAGAGGACCATATTAACCTCATAATTTCGCAGGGGAGAAAGGGGTGGTATTACTTACTCTCGTTTGCAATGGTCGATGGGAGCATCTCGAAGGAGGATGGGTGTATCAAGGTCAAAACGCCCACAAAATAATGCTCATAGAGGAGACCATGTCGTTTGGGTCCGTCAAGAGTAAGATAATGGAGAAGCTCGCGGTTGACCCAAGGTGCTCTGAGTTGGAGTTGAAATATCTACTCGATACGAAGACGGAGGGATGTTATCCGATTCAAGTGGATGATGAAAGTGTTTGGGATGCTTTCAAGTACTGCAACTCAAGGGGTGGCGATGTCACATGGCCCCTTCCTTTGTACGCATCGGTGAACGAAGGTCAAAGCCAACATGGAAGTCGCTCCATGGTTGGGAACATGGAACAACGCAACAAATCACCAGGCGGAGACAACAGAACACTCGTAGTGGAAGAAGTTGGTTTTTGGTTGATATGACAGTCGATGGGTCCAACTCGCATCTTCTTCTAAATTCGGATAACGGCTCATATAACACTATTGATGGCAAGGAAAATACTTCATCTGGCAAGGAAAATCACACTGCTGGCAAGGTCATCCAGACAGCTAGGAAAATCACATTGCGTGTCAATCAGGGAAACTTTGGGGTTTTGGTCGTTTCTTTTGTGCATAACTTGGCATTCGGTGTCACATATGTACGATTTTTTTTTACTATCTAGCCAATATAATATTTTCCCTAGCCATTCTCATTAATTACTAAGCCGATAACTGGGAATCCCTGACCACATTTTACATGTCTAAGAAACTGTGAACCGTAAGAAAACCGTCGACAATGAGGTAACATTAACCATAGCCATCTACAACAAATATAACAAAGTCTCCAAAACCATACATATGTAGTCAACAACACAAGTTTCCAAATGTGGAAATGCTTAGAAGTTTTTTCAAGTCAACCAAACACAACGAACAACAAAATGTCCAAACAAACAAAAGTCCAAATATCGTTCACTACAAAATAACATCAGCACGCCCATCTTGGAGAACTGGTTCGACCTCCCTCTAAAATATTTTTCCGGAGGAAGGGCTAGAGTCGCCTGCACAAATATCACAAGAGAGTAACGAAGTGGACATCACGAACAAAAAAAAATACGCACCAAATCTCTCTTAGAAGTGATAACAACTGATACCTTCTTGCTCGACGGCGTCGTGACCTTTTTTCCTTTCGCTTTTGTCATTGTGTCCTTAATCTGTCATTCAGATAACAACCATTTCAGCAATAATCATTGCCAGTACATACGAATGCCTAGCCAGTAAAAATAACGATTCTGCCAGAAATTTTAACATTATCCAAATGACAACACCACACAATTGCTTGGAAAAACCATCAACAACCGAATATGATTGCTTTAAGAATCATATGCTGTTTTTGTTATTCAATATACAAGAGTAACGAAAAAAACATCAACAAATCACAACACCACACAAATGGTTTCAGGATCTTCGTTTTTGTAATTCAATATACGAGAGTAACGAAACTCAAAGAACATGTTGACCATAAGAATCATATGCTGTTTTTGAGGTTCAATTGTTACATACCTCACCATTGATCTCATTTTATGCTACAAAATGCTAAATGTTGAATTTTTCTAATATAAATGTTTTTAAGGTTGTCTAAGTTGATGTCCGAATTTATTGATTGTTATTCTAATGCAAGCTTCTCCAAACAACACATCAACAACTTTTATGGATTATCAGTCAATAAACAAATCATATTAGTTTCCTCTACTTTTCCAAATCAAAGTCAACCCAGATTTTCCTATACCTAGCCATTCAATCGTTTCCGCTATCCACAAAAACGACTCCGCTCGCCATTGACGAGTTATCACATTCCCAATTTCATTCATTCCTGGGGGTTGTCTAACCATTTCTACCCTATTTGGACCTTCAATTTCATCCCCAACTTATCATCAATGGCAACTCTCCACCCCTATCCCCAAACCGCCCACCACACATACAGTTAGGGTTTCCCCTTCCCAAATTTTCAACCCCATTCACCCAATTCTTCCAACCGGCCCCAAATCAAATTTACATGCATTGAAACCCCCTAAATTCCTTTAAAGAAGAAAGCTTTGAGATAGAGAATGGGGGATTACCTCTCTTCAATGGAGGACTGGGCACCAGGGATGTTGTCTCTCTCTAATTTCGGGTCGTCCCTCCCTTCAATGGTGGTTTCCCCCTCTCTCTCGGTGTCGGCGTCGCAACAACCCTCTCCCTTGTTTCCGGCGTCGCAGCCCTTGATCTCTCCAAGCTTTGTCAATGGTGGTTTCCCCTCCAAGGCTTTTGAATTTCTACTTTCACAAATTGTGAGAGATGACCGTGATGGGACTTCTTCTTCTTACCCGTCTCAGTTTTCTCTTTCCAATGACCTGCGGTACCGGGTTCCCTCAACCGGTTACTTTTGCAAATTTATGGGCCTTTTTGACATTTATACAAATTGGGCTGGGGGAGGGTTATTTTTGCAAAGGGTCGGCTCAATTGGTATATCCACTACCATTATCTCGACAGCAAATGTATGTTTCACGAGCTTCAAATGAGCTCAACTAGAGCTTTCAACAAAACAAGCTTCACACGAGCTGGAGACTTCAAAACGAGCAAAACGAGTTCAAACGAGCTCGACTCGAACAAAAACGAGCAAAACGAGCTCGAGCTCAAGCTCCTTATACAGCTCACGAGCCGAATACAAACACGATTTTAAGCTCGTAAAAAAATTAGGCTCGTCTCGATAAAAAACGAGTCGAACATGAACACCTAGGTATTCGGCTCGTTCGACTCGAATAACATCCCTACCTACTCTTCGAGGGTGCTTGATTTCGTTCTTCGTCGTCTTCCTCAGCTTGAGAGTTAATCTTCTTAGGTTGTCTTGTTGTAGAGTTTATTTCTACTTGTTTCATTTCGTTTGTTGTCTGTTTACTATATCTGTAGGTTGTATGTTTGACGGTTCGCTGTCTGCCGAATTTGTTAGCTTCTCGATTAGTCGAACTTGTCTGACCTTCCAATTTCTACTTGATCAAAATAAAAAATAAAAAATATAGATATTTCATATTTATATGAATATACCTATATTCATATTTATATTAACATGGATATGGATATTCATATGAATATACCAAATTATTCACATAATTTTAACGTGTAAGATTTGAGGAGAGAGAAAAATCCTTTATAAGGCATTAAATTTGTAGTAAATATATTTTTAAAAAAATAAAAAACAACCATAAATAACATAAATCATCAATCTTATCAATTCATCAAAATTCAATCAAATGGTTAAAAATTGGTCTCATGAATGCATTGTGGGTCCGTATGAGGCGGAGTTAAAAAAAAGCGACTAAAATTTTAAAACCGTTGAAATTGAAAAATTGTGTAAAATTAAGGTTGAAAGATTATGCAATAACATGAACACGATATGAGACGAAAAAGAGTTTATTTAAAAAGAATGGAGTTTATTTGGTGGTTAGTAAGGAATTATGATAATTTCAAACCAAATAAACTTTCAAAAAATTGTTCCTTTAGTTTTTTTTTAACTCATTTTTTTAATTATAAACTAACTAAAACTGGTTATCATACGCATCTTTAATTTAAACTATTTAATTTATCTACTTTTAGTCTTTTACCAACCATTTATAAATTTTATCTGTTTATAATTTTAATTAATTAAATTTATTTATTTTTAGTCTAAATTTTAATTAATTTATTAACCCCGCCTAGTTGAACCAAAAAATTATATTCCGGCAGATTCTGAGTTATCCCTAGCATTTTTGCGAGACTTCCCCAACAAGCCTCAGAACAAATCTGCACAGTAAGCCCACTCGCACGTGTTAGCACATGACAGGTCACTTAAAGATATTATTTTCTCTTTTTTTTTGGTTGACAGCCTCCCGAACCGAATCCAGGACTCCCACGTGTCCGAGTCGTGACGAAGCCGGGCCCCACCATAAAACCTAACCACTGCAAACTCAGCAACCAAAACCCCATCCCTTATCGCTTTTATTTTTCAAGAAATAAATTAAAAATAAAAACAAATGTAAATTTTATTTACTTATAACCTTTTCTTTTAATTTATAAATCCTAATATCCTTTCTTCTGGTACCTTCTCTCGCTTTAGTTCCTCTTTCTATCTTTTGCTTCCTCCAAAAAATCTGTACCGCGAAACAGGTTGTTTCGTTCATCTTTGCCCGCTCTCCCTCCTTCCTCTCTAAAACCCTACTCTCTCTCTCTCTCTCTCTCTCTCTCTCTCTCTCTCCCCTGCGTCTTTTGACAAATTAATCTCAGATCTGTTTGAATTATTTCTGGGGGAAAAGTTTTGGTTGAATTTTCAATTGTTTCCGTTTATGAAGGAATTTCGGTAACTGCTTTTCCGCAAGATCTGTTATTCTAATTTTCCTCTCCCGAAAATTAACCGTTGCGGATTCAAAACATCCAATTAAAGGTCTGGATCTGCAGTTACGTTTGGAAAACAATACAGGTAATTCCTTATCCCTCTTGCGAATTCGAATTCGAATTCGAACTCAAATTCAAATTCACATTCCGATTCCAATTCAATGTTGTTATAGCGATTGAGTTTGCAATTTTACGATGTCTATTCTTGAATTTCTTGATTTGTTTTGTTTCGGAGTTTTCTAATTTGATTTCTCGCTCGGATTCAAGGTGCCTGGGTTGATTGTTTTTCAGAGAGGATACATAGATTGGAATATTGCATTTGAAAATTTGCCTTTGGGAGTTTGGGCGCAATTGGCGAGTTTTTAGGGTTTGGTTGGGTTGTTTGTGGTTCTGGAGGAAGCGGTGTTGATACTGTAGTGGATTCACATGGGAGAAGGGGAGGTTTGTGTGGCAGTGTCGTCGAATTGTGAGCTCGAAAATGAAACGAGTACTAGAACTGAGCTGAAACGGGACCTTCATTGCGTGGACACTGATTCTGAAGCAGAGGCTTGCAAAAAACGACCAAAGGAGGCTTCAAATGACGATATCTGCTCTGAGGTCACTGATCTAATTACCTCTCCTCGAGATAACGAAAATACCTCTATCATGCGGGGTGATGGTAGTATCAGCAAAGCTTTGGAGATGGATAATAGTCGTAACAATCAGGATAATTCTGGCGAAATAACTTCCATGAGTGCAGAGATGCTGAGTGACGAAGATAATTATGCGCTGTCGACTTCTCAGGTTGTTTTGGAAATCCCTAAGCATGTTAGCACGACTAGAATTAGGAAGATTACATTCAAGTTTAGCAATAGTAGACAGGATTGCACTAGTAGTTTATCCACCCAAGAAGCTCAGCAGTCTCTGTCTAGTGGGGTTCACAGGGATGAATTGCCTTTGGAACTCAATGGGGAACTAGCTAATGGTGATTCCATTAGCCACAAATCACGTAATATGGAGTTGAAGATGTCAAAGAAAGTGTTACCGAATAGCTACCCTACCAATGTCAAGAAGTTGTTGTCAACTGGCATATTGGAAGGAGCGCGAGTGAATTATATTACCACATCCCGGGATGTAAGTTAGCTTTACATGATGTTAATATGCCCTTCTAACTCTTGTGAATTTTAATTATCGTGCATTTACTTTTATTTGTGGACAGAGAGAGTTACCTGGAATAATTAGAGGGAGTGGCTATCTGTGTGGTTGCTCAAATTGCGACTATAAGAATGTAAGGCTACTGCATCATAATTTCCTGCTCTACAGTACAAATTTTCTTATCCTATGTCTAGAAAAAGGGATTACGGGAATCATCTTGCTGCAATTGTTCTTTTTTGGTTGATTCTTTTCATTCTGTGATCAGGTCCTCAGTGCTTATGAGTTTGAGAAGCATGCAGGTGGTGCTAAAACCAGACATCCAAATAATCACATACATTTGGAGAATGGTAGACCAATCTACAATATTATTGAAGAATTGAAAACTTCCCCACTCGGGTTGCTTGAGAATGTTGTTAAAGACATTGCTGGTCCATCTGTCAATGAACTCGCTTTTCAAGCTTGGAAAGGTAACTCGCATGGCAAGTTGGAACATTTCATATTTTGCACCTAATACCTTAATTTATTATTCTTGTTTACAAATGCAGCTAGTATTCAACAGCATGATGGAGCAGCTCAAATGGAGAAAAAGCATCAAAGGAAATCTCATGCCTTGTCTGATTCACACACTAGGTACAGAAGTTGCTCATATATTTTTGCATTATCTTCCTAAATCCTTGTGTTCTGCTTTTTTCTTTTCGTGGGTTGTGCTTGTCTCTTTCTGCATTGAGGAAGTATTGGTCCAGTTAGATTCCAATCTTGCTCACAGTTGCCATTGTTAACCATGGATGCTACCTTTCAATTAATTACCCTCTTTTGTATGCTTTCATTCATACACAAGAATAGCTGTGTGGTTGACATGTATGGTTCGCGAACCTCTTAATAGATTTCAGTGGGACATACACAACGTGTGCACGCCTTTCTGGAGCGTGTCTGTTAATGTGTGCATGTGAGGGTTATGTTTTTCTCAATGAATTCCTCTATAGAAATAAGTGACTCATAACTGATGTTTTGGCCCCTCACTGCCATTTAATCACTACCCATTAGTAATGAACTCTTAACTCTTTAGAAATAAGATAATCACTTGAGCAGACAAATCATCTTCTTGATCGTGTACATATTTATTTTTTACATGACATTTAAAAGAGCTATAAATACTGTGTGAAGTCAGATTGGATGCAATATGGCAATTTTTTGGGGTTGAGATCGATGCATATTTTTAGTGGTTGATTGGAATAGAATGATTGGAAATTAGTATTATGAACAATCAACCCTTTTGTATCATCATTTTTTTTATTAGGCATGTAGGGTAATTGGAGCATTTTTATTAAAATATTGTAACAAGATCAAGACAGGGAACTGAATTTGTTGTCCTCACCATACCATTGGCTTATATTAAGTATTAACATCTATTTTTTCCTTTTTTTTTTTTGAACCATCCATTCTTATGATACTACCTACTGTCATTTGTTTTTCTTTTACTGATGTCAACCGAAAATGAAAATTTCAGCTGTGCAAACATGGAAACAGAGAAGCCATATCCTCCTTTGTCTGCGCATGGTGTGCCCAAACAAAAATCATACTATAAGCGGAACGGAGAGGAAGCAAAGAAACCCGGGAAAAGGTTTGGATCCTATTTTTGTGTATTATTATCATTCACTTAATAACTTTGTAGCTCTTATCTTATTATCTATATAAATAAACAGTCACTGATTCTCTACTTTTTGTTCAGACCCAAATCATCTGCTGCAAAGCATTCTGCACCGAAGAAGAAGGCAGGAGAAGCTGGTAGTAGAAAGAGGTTGACTTTAGATTCTTTCCTTCATTTGATTTCAGATGCTAATACATCCTTTACTATTTACTTTACACTTGGTATAAGTTGATGAACATATTCCCTATCATATGGCAGGGATAATGACCTACATCGGCTGCTTTTCATGCCTAACGGGCTTCCAGATGGGGCTGATTTGGTTTATTCTTATAAAGGACAGGTTGGTATAATTTTCTTTTTGTTGCCTTTTGGTTTCAAAATTTATGTGTCCTTTGACAGAAAATAAATGTGGGAGCGCAAGGCTTCAGTAGTTTATGATCTCTCTTGCTTTGACAGAAATTACTCCACGGTACCAAACAAGGGAATGGAATATTTTGTGACCACTGCAACCGCGAGGTAATCTTTTGGCCCATTGTGGTTGTATAAGGTTCATTATTTTGTTAAGATAAAAAAAACTTTTCCCTTTATCTAAAACACTCTCTTTCAAATATGTTAACAGATTAGCCCATCTCAATTTGAAGCTCATGCAGGTTGGGCTGCCAGGCGCCAACCGTGAGTTTTTTTTTGGTTTCTTGTGGTGATGTTTTACTGTATGTGAATGTGATATATGTCAAAATTTTCTAATATATACGTATATCCTTTTTACTTTCAGTTACCGCCACATCTTTACTTCCAATGGGCTTTCACTCCATGATATCGCTATTTCTCTAGCAAATGGACAGAGCCTTACTACTGGCCATAGTGATGATATGTGTACAACCTGTGGCAACGGAGGACAGCTTACGCTCTGTTGTAGATGCCCAAGGGCTTATCATGCAGGTAGATATTTTATTGGAATTTCTTTCCTTTCTCTTCCATTTTGTGCTTGCTGCAAGTAATTTAATCAAAGACATGTGAAAAATTGGTCTTTGTGCTGTTCTAGGACTAGTTTCTTCTATCTTGTCTAGAAGATCTCGAACAAAAGTAGGTAGATTCTAGTTTATCCTTGAAATTCTATATTTGTTAAAAAAATGTAGGACTATTTGATGTCCTATTCCTCCAAATCCAGTTATTCTTGAATCATTGTTTCATCTCATAAAGAAATGTTATGTTGCTCTTTTATGGACAAAAGAGGATCTTTTGATGCATTTTTACAGTGTAGTTCCATAGGATATTCCTTGGTGGTTAAAACTTTGCCACTTTTTCACGTGGCTCATGCAATTTTTCCAATTCATTAGGTAATTTCAAGTATGCTTTTTATTTTTTGTTTCTATGTTCCAAATCCATTGAAGTGAGTTGTGTATTTGTGGACTGCTGGTTAAAACTTTGCCACTTTTTCACGTGGCTCATGCAATTTTATTCGTGTGCAGCTTGCCTAGGTTCTCAGGACGTTCCAGAACGTGATGACTGGGCTTGCCCGGACTGTGTTGCTAAAGCTTCTTCTGGCGACAAACTGAGCAACAATACAAAGCCAATTATTATTAGGCTGACCCGTGTTGTCAAAGAAGTAGAG
This sequence comes from Persicaria tinctoria, assembly GCA_037127255.1. Classification (NCBI taxonomy): domain Eukaryota; kingdom Viridiplantae; phylum Streptophyta; class Magnoliopsida; order Caryophyllales; family Polygonaceae; genus Persicaria; species Persicaria tinctoria. The sequence goes on along the minus strand of JBANSL010000016.1, from coordinate 1,478,502 downwards.
TCTGAAAATGGTGGTTGTGTCATTTGCAGGTTTGTTCCTCTATCTGTTCCATTTTCTTCTTGGCTGCTGTTTAATTTACCTGTACCGTATTTAGCCCTGTGCTTTTTGGCAGTGTTATTATCTGCTAAGATGAAGCTTGGTAAATGTTATTTCATGGGCCCGGCATCATAGCAACTTTGAGTCACTAGAATCTTGGTCCTCTTGGCCATAATGTTATTTTTAATATCGAGGATTGAAGATACTCTATCGGAGTGCGCTGCTATTTTTTTTTTTTTGTTTTTTGTTTGAACCTATGAATTAATCTCAAGGGAGATTTTTTTACTATAATCAGAAAGGCTTTTTTCCCCCTCTAAAAGCTGGACTTAAAAAAAGGCAGTAGGATGTGCCACTGGATGCTCTGTAGCCAGAGGGGTTTCCTCTCTCCCTTAATTTTGAGGAATGATTAAGAATGAATTTTTGTGTGTGTATCTGGGATGTAGCAAGAGTAGGAATCTTCACTCTCTTCTTTTTTGGATGACTTGTCTCGCATGCTGTTTAGGTGGATCTTAAAAGACTTGTACCTTTTCAATGTTTATCCAAGGGATTGTTGTACCTTTTGTTCTTACGTCTTAACCAGGTGGCTGCTTTCCTGCAATGTGTTTAGGAAAAACTTTTTGCATGTTTTTATTGATGTTTGCCGCAAATTTCCCCGCTCGTGGTATTTTGTTGTTTCTTGCTAACTCTAAAATTTATTTAGTTGTATGACCCTCTTTGTTATATATCTTTTTGTGTGTTGATTGTTGGGGATTTCTTCTGTTATCAATTTAATGTACCATACTTACTAGCTATCTTTCTTTTGTTTTTGTATCAGGGCCCATGATTTCAGCTCTGAAACATTTGATGATCGAACAGTAATAATCTGCGATCAAGTATGTCTCTCACCTTCCTATATGATTGATTGGCAAGTTTTTTTTTTGGATGTAAATTGCTCATATTTCTTAATGTGATGTCTAATATGACTGTAGTGTGAGAAAGAGTATCATGTCAGTTGCTTGAGAGACAATGGACTTTGTGATCTGAAGGTAAAATTGAAATGTTTACATTTTGAATTTTATATAGTGCAGGTTCTTCATGTAATATCTACCTCATTCCTGCAGGCACTTCCTAATGGTGATTGGTTCTGCTGTGGGGACTGTAGTAGAATCCATGATGTGTTATGGGAGCAGTTTATCAAGGGCATGCAGACGGTCCCAATCTCTATTTTTAGCAGCACCCTTCTACTGAAAGGATTAAACAGTGTTTCTGGAGATGATGTACAATGGCTAATTGTAAATGGGAGCAAGCGCAGCAATGAGCATCTTCCATTGCTTTCAAGGGCTACTGCAATATTTCGAGTATGTTTTTTATAAGCGACTTGGAATTATATGAAATTATGAATCTTTTTAACTGACTTGGAATTATAAGAAATTGTGAATGACTCCTTGTCTATTTCGTTGGAGGGGTCTTTATTTAGAAAACCTTCTTCTCATGCATGAATAAATTAAATATTAATGAACAAGATCTGCTATTATGCTTAGATTCTTACCCATATGTTGATTACTCCGTCATTCTGCATCGGCTAATACAATACCTATTCATGAAGCAGTCTCTTTGTAGTTTGTGTTGTTCCCCTTACTTCCTTTCCTTCTGCTTGTTTAGTTTGTTGCAAGGTCAAAGAACATGTCTTCGTAATAGGTTGAGAACGAATATTGAGATTGTTTACATTTTTATTTATCATCAAATGTTGGGCAAAATGCATAATAGTTGTTTAGAAACACTAAGTTGTCACCTATTACATAAAAAGGATCTGCCAGAATCCTAGATAAGACATTTCTTGTTCGTATTTTGTTTCTCTGGATGACATGTTTACACACATTTTCTGCAGGAGCAATTTAATCCAATTGTTTCAAGTTCTGGTCGTGATCTGATACCTGTAATGGTTTATGGGTGAGTTTCTTGTATCTTATGATTTTTCTCTTTTACGTTTCAATAAAAGGTTTTTTATGTTTTGTTTTATGGGTCACAAGTTGGCTTTTGAAGTGATATCTTTTAAAAGAATGTTTGCTGAAACAATTAGAAGATTTATAAACTTTCCAAATAGTTAGAAGTAATGTGAGTGATTTTAAACCCTAATATAGTAAGAGATTAATGCACTTCTGTTTTTATTAATATCAGATTGAGCTGATCCATTCAGAACATCATATCCAATGGATTTGCTTGTTCTGGACTTGCTGGGCTATAATGTAATTGTTCTGATTCATACCCTGATCAGGTTTCTAGTGGGTGTATGGTCTAGTTTTTGCTATTCTAGGGACTTTGTCTCTTCTTGTGAAAATTTATGTCTAACCTTGTTATGAACTTCAGAAATAGGTTCTCTATCAACTAAACATACAAATAAATTAAGCGGCTCCTCTTTTATTTGATAAAAAAAAAACCGATTTGTTAACTTTTTACTGGGGCTCCTGTGTCTTCCTGTACTACCGAGGTGTTTGATGAAATTTCTCTTTACTTTTCAGGAGAAATATATCCGGGCAAGAATTTGGAGGAATGTATACCGTACTATTACTTGTTAAGTAAGTTATCTGACAAATTGTATCCTCCTCCTGCAGATGTAATGACTACTATGGTTGCATTTATTTAACATTGTTTACACTATTGGGTTATCCAGGTCAGTGGTAGTATCAGCTGGCCTTGTGAGGATTTTTGGCCCTGATGTAGCTGAACTTCCTCTTGTGGCTACTTCCAAGGGGAATCAAGGAAAGGTAATAAATCATAACTCACTTGTCCTGCATAATAGGCCAATAGGGCTTTCTTCTTCTTCTTCTTCTTCTTCTTCTTCTTTATTTTTTTTGCCACTTTATCTGGATTAGTTGTTCGGCTTCAATTTTTTGTTTTTCTTTTCAAGATATTTATTTTCCCTTGTTAATGCTGCACTATATTCAAGCAAGCACTAGTGCCAAGCTCTAATATTTTTGCTTCACTATTTTCTTGTTCAGGGTTATTTTCAAGCATTATTCTCTTGCATCGAGGGGTTGCTTTCATCCATGAATGTGGAAACCTTGGTGCTTCCAGCTGCCGAGGAAGCCAAGTCAATTTGGACGGACAAATTTGGCTTTAGAACAATGAGCCATGAGCGAGTAAGACTATTTTCTGGCATGGCATGCATGTTTTCGATACTTATTTTCATTGCAAGATGGATGTAATTTCTAGGAAAAGGAAGGAATCTTTAACATCACTAACTCAAATTGGATCGTTATTGAAATCTCAAGACACTAAAGTCTGTTATTTTCACCCCAGGTGTCAAAATACAGAAAGAGCTACCAATTGACAGCTTTCAGCGGAACTTCATGGCTGGAAAAGGCGGTGCAGCATGCAGCTGAGTAAAACTTATTTCCCGTCACAGATAGCAGCAAGCACGATCATAAACACAGGAATCCACTGCGACTGCGAAAAAGGAAAAACCAATCGCCATAGCGCTGTTACACATCTCGTGAAGCTGCTGCTGCAAGATAGCCCGCCCCGAGATGGCGCCCACAGTGCAATGCAGGCAGTTGAGAAGGTGCTCCAGAGAGATGCATGCTGAATTTTTTTTTATACACGCATGCACTTGGTATATACAGAGCTTGTTTAAAGCATGGTTTTGCTTTCCCTTGTGTTTTGACTTGATGTCGAAACCCTCTTTAGCTTCTACTTTAGATCCTGCATAATGAGGCCTTTTCAGTCCTGTATAGTTTTTTTTTTCCGGCCATCCCATGGGTTCAGTACTTCGCTTTACAGTGGGGTGGTAGTATCACTCCAAAGTCTGGCTTGTTGGTTTCATTTTGCCTTCACCCGACTTTAGTTTTGCTGTCGCCTGGGGAGTCGGTGAATCAGGTTTCAGGCAGCAGAAGGAAACTTTTTTCTTGCCAGACTATGCTGCAGTAGTTAGCTTGTAAGTTTTCATCTCGTCTATTATTTGCTCCGTCAATGGATTCCCATTGCATTATGGCCATTTTTTCCTCCCCATCGAGATTGTAGTTGCGAATCAACCAGAATGTAGGAAGTTGTATTTGGACTATGTTGATTACTTTCATCTAAACTCTAAGATGACACTTGAATACCAATATTGTCAGGAATCATGATTCTTGATCCCTTTACTAGATTGATATCGGGGCGATCTTTGTGATGCTTCTGATGAGTTGGTGGGATCGATTGGAGCTTTGAGCCTTTATAGTTGTGTTTTGATTGATAATTATGGTCAACTCCTTTCATACTGCATAGTTGTGTTGAACTGTTTATGGTTCGTTTGGTGATTTCTTCATGGCTTCTTAAGAGCTTGATAAAGGTTTGAAGGAGTTATTTGTGTTAGTTAAACGTCTATGATGAGTGTTTATACTACATTTGTTAGATTTTTATGTTAGAAGCCGTATTTTGCGTTTATCATCTTGGGAAAAACTTGACACGGTTCTCGGGTTAAGCTTAAAGATAATAAAATGCTCGATCTAAAGAAAAAACAATGGTTCAGATTTCATATTAACCGAGAAGAGAAGGTAAATCCCCACAAATTAAAGTTTTTTTTTCTTCGTAATTTTCAACTTTATAAGATAATGATGACAATTTCTATTAAATTCGTTGTCGTATACCCTGAATTGTGATGAGTGAGGCTTTAGACAAGATACTAAAACGACTATTGTCAAGACAATTTTAAGCAATTTAACGCAGATCCTTTTCACTTTTTTCAAACATATTACAAAAAGGTCCAAAGCCCTCATCTACGAATCAAAGCGAATGAAAAAAACCTAAATCCTTCGAATGAATTGTTTGCTCGAAAGCCAAAATCGGTGAAATTTATCAAGGAGAGAATTGACCGACACTCACCTTCGTATGTCGATCAATTTAGATGATTATCGAATGACATTCAAGGGTTATTTGTAGTCGTCGTTTGATAAATCTGTCGAACTCGGAGAGGACGAGGTAAATAAGGGACCTCGGCAAATGATGTTGAGGGTACAAAGGAGGCTCAACAAAAGTTGTTGAGGGTATGAAGGAACCTCAGCAAAAAGTGGTGAGGGTACACAAGAGGCTCGGTGACAGTAGCCGAGCATATATCATCACCTCGTGAGATCTACATGAGTCTTTTGCCCGACAGTAAGCCATGAAAAAACGTCAAAAAACTAACTCCAATCGCAACAAACAACACCCAAATCAACAGCAATCAAACAGAACACACAAACAACAACCAATTTAATCAATTTCAATTATAATTTCAAACCCTAAAACACACAATTTCTTGAAATAAAAACCATTAAAATCAATTGTAAATAAAGCTTCTTGCCTTAAATTTAATAGATTTGTTGAAAGCCCTCACAAATCATTCGCAATGAACAAGGTATGAGTGATTTCTCTCTATCGTTTGTTGCCTGTCCAAGTGAAACGAGGTTGAATAGCGTTAGTTTTCAATTATTCTCTCGGGCAGATTTGTAATTGTATTTTTAGAATGGGAAGGACTTGTGTGCAATTTTATGAAAATGGTCTTGTCAATAGCCATTTTTCCATCTTGTCCGAAGCCCTTATGAATTGTGATTTACAGTACAAATTGAAATTACAATGCCTTTTAAAAAATGATCTAGTTTTCCTAATGGTGAATCAAGTGACAACACCAACGTGATAAAAAACACCAACATGATGGCTGATTGCACAAATTACAATGCCTTTTTTTCTTAGAGACCCCATTGGTCAATTCTCATATGACACGGATCGCCACTCGAAACTCCTCACAACCGTCGATTAAAATCTCAATCCAACGGCCAAGATCCCTTTCTCACAAACGTAGAGTTCCTCCACTACCAAAGACCGGATATAAAATTTGTTCATCATTGACACCACCGATTACAGTTCATTCATTTCTCAACCTATACCCAATTTCTCCGGCGACTTTTACATCGGCAATGGACGGCATCGGCAAGTCGAAGAAGGGAGCTGCCGGCAGGAGGGGTGGTGGCCCCAAGAAGAAGCCGGTTTCCAGGTCCGTTAAGGCCGGATTACAGTTTCCCGTCGGTAGGATCGGTAGGTATTTGAAGAATGGAAGGTACGCTCGGAGAGTCGGTACCGGAGCTCCGGTTTACCTCGCCGCTGTCCTCGAGTATCTTGCTGCTGAGGTAATCTTCGTCTTCTAATGTTGAATCGTTTGATTCCTTCGCCTTTCCATTATGAAATTTGATTTTGCCCTACTTTCTAGGGTTAGGGTTTTCCCTCTGTTTTGGGATATAGGTATTTCATGTTTTACTGTCTCCAATTATGCATTATTGAGTGTCTAATACAGTCTTTTTTATTTTGATTTCATTCGATTAAACTTAATTTTGGGGGTTGAAGTTGATCTGGCCAGCTGCGATGTGATTGCTGTGGTGCAGGAATTCGATTCCATTTCTAGTGGTTAGGCATTAATTCTGGGGTTAAAGGTGATCTGACCTGCTAGGTTTTTCTTTTCAATCTGTATGGAAATAGGTACTTGAGCTAGCTGGGAATGCAGCAAGGGACAACAAGAAGAACAGGATTATACCAAGGCATGTTCTTTTGGCGGTGAGGAACGATGAGGAGCTCGGGAAGCTCCTCCAGGGTGTGACAATTGCTCATGGTGGTGTTCTTCCCAACATCAACCCAGTTTTACTGCCAAAGAAGAGTGAGAAAGCAGCTGCCAAGGAGCCGAAGTCGCCTTCCAAGGCCGCTAAATCGCCCAGGAAGAAGACTTGAAGACAGCACTGGTGTGGAATGCGTTCAGATGGATTCACAATCATCACATCCATCTCATCTCTCTTTTTATGTTCTTATTTCCTATCTGTATGTAAGACTCAGGATGTGTCTGTAATTGTTGGGTTTGTAGGAGGAAGTTTCAGCTGTTGAATATTTAGAGCTTGCATTTGCAATGCACAATCAATGAAAATGAGTGTGTCAGTGTTCCTCATTCATTTCTTAATCTGTATTAAAAGATGTCGTTTAATGTTGCTGTTATTGATATCACCCAATACCATTATCAGAGATCAGTAATTTCGGCAAAGAAGGGATAAGTCAACATTCAAGGCATCCAAACATAAATGTTTAGTACTCCATATTGATCCCATATTGATTCTGAAGCTAAAATCTGTTCCCAGATGAGCCCTAATTACCGAATTACAATGGCAAAGTTCAAAAATTTCATCTTTAGTTTTGATTCTTGATTGATCCCAACAATTCAAGGGGCGTTCCTTTGTAAATGGAATTTTGTTCTACATTGGCATTGGGAAGTGATGTTGCAATATCATTTTCCCTTTAGAAGATCAACTTGACAGGTTCTACAAGGGAGTTATCTTCATTTTCTTCTTACAAACAGGAGTGCATATAAGATTTAGAGAAACAACTTACCCTGTGTTGTGACTTTTCCAATGAAGAACTCGAGCTTTTCTTTTCTACCTCTGGATCAAATGCTTGGTTTGCCCAGGTACTCAAGTGTGCTTACACGGAGTTTATCATCTCCTCTGTTTTCTTTTTGGTAATGCTTGTGGAACCATATGAGTATTAAGGAGTTAGGATAGCGTCCCAAGTTCATTCATGCGTCTAATTCTCCAACTTGTTTGAGCCTCCATTTCTAGAAATGCTTGAACAAAGGCAATCTTCATCGACTTAACAAGACTCTCTACTCCAAGACGACGAAAAAATGCTTCAAATAAGGATACTCAGTCATGGAAGTTGGGTATTTAAGAGCATCTCCAACGGCTTTTCCATAATTTATTTATTATTATTCTTCTACACATGATGCAGATTTGGGGAGAGAAGCTATTGGAGATGCCAAGTAAGCTGTGCAGATCAATGCAATGCAGACAGTTATGTCAGCTTAAATCATCATTTTGCCTTTAAGAATAACAAATCTGACTGAGGCCTCCAAGTGAAATGTAAGACACCCAAAAACATCTCCCAGACACAGTTCATCTCAGAAATTATCAATCATGTAGAATGTGATAGCTTACCAACAAAAAAAATGTAGAATGTGATAGGTGATCGCTAATTTGAAACAATGCCAGAGATAGATTGATCTTCAACAACCAATCAGATTAACGATGATGAAACAAAAATCAGGAAATCGCAATAAAAATGTGATCTTTCTTATTGAAAAAAAATTCCCAAATACAACCGCACCGCCAATTGCCAAATCAAAAAACCTAATCTACCGAATCGTAAATCTACGAGCTGGTGAATTTGGTAACGGCCTTCGTACCCTCGGAAACGGCGTGTTTCGCAAGCTCACCGGGCAAGGCCAACCTAACGGCGGTCTGGATCTCGCGAGACGTGATCGTAGGCTTTTTATTGTAGCGAGCCAACCTCGCGGCTTCCTGCGCAAGCTTCTCGAATATATCGTTGATGAAGCTGTTCATGATACTCATCGCCTTGCTCGAGATCCCGATATCGGGATGGACCTGTTTCAGAACCTTGAAGATGTAGATCTTGTACGTCTCGGTGCTTTTCTTCGCCCTCTTCTTCTTCCTGTCGATGCCGCCTTCCTTTGGAAGCTTCTTATCGGCCTTCGGCGCCGACGATGTTGCCGACGGTGCCTTCTCAGCCGGCCTTTTCTCCGCCTTCGGTGCCATTTTCGCCGGGAATTCGGAGAAATCGAGACCAAAGGGGTGAGCGCAGAAGTTTATATAGGGATTAATGGAGGGGGTCGATGACGTGGAGACATATGAAGCGTTGGATTTAGATAGGGCGGTGTTTGGTCAAGGCAAACGGACGGCTGAGATGTCATCTGATTTGTTTATTTATAAAAATAACGTCAAAGGCGGGACCCACTACCGAATTCCGTGGGATTTGGCGCGAATTGTGGGGGTTAGCTTTCGGTATAGTGGTTAAGAATGTAAAAGAATGGGTTAGATTCAGATTGAGTCATTTCGGATTAGTTATAACTAATCGGGTTCTTACCGATTGCTCGACGGTAGGGATAATGTCAAGGGTTTCGACGGGTTTCTTAATGGGGGTTGGGTCTTGACCACCTTGGCGAGGTTAAGAGTTTAGTTGGGTCTTGGCGAGGTTAAGGGTTTAGTTGGGGTCTAGGCGGGCCTCAACGGTTTTTTTTTAGAACAATGGCGCTATAGCTTCCAAGGAACACCGTCGGAAGAGGCAATAAAAAATGCTACTACCATAGCTATCGGCATCGCATTCCCTACACGAACAACATTGTATCGCGACAAATTTGAAATACATCTCTGAAAAGAAAACGTTGAAATGTTACTAGTGTGGGATTTGCAAGGGTGTTTGGTAACATATAGTTTACACAATAAGACTAGCAAAACGCCCATGAAGCAAATACTTATCTTGTATTTGTAACTGTATCGCTCGCAGCCAGAGCAAACATCATGAAAAAAGACTCCATAAAAAAACCAAGATTCATTATCCATGAGAGGCAAATGATAGGTGACAACTGTAGACAATATCCGAAAGCAGAACTTTGAATACCACCAGTAGTACTTGCTTCATTCGCCCTGGTTTGAGTGCCCTCGCACCAGTAGTACTTGATTCATTCACCCTGGTTTGAGTGTCCTCGCACTAGAACCTGCAAACAAAGCGCAACTATGATAAGTACCATGTATTGTGTTTTTGAAGATATACTGCGACGAAACCTAGGAAAAGACACTACCCACATATGTAACATGTTCAATATAAATGATCATGCAAATGCACAATGGATGAGGCCTATGATGGAAATGGCGTATGGTAGCTAGTAAACGACTCTAGACTAGTGCTTGGCGCAAATTGCTTATACATTTTAAGCTCTTATCAGCTCTTTTTTAAGCACAAGCAAGTACCTTATCATCAGAAATAAACTTCTTATAAGCTCCTTATAAGTTATCAGCAAGTACAAGCCAAAGCTTCAAATGTAATCCAAAGAAGCCTAATACAATTGAAGATGGTATCGCAGGTAGGATGTGTCATTCACATGAGTAACTCGTTATCTCTATTGATAAAGAGCCAATACCATCCACCAGCTAATACAAAGAAAATACGGTCTCTTCTTAAAGGTTGTTGCCTCCATATTTGGTAGTATTGTTACATTAACAAGCTCAATCTATTGAACTTTCAAGAAGTTTTTGCCGGGTTAGTCCAGGCGAGCCAACATAAGAACTATGTTAAGGAATTGATCTTTGATGACGGTTTTTGTTGATAAGATAGAAAGCCCTACAAGATTTTATTGCTTGCACGTTTTAACCACTATTATACCACTATTATACCAAAAATACGAAAGTTTCTCAATTAAAGGTTCCACGATAACGTTATTAATAACACACAAACTATCATTTCCAAAAAAAAAATCATATGCATGCCTCAATGGCTCAAATGAATACCATCTTTCTGTTCATGATTTTTCTAGCTGTCTAACTACACAGCTTACACTTGATAAAATTTAGCCCCTGTCAAAACTACCCGGCAGCCTTAAATAATACACTGTTCAAGATCCACCAAAGTAAACAACTAAAAGAATGTCATCACTCATCTATAAAAAGTGAACCTGAAGAAATTTAGCAATTGAGTCCAATGATAAGCACAAGTAATGTAACAGTCCCTTTAGGGCTCATTTGAAGAGCAATAAAACAGCAAGTGCAGTGAAATCATAAATTAAGCATGTAAACTTTGATCCTATTTGTTAAGATGAAACTGAATGGAGAGATTCCATATATAGGTTGATTTTAGAACATGTTCTTATACTATCCGTGTCATTAAACCATCTTCATTCTACCTGCTGCAATCCCAAATATCATTTCCCACAATCTGAGGCAAACAATCCACAGTTCTAAATCCACTTGAATTGATCATAAAGAAGGCAAAAGAGATTGATTTAACTCGCAATTCATACACTAATTGAGAAATTAAAGCAATTAATGGAGGAGGGATCAAGATGTGTACTTGGGAGAATTGGCGCAGAAATTCCGATGAAGAATCCGACTACGACTCGAATCCGATTGCTCAATCAACTCCCTTAGACCCGAATTCCCCGCAATCTCCGTGCTCTCCTCTTCCTCCTCCTTCTGAATCGACACACCCGCTGCATTAACCCTAACCCTTTCAAAGTAATTCCCGTAGATATACTCAGGAGTGAACCCGTCGTCCTCATCAAACAGCATGATGTGACCATGCCACTCCCAAACGCGGTAATCCGATCCAGGCTCCTCGTGGAAGCCGACGCAGATGTGGTGTTCGCCGATCGAGACGGCCTGACCAGAATTAGGTTTGAGCGAATCGATCTTCCCGCTGAGAATAACCTTGATTAGATCCTTCTCGAGCTTGGATTCCTCCTTGGCGAGTTGGCTCTTGTTGGAATTGGGGTTGTGGATGTCGGAATCGGCGTCGGATTCTTCGTCGGAGAAGGGGAAGTTGGAGGCGGCGTCGAGGAGGATTTCCTCGAGCGATTGGGGGAGGAGGGGGTTGGGATTGGTTTGGGCGGTGGAGAGAGGCGGCGGAGGCCGGATTTGGAGGCGGCCCATTAGGTTTTGGAGGAAGAGGTTGTCGAGATTGGGGGAGGCGCCATTGAAGGAGCTCATCTTCCGCTTCGGGGTTGGGTTTGGGGGATTGGGCGAGGGAGGGTTTTAGCTTCAGAGGAAGGGTTTTATGCAAAGCTTGGGAATAGTCACAACTCACAATATCATAACTACACAAATTGTGTTTATCCATTTAATAGGTGATATTAATAAAATAACAAGTTATTTTCACAAAATTTACAAGAATTGTCAAGAACATTAAAATTACAAGCATATTTTTATGCAATATTGTTCCTCATATTTATAAATTTTATAAGAGTTCAAATCCCGAGGAACAAATGGTTTTGTAGATCGAATATCTGATAAAGTGATAAGTGATTTATTTGTACTATTTCCAAACATATAATAATCACGATGTGTATTATACAACAAATGGGTTGTCACAACTTAATACAACACATTTCCTCGACTACGAATTTGCAAGTACTTCGAGTAGGAGGAATTCTAATCTTCTATTCTACTAAGGAAAGTGATCTAACACATGTGACATACAACAAGATGAGATCAATCTTTTGTACCCTTGGCTTAGAATTGAATAAACATATTGATGGTTATGAATTCTGCATAGATTCAATTGAATAGATTTGTTAGATTGACATAAACACTATATGGAATATATAATAGAGAAAATCAAATGTGCTTTGCTGTGGAAAATATCCTTGCCAAGACTATGTGCTTTTGTGGTGGAAATTATTAATCATCATATTTATCTCTACTTTTGTGGATCTAATGTAGGGTTTTATTTTATAACACCTACTACATAGTGATTTTCTGTCTTGTATTGATAGAGTTACATCTTTTTTACTCAGCCTTTTGGCCCCATAAGACACAAAAAGGGCTAAAAGGTTTTATAATCAATTCAATTATCAATTAGATTGGGTCATTCTCCATTTGGAAGGCAAACCGTCACTGATACATTGATAACTAAGTTGCAAGTTAATTAATTAACGTTTATGAATTTCAAGTGCTCTTTTCTATAGAGAAAAAAAACAACAGATAGAGACTTTGTTGAGTGCAGAATCATCGAACTTAACTAAAAGAATAGAAATTGAACATCATGTAAAGTTGATGGATTGGGTCATTCTTCATTTGGGAGGAAAATCGTCAAGGATACAAAGATAACTTAATTGGAATTTAATTACCGCTTACATAAGATCCGCTATTTGCAATGGAACCACCACGTTATTCTGGCTACATCCATGGCTGCAACAGCAACCTTTGATTGACATTGCATCGGCCCCAATACCCGAGGAGGTAAGTGCATACACGGTGTCGGAGATGTGGTCGAATGGCTCATGGAGGTGGGAAATTCTATCCCAACTCCTCCCTGCAGAGACTCTTCTAAAGCTCCAATCCATCTATATCAATGATGACCCCCTTGCAAGAGATAGGTTTGTATGGGGACTATCAAGCTCGGGGGAATTCTCGACCAGCTCTGCAATCCAACTGCTGCTACAAAGTGCTTCGTCAGGTGCATCAAGCAGTGATTGGCGTCGAGTGTGGAAGCTTCCGGTGCAACAGAGGATCCGAGCTTTCACATATATTGCAGCCCATGATGCTTTCCTTTCCAAGGGGAACAAACTTCGTCGACATCTAACTACCTCAGATGCGTGTCCCCGTTGCTCGTAGGCGGAAACGGGCATCCATACGCTACGAGACTGTGTCGTCATTCGGAAGGAATGGGAAAAGTTGACCGCCAGACATGGTATTTCTGGCTTCTTTGATCATCAGCATATTCAAGACTGGATCTTCGTCAATATGCGAGAGAACACCAGACGGGCTGCCATCTTCGCCAACGTGATTTGGCTTACTTGGAAAACCCGAAATCTATTAGTTTTCGAGCAAAAAGAAGAGCACAATGGCCCTGCAATGAAGGCCGAGGAATTCACGGTAAGATATCAACATCCTGTGGGGAGCTCTGTTTTGCCCCAAGGCCCTCCCACCCGTCCCCAGAGGGCTCCGATCAGCTGGGCGACACAGCAATTTGGTTGGGTTAAATTGAATATTGATGGAGCGTCCAAGGGGAACCCGAGGATGGCCGGGGGAGGAGGTGTGTTCCGTAGCAGCATGGGCGCCTTCCTAGCGGCGTTCACCTTCACGCCAATGCGTTGAGAGCTGAATTGTGGGCTGCACTCCACGGTCTGAGGATGGGTCTACGTTTGGGATTCTCAAACTTGGTCCTGGAATCTGATTCTTCGGTACTGTGTGGACTACTGGCGGGTAAGCACCACCAAGCCCATCCGGATTTCCACTTTATCGAAAAATGTTGCAGTCTTGTTGCCCAGGAACAATGGAATGTTTCGATTTCGTCCATCCGTTGGCAAGCAAATTGGGCGGCTGATGCACTAGCCCAATGGGCGATATCCTTAGAATCGACCTTTGAGGAATATGCCTCTTGCTCTGATGTGCTATACTCGGTCATAGGATCCGACTCTTCTGTAACCACGGCTTAATTTATCAATAAAACTACGGGAATTATCCCGCCTTGCAGACCAAAAAATAATAATTTAATTACCGCTTACGAACTTCAAGTGCATCTTATATATTGATAGATAGATAGAGACGTTGATAAGTGCAGAATTACCCTTGAATTTATAAATAAAAAGCGGTCATATCCGTGGTTCGAATTGGGAACATTTGGGTACTACCCGTAAGTCCTTTCCAGTAAGCCATTCTGAAATGGTTACATAAAAACAGGCTAACCCTATTACAATACTTCCCCCTTCAGAAGATCCTTGCCCACAAGGATAACATCTGTAGGTTGTGCAGAATTATCCAACTCAACTAAAAAAAAGGGGAAATTGAACAACATGTAAAGCTGATAGACGATTTTTCTCAATTTATTAGACTTACATGTTAGACTTATTGTGCATGTGGATCCATTGGTCCCCTAACTCGATGACCTTGGTGAAGGGATCAACAACAAAGGCAAAGTCTTCTTCAATGTGAGTCCACACTTCTCTGAGAGATCCAATTCCTCAACTCCATGGGGCAATTTCCAATCAAAATGATGCAAAAGTGTAGCAAGAGATAACACGATCATCTTCTCAGACAAAGCAACCCCTACGCAGATCCTTCTTCCGGACCCAAATGGCAAGAAATCGAAATTATTTCCACTAAATTCATAGTTCTTGTCCATAAACCTCTCGGGTTTGAACTCGAGAGGCTCCTTCCAAATCAAAGGGTCCCTATGAATGCTCCATACATTCACGAAAACCGTTGAGCCTTTTGGGATCGTGTATCCTCCGACAATGCATGACCGACTTGGACAACGAGGTACCAAAAACGGGAGGATGGGATGCAACCTTAGTGTCTCCTTCATGATAGCCTTTAGATAGGGCATTTGTTGAATGTGGTGTTCCTCCACCTGATTGCCAACCCCAACCACTGCTTCCAATTCTTGTTGCGCTTTTTTCGCAACTTCTGGCCTCTTCGCTAGCTCGAGCATTGCAAACTCAACAGTATTGGAGGTTGTCTCTGTGCCACCTAAAAGCATGTCCTAAAACACATATTTAACTTGTTGTCAATATGACAATATCAGGTAGTGTTAAAAGTTACTTCTTCTAGTAATTAAATTTTGTTATTTACTATTCATACACGTTTTTTTAGAATAATATAAACTATATAGAATATTAACTTTTCTTTTACATTTTGTTTTTATAAATGTGCGAATAGTAAATGACAAAATTTCTCTGTAAAAAAAACTCGACGTTTTAATTTACTTTTTTTTACCTTTGTTTTTATAAATTCGCACTAAAATAGAGTACAGTAAAATGTCAAGTTTTAATTAACAGATGGAGTATAATTTATGCCAAATTATTTTTTAGGGTTCTTGAGTCAGGTTTTACCAGATCTATATATGACAGAGAAATCAAATAGTGTAATTACTATTAACATCTTACAATGAGCAAAGCCTTGAGTTGGTCCATGGTGAGTGAAGACTTTGCATCGCCTCTATCCTTGAATTGCAAGAGAAACTGCAAGAAATCCTTACTACCATCATCCATTTTCTTGCTGCGTTCATCGATAACTTCCACAACCAAATCATCCAGCGTCTTAGTGATGCCTCGCATCTTCGCCACAACTCCTTGCAAATCAAACCTTGCCAATCGAGGAAAGAAATCGGACACATTTGGCACCAATAACAAATAGAAGGCGTTGGTCACATGTGTTCGGAGCTCTAGTACTTCGTCATTCGCCCACTTAGTACTGTCCATCACTTGCTCGCTCCATAACATACCTTTGATCATGCTTAGAGCTATCAAGAACATTTGCTCCCCAATGTCTATAGGACACCCTATGTTTTCATGAAGGTGAAGTATGGTTTTGTGGAGACACTGCCTCCTGAGATGATAGACTGCATCCAAAGCTGCTGGGCCAAGTAAACCACTTACACTCACCTATTGAATATTGGATCAATTTATGTCAAAATCAAGTTTCAATTTTTGCTTAAAATTAATGGAAAAAGTTAGGAAACATGTACCAATCTTTTGAGGTGGATAATAATGGAATTTTGCCTTATATGGGAAATATAATGGAATTTTTTCGAACTAGGCAAAAATTGGGAAAAAAAATGCTGAGAAGGAGAGAGACTGTGAGGGAAAAGAGGAGAGAGACTAGAGGGGGGGGGGACGAGGGACATAATCTGACAAGAGAGAGAGAGAGGGTATGAGGGGTAGGTGGGTACGGAGTACGGACTAAGGAAGGATCCCATGACTTCGAAAGAATTAAACGAGAAGTCGTATGAGGTGAAAATTTCATATACGGTTCTATAGAGTGACATTAAGGGTGACTTACCTGTCAACTTTTTCATTATCACACCCAAAAAACCAAACTTTGTCTTACGTATGTTTCAAACGACGTCTTTCTCTATATATCTATGTGTGTGTATATATATATATAAATTTTGGTTTTTCAGTGTTTTTATCTATTAAATGTTAAATTAAAATTAAAAGAAATAAATTAAGTAAGTCGTTGTTTGAAATAGCGACTTACTTATTTTATTTTATTTTTTAAATTCTGGGGTAATGTCATTGTTTCAAACAATGATTTTATCCCAATTTGGCTAAATCTCAAAATACTTTGACATATTGGCTAATCTCCAATTTGTTTTTTCAATTTTTGGGTAATTCGAAAAAAAGTTCAATATAATGAAACTTTGAACCTATTGAATTTAACATGAAATTGCAATGGACTGGACTAACGTCATTGTTCTAAAAATCCTGTCTAGACGTCGCCTAGGTTCCGCTTATGTGCTAGACGGGAGGGCCTATCTAGGCACGTCTAAACGCTAGATGGCACCTCATTGCCTAGGATCTGATCATCGTTTTTTAGAACACTGACTGGCATTATCATGGACATATGTACCCAGGCACGGAACCAGGAATAAAATTTGAGGTGGGCTAGAATCGCCTTATATTTTTTTTAAAGAGATATTAATACCATGAATATAAAACATGTATTTTTTATTTTTATTTTTTCATAAGTATTAATATCACATACTTTTTTATTTTTAAAAGAGAGACTAATATGAAATATAATTTTTTTTTTTTAAAATATGGCATATAAACTCCTAATTAATACAATATATATGTTGTAAAGAGAAAAAAATGGCTATTAAGGGAATCGAACCTGGGTTGGGTTTATCATGCCCAAAAGGACTAACCAGCTGGGCTAAATTAACTTCACATCTACTTATTTCTTCCTATTAATTATATTCTGGATTTTTGGGGTGGGCTGCAGCAAAGCCCAGCCCATCCCTGAGTTCGTGCCTGTATGTACCCCACATTATATTATTTCATCATGTGCCAATTCAAGAAAATTATAACCCGTATTTGAACTCGATCCAACTAAAGTTTTGATCTATGAATAAGTGAGAAGAATCACATAACTCAATCCAAACCTAGCCTGACATCATGTATGTGATCGGACCTATAATTATCTTGTAACTAGACCTGAGTATGGATCGGGCCGGGCGGGCTTGGACTAGGCCAAAGCCAAATTTTCAGCCCATTACACCGGGTCGGGCTTGGGTCCAGCCCGGTTTTTGGGCCTAGTGCCTTGCCCAAGCACACCCTTATTGTCGGGCCGGGCTGTCCAATGGGCCAAGCGGGCCTAGCGTATCAAATTAATTTTTTTCCCGAAATCGAACTATACTTTTTTTATTTAAAAAAGAGACAAATCATAAATTATACCGATACTTTCAAATGTGAGGCAAATCTGGACACAATAATAGCGTGCTAACAAATGCAATACAAAGTTACATATATACCTAATAGAAAGTTATACATACAAATATGCAAAACACTGTAAACATGTATATATGTGTATACATACACAATGTATATATATTGTAAATGTAAATGTATATGAGACATATATACACGGCAAATATATATCATTTGCGCTCACCCTTAGAAATTATGTATATATTTTTATTATGTTATATATATATATATATATAATACTATATATAACTTATATAATTATACATAATATTACTATATATATAAAATCGGGCCGGACCTATCAGCCCACTTGGGCTTTATCATCTGCCCAAGCCCGACCCTCTGGACTTATCGGGTCGGACTCGTCGGTCCGCTTGGACCAACTACTCTGTCCAAGTCTGCATATTTTTCCGGACGGGTTGACTCATGTTTACTCGGGTCTACTTGTAACCTAATTTTTTTTTATATTACTTGTAACCTAATAAAAACTAAGCGTGTGTTTGGCATTGAATTATGGGTGGATTGGAGTTTTAGGAGATTATATTGAGCAAAAAATAGAATCTTGAAAAATTGTCACATCCTAAATTCATTAAACGTACTATAATGTTACTCCGTCCGTTTGTTTTTATATGAGTTTTACTATTTATGTATGCATGTCTTTATATGATGATAAAAAAAAAACGATATCAAATACAATATTAACTCTAAAAACAACATAAAATAAAAAAACATGATAATGAAAGTGGTCCCATTTTAAACTACTACGGAGTACTAGTTAAATATGGTGAGAGAGTAGTAGTTAATTTAACTTACCCATTTTAAACTACTACTCCATCCGTTCACTTTTATCTGTCGTTTACTATCTATGTTCGTTTTCTTAAGATGATAAAAACTATATAAAATATTAGTTTTTTAATTTTTTTTTAATAATCTCATACTTTTTAGCAATAAGTATGATATTATTAAAAAAATTATTAAAAAATAAATAATTTATATAGTTTTTATCACTTTAAAAAATGTGTCTGAATAGTAAAATAACAAATAAAAGTCAACGGAGGAGGGATTACTTACTACATATAAGTGTAAGAAAACATATATAGAAATGATGAGAGTGCTAGTTAATTTAACTTACCATTTTAAACTACTACTATATATATATATATATATATATATATATGAAGGTAACAAACCTTTCTTAGCACCCTCCATTCAGGGCCATGGGGTGAGAAAGTCATATCCTTTCCGCCATGTGTGAGCTCACTGGCGGACGCTCCAACATCATGGTTGGCGAAGGCGACGTCGAAGTCCTTGAGAACTTGCTTGGCCAGCGACGGTGAGCTCACGACGACTGCGATCTTGCTCCCAAGCCGCAGGCTCATTAATGGGCCATAGGTCTTGGCCAAGCGGGTGAAGTAGGTGTGGAGTTGCGGATCAAGGAACGGCAGCATTCCGACCACCGGAAGGCCCATTGGGCCTGGAGGTAGTGGAGGATTGGCTCCGCGGCGCCGGCTGGACATGATGGTCCAGCTGATCAATGCTGTGCAGCACAAGGTCGCCAAGGGAAACCAAATGTCTGATAGTGATAACATGGTGAAAGATACTATGGGGCAGTGCAGTGCAGTGATTCGGTGATTCAGTGAAGGTACGTATATATACATAATACTCCGTGGAGTACATGTGAACATTGAGTGAAAAATATCTCACTTGTAAATTGTAAATATCTGTTTTTGTGGATGTGATCAATCTAGACTTGTAAAAACATAATACGACTCGAACGCCCGGAATTTTTTGGGTCAAGATCCGAAAATTTTGACCCGGAATTTTTTTTTGAACCCGAACCCGAAAATTCGATATTTTTATGGATGAATTGGGTTTCGACCCGGTGACCCGACTGATCCGCCCAAGAAAATCTCAAAGTCATAGTATGGTAAGTTTAATTTCGTAATTAATATATTAATAAAATTAATTAATTTATAAGTATATATTATTAAAATTAATTAATTTATAATTATATATTATTAAATGTAATTAATTTATAATTATATATTATTAAAATTAAATAATTAATTTATAAAGTCATCAAAATACGAATTTTTATTAAAAATTTAAAAAACTTAACAAACCCGAAATTGACCCGAAACCGGATCAAATCCGATCTTGAGTTAATCCAGATCTACCTGAAGCTCGAAATGACCCGATTCGAACCCGACCCGAATGATCCGATTGACAGGTCTAGCTCAATCCCCTTGTTGATAAATATTAAATGCAGTTCCCAGAGTTTTTAAAATGATATAGAATGGTCCCTCGCCCCTGGCCCCATAGGAATCACTTTTGATAAAACTATCACTACTACACTTGGTGCATCTCCCTGATTCGACTATAACGAAGGGTGATCGGTGATGTTGAGATATATGAATAAGATTAAAAAGAGTCTCACATCAAAAGTTGAACATAACAAGTTTTAGTTTATGAGTTGGTGAACTACTTTTTCTAATGTCAATTGCTTTTAGAATGAAACTGCATTTGGCTTGTTGTCATGATCGGAGATCGGTAGGTGGTTGGAGATGTTCGTCGGAGTAGGGAGATAGAGAGATAGGCATAGAAGGAGAGAGAGATAGGAGATAGAGAAAGGGAAAGAGATTCTGTATATGAATCTCCATGCCAATTACAATCAACTGGTGAGCTTATAACCTATTTGCTATTGGGCCAGCCCACACACAGTTGTTACCTTTCACTTGTCCGGCCCATGACACTTGTGTGCTAAGCTATTTTGGACTTTGATAGGTGATGACGAGTGCTACCATATGGCCTGAAGCTATAATTTAATAGATTGCATGTTTGGTATGTAGAGCGATTTAAGAGCAAGAATGGATTGTTGACACCAAAATAGTGACCTGTTTTCATGAGAAATAAGAAGACAAAGCATAGGGAGAACGTATATTGTACTCGCACAAAAAGGTTCAAATGATCATGAATTAACAATTGTTTAGTAGAAAATAAGGTGACAAACAAATTAAAAAATTGATGGGCAAACTTGATTTGAACCTGTAATTGAGCCGACAAGAGCCACGTTATCAGTGGTAAATTCCGAGCACGTGACCCAGCCAACAAGAGCCATGTTATCCGGTAAACCGACTTGCGTCAACCAACTCAACCGACTCGATCCATGCAATGATAAAGAACAAGACAAAGCTTGGATTTTCATATTAACCCACAAAAACTTTTATAATCAATTACTCCATTTGGGAGGCAAATCGTTATAATATGATAACTTAGTTGCAATTTAATTAACGTTTACATACGAATTTCAAGTGCATCTTTTATATTGATAGATAGATAGAGATTTTGTTGAGTGGAGAATTATTGAACTCAACTAAAAAAAGTAGAAATTGAACAACATGTAAAGCTTATATAGACTGGGTCATTCTCCATTTGGGAGGCAACTCATCAAGGATACATAGATCAAATAATTGCAATTTAATTAATATTTGGATTTCAGGTGCATCTTTTTTTATAGACAGATAGATAGAGACTTGCTGAGTGTAGAATTATCGAACTTAGCTAAAAGAAACAGAAATTGAACAGCATGCAAAGCTGATAGACTGTTTCTCTCATTTTATTTTGAAACTTACATGTTAGACTTATTGCGCATATATATGGACCCATTGGTCTCCTAACTCGATGACCTTGATGAAGGGATCAACAACAAAGGCAATGCCTTCTTCAATGTGAGCCCACGCTTCTCCGAGTGATCCAATTCCTCAACTCCATGGGGCAATTTCCAATCAAAATGATGCAAAAGAGAAGCAAGGGACAGCATGATTATCCTCTCAGCCAAAGCAGCCCCTACACAGATCCTTCTTCCGGACCCAAATGGTAAGAAATCGAAATTTTTTCCACTAAATTCATAGTTCTTGTCCATAAACCTCTCGGGTTTGAACTCGAGAGGCTCCTCCCAAAGCAAAGGGTCCCTATGAATGCTCCATACATTCACGAAAACCGTTGAGCCCTTTGGGATTGTGTATCCTCCAACAATGCATGATTGGCTTGGGCAATGAGGTACCAAAAGCGGGACGATAGGATGCAGCCTTAGAGTCTCTTTCATTATAGCCTTTAGATAGGGCATTTGTTGAATGTGGGATTCCTCCACCTGATTGCCAACCCCAACCACTGCTTCCAATTCTTGTTGCGCTTTTTTCGCAACTTCTGGCCTCTTAGCTAGCTCGAACATCGCAAACTCAACCGTGTTGGAGGTTGTCTCCGTGCCACCTAAAAGCATGTCCTAAAACACATATTTAACTTGTTTTGTCAATATGACAATATCAGATTATTAGGTCGTGTTAACAGTTACTCCTTCTGTTAATTAAATCTTGTCATTTACAATTAATGCACGTTTTTTTAGAATGAAATAAACTATATAAAATATTAACTTTTTTACATTTGTTTTTATAAATTCGCACTTAATAGTAATAAGTATGAAATTATTTAAAAAAATTATTTAAAAAGTTAATATTTTATATATTTTTAACACCTAAAAAAACGTGCAATAAAACATCAAGTTTTAATTATGGGATGGAGTATGATTTATGCTAAATTGTTTTTAGGGTTTCTTGAGTCGGGTTTTGCCAGCTCTATATATGACAGAGAAATCAAATAGTGTAATTACCATTAACATCTTACAATGAGCAAAGCCTTGAGTTGGTTCATGGTGAGTGAATTTGTTGCATCGCCTCTATCTTTGAATTGCAAGAGAAACTGCAAGAAATCCTTACTACCATCATCCATTTTCTTGCGGCGTTCATCGATAACATCCACAAGCAAAGCATCCAACGTCTTAGCGATGCCTCGCATCTTCGCCACAACTCCTTGCAAATCAAACCTTGCTAATCGAGGAAAGAAATCGGACACATTTGGCACCAATAACAAATAGAAGGCGTCGGTCACTTGTGCTCGGAGCTCCAGTACTTCATCGTTCGCCCACTTAGTGTCCATCGCTTGCTCGCCCCATAACATACTTTTGATCATGCTTAGAGCCATCAAGAACATTTCCTCCCCAACGTTTATAGGATATCCTGTGTTTTCATGAAGGTGGAGTATGGTTTTGTGGAGACACTGCCTCCTTAGATCATAGACTGCATCCAAAGCTGCTGGGCCAAGTAAACCACTTACACTGACCTATTTGATTGGATCAATTTAGAGCAAGCCCAACGGGCAGATTTTGTAAAAGTTTTCTAAAATAGAGATCAAAATATCAAAATATATAAAAAAAATTGTCCTCTAACTCCAACAGTTTCTCTATTACACAGATTTTTACATTTATTATGTATTATAATAAATGCAGAATTTCATAATATAATAAATGAAAATTTTAAACTTTAGGTAACTAGTATAGTTTTCGTACCTTGTACGATATTTATCCCATAAAATAAATAAATTTGATTTATTTATTATTATAATTTTTTTTGTTGAAAATATCAATGTGTTCGTTTTATTATTTTTTATTTACTAATCATGTATGGTTTTTAAGGATGATAAAAACTTTATAAAATATAAACCTTTTATTTTTATTTTTATTTTATAATTCCATACTATATAATATTTATAATATATACTACCTCCGTCCAAAAATACATGTCCTTTTACTATTCATGCACATTTTTTTAGGAGTTAAAAAATATATAAAATATTAACTTTTTTATTAATTTTTTTTAATAATTATAAACTTATTATCAATAAGTTTATAATTATTAAAAAAAATAAAAAAATTAATATTTCATATAATTTTTAGCTCCTAAAAATACGTGCTAAAAAGTAAAAGGACATGTATTTTTGGACGGAGGGAGTATTAAATTATATAAGGAGATTATGAATCCAACAAAGTTTTATATTTTGAATCTATTTTAGTTTCATATATTATATTATATTTATAAGTAAAACTAAGCTTTATATTTTGAATCCCATGTAAATCTTAGTTATGACTTAAATAGTTTGCATAGGGCTTGATGAAAACATTTAATTTTAGATGTTTTTCTATTTCTCTAAATATAGAGAAATTTTTACTCTCTCCTCATTTCTCTATTTTACAAACAATATAGATGAGCTGTTGGACTATAAAATCAACCTATTTTAAAGCTTCCGTTGGGGATGCTCTTATGTCAAAATCAAGTTTCAATTTTTGCATAAAATTAATGGGGAAGTTATGTAACATGTCACAATCTTTTGAGGCGGATATCTCATCCTTTGTGGGATATAAAACGATGATTTTTGCCTTATATGGGAAATATAATGAAACTTCAAATCTATTAATTTTGAAATAAATTAGTTTGAAAAGGGTGTGTGAAGGTTTTTGTCTTTTTGAGACAGCATATCTTCTCAGACTGCTCTGCATCCCCACATTATATATTATTGACTACATGCCAATTCAATAAAATTCCAACCCGTACTTGAGTGAGAAGAATGGCATAACCCAACCCAAACCCATCCGTATGTTTTTATATGAATTTTACTATTTATATACGTTTCCAGATAAAAAAAGATATCAAATACAATACTCTCGGTCCATTAATTAAAACTTGTCATCTTAAAAAGTAAATTTTGTTAAGAAAAACTTGTCATTTTAGGTATTTTGTCATCTACTTTACGAAATTGCCCTTGTAATGATTAGATAGTTGTTAATTGTAGTTTTTTGATAAAGTAAAAATATTCAATAATAATTAGAGGTATAAGTGTATTTTTGTTTGTTTTTTTAATAAGTGTGTAAATTTCTAAAATGACGAGTTTTAATTAATGGGTGAAGTATTAATTAACTTTAAAAATAGCATTAAAAAAAACAGCATAATCAAAGTGATACTCCCTCCGTTCATTAAAATTTGTCATTTTAGAAATCTACACACTTATTCATAAAGCAAACAAAAATACATTTATATCCCTAATTATTACTCTGTTTTTTTTTATTTTATCAAAAACTACAACTAATAACCATCTAATCATTACAAGGGTAATATTGTAAAAAAGATGACAAAATATCTAAAATGCTTACCCAGATTTACTTCCTAAAACGACAGATTTTAATTAACCGATGGAGCATAATAAAAATGGAGAGAGTAGTAGTTAAATATGATCACATAAATTTATAACTTGCCCATTTTAAACTACTACTACATACAAGTGTAAGAAAACATATATAGATAGAGGTACCTAACCTTTCTTAGCATCCTCCATTCAGGGCCATAGGGTGAGAAAGTTATATTCTTTCCGCCATATGTGAGCTCTTTGGCGGACGCTCCCACATCATGGCTCGCGAAGGCGACGTCGAAGTCCTTGAGAACTTGCTTGGCCAGCGACGGTGAGCTCACGACGACTGCGATCTTGCTCCCAAGCCGCAGGCTCATTAATGGGCCATAGGTCTTGGCCAAGCGGGTGAAGTAGGTGTGGAGTTGCGAGTCAAGGAACGGCAGCATCCCGACCACCGGAAGGCCCATTGGGCCTGGAGGGAGTGGAGGATTGGCTCCGCGGCGCCAGCTGGACATGATGGTCCAGCTTATCCATGCTGTGCAGCACAAGGTCACCAAGGGAAACCAAATGTCTGATAGTGATAACATGGTGAAAGAAATACTATGGTGCGGTGCAGTGCAGTGAAGGTGTAGCACACATTTATATAGGGGTGTGTGTGCATTTTGAGTGAGAAATATCTCATTTGTAATTTGTAAATATCTGTTTTTGTGGATGTGCACACCTTGTTGATTGACAAACGAATTATTGAAAAATGATCCCTAGCCCCTTGGAGCCACTTTCCATAAAAACCAGCTAAGATCACGGGTTTCACCAAAATTTCTCTAAAATGGATAAACAAAATATATATCTTTCCAAATTATTTTTGCTCAAACTTTTGACAGTTTTTTCATTTCGAAGATTTGGTATCATTTAGTTTTAAAAAATGCTGGCAATTTAGGGAAGTGTTTTGGGCCAGGGTGTTATTCGAGCCGAACGAGCCGAGCTTGACATGTTCAAGCTTGGTTTATTTAGTAAACGAGCTCGAGCCGAGCCGAGCCTAAATTGTAAACGAGCTTTTCTTTTTTGTTCAAGCTCGGCTTGTTTTAATAAATGAACGAGCTCGAGCCGAGTTTTTTTCGAGGTCTAAGTAGTTTTACTTTGTCATAACATATTAATTTAGAGGAAATTTTAGAAATTCCATAAAATTCGAGCTATTCGAGGCTAAATCGAACAAGTCGAGCTTTCAACCGAGCTTAAAATCGTGTTCAGTCTCGGCTTGTTTAATTAAGTGAATTCAGCTCATATAACCGCCCTAGTTTTGGTTTTTGAGAATAAGATTGAGAATACGTGTTGGATTTAAAAAAAAAATGGTTAAAATTCTCCCAAAACTCTACAATTTTCAAAAGGAAGAACGTACTGGGAGTGCTCTTAACATGCTAACATGTATAAACGAGATTTCCATGGCTCCACTTGGTGCATTTCTCCTTAATAAGATTATGAGCGAAGGGCGACCGATGAGGAGTGCTATGATACCATATGGCCTGATTCGCCGTGTTTGGTATCTCAAGCGATGTGTGGAAGAGCAAATAACGGATTGCTAACGCCAAAACAGTGACGTGTTTTTATGAAAAATAAGAGAACTTATCATAGGGAAAACGTATATGGTACTTGTACAAAGGGTTCAAAAGGATCATGAATTAACGATTGTATGGCAGAAAATAAGGTAACAAATTAACAAATTAAAAAAATTGATGAGCAAACTACATTTAATCAAATGTAATTTCCCCTTTGACATATTACACACTTTTTCACTTATAGGGTTTTGTAATCCAGACATTAACAACTACAACACTTGCCTAGTTACGCTACCAAGCCAGCAAGTGTAAAAACAAGCATATCGATCCTTTCTGATTTTGTTTCTGCGGCGACATTACAAGGACAAGTGGCACCTTCCATCGATCCAAAACGTTTAAATAAGCTACAGAAGTACGAAGCGTTGAAGAGCACAGCTACCGCCTCAAGGTCTCCACAATGTAGTCCGCGTACAGATCCCTGTAGAGCGTAAAGACACAAGTTGAAGGTCAGATATATAGCAAATTAGCAATGTATTGTAGAGTACCTGTAGTGTTTTCTCATAAAAAATGATGTTTAGCAGCTAAGTTAACACTACATCTATATTTTGCAGATCTGTTGTGCAGATTATTTTGTGCGTTCAAAGCCGAATACCAAGGCAAGAACATGTCTATATCACACTGTGCAAACCAAGAAGTGCTATAAGCCTCTCAGCTCAGTAAAAGAGCTTATAACAACAATGAAAATGTGCACATACATGGAATGCTGGACGACTTCATGGGCTATAGCTGCAGGCAGGAATGCATCAACAGCGACCTCCTTGTTCTCATTTTTCTTGTCTAATAAAGTGAAAACAGCATTTAGAAAAAGAGTAAAAAGACAAAACAGAAACTAAAAGACAAAGCAACTTAAATCCCAAAAGGTAGATGTGACATGTTGGATGGCATGTGCAGCAGAAAGAATGATAAGGAGATAAGGTTAAAGAAACATACAATCTTCAAAGAAGCTACGAATTTCAGCTGAGCGATGTGGTGGAAGATCGTTGATGTCGTTGTAATCTCGGTATTCAGGATCATCAGCACACACAGCAATGATCTTGTCATCTCTCTCCCCCTGTCGGTGTGAGTTTAGTTGCTGCCTAATGTTGTAACACTTTCAGCAATAAAAGCAGTTAGGTACCTGATCAATCATAGGCATGACCCCTATAGCTTTTGCCCTCAAGAAGCAACCGGGGATAACAGGCTCCTACAAGTTTATAGAAATACAGATTCAGGAATTGAATCACACACCGACAGTATTTTAACTCATAACATGATATTAATTGAAAGCCTGAGAAAGAAGAGGTTTCTGCTTCAAGGTATTGAAGGTTTCAGACATATTCCCATATGTTGTTATAAAAAAAAAGTGTTTAAGCTGCTTACCTGCATGATAACCAAAACATCCAGAGGATCATTGTCCTCACATAGAGTTCGAGGGATGAAGCCATAGTTGTGGGGATATACTACTGAGGAGTAAAGGATGCGGTCAACCTGCAAATGTAATACAATTTACAAACCAGATTGAATCTCATGGATCTATGGTAACAATAAAAATGACCATTGCACACATTTCACTACCTTGATAAGTCCTGTTTTCTTGTCAAGCTCATATTTGACCTTGCTCCCTTTGGCTATTTCAATCACCTGCACGAAGAAATGGCAGCTTATATAGGGCCGTTTTGATTTGCAGAGGCCAAATTCAGTGGATCATGGCTCTGTCTTAAACTCTTATGAGACCACCTTACATTTCATTCTCAAGGTATATAAAAGTCATAAAATGAGTAATAGAAAAAAATATCCCTACAAAAGTAAAGTCTTAAAACGAGTAATAGAAAAATATCCCTACAAATGTAAACCAGATCTCAGAGTTCAACACCACATGTTAGACAAAGTCTTGCAACAACTACAGATTACACCAAGTCTACATTGTAATACATGAATTATCTGATCCACGCATTTCAAGGGAGTATTACTGATTCAACCTTGTGTACTAGTCAAAATCTACAAAATATTCAACGAAATGAAAAATAAAATCATCTTTCTCTCCATCCTATAATATAAATGTAAACAATCCAAATACCAGTTCAAATCCATAAAGATATTTCAGCGTATCAGAAACTGAAAAGTGAAAACAAACAGATCGTGTTTAAATGGACAGAAGAGCAATATCCTTACACAGTTGAAAATCTTTGGAGCTCCAGGACCTGCATCAATTAAAAATAAAAACATGAAAGGTTAATTCTCAACATCAAGGCCCTGCATCAATAGATAGATAAGGAATTTGATAAACACAAAGCAGTACCAATCTCCAGATCATGCCATGGGTGTGCAGCGTAGGATCTCCGCTTCATAGATGAAAGTATTCTTTCATTCAGAGGTGGGGGTGCAGTGTATTTTGCCTGCGCAATCACCTTCCCTGGGGTCTCAATTGGTGGCGCCATCTCTATTCCCTGATGCAACAAGGGCATCTAAATTCGTCAGACAGCATACAAACAATACATGAAAAGTTCTTCATTCAACTTGACTTTTCAAAAATGAACAAAAATTGCCAGAAATGGCAATTTTCTGCGATTAACTTAGAGATGTATTGTCAATGGACTCCTGTCCTCCATCAATTTCAGAATTTCTAGGATATTAACAAGAAAAAATGATTTAGTAAGCGCCGTTTCAACTTTACAAACACAGATCGGCATCAAGGAAAACTAACGCATTCTAATAGACAGTGATTTGAACTTTTCAAACGTATTCTGAGAGAAAGTGATTTGAATTCAAGTGAAACCTCAATGTATATAGCTAATACAGAAATGAAAGAGGCGCAGGTTTGATTTCGAGCTATGGAGAACTACAACTCCGAATCTCTCCTCCTCGTGATTCAGTAAACACGCCTAAACAGCTCAAAATGTGACACAGAATCAAACAGAAATCAGTCTAAAACCGCAAATGAACGCAAAGTCGAACACCGACATAATCGTATGGAACACGGAACTGTCAGATCCAGCAATGTGAATGAATGTGAATGAGTCTTAGGGAGAAGATGTACACATACCTGAACTCTCAAAAACGGAGGAGAAGCTTAACAACAGCAAGAGCACAGATCTCGAAGAAGCACCGAACGCGTGAAGAGGAAGAGAAACAAACCCTAGCAAGAAAAATGGCTCTCGCCGGTACGGAAAAAGAGAAACAGACAGAGAGGTAAAGAGCTTAACGCGTTCCCGCTCTCTCCCGTTGGCTTTGCTGCCATTTTATAGGGAAAACGAATTTCTTTTTTTTTTTTTATAGTAAAGGATAAATAAATTCCAATAAAAAAGGAGTGTGAAAAGAAAAAGGTACAAGTTTCCGATGTGTAACGCAACGCTTATTAAACGGTCCGACTTCGGTCGGTCTCTCGATGAGTCAGGTCTGTTTA
Organism: Persicaria tinctoria; assembly: GCA_037127255.1. Taxonomy (NCBI): domain Eukaryota; kingdom Viridiplantae; phylum Streptophyta; class Magnoliopsida; order Caryophyllales; family Polygonaceae; genus Persicaria; species Persicaria tinctoria. The sequence goes on along the minus strand of JBANSL010000016.1, from coordinate 1,448,711 downwards.
ATATTCGAATTTTTACCTAATAAAAAAAAATTAATATTAATCCACTAGTATTTTGACTATTTTCACAAAATACATACTAAAAATACCTATAATAACATCTAGTTTTGAATAAAAATAACATGTTAAAATAATGTATTTTAACAAACGGGTGAAGTATTTGATTATTTTGAATTATCCATGACCTAATGTAATTTTCATTGTATTATTTGATTATTTTGAATATGAACTAACATCAAAAGAAATTTTAAAACTATATTTTGTTTAATACATAATTATATGTATATGTTTATAAACTTTTATCTTGAAAATTAGTATTTTTAAAAAAATCTAAAATAATTGTTTTTTAGTTATTAATTATGGGATTTCAAATATATTTTTTTATATAAAAAAACAGAGACCTCAAAGGAAAAGAACTACAAAAACCTGTGTCGATTTGTTTTCAAAATTTGTGTGGCGGGATGGTTCTTCCACAACAAGGTTCCTCTTTCGTAGATTTTTCTAAGAAGATGATCTATTGGGGTGCGACATGTGGAGAAACAAGTTTTTTTCTCCTTACATAAGATGTAGCAACTAACAACGCATCTGAAACCAGGCACTATCGCTCGAAAATGTGTCATTGGACGGCGATCAATTATGCTCGATAACTTTCAAATATTTACCTTAAAAAAGTAACTTTTTCATAATAAAAATTTATAAAAGTTTTGATGAAAATGTATAAAATGGTATAAACATAATTGTTAAAAAAAAAAAGGATACTAATTTATAATAAAAATTAATTAAACGATATATCGAGAAATACGCAACATCTCCGTTGGGGGGAGGTGGATCCAGCTGTGAGAGGAAGAGGCGTGGAGAGCGGTGATTGGTAAAGATCTGAACATTAGAGCGGCCCCACTGTAGTGGACAAAGACGCAGTTCCTAACAGTCGTGGGTTCGAGTCTTGAGAGTTGAAGGAAATCGGAAATTTGATAGATTGTTTAATTAATCTAACCGACAATTTTTAAAAGATGTATGGTTATTTTATTCCCACTGCTATTTCTTTTAACAGTTATGATTCACCGATTTAGTTGTGGTTGATTGGGAAATCCAAATTTAATCATAGTTTCATAATTACCTCACTCAAAGGTAAGTCAAAATCAAGTAAAGACATGGTTAATTACCTAATTCAAAGGTAATTAAAACATGTTATTCCTTACAAAAAATAAAAATAAAATCAAAACATGTTATATACTTATAGTAATTACTACCCTTATGACTTTTTAAAAAAACTATAACTAATATAAGTTTTAAATAAAATAGGCAGGTAGCGTCGCATGTTGTTAATTTGTTATCCAATTTGATGAGCCAAATGTTGCGACGTATATTTATATTTATATTATTATATAAGGTAGGTATTACAACATGACAAGGTGTATGTTTACGAGTTACGAGATGGAAGAGGATATGAGGTATGCCACGTCTGAAAGTTTGAATTTTGATAAGATCAACAAATGCTACGTTATTAAGCTCGTTTTAATTTTATTTTATTTTTTCTCTGGAATGGTAATTTATTAAGCTTGCAATTAATTAAAGCACCGATTAATCCTACGTATGGACACGTAAGTTACTACGTTAGAGAAACTGCATCTAAACTTGTGCAAAATTTTAACATATACAAATTTGGATTGCTGTGTGTAGACTGTATGTGTTTGGTGAACTTTAAAAGCTCGCTAGATAGTGTTGGAGAAGGGTGATTAAATAAGATGATAAATTTCGGTGAGCTATATAACGCGAGGATCTAAACATTTGAATTAACGTACATGTAAACATTCAAGTCAAACACAAAATTAAAGAGGTTTCGTCCTAAAACTAATTGGCATTAAGAATAGTACATCCACCGACTTATATACAAAATTTGAATTCTCATGTTTATCGATATGGGTGCATACAAACATTCTTCACATCACAACATGCCCCTTCAAATACAACTATCTGACCTCACAATATATAATTGTTGCACATGAGGGATCGGACACCAAAACGAGAGTTAAAAAGGACCAGTCAATAATCTATACGTATGAGGAGTGTTAGGGATGTATTGTTTTATAAGCCATTTCGAAATGATTCATCGAAAAGGACTTGTGGGTAGTACTCATAGGTCCCCGATTCGAACCCCGAATGACCTCTCTTTATTTACCGAATTCAAGGTGTATTGTTTTATAGTTTTCCTTTTTTATTACTATTGTGTTTCTTGTCAAATCCTCTCCATCCTCTCTAGTGCATTTTTTACTATTGTATGTTTGCTTGTTTTTGTTTGGTTTTATGCACCTATTTGGTTATTTAATTTAAAACACCTCAATGACATAGTTAGAGATCGAAAATAATGTGTATGTATGGGAAATGATTCCAATGTAAACATCTTTTACAGTGTAAACTGTGAACAGATTGATTATTCATACGTAACAATATAATTATATTTATTTAATATAATATAATTATTCGTATGTATTAACATTTTTTCATATAAATATTATTCATCAGTTATAATATAATTATTGTTGTTATTATATATGAATAATCATGTTATTTTAGATAAATTGATTCCAACGCGGCGGAAAAGAGGGAGAATGAGATACAAGAAGAAGCTAGCAAAAGGTAGAAAATAAAGACGAGAAGGTAGCGTGAACAAACAGAACAAGAGATCCATTCATATTCCATCCAAAGCGTTGCCTTTTGACTAGTTCACGTTAACTCCTCACCATGACATGGAATTCCCACCCCCTTGATGGTCTATCATACCAGGGAATAAAAAGGACGCTACGTACGACGTCGTTTTACTGAGTTGGCCTGCAAGACGAAGCGTCCAACCTGGCACGAATGTCGGGCCTAATTGGTACCACCTAATAGTCTTATTAAGGCAATACCCAATATACAGTACATTTTATAATATCAACGTGAGGTCTGAAATTGAATATCATATCATATGCCCAAAGAGGTCGGAAATCAACGTCTTAGTTGGGCCTCTTCCCATATCTAACGTTGACCCACTATTCACATTGACCTTTTTCTTCTAAGGAACAGTATTTATTTTCAAACTCACATTTTTTTAGGATTCGAGTACTTTTTATGGAAAAAATAAATTACTAGTTTTAGTTTTGTTTAGATTCGTCTTTTATATAGTGTGTTCGGACTGTTTTATTGCATCTTTTCTATAATTTGTTGTATTTTTTACGGTCTATTATCTATTGACTTATTGAACTATTCAAGCATTTTCGAATTCTTACTTTATTTTTAAAAAAAATTATTTTTACTGGGATTTATTCACCTTTTTTTTTGTACGTGGACCGTTCACGCAATTTCCAACATCCTACTTCAACAAAAACCCTTCTGATCAAATCAAATTGGTACTTGGTTTTTTTTGGGTCAAGCATTTCAATCCCTTTATAACTCTAACATCTCATGGAAAATAACAAAAATATAGCTAACTGGAACTTTCAATGACTTAAATAGTTATATTGTGGTAGTGTGTATCGAGGCGTCTCCTTTTTTCGGAAGGCTACTTCCTTGGAGGTTCGTCTTCACTGTCCACAGGTGACTCCTGATGTACCGTCGGCCTGCGGTGCTGCTTCGAGGTAGTGCTTGGCTCCGTTCGTCGCCTATGTCCCCATCTCTTTCGGTTTGGTTGTGTTTAGTCTTGCTTTGTTGAGTGTTTTTGCCTGTAATCTGCACCAACCTTGTATTTTGTTTGCTTTGTTTGTTTATGACGGTTATCCGTCTGCCAACTTGTTGGCCATCGAGGTTCAGGTATGTCTGACCTCGAATTTTTTCCTAATAAAAAAAAAACACTTAAATAGTTATTTATTCATTTTTAAAGTAAATTCATTTAAAAAAATTAGAGATGGATAAAAAAAATATAAAGGTGACTTTATATCCGATGTAGTTTTATAATATTATATTTTTCAAAAAAAAAAATATCCTACCAGACAAGGATGAAAAATACCGACACTAGTTCAGGAAGATTGATCCGAATATCCGATCCATACCAATAATTTGTCCCCACCAGCTATTAGCTGTAGAATTTAAGCATTCAACATATTTTAATCTTCCTCCATTTGTTTTTGTAAGTTTTTATGCATCAATCAATTGATTTAATATTTATGTTCCCTTAATGGTTAGTAGATCGATCAATATTTAATAAAAGAAAATAAAACGTATAACCCATGGCCAAGATTTATAGTTGTTTCCTTTTCACAAAAATTTGATCGAACATCATTTTCTGTCACCGACATTATAATTATTTGGCATTTTAACACTTGAAAACCGTGAATTATTTTCAATACTTCATTTCTACAAAATTGATTCAATACTTAGATTTTTAAAAAAATAAAAAAAATCAAGGTGTTATGGGAGCCATCATTGAATATTTTTGCTTTTTATCTCCTTGGCGGTGACACATCATGCTAGTTTCGTCTATCTCATGTTCTTGTAATTCACCTTCTCTTTTCGAGTCTTCTTACTTCGGACAGCCTTGTAGAGTTGTAGGTGCTATGTTTAGAGGGTTCAACTCCCCCCCCCCGTTGTTTAATAACGATCGGTTCATTTACCAATCTATCACCCTCTGGTAATCTAGTAATAGGACAGTTATATAAGTCGAGTAGTCCAAGCTTGATTAGGGTTTGACTCGATAAAGGCTCGGCTCAAACACATTCGGCGAGTATGAAAATATTTTCAAGCTCGAATCAATCTTGAATTTTGTGAAGTTTATAAAAATTTATTTTAATTTACTATGTCAGGTGCAAGTAGAGTTGCTTAATAGTCTAAAAAACTCGAGTTTAGCTTGTTTATTGAAAAAACGAGACAAGGATGAGCTTATTTTTAATTTCGAGTCTAAATTTATACTTCGTTCAAGTTTGACTCGTTTATAAATAAACCGAATATATACAAGCCATATTTAACTCGTTTAACTCCAATAAAACCATATTATATAATGATCTGTCGTATATTTTGAATTTTTATCCCATGGGGAAAAAAAAAAGCAAGTTGTATTCTCATTATTGGGCTCATTCACGGCCACATTCAAAGAAAGTGGGCTTAATAGGCTGATGGGCTGCCATTATCAGGCCCAAACAAATAAGAGACGAATAGAGTAAGGCTAAAAAAGAGCGGGACTTTCGCCGAGCACAAAATTCCTTTTTTTTTTTTTTTTCTCAAACCCGCCAAATCGAGGCGGCGATCAAGGCGGCGACGCCATGCGGTAGCATCGGCGGCGAATAGCAGCAATTGGACCTCAATTCCACAGCCGGACGACGCAGCGGCGGTTCATAACTTCGATGCCAGCCGCGGACGATCCATAGCGGAATCTGAAAGGTTGTATCCGCCGCCCTCTCTCCAAACCCTAGCTACTAGCCTACCGCGGAAAGCGAGTTTCCAATTTCTGTCTCAGATAAGGTTTCTAATTTTGTTTTCAGAAAGTCGTTGGCGTTGGATCTGGATGATATGGAGAAATTGAATGCTAACCGCGAAATTCAGGTTCGTGTGGAAATTTTGAAGTGTGCCATTTTTAATTTATTGAGCTCTATTATCACTTCATTGCCATGACTGTTGATATATATATATATATATATACGGACTTCAATGATTTCATCTGCAATGCTGAAACCGAGTTCTTGTGCGCGCAGTTGAATTGAGCTTGACTGATTTCTAACCTTTTTCTGCGGATGCTCTTCATCATATATACTGGGTGATCAACTTGATAAGTTGCTGCATACTTTCATGTGTAACACACTAACACTAACACTAACACTAATCTGTAATAGACCTTTAGGACTAGGAGTCATAGTTTGGATAGTCGAGAGATAAAGCTGATTGCGCTGTGCATGGTTATAGACTTACAGCTCATTTTCAGATTCCAGGATCTTTGCTACAAAGTATCATATTGCGTAGTGCGTTATGCCTAGCTAGGGAAATCTCATTCTGCTTTCTCTGCAAATGTCTGGGGAAAACTTTAGTGGCAGAAGAACATGAACCAGTATTGATGAGTCATCATTCATATAGAGATTCTGAAATGAAAATTGGTGTCTAAGCTTTTTGTGGTGGACCGCGTTACTGAGTGTGGTATGATCCCTTTTAACTGACTTGCAAGGCTTAGTTTCATCAGTAAGATGAAGCTCATGAATCATGATCTTACTTTAACAAAAGCCTGGTCAAATTTCTCTTCGCGATTTGTAAAGGTCTTTGTGTCTCTTTTGGTTAAGGGAAAAATTGTGTGCTAATTTTAATTTTATTTTCAGGAATACATTGGTGTTGCCATATTGGATCTGCATCATGTAAAGAAATTGTATGCCAAGTGCGAGATTCAGGTTCATGTGGAAATTTTCAAGTATGTCATTTTTAATTTCTTGATCTCTTTCATCACTTCACTGCCATGACTGTCTGAAACATATATGGAATTGAATGATTTCATCCGCAATGCTGAAACTTATTTCATGTGTGCACAGTTGAATTGAGCTCATCGACTTAATAAGTTGCTGCATACTTTCATGTGTAACACTAGTCTAGTAATAGGAATCTAGGAGCCATAGTGGAGAGGTAAAGCTGATTGATTTGTGCATGGTTATAGATTTATAGCGCATTTCAGATTCCGGGATCTTTGCTACCAAGTATCATGTTGTGTACTATGCCTAGCTAGGGAAATCTTGACCTGCTTTCTCTGCGAATATCTGGGGAAAACTTTAAAGTAGTGGCAACAAAAGAACACGAACCATGATTGATGAGTCATCACTGATATAGACTTGAAATGCTCAACTTCATAAGTAAGATGAAGTTCATGAATCATCATCTCACTTTACCCAAAGCTTGTTCAAATTTATCTTCCCGATTTGTAAAGGTCTTTGTGTCTCTTTTGGTCAAGGAAAAAGAGTACCTGTTTAATCTATGGACATCGTTTCTTCATTGACGATTCATAAAGCAACATGATTAAGCCAAAATGAGATGTGTATTTCACTAGCAATGTGCACTTGATGGTACCTCTTTAAGGAATCTGCAAAGCGAAATGAAATTAGTTGGAGTCACATCTGATTTTTCAAAACATGAAGATTAATCTGTACAACAAGGTGAAATTTCATGCGTATACATCATTTCTTTCTTGCACCCACTGTTAATCGACACGACACAACTTTCCCTTTATCAAGTACTAGGATTAGGATTCAAAGCTGATGATCTATCTTTAAGCTAGATAGTTTAGCTATGCTTTGCTGCCGACTTCCCATTGGTCCAACCAGGAGTGGTCATTACGTGATTGTTGAGAGGTTTGGTAGGGGCGTGTCTTCCCACATTGACTATAAAGACTTAAAATTGACAGTTTATGAGGTGGTGTGAAACCTCACATTAGTTCAACCTTCTGTGTTAGAAGATGGATCCTTCTGGTTTAACCATTTTGGACTGGTCCTTGGTTACACAGTTGTGGATTTTTTTAAAACTGTTGTCTAGTTTGGTCCAAAGTTTAGGAGATCCAGAGTGTTTGACATATCTTGGACTTGGGAATTGAAGTTGCTGATTACTTTTTTTTTTTACAGTAGGCAAATAAACACTTCCTTAATCATCATGCTTGATGATGTTACAGAGATCCCTATTAAAAGTGGCTAATTGCTTATTAAAATGACATATCTTAGGTGAATTTTCTTCTGGAAGTATTATTGTTTTCTGTTTGCCTCCTTATCTTCCAATCTTTAATCTTATGAGATGACTGTTCTCGAATTTCCTGATTCATTCCTCCACTGTTTACTACCTGTTTGATGTGGTAATGTTTATCGCTTCAAGTAGGAATTGAAATAGCATTTTGTCAATGCTATCAATCTAAGCGATCTAAAATGTTATTGCTACCTATGTTAATATATTACAGATTCTTAATTCGTTCACCACTTTTTTAACACTTTCATAATCCCTTTGTTTGTGCGTGTGACACATCTTTTTCTTTGGCTTGAAATTCCAATAATTATTACGATAGATTTGTGTTAAATTGCAATTGCGGCTTCAAAATTAAATTTCTAAAAAGAAAACTAAAACATTACTTTGAATGGATCTATGGTCCGTTCAAATCCTCCACACATATTATAGATTTGATTGTGTTAAATTGTAATTTTGAATCGATAGACGATAGTATATATATAACACCTACAGAAACTGACTTAAAATAGCATTTTATATACATAACATTTTTCCATAATGGAAAGAAAAGGTTGATTGACGCGGAGAATCTTGGAGTACCAAGTCCTTTTCTGTATTATGGTGGGTTACTTTAAGCCCATGAATCATGAAACACAACAACTATAGGACTATAGGAGTAGTAATCACTAATTATAAATGCTCAAGTCAAAATTTGAATTGCAGCTTTCAATTGTGTGTAGGTGGAGTTCCTTTGGAGTATTGTGTGTATGTTTCCTACCTTACCCTCACCCAAAACAAAGAAGATAAAAAGGAGATGAAAATAACATATTATGGAAGGCCAAAAAAAAACCTATTATCTTGTGCTATTATTGGATACATCTGATGAGTAATTTCACCATCAGCTTAAAGGGAAGAAAGATAAGGCTGTATTATTGCAATTATTATGAGCTACTTGCATTATATTTCATGGATGTTGTTATGTGCAAGTTGCAGGTGTTATATGTGTTCTAAGGTGACGGGTTCTTGATCTGTTCACCACTCTTTGTGAACACTAACAAATTTATGATTCGTTAATTCGAATGGATCATGATTTGTTCTAAGGTGACCTTTTTTTTTCTTTTTTTTTTTGTCTTTGGTTTGAAATTCCAAAAATTACTATTGATGAATTTGTGAAAACTATGTTTTGAACAAGAATGGAGCATGCATCGTTTCAAACTTGCAAGTTAAATTGCAAGTGTTTTGTGAAACTTGTTAAAGTCCAAATTTTGGTTAACTATTTTTTGAATTGTTAATTATTTTTTTCAATTGGGTGAAAATTTAAAAAATGCTTTGAAAAATATAAAAGGTTTTCAGTTCTAAAATATTAACTATTTTAAAATATTATTTAAACTAAAAAAAACTAATCTTATGAGATAGAGAGAGGAAGTAAGAATTTAAGAGTTGATTTTGCCTCAAAAAATATATATATTGTCCCTATAAATTTATTTCACTTTAACAGTACGAATATTCTCTAACGAGCAAGCTTAAAAGTCTAGTAGGTCCCCTGGCCGCCCAACCCAAACTCCCCTTAATACAGATGAAAAAGAAAATATTAATCTACACATATTTATCAAATAAAATCAGCAATTTAATAATTCTGATTTTTTTATTATTAACCTGCCTTTTATGTAAGTTCAATAAAAGATAAACGCATATTTTTTCATAGATTTTATAGGTAGGTGTTCCACTATTTTCAAAACTCAAAGTCTTATACAAATTTTCTAATTAGAATTTCGTGTTGATTTATGTTACTTGGACATGGAATTACAGGTGGGTTGGGAAATTAATAAAAATCATCTGGTTATTAGATTAAGAGTTTCGTTGATAAAAGTTATCCATTTATTTATTAAAATTAAGAGTTTTGTTAATACAAGAATAGTTTAGCCTGTCTAACTTATCTAAATTTTAACATCTACTTCCATGTCTGATCTTAATATTCTCTGTACTTGTTTCTTTATCAAAATTATTAGTATATTATATATAGAGTTTTGGCAGCAAAGTATCTGAATCGAAAGTACTAATTCATCTCCTATACCAATTGCTTTAGAATCTTGGTTGCACATTTGGTCACATCCCATTATAAGTCATAATGGTGTGCTCGATTCCATCATTACGAAGTGAGTTTATTCATCAAACACAATATATTACCCTTAAAGAATATATATTAAGAGATTATATATATAACCATGCATGCAGGATGAGCACTTGATAAATTTTACTGTAGTAATTAATATAACAACAATTTTTGTACTATAGCTTGAATATTATTGGTTAGCTCTCCTAAAGTAGACATTATAGGTATGTTGGAATCAAAAGCTTCACTGATTAAATTACGATTATTGCTATATGGTAGAGTTTGGGGGGAAAAAATTTAGGGTCAGGATTCCTGCTTATTAAGAAATAGGAAGTTGATATTTGCTTTCATTTCTTAGATTCGCTTTTGTCTAATTGGATTCCATGGAATTGAATTTCGTGGACTATGAGAATTCGACTCACTTGAGATCTTACAAGACGTTAGCCCATACCACAAAACCCTTTTACACTTATTATCTTTGCTTAGAACTTGTTGCATCTGAATTGAAATAGTTCTTGTGTAGGCATAAAAAAGTGATTTATAAGGGATTCACAGAGAAAAGCTACTCTTTTTCGGGTTCTAAGTGACGATAATTTAATTAAAAGAGATTAGTGACTTGAGTAAGTTTATGAAGTTAATATATTGTATTTGAAATTAAATTCATGGGAAAAAAATGAATAAAAATTGAGCTAAAAACCTTTAAAAATATAATAGTTGTGGAAAAGTACTTCTTCAATCTTCATTAGAGATTCTTGTGTGATCCCATCAATGTTAGGAGCTAATGAGACCACCTATCCCTAAACACCCACCCACATGTGTTTTAAGTTCATTAGAGATTCTTGTGTAATCCCATCAATGTTAGGAGCTAATCAGACCACCTATCCCTAACACCCACCCACATTGAGGCGTTTAAAGGAGAAAAACAAGGAACCTAACGAGCATCCGCATTCGTCGAACCCATTAGGGTTCCTTAACTCCACTTTTTATCTTTCTCTCTCTTTAAACAACCCATTATACATTTTCATTCACATCTCTTGAACCCAAGAGAGTTTCTTAACTCCCCTTTTTATCTTTTATCTCTTCTTTCAACTTTTGTTTTTATTCATTTACCAAAATTATAATATGTTATAATAATAAAATTTATATTATATAATATAAATATTTGTATATGTGAATTTAATTATCTAATTTATATGTACAATAAATTAATTGTTTTCTATTTTTAGTAAAAATTTTTTTAAAAAAAGAAGATAATATCAATTTATTTCTCAGTTTTAGCACAAAATAAAGATTCGAAAGTTAATTGCAATTAGAAAACTTAATTGAAATTAAATTGAAAAAAACATCGAAATGAGCGGTGTCTATTCAAAAGTTTTATTTATTATACATTACATTTTGTTGTTATTTAAACCCAAATGTACACATTATATATTGATTATTGATTTTTTTTCTTCATTAGCATATACAATATTGGTGTCTATTGATAGATATTTTTTCTTATGAATTTCTACTGTATTAAAAATTTGAAAAAAAAATTGAATTAGGCTCGAAATTATGCTAGAATTAAATATAGCAGTAATCCCCCATATCAATTAAATCCCAAAAATGCCATGTGTCACTCTCCCCTCTTCCCAATTTTGCCCCAAGCAAGGCAAATATGCACAAGTTAATCTCCTTCCCAATTCTTGTAGATGTGGTCCCCAATTCTTTAAGGGGTGGTCCCCAATTTCTACTTTTTGACCATCATTTAAGAGTTCTTTACCAAAGAACCCATCAAATCATTCTTTACCACATTTTCTACCATCTCAATTAAAAAACTATTAAATTTCTTATTTTTGGGTTAAGGAACCCCCATTGCCAATGCTCTCTAATAGGTTTACTAGTAAGTAACTCTTGAAAGAGAAAGAGAGGGGTTTGGGTAAGTGGTGAGGCTAATTTCAATGTTATATTATTTAGTTTATAATAAAATATTAAAATAGGTTGTTAGGATGTGGGTAAAGGAACCGAATTGAGTTCCATAGATGCGGATGCTCATCAAACCCATTTGGGTTTCTTAACTCCACTTTTTATCTTTCTCTCTTCACCATTCTTTAAACAACTCATTACACACATATATTTCCACTCACATCCCTAGAACCTAAAAGAGTTTCTTAACTCCCATATTAATCTTTTATCTCTTCACTCTTCTTTCAACTTTTTTATTCATGTGGTCTCTAATTTCTCTCTTTTGTAGGGTGTTTAAGAGCACCCACATTGAGGTGTTTTAAAGAGAAATATGAGGAACTTAATAATAAAATAATAAAGGAGAGATAAATTTTGTTAAGGAATGATGTGACAGGTTCATTACTAAGAAACCCTTAAAAACCCAAGAAAGAAAGGTGGAGGACGTGAGTGAGAGAGGAGGAAAGAGAAAGAGATGAGTTTAGGGTAAGTGGTGGAACTATTTTCAATTTTATATTATTTGTTTATATTAAAATGGGTTGTAGGATGTGGGTTAAAAATTAAATTGGATTTCTTAAGGATAGAGAAAAATAAAAAGGAGAGTTAATGAACCGAATCGGGTTCCATGGATTTGGATGCAACTTTGCCCTTTCTCCCCGTACATTCTCACAATCCAGCCTATTCTTTACCTTTATTTTTTTTCAAATTTTAATTATTTTTCCTTTTTAAAAAAAAATAATTGGGGGTGAGGAGGGACATTTAGGAGCTGTCCCTTTAGAGACATGTGATCTCAATCCAGGGAACAAGGGATCCACACTGGGTTAGAAACTGCGGTTCGGGCGGGTCGAATTTGTTATCCCCAACCTTCCCCTTTCTCCCAGTACATTCTCACAAGTCACAATCCACCTGCTGTTTTAGTATATGATTGATTTTAGGAAGAAAATAATAAAATAATATGTTGTCATAGTTTATAGAAAGTTATATAAGTCACAATCTATCTATCTATATATATATATATATATATATATATATATATTAATTGACAAAAATATTTCAATGTCGTATTTACCAAAAATATTACTGTAATAGATAAATGTGTAGTATTTGACAAGTGCTAGGTTAAAAAATTATTTGTACTGGTGACTGATTAGTAAGTTGTATTATTTGCTTTATATAGATTGTGTTTTCAACAAGTTTATGTAAATTTATTGTCGAGCTATCTCTGAAGTTTGAATTTTTTAGAAACATGGGCTCGCTTATAAGTGACAGGACTAACCCTTTAAATGAGTCAAATGTAGAGAAATTCAACCCAATTAAAATGGACTTAAAAAAAATAGTAATTGTGTTTTCAATTTTAGCTACAAACACACACAAAAAAAAAATTGTAATTGGAATAACGTTATGCAAGAGTGTATTCCACTTTCTAGTAATTAATTAAAGCAAAGGCCTATAACAAATCATCCATCCATCAAGTTAGTTCTCTCCCTATATAAGAATAGGTTGGAGCCTTGGTTTTTAGTACACCCCTCTTCATACATACATTTCAATCAAGCTTACTCAATCAAGTAGCTATACATTAAGCCTCACACCATAGAAATGACTCTTACCTTACCAATGGTGTGTTCTTACAAGTGTTATAACAAATCAAAAGCCTTCCTTGCCGTTATATTCCTCCAATTCGGCCTCGCGGGCATGGATATTCTTTCGAAGGTTGCCCTAAACCATGGCATGAGCAACTATGTTCTCGTAGTCTATCGCCATGTTGTTGCCACCCTTGTCACTGCCCCTTTTGCCGTCTTCTTAGACAGGTATTGCGACGTTTTCCTCTCTTTGCGCGCGCAAGTTTTTCAAGTATATTGTATGTTAACAAACTTGCAATTTTGTTATACAGGAAAGTAAGGCCTAAAATGACCTTATCTATCTTCATCAAAGTACTTTTCTTAGCCTTGCTAGAGTAAGCATACAACTTCCTGACTTGAAATTTCAATTGGTTTAATTGTTAACACTTTAACTTCATATGTATGTTTTCTTGTCTTGTAGGCCGGTGATTGATCAGAACTTGTACTACATAGGGATGAAGTACACATCCGCAACGTTTGCAGCCACAATGGTCAACATCCTCCCGGCCATAACCTTTGTCATGGCTTGGGTTTGCAGGCTCGAAAAGGTGGACCTCACCAACATCCGTAGCCAAGCTAAGCTATTCGGAACTATGGCTACGGTTGCAGGGGCCATGATCATTACCTTGGTCAAGGGTCCTGGAATCGCGATGTTCCATTCAAGTAGCGGCAGCCCTACCCATGAGGCCAGAGGGATCGATATTAGCCTCAATGACGCGATCAAAGGCTCTATTATGATCACCGTTGGCTGCTTCAGTTGGGCTGCTTTTGTTATCTTGCAGGTGCATATAGAAAAGTATCATAGAAATTGCAATAAAATGTGAACTTTTGGCTAACTTTTTTTCCTTTTTAGGCTTTCACCTTGAAGGCGTACCCGGCTGAGCTTTCGCTCACAGCATGGATGTGCCTGCTAGGCACATTAGAGGGTGCCGCGGTGGCATTGGTGATGGAGAAGGGGAGGTCATCGGTTTGGCAGATTGGATGGGATTCGAGGATCCTAGCCGCTACTTACAGTGTAAGTGTTAACGCAACGTCGTTTCAGGAACTAATAGGAATGTTTACTATTGCAAGAGTTCTAACCAATTGATGCCTAATGCATTGTGAACAGGGTGTGTTTTGCTCAGGGTTGGGATATTACTTGCAAGGTGTAGTTATGAAGGAAAGAGGTCCGGTTTTCGTCACTGCCTTCAACCCTCTTTGTATGGTCATTGTTGCCGCCTTCAGCTCCTTCCTCCTCGCGGAGAAAATGTATCTTGGACGGTATAGTTTCAAGCAACCATTGACGAAAATGAATCCTTTGTAAGGTAATGCCTTCATTGGCATCTCAAAATTTTGGTTTGCCTTCTATTTTGCAGGATAATGGGAGCATTGGTCATCGTCATAGGGCTCTATATGGTTATATGGGGCAAAGGAAAAGACTATAACGACGAAGAGTCCTCTTCGGAGATGGCTGATGAGAAAGAAGAAAATGAACTGAAAATCGGAAAAATGAATGTGGAGAAGGAAGATGATAACGACAACGCGAATTGCAAGATAAAAACTCAAGAACATAACATGGTTTAGTGTCATGAAAACTTTTCGATTAGTTAGATCAAACACTTGTTTCTAAGGTTGAATCTCTCTATCTTCTTCATGGGGAAAAAAAAGTTTTTGTACCAAAGAGAGATGGTTATTCAAAGAAGAGGATATCATTATCTTGTTTAATGTAATTTTTACTTTTCCGGATTAAGGGTTTCATCTTAATTGGTAATGACTCAAATATAGTCAATTCCATCATTTTAATGCATGACTATCAATCAACTCGACAATATATAACAAAAACTTATACGCACAAAGTAAACATATATATCACGCGCAAACTATGTCTGAATGCGACTTGACTATATATGCCGCGATTTGTAAGCTCATATTGCACCTATCATTATCGTCTTTATTTGTGGCTAAAACAAAATTGACTCGTCAGTAATGTCTTATTTGCGTAATTATACTAAGAAAAGGGGTCAAAATAATGCTAAAAGTAGCCTATGAACTAGGAGCCACACTTATCTCAACAAACTCACAAACAAAGCAACAACAAGATTATGGAAAAGGGATTGAAATTGAGTGATTGAATCCCACACAAGGATGTATGTGTAACAAAGGAGGTTACCCCACACCCTACAAATCATGACACTACCATCACTTTGTGTTGTAAGTTGAAATCCTACTATGAAAGAATCCCAACCAAAATACAAAAAACAACAACAATGTGAGATGCTTATTGCTTTCCTTACCACAAAAAAAAAGGAAAAAAAAAACAAAAAAAAACCATATTGGTCACCCTAACCCACCAATCCACTTCAATACCTAATATATTGAGATCTTCCGTTACACAATTTATTAGTGCACAATATATGATTATAACTTAATTTTATTAATAGTTATTCAAATTTGTGCATGGTACATGGTATGATGTGAGCATTGATTATAAGATATGAAAAGGACAAAATCCATCTTATACTTAATGTAGATGTAACAAAAAAATTATTGGCTTAGTCAGGAAAATATCCATTTCTGCTTTTTGTACCTATTTAAATCCAATGCAAGGAAAATTTATATCTTACTTTTATTATCTTACATATGATTTTTTGATAACTTGCTAATTTGATCGAGATAAGAGTGTGTAGAATATAATCTCAATACTCTTGTTTAAGCAAGTCTGTAATTTGCAATTCTCATATTTATAGTAATTTGGAAATTAGAAATTAATTCATTTTTTATATATAAGGAAAGTCCAGGTTTAGAGAAAACGAGAGACCGAATAAGTCACACATCTATCATTTTTTAAGTAACTGATCCATGCTTTGCCTTTGTTGCAAAAACAAAAAAAAAAAAAAAGATGCGGCGTCATTTTGAATTTGGATTAAAAAACAAATAGGAATGATGATAACTAAGAATGCATAAAAAAGAATCAAAAAAAAAAAAAAAAAAAAAACTAAGAATACATAAATGAGGAGGAATCAAATGCCACTTCCATTTACTCGTGTAATTGCCTAATGATGTTTTTCTGCAAGTAACGCTCATTTAATAATAGAAAAATAGATGTAACGTTTCCATTTATTCGTGCACAAAAATGCCTTATGAATAATGATGCTTTATTTATGCATGTAACGCTCATTTATTTATATAAAAAAATAGAATGTAACGCTACCAAATTTAGGGCATCCAGCTTATGTTGTTGTACACCATATATCTTAATTAGGGTATTATAAGTTCGAATCTGAATTTTGAAAATGTAAGTATATTTTTTGACAATCGAGTTGCTAATTTAGTGTACCTCTTAATCAGCCTCACATACTCATCCCATAAACGCTTGAATTTGGTGAAATAAGCGCTTATTGAGAGATTTCATTGTCAAGTGTAAACAATTTTTTTTGCACTTGAAAAATTCGAGTACATGTTAGGGAAAACAAACCTTATGTTGAGCTCTTGCAAGATCTCTGTAGCAAATTCGCAACACATAAGAGTTTCAGCAATGTCTTTCTCTACGAAATAGAAAAGAATCCATGATGTGGCCATACTATTACATCCTTGCCACTATACGTACATCCTCGATCGTAGTTGTCAGCGAGAAAAATCTCTAAAAATTTTAGAATCCAACTCCAATAGTTTCTACATTTTATAAAAAAATTGTATTTATTGTATACTATAAATACTCTCTATTTAAAATAAAATTAACATGTGAAATGTAAGGGTTAACTTATTACAATAAACGATTAAAATGAATTTATGTAAATGTTATCGATGAAGCAATAAAAAAAAACGCTATTTTTCATATTTCAAGTATGCCTTAACTTTTAACATTCGAGCATCTTACACGATCAAATTTTCGTGGTGCAATAATGATGTGACCTTCAAATGTGATTCCCACATACCTACTCTAAGAGCAAGTTCATTGGTGGGCTTACAGGCCCTTAAATATGCCAAATCGGCAAAAAATAAAAAAAGAAAGGTAAAAAAGCTATGAGCCCGAGTTTGGAGGCCCGCCTGCAAGTGCTCGTTAATCAGAGGCTCATAGCACATAACACGAGGACATGTGCCACTCACATGCGTGATCGCTGCCCCCCCAAGCAAAAACGACGTCGTCTGTCTCACCAAATACGGAGTAAATGAAACACTCCGCTAGTGCGTCCCTGGGCAAAAAAATACGGAGTATATAGCAAGGTGTTGCCACGTGGACCAGTCATTAGACGCCACATGGCATCGCCTAGAATTATACATTCAAAATATGTTTTCCTCCCATTTTCTGTGATTAAAAAATAAAATAAAAAATATATTCAAGTGTGAAATAATTTTATCTATCTATAAACACCCATTTTGCATAAGTTTTATTTTAAAAAAATTTATGCAAATAATATCCATATACTATTATTTTTACCAAATAAAAAGCTATATTGTGTTTTTTTTCGTTTTACAATTTAATACTCCCTCCGTTCGGCAAAACTTGTCGTTTACTATTCACGCACGCTTTTTTAGAATGATAAAAACTATATAAAATATTTATTTTTTTATAAATTTTTTTAAACAAGTTTGTACTTATTAATAATAGCTACGAAATTGTTAAAAAAATAATTAAAAAACTAGATATTTTATATAGTTTTTATCTCCTAAAAAAACGTGCGTGAATAGTATAAGGAGAATCAACAAGTATATATCCTCTTTCGAACTCAAAAAGGTTATAAATGGTGTAAGGAGAATCAACAAGTATATATACTAGATATTTTATATAGTATAATGTGCTTAGTGAATCGAGAATATAAACATGCGTTGTTGTATGCATCAAATCGTGTAAGGAGAATCAACAAGTATATATACTCTTTCGAACTCAAAAAGGTTATAAATGTATATATAATAGGTTATTGCTATAATGGATTTTCATGTCATAGAAAAATATTAACATTTGATGCTTCACAAATCACAAGTGATGAATCTGAATATTTTTTTTAACAAGAAGATGCTTTCAAGGGAATGTAGAAGTGTTATAGTACCTTTTGATTCCAAAATACATATAAAAAAAGTGCATTTTGATCACTCATTGACATATTTCTAACTTAGGATATATAATCGTGGCAATGTATAGGGACTTATGCTAAATGAAATTACTAGCATATCTGTGAAAGCGTTTTGGTGGAAAATAAATAATTACAGCGACTAAGAGTTCTTGTAAATAGTTAATGAGTAATCTGAAATTAAGGTGGAACTCGAAGCAACAAATGTTGCAAAAGATGATGATAAAAAGAACACCACTTGCATACTTGAAAATCAATGCAAAAACATGGTTTAATGTCATGTGATTTTTCAATTGTATGACCATCAATCTAACTCTAGTTTGGATACTTGTTTTTTATGCTCAATATTGTTTCTTGTCACTTTTTGTTTCATTCTACTTCACTAATGTTCAATCTTGAATTCTTGATTCCATTAATTTTACATAGAAAAAATATTAACTTGTAACTTAACATAGAAAGATATGAACATTGATGCTTGATAATTGTCAAATACTTTTTTTTTTACAAATAAGATGATTAAAATAGAATGGTACAAATGTTGATGGCTATGAACATTTAATAGCATATAACACTAAATGCCCCTGAGAGATCGAGCTAATATTGTCGGATGTTCAAGTCTTGCTATCGACTATGGAAGAAGTAGATTTCTTCCATGTTCCTCGCATGGGCAATAGAGTGGCGGATAAGGTTGCACACCTTAGCCACTCTGCCCGAGGAGTCGATATTAAAAACGATCCAGGTCTTTTTGACCTCATCCGCAAGGATACTGCCGGGTAGGGTCAGTCCACCCGAATTCTTTCATTATCAAAAAAATAAATAAATAAAAAATAGCATATAACACTTAAAAAAAATAAACAAACAATTAAAAAAAAAACATAAACAACAACAAAGACCATTTTAGTCAACAAAACCAGGGCTAAGGCATGCCTTCGAGACCAGCAACTATTTACAAAAATATTTACAGATTACTCACCAACACTGAAAATCAAAATCACAGCGGAAAAAGTAGGTAAATTTTGGAAGCTGATCATCTGTGCCTTTGCCAACAAAATGGGCTTGATTCAGGGCCCAAATCATAAGCCCGGCCATCCATTTCGAGTAGGCCTAATTAAACGGGCCTTGTACATCTTTGTAAACCACCATCCAGCATCGCCAATGCTTGGGCCCATCTAAAAAAAAATGCGCCAATGGGGAAACTAATAAACAGCCCAATCTGGGTCCACAGGTGTCCAACGATCGCCTCACCTTACCGTCCAATGTAACATTGCCCTCGCCTCGGACAGGTCAGGTTCGGGTTTGGTCACTTCTAGGAAGAATGGATTGGTCATTTAGGGTTACATAACGCCATAGATCCAAGTCATCGGGCCAAGTATATTTCGGGCGAGTTGGGCCCTCATTCATATCACGCCTAGATTAAGAGCTCCTCGGCTCGAACCTTGGCGTTGTTGATTGTCGATGATAGGGCAACCGTTACCCTAACACCCGTGCCCTCAGATTTTAGCAACGATGGAAGGCCAAATTTCGTGATGGGAGTGAGCCCAAGTTGGCGTTGATGGACCCGAGAGTCAACTTGGATAGAGAAGAGAGAGTAAACTGGTCGATGGTCGGAGAACTTGGACTCTCCTCTCGAGTACCATGCCTGCTTAAGCCCCTCTCCTTTCCACAATATCCTATCACACCTGCAAAAATCGTCTATCTGGTGAGAAAACTACGATCATTTATGTTTGAGTAGTGTTAAGTGTTTCGATCAACTTGTGAGTGAATCAATACTACATCTATGTTTGACGAAATGATAGCTAAAGAGGTAGCTGAAACCGATGGATTATTTGTGTTAAATATAAGTTAATAAGCTAGTATGATGTTTGGTAAACCTAACCTAACTATTAGGGTACCCGATGAAAATCTGTTAATAAAAAAACCAAAAACTCTGAAAAGCTCGTATGAGTAGCTGTTGAAAAGCATATATTTGAAAAGCTAAGTAAACTAAAATATTATATTTATTTCATTTAAAACTACACAATATTAAAACCATAAGTTTCGAAAAGCCACTCTCCATCAAATTGTTGTGTGTAAGGCTCCGTTTGGCAAATTTAATTTAAGAAGTTGATAAAATGCTAACACTGCAAAATCATAAAAATAAAATAAGAATGAAATTATTTTTTACACATAAAATAAATATAAAATGATAATTAAATACCAGGCAGGAGTTCTCCTCTTCTCTTTGGAGTTACAATGATGTACGGCGTAACGGTCGGAATTGGGGATGAACTTGTAAGTTGGACCAAAGTTTATTTTGCCTTCTTCCCACCCTCTGAATACTCTCCCTGCAATTTGTTCTTTTCTCAACTGTAAATCATAAACAAACAACAAAAAAACCCACAAATTGTTAGATTGATTCCAGCGTTTGGATGATTTCATGGAAGTAGTTGTGGTTTTGTTTCTTTCGGTTTGTTTTTATATGTGTGGATTAGGGATTACGGTAGCTAATTAATTTGATTACAATTTATGGCCTTTGACATTCTAAATATCTAATTAAGTATAAATGCAAATTGGAGTTAATATATTTGATTTCTTGATGTTAATTAATATTATGTTATTATGTGACTTTAAAGTGGGGTAAAGTAACTAAAAATATATCCATATTTTTCTCAAACTTTTTATTTCTTTATTTATTTTTGTTTTCGTGTGATTTGATCGGATTTAGTTGTACTATATCTCAATAGATATATGACCCATTTTAAGAATTTATCATTCTACTCATGAGAGACTCCATGTTTCGAATAAGATTTTAACTTTTGGACTATTTTTTGAACTTTGAGTTTCAGATGAAATTACATAGTTTCGGAAGTAATTTAATTAATAAAATCATATATTTAATTAGGTTACCTGATCTTTCTCCAACAATGCTTTCCAATCATGTTTCTCCATGAGCTTAAGTGTGTCTTCCCAAGTAGATGCTAGTCGGTAGTTGAGATCACCCAACCAAATTATCTTACTACACAAAAAATTATAATAACTTAATATATATTCACTCGTTTGTTTCGAAAGTTTGATAAAAAAAAATGAAAATAAATAAGCGCAAAGTGAAGGTGAAACTTACTCATGTTCCAAGATACTCTCTGGGGCTAGGGCATGTTGCCCTAGACTTGGCCTGCTTGGTCGAGAAAACCTTGTCCTCTTCAGAATTTCTGTCACATCTGAATTCCTCTTTATTTCGTTCCCTTCCCTTTCTCCTGATGTTAAGTGAGTGCAGACGAAACAGAGTGATGTGTGGTGTAATGTCATACTGATCGATACAGAACCCTGCATACAAATTAGTTATTAACATTCTCGTTAAAACTATCCTAATACACTCACCGTTTACAAAATATTATGTTATTACCTTATTTCCGAGGTAACCCATTATCCCTGTCCCGACACAAGACACCTTCAAGTTGCTAATATGCGAGTAAAGATCCGCTTTCACCCACACACACAAGAAAATCCCGACCATTTGCTTGCTAGCCACTAGGGAATATCCGTGACTCTTGATGGGCGCCACATTGTTATTTTGCCCTAACCACGACGTGCAACGAGAGGTCAGGTTTAGCCTATCGCTCTTGGATCGAGGATTCGGATATGAGCTCATTAGAAAGTCGATATCGGCCTCAGGTAGCTCGTCTTCAAGGGAACCTAGGTTTGAGAATCCAAGGCTAGGCTCGTTAGGGCTGCATTGATGTCGGTCTAGATGTTCATGGTTGGCATTTTGGTAATTTTGATGAAGATCAGGGTTGGTTTGGGATGGGTTAGGGCTGTTTAGTGCTTGGCGTATCAGCGAAAGCCACGTGGCGGCGGGCCCGTTGTCCTCCGGTCCCAGTACGTTGCCTGTGTTTAGTGGCACAATCTCCTGGAACCTGTACATTGACCAAAAAAATCAACGCCTAAGATTACTTCAATTCAAAGAGATCAAAATTTAGGATTTATTACTAGATTTTTGTTTGCGAAACTAATAACATATATATAATTTTTACAAGTGATAAAAAAAAAATCTTTATTAAAATTAATGGTTAAAAAAAACTAATCTTCTGATTAAAAATGCTGATATAAAATCGGCGAAATGAATTATTATCACTAAATACCTTAATATTATCCAAAATATATACCAAAATCTTACATTCATCAATTATATGCCAGTGTTTCAGTTAGGTTTTTTTTTTTCAAATAAAAGAGTTTGATACTAGCTTAATTACTATTTCTCCCAAATGTTGAATTATTTTTTCTTATAGTTGAAAGGTGATTTTTAATATTTTTTTTAACTATCCCTTCATTGTTGGGTTATTTTAATTAGTTTCACCTTTTTTTTTTGTTGGAAGTTTTTTTATTAATTTTTCTAACATGTATCTCAAAAGATAAATTATGTAATAATGATAAGATCTACAAATTTAGATATAATTTCAATTGTAATTTTAATAACGTGTTTTCTAATATATGTACATAGGTTAAGTATGCCAACTTAGAAAACATTATCATAGATTAATCAATTTACCAATTTTTTAGGGCTCATTCATTTTTCTTAGACAAACCTTTTAAGTTTTAATAATGACCATAAAAAATGTAAATAAAATAAGATAAGAAAATGGGAAAAATACCCAAGCACATAGATATCAGCTGGAGTAGGAGTTGTTAGCCACTCCCTCAAGTTTAATCCCTCTAGAGGTGGTTTCCCTCCAACATTCCATGTGGTCACCAACATCTTATAACTTCCTCCACAATAAAAAAAAAATAAAGCATAAAACCTTATGCTAATGAAAAAAAAGAAAAAAGATAATTGAATCATGCATTAATCATCCAATGAATCCAATTAATTAGTTAATTAAAGTACTATTTAATTGCACAAACAGTAAATTAATAAAGTCAAAGGTACATTGAAACTTAGATCACCTTAGATCTAAATTGTCATTTGATGCATTTGGCCTGATCTTGGGCTCTTTGCCATCCATCAATAAACCTAAATGCATCCAAATGCACAATTTGAATCATATATCACACAATTAATATTTTTGGTATATAGATTTTCTCTTCAAATATATATATTGAGTTCATTAATTTAAAATGTTTCCTAGCTAAATAAAATCATGAAAAATAAATATTACCTGAAGAATCTTGAGGCTTGTAGACATAGCCATCTTCGTCGGAGCAACTCCTCCTCCTCTCTGCTTTGCCTTCGAACGCTAACCAATTGATGATAGAAGAATGAAAAACTCGCGTAAAATAAAAATGTTTTTAACAAAAGTTTACCATCGATTTATCCGATGCAAAGTGGATTAATTCGATCTCTCTATATATATGTAAAATTTAAATGGTACCTTTTGTAGAGTGATCCGACTCGAATTCATGGGCGCCACTCCTAATATTGAGCCATTTTTTCACCACGGTTTTAGGCCAAAACACCTGCACACATAGAACATATGATCATCGATCAGTACAGATTGTGAGAAACGTTTCGGTTTTCGGCTATCGAGCCATGGAAATGAATTGATTACCTGTGTATTTTGGGGAGTCTTTGTCTTCATGACCGTACCACTGGTATGGTATGCAGAGAAAAAACTATTAAGGCCGATTGAAGAAGAAGCAAATAAATGAATGGCGGAAGCTATAAGAGAGATTATATTATTTCATCTTGGAAGGTTCCGTAAGAAGGTCTAGAAAAGACGATACTGTCTTTTCAACAGATTAAATAATAAATTGATAGTTAATAGTGAAGTTTGACAAATCACATGGAAGCAAATGATTTTTGTTTATTTATTTAAATTGTTTGTCTTAGGCATAAGGGCCAGGGGTATATGATAAGGATATTTAACGGGTAAAACTCAAAAAAAAAAAAAAAAGTAAACCCTATAATCTATTTTAAAAATGGTTAAACTAAGTGTGTATCTAAGAGAAATATTTTTCAATCTGACTTAACTTTCTATCCTATACTCTTCGAGCATACGATAGAAAATCCGATATAAGAGGTAAAAATATACCTTTTTTTAACCCATTTTTTAAGGATATTTTTTTTAAAAAAAAAAATCATATTAAGCGAGATTATCTAAAACTCATTGATCAAATACTAGCAAAATCTATTTAAATATGGCTAAAATAATTAAAATCAAGAGAATCTTTTCCTATATATATGAATACTAGGACATATGTTAGAAAATCCGAATCTTTATCTAGCAACTGAAATAACAAAAGAAGAAATTGTGAAAATATATCACCTTGATTATTATGCGATAATATAAGAGCAAACCCAATAGATTCTCCATATTGAGTTTTTGAAGAATCTTAATTAACATTGTTCTTGGTCAACAGTTTCCCCATTACATTCTTCAAAATATAGAATGAGGAGGAAGAAAAAAATTGTTCCCTAAATTTCGAGTAAACTCTGTATATTTTGGGTACGTAAACTTCATAATGGAGAAACTGTTGAATTTAGCCCCCAAGAATTCAAAATATATAATTTATAATTATATATCTATTTTGAAGATTTTTTAAAGGAAAGTTGTTGGACATGTTCTAACATCAATAAAATTACTTTTGTAATATATACAAGGAAATTTCGAATTTAATGGGTTTATAGACTTAACACCTTTTGAGATTTTGAGAATAGTTGCTTTTTTAGAGAGCACAATACGATGAAAGTTGTACGTGTTCGATCAAGTGTATAGTTTTTGCATTTTATTGATCCACCAGCCTTTAATAAAATATTGTAAGTGATTGAAATTTGAATTTGTGGTATGTATGAACACACAATTAAAAAGCTTCAAGTGGGTAGACAAATTGAGCATTCATAGGGGGATGGAGGGTTTAAACTATACAGCAAGTTGATGTGGAATATGATGGAGACATGCCAGGTGATTAAGGGAACTAATCTCGTCGTATTTAAGGAAGTCAGATTGGGTTTTTAAATTTTTAATTAAGTGGTGGAAAACTAAAAATAAAAAATAAAATAAAAATTCCTTTTTTATATGTACAATTGAAGAAGAAAATTAATCCTTTTTAGGGGAAAAGTTTGGGATATTTTGGTGAAGCCGCCTTTACCGAGAGGAAGGACATTGAATTAGGCATTAGAATAATTAAACTTTGATATTAAGCAATCAAATTAAGTATATAACTTCTAGGTGAAATGAAAAGGAGATGATAACATCAAATTGATGGGGATTTTGAATTTTTTATTGAGATTAATGAATTTATTACAACTTAACATGACCAAAAAAAATAGGGTATTTGTATTTTAATACAGATATCGATACTCTGTAACTGTGAAATGTCTGATGGGTCGTTAACGAGTGGTAAATACGTGTTTGGTTATGTTGTTTTGTTATTATTATTATTATTTTTACCTAATTATATATATAAGGGAATTTTTGTACTAAACCTCTCAATAGTAACCGATATCAAGCACAATGTGTAAAAGGAAATACTCTCGTGCTAAGAGCATCAACAACTAAGAGTTTTTGTTACCTTAAGGTCACTAAAAAGTAACTCCTTGATTATGGTTTACCTTAAGATGAGGAAATGGAAGAGGTTACCTTGGTAGAGCGAGGTAATCTCTTCACTCTTTTTTTTTTTATCAAAAAGTAAAGAAAATATATGATGTTACACCTGGTAAAGGGAAAGAAAATGTGAAAATAAATTTGAAAATGTGTAAGAGGTTTCTCCATGGTTGTAGAACAAATCTTTTTAAAATAAAGTAGAAAAGGTGGAAAAAAAATTAAACAAAAACATAGATGAGGTGTAAAATTAGAATAGGATGAGAATAAAAAATGGGTAAGAGGTTTCCCATATGGTTGTTGATGGTCTAAACATCTCAATAGTAACCGATATCAATAACAATATCTAATGTATAATATCATCTACTCCATTTGTCTCAAAATTTAAGTCGTTTTAAGTCTTTATTTTTGTATAAAAATATATGTCATTTTAGGTTTTCTAGGTAAGAGATAGTAATGATTTGTGACTTTTTAAAAGATTTTGATTGGTTAGAAATTAAATGTAGTGGGTATTAATACTTGTGTAAAATCTTAAAATGAATTGAGTATTATTTTATAAAACTTTATAACACAGTATATACTACTAGTAGTATATTTTTTTTCCTAACGTCTTATAATGAGCAATTGACGCAGAATGTACTAATTATAATTATAAAATGTTGAAATTAGCAAATTAGCATAATGAGAAGAAATTAAGGAATTAAAGAGGCGGGTATGATAGATTGAGTTGACTTACAATGTCAGGCGGATCAAAATATGTGGTCTGGAGTAACCGAAGATTTGATTTAGCATCTAAACGCTGCGTTTCATTGGCCGAAAATTTTCTATGGGTTAAATTTGAGGCTATAAATAACTGAATGATTGAATGCAGTTTTTCAACTTTGAATGAAGCAAGTGAAGAAGAAGATGAAGAAATTTCCATGAGTCGGTGAGGAAATTCTATGCATACTAAAAAAAGGACAAATAAAAGACTAATTTTTCAGGTTATAAATAATAAATAAAAAGAAAAATAAAATTTAAACAGTTGGATGAAAAGAAAAAACGAGGGATAAAGAGTCAGTTTGGTAACACGGAGCTGATGGGGCAGTTGAAGTTGATAATGTAGCTGAAGCTGATAGATTAAGTGGGTTAAATATATATTAAATTTGAATTTTCATATAAGCTAGTAAAGTGTTTGATAACCCAGCTGATAGAGTAGCAGATACAAACTAGTTGATCAAATAGGAGAAAATTAATATAATTCTGAAAAGTTTTGGGTGAATAGCGGTTGAAAATCCAATTTCAAAAACTAATTTCTTATGCCTTATATAATCTAGATGCATATATGTGTTAGGGTCTATAGATACTTAGACGGTTATACTAGGATCTAGGTCCAAATCTTAGGTGGCTCGAGACACGATCAAGATGGAGGAATTGAACTCGCCTCAAGGGCTCCATGGCGCCAGGTCTATTTGAATGAGTTGAGGCAAAAAACTGAGCTTAAGTCATCGGCCCATTTTTGTAGATTGGCCCAACTCTCTGCTCACTCGGCTCACACATCTCTGAAGACGCTTCAACGGTTCTCTTGTGTCATTACTAGTTGAAACGCTGCGTTTCAACTAGTAACGACATAATATTAAAACCAAAAGCACTTAAAAGCTACCTGCATTGTCAAACAGACCCAAAATGTGGAGGAGGTGATGCTAAGGACTAAGGAGTCATGGAGGGGTATTTTTGACTATTTTCGCGTGGAAGTTTCTCGATCCTTTGACCAAACAAAATATTACTACTAGCTCAAGTTGAAGTGTTGAACACATAAATGTATTATTGCATAAAATCAATTAATAATATAGTTAATATATAATCCACTAACTTACTTATATATATTAACTCAAGGGCTGAAAACAAAGTATGAGATACAAAATACAAATATAGTATGATTAAAAAAACAAAAATAGAATTATTTTTACTGCAGTGGGAGAAAATGAGATATTGGAATAGTATATAACTAGTGTAATACCCGTGCCTTGAAGGCACGGGAGCTTCATCCATTTTAATTTGAATATCATTTTATATATCTATATAATACTATATTAATATATACGTGTTTACAAAGAGATACGATACAAATTTTGAAAATGATTTAATAAGTTAAAGTGGTAGTAATACTCAAACACATCACCTAATATAATTTGAAATAAATATATAATTATTATCATTAGCATAGATCTAAAAAGTAAAATATAAGCTCCCGTACAAATATTAAAAAATCATAACCATATGATTGTGTGAATAATTTTGAAGTTATGTAGATGTACATAACTTATTCATTATTTTCATGAGAAAGATGGTTAGAAAGAGAGAGAAATAAATAGTGAAAATAAAGATAAGATGGTAAAAAAAAAAGATCCTTAGAAAAGTGATCTAAGAAGTCTCATCCAAGATGTAAAATAAGCATTAGTAATGCTTGTGAGTCTTAAAATATTATTTATTTTTCGATAGTAATTTAAGATGTCTAAAATAATTAAATTATAAAAAAAAACACTTTTTTGGCTCTAATTGATTTTTATAATTCATTTTTGAAATCGAATATTTACAAATTGATTATTACATGTTCGTTGTATGTAGACATTGTGGGGAATATTGCAATCAGTTAAATATGATAAATCAACAATTTCAATATCAAGAATAAAATCAGCCAAGACTTGATGAATATTCAATGTACGTAGACGATTAAAATAGATCACAAATTGACATACAACATATCAAATTAAATAATATTTTAGTATAAAAATAGGAAACAAATGTGTTTAAAATAGGAAATAAATATTTTAAAATTTCAGCAATAATATTAATCAATAAGAAAATATCATTTGAATAAAAAAATTCAAGTTTAATTATGAGCGTGACACGTCAGCAAAATGATAGTAGAATTAATATTATTAATAGATTACCTATTATCGAAATTAATTTATAAAAAATTTGAAAAAATAATACTTTATATAATTTTTACCATCCTAACAAAACGTGAATGAATATTAAACAACATATTTAGCTAAACGAATAGAGAGAGTAGTAAATTTTAACATGATTGGGATACATGTGATATAATAAACAAATATTTAAATGAATTCAATCCGTTAAGATAATGAATGCAGGCAATCCGAGTACATCTTTGATTAATTTATTTGAAAATAAAATACTTGCATGGTTGGTGAGAAAATATGAACATATGTGAAAGTTAATTTATACTCCGTAGCATTTTATAAACTGACAATTGGATATGAATCTATGTAGAGTATAAATTTCCAAAAATAAAATATACCAAGATTCAAATTTAAGTTCAATGTATGTAGACGAATTATGAGAAACAAATAAAGTATGGAAACATGTCTCAATATTTACGGCAATATAACCGAAAAAAAAGAGAATGGATTCAAATCATATTTAAAATAGGAAACAAATATTTTAAAGTTTTCATAATAATATTGACCAGTAAGAAAATCTCATTTGAATAAAAAATTCAACTTTAATTGTGGGCGTGACACGTTAGTAAAATGCTAGCAGAATTAGTAATATATATATTGCAATCGGACAAAAAAAAAGGAAACATGTCTCAATATTTACGGAAATATAACCGAAAATAAAAAAAGGGAATGGATTCAAATCATATTTAAAATAGGAAACAAATATTTTAAAGTTTCCATAATAATATTGACCAAGAAGAAAATCTCATTTGAATAAAAAATTCGACTTTAAATGTGGGCGTGATACGTCGGCAAAATACTAGCAGAATTAGTAATATTAATAGATAGATAGATAGATAATAGATCAATAGAAATTGGAAACATGTCTCAATATTTACGGAAATATAACCGAAAATAAAAAAAAGGGAATGGATTCAAATCATATTTAAAATAGGAAACAAATATTTTAAAGTTTCCATAATAATATTGACCAATAAGAAAATCTCATTTGAATAAAAAATTCAACTTTAATTGTGGGCGTAACACGTCAGCAAAATGCTAGCAGAATTAGTAATATTAACTAGTGTAAGCCCCGTCCCGTGTACGGAGAATACAATATTATAGTAAATATTATAAATAATTTAGGTAGTTTTCAATAAATAAATAAATAAATAAGAATCTAAATATAAATCATTTTTCCACCAAAAAATAATATAGATATAAATAAAATTAGTTCGACAGATTATTAAAAAATCTAAATATCTTTTATTTAGATTTTATATTATCTCAAAATATAAATAAAATTCTCATTTATAAGGTAAATTTTTTTAAACCTATCATTAATTGAATCTCATGTAATTTAATAGATAACTGTTTTTTTTTAAGATTTTAATATTTTTTCTTTATTAAATATATAGTATAGATTTATTACATTAGTTTACTAAAATATCTATCTACAGATTAATTTTTTCCACCAAAAAATAATCTATATAAAAATAAAATAGCACTTATCAAATACTACATATTTATCTATTAATATTTTGGTAAGTATGACTATGAAGTGTTTTTTTTATTTATATTTATGTCAATTAACTAATATATAAAATTATATATAGATAGATTGTGGCTTGTATAACTTTCTATAAACTATGATAACATATTATTTTATTAATTTTTTTCTTAGAATCAACTACAACGCGCCACATAGGATTTTTGTCCCCAGAATCAACCACAATGCGCCACATAGGACGCTATGCATCGGTTTTAGTATATGTATATAGATAGATAGATAGGAGAATGTAGGTGCAAATGCAATGTATCCCAATAAATAAAGTGTCAGATTAAAAAAAAAGTGTACATAGTAAAGGGTGTTTGGATTTTACTGCATTTTCATTATAATGCAATTATTTTACTTCATTTTATGTGTCCGTTTGGTTGTAAAAATGGAAATCTCGTAAAAATCAAGATAAAACCGTAATTTAAACAAGTAATCACGTAAATCGAGATAAAATAATTACATTTTAATAAATATATCGTGAAATAAAAAAATATCATAATTTAAACGCTTTGAAAATTTTGTTAACCAAACACCGCCTTATCATTTTGCATTATAAATATAATGCAAACACACCCTAAGTATAGCTTATGATAATTGAGGAAAATAGGGGATTGTAGCCTTAATTTGTAGGTTTGATTTATGAAATAAAAGTCAAACCGTGTTTGGTAAAATTTTAGGTCAAACTTTAGCTTATTTGATGAACCGTCAGGGAAGGTATAAAGCATTCAAACATTTTTATAGTTTGGAATAAATGAGAAAACTAACCAAATTGTTCCATCTAACTTAACTACTCTACATTCGAATTAATTAAAAAAAAATTATGACGTATAATACAAAATTTAAAAGAAGTCATACTCTAAATTATAGTTCAGACAAAAACTTACTCCCTCCGTCTCGCAATACTTGTAGTTTTAGAGTAATAAAATTGTATAAAAAAACTTGTTGTTTTAGCTATAATTATTATCTTTATAGGTAATGATTGCTCTTTTTATAGGTAATAATTGCTACTTTTAAGTACTTTAACCTATAAAACTAAAGTAAATATAGATTTTGTTAATAAGTGTGCATAAAGCTAAAACAACAAAGATTGCGAGACGGATGGAGTAAAAAACTAGACGAGATTGGCAAAGATTTAAAACACTTAAAGACCACAAACCAGCAATTTTATCAGCATGAAACACACTTGTTCTCATGAAAAACATGAAAACACGCTTTGATCTTGATATATTTTTTTTAATAATGAAAGAAATTAGGAAGAAATCAGGTGTTGGGTTGAGTGGTTTATTCCTAGAGCGTCTTCTGGACGAGAACCCTCATTTCTAAATCGATAAGAAAGAAAAGAATATGAGAGCATCCGCTTAGTTCGGATTTCTTGAGTTTCTTAACATCTTTTATCACACCCTCTCTCCTTAAAAAACTCAACTTATTTTTTTACCCACGTTCATAAAACCCCAATTTGTTATTTATACACTTATAAATAATAGCATGAGGTCTCACCTTCCCTTCTGTCCCACTAATTCCCACCCACTCTCTCTCCTCCCTTCTCTCTATCTCTCTCTTTAATTTGAGTTTTTTGGGTTTTTAGTGTAGCTCCTACCCTAGCAACTTAAAATTGGGTTTTAAGCTTTCTCTAATATTATAATATTTTTTTTGCCACTAAAAATCCACTAAAAACTACCAATGTGGGTGCTATGAAGTTGTGAACTCATCACTCATAAGCAAGATTCTAAATATCGCGTATCGGGGTCGTATCGGTTAGGAGTAAAAATGATATATCGGGATATATCAGATTTATCGGTTTCACTAATTTTTACCTATAAATATTATATTTATACTTCAAAATGTAAAAATACACATGAAAAATTACCAAATAAACTTGACAACAAAAAAAACTTCATTCGTGGCAGTTCTAAATATCCCTGATATATCACAAATATTGACCTGACATATCGGCATTGACCCGATATATCGCCGATATTGAGTTGATATATGACGTTAACCGATATTTTCACTCAATATGTCGATATCGTAGCGAAATCTAAATATCCCCGATATGTCCGCCGATATATCCAATATTTAGAACAGTCGTATAAGTGCGATCAATTTTATTTTTATTTTAATCTACAAGAACTGTGGCTTACTCCAGTTTGTTGGATTTTATTGACATCTAAAATAAAAATGGCTGGTCTACAATGTCCTGCATGTGATGTTGAGGTGCATACTAGCTTCACGTATAGCTCATATCCAAACATACACCATATATTACGAATTTAATTATAATTTAAATAATTACATTGATATATAATATTGCCTTGGTTATAAATTCTATATGATCGTAATAAAACATTATAAAGAAACGTATAGAAACTGAACTTATATTCAGATAATTATTAAAGATTTATCAACAACAAATAATAAATCTCAATAATTCAACTTGTTTTCTTGATTTTAGAGAGTTTGCTTGAATTGTATATAATAAGAGTCATGTTAAATTTACAACTTTTTATTATAAGATCGAGACTCACAATTAATTCAAATCAAGCTGAACACATGTCTGTTGGTGATTCTCTACGTAGGGTCATTTAAATTATCCGTTGATGGCTTCAACATGGCTTTGTCGATCTACTTCTTATCCACTGTAAAAAAAAAACTGATTAAATGTTTGACCCACTCTACAAACTGAAAGTAAGATCTTGCAAAACAACCACGCAACACTCGAATTTGCAAATGCTCTTCTAGTCATTCTTCTTCGAAATGAAAATTAATTCGATTGCCAATATTGTTAGAATTAGAGATAGAAAAATCCGACTCAAACCCATAACTTCATCCAAAATGCATATTTATGCTCGATCCAAAATGTGTTTTGATCAAGGAATGAGTGACTCGAATCTAAGCTTATATCTCGAGAGACTCACAAATAATCCATACTCAGATCCAAACGCAACCTGAATGACCCGTTTGACCAGGCTAATTAGGATCCATCCATGATCTTTTGTAGCAAAAACATATACTAATATATAATTGCCTTATAAGTACAAATAAACGCCAAACAAATCAAATTTCTATTAAGAAAACATGCACATTATTTGGTTGATGAAAGTGATATCCAGCTAGTGATATTGAAATTGTAAATACTATTGGCATATAAAGCTATGAAAACTACATGCTAGCAATACACTTATTAATCTATACATGATAATTACATATGCTATCACTACTAGGTATAATAAGGTATTGGATCAAGAATCGTTCTTTCATAATATTGTTTTTTTAAAGCAAGGAAAAAAAATACTATAAATTTTGAGGCCAAGAAAAGATATTTAAGTCAGTGTTAAAAAAAGATACTATATAGAGTATGACATCATTCTTTAAAAAGAATTTTTGGATGTATAGAGTGGTGCATAATTATTTATTATTTCCTGTTTATTTATTTATATATTTATGCACTTGAAAAATTATAGTTTTGTTGGGTCAGCAATTAGAAAAACCCCATAATGAATATAGGCCACAAATTTGATTCCCAAATCTTACCTAATCAGCTTATCCTCCTATTGTTTTATCTAATCTAATCCAAAATAATAGTTTGTTGAATGCTCCAAGCCTCCAATTTCATGCTTATTATTTATTTATTTTTATTTTATTTCCACTTGATCAAGAATCTGAGTACACTGATAAATACGTTCCCATAGTAGCTTCATATATATATTCAAGAAAAATAAAAATATCCTAGCTCTTTTTTTATATTTATTTTAAATTTGCATTTTCCTTGAACAGTTCATTGCTGTCTGGATTAGAAATGGTGCAAGTGTGAAGCACACCGTTTAGCTTCATTAAGCAAAAGGGACTGTTTATTTTTCAGTTCATGAGAGGCACTAGATCATTATAATGGGAGAGGAGAATCGAACTCGTGGCCTCATGGTCACGACGTGCCATCTTTTCCATGCCAGCTAAGCCAGACGTTTGCCCCTTTTATTGTTGGATTTAAACGTAACCAAATTCAATGCAGCAAGAGACAGTGCAAATGCGCAGACCAAACATGGACAATACCGATCTTGTTGGCAACATTCAGAGCGACAAAATCGGGTGTCAACCTGAAATATGCTTTCTTTGTTCCATCAAGCCTGCAGATAAATAAGAAATTTGATTTCAGTGAGCATAGCATGTCTTTGGAAGATAATTAATGTATAGTTTCAAATCATCAACCAAAAGACAAATGATACATTGATTTCATCTAGTATATACTATATAGTGCAACCATACATTGGACGAAAAAATGAAATTCAGGGCTTGTTTGGTAGAGCTTTTCAAACGGCATATGAAAGCCTTTCGCGATTTTAAACAAAACAGTTTTGTAAAATGATACTGATTTTATCCTGCAAAACAAGAATTTATTCATTTAATATACCCACAAAGGCTAAAATTTTAATCTATTTATAGAATTATAGAATTCATCTAGTCTAGATTATAATTTTAAGCTAGCTTTTAATTTACGCTAGATTAAAATTTGATTTGATATGCCAAAATTTATTCATTTAATCTATCCACAAAGGCTAAAATTTTAATCTATTTATAGAATTTCATCTAGATTACAATTTCGCTAGATTTCAATCATTAC
Organism: Persicaria tinctoria; assembly: GCA_037127255.1. Classification (NCBI taxonomy): domain Eukaryota; kingdom Viridiplantae; phylum Streptophyta; class Magnoliopsida; order Caryophyllales; family Polygonaceae; genus Persicaria; species Persicaria tinctoria. The sequence continues at coordinate 1,413,714 of JBANSL010000016.1, read as the reverse complement.
CTTGATCAAGGTATTCACTTTCTTGGCCTGGATGTCATACACCTTATTGACAGCATCCTTATCTTCTTCTTGTCCGCGCGAATGTCAACAATAAAAACCAGAGTGCATACATCTTGTTGACAGCATCCTTAGCCTTCTTCTTGAAGGTTATTGAATCTGATTTCACAGCTTTCGCAGCCTAAAGGGCTTGTTAGGGTCGGCCTTCTTCGACACTTCAGCTGTAATCATAACAGTATCACACTCATCTTCAAGGTCCATACAATTATCAAACCTTACAGATTCATTTACCATTTCAAATGCATAGATTTTGTGCCAACAAAAACTCTGGAGTCATAGCAGATTCAAAACTACAGGATAAGTTCTCCAAAAATACAAGGAAATGATTTCATTATGTAATTTTTATCACAGAGATTTGGCAACAAAACCAGAAACATTAGGAAGTCCTTGAGCTACCAATATCAGAACAGGTAAGGGATCGATCAAAATTTGTCAAAATCCAAAAGTTTATTGAACAAATTGCTGCTGCTACAATGCGATGGTCTATGGAAGAAATGAAAATCTGATTTCTAAGTCATCAAACTGCTCATCAGCTAGTGATGAGAGATGCTCGCCAATTTACAACACTAAAAATCACAATGAATCAACCAAATCAAAACATGCATTCAGCATATCTGATATCAAATCGAGCATGAAAGCTAGAAAGTACAATCGCGCTTGAAAAATGAAGTACATACCTTCAGGTGCCATTGCTGATCGTCCCAACCTAAGCCTACAACAAATATGTCAAAAAAATGCATCAAGCGAAGCGAAATTACAATCGCATCAAGGACATATAATGTCAATTAACGATCTAAATCAGTTAACTATGTAACGAAAATGACAATTAGCTCTTCGATTTTGCAGATGAGTGTACGATGGAGACAGACAGACCAAAGCTAGGGTTTGGGCCCTTTGGGTTTGGGGCGTCGAGTGGTCGACCGAAGAGGACGACCTCGACGATAACTGAATCTTTTTTTTTTTTAAAGAAAAGAAAAAGAAATGCGAATTTTGTGTCACGTGAGAAGCACATGGGCGGGCCCATTCAGTAAACCATGGTTGGAGAGCTGGGGAAACCGCGGTTAACTCCTAAACCGAACCATGGTTAGCTTTATCCTCCTCGTGTTCCCATCCTCTCTCTCTTTTCCTCTCAGATCTACTTCTCTCAGATTAATTAGGGTTTCAGAAAATCGGACCTCTTTTTTCGTCGATCTCGCAAATCCTGAATTTCGAGCTGAATTATCGCGGCTGGAATCGAAATTCGCGATCTCTTGGAGAGCGAATGGAGCTTCGTGTCGCTGTGTGAAGTAGCAAATCATGGAGATGCAGAGAATTAAAGAGTTTCCCCGCAAGAGCTTGGACAAACGCCCCCGGAAACGGCCTCGTTTGACCTGGGATGTTGCCCCTGCCATTCCCCAACCTCCAAGGGTTTGTTGATCTTCCTATGTGTTCTTTACAATAGTGGAATTGCGGTACATTTTTGGACATGAACTCTGCTTGTTGCTTACGCTGTTGATCAAATTCAAATTATTGACATTTCGTTTTGGTTTTTGATAATCAGTTTAGGTGACCTTGTATCAACATTAGAATGTGCCCCGATTGTAGGTGTTAGTCTTAGTCACTTTGATTCCACAGACGCGTTTACATCTAGTTCAAATTAAATTTGTAGTCTTTCAGTTATTTTTTGTAGAATTAATCATAATGGATCTTTTAGCAGCTGCAGTGCTTAGTGCAAATTAAAGTACAGCCATTTCTGTGTTAGTTAACAGTGTTGATAGTGTAATTTTACATGATGAACCCTGCTTGTTTTTTCATCGTAATATTGTATTCTAGGTTCTTCCGGCAATCTACTGCGGACAGGAATTTGTAAATGGAACAATTCCCAACTATGTTTACTCGTCTATGTTCTATCCCGCTATTCCTCGTGCTACTTCCCCTCCATGGAGACCAGATGACAAAGATGGGCATTTTGTTTATGTTGCTGGGGAGAACCTGACGCCTAGATGTAAGCACTCGTCCCATTGCTTGAAATATTTTGTCATTTTCTGTTCAGATCATTGTTCACGCTGCTTCCCTAAGTATACACCGGTCTTTTATTAGCGTATTTAAGGATCATTTCTCCCAACACAGAAAAAGTTTTCAAAGACTCCAACATGGTTCTTAGTCTTTATGTGAACAAGGATAAAAAAAATGAGAAGCTTGTAATTAGTTCTGTCAATTCAAGTATGTCGTGTGGTCGATAGTCCATTTGATTTTTTCTATCATCGAAGTTCCGTGAATCTATTGTTTTCTAGTTTTTTTCCCCCTTATTTCAATTTCTAAGACTAGTGCATTATCTGATTATGCAGACCGGATTATCAGCAAAATGGGTGAAGGTTAGTTGTTGAGTTGGCTTCTGCATTTATTAACCTACTAAGTTACCTGATGGAAAAAAATTACACCTGTTTAATGCCTTTTTATCACTTTGTGGACTTGTCTGTATTTGTGCATATGTTGATTATGTTCAACTTGTACATTTAAACGGCTTTAAGAGATTTGGTGCTTGAGGCACATTCCTTACCAATGCATGTTTCAGGAACATTTGGACAAGTTCTGGAATGTCTGGACAGCCAGAAGAATGAATTTGTGGCGATTAAAGTTGTACGCTCAATTCATAAGTACCGTGAAGCTGCCATGATTGAAATTGATGTTTTACAGAAGCTCGCCAGGCATGATATTGGTAGTTCACGGTAAGGTTCTTATACCCTGTTCATTTTTTTTCTTATTCTGAAAGGATTCCTTGGCTTTGGTATAAGTGATTTTATTCTTTGCAGTTGCGTTCAAATACGGAATTGGTTTGACTATCGTAATCATATTTGTATCGTAAGTATTTATTTATTTTATTAGCCTGAGATGGTGTTTCAAATGCCAAAATACTGTGAGTTGAAAACTTGCGGATGAATTTAAATGATGCCAACAGGTCTTTGAGAAGCTTGGACCAAGCTTATACGATTTTCTGCGCAAAAACAGTTTCCGTTCATTTCCTATTGATCTAGTGCGGGAGTTTGCCAGACAACTTTTGGAGTCTGTTGCATGTGTGTGGAGTTCTCTTGAACCCCTTTATCTACATAATTATTTCCTTGATGCATTAATATGATATATACAGAGAGAGATAAAAGTTTATAACTTTTGAAAATGTTATTTGGTGATCTGAGGTTATATCCACTTTCTATGTATTTTAAAATCAACTCTAAAATGACTTCAACAGTTCAAGCTTTGAAAGTGTTCAGTAGTCATGTTTTTCCCATTAACCTATGTATTTTTTTTTTTTTTTTTTGCAGTCATGCATGATTTACGCCTGATTCACACGGATCTTAAGCCAGAAAATATTCTTCTCGTCTCATCAGAGTATGTCAAGATCCCAGATTACAAGGTAATGTTCTTCCAAAAGAAAATCTAGTTATATTGGTTCACTAACAAAAAACAATAATATTACTTTTTCTAGAGTTTCATTATGGAAAGCTGTGAGCGATGCGTTTGCCTTATTTTGATGGATCATTTATGAACTATGTTTTTTTAGCAACTATGATTTTGAAATTGTTCAGTAGTCACTGTTTTGCAAACAGGACTCTGATATTTGTGGCCTTGTGTTGCATTTTTTTTCTTTGCATTATAGGATTTATAGGTTCTTTGACTCTTTAACTGCAAAATATATATTACCAATGAGACGCAACAGCAGTGTAAATAAATTTCCTGATTTAGACTTCTTTAGTATAATTTTGAATGTAATACGATTTTGTTGCATTGCTTTTTTGCTACAGTATCTTTCCCGTCCCACAAAAGAAGGTTCCTATTACAAAAATATGCCGAAGTCAAGTGCAATCAAAGTAATTGATTTTGGCAGCACAACTTATCAACATCAAGATCACAATTATGTTGTGTCAACACGCCATTATCGGGCACCAGAGGTTATCTTGGGTAAGGACTACTTGCACTTCCATCTTGTATAATAGGTATTAATAGTGGATGCCCTCCTGTAATATTTAGGTTGATTAGCAATGTTTTTGATTCATCAGGTCTGGGTTGGAACTATCCTTGTGATATGTGGAGTATTGGTTGTATACTTGTTGAGCTTTGTTCGGTAAGTTCTTCTTTCTCTGCCTAATCATGCAGCAAGTGTATTTTTTTCTGCAATTTTTGTTGCTACCCTTTCCAAACAAGGCAAATATGTTATTTGATTCGAATGAGTATATCCTTGTGCCTGTTTTGCCAGGGTGAAGCCCTTTTTCAAACACACGAGAACTTAGAGCATCTTGCTATGATGGAGAGGGTGCTGGGCCCACTGCCTCAACAGATGATCCTCAGAGCCGAGTAAGTTTTGGATAATATCATATTTCTTATCTTCTTTTCAAGTTTCTGAGTAATGTTCAAAATATATTGCAGTCGCCGTGCTGAAAAGTATTTTAGGAGGGGTGCCCGGCTAGACTGGCCAGAAGGTGCTACCTCAAGGGAAAGTATGCGAGCAGTTTATAAATTGCCTCGCCTGCAGGTAGTTTTCCTCCTCGGCTTACATACTGATTTCTACCTTTAACTCGCGTTCCTTTCATTCTGATCATCCCTCTGTACACGCAGAACTTGGTGATGCAACATGTAGACCATTCAGCCGGAGATTTAATCGACCTCCTCCAAGGGCTCCTTTCTTACGACCCAGCCCTCCGGCTAAAAGCCAGGGAAGCTCTCCGACACCCCTTCTTTACCCGTGATCTAAGAAGGTAAAAAACCATTCCTTGTGACTGGAAATGTATCTCTCATTATAACTCAAAAACAGCTCCTGGCATAAAACGACTGAGGCCCTGGAAGCGGAGTGTATAGTGTGATTTTAGTGCGATGATATAATTGTACAGTTCTGCACCTCCTTCCATTTCGCTTCCTCCCTCCTCTCGTCCCTTGGCCTGTGTCGTTGATTCCCGGAGCTCTCAATCGTACGGTTCGTTACTAGATTCCCCATGGCAGATTTGACACTGATTGCATTTCTTCTGTATGTTATACCATGTTTTCTTTTTCTTCTCTATCACCTATCCACCTAGATTGTGCTTTGATTAAAAAAAAAATGAATGCTTTTGCTGCATTAGTTCCGCATAGCTTCATTGCATTTTTCTTCTGTAATTCAAGAAAATACTTTGTTTTTGTGTTTTTTTTAGTAATAATAACACTAAATTCAAAATGGAGATTTGGGGTTCGTGGGGATAGTCATGTATCATAACTTATACAGTAATGTTCAATGTTGTATTATATTATATTAAAATATATATTATAATGAGATATTGTACAGTATAAGTTATGATAGTTAGGGTGTGCTTGGATTACCATGTTTTATGACTTATTAAACATGATAATCCAAACACACCCTTATCATAGATGACCATCCAAACGAACCCTAACCGACACACACACAGACACTGGGACCACTTGGTGGGTGAGGTAAAAAGCTAAATTTGGGCCTTCAATGAAATCTATTGGGCCGTTATGGGGCTCGTTATATTTGTCGGCCCAGGCCCAACTTCAGCGGGTATATAAATTAAAAAACCTATCTACCTTCCCCACCTACTTTCGTCCTTCATCAGCACCAAATCTCTGTAAATTGGCGAAGCGAGGGTTTGAGGGGTTTCACTCTCCGCTTCATCAACAATGGAGGCGATGTCGAATCTCACTTGCAAACCCCAGGTAAGCCTCAATGTCAACCTACTCCACCGCCGCAACCACCTCCATAGCCCAACCACGTCCACTTCTCTCTCCTCCGTCTTCTCCAAAGCTACTCGTTCGTCCTCTGCTCTCTCAGTCAAAGCTTCCAATTCCAATCCTCAATCCTCCGCGGCTTCTTCTTCTTCGCCGTTGTCTCTCGTTAAGCTCCCTCTCTGCGTTGCCGTTGCCACCGCCGCTCTGTTTTTCTCCCGCTTATCCCCTTTCCGCCCCCTTCCAGCCCTAGCCGAAGCTCCGGCCGCCGAAACGGTGACCGAGGAGGCTGAAAGCGACGCCGTTAAGTTTGATCAGGCGGATGATAGGGAGGGGGGAAAGGCGGAGAGAGACCTGGAAGAGAAGCTGGTCTCAAACCCTAACGATGTACAGGCTTTGAAATCTCTATTGGAGTTGAAGATGAGGGGCCGCAAGCTGGCTGAGGTAGTTGAGATTGCTTCCAAGCTGACCGAGCTTGAGCCTGATGAGATCGAATGGCAGCTATTGAGAGGCCACACTTACTGTTACATGGGGGATTATGAGTCAGCCAAGCCTGTATTTGAGGAGATTATTGCCAAGGATCCGAACCGTGTTGAAGCTTATCATGGGCTGGTGATGTCGGCTACGCAGATGGATGATGACGATGGGGAGGAACTAGGTATGGTTGAGAGAAGGATCCAGGACGCAATTGGGAGGCTCAAGAAGGAGAACAAGAAGGCAGAAATGAGAGATTTCTACCTCCTCATTGCCCAAATTCGGGTGATCCAAGGGGAGTATATGGCTGCTTTGAATGTGTATCAGGATCTGGTTAAAGAGGAGCCTAGGGATTACAGACCTTACCTTTGCCAGGGTATTATATACACTTTGTTGAGGAAGAAGAAAGAGGCTGAAGAGCAGTTTGAGAAGTACAAGAGGCTTGTGCCCAAGGAGCACCCTTATGCTGAGTACTTTGATGACAATGTGAAGAACACGGCTAAGGTGTTTTCCGAGGCGGGTCAGAAATGAGACAGGTGAGGGTTGAGATTCTTTGTTTGATATATGCAGGTTGAGAGTTTTGTTTCCATCTTGTGATTTTGACTTTGGATTTCATTGCTGCTAGTTAGTTGATACTTGATAGTAATAAATTTTTATCAGAGATCATCTTTATATGGTGAAAGTGTGTTGCCTTTTCCGTGTTCATACCGTGTGGAATACGGGCTTAGCTTCATGAGTCGTTTTATTAGGAAAGAAAAGAGAAAGAGCTCTGTTAACCGGCTGTGTTTTCTATAGCCACTGTTTCGACCCTGGTAATATATATGTAATGTGGCTGTTTCCCTTTTTAGGAACTTTTGATCGAGCAATTAAACCCGACTCTATGAAAAGAATTTAAGCTAAAGATGTAACCCTTCCTATTATAAAGGCTCTTATAGTTATCGGTGTATTTCATTTATAACATTCAATGTATGTGCTTGATAGTATAAGATGTTTTTTTATGCACTGTGGCTGCTTGACTTTTGATTCTTTGAACTTGAATGAATTTCATTGAGATATACTGATATTAGCTATGGAACCTTGAATATGGCGAGTGTTAAACATCCAATTTTTGGTCCTTCCTTTGGTTTGTGATATACTTGTGCTGCGTGTGCATAGTATCATATATAGTTATTCACCTCCCATGCTTTGTAGAAAATTTCAGATTCATCACTGCTTTGCGATGTAATGAAGGGCAAATGTCAATTGATTAAATTTATCATTTCACAAGCTTTTTGATAATTTTAGTTAAGCACGAATGACTGATGGAAGCCCTTGTAAACTGGAACTGCTTGCCTATTCATAGGTGTGCTGCAGATTTTTTTTTTGTATACGTCTCTAAGCTTGGGTTTCCCATTCTCTTGCTGCATTTGCTGATTCAAGATTTCTTTTTTTTTTGGTGAACTTCTCTCCCATAATCCCATTTCCAGCTGGTAGCTTTCCAAAAATTCCCTCATCTCTGCCAGTGCTAAATGTCAGTTCACAATCTTATTGTGTTGGGTGTTTTTCATATTCGATTTTGGTGTTCGCTTGGTGTTTTTGCTTCTTCTCGTTACCCAAATAAGCAGCTGGCCGAGTTGGTTGGTTCAAGTAATGCCATCCAGTAAGTTTACACAGCTGCTACAGACAATGTTCAAGAGGAGCATAATAACCAGCTCTTATCTGTTGTAGTGTTGGACAAATGAGATTGATGATTGCTCTACATTTTTTTTATAAAGTGATAAACATGTCATTGCTGGATTTTCAACTTTGGTGTTCGCTTGGTTTATATGCTTCTCGCTACCCAATTAAGCAGCTGGCCGAGCTGGTTGGCTCAAGTAATTGCCATCCAGTAAGTTTACGCAGCTGCCACACAAAATGTTTAAAGAGGAGTGTAATAACCAGCTCTTATCTGTTGTAGTGTTTGACAGACGAGATTGATGAGCGCTCTACATTCTTAATTCTTTATAACGTGATAAACATGTCATTGCTGGATTTTTGTCAGTGTTTGTAAGTTATGCTTACCATTAGGTAGCCACTGTATCTGTTTTTTGGGTTGAAACCATTTGAATGCTTTAAGTCATTCTGAATGAAGTTACCTTCTTATGTGTTTACATTTGAGCCTTAGGTGTGCTTGATCTCTTCGGCAACCAACAAGTAACTTGTGCTGAGTGTCTGAGATGGTTGACAGCCAATCTCAGGTCATGCACAGTAGCTTTTCTTGGTTAGTTTCATTTATGTATGAGGAAGTTCGGAGTTGAGCTGAAGTTTTGAATAACATGTTGATTGGCCCGTTCATAGTAGCCTAGCTGCCATGCTTTGAAGGGTGTGTGTAGGTCCTGCGTGTGTTGGACGCTGTTTTGTCAACCAGTGAATAGGGGTTGATCTGAGTGGTTTAAACTGGTCCACTTATGCACAGGGCCAAGCCTGAAATGCCCAGAGTTTTGGGCTTGCTTGGAGTTCAAACTTGGTAAGCTAAGCAATGAAACTATGAAAGTACTTGAGAAACCTGAAGTGAATTTTTGTCGTAACATTGCAGTGAAGCTGCCACTTGTGTATGCATTATAAATCTGCCTGTGAATTTCACCACATTGGTTGATCAACAGATTGTATGTGGTTATTTTCTGCAATAGATCACTAATTTTTGGTTATGCAGTAAATTTCAGGTATGAAGATGGTATTTAGGAATGGTTGGTACTTGATACCAATTTCAATTTCATGATACCAGCCCTTTCACCGCAGCTTGAGCAATTTTGTGCGTAGAAACGACGTCGAAACCGGTACCTGGGTTCAAATAGGACACCCATAATCCCCCTGTACAATCAAATAATACTTTCAAATTATGGTCTATTGCTTGTTAAGGCAATCACACTGTAACTCATTACATGGGCTCAATAATCATCTACGGCCATCGATAGCGCTCATAATTGTGTGCATTCCATTATTGTGAATGGTGATCAAGTAACCTTGCTATACAAATGTTAAGCATACTAGGAAGGCTACACGATCAACTGTTTGGTTTTGTCGATTATGCTCGAAAACAAGCACAAACTTGACAATATTATATCATTGCTATTACACGGACGAGCTGTTAGTACACGACTGATGCAAATAATATTGCAATGTATCCAAGTTTTTTGACCTCTTATGGACAAGTTGTGCATACGACCGACCTGGTTTTGTGAGACAAACAAAAAGCTGTGCAGTCCAATAATTTATGCTTGCAACTTGCCATGGGTCCTCGGTCTACATTTTGTATACCATGATGCATACTTCGGAAATACATAAAAATGATAAAACCTATTCTAAGCGAGATATACTTAGAAGCCTAATCCACTCTGTATATGGATGGTGACTAGGATCTGGCTCATAACTCGGCTTATAATTTTAAGGGTTCGTATGAGACGGAGTTAATAAACGGACTAAAATTATAAAGTGTAAAATTTATAAACTGTTGATAAAAGTAGTTAAAAATTTATGAAAAAAATATAAACTCCGTATGGGTAAAAAACAGTTTGTTTGTAAAAAGTGTAATTTATTTTGTTATTATTAGGGGTATTATGGTATTTGCAAATCAAATAAACTACATAAACACCAAAAAAGCTCCCTCGAGTAGCTTTTTTTTAACTCATAATTTTAAACATTTTTATGAATTTTTCGGTGTTCATACACTTTTTAACTAGTTAAAAAAATAAACAACTCATTCTACTTATTTTTTTAATTGTTTTTTGGTGTATCCATACATACCTAAGTCTCTCCGACCAGAGGTGTTTGTCGTGCTTTTTTTTTTTTTTTTTTTTTTTTATCAATAGGGAGTATACCTTATTTTGAGAAATGAATGCTAAGCTGACATTGTGCTTGTATGGAGATGACTGTTGAGAGCAAGTTGCACGTACTAAAGTAATCAAGTTGAACTGAATTTCAGGGCTGACAGTGCAGGGGAAGCTATCAGCAATGTCTGCGTTTATGAACGTGGTTGGGCTGGTTCTTCTTGGTTGCTACCTTACACTTGTGGCTTGCATTTGAAGGAAATCCAAGCTTAAATGCTCCACGATACCCGAGTGATTATTTGCTCAAATTTCGACCCTTTTTCTTTTAGATTTACTCTTTTCGCTTTTTTTTTCCCCCGATACAAGATAAGAGTTTGGATAGTGTCAGGCCCTGCTGACCTATCACTCAATCGCATTCTTTCGGACGAGGACAAGAAACTCCCGACGCGAAGAGAAAGCTTCAAGGTCCGTTGTATGCCTGAGCCTAGCCACCAAATCCGCAACTCGATTCACTTCAGGTAAAACATGCCGGCATGTGGCTTTCTTGAAGCATTGCAGAAGGTGCTGAGCGTCCGAGACTCTCATCTCAATCTCCTAGGGACAACATCACACAGTAGAGACTGAATTGATCACCAGGAGACTATCATCTTCAATCTCAATTCGTCGATAGCCCAAATCTCTATCAGTAATTAAGTCAGATTGGAGTGCAAGGGCTTATGCCACCAAGGCCGAAATGGATCCACAAGCGGAGGCACCAGACGCTTTGTCAATGCCAAGGTGACCGCGTATGACACAACTAGCCGTAGCTTCACCCCATGGCAGCTTGGAGCCGTCGAAATTGATCTTGAAAGCTCCCGCTGTCGGTTTGGTCCATCTAAGATTTATCCTATGTCTTGGTCTCTAAATAGATGTCTTACTCCTCCGTCTCAAAATATTTATCAAATATTGAAATAATAAAAAAAATATTTGATATGATTTTTTTCCACATGAAATTATATAAAATAAATTAATAAAAAGTCGATATTTTTTTAAAGTTTTTATGATTATAAAAAAGCATACTAAATAGTTAAGTGACAAGTGTTTTGAGACATATGAAATACTATTTATGCATTATTTTTAAACAAAGATAAAACTTTTTAAATATATTTTAATAATTTCATATTTATTATAACAATTTGTTATATCCCAAGTGGGATCTTTGTGGGATTGAAGGGGAAGATAGAGACTAGAGAGGAGATTAGAGAAAGAAGATGAAGTTTAGAGAGGGAGATAGAACTAGAGAGGTAGGGGAAGTGTTTTGGTTTATTACTTGATATTCTCCAATTACAATCTCTAGGGTATTTATACCCTAAATTCCTAACGACATTACACAACTTAAATGTATGGGGTTAAAAAGGGCTTGACAAAGTCTCTAAGAATTTGACATGACACACAATTTAAATGTCATTAATGGGGTTAAAAAAGGCTCGACAAAGCCTCTCAGAAGTCGACTTTTTCGTTGTTATGCTCATTTAGAGTTGAAACCTCATCTTTTTTTATTGCTTATATCATGTCAGTTAGTATGTTTATCAATTTTTTCTGCATTTTGATTTACCTGATAGAAGTGATGTCAGATATTTCTAACCTTACTTTGATAAAATGAAATAAAATAAAATAGTGGGTCAAATCATGTAAAAATACAAATCCTACAAGGCTACAACTACAAGCTATGCTATACAAGTATAGAGGTGAAATGGTTTACCACAACGACAAACACCAAACTCACATGATGGGCAGTGATAGATAGATTGGCATCTTGTGGATTCAAATCCTTCATGATAAGAAACAAAGAAAGTTGTGCAATTCAAATAATTTAATAAGCCTCTAAGCCATGGCACTTGTCTTCACACAACTACAAATTTATGAATCTTATTAAAGGAGGTTCAGCATTGATCATGTAGCCCTTTTTACATGGACAAATTATTCTCTTTGGATCCTGTGAATTCTATGAATTGCTCTACTCCTTTCCACTATTTGGTGGCTTGCTGACATGATTGAAAGTCACTTTAATGCATAATTCAATATCAAGTGAAGTTGTTTAGGGGAAAACATATAGCAAGATAATGATCATTGAACTCTAGACTACCAAGAAAACTTTTTTTTTGGGTCATAGTCTAGTTTGATTGGACTCACTATGAGTTCGTATGGGACTGGGTTAATAAACTGAGTAAAATTATAAATATGGTAAAATTTATAAACTGTGTTGGTAAAAGTAGTTAAAATTTTAAACAACAAGATAATCTCCGCATGGGGCGAAAAATTGTTTATTTGTAAAAAGTGGTCTATATTTGGTTGTTATTAGGGGTATTGTGGTACTTTCAAACAAACTAATATAAAAGGGAAGAGTTAAAACAATACTTGTACAAATTAAACACCCAAATAACCTCCCTTTTCTAGCTTTTTTTTAACACAATTTTGTTTATTTTGGTCATCCAAATAACAAAAAAGATGTTTAAAAAATAAACACCCACAAATGATTAAATTTTAACTGTTTATTATGTGAACCATACATACCCTATATGTTCTATATCTGATTTGGTTTTATATGATCTGTCAAGTGTTACTTTCAGACTCATAAGCGACTTTATATTTCTAAGAGATTCGAATGATGTGTAGCACCATGACCACTACATCAACTTGTGATTGACGACTAGTGTGAAATCTAACAATTCGATATATTTATATATGTTGCTCCACTGATTAAACAAAACATATTATTTTTATCAAGTACAATTTTTTAAGGAGAATAACAAGCATGTACCCTTATATATTACTCTATCTTCTCACTTTATTGAAAATTATAACTAATTCTACTAATAATTAGTTGGATAGATTTGTAAAATAAGCACAATGACCTCTTCCACTTAACAAGAACATCACCTTTAATTTAAATACAGTAACATGTTTGGAATTTTGATGGATTGTTCTTTCACTATGTCATCATGCACATCTAGAAATAAAAACTTTAAGCTCACAGAACTTATTACTTAATTGTCAATAAGTAATATGTGCTTATTTAGACCATTTGGATCAATATCAAGTCAAGTTATTTCAGATTACGTCAGCCTGAGTTAAAAGTTACAGTTTTAAGTCTATCAAGGTTATGTTTGGTAAAAAGGTAGTTGATAGGGTAACTGAAACTGATGAATTATTTATGTTAAATTTATGTTAATAAGCTAAGATATTTGATAAGCCTAACTGTTATTTTAACTGTTGAAAACTTGTGAATAAAAAACTAAAAGCTTCGAAAATTTCGATAGATAGTTATTGAAAACCTAAAAAACTAATTAAATTAAAATCATATATTTATTTCATCTAAAACTATATAATATCAAAATTAAAAATTCCGAAAATATAGACGATAGTGTCAAACAGAGCCTAAGTTAATACATTACCAAACGAAGCCTAAATGGGGAAGTCACGTGGCATCCGATGGAGGATCACATCGTTCACATGGACAGAGATCAGGTGCTCTTCTTCTTCTTCTTCTCACTGCGTTCAGCTTCGGCGTCTGAATGTCCGATTCCTCTCTCCTCCCACCTTCCCTTTCATCTCCAATTTTCACCGATCAGAGTGGGAGTGATGAATCCCGATGAATCGCCATTAATGTGCTACCTCCAGCTTCCATTCCCTTGCTAAGCCTCTTTCCCTCTCAGTTGGTTAGTGTCTCGTTTCTCTCTCTCTCCGCTCAGTTTTTCCGCCATTTTCAGTTACTGCTCGGCGTTCGACTTCCGATTTCGAACCAAGAAACTGTCCGCGTTTTCTGCGGTGGTGAATGCGTGTGATTTGATTCCATTGGATCCTTCATTTGTCGTCTTTCTCGGGGCGATCGCGTGCTTTTTTCTTCATCCTCCTGACTCCTGTTCTCCGCAATCTTCGATCACATTTTTCTCCAATTTTGCATAGAAATCGAATCTCTCTGTCTTTCTCTCTCCTCTCCTTTTCAAACTTTTGGAAAAAAGGAAACTAGATGTCTGAAAATGGAGCGGTTACGCCGACAAAAGTTGCAAGCTGAAGCTGCTAGGTCTTCATCACCTTCCAAGGTGACCACTGTAATTGATCGCACCTCCGACGATAAGCTGAGCTCCAATGATAGACCTCGCAGAGGTACTTCTCTCCCTCTCTTTCTCTCTCAAAAAGGATTTCGACTGAATTGACGGTAGTTAGCTTTTTCTCAGTGGAAATCGGCATGACTTCGTTTGTTATAGTGGCATGATAATGATTGCATTGCTTTGCTTTGCTTTTACTCCGACTTCGTTTTCACTATTTCTCAATTTGGGCGATTCTTTATCCTGAAGCTTGAAAATGCTTTTAGCTACTTCATTTTCCAGTGAATTTGGCTAATTTCTCCACTCTAGCTGCAATTGCTGATTAGACCTGAGATTGTAATGTTGAAATTTTCAGGAAACCCTCAGATTGTGAAGCAAAAGTTACAGAAATCGGGATCTGATTCAAGTGCTCGTTCTCGATGTAAAACAACAATGGAGCATCAGGTAAACTCCTGAAAAATATGCTTGATTTTACTTATGGCCGGAGATGTATTTTTCTGTTGTTTTGAACATAGCAAAATCATCTGCATTATGCATACATGAGTGAATGTGTAAAGATCCTGTTTCTTCACTTGACAGTTGACACTAGTTGATTTGGATGACTTGCCATTGCAGCTTGCAGTTGAATTAGGTCGAAGTAAGTCTGCACCTCGAGCTGGCAACTCAATGAAGAGTTTCCTGACAGATGAGATGTCTGAGGAAGTAGAAACCAGAAGGCGATCGCCAAGTATTATTGCAAAACTGATGGGTCTTGACCGGATGCCTACCGAGCATGGCATTAACAAACAGTCTAAAAGACCTTCCCGTCGTTCCAGTGGGAAACCTGTGGCATCTTGCAATAGCCGGCCATGTAGAAAGGCTGAAAGGGAACAACAATTGTTCAAAGATATCTATGAAGTTAGAGAGAGTTTGGGAGGTCAAACTGAAGGATATTCATTTCAAGTACCTCCCAACAGAAGGCATAAGGAACGCGAGATTGCCTTTATAAGACAAAAGTTCACGGATGCAAAACATCTTTCCGTTGATGAAAGGCTTCCTTGTGATTTGCATGCTTCTCCACGACCTCGCTGTGGCAATGTCCGAAATAGAAAGACACCAAATATCTTGGACCATCATATTGCTGCAATAGGGTGCCAGGCAGGTAGAGGAGCTTCACAGAAGATGGATTTGTCTCGTGATTGCCAGGAGGGTGTACATCGTCATGTATCCCACAGGAAGGCACGAGTGTCTGATAAATCTGTCATTTTCTTTTCCGAAGGGAAGGACGCAACAAGTACTACCCCGGCAAAAATAGTTCTTTTGAAACCGGACCTTGGAAGGTCACACAAAGCTGCCAAGTCATTTTCATCTTCCAGTTCTTCTCATGAGATTCGGTCTGATGTTGAAATGTGTAAGAAGAAACAAATGGATGTCAGGCACAGGGACGCTGAACAATGGGGTAACAAAAGGTTGCCAATCGACTTGGCCTTTTCAGCACATAAATCTCAAGAGTCCAGAGTGTTAGCTAAGGAAATTACTCAACAGATGAAAAGGAATTTAGGTAAAGTTTCCTCTAATGCGCCTTTGTCAGGGCATAGAGGATACTCTGCAGATGAGAGTTCACGTGATATGTCAAGTAATGATTCATGTTATGAATCAGACATAACATTCCCGGCTCCCCGAATTCCCCATTGCTCAAGTTTTCAAGGAAAATCCTCATCGTCACGTTATGCTCAGTCATCAATTAACCGAGAAGGCAAGAAGAGATTGTCTGAGAGGTGGAACATGACTCATAGGTCAGCTGAAATCAGAATGAGTAAGAGTGCTACATTAGGGGAGATGCTTTCTATGCCTGATATTGACAGTTCGTCACCAGATATGAATGTAGAATCTGCTGAGAATGGGTCTTTTGGCATATTTAATCGTAATGTTGGGCTGGAAGAACCAGTTAAACCCTTGGGTATCAGCAGTAAAGATGGATGGAAGGATGGATACAAAAGTTCACCAGGGTCCACGTCTCTTACAAGTCCGTGTGATCATATCAAGTACCCTAAAAGCCGCATCAAGCATGAAGTGCTTGGCAGCGAACGGTTCTCAGATGGTAATTGCTCTTCTCGTCGTCTGAGTGAGCAGATGGTAATTGATGAGCAGGAAGAACATCTTGGTTTGAGTGGAAAGACGGGTGCCGTGATTCTGGAAACACCGACTTTTTCTCTTGATACAATTTTGAATCTTGATTCAATGATGGATATAGAGCCTGAGAAAACTTCTAAATCTCCGAGCTCCCATGTTGATCTTTTACCTGCTGCAGAGTTGTCAAATGACTTGCAAGTAAAAGATCATTCTAATGGCGATGTCATCCATGAATCTACTCCTCAGGTTTATATGCTTTCTTCAACTACATTACATCATTAATATAATCATTCTATTTATTGTATCCAGGCTCATGAACTGTCCCTTCTTATTACTATATCGCTGTGAATTCCTATAGTGGAAGTTATGCCACATCCATTGTTACCTTGTGCAGGAGGTACATGTAGTAATCTTAGACATTTTATGTTGTTATTTCAGCCTGTAAATATAGTAAAACATGTAGGGACTAAAGAGGCTACACTGCAGTTGAACAGTCGGTTATTAGCATAATCGGTTTGTTAGTAGTGATTATTTAGCATGACTAGCTGGTTTCTTCATCCGGCTTAGTTTCATGGTTTTCCCATTTTAAGTTTGAGATTAATGTGGGACTGCAGGAGCAATCAAGGCCATTGGTGAATGATGGTTTATCACCGTGTTTGCGAAACCCTGCAGCTCAACCTGAATCTCCTGTTAGCAGTAAGGAAGCTGATCAGCCTAGTCCAGTTTCAGTCCTTCAAGCTCCTTTTTCAGAAGATCTTTCACCAGGCTCTGAATGTTTCGAAAGATTCAGCACCGATATACACGGTATGAAATCTCACTACTGTCAATTTTGTTGTTGTTGTTGTTGTTGTTGTATCTCCTGCTATTAGATCAAGTGATGCAGTATTGTTTTGCAGGTCTCCGGATGCAGCTTGAGCTCTTCAAGCTGGAATCTGATGCTTACGGTGGGAGTGATGGGGATGAAGGATCTGCTGGGTTCGCGGAAGCAACGAAACGGACAACAGTCACTGAAGCCGCTTCCTGGGAGGCATCCTACACATCGGATGTCCTAACCGAACTCGGTCTTCAAGACACTGACCCCGATCAGCTCATGACCGCATGGAGCTCCACCGAATACCCAGTGGACCCATGGGTTTTCGAGAAGCTCGAGAAGAAGTACAGTGATCAGAGCGCGGCTTCCTCCAGGCCAGACCGGAGGCTGCTCTTTGACCGCATCAAGTGTGGAACAACGAACATCGCGCAACGCTCCATCAGCCCGCACCCGTGGATCAAGACCCATCAAGGCACCACGATGGGGCCTCGGCCTACAAAGGCATGGTTCGAGACCGAGCTGCAGAAACTGCTGGCGGACCAAGCGATGGCGGAGAAAGGAGCGGGGGTGATTCCGCAGAGCGGCGTGGAGTGGATGGGTCTCGAAACGTACATTGACGGCATAGGCCGGGAGCTCGGGAAGATGGTGCTGGATGAGCTTATATCAGAGTCGTTGACAATGTGAAGGAGAGTAGCACTTGCAGAGCTTTTGTAGAACTAGAAGAAATTCATGGTGATATTGAGGTTGAAATGTAGGTAGAGAGGAGAGGCATATTATATGTGGACTGATTTGATCATCTTATCAAATTCAGATTCAATAGACTGAATAAGAAAGATCCGTTATATTGCGGCATTTTCGAAAATAAACCTAGTAATTACCGACTCGACTCATACCCGACCTATTTTGACCCGATACCCGAATCGACACAAACATAGTAAAAACTGACTCACTCATACCCGGCCCATCCTTGACCCGACCCAAATAAGACCTGACTCATTATTTTAACACTCTAATAACGTAAATTACATATAATGAGACTCAATATAATTAAATAAATAAAGTTTAATAGTCAATAATTAAGATAAATAAAAATTAATCATTATCTTATCTATTAATATTACTAATTCTGCTAGCATTTTGCTGACGTGTCACGCCCACAATTAAAGTTGAATTTTTTATTCAAATGAGATTTTCTTATTGGTCAATATTATTATGGAAACTTTAAAATATTTGTTTCCTTTTTTAAATATGATTTGAATCCATTCCTTTTTTTTTATTTTCGGTTATATTGCCGTAAATATTGAGACATGTTTCCATTTTTTTTTTCCGATTGCAATATATCTATCTATTAATATTACTAATTCTGCTAACATTTTGCTGACGTGTCACGCCCACAATTAAAGTTGAATTTTTTATTCAAATGAGATTTTCTTATTGGTCAATATTATTATGGAAACTTTAAAATATTTGTTTCCTATTTTAAATATGATTTGAATCCATTCTTTTTTTTTATTTTCGGTTATATTGCCGTAAATATTGAGTCATGTTTCCATTTTTTTTTTTCCCGATTGCAATATATCTATCTATTATCTATTAATATCACCAATTCTGCTAGCATTTTGCTGACGTGTCACGCCCACAATTAAAGTTGAATTTTTTATTCAAATGAGATTTTCTTATTGGTCAATATTATTATGGAAACTTTAAAATATTTGTTTCCTATTTTAAATATGATTTGAATTCATTCCTTTTTTTTATTTTCGGTTATATTGTCGTAAATATTGAGACATGTTTCCATTTTTTTCCCGATTGCAATCTCTTTTCGGTTATATTGCTGATATGTCACGCTCACAATTAAACTTGAATTTTTTATTCAAATGGTATTTTCTTATCGGCCAATATTATTGCTGAAATTTTAAAATATCTGTTTCCTATTTTAAACATATTTGTTTCCTATTTTTATACTAAAATATTATTTAATTTGATATGTTGTATGTCAATTTGTGATCTATTTTAATCGTCTACGTACATTGAACATTCGTCAATTCTTGGCTGATTTTATTCTTGGATATTGAAATTGTTGATTTATCATTTTTAACCGATTGCAATATTCCCCACAATGTCTACATACAAATAACATGTAATAATCAATTTGTAAATATTCGATTTCAAAAATTAATTATAAAAATCAATTAGAGCCAAATAAGTGTTATTTTATAATTTAATTATTTTAGACATCTTAAATGACTATCGAAAAATAAATAATATTTTAAGACTCACAAGCATTACTAATGCTTATTTTACATCTTGGATGAGACTTCTTATATCACTTTTCTACCTTTAAGGATCTTTTTTTTACCATCTTACCTTCATTTTCACTATTAATTTCTCTATCTTTCTAACCATCTTTCTCATGAAAATAATCAATAAGTTATGTACATCTACATATTTAACTTCAAAATTATTCACACAATCATGTGCTTATGATTTTTTAATATTTGTACGGGAGCTTATATTTTACTTTTTTAGATCTATGCTAATGATAATAATTATATATTTATTTCAGATTATATTAGATGGTGTGTCTGAGTATTATTACTACTTTACCTTATTAAATCATTTTCAAAATTTGTATCGTATCTCTTTCCAACTAATTTATAAATTATAAAAAAATATTTTATACATATTTTTGTTGTAAACACGTATATATGTATATATATATATATATATATATATATATATATATATATATATATATATATATATATATATATATATATATATATATATATATATATAATGATGTTCAAATTAAAATGGATCAAGCTCCCGTGCCTTCAAGGCACGGGTATTACACTAGTATCGTACTAAAATTAAATGTGATCCAATTTGAGCAAAACCCGAATCCGACCCAATCCAAAATACTTTTGCTCATCTAGTATCTATCTATCTATCTATCTATTAATATTACTAATTCTGCTAGCATTTTGCTGACGTGTCACGCCCACAATTAAAGTTGAATTTTTTATTCAAATGGTATTTTCATATTCATATTGGTCAATATTATTGTTGAAATTATTTATTTCCTATTTGACATATATTTGTTTCCTATTTTTCATACGAAGATTATTTAAACTGATATGCTTATATCAATTTGTGATCTATTTTAAATTTTTTTTTTCATAGAAAAGATTATGTACATTGATAGGTCAGACCACAACTTTGGATATTATCATTCTGTGTGGTTTTTTATATCATTATTTCATTAATATCATGACTTTCTTTATACATTTCTTTCATATCAATAATATTAAATATATTTATTAGGATCACAATTTTGGATATTATCACTCCGAATGTCGGGTTGGTTGAGAGTCGGATCGGGTTTGGGTCGGGTCGGTTTTGTTTGTGTTCGGGTCTGCACATTCTAAATGACATCTATATAAATGTTTAACAAAAGATTTTTTTAGAGATAAATTACATTTATTTTAAACATCTTAAATGACTATTTGGAATATAAACAATAACATTTTAAGATTTACAAACAAAAATTGAAGAATTTTGAGGGAAAAAAAAGTGAAATTTGCATATATTATCATTTAAAAATAAATAAATAAATAAACACTCTTTTATGCACAATTTTGGATACTATCATTCCGAATGTTGGGTTGGTTGAGAGTCGGATCTGGTTTGGGTCGGGTCGGTTTTGTTTGTAATCGGGTATGTACATTCTACATGACATCTATATAAATTTTTAACAAAAGATTTTTTAGAGATAAATTACATTTATTTTAAACATCTTAAATGACTATTTGGAATACAAAAAAAATAACATTTTAAGATCTACAAATAAAAATTGAAGAATTTTGAGAAAAGAAAATATGAAATTTGCATATATTATAATTTAAAAATAAATAAATAAACACTATTTTATGATTAATTTTGGGTGTTTGGCTTCAAATATCGAAGAAAAAAAATATTTATCCCCAAAATGAATATTTTACATCTATATTTATTTTATACACCCTAGATATCCCTTGTGGAATGATTGAATGAAAAGATCATGAAAACAAGTATATATTAATATAGTATTAATATTATATAGATATATAGAATGATGTTCAACTGAAAGGAATCAAAATCCCATGCCTTGAAGGCACGGGTATTATACTAGTACAGTATAATCTATAAATTTAACCAGTACACCCCCTCCCCCAAAGGTATCTTACTATTTTAGTAATTAATCTTTTTTTTTGAGCAAATTTTAGGATATAATCTATAACTTTAACCAGTACACTCCCTCCCCCCAAAGGTATCTTACTATTTTAGTAATTAATTTTTTTAGGATATAATCTGACCATATTAATAGAATTGAATTTATTTAATTTCAAAGTTTCTTGCTTTTTTTATTTTTGATATGAACCAATTTAATTTGTTCCAATGAATTCAAGGATAGTTTATTTAATATAAAAGATCATTTAACCTTATCTAATTTCCATCAATACAATGGGCTTTCACTATAAAAGCACTCTCTTGATCTCTTCAACCAATCATCAACACACAAAAATTAAAAACCAAATACAAAAATCACACAAAATATGAAGCCTTCTATGATCCTTGTTTTCCTTTGTGTCATTTCCCTTTCATCAACCATCTTAGGCCTAGATGTCCATGATAACACTATATGGTCCGACGATGGGACCCCGCTTGTGACCCTTCAATCCGGGCCCATGGACTCATCCGAGCCGCCTATCGAGCCCAACCGCGAAGTGCCTTCTGGGCCCTCGCCGGATCAACATGATGCAATTTTCGGCCAACTTGAACCCAACCGCCAATCGCCTTCTGGGCCCTCGCCAGATCAACATGGTGCAATCTTCGGCCAACTTGAGCCCAACCGCCAATCACCTTCTGGGCCCTCGCCGGATCAACATGGTGCAATCTTCGGCCAACTTGAGCCCAACCGCCAATCGCCTTCTGGGCCCTCGTCGGATCAACATGGTGCAATCTTCGGCCAACTTGAGCCCAACCGCCAATCGCCTTCTGGGCCCTCGCCAAATCAACATGGTGCAATCTTCGGCCAACTTGAGCCCAACCGCCAATCGCCTTCTGGGCCCTCGCCAGATCAACATGGTGCAATCTTCAGCCAACTTGAGCCCAACCACCAATCGCCTTCTGGGCCCTCGCCAGATCAACATGGTGCAATCTTCGGCCAACTTGAGCCCAACCGTCAATCGCCTTCTGGGCCCTCACCGGATCAACATGGTGCAATCTTCGGCCGCCGTTTGATGGCCAAGCCCAACCGCGAAGTGCCTTCTGGGCCATCGCCGGATCAACATGGCGCAATCTTCGGCTAAGGTTTAATGAGGTCTAGGTCGGATTGAGCTGATCAATCTGATTTGCGTTTTCATAATAATGTTTGTTGTAAATTATATTTGTCTCCCTCATAATAAAGTGTCACTTATTTATTTTCCTTTGTTTATTTTCCATTCGGAAAAATCGCTCAAAATAATCCAAACTATCAACTTTCAATTCAAAATAATCTCAATTTTTAAATTAATTACTCCTTACGTTTCACAATACATGTCCTTTTAGTTTTGGGCACGCTTTTTAATGAGCGAAAAACTCTATAAAATATTATTTTTAATTATTTTTTATATAATTTGATACTAATTAGTAATAAGAATCAAATTATATAAAAAAATAATATTTTATAGAGTTTTTCGCTCATTAAAAAATATGTCCAAAAGTAAAAGAACATGTATTGTGAAACAGATGGATTAATTCATAGTCAAACTATCACCATATATTCTACTTGGTGCAGAAGTGTTGGCTCGTAAACTGTCGATAGACGCAGAGGGCCCAAATAATAGTATTGGCTTTAAATTTGGGAATTCTGGCCCTAACATCCCATTTTTGGCCTTTGCGGATGACATTATCATTTTCTCAAAAGGAAGCATCTCTGCATGTACAAAAGTAAAAGAAATAATCAAGGACTACTGTAGATTCTCGGGACAGAAGGTAAACTACCACAAGTCATCCTTCCCAACCACGCCAGGAATCCCGAGGACAAGAGCACGAGACCTAGAAGGAGTACTTAATATACCCTTCGAACGAAGTTTAGAGAAATACTTGGGCTGCCCAATCGTTAACGGGCGGGTAACGAAGGAAACCTTTGGCGAGATTATATGTAAATCAAGAGAACAACTCAGTAAATGGCGGGCAAACACCCTATCCCAGCAGGGAAGAGCCACTTTAATTGCATCTAATCTATCATCAAAACCTTTGTATTCTATGCAAAGCTTCTTGCTCCCTTCTTCAATACACAAACAACTTGACCAAATTAACAGAACTTTTTTCTGGAACAAAGATGCGCAACATAGTCCACTGATAAGCTGGGACAAAATATGTAAATCCAAAGCAGCTGGCGGATTGGGAATACGGAAAGCAAGAAACATGAACGAAGCCCTCCAGCTAAAACTGTTGTGGAAAATTTTAGCGGAACCCGAGAATAACTTGGTAAAGATTATACAACATAAATACCTAAAAGAAAAACACATACTTAACTACACTAGGAGGGGAATGCCTCGTGGCAATGGTCAAAACTCAGCTCCCTGATTACAAAATTTAAATCAGGACTTATCTGGTCGGTAGGAGACGGAAAATCTATCAATTTCTGGAAAGACAACTGGGTAACAACAGAGCCTCTTTTGGATAAAATTGAACCCCAACCCAATATAGATCAAAAAGAAACTGTAAGCGATTATATAATGGGGGGGGGGGGGGAATGGTGGAGAGAAAAACTGGATTCCATTCTTCCTAATGCTATAACAAAAGAAATCATTAAAATCCCTCTACCCATAAGTCCCCTTGCTGATAGGCTATACTGGTGGCCGGACAAAAAGGGCTGGTTCACAACGTCATCCGCCTATAACCTGATTTCATCCAACACGCACACAATATCTGATGAATTTACCTGGATTTGGAAAATTGACGCACCCCTAAAAGTCCAAAATTTTATGTGGAGAATCAAACAAAAAGGATTACCCACTGCTACGCGATTAGCCCAGAAGGGGGTTGCTGTTCCCACTACATGCATCTTATGTAACCAATCATCGGAAGATGATATTCATATCTTCATAGAATGCCCCTTCAACAACTTTCAACAACAATTTCCCAGAGAAATATCCCCAAAAGTCAACACAATTATATCAGAAAACAGAGATATGGATCAAATTCTTCAGCTACTGAGCACCACCCTTTCGAAGGACAACAAACAGAATATAGCATTTAGATGGTGGACACTGTGGTTTGTGAGGAATCAAATAATCTTCAGGAATGCCAAGATCCCTTCTATAGAGGGCATTAGAAAAATTGTTTTGGAAAATATCAATAATTGGAGAAGAACCATCAAACTGAACCTTGAAGACGACGAGGATACCACAATCCAAATCCAAAATAGGGTAAAAGTCCACCCTAAAAATGCCAAAAAGTCCACCCGATGGAAAAGGCCACCTATGGGCAAATACAAACTAAACTTTGATGGATCAATCAAATTCAAAGAGCTCTATTGGCTACATTATACGGGACTGGAATGGTAATCCAATCAGCATGGATGGTGGGGTGATTGGGGGACACTCTCCTATTATGGCAGAAGCATTGACACTACGACTTGGGGTAAAAAAGGCAAAGGAACTAAACATCGATAACCTAACCATTGAAGGGGATTCAAAAGTAATTACGGATTTCTTAGAAACACACACGAACTGTCCTTGGGAAATAGAATTAATAATGTCAGATGTTCAGACTATTCTCCGAGGTGTAAGGAATATAAGAATTTCTCACATTTCCCGTATTGGTAACCGGGTAGCGGATAAGGTTGCACACCTTTGCTACTCTACCAGGGGACCTAATTTATACAATCACTCAGGTCTACTTGACCTCATCCTGCAGGATGCTTTCGGGTAGAGAATTCTTACCCGAATTTTTACCTAATAAAAAAAAAAAAAAAAAAACTATCACCATATATTACCAAAAAGTGAGATTTTCGGCAAAAATGACGATGTCATTGAAAACCTAAATAGCTGTTATTTCGTGATTCGTGAACTAGAGGGTTGCTTTTAAAAAAAAAAAAAACAAGGTAAGAATTTAAAATATTAATCAACATTTTTGCTGGTTAAATTGAGAGTAGGGATGTTATATAAAGTGAATAGTTCGAGCTCGACTCGGAATCGGCTCGAAAAAACTCGATTCGAGCTCGCTCACTTATTTAAATAAGCCGAGCTTTAACAAAATTTTAAATTCGGTTCGGTTGAAAGCTCGGCTCGTTCAAATAAACCTCGAATAGCTCGAATTCTATGAAATTTCCTTTAAGTTAACATGTTATATCAAGTATAACTATTTAAAACTCGAAAAAAAGCTCGGTTCGAGCTCGTTCATTTCTTAAACAAGTCAAGCTTGAAAAAAAATAAAAAACTCGTTTAAAAATTAAACTCGGCTCGAGCTCGTTTAATAGACGAACCAAGCCTGAACATGTCAAGTTCGGCTCGTTCGACTCGAATAACACCTCTAATTGAGAGGTTGAGCTAATCGACTTATGGACTAATCGTCGTGACAAAGGAAACACAAACCTAAAGAATTTGATCCGAACACAAATGCTCCCACAAAAAACAAAAAAAAAACGTTCGACGGAGTGGACTAATATTTTTCATGAAGCCTTTCTAATATATCTCCAAAGATTGTAATATTTATATTGTTCGATAAATTTGAATTCCAACCTTAGCATCTAATTAACCTAAAGACAAGTTAGTGAAAATAATTGAAAAAACCGAAACTGAAATAAGCGCGAATCGGTTAACCAATTTTTTCGATCCGATTGAACCGGTTAACCGACAACCATTTCCTTCATTTTCAAGAGTTCAAGTTGGTTAATGATCATTATAAACTCTCTAAGTTAGCTTAAACGTGAAGGCTGATCAAGATGAGCAATATATACATGTACCAACTTAGCATTGCAAACATATATATATTAATAGCCGGTCACTCGGACGGATCGAAATCAAGACCCAATTCGACCACAACTTGATCAAACTAGCTACAAATTCCTTAGAGCTCAACTCCCATGGATGCCTTCGACGGAGCCTGATGCAGCCGGCATCAGTAGCTGCGTGTTCTTCACCTTGGAGATGCTCGTTATGACTTGCAATGGTGTGATGTCCCCAACAACCGTTACCTTCTTTGCTGCGAAGTCTATGTTGAACGATTTCACTCCTGCTCATCACCATCACCCCAATACACAAATGACTCATCAGTTCAAAACCGAGCTGAACCGGATCGAACCGAACTGAATCGGACTAAAACCGGAATTTTAGAAATTGCAAACCGAAAAACGATCCTAAATGAACCTAATTGACAATTAATTATTAAAAATAATTATAATTGTTTAATTTTAAAAAAATCATGTTATAGAATTCTTAAAAATGCACACAATATCTTATAATGGGTTATAGCTTTTTTTATCAGATTGACTGAGACTAAACTAGTGTCGTGTAATGTTTTTATTTAAGTTCATAAAAGTTACTTTTGAACCCAAAAAAAAAAAAATACCAAACCAAACCTAAAACCGAATTTTTAGAAATTGCAAACCGAAAACTGAACCTAATCTTTAGGTTCGCTTTGAACCGAATTTTGAAATTTATGCACATACCTTGCATTCTAGAGATCTGCTTTCTCACTTTCCCTTCACAGCCTCGGCAGTGCAAGGACACTCTTAGAACCACCACCTGTGTCGATAATCAGCACATCGAGTCAAACGAATCTTGTGTTGATTGCTTATTAGGAGCTTGATTATTTTTGTGAATAAGAAGGTTATTTGTGATGATAAGAAACTGAAGAAAGAGGGATATGGGGAGAGATCGAACCTGGTGATCGGAGGAGGACGAAGAAGGGCGAGAAGGAAGAGGCGGTTTTGCAGAAGATTTCGAACTATCCAATGATTTCGGCTTTGTAACTTCATGACTAGGTGCTGGAGATGGCTTCTTAGGCTGATCACAAGGAACCTTGAGCTTCAAAACCGGGTCGAAATCAGACTTCAAGACATCGAACAAACCCGACCCAACGTCTCCAGCCCCGTCCAACAGGTACCGGGAAGACTCAGGCAGGGCGTTATTAATGTGGTTCAGAGTAGCCTTAGACGCCGTGGACCCTCCTCCATTTCCGGTGATTGTCGTCAGATCTGACAGTTTAGATGCACTCTTCCTAAAGGCATGAATCTGGAGGGGTTGATCATTGGTTTTAGTTAAACCAATGAGCTTCATAGCATTGCTGGTAGCAGTGCTAATAGGGCTGTTTTTGGTGTTGGTACTGGTCTTTTGTTTTTGCTGCTGTAAAGGGGAAGGTTTGGGAGTGAAAGGGGATGGGTGAGATGAGTTTGGTGGGGTTCTGATTGATCTTTTCTCGTCTGTAATGATGGGGTTGTGGCGGTCGATTGTCCGGCTCCCCCCACCACCGCCACCAGAGCCGCCCAGCAGGCGAGGGATGGCGGCCGAGTTCAAGGAGGAAGAAGACAAAGACGAGGGTAGTTCCACTCCATGGCCATCATACCCGCCACCAGAGTCAACCAAGGAGGAAGAAGTAGAAGATGAACTGCTACCATCTCCGCCACCAGAGCCACCCAGTAGGCGAGAGATGGTGGCCGAGTCCAAGAAGGAAGAAGCCGGGGACAAGTGTATGTCCACTGCTCGGCTGCCACTGCCTCCAAAGACGCCTATTAGGCGAGGGATCGTGGCTGAGTTCAAGGACCGAGAAGACGAGGACGAGAGTAGGTCCATGGATAGATTGGGAAGCAGAAGATACACTTTTGAATGCTCAATCCCTGCCTTTGAACACTTTGCATTATAGTGGGAAATGCACTGTATTGAAAGGTAGGGATAAGGAATTACATTCTGATTCCTAAAGGAGGAAAAACACAAAAGCCAGTACCTTTGTTACTCCTTTAAAGTGGAATCAGATGCCCTTCAGCGTTTGGTTTTTACACCTCTCTCATCACCAACAAAATCAACAGCATATATTCTTCTTTTTAGAACACAGAAAGAGAGTGAACCTGTAATCTTCTGTTATATACAGAAGTACTGATATATTTGCGAGTTGAGCAAATAAAATCTAGCTTAAGGTAGAACTGTTACATGTATCAAACCATCACTTCTAGGCTTCCTAGTTGATCTGATCTGCTATGATAGGGTTTGGTCGAATCGTGTAACTACGTGCTATCCGTGAATCTGCAAGTACAAACAACTACAGACATGAGAGAAAACACCAGAAAGACACTGGATTTTGAAGTGGGGTAAAAGTATATGCAGAAAAAGTGGGAAGGGTGAGTTATGCTTCCTTATCCCACTTTCTGAATTAAGTAAAAGCACTTTCCTACTGTGATGGCTCTACTACTACCGCCTTTCATCTGCTTTGCGTTTTCTGTAGAAACCCCGAAGTTCAAAACTGCATCTTTTTATGCAGATGTTCAAGGAGAGAAACGAAACAATCAGCAATGGAACTCTTTCTACAAGACATCGCCATACTACTAGGAAGGAAGCTATGAATAACACTCAACTTCAACCAGTTTCATTCATTCAATGATTTCAAAGGGGGGAGAATCGTATATGACATTACAGATACGTCTTCTCGGAAGATATGCCAGCTACTGTCTCCAATTTCTATCTTTGTGGAAGAAGTTAAACAAAATGACATTTTAAAAACACAATACCCATCAGATCAATATCTGCATCCTCCAGTGGGAAAATGAATAAAGCAGCTGACAAATTTTTGCTTGGGGGAAAATGATTTCTAAGGGCAGTTAAAAAGAACAGGAACAAAGATCTTTCTCCACACTATACAATATATTGGATGACAACCTTAACTTTGCTATAATCCTTTACCTTCATTCTCATTCAAGATCCGGTTTCTGAAATCAGCCACCATAAGTGGAAGCCCGTCTCTCAGTGATATCTTTGGCTCCCAGTTCAACAACTCCTTTGCTTTGCTGATATCAGGCTTCCTCTTGTGAGGATCATCAGCGGTGTTTTCTTTGAAGGCTATTGTTGCGCTTGAGTCAACAGTCTCCTTTACCACCTTTTAGAAAGCAAACAAATATGTATTTTTTTCATGTTTATAGAAAGTCTAAAGATTATAGTAAAACTATTGACATTGGTTGACAATTTGTCATCAATAGAAAGGAACAACTAACCTCAGCAAGCTCCAACATGGTGAACTCCCCTGGGTTACCTAGGTTGAATGGCCCAATGTGTTCACCTTCCATCAATGACACCAGCCCATCAACCTGATGTCAAACAAAGCCATTTGATTTCCACATGTATCCATCACAATTAATCCAAACATGACCAAAACCCAGGTACTGTGTTGCCTAAAGTTTGTTCAAACTATAAGCTGAACTTGCTAAATGTCTAAATGATCAAGGTTAAACTATTTCAATAGAATCTTCTAATCATCATTAACCTATGTAACACTTGTTTTACGACAAATGTGGCTTCACTCAAGTTAAGCACCACACTAGAACAGGTCTGTCATGGACATGGTGAAATCATGAATGGAACAAAGCTCACAAGACATCCCAGGAGCACACAAAAGGAAGAGCTTCGTGTTTGCAGGAAAATGAGCTCTATAGATAACGATGACATACCAAGTCAGAGACATATTGAAAGCTTCGTGTTTGCTTCCCATCTCCATAAACAGTCATAGGTTCTTTCCGAATGGCCTGTGGAAGAAAAAAATTACTACATCCATAAGAAACTCCTTTTCAAACCCAAGCAAAATACTTAGTCATGTAATGTTGCCTCTCGTTTAAAGTGCAAATTCAAACCTGAGCAACAAAGTTGCTAACAACACGTCCATCATCAAGGCACATTCGAGGCCCATATGTATTGAAAATACGGGCAATGCGGACCTGCATATAATAGGACGAACTGAATCATTATATAGCACACACTAGAGCAGAAGAGAAACAGCTTCACCAAAGTTTTCAGCAAATAGGATGTTGTTTTCATCCTCCAAGCAATTTGAGATAGCAAATCCATTATATATTTATGATGAGAAAGGTTCATAGTCTTCAACCACTGACTGTAAAATTGCAGCAAATGTACTGAGCAATTACAGCTACTGTCCACTCAATATTAAGAAGTACAATTTGATGTCAGGTGCAATTCTGTCCAAAATTTAAACCACCTATAGTTTCATAAACATCCCTATTCTACAACAAGCTTCAATAACTAGCCTGATTTATAACACCATCTGCATAACATCCACACAATAAACTTTTTCTAAGATTATAACCATATCTTCTTGCCTATGAAAAATATGTCAGATTAGTATTTCAGACTCAAAGTGTCAGGCAGAAGTTAGTTAGTTGCCCTAGTGTGCCATTAGAGACTGATTAAAGATTCCTACTGAAGGAAAGAAACTACTCAGTGTCTCACGGGAATAATTCATCTGGATACAAGTGGGAGAGTTGAATACTACCCAAGAGATTATTAACTAAACAACAACATAAAGGCTAAGTTTCTAAGTATAATCAACCAAAGATGTTACTATCCATCAATATATTGAATTAAGGCTACTTGCCTCAACTCCATCCCCTCGGTGATAATCCATTGTTAAGGTTTCAGCCGTACGCTTTCCTTCATCATAGCAACTCCTTACACCTGCTCAGTAATAGGCATTAGATTAGAATTAGTACTTTCCTGGCACAAATCAAAGAGCAACAAAAACACGGCATATTCACATTATACAGATTGCTTCTCACCAATAGGGTTTACATGTCCCCAATATGTTTCCTTCTGTGGATGCTCAAGAGGATCTCCATACACTTCACTGGTACTGGTGAGTAGAAACTTCGCACCAATTCGCTTTGCAAGGCCCAACATATTAAGTGTTCCCATCACATTGGTCTTGTAACAAGTGGTCAAGGATCCCAAGATAACTCAACATTCAAAAACCCAATTTTATGCTAAGAACAACTAACATAAAGAAGGTTAAAGCTTCAATGTACAAGAGTTTATTGTTTTTTATGCTAAGAACAAAAATCAGGCAAATCATAATAAATCAAAAGCTTCATCAAACAATAACTATCAGCTGAAAGGATATGATTGTCTTGACAGGATTATACTTGTAATGAACAGGGGAAGCCGGGCAAGCCAAGTGATAGATCTGATCCACTTCTAACAAAATCGGCTCAACGACATCATGACGGATCAGCTCAAATCTCGGGTTCTGAAAATTGTGAGCAACATTCTCCTTCCTCCCCGTGAAGAAATTATCTATCACTATCACCTCATCACCTCTAGCTATAAGCTTATCCACCAGATGGCTCCCAACAAATCCTGCCCCTCCAGTGATCAAGATCCTCAACCGCCGCCTCCCAACCCCAGCAGGCACCCTGCCGACTTTCGCAGACCACTTATTCATCGACCCCTGGTACGACACCTGATCATGAACCATAATCCCAGCCGAGACCGATCCAGGCATGTTTGGATCATGAGGTCCAATTCCAGACAAGATCGGCTGCAGTATAAAGAAGGTGGATCCAATCAAAATTCCAACGAGTATGAACAGTAGCCTCTGTTCCCTGAACAGGTAATTGATGGATCTGGGGATGGCTTTGGGGTTTTTTAGGGTTTTGGGCGAGTACGGCGAATTCAGCGATGTAGGTATCTCCTCGTCCCTCCTAGAGCTCCCGTTCACGTTCAATTGCTTGTGAATTTGTTTCATGGTGGATGAAAACAGTGAAACTATCCAGAATTCGAAATCACTCCAGCTCGTGATCTTGAAACCTTCGACGATCTCACAAGTTCTTTTCTATAAATTGAACGAAAATCCTTCAGCAATCCAGAAGCAACAATTCATTAACATATAAACGAAATTCGCAAGAAATCAGATCCAAAGGAAAGTGTACCTGTAGTGTGAGATTCAGAGATCTTTGTTGCTCTTGCTCACATTGGATCTTGGTGGTCACCGGCCATGGAGGAAGACGAGGGAAATTACGGAGGAGGGGGAGGGGAGGAAGTGGAGATTTCACAAGTAGAGCGAGCCACGCCAGCTGGCCTAGTCAGCTGTGCTCACGCGCCTCGCACGTGATGCTTCTATCCTACCTAAACTTGGATGTAATTAAATTAAATAAAAATAATTATGCATCCAAAATTTGGATTGCAAGCAAATATGATTGATTTTGATTTGATGTTCATTGGGGAAAAATGGTCAATAAATTTGGTGGGAACAGTAATTAAACAAAAAAAAAAACTTCAAGTATGACTTTTACTGATATTTGACATGTTTTCTTCTATTTATTTATTCCGTTGTCTTATTTTTTATAAAATATAATGGTTATGTATTGTAAATGCCATAATTTAATTTTAATGAGTTATTTATTGATCTTTAATTACCACGAATTATTAATAACTTTCATTTATATAAAATGTGGTTACAAACCATACTTATAGGAGACATTTATGCTCATTTAAGGACATTTTATATCTTACCATTAAATTTGATTAGGTTGAGTTGGTGAAGCATTTAGAGGCTCAAATTTGGAGAAGAACCATCAAGCTGAACATTGAAGATGACGAGGATACCATAATTCAAAATAGAGTAAAAGTCCACCCTAAAAATGCCAAAAAGTCCACCCGATGGAAAAGGCCACCCATGGACAAATACAAACTAAACTTCAACGGATCATATATATCAGACTCAAAGAGCTTTATTGGCTACATTATACGGGACTGGAATGGTAATCCAATCAGCATGGATGGTAAGGTGATTGGGGGACACTCTCCAATTATGGCAGAAGCTTTGGCATTACGACTTGGGGTAAAAAAGGCAAAGGAACTAAACATCAATAACCTAATCATTGAAGGAGATTCAAAAGTAATTACGGATTTCTTAGAAATACACGAACTGTCCTTGGGAAATAGAATTAGTAATGTCAGATATCCAAACCATTCTCCGAGGTGTAAGGAATATAGGAATTTTCCACATTCCCCGCATTGATAACCGGGTAGCGGATAAGGTTACACACCTTTGCTACTCTACCAGGGAACCTAATTTATACAATCACTCAGGTCTACTTGACCTCATCCGGCAGAATGCTTTCGGGTGGAGTTTTCTCACCCGAATTCTTACCTAATCAAAAAAAATAAAAAAATTTAGAGGCTCAAATAAAACACATGAAAATGAAATAAAAAGAAATACACTTTGTCGGTCGACCACAGTGGGAGTCGAACCCACGACCTTTTGATCCGAAGTCAAACGCGCTAATCCACTGCGCTATGCGGTCTTTGATGTCTACTCCTCACTTCAAAACAACACAACCAACATAGACAATAAATTGGCGCGAAAATTGAATGAAAAAGGAACCGTTTTAAAAGGCGGGACACAGGCCATTGTTCCTTCGTTGTCAAACCCTTTAAATACAGGCAGCTGCTCGAACTCTCCCCCCTTCCATCCTCTGGCCGGTCGCAAACCCTCGCCGGCCACAACCTTCTCGATCTCTTCAATTTCTCTCACCAGATCCCATTTTTTCAATGCTCCGAAATCTCCAAAAGTTCCGATTCGTCGAGTTATTTCTCTATCCCCATGGCGATGGCTCCAATCGACGAAGAAGGTACGGTGCTCACGAATTCATCTCCTCTTCTAGCCCTAATTCGTTTAATTTTGCTTAGATTTGCTTTTTCCCCGTTCAATTTCAGACTGCAATTACCTAATCCATGAGAAATTTGCTTTTTGTAGGTAACGAGAAGGATATGAAAAGCGTATTTGCTCCTGGCTGGTATATGCCGAGCCCTAGCTCTAGCCCTAGCCCTGGATCGGAGTTGCTGCCGCCGATGACGCCTAGGAGGATCATCACCAACTCCGGCAGAACCCTAGCGTTCTCCAATTCCGCAAGGAGGTTGGATCTCCCGACTCCGAAGAGATCTCTTGCTTCGCGAGCGAACAAATCATTCTCCAACCTCCAGGATCTGGACAGCGACGAATACTCCGAAGTGATTTCGCCACCGATGACTCCCGCTACGCCGTCAAGGATGATCACGACCCCCTCCGGCAAGACGCTGGCGGTTTCTGGCTCTGGGAGGCACCTCGGATACTCGTTCTCCAGCAGATCGATGGGGATTCCCGGTTCGGCGAGGTCTTTGTTTTCGAGCTCCCGGTTTGACCAAATCCAGAGAAAGATGTACGTGAAGCAGGTGACGGGGAAGCACAATGATACGGAGCTTCACCTGTTGGCGAAACGTGGGGATTTGGAGGAGGTGAACCAGATCTTGGAGGAAATCGATGCTCAAATGATAGGGACGGAGAGCGGGGAAGACTTTGATTTTGAGTTGGATGAGATCCGGACAGCCATTGTTAATGAGGTCAATGAGCTGGGCGAGACGCCTTTGTACACCGCTGCTGAGAAGGGGCACCTTGATGTGGTGAAGGTTTTGCTTCCTCATATGACCAGAGAGGGGATTTTGTCTAAGAATCAAGCTGGGTTGGATGCTTTCCATGTGGCGGCTGCGCAAGGCCATGAAGGTATGATAATGGTTTGTTTTATCTGAATTGATCATGATATTAAATTAATTGAAAATGAGTTGTTTTCTACAAACTTATACTGCTATTTAATAAAAAAAGGTTTTGTCTGGCCTTGTTGACATAAGAGGATGGATAGAGCTAATTTTTCTGGCTTCAGAAAATGTCTGAATACGCAACCTTGTGATGATTTTGGAGTATTTAGAGAGTGCAAGAGTTTCACAAATTCTGTGTAACAAAATCTCTGATTTAAGAAACTGAATCTTTCAGCGGCTGAATTGCTACTAAAACAATTTTGTGAAACCCAAAGTTCTTTTACAAGCAATTACAGCTCAATTGTTCAAGCTTTTATCCCTATGAATAAGCAATGGCAGAGAGTATTGATTGATTCTTTTTTTTTTGTTTGAGTAGTTGGGGAATGTGCACATTGCTGGCTTAAGTTCTGAGGCTAACATCTCAACGTTGCTACCTTGAACAATGATATGTCATTGTATTCCGTTGGATTATTATTGATTTGGTACATTGGATGCTGGATTTAATAATTGCCAAACACAATTGCTGGTTAACTATTGAACATTTTTAAAAATTCGAATGTGCTGCCAAATGGCCTGTATGTTTATTTGACTACTCTACATGGCAGGTGTCCAGAATTCAGCACAAAATTGGATTCTTTTTTTTTTTCTTCTTCTTTGATTAAATATAATCCAGAACACTTCTCTTATTGATGGTTCGAGAATGATACTATAATACTAATGCTTATTATCCCTGCTCAGCAATTGTTCAGGTCCTACTAGACTACGACCCTGGGCTCTGCATGACATTTGGCCAATCAGGTTCAACCCCTCTCATATCTGCAGCTACAAGAGGTCATCTAGCTGTAGTTCGTTTGCTATTAGAAAAAGACTCTAATTTGATAGAAGCCACTAAGAACAACGGCAAGAATGCGCTACATTTTGCTGTTCGGCAGGGGCATGCTGATATCACAAAGACCTTACTTACACACGATCCTCAGCTAGCACGAAGAGCTGACAAGAAAGGGCAGATTGCATTGCATATGGCCGTGAAAGGGTATAGTTCTGAAGTGGTCAGGTCGCTTCTCAAGGAGGATCCCGACACTGTGATGCTGCCAGACAGGTTTGGTAACACCGCGTTACATATAGCCACCAGGAAAAAGAGGACAGAGGTAATTAACCACATTACTTGTAAGTTGCAACTTCAGCTAGTAATTTTTACACTTCTTTACCATTCATATTCCTTTCCCCTGTAAGTTGGAACAAAGTAGTTTCTTTCCAAGTGTATGTGGATGTATAGTAGATGTAGCTGGAACATTTGAATATTGCAATCACACATGAGTCATGCTAGTTTCTAAACTATTTTCTCAAACCAAATCTAGTATACTTGTTTAGCAGATCATCTAAAGAAAGAATCCACTCCCTTTCCTTTACTTATTTGCTGTGAAAAGAGGAGGTTACATTCCCTTTCTTTCCCTACAGATAGTCAAAGAATTGTTATTGATCCCGGAAACTGATGTCAATGCTTTATCTAGAGAAAGAAAAACAGCACTTGACATTGCTGATGGCCTACCGTTCTCTGAAGAAGCTTCAGATATAAAGGCTACTCTATTAGAATGTGGCGCCGTCAAAGCAAATGACTTGAATCGGCCAAAGGACGAGCTCAGGGAAACTATGACTGAGATCCAAAAGGACGTTCAAACTCAGCTAGAGCAAACTAGAAGAACCAACAAGAATGTGGATGGAATAGCCAAGGAGATAAAGAAACTCCATAGGGAAGCAATCAACAACGCTGCCAACTCAGTAACCGTGGTGGCTGTGCTCTTAGCGACTGTTGCCTTCACAACACTTTTCACAGTTCCTGGTGGCAATTACCCTGATGGGACAGCTGTGGTGGTTAGCCATAAATCATTCAAGATTTTCTTCATCTCTAATGCTGTTGCACTTTTTACATCTCTGTCTGTGGTGGTGGTCCAAATGACACTGGTTAGAGGAGAGACAAAGGCTGAGAAAAGAGTTGTGGAGGTGATCAACAAGATGATGTGGCTGGCATCCGTCTGTACCACACTGTCTTTCATGTCGTCGTCATACATAATTGTTGGAAAGCAGAATAGGTGGGCTGCAACCTTTGTTACAGTGCTTGGGGGTGTAATAATGGCGGGAGTGCTTGGCACTATGAGTTTCTATGTGTTGAAGAATAGAAGAGTCAGGAAAATTAGGAGGAAATATAAATCTTTAAAGAATGCACGATCATATAATGATTTATCTGAGGCAGAAATATATGCAATTTGATACTCATAGACGGCTTCTACATTCTGTTAGAGGAAAGTCTCTCTAGAAACTAGTAGCTGGGGGGCGCTTCAAAGTGATCCTGTGCTTGGATATAACCAAAAGTGTTTGGTGTTTCAGTTGAGGATTATCTGATGTGAAGATGATGTGAATCCTGAAATATCAGTCGAAGATGACTGTATAACTATGCAAAAGGAAGTGTCTTTTGTGAAAATAATTGATAGCCAGTAGCATGTAATGAAAGTAGACCAAACCGACCTTCGGAAGTAGGCAGTGTAATTCCTGGTATAGAACAGATCACTCGTACTATAATTCTTGGATTTCTCCATCTCCCATCTTACCACAAGGATTTGAGACCTACGTATACCACATTAGCTGATGGAATTGTTTAGCCTGTCACAGAGGGTGGCCATCTTCAGGCTCATGCCTGCAGTACCTCCTTGCGTTCGTCATGTTGCCTTCCTGTTAACTGGAAGCGATCCATCTGATTTTCACCTCACTTCCTTTGCCATCTCCTCAAGGCTGAGCAAGATATGAGATTCTTCAACCTTGATTATGTGAGGTGAGTTATACTAAAGTCCTAGACATTCGTATGATACATGTGAATCTCAATCTCTTCCGATTACAGATGTCATTTGTGTTGTTTTGGGGTTCTTTGAAAACATATTTCTATTGCCATACACTGTTGCTTTAAGCTAGATCTTCTTTCCTTTCGGTTATCTTCTTTATAAAAGGGCCGCGCAAGGCAGTGCTGCCCCTTTACACTGATTCAAGTATTTTTAATTGTTGTAAAAGAGAGATATTTTACGTTGCAGCTCATGATAAAACTTGTTGGCTGTTGCCTGTGCAGGATACATGTGGGATGTGTAAAATTGACCTATCATCTTATGCAGCATTCTATATATGCCAGTTCAAGTATAGAAAAGAGGTTTGTTTCTCAAAGGAAAGATAGCTCCCATACATGTATATAAAAGTAAAATATTTGATGTAGCTAGCAAGAACAACAGATACTAAGACAAAGTGCAGCAATAGCGATGTAGTTTTGATCAAAAAATGGAAGTTGTATCTTGCGTTAACTTTGGTTAACGATGAATATATTCAATCTGTATTGGTTGTACAAATGTTATGTTAGATGGTTAGACCCTAAATTAACCTGATTAATAATTGACTTCATTCAATTACATGCGCTTTTGGTTGATTTACAAATGGAGTGAAATCTAGCATTCACAGACATTGCTTAACTAGAGCATTTTCATATGATTACAGGTATGATTCAGGCTGGATATTTTTAAATCTGAAACAATGTTTCCTCAAATTAGTTCCTGTATAATTATTGTCTTTGAACGTCATGCTTCATGCTTCATTTCTATATTCTTTCTTACCTTATGTCCTTGCGGTTTCAGTATCCTGTAAAGTCATTTCAGGCACGGCTGTAGCACAACCTTGAATATTTGTAATGTGATACGGAGTATAATACAATCTTCTTGGGCAGAGGTCTGCACAAAATGGGTCGAACTCACTGTGGATAATTTCTGATGCTGCATTGAATGGATACTCGCTAATGACTTGGCTTCTTTTTTGGTACTGACAGGACCTCATTGGCTATCTGTTACAACTGTGAAACTGTCGTTGAATTTAGATCTATTAATTGTGAAGGACTACATAAACCCAGTTCTTGGTTTATTTATCCTAACAGGCATTAGAATAGATAGAAGTAGGGAGATGCACTCTTCTTCAATCCCTTTGTTTCTTTATATATGGAAGGTGATGAATTTGAAAATACCCTCAGTATTCGGTGCAAGAAGAGATGGGCTAGCTGTGATGGGCAACTGATTGCCTTATTTTCCTTGTGCTGACACCACTCACATGCTTCCTTGTTGGGACAGGCCCCATCAGATTGCCACAAATGGTTTCTATTGATTCCACATTGCAGATTCAATCTTTGTCCTTTGGATTACTTGAAAAAGGCAAAAGAGTCTTCTGTGTGGGCTGTGTTTCTGAAGGAAGAAAGAGTGGTTTTGTTTGGAGAGAAAGGGTAACCACAGTGGAAACTTGGAAAGGAGAGATACAGTTGTCTTTTCAAATACATGTAGATTGTGCTGGGGAATATTTATGAACTATCATTCATATCTCTTCTTGTTATTTGCAGGAGTTCCTGCAAAAGTTGATGTTTTTCAGATTCATACATCATCAATGAATCCATGCGGTGAATCTGTTGGGTGTAATTGCACAGCAAGGTGAATTTTTAACCTCTTGGCATTTTCCTGATGTCCTTATTGAGGGAGAGTATGATATTTACTGTCATTTGGAATTATACCCATTTGACATGTCTTTTACTCTTCCCAAAAATCTTTTCTCAAGCTAGCTTGTCACTCAAATTTTGCTTTGACACAAGTAGTGTACCTACAGCCTAAAGTTGGTGATTCGTTGGATAAAGGTAAAAGTTAGTTTTTGCAAGAACAAAGATATTTTTGCAGACTGCAGTTGGACCATAAGCTTAAACTTACCAACCTTTCTCTGTGATGTTTTAGGTTTGCTTGTGATCTGATATGCTCCAAAATGTTCAGAACATCAGATACAAAGAGGATGAAAAAAAGTGACCAAGGTATAACTATTAAAAATGGGTTTAAGGGTGTAATTTACTGGCACTTCTTTTTACAGCTCCCGTCCATAAAAAATTACATATTCAACTTTTACTTTACCCGAACGAAGAGGGAGGAATGAGTTATGGTCCTCACTCTCATGGTTCAGCAAGTACCACATGGCCAACCCAGAGGCCTTTACAGTAAAGTAGGGGGAGGGATTTAAAACCCTGGAGCCAAGGTTTTATAACCAGTAGAATCTAGTTCACGGGAGAAGTGAAGTGCCAAGGATAAAGCTACTGTTGACATGGCCCTAGTTGTTCTTTATTTTACCCAGGGAAGACCCCGACTTTTCACAAATTCCGCATGATACCCAAAATCTTACCATTTTGCGTGTGGTAGCCCTCTACTTTGATATTTTCCATGTGGTAACCCCAAAGACAAAAACAGATTTTAGTCGATGATAACAGATTCATTGGTCATCATATATAAGAACATGATTTTAGTCTTTAGGGTTACCACGTGAAAAATGAAAAAGCATTGGATACCTTGCAGAAATTGTGAAATGTCGAGGTCACTAAGCAGAATTTCCCTTTAATTCTTCTTGTTCATAAGGGCTTTTGGCAATGCAATTTGGAAAAGGAAAAAGCTTTTGGTATGGGGGCAACCAAGAACTAGATGAATTTCTTTTTTCCATTTGCCTGGCCTGTTATCAGCTTTCCTGGGTGTCTCCTTGGTGGGTTTGCTTTCCCATAAGCTCTTGACCTGAGTATCAAATAACTGACCTTAAAATAGCAGCCACCACCATTAAAAGTGATGCAGCATCTTTTAAAAAGCAATTTCTAAGAGTTTCTTATTGTCAATGCAGAAAGAAAGATGAGTTGAATAACTTTAATATTATCAGCATCCTGAACTACAAAGTGGTAATTTTACCTTTTTGCAGCAATTATCACTACAGTATAATATAATTGGACTTCCCTTTGAATTTTTGCGACTGGGTTTTATGATGGCATTATAACTGTTCTTTTTTACCTAGGTCTTAAGATTTAACACATCAGGGCAAATGAACCCTTTATATATATTTTTTTTAATGTTGAAATCTCTAATGCTCAGCTTCTAATAATAAAATAAAGAGGCTCAAAATTTGTATATAACTGAATCATTTATCAAAGTACAAAAAGTTACATATCACATTCTACACACAATCTCTACTGAGAGTTCAATCCCCTTTGTTTATTCCTGCTTTGAACTATCCCATCCCTGTCTGACCCCATCGCATATATGCGAATGCGAGTGGTTGGGTGCTGACCCAATGATACTAGTGCATGGGAGGCACGTGACACCTCCCTAGTCAAACCCCATTAAGGATTTCAAAGAGGACCATCAGTGGAAGTGTGGGTCCCTTGCCTTTTAAATATTGCTCAGTAGCTTTAACTCACTGTAATATATGTTGAAGAATGGGGCGGCTTTCACCTTTATGAATAATACAAAGGGATGATGAAGTTAACTTCACTTGAACCTACTTGACTACAGCTGATATTACAGTGACAAAATCCACACCCATTATTGAAGAAGAACTAGTAGTTAAGCAGTAAAGACAATGCCTTGCAAGATATTCATTGCCTGCTAATTTCTGAACTTTGCACTGTCCCCACCACAAGCTGCAACACTTGGAGTTGAAGCTGATAGGAATCAGGTTCCAACTTCACTTTAATGTCTTTTCTCTGAACTCTCCTGCAGCTTCTGCTGGGACTTCTTACAGTGAGCAATTGCACCTTCAATTGAGTTCCCAGCCTCTGAATTTGCACTGGCACTCCTCTTCAACAGGTTTATCTCGTAAAACCCATTTGTGGTTTTCATTGAAATGGAAGAAGATGAACAAGAACAGTTTGATGAATTAGAAGTAGATGTTGTTGTGGTTGTTGATGATGATGATGATGAATACTTGCTTGTTGAATGCCTCTTTATGACCCCAGAAAATGACAGCCTGTGACAAGTTAAACTAATGTGGTCATCCATGTCTAGCTTAATGTACTTGTTCACATACTCCTTTGCCTTTGATACACTCACTGCTTCTTCACCATCACTACCTCCTGATGATGGTTTGGCTTCAACTGTGCAGGAAGGTCTTGTTGTGAACAAGGACTTCATGTAAGCCCTTGAAGATTTGAGCTTCTGGGAGAAGAGAGATTGCTTAATCAGCCTCATCTTCTTGGACCATGGCTTCTTTGCAGCTTCACAACCACCTCCAATCAAAGCACCCACCCTTGTTGACCACTGAAAGAAGTACTCATCTGGGTTCATCTCACAACTGGCCCTACATGACTCTGTGGGTGAGATACTGCAAGACTCTTGTGGTGTGGTGTAACTGCTTGGAGGAGCTGTTACAACTTCTTCTTCCTCCTCCTCCTCTTCAAAGGCCTGGCTTTTGGGGTTGTGGAGGAGCTTTTGAACCATTTTCAGCCTTGGAGGGAGGTGCAAGGGTAGGAGCTTGCCCTTATAGAAGAGCTCATCAGCTGGAGAAGGTGCTATTGCTTCTCTCTCAAGGGAGTTTTTGCACATTTGGAACTCAAACTCTTTGCTTTGCACTAAAGATTCATGGTTGGAAGAAGGGCTCACCACCATGTCTATGAACTCTTCTTCTTCTTGACTTGTTTGACTTGTTTCCATCTTGGGTGTTAAGAAAAAAGTGAGCTTGGTGTGAAAGGGGGAACAGAGATTACTTTAATTTAAAGCTGGAATGGATGCAAAGGTGAAAAATTGAATGAAAGGCATGACAAA
The DNA here is from genome assembly GCA_037127255.1 of Persicaria tinctoria. Lineage (NCBI taxonomy): Eukaryota > Viridiplantae > Streptophyta > Magnoliopsida > Caryophyllales > Polygonaceae > Persicaria > Persicaria tinctoria. The sequence continues at coordinate 1,371,468 of JBANSL010000016.1, read as the reverse complement.
AATAAATGCAAGGAGTTGTCACTCTTTGGGCTTTCCTTTCCAAGCTGGAGAGCCAGAAATGAGAGAAACCCATATGCTAAATTGCAGTCCCTTTCTTTTTATTTTCTCTCTTTTGTAATATATGCAGAAACCTCTACAGTTTACAGGAGAGTGATATTTGATCATTCCATTTTATCTTTCACCTTTTTACCTTTTCTGGTCTTTTCAGCTCCTCTGGTTTTAACTGCCACAGCAACTCTTAGTGCCCAACTGACAGACTATAAGTAAGCTTTTACTCTTCATTGACATTCTAACCAATAACCATTGTTGATGTCTTAAGTGCAGCATGAAGAAAGTGTGATGTTTAGGGTTAGCATATAATCATATTGGCATGGCCATTTTTGTTGCCTTAAGATCCATCCTTCTTTCGGAGAAAATGTATCTCAGAAAGGTATAGTTTCGCACCACAATTTTCGGGTATACTAATAGGACAATATGTATTTCGTTTTTATATGTTTGTATAAGCCAACTCAGAGACCTAGAAATCCGAATGGGATTCCATTGAAGTTGTAATTTTTGTGGCAAATTGGCAATGGCAAGAGTCAGTGTACTATGAACTGTTATAGTATTAGGCTTTTTGAACTTTGATTGAAACAAGTAATTAGTTTATTTCAAGCTTTTGAATCAATTGCTTTAATTCTCATCTTAATGGGTTTTTGGTATGTACTCCCTCCAATCTAAAATATAAGAAATTGTAAAGATGAAAATATTTTCATTGGCTATTTCAATTCTATTCTCTCACTTTCATTAATGTATTTTTTACAGTATTTCTTAAAAATTGTGCAATTCTTCTGAATGCCTTGTGTTTTATACGTAGTATTGTATAGTATCAAAGGAAAAGGGGTATAATGTAAAATGCCTTGTATTTTATATTGTATAGTATCAAAGAAAAATGGGTATAATGTAAAATGTTCATTTCAATTCAATCAATTGATTTTAGTAATCAACAATCCAGGTCTTCTTGACCTCATCTGCAAGGATGCTGTCGGGTAGAAGTGTAGAACATGCTCACCCGAATTCTTTCCTAATAAAAAAATGATTTTATTATATTTTGAACAATTTGTCCTTCGGAAATTCAACCAAATATATAACACCTTTGGAAAAATCTTTTTTTCTTTTTTTTGGTAAACTTTGGAAAAATCTTGTCTAAGGTTAAGAAAGTAAAAAAGATACCATATAGTACAATTTCAACTTCGACTAATTTATAAAGCGACTATCAAACATACATTAGAATTCTAACCAATTATATTTATCAAAAATAGCTAGGTCACATCTTATTATTTATTACTATTATTAAGTTTGAATCCATCCTTTATCATAAAAGCTTAGAGCCATAGATATTACTTGTTTTCCATTGTTATTCTATGTGGAGTAAGAATATTTTTCATCCCAACCCTATCAACACTATTTCTTTCCTGCGTAGTAAAAATGTGCAGGTTCCTTAGACAACATTACATCTTTTGCCTATTACATATGATATGAGGTTGACTCCTCTACCCCAATACATGGATTTAAAAAAAATGGTTCTTAAAAACTATAAGGAAGATAACTGTCTGTAAGACGACAACAACAACAAAAATAACAACTCAGTGTATCCCACCGGACCCTGCTCCGGTGGTTGAGGTGTATGAAAGGGAGAAAAACCCATAGCTTGTGTTACTGCATCTGATTCTTTTCTTGAATGCTAAACCTCTAATCTTACCAAATTTTCTTCTGTTCTCTGTTTTTGGCTATTATACCTCCCAGTCATTTAGCTCAGGAGCTGCAGGATCTCTGGTGACAGTCAATCCCGATCCATAAGCTGACAATTCATCATCTGAGTCCAGCAGTTCCTGGCCATCAATCACCGGACTCTGGTTATTCGTGTTATTCTGATTATCTGCCTCATGATGTTGCTGTTGTTGTTGCCGTTTAGAGTGTTCAGCATCGAGGAGTTGCAGCCTTTCCCGTGTTTCCTTAGACCCCAGTTTCTTGGTTATCCTTTTCCATCTAGCAGTGGTGGGTGTTACAGCCTTCAAATCTGGCCTCTCAATGGATTCATAGTCTTCCTTCACCATCTGGAGATCAATAATGAGCTCCTCGACGTTTTGATCATCTTTGCTGGTCAAAGGCGTACACATTCGAAGCATTAGAATACACTGATCACAGGAAGCTAGAAAGTGATAAATTTGAGGGTTCGGGATGGTCTAGATCAGCATCCACTGCACCTGTAGAATTCTTCACTTTGAGCAAGCAACTGCTTGATGTTTTCCACAGTACTGAAGGCAGATTTCAGCTGAGAGACAAGTTCGTTAGAGAAACGTTAGCCTTTCATAATTCCTTTCTATTGCAAAAGTTTGATTCTCAAGTATAACAGACAAGATAATATGCAAAACTGGTCCGGGTGTGTTTAGATTCCAATGCATTATAATGCACTTATAAATATAAACACTTAAATAGTGTTTGGTTCACACATTTTATAATGTGTTAAAAATAACATAGATTTTAAATAAAATTCCTTGTAAATTGTGTCAATCAAACACCCCCTATTGTGTTAAGTTTATAATGTAATTATAAACTTAATGTAATTAATTGACACAATTTACAGTGTATTTTATTTAAAATCTACGTTATTTTAAACACATTACAAAATGTATTAACCAAACACTATTCAAGTGTTTATATTTATAAATGCATTATAATTATAATGCATTGGAATCTAAACACACCCTTAAGGTAATTAGAAGAAAGAACATGAATTAGACATCTCTGAATACCTTTGAATCCGAATCATGGTACTCTTTCTCGAGTTTATCCTTCCTCTTGGCAGATCTGAGAGCTTTATCATCCAATGACATTGAATGATCATCTGACCTGGTGAGTACCAAGAATTAAGTGTCCAGATGAAATATGAGGTATACATATTGGAAGAGTGAATCATACATGTCTTGCAGCTTCTGCACCATCTCTTTGAAATTATTGACAGAAATCGACAACTCATTCTGCCAAGGAAGTAAAATTCAGGTTTAGTTTAGTTACTGCGTAAGAAAACAATATTCAGAAAAAGTTGTATAAATGTTAGCGGATAAAGTTGAAGAATGAAACCTTGTAAATAGGAAGAACTTGCATCAAGATGCTCACAAAACGTTGAGTGTATTTCCCTAGTTCAACACTAACACAAACAAAATCTATTAATTGAAGATCATGTGTACGCGAGACTTTATAGATTTGAGAAGTATATGAGTTTCTATGGTTGAAAAAAAAAATAGATAGTGTGCATTTCCATACTGTGAAAGCTCCTCCTTTTGCTTGGTAAAATTACACTGGAGACACCAAGTAGATTCTATGAAGCGAATCCAAGCAGAAGCAACTTCTGTTTCCGTTTGACACAAGGTAATAGATCGTAACAGCTCCTGTTCCTACACAACATAATATGAATTGAAAATGCAGTTAAGTGATGAAGTGAAATTCATTTCTGCATCCCCAACCGGGAAAAAAATGACGAATGGAGAAGGCTAAAGCTATCATACTTTGTTTTGGAAATGGTGAAGAATATCACTGCTCGCTTTATCAAAATGCTGATTTTCTTCCCTAGCAATGCTTAGGCGTGCATTAGCCGCAGCTATTGAGCTATTAACCTGCACTGGTTGATCCATCACAGATAGAAAAATCCAGTCAATGGATGATAAGCAAAGACAGGCGTGCCACTGAAATTACTCAAAACCACACATGCACGCATCCACACATAAAAACAAAGGTTGATATTTTACCTTTTTCAGTTCAGCTTCAAGTTCATCCCTCCTCTGCTTCAGTTTTCCAATTTCAGCTACCAAATCCTACAAGAAAAAACAATTTGGTTTTGATTTTTTTCGGTCCCTTCTAAATAAGAGAGCTAATGATCATTTAAGAAGATGGAAACAAATGGAAAATATAATTAACTATGCAGTATTTAGAGGAAGCGGAGTCTAGCTTAGCTCTTATGAAAGATTAATGCATATGATCATGGTCATGTACCCTGTCGAACCAAACCAAGGTGAGAATAGATTTGTTTCTTGCTTTTGAATGGAAAACGGGAAATTTGACACCTGAGTTCTTTGCTATGCATAATATTCTGGGTTGCGAATAGGAAATGGGTTAGAAAAGTCAGAAAGTGTAGAACCAATTCTGATAAGTTTTATGTGTGTGATGAAGATGGTAAAATCTTGGACCCATAGAATAAATTCATCTACATATAATCAGTTACAAGTAACAAGCTCTCAGGTCAGTAATACTTAGTTTTTAACATTGAAAAGGTAGATGAAAGAAAGAAGTAAAAGTCTGCTACTTACCAGAAATTAATCTAAATGATTAAGCAGTTCTTATCAATTATCATAACAATTAAATTAATAGAGCATCAATTTTGCTCAGGCAGTTCACCTTCTCTACTTGGGTAACTTCATTCACTTTTATCACACGATAGCTCAGGGCTTCCTCCCTTCTATGTCTGCCTCAAAAGGAGATAAAAAAGAATAAATTTTATGGATACGCATTCTATGAAACCAACAAAAAAAATTCAAATAGTTCTTGTTATAAATAAAAGATACAACAATCTGAGCAAGGTCTTTTTTGTGATTCTTTGGTTACCATTATGCATTATGTTGATGGATTTTAAAATCTTCTATTGATAAGATCCATATAAAAGTACATAGTACTCTACATCTATTATGATCATGCATAGAACACTCTACCTTATGTCTAGGAATTAGGAAAGCAAATAAAGAATAAGCATATAGCATGGAAAAAATAATCAGCGGACAAAAAAGTAACAAAAGCATGGAAAAAGAAATCATTCTTGTGTTGATCTAAAACAACTAACAACTGCTAAATCTTCTGAGTCTTCATTATCAAACATGACATTGGTTTAGCCTCCACCGTTTCCCATTTGTAGCGCTCGCTCACCCTCTGTCCACAATTTTTTTTGCAGACAATGGCTCCTTCAAAGAACTTAGTGTAAAAGGCGAGGTTTTTACACCAATTCTTTCAAAGAATCGCCAAAGTCACCCACTGTCTGCAAAAAAGTTGCAGCCAATGGGTAGGCGCTACAATGGGGACAAGGTGTGAGCTAATGAGTCATGACTTATCAATTTTGCAGTGGAAATGGTCCCATTCTCCACAAGGATGTGTCCGTATAATATTAAAAACAAATGGCTGAGTCGGTGAACCTGTGGTCTTCCATCCTCTTCTGAGCTTGTGTGCTGGAGTGAGCCAGAGATTGTGATAGAATTTGTAACTTGTCAATCTGTACTTTTAGTTAAGCAGGTAAATTTTGTTAAATGACAATAGATATTAATTGCGGTGTGGTAAGTTTACAGTTGTGGTCCTAAATAATGTTTTTAAAACTTCCCTACAATTGAAAGATAGTTCCATATAAAAAGAGGACCACCAAGAAACAACCTTTTGATCATGAACTTCCGGAGAATCTCCATGTCGCAAATTTTTCCTTCGCAACAAGAGTGCCTTTAACATTGAATAAAGCCTCACTCGTGAAAGAGCTTCTTTCAATGCCTAAAACATTTGAAGATATATAATGTTGATATGCTAAAATTCTTGAAGACCTAGGCTGCTCCCAGCCAAACAACAAAGATTATGCAGTTATAATGTTAACCTGTGTCCTCGCAACATCTAGTTCTTCAGATGATTTACCCTGAACCTCATGTGAAGGTATCTGGATTTCCTTCATTAGTTGTATTTCCAAAGCAGTGACTTCCGCATCTATTCTGAGAGCAGATGACATTGTAAGAGACGGGAGAATCACGATTAGACTTTCATCAATAACATTTTTTTAAGAGAATAGGAAAAAAAAATACATGCTTAAGCTAAAAATAATAATCATATGGAAAACTAGTACTAACATGATTAAAATTATCATGTGTTCTAGCCTTGGTTTTAGCTTACAGCATATGAATGGATAACTCATGATTGAACTGAAAGGCCATCTTACTGCCTAGTTTTACTTTTTGCTGTAAGCAGAGGAACTCAGAAGTGGAAATATTGTAAATTTGCAAACTATTTCCATTTAGTGAAGTCACATGCTAATGCGGTAATGCCTCGTTTTGCATACAAGAGGAAAGCAAAATAGTAGGAAGGCTGAAATAAACAAACAGCTGAAAGCAATGAAGCCTTACACTGTTTATAAAATTGATGAATGACAAATCCTTCTTTTGTAATCAAGCTAGAAGTACAAAAAATAGATAATATATCCTCGAGAGTTACCTAGCTTGCTCAGCGCTAATTTTCAACCCTGTTATCGAACTTTGAGCAAACTGAAGCAATTCTTCCCGTTTCATCTGAAATAGGTGAGGATGAAAATAGTAAGCACTGTCAACGGGTGTATTTGGGGATGATTCTTATGAAAGGATATCAAATTTGTGCTCCATGAAATGAGAAAAGTAAATCAGAATTTGTGTACATGATAACTATGCCATCAGAGGCAAAAACAAGCTTTTCAAAAATGGTTATGCCAAGTAGGCTTTTGAGCATTGCCTTCGTATCCATAGCTGGTTTTATCTTACATGCCTTCATATTAGAATATTTGTTTACTGTTTAGTTACAAAACCCAATGCCGGATGGGCAATATAAGAATCAGCCATATTTCATACCAGTACTTCATCATGGTAGCCTGAGAAAGCTTTTGACAAGTCCTGTATGCTGCTAAGTATCGTAGAATGAACTTGCTTTCCTCCCATAAGACAATGCCTGGGTGCAATGTTCATACAAATTTCAACATATTAAGCAATGTGAATATTCAAAATTGGATCAGCATTGTCTCCTAATAACAAGGTAACATCAAACACATTAAGTGGGTCTCTAAAAAGATACAATATATAACATCGTATAAAAACAAGCAAGACAATAAGTTACCTAAAAATCTCCAGAATGAGAGCAACTTCTTCATCATTTGGTGCTTCGTGAATCTGGTTCAGACAAAAGAGTTAACCTGCGGTTAACTTCCATGGATCAGCAAGTTAAAAAGCTAACTGCGTAAAATTGGTAATTTAAATTCATAAGGGTGTGATTTTAATGAGTCTCTTGCATCTTTCTCTAAATCCTTTCTGTCATTAGCAGTAATAATATTTGGCATTCCATTTGTCAAATTTTTGTAGAAGTGAAGAACATCAGTTTGATTAAAAAAAAAAGAATAAATTATAATTCCGAGAATCAAAGTACAACCCTGATGTTTACAATTGCACATTGTTATATCATGTGCACTTTAGATAACAAATCGGCTGCATGCATGCCTTTGGTTATTTATTACAACAGACGGAAACAGAATAGAACTTAACACAATTATGAATAGCAGTGATATGCAACTAACCATAGATAATCCAATGCCTTCAAGAGCTTCACTATGCAGAAAGACATCAAGAAAGGTAACAATTTCACCACTTTGATCATTATCCTGATAAAATACCTACACACAGCACATTTTGAAGAGCAGCTTAAGCAAATGGCCGTATAAAAAATTTGGAACTAATTAAGATGGGATTCAAGGATACGATGCAGAACAGTTTGAGCTTATAGTTTCATATCTACCTTCATCAAGAGCAATGCCTCAAAAGTACGTTATTTTTATTATTTATAAATCCATTTGGAAAACAGTGTCATGGCATTATTATGTATCTTACATAGAAGAGACTAGAGAAGCTGGATACCCACCATAGGCGAGCATTCACCAGTTTCTTCGTTTCTCCCATCAACATCAATAAGGCCTGTATTATAATCTTCAACTTGTCTGAGTAAATGCAACCACATTCTCAACATTAAGACTCTTTCACTCCCTCTTTTAGAAACAGAAACCTCTTCCAATCTCTTCACAGTTTCCTGAAAGCTCTGCACATTTCGACTGCCCTGAATTGATTCAAGTTCTTCAATGAATTAATTGACCAGAAGGGAAATGTATAATACTTCAGATAGAGTTATGACTCAAACTCAATCAACATCAACTATAACTAAGTAAATTTTTTTATAATTTAGATATTAAAACGAATAAAGCATATAGCATCAAGTCTCCTGCTAAATGATGCAACATACATGCTAGCAAGCCTATTCATTTTTAAGAGTTGCGCTCCTTCGCAGTTGCCGTGTTGCAGTACCGATTCCCAGAGTGGGCAACGCCAACATAAACCAACTAGAAATACCGACCTAAAATATCCAAAAGTTGCCTGTTCTAGTGAAATCTGATTATATGATTACCCAAATTGACCCAAAGTCGATAAAATACAACACTTGGATAAACCTGCTATAGAACAAAAGTCAATGAAGGCCAAAAATGAACCAAATCAATACACGGAATTACACAAAACATCTGATTTGATCCAATTAATCAAAGCATCAACAGTCAGAAAATAGACGCGAAGAGAAGAGGAGAGGATGAAAGAGATTACGATGTGCAAAAGCTTGGCACCACCGACGACAGCTTGGCCGGCGTGGTGGACAACGGAATCGGCGTAGGTGCGGATGCGAGATAGATTCCACGACATTCTCCCTCCGATTAGCCTCGAAACCGGCGTAGGAAGACGGAACCCTAGCTAGCTAGGTATATCCAGGCATTGAAATCCAACCGAGTTAACCGATTGCGATCGGCTTCAAATAGAACAAACGAAAAGGTATGATTATCACATTTCACAAGCAATTAAGCTGGATCGGATCAAAATGGAATCGCTGCAGGGATTGAGCATTGGATCGGTCGATTGATCGGATGAGGAAGTGAGAGAGAGGGAGAATTCGTGAATCCGGATAGAGAAACATGAGGGCGAATCGGGAGAGTTTTAGGGATTGTTTTGGTCGGGAGGGAGAGAAGTTGAGAGCTTGGAGAAATTGGCGGGAAGGAAGAAGAAAGGGTCAACGCTGTGTGACGTCATGTAGCGTCTCTATTACTCCACGTGTCACGATTTGTTTTTCCCCTCCTTTTTTTCATAACGTCAACATTCTCATTATATCACGCTAAGGAGTCGAGTTGTACGCATCTTTTTCCCCGACTAAGTTGAGAAAGTGCTTCTTAGTAACCCAAGATAAATCAACAAAGGTGGATGAGGCTCCACACCGACATACAAGATGTGCTTAAGCAAATAGTGGATCTAAGGAAAGCAGATACAATAACCGCTAGAATGCACGTTATGAGAATCACAGCACACAACTAGTGTTCGTCGACTCGAGTATCACTCCACCATATTTCCTGCATTTATTAATAAAACAGAAAGTGTAACTTTAGAAACCAAAAATAAATAAATAAGAATTGTCTTTTCAATGTGTATATTTAGCAATAAAAAAATGTTATACTCCCTTATATCTAAAATACACACTTTTGAAAATAATTCATAGTAATTCTCTATAAATGTCATCATTTTTTATATATGCCATTATGGGAGAAGGGAGATTTGAACTCGTGACCTGTTGATCGCTACGTGTCATCCTTGCCAGCTAAGCTTGACACCCCTTTTAACTTCTTATGCCTTAAAAGACACAAGGATAGAAAGATCAAAATAATTAACAGTTTGATAGAAATAAATGTAATGATATTAGTACAATAGAGCAATCAAGAGTCCACCAGCACATAACCACCAGTTTAACTTAACTGCTCCCTTTTATGATATAGCTTTATTATAATCTAACTGACTACTGCATAGTGTTACAATCACAATTAAGTAACACGAGTCCTTTAACTACATTTCCATTTCCATTTTGATGATATACATTATGCATTGCTTGATACAAATTACAAACATCAACCCTCAAAAATCAGCTCCCTTACTGGTACCGTGCCGTGTCGTCGTCGAGTCGACGCTGTCCTGTATCCATATCGAAGGTGAATGCTGGACTTGGTCAGTTCTACAAATCGTCAATGTCGGGTAGGGGAACCTTCCAGTAGTTCCAATGGTTATAGTCCTCCTGCTCAAGCCTCGACGTAGGAGGGAACATGTCGTTGACAAGGGTATGCAGCGAGGTGTACGACTTCACGTCAATCCGATGGCTGATGGCCACCTCGCCCTGTCGTTTTTCGATTAGGCCAAGTGTCAATATAGTTGGGAAAGACAAAGTGTAGTCAAGGTTCAAGTGTAGATGTATACCTTTGGGTTGATTATGAATATTTTGCCCTTGGGGATACCGATCTTTCGGTAGCTTAGCTCGTCGGTGTCTCTGTTCCCGAACCCAGCATAAAACGGATTGTAGTCCGCGGGGAAGAGTGCTTTGATGTCCTGGAAATCGCGGATTGTTAGGGTAAATTCATCTTAAGGTATCTATTAATAGGCGAAAATAGCAACATATTTACCTGCAAACAGGCTATCTTGAATTCATGAGGAGCTCTCCTTATCACTGTAAAGCACCAAAAGACGAATGCAGAAATATATATGTTAAGGAATCTTGAAATAAACCAAGAAATATTATGACACTTGATTTGTTTGCATACCTTCACGAAACAACGAAGGAAATAAACCATCAGGCGAAATAACAACCGGTCCATCGGGTAGCGTTTTCCCATCCTGCAACCAAAGAAGTTTTACTCCAACACTTTCAGAGATGTGAAACATAAAAGCCGGAATCATAGTGATACTATTATGTATGATCTTTTTAGTTACACTAATAAGGCGAACGGATAGTCAAGAACCTGCTTGAGGTTAATCAAGAAACTTCTAGTTAGGTAAGCCTGGACAATCGCACGTGCGCTCAAAAAGAGTAACTGGTATCCATTCTCCTGTTGTACAATACCTTCAAGTAAGAGGCTTACTGATGCAGAGAAACAAAGAAGTATATTTGAGAAACAAGGCCAATCGTTTACCTTAATGGCTGAGAAAAGTTTAGCTACACCAGATTGTGACCAATCTCTTCCAACTAGAGGCATGAATTGCCCAAGAACGTCGGATCTGAAAGGACGCATAAAAGCAATTCACACATGACCAACTAAAGATAACCGATTCTGCAATACGATTTTTTTTTAAACAGCTGAGAATGCTCAAATGCCATCCTGACAAATTTTCATTTTCTGCAGGCATTCTTTTGCAGGAAAGAAACAAATGAAATATCTCATTTTCACAAAAGTAGAACTCAATGGTGCAGGATAACATCACCCAAACAAGATAACATGATGAACTAGTGCCAAAATACCATACGAGAATTGGATCATTAATGAGACGAACAATAGAAGCAACTAGCAAGTGCAGACTACAGTCAATCTCAATAAAAAGAAATAACATTGGGGTGATGAAGGCATTTTAAGATTTATGAAAACTTTGCAAGAATCAAGAGACAAAAGGAGTGCGTTCCACGGTTCCAGGTTTCCTCTCATAGGAAATTACTTTCAAGAGGCAATAATATTTTAGTGACACAATTTATCTCAGTACATAGTAAACCTTACTTCGTAATGGTCCCATCAACATCAGATATGACGATCCTTGCATTCCACTTCCACAAGTATATATGAGCTTCAACCTGATAACCAGAAAAAGAACAGTTGAACATACATTAAAAAGCATAATAAAAAAAAAGGCATGGATAGAATCTCAAGAAATAGACTTGATGAAAGGTTGGGTGGCAACCTGTTGGGGTCCCCAAACTCTGGTACAAAAACTAAAAGTGACCACATTTTGACCGTCTTTGAGATTCAAGGACGCAATCTGCTCGCTGGTGGGCATGTTAGTCCGGACAAATTTCTTGTGAGAAGGCTTACTATCGGCACTCAAATCTGGTGTTTGCGACAGGGAAGTTGGAGTTGCATCACGAGACGGACTATGAGAAGCTTCAGGATCATGAAAAATGTCCTCACTTGAGACATTACTGGTTGATGGCTCGAGTGTTTTACTCCTCCTGAATGGGATTGAAAAAATTCTCCACCTACTTCTAGGAGTAGAACCACCCTCAATATCATTATCCTTCAATTTCACAATTGCTTTTTTATCTACAGGGATTGCGTCTTTGAGATCAACTGGTAAATCTAAGCCAAAGACAGTCATCCCAAGGACGATATGAGCAGCTTTATCCCATGGCAAGTAAGTTTCGCCCAATCTGACAACAAGGTTTTCGTCTTTAATGATGGATGTTGCAGAAATTTTAAATTCCTCTGCAGATACACGATGTGCTTCGAATGCTTCAGCAGCAGAACCCAGTCCCATACCAGGAAGAAGCAAGTGCCTGCAAAGAGATATCTCAAACCCTACAAATAACATAGTTGGAGAAAACATATCAATTACATAATCAGAGAACATCAATTAAAAAAAAATATTTAAGAAAGCTCAGCGACTTTGAGGTCCTTACGTAAGTCTGAATTCGCCTGCAATCTAGCAGAATTCTCAGTCCCCAGCTCCGCTTCATCTCTAAGACTTTCAGTTTCAGAAGCATCTCCATTTGGAACAATTTTTGAAGCCTCATGTGAATCAGATGAGGTAAGATGAGGGTCAACATTCTCAGAATCACTGCCATCGGACACAGATTCGGTTACTGTAAGGTCCTTCCTTGGGTCTGAATCCGCCTGCAATTCCTCAGAACTCAATGTCCCTTGCTCCATTTCATGTACACTAACTTCAGCTTCTTCGGCATCACTGTCAGAATTAATAACATCAGACAGGGAGCTGGAAAGAACGAGTTCTGCACCGATGGCAATTTCCTCACCAAGTTGGACTTCCCCGTTCAGAGCTGGGGTGGAGTTTGACAAGGAAGAAGCTGACTCATTGTCAATCCTAATTTCATCTTCATACCTTGCTTTGACTTCCTTCAAAGTTTTAATACTTAGATTATGATTATCTCGGGGATGTTCAGCATCAGCGTCTTGTACTTCAAAGTTCTGTGCAGGTTTCTCTTGAGCTTCTTCATGGATGTCTACTAAACCATTCTCGCTTTGCTGCCTGTGCGTCTCCCCGACTCCAAATTTGGCTTCTTCATGGATGTCTACTGAAGAAGTCTCACTTTGCATAGCCCCATTCCCATTCTCGGGGCTAAATAATGCACCTTCAACACTATTATGAACATGAAGATCACTCTCCTGGTTTAGGCCATCGTCCATTACTTGATTTTCATGTTCATATTCCCCACCAACTTCAGAAACTTCCAACTGATGCACGACATGATTGCCTTGATCCTTATCCACAGATCCCGCATCTATCTCACCAGCCTCCCGTTGGTCACGCTGACACACTGACACGTCTTTTTCAACATGACAATCCTCTGTGTTTTTCTCTATAGCACTACTACTGTCATTATCCATGCAATTAACACTGGCAGAGTTAGTTTTACTTGAAGAAGCTTGTAGATCAGTATGATATCCAGTAGCCCACGTATTCTCACTTGTATCAAACTCAGATTTCCCTTCAGAAAGCTTAGTATCTTCACCCGACCCCAGATGAAACTGGTGGGCAACAGACTGTACATTCTCAGTATCCTCTATAAATGATTTTATTGGTGCTGTCAAAATGTGTCCATCAATGCTTACCAAAATCATTTCTGAGTCAGACTCCGGTGCTTCTATAAAATTTTCTATACCATCTAAATTGTCAAACCGATTGGAGCCAAACTCCGATGAAAACTCAATAGAGCCATCAATCGATGACTGATCATCTTGAAAATCATAAAAATGACAAACATCAGATTCAGACCTCTCTAGCCTCTCTCCTCTCATGGAATAGAAAACATCAGCAGCCACTCCAGGATCAGACACCGTGCTTTGCAATCTGTTGGCTTCAAAATTTTCTTCACCTAAACTATCACCATCTTTACTATCCACCCTGCCATTTCCTATCCCATCCTTCAGAACCCCGTCTTTCTCACTGCCTTCACCCGGATCAGCTTCCCGACTAAAATAAGCCTCACCCGAATTATCAAGATGCATATGAAAGTTAGCTTCAACCCCATTCACACTTATACGCACCAGTTTCTCAGCGCGCTTTAGAACACCCTGAAACTTACCGAACCGGACATACCAAGGGGTGGTTCGGAAACTTCCATCTTGCTGTTGAACAACAATGATATCAACAGCCCCACCAAATGGGTGAAATGGAGTGGCCACAGTATACACGCCTTGTGAAATCAAGTTCCCAACTTTTCCCACAACATTCATTGTTCCAATTCTCAAGAAACCCAAAAAAAAAACTAACAATCAAATCAGATACCTCACTCCTCTTTATTCAGAACCAATCAATCTAAATTAGGATTATGAACTCATCCAATTCTCAGCACACTACCTTAAACATGCTGTTCCAGTAAATCTCTGCCATTGAATTTAACAAATTAAGATCAATGCACGATCAATGCAGAGATCAAAATCACAATACAACAAACCTAGAAAAAACGAAAACAAGAAAAGAAGAAAAAAGCTTACAAATTTACTCCGGCTGAACTGAGATAGATCTTCCGGATAAGCAATCACGGGTCCCAAATCGTCAGGCGGAATCTTGTGAGTAGTGAGCAAGCGAATGAGTAGCGAGAGGCCAATTTTAACAATCAAACAGGAAACCCCCAAGAAAGAAACGGCGTTAATTCAACAAAATTGAATTGAACAAAGAAAACAAAACAAAAAAACTGAAAGCTAAAGAAAATGAGGAATCGAGAAGTGATAGTTGAATCAGTGTCGTAATCAGATGAATTGGAAGGGATGAGTAGGGATTGACAGAGATGGGAGAGGTGGTTGCTTGGTTGAAATGATTGACTAACCTGGGTTGAGGTTGGGGTTGGGGTTGGGGTTGGGGTTTGGGTTTGGGTTTGGGGGTGTTACTTGAAGAAGATACATTGTACCATGATGGAATAAACTTCACTAAATATTCTCATATTCTCATCTTGAATTTTCTTTTCTTTCTCAATTTCCCAAAATTTCTTTTTGTGGCTTCGGATATAAATAAAATAAAATAATCTTCTGTGATTTCTCAACTTGATGATTTGTTGATCTAGTTTGTTTTTTATATATTGCGAAATTTTAGACGACGTCAAAATCTCTTTAAATCGTTCACCCTAAACACCTCTTATCCTCGGCTCGACGGGGATTATGAGTGAAGTTAAATCACTAATTTGAGAGGTTTCTCCCACACTGCCACAGATAATACTCGATCATTGGTCCCTTAATTTAAATGTCACCCCTGTAATCCATTGAGCTAAGCCCAAATGAGTGACGATGTCAAATTCTCTTAAGACTATCATTCAAGGGCATTTCTTCAGAGAGAGAACATATAACATTGAATGAGTGAATGAGAAGCCAACACAATTGAATTTGAGACAAGTATGAGATATGTGTGCTCATGTTACTTTCACTAAAAATGTGATAATAAGAAATTATCTCAAACAACTGAAGGATTAACCTACAATCTAAAAACGATTTTAGATTTATTGGTCTAGTTGTTCAAAAATGATCTCATAGCCATTAAAGATTCGACCAACCAACAAAAATCATTAAAAATAAATTAAATTATAGTTTTCATAAAAATGTGCTTGCAATGCAACTAGTATATGATATTGGTTATGATATTAAATTAGATACATGTAGGTTATAAAATATCTAATTTAAATATAGAGAAGGTTTTTTAACGGACTTAACACCCAAAAAAAGATTCCATATTGTTGCAATTTTATAATAGTTGCTATTTTAGACTTTCAAGTTTCAAACAATATTGACTTAGAGTTTTGATTGATACTAATTATATGTTGATTTGTTCACAAATAATTGATAAGGTGTTTATTTATATGATAAACTATCAAACATACCTTTAACACCAAAGAAAATACTTATTTTTTCTTCTTCTCCTTCTTTTAAAATGTTATAAAAGATAAACTATCAAACATTTCTTTAACACCAAAGAAAATACTTATTTTTTCTTCTTCTTCTTTTAAAATGTTATAAATAGCCTCTTTTTTGGTTAGTAGCAAAGAAAATGATGATAGACATAGAAGTGTATAACTAAGCCTTGAATGAGGTTATTTTGGTATTTTAGGGTAGATCTAACATGTGCCAAACATTTTCACCTACCTCCTTAATCTTGGTGGTTGTTTGTTGCCTTGCCTCATATGTCTTTTTTTTTCTTCCTATCTAACATCCCCACCCCTAATATAAAATATCAATCTCACATTGTAAACATCAATAATAGACAATGATTAATCACTTCATATTACAAAATGAAAAGATCAAATTGTTCCATCTATTATAAACAAAATGATTAAACATTTGCTAAAATGAAGACTTTGTTGTTCTTATTTCACAAGGTAAAAAGGAAAACGTGGATAAGGATTAACTGATTAAGTGGTGGCGGTGCTAATTTATTGTACAAGGACTTGAAAGAATTAGAGTGGACGATTATTGGGCCATTGAGAATCACTTCATGGGCCTAATCCAACTACCACCTATCTAAACGGGCCCAAACAAATTTCCCCCAAATGAGTATGGAAGATAATAGTGGGAGCAACTTCCAAGTGCTTCTCCATTTTAGAAAAAATTAAAAATTTGGAGAATTTTAAGTCTTTTTTGGGTCCAACAGCTTTCCCGTTTAATTCTCCAAAATAGGGATGGATAGGAAAAAATAGTGTTGCTTCCCTATATTTGCAGCAATCTCCAAAATTTTGGAGAATCATTTTCCACGTTAATTTTCATTCTTCGAGTCTCAAAATCAACTAGATGGATAATTGTTCAACAAATTCTCTATTATTTTGATTGACAGACAATCGATTATATTTGTCAATTCTGATTCCTCCATTCCTAGCAATTGATTGTATTCATTTCGATTATGTTTGTTAATTTTGTTCCTCTTGTTGAAGTAATTTGGTGATTTCATTTTTGGAAAATTAGCCGTTGAAAACTACAAAGGTTCAAACTAGTAGTTACATTCAAATAAAATGTATTTTTAAAATTACAATAAATGTGTGATTCTGCAAAATAGGATGTGTGATTCTGCAAAATAGGGAAGCCGTTGGAATTGGGATAAAAATAATTTGGAGAAAATGAGTTCTGATTCTCTATTTTGGAGAAAATTTTGAAGAAGTTGTTGGAGATGGTCTTATAAGTATCGAAGATAAATTGAGCGAGTCGAAATTATGATGATTTGTGTATATGTAGAGAAGGCACACAAAGTCTCAAACGCCCTAGCTATTTGATTCTCATTGTAATAGGGACCGAACGAAGAAGAATTGTAGAGAAGTTATCAGACAAAATCTAATCTTATTACCTTCATAGGAGACATGATACAAAATCTGACTTATTATGTAATATCATTCTAAAGAATGATCAAAGTTGATCTTTACTGGGTAAAGACTTTCTACTTTTTGCCTACTGTAGTGAGAGAGAAAGGGAGGATTTATAGTAGCATTCGGGTAGAGGACATCTAGGTTCGGCCGTTCGGGTAGGGGGGGTTGGGTTGTTAGATGTAGGTTTTTTGGGCTAATTTTTATAGTGCTTTTGTATGTAGTTATGTCTTTTAGGTATGTGGCTCTACATACTTAGATTATATTGCAGAAAAGTATATACATTCTCTAAAAAATCACATGAAACATCCATATATATATATACTATATGAATATATAAACAAACTAGCTAATTATTTAGAAATTTCTTAAGTTGCAAACATATTAAAACTAGAGATAGAGGAGTTATTGTTGTAACTAAAGCAGTCATCTAAAGAAACGTTATGTACGGAGTATATTTTAGATGATGGTCAACTCAGTCTCAGTCATGAACATGGTCAACAACATCAACAGTAGAACAAAACAACAACTTCTTGAACAAGGACTTGAAGGCAAAACATGGCACCTCCTTCATCTTCCTCCCAAACCCACAGCAGGCCCCATCACTATCAAAATTTACAAAAAAGCTCCAACATTTACAGTAACTTTTATTTTTACCCTTGCATCCGTTGACCACTTTCTCTTTGACCTTACCGAGCCACTTGATACTCCTCTCATTCAAGCCCTCCTTCCTAGTGAAGGTGTAGCTCCTCAGGTACGCCTGCCTACAGGAGATTCCGTCCACCGCCTTGGGCCCACTTCTCCGGTGGCCGAGGGAGTGGACGAACTCGACGTCGGATTCCGGCCACCGGTGGAGGCTGACGTAGCTTGCTCTCGCCGCCCTAGGAGGCTCCTTTGTGTCACTCACACAAGTTTTGATGCAACCTGAGCTCATGGTGTAATGTAATGGAGATTGATTTCATCAAGGCTCAATCCATGGGAGAGATATATATGATATTATATATACACACACAAAGCAATAGATGGAAGATAAAGATGAGAATGTTATTGACAGTTAATGCAATATTCAATATCTATATGATCACAATCCAGTCTTACAGAGTAATCAATAGATATCTATATGAATATGATCACAAAGTGGAAGGAAAACGGAGTTTCCTAGAGCATTTATTAGGCAATATATCTATATCGTATATAAAAGGATAAAATTCAATCCACTGGATTATATTTTTAGCTTTAATTCCAGCAAAAAGAAAAAATATTACTCCTTTTGTTAATTCCGACACGCTTTTTTAAAATGATAAAAACTATATAAAATATTAACTTTTTTATATTTGTTTTTATAAATTCATACTCCCTCCGATCCAAAATATAAGTCGTTTGACTTTTCAACACGTATTTTAAGAAGTTAAAAACTATATAAAATGTCAACTTTTTTTTAATTATTTTTTTACAACTTAATATTTGTTGGTAATAAGTATTAAATTGTCAAAAAATAATAATAAAAAAATTAATATATCATATAGTTTTTACCTCCTTAAAATACGTGTTAAAAAGTCAAACGACTTATATTTTGGATCGGAGGTAGTACTTAATAGTAATAAATATGAGATTATTTTATATAGTTTTTAACACCGCCTTGTATAATTTTTAAGAAATAAAATTATACTCTCATTTATTACTCATACATGCTTTTTTACAATGATAAAAACTATATAAAATATTAAATTTTTTTATTTTTTTATAAATTTATACTTAATAGGAGTAAATATGATTTTTTTTTAAAGTTAATGTTTTATAAAATTTAACACCTAAAAATTGATAAAAAAAAAAAAAACATCGAATTTTAATTAACTACTAACGAAAGAGAAAAAAATAACTTGAGAAATGAATCAACTAAAGACCTAGATCAATTAAAACATCTTATATTAATTTATCTTTAAAATGATTTACGTAGTATAATTTAAATCGAAAGGAAAATAAATTATTGTTCATCTTATATATGTTGGGATATGGGCCCATTTATGGGCCTGGATGAAAGTGTAGTCCCTTTCATATAGTAGTGGTAATAATAAATGCTGCCTAAAACTTCGGGCTTAGCCACGCAATAGCCACCTCAAGTGCAAGTGCAACTACCTCTAGTTGTCACTTGGACAATCGGTATAACATCTCATTCTCTTTTTAGTTAGTTCAAGATCGAGAGTCGAATCGTTTGACTTTTTTCGCTCTGATACCATACTGAAGTCTGTTAGTACTCAGGATTGGAGGTTGTGAACACAAATGCTTGTGCGTTAGTAGCCTAACACATAAACCGAATTGGGTCCATCCTAAAACCAATTTGCTCCTTTTTCATCGTTGATTTCTCATCCGGAGCTTGTTCTCATTATCGTCTTATATATACGGAGTACCATTTTGATTGTTTTTTGTTATTGGTTTTTTTTTTACTTGGTTTGTACTTTTCATATAGTTTCTTCGGATATCAATTTTTCGAGCTATAAATTTGTTTGATATTTCAAATCAATTTCTTAAAAAAAAAAAAAACACTGAGATTTATAAAGTTTAGTCTTTCCTAGTCATGTTTAGGTGCCTATTGTACACATTCAGTGTGCCTACCATAACACCATCATTCGTTTTGTATTATACATGTATACCTTTTCGAACGGATGAACACCCCATGTCTGCCTGGAGACTAATATAAAGTATAAACCGAAATGAGATATTATTGATAGATTACATAGGTCTTAATATTGTATAGTGGGCTAAAAGTCCATTAAGGCCCAATACCTTTGTAACCTATATATATATATATGTTATATCAATGAATGGAAACCCGAAGGAGGACTTTACATCAATTCTACAATTCTACATGGTATCACAGCCTTTTCTTCCTCACGGAACCCTAGTTTGATCCTCCCGCCCCACCTCCTCTTCCCGTCGCCGGCGTCGTCTCCTCGTGGTTTCCATTCATTGATATAACATATATATATAGGTTACAAAGGTATTGGGCCTTAATGGGCTTTTAGCCCACTATACAATATTAAGACCTATGTAATCTATCAATTATAGATTTAAATGATTTACCCTATATCTTATCTAGGGGTGTTAAGTGTAAAGAGCTGAGGTGAGCTTGAATCTGAGCTGCAATAGCTCAAATCTGATGCACAGAAGCAAAAACAATGGAGATTTGTATGAGGTAAGAAAAGCAAGAAGATAACTTGGAATAGGGTTCAGCCGCCCTTCATTTACTCCAAGGGAAAACCCTCATTCTTGAATTGGTAAATAAAGAGTGGCCATTTCGGAGTTCGAACCGGAGACCTATAGGTACTACCACAAGTCTTTTCCGGTGAGCCATTCCGAAATGGTTAGAAAAAAACACCCCTAAGATAAAGGTAATACAACAACATAAAAGAGCAACATAGTTTTCATTTTTCAATATTAAGTGAACATGAGTCGATACTCCACTTGATAAAACTCGGCTCGAGCTCGTTCGTTTTCTAAACGAGATGAGTATGAACACATTTTTAAGCTCGGTTCAAAACTCGGCTCGTTTGAATTAAGTTCGATCGAATAGCTTGAATTTTATGGAATTTCTAAAATTTCCTTTAAGCTTAGCTATTGTATAGTATAATGAGCAAGTAGAACTGTTTAAACCTCGAAAAAAGTTCACTTCTAAAATTCTGACTCGGTTCATTTAGGAAATGAACGAATCGAGTCAAAATTTAGGCTCGTCTTAAGCTCGTTAATTCATATCCTAAATGAACGAAATATGAACAAGCTAACACTACTCTGCTCGTTCGGCTCGAATAACAACGCTAATCTTATCCTGTACAATGCTCTTATATTGTAATTTATAAGCCTAGATATGTTGTATTAACTATCCAAAGTTTATAGCACCAAAAAAAAAAACTATCCAAAGTTTATAAATGTATAATACAAATCAAAAAGAGTGACAAGGATGTCTACCTAAACTAGCTTACAACATACCTAGGCTTAGAAAATTACGTATCAGAGGGTCACTTTCTGATTTAAAACCCTTGAAGGAGAAGCTCTACACAGTTGATCAACATCTCCACCTGCCATATCCATTTTCCCATCAAAACGTACAACAAAATAAACTATATTGTGTGTAAAACTTCAATTCCAGGTCCCAAACTGGGTGGTTATTTTTGCTGGGAAAATTAAGGGTTTCGTGAAGCAAATCAAAGCGTGTGAGAGGAGGCAATTTCTATGAAGAAATTTGGGGGTTTTTTATTTTTATTTTTGTTCATCCACTGAGAGAAGCTTAATTGCAGAACTTCAACTTCGTCTAATATGGGGAATTCATTTACTGTATTATATACAATCAATTACTACCATTATTACAACCTCAATGTGAACGTTTAAAGAGATACTATCTTATCTCCGTTCGGTAAAACATGTTATTTAGCTTTTTTAGAATAATAAAAATTATAAAAATTCATTTTTTGATAAATTTTTTAAATAATTTCGTATTTACTATTAATAAGTACGAATCGTTAAAAAATTTATTAAAAATTTAATATTTTATATAGTTTTTATCATACTAAAAAAGCGTACATAGTAAACGACCGACCGGATAGAGTGTAATGTAGGATCATATAAAAGTATTAAATTTTTAGTGGCTATGATCACACGTAGTGATCAATATGCCACGAGTTGGAATTTAATAACCAAAATTACTAATCAAGGATAGTCTATAGTGTGAAAATTACAAATCTAGGATCTCTTTGAAATCAATAATTAAATAGGGGTGCAAAGAAGGTGTTACTTAGGGAAGTTTTACTTTAATTTGAGGCCATCTATATATAAACATTTATGATTCAAAAATATATGTAATTTTTGGGTGTGTTATACAAGTTTTTAAAATCATATATAATTTGCTAGAAATAATATTTTTAATCTATGATTTTATTGAGGAAATAAAACATAATAATCTTTAATGGTTAATATTAAAAGAAAAGTGGCAAATATCTTTATGGATTAATTAATTATATTTTTTAAATGCAAATTAGTTCAAATAAGTAAAGGGAGAATTATATAAATTTTAAGTGTAAATCTATATATATCAAAACAAGATATTTTAAACTCATTTTTAATATATTTTAAACTGTATTTTTATAAAATCAATTATATATAACGACATATAAATTATATTCCTCAACTTTATATAAAATATAATGTATAATGATAATATAGATTGGCATAGCCAGAGTCTGTGACCATGACTGTTACTGGATTCATCAAAACCATTCCCTTGTTTTTCTGGTTGTTTTTTAATCAATAGAACTACTTTAATAATTTCTTTTTGAGTTATTAATTATATTATAATTGCAGGGGTGTTTGTCTTGTTCCTTCCCACTTCATTCAAAAACATTTTATGCAATTTGTTCTCCTTTGAAATCTGAACCTGTAGTCAGCCAAACCACAAACATCCACTGCATGTGAACTTCTATTAAACCAGTTCTTTTCACTCTATAATTTAATCTATTAATGAAGGAATATTCATACATTTTCCTCATAAAACCTTATTTTCTCTAAATAAATTTTGAAAAATTCTAAGTATTTTTTTCCTAATAGATCCTCTATCTTATTAAATTATAAAATTTGCAGTATTTTCTACAACTAAATGTTTTTTTAATATTTTAAAAAATTGTTGAAAATAGTCTAAAATATTAATAAGTAAATATAATTAACTTAAATATGTATTTATATATAAACCAAAGTCAAAACAGCCAAAACCCATCTCAACAAGGAACTTCAATTCCAATGTTGGGTATCAATTTGATGAACCAAACAACCCACCAAAACCCCCCTCCATGCCTTAAAACTCACATATAAACAACAATCCCTGTGAAAAATCTAAACTCTTATTAAAACTTGCAGGAAAACCCCACACAAAAACCTCCAAAAACCCACTTATTAGTCTTTGTTAAAAGATTTGGGCAAAAGCCAAAGAAGTCAAAAGAAACAAGCACTTAAAAAGGGGCAAAATTGCAATGGGAGATAAGGAGCTAACCATCCCATATGTGAACCTGAGGCAAACAATGCAGGAGAGGCAGTACTCCGGCAGATCCGTGGCTCGAGTCCGCGTCTCGCCCACCTTGGGCGAGCTCCTCAAATGGGTCGAACACCATCGATACGAAGAAGGCGCGGATGCGAATGCGCCTTTACATCGAGTGATCGAGCTCGAAGATTTCGACACAGACTCGGAGTCATCAAGCATAGGTTCATACCCATTTGTGCTTTCCTTCCACAGCCTGACTTACAGCGTCAGGGTCCGAAAGACGACCAAGGTGCTGCTGAATGATGTGTGTGGTGAGGCCAGGGAGGGCGAGATCATGGCGGTTCTTGGAGCGAGTGGATCAGGCAAGTCGACGATGATTGATGCCTTGGCTGATAGGATTTCTAAGGATAGTTTGAAGGGCTCAGTGAGGCTGAATGGTGAGGTGTTGGAGTCTAAGCTGTTGAAGGTTATATCAGCTTATGTTATGCAAGATGACCTCCTTTTTCCGATGCTGACGGTCGAGGAGACGCTCATGTTCTCCGCGGAATTCAGGCTTCCGAGGACGCTCTCCAAGGCCAAGAAGGCGGCTCGGGTTCAAGCCCTCATCGACCAGCTCGGCCTCAGGTCCGCTGCCAAGACCGTCATCGGAGACGAGGATCATCGAGGCGTCTCCGGAGGCGAAAGGAGGCGTGTCTCTATAGGTAATGATCCCAAACTTCCTGATGTTAAAAATGCTAACTTTGTGTTTATTGAGACACATTGGATTGGATCATACTACAGGTATCGACATAATCCATGATCCGATCGTCCTCTTCCTTGACGAGCCCACCTCCGGCCTCGACTCCACCAGCGCATACATGGTGATCAAGGTGCTCAAGCGGATTGCGCAAACCGGCAGCATTGTCATAACCTCAATCCACCAGCCGAGCTACCGAATCCTCAGCCTGCTGGACCGCCTCCTCTTCCTCTCCCGCGGCCAGACAGTCTTCAGCGGGCCCCCAAACACCCTCCCTGCCTTCTTCGCGGAGTTCAACCATCCGATCCCTGAGAATGAGAACAAAACCGAGTTCGCCCTGGACCTGATCCGGGAGCTCGAAGAGTCCCCAACCGGGACCAACGCGCTCGTCGAATTCAACAAGTCATGGCAACAAAACCGCAACCACAAAAGTGCATCCGGAGGTCGAACACTCTCCCTCCAAGATGCTATTAGCGCGAGCATCTCGAAGGGGAAGCTCGTCTCCGGCGCACACAACGACGCCACCAACCCCTCCGCCTCCGTCCTGAAGTACGCAAACCCCTTCTGGATCGAAGTCTTCGTGATCGGAAAGCGCTCCCTCACCAACTCTCGACGCATGCCCGAGCTCTTCGGGATGCGCTTCGGAGCCATACTAGTCACCGGCGCCATCCTCGCCACCATCTTCCGCCACCTCGATGACTCCCCGAGGGGCGCTAAAGAGCGCCTCGGCTTCTTCGCCTTCGCCATGTCCACCACCTTCTACACCTGCGCCGAGGCCGTACCGAACTTCCTCCAAGAGCGCTACATCTTCATGAGGGAGACCTCCTTCAATGCGTATCGTCGGAGCTCCTACGTGCTCTCCCACGCCATCATCGCCCTCCCGTCCCTCCTCGTCCTCTCCCTCACCTTCGCCGCAGTCACCTTCTCAGCCGTCTCCCTCGCCGGAGGCCCCACCGGGTTCCTCTACTTCTTCATCTTCATCCTTGCCGCCTTCTGGTCCGGACACTCCTTCGTCACCTTCCTCTCCGGCATTGTCTCCCACGTCATGCTCGGATACACCGTCGTCGTCGCCATTCTGGCCTACTTCTTCCTCTTCAGCGGCTTCTTCCTCGCGCCCGATCGGATCCCGAGGTACTGGATTTGGTTCCATTACCTCTCGCTGGTCAAGTATCCCTATGAAGGAGTTTTGCAGAACGAGTTCAGTGATCTCACCCGGTGCTTCGTCAGGGGGACTCAGATGTTTGATAACACGCCATTGCAGGCGGTGCCAGAGGCTCTGAAGGTGAAGCTGCTGACGTCGATGGGTGGCGTGCTGGGGAGGAATCTGACGGCCGCCACCTGCGTGACCACCGGAAGAGATATACTGGTGATGCAGGGGATTACTGACCTTGGCAAGATGAGTTGCCTGTGGATTACTATTGCCAGTGGCTTCTTCTTTAGGTTTCTGTTTTATGTTACCTTGTGCTTTGGGAGTAAGAATAAGAGGAGTTGAAAAATATTTATTTAGTCATAGGATTTGTCTGGTTTCTGGGTTGGATTTTACTGAGCTACTACTACCAGGGTAAGAAATTATGTCTGGGATATTGGTATTTGTATGTTATAATTCAAGAAAATTTACCTGCAGATTTGTACAATTAACAGTGAGAAAATTTACCAGGAAATCCATCCAGTAACTGTACAAAAAACAAAGTCATGTTTGACTGTATAGAAATGAAACTAAGCATCTCATTTGAAATTGATACATTACAAGTGAATGTGAATGGATGTGACAGAAAGAAACTAAAACAAACAATGTACTTACATGATCTGCGCTAAGTGTCTGTTTATATCGCTCTGGTATCTTGTATGATGGAGTGAGTCTTTAGATTGATGTTCTTAGCTGAGGTCTAATTCGTCTAATTACACGGGTTCAAGAGATTTGACATCGTATCATAACATCTCATTGAGGCTAAATTCATTCTCCAGATCGTCATCATCCTCAAAGAGCTTCAAGAATCTGGCTTGCTCTTGCTGCCTTCTCTTCTTCTGCCAGTACTTGAATGCTGCCGCAGAGATGATGGTCAGAGCTGCAACGACAGCAAGTGTTACTAGTATGGGAATAACATAGTGCTTCTTTCCTCTGCCTTTGTTCGAATCCTCGCTGGTTGTTGAAGAATCTGCAGCCACAAATTCATCGAAAACATGACAATCGTTTAGTGTTCATCACTGCATCTTGAATGTCTGAGATTAAAGGGACAATAGAGAGGATGCAAATAACAATATTCCCATCTCCCGTTCAGAAAATGTTATGAAACAAAGAGAACTTGTAATTTTTGGGTTTTTTCTCCTCTCTCCCCAAGGTTTATGCGATCAAACAATGCATTGGATATCGGTGATTTGAAGATATAAAGATACCAAATATCAATCTCATACGCATATCCAATAACCATATCTTGATATCTATATCTCATATCTTATATCTATATACTCTTTCCAAACGGGCCTTAAGTATCATGTAAGAGGTGGGGACTAATCTATGGATATGTCGAGAAAAGCATCATGTAAGAGGGGAGGGGGCAAGAATTTGTGAAGGACATCACATACCTTTAACAAGGGATAAGCATTCTTTACAAGCAAATGTCACATTAAATTCATTTTCTTTGAACCGTGTATAATCCCCATCAGGTGCAGCAAAATCGGAAGAGCATAACTCCCACTCATCAAAGACATGATCGGACACAATTAATGCCTCATAGATCCCACATCTCTTGCACTTGTTAGTCAAAAGTTCAGTCAGAGGCTGAAACAAGAAGACGAAAAAATGTTTTAGTTTCAGAACTTCCAAACAAGCAGCTGGCTTGCAGTTTTTAAATTCAAAAGTATTCCGTGATGACAATTAATGTCAACAAACCAACAGGCTAAATGTAAATATGATGTACAAAGGGCTAACTGAAGGATATATATACTATTTAGCAATTAGCATCACTGAAGTGCGTGAAATTCCAAAGATATTTAAGTTTGAAAAATGCAGAAGTTAATGTAATATATGCATTACAAAAGACTAAGAGAAGTATATATATCAAAGGTATGATTAAATCACTTAATGTTTCAACATTCTCTTTCGCAGTATTGAAAGGATAAAGATGAACAAGATCTTGCAATAGCATTGCATTCAATCACAACAAAAAGGTAGGTAAATTTGACTCCATTTATGTACTTATCTCACCCTAAATGCATTAGTAAAAGTATCTATTGATCATATATTGTTTCATTTAAGAAAAAAATCCTGCAGCATTATCTATGTACCCCTAAGATTATGATCTAGCAATTACACTAGAAACGAGATGAACATGAAGAAACTCTTTTAAATAGGTGAATAAAATACAAGGAAATGGCGCGAGAAAATATAGGATGAAAGGCTGATCGTGCACTAGACTCCCATAATAAGACTTCCCAATGATCAGGAAATGCAAGCCTGAAGTAAAAATGCAAATTGCTCCTTCGAATATAGAGGTACAAACATCGCATTATAATCCAACCTGGACCTACCATACCTTGACAAACATAAGGAGCAGAAAGGAAACAGAAGACACGAAAAAGATGTAAGAAACTCAAAATGTTAACAACTGAATCGAATCCGAACACACAAATTGTTCAACAGCCTAAAAATACAATTCTGTCAAGAAACAGCATCAGAGAACACACCTGCCAAGACTCTTCTCCTTTGAAGTTATACAGGACATCAGCTTCCTGCAAATCAGGCAAGGATTTCTTGTCCCCACCACTACACTGAAAATAAATTCCAGGGTTTCTCTGTATCCATTCGTGCGTAGTGTATAATTCAATTGACTTAAGTGTGACAACTGCTGATAATACTGGTCCTGAAAGACATTAAAGCTATCATTATAAATATGCCTAATGTAAGAAGTAAGAATTGCTGCAGTTCTTGATCGAAGAGACTTCATGCGGCATTCTTTTTCTGTAATGAATATGTCGTAGTTTCTCCCGAAAACGAAAGAATATGTGGATGCAATTGAAACAGATTTCCATCAATAAAGACATTCCAAGGAGAACTATCCAATTTCCTTTCAATTGACCATTATCAACAAATGATATCAGCAAAGTCTCAGATGATGCATCAAGATTCAAGACTGTGTAAAATAAAGCTATTGCAGGCAATGGAAAATCTCTATTGACATTTGTACATCCAGAGTTGGGATTATTTTTTCTCAGAATCACCTTGCCTGAAATAAAGCCCCAATCCATCCCAAATGTCAAGAAGAAACTAAAACCTAGAGCCTAAAAACATCAAATTAGCATCTTTACGGCCCTAATCAATCGAAAACAAGCTCCAGTTGTGGCCATGTACAAGCAGTAACTCCCAAATAGCTTTACCTGGAAAACAGCCGAGAAGGACTAGAAACGGAAGAGCGGCAACCGAAACCCTAGAAATCACGGAGCTTCGGCAACGCATAGCGATCAAAAAGATATCAAGTTACGACTCTCGCTGAAACTAGTTAGAGGAACAAGCACGGAATAGCTCCCGGAAAGGGCGCACTCGCACCTCAGTAAGCTTACAGGCGAAGGAACGTCAAAAAGGCGATAAAGATGCGGTGGAATCTGGTTTGCAGAATTTGATGTAGGAAGAAGAAAAGGACGAAGGAGCGAGAAAAGGTCGAAGGAGGTGAGCGAGGAGTTGGTTACGCGGACGCCATTGTTAGTTGACTTCGGTCAAAATCCATTCGCCGGTTCGCCCCTCCTTCCAGTTGAATCGTTTTCGGCAGCCGTAAGGAAATATTGATTAAAATAGTGAATAGAAAAATTAAAAATAACACTAAATTAATGTATAAGATAGAAAAAAATCACATGACTCAAATTATGTGGTTGAAATTTCGATACTAAGTTACGTATTTTCATTTTTTAAGTTAATACTTGACAATTAGGGTTTTTTTTTCTAGAGTTTATATTTGACAATTAAGATTAAAATTTTAGCATTTTTTGGCTTTTAAGTCGGTTAATTAAAAATGATAATTCATACTACTTTTGTCTAATAAAATATGTCATCTATTTTTTTATGTACACTTTTATAATATGATAAAAAACTATATAAATATCAATATTTTTGAAAATAACTTAATCTTTATATAAGTATCAAATTAATAAATAAAAAATGATATTTTATACTGTATAGTTTTTATGTTTTTAAAAAAGTGTACATGAATAGTAAATGATTTTTTTCATTTGAAAGATGTAGTACTATTTTATACGTATATCCTTAACTTAAGTATGCATTTATTGAATATTGATATTGAAGTAAATATGATTTAATATGAATTGTTGCAAATTTAAAAAAATGCAGAATTTTAATAATTATTTATCAATATAAACTTTTCACTTGTATACACCGTTGGTTCATTTTTCGCATTAATTCCACTTGTTATTTGATCCATTTTCTATCAAGTAATTGTAAGATCATTATATCCAATTATTTCAAAATAAAAACTATTATAGATTTTTTTGGTCTCTCGATTCATCGGGTCTATCGAAAAGAAAAACTATTTAATCCAATTAACTTAAGCATGTATTGAAAATTTGAAATTGTTCGTTCAAGTATATAAATACTGTCATATTCTTAATTTTATTTTCTAAAAACTAAAAAGTCAAAATTGTATGCAAAACCATTTCATATTATTATTTGATACGGAGTATTTCTGAGGAAGAAACTATATTTTATTGAGTCAATTTGGGCCAAAATGTGCCCACAAAATACAAACGGGCCCAGAAAGCCCAATAAGGCAGCCCAAAGGGCGCCGCCTAAAACTCGTCGACGCGCCTCGTGCGGCGGAGGTAGCGCCACACGCCGCAGCCCTGCCCGGCCGCCTTAACGAACTGCACGGCGGGGTCGCCGTCGGCCGCCCACCGCATCCTATTAAGGGCGTTGGCCACCATCGGCCAGAGCCCGGCATCGTTGACGTCCATCCCCGGGATCAGGTACTGCGAGTCCATCACAAGCGTGCACACGTCCCTTGTGGTCCCCCGGCCGCCCGGCAGCCTCGCCACCGCGTCCTTCACCACCGACACCACGCTCACCCCCTTCGGCCTGTCCTCCCTCAGCCGGCTCCCGCTCTTCCTCGGTATCGTCCTCCTGATTGCGAAGACCGGCGCCACCGCCGTCCTTTCCCCGTCCACCGCCGTCTAGTAGAACGCCCTCTCCGGTACCGTGTACCTGCAGATGTTGTTAGATATACATGTACTTATCGACATAGTGCCACGTGGGCACGTGAAATTGAAGGCAAATTAGGATTTAGAGTATCACGACATGTACCGATTATCTGATAAGATAATAAATCCTAATTTGCGGTATATTTAATTTTCGTGACCTGGATATCGACATAGTTCATACGAAATCACACCAATTTTAGATTTTTTTTGATAAGTTTTTTTTTTATATAAGAACACCAATTTTAGATGTTTATCTTAAATACTTATAATTAGCATTATACAAAAAAAAAATTTAATGAATTTAGTTAGGATTTTTTTAAAAATAAATCCAAAATGCAATAATTTTCGGAAAAAACTTAAAAAGACTTATATTTAAATGGAATTTCGAGGCTAGGAAAGAAATGTTAGAATTTTTGGATACCTGAGTCGTTCTTCCTCTTGGAATCGAGCCCTCACTCCGGGAAGGCTCGATGGCACTGTGAACCTCATGCCGCACTTTGCTCGAAGCCCCATTATAAAGCCCACCATGTCATGAGCGGCCTTGGCCGAAGCTGCGGTTGTTTCGAGGGTAGCAAGGGCTGCCACATGGCGGCGCTCGACTTCTAGCCACTCCTCAAAAGATTTAATAAAATGATTGACAACACTTTTTGAGACTCCCCCGGCAACGTGGCCTTTCTTTAGGTGTATCGGGTGATGATGCCAGTCAGATAACATTACTTTTGGGCCCACCCAACTCCATCGGCTTGTTTGGCTGTTCTTAGAGGTTAGGGGCATCCACGGGCCGTAGATTTTGCCCCGTGGCTTGAAAGAGAGTGTATGTAACGCTCCTCTTGTTAGAGTCTCGAGAGGTAGTTGAAGTGGCTCGTCGGTGGAGCCAACAATGTGGTGGTCGTCGCGGTGTAAGCTCGTCAACCTCTCTACTATTTCGGATAGAGAGAATGAAGGGTTTTTTCGATCTGTCACCGGTTGTGGACCCTAAAATTTGCAATCAGATATGTAGTCAAAATGTGTCAATTAAACTATATTGTAAAACTGCAACATATAATAATGTAATGAATATGTAAATATGTACTGAAATTGATTAACAATTTTATAAATTTGGGACAGAGATTACATATGTATATATGTTTTATTTAAGAAAAACCTAACTCAATTGTAACTTATAAATCCATGGAAGTTTAACATTGTTTGGTAAATGAACCATTTCTAAAATACATTATTTATAATAATATGATATAATAATATTGATAAACATATAATAATGATAAATATTGATAAAAATAAGTAATTAACATGCTCCGTAATATGTATTGATTATAGTATTAGCAAAATCTAAATGGCTGACACATTTTTTTTTCTTGAATAAAATTGAGTCAAAACTTGAAATGAACGGTTCCTTAATTCCAACTTTTATCTAAACCAAACACAAAATTTGAAATCATTCATTCTTGATTAATCTCATTCCTCATTTAACAAAACGGATAACAAATGACTTTGTACACTACTTTGAAATATATAATACAATCTATCTATCTATCAATTTATCTATCTATCTATTTATTTATTAATATTACTAATTCTGCTAGCATTTTGCTGACGTGTCACGTCCACAATTAAAGTTGAATTTTTTATTCAAATGATATTTTCTTATTGGTCAATATTATTGTAGAAATTTTAAAATATCTATTTTCAAATTTAAATATATTCATTTCCTATTTTAAATATACCGTATTTGTTTTTGGATTGAGGAAGGAAATCTGGATTAACGTTTATTAATATAGTTTGATAAGTTGGTTTATGAAATAAGAATAAAATGAATATATGTTACATGTGTATCGATATGATTTCTTATATATTATTTTATTTCTTTTATATAATTACTCATTCTTACCTCACTATCTCATACATATGTCATTTATAATATATTATAATTTATGATATCTTAAAAAAATTTAATACAAAACATTTGTATGAAAAAATATATACTTTATTAAAAAAATTATTTAGCATAATTATATGAAAACTTATATTTTTTGTTTGGGGTTTTATCCTAATGATAATAATTATATATGTATTTCAAAGTATATTAGGTGGTGTGTTTGAGTTTTATTACTACTTTACCTTATTAAATTATTTTCAAAATTTGTATTGTATCTCTTTGCAACTAATTTATAAATTAAAAAAAAATACTTTATAAATATTTTGTTGTAAAAAAAATATTAATATAGTATTAAATAGATATGTAGAATAATTTTCAAATGGAAATGGATCAAAATCCCGTGCCTTCAAGGCACGGACATTACACTAGTATATTACTAAAACTATATATTTTGTACACTACTTTTTTTTTTAATTAGTTGTACACTACTTTTATATATACTTTTGAAATTTGAAACAGTGCATACGTTAAAATATTTATTACAAATACATATTTAATAAATGAATATACACTTTAATTTTCACATTACTATACACTGCACTAAACTAATTCCATACTTGTTATAGATAAATACCACTCCCATACGCCATATATGTTACTCCGATCAGTACTAGTTAAAGTATATGTAATTAAGCCAATAAGATTAATTTTAAAAAAATCATCAAATTGAATAATAATCACTATTATGAATAATTGTACCTGCAAACCATCAATTGAATGCCAAAGAACCAACATTGTTTTCCTCACTGCACACAAAAAGTGCAGTGCAAGGAAGTAAAGCTTCCTCCCGCCCCCAGGTCTGGATGTCCTCACTTGGAGCTTAATATTACTATCGGATGCTTCATCTCCTTCAGAGATGAAATCCGATAGTGGGATCTTCCAGAAAAGCTCCCGGAGCTTCTCCTTCTCGGAATCTTCCAATGACTGCACCACCTCCTCCATGTCATCATCAGAGTAATCTTCATCGCCTTTGTATCCCTCCTCACTA
The DNA here is from genome assembly GCA_037127255.1 of Persicaria tinctoria. NCBI lineage: Eukaryota > Viridiplantae > Streptophyta > Magnoliopsida > Caryophyllales > Polygonaceae > Persicaria > Persicaria tinctoria. Next base: position 1,338,380 of record JBANSL010000016.1, on the reverse strand, counting down.
TCTTCAAGATCTTGAACTCCATCCTCCTCCATAGCGTTCTTCCCTTTCGGAATCTCCGTGGATTGAAAGCACATCAGAGTGTAGGCTGCTGAAAGCACATCCATTTCTGCACAAAGCCTTTTCGATGAAGGGCCGGTGCTCCCATCCTCTGCCGATTCCTTCCTCTTTCTCATCTCCTGATCCATTCTATACCAAATTCAAATGATATTAGTAAAATAAGTTGTGTAAATCAAGAAAAATCAAGCATATATATAGTCACACTTACTAGAGAGAGTGTGTTTTGGAGGGGATGAATGCAGAGGTTGAGTGAATGAGAGGGAGAGGAGAAAGGGAAAAATTAGAGCTGAGAGATACCGAAGAGGATGAGAGGAGTAATCCATATAAATAAATAAAAGAAAAAGAGGGTCAATTAATTAAGACAATGTACATGCATATTGTGAATTGGAGTTTCCTTTTTTGAAAATGGGATTGAAGATAGGATTGTTGGCTAATGGCCGGTTATAATTTTTATTAGGTTTTAAAATTGGGGTTATATTTATCAATTTAGTCGAATATACATGAGAAGTGAGTAGTTTGATGATAGGTTGAGGGCGTAAAAGAAGAGAAAATGACCCTCATTAGGGTTTGTAAGCACACATTGGTTACGTCGTTATTCGTTAATGTATCAATGTGTTGTTGTTAGAGTTTCGAAAATCGAAGGATGGTTGTGCACTTTATCTTTTATATGGCATAATGAGATAAATAACGAATCCAATCACGTATACTTGTACATAGAAGTATTTACGAAATTATCACATGTTTTGTTTGGATATGATCATAATGTCCTAAACGACAAGATCGTTTCCTGCCAGGTCATGTGTATAACGAGATACAAACAAATCCAGTCTTACATAGAAGTCGTTATGCTTGACCTAACAGAAAAAATGTATTTGTCGTGCAATACATTATGATCATATCTAGAATAGGTAATCCCTCACTAAATACTTCAATGTTTGAATATATATGGTTGAATTCGATTTACCCCTTTGAATCGGATGAGAAGTGAGTAGTTTGATGATAGGTTGAGTGCGTAAAAGAAGAGAAAATGACCCTCATTAGGGTTTGGAAGCACACATTGATTACGTCGTTATTCGTTAATGTAATCGATGCGTGTTTTTAATGTTTCGATAATTGAAGCGTAGTTGTGCTCTTTTTCTTTTATATGGTATAATGAGATAAATAACGAATCCAATCATATATACGTATACTTTGCACATAGAAGTATTTACGGAATTATCACATGTTTTGTTTGGATGTGATCATAATGCCCTAAACGACAAAACCGTTTTCTGTTAGAGCATGTGTATAACGAGATAACAAACAAATCCAGTCTTACAGAGAAGTCGTTATGCTTGATCTAATATCTATATTGTCGTGTAATACATTATGATCATATCTAGGATAGGTAATCCCTCACTAAATACTTCAATGTTTGAATGTATGTATATGGTTGAATTCGATTATTAATTCTAACAAATCCAGTCTTACATAAAAGTCGTTATGCTTGACTTAACATAAAACTATATCGTCACGTAATACATTAGGATCATATCTAGAATAGGTAATCCGTCACTAAATACTTCAATGTTTTAATTTCTCATTGTGCCATCTAAAACAAAATCAGGGTTTGCAAATGTATATGAAAATAATTTTGTTATGCAACTACAAAAAGTTATACTGTCACGTATTGGATTGAACTTGATCATTAGATTGTAATGCTATTGTGTGTTTTTTGGAGAGAGAAATAAAATAAAATAAAGATGGGTCCATTTTTTTTTTTTTTGATTAAGTAAAAATTCGAGCTCAGATATACCTGAAACTCGAGAGGTCGACAAGTCGGCAGACGGAAGAATCATCGATCATACAATAAACTGAAAATACAAGAAAAGGAAAAAGGTGCAATCATCGCATAACATGTGCTCTAAGAAGAAGGAAACTAAGCAGAGCTAAAACCGAGACGTTAAGAACGCTGACGAAGAACGAAGCCAAGCACCGCCAAAGGGAAGCACCGCCAAAGATGGGTCCATATGAAAATAGAGCAATGCAACAAAAAAATATTCACAAGAAGTTAATGAGTAATCCAACCGAGTAGCACCATCTATTGAAGATTGAACAAACATGAAACACAAATCATTTAAAAATTAAAACACAATTAACAAACATGGTCCATGGATGCTTCTATCTTTAGTTAAACTTCATGTATTTTACATTTATAATGTTGATGGTTTCTTCAATTTTTTTTCTTTTGTGTTTTACATTTTCTTATTCAAACCTTTTCAAAAGTCATTTTTCACCCCTTGAAGAAAAGTTTTATGATCCACCACCAACGTTCAGCAACAGAAATTGCAAAAGTGGCAGAGTGGTTAAATGCACAGGAATTCCTCAACAATATCCCTTCTCTTATCAATCAATCCAATCATCATTTTGATCTGATTACCAAAATCACCGGAATCAGCAACACGCCAACACCGGCAAGGACTCGGGACGATAGCTGACATTTCCGCAAAATGCTCGCCGTCCCCTATGATGCAGTAACACACAGCTGCTCACCCAGTTCATGAATTTGCTACCAAATATATGTTAAACACAAAGAACATTAAGCTTATATACATGTGACTGAAATCCGACTGCTGATTACACTGTTTCAATGCTGCTTAAAGGGCTTTGGATTCAGAAATCCCAGTTCCTCAAGTGCGCAGTTCTTGTTGTTCAGCCTCTCTAGGCTTCTTTCACCACACTTGTTGATCAGGATCTTCCTCTAGGCTTCCCGGATTTGGTCTTGTACGCGCTTGTGCTTGAGCTAACAGCTTTTATAGCAATGACAAAACTTGGCATCTCGGATTTGGTCTTGTTTGCACTTGTGCTTGAGTTGGCAGCTTTTATAGGAGCTGGGAAATTTGGTTTCTCGCTCTTCCTGATAATCTTCAAAGCCATGGTTTTCAAAGGGACAGCTATGTCAAGAGGCTCGAGTAAATCTCTCAGTTCATGCCACTCGAGATCCTCAAAATCGCCATCTTCATAGACAACTCGATACCACCCAGCTTCTTTGTCATATTCAGTGACTGTCCCGGAATAGTACAGGTCTCCAAACATCTTCCTGACCTCTCTTCCCTCCAGCCATTCACCGAAACCTGCGTGCCTTGGTAGTTCTGGCCCAGGGGCATTGTTGGCATCAACTGCGATGCCTTGGAATGGAGGTACATCAGGGACCCCATTGATGAGAACAGCAGGTTCTCCTGGAATTTCAAAAATCCCCGGTGGCAAAGATTCAGATTCTTCCTTATACCGCCCGTCTTCCATTGCAATGGAGGAGGTTATAAGCCTTCATTCATGGATACACAAAATGTGTTTAGAAAGCAGTGGAAATGCTCCAATAGAAACTTGGATCAAAGTGTAAAGAATTGCACTAAACACTAGCAATAAGCATATGAAGACAAGGAGAGTTTTCGTACTTGATTGTGGCGATATACATTCGACCAATAGATTCAAACAAAAATAACAGTATGATTTTCACCAATACCCTCAATAAGACACTATCATTACCAAAAAAAAAAGCTCACATTTCATTACTACGTCAATTCTACTCAACTTTTCATTAGACCTTGTCAACTACCTAGTTTTAAGCATGTAGGCTGGTTGGCCTGGTTTCGGAGTCGCCCCAAATATAGGTGAAACTCTTCCAAAATTCCACCCAAATTGGTTCTCTACAAAAGTACTAATTCAATCAAACAAATTGAAACTTAACAAGTTAATCAGGCACAACGGAAAGGTACTAAACTTATTCAGAAAACAATGCCAGCAACATACAGCAGGCAAAACAATGTCAGACTGAACTCCATAGAAAGCATTAAAAACATGCAAACAAAATCGTTGTTCACAAATTCAGAAACTAGAACATACACAAGTTGGCTTATGCCTCACACGAACCGAAATTCAGATCAGTATGTCGGTTTAGGGCAAAGCAATTCAGAAGAAGAAAGAAAAGAGAGCAGGAACCGGGCATACCTAAGCCGAATTTATGATGGCTCCCGAAGTTGCAGTGATGCGTTGGGGCTCGGACAGGTCCTTGCCAGGTTTGAATTCGTCTTCTCTCTGTTGATTGCCCCAAACCGAAAGCTCCAAATTATAAATCATAAAAATCAGCCGAGCCTATCAATTGAGCACCACAATCAGTCAATTAACTGAAACTGGATGTAAGAGGAGATTCCAGATTCGGGGCATAAATCATCTAAACACTAGATTAGATTGCGAATTTAGGGTTTGAAACTCTTTTTTTTTTTTCCGGAAAAGCGCAGGAGCCGAGCATACCTGATCAAAGAGGCCTCCCGCGTCCTTGCAGCAACGCCCTGAGGACTTCGACGTTGCTGATGCCTCTCTCTCTCAATTGCTCAAGCCGGGACTCACCGATCGTCGATAAAATCGCGTTGAAAGCTTCGCGTGAAGCGTTGGACAGAAATTAGGGCTCGGTTGATGAAAGAGATTGAAAGAAATTGGGCTAATCCGACCATGAGTTGGGCTCAAGGCCATAAAGGTATCTCACATTTTGTGAATTTTCAAATTAACTATAAAACTCAAAACAAAACAAAAAATTAGCAAAATAGTCGAGATTCGAAACTATTTTTGAGATTTAGCCAAAAGTAGAGGAAAGTCGCTGTTTAAAACAACGATTTTAGCCGAACTTTAAAAAAAAATTACAATAACAAAGTCGTTGTTTGAAACGACGACTTTGTTTTTTTTTTCCGCTGGTTTGTTGTTTTGGTAAATCAATGTTTCTCGTTGTCGGTTGAAGTCTTGCTCTGTCCGATTTCGTAATTTTTTCCGTATTATGAAACTTCTGCTTGTTGCGGTATGCTATTTTTGGTAGATCGGTTCTTGCGATCTGGTTATATGTTTGATTCTTGGTGGTGATTTGGCTGTTCCGTAGGATTTGGTCGAGCTGATTGATTTCGCTTGATTTCGTCGGTTGTTAATTGGCTTGGTTTCACTTGATTAACTGTTGCTATTTGTTGCGAATTGATGTTCTTGAACTAAGCTGATGATATACGGTTCGCTGATGGCTATTCGCCTATTCTTGATGGTCTTTCTCTAATGATATATATGATTGATTCATTCATTTTGTTGCGAATGGTGTTGCGATTGTTGCGATTTGCTAATCTTGAATTGACTTGACTCGCTTTGCTGAGTCCATGGGCCATGTCAATTTTTCTTTTTCTGCTACTACTGTTGCTGTTATTTGCGTTATTCTACACCATCAATTAAAATTTGACATGTATATTTAAAGAAATTTTTTTCAAAAAAATCTACAACTTTCAATCTTTCAAAAACTTTTTTTTATGCAAAAGAACTGTATTTTTATTCAAAAAAAGAAACTGTTTTTAATTTAATGCAAAAAACTTTTTTTTTATGCAAAAAAAAATGTTTTTAATGCAAAAAAACTGTTTTTTTAACTGTTTGAAATTTTGAATTGAATAAATCAAATTTAAATTGTTATTTTTACAACCATATTAGTGAAATAAAATTTATTGATTTTTCATATAATATTCAACCATAATATATAGTACATAGTAGTTAATTTTATTTAGCATTTCAAATTGTTTACATTTTATAAATGTAAATAAAATTGTAAATATATTATAATTAAGAATTTATATAACTTATATATATTGAAAATATAAGTTATTTGATATAAATTTTATTTATTTATGATTAATGAAATTAAATATATCGAGTATGCTTTGATAAAGTTGAAAAATATTTTAAAAGATAAAATACAACTAGTGAAAAGAAAATTTGAATTGTAAATAATTTAAAAATTTGAAGTTCAACCCCCAAAAAAATTCGGAATGGGATCCCATGAATTTGGCCATCAAATTCATGGGTAAAGTTGGTTAAATCTCAACCGTCAAAAAATTAAACGACGGATAGATTTGCCCCCCTCCTTTTCCCCACCCCATCACCATAATTTTTCTTTTTTTTTTCTTTTTCTTTTAATCATATTTTTGTGAGTGTAAAATACACCCATAAATTTGAATGCCAAATTCATGGGATCCAAACCCAAAATATTCCTAACCATTGTATGGAGTAGTAGTATATTCCAATTTAAAAATTTGTGATTTTTTTAATTCCTTAAAAGTTAAAACACACCTCACTTTGTAAAAATATGTGTATGTAGAATATATAATTTCATAAGTTTCCATGCTATTATTCTACTGGTGTAACACAACCTAGGACTTTGGATATAGGTTTCACATGTGCCGGATGAGTTACAGCTGTAGGTTTGTATTTGTTGGATATTTGGGCTTTACGGCCCAAATCCTTGTACAAGCCCAGTTTGCTCTCCTTGGTGCTATGGCCTATCCACAAAGCTGTCACTATATATCCGCTCTCTCACAGAACCCTAAGGCTTAAGACCACTATTCATCTCACTCTCAAAACAGATGGACGGCACCTCTTATAAGCTCTGTTAGGGTTTTCGTCTACAACTTCTCTTTCCGCTTTGGGATTCCAGGTGTTTCCTTGGTGGTTCGGTCAAGCTTCTGGTAGATCATCGTTCCCTGGTTTCTGGCTTGAAGGCGGCTGGTGGTTCTTCACTGATTGATGCTCTTCATTGGTTGTGTCGAAGACTGAAAGGGAGTTCCTCTCTCCTTTCCTGGGTTTGCTTGTTTGCACAGTAGATAGATGGCTTGTGGTTTATGTATCTCTTTCGATTGCCCCTCATTGTATTATCCTTGACAAATCTAGTGGATATTGGGCCTGACTCCTGAGGCCCCGCAGATGTAGGGTTTTATACCCGAACTGCGTAAACACTTGCCTGCGTTTCTTCTCCTATCTTATTGCTTCCTGCGCTTGCAAACTTATCTTCTGTTTGATCTTCGATTTACAAAACCGAACTCAATACGATCGTTCTCGTTGCTCCTACTTCCGCTGCCTCTGAGATCCTTAATCGGATTAACAATTGGTATCAGAGCATACGTTTGAGAAGGATCGTTATTCGATTCGGATGCTTTGATTATTTTTCTTATCTCTGTTTTTTTTTTCCTTTTCTTTCTTTTAGGTTTTTTCCTTTAAAACTAAAGGTTTTCTGTTTTTCTCCTTTACCTTTCCTGTCGAGAACAGTAGCGTGGATGAATATTTCAACTGCGTCATCTCATTGAGCATTCATCTCAGTTGTGTTGTCGTTTCTGTTCTAGAAAATATGTCTGAATCCTCAGTTCGTATTAAGTCCTATGATGGGTGTTCTGACTTTGCTATGTGGCAGGTTAAAATGCGAGCCATCCTAATCAAGGAAAAATGTTGGGCTGCAGTGGCAAACAAGTTTCCTGACAAGCTCGATAAGGCTGAACGAGAAGAGATGGACCAAATTGCTCATAGTGAGATCATGATAAGACTCACAGATGAAGTAGCAAGACAAGTGCTCACTAAAAAGACATCCAAAGAACTTTGGGATGCTTTGGAAGCAACTTTTTTGGTAAAATCCCTTCCTAGTCGCATAAATCTGTTGTGCCGATTATTTAACTTCAAAATGAATGCTCATATGTCTCTAAATGACAACCTTGACAAATTTCTGACTATGATTCAAGATCTTGAGCGTTGTGATGATAAAATTACTGAATTACATCAAGCTGTCTTAATTCTGAATTCTCTTCCTGCACAATTTGACACTTTTAAAGATGTTATACAGTATAGTAGGGAGGATTTAGATAAGACTAAGATTATTGAAGCTATCATTCAAAAAAATGATGTCATGAAGGTGTTTAAGACAAAGCAGGAAGTTAAAAATGAGGCTTTAATGGCAAGGGATAAGTTTAAAAATCAGAAGAAAAATCAGAACAAGAACAAGAAGCATGACAACTTTGACAACTCTAAGTCTGAAACTGCTGAGAAATCTCAATCTGATAAAAGCTCTATTAAGTGCAATTACTGTTCTAAGGATGGTCATTATGAGAAAGACTATTATAAAAGAAAGAAAGATGAGGCTAAGAAAAATAAAGCTGTTACTGCTGTGCTTGAATCTCATCCTAATTGCTCCCATGAATTGCTATGTGTGTTTGATGATCAATCTGCTGCTGATGTATGGATTATAGACTCTGGCTGCACTATTCATGCTACACCTAACAAACATTGGTTTTCTGAATTGAATCTTATTAATGAGGGAAATGTTATGCTTGGTGATCATTCTGTGCTAACTATAAAGGGTGTGGGATCTGTACCTCTTAAGATGCATGATGGGAAAATTAGAGTTATTAAAAATGTTAGATGGGTTCCTGCTCTAAGGAGAAATTTGTTGTCTGAAAGTGTGTTTGACGATCTAAATTGTGATATAAAGGTCAAAAGGGGGATTAAATCTGTAATCAGAAATGGTAAAGTTCTTATTAAAGGAGTTAAAAAGAAAGGCCTCTATCATGTTATTGCTGAATCTGGAAAGTGCCAATCTGTTAATGTTTCTGTTAAGCAAATCTCTAAACCTATGACACTTGATCAGACTTTGTTGTGGCATCATAGATTGGGACACATAGGTAACAAGGGTTTGCTTGAGCTATATAAAAGAGGTGTTTTGGATTCTAAACCTGCTCATATTGTTTTTTGTGAAAATTGTTTAATGGGCAAACAAACCAAACTAGCTTTTAAATCTTCTGCATATGTTGCTAATGCTCCTCTTGAGTATGTCCATGCAGACCTATGGGGTCCGGCACAAGTTGACACCATAGGAGGAAAGAGGTATTTCTTGTCTCTTGTTGATCATTATAGCAGGAAAGTATGGATACATCTTCAGAGGACAAAAGGTGAGGCATATGAAAATTTTAAAGGCTGGAAAGTTAAGGTTGAGAAAGAATCTGGATACTTGCTCAAATGTCTCAGAACTGACAACGGGTTAGAATTCTGCAATAATGATTTTGATAATTTCTGTAATCTCCATGGCATTAAGAGACATCTTACCATTCTTGGTACTCCACAACAAAACGGAATAGCAGAGAGAATGAACCGTACCCTCCTGGAAAAGGCCAGCTGTATGCTGATTTGTGCTGGCATGAAACACTCACTTTGGGGTGAAGCCATCACACCAGCTGCATACTTGGTCAACAGAACACCCTCTTCCGCTATTGACTTTAAAAGCCCCCAAGAGCTGTGGTCAGGTAAGTCAACTAATATAACCTACTTGAAACCCTTTGGTTGCACAACCTATAGCCACAAGTCTGATGGTAAGCTAAACGCTATGTCTCAGAAGTGTGTGCTACTAGGCTTCCCAGAGGGTGTCAAGGGGTATAAGTTGCTTGTGATACAACCGGGGGGATACAAGGTCATAGTGAGTAGAGATGTTGTGTTTCAGGAGCTTGATTTTCATTTTAAAAACTCACTGACAACTTCTCTTGAGCATGATAGACATGTTTCTGATCTAGAAGAACAGGACAGCAGCACAGCTCAGTTTTACTTGCCTGCAGTGCAAGATGAAGGGACTGAATCTGATCATTCCCTTACTCACAACAATGTGCTACCTTCCACTGAAGATACTAATGATGAAGACCAACAGGAACACCAATCTGAACAGGGAGTTTCTTCTTCCACTTCGTCTCATATGATTCCGGTTGACAATGCATCTAATAGTTCGTCATTGCATACTTCTGTTCCTAATGTGAATGATATGTTGCCATCCTCTGTCATTGAACAACATGATCTTACTGATTATCAGCTCACTAGGGATAGGTCTCCTAGAATTAAAAAACCAAATAAGAAGTATGATAGTAACATTGTTGAATTTGCTCTTCATGTTTCTGATGCTGTTAATTCTTATGTGCCTGATCTGTATGAACAAGCTATTAAGTGTAAACATGCTCAGAATTGGAAACTTGCTATGCAAGAAGAGATAGCATCCATGCATGTCAATAAAACTTGGTCTCTTGTGAAAAAACCTGACAAAGCTAGAACTATTGACTGTAAATGGATATATAAATTGAAAGATAGCTCAAATCCTAGTGAACCACCTAGGTATAAAGCTAGACTTGTTGCCAAAGGTTTTACACAAAAAGAAGGTGTAGATTATCATGAAATATTTGCACCTGTTGTCAAGTATAAAACCACGAGGCTCTTACTTGCCATGACTGCAGTTTATGATTTAGAGCTTGAACAAATGGACGTAAAAACTGCTTTTCTTCATGGTAACTTGCATGAAACTATCTACATGAGACAACCAAAGGGATTTGTAGATCAGGCTAATCCTAATCTTGTTTGCTTATTGCACAAATCCATTTATGGCCTAAAACAGTCCCCAAGACAATGGAACAAGAGATTTGATTCTTGTATGAAAGGCCTTGGTTTCAGTAGAAGCGAATATGACTCATGCTTGTATTTCAAAGATATTAAAGTGACTGATCCTTTGTTTGTTCTACTCTATGTAGATGACCTTCTTCTTATTTCTAAATCTGTCCAGAAGATTGAAGCTCTGAAACTCAGCTTGAAGAAGAATTTTGATATGAAGGATTTGGGAGTTGCTCAGAAAATCCTTGGGATCACTATCACAAGAGATAGGCAAAAGAAACAGATGTGGTTGTCTCAAACCGACTACCTGCAGAAAGTCCTTGAAAGATTCAACATGAAGGGAGTAAAACCTAACACTATTCCTCTTGGTGCTCATTTGGATCTAACTAAATTGAAGGGTAATATGTCTGATTCTGAAATTGCTAAGATGAAATCAATCCCTTATGTTTGCTATGATCTGTTCAAGGCCTGACATTTCTTTTGCTATGAGTGCTTTGAGTCGTCACATGTCTAACCCTGCTGAAAAGCATTGGGTTGCAATGAAATATCTATTGAAATACATCAGTGGTACCGTAAATCTTGGCCTATCTTATGCTAAGCATGATACTTGCAATAGTTTGTATGGCTATGTTGATGCTGACTATGCAGGAAACAAGGACAATAGGAAGTCCACCACTTGTTATGTCTTCACTTGGTTTGGAAATTGCATCTCATGGAAGTCTCAACAGCAGCCTATTGTCGCCTTATCTTCTACGGAGTCTGAATATATCGCTGCAACATAGGCTTGCAAAGAAGCCATCTGGTTACAAGGTCTTTTAAAAGAGATTGAAAGGAAAAATTACAGGACTGTTTTACACACAGACAGCCAGAGCTCTATCTATCTCTGTAGAGACCCTATGTACCACGAACGCACTAAGCACATCGACGTGCGATTCCACTTCATCAGAAAGAAAGTAGCGAAAAAGATCATTCTCTTGAAGAAGATAGCTGGAGATGTAAACCCAGCTGACTTTGGCACTAAAATTGTCTCTGCTAACAAATTCTTGTTTTGCAGGGATTACCTTCATATTGAAGGACTGAACTAAGCCCGGATTGGGCTAGGGCCGACGACGGACCCATCAACCCAATATTCGTAAATCTAGATGTTTACTTTGTTATTATTGTAAACTTAGGAAATTACAGGGGCAATTGTAGAATATATAATTTCATAAGTTTCCATGCTATTATTCTACTGGTGTAACACAACCTAGGACTTTGGATATAGGTTTCACATGTGCCGGATGAGTTACAGCTGTAGGTTTGTATTTGTTGGATATTTGGGCTTTACAGCCCAAATCCTTGTACAAGCCCAGTTTGCTCTCCTTGGTGCTATGGCCTATACACAAAGCTGTCACTATATATCCGCTCTCTCACAGAACCCTAAGGCTTAAGACCACTATTCATCTCACTCTCAAAACAGATGGACGGCGCCTCTTATAAGCTCTGTTAGGGTTTTCGTCTACAGCTTCTCTTTCCGCTTTGGGATTCCAGGTGTTTCCTTGGTGGTTCGGTCAAGCTTCTGGTAGATCATCGTTCCCTGGTTTCTGGCTTGAAGGCGGCTGGTGGTTCTTCACTGATTGATGCTCTTCATTGGTTGTGTCGAAGACTGAAAGGGAGTTCCTCTCTCCTTTCCTGGGTTTGCTTGTTTGCACAGTAGATAGATGGCTTGTGTTTTATGTATCTCTTTCGATTGCCCCTCATTGTATTATCCTTGACAAATCTAGTGGATATTGGGCCTGACTCCTGAGGCCCCGCAGACGTAGGGTTTTATACCCGAACTGCGTAAACACTTGCCTGCGTTTCTTCTCCAGTCTTATTGCTTCCTGCGCTTGCAAACTTATCTTCTGTTTGATCTTCGATTTACAAAACCGAACTCAATACGATCGTTCTCGTTGCTCCTACTTCCGCTGCCTCTGAGATCCTTAATCGGATTAACAGTGTCCTTGCGGTAGGATTTGAACTCAGTTATACTTATTCCTAGGGGTGGGCACAAATCCCGCAAATCCCGAACCCGTCCCGGGCCCGTCCCGATCCCGGTGGGATTTGAAAAAAAATTAGTGAATCCCGTCCCGGTTCCGTCCCGCAAATAATATTTGCGGGACGGGACGCGGGACGAGGATTTCGTATCTCGCAAATCCCGTCCTGTCCCGCATATTATTATTATTATTATTATTATTATTATTATTATTATTATTATTATTATTATTATTATATACTGCATTGTATATATATATATATATACATACTGATACAGTGTATATATACCCTTTTACTTGTATTTTGTACATACTGTATATGATATACTTATACATTTTATATGTGCACAGTGTATGTACACTTACATATACACACTTACATACTGTTTTTTTTTTTTTTGATCATACATACTGTATATATATGCACTGTGTTTATGTATATTGTGCATGTATTTTTTATATTGTGTGTAATTACTAATTATATGTATAATATGTCTAGAGTGTATATATATAAGAAAAAATGTAAAATATAAAAAAATATTATAAATCTATATAGGTTATGCCTTTGAAAACCGCAAAATATATAGGAATTTTAGATTTTTTTTATAATGTTTTTTATTTGAGGGAAAAGGCCCGTGCGGGATTGAAAAAAAAATAGTGAATCCCGTCCCGGTCCCGTCCCGCAAAAATTACGCGGGACGGGACGCGGGACGACCCCCATCCCGTCCCGTCCCGCGCCCACCCCTACTTATTCCTACAATCTACTCGAATCAATTCTCTCTCTATGGGAGTATATGAGCTTGGATATAGGTTTGATTAGATTAGGCTCATAATATTAAATTAATAAATTTATACAATTTTTAATATTAAATTTATTAATTTAATATTAAAACGGTATATTTTTTAAATTAATAAATTTATACATTAAATTTATTAATTTAAAAAAATAGACCGCACAATAGTGCGGGTACTAAACTAGTGTTTATCTATTTGGATAACTGGTGAGGAAGACGGAGTGAGGCTTATATAGCCCTCTCCTCGACCCGGTTCGACTAAACCAATACAAAACTAGGAACCGGAGTCCAAATAGGGGGTGAACCCCAGTTCACCAATCATAAACGATGAGTTTAGCTTCTACTTATTACAATTATTATAAAACGTAGCTATAGTCTGTCTGTCAAAACCTAAAGGAATTGAAATGGTGTTCTACATCAGTAGAGTTTTCTGAAGTTGTCTGCCACTCCCAATATACCAAATCTTAACCTCTCCTCAGATGCTTCGGTGAAATCAGACTGCTTTCACATAACATGCAAAACTTTTCCAAGACTGCAGGTCCCAACTCTTCAATCCATGAAACACCATCTTCAAAATTGTAGAAAATGAGCCTTCACAGTGGTATGTTCAGGCCTATAAAGAGGTTGGTCACCAAATGCAGCGGCCTAACTGGAACGTAGAATAGATCTGGAATGGCAAACTGCATCTCCCATGAGGTTGAATCGTGGTAATTCATCAAACTCCATATCTGTACATCAGCATCAGCCCCAGGTGTTGTTGTTGCCACAATCAGTTTGCCTTGGAGTGCCCCAATTCTTTGGATGGCTCCAAAAGATGTGGTTGGTACAGTCATCACCACAAACTCTTCTTCTTCTGGATCAAAAGCATAAATCCCATGAGAGGTAGCCCAATGTGGTAAACTATTCACCACCACTCCATCATTTTGAACGGGCCTCTCTATGGATAACCCCTTTTGCTTCATCATCCTGTGTTGTCCCGTGTTGAAGTTGAGGACGAAGAAGGGGAGGTGGTCTCTCTTCTGACCGGCTACGAATATAACGAGATTGTACTCGTTTGTGGTAGAAGAGCATAACAATCCAGCACAATGTAAACCTGCAATTTATATACTCCAGTATAAAGTAATTATAAACAAAATTTAATTTATAAATAATCTTAAACAAATTTCAATTGACCATAATCATACGTAAGGTTCGAAAACCATCGGAGACGAGATTGTCCTGTATATACTCCTCGAATGCAATTGAAGCATGGATATAGTCATTCATTTCACGCCGTGGATTCCAAAGGCGGTAGGAACCCATGACACCAATATTCTCTCGGCTGCAACCAACCCCTTGCAATAGGCGGTGAAAAAGAGTGCAGGTTGAATCTCGCTAGCAGGGCACCTCCTAGCCATGGACGATATGCTATAATCGTGTAACACCCCATTTCACATTGGATATAATAAGGATGTTTGGAGTGATTTATAAGTGATTCAAGTCTTACACATATCACAAGAACTATTTCTTTAATGTGGTATTGAGCTAGTATTGATGGCAGTCATAGCTAGGCATGGACTACTGAAGAGGAATCTGATTTTTGACCTGGGATTAGCTACCCAGTGTTGTGAATGCCCTTACTGTTAATGGAGATCTTTTGTCGCCGAAATTGTGTTATGGAGTAATCTTATAACAGTTTAAGTAGCTTTCGTATCAATTATGCGTCATGTGTTGGGCGTAGCCCTATTTGCTTGTTTTGGGCTGCATATTGGGCCGTGTCTTCAGTAGTTATTTGTGTAGCCCACAAAGGCCATCATCCCCGTTTATGCATGTTGGACGGTTTAGTTTTTTTGTAATGTGAATTCGTTTAATTGATATTAAAAAGCATATAAAATAACTTGTAATTAAACATTAACTCTAAGTCTCTAACTACCACTGTACTATATGTATTTATTTTATTTAAAAAAAAAATTAAATTTTTTTTATATTAACACCCGTTAAACTATATAATTTCCGCCAATAGGTTTAATTGACTACTAATAAAAAGAGATATAATATAACATATCCATATATTAACAAACATGGATAAAATATTATAAAAATATATTGATATCTAACGAAATTTGATAAAGTATTATCTTAAACATATATTGCTATATTAATATTCTAAAAATTAACTGCAAATAAAGAGACATAATATAATATATCCATATTTAACACACATGGGTAAAATTTTATAAAAATATATCAATATCTCACAAATTTGGTACAATATTATCTTAAGCATATATTGCTATATATATTAACATTCTAAAAATATATCAATATCTAACTAAATTGGATAAAATCTTATCTTGAGCCTATATTTCTATATTGATTAAGTGGAATTGGATAAAAAAACTAGTAATAACTTATCTTGAGTATATATGGCTACATTGTATTATTAATGAGGAAGATTCAATTGGTTAAAAATATAATTAAGGAAAAGTCGACACATGTCACAACCGACTTCTACACACATGATCAGAGGAGGTGAGTTGACAATAAACTCTTCTCTTTAACCCGTGGTCTTAAGTTCGAATCCTAAGAATAAAACACCTTTAAAATGTTTAATATCCCAAATACAATACATGCAGTATATGTTAAGTCTAATCGGATTTCAGCCTGGACTTGGATTTCCCCATAACTAAAAGGAATAAATAGAACAAACTTGGTTCAACACTATAGAGTTCCACTACTAACCTATTGGGAAATTTTAGTAACAATGTAGAAAACATGACTT
Source organism: Persicaria tinctoria (assembly GCA_037127255.1). NCBI lineage: Eukaryota > Viridiplantae > Streptophyta > Magnoliopsida > Caryophyllales > Polygonaceae > Persicaria > Persicaria tinctoria. The sequence continues at coordinate 1,322,517 of JBANSL010000016.1, read as the reverse complement.
TACATCTATGTTTCTCGGAAACACAGACACATCTATCCTTATGCAAAATTTTAGTAACTATTTGTTTTCTGTTTCCATGTAACATAGCTTTAAGTCACGAGTTCAGATCCTCCAGACCTAATAAGAGGAAGTTTCGGATTACTGGTGGCATGAAAAGTTGTTTCTCAACAACATTGATGGACATGGACACATGTATCCTTGTGTAACATAACTTTAAGTCACGGGTTCGAATCCTCCTAACCCAGAACGACGAGGTATGGAATTAGTGATGGTATAACAAGGTTGAGAAGGGAAGAATCTAGACAATGCAGCTGTAAACTAAACCAAAAATTCTCATTTCCCCATCCCTCAATAGGACCACAAATCCACACCATTAAACAAAAGGTTGCAAACAGTTTACAAGGCAGAGGGAGAGAGGAGGTGAGGTGAAGGTGCAGTAATGTATAATCTACATTTCAGATTTGAACAAAGATATAAATATAATTTGTAATGGATTGGATGCAGACAAAGAAAAGCAAGATAAACATATAAAAAAGAAACAATAATAAGAGTTGAAACAGCTCCTTTCAAAGTATTAATATATGTGCCACCATCTCAGATCTCATCTGACATTAGTATGAAGATCTCCTGTCATAAAATTCCAAAACCCTAATTTAAAAATCCCCAATCCAATTGGCATTTGCTCAATTCACTAATCTAATAAGCCACAAATCTGTCACCACCAATGAAAGAAATTAATATCTATGTTTTTTTACAGCTAAGGCTGTTTGCTAAGAGCAACCCAGGTTCAAGGTACCAAGAGGCAGCACCACCTCATATTCTCTGAACTCGATCGAAAACTATTGCTTTCTTGTCCGGTCGAAGCCATATCAATAAAGTCTAGCCCATACCCTTTTGGTAGTTTTGCTGGAGATGGCCTCCCTATACATTTATGGTGCCTGGGATGCACATTGCCAGTTCAACAACTCTAAGGGCTGGTCTGGTTGTTCTCGAACATGATCGCGTACTTTTGTTAAGGTTTGTTGGATGCTTGATGCTTTGATAAAGCAAGAGAAGGTTAGAAGATGGTAAGGAGCTGTTGGAGACCGTTGGTGGGCTGGTGTGAAGGCGGATGGGAAGGCAGGAGTTCGAGCACGGGGAGGCTAGATGGGCTGCTGTGGCATAAGGACTTGGGGCACTATACGAATGGGGAGTTCTCGATGGCGGTCATGCAAGCGAATGGAGTGATCGAGGATCAAAGCCAGCTCGAATCGGGTGCATTGGGTAGGCACGGTGCTGGCCCTTATGGGACCTTTGTTGGTGTCTATGATGGCCATGGAGGGCCTCAAGCTGCACAGTTTGTCAATAGATGCTTGTTCTTCAATCTCAAGAGTACATTCCTCCAATACCCTTTGCTTTGTTTTTTGTTTTATACTTGTTTGGACAAAGGATCATTGAATTCCTTCATGTATATTGATGCAGAGTTAGCAACCGAGAACGAAGGGATCTCGGAAGATGTGATAAGGAAAGCTTTCATGGCGACGGACAAGGCTTTCATGGCGACAGTGAAGAAGCAATGGACTGAGAACCCGGAGATGGCATCAGTAGGAGCATGCTGCTTGGTGGGTGTCATTTGCAATGGAAATCTATACACTGCAAATGCAGGAGATTCAAGGGCTGTCCTAGGGAGATCAGATGGGGCTTCAAGGAAGGTGCAAGCAGTTCAGCTGTCAAATGATCACAATGCCATGATTCAGTCAGAGAGGGATGAGCTCAGATGCTTGCATCCACATGATCCGGAGGTCGTCGTTCTTAGGCACAATGTTTGGCGAGTAAAAGGCATCATTCAGGTATACAACTCTACAAGTTGTCAGTGTTAGTATGTATGAAAGATCCGAAAATTTTGACGAGTTTTATGTCCTAACAGGTAACGAGGAGTATTGGCGATGCATACCTGAAGAATCCGGAGTACAACCGAGCCCCTTTGCCAGCCAAATATAGGGCTCAGCCATTTGATAAGCCACTCCTAAGAGCAGAGCCAACAGTATCAGTAAGGAGATTAGAGGCAGAAGATCGGTTCTTGGTTTTCGCCTCTGATGGGTTATGGGAGCATCTGAGCAATCAGGAGGTCGTCGATATTGTCCATAATCACCCGCGAAATGTAAGGTTCACTCTATATGAATCTATCAAACTACACAATCTATATGGAATAAGCTGTTAAACTGATATGTCAGCAATGTCAAGCAGGGTATTGCAAAGAGGCTCATCAAAGCAGCACTGCAAGAGGCTGCAAAGAAGAGAGAAATGCGATGGTCAGACCTCAAGAAGATAGAACCGGGAGTGCGAAGACACTTCCATGATGATATAACAGTTGTCGTTGTGTTCTTAGATCAGCTTCTTGTAAGAGGAAGCAACAGTTCATCTGCAAATCTAGTAATCCCTCTTTCTATCAAAGGAGGTGCTTGAATTGTCTAGCAAGTTTGATAAATTGATGTTTCGGTAGATTGATTGGCATATGATAGAGCAGTGACTGGTGTAGCTGAAGATGAATGTTCAGCCAAACACCACGTCCCTTCCATATCCGAAGTTAATGAAATTGAACACTAACTTTCAACTTCAGTGACGGGAGAAGGTTCAATCAAATCAGACACAATCGAATCATAACAAGATAGCCAATAAAGAAGCAATAGCATAACACAACATAAAAACTAAACTGCAATAAGTACAAGAAACGAATTACAGTATCCCCTGAGGTCTTTCAAGATGCAAGTTAGTATTACTTTTGAATGGAAAAGCAATAGAAAACAAGAAAAGATATGCCGAGCAACGCCTTCTAATCCTCCCAGATGCAGGTAATCACAGCAAAAGGCAAATGGTAACCAAATCCTCATTGTCAATTCATTTGAAGAACTAAGATATCAGAAATCCGGAAGTTCAGGAAAATGGAGGAGCTAAAACTAGGCCAAATCGACATGGCTGCCTAAAATTTGTGCTTGAAGATGTTCATACAACTATCTTGTAGTAGATTAAGACTAATGAATGACCATGAATCCTCATTTGTGTTATAACAAGATGAAGTTTTATCAAATAGGAACCTAATACCCATCCTGGTGTTTCCTAAAACACACCCAATGTAGCATCAACATGACACAATATACCCCAAAAAAAAAAAAAAAAAACTGGAAGAACACATGCTTCTCAGCTACCACTTAGCATAGCATTCTACGAAGACCTGAAGAATGAACTCTAGACGGTTTGTACGAATTCTTACTTAAGACCCAGCGTCTTCACCAATCTAAACATGAGTAAGTTCTTTGCAAAACGCCCTCACAGGCAAATACAGTAGAGTTCTAACTTGAAGACTTCCTGGAGTACCAAATTACTATCAGTTTTGTCACCTTATGTTTTTTCATTAATTTATATTTCTGCTTTTACTGTGAAGAGTGTTGTAAGTAGATATGGAAAAATGTACCCAAAGAACCCCTCTCCCCACCCCCTGGAAAAAAGATATGTGATTCAAGATGAATTGACAATGAGATACTTGGTTACACCGAGCCTTTCTAGGCAACTTGCACACCACAAAGAGGAGGAGCACAGGGACACTCATCAGCGCATTCCGAAAATGAACAAAAGGCCTTAGCATGCATCTTGAGGATTGAAACTGCACCTAACAAAAATACTACACCTGCCAAGATCATTGAATATGGGTATTCAGCTTGGAATAAAGATAACAAATACAAGTGGCAACAAAAATACCATTCGAAAATCAGACCTGAAAGTTTGAAAGAAAATGGCAGCTCAAATGCCTCCAGTAGTACCGCCTATTACAGCAGTCTCCTGAGTTGCCTACAATAATGCAAAGAATAAAAAGTGAGGAAGTTAATGTGAAAGCAAGAGACCATTCACCATACTACGGATTTGGAAGGTGTCGGACGTAAACATTGTATAAAAGAGTTCTACAGCCAAGTACCAAGGTAGTCTTCAATTCACTATTTACATATTTGATGGATGCATAAGTGCATGACATAAATAAGTTTTTTTTTTTTCATTACCAATTCAATAGTTCCCTTGCAATTTGTGTATGTTTGAGAATCAGCAGGAGACTGAGCAAACCTGGAAATATCAAACAAAGAGAATGAATGACTTGAAGACACAATTCCATGGCGACGAGCGAATAAATGAAGAACCTAGTCATTGCCATGAACCGCAGATCGCCAAGGGAAAAAAGCTCTCATCCCTAAATATACAAATACTAACCTTAGTGCCCTTGCTTTCCTTTTCTCCTCTTCTTGACTGTCTAATTTAGTATTTGAACCAAACCTCCCAAGCCGAGCTTTTTTCTTTTCCTCATCATTAACAGCTGTGTTTGAGTTTGCTTCCAGTCCAAACCTGAAGCAGTGTTTGAGAAACAGGTAATGAGCCAAAGCTCAATTATACACTGCATACTACCAAATAGATAAATCAATCAAGAGTTCCAAAGAAACCTTTCTGCTCTAAACTTTCTCTTCAGCTCCTCCGACGAATTTAAGGCACCCGATCCCAACACTACGCCAAACCTGAAGGGATCAAAATTGATTGTCCATTAGAATGAAAAAAGAGGAAATAAATCAAGTAACTTCTCACACATCCACTAGAAAATCCATCATCCAGCAATGTACATCTTGAGGGAAAACAAAATTCTCTGTTTGAACTCAAAATATGATTTGTGATGAAATTCACATCATTTTTCGATCTGTTCCTTCCCATCAAGCATATTGAGAATAAAGCACCCATCCATTCCACCCTAACTTCAGAAGGGAAAAATAAGTTCAACTAGTAAGTTTCTAATCATCAAATTTGTAACGAAAATAATGAGTAATGACTAGGTTGCAACAAAGACATTAATTATGAAGCTACAACAAATGGATTCCCAACTTTGAATCAATTCAAACCTTTTGAAAAAAAAAAAGAACTCATCTTTGCAAACAATCGCAAAATCAAACAGCGATGCAACACACGAACGGCAAAACAAAGCTAAAAATCGAACTCTTTTTATACCTCTCAGCCCTAGAATTGCGCTTTTCCTGCTCGGACAACTGGAGAGGCACCCCGAACCTCTCCGACCGGCGAATCTTCTTCTCGATATCATTCGCCGGCTCGTTCCTCTCGGACAGCGCCTCCTTCGCTTTCGAATCTCCCTTTATCGCCTCACCGGCGCACCCGGTGGCCGGCGGAACTGCAGTGGCTAGGTTTACAGATGCGGGAGCCGAAGCATCTTGCGTGGTAGGAGCTAGGGTTTTTTCAGTGTTTTCAAGCACACTTCTCGTAGCGGTGACGCCGGCAGGATTGTTCGTCTCATCCGCCATTGTTGGACTGAGAGAGAATGCGGCGGACGATAACTGCCGGGAGAGTGTCTTCTTCGAATTTTCGAATACCAAGCAGGCTCGGTCGCTCGGACGATAACTGCCGGGAGAGTATCACTTTTAGTCTGATTTATTTTGAAATTTTTAATTCCCATAAATTTCCTTTTTTAATAGAATAAATAAATAACTTACAAAAAATATATTTAGTCATTTATATTTATTCATTTTTTTATAAATAACTCACAAACAATATATTTATTAAATAACTTACAAAAAAACTATATAAAATATTCATTTTTTATAATTTTTTTAAAACAAGATTGTACTTATTAATAATAACTACGAATTTTTTTAAAAAATTATTAAAAAAACTAGATATTTTATAACGTGCGTGAATAGTAAAGTGACATATTTTGCCGAACGGAGGGAGTAACGATTTACGACAAAGAAAAATATAAGGGGTCGTTTGGTATTGATATCTAGATATCGGATATCAACCTCCGATATATGATATCTAGTGTTTAGTATGGCTAGATATCGATATCAGTCATATCACTTCAACTGTTATCGATATCTAGTGTTTGATATCCATAATACATCACTTGATATCAAGTGATATTTGATATCTGTGTTTGACAATAGCTAAATATCGATATAGGTTGATATTTAGATATCAAATTTGGTATATTTTAATATACTGAATTTTTTTAGAGGTATCACTTGATATCGATATCTTAATACCGATACCGATATCTTGATATCAAGATATCACCCGATATCGATATCTTGATATCTAGATATCGAAACGACCCCTAAAAGAAGTAAAAGCTATTCACACTAAAAACCTAAGGAGGTTTTGTAGTTCAAAATCAACTATCCATCTATGTAAAAATCAACTACGTATTTTGCAATTTTTGCGAGATGAAGAAGAAAATAAAATAAATTGATTCCAAAATCAAATTTTAAAAAAATTGAGTGTGTAAGTGTAAGACATATATGGGCTTTGAAGTCCAACCAAACTTGAAAATAAAAATAGAAAATGATAGGGTGTAGTAGTAATAATAAATAAAATAAATAAAAACCGTAAATGGACCTCAGTGGCTAACGTAGCCCACCACAATACCTTCTCTTAACTCTTTACCCATATCTCCCTCGCTTTCTCTCTCCCTCTCTCCCCTCCTCCAACCAGAAAACAAATTAGGGTCCAATTTGGGGGTTTTTGGTTTTCGGCCTTCGCCCCGATCCACGAACAAAAGCCCAATTTCTCTCCTCCCAGATCTGGTCGCCGGGAACCTGCTTCCGCCTTTTTCTTTCCCTCCTGATTCCCGAGCTGAATAGTAAGTTTCGATCTCGGATGCTTTTCTTTTTCACTCTCTTACGAGCTCAGAGTCTGATTTGTGGGTTTTGATTGGCTGTTTTGTGAATCTGGTGGAGGTCAAACTCCGATTCGTGGTGGTTGATTCGATTACTGTGGCATGTGCCGCTCAATTGTGAATTGTCAGTGTTGATGAAATTGGCATCTACTCTGCGCGTGTTTCCTTGTTTGAATTTAATTTCGTCCGTTTTTTCGCTGCTGTTTTTTAAGTTCATTTCATCTTCTGGGCTGGTGTTAATGTTATTGCTGCGGTGAAGAAATGAAAAAGTTGAGCAAATGAAAAAAGCCCAAATTGGAGTTGAACAAACCCTAGGCTTTGATCTTTTGTTTGGTGTTTGTGTGAGAATTTGTTTGTTTGTTTTTTTGTTCTATAGGCAGTAGCCCATTCCATTTTGAGCTCCAAATTTACCACTATGCCCTTGTCCTTGTATTCTCTGTTTCTCGGGCTCTTATTGTTTTGGGCCATCGGCCTATACTGTACTATTTCACAGATATCCTACAATAGTACAATTACAAACTACCAGTTTCTCTCTCCCCCTTGTTCACGAGTAAGGATCCTCTACACCCCTCCGTGAGACGCCCGTGACACAAAATTATTTTTGGTATAATTTCATGTTAAAAAAAAATTAAAAAATTATATTTATATTCTATACATTTATATTTATATATCTATAAACTTTTTTCTTGAAAAATCAAAATTTAAAAAATATATATAATTAAAATAACAAATATTTGATAAAATAATTTTTATATTTTTTTAAAACGTCATTTTTCATTATGAAAGTTTATAAACATGAGAATATATGTATATAGAATATAAATATAATTTTTTAATTTTTTTTAACATGAAATTATACCAAAAATAATTTTGTGTCACACCGGGCGTCTCACGGAGGGGTGTAGAGGATCCTTACTCCTTGTTCACCCCCCTTTTCAGATCTTGTTTAAATCAGAATATCCGTTGGTTTCCAACATGATGTGATCGATGAGTTCGTGGGGTTTTGTCAACTGGCCCATCCAAATTTAACCTGAGCTATTTAGTCATTCATAATCCTAAAACAACATGACAGTCATAAGCCTTCTTTAACTGAAGCTTTGTACTATATATATATATATATATATATATATATATATATATATATCACATCACATCATATGTAGGCTGTATACTTAAATGGTTGAATCATCATAATCGATGTTTCGAAGCTGAATAGCGGCATCTGTGGAGTGCGCGATTGATGTTTAATAAGCTTGTTGTGTCCTTAATTTGTCATCTTAATTTTACGAGTCAGTTAATCATTATGTACTTGCTCATGATTGATTAAGTGGAAGAATTGATAATTGGTGGTTGTGTGGCGAGGGCTGATTACTCGAGAGATGGTCGGCTTAAGTCAAGTAGTCTCCATTTGTTCATGATGGTGTTTGATTTTGTAAGACTATTGAGAAGTAACTACTTTTTTTTATGATTAAGAGTCAGCACTCTGAAGTTTGTCCATCCTTATATCTGACATAAAATCACGTCCTTTTGTTTACTATTTTGCTATGGGTTTCGAGCTGTTCCTTTATGATAGAGTTTGAGCTTAATGAAGGCACCATAACAATTAACAAACAAGGCACCATTCTCAGTGTGATGTTTTGATGCTATTCTCTTTGCGAATTACTGAATCAGTTTCTTTAAGGATCTTCCCTGTTTCTGTCTAACTGGTTTTCACTTTCTGTGCAGCATGGCTATCACACAAGAAAACAGTGAAGTGGCTGATACAGTGGAGACTGTATCTGAAAGAAAGAATGTAGAGCCTGAGACCCCAGAGGTTTCTGTTCACAAACCCGATGGTTCAGTCACTTCAGTGCACGCTGAAACGGAGCCAGAAGTTTCCGAGAAGGCTGATACGGAGGCCACAGACAAGGACGCGGTGAGTTCAGAGCAGGCTGAGATGCAGCCAGCGAGTGAAGAGGCTGTAGCCTCAGATCAGGTTGTGACAGAAGTTGTGAGCAAGGAGATGGTTTGTTCAGAGCAAGTTGAGGTGCAGGGGGTGAGTAAAGAGGCAACAGTGATTACAGAACAGATTGAGATGCAGCCAGCTAGTGAAGAGGCTCTAGTCCCGGAGCAGGCTGAAGCGCAGCCAGCGAGTGAAGAGGCTCTTGCCTCAGAGCACGTCGAGACGCAGCCTGCGAGTGAAGAGGCTCTTGCCTCAGAGCACACGGAGACGCAGCCAGCGAACGAAGAGGATCTTGCCCTAGAGCAGGCTGAGATACAACCAGTGAGTGAAGAGGCTCTTGCCTCTAAGGAGGTGGAGACACAGCCTGTGAGTGAAGAGGTGCTTGTCTCAGAGCAAGCTGAGATGCAGGAAGTGTGTGGAGATGCATTAGCCTCGGAGCATGATGAGGCAAATCCAGAGAGTACTGAAGCGGTTGGCTCAGAGGATGTTGAGTTGGAGTCTGTTGAAGAGAAGCCATTAGATAAGAAACCGGCTGAGGTTGAGGCAGCAAGTACTGAGTCACAGCCACTTAATAATGAAAACACACAGGCTGATTTGACAGAAGCAGCAGATATTGCAGAAAACCAAGAGCTTGTCCATATGGAGCCAATTGATGTTGATGATGCGAATATGCAGCAGATGAGCTCAGAGCATGCTGATCAGCAGCAGCAAACTAGTTCAGCTTTTATCCATTCTGAGGCTGTTAGCTCAGAACAGGTGAACGCAGAAGCAGAACCAATGAATGTGGATATTCCTGAGCAACAGCCATCTGATTCGGAGTTGGTGTACACACATGCAGATATTCCGGAAATGGCTACTGCTCAACCAATGAGCTCAGAGCATGTCCATCCTCAGACGGTTGGTTCAGAGTACGACAATCCACAAGTTCATTTGGAGTATGTCAATTCGCAGTCATTTGATCATGAGACACATTCTGACATGTACAACGTTGAAACCCTAAATGAAAAGGGTGAGTTTGTCAAAATGGAGCATGTTCATCCAGAACCTATGCACACAGAGGCCATGAACTCGGATCTCGAACAGCAGCTGCAGGTAAGTTCAGAGCTCATGCATCAATTGCAGGCGAGTTCAGAGCTTATGCATATGCAGCCTATTGATTCAGAGATCATCCATTCACAGCCATTGAGCTCAGATCTAGTGCATTCTGAACCACTTGGTGCTGAATATGACCATTCTATGGGCCAATATGATAATTCAGAGATGTCAAATATGCAGCTTGTGGCCTCAGGCATGGTTAATTCCGAACCTGCTGATGCCGATATCCAACCTCCTCTCAAACGTCGAAAAAAGAAGTCCATTGTGTGGGAGCACTTCACCATTGAGGCTGTTGGTGCTGGATGTAGGAGAGCCTGCTGCAAAGTATGCAAACAATCTTTTGCATACAGTACTGGTTCGAAGGTAGCTGGCACCAGTCACCTGAAACGCCATATTGCCAAGGGTTCCTGCCCTCTAGCCATTCGTCAGCAGGAGAATAATCAATTAACGCCATATACACCCAAGAGTGCTGGAACTGAGACAGGCACGCCTGGTACTATTACTACTACTGCTGAACCTCCAAAACGGCGATACAGAACCTCCAGCACACAATACCTCATATTTGACCAGGACCGTTGTCGGCATGAGATTGCCAGAATGATCATTATGCATGAATACCCACTTAACATGATTGAGCATCCTGGATTTGTTGCCTTTGTTCAAAATCTCCAGCCCCGATTTGATATGGTGAACATGAATACTGTTCAGGGAGATTGTGTGGCAACCTACTTGAGGGAAAAACAAAACCTCCAAAGGATCATTGACAGAATGCCTGGACGTATCTGCATCTCAGTGGACATGTGGAGCTCTAGCCAAACAACCGGGTATGTATTCTTATACGGCCAATTCGTTGATCATGAATGGAAGTTGAACAAGCGTCTGCTTAATATCGTGATGGAACCTTTCCCTGAGTCTGACAATGCCCTTAGTCATGCTGTGGCTACTTGTCTTTCCTATTGGAACTCGGACAACAAACTTTGTTCCATCACTTTTAATCGCCCAATGACTGATGCTGGGCGTGAAAATATGAGAGGTTTGCTTTCTGTTAAGAACCCATCTATCCTGAATGGTCAGCTGTTGGTTGGAGGCTGTCTTGCTCGTTCTCTAAGTAGCATGGCGCAGGATATATTGGCTGCGGGGCAAGATGCAGTGAGAAAAATCAGGTCAAGTGTGAAGTATGTGAAAACTTCCGAAGCTCTTGAGGATAAATTCGTTGAATTGAAGCTGCAGCTTCAAGTACCCAGTGAAAAGACTCTCATCCTTGACAATGTAACCCGATGGAACACGACGTATGACATGCTAGTTGCGGCCTGTGAGCTGAGGGAAGTGTTTTCTTGTTTGGACACATCTGATCCCGAGTACAAGGATGCACCCATCATGGAAGACTGGAAGCAGGCTGAGAACATATGTATGTACCTCAGACTTCTCTATGAGACGGCCAACTTTCTTTTAGCGAAAACTCCGTCCTCCACAAACATCTTCTTCCACGAGGTTTGGAAGATCCAGCTGGAGCTGGCGCGTAATGCTGCAAGTGAAGATCCCTTTGTCAGCAACGTTGCAGGTATCTTGCTAGAGAAGTTCCTCAAGTATTGGAGGGACTCTTTCATGGTACTAGCCATTGCAGTGGCAATGGATCCCAGGTTCAAGATGAAACTGGTCGAGTTCAGCTTTTCGAAGCTCTTCAGTGAAGAAGCTCCAGCTTACATCCGAATGGTGGACGAGGGAATCCACGAGCTGTTCCACGAGTACGCAGCTCTCCCTCATCCTGATACGAATGGGGGAAATTTCAAGGCAGAGGAGAATCAGCCAAGCGGCCTCGTCTCCAGCAACGGCCTAACAGATTTCGACATGTACATCATGGAGACTAACAGCCAGCAGATGAAGTCGGAGCTCGATCAGTACCTGGACGAGTCCCTCCTTCCACGGGTGCAAGACCTTGATGTGCTTGGCTGGTGGATGCTGAACAAGGTCAAGTACCCCACCCTCTCAAAGATGGCCCGGGACATCCTGTCTGTACCTCTCTCAAGCGTGGGCCCCGACTATGTTTTCGACACTGCCAGCAGGGAGATGGATCCGTACCGTTGCTCCTTGAGGCCGGAGACCCTTGAGGCCCTAATGTGTGCCAAGGACTGGTTGGACTATGAACAGCACCCCGAAGCATCAAACGGGCTCGTGAAAATCGAAGGTAAGCTCTAACCGATACCTTCTCACTGCATTCTCTCGGATATGCCTTAATGTAATTCTCTTGTATCATTCTAGGTAGAGTTGAGTAGCTGAGATAAGCCTGTAACGAATTCGACATTCCCGTTACGAATCGATGTGCTTCTGTAGGATCATAAGTTTGTGAGCTATACTTATGTGGGGTATTTATTTTCACTGTAACTTTAGATTGGATGGTTGGATTTGTGTGTTTGTTTGGAACTTTGTTATGAGTAACCCATTTTGCAGTGTGCCTTGTTCTTACTGCCAACTATGGGCGAATTTCCATACCAAGAAATCGGATCGTTTTGGTTTTCGTTTTAGAATGCTCACAAACTTACTGCCAACTACGGGCGATAAACTCAAGAACAGCTTTTGTCAGCAACATGCTCTGGAACTTATTTTCACCGAAGAGGACTGTAATCTTACTGCTGCAATGTACATAATTTAATGCTATTTGTCATCAAGGTTAACTAATCTGCAACCCTAATCAATCATCAAATACATTCTGCAATTCTAGTAACCAATTGAGGGAAATGGAAAGAAAACCAGAAATGGATTGCAATCTTCATCATTAACCAATCACCTCTGTATAGTCAAAACAAAAGCACCTGAGTACAAACCAGTGCAACCAAACTCTAGCAGATCGCAAGTCTAAAGAAACACATCCAGATCATCTTCCACAGAAACAGGAGATGTGAGAACACAGAAAAGCCCTATATGACTACTCCAATTCCTTGACCACCTTAATCCCCATAGTATTAGCAGTTCCAATGATCGACTTACAAATGCTCTCGAGAGGGACACTCTGGAGACTTGGATCCTGCTGCTTCACCTTCGCGATCTCATACACATGCTTCACCGTAACCGATGAAGCCGTCAAGTGGCCTGGCCGAGTGCTGGCGATGTCGATTCCTGCCGCCTTCTTGAGGTACCAGCTGACCGTCGGCGACTTCACCACGAAATCGAAGGTGTTGTCCTTGTAGGCCTTGATCATCACTGACATCGGAGTGTCCGGCTTGTACTTCTGAGTTCGAGCGTTGAAGTCCTTGCAGAACGCCATCAGATTCAACCTGTACTGACCGAGGGCCGGACCTACCGGCGGCGCTGGACGAGCGGCGCCGGCTGGGACCGTCAGACGGATGGTGGCTGCGAGAGGCTTTCGTACGAGCTCTTTCGCCGCCATGGCAGAAGGTGGAGACAGAGATCTCAAGCAATCAAAATATCCCAATCTCAAATTGACAATAATCGAAATATCCCAATAATCTCATGCAATAATTCACCACAAATTGACCATAATCCCAAATCTCAAGCAATCGAAATATCCCAATCTCAAATTGATAATAATCTCAAGCAATAATTCACCCCCAAAGAATGCTTAAATTTCGACATTTGATTATACAAATTCACATATTCAAATTGACAATAATTCACCACCAAAAATGCTTACCTGAAATCGAATGACAGATGGGGCTTCCTCTTCCTCTTCTCTTCTCTTTTCTGAAATCGAATGACAGATGGAGGCTTCCTCTAATCCTCTTCCTCTCCTCTTCTCTGAAATCGAATTTATCACTCTTCAATTTTCCACATGAAGCTTCGTATTAGAACACGAGAAGATAAGAATCAATTCGAACACCGGATTACCTTGCTGTTCAGTCTGAGATGAGATGCGAAATGGGGCTTGCTCCGCTTTCGACTTTGAGAATAGGCAGCGCGGTGGTTCCGGTCGGGGGAAGGCGAGGCGGAGGCGGGATGCCGATGCCGATGCCGGATTGCCTTTCACGGCTTCACGGGATACTGCGAGCAGGACTTGGGAGAAGGAAGAAAGGACGGCTTCACGGGAAGACAGACGCGGAGCGGAGATGGAGTTTGTTTAGGGTTTATTTACCCAAGCAAAACGACGTCGTTTTTTTTTTTTTTTAAAGGGAAAATTATAGAAAACCACACTTAAATACGAGTGTTTTCACTTAAGCACATTAAATTCAAATTTACATAAAATCACCCTATAAATGGTATTTGTTTACAACTCACCACTCATGCATCTATTTTTATTAATTTATCAATAAATGTATTATATTTTAATATTTTTAAACTCAAATTTAATTGTAAAAATATTTAAAATTTGAATTTAAGGGATCGATTATATATATATACTTTTTTTTATCAAAGATAATTATTGAACAAACATATTTAAACTATAGAAAAATAATAACACTTTTAAAATATAAATAAATAAGAGTAATTTACATAATATTTTAAAATTTTATAAACAATTTGAAACATAAATTAAGATAATAATTATAGGCTATATTTATTATTATTATTTTTAAATAAATAAAATAATCCTAAAATATGATAGAATTCTTAAATTCAAAATTTGAATATATTCATAATCAAATTTGAGTTTAAAAATATTAAAATATAATATATTTAATGATAAATTAATGAAAATATATGAAGGGGTGGTGAGTCGTAAACAAATATCATTTAAAGGGTAATTTTCTGTAATTTTATATTTAAGGGATGGTTAAGTGAAAACCCTTATATTTAAATTGTGGTTTTATGTAAATTTCCCTTTTTTTAATATACCTAATTACTAGGCTGAGGGTACTACTGGAGGCATTTGAGCTGCCCTTTTCTTTCAAACCTTTGAGGTCTGATTTCCGAATGGTATTTTTGTTGCCTCTTGTATTTGTTATCTGATATTTAATGATCTTGGCAGGTATAGTATTTTTGTTAGGTGCAGTTTCTGCTACTACTAAAACGAAAACCGAAACCGATCCGATTTCGTGGTATGGAAATTCACCCGTCGTTGGCAGTAAGAACAAGGCACAATGCAAAATGGGTTACCCAAAACAAAGTTCCAAACAAACACACAAACCCAACCATCCAATCTAAAGTTACACTGAAAATAAATACTCCACATAAATATAGCTCACAAACTTATGATCCTACAGAATCACATCGATTCGTAACGGGAATGTCGAATTCGATACAGGCTTATCTCAGATACTCAACTCTACCTAGAATGATACAAGAGAATTACATTAAGGCATATCCGAGAGAATGCAGTGAGAAGGTATCGGTTAGAGCTTACCTTCGATTTTCACGAGCCCGTTTGATGCTTCGGAGTGCTGTTCATAGTCCAACCAGTCCTTGGCACACATTAGGGCCTCAAGGGTCTCCGGCCTCAAGGAGCAACGGTACGGATCCATCTCCCTGCTGGCAGTGTCGAAAACATAGTCGGGGCCCACGCTTGAGAGAGGTACAGACAGGATGTCCCGGGCCATCTTTGAGAGGGTGGGGTACTTGACCTTGTTCAGCATCCACCAGCCAAGCACATCGAGGTCTTGCCCCCGTGGAAGGAGGGACTCGTCCAGGTACTGATCGAGCTCCGACTTCATCTGCTGGCTGTTAGTCTCCATGATGTACATGTCGAAATCTGTTAGGCCGTTGCTGGAGACGAGGCCGCTTGGCTGATTCTCCTCTGCCTTGAAATTTCCCCCATTCGTATCAGGAAGAGGGAGAGCTACGTACTCGTGGAACAGCTCGTGGATTCCCTCGTCCACCATTCGGATGTACGCTGGAGCTTCTTCACTGAAGAGCTTCGAAAAGCTGAACTCAACCAGTTTCATCTTGAACCTGGGATCCATTGCCACTGCAATGGCTAGTACCATGAAAGAGTCCCTCCAATACTTCAGGAACTTCTCTAGCAAGATACCCGCAACGTTGCTGACAAAGGGATCTTCGCTTGCAGCATTACGCGCCAGCTCCAACTGGATCTTCCAAACCTCGTGGAAGAAGATGTTTGTGGACGACGGGGTTTTCGCTAAAAGAAAGTTGGCCGTCTCATAGAGAAGTCTGAGGTACATACATATGTTCTCAGTCTGCTTCCAGTCTTCCATGCTGGGTGCATCCTTGTACTCGGGATCAGATGTGTCCAAACAAGAAAACACTTCCCTCAGCTCACAGGCCGCAACTAGCATGTCATACGTCGTGTTCCATCGGGTTACATTGTCAAGGATGAGAGTCTTTTCACTGGGTACTTGAAGCTGCAGCTTCAATTCAATGAATTTATCCTCGAGAGCATCGGAAGTTTTCACATACTTCACACTTGACCTGATTTTTCTCACTGCATCTTGCCCCGCAGCCAATATATCCTGCGCCATGCTACTTAGAGAACGAGCAAGACAGCCTCCAACCAACAGCTGACCATTCAGGATAGATGGGTTCTTAACAGAAAGCAAACCTCTCATATTTTCACGCCCAGCATCAGTCATTGGGCGATTAAAAGTGATGGAACAAAGTTTGTTGTCCGAGTTCCAATAGGAAAGACAAGTAGCCACAGCATGACTAAGGGCATTGTCAGACTCAGGGAAAGGTTCCATCACGATATTAAGCAGACGCTTGTTCAACTTCCATTCATGATCAACGAATTGGCCGTATAAGAATACATACCCGGTTGTTTGGCTAGAGCTCCACATGTCCACTGAGATGCAGATACGTCCAGGCATTCTGTCAATGATCCTTTGGAGGTTTTGTTTTTCCCTCAAGTAGGTTGCCACACAATCTCCCTGAACAGTATTCATGTTCACCATATCAAATCGGGGCTGGAGATTTTGAACAAAGGCAACAAATCCAGGATGCTCAATCATGTTAAGTGGGTATTCGTGCATAATGATCATTCTGGCAATCTCATGCCGACAACGGTCCTGGTCAAATATGAGGTATTGTGTGCTGGAGGTTCTGTATCGCCGTTTTGGAGGTTCAGCTGTAGTAGTAATAGTACCAGGCGTGCCTGTCTCAGTTCCAGCACTCTTGGGCGTATATGGCGTTAATTGATTATTCTCCTGCTGACGAATGGCTAGAGGGCAGGAACCCTTGGCAATATGGCGTTTCAGGTGACTGGTGCCAGCTACCTTCGAACCAGTACTGTATGCAAAAGATTGCTTGCATACTTTGCAGCAGGCTCTCCTACATCCAGCACCAACAGCCTCAATGGTGAAGTGCTCCCACACAATGGACTTCTTTTTTCGACGTTTGAGAGGAGGCTGGGTATCGGGATCAGCAGGTTCGGAATTAACCATGCCTGAGGCCACAAGCTGCATATTTGACATCTCTGAATTATCATATTGGCCCATAGAATGGTCATATTCAGCACCAAGTTGTTCGGAATGCACTAGATCTGAGCTCAATGGTTGTGAATGGATGATCTCTGAATCAATAGGCTGCATATGCATAAGCTCTGAACCAACATGAAGTTGCTGGCCGAGCTCTGAACTCGCCTGCAATTGATGCATGAGCTCTGAACTTACCTGCAGTTGCTGTTCGAGATCTGAGTTCATGGCCTCTGTGTGCATAGGTTCTGGATGAACATGCTCCATTTTGACAAACTCACCCTTTTCATTTAGGGTTTCAACGTTGTACATGTCAGAATGTGTCTCATGATCAAATGACTGCGAATTGACATACTCCAAATGAACTTGTGAACTGTCGTACTCTGAACCAACCGTCTGAGGATGGACATGCTCAGAGGTCATCGGTTGAGACGTAGCCATTTCCGGAATATCTGCATGTGTGTACACCAACTCCGAATCAGATGGTTGTTGCTCAGGAATATCCACATTCATTGGTTCTGCTTCTGCATTCACCTGTTCTGAGCTAACAGCCTCAGAATGGATAAACGCTGAACTAGTTTGCTGCTGCTGATCAGCATGCTCTGAGCTCATCTGTTGCATATTCGCATCATCAACATCAATTGGCTCCATATGGACAAGCTCTTGGTTTTCTGCAATATCTGCTGCTTCTGTCAAATCAGCCTGTGTGTTTTCATTATTAAGTGGCTGTGACTCAGTACTTGCTGCCTCAACCTCAGCCGGTTTCATATCAAATGGCTTCTCTTCAACAGACTCCAACTCAACATGCTCTGAGCCAACCGCTTCAGTACTCTCTGGATTTGCCTCATCATGCTCCGAGGCTAATATATCTCCACACACGTCCTGCATCTCAGCTTGCTCTGAGACAAGCACCTCTTCACTCACAGGCTGTGTCTCAACCTCCTTGGAGGAAAGAGCCTCTTCACTCACTGTTTGTATCTCAGCCTGCTCTAGGGCAAGATCCTCATCGTTCGCTGGCTGTGTCTCAGTATGCTCTGAGGCAAGAACCTCTTCACTCGCTGGTTGCGTCTCGGCATGCTCTGAGGGAAGAGCCTCTTCACTCGCTGGCTGCGTCTCGGCGTGCTCTGAGGCAAGAACCTCTTCACTCGCTGGCTGCGCTTCAGCCTGCTCCGGGACTAGAGCCTCTTCACTTGCTGGCTGCATCTCAATCTGTTCTGTAATCACTGTTGCCTCTTCACTCACCCCCTGCACCTCAACTTGCTCTGAACCAACCAGCTCCTCGCTCACAACTTCTGCCGCAACCTGATCTGGGGCTACAGCCTCTTCACTCGCTGGCTGCATCTCAGCCTGCTCTGAACTCACCGTGTCCTTGTCTGTGGCCTCCGTATCAGCCTTCTTGGAAACTTCTGGCTCTGTTTCAGCGTGCACTGAATCATCGGGTTTGTGAACAGAAACCTCCGGGGTCTCAGGCTCCACATTCTTTCTTTCAGATACAGTCTCCATTGTATCAGCCACTTCACTGTTTTCTTTTGTGATAGCCATGCTGCACAGAAAGTGAAAACCAGTTATAGACAGAAACAGGGAAGGTCCTTAAGAAACTGATTCAGTAATTCGCAAAGAGAATAGCATCAAAACATCACACTGAACTACTATCAGATATCAAGATCAAGATGTCTATGAAGCCTTTTTTGTTAAGGTGCCTTCATCTCAAACTCTATCATAAAGGAACAGCTCCAAACTCATAGCAAAATAGTAAAGAAAAGGCTGTGATTTTATGTCAGATATAAGGATGGACAAACTTCAGAGTGCAGACTCTTAATCATAAAAAATAGTAGTTACTTCTCAATAGTCTTACAAAATCAAACACCATCATGAACAAATGGAGACTACTTAACTTAAGCTGACCATCTCTGGAGTAATTAGCCCTCGCCACACAACCACCAATTATCAATTCTTCCACTTAATCAATCATGAGCAAGTCCATAATGTTTAACTAACTCGTAAAATTAAGATGAAAAATAAAGGATGCAACAAGCTTATTAAACATCAATCGCGCACTCCACAGAAGCCGCGGTTCAGCTTCGAAACATCGATTCTGATGATTCAACCATTAAGTATACAGCCTACATATGATGTGATGTGATATATGTATAAAGTACAACGCTTCAGTTAAAGAAGGCTTATGACTGTCCTGTTGTTTTAGGATTATGAATGACTAAATAGCTCAGGTTAAATTTGGATGGGCCAGTTGACAAAACCCCACGAACTCATCGATCACATCATGTTAGAAACCAACGGATATTCTGATTTCAACAAGATCTGAAAAGGGGGGTGAACAAGGGGGAGAGAGAAACTGGTAGTTTGTAATTGTACTATTGTAGGATATCTGTGAAATAGTACAGTACAGGCCGATGGCCCAAAACAATAGGAGCCCGAGAAACAGAGAATACAAGGACAAGGGCATAGTGGTAAATTTGGAGCTCAAAATGGAATGGGCTACTGCCTATAGAACAAAAAAACAAACAAACAAATTCTCACACAAACACCAAACAAAAGATCAAAGCCTAGGGTTTGTTCAACTCCAATTTGGGCTTTTTTCATTTGCTCAACTTTTTCATTTCTTCACCGCAGCAATAACATTAACACCAGCCCAGAAGATGAAATGAACTTCAAAACAGCAGCGAAAAAACGGACGAAATTAAATTCAAACAAGGAAACACGCGCAGAGTAGATGCCAATTTCATCAGCACGGACAATTCACAATTGAGCGGCACATGCCACAGTAATCGAATCAACCACCACAAATCGGCGTTTGACCTCCACCAGATTCACAAAACAACCAATCAAAACCAACAAATCAGACTCTGAGCTCGTAAGAGAGTGAGAGAGAGAGAGAGAGAGAGAGAGAGAGAGAGAGAGAGAGAGAGAGAGAAAAGCATCCGAGATCGCAACTTACGATTCAGCTCGAGAATCGGGAGGGAAAAGGCGGAAGCAGCTTCCCGGCGACCGGATCTGGGAGGAGATAAATTGGGCTTTTCTTCGTGGATCGGGGCGAAGGCCGAAAACCAAAAACCCCCAAATTGGACCCTAATTTGTTTTCTGGTTCGAGGAGGGGAGAGACGGAGAGAGAAAGAGAAGGAGATGGGTAACTAAAGAGGTCAATAGAACGTAGTGTGTGGTGGGCTACTTTAGCCACTGAGGTCCATTTGCGGTTTTTATTTTATTTATTTATTATTACTACTACGCCTTATGATTTTCTATTTTAATTTACAAGTTTGATTGGACTTCAAAGCCCATCTACTTATGTCTTGCACACTCAATTTTAAAATTTGATTTTGGAATCAATTTATTTTATTTTCTTCTTTTTTTATCAAATATTTTATTTTCTTCTTGATCTCGCAAAATACTGAGTGTATTTGGATTACATTGCATTTTAATTATAATGTAATTATTTTATATCGTTTTATGTGAGCATGTAATTATAAAAATAAAAATCGAAGTAAAATCGTACTGTAATTTAATCAAATAATCACATAAATCGAGATAAAATAATCACATTATAATTAATATATCGTGGAATTCAAAAACACTATAATTTAAACACCTTAAAAATAGTGTTAACAAAACACCGTCTTATCATTTTGCGTTATAAACATAATGCATTTGGAATCCAAACACGCTCATAGTTAATTTGAAATTATCACCTTCAATTTAGGCTGTGTTTGACAAAAAGGGGTTTTTTTAGGGGTTGGAGTTTATTTTGGGTATTATGGAGGTGTGGGAGTTGGAGGTTTTATTTTTAAAATAACCTTGTAAAAAAGCTGATTGGTGTTTGGTTGATATGAGGTGTAGGAGTTGTATTTATGAGGAAAATGACCAAAATGCCCTTAAGTAATTACCCCCACCCACCCTCATCCTCAAAGACATTTGTTTCCAATTTCCCCGTCATTCGCTCAAACCCTAACGTGAAGAACCCTAGCTTGCACGCGTTCGGCGAGAGAGAAAGGTAAGCCCTCCTCCTCTGTCAGATTTCTGCTTCAATTTCCCCGTCCGGAATCGGATTTCTGCTTCAATTTATGCTCACAAAAACCACTTTCAAACACGCCCTTAAATGGACTTGATTGATACGTTTTTTTCAACTACAATACCTCTTTAGTTTTTACTGTGAAAAGATTTTTATATTTTTCTTGATCCTAAATTGTTATAACTTATAATGACAAAGTCTATTGAAATTTATCCTAATATCAAAACCGATTCATTAAAAAATAATTTTTACAAAATTTATTATGATTTTTGCCATTTTATCCCTCTCCTCCTCCTCGAAAATCATAGTCGCTCTCAAACACATTTTTTTCTTCAAGTAAAACATTACTATATTTTCAACTTACAATCTTTTAACCTTTCTGTATATATAATTTTAAACTATTTTGGTTTGAATAGTACATTCTGTTTCAATCCATATCATAATACAAAAATTAACTGGCAAGCTAGTGCTCGTTTGGATTACAATAAAAAAAACTCAGAAATTGAAATAACCCTAAAAATAGACTTCATTAATGTGTTTAGATTAGAATTTTGTTTTTTTAAAAAGAAACATGAGGTATAATTCTTAGGAATTCTTCTTCTTTTTTTTTTTTTTTTTTTTTTTTTTTTTTTGAAACGGAAAAAATTTGACCATAGAGCTGAGCTCTATCAGCCAAGAGCATCCTTGCGGATGAGACTATGCAACAGAGAGTCATCAGGAGTCCAGATACCGTTGAAGAATGGAGTGATACGGGACAAGCGATCAGCTACCAAATTTGCCTGACGGAAGACATGACGAATCTCAACAGAACCAAAAAAGCCCAGCGAGACTAGACTGTACGAGACAATCATTTCAGAGTCTCCAGTAGGCTTCCCTGTACCTTTTATACTTTTTATTATTGTTAGGTTGTCTCCTTCGATAATGATATTTGTTATTTTCAGATCAATCGCAGCCTGAAGCCCCCTCCAGAGGCCTAAACTTTCACAGCCACAGACAGAACTGATTGGTGATGGTCCATTTCCAGAGAAAATCGGGGATCCTACAGAGTCACGAATGATGAAACCATAAGAGCCCAACCCGCCCGTGGAGAATGAACCATCGAAATTTAGCTTATGAGTACCTATCGGTGGAGGTTCCCATTTAGTTCTCTTTCTCTTTGATATAGATCTTTGTTTGTCCACATTAGTGGATGTATTTTTGTTGTTCTCACAATTGTCCGGGCAGTTCAAATTTGATGTTTCCCAGATATATATTTGTTCCTTTATAAAGGATAATATGCGTCTTATGTCTGGGTTTATGTTTTCAAAAAGTGTTTTGTTTCTGAAGTACCAGATACCCCACCAAGCAAAGGCGAGATCCTCAAAGCATTTCATTCCTATTGTATTTTTTATTTCCCATAGCGTGGTGTTTAGGTGCTCGTCTTTGCTAAAACAACCATTCATTTTGCGAAATGTTTCCGTGTTATTTGCAATTAGGGTCTCCCTCGTAACAGGACAGTTCCACAGTAAATGGTTTAGGTCTTCATAGCAAGAATCGCAGTGGGGGCAGTTTGTCGGAATCCCAAGGTGTCGAGAAGCAAGTTTGACAGAAGTGGGCATTCCGTTCTTAAGGATTTTCCATAGAAAAGATTTTATTTTCGGGGGAATATCAAGTCCCCAAACCCAATTTACATCTGATGTTTCATGTTTCTTGTGGTTGTATATCATATCAATAGCAGACTTTGTACTGAACCAGCCATTTTTGCTCCATTTCCAATAGAGTCTGTCAACTTGGATGTGCTGTGGTATTGGTATTGTCTTTATAGTTTCAATTAGGCTGTTTGGAATTATATTTTGTAGCTCTGCGTTTAGTTTATCGTGGTTCCATGTTTTGTTTTCTTTGAGAAAATGTTTTATGTTTATTGTATCATCTATATGTTGAGTTCCTAAGATAGATGAGCTTATAGGTTTTTGGCCTAACCATTGGTCTTGCCAAAATTTGATAGAGTCGTCGTCTCCAATAGAACAATTAAGGCCTTGCTTAAACAGCGGGATTAGTTTTATTAACCGGGTCCATTGCCAGGAGGAGGTTCCCTGCTTCTGGTATGTGAGTATATTCTTGGTTTTAAGATATTTTTCTTTAATTAGTTTGACCCATGGGCTATTTGGTTCCGCTAAGAGTTTCCAGAGTAATTTCATCTGAAGAGCTGTATTCATATCCTCCGAGCTACGCAGCCCTAGCCCTCCATTTTCCTTAGTTTTGCAAACCTCATACCAGCCGATGAGGGGCTTATGGTTGGGTCCTTTGTTCCAGAGGAAGTTCCGGTTGATCCTATCAAGTTCCGTATGGACTGATTTTGGTAACATAAAACATTGCATTATGTGTAGAGGTTTGGCCGCTAGTGTTGTTTTGATTAGAGTGCAACGGCCAGCTTGTGAGAGGCAATTCGCCTTCCATATGTGAAGTTGTGATTTGGTGTTTGTTAGAAGTTCAGTGAATCCTTCCTTTGTCATTCGTCCTTCAATTAGGGGGCAGCCTAAATATGTACCCATCCTAGAGATGTGCGGTATTTCTAGCTCGTTTCTGATTAGATTTTTTGTGTGGTTGTGACATTTTTTGATGTTTGGAACTGTGATTTGTGTCTATTTACCTTTTGTCCTGAAATAGCTGAATATTCAGTCATAATTTTGTTAATTTGGTCGCAGCCGGTTTTGGTTGCTGATGCAAAGATGACGATATCATCTGCAAAGGCTAAGAAAGGAATTTTTGTTCCTCCTTGCGTTAGTTTGATTCCTAGGTGGCTCTGTGGTTGTTCCGATTCATGTTGCAACCCACGGGCCAGAATTTCCGATACTATTAAGAATAGATATGGAGAGAGCGGGCACCCTTGGCGTATTCCCCTCTCGAGAAAGAACATTTCCGTTGGTTCATTGTTTACTAGCACCGAGTGACTGTGGTTATGCATTCTTTGATCCAAAGAGTGAACTTGGGTGAGAACCCAAATCTTGACATAATGTTGAGTAAGAAATTCCAGTCGACCATATCAAAAGCTTTTTCCATATCAAGTTTTACGGCCATCCAACCTGATTTTCCATTTTTCTTTGAGAATGAGTGGAATATTTCGTTTGCAATTAAGATGTTGTCTTGTATTGATCTGCCTGAAGAGAAGGCGATTTGTAGTGGATTAGTTACTTTAGGGATTACCCTTTTGAGTCTTGAAGCTAGAATTTTGGATATAGTTTTATATGTTGTTGAGCAGAGACTAATAGGCCTATAGTGAGATGTTGTGGTTGGGTTGTCTATCTTAGGAATTAGTGCTATGAACGTATGGTTTGTTTGTTTTAGGATCTTACCGCTTAGGAAGAAACTTTTAACTGCTTTGATGACTGATGGTTCCACAATATGCCAGTACTTTTTGAATAAACCAGCTGGAAAACCATCAGGACCTGGGGATTTGTCATTGGCAAGACTGAAGACAGCATTTTTAATTTCAGAGTTCGTCACTTGACGAGTTAGCCATTCGTTGTCTTCGTTTGAGATTTCGTTTCCGACATGGTGAAGTAGGTTGTTTTGTGTTTGATGCCTAGCATGTTGCGTGAATCTTTGGGTGAAGTCGTGTTTGATTAGGTTTCTAATATCTTCTTCTTTGTTAACTGTTATACCCGCCGTGGTTTGGAGTTGCTTTATTATATTTCTATTTCGTCTTCCTGTTGCTATTTTATGAAAATATTTGGTGTTGGCGTCTATGGATTTTAAGTGCGTTCTTTTCGCCCTTTGCCCCCAATATATCTGTTGAAAGGACAGGAGGGAAGTGTGCTTTGAAGTGAGCCTTTTGATTTTGTTATCTAGGTTTTGGTTGTAAGCATTGCAGAGATTCTTTTGTGATTCTAGTAATTCTGTTTCTACTTGCTTAATTTGGCGGAAAACATTTCCAAAGGTTACTTTACTCCAAAGCTTGCTTTTTCTTTTGACCTCTTGAAGTTTTTTCATTAGTTTAAACATTTTCGAGCCAGGGGCGTCCACCCTCCAAGCTGAACGCACAACTGATTCATAGTCTGGTTTCGCTGTCCATGCCATTTCAAATTTGAAAGGTTGGAGTTTTGGTTTGCGGTTATCCATGAGGTCCAAAGTGATTTGGGCATGGTCTGACTTAAGGAAAGCATGGTTTTTTGTACTAAGGTTTGGGAATTGCTTTAGGATAGGGTGGCTAACCAAAGCGCGATCTAGCTTTTCAAATATGTTGTCATTTCCATGTTCACGTTTTCTCCAAGTGTAAACGTTCCCGCAAGTTGGGGAGTCTACCAGATTGAAAGTTCTAATAGTGTCTTGAAGTCTTGCAAATCTATTTGCAGTTGGTATCCTGCCTCCTAGTTTGTCGCTAGGTTCTAAAATTTCGTTAAGGTCTCCTAGAATAATAAGCGAGTCTTTAGCATTGCGAATATAGTCTGAGAGTGAAGCCCAGAAGTTGTTTTTTTCTTTTGCGTAAGGGGTTGCATAAACGAATAAGATTTCGACATCAATTTTAAGTGTCGTGTTTATGTAGTCTGCTTGGATGATGCGGTCCGTCGAGTTTCTAATTGTGAAGGTTTCATTATGGAATTGTGATTCCTTCCAAAGAAGGCAAAGCCCCCCAGCTAGGCCATTGGAAGGGATAAAATGCATTTTGTCGAATCCTGGCTTCCTCCAGCACTTGTCTGGCGGAGGGTTTGTTAATTTTGTTTCTGCTAACATTAGGATTTTTATATGCTCTGCTTTAGTTGTAGCTTCAATGTGGGTCCAAACATTCTTTCTGCTGAGGCCCCTTATATTCCAAAAGCTGAACTTCATTTAAAACCTTTTGAGGGGAAGATTTTCGGGTTGAGAACCATGATTATAGGGGTAGTGATCCTCCAAATATTTGGGGTCTTGGTTTTTTCATGGCTCGTGTTGTTTATTTCATCTATCCTAGTGAGAATATGTGTAGCATTTTCTATAAGGATTTCCAATATCAAGGATGCTATGTTTTGGGTATGAGTTAAGCTATTTTTGTTATAAGATGCGTTATTAATATGGATGTTAATATATACCTTAGGTGAATTGTGGCCAAGTTTTATAGTGCTAGATTGAGTCCCAAAAGAGCAAAAGTCCAAATAGGGGTTAGATGTCAAGCAGCTGTTGTTTGGAGGCCAGTCTATCATGGCAAAAACGGAATAAATAACCCCATTTGTTTTGGTATATGTTCTCACTTCAATGATAATATTGGTTTGTTTATGATCATTTTTATTTGTATTTATAATTCATATGTAATCGTGTCTTTGTATTTGTTTAGAGATTGCTAAGCTCAAAGAATCTCTGTTTTGGTTGTGTGCCAGTCTGTCTTTGTGTGATGTATTATTTTTATGGTAGCAGGTCTGAAGCTTAAGGCTGATGATTCCGTCTTGAGAAGAAAGCGGGTTAGTCTCAAGACCACAGTAGTGGTTTTGGATTGAGCATAATACGTTGTGAAAGTTAGTATTCGAGTCAGATTTAAGGCCATAAATCACGATTATTGAACTGTAAGACCTTATAGAATGATAATAATGTTCTTGTTTTACATCAAGAATGCTAAAATAGTTATGTAAATGAGTATCCATCAAATAGCCTGCTAAACTGAAGTGGTATGGATCATCATGTCTGTCGTTTTCAGTCTTAAAGAATAGTTTAAAGAGCAGACTGTGTAAGCCGACCCCTGAACAGTTAAGATCTAAGACTTTGAAGATGATATAAGGGCGCTCACTTAAGGTATGGTGCTGCTTGGTGTAGCTGTCTTTTTTATGGATACCCTGGATCCAAATCCGACGTGTTGGGAGCCTTTGTGTGAGTATTCCTTGAGTTTGAAACCAGAATCCACCAAAGGAGGGGCCAAGAGACCAGCCTAGCCGAGGCAGAATCTGCAGATATTCAAATAAGTGTGTTGCTCGAGGGAATGACTCCCCCGAGCAAGATTAGTAGGATGATATATTATAAGTTCATATATGAAGTTATACAAATTTGTTTTAAACAATAAGCAACTAGCAGTTAAGAATCTTGATGATAGAGTTTCATGGTGAATGTCAAAGTGCACCTTCAAGTAGCAAGTAAGATTCCAATGAGGTCTAACACTAAAGTTATGACTTGTATCAATGGTGAAGTTTTTATGGTTTTTAGGCTGCCTTGATAGAAATAGATTGGAGATCTTATTAGTAAGCAACAATGAAAACATGCCCTGGTAAAGCTCATAGTCATAATATGAGTTTTGATTTGCAACTAGAAAGAGAATGCAAGCAGTTGTAGAAGCATAGAGTGTTGAAAAGAGGAAGCCACTAGAGCCCCTAAGCCAACAGCAGGAGATGCACTAGTAAAGATAGCTTGCCAATTCCCAAGGTCTAGAGGATAATTCCTTGGTAATAAGTAGTAAATTCGTGCTCTGGCAAACCCAATGTACATGACATGGGTTATGGTTTGTGATTAGAAATATGGTGCAATTAGATGTAGAATAATAGAGAGTTGAGAACAGGTGACCTCTGGGAGCCCTAGGCCAGCAAATAAGGAACAGGCAAGTATAGCTACTCAAATGCAAAGATAAAATATGAGCTATATTAAACAGGTCCATAATAAGCCAGCAAAGAGAGGTGGAATTTTTTGCCCAATCTGTATGGGTAGTTTGGTGTTTAATGCAATGTTTTTGTTTTGGGTTAGAAAGAGAGTCTATATTGGTTATAATATAGATCATGCACTTGTGAAAATTGCTAGACAAAATGCTTGAAAGTTGTTGTAAAAGTAAATTGGTTTGGGTGGTTAAACAGCTGTATTTGGAACAGTTATAGTATGTTATTAGGTGACCAGCATATAACTCTAGCAAGAATTTTCCAATGTCTAGATACCAACTTCCATGTTTAGAGCATGCAAGGTTTATAGTGGCATTGCTATTGCTGTGATGGTGGTATACAGATGTCGAGTAGTGCATGTTTTGTGGCATTCTTATAAGTGATAAAAGTGAAAGTTGGTTAGCAAAGAACCATAGAGACATGTCTAGATTGTAGGGAAGTTCTTAAACTAAATTTTGATTCCTACACAAGGATAGAGCAAGTTGATAATTAATACATTCATATATGCAGTTACACAGGTATATGGTTCTTAAACAGTAGTAAGAGGATGCCAGGGAGCTAGTAATAGAGAACTTAAGCAAGAGGTCACCATGGTAGATGTCAATCCAAGTATTCAGGTGGTAATTAAAAACATAATTTGATGCAGCACTAGAGTTAAGATTTAAAGCTATGATGCTAGCGTATGTAGGACCATAAAGAGTTGATAAAAAATGACCTATGTGAATACTTATCCAGCCAAAAATGCGCAAGTAAAAGTAGCTAAACAAGGGCCAAGATATAGTATGTGTTTTGTGAAGTTGTGATCTAGTTGACAGCAGGGCTGAGAAGGGCTGTGACATTAGCTTTTTATAGGTAGTATGACAGTTGGATTTAGAGCAGTTATAGTATGTGTTTAGGTGGTCGGCTTTTAGCTTTGGAAGGAGTTCACCAGGGTCCAGTAACCAGCCTTCTTTTTTAGAAAAATTAAGAGTTATAGTGGGAGTGACAGTACTGTGATGGTGGTAAACAGAGGCTAAGTAGTACAGATTCTGTGGTATTCTTATAAATGATAGGAATGAGAATTGAACTGCAAAGAGCCATAAGAGCATATTTAGATAGTAATGAGATTCATAACATAAATTATGTTTCATAAACAAAGCTAGAGTAATTTGGTAAGCACTACATTTATATATATAGTTATACAGATATGGTTGATTGGTGATAACATATACAGTGTAGTGATTCAGTTTAGGATCATGTGTTAGCATGGCTGAGCACAGAGAGAATGGGTCCTTGTACTGGGATAGGGTTATTAAACAGTTGTAATGGGAAGCCTGAGAACCAGCAACAAGGTAATTTAGTAAGGGTTCTGTATGGTAGATGTCAAAACACTTAATCCAGGAAAGAATAGGACCAAAATTATATACAGCACAACAGGAATAATAAGAATCAATAATGAGGCTGCTATTTTGTGAAAGGCTTGTTAAACAGTTATCTGAGATCTTATAAGTAAGGATCAGAAGCTTCATGCACAAGGATAGAATAAATTGGTAAATAATACATTCATATATGCAGTTACACAGGTATATGATTTGAGATAAGCTGCAATCAGATGTATAAGCATAAACGAGTGAAAAGGGGTGGTCACTGGGGTCCCATATACAGCAGCTAAATATGTACCAGTAAGGATAGCTAAACAAATGCCTTGATATTGTAGGTATTATATTATGTAAGTCAATATATAGTTGGTGCCTTGTAGAATTTTCTTGTTTTACAGTGGATAGAAAATCAGAGTTGTTTATTTTATAATTTAAGTGTTTGTGAATTTGTAATTTAATTTGAAGCAGGGCTAAGAACAGTTCTAATATTAGGCTCTTCTGGCTATTATGGCAGTTGAATTTAGAGTAGCTAAAGCATGAGTTTAGATATTTAGCATTTAATTTTTGTAAGAGCTCATAAAGGTCAGGATGTCGAACTCCATGGGTAAGAGAAATCAGGTTTATGGTAGGGGTGACAATGCAGTGATGGTAGTCTACTGAGGTCGAGTAATGAAGAGCATGTGGCCCTTTTATGAGTAATGATGTTGAAAACTGGTTAGTAAATAGCCATAAAAAAAAGTTGAGATAGCAAAGAGGTTCATAATATAGATTTTGATTCATTAGCAAGGATAGATTACAAGCATTAGGGATAACAAGAGCAAGGTACATGAAGGTCCCAGGGAAACATAACCAACAGCTTACATGGATAGAGAATTTGAAAATAAACAAACACAAGGTGGCTCTAAGATTGCCAAAATACAAATCAAGTTTTTGCCAAAAAATAGGACTTGGAAATTTTGCAAAAGATAGAGGTTTATTCTCAAAAGGTGATGAGTGTAGGCAGTAAGCATCACAACAGACCCATGGGTAAGGCCTAGTAATCCCAATGCTTGGCAAAAGCTTGTATACCATGGATTACTCTTTGTTTTTGCCCCTCTTCAGGATGGAGCTAGTCGTGTCATCATGTCCACCCACAGCCTTCCTTTTGAGAGAGCCAGAAGTAGAGGGATCCTTTGGTGGAGCATCAGAGGTGGTGAGCATTTTCATCAGGGATGTGTTTGAGTGGAGGGAGTGAAAGGATGGTTCAGATACCAAATCAGCATGATCAGTCATAGGTTCATCCAGCAAGTAGTGGCCCTCATCATAGTCTCCACCAAGCAAGTCATCCTCATCAAATACATAGAGGAGACAAGGAAGGATCTCTGAATTAACTTCAGCTCCAATATCATTGAAGTGTTGTGGGTTGGGGAGAGGGTAGGCAGCTTCCATAGGATCATCATCAGAGGTTTTATTATTTTCAAAGTCTGAAATTACAATTGGTTCAGAGCTGGATGGGAGCTCAGTGAAGAGAGCACCAGAGGCAGAGGAGCCAGGTAGTCCAACCCCCCCCTGAGCCAACACTGAAGCCAGCTGCAGGAACCCAGCCTGCAGGGCTACCAGTGAGGCTAACCAAAGAGGGTGGAGTGCCTGGACCAACCTGCACAGTAGATGGTGGCTCTATACCAGAAAGATTGGGGCCAGCTGGTGTGTCAGGGAGAGTAGTAGTATCAGTTGGGGATTTGGATCCAATAGATGAGTTTGAGGAATTTGAAATGGTTTCAAATGCAATAGCCACACCACCCCTACCAGATAAGTAAGGTTTGTTACCAAAAGCATGGATAGGGTTAGGGAGCTTTATAGTTTTCCCTTTCTTCCCAATGGTAGCCCAACCATCACCCATAGCAGGTTTGGGGATCATGTTACTTGGTTTCTTAATAATGACTTGGAATTTCTTTGGTTTGGGAATAAAGTTGGGGCAATGATTGAAGAAGTGGTCTTGACCCCCACAGTTCCCACAGCCCTCAGGGAACTCTTCAAACCATATGATGTGGGCAGAAACCTCTAGCTGATTGACAGGGATGAGGATGGTGTTAGACATAGGGAGGGAAAGATCTATGTTGATGCAAATTCGAGCATATCTAGCACTAGGATCCACTGTTGGATCAGTTTTAATGAGGGTTCCAAACTTGTTTTTTTCAATGATAAGAGCTATAGCACCAGGTTTCTTGTATGCATCAGGGATGGAGGTGATTCTAACCCACATGTCAATGGTAGAGGTGTTTTCAATTATAGGGTCAAAAGCATCAGACCATTGCCTCAAGATAATTAGTTGACCATAGACATGAAAGGGTCTAGCTTCCCAGATAATAAGTAAATCAGTTGGGTCAGTGAACCTCACCTCAAACCAATGGTTTGGTAGCTCTACAATTTGGAGATCCCCAGATAAGCCTTTCCAATCGAAATTGAGCTTGGATTCCAGTTTCTTGAAATCTATGGGAGCACCAAAAGCCCTCCCATAGAGCCTAAAGTTGGTTTCAAATCGGTATTTTGGTTGAAATTGCTGGAGTTGATTGAAGAAAGAATTGAGATCAAGTTTTTCTTTCCCTTTCACTTTTCAGTGGCTTAGGAGCTTTTGGTTTCTTGTGGGATTTTCTGGGTGTCGGTGGTTCCTCAGAGAGGACCCCCTTCCCTTTGGTTTGGTTCTTTTTGGGTGTCGGTGGATCCTCAGAGAGGATCCCCTTCCCTTTATTGGTTTTGTTTGACTCCATAGGAGCAAGACAGAGAGGTTGCAAGAGCAAATAGCAGAATTTAGAGAACAGAGAGGGAGAGTAGTAAAGAGCAGTGAAGAACAAGAACAGAGAAGCAGTTGTGTGGGCATTTAATGTAAGAACACAGAGGTTTAAATAGAGGGCGCAAGCAAGAAATAAATTGTGTGAATTCGCACATCCAGAAAGCAACAGGAAAACCAAATTGAGGGGAATAGATCCATACCTACCAAGAGCCAGAGAAGGGCTCTGGGGAGCCGTCCCGCCCAGCAACCAATGATGGCAATTGGAAGCTCCGAAGTCCAGATTTTGTGTGCCAGGCTTGCGAGGTCGAAGAAGTCCACGCCGATTAGATGGCTCGTCAAATCTCGTCAGTCGCCAGATAGGGTCGAGAGAGAGGGAGGCGATTGAATCAGTAATGATTGTAGTCGAGGTTTCCCATGGATGAAATTGGGAGAGGCAAAAGCCAAGAGGAGGCCGAAACTCACACCACACTCCACCTCCTCTGAATTTCCATTTTTTGTGCCATAACCAGAAGGTAAAGGGCTTGTATTTGGGAGGGCCATGCTTGTTTTGATGATTGGAGATCCTAGAGGATAAATTTGTAGGAAAATTATCGGGGATTTTCTCCAGATTTTTTTCGATTGGATT
Source organism: Persicaria tinctoria (assembly GCA_037127255.1). NCBI lineage: Eukaryota > Viridiplantae > Streptophyta > Magnoliopsida > Caryophyllales > Polygonaceae > Persicaria > Persicaria tinctoria. The sequence continues at coordinate 1,290,109 of JBANSL010000016.1, read as the reverse complement.
AGATCTAGGGTTTCTGGTTTGGGAATTTGGGGGAAGGGGGGTTACACGCGCAGGCGCGTTCTTTGTGGCCAAAATAGGTTTTCCAGTTTCCATTTCCTGTGTAATTAAATTCTTGGGAATTCCTATTCCACCAAAATGAAGAGATTGAAATTACCATGTGGGGTAGGTGAGATGAAATCCTCCTTTTTTTTATTTATTTTAAAAAATCGTTTCTCTTTCTTTTTAAATCACACATTACGTATTTGACCATAATTTAAATAAATACGTAATTTTTATTAATAAGGGTTACAAAAGTAATTTTACACAGATTCTCATTCATACTTAACTAAATAAAACACAGGATTTTAATTTATAAGAAGTTAAAGTTATCCAAATATGTTTTGTTAAATTATAGGAAGTTCAATTCACAAGAACTTAATTTCTCATAAATGAAATTTGTAAAAAATGCACTTGCCAAGTTTAACCAAACGACACTATTATAACCGATTTTTTGTTCCAAACCGATTCACATACCTAAATATTTCGGGTAAAAAGGACAAAGACTAGCTTAGTGTGGTGGTGATTTTTTTTTTTAACCGAAAAGAATTTGACCAACTGAATCGAGTCACTTGTCAAGAGCATCTCTAGGGATGATAGTGGAAAACTCAGAGTCGTTAGGGAAGGAGGAGCCTGAGAACGCAAAATCGTGGTGCGAGAGGAAGTCTGCAGCTCAATTAGCTTCTCGGTAAACATGGCGAATCTGCAAGGAACTGGAACAACTCAAGGAGAAAAGAGCGTAAGGGACGATCATTTTAATATCACCTGGAGGGCAACAACCCTTTAGACTGTTGATAATGGTGAGGTAGTCACCTTCGACTATGATATTGGTTAATTGCTTTTCAATTGCAGCATTAACTCTCTGCCACAAAGCGAACCCCTTCGAACCAATAGCCGAACACATAGGGGAGGAACCCGCTCCCTTATGGACAGAGCTTCCAGTGTGGTCTCTGATGATGAATCCGAAAGAGCTCCTACCCGAATCAGAAAAAGCTCCATTGAAATTTAGCTTGTAAACTCCTTCGGATGGATTAGCCCATTTTGCCTTTAGTCGTCGTGTTTTTGTTGGCGTGTTTTTACTCAAATAAGAGGGTTTCTCATCACTGAAATATTCCATCAGTATAGTTGATTATGAATAAATGTCGATATGTTTATGATGTTAGGCTTTAGGTTCTTAAATATTGCTTTGTTACGAAACAACCAGATGCTCCATCAGATCAGGGAAAGTTTAGAGAATTTGTCATTGTCAATTTTATTTTTTTATGTTCGGAAGCGTGTCAGTGGTGTTCTAGCCATAGATTTGTGGTGAAGTTAGGATCGTAGAGATTTTGGGTTCCACTAATTGTATGGTTGCTAAGGACATTGGGCGATTCCATAGGAGATGAAGAGTGTCCTCATAATAGGAATCACAAAGGGGACAACTAGAATGTATACTCACAACCCGTCCCCCTAGCTGCTAGATTAGCTGATGTTGGAATACCATTTTTGGTCATTTTCCAAAGGAAAATTATGATTTTTGGTATAGTGTCCATGCTCCAAATCCAACTTAGGTCTGAATTGGCATGGTTTTTTAAATGGTGAATCAAATCCACCACAGAAGAAGGAGAAAACCAACCATTTTTGCTCCACTTCCAGTACATCTATCTTGATATATATGTTTTGGATGAGTATTGATATAATGGCCCGGTGTCAATGAGTTCGTGGCTTATTTTGTTTTGAAGATTTTGGGTAAGTAGCTGGCTATCCCAAGTCCTATTGGGACGGATGAAATAACTTATTTTGAGTGTTGGGTCAATGTTCTGGGGGTCAGAGATAGCGTCTATAAGTGGGGACTATCCACACCAAACATCGATCCAGAAGTTAATGTTACTACTTGCTACCATCTCCTATGGACCATCTAATTCCTTGTTTGAACAATTCAATTAGGTTGCATAGCTTCGCCCATAGGCATGAGCATGCTCCCTTTGGTTTATAGGTTAGGATAGGTTGGTTTTTGATATACTTTTGGGCTAGTATCCTAACTCATGGGTTATTTGGTCCAGCCAAGATCTTCCATTTGTTCACCCACCGTCAAGGTCACCCCTTTTCCAATCCGTTCTTCTTGCTCTTTGCCTTTATAGTTCATTTTTTCTCCTTTGGCCATCTCATCCGCCTCTATTTCGGCTACCTAGTAGCCACTCACGATCTCGTTAATCGTTATCGTCCTTGAGGGTTTTGAGATGGGTTTTGGAGTTTTATTGGACAATGGTTTATGTTGATTTTGGGTTTGCGGGTTGGCGTGTTGTGTTGTTCTTGTGGTGATGCAGGTCTTATGTGAACGGTGTTTGATTTGCTGTATCCGAAAACGTCGTGGATTTGCGATCGATATCTGAAGGCTTTTCGGAGTCCATGATCTGAGATATCCGCCAGTGTCCCCAGAGTTCTCTGTGTGCGTCGTCCGTTGACAGATTGTTTCGTTCTTCGTTTTGGCTTTGTCTTACTGCGTAGGATAGCTTGCACACTTATTTTATTTCAGCATTTTCCTTTATGTTATTTGTTTCATGTTGTTTCATTTCTGTCATTTGCTTCTGTTATTTTATTTGGTTGTACACGATGGTTAGTCCATCTACCGACTTGTCCGATCTCTCGGTTTTTCTAGGCTTGTCTAGAGAACTGAATTCTTATCGTGCTTTAAAATATATATATATATATATATATATATATATATATATATATATATATATATATATATATATATATATATATAGGCAGGAGTTCTAATGAAACAGAGAATACGGTGAAACGGTGAAACGAATGAATATTGCGTTATATTAATATGAATATGACATTATGTGGATATGAATATGTGAATATAGTGGTGTGTGGATATGAATATTGTGTTATTCACTTTATATTATGTGAATATAAATAATAACATATTCATATACCCATATTTAAATCATATTCATATTCACACAACATAATATTCATATTTATATATTCATATGAATATGACCCAATATTTACTCGTTTCACCGTTACACCGTATTATCCGTTTCATTGGAACCTTTCCCTATATATATATATATATATATATATATATATATATATATATATATATATATATATATATATATATATTTAAACACATAATTTTCACTAGATTTGGGGGGAAGAGGGACGGCTAAGATCTAATCTGAAATTCTGAATGAGCGCGTAATGAAAAATCAGTCGTTAAAAACTTTAAAAAGCAAGCTTTACAAATCTTGGTCAAAGTCAAAGACCGCCATACATCCAGCAAGGGGAAAATGGATTTCCCTTTTTTTTTTAATTTACCAACTAAAAATATATTTAATACTCCGTATTTACGTAGTACTCCGTAATCAATTTGAAATGCATTTTTCACTTAATATAAAAAATTAAAAACCTAAATATATATATTTCGCAGGGGCCCCAGATTCATAGGATCTTCCCTGCTGGCTTTTATCGCCCGGTTATGGCGGACGAAAACTCGCACGGTCTCATGAATGGCGAGCTCAAACGGTAATAGATCTTCAACTCTTTGTCCCTCTCCCACGTGTTCATCGGTACTTAATCTTCGCGTTTTCGGAGGGGCGAAATTGGATTGAGTTGCGCGTTTTAGTTCCTAAGGCGATTGGTTGTTTTATTTTGGGATAATTCGCGATGTTTTCAGCTCTCGGTCCCCTTTTCAATTCCTTTTGACTCGTTTCGATTATTCGTAAATCTTTTTTTCAAGGAGAAATTGTAGATCGGGAGTCAAATGCCATGCGAGTTTCGATGGAGTTTTATTCTTTATGAATTGCTCTGTCGAAATCTAGGTTTCGTGCTTGAAATGTGAATTCGTCTTGAGAATTATGTTTTGAAAGCAATATGTTGTTATCGCTGTTGAGTAGGCGTACTCTGGAGGCTGATTCCAGGTAATGCTTGATCGTTTCTGCTAGTTTGGTGTGATTCTGCGTTCCAATCTACGATCTTCGTATTTTGCTGCTTTGTTTGAATTGAATAAAGATTACATTTCTTTCTGTAAATCTTAGTATTCAGCTGTGAACTACCTATGCAGGGATGCCTATGGCTTTACCATAAGACCTCAGCATCTGAAGACATATCAAGAATATGGTCACATATACACGGTGATTCCTTGTCAGCTGTATAATTTCCCCACTAGTATTATATTTTTAATGCAAAAATCTGAAATCTTTGTCTATATTAGAATGTTACTGGAGGCCAGTGGGGCAGGCACATATGAAAAGTATCATTAGGAAACGATGTTCATATGTATGTATGATATGGAGATATATCTCCATGGAAAGAAATCTTTGTTTCTATTTTTCTGCTTTCCTTGGAATTTTTGAAACTATTCTTTGTGTGTGATAGGGTATTTGGTAAGGATGTAGGAACATGAATGGCTAGGTGTTGACAGTTAGGGTTTACTCTTTCTGTATGAAAGTAGGAATCATTCACTTGGATTTTTTGAATGATGATTATAAGTTTAGACAACTTGGTTGCTTGGAAATGGTTCAATAACGGAGTAGGAATTGACCTGCTTGATCATGCACAAGTAATTCAAGCTGCTAGTATTCATTAAAATGACTTTTAGAAGGTAAGCCATAGATTTAAACCTTCATCACTGTGGATGTTGATTTTGTCTAGAATGAACTCGGAAACTGCATTTAACCTGAGATGGGATACCTTATAATCATCAGTATCTCTTTCCTGTTTTGTGGGATTAGGTTGCTGGGTTCTGATCATATTTTGTGATAGGATCTCTGTAGCTTATGCTTAAAACTTGGCATGGGAACTCAGATTAGTTAACAGTTTGAACCATATTTAATAGAACTACTTGCTGACCATAATTTCTTGAAAATTACTTCTTTGAAGTTCTATACCTTTGTTACTTGTGGGTAAACACTGCCATATTTTATTAGTTAGCTTAAAAAAATTTGATTCCAGGAGGAGGAGCAAGAAAGATCAGAAAGGTGGAGGGGATTTCTTGAACAATGTGGAGGATCTGCAGAACCGCAATGTTCTACTACAGAACATAGTAGTACATCAGATGCTGAATCCGTAAAGCAAGATACTCAATTTACAGGAAGTGATCAGAAGGAAGATGATTCAAGTGCAGGGCAGCAAATCTCTGTGGATTCCGTTGGCGATGGATATGAAAAGGTGGAGGCATCATTGGAAAATGATTCAAAATCTAATAAGGTTCAAATTTGGATTCCTATTAGACCATCTTTGTCTCCCATTGACAAGATAATGGGTACTCGTGTCAAGAAGTCCTCATCTCAGAAATCAAATACTAGCACAGCAGAAAATTTAGAGCAGAAAGATGTATCAGATGATTCCCATGATGATGATGATTTATCTAATACTGTTAGTAAAGAAGTTGAAGATGATGGTAGTGTAAGGAGTGAAGCAACTTCTGATTCTTCTTTTTTCCTTAAAGAACTAGAGTCCCTTGTTCATGGTGGCGTGCCCAAATCTCTTAGAGGAGAGGTGTGATTTTTATTAAATGTATTATATTTTGGGTGGTCACATATGTTTGTTATCTCTTAAGGTTATTTCTTTTATGCAGGTTTGGCAAGCCTTTGCTGGGGTTACAACTCGTCGAGTAGAGAGTTATTACCAGAACTTAGTTTCAGCAGAAATGGGAGATGGTGATAAAGGGGAAACAGATGAGGCTAGCCAAAATTTAAATGGCGATGGTCAGCTAGTACCTGAGAAGCTGAAAAAGCAGATTGAGAAGGTCAATAGATGCATGGGTCTTGGACTTATTCAATCTTTGCGTTTATAGGTGATTCTTCTTTGACTTCTATTATAGTCTGTACTTTTTCCTAAGCTGAATTTTATTTCCTCTTTACAGGACTTGTGCCGAACTTTTCCAGGTCATCCTGCCTTAGACGAGGAAGGTAGAAATTCACTGCGCCGTGTACTTACTGCCTATGCTCGCCATAACCCTGCTGTCGGGTATTGTCAGGTATTCTTTGAAGGCGGATTCTTATGCCTACTCATTAATTCATCGCTCTTCTCAGTCATATCATGTTCACTGCTTATTTTCAACAAAATACAAAATGGTTTGGTAGGATGATTTGGCTTAGCTATTTTAATTCAATTTTGCATTCAACAATAGCACCTATGTCTAGTTTCAAACTGGTGATCCCTTCTTTGACATATGAGTTTGTGTAAGGGAATAAAGAGAAATTAGGTTTAAACTGTTGGAGAAGTAGTCCATGGTTCATGATACCCTTTTGAATTGATGTATGTTTCTACCTTTCTGGCATCAAGAACCCAATAGGATATGCGAGCAATGGTGGAGTTGTGAATTAAACTGATGAAATAACGCATCTTCACTCCGTTGCATGTAATAGGAAGCACACACTCCGTATAATTTTCAGCTTGTTTTCACCATTCTCAATTCATGTAGTATTGGAGTCAAATCTTGTCAGAGTCTTGTATTGTCAATGTACTCATATTCATAGTTAGTGATTGTAGGGTTTAACTCTTTTTTCGACTAATATTGTGCAAGTGTGTTTGCTCAAAGTGTCATTGCAACTTGTCTAGTTGTAGCATTGTCAGAATATATGTTGCTATGCTAAAAAATGAAATGCCTATTTCTGCCACATCACTTTTATCTACTTTTGGATAACCCTGACATCTTAGTTTCCTTCTATGCTGATAATATGCTCATGTTAGTTTTTTCCTTTTGATTTAATCAATGTATTGATGTTTTGAGATTTGACTTTGAAAAATTTCCAGGCTATGAATTTCTTTGCTGGACTATTTCTTCTTTTGATGCCGGAAGAAAATGCTTTTTGGTATGTTAAGAATCAAGTTTTATGTTACAATGCGAATCTTATGTTTGATGTTGTCAATTCTAACTGTTCCCCCTCTGCCCTTTTTATTTGTTTTATTCGGAACTTCACCAGGACTTTGGTGGGAGTTATTGATGAATACTTTGATGGATATTATACATACGATATGCTTGAATCTCAGGTATCTAATTTCCATGTCAGATTATCTTTCTCTATATACAATATGATGTGATTGCCATTTTTTTATGTGAGCACAACCACATGCAGAAGTATTTGCAATGCAGATACTCGTGTAATATTATTTGAATTGGACGTAGTGTCTTTCTTAGTTAATCCTTGTGAGAATTATTAATCAGTCTATTTTGTCTACAAAGGTTGATCAGCTCGTCTTTGAGGAGTTGATACGTGAAGTCTTTCCTAAATTGGGTGGGTTTTTCTCCTAGCTGATTGTTTCTGAACAATAATATCGCAGATCTATGAAATATGTTATCCAAATTCTTAACTTATTCATGGATTTCTCGCAGTTAATCATCTGGATTACTTGGGAGTGCAGGTGACTTGGATATCTTCACCTTGGTTTCTTTCCATCTTTATGAATATGCTTCCATGGGAAAGTGGTGAGTTTTTTCTGTTCTTAATTGTGATATTCAGCTTCTTCAGCCTGAACTATATCAGAGCTCTTGACTTTCTTTTATGTATACTTCCTTTGCAATAACTATGACATGGTATTTCCTCATTGGGTTTTCTGTAACCAGTTCTGCGGGTGTGGGATGTACTTTTATTTGAAGGGAACCGTGTGATGCTCTTTCGTACAGCACTTGCACTGATGGAGCTCTATGGTAAGAAGACAAATAAACTTGGACTAGAGACAAATAAACTTGGACTAATCTTCTATAACCATTTTCGTGAAGAGTACTGTTGTCTTACTATTGACCATTTACACCGATTTCCAAGAAAGAAATAAAAATTATTGACCATTTACTTTCAGGTCCATCCTTAACTACAAGCAAGGATGCTGGAGATGCTATTACATTGTTGCAATCTCTTGCTGGATCAACATTTGATAGTAGCCAGCTTGTAATTACTGCATGCATGGGTTTTCTTACTGTGACTGAACCTAAATTACAAGATTTGAGAAACAAACATCGACCTTCTGTACTAGGAATTATTGAGGAGACTAGGACAGGCAATAAAGTGTCTAAAAAATCAAAAAGCATTGCAACTAAGCTATATAGTTTCAAGCGTGGTCCTCAGGGAGGAAAGAAAGAGATCAAAGACTTTGAATCAATGAGTCCTTGTGATGATCTTGAAGAAGATTCTGTTCCAGATCTAGAGGAAGAGGTGATTTCTCTTCTTTCTTTTTTGGCAAGCCTCTATTGTCTGGTTAAAAAATTATGATATTGGTTTAGAACCTCCGGATGAGGTAATATCATAAAATCAATTTTTTTTTCAGGTAGTCTGGTTAAAGGTAGAAATGTGCAATTTGCTTGAAGAAAAACGATTAGCTATTCTGAGGTTGGTTTTCAATGTTATGTGTATCTAAGCAAGATCATTCAACATTGACTTATAATTCTCCGTTTTATCTTTTCACAATCTTCACAGAGCTGAAGAGCTGGAGGCAGCTTTAATGGAGATGGTGAAGCAAGATAATCGGCGACTGTTGAGTGCACAGGTAAATACATGGTCCTTCCATTTTGTCACAGTGATGATGTGAATGAGGATAAATGCTATACCTGTTTCTCTGGTAGTTTGCATGAAATTTCATCTCATGAATGACAGACTTGATAGGCTATTTGCATGTATATACATATCTTATGATGCAGATTTGCTGGTATTCAGCAATCAGCATACATGTATAACAGTGAAACTTGGGCTTTGTTAGTTTGGTGTAAAATGTTTTCCCTTCAAAAGGTCGATCAAGAATTTTTTGCACTTGAATCCTATTTTACATGTTTGATTGAAAGGAAAACCTCTCTTTTTTCTTACCCAATAATGCTGTATAGTAATGCATATTGTCTTTTTCATTTATGGTTTGCACCTGTCTGTGTGAGCATCTTTTTCTCTGAACAAATAAGGAAAATGTCTTTGGTCAGGTCGAGCAATTAGAGCAAGATGTTGCTCATCTTCAGCAAACTCTGGCTGATAAGCAACAGCAAGAAAAGGCCATGCTGCAGGTCTGTTTTTTCCTTCTCTTGACCAATTTGAATGTGAAGTGTGTGTATTAAGGGAAGGGGATACTCTCATTTGTATTAGTATTTTCTCATGCCTTGTGCGTTTGTAGGTCCTAATGCATATGGAGCAAGAACAGAAGGTTACTGAAGATGCTCGAATCGAAGCAGAGAAAGAAGCAGCCACTCAGAGAGAGACGCTTCAGTTATTTCAAGTACTTATTTTTTGATATTATAATTTTTGTGAAACTAAGCAAGCCATCATTGATGTTAATATATTTGGTGTCTGCATATGACTGAAAAACATTGTGTTTGGGGAAAGTTTATGAATCAAAACATCTTAATTGTCTAGATATATGTCTTCCATATGCATTCACTGCTTTTTTTTTTTCCATTTCTTTTCTCTCCCTCTCTCTGAAATTTGCTATTTTGTATGCCTTTGAGTGAAAGCTTGAGATGCCCTTACTTATTGGTTGTAACAAGGACACCACTTGCTCACCTTCTTAGCAGTTTCGTCTTTTGGATGGTTTGATATGCAGGAGAAGTATGAGAAGGCTGTGATGGAACTGGCACAAATGGAGGAAAGGGTTGTCATGGCAGAATCAATGTTGGAGGCTACAATACAATATGAATCTAGTCAAGCAAAGGCATTAACTTCTCCATGGTACACGAACAAACTCAAATGTTACTATGGAATTTTCCTCGTGCTGCATCAATGTTAATAAATGTCTTAATAATAAGTGATGAATGTATCCTAGAGCCATTATCTAAAGCTTATCTGAGTTACCACGGAAAGGTCAATTGTTAGTCCTCCAATTCACCGCAGAAATAAACTATTCTACACTAGAATGTCCATTTTTCATTAGAACTTGCATCACCTTATCTTTTCCTTTTCTTACTTTGATCAGCTCAATTTCATATTTTGGCTTATTCTCAATGTGTTCAGTTTTACCTTGCTGTAAATTATTAGTAATCTTATTTGGATAGTGTTATGCTTGAGCATGACATATAATCCCGTAACCACACCTTGTAATTAAACCAGAGAGACTCGAGATGGAATCTCGTTATTTAGCAGGCTCCTTAGGAAAAGAGGATCACAGTTTAAACAAATGATGTACTCCCCAAGGGGTTCATTCTTCACTTTTTGAATCCATTTGTTGCAGAGGGATGCATTCCCATAGCAGAGATACGTTTGAGTCTAATTTTATTTTATTTTTGTAGTGCGGCGCAGCAAGATTCTCAAAGTCCTTTTAGTAGGAAGGCAGGTATACTTCCCTTTGCAATGGGCTGGCTTGATAAGAATAAGGTGAGTTTTTCCAATTATATATTCATAGAAGTTTTATATTTTACTCAAATAAAAATGTATATATTAAAAAGATTTGATATTCGACTACTTTGATTTTGCTTGAAGTAGAAAAGATCTTGTCCTAGTTTTTTTAAAAAAAATTTTTACCATCTTTTTTCATTAATTCATAAATTTGACAGCCAAAGCCAACAAGCTTTGAAGAGCCTGGTTCAAGCAGATCAACAACAGGGGATTCTGGCTGGGATGAGCAACAGAAAGCGACATCCTAGTTCATTCAAATCCTATTTGAATCAGGTCTTCAGCCCGATATGGTGTCAAAAGGCAATCCTCCCTCAACAAATGGTGCCTAATAGCAATCATGAGTGCAGCGAAAACAGTGCGTTTCCAGAATTTATGGCTTTACAAGCTTGGCCTTGCAGTTCCTTGGTACCTGGTAGGTACGCCCCCCTGACAATGCCGTGTTCATACTTGTGAATATGTAATACATAGCCAAGCAATCCTTTCCTACCCGTAAAACTACGGAGGAAAAGTTTGCCCGTGATTAGATTGATTACACCTCATTCTTTTTTGACGAATTCATACTTCGCAAAATCATGAAACATGTATTCTGTTAGTACACGAGAGAGCTAGTAAGCAGCTTCAAAGATGTAATATTCTGGGTAGGACAATTTTCAACCCTGATTCTTTGTATTTGGATTTTGTATTGTAAAAAAAGTGTGATCAGCTTTATAGGTTTATGTTAAAATGTACAAATATAAGACAAGTGTAAATATATAGAGGAATTCGTTCTTACAACTGTTCTCTATCCTATACTGATTTATCCTATTTTGATTTCGATTTCAGTTGTTCAAGTTCTGTATTTCAGGCTTACAGATTGACAGATGGTTGTGTCATTTTGCGTCGCGTACTCGCGTTACCTTTCGAGTTCATGTTGCCAAAATTCAATCAAAAAAGCAGTGTTCAATACACTATCTGTTCACTATCGATTCCTTTCAACGTTTGAAGGTACAGAAGAAAACAAAACTATCCACACTGGCAAATAATGAAGCAAAACAAGCTTCTGCACAGTCCATCTACCCAGCTAGATGAGTTAGTGCAGATACAATATCAGCCATAGGTGGGCGCATATTCGGGTTTTCGTGAATACACAATGCCGCTACATTGAGAGCTTGGTTGAGGCCTCGCGGAGGGTACTCGCCTTTGAGAGCTGGATCAGCCATCTGGGCGAACTTCGTTCTGTCTTTGAGCAAGGGTCTGGCCTGCAATGGGAGGTAACAGTTTCAATTTTTCGTCGCTTAAATGGACAACAACGGAATGCAGTTTCGAATACTTACCCATGAAACGAGATGCTGATCTCGCCCTACCAATTTGGTATCAACCGGTTTCCTGCCTGTGATGATCTCTAGAAGCATAACACCGAAGCTGTAGATATCCGACTTCATAGTCAACTGACCGGTCATTGCATACTCCGGTGCACAATAACCGAATGTCCCCATGACTCTTGTTGACACATGTGTCTCTCCTCCGGTAGGTGCAAGCTTCGCCAATCCAAAATCCGACAGCTTGGGATGGAAATTCTCATCGAGCAGCACATTAGAGGCCTTCAAGTCACGGTATATGATTCGAGTCTTAGCCTTGTCGTGCAAATATTCCAAGCCTTGAGCTGCCCCTGCAGCAATCTTCATTCGAGTATTCCAATCTAGAGGCTTTTTACCCGAATTGGCGCCTGAAGGATTCGTTTATATATGAATCAAGCATCCGACTAAATAGACCGAAAGGGCATAGAAAAGGTTATGGTTCTAGCAGAATACAAACCATGGAGATGATCAGCCAATGACCCATTCGGCATGAACTCGTAAACTAGCAGCCGTTGCTCTCCATCAGCGCAATAACCGACCAGACTGACAAGGTTAGTGTGGTTTAGTAGACTCAACACTAGTACCTCCACAAGGAACTCGCGGTCTCCTTGCCAACCATTCGGATCAAGTTGTTTGATAGCCACATCCTACACCACACGACGAGCGATTGCAAGCTTGATGAACATCATATCATACCTTGCAATATGGACAAATAGTATAGGTAATGTGATGAAGATCATTTGATCAAACTAACCTGTTTTAGACTATCGATTCGGCCTTTGTACACTTTGCCGAATCCTCCCTCTCCAAGGCAGGAATCTGGCCTGAAGTTCCTAGTAGCTGCTGCCAATTCGCGGTATCTGAATGTCTGTGCAGTGATGGCTGGTGCTCCTCCTTCATCACTAGAGGCCACATTGCCTATGTCTTGAGGTTCCGGTTTCGGTCTCTCTAAGGAAAGTTTTATGCCATCAAACAATTAGTACATGAAACATAATCACAAGAACACAATACAATAGTAATGTGAACAATTCATGGCATTGATCAAATCCTTTAATCAAGACAAGATCAATACCAATTAAACCCAGTAAATCCCGCTCAAAGAAGGGTCTGGGCAGACAAGTTATACGCACCAATACCTCAACTCGTACTAAGAAATTGCGAGCTCTTGTGTCCGAGTTCTCTAGTTTACTACATAGATAAAAAAAAAACCTAGAGATCTAAGGAGCCAAAAAAAAAAAGGTGTAATTAATTTGAGAAATATATGTATACCTGGGTAGAGATCAGCTGGTTCATCCAGTAGGTTGTCATCAACAGCAGGAGAGCTAAACAAACAACCCATAGGTAATGATTAATGAATGATGATTAATCACTGCTGTAGGAGGAGAGGGTTGAAGGGAGGAGGAAAAATTGTGGAGAATTTGAACAAATGAGGAGGAGGAGGAGAAAGATGATAAGTAGGGAAAAAATAATGTAGCCACCAAGTTGAGGGTTGAGGAAAATTCAAAGCACAAAAAGGGTTGGTGTTCATATTGATTTCATACCACCAAGTTGAGGGTTGAGGAAAATTCAAAGCACAAAAAGGGTTGGTGTTCATATTGATTTCATACAAGCAACTAGGAGAGACAGGGAGGTTTGAGTTGGATTTGACTTTGTCTATATTTTTTTTTTATTTGGTTCATTTGACTTGTTTATTTGACCTTTTAATGTTAGTTGATTGAGTATAAACTATATTTGTAGGACTTTATTAATTTTGTATATATGTTTTTTTTTTGGATAGAGTAAGAATTGGATATCTGAATCAGATATACCTGAATTTTGATAGGTTCGACAAATCGGCAGACTGAAAACCGTCGAAACATACAGCGCATCTAACAAAATATAAATCTAAGCAAATCTAAATCTAGCAATTTGGAGACGTATATAGACTACACAGACGAAACCAAGTACCATCATGTTCAAATCTTTTTTTTTATTTGTACATATATATGTGATTAAGAGAGAATGGTAGTATTAGTATGTACATAGTAACTAATTATTACTTCATCCGTTAATTAAAACATATCGTTTTATACATTTGTACATTTTTTAAGAAATCAAATAAAAGCAAACAAAAATATACTTATACCCCTAATTATTCATTTACTTTTTCACTTTATTGAAAACTACAACTAACAAATCTCTAATTATTACAAGAGTAATTTTAAAAAATGAACACCAAAATACCTAAAACGACGTGTTTTTCTTAACAAGATTTCACTCTTAAAACGACTTGTTTTTCTTAACGGATGGAGTATTATTTTTTTGCACTTTACACTTTTTATATGTTCAAATCTTATATATAAAGATTTCACTTTGAAATCTACTGATCGAAGTGTGTAATATATTGCATGTGTATGAGAAGATTATAAAAATAAAAATAGTTTTTTTGGAAATCCATGTTGGTTGTCACAACTCACAACTAATAGCTACTTTGGAAAAACTGAATTTAAATCAGAAAATAAGTAATCTGAGAATATCTCACGACTAATCAAGAGTTGAAACTGCAATCATATATAATAAATAACATAATTAATCGTCAAATTGTTTGTGTTAGAATTTTAAACAATTTACAGCTCTAGTCTGCCTGTATATATGAAATTTCAAACCATGATTTTATAGTTTTGGGTGGACAATTTAATACTCTAAATGATTAAATTAACATTAGTCTATTTCACTACTGTTTCGCTTGGTGTATGGAATAGTATTTTAGAGGCTTGGAGATGCAACCAAGGCCTAGTTTTATTAGTCAAACGGAAAATCCAAAAAGTAAAAAAAAAAAAACCATACTGTAGTAAATATAATAAATTTATGTATTTAGTTAAAAAATATTATAGCCCAAGAATTTGTCATTTGGAAATTTAGATTCGGTTGTAAGCGGGTTCTTCTCAGTTAGTCTGTCTGTTATTTTTAGGCTCTCGTTCAACTTACTAGGTTTGTCTGGTGCGTTGAATTCTTTCCGTTTCAAATAAAAAAAAGATTTGATAGGTTAAACTTCCACCACTTTTATGAATTTTTTTTTTCAATTTTTTCTTTTTATTTCTAAATATTAAAATTCATTCAAAAATAATTAATGAAATTTTTTTTGTGTTCAATCAAAAGAGCTCGATTCTAATCCACTCCTTAATTAATTTTGATTAAAAGTTGAAAAACGATACAATTAATCACATGTTGCAATTTAGTTTGTTTTCATATATGTGATGGGACCAAATCGTGCTTCAACATGTGTATAAACTACGTAGATAGGTTTGAAAATATTCATATTTATATCATCAAGTGGGTTTAATTTGATCGAACTAAGGGGACCTTTTCAGACTTCGGAAAATCAAAGATCAACCTTAACTATCCACGTGATGATTTATGGATAGGATATCTTGAATTGATAAACACTTTTAACAACACTAGATTACTTCAAAGATTATCTCCTTTATCATGATAATGACAATTCAAGTTCCCGAATTGTGCGTCTTTGATTTCTTGTTTTGAACCAATAATAGTTCTCGTCTAAAAGGAGGCATCTGAGTGATAATACAATAAGATTTAACACCATGACAAGTATCCGTCCATGTTGTTCGAATTAATTAATGTTTTTACATTTTTATTATATCGAACCTTCATTTTTATTATATCCAACCTACATTGCATATATGCAATGTACAAAAATTCGGGTAAGGAAGCATAAAAATGCATGAAAGTGAAACAAAACAATGGAAGAAGAGACATCACCAACACTCAACAACTATGCAAACACCTAGCTAGAAACTAAAAATACCCTTCACATGAGGCTACCCAATAGCATAAATCATATCCTTTCATTTCGCAAAAATGTCATTTAATATTCACATATTTTTTATTAAAAAAATATTTTTTCTTCAAAATCATTTTTAAAATTAATTTTATTAAACTGTCATTTAATATTCACATATTCTTGATTAAAAAATATTTAAAAAATAATTTTATACTTATTATTAATAAAAAAAATATTTTATACATATAACTTTTATCATCTACATTAACAAATAACATGTTTTTATCAAAATAGTAATTAATAATATATTATTACATATATAAATGAATTAAGATTAGTAAGTTGCATTACACACACATAGGCACATACTTATTGCTCCACCACTTACAACACACATTACAAAAACAATTTACTGATCATTCAAAAATGAACATTAACTTAATCTTCCAAGCTCTGCAATTACATACTCTTAATTAAGTTGAATGTGAACTTATCTTCATATATGAAGATATATAGATATATCCATCATCTGCTTCCAGTAGAGGGATCATGCTTGCTGTTAGCTCCAGTGCCTCCATAGTCATCGGTTACGACTCGAAGCATTCTCCTCCTTCCTCCTCCGTAGTCATCCACAACTCCTGGCTGCACGTTAATGTATATATTCGTTGTCAAAGTCTGGTGGACCAATCAGACTATCAAGTTGTTTGAAATATCTAATTAAGTTCAAAATATAATAAATATTCATCTTTTATCACAAAAACTTTTCATATTTAATACTAGATCATGGTAGAGATGTTATATGAACTAAACAGTTCGAGCTCGACTCAAACTCGTTCACGTACTTAAACAAGCTGAGTCTGAACAGGATTTTAAGCTCGGTTGAAAGCCCGACTCGTTCGATTTAAGCTCGAATTTTCTGAAATTTTGAAAATTTCTATGTTAGGACCAAGTAGAGCTACTTTAAGCTCGAAAAAAGCTCGGTTCGAGCTCGTTTAATAAACAGACCAAACTTGAACATGCCAAACTCGGATCTTTATTCTTGAATAGCACCCTTAATCATGGGGTGGGTAAGAGACACCAACTAAGGACAAAATGCAGAACAATTGGATTAATTAATTAGCCTTTTCATTGTTAAGAAGGAAGTAGGAAAGAGCCAAAATTCGTTGACTAAACGAGTTAATTGATCATCCACCAGCCACCATTGTTTCTACATACTTTACTGTTGAAGTTCATGCTAAAATTGACTAATTATAAGTACTTTTAACTGTGACAGTGTGACGTTTAATTCTCAACAATAACAACGACAACAAAAAAAAACAGTTGTTGAAGACGAAGATTAATTAACAATTAATCGATCAATTGAAAAGCAGATCTCTGAGTTCGAACTGAAAAGTTGCTGACCTCTAATGGAGATCGAGAGATAATCAACAATTAAATTGAGGAATGATGAAATCGATCGAAGAGAGATAAAGAGGGATTCACCTGCGCAGATAAATCCCGAGGTGCTACATCGATGGACTTGAGGCTTCCTGCGGGAGGAAATTGAGTTAAATCGAAGCAGGAATTGAACGCGGAAACTGTAAAATTGACGATAGCAACAATCAGAAAATGCGGAATTCGGTCAAATTAGGGAGAGATTTACTTGAAAGAGGAACTGCGGAGGCGGGAGATGCGAGGAGGGAGAGGATCAGGAGAAACACAACAGAGATTGCTCTTCTTCTTGTGGTGGGACGAGTTTCCATTTTGGAGATCGATCGATCGATCGATGATACTGAAAGAGAGAGAAAGAGAGTTTGAATATAAAGAGAGAGAAAGAGAGTGGAGGTGGGAAACTGGTGGAAGGCCGATTAGGCGGTAGACCACCTCTCTTTTTTTTTCCCTTTTTTTTAATTAGGTAAGAATTCGAGAGACAGTCTGGAACTCGAGAGTCCGACGAATCGGCAGACGTACTATCCATCAACATACTACTAAATATACAAATTAGCACAAATGAAAGGAAAAACCCAGACAACCCAAAAAAGTCGTCCGCCAGAAGATGAGTTGAGAGAGATCCAGGGCGAGTCACGAATGCCGAGAACATGGGAGCCCGACAACTCACACGGCGTATCAACGTTGAGAAGGCGGAGAATTGTAAATTTGTAATATGGTATCGGAAAGGGCGAACCTGGGAAAGTGTGGATCACAGAAGTTGCCCCCACCTAGATGAGAGATCTTTGAATACCACGAATACAATGATGATCCTCTCGATCATACGGGAAGCTTGGCATTGCAAGTCTGCAACCCAACTGGAAACTAAACGCCACCACATCAAAGCAACGACCCGACGGACCAATAAGGGTAGAACACCTCTCGTTCTCTCAACATTTTGATACTCCATTTAATTTTAAATTTTTGTTGGTTTAACAAGTTTAATTAATGGATTTTCTAATCTATATGAATAGGTTAAGAGCTCGCTTGGTTTAAAATTTGAGAAGGTAAAGGAAAATGAAATAAATATAATCCATTTATAATTTAATTGTTAAATATATTTAATTATTATCATTTTCTCCCAACTTTTCATATAAAATTAGTTTTATATGAAAAGATAACCATATCTCTTATATTTCTCTAATTATTATCCATTTTATCTTATTTTTCATGCAAAAATAGGATTCTGATCCGTTTACCTAACATACTTATATCAAACAAGCCCTGAGTATATAAAAATAGTAATAAATTAAATCTGTTTAGATATCACTTTTGTATATGTTAGAAATAATGAATTAATAAATATTTTTTCAATTAAATTATTTTATATTCTTCTTAAATAAAGCCTTTCTAGTTTCTAGTCAGTTGGTAGTTTTTTTTTAATTAAGGTTTTTTTAACCGAATTTTAAAAGTGTTTATAAAGTTGGGTTGAATTGGGTTTGGTTTTTTTTTTTTTTTTTTTTTTTTTACGGTAGGTAAAAATTAGGTGGATCTTACAAAAGTAAGATGCCACCATGATCATCTATACGGATGATGTTACAAAGATCCCTACAGGTAGGGAGGTTTGAAAACGTACAAATATTCCTAGACTTAGCTATAAAATCAGCTGCCTTGTTTGCTTCCCTGTAGCAGTGTCTGAATTCGATGTTGTCAAAGCTTGAGCTAAGTTTCCTGATTAGTTTCACTTCCCGGAGAATTTCCCATCTAACGTACTTGCTATCATTGATTGCCTTGGTGACTTCCAAGCAATCTCCTTCCACTATGACTCGTCGTAGACCTTTAGCTAGAGCTAAGTTTACACCTGCACAAAACGCAACAGCTTCTGTTTGGATGGCAGAGCTTGCTTCCGTTTTCGATTGAAAGATATCAATCACAGAACCATTATGATCCCTAATAGTCCCCCCACTTGACAATCGTCAGTGGGTTTCAAAGAACCATCTACGTTGATTTTGTAGATAGCCCTAGGCGGTTTGATCCAGGTTTGGTTGTATTTATTTTGGACAGCTTCCATAAATGGCTGCAGTTAACAAGATTTGTATTTGCTCTTGTTCTTGCAATTTGGTCTTTATTGTGTGGTTCTTATTTTTCGGAATTCGAGTGGATCTTATGAAGTTGATTTGTAGAGTTCCAAAGGTCTAATCAATAATTATTTATTTATTTTAAAAAAATTATAAGGTTGATATATTAATACCCCATTTAACAAAAAAAAAAAACATATCACTTTACTATTGTATTTAACTATATAAAATATAAAAATTTTAATTAATTTTTTTCAAAGATTTCATACAAATAGTCATTGAAAAAATAAAATAAAAAGATATTTTATATAAATTTTTATCATTATAAGAAAAACGTGTTTAATAATAAATGACACATTTTTTTGAGCGGATGTAGTATTAGAGTAATATGATCAACTCTATTGAGTTGAACTTCATGGATCTAATTTCTAACTCGTAAAGAATTTATCTATTTTGAGGATATTTTGGAGAATTTTAAGCAAATTTTTATCCATTAGATTCCTCGTATTATTCTCCAAAATAGAAAAGCAAATATTAGAGATCGAGTCTTTCTAAAATCTACATAATTTTTAAAAATTAAATGCCTATCCAAATCTTCTAAATGGAGAAACTATTGAAGTTATAATAAAAATAATTTGGAGAATATCCTAATCATATGGATGAGTATTTAAAGAATGCTCATTTTAGAGTGCATGTTACGTTCATTTCAGAGTGCACGTTGCTTTGTTTGATTGCACTTTTTTTCTTTCGTGTATTTTCGGTTTTTATTATATATTCGATGATTCATTTGTCTGTCGATTTGTCGGTCTCTCGAGCTTCAGGTATATCTGAGTTTGAAGTATTACTTCATTTTTTAAAAAAAATGTTTGTAGATTTTTTTATATTAGTTTACAAGGGGATTTTTTGATTTTGCAAGAAATGAACTTCCCACTCAAGACGACGAAGTATATTGACTCTTCATGGAAGTACATGTATGCTATATACAATACGCCCCCAAACAACGCTTTATGAGTTTATTATTTATATTCACATGATTTATTACCTTAATTTAATTTATTGTTAAACAACTGAAGGAGAAATGTTATTTTCATGATCAAATAATGGAAATAAATAATTGATGTGGGAAAAGGAGTAGGAAAACCGGAAAAAAGTCAACTCGAAATGAATAGAGAGTGGGTCCCATTATGCAAGCGTGAATGCGATGAAGTAATTCAGCCAACCACCAAAATGTCGTTTGGGTCCATAAATAATACTCCTATGTAGGGTTTAATATATGTGCGTGTTCACATTACTCACAAACTTGTGACTTGTGATTCATAAAGATTACTATATATGTACCATATTTGAGTTTGAGGCTTTGGTATATATTTCTATCTTGTAGTGGTGGGAAATCGGCATGGCGGATTCTGAACTTTTTCCGGGGGCTAAAAAAAGGGTGTTGTGACTAATTAACATTTAAAAAAAAATTAATTAACCCCTTTTAACCATGTACGTCGATAAGGACGTGCATGATTTGGTGTGTATATAGCGAAATCGTAAAAAAATTAAAGATTTTTTTTTAAGGTATATATGAAAAAATCATTTTTTGTGTAAATAAATATATTAGAAAAAAATTTAAATTCGTTATTTAAATAATAATTTCCATAGAAAAATGTAAGAAAAAATAAAATTATTAAAAAAATAGATTTTTTCATATGTAATATATAGAAAAGAATATTTTTGTTAAAATATATTTGAGAAAATCTTAGATTTGTTATTTAATTAGAGATTGTTAAGTTGGAAGAGAGGTTTTGAGAGAAATCGGGGTGTTTTCTCTATTGATTGTAAAACTATCTACAAAATGACGATGGCAAGACAATTGATCAACAAACTAAACACCTAACAAACTAACTTATTCTTCAACCAATTGTGACCTCTAGGGGCGGACCCATAAAGTTTTTAGCGAGAGGTCACCATAGTAGTCGACAATAAGATCGAGAAAAAAAATCGCAAAACACAACGTGATCGATAGTACAAACTAGTGTCAACCTATGGTTTCGAAAATACTACAAATATATAATACGCAAATAAGGATAAAAAAAACAAAAAATAAAGATATAAAACGCAATAAATAAACATTGCATTATTAACATGTAATAATGTATAACTAGATATAAAAAAAATTAAACTTGCGTAACTTCTTACCATATTCTCAAAATAAGTAATATAACCTATGGTTTTGAAGCTCTCGAGATGAATTATAATATGTAAATGTAAATTTAAGTAAAATATTAAAGTATTATAGTATATTGAAATAAAAACTAAAGTGATTAATATTGTTGTAATTTTCAAACATGCATAATTTTTTACTCAGATGTCGGATTAGGGCGTATTATATATCAAAACGAAGCTATCGACAAGTAGAATACACCTAGGTAATTTGTCGGATGAGGAGGGGGTCACGTGACCCCCTAGGACCGCCTCTGGTGACCTCCTAAGCTCGATTACTCTATCTTGCTGACCAGCTGATCTGACGTGGAAGGAGTAGTAGACAACAGAGATTATGTATTCTCTTGCAACGAAAGTATATCGTCGATAGTTTTATTTGTATCCGATTCATATTTCATACGTAGTATGTAATACATTGGCCTATGGTTCTACTTTAGGCCCATTACCAACATTTGTTTTTAATAATTTTAAAATATTTAACACTCAAAACATTTATAGTTTTTAGCAACTTAAATTAAAATAAAAGAAACTCAATAACATAGTTAAAAAAACGAAAACAAAATGATAAATTAATTAACCATCTCAACAAGATTAGCATTTCATTATTCGGGACTCTCAGGGTTTGATTGTGTCCATTGGGTCGGGCCACTGTAACAACACTTTCGTTGTCTTTGCCGAGGCGCTGGATTTACGCATGGGTGTAGTTAAGGCCGCATGTTTGGGCATCAGTAACCTTCTAATCGAAGGCGATTATTTGGTCGTCATAAAAGCTCTTTTGGGGGATTGGTCTTGCCCCTGGAACATCGAGCTGCTGATGACTGATACTTCTGAGATTCTCCATTCCATTCATAATGTTGTTATTCGTCATATTTTCAGGGATTCGAACGTTGTGGCGGATAGGATTGCTCGTTTGGCTCATAACGTCCCTGCCGATGATAGCTTCGTTGTTGATCTAGAACTTCGTGTTCTCGTCCGTTCGGACGCGCTAGGAAAGAAGTCGGATCGACGGCGGCTTTTCTAATCCTTATCCTGCTTCGGGAAAAAAAAAAAAAAAAGGCAGCATCTCCAAAAATTTTGGATAATTTTAATGTATTTGCACTTTACTAAATCTGCAGGATTCTCCAAAAATATACTACATCTGTTCAAAAATAAATGACGTTTGACTTTTTTGGCACGTTTTTAAGGAGTTAAAAAACTATATAAAATATAAAGTTTTTAATTGATTTTTTAAAATAATTTTATACATATTAGTTATAAGTTTAAAAAATTAATAAAAAAGTTAATATTTTATATAGTTTTTAGCTTATTAAAAAAAACGTGTTAAAAAAGTCAAACGATATTTATTAATGAACGAAGAGAGTATCATTTTCCAAATCTTAGAAATGAGGATGTTGTTTTCCAATTTGGAGAAATTAAAAAAAAAGGGTTGAAGATGATCTTAGCCTCCGTCCTCCGATAATAAAGTTCACATTTATTTATTATGTAAACAACCATTCTTCTTTTGGTTTAACCTATAAACTTTTCTTAAGCGTTCTCTCACTAGACCGATTACTATAAAATAAAATAAAATAAAATAAACCCGTGACTCGGTTGACGTCAAAAGTAAATGGCTTCCTCACATGTCTTCTTTGAAGTCAACCAGAACTTCATACTCTCGTCTGCAAGGATGCTATTGGATGATGGATATCTGACATTGCCCAAATATTTTCCTTCTTAAAAAAAAAAAAAGAAAAAAGAGTAATTGGCTTGCTCACATGTTTTAAAAGCAACCAATATATATGCATTGTATTCTTCAAACCTAAGAGCTAGACCTTGTAATGATCACAATGGGAGGACCTAAAGGCTCATTACAAAGAACTTGGTAGTTTGCAAACTTTACACATCTAGTTTCTGCTATCGAATCCAACTCCCCGGTCAGCTAAAACCCTGCACCCAGGAGCCGATTTCTCATCATAAAGAGCTCCTCGAACCACCGGAGACGCAACCGAATCAGCACACTTGAGACGCCGTTCTTGGCTGCCTTCCCATTCAAGTACAATGCCATCTGCAGCATAACACAACTCAGGTCTCGGCCTCTGATGTTCCCGCGGCATTGCCTTGATTCTCGGTTTTCCTATGAAAGCAATGATCCTCACATGTTGGATACAAAATGCAATGAAATTGATCAATGGCAAGAAGCTTTTTACCCTTACCTTCTCTTTCTCTTGGGTTCGTTGTTTTCGTCACAATCTACACTGTTGTTGTTGCTGGCCTCTCGGTCTAGTCCTGGCCCTTTGATCGCCACTTGGGCGCTAGATGAATTCCTTTTTTGAGGCTGTGGCTTCGGATGGTTGTGCTCTCCTTCGTACACGATCTCTGCAATCTGCCCATCGAACGATCTCTCCACTTTCTTCTTAACAGGGCAATTCGGATGCGTGCACTTGTAGTAGCTTCTTGGAAACTCGCTTCCTTTGACTTGCTTTTGCCCGTATTTCCTCCAATTGTATCCATCAAATGACGACCTATCCGCAATTGCAGATACATTGAAAGACTTCATTTCTTCTTCCGCTGTCACTGCAGCAGCCTTTAGAACCGTCTCAGCTCGTGAAGGAACGAGTTTTGGAGGTCTGTTTGTGACTGGATAGTTTGTTATATGAACCTTATCCCGATTCATTTCCTGTGGATTGGTAGTATTGACCGGTGCTAGCGCTTGTGGATGGGTGATCTTCGGATTTCCCTGCCCCAAAATGACGAATCCAAGTTTCAGACAAGCTGGATTCGTTGCGACAATATGATTAAACAGATCATGTGGGACAGTGGGAACTTACCATAGTGGACAACAGAGAAAGCGTTGCCTTCGACACTGCTTTTGCCAATGGTTTGTACACCACATAGGGCTTGATTTCTTCTTGTTTCGAGACCATATAAGAAGAGGAAGGAAGGGGAGCCATATCCAATACTTCACCCTGAAACATACGAGAAGACGAACATTCATTAGACAGTACTAACAAGGCATTGTGAATCTGTAACAGGAGCTCTATTTACCGTTGGCTTAACCCTTACAGTCTTTGGTCTAATGACAGCGGTCTCTGGGGAAACGCCAGCAGAAGACGGGGAGGAATCAATAGCGCCAGCTAGGAGCTCTGAGAAGGATCCGAAGCTCGAGGAACCTGGCTTTGAAGCAACTGGTTTTGATATGGCTGCTCCATCTGCCTCCATATTTGCAGCAAAAATACTATGGAACTTGTTACAGATTCAAACTAAACTTCATTTTTCGAATGCTATCAGCCTATGCCAATCGATTATCCAGTCAGAAAAGCAATGTCTGTCGCTGTTGATCAAAGCTTCGAGACACCTACAGATCGATTTTCGCATTGCCCGGATGAGTACAAAGAACTGAACAGTAGAAAATCAGGTACAAATAACATAGTTTTCATCTACAGACATGCCAAATCCCAGAGGAACCTCTCGTCAACGATCAACGATGATTCCAATAGCAGCTAATGCCAACAGACACCTAGCATTCAACTCGAAACGCAAACCTGAACTCGCCAACAACCTTATCCAACATCTATATGTTCAAGATGGGCCACAATTGCTGTTCTGTTCATGTGATAAGACAGGTTAACTACACAGTACACACTCCTATCGAATTCGAACCATGAAAAACTCGTTTTCATCTGCAAATTGATCACATCAAACAGATGGTAAAGTATCAAATTGCTTCCAACTGTACAGACAGCAAGGTTTTAGTAGTGAAATTTGGTATTCCGCCTGAAGATACCTTATAAAAACAACACAAAGGCACCTTCAATGGAGATTTCATCCAAATTTCTAAGCCTACAATCTCCCATTTTCTAAGAAGCAAGTGTTCAGAAGCTTCTGAGTATATTAATTTCACAGGAACAGTGTTCATTGAAACCAATTAGCCAAATCCCCAATTACTGCACAGATTAACTAACGAAACCCTAAGAACCCTCAAAGGGGGAACTTTTTTAAATCACGGAGATGAAGAAAAGGCCAAGAAAAAAAAACTTACTGGTTCCGATGACAATCATACAACCACCAATCCGAGCTGAAATCGAGTCAATGGGCTTCCATGGAAACGCAGTTGAGAGAAGTTTCATGAAGTTTGACCAAACCAAACCTGCATCGCCAAATAAAAACCATCAATTTCAATACAGAAAAAGAAGAAATTAAGCACAGAGAGAAATTAAACCAGAAAGAACGGATCTTGCATCTCACTCCCTCAGCCATTCCACAGTACCTGTAACTCTGTAAGGTTTCAGGAGCTCCTCCGTTGGCAGCAAAGAGAAATCATGGAGGGAACTGAAATAGCAATGTGGATGTGGTTGCTATCAGTAAAGCATCAATCTTCAAGATTTTTAGCTAATAACTTTTAATGCTTATACTTATTTTTTTAATATTTTATTGGTAAAAATAGCAGGAAATTGTGTAAAGTTAACATGATTTCCACTCATTTGAAGATTTTATCAAAGATTATAGGTTAAACCCTACTTTAATTCATCAAAAAAAAGCCATTATTTATCATAGTTTTTGGTATATATCTAGTGGGTTGTGGATGGATTGAAGGAGACTATATATTAGTTGGAAAGTTAGTTGAGGAGATATGATCACGTGGTCACGTGACTGCCATCACCCACACGGCCTCACTTCCTTGCTTAATGCATATTTGACCGGTTGTTGGATGTTTTCACACCACGTGCCAATTGTGTTATGTTGTATCATGAATTGTTAATTTCGAGAATATTTGTGCCAAATGATCTCTAATATTAGAAACATATGTGATCTTTTAGCATGAGAAACAACTTGGTTCACACCCAACCGAAGATTCCGAACATTTGTTCACTTGTTGTAGCTATACTCGCTTCAGATAATAAAAAGAATTAACAAAGCAGAACAAATTATACAAATAATAACCAAAACAGGTTAAATAATGAGACAAATCACAAATGTCACGTTCTCCAATCTTAACAAGCAACACAAAATCACTTAGGCTATTGTATTGTGGGGGTTTATGGACCATAAGGAACAAAATTGTTTTCAATGAAGGGAACTGCACCGACATCATAAAGCAAGAAGTATATCTATGACAACAAGTGCAACAACTACAAGACGCTAAGACATTGGGAAGACATGAAGATCACGATAACTCGACAACAACTAACCCCTAGATGTAGAAAAAATATTAAATGGATGAAACCGACGAAAACCCACTTCAAGATCGATTTCGATGGGTTCAGACTCCCTTCTGACTTGGCTTCATCTGACTTTGTTATTCGAGATCATGCTGGTTTTGTTGTGTCTTCTGACTCCTCAAATCCTAGAGTTGCAAAAACATCAAATCCTAAAGTTAATTGTCAAATCTCTAGTAGAGAATTGAGAGTGAACCGAGATGTTTTCTATTCATGAATCTATAATATTAATGTATCTTGAACCCGGACCTTAAATCTACATGGTAATTGTAAGTTTAACTATCGGGTCAAGATTTAAGATGTTTTGAATCAACAATTTGAAATCTTTGAAGACGTAGATGAACCATTGATTTAAAGTTTTTTCCAATTTGATCTCATTCAAACCAATTCAATTCCACCTTTCAAAGTGAACTGATTAACTGATTTCTAAATAGACTTTATTAAGAAGAAATCAGATTCTAAAATATATTAATTATAATACAACTATTTTAGTTTATGCGAGTTTTTATTATAATTTTTTTTATTCCACCACTAAAAAAAAAATTTTAAGTCATAAATTAATTTATAATCAAACAATTCACATCAAATTAAAAAATTATACTCGATCCCTCCGTGCGGTAAAACATGTTACTTTACTATTCACACATGTTTTTTTAAAGATAAAAACTATATAAAATATCTAATTTTTTAAATATTTTTTTAACAATTTCGTAGTTATTATTAATACTCCATCTATTATAAAATAAATGTCGTTTCTCTTTTAGTGCACATTTTTCAATGAGTTAAAAAATCTATAAAATATTATTATTTTAGTTAATTTTTTATACAATTTTATACTTATTAGTAATAACTATGAAATTATATTAAAAAATTAATTTAAAAATAATATTTTATAAGTTTTTAACAACTTAAAAAACGTGCCGAAAAGTAAAGTGATATTTATTTTGAAACGAATGGAGTAAATACAAACTTGTTAAAAAGAATTTATAAAAAAATGAATATTTTATATAGTTTTGATCATTTTAAAGAAGCGTGTATGAATAGTAAACAACATGTTTTACCGAACGAGGAGAGTATTATAATTACGTGTCGATTCCAAACACACCCTAACTTAAAAAAAAAATACTATAATTACGTGTCGATTCCAAACACACCCTAAGCTAAGCAAACGTGTGGCTGAGATTAATTGTAGTCTCCACGTGGGCCCCACATCCAATTTCTGTTATACACCACACACTCTCCCGCCAGAGGGTCGGAGCTTATTAAGGCTACATCAATGGCGCTCTCCGTTTCGACGGCCATCGTCTCAACCGCCAATACAGATCACCACCACCGCCACCTATCCCCGCTACCGTCGCCAATTTCGATTACAAAATGTCGAAAACCGCAGCAAAACCTCTCTCTCTTTCTCAACCGCCACGGGCCAATCACCTCCAACCCTTACCTTCGCTCGATCTCCGTCTCCGCAATCTCCAGATCTCCAGGCAAGTTCCGTGCTTTTCTTCCCCAATTATCCTTTGAGCGCCGTGAATTTCATTTTTTTAGGGTTCTTAGTCTGTTGACTGTTGGGGGCTTCAATCGTCTGAAACAGGAGTCGCTTCGAGCACCGTTGAAGCTTTGGACGCGATCAAATTGCTCGATCTGGAGGGGAATGAAGTTCCGATCACCGATTTATGGAAGGACCGGAAATCGGTCGTTGCATTCGCCCGCCATTTTGGGTAATCGCTCGCCATTTGGAATAAAAAGGGATAAAATTTCCAATCTTTAATTTGGCATATGCTTAGGCTTTATCTGTTGCTTGTAATAGCTGTGTGTTTTGTCGAAAACGAGCCGATTACCTTGCTACCAAGAAGGTAAAAATGTCTCCTTTTTGCTCGCTCATCTCCTTTTGTTCAATCTGAAATTTGAACTGAAATCCACTTTTGTGTGA
This sequence comes from Persicaria tinctoria, assembly GCA_037127255.1. Lineage (NCBI taxonomy): Eukaryota > Viridiplantae > Streptophyta > Magnoliopsida > Caryophyllales > Polygonaceae > Persicaria > Persicaria tinctoria. Next base: position 1,261,827 of record JBANSL010000016.1, on the reverse strand, counting down.
ATTACAATTCATTTCCTTACAGAATCTGCCAGATGAATTCGCCTAATTCGTCTTCAAAAGCTGATATTATGTATGATGAACTGATGACAGATAAAGAGTTAAAGATTATACATGATTTGGATTAAGGTTACAGTTACGAATCTTGAAAAAAAAAATGAAACATTTCATGATACAATTTCATAGTTCTTAGAAAGATTGCAGTTTTTGCATCAAGATCATTGATGGTTTTACTTCGGTATTCACTTTCATAGTTCAATTCGACAGGAACTAATGGATGCAGCTGGTGTCGCGCTTGTTTTGATTGGACCGGGAAACATTGATCAGGTAAACAATTTTGGGAATGCATCATGTAAGAACCATATATGCAAGTGAATTGATATATATGATAAGATGACATATACTTGGTTGCTGTAAGTACTGCCTTTTTCGGCTTCAGGCAAGAGCGTTTGCTGAGCAGACGAAGTTCAAAGGAGGTGCGTATTCTCGCTATAGAACTCAAACTTATTAAGCTCTTGTGATCTAGATAAGGCAACTGTATCGTATTGCGCCTGCTGCAGAAGTCTACGCAGATCCTGACCAATCGTCATATGCTGCTCTGAAGTTTGTTTCCGGAGCATCAACCACATTTACTCCCAATGTATGTATGTCTACAAATTATATCAAATATTCGAATGTATGCAGCTTAAATTAGCAGTCTAAGATCATTCGTTCTAGGCGGGTTTGAAGATCATCCAGCTATACATGGAAGGGTACAGGCAAGATTGGAAGCTCACCTTCCAAAAGGAAACTGTCGAAAAAGGTGGTTGGTATGTTGCTTCTCAAACTTCACCTCCATAGTCCTACTTGTTCTCCTTCCAAGCTCACCCTGCTGGTGCATCTTAGGCAACAAGGCGGGATCCTCGTAGCTGGCCCCGGTATAAGTAACATCTCATATGTTTACAAGGTGATTGCCTTACAAGATTCCTATAGCTAGTTGTTTTGGATATGCCTCATATGGCATTGTTTTGATTCAATCAATTCTTGTGCCGAACAGGACAAAGAAGCAGGCGACGAGCCACCTATTGAAGACGTCTTGAAAGCTTGTTGCGCGTAACAAGTGAAAGAAGCATACCTATACTCCTCTTACCATTCAATGAACATCTTCATAGATCACAACTTCATAGATCTTTACCTCTTACAATGAATGAGATAAGAAAACTATAAAGGGCAATAGAAGATTTAAAGATACATTATTACATTAACATATATACAAGGTTTATGTTAACTGACTCATACCACAACACTTAGAAGCTGATCCTATCTAGCTAGGCTGCGTAGTTTGCGTGGCTACGCGTGCTTCTTTGCATCTGGAGGCAGCTCCGGCTATCCCCTTCAACAACGACTGCATGATTCTGGCTTTGATTTGGCCTCGAGTAGGAGGAAGCCTTGGCTTCTGCTCCTTGGCTGGCTTTTCAGACCATTTCTCGGTCACATTCATCTTGAGGAGTTCTATGATGAACAAAGGAAAGTGGAGAGGCACACAGGAGATCAATATTCCAAACTGCCCTTTGGTTTACAATATAGATCGACTCGTGTTGGTGTCGAATTTAAAGACCAAGAACGGCGCTATCTGGGATAAAGAGTTCTACCCAAGAATCATTGTGTCCGTCAGGTATGTTGAATGTGAACTAGGAAAAAAAGGAACATTCAAGTACAGTGAAACAGGTAGAGATACTAGTAGTTTGGTCATGGAGGCAATCAGGCAAGCAAGATGGAAATCCAGTTAGAATGGGTCAATGGGTCAATTGCACATGTAGGAATTCAGTGTCTTCCAACATCCCGGGTCCACAATTGACCCGGGCTAAATTAAAAGACATGGTCTTTTTAATTTTAAATGTGGGTTCATAGTTAATTTTCACGGGATATACTGTTAATGGGTTCGCAACTTGTTGTTGATCCTTGGGAGCTCATTAACGGTCTCACTCTATGGTTAAAAAAAAAAAGTTATCGGTGCATTCAGTAAAACGTATTTAGCTTTCCCGTTTTAAATTTATAGAAATAGTGTAGAGAAGTCTTTGATCCATTATAAGGAGTACTCAAACCGAGCACACAAGACCACTAGATACCCTTATAAAACCAATTGACAATAAAAAGAGTAGTCCACCGACTTATATATAAGAATTATGTTCTCATGATCACCACTTTTTTAGACCAAAGAAACATTACAATAGATTTGAAAACATTATGGATCCACACAACAATAGTTTAAGAGGGTAGTTTACTCAAAATGTAGTAAAGGGTAAAAGTCATATGGTATCTCTTATGTCTGCTTTGAAATGGACCCAAAATCATCTGATTGGGCGAGCCATAGGACATGCCTAACACTTGTTCCCCGGCGTTGTCGGCTAAAGATAGCAGGTGATTCTTGAGCCATAAGACCAGCTTGAACCACAGGAAGAAGATCACACAAGTCCACCTTCAAGTGTCAAGTTTTAGGGAGGTTTGTGTTTGAAAGTTTTTGAGAAAATTGAGTGCAGGTTTGCCATCAAAAAGATGATCAGTTTTGATGGTGATGTGCAAAAGAGGATATAAATTTGTTGAATTTTATTTGCAAGTTTAGTTAATTTCAGTACTTGTAATTTCAGCTACAAAATTTGCTATACGTTTCCAACTAGTTGGAGGTTGTCATTTTGATGATATCAGACACGGAACCATAAAATAAAGATTGGGTGAGCTGAAAAGACTAAAATTTTCATATATTTTTTTACCTATTTTTTATTTTTTTTAAAAATGGGGCCAAATAAGACAAAGAAAAACATCTTTAGTTTTTGAAATCTTTAAAAATAATCCTTCATTTACCATTATTACCACAAACTCATAATTTTTCATTTACACTAAGGCTCCGTTTGCATTACCTGTATTATAATGTAATTATGTATTATGAGAGTTTATTTTTTGAAATGTATTATCATCATTGTAATACTATTTTTATAATTCATAAAGAATGTTTGGTATGAGGGTTTATAATTAAGCTTTTTATTTAATCCCCATCTTCCCCACCAAGCCTCCTTCCATGGCTCAACTTCATAGGCACCTCCTCGGTCTAGTCTCCGCCTCTCCAATGTTGGCTCACCATCGTCGTCTGTCATTCTCTACTTCCAATTCACCATCCGCACCCTAAAATTGTTTTCCAAAGTATCCAATTTCACCCCCAATTTGTTGAGTACGAAAACCCTAAATCGAATTGGATCCATAGCTTACACAAATCCGATTCAAATTAATATTCAACCAAAACCTTCTAAATCTCTTCAAATTCGCTGCACCACCGCCGTGCTTCTACTAACTCTCGACGTCTCGCCGAAGTCACCTCTCTGATGCCACTGTTGGTTCAGCAGATGTCTTGTTCGCCAGGATTCCGAACTAGATCCGAGCACAAGCGTAGATATCTGTGGAAGGTTTGTGTGTTGGCCGGTTTCGCCGGGGGCTTCAGTCACCGATGGTGAAATGGCATGGGTCAGTGGGTGTCTTCAATGGCGAGGGATTAATGGAGGATTGGAGGGTAAGGAGATGAAGGTATGAGAGATGAACACCCAAACACCCTGTTTGGAAGGTGGGATTTTGTGGGATTTTTACAGGGGTGGGCACGGGACGGGATTGAGCCGGGACGGGACTCGTCCCGCGAAATTTTTACGGGACGGAATTAACACTTTTTTTCCGGGATCGGGATGGAATGGTGTCTGGACGGGACGGGATCGGGACGGGACGGGCCTTGTCCCGCAAATAAAAATAATAAAATATTATATAACAAAGTTTTTAATTTTATAGTTCATGCTATTTCCTACAATTTCAAGTTAAGACAAGTGTTAACAACACATTAACATAACCAACTTGGTCAAAAAGTAACACTATCAGTGGCCCAACAACCTAATTTTAGTGTTTCATTCAGAAAAAAAAAAAACAATTTTAGTCTTTGGTACAAAAAAACACACTGTCATTTCAAGAGGTTAGAAGCCAGATGGAGGCGTCAAGATTGAAATCTTGGAATAACTTCAAATCTTCAATCGCACCAAGCCAATGGTTTGCTCTCAATTGTAGAGCTTCGAATTGTGTGGGTGGAAGATGAAAAGTTTGATTGTGGATTTTGCATGTGCGTCGTTTGCCGTCGGCGGAGGACGACGACAGAGATTTGGGATTTGAGAATCTCTCGCGTCTCCGTACTTTGGTCGTCTTTCAGTCTTTCACTCTTTCAGCCTCTGTAGCCCTAATTCAGTCTACCTTAGTTTACACTTGCCTTATCAGTATTACCGTACTAAAATGTATAAATCAAAGTAAATGGGCTTGTAAAGCACTAAAGGTCTAAAGCCTTATATTATGTAAATAAGATTAAATACCATGTACATAATGTTGCATTAAAAAATATATAATATATACAGAATTACTTTTATTAAAATTAAAACTTATTATACATATATATTATTTATATTATATATAACATATGCGGGACGGGATCGGGATTTGCGGGATCTCACCGGGACCGTCCCGCATAATTTTTGCGGGACGGGATTCGCTATTTTGTCCTAAATCCGACCGGGATCGGGACGGGATCGGAACGGGATCGGGACGGGATCGGGACGGGATCGGGATTTGCGGGATTTGTGCCCACCCCTAGATTTTTAGGAAGGGAAGTGAGGGGAAAATAAAATTGGTGCTTGGGTGGACAATTAAGGGGAAGGGAAGGGATCACAAAGGTGGGTAACTGCTCAATTTAATGGGATTTCACATCCCATCAAAACGGTGGAATTTGATAAAAAAGTGAAATCCCTCTCCTTCCTTCCCCTTCCTTTCTCTTTCCCAATTTCTCACCCTTTCCCTCCCCTAAAAAAAACAAGTGCCAAACAAAACTGAAAACTTTGTTTTATTCCAAATAAAGCATTGGTTGCTTTAATTTTGACAACCCAAATGACACGTTTCAAAGTAATTTATAAATAAAAAATCAATACTTATAAATGATAATAGGGCAATGCAAACAGAGCCTAACAATTTCTGTCTATTTCATTCAAAGCAAGATTTGTGATTGAAATGTCCGCATTCTTTTCCCGAATGAGTCAAAATGCTTTTTTTTTTTTTTTATTGACCTAAAATAGTCACAAAAACATCCACTAAATAGACATAAACAACCTAGAACACACAATACAAGAAAAATAAGAAACAAAAATGTTAGACGATAAATGATAAAGAACACATCCCGTCTAGTGATTCTCCACCCACGCTATATTCTCTGTGAGATCCAAAACAGCTAGATCTTGTCTAATAACTTCCTTCCAACTCTTTTTTAAATCACCTCTACCTCACAAAATTGTATTAATCGTACACCAATGTACTCAAGTCTCTTCTCTATATATTTAAACCACTGTAACCATTTTTAAAAAATTGCTATATATGTTGATACTAGTTTCGAGCTTGCAATATCTGTTTTATAAGCCTGGACTATATGTTACTAATTATTATATTTCCTTGGGTAATTTACACAAATTTGCCCTTAAATTAGAGGACTTTCCCAAAATCACCACTAACTTAGAAAATGGGGGTTAAATGAAAACAATGCTAAAAAATGGATCGTTTTGTAAAATTTTCAAAATTGATGGGTGATTAATTAAAATAGGGATAAATTGTTGGCGTTTAGATGAATTCGCCCATAAAGAAAATCCACAGCAAATCAAAAGAAAGGAAGAGAGGGGAGGGGGAAGTGCGAAGATGCCGAACTGAGGCGAGACCGGCGATTACCACCTCGACGAGCGGCACCGGGAGTTATCCACCCCGACGAGCAGCGCCGGCGACCAATACGACGATGGGGAAGTGTCTGACACCGTTGCTTGTGCGCAAACTCTCTTTCTCATAGCTTTTCTCCTCGCTCCAGAGGTAAACCCTAAGCCCTAGTTCCGAACAATTCCGTGTTTGTGGATTTTATGATTTTTTGTTAAATTGAAAATTTCTTCTAGTTTTGAGCTTGAATTGATCGAACTAGTAATGGATTGATTTAGCTTTTGCGGATTGAAGCTGTTCAATTTCGTTTGAGCTTGAGTTTTGCGCGGTCAGATCAGTCACAGTAATTAGTAGGTTTGTAATGCTCGATGCAATCTGAACTGTGGAGAGATTGGATTGCCTTTGCTGAGGAGTTTGATTTTATTCCTCGTTGAATGATTTTGAAGGTTTTAACCAGCTAGTTAATTGAACAATGACTGATCAGCTTTAATGTCAAATTATCCTCGAGTATTCATGTCCAAGATACTGAATGACAGTTCCTGTTGAATGTTCTGGCATTCATATCGTATGCTGAGCAGAGAAAACTCGATCTGGTTTACCTTGGATTCGAAAAATGGATCAGGTTTGACTTAAATGTGTTACAAATGATGTCTTTACTCATGCATATGGAGAACTGTTTCATTTTAGTGTGGACTCCGTTCCTTGTATAACATATATGTTCTAAGCATTATCTCTTGTCTCAGGTGTTTATATAAGTTGAACTGTTCAACATGTTGCAAGGCGTTCCGCACCAGATCGTGCACTCACCAGCCAGGCTTGGCCTGTCGAATCCTAATTCACCTGCTATACAGAGTCCAAGCACTACAAAGTTACCCTCGCAAATCCCCCAATCTCAGTCCACCCCTCAACAACCAAACATTTTGACAACTAAAATCCCTTCACCAGCTCTTCTTACCCTCCTCCCTCCACTTCCAAGAGCGCAAACTCTTCTTCTTCAGATGGCATCTCTTGCCTCTAAGCTTTTTGAGGTCTCTCCCAGTCGTTCTCAGTGGCTTAGTTCCTTTCGAGGCTCCCTTCCTACTTTCTTAGCGCCTCAATCCCAGTCCATAAGCCTGCCTTCTCTTGATTCGTCTCCTTCTACTGCTAAAGAAGTCCTTGCTGCTTTCACGTCCCTTCAAACTCAGTTATTTGAGGCTGTTGCTGAACTTCAAGAGATTCTTGATCTTCAAGATTCTAAGCAGAAGTTAAACCGGGAAATCCGATCAAAAGATGCAGCAATTCTTGCTTTTGCCCATAAACTCAAGGAGGCTGAGCGAGTGCTCGATATGCTGGTTGATGACTACTCTGATTATCGCCGTCCAAAGAGAACCAAGCTAGATGATGAGGCAGATGATTCGTCTAGCTCTACTACAGTTGCATCTCGGTTGAATTTATCGGACATCTTATCTTATGCTCATAAAATCAGTTATACGACCTTTGCACCACCTGAATTTGGTGCTGGACAGGCTCCACTTCGTGGAGCACTGCCACCTGCACCACAGGAGGAGCAAATGCGTGCATCGCTGCTGTACAGTTTTGCTGATCTTGATGTTGGTGTACCTAAAACTACCGAGGACAAGGAAAAAGCAATTGAACCCCTCATTGAGGTGCCACCTGCCAACGCCTTTGCTCATCTTCCAGGTATTCCAAATGTGGTGCCACCACCAGGATGGAAACCTGGAATGCCTGTCGTACTGCCAACTGATTTCCCTGGATTGCCTGCTATGATGCAAAGCGATATACCTGCACCCCCACCAGGATGGAAACCTGGGGATCCTGTGCCACTGCCACCAGTAAGCTCTGTTCCTGTTCCACCTGGGGCGAATGAGCAGCAACCACAACCACTTCCTGCACATGTTATGTCGAAGGGACCAGAGCCTATCCAGGTGGCACATGTTCAGCTGGATATTTTAGAAGATGATGATAGTAGTGACTACAGCAGTGATGGGAGCTCAGATGATGAAGATTGAAGGTATGAATATTACTTCTTTATTGCTTAGAAGCCCTGAATTCTCTAATTTTGCTATTCCTTTGCTGTCGCTTGGATATTGGACATGAATTCCTGCTTTGCTTATATAGATGAAAAGTTATGATAGATGGTTGACAAATAGTCTTAAATAGTATTGGAGAAAACCCTGCTTAAAATCGTTCTTTGTGCCATTAGTTGTGAGAGGAAGTATGAAGTCAAATATTAGCAGTGTTAAGCTATTAATTATTATGGTTGCAATTTTGTCAAAGTGATTTTGCTTCGAAGAGGGATTGATGATTTGATGGACTTTGCTCTTCAGGTTGCTTTGTTTGCCTATTTCTTGAGACTCTGAATTGAAATGAGATAGGGATCGAGTCCCAATAGATTACTAAACAGAAAATTGATTTTGTGGCCGTTATTCTGTTGCTTGTATTGTATGTAGCGAGGCAGAAACTTGCGTTTTTATTTTTTTTTTGGTGAAAAGAAACTTGCGTTTTTATGATCCATTCATGTGTGTAAAACTGTAAATGATCACAAATTCACAATACTCGTCATTCATCCACTCTTTGTTGCCCTTGCAGGTATACCACCTCCATCACGGCATCAACACCTGTCCACCACCAACTCTGTCTAGTAGAAACGAGCCATCAAAAGAGCAGTAGCACAGCATTTCTGATCGCGCAGCAGCTGCTATAAAACCGAGCCATCATAAACTAATGTAGGTGCTATTCCCTCTCGATTTTTTGTTGCTGTGTAGTAGGAGCATATCAGCTAATTTTGTGTTAGAGCAGAGATCAACGTATCTTTAAGTGTACACCTGAGAAAGCCCCCTTTGACACACACGAAAAAGGTCTGAAAAATCGCAATCTAAAAAGTAAAAACGTATGCGTTCAGGGTGTACTGTTAAACAACGGCGCGTGAGTCTGGATTGTATGTTTCAAATCTTATCAGGTGCAAATGCACATTGCATTTATCAGTTTAGAGTTATTTTAGACGGGTTAATTCACGAAAAAACATCAAAAAAAAAATAATATCAAAAATCATTTACTCTAGGCAAGTGTGATGCTATTCAACCTCGACATCCATAATACACCCATTAGTGACGTCCAAACAGCTCGAAATGAAAATCTTATGCCTTACGATAGGATTGATAGATGCATGCTCGGTATTTTTTTCTAAAACAGGAGTTGTGCTAGTCCGATCGTGGCATTTGCACACTCGTTGGAAAGCTAACTTCAAGAGATACAACTTTACTTTGGATGTCTTATGAAAAATCCTCCTTGAAGATGCCCAAAAAATCATTTTTTGTCTCTTTGGAATCCGACAAATTTTGCACTTTATCCAAATGGGTTAGTCTACGAAAAAATCTCAAAAAAGAAAAAAAGAAAAATAAATCCAAAATATGTTGCTTTAGGTATGGTATGATGATATTCAGGCTAGGCGTCCATAAAACACCCACCCGAGACATCGAAACAACCCCGAAATGAAGGTTTTGTGGCTGACAATAGGACTGATAGACCCATTCTCGATATTTTTTCTGAAACATGAGTTGTGCTAATCTGATCGGAGCACTTGAGCACTCGTTAGAAAGCTAGCTTCAATAGCTACGACATTGTTGAGGATGTCTTCTAAGAAATCCTCCTCGAAGATGTCTAAAAAAATCATATTTTCGTCACTTTGAAAGCTAGACAAATTTTGGTATTTTTCCAAAGGGGTGTTAGTCAACGAAAAAAATATCAAAATCTCAAAAAAATGAAAATCCAAAATCTTTTATGCTAGGCAAGATGTGATGCCATTCAACCTTGACGTCCATAAAACACCCATCTGGGACGTCCAAACAACCCCGGAATGAAGGTCATGTGACTTACGATAGGATTGATAGACCCATGCTCGGTATTCCATCTTAAACAAGAATTGTGCTAGTCCGATCGGGCCATTTGAGCACTCGCCGGAAAGCTAACTTCAAGAGCTACAGCTTTATTTTGGATGGCTTATGATAAATCCTCTTCAAAGATGCCCCAAATAATAATTTTGTCTCTTTGGAATCTGGATAAATTTTGCACATTTTCCAAAATGGTTAGTCAACGAAAAAATCTCCAAATCTCGAAAAATTGAAAATCTAAAATCCTTTACTCTAAGTAAGGTGTGATGCTATTCAGTCTAAACGTCCATAAAACACCCACCCGAGGCATCCAAACAGCCCCGGAATGAAGGTTATGTGGCTGACAATAGAACTGACTTACCCATGCTCGGTGTTTTTTTTTCCAAAACATGAGTTGTGCTAGTCTGATCGGGGCACTTCAGTACTCGTTGGAAAGTTAACTTCAAGAGCTACAACTTTGTTGGGGATGTCTTCTAAGAAATCCTCCTTGAAGATGCCAAAAAAATCATTTTCTGCCACTTTGGAATTCCGAAGAATTTTCGATTTTTTCCTAAGGGGTTAGTCCACGAAAAATTTGAAAATCTCAAAAAAAACAAAAAAAAAAATCCAAAACCCTTTTCGCTAGGAATTGTGTGATGCTAATCAACCTCAACGTCCATAAAACACCAACCCGGGACGTCCAAACAGCTCCGGAATGATGGTTATGTGACTTACAATAAAACTGACTGATCCGTGCTCGGTACTTTTTCCGAAACATGAGTTTTGCTAGTCTATTTGCGGACTTGAGCACTCGTTGGAAAACTAACTTCAAAATCTACGACTTTCTTGAGGATATCTTCTGAGAAATCCTCCTCGAAGATGCCAAAAAAAATCATTTTCCGCCACTTTGGAATCTAGACAAATTTTGGACTTTTTTTAAAGGGCTTAGTCCACGAAAAAATGTCAAATTTTCAAAAAAAAAATCCAAAATTCTTAGCTCTAGACAAAGTTTGATGCTATTCAACCTCGAGGTCCATAAAACACCCACTCGGGACATCCAAACACCCCCAAAATGAAGGTTTTATGTCTTATGATAGAACTGATAGATAGACCCATGCTCGGTATTTTTTCTAAAACAGGAGTAGTGCTAGTTCGATCATGGCATTTGCGCGCTCGTAAGAAAGCTAACTTCAAGAGATAAAACTTTACTTTGAATGTCTTCTAAAAAATCCTCCTCGAAGATGCCCAAAAAATTATTTTTTCTCTTTGAATTCTGAATTATTTTTTTTGCAGTTTTTCCAAAGGGGTTAGCCCACGAAAAAATCTCAAAATCTCAAACAAATAAAAGTTCAATATCCTTTGCTCTAGGTAAGGTGTGATGATATTCAAGCTAGACGTTCATAAAACACCCATCCGGGACATCAAAACAGCCCCGAAATGAAGGTTTTGTGGCATATTCGAGGTGTTTTCGTAATAGACATCCTCAACAAAGTCGTAGCTATTGAAGAAAGCTTTCAAATGAGTGCTCAAGTGCCCCGATAAGACTAGCACAACTCATGTTTTGGAAAAAATACTAAGGATGGATATGTCAGTCTTATTGTCAGCCTCAAATCCTTCATTCCGGGGCTGTTTGGATGTCCCGGATGGGTGTTTTATGTACATCTAGGCTGAATAACATCACACCTTACCTAGTACAAAGAATTTTTCATTTTCCTTTTTTTTTTAGATTTTAGGAGATTTATAGATGTAATCTTTGAAGTTAGTTTTCGAACAAGTGTTTTAACACCTCAATCGATGAGGATTTCTTAGAAGACAAACAAACTGAAGCACATAAGTCCATGTTTGATTTACTTTTTCGATACTCGTCGTCATCTTGTTCCTTGTCAATGTTGTCATTCCTATGTACTGTTTCTTTTGGTCAAAATCTTCAAAAGACATCATCCGATCACAACACAACACCAAACAAAATGCCAGAGAAACTAGAATCCAGACATCCAGGTAGGGTTCCAAAGCTGAAAGAAAGCCTAGACATGCATGAATAAAAACCACAACGAAAGAAAAAAACACTCAAGTATGAGGTCTAGAGTACCCTTGTGTTGTTATTCTAATGTGTCCTTAAGTGCATTCAAGTTCACCTGTCTTCTCATCCAAACACCTGAGGAGAGAAAACCACCCATACCAGGGATCAAAGAAAGACCAACAATTCATGTTCCATAGGCGACAAAAGATGGAGTCAGTATCATATCACATGTAAAGAGAGTGCCAAACAGGTCAAAACAAAACTCACATAAAAAAAAAAACAATTCATGTTTTTTTGGGTTGCTTGGAAGTGTTTTTTTGGGTTGTCTGGGAGGATTTCTTTGATGTTTTTTACATTGAGAAATATCATATTGAGATGACCAAAAAGAGAAGGAACAATATCCACTTTAGGGACACCCAGCTATCTTGGACACCACTTTTTGGGTTGTCTGGGAGGATTTCTTTGATGTTTTTTGGCAGCAAAGGTCAAAATGCAGACAGAGTTCCTAACAGGTCAAAACAAAACTCACATAAGCTTGTTTTTTTTTTTATAGTGGAAATTGATTCAGTACACCAGACATGTTTGGGTGTACCGAGAGACCAGACAAGCCGGTAAAATAACAAAAAAGTTAGAAATCACTCACAGAAGCTTGTTGTTGCACTGGTTTCATGTCTGAGGATACCTTCTTCAATTTTCTTTGGGAAGGTGCATTCTTAAGTTGTCCAGGAATGCAGTCATGTTCTCTTTCATAAATAGATACGTACATTCTAATACTTGTATCAATTAAGTTTCAATATTTATGAAGCAACAGTCAACAGATATCTGTTTAAACAAAATTAGATTTCAACCGATTTTTTCGGTCTAAAACCTTTGGAAATTTTCGGGAAAAAAAAAAGTAATTTTTCTTAGATATTCAATTTTTGTAGCTTACATCAATACATACATCATGTAACATGTATGTAACAAGTTTTAATATATTTGGAGTAACAAATATGCAATTTTCGATTTTTAGAGATTTAGAGAGACTTTTGGTCTATAACTTTTGAAAAATATTACCTCGTTGAAAAACAAAGCCCATCTTTTTTATATTAATAAAAAAACTAACACTACAATATTTTAATCACCCACATAGGGAAAAGAAAAGCTGGTGTGGATGTGAGCTTTTCCTTATGTGGGTTAGTAAAAGTAGACTGTAAAGGTTACACAGAGGTCACTAACCAAATGTTTTTTGAAACCTAACACTACAATCTTATAATCACAAGGTAGGCACAACTCTAGCTTCATCGGATCACAAACAGACGACCATATCCACTTGAAACCAAAGCAGTTAAATCAGCATTCAGAATAAAAAAACATACTAGAACCGTCTTGGTGCAGCTTCAGCGCGGGGCAAAAGGAGTGACTGTGTTCTGAAGCATCTCTGTACATGGGTCAAGGTCTTCATCAAGCATGTTTGGACGCATCTCCGTGCAGCTGTGTCGTTCTCAAACTATGGTCATCCTGAAATTAAGATTAAGCACTCTCGGTTAGAACTAGATATTGGTTGTGTTATTTACCGGGAAAAGTAACTGCAGTCCAAAGCATTCTTATCCTGATAAAAGACACCTGTTATACGCGGACTCACCTGCAAACTGTATGTAAAACTTGTGTGTGGTCTGAAATCCAAAGATCCCTGGAAGAATAAAAGATGTAACAATGTGAAAAACTGTAACAAACGGGAGAGGTCCGCGGACATACCATACCAGTCCACGGCTAGGAATCATACCAGTCCATTTACACTTTGCTGAGCTCCAAAAAACTCATCATGGGTTGGTGCTATTGAATGTAATTGTCCCTGAATAGATAACATAATTCACAACGAAATAAACTTAGTCTGAGGGATTCACATTCATTGAAGTAGTCATATTATTTATGATCATTAACACATACCAGCCCTTGACTAACATAGTAACTATCATGAGGCGGTTCCATTAAATTCAACTGAACCTGCAAGAAATTGTTACCAGCTTAGGATTCAAAATAGAATAATAGGATACCTGAAGAAACTGATTTCATTAACAAAATCAAAGATAGAACTACTAACCAATCCTTGAACGTTATGTTGGGAGCCATAGAAACCATTAAGGGTAATTCCATCTGAGCTAAGGGTTTCCTGCAAGGCAGCAACATTATTTTAAGTTAGGCACCAACCACTTCAGCCATTTGCATGTGCCTAATTCCTGGTGTATCTCTAAGCCAAAAGCTCAGGACTCCTTTGTAGGCACATACACTTGGAAAATTATAAAAACAAGCCCAAAAATTTTGTATAAGCCAATGAACATTCGCTACCCTACTTCCAGTAAACAATAAAATTATCAAATGGAGGAAATAAATGTGAATAGTTTAAATGCTGAATGGTACCATTTGTTGCAGGCTATCCTCTGTCTCACTGATCAATGCGTCTGGCTCCAAGGGAACCTGAACATAATGATTCATCTTTATAACTAATGAAGAAGAGTCTGAACTTAATTTCCCTGACACAAATGTATGAACTTTGTATGGCAATAACTAGATCCGAGTGGATTTTGGAAAAAATACCTTTCTTCTTTTGACTGTATTCTTTCTTTTATTCAACTTTCCTGATGAACTCCCTTGAAATCCCACTTCGGTATCCTGAGCAGCATAAGCATTACCACTGAGTTCCGCAGCACTTTCATTGGAGTTGTTTACATTAACACATTTCTTTAGAATTTCCACAAGGGCACGGAAAGCAACGTCATAATTTTCTTGAGATAAAGAGCCTACTTCACTCAATTCAATGGCCATTTTGCACAATTCATTGTAACGTTGCACTCGAGTCTGTATTTTATCTGTCCCTCCTGCCTTCAACTGATTGTTCCTTGCATCCTTCGTCCACCTATTCAATATATAGTGAGATGGGATGCTAGAGACTCCGCAAAGTTGAAGAACAATCATAGCATGTCTGCACAGAAAGCCTTTGTATTCAAATGAATGGCATAAACAAGAAACCTCTGAGTTTGCTTCATTCCATGATACCATAAATGCTTCATCTTTTTCACAGTCATCCACTCGATACACTGTAGAAGCACTGTCTCCACTTTCCTTTTTGGGATGACATCCAACAACGCCTAAAACTTCAACTTGAAATTTCCTGAATATGGTATGTGTGTAAACCATTGACATTTGTTTCTCCCATGGTGAAGGAGATTTGAGCGCAGGTTGTTTGTGCCATGTATCAAAATCAGCAACAGCCTCTTCTTCGTGCCTGTTTTGTAGAATCGCTCCATATTGTTTGACAAACTCTTTCAAAGTCATTTTCTTATGAATATATTTGTCAAAAAAAGAACTGATGCTTTCAGAGCGATGAGCAGTTGACATTCCTGCAAGAAAGGTATCAGCCGTGTACAATGGCACCCACTTTCTGCGATCTGCAAACAAAAGCCGGACCCATTCTTCTTCCTGGAGATCAAATCTAGTGAGCAGTTTCCACCATCTCATTTCAAATTGCTCCTCTGTCCATGATTTGAATATGCATTTTCTGAACTTCTTGGGAAAATTTTCATGCCTCTTAATTACATGATCAAGTTTTACCGGGAGCTTCTCCAGAATATTCCAAAGAGGAAAGCAATGCCGTGACTTGGGGAAGACTGCCACAATTGCAGCATCCAGAGCAGAGTGTTGCTCTGTAATCAAGACTTCAGGAACCTTTCCATTCATTGCTCTGACCCATGTCTTCATCAACCAAACAAATGTTGACTTCATCTCATCTGCTAGTAGTGCACATCCAAGCAACATGGATTGGAAGTGATTATTCACTCCAATAACAAGAGCAAGTGGCATCTTGTCACTATTCCTGATGTATGAAATATCAAAAGAAACAACATCATTAAAATAGGCGTAGTCAGTCCTACTTTTCGCATCAACCCAGAACAAATTCCTAAGCTGCTGATCTTCATTCAAATCCATCGCATAGAAGAACAAGGGACTCTTTTTCTTGATATTCATGAAATAATCAAGCAACATTTGAGCATCACCTTCTTCCAGAACCAGGTGTCTCCCTTTCTCAAACTGCCATCTGGTGTCATCCCTCAGAAAACCAACAATACCAACAGATTGCCTGCTCATTTCTACATACATCTTCTTTGTTCTTTCGCTAACAGCATGCAAAATGTCCATATTGTTCTTCTCAGCCAGCTTTACATTTCCGTGAATCCGAAAATGATAAGCAAGGGCCGGTAACAGTTCATGGTTATGATCCTTTATAAATTCGTGAATTACCCACTTTCCATCCTTGTTTCTCTTCACGTGCATGCTGGCCTTGCAATCCGTCTTCCTAACACTGGGCCGACGGCTGCTACCAGTATCCGAATCTGGTGTAGCCCCATATCTCGAACAAGCAAATTTGGCATCAATAAAATCTTTGGACTTTTTGGAACGACGGCTATTTTTTATCGACGTAGTAAAACCCATAGATTTGGCATACTCTTGATAAAATCTGTATGCTAATTCATGTGATTCAAACTCAATGCCATTGCAGGGCTCAGCATCTGTGTCACCTGCAACCGGCCCTACATTTTCTGCAGGAGTGTTAATGGCTCCTCCATTTTGATCTTGCACCTCATTAGGAGTAAGCACACTCTGGTTGAGTCCTTCACTACCATGCACATTTTCCTCGGGATCAACCATGTTAGCAGGCAAGCAAAGGTCCCTTCACTTCACTAGCATATCCATTGTTCAGCTAAAACAATACCTTCTCAGCTTCTCTCCGTCTAAAATCAACTAAAACAATAACTCAATCACAACCAAGCACTTGGAACCGCAGAAATAAACACAATAAATATTAAAAATAAAAACTTGATGATATGAGGCAAATGAAAAGCAAAAGAGGGAAGTAGCCACTAACAGGAGAGAAGCCAATCCATATCAAATTGTTACTTCTTTTGCAGTCTATAACATAATTAAACAAATAAAAGGATAAATTTTGATACAGAATACATCATCTACCAAATGACACAAAATTGCACCTTCTGAAATCCCTAAAATTTTTCAAATTATCACAACACAGTTCAACTATAATCATAGCAACCAAAAAAAAAATCAACGATGGGCGTTAATACCTCAGAAGTCCCTCTTTCGATTCAATCCATCCACCACGCCACCAAAATCCAAATTGACAGCAAATCCCTTCGACCGAGTTTGATGGATTTCAAAACCTAATTCATCACTGAATCAACTCCGATGCCTTACCTGAGATTTTTCCCTTTACTCACACAACATCAACCAAGGAATTCAGGTTGATTTTCAGACATCCCTCATTCAAATTGCAAGCAGCGAAGACGATCGATGGTAGTTCATCTTCTCGTTGAGTTTCACCTCCGTCTCTCTCTACCTCGTCCAAGCTTGGTTCTTTTATGAGTTAAAACTTTAAAGCTTCTATGTGAACCGGACAAAATAATTAAGTAAACCGGACATTTACATCCAAAAAATATGTAAACCGGTTTTTAATCACCTAAACCGATACCTGGTGAGCCGGTGAGGCGGTGACCAAAGTTTTTTTATATTTATTCTAATCTGCCCCTATATTTTATACTTCATCTGTCAATTAAAACATGTCGTTTTAGAAAGTATATTTTATTAAGAAAAACATGTCATTTTAGGTATTTTATCACATACTTTACAAAATTGTCCATGTAATGATTAGATTGTTGTTAGTTGTAGTTTTCGGGAAAGTAAAAAATTAGAGTAATAATTATGAGTAAGTGTATTTGTATTTGTTTTCTTAAAAAGTTTGTAAAACTCTAAAATGACAAATTTTAATTAACGAAAAGATGATTAAACTAATAATTTGTCCATAAATAGGCATGATAAAATGTTTTTTTCCTATTTTTAGAGCATGTGCAATGGTGAGCCTTTGGGCTCTTATAGTTGCCACATAGGAAGAAAAAAATGGGGAAAAAAAAAGTTTAATGTAAGGGCCCATTGTTTGAGTATCTTATATATGAGACCCAAAAAGTAGGGCTCATAACTGCCACGTGGCAGAACTTATGTTTTATTTACTTTTAAATGATTTTCGATTGTTTTTCATTTGTTTAAAAAAATAAAAAATTTATTTTTGAATTTAATTTATTTTTATCTACACATAGACACCCCTCTTGCATATGTTTGTTACAAAAAAATTCATTTGAATAATACCCATATTTTCGTTTTTAAACATTAAAAAATTATTATTTTTATGCTATGTTATTATAAATTAATTACTTAATATTTTTATTATTAATAATAATAAAAGAATTGAGTAAATAAAAAGGAAAAATAATAAAAGGTAATTTAAGGGCTCAAGACTTGGGCTCATGAATGATGGTGAAAATTTTAAAAGTAAGAATGAGACCCTTAAGCTGATGTGGCATAAGAAAAGTAAGTTAAGGGTCCGAGGTTGGGGCTCACCACTGCACATGCTCTTAGGGCTAGACTCATCCTAATAGATTCGAGTTCAAATCTTATTGAAAATATAAAATTGTTTATAAACATGTTTTACCAAACAAACTAAACAAATTTGTATTTGGTAGTAGTGAAAATGAAAACGGCTTGACAGAGATAACTAATCCATCTGATTGTTTAATAAATAAACCAAATTGTGAAACCCCGATGAAAATGAAAAACATTCAAGCAAGTGAATCTGCTTTTCTGCTCTATGGTTTATCTCTCGATGAGAGAGTAACATAACAAGTCAATCAATCTCTACTCAGAAAGCCTTGGCGTATCAAGCCAACGAGAAGATGAACCGGTTTGATATTACTCATTTGTACCAAACCAAGCTCCCACGAACTCTCCGAACCTAACAGTAGCAATAACTAATGGGCCACCATTTGCATAAGCCCATATAAATGAAAGGCCCGTGTCTTTTGGGCTTGTGGCTGGCCCATGGCGTAAAAAAATGGCATAATCTATGGCATCAAAGTTTACAATTTGCAAAATGAATGGAACGTTCATATAATACTAATAATTTAAAATGGCATAAACAAATTTTTAATAAAACATAGTAATTATTTTTTTGTTGACTATGCATTCAGAAACTAAATCCATCAGTACTTATAAATAAATTATACGTTAAAAAAGGACTTTAGGGGAAAATACATCTCTTTAACTTTATTACCAAAAAAAAAAAAAGAGTCAAGGTTGCTTTTTATTGTGAGTTGTGTATATAGGAATCCTAGTTAGCATTACTTTTGATTGGTGAGGTAGAGAAGTTCCACAAGCAAAGCTACAAGAAAGGTGATCCTATATACATAAATTGACATTTTATTTAATAGCAATATAAACACATTACTCCAATGTGCATACACACAACAAGTTATGAATTTTATTTTATTTTACAATGAAAATTTTTGGGTTTATCGATTAATTTTTCACTAGTCCAAGTCTATCCTATAATCGATATACCGTCAGATAGGTTTAACCCATGTCAAGAAATGAGTTTTTTTTTTTTTTTTGGAACGGAAGAAATGAGTATTCACCATAGTATAAATGACATGTCACTAGTGGGATTTGAACCTTAACTTCGTGATAGTGAGACATAAGAGAACACTGATCTCTTAGGTGAGATGTAATTGACTAACACTGTTATGTTTATATCTGTGTTAGTCGAACACTCGATATCTATAAAGTTTATATTTGTGTTAGTCAAACACTAACCTTATAAATTTATGTTATTTTAAACCTATTGTAAAAAATGATCGATATTAATAATAATGTTTATAATTATAATTAAAATATAATGAAATTCAAATGTGCCCTAAATCTTATCTCATATACGTACAATACAACTCATTATCAACAACCCAAGTCAAATCATTCTAATAACATCAAGCATTAATATCTTACTAGCTAGATAGATAGATAAGAATGACATACAAAGATATATAATGGGTTCGTATGAGAAGAGGTTAATAAATCGACTAAAATTATAAACAGGGTAAAAATTTATAAACTGTTGGTAAAAGTAGTTAAAAATTTATGAAAAAATATAAACTCTGTATGGGGCGAAAAACAGTTTATTTGTAAAAAGTGGAGTTTATTTGGTTTTTATGAGGGGTATTGTGGTACTTTCAAACCGAATAAGATAAAAGAGAAGGGGTAAAATAGTAATTATGGAATATAAACCTCAAAATAAGCTTCAATCTGCAGCTTATTTATAAACCCTTTTTTTAACTGACTAAAGCTTATTTGTTGTTCCCATACACCGTTTAAACCCGTTTATTTTTTTAACAGTTAAAATTTTTACACTTTTAACTTGTTTATATTTTTACCATACACACCCTATGAGACCCTGCCGCAA
The DNA here is from genome assembly GCA_037127255.1 of Persicaria tinctoria. Lineage (NCBI taxonomy): Eukaryota > Viridiplantae > Streptophyta > Magnoliopsida > Caryophyllales > Polygonaceae > Persicaria > Persicaria tinctoria. The sequence continues at coordinate 1,241,861 of JBANSL010000016.1, read as the reverse complement.
GTTGGATAAGACACTATTTAACTATTTATACTTAGTATATTATAAATAAAATACATTGTAATACAAACTTTCTTAGACCATCACCGATAATTGTGTGTAAATATATATTTTAAAAAATATATATATTTAAACTTTTTTTTGGCTCTATTAGTTGATTTTAGGTGGTGTTCAAATGTACGAATTTAAAAATGTGATGTGCAAATCTGAGCACACCACATCTCATATATGTATAAATTTTCATAAAAATAAAGACAATTTTATTGATTCATATTACTGATTTTATTTATTTATTATTTAATTTGATTTCAAAGATGTGTAAAAAAAATACACATTAAATCAATAGAATAAAAAAAAATTCATGCATATTTTTACCCATTATGTGCAAATATGTACCTTTTATAAAAAACTATTGCACTACAAGAGTTACAATATACATGTGCTTCACCACTAAGGAATGTGTAGATGTGGGTTGTACAAAATGAACGGAATATGACATTGCAAGAGAATTAAGAGCTGCCAAAACCCAAAGTTAGAGTGAGACATCTTATTAACGGACAACAATTTAAAGCATTTTGCTTAGCTTGCCTATTTTTCTTTTTCCCCTCCTTTTTGTAAAGGTACATTAATAAGAGAAAAAAAATGTTGGACCCCACCATTCTAAAAATAATTTCACTATTATAGAATTCTAAAAATAATTTCACTATTATAGAAGATTAGATTTAGATCGATCTTTTAATTGTTGTATCGTGGTATATGCATGGTCAAAATTTTATCAAATGTATGATCAGTCATCAACTTTTGGTGTAAGCAAGTGTTGGTAAAAAAAAGGCTTGGCGGCTGGAAAAGTCGATGTTAGACCAGACCACTTCATCTAGCTCGTCCGCAAGCTCCAGAATGGCGCCAATGATTTGAAACAAAGCCCCTCGTCCATCGCATCTCGTATATATGGAGCTCAACACAGCACTACAGTCAGATTCGACAACGATCCTCCTAATTCCCCTCTCAGCAACACATAGTATACCAAAGCCCAATGGACCGCCTCAGCTTCAATTCCCCCATCTCGTACTTACTAATACTCCCTCTGACTATAAATGTAAGATTTTTTTTACTTTTGTGCACGTAGTTTAAAGAGTTTAAAACTATATTGTATAAAATATCGATTTTTTAAATAATTTTTTTAACAATATAATACTTATTATCGGAGGGAGTAGTAACTATGAACTTGTTAAAAAAAATATAAAAAATATGAGATATTTTATATGGTTTTTATCCTATAAAAAAGCGTGTTTGAATACTAAAATTAAACGATATGTTTTACCGAAAAGAGGGAGGAGTAGACAAACTAATTGTTTAAATCATAACAAAAACCAAAACAAAATTAAGAAAATAGTCAAACAACTCCTAGCTAGAGCGGTCTCCAAAGTTATAAAATCAAATTAAATAGGTAGCTGTGAACGGAATGAACGAGACACCTTGAGAAGGACCCCCAAAACCATTATTTCTATATTTAAAAAAAAAAAATTAAAATATCTTCACCTTTGGGAATATGGTAAAAATATATCATCAACTTTTAAATATAATAAAAATATCCCGATCTTTGAGGGTAATAGTAGTATATGATACTCCATTCGTTTATTAAAACTTGTCATTATAGTCATAAGAAGTAAATTCTGTTAAGAAAAACTTGTCATTTTAGTTATTTTGACATCTCCTTTACGAATTTGTCCTTGTAATGATTAGACAATTATTAATTGTAGTTTTTGAGAAAGTAAAAAAAAAATTAAGTGATAATTAGAGATATAACTATATTTTTATTTATTTTCTTAATAAGTGTGTAGATTTATATACCATACTGTTTTGGAGGGGTGGTGCTACCCCCTAACCCCCTTGGACTCCTGAGGCCCTTACTCGCTGATGAGTCTGTGAGACCACCGTCGTGGAGTGGTATCATCCACTAAGACCATCCGCAACCATAGAGAAACCTCTTTTCCCCCTTTTTTCCTCATCTTCCTATCACAATTTTACAATTCGTTTATTTTTTTTGTTTAAAATAATTTTCATTTTTTCTACCTCTTTCTAAAAGTTTTCTTCTACCACCATGAGAAACCTCTTTTTACCTCTTTTCAACTTTATTTTCTCTTTTTCTTTTCCTTTATACCTTTCCCTTTATTATATGTGTATCATCATATATTATTGTGAATTATTTTTATTTATAATGTTATAAATAAATAAAAATAGCAAGTAGTTAATATAAATATATTTTATTACATCTAGATTAAAATAAAAAAAAGTTAAAAACATATTTTATTGTGAACAACAACTTCTTCATTCTCTTGTACTTGATGGACTTGCCTTACATCTTCGGTTGGACTTCGAGTGACACTCCCTTGAACACCCGGAGAATGCTCAAAACGTTGGTGGTTTGGAAAAAAAAAAAAAAGGATTGTACACATTGGTAGGATTATGTGGGGTATAATTTGGATATTCGGGTGTTGAAGAATTGTTAAACATTTGCAACATCACTTGAAATTGAGGATTTTTTAGAAGATTTGGATCAAAAGACATATTTGGAATGGGTGGAGTATTTGGATTATTGTGATCCATGGTTAAGAAAATAGGTGCAACTACAATAGATCAAGATGGGGTTATATATAGGATAAAATTGGGCTCAAATTATAGAAAAAAATAAAATTAAACCAACGAGATATTTTATTTTAAAAAATAATGAAATATAAATATATTTTTATTTCATTTTAAATCCTATTAGAACTAATAAATCTAAATGTAAAATATATCAACCTACTTTATCATTAAAAAAAAAATAGAAAAGGGAAGAGGTTACCTCTTACTTTAAGGCAAAGACCACAACCATGAGCTTACCTTTTAGCAATCTTAAGGTTGTTAAAATCCATGATTGCTCATTCTCTAAGCTCCACTTCTGAAATCCTTGGTGGTTATCATCCATTAATATAAGGAGTACACAATTTACCTAATGAGGTCATATAATAATAGTTTAGTTGTATAAAAAAGGAGGGTTTCATATAATAACAAGGGGTATACAAAAAGCAGAAACCAACAAAAAAAATGACAACAACGAGAAGAGACTTGGTCAAAATACAAAATGTGAAGATGAGACCGAACATCTCAAACCGGGGACTTTCCATATGAGAGTGTGTGTGATGTTACTCTATATCTATATCATCATCGGTGTGGCCCCCACTTCCTTCGATTATTTTAGGGTAAATAGAAAACCACTAATTAAATATTGATTTTTTCCGCATAATCCCCCGTTAAATTTAAAATACATAACATCACCCGTTAACAAAACATCAATACACCAATGAGACATTAAATTTGCAAAATTTTAGTAAATATGCATTAGTATGTACAAATTTTGTATATGAATATATATATATATTTAGACAAGAGAATAATGTTATTTTTTATATGAAAAATAAGATAGAATGAATAATTATTAGAGGAGTGTATGAGATATATAGTGACTCCTTGTTCAAATGAGTAATTTCAATAATGAGGAAAATAACCAAGTTGAGAGAAGAGAGTAATGATTAATTTTTCTTAATAATGTATCTTATATTATAAATGGACTATATTCATTTCTTTTCTCTTTATATTTTCAAAATTTAAATCAAATAAGCTTTTAGTTTTTAGGAGCTTCTGTTAAAAAAATCGAGGTTAGATAAGAATAATAGGATGGAGGACGTTTCACAATTCAGATTGTTATGTGTAAAATGGGATCATAAATTCATAATGAATCTTATATTCTCCATATTGAATCTCGTCGTTCTTAACCAGCTTATGATGGACATGCCCTGTTAAAAAAAAACAAATATATATATATATATATATATATATATATATATATATATATATATATATATATATATATATATATATATATATATATATATATATAGAGAGAGAGAGAGAGAGAGAGAGAGAGAGAGAGAGAGAGAGAGAGAATGGGTAACTTGTGCACAAGGCTTAGGATGTGCATTGTGCATAAAATATTATTCGGTGAAATTTGAAGCATTATTCGGTGAAATGTGAGTATTGTTTAGGGGAATGTGAAACATTATTTGGTGAAATTTGAGGCATTCCATATAAATTGTAACTATTGTTTAGGGAATTGAGGTTTCTTTTATTTGAAATGGATAAATAAAAAAACTAAACATTATTCGGTAGAATGTTATAAATTATTCAGTGGAATTGGGACGTTTTCATCTGAACTGAACGGAAAAAAAAACATAACAGTGTTCGGTAGAATGTTTCACATTTCACCGAATAATATTTGTGCACAATGCACACCCTAAGGGGGGTGCACTCTGGAACCACTTCATATATATATATATATATATATATAGATAGATAGATAGATAGATAGATAGAGAGAGAGAGAGAGAGAGAGAGGATGGTTCAGTGGTAATCAAGGCTTATTGTGTAACATGTGAACACATCTGGGTCATTGATTGAATGAAATGGATGGATGAGATTAATAGACAATTTTAGTTTTTTTTTAATTAAAAATTAGTGGGGCCTACCTCTCTTTTTTTGCTCACTTGCTGGATTGGGGACGTGTGTAGTGCACTCTTCTTAAATTATTCGATGATATATCTGGATTATTCGATCGTATCGACGAATTGTGCAATGGTATATCAGGATTATTCGATGGTATTGCTTGATTATTTGATAGTATAGCTTAATTATTCGATGGTGTTACAGTAGTATAACTAAAATTATTCGATGGTATCACAGGATTATTTGACGGTATCGCGTGATTATTTGATAGTATCGATGCATTTTTAATTCATTTGACTGTCAAATAAAAAGAACAAATCACGAAGCACAAAATCACAAAATCGATCCATACATGTGAATAATTCCAACGAGGATCGTCTAGTCCGCTATTGTAGTCCATATCATAGTTCAAATTATCTCATTGGCTAAATTGAAATTTCTAATGATTTTCTTATTTAAGTGTTTGTACCTTATAATTTATTTTAATGCTTATCGGCCAATAAAATTAAAGGGACCATAAATGTGGACTACGGTGTTGGACTAGACGATTTTCACCGGAATAATTCGGCCTTCTCCCCGAATATGTCTTTCAATCGAGCAATTAAATCAAGCAATTGCAAACAAAAACGATTTCAATTAATCACAAACCTAGACTCCAAATCCACCACCAGGGAAACCTCCCAACCGCAAATCCACAACTACCGGAAAACCTCCCGACTGCAGATCCACCACCAGGGCAAACCCCCCGACTGCAAATCCACCACCAAGGAGTCACCCATGGTGATGCGGGACCATCCAAGACACCTTCGGATGATATCCTTCTTAAGAGGAAGAAGAAGGCTCCACCTTGGGAGAAGATCTGGTGCAAGTGACGTTTTTTACATTCGTCCAGCAACTTGACAGATTTTTGACGTCTCTGTAAAATGAGTCGTACGGATTCAATAGTGATCGGATTGAGGCGTGCCATATCTTGTTCAAACGAGGACGAAGAGATCTACAACTTTGTTGTTGAAGGTTTTTCCAGATTCGTCCTATAGCTTGGCCGAAATCCACATTCTTTGAACTGTTGCTGGTTTTGACGGGATTTTGTCAAGTCTTGAACATTATGTTATTTCCTATTTTAGCAACTTTCTTACTTAAGTTATTTTAGGAAACTCTAGATGTTATTTTTATTAAATTCTTAAGTTGTTCTTTTATCTTCTTTACTTAGATAAATCGGCCATCATCCCTTAAGGCCTATATAAGCCTATTTCTACCATTGTAAACACTCGGATTTCAATGAATAGAATTTAGATCTCTCAAATTGTGTAAAACACATGGAGTGTCTTGTTGATCCAACTAGAGTTGTGCTCGTTGATCATTGAATTGGTTTGTTTTAGCTTGGTTTGCTTTGCGTTCATCAACTTCGCAAGACTTGGTGATCCTAGTATCCACAAGCCCCCTCCTTGTGCCTCCAAGTTGTTCGCTTGGTTGTGTAAGGTTGCAGAGGCGGGTTATATAGTCATTGGTATTGGTTCCTACCTTCTACGGAAGCCTGGGGTCTCTATCTTGTTCTATATAGACCGACTCAGTCCTTATCAAGTCGTGTCTTTCAATTCTTTATTGCAATTTCGAGTCTTTATCGAGTCTTGTTCACTTTCTTGAAGTCGACATCGGGTACAACCCCTGTTCTTGGTGTTCTTGGTTTGTTCTTGTCGATCTCGATTGCTTCTTGATCAATTCTTTGAGTCTTCTTGCTGCGTCAGATTTGTTTCTTGCGTTTCTTTATTGTTCTTGAGTCTTTCTTTGAGTTTCTTGCTTGTTTGTCGAAAATCGGGTCATCTCACGGATAACCCCGTATCACATGGTTTCAAATCGCCGCTGAGCCGCACCTCCCGGATCCACCTTCGTCGCATCCTCCTCCGCCTTCGCCAGCCACCATAGCCATCTCCTTCAACTCCCGCCTTCGACTTCCGCCTCACCATCTCGCCTCGCTGGATTTCGACCTAAACCACACCATCTCTCTCGATCAAAGCCGCCCCCTCCCTCCTGTACTCAGCACCCAGAACCAGCCGCTACCACCACCTGCAACACCATCACCAACGACCTCCTGCCCAGATCCACCCACCAGTGCACCCACGAGCCACCACCGCAGCCCTCATCCTCTCCTTCCTCTCCTCGCAGAACTTACGCAGCCCCTGCCGCCGCTCCTTTGCTCTCCAAATCCGGCCGCTTCTGACCACCGCCGATCACCACCTCGCCCAGATCCGGCCTCCCTGAACCCGAACCCAATCGTAGCCCAAATCTTCACCTTCACAACCGTCGCCTTTCGTCCAGGCGCACTTCGCTCGCCCCATCGCCCGGAAATTCGATGGTGGGATGGCTACGCCACCTCTTCGCCTTCGCTTGCCCCATCGCCCGGATACTGGAAACTAGAGGAGGAAGACCGACGGCCTTACCTTCGCCAACCATCACCATCGCCGTCTCCAAATCGCCGGTTGAATTTGGTGCCACCGCTCCTCCTTTTCTCTTTCCTCTATATGGAACAACCCGATGGTGTGCTAGGGATTTGGAGTGGGTATATACATGCGCATCGCGCGGGGTTTGTGATGATGGGGTGTATTATTTCACTTTAATTCTTAATTAATTAATATTGCGGAAAACTCTCATCCATCGGATTCATCAAAATCAATGGATAGAATGTGTTCACATGTTACACAATAAGCCTTGATTACATATGATCTATACTCTCTCTCTATATATAATTGATTTTTTATGTTTAGTCGTTGCTTTTCATTTCAAAAAGAGCATATATCATCATAGATCTCCATTTTTGTTCCCCGGAGATTCTTTGTGTTACCTTTACCAATTGTCAGAAGAAATGACTCTCCCGGTTCCAAATCCGACCGCCTTCGCTAGTTTCGACTTCTATTATCTAGTTGTTCGTGGTAGTCTTGTCTTTGTTGATTTGGTTATATTTCGGTTCTTTCATAACGGTTTGTCCGTTACCATTCTTTAGGTCTCGCTTCTCACCGAACATGTCCGATGGGTCAAATTTTTTACAGTTCAAAAAAATGATGGAGTAATACGTAGTATATCACTATAGATTTTAATCCGTAAAAGTAACTGGGTGACATATTGTGCAATTAGTGATTGATTTTTTTTTTTGGAAATCACAATTAGTGATTGATTTCCCCTGTTTGGAAATGCACAATTCCGTACATAGCAATTGAGAATTACCGCATTAAACACCCTTTTTTTATACTCGCTCCGTTCCAAAATAAAAGTCGTTTGTCTTTTAGTGCATACTTTTTAAAGAGGTAAAAGCACTATAAAATATTATTTTTTTAATCAATTTTTTGTAATAATTTCATACTTGTTAGTCATAAGTATGAACTTATAAAAACAAATTCGTTAAAAAATAATATTTTATAGAGTTTTTACCTCAAAATACGTGCAGAAAAGTCAAACGGCTTTTATTATGGAACAGAGGGATTACAATGTAAGAAATTAGGAGATGTCAGACTCTATTACTCTATTGCATGTCGAAACTAAGCCACTCTGTCTACTACTCCGTTTTTAGTTGATTTCACATAAGATGTGCTTACAAATTGACTACTCAAATAGTTGGAGAAGGTGCATGACGACCGTCATGATTATCTCGATTTCCCATGAATATTTTCACTTGCCGAGTTGCCGGTGATAGAATCGAGGATCGTAAAATTGTCATCCTCGATCTCAATGCATCGGAGGCGTGGCTCTTTGGCTGCCACAATACTGAAACGGAACGCTAATACTTCTTCCATTAAGGGCGAGGACGAGTAGGTCAAAAGTTAAACCTCATAACTGAAAAATTATTCTTTGATTAAAGAATTATTTAAAAACTCATAACAAGCTTGCTAAGCTATCAACATCTCATTTCTTAGCCATATTTCAAAGACCTATGGGTCATCACTACTCATGAGTCATGTATGGTGGATTTCATAAGACTCTCCTCTATTAATTAAACATGTGAGTTCGAATCTTATTTATAAATAAATTTTAAAAATTTATAAGTAAAAATATTGTTCATTTATTAGACTTATTGATCAACAACAACAACATTTTCATTTTATCTTACTATGAGCAGGATTTGAAGGATTTACTATATACATCATTTCTTCAACTATATCGTAAAAGTGTTTATAAAACATTTCGTGTAAAAAGGCTAAACACATACTCCATCCGTTTGTATTTATATGACGTTTTAGGCAAAAAGAATTGTATCATTTTTAATTGACGTTCTGCACTCTCATCTAGATTAATAGTACTGTGTTATGATACATTATAACAACTTAGTTCTCCTTTTAAAACCATTATCTTTTATCTATATCCACCCACCAACAAAATTAAAACAAAGACACATTATTTCAAAATCAAATACATTAATTTGGCCATTTGACCAATTTCTACTCTGTATTCGCTCAGGTAACAAAATGGGAAGTTGTAAAAAAAGTTAGAAAGCTTGTGGTAACAATGAAGTCACTCAACATTTTTTAATTTGCGACTCATGTCTCAAAACGTCAATTAATACAAAACAGAGGGAGTATTATTATTTAAACACACAACTATGGATTCGTATGGGACGGGGTTAATAAAATGAGTAAAATTATCAAAAGGGTAAAATTTATAAATTGTTGGTAAAAGTAGTTAAAAATTTAAACAACAAAATAATCTCCGTATGGGGCGAAAAAACAGTTCATTTGTAAAAAAATGAAAATTTATTTGGTTGTAATTAGGGATATCGTGGTACTTTCAAACCAAGTAAGATAAAAGGAAATGGGTGAAAACGTCTTTTTGCAAAATAAACACCTACGAAATCACCATTTTCTAGCTTATTTTTAACTCATTTTTTTAACAGTTTTTACTTGTTTTTAGGTTGTCATATACCCATTTAACCTACTTAAAAAATAAATATTTATTTGTACTTCATTTTTATCTGTTTTTTTAAACACCCATACACACCCCATATATAAAAGATTATAAAACCAATCACAAAAACTTATCCAATATCCAATATGCAATATTGTATATTCAACTTATATTATCAATCAATAGATAAACAATGCAGTATTGATGATTGAATTATACATACTTCTTTAAACAACCGATAAACCCGAAAATCTAGCTAGCAAGATCATAGTCGAATTTCATCTATTTTAAAAAAATCCATCTAAATAAAATAACAATTGCAATAAATCAATCAATAATAAATAAATGAAAAATAAAATAAAAAGGGAGTCTTCTCCAGTCTCCTCCCGTCCTCCGTGCTCAAAATCTCTGTAGGTTCTCTCTCCTCCATCGCCAACACATTTATGAAGCTTTAAACTCCTCATTGATCACAACCCATCAAAGTTAGCAGCTTTTTCCCATTCATCACTCACCCATCCTCCTCAAAGCTCACCCCTTTCCTCATCCCCAATAAAATCCCTCCAATACCCATAAATTCGCCCACTCACATGAACAAAATCATCTTCCTCATCTCCCTCTCTCCAATAAATGATGCGAATATTTGCTGGATGATTCAAATGTGAACCTATCATCACCTTTTCCGTTTCCTCCCTCCTTTGGCTTTTTTATTCAACTGCTTTCTCTCTGTAGTCTCACTTTACCTTTTCCACTTTCCCCCCTTTTTTACTCTTTCCCTTCTTCCTTGGCGACTGCTACCGATTTCTCTCTCCCCCTCTCTCTATCGCAGTTCCGATGAAAATGAAGACATGGGTTTCTGGGCTGTTCTTTGTCTTCTCCATTGCTGCTTTTCTCATCCTCTCGGCCGATTCCCAGTCGCCAGGTACTTGCAATTAGTCTATGTGCTTCGACTCTTTGCTGGCTTCGACGAGTAGCTCATCAATTTCTGTGTCTGTATAGGATTTTTTCAAGTTCTGTGATGCAATTAGTAGCATAGAGTAGGTTTTAATCTGAACGCCCTTTTTGGTAGTTTTCCTAAATTACTAAATTAGCATGTTCCAGGTGATTCAAGTAGGTTAACTTGGCGGGGTTAAGTGTTTAATTGATCTATTTTTTTGGTTGTTGATTAAAGATCTTACCTTTGGGTTGAGTTTGCTGAGCTCTTCCAGATCAAAATTTCACTTCTCATTGCGGGCTCGGAGATTTTTTGTGTTACAAGTTGTATTGTTTTGTCATGGAGTGTCAATATGATTTGACTGCTTTGGACCTCCTAGAGTTTGTTTGTTTGTGGAATTGGTTGTTTGTTCGTTAAAACTTAGATGGATCCTTGGGGTTGTCTGGAGTGGTGTAGCACCACAGATTTAGTTGATTTTTCAGCATTTACTTGGTTGAAAGAGTTTGCAAACTTTAGATTTAGCTAAAAATCAGTCATTTCTTTCTCTAACAACCGGTCAATTTTGAATGGGCAGTGTGTTTCTTTGGCACTGTTTAGTTATGTGCTAGATTTATTGTGCTTCATAATGGACTTTTGAAGGAATTTGGTAGTTGTAAGTTTGATGTTTGGGAATTTAAGTTTCCATACTTGAAGGTCTTAGCCTATTTAATTTTTTTTTTATGGGTTCTATGTTTTAAATTTTGATTAATTAATTAATCTTCAGGAGTGTTGATGCTGTTTGACCCTTTGCCAATGTGCTTCAAATCTTGATAAACGGAATACTAATTTCATAAATAGGTCTTATTTCCTGGTTCTGTTATGCCTGTTTAGGAACCTGCCTTGGGTTGAGCATCTATTGCTCACACACATGTGGAAGTGAATAAGCTATCGGATCTTTTTTTTACCTTCACATTTGGAACTGATGTTATGATTCATAAAAACCTCTATGGTAGTTATCATATGACTCATATCATATTGTGTAAATTTGTAATGTAGAAGACCCTTTATGCTTGTTCCTTTGAAATGTTGATGTATCTTCTGTTACACAATCTACTGCTTAATGAAGAGTGCATTGTTGATTCCCTTTGAGGTTGCAGTCTTAAATCTGTAAGTTCATCATTCCAGTAATCGATTGTTGAATATATCAGGTTTTGTAAGCATTGACTGTGGTAGCACAGAAAGTTATACCGATGAACTTGGTCTTCAGTGGATACCTGACCAGCTTACTTATGGAAACGTATCTAGTTTGTCGATTGCTAATGAGACAAGGAGACAGTACTCGACGCTCAGATACTTCCCTCCTGACGACAGAAAGTACTGTTACACATTAAATGTCACTAGCAGGACAAGGTATTTGCTTAGAGCAACCTTCTTGTATGGGAACTACGACAGCAATAATGTTTACCCGAAGTTTGACATTTCCGTGGGCGCCACTCCATGGTCTACCGTAGTCATTTCAGATGCGGATGTAATGGAGATCAGGGAGTTGATATTCCTGGCTGTGGAACCAACTGTCAGTGTGTGCTTGTCTAATGCCTCAACAGGGAGTCCATTTATTTCTACCCTTGAGCTTCGACAATTCAATGGGTCAATGTACTATACAGATTATGAGAACCAATTTTATCTTAGCGTCTCCGCAAGAATCAATTTTGGGGCAGATAGTAAAGACCCAGTCAGGTAAGCATCTCTGCATGCCTGAATAAAGACCAACTGTATGCACTTAATTAACAGTTATCTAAGCCACAGTGTTTAGAACACAAGATATTTGAAGATAGGTGGAAATTATAGTAAAAACACAAAATAATTTGCTTAATGGATTTAGTCACTTTTAGAGTAATGGGTATCAGTCCCTCGGTTTGGAAAGATAATTAGACACTACTCATTCTAATCCATACTTTATGTTTTTAGATCATTAGAATGAAGATATATCTTAGTATCAAAATGAAATATATTGGGTTCTGCTAATTACAGAAGGTAAAAAGGCAATATTTGGTGGATTTTATATTCCTTTAAACTGAAGAGCATCTTCTGCTCTTATTACAGGTATCCTGATGATCCATATGATAGAATATGGGAGTCTGACTCTGAAAAGAGAGCTAATTATCTAGTTGATGTTGCTGCTGGGACAGAGGCAGTGTCAACCAAAATGCCAATATATACCGATGGACATGAGAGGCCACCTCAACGAGTGATGCAGACGGCTGTAGTTGGCAGAAATGGATCATTAACGTACCGCTTGAACTTAGATGGTTTTCCTGGAGCAGGGTGGGCTTTTGTATACTTTGCGGAAATTGAGGACTTGGGAGCACATGATTTGAGGAAATTCAGGCTGAGGGTTCTTGGTCTTCCTGAACTCAGCAGACCAACTGTTAATATTATTGAAAATGCTGGAGGGAAAAATCGTCTCTATGAGCCTGGATACCCGAACATAACCTTTCCGTTTGTTCTGTCTTTTGGGTTCAACAAAACATCTGATTCTACTTTGGGGCCTATCTTGAATGCCATGGAGATAAATAAGTACATAGAGAAAAGTGATGGTTCTGCAGATGGTAAGCCAAATTATGATTGCGCCAGTTCATTGTCTTTCTTTCAATGAATATGATTCGATGGAGTTTGCTGCAACAGCTGACAAAATGATATTGCTTGTATCTTTCCTCTAGATCGGTTCATGCTTCTATGGTTGAAGATCTTTTCTTTCTTTTTTGAAAGTTTTTTTGTTGAAGCTCTTAATCCTGAGAGCTGATATTATACTCCATGAACTGCAGGATCTGTTATTGCTAGTTTTGTTTCACATTACTCGTCAGCAGATTGGGCTCAAGAAGGCGGAGATCCTTGCCTACCAGTTCCATGGTCATGGTTGAAATGTAACTCAAATTCTCAACCACTCATAACTGAAGTGTGAGTCAGTCTCCCAGTTTTATACTGCAGACCTTTTTAAAGATAATTAGCATGTTTTTATTTTTAGATCCTATGAAGGATTAGACATTGTTGTTTTTTCGTAGTTATTAACAAGGAAATCAAACTGGCCTTATTTTGTTCTGTTCAGTTCATTGTCCGGGAAAAATTTGACGGGGAATATCCCTTCGGAACTGACCCAGCTAAGAGGCTTAGAGGAATTGTAAGCATCAATACTGAGATTTCCTTGCTATAATTGAGGCACATGTTTAATATTTATACATTCCCTTTTCATTGTTAGTCCTAATGTTTTTCTGGGTGTTACCTCTGCAGATGGCTAGATGGGAACTCTCTGACAGGATCAATACCTGATTTCAGTGGATGCCCAAACTTAAAGATCATGTATGCATGCATGAGTTTCCTTCTTTTCATACAAGCTTGTCCTACTTACTAAATTTTCTATTTATCTTATAGTCATCTCGAAGACAACCAATTGACTGGCAAAGTTCCTTCATCATTGGCTCAGTTATCAAACTTAAGGGAACTGTAAGTTCTTTCCAATTCAATAGAATATACGATAAATTCCCTCTTGTTATTGGTGTTGCTTTGAAAAGTCTCTTTTATTGGTTTTTTTTTTACTTGTTAGTAAGAGATCAAATATTGCAGGCCCATTGAACTTTTTTGCACAATTAAGATAGTGAGTAAATTAAAGTGAACTTCGTTATGATTCTAATATCTTTACCCTTGTATTCGAGTGTTAGATAATCTATGTTTTGATTCTAGGTACTTGCAAAATAACCAGTTATCTGGAAAACTGCCATCTGCGCTCTTGGACAAGAATATCGTTTTGAAGTAAGTTCATTTCTTATCTGAGGATTTTTTCTTGACACTACTTTTCTGGCTGAAATTCAGTGCAATGTAAATGTTAAATCAGGTTGACTGTGATCCTAGGTAGAATTTATATGCAATTGTCTGCTTCGAGTTATACTGATAGAGGCATCAATATTAACCTAGTGGACATGACTATCGCAGTTTTTTGCTTTTGTGTCAACTTTTGAAACCTTTTTTTTATATAGAAATATAAATATGAAGATGGATACATATTGTGAATGCAGATCATCATCTAGAAAGTATGAAACTAAATGATTTCCATGGTGTATTTTTATTGTTCTTAGCAAGTTACTGTGCTTCCTTTAGAGCATTTCTTTCCTGCTCTTGATTTCAAGGTGATGGTAATTTGGTTTCTGCTTCGGATATTAATTTTCTTGGCCTGGATTTGAAAACCTATGCTCCGTAGATAACAAAAATTCCACAGCACTTTTGCCCACGAGAAAAGACGTTCATATTCTTTCTTTCTTTATTTTTACTATCGCATCTATCTTGAGCACAAATTTGGTTTTGTTGTTGAAAAAATGCGTGTTCCAAGCGATACCTAGGATAATCACTCAATTGCAATCTAATAATTATGCCAATTTTTTTCTCTGCAGCTACACTGGAAATGTTAATCTTCGTAAAGGAGGTGGTGGAGGGACAAAGCGTAACGTAATCATTGGGGTTTTGGTTGGAGCCTTGATTCTTGTTTTAGCTATTGTGGCATTTATACTGTTGTGCAGGAGGAAGAAGCAAGGGAAACCGTTATTTAAGCATGGTACATGTGCTGAATAGTTTGGTCTCTTTCAGTTTCTTTTGTTCTGTGATGAAGTTTGATGTGCAAATTTATCCACTCTTTCTTTCCTCAAGCAGACACCCTCGGACATGGGATATCGGTTCAAAAGATGTCAGCCTCTTCAGCGGACCGTGCAACAGAAACTGCACATTGCTTCACAGCTTCGGAAATTGAAGAAGCAACAAGAAATCTTGAGCGAAAAATCGGGTCAGGAGGTTTCGGTGTTGTGTATTATGGAAAACTAAAAGACGGAAGAGAAATAGCTGTCAAGGTGCTTACCAGTAACTCCTACCAAGGCAAACGAGAATTTTCGAATGAGGTAAGCTCACCATCATTCACATTTGGCTCGCAAACTGTGACCTCTATAAATTCTTCACTATTTAAGTCCCTTTTGCTTCACATAATAATCTGTTTTCGTAATGGTTACAACAGGCGCTTAAATCTTACGCTTCTCATGTGATTTAGGTGACACTTCTTTCGAGAATTCATCACAGAAACCTGGTGCAGTTTCTTGGCTATTGCCAAGAAGACGGGAAAAGCATCCTTGTTTACGAGTTCATGCATAGTGGAACCCTCAAAGAGCATCTTTATGGTAATGTATTCTCTAAAGTTTCCCGTCAAGTGGGAAGAACTTACGAAGGCGTAGTATCCTGATTACATGTATTCATGTATATATATAAATGTGTTCAGGTCCTCTAATCCGAGGGCAGAATATTGGCTGGATCAAGCGCCTTGAGATTGCGGAAGATGCTGCTAGAGGTATTGAGTATCTTCATACTGGCTGTGTTCCATCCATCATTCATCGAGACTTGAAAACCAGCAACATTCTTCTCGACAAGCATATGAGAGCCAAAGTTTCGGATTTTGGCCTCTCCAAACTCGCTGTAGATGGCAACTCACACGTTTCCAGCATCGTGAGGGGAACAGTAGGCTACCTGGATCCCGAGTAGGTGTCCCTTTTCACTAACAATGCTTGGACTAGGCATAAATTGTTAACGAAATTCATCGAATGTGTGACACTCATCTTTTTTCTAATCACAGGTACTATATCTCCCAACAGCTGACCGACAAAAGTGATGTGTATAGTTTCGGTGTTATTCTTCTAGAGTTGATTTCTGGTCAAGAAGCAATATCAAACGAAAACTTCGGGGCCAACTGCCGCAACATTGTCCAGTGGGTAAGTTAACCAAGATTGCGTATCGTTGATCTTATTCCGTATCATCGTATTACCCGATTCCATAGAAGAGGTAACTAGATATATGGGAACTCATTTTGCAGGCGAAGCTGCACATCGAGAATGGCGACCTTCAAGGGATCATAGATCCTACCCTGCAAGGCGAATACGACATCCAGTCCATGTGGAAGATCGCCGAGAAGGCGTTGATGTGCGTCCTGCCCCACGGCTACATGAGGCCGTCAATCTCGGAAGTGCTCAAGGAGATCCAAGACGCGATCCTCATCGAGCGGGAGGCGGAGGCTGTGAAATCAGGCCACTCGGACGACATCTCAAGGCACTCGTTGCACTCCTCAGCCAACTTAGCCGGCTCACTCGATTTAGGCCCCGAAGAAAACTACGTCTCACTCGACGACTCCATCGCAAACCCGACTGCAAGGTAGCTCTAATCCGTAATCATTTCAATTTTCATTGATACATTTTGAGGAAAGTGGAAAGTTTTGCTGTATAGACTGTAAATTCTTCGGGTTTTCGCCCAATTTTTCCGATTGGGCTTCGTGTCGGTTAGGGTTCGAGGTCGTGTTAATATTTATTAGGGTTTTGGACTTTTGGTGTTTGATTCATGTTCATGACTTCCAAGTCTTTGAACAATTTGCCGAGCCTGGATGAGAGTTTGCTGCTTGTTACCTTGGAAAAAGGTTTTTTCTTTTGGCTGCATAACACTTGAGAATTTTAACATTTATGGTAATTGTTACAAGGAAACAATTCAAGACTTGGAGGTCTTCTTTGATGTTTCTGTATGATGATGGTTAGTCCATTTTTCGATTTGTTTAGACTCTCGGTTACTCAAGGCGTTGCTTTT
This sequence comes from Persicaria tinctoria, assembly GCA_037127255.1. NCBI lineage: Eukaryota > Viridiplantae > Streptophyta > Magnoliopsida > Caryophyllales > Polygonaceae > Persicaria > Persicaria tinctoria. The sequence continues at coordinate 1,224,865 of JBANSL010000016.1, read as the reverse complement.
GTGACTCTGATTTTAAATTTTTGGGTATTGGATTTGAGTCGGGTGAATCGGGTCAGATTTTTCGGGTTGAGTCGAATTGTGTTTTGCTAGGTTTTCTATCCCCTTTTTTGTCTGGCTTATTTAATCTCTATTGGAGTTCTTCATTCTAATCCAGTTGTTGGTATATTTGAGAATGAAGAGGCTCTTTGTTAAACTCTTTTAAAATGGCAGCAAGCCAGCAACATGCCTTTTTTGTGATTGTTTATCAAAGAAAAGAATCATACAAACGCTTGATTCTCTCACATCTGTCGAAAATATACTTACGAAGTTCTAGATAAGAACTTCAGCAAACATGGTAGAAACAAAAGAACACCAAACAAGGCCTAAAAAACAAACCAGGCATCTCAAATCCACAAAAAGAAACGTCCAGGCATAAACAAACCATCAACAAGAGCAGGGAAGCACCAACCCTACCCGAGAACCGCCTCCTATAAGACGACAACGAATGTGTTTTCCTAGCCCTCCAAACATAGGATAAGCGAGCTTGTAAAAAAATCAGCACATCACGCCAAACAAACCATACCCAGAAATATAATATTATTTATTTATCAGTGTAAAAACAAGCCAGAGAAACAGATGCTTAGTAGAATCAAACACTAGATAAAATACCTTATAATTCTCCTGCTTAATTTATTTACAGCTTCTCCTAATAAAAGGGCTAGATTTACTGCTACTATACTGTGCATATATATACATAAGAACCCTTAAAAGCTTACCCCATCTTTGTTAATAAGCGCCCTTTTCGTGTACCTGTTGGCTGTTAGCGGGACCCCTTTCTACGACAGGTGGAACGATCCTTGACCTTCTGTTATTGCGTACAAGAGCTTCTCCTTCATCCTTTCCTGAACCGAGGACGCAACAGAAGAATTTTCTAAGGGTCCATCAAAATACTTCCTGGAGAAAGAGGTTCGATTTAAAGAGAGCAGACCTTGGAAGAGTACGGTGGTAGCTTCAGGTAGTTAGTACAGGTCATCACACTCGGCAAGTCCAAATCCGGGGAGTTGCTAGAATGCTGTCGGAGCACAAAACAGACCCAGATGAGGAATTCTGGACAGGTGATCACAAAGCCGAAAAGGGTACTGATGCTTTTACCTTACGGACAATGGTTAGTTTTGGATTCAGGGCGCTTAGCCCACCGGGAGGCAGCCGTGGTGCACCTGTTACAAACTGGAGAAAAGATCTTCTTTGCTCATACCTGAACTCGCGTATGATCTCCAGCAACTGAAATTGAAAAGGGCATGTATGTGACTATGTGAGTAGCCGAATTCCTATAATTCAAGCCATATCGGATCCTACAAGGATGTAATGAGCACTCACATATAAAATGGGTGGGCTGCTAGCAGTGTATCCATGATCTAACTTGATATGATCCAACAGGTCAACAGACTGCAAAACCCAACACCGTGACTTCCTTACGCAAACAGGCAAGGTATGCATAATCTACAGCAGCAAATAGATGAAATGTTAAATAAAAATATTTACCACCCATGAATCGCGCTCTCCACAAAGTAAATGTTCTAGTTCTTCCTCGGTAAAGATCTGGAGATGACTGATTGGGAAAACCTGCAAATACCCATAGGCAGATAGAAACTTAAAATCAATACTCCAGAGCTCCAGGATCAGGGAACATATAAACGAAGTTCAACTGCCAGTATTTTGAGTTTTATACTGAGCCAACAAGAAGCCAACATTCATTGACAAATGATTACAGACCTTGTTGAAACCTGACTTGAAAGCTTCCACCTGTCTGGATATCCCAGCATTTAGAGTTGCGTCGACAACCAGAGACACGTACTCCTTCAAGTTATCTAGAGTTACCTAAAATGCACAAGACGGGTAGTGAATAAGTCGAGAAAATCTATCCAATAATATCTGCACTGTAAACTTATCAATCAATCAAGTGCACACCACTGAATGATCCTCCTTGTCTGTAAGGACATAATCAGGGTACCCAGGAAGAGTAAAATCAAGGAAAAGATCTTCAATTTCCATGCCCCGGAAGCTTAAATCCAGGTCAGATGTCACATCCTCTTTACAATCAGCTCTCAGAAATTGTTGCCTACTAATGATAGCTTGAAACTCAAGGAGAGTTCGCCCGAATTCAGGATCAAAAGACTGGATATCATACAAACTAAGATCCTGATAAATAAAATAAAATACAAGACAGTTTAGTTGGAGCAACAAACATTAACAAATTTTTCAAACAAACTGCATGAATTCACAGACAGAAGATTTACCTGCCCAAGTATAAGTTTGTAAAATGCTTTGGAGAAGGGAATATCTAAGACTCTTCCATCTTGTAGAGCCTTTGCCATTATCCATCCCAGAAGAGAGAATCTCTCATTAACATCCAATATATCCATCCCGTTTGAAGTATCGATTCTCTTGGACCAGGGGCAAGGGAAAAGACCCACCGGTGATGTCATCATTCCAGACCCCAGATCGATCCCCTTTTTAACGGAACCGGAAGACTGGTAGTCTCCTCTCCACATGCCCAAACCAGACTTTTGAAACTCATGACATACTAGCGTGTAGAATTCCAAAGTTGGGCCAAGACCTGTGCCTACCTCTTCATTGTATTCCACTTCGAGGACCACATTCTTCTGGGCATGCTTATCCATCATCTGTGCAGCAGATTCCAGGATGCAATCTCGAGAAACCGAAAACTTCTTACGTTGGAGGCCACCACTGCTTGGCCTTCTCTCAGAGTCATGGCGAGGTGATTGTGGCTCAGCACAAGATCGGCCAAATGCTGCCAACTGGAAGAACTTGGATCTCACCTCAAAGGTAAACAAAAATGGGAAGGAAGACATCAAACAGTTGCACCACAAGGGCATGGCCCCAACAGAGACGGTCAAAGGATCCCGCATTTGTTGCTCTAATTTCTCAGACAATTTACTGTTTACAAACTCATCAAGTGACAGTTTAGGGATCACCAACTCCGAGTTTATCAAGTCATTGCTTTTCCCTTTGCTAAACTTATCCACTCTTTCATGGTACACCAAATGGGTCGCATACCTGTTTATAACCTCCAAACTCCTGAGTAGAAATAGTATATCACTTGTAGGACTAGAGCCTTCCATTACCGAAGGAAGCTCGGGAACGACTATTTCTGACAATAACGGTAAATACTGCTTCTCAAGCCCAACTTCGTTTAATGCACAAGATTCAACTGGATGCAAAGGTTCACTACTGACTTCAGCAGAATTCTTATAGATTAATGTGTATACTTCAGTCCACACTTTGGCACCACTATATGTCTCATCTTGTGATTTCATTCTTTGCCGAAGAACCTCCTGATATAATGTAGAAGAATTGGCTAGTTCTGCCCCTTCAAGATAAATTGCTAGCCTAGAGAAACTGCTCCCAGCATTGCTAGATACATCAGACTGGCTACCTTCCACATTGGATGGATTCTCAACACTTATTCCTGTTGCACAGATTGAAAAAAAAAAATTGATAACTAAGTCCGTATGCAATTTGATCCCCAGACCCTTCTTGTAGCAGGGCACAATGGGATTGTTGTTGTTGTAAGTCCGTATGCAATTACTTTCAGCATGTAACATCAACTACTGTGATACAATTTAGAAAAATGATGTCGGTAGATCTGAATCTGTCATCATGCATTTTTGAACAGTCTCCCTAAATGCAAGTTACATTTCTGAATTGCATACCTTCTTTTATGTTCTCACTTCCAGCATCTATTTCAAGTGGATGATGAGGTTCTGCCGCAGAAAATCCCTGAATTGAATATTTTTGCATGCCATGTTATTTATGGAGCCAGTGGGTAAAAAAAAGGAACATATATTTCACTTGGGCAACAGAAATATCAAAAAGAAGATATAACCAACAGAGATTATTTCACTTACTAAAAGAGTTTCAGGTTCACCCGTACATTTTGGTCCATCAACATCCATATTGGTGAAGTTGGCTGTAGTTGTTTTATCCATTTCCTCCTGCTCAAAACATTTGTAAATATGAGATGGTAACATTTGTATATTTTCCCTTAGACCCTCTTACTATTCAAATAAATAAATAAGAATATAAAAAAAAAACCTGCAAGTCAGGCAAAGTAGCACACACAGTATCAGATTCCAAGGGATCAGGGCTAGCTGAACCATCTTGTGAAGCCACTTGAATTGGTGCCTCGGGAACATGGCCATGGGATGGAGAGGCTGGTTTTGACCTATCAGTATTGTTTTTCGCAACTTTGGGCCACAGGTATGATTTGATTGCCTCCACGGAACTGAAGGGGTCAACTGTAACCATTTCTTCAGAGTAATCACCAAGGTTTTTTTCCTCTTCATCCCTCTTAAAACGAACTCGAAGGCATGGATGTGCAACAGGTCGTGCAGAAGGTACAGAAGCATAAGAGCTTCTAATATTGGCCATGTTGCCTAATATTACAGGAAAGCTCTCCATAGTAGAGAAGGCAATTTGTAGTTTTCGCACCAGCAACGAAAGAGGCAAGTCCGTAAAGGCAGGATCAGAGGAAGAAAGTGATAATCTTGCAAATGCCTCAAATCTTTTGAGTACACAATCAAAGTTGGTAAGAACATCCGATATATTGACCTTCCCTCCTTCATAGAGACCGCCAAAAAGGTAATTCACTAATGCCTTTAATATCCCGCTTTCTATGAGTTCAAATGTAGATATGGGTTCATTGCCACTGATTTGTACCATCAAACGATGCAACATACAATATAACTTATCTTCATGCTCAGTGCGTTCTCCGTTTCTAATGGAAGTTTTTGTCAGACTAGTCAACTCACCAGAGGCCTTTCTGAGATTTTGAAGTACATCAGTAACTATACTTCCCATGCTGTGAAGATCGGCAGCAAGGTATTTTTCTTTTATCCTCTTGGCGACTTCTTCAACACAATCTTTCTCAAGTTTGCATGCTTTGGGTACAGAAGTGGATACACAATGATCAGTATCATAAGTATAGCATAAGCACCTCCTCAAACTGAAATCAGACTGTGTTGAGACTCCACTTGCTGAAGGGAACATGAACACTGAACACTTATCCGGGGTAAGCAAGGCATCGATGGCAAATAAAACACCCTCCTTTACAAAAGAGGCCACCAATATGTCAGGAAGCTTTTGAAGAACCATTTCAGTTATTTGTAGGGCTAGTGCCTGGATATGGTAATCCTTTCGAGTAAAAACACCCATTAGGAAGCTGGTGAATGATCCAAAGAAGCATAATTAGTTAAAATAGTATTTCCTAACCAAGTATTTAAGACATGATTCCATGCAAAACAAGCTAATCACCTGGGCATGGAGGTGCTCTCAACCACTTCAAGAAGCATTTCTGATTTAGTATGAAATACTATCTTACTGATAACAGAAAGACATCCATAACAGACGACTAAATTTGCTCCAGAATTAACTACCTGAAGGAAGGACAAGAAAAGGAGATGTATATGGAAACAAGAACATACAGTGTGACTGGACAATTTTGCCTTATTTGATGAAATGCTAAGTAACTGACCTGAATCAATACTGGAAGTACGTTCTTTCCAAATTTCTGCAATCCATCTGGATTATCAGCCAAGATCTTTTCCTTGCAAGATAATATTTGATCCTCAAGATGCCTATCTATGGGAGGGAGAAGCTCATTCAGCAACCTCAGAACTTCATGTGTCTAAAACCATACCGAAATAGTGTAAGGATATATGCCAGAACCTTTTGCGATAGAACAGTAAGAAAATCCCCATAATAAAGATATCGTCAATGAACAAATAATGCAAAGTAAGTTACCTGATTGCTTTGCTTCTCAATGACATGAGGGAAAACCATTCCATGTGAAAGCTCATATTTAGACAAGATATCTTTTACTATACTTCCAACGTCAAGCTCAAAAATCATGGTGACAGCATCACTTGAACCAGCAGCCAGTTTTGCAAGTAGCCCAATTAGGCTCTGAGGATCAATACATAATTAGACGGAAGAAAAACAACTTGAAGAGGAATAAGTATACACATTTCATTGGGACTGTTTCCTCACAGTGTAAGTAGTCTGGGTTAGAGTTGTTCGCGTATTGACACTGATGAGATGCATTGTGTGCTTAACAAGCCCATGCTTACAAAGCTCATTGAGCTTGTCAGGAGAGTCTTTCACTCGTTCTGCTATTTTAATCAAACAAGTAACGACATTCTCAACAAGCTGTGAATTCAAAGCGAGGATAAACATTAGAAATGCAAACTCAAGGCGATGTTTTATTTAAGAGAATTACAATTAAGAAAGGTGTACATTACACACCTGTCGATCCTCATAGTGAAGAAGATCACACAATCTTGGAACTGCCTCCATGACAGGATCAGGGCATTCAGATGAAAGCTTTTTACATATATTGACCACTGTTGAAAGTGCAGTTTTCTGAAAACAAAATGGATCGCCAAAAATAAACAAAATCAGTTGACACGACAAACTAGCAACACGGAAGTGATAGTAGCAAACTACGAAGTACCTAATAATAAAATGTTGTTCTTTTTTCCAACTAAATTTACATGTCATACACCAGTATACCTGGAGAATTGTGGAGAAGAAGTCTATAAAGCCTAAAACAGCCATAATTGCCCCACACTGCAAGCATACGTGTGGCTGATCACGGGATATCTTTTCCAATGCTTGTAAACACTGCATATATTGTGCATAGACAGTTGAAGCTTTTATAGCATGTAAAGGAGAACATATTGATGGGACAGAATTGAATGATAACAAGAACAACATACTTGTTCAGCAACATCCAGATACTCGATTGCTATCAATCTTTGGCACAAAGCAGGCACTGTTTCATACTTAACAAGAAAAGCCGTTGCACGTGGATAAACATCACAAAGGTAAGTTATAGCCCTGATAGACAACAACATAATATCCGGGTTGCTTTCATGATTTGCCAATTTTACAAGGGCAGGTGCTAACTGGTCTGCAAGCATACTAGACATTGAATCCTCAGTTGCAAAGGACAACACTTCACATAACTCGGTAAGTGAAGCTAACTGTGCAGAAGGATCAGCATCATCACTCAAACTAGAAATCACTCTCTTGATCTTCCCTTGATCACCATGTGACCTTTGTCGTTGGAATCTAGCAAGGGTCCTATGCCTATAATCACTCTCATTGTAATCATCAGAATCACAAGACCCATAAGGTGAATAATCCCTCTCCAAATCGCCCTCTGATCGTCCAGAGGCTGAAGCAGACGAAGAGGTTTCCATATCCCTTTCATGGCTCTCCGCTTTCGGTGTATTCACCACAATTTGGGGTGGTGAATTTGATGAACTTGGTCTGTTCTCCAATGAACTACAAGCTCTCTTATCTGCAGGCAACTCATCACCCATTTCGGACCGTTTCTGCCCCCTACCAGCCATTCAGATTCCAATACTCTTTCAGTCCCTGAAAACACCTACACTCTCTGATTAAATCAACACGATCAAACAATAATTGAACACAACATAAAAAAGACCAAAACTTTCTAGAGTAACACCACAAAGAATGCAATTTCAAGCCACAATTGACGGAAGTGGAATGAATTTACAACCCCCTCCCACTATAGAACTCTGGTTCAGCAATCAATCGGAACCCCCCCTCCCCCCAACAAAATTCCCAATTACAATTCACCGTGAAATCAAATCAAACCAAACCCATTAAACTTTATACACTGGAAAGATGGAGACTTTAACCAAATGGATCACCAAAAAACACGTTGCGGCGATCATCCAGGGAAATACAGAATACCTTAAAGCGATCTTGGAAGAAATCCGAAAACCCACAGACACAAACCCTATTGAAGTCCAAAAGGGAAACCCTTTTTTTTTTCCTTCTTCTTCTTTTTCTCGTCTTCGTCTCCTTTGCACTTTCCCTGTGTGTAATTTTGCTGGTTTTTATGTTATTCCACGGCAGCAAACTATCACCGCCTTTCAGGGAATTATCATTTTCTTTTTCTTTTTCTTTTTTAATTTGGAAAAGAATCTGTGATTAATCAAATACTCCCAATAATTCATTACTGTAATATCTTTCTGAATAAGCAATACCATTTCTATATATCGGAACCTATCCATTACTGTAGAATGACTTGTTCTAGGAGACTAAAAAAACAAAAGCAAGGGCTGTGATCATGTGCACGGGAGGTGCACTGGAGCCATACGCCGTTCGTTGAGGCTGTGGGCCCACGTTTATAGATCATTTAACGTGACGGAATATATATACATTATAATATATTTTTTCCTGGTATTTTATGTTGGGTCAAATAAAAGTTTCTGTTTATTTTTAGTTTGAATATACAATAGTTTACAAAAATGCTGTTATAATATATATGTCCACAAATAAATTTTTGGGTTGAAAAGGGTTTAGAGGGGGTAGGAGCCACAAGACAAATCAATTAATACTATCAGCTAACAACCTACAAATGTAGGACAAAATCAACAACCATGATTATTGTTATTTTGATGGGATTTAAATGGAAAAATACATTCTGGCAAGTAATTGAATGGTTCACTTTTATTTTGTTTGAGAGGTATCACAATTCAGAACATTGATGATGAATTGGTTTAGCAAATTCAATGTGTGAATGAGGATAAAACATACCTATATGGATGGATGGACCAATGGTGGTGACCACGGTTATGAGGAAAAGAACTTGGTAAAACTAAAACATAGGCAATACTTGGTGATGGGTCAAGTATCATTCACCCTCAACTATAAGTCTCGAATTCGAAACTTGAAAATCAAAACTAGATTCCCTCAACAAGGACCGAAAAAAGGCGAAAATAAAGCATCTTATATACAAATGAAGGTGAGTTTTGTCTAAAATTGGATCCTATAGTAAATAGATCACAAAAATAGGAAACAAAATCTTCACAAACAACAAAATATAAGGATGTTTATATCAACAAAATATGATAAATTATTAACTCTAAAACTACCAAGGAAAAAATGGTACTTCCATGGCGAAAGCAAAATCCAAACAGCAGACACTAAACTATACAGTCAACATGCCATGACTTTAACAAGCAAATAACACCAAAACTATAGGGTTATTATACTTACTGACATCTAGAGATAACAAAGATGATTTAGAATGGGGATATGGTTCTACCAAAATGTCAGCCTAATTATCAACTATTGAGAACTGTGGAATCTTCGAATTCAGAAAGTGATCAATGGAGGTCCCGCAGGTCATTCTGGGTCGTGCATGGGAACCATCATGTGCTGAGCCTGCAACAACACAATGCATATGACCGATTCTGATTCACACAAACCACAAAAACAGGATCGAACGAGGGCTCTTGCAAATGGAGACAGTTCAGGATTAAACCATGATTTAGGTTAGGATTCTAATGACAAGGGACTCTAGTGACAGTCAAAATGCCATGGCTTTCAGCTAGGATTCTAATGACACAAACCACAAAAACAGGATCGAACGAGGGCTCTTGCACCAGTACATATTGTATGAATACCAAAATATCCAAGCGCTGACAAAAGTAATTGGACATTGGGGCCAATAGAAACATCACATATTAACATATTGAACTGTCCTTGCAAATTCAGTGTTACAGAAACTAAACCCCTGAAACACAGTGATAGAGGAAGACACCGGAATGACCAGAGAAAAATAAATCTACAGGCAACACTTCACACATATCTACATCCCAACTTTGTACCATATCTGCAGAATGACTCACGATTGATATGATGAAGATGCATCAGGTTGATGCTATTTATAATGAAATGAGGAGGTCAAAAGTCATTCTGATGTCTCAAAGCACCAAAATAAGCAGTCATTTCACAATATAACAAGCCAAAATATATAAGCATCTTCAGCAACAGTTTGCAATGAAGAAGATACAAGCTTATAGAAGCATAAGACCACTACATAATGTAATGGCAAATATGTCCTCACATTTAAGAACCCAGGTTGAATCTTTGCCTAGAACAGTAACAAATTCTTCAAGGAGGCCAGCATGGATAGCGAGCTACCTGCATATTTCCATAGTTCACAGCTTGATTGAAAGATCCTTGGTGAGTAAGCTGTCAAATTTCCAAAGCAAATGACAAATTTTGAAAGTCAGATCAGATCAAGTTTTCTGCGAGGTAAATGAGTATAGCAACCATACAAGCAGCACCAACCTGATGGTTGGGAACAATCTGACCTCCCATTGCATCTTTCCTACCAGACCCTTCGCCCTTGGCAGAACCCTTTGTATCACCCTGTACAAAATACAGCATAAATGAGATTACATTGCTCAATCCAATGAACAAATGCCGAGATACCATTAGCATTATTTAACACTCACCTCCATCTGCAATATCAGCATCAATGGGCCCATGAATCACCAAAACAAACACCAATACATCAGTTAGCTATCAAAAGAGCATTCAAAGCATCACAAAGGACGCACACAGACTATACCTCTCTGTAGCGAGCCAAGTAAACCTTCAACGGCTCAATGTAATCATCAAACCCTAAAATTGACATAGCCCAAAGCAGATCATCGCCATTAATAGTTTTCCTCTTCTCCTTCTGACACTTGTCGCTCGCCCTAGGCACAACAAGACCCCCAAATTCAGACAACTTGAATCAAAATGAGTTAAAAAAAAAAAAAAGTTGAGGTGAGGAGAGTTCATACTCGCTGGTGATGAAACTGATGAACTCGGAGACACACTCCTGAACGGTCTCCTTAGCGTCCTTAGCGATCTTGCCATTAGCAGGCAAGGCCTTCTTCATAATGCGGCTGATGTTAGCGACGGGGAGGAACCTATCCTGCTCGCGGACATTTGAGCTAGGGCTTTGATCTCCACCGCTGTCGTGGCTTCCTCCGTCGGGGCTCGCCGGGACTTCCGCCATCGCTAAACCCTATCCCTAACCCCCGAAAATCAGCACAACAACAACAAGATCAAGAACAACGACAACAGTAACAATGAATCGAAAGCCGAGTAGAAACCCTAACTGTAAAGTTGGGAAGGAAGGGAACGGAAATTTGAACTTACCGATGGTGGAGTGAGCGCCGAAAAAATGGAGCGAGGGTGAGTATAAATATAAATTGAATGAAAAAAGGGGATTGGCTGAGGAAGGAGGTGGGAGTGGGGAGATCGGACGATGGAGGAGGAGGGGGGATGGGAGGAGACGATTTGGATGTGAGCTTCGACTTTTTTGGTGTCTGCCTTATCAATACCGTTCGTTTCTGGGCTTCTTTTTCCTCTTTTTTTTTTATCAATAAAAAATTGTGGAATGGAAGTGAAAAATAAATAAATAAATATCAAGTGTCAATATTGAATAAAAATACTAGTAATACTTAGTACAAACACTAAAATTTATAAATTTATATATAAGCTATACTTGTATTATAAAAAATATTATGGTTTTCAAACTCAATTAAAATTTTAGACAAAAAAGCGATTTAGATTTAAAATTCAATCAAAACTTAAAATCGATTTATACTTGAAATTGCTTTTATATATATATATGATTATTCTATTGTTGATCTTTGTGGTTGAATTTGATCATATTATTTTGGGTTAATACTAGCTTAGTTTGCATATGAATTTATAATTTTGAAATTTTGTATTATTTTTTGTTAAAGATAGTTTGTACAGTATTATTTAAAGTAATTTTTCATCCAAAATGCATATATTTCATTTTAAAATAATCTTTTATTAATCTTTGAGTGAAAAGGTTACACTATCACATTGCAATAAAAATTATATTACTTGGGGCTTCAAAGAAAACAAAACAAAAAAAAAAAAACCAGAATTTAAGAGAATCAAATTCCAACAAAATCAAGCAAGAACATGAAAACATCATCAAGGAATAAATTACAAAATATAATAATCCTCTCTTGTCATCTAGGGTTCTTGGTGACTAATTTCAAGCCTCAACCTCTATATAAAATTTGCACCAACAAAATTTTCACCAAACTAGCACCTATAGGCTACATTAAAACGTGGCTACTGAATGCAGAAACAAAAAACAAAAAAACTACATGACTCTACTTAAAATGTGTCTAATGGGTCCTGAAAAGGTCCTGAGTAGCGCAAGCAAAATCGCGAGCTAGCAAGAAACTTCCAAGGACTGGTTCTTGTTCAATCACTAGGTCTTAGCTTTTCGTTCTTCTCATTTTCCTCCTTGATCTTCTGGAACTCTTTCTCCCCAGCTGCAATCAAGCCTTTGACAGTGTCGAAAGTTGTAAGGCGAATGCTGCAAAATGTGAAGAGGGCTCATGAGGTGAAGTCTAGGCAGGCCCTCTCAACTGAAATATTTCTTTGAGATTTCAACATTGGGGATTAAAAATGTATCAAACATGTGTAATCACCTGCTGTTTGGTAGAGTCTTCAGTGCATTTGGCACAAATCCCCTGTACAATCCAAGCCAGCCATCGCGTTCCACAATGCCTGCAGCAGCAAGTTCAATCAACCGAGAAACAAAGATCGGTAATGAAAACCCATATCAGGTCAAGGACTTCATGATTAGAGATTTGAGGCTGTGCTCAATAAATAAATTCAATGGCCAAATGCATGATTGTTTCAAGTCACTTGCAGGAGATATGCTTCACTATTGGTATGAACTCATTAGAATTGCATATAATAATATATCAGTATCAAGTTTAGGGAAAGAAAAGACAGGCGGAAATGAATTCAAAATATACCAGGAAGGGCATCAAGAACTGTCTTGTAAGGAGTACCCCTCATTTGCATTTGTCGTCTTACAGTGTCCAAAGGATAACATGTAAGTGTAGCAATAGTAGCAGATACCAAAGCAGTCAATAACGATGATTCGGGTCTCTTCTGGTACTTCTCTGGCAAAGACTTCTTCACCCTAGCATGACAAAGATCCATACAAATCAAGGAGAATTCGTAAAAAAATCTGATACCAAAAATTCTAATTCAACTCTCCCGTAAGGGAGATATACCAGCCTCACAAGTCAAAAACGCAGAAGTTCACAGCTATGTAGGGAGCTATTCCAATCAATGATGGTCCAAGACCCTTAAAGAAGGAAGCAGCTCCTTCTTCTCTTAGCATGCACATGGCGACCTGCAGGTTATTTCATCTGTTTAGTCCATGGAAATATTTTTTCATTTTGAGGAGAATAAGTCTGGGGTCACATACCTGACTCATAGTTCTGGACCCTGGCTCCACTGCTAATCTCAATCTCAAGACATCTAGAGGATATGTCACCTGGAAATAACATAACAAGGGTTTAGACTTTAAGCATTCAATAGCATATCCCTTGCTCGTAAAGTTTGTCTGGAAGAATATAAATCCCTCCTAATCTTTTAAGAGGATTCAGGTTTATATTATCTCTTGATGTAAAGTTTAACTAACACATCACAGTTCAATTTTCATAAGACTATGCATAGTTCCTTCCATTTACAGTCCTAAAGAGAAGAAGCATAGTCTTAATAGTTATTCTATCGAATCAAAAGTTTTTTTTTTTTGGAGATATTTCAAACAGAATTTTAGCCAAATATTATGCATGAACATGAGAATACAACACGGCAACACTAACCAGAGTTGATGTCATGCCAGCACAAGCACCAGCTGCTAATCTTCCAACAACAGAAAGCTTACCATCCTTTCCCTCAAAAAGCTTCTGTATTTTCATGAATAGCAAGAATCAGAGGCCTGAAAGGCTATTGGTGTATAAACGAAGAGAGTAAGTTGAGGTATTACTTTGTATGTCTCGTAAGCAAAAAGTTGCACCGCGCTGTAAGGTATGACTCGTATCACCTGCAAAGTTTGCTCCAAATCTTATACATGAAAAGGCAGGAACTAAAGACAAGGACAGTTAAACAAGAAGAGGGCAGAAGAGATTAAAACAAAGTTGGTTAGAACCTGAGGAAGATTGCCTTTCCAGTATCCTTTCACGCCCTCCTCACTCCCTATCATAGCTACTGCCTGCAGTAATAATGCAGAGGATAGCATAAGGCCAAACTCACCCCATAACATCTCCATTGTTGCGTCTCCTGGAACTTCTTTAATGATATCTTGTTCAATTATTATGAACTGTGTTGTGGTGTCTAGAAACTTATTTCAGTTCAACATATATAGAAGAAGCAGCTATAACGTGTGTGGTGTCTAGAAAGTTCTTATGGTTCAACATTTATAGAAAAGGCGACTAAACTGGCAGAAACGCACAAACCTCAAGGAATCCAATTGCCTTTTTAGCACTTTCTTGGCCAACTCGCAGCCCATGTGTCTGTAACATAGAACATAAAAGGAGATAATAACAGCTTTTAGAAACAGCCAGTCAATTATACTTAGTTTTAAAATTATAATTCTGATGCAAAATGCAGAAGGACATCTAAGCAACGCCACAATCAAAATCCTAACAAATCTGTAGGCCGTGGCAAATATATCTATTGCAAGTTCCCATCCCTAATCTTCTCATCATAGCAATTTTTGCAACAGCTTTTGGGCACTCGTGTTTTAGCTTTGAATAGCAAAGTTAATAATCAGACTCAGCACAGAACTTAACCAGTTGGTTTTTCAAGAAGTTCAATATATCTTCAAGCACCAAAAAATCAGTCCCTCAAAGATTAAAAAAAAAAAAGTTAAACAGATGTATACAAGCAAATAGGTACTTGCAGGACAACAATAGATTTCTGACAGAATTTATTTCAGCAATCAATAAGACTATAAAATGTCAGTACCAAATGTAAACCACAAGACTAGAAGATGTCAGTACCAAATTAATCACATTTTGTTGTTCATCAGAGTTCAGAGTTCAGACTTCAGAGGTAACTGAACCAGGCCATCACAGCCCCAACCAAACGAGCCTCAATGTCTCCAATTGCAGTCGTAATCTCACAAATGAAAAAGTCGAAGAGCGTTATACCTGCATAAGAAGCTTTATACGGTCAAGAGGAGCAGTGACGGTCTTAGCGGCGGCTCCGGCAAGAGCACCGGCGGCGAAGAGCGCGGCATCCTTAGGAACAAGAGCGACCAATGCCACCGGATGCTTGATCAGCTGCTCCATGCTAGGGGCGAATTCTCTATCCTCCCTCTTCTCCGACAAGGAAGCGCAAGCGAAGCCGCCGCCGCCGCCTCCGAGCCACCTCGTCCTGAATCGCGACTCCTGGCGCGAGCGGAAGAGCGAGAGCTCGGTGGGAGCGCTGGTCTCCGAAGCGTGTATGCCTGGAATTGTGCGGCAGACGAGGGAGGCTGTGTTCGGCTCCATGGATGTGGAGGTAGGAATCGAGAATTCGAACAGGGAGTTGCAGGAATCGATTGGAATCGCGAATTGGAGCGCGGAGGGGTTGGAGGGGGTTTGGGTGGGCGGAGAAGATAAGGCAGCGGAGGAGAGCGGGCAGTTGGAGAGAAGGGGAAGGAGATGAGTGGGTAAAGGGAGGGAAACCCATTTAAGGGAATTTGGGCAGTGGGATCTTCTACAACTACACCAATCAACACCTATTCACCTATTTATTTTAATATTTATTTAATTTAAAAAAAAATAAAGATTTATATTTATATTTTTAACATCTACTTTTATATATTTATAAAATTTTATTTTTAAAAAGTATGCTTAAAAATTATATTTTATAAAATATTGCCTTTTAATTTTTAAAAATTTTAAAAAAAAATATTTTATAAATATATAAAAAAAAATGTTATGAATATAAATATAATTTTATTTTTTAAAAAAATAATAATAATTAAGAGTCAGTTTGGTAACACGGAGCTGATGGGGTAACTGAAGCGGATAGAGTAGCTGAAGCTGATTGATTAAGTATGTTAAATTAGAGTTTTCATAAGCTAGTAAGGTGTTTGATAACCCAGCTGATAGGGTAGTTGATACAAACTAGTTCATCAGATAGGAGAAAATGAATAGAATTTTGAAAAGTTTGGGGTGAGTAGATGTTGAAAATCCAATTTCAAAAGCTAATTAAATTAAAATATTATATTTAACTTATTTAAAACTATAAAATAATAAAACCAAAAGTTCCAAAAAGCTACATGCTTTGCCAAACAGATCCTAAATAAATGTTAAAATAAATAGGTGGGGTAGGTAATAGATTGTAGAGGTCCTAGAGGATTTTTTTTTTTAAGGTAAGAATTCGAGGGTCAGACAGACCTGACACCTCGAGAGGCCGACAAAGTCGGCAGACAGCGAACCGTTAAAACATACAAAGAAAATAACAAAATGTGCAATATAGGCAATGACAAGCAAAATAATTCTGACCGCCCTGCAATCCTAATCCTAACACGTTGGGGACGACATAGACTACGAACTGAAGCCAAGCAACGACACCGCTGGCCAACGGTAAATCAGGAGCCCTTGTGGGCGGTGAAGACGAACCTCCAAAGAAATTTCCGGATCACGGAGACGTCTCGATACACACCACCTCGAACCCACCCAGACCCGACTCCGATACGCCAGAGCCCCAACAAAGAAAATAACCAAAATCACGAAAATGTTTGTTTAAATCCCGAAAGGGTTTTCAGGTGCGTTGTTCTTGGGTGGTTCTCGACTGCTCTTTTGGATGATCTCATCAGTCAAAGAGGATCTTGTTTGCATTTAAGGAAATTTCATCCTTTTTTTTTTCATTTCTTTTAAAAACTAAAATTAAAAAAATACTCTCACCTGTCTAAAATATAAGATTAACTAGTTCTAGTGTGTGTATATATAGATTGGTACTTTAAGATGAACAAATACAATATTACCGGTACAACGAGGATTGGAGAAAGTAATCAAAGAAGAGACAGTGCTTTGATTAGTGTAAAACCATAATTCCTCCAATGTGGAAGATTGAGTGTAAAGTTTAAAATATTGATTTAATTAGGCACATATAACATTAGGTAAGTATGTCTGTAAATAGCTATAAGTTGGATCTGCACTCGTATTATTAATATAAAGCAATACTGTGGGTGTGTTTGGATTCCAAAAAAGTAATCTATTTTAAAAAAATAACCAAAACAATTAATTGTTAGAAAAATTGCATTATAATGCATGCAAGTTGGAATCTAATGGTGTCGGTGTGTATGGATTATAACCATTATGATTATTATAAACACTTGAATAGTAAATGTTAGCTTGTTTTACGATGCGTTTAAAATAACATAAATTTGAAATCAAAATACATTGTAAATTATGTCAATCAATTAAATTAAGTTTATAATGTAATTATAAACTTTAGATAGTAATGGATATTTTATTAACACAATCTGCAAAGTATTTTATTTTAAATTTATGTTATTTTAAACAATAAAATGAGTGAACCAATTAAAATGTTTATAATTATAATTGCATTACGATGACAATGCATTAGAATCCACACATCTTTTTTTTGTTTTATCACTTATAATAATACATAGTGGCGGACCCAAGGGGGGTCCTGGGGGGTCACGTGACCCCCCTCGGCCCCGGAAATATGCACTTTAAAAAAAAAAAACTCGTTTTTGATATAATTAAGTAAAGAGAGTAAAGAATCACTAAACAACGTTGGATCGATTGGCAAAGGATGTGGGTGAGCTCTTTCGGAGTCAGGAGACCTAGGTTCGACTCACACATTTACAGTCAGTAGCCGCCCCTTCCCCCATTTACATTTACAGTAGCAGCCGACTGTGAGAGAGAAGTCCGAGTCGAGCCCTCGATCCACCCAGCAACCCGCCGCCACACCCACCCTGGTGACCCCCCCTCAAAAGTTTCTGGGTCCGCCACTGATAATACATAATATTATAATGTGATATAATGTATTATAAATCATAAAAACATGGTATCCAAACAATCCAAATTGCAGGAAATCTGAATTTTCGAAGGTTTCACACCTTTATATATAGTTCATACAGTATCTTACATTCTGGAGTAGGAAATATAAGCTCAAAAGGCTCATTTTTCAGTGGTCAATAGACTCAATACAATAACCTTGAAATAAAAATATGATTCCCAAATATTCAGATTACAGTAACTATGCAAAGGAAATACTGAAAAAACAAATATTCAAACAGCAATGTCCTCATTATTGATGGCCAGCACAAGAACAGGTGCAAACTGAACTTTACAGAAGATGGTAAAAACTCAAACCAAACCCTCCCCTGCATCTCCCCAGTCCCCACACACAACAATGAGCCAGCCGAAACAAAGAACAACGAAAACGACGATTAGCCACCCCCGCCTTCAACATGATCCTCCAGCCAAAGCCTTGGCGGTTTCAGCCTGAGGAATCGGTTAAGGCGCGCCATGTACATAGGTATATTAGTTACCAAGCCGGTATAGTAGTGCCATTGTAGTACAGTTTGTCTTTGAATGAAAGAATCGACTTTTGGAATTCATCCATGAACAATCTGCTGAGTTCCGAAGCCAGTTTTCTGTCCACATTGGGGCCGCGGTTTTCATGCTCTTAGGACTCTGTTGATCCCCATGACTGAGGCGTTTGGTTGATCAGCGAGTGGCGTTTTTAGGACGAAGAAGCAGCCTGCAATCACTATGTAGCACAGCAGGAGAACGAGCCCTTTCATGTAGTGAGAAGTCCCATCCTGTAAAGCCAAGCCAGTGATGATAATTGATAGAGCTAGAGAGCCGGTTTCAAGTGGGGTGAAGACAAGATCCATGTTAGTGCCTATGATCCAAGCAACGATCACACATGACGGAACCTGATGCATATCGTTTTACACTTCATTCAGAACTTAATCTTAACACATTAGCATAGTTGCATTTTGATCAAGATTCTTACCACAAACATTGATATTTGAGTTGCTGATCCCAAAGCAACGCCCAAAGATATATCCTGTGTTTCAAACAGTATGAAGAGATTCAGATTCATCACAACTAAGCAATCTCATGGTTTCTGTAAGGTTTGATTATAAAATAGGGAGTGGGAAGCTTACCAATTTGTTCTTGAAGGCGAAGATGATGGCTCCAGCGTGTTCTGCTGCGTTTCCCACGATGGGAAGCAGGATTATGCTGATGAATCCGATGCTAAGACCCCAAGATTCCGAAGCATCCTGCACAATTGAACGAAAAAACTAAGAATTCACGAGACAAAAACGCAATTGGCTTGATCAATATAGCTATAAAGATCCATGAAATTACCTCAATTGTGGCAACAACATACTCAGACAGCAATGCTACGACACCGGTCATGCCTATCAACCAAGCAAAGCCACTCCAGAAACCAATCACAGGACCCTCTTCAGAACCAACTCCTTCGTCGTCATCAGAGTCCTGTTTCAGATAAAACTTTGTAAGCTCATCATTATCTCATAGTTTCACATTGTTCTTGTGTATATGTAATTCACCTCCTCGGCTTCGAATAGCTGCCTGTGAGTCCAAAGTTGGAAAATAAGATAAGTGAAGTACGCAATCAGCATCGCGATGCTGCACACTCTCGACAAGCTAAGGGTCTGTGTGACACTGTCAATGGCAGACGCAGAACTTCCGGTGGCAAGTCCGAACAGCAGTGGCAACAAGTGACAGAACAGCCCAAGAAGTAACAGGAGAGTGTTCACATCAGCTTGTCTCTGCAAAGATACACAGTTTGGTCAAAATTGATGATACTGAAACGAAAACTACGAAGATTGCGCATATCAGAACGGAGTCTTTAGTCTTTACCCTGTCGAATTTCTGCTCCTTGGTGATGTTGGCAATGCCACCACAAAAGAGGGAAGTTCCGAGCACTAGAAGAAGGTTCGACAGTATCGAACCGAGAAGCGAGTACTTGACAACATCGATCTTGTTCTGTGTCAAGGCGAGTATCGCTATGATGAGCTCGGTTGCATTCCCACACGTCGCATTGAGTAATCCTCCCACTGCATATGTTGTAATGGATGTGAGAAAGAACGGAAATTAAACAAAGAATTGCTCAAATGGATGAGATGAAGTACCTGTTGGACCGGTGTAGTATGCAATTTGCCTGCAAAATTGTGGATTCAAAGATCAATGACAGAGTTTAAATCAATCTTCATAGTGAACTTCACTAAGCAATGTGGATTCTTACTCTGTTAAAAAGCTCACACGCTCAGCAAGAGGGGTCAGTCCAAGCAAGCTCAAAGCAAACACCCATGGCTGCCAGTACAAGTAATTGGGATCAAATCAGAAATGCAATCGATCATCAAATCAACAATGCCTAACTTCAAACAATCAATTGCAATAGTTCAGAAGCCCTAATTGAATCAGGAAACTAAAACCTTACCCGTCCAAAATCGAGGCACTGAGCGACGACAGCCAAAGGAATCGCCGGAAAGAGAACGAACAGCTTCGTCCCGAGAATAACCTCCTGGAAATTCTGCAGCGTCAGCCTCAAAGCGCCACACCGCACCTTCGAAACCAGCCCTAGCTCCGATTTCTTCCTCAGCGACGACGACGACATGTTGTGCGCCGTCCTCCCGGGCCTGATCTCCTTGCTCGAGCCCTTGAGCAACGGCGCCGTCACAGCGCCACCGTTCTCCATCGCCGCCCACGCCACCTCGCCGGAGGCCGCCGCGTGGTTGCCGCTCTTCATGCTGCGAATTTCCGCGGTGGTCGAAGTGGAATTCGGATGGAGATCGATGTGAGGAATTTGTGAGGATTGTTCACGATTTGACGGGATACTGCTGAAGATCAAGGGTGCGTTATAAAGAGGAGCGGAAATTCAGTTTTTGAATCATTAATTGAGGAGAAAACAAATGGAATTAACGGTTCGATTAATGCATATGCATCTTCGTGGAAGCTTCGCAATATTCAGTTCAGTTTCATCTGTAAGTCTGTAACTGCCTAATTTTTGTTCAGCATCTGCATGCCTTTGGTGTCCACGTCATCCCTATTAGGTTTTGCTATCCAAAAAAAATCCAGTTTATGTAATTTGTGGTGAAGTTTTGTGGTTCTTTTTTATTGAGCTAATCTGTAATTTTCAAATGTTTTTAGAAACGTCATGTTTTCAAGAGTCTCATTGCTCATTGTGGATTTTTTCATTCTATCTTTCCAGTGATAAGACATCGTATAAACATCAGTTTTTTCATGCACTTACTATCCACTCACCGATGACCAATCAAATCCTTCATCATTGTACAACCACAACCGCTCTTTTTCTTGGTTCATAGTTTTTTAGAATGTTGTAACTATTGTAAATGCAAGACATATTAAACACATACTAATGAATTTTACTGAGGAGAAGTTTACATGAAAATAAAATGAATTAAATGAATAGCATATTTTACTTAGTAGAGGTGGTTCCTCCGTTTGCGAAAACTTGTCGTTTTAGACTTTTTCATTTTGTTCAATAAAACATGTCATTTTAGATTTTTACTCTATTTATTTTCCAATTTACCCCTAGCTTAAATTTGAATTTGTTCATTTAAATAAGGGCAAATTAGGTAGTGTAATATATTCCTTAATAATTATGTTAAAGGCTAAAACGGCAAGTTTTCACGAACGGAACGAGTATAAAGTTAAATATCTTAATTTTTCGATGGGAATATTGTGTTTTGCCAACAGAGGACGAATTCGATCTTCAAGGAAAAGCGTGAAGATGAAGACGTACCATAGCCGTACACGTGAAAGTTCTATTCTGTGGACAGTGTGGACTACTGTGGAGTACCCTTCTAGGAATTAGGAAACTCCGGTCCCTTTGTAAAACTTGTTTTTTTTTTATATATATATATAAATTAAGTAAGAATTCGAGATTATGGAAGCCTAAATCTCGAGGGACCGACGAATCGACTGGCGAAAACCGATTAAATATACAATAAAAACGCAAAATGACGCTAAGAAACAAGCAAAAAATATTTCAAGATGAGCCAAACATTTTTATTTTCAAACATTATGTGAAATATAATATTTGAAACATTTTTATTGGATATCCAATAAAAATGTTTGGTTCGTCTTGGATATCCAATAAGATGAACCAAATATTTTTATTTTCAAACATTATATAAAATATATACCTTAAAAAACATACTAGTCTATCAATCAAGTTTAAGTTCAACAATACATAGAAAATATACAACTTGTAAACTAAAAAATATTCCAAGATCTAGTACAACAATACGTGGAAATACATAACTTACGAGAATATCTTCAATAAGATAACAATATAGAAGCATTTTCGGATTAGCTAATGACAATATAAACACAATATAGAAACATTTTCGGATTAACTACATGATCTAGTTTTCAAATTAACTAGGGAATCTACTAACAATATAAACCCAAATATAAAGCACAGTATAAAATCAACGTGAGAAAATGATAGCAAAAGAAAGAAATTCATGGGTTTTTTAAGGGTTAGAAAAGTAAAATCATATGTTTAATTGAGTTATTGGATTCTTATTGCATGATTATTGGTGTAGGTTAATGGGGCGGGTTATTGGAGCGGTTATTGGATGAAAAAACATCATCCATGCCCACTCTATCACCCATTTCGCCTGTCATATGCATCACCCATCACCCGCTTTTTGTGGGTTTTTTCCCACAAAATGGTACTGGTGGAGCGGGTGAATTGAATATCCGAGCCTCATTTTCAGCCCTATAAAAGGCCCAGTGTAAAGACCTCTTATGGTATAAACCGTGAACAAATTACGTATGTAACAACATAATTATTCTTCTGACGCAGTAATAATTATTCGTATGTATTAACAGTTCTTTCATATAAGAATTATTCATCTATTGCAACATGATTATTCGTATGAGTTGTGTACTAATAATCATGTTGTTTTAAATGAATAATATTGCTCTTTAAACTTTCCTTTAAATCTCCCTCATTGATCTCCTAATTCTCCGCATTTGTTCACAAATTATACTATAACATGTGTTTACAAAAATAATCTATTGTACAATCTATAGATATATACCTCACCCTTAAACGGTGATATTTAGGAATTATACGTAGTAATTAACTTACGTGACTAGTGATTTATTGATGGTGAAGATACAAATCAATTTACCCCCGTTTGTTTTGTAAGAGGGGAAGGCAATGATTACCCTTATGAATATAGTCCATATTTAAGTTAAGATTCATTGATCACTATTCTAATTATTCTCCTTCTTCTCTCATTTTTAATACAAATTTGTTATCCTTTTATGCCCTAATTTAAAGGAGGGTAACTAATACCTCTAGGATGAGCTAATAATCTTCCCATCATCTCCTCCAAGCTCACAAAAAATTATGATCATATACATTTTATGTGTAAAATTTAATACCTTACCTTTCCATTCCCTAGTTATATTAACAAACAAGCCCTTAATCCGTGACTTATAAATTAGCATGCATATATATATAAAAATAGTTCTTCCATGTTATTAATGGTGTATGTTGTGAAAATGACTCAAACTAAAATCTCTACAGATATCATAATGTGTAAGACGACAAGTTCACAACCACCAAATCGATGTCATCGATTATATTATTATAACTATAAATAGAGATGGAGATAGGTTAGTTATACACGTACACAACCTTCAAACTACGTTCAATACCCTTAAAAAGGGAAGCTGCTGAATAAAGACGAGACGGAAGAAGGAGAACAGGAAATTTCCTCCACTTTTTTTGGGGGAATATAATTAACAAATTTAATATAGATATAGAAGATATATATAATCAGTGGCGGATCTGTGGGGGGCTCGGGATGGCTGAAGCCCCCCCTCGTATAAAAAGGTGTAGGTATATATATATATATATCTGTCAATTTTGTAATATATATAACCGTGGTAGAATGTAATCATAAAGTCGTATTGGCTCAACGGAAAGGGCACGGGAAGTGTCTTGGGGGAAAGCTGTCGAACACAGATTCGAAACCCATTATCTCTAATTTTTGCATTTTTTTCCACAGACCCCTCCCCTTTTTTTTACACAGTCCCTCTTTTGTTTTACATACCTACCCACCCCTTCTTCCTCTTCCTTTTAATTTATTGTTTTCCAGTTCAATTGATTGAATTTGGATCAATTTAGATTATAATGTGTAGCTTTGAGAATCAATTTGGGGGAAATTTGATTAGGGTTTTTGAATTGGGAGAAATCAATTTAGATTATAATTTGTGTATTTGAAAAACAATTTGGGGGAAATTTCGATTAATTTGATTGTTTTTAAGTTCAATTGATTGAGTGAGAATTAATTTAGATTAGAATTTGTACATTTTAGAATCAATTTGAGGGAATTTTGATTAGAGTTTGTAATTTGGGAGAAATAAATTCTGTGAAGTCGAGGTTTGATTTTGAGAATCAATTTTGTGAAATTTTGTTTAGGCTTTGTAAATATATATGGTGTTGATTGAGAGCTTAAACTACCTATGCCATTTGTTTAATTCAAATGGTCTAAACATGCCATGAATAAAGAGGGTAGTGAAATAAAACCTTATTTGTTCATGGGCTTTCGTAGAAAACAATGAATATCCAATATAAAGTCATTGTCACCTTGTTACTTTAACAAATCAGGTATATGCTTTCTCTTTTTTTTTTTTTTCTTTTTTGTTTTTAAAGAATGCAGTTGAAGGGTTTGAGAGTTGTTGGTGAGATTTATATAGATAGTTTTTTAATAGGCAGCTTCGAGGTTTTGATAATAAATAGACTCATAGATAGGGACTGTTTGAGGGTTTGAACTAGCAATCTTTGTGATTTTATAGAGTAGTTTTTTTTTAAAGAGGGGTAAGAGTAGTTTTTAGGTTTTAATTCAAACCGTCATTTTTCGGGGGGAAAAAAAATTCAGCCCCCCCTTAGAGAAATTCCTGGATCCGCCACTGTATATAATATATATATATATATATATATATATATATATATATATATATATATATATATATATATATATATATAATTAAGCTGGAGAAATCTGAATGTCTAAAAATATTATTATACTTTTATAAATATCATACCGGGGCGGGGATATTGGGCATAGGAAATTTCCTCCACATTTTGCGTGCGTGCATGCGTGCGTGTATGAGTGTGAATTTGAGTCCCGATGTACTGCTAGTCAAGTAGTTAGTGGTGCTACTTGGTGGTGTTTAACTTTGTTTTTCATCGGCATTATCTACTTGTTGGTCTTTGTTTTGCCTAGTTTTTTCCTTTTTGTATAGTGCGTGAAACCTGTTGTCGTGCATTTCTTATTCTTTTTTTCATTGTATATTTCATGACGCTTAATCCGTTTGTTGATATGTCGACCTGTTGAGGATCAAGCATGTTACTTGATTATTCATTGAAATTTTTACATAAAAATAATTACATAATTATAGACGAATAGTCATGAGCAAGTAGATGAATAATTTCTGCGTACACGATAAGGGTTATGCCACGAGTTTGATTTTATTATTATTATTATTATAATAGTCTAAATGTTAATTTCCTCACGTGAAAAAAAGAAAGAATTGAATTAATCTAGGATTTGATAAAGTAGCACAAAATGTACTTACGTACATGCTTGTTAAAATTTAAACTCATAGCCACAGAGTATAAATATACATATTGGAATATTGACCAATTGATTACGTTATTTGTTACAAGGCTTGATTTTGTTAGGTAACTATATGTAATTACGTAAATTCTGAAATAAATTAAACAAGTTCTAAGAAACTTCAGATGTCAACTTCAACATGAACCAATTGATCACCGGAGTTTGGAAGGAATATATATGCGGGTATTAAATGGCCATCATTCACAACAAGCCAAACCCTACCATATCTTCATTTTTACTTCTTTTGTTTAGGGTTTATGTGACTGTGAACTCAACAATTCGATCAAACATAAATAAAAAACAAGGGAAAATTGCAGAAAACCACCCTTAAAATATGCTTCTTTGCATAAAACCACCCGTTAAATTCATATTTGCAGTAAACCACCCTTTAAATCTGTTTTGTTTGCAAAGTCACACCCTCCCAAATTTTCCGTCAGATTTCCGTTATCTACTTTAATTTACCCATATACTCTCTTTTTTTAATCAAAATTTAATTAAAAAAATAATTCTAAAATAAACACCACCCAAAATGTACAAGTTCCGTTTCTCTAAAACCCAGTCTAGGATCTATTTTGAGTTTCATCATTTTCTATATCTAAGGCAGTAATTGCGGTGACCAAATCTAAGCCAAGTTTTGGATCTGGTTCAACCTCACCGCGGAAGTAGCCATTGGCGATGAGCTTCTGGAGGGACCAGTCAAAAGTGGTCGAAGATCAAAATCGGGGTTGGAGTCAGAGTCAAAGCTGGAGGGGAGAGGCGAGTCAAGTTAGAGAGGAAGCCATTTTCGTTTGGCGATGGTAGAATTATTTAGATCTGGTGCAGGGTTGGGGGTTTTAGTAAGGGAGGGATTGATATT
This sequence comes from Persicaria tinctoria, assembly GCA_037127255.1. Taxonomy (NCBI): domain Eukaryota; kingdom Viridiplantae; phylum Streptophyta; class Magnoliopsida; order Caryophyllales; family Polygonaceae; genus Persicaria; species Persicaria tinctoria. Next base: position 1,198,610 of record JBANSL010000016.1, on the reverse strand, counting down.
GGAGGTTGGATTATAGTGATTTGGAGTTGATTGAGGAGGTTTGAGAGGGAGTGACCGAGAGTAAAGAAGTAATGAAAGGTTGAAGGAGGTGCCAGATGAGGGAGGATGGACAATGTTGAATACCCAATTAAATAGTATAAATTGTATAATCTTGCTCATGGATTAAGTTTTGATTTTGCTCATGGATTAGAGAAGATGGACCATGCCAGATTAATTTTTTATTTTGCTCATGGATTATGCTATGTGGAAGCCACTATATCTAGATCTGGTGTTGCTTTGCTTGTTTATCTCTTCAGCAAATTGTTTTTGGATCATGTATCATCCTTTTTGTGGTGTTTAATTTAAAAGAAAATGATTAATGATTAATAAAAAAATTCCAATTTCATTCTCGAACATGTTTACTGGTGAGTAGGAATTTAGGAGTTTTGGGTAGAGTCAGAGGACTCAGAGGTAGGGAAGGGGATGAAGCATAAAGGTCAAAGTCAAACAATAAATTGTGGGTATTTTTAATTTGTATTTTAGAATTATTTCTTCTCACTAAGTCTGATTTAAAAAATAAAGGATAAAATGGTAATTTCAAAGATTTAACAGAAACTTGACAGAAATTTTGGTGGGGTGTGACTTTGCTAACAGAAATGCTTTAACGGGTGGTTTGGTGCAATTATTGATTTAACGGGTGGTTTTGTGCAAAGGGGTATATTTTAAGGGTGGTTTGCTGCAATTTACCCAAAAAATAATCCGACTCCTCTTCCAAATGCACGATTAGATGGGCTTTAATGTTGGGCTGACCCATTCATATTAGGCCCATTTGTGACAAGTTAGAGTTTCGCATTCCCTACCCAACATTGTAATAACATTGTAACAACGTCTAATCCAACGTTGTTAATTGTGAGCTAATTTCACTTATAGGATGTTGTAACAATGTTAAATTAGACGATGTTAAAACGTCAAATTAAACGTTGCTAATACAGATCAGATCGGGCCTAATGTAAGATATTAAAAAAAATGACTTACAACGTCCAAAAGGACGTTGTGTTGTTGGTTTTTTTTTTTGTGAGTGTGGGTGGGTGTGTGTGATTTTTTTTTACCCTATCAACATCATATCTGATGTTGTTAGCCCGGTTCGGCCCAATCCGATCCTTCACTTCACATATTACAATGTTGGATCCGACGTTGTAATATAATTAATGTTACAACGTCGAATCCAACGTTGATTAGCAGCTCTAATATTTAGTAAATGTGTTTAAAAAAGAAAAAGAAAAAAAGGTAGATATTGTATTGAATTAAGCCCAATATTTAGTACACGTGTTGAAAAAAGAAAAAAAAAGTGATTGATTTAAATTAAAGATCGAGATAAATGAAAGAAAAAAAAATATGATTGGTGGAAATGAGATTATAAAAAGAGAATGACACGTAGACAGAAAGTGTTAAGCTTTAAAAATATAATAACAATATATATAATTTAGTAGGCTGACACGGAACAGAACGTGATCGACAACGACGACTTACCTCCTTACAAGGCGCATCCTATACCCATCGGGTTGAACAAGCACAGCAATGAGTTGAAATTCACCGATTTCGATTTGCTCTTGGGGTCATCTAATCGGATAGTTTGCATTAAGTCACCGCATGATTCCCCAGATTCTAATTAATCGCGGGATACACTGGATTGTTGTTGTTCACCGGAGCTCCCTACACCGTCAAAGGTGCTCTAAAGGAACTAGAAAAAAGATGTCCGGTCTCTTTTGGATTCGGTCATGATCCTTAATTACTTTCGATTTGCATACTCATAAATTTGGGGAAATAATGTTGCCCAATGGAAACAGTACGGCGGATTATTATGTTGGGAAAATATCGGAATTAGATGGACGACTATAATGGATTAATGTACTCGAAGATGTGGGTGGTGAGACAATACATCGATCAAGGTTTTAAATATCGCGTATCAGGGTCATATCAATTAGGAGTAAAAATGATATATCGAGATTTATCACATTTATCGGTTTCACTAATTTTAACTATAAACAATATATTTATACTTCAAAATGTAAAAATACAGATGAAAAACTAATATTTAAATGGCAAAATTATCAAATAAACTTGACAAAATAAAAACAATTTTTCATTCATAAATGCTAAAGTTATCTTATCAAAGTCAACAATTCTAAATATCCTCGATTTATCGCCGATATTGACACGATATATCGGCGTTGACCCGATATATGATGTTGACCGGTATTTTTCACCCGATATCATAGCAGATTCTAAATATCAGATACTAAATATCCCCGATATATCGCCAATATATCTGATATTTAGAACACTGTAGGCGACAGTAAAAAAAAATTGGCAAGCACGTCCTCGGTGATCGAGTTTTTTTTTTATTAGGTAAAAATTCGATGCACCTAAGACACTCGTTGGATCGATAGGCCAAATAAATCGGTAACGGAAAAACCGTCAATACAAGAAAATTGCAAAGCAGCACCAAACGAGATAAAACCAAATCACAAGAGTGTGGTTACAAACCCAGGCTAGTACTATCAAAGAAAGAACAAAAGGTAAGTGCGACAACTCGTCTGTCAGTTGGTAGAGGCAACGCAGGGAACCCCTGGAGAACTAAGTGGAAACCTCATATTTGAACTCTACCGACACGCCTTCAAGTTTCTATCACGTCAACGACCTCTCGCACGTCGACAATTGAGAAGAACACCACTCTTAAACTGCTAGCCTCAAAACCAAATAACCACACAACCAAGCAACTCGGCAAATTTAGCCAATTGATGAGACACATTTAGGTAGTGTTAATATAAGCATTTAAATGTGTTTAGGTAGGGTAATATGCATGAGTTAGAGTAGTTTTCATGTTTTCATTATGTTTCAATTAGAGTCGGAATCTACGAGATTTGTGCATGATTTCAGGTGATTGTAAAGAGGAGAAGCTAAGCTCGAGCCAATGTTGGAAGATTGGACAAGAATAGAAGAACACAAGAGACGAGGAGATGAGCTAAAGCATGTAAAGGATTGCCTCAAGCTATTTAGTTTTTTACTTTTGTTTCTTAATTAGTTAGTTCAAATCATCACAATCCCCCCTCTTTGTTTCTTGTTCTTGTTGACACACTTGACTTACATACAAATCGTTGGCTCTCTGTGGGATCGACCCGTACTTGCCAAACTACATTAGTTAGGTTAGTCGGATTTATTTGATAGGGTTTAAGGCGAATGAAAACCCTCCGTCAAATTTGGCGCCGTTGCCGGGGAGTCAAGTTGTTATTTGTGTGTTTGTCTTGTGTGTTAATTTAGCTACTAACTTTTGTTGTGAACCTATCTTTCGGTTCACAACACATATGCTACTAACCGCTTAAAATGTTGAGGTTATCACAGTTCAAAGGTGAGAAGTTTCACCTGTATCTCACTAGGTTGCAGAGGTGTGTGGACATCCGCAATAAGCGGGGTTTCCACGATAGTTTGCGAGATATGGTTGTCTGCGTTGTAGAGGGGATGACTGCTGAGACAAAGGCGCATGCTATATACATGAGCGGCGGAAGTCTAGCAAGGTTAGGTTTGGTGGGAATTTGGGATCTTATATGCTATATGGGTCACGAGGCCTTGCAGGAAGTGTCCCTTGCACTGGAACCTCAACCAATGGATTACTTCGACACATCTTTGGAGGATCTATCCAAGGCCTCCTACAAGGAGAATGAGCAATTGTGTCAGCAGATCATTGAACTAGATGAACGAGTGCACCGAATGGTCCAAGTGGGGAATGATATTCTAGCATGTGAAGCGAGTGAACTACCGTCTAAACCGGTGGTTAGCCCGATAAAGAGCCTCACCACGAACACCCTAGGGAGTAGCAAGGACCTGTTTGTCACACCCGAGGGAAGCTCAGAAAATCATGAAGATAAAGATGATGACAGTTTCTTCAGCGATGAAGAGGAAAGTACACTACTTCCTGATATGGAGTGTCATGAGTCGACACATGAGATCCCATGTGATTTATTGTCTCCTTCATTCGATGAGATTGTCTCGAGCTCGTCTATCAAGGAACCAAGTCCGGAGCTGATTTCTGTGGCTTCTAAGCAAAGAATTGATATCCTCTGCAATGGTGAGAAGGTTGGTGATTATGTCGACCCTTAGGCTCATTATTTCGACATACCGCAAATGGAACTGAGTTGGTGGTTCTACATACTCGCGGCGGAGAGTCACACTCAGACATATGAGGAGTTGAGGACATACTTTGACTTCAACTTATTCGTATGTAGAGCCAACTTGCTTAGATGGTGTGCACAAGAGTTTGATTTACTGCTGAGAGCACTGACGATGTCCGAGTGAGTCTTAAATAGACAACCAAAACGTCGAGTCTATGACGTTAACCAATGAGGCTTCTTGGGAGGCAACCCAAGGTGAGTATTTCATCATTGTCATTTTTCATAATTTTTATTAGGTAGTTTTTATTATTATATTTCATAATTTTTATTAGGTACTTTTTATTATTATTATTATTTTCCAGCATTTTCATGTCTCCGGAATACTAACATGTAGGTTTGGGAAAAAAAAAAGTTCGTCAAATTTGGCCAAAAAAGCAAGAGAATTACAGTAAGGTACTCGGGTATGAAGCTCGGCCGAGTTCTTGGCCAACCCGAGTGACAAACAGGTCTTCGAAATAGAACTCGAGTGGGGCAATATAACTCAGTCGAGTTCCAAAATCTCACCCGAGCTATATTGTATCACTGTGTCTTCAAAAAAAAAAGGGGGGGGGGGGGGGGGGAACGTGTCTTCCCAGTCCTCTCCCGAGCGAAGTTCTTCGCCAGCGGCCTTGCCTCCCACTCCCGAGGATCTCATCACCGACCTCACCAGCAGACGCCGGCGCGAGCCTACCTCCGACTAGTGGCTCTCCCGGTACTTGTAGGTCTTCGAATCCTCTTTCCAACAAGTATAAGTACGTCCCGATCCGATAAAAACAGCCTTCAAACGACTAGTTTTAGTGCAGCGTCGCCAACCTGGACAACTCCAATCCTTTACATGCTTTAGCTCATCTCCTCGACTCTTGTGTTCTTCTATTCTTGTCCAATCTTCCAACATTGGCTCGAGCTTAGCTTCACCTCTTTACAATCACCTGAAATCATGCACAAATCTCGAAGATTTCGACTCTAATTGAAACATAATGAAAACATGAAAACTACTCTAACTCATGCATATTACCCTACCTAAACACATCTAAATGCTTATATTAACACTACCTAAATGTGTCTCATCACCAATCCACAAGTTTTTTCCCTTTTTATTTTCCTTTTCCAACCGACCGCTTTGGGTCCAAGGCTCCAAAGGAAAGCTGGCGGGCCCGAACGGGCTGCTTTGGGCCCAAGACAAAACCTTGGGCCCAAATGAAGGCAATCGGGCCCCTAGGAAGCCAAACTCGAGCCAGCAACCAGTGATCACCAACAGCCAACGCCAAACACGTGAATGACCAACCACCAGCAGGAAACGACGAGAGAAGCCTCAAGCGCCAGAGGAGAACACAAGAGCCCAGGTGGAGACGAGGAATCGCCGCACCCAGTCGAAGCAACAAGGAGGCGAATTGGACATCAAAAGGGGATAAAAGAGATACACTAGCAGGTCGAAGGTGGAAAGGAGCACCACCAACGTCAGTGAGGACCCGAAATAGAAGGATGGTGAGTGGTGGCGCCACCTCAACGACGATGGGAAGCAACGACAAACAGAGGCCACGCCGGAGACCGACGAGGACGAGGATGGAGAACGCCAAATATAGTATAAATTGGAAGATGTTCGATTGGATTTTTCGCTATAGCATTTGGGACAAAAACAGTGTTAAGATTGGGGTTTTTTTGACAAAAATTTTAGAAAGAGGATAGAGCTCATCTTTCTAGAATTTTAGATTGCGGTCGAGTTCTTTTTGGTACCGAGACAAAGAAACCCAAGTGGAGTAACTTTTGATGTTTAATTGTTTTTCTTATAAATGTTGTTATTTTATATCATGTGGGTCTAATATATATATATTAAGAAAAGAATTTGATTTTCTAGACTTGTTAAGAGTAATCGAGAGATCGGACAAGCCAATAGATAGGCTAACCATCAAGAATGCACAAAAGCAAATGACATAAATAAAAGCACACCAAGTAATTAAAATCCGAATATAGTTCGAATCTAAATAAAAATACAAAAGCAAACACAAACACCAAAATAAATCAAAAAGATGAAAAACCAACCCAAGAGCCATGGCCCATGAGTAGACCTGAGCAAACATGGGCCAACCCGCCCGGCCCGCCCAACCCGCCCGGGAAAATATGCGGGCTTGGACAGAGTAGTTGGCCCAAGCGGGCCGACGAGCCCGGCCCGGTTGGGCCAGAGGGCCGGGCTTGGGGAGAGGGTAAAGCCCAAGCGGGCCGACAGGCCCGGCCCGGTTATATATATAATATTATATATATATAACATAATAAAAATATATACCTAATTATATTTCTAGGGGTGGACATTTACAATATATATATACTTACGGTGTGTGCATATAACATAATAAAAACACATTTAAATTTACAATATATATATTTACAGTGTTGTATATGTAAAGTGTACATGTATAACTTTCTATACAATGTATATATATATATATATATATAACTTTGTATTACATTATATATTCTTCGTGTGTATATAGATATAAAGAGATTGATATAACTTTGTATTGCATTTGTTAGAGCATCTCCCATGGTAAGCCAAAAAATGGTTTTTGGCCAAATTTTACTCCCACCCTAGGCCAAAACCCATTTTAGCCTTTTTGTTTTTGACCTATTTTCAAAACAAAGGCTAAATTTGGCTTGCTCTTTGGAAGGCCAAATGCTATTAATTAATTAATTATTTATTTTTAAGTGTTTAATATGTATGTCAATATATAAATGATACAATTATAAATCAGTATATTATATAGTTATGATTTTTAATTAAAAATAAAAGTTATAGTATTGTAAAGATATTCAAGAGTTCTTCGATATGAATATAATATTTGACATATTTAAATTATCATTGCATAAATAATATTTTTAGAAAATGACATTAATCTTTTTTATTATAGATTCATCAAAATTATTGTAAAAAATAAATATTATGTTGCTTAATTTACTAAAGATAGAATCGAGTTACGAAAATGAGATGTGAAAGTGTTAAATTATATTAGTATTTCTAGAAAATTTAGCCTACCAAAATTGGCCTACGGTGGGAACAACAAAACCGTATAATAGGCTAAAAGAGAATATTCTATAGAATATTATGTTTTGGTAGGCTATTTCCCCTAGCCATTATGGCTTACGGGGGAAGATGCTCTTAGTAAGCTAATATTGTGTCCACGTTTGCCTCAAATTTGAAAGTATTGATATAATTTGTGATTTGCCTCTTTTTTTTTAAAAAAAATTAATTCGATTTCGGATAAAAAAATGAATTTGAGATGTAGGCCCGTTTGGCCCGCTGGGTGGCCCGGCCCGACAATGAGGACGGACTTGGGCAAGGTACTAGGCCCAAAAACCGGGCCTGACCCAAGCCCGGCCCGGTGTAATGGGCTGAAAATTTGGGTCAGGTCCGGCACAAATCCGTCCGGCCCGGCCCATGCTCAGGTCTACCCATGAGGTATAAACTCTCAAACTGAGTGCTAACTAGCTGAGTAGCAGCAACACCGAATGTGCAAATACAACTTATACAAGCTGTTTTTTCCGTATTCGCACTAATTATGAGTTCTAGATTGTGAATTTGTGATGGGCAAGGCAAGTGCACGATTAGATGGGCTTCAGTGTTGAGCTGACCCATTCATATTAGGCCCATTTGTGACATTTTTAGTTTTGCTTTGCTTTGAGAACTACGGTGATTTATACACAAAGACACAAAGTAGTGTCTGTTTGCAAAATAAGTTATGCTATTTTACAATTAAACTAGTCTTGTTATCCGGTTTTTTTAATAAATTGTATTTCATCATAAATAATTGAATTATATAAGAGACACGTTGATAAATAGATTAGGTCATTGAATTAAACCATTTGGTTGAAAAATAAATTAAAGTAGTTTACATATATATATATATAGATTACTAATGTTAATTTTAGATTTCCTTATTATCAATTTTATGTTTTGAATTAATCCCATATTTTTAAACAAATTATTTAAAACATAATTTTATAATTTAGGCTAAGATCTTATTTCTGCTACTTTTCTAAATTTGAGAATTAGATGGAAAATCTTTCAGAAAAAAAATGCTACATGCAGAGAGATACCATAGATTGCTACTTTGTCGGAATTTATAATCGGAAATCTCATCTTCCCGTTGCGATTTTACACATCTACAATTAATGAAATTTGGGAATTGGGAAATTAATTAAAAGCAAAACCACGCTTCCATTGATGATTGAGAAGAGGAGGAAGAAGAATCGGCTCTGGTAGGTTAGGCGTGAATGGCTCTGGTATAAGGTTAGGTGTTAATGAAATTTGGGAATTAGGAGGAAGAAGACGTCACTTTTTTGACGTCTCTTTTTTTCCTTTTCTTTAAAACAATGGGTAAAGTTAATTGTGGCCTTGAGGGTTTGATTTTGGGCTTAGGTAGGAGACTAAATGGGCTTTTATTACCTAAGGGCTCGTTTTGTTCGACGTGAGAATTGAAATTCTCAGAGAGTTACTTCATGAGAATTAAATTTCCGGGAAGTCGAATTGATGAGAATTTTGAAAATGTGTTTGGTTGATTTTTTTGTTTTAGAGGAATAAAATGGGAATTGAAAATTTACAGATATAAAAGGGTGGACGTTGAACTTACCTAGGGGAAACTAGGTAAGTGAACTTCTTCCAAATTGGAGGAATTTAACTTCCTGGGAAGTGGAATTCCTGGATTTTCATCTTTCAAAAATGTTAACCAAACGCATGTATTTCTCCGACTTCCTAGGAATTTCTACTTCTTGGGTTTTTTAGTTATAAACCAAACACGCTCTAAGTACTATATATATAACAACACATACGGGGCCCTACATTTTTGGGGGTCCTGTTCCAGAGAACCGTGCGAACCTGGTAAAGCACGGGCCTTGATAGATATATAGATATAGATTAGGAAAGGGTCTAAGATCCTAAAAAAATTAAGAGCAAATAAAAAAATAAAACAAAAACATATGAGTGATTAATAGTTAAATTATAGGGAAAATTACATAAAACCACCCACTAAATAAGGGGATTTTCACTTAACCACCCACTAAATTCAATATTATAGAAAACCACCCTTTAAATGATTTTCATTTACAAATCACCACCCCTTCATCTATTTTCATTAATTTATCATTAAATATATTATATTTTAATATTTTTAAACTCAAATTTGGTTATAAATATATTTAAATTTTGAATTTAAGAGCTCGATTACATTTTAGTGATCATTTTATTTATTTTAAAATAATACTAATAAATATACCTTAGAATTATTATCTCAATTTAGGTTTGAAAATGTTTATAAAATTTTAAAATATTATGTAAATTACCCTTTTATTCATAATAGGATTAGATTTGGAAATCATGATTTCTATTATAACGTTAAAAATAACTTTAAAATTATTATTTATTTATAGTTTAAATATTTTCGTTCTATAACAACTAAAAGTCTAAAATGGATCAAACTCGATCATATTTGAAGTTGATTTTTTTTTAAAAAAAGTAGGTTATCAATTAATTGTATAACTTAAATACAATTACATACCTTTTTGATTTTTTAGCAAAGGTTAATTAGTGAATGAAGATATTCAATCTACAAATAAATAATAAATTTAAGGTTATTTTTAATTTTATAAACAGAAATTATGATTTCTAATCATATTATACATAAAAGAGTAATTTACATAATATTTTAAAAATTTATAAACATTTTCAAACATAAACTAAGATAATAATTTTAGGCTATAGTTATTATTATTTTTTTAAAATAAATGAAATGACCCCTAAAATATAATCTAGCCCTTAAATTCAACTTTTAAATATATTTGTAACCAAATTTGAGGTCAAAAATATTAAATTATAATAAATTTAATGATAAATTAATGAAAAAAGATGAAGAGGTGGGGATTTGTAAATAAAAATTAACCATTTAAATGGTGGTTTTCTGTAATATTGAATTTAGTGGGTGGTTAAGTGAAAACCTCCTTATTTAATGGGTGGTTTTCTATAAATTTCCCGAAAATAATATGGCAATATAACATAAAATCTAATTGATTAAAAGCCCTAGAATTAAGGGGAGGGCGCCACGTCATCGTTTAAATTTTTGTATTAGTAGTTAGACTAGTACAATATCCATGCCTTAGGCACGGGCCAACTTACTAGCTATTTCAAATGAACTCACATCAACATGCAATGATTAAGTATTGTTATATGGAAGACTTTTAATTATATAAAAAAAAATACATAGAGCTAATCTTGTTCTATTGAGATATATAATCTAGATTCAATTTATCTATTATCCTAATAGAAAATAGCTTTTTTTGGTCAGCTCTAAATGCCCTCCTAAGGATATGAATGTAGGCTTAGAGTTAATCATGTTGAACCGATTTAGAACCTTAAGCTAGAATATAACCGTCTTGAAACAACCATATTATCTTATTAATTAGGTCCGTCTATAATGATATTAATTTACACCAAGAATCTTCTTCACATATTAATTTACACCGAGAATCTTCTTCACATAAAACTAGGTAGCAAAGAGTACCGGGGACCAACCTAAACTTTTGGACGCACGTACTAATATATAGGATTCGATTCTGCAGCACGCCATAGTAATGGAAGAAAGTACAGGTCCGTGTGGAGCAGTAGATGAACCACTGAGCTGATCATTCAATTGTGATAACTGATAAGATTAATTAAGGACCAAGGTAAATGTTTTATGTTATCCTTTTTTTAGTATAAGTGTGTGGACAGTGAGCTCATTGAATTGTGATGAAGATTAATTAAGGTAGGTTGTTGTGAAGCTCGCTCCCCCAATTCAATCCAACAATATATATATATATATATATATATATATAAATTATATCGATAAGGATAATTAGTACTCTAATATATATTATATTTTCGGACAGAGCACTCGGACACTCTCGGACACAGCTCTCTGGCACTCGGGCAACTCTGAAGACTTGAGTGAGAGTGAGCTTGTGGTGCTTCTAGTCTCAACATCCCCCCTCAAACTGGAGGATGGTTGGTGATATCCATGCCCAGTTTGGAAAGCAACTCTCTGTGATGCACTGCTGGAACAATTTTGGTTAAAACATCCGCCAATTGATTCTCAGTGGGCAAGTAGGACAATTGCAGCAATCCTTCCAAGACTTTCTCACGAGTGAAGTGGCAATCTATCTCAATGTGCTTTGTCCTCTCGTGGAAGACGGGATTCCGAGCAATTTGAAGAGCCGATTTGTTGTCGCAATGGAGAGTAACAGGCCTCAATTCAGACTCTCCTAAATCAGTCAATAGATTGACCAACCAAGTGACCTCGGCTGCAGCCTGGCTTATGGCTCTATACTCAGCTTCAGAGGAGCTCCTTGAGACTGTGGGCCGCTTCTTTGACTTCCAGGAGATTGGATTCTTTCCATATAGCACTACATAGCCTGTAACTGATTTTCTGGATATGGGACAAGAGGCCCAGTCACTGTTTGAGAAGGCTTGTAACTTGATTGTCGAACCTTTGGTCAACTTGATTCCATAGTGATGTGTTCCTTTCACATATCTGATAAGGTGATGTAGAGCATCTAAGTGGTTGTTGTCAGGGGCTTGTAGGAACTGGCTTAATACCTGAATAGAAAACGAGATATCTGGTCTGGTATTGGTTAAGTAACTCAATTTTCCAACTAAACTTTTATAGGCAGTAGGATCAGAAATCAAGTCAGATTTATCAGAAGCATGTAATTTAAAATTAATTGGTAAAGGTGTGACACAGGTCTTGTTGTCATCCAAGTTGGCTTCCTTGATGATCTCTGAGCAAAATTTCTTCTGGCTTAAAATAAGTGAATTGTCACTGTGAACTACTTGAATGCCAGGAAAGTAGTTGAGCTTTCCTAAATCCTTTATCTTGAACAGCTTGTGAAGATGACCTTTGAGAGCACTTATTTGGCCAACATCGAATCCTGTAAGAATAATGTCGTCTACATAGACAGCAGCTATGGTAAAATGACCATTAGTCTATGGTAAAATGACCATTAGTGTGAGACAGAAATAATGATGGATCATATTTGGATTGTACAAAACCAAAATCTAATAAAGTAGTGTAGAGCTTGCTAAACCATTGCCTTGCAGCTTGCTTCAAACCATATAATGATTTTTTCAGCAAACAGACTTTGTTAGAAGGATTTGAAACACCTTGAGGCATGGCCATATACACTTCTTCATGGAGATCTCCATGAAGAAATGCATTGTTGACATCTAATTGAAATAGATCCCAACATTTGTTTAAAGCAATAGAAAGAATTACCCTTACAGTAGATAGCTTCACTACTGGTGAGAATGTCTCATCATAGTCAATCCCATATTGTTGTGTGTATCCCTTAGCCACAAGATGTGCCTTATATCTTTCTATAGATCCATCAGCTTTGAGCTTGATTTTGTAAACCCACTTGCATCCTATGGACTGCTTGCCTGCAGGGAGATCAGTTAAGACCCATGTGTTTGTGGATTGAAGAGCTTCAATTTCTTTGTTCATAGCTTCAATCCATTTGGGGTCTTTGGATGCTTTTGTAAAATACTTAGGTTCAATAAGAGAGTCAATTTCAGTAACAGAAGCAGATAAACACATGAAAGAATCAGTGAAGCCAGATAACATAGGAAATTGTTCAAAATGAGAACCAAAATTGCATATGTAATCTTGTAGATGTGCTGGTTGTCTTGCAGTCCTCACTGATCTTCTAAGTTGTTGGTTTTTCACAATAGGTGGTGGCTGGTGAACCACTGGTGAATCAGGTGGTGATGGAGGACCGTGTGCTTGAGGAACGTCTGCAATAATCTCAGCATTAGGAAAGAAAATGTGATCAGGTAGATCAGTTGAGACATTTGGTAAAGGTAATCCTGTGTCAAAACTGATCTTGTGCAAGGGAAACTGAGTTTCATAGAATTGAACATCCCTAGATACAAAAATCTTATGGGAAGTTAAATCTAGAACTTTGTAACCCTTTTGTCCATGTGGATATCCAACAAATACACATGGTGTACTTCTTGGATCAAACTTGGATCTATCTACTTTTATAGTACTGACAAAACAAAGACAACCAAAAGCCCTTAACATAGAGTAGTCAGGGCTTTTGTGGAATAAAATATCATAAGGAGTTCTGAGCTGTATGGAGGATAAAGGAAATCGATTTATTAAATGAGTAGCAGTAAGTAAACATTCTCCCCAATACTTGATGGGAAGTTTGGATTGAAAAAGTAATGCCCTGGCAGTTTCCAGAAGATGTTTGTGCTTCCTCTCAACAACTCCATTTTGTTGAGGAGTATGCACACAAGATGTTTGATGTTCAATTCCCTGATCTGCATAAAAACCCTGTGCTTCCTTACTGCAAAACTCCATACCATTGTCTGATCTGATGATTTTGACTTTGGCATTGAACTGAACACCAACAAACTTTATAAAAGTCACAAGAACAGATAACACATCACTCTTAGAAGCAACAAGATGTGTTCAAGTGGGCCTTGAGAAATCATCAACAATAGTAAAAAAGTATTTAAAACCATTATGAGTTGGAACCTTGTAGGGTCCCCATATATCCACATGTAACAACTCAAAACACATAACAGATTTGATAGAACTATCAGGAAAAGAATTCCCCTGTGCTGTCTGGCACGAGGACATACATGACAAATATGATGCTTTGAGTTTCTAGTGAGATCTTTCAAAAAATCAAAATGAAACAGTTGATCAAAAGGAACATGGCCAAGTCTACAATGCCACAATTCAAGAGAAACATCTCTATCACTAAGTGCCTTATTACAAGTAAGATCACTGGTCACAGAAACATGTAAGCCAAAATCTTCATTGCTGGATCTCTTAGTTGTAAGATATAAGCCCTTAGACACTTCACCAAGCACCTGTAGCTTGTTCATTGAAGGGTTCTGGACCAAACAATGTGAAGGAGTAAATATCATAAAAGCATTCAAATCATGAACCAACTTTCTTATAGATAAGAGATTATAGGCAAATTCTGGAACATGTAATACATCACGGAGAATAACTTTGTTTTGCAGTTGAATAGTGCCAACATGACAAACTTTAGATTGATGTCCATTAGGAATAGTAATAAAACTAGGCATAGTAAACACCTCATATGAACTGAATATTGACAAATCTGGACAAATATGATGTGTTGCCCCACTATCAATAATCCAACTATGAATATTACCATGAATATGAAAGCAAAATTTGTTACCTGCCACCATATTGGTGTCCTCACCAGCACTTTGCTTACTCAGAAAGGCCAAGATCTGATCATATTGACCTTTAGTTAGCACTAGTGCACCAGCAGTGTCACTACTATCATCCATATTCACATTAGCAACAAATCTATTGCCCTTATCCCCTTTGAAATTAGGAGGATATCCATGGATCTTAAAGCACCGGCTAATGGAGTGACCTGCAACCTTGCAATGATCACAAAAATAATTGCCTTTGCCCTTTGCTCCATTCTGATTCCCATTTTGGTTGCCATTTTGATTACCATTCTGATTAGCCATTTGACCTTTGTTCCAAGAATCTGGTTTCTGACCACCATTTGACCTATACTGATTTCCTTGATTGTTTCTTTGATAAGCATTGAAAGCTGCAGCATTTTCATTAACAGAGAACCAGCATTGTTCAAGCCTCTTTGGCTTTCTTCATCAAGAAGCATTCTATAAACCTTTCCCATAGTTGGAGTAGGCTTCATACACAAGATGTTAGTACGAATTCCATTGTAGGAATCAGGTAATCACACAAGAAACTGGATAACTTGCTGGCTAGCAAGCAATTTGGAGACAATGTTAACAGATCCACAAGAGGAACTCACAGGCATATCTACGAGATCAAGATACTCATCCCACAATTTCTTGAACTTTGTAAAGTAAGAAGAAATTGAGGATCCATTCAGCGAAATATTGAATAATTCCTTTTGTACCTGATACAGACGTGTGCAATTTGGAGATCCAAACCTCAACTTCAGTTCTTCCCACATCTCGCGAGCAGCCCTGAAGTAGATCAAAGATTCGGCGATGTCTTTCTCCACTGAATGGAGAATCCAAGCAACCACCATTCCATTGCACCTCTTCCACTGAGGATACTGCGGTGATGCAAGATCTGGAACAGGAAAGCTTCCATCGACGAGTCCCATCTTATTCTTTGCGACCAGAGAAACCTCCACAGCTCGGCTCCAATGGTTATAGTTTGTCTCGCTCAACAATTGAGTAGACAGATTGTAGCTTGGGTGATCTGAATGACGCAAGTACAGGACATCATTCAAATTTTGTGGATTCACTTCGTTTTGCTGATTCACTTCGTTTAGAGGATCCATTCTTCAAACAAGAATCGGATTTCAGAGAATGAGATTTGCGCGGAAGAAGATCGGATGATTGTCTCAGAAAAACGACAATCAGAGAATACTAGAAATCGACAGAGGAGCTACAAAAGCTCTGATTGTCTCAGAAAAACGACAATCAGAGAATACTAGAAATTGACAGAGGAGCTACAAAAGCTCTGATACCATTTCACAATTTAAGAATCGAAAATTGAGATTTGGAGGAGAAGAAAAAACTCCATTGAAACCACAACCGATTTAGCTTGAATTGAATGAAGAAGAAGAAGTGAAAAATCTGTTACAACGGATTTGTTTAAATAGAAGACGAGTCACGTGAGAGTCATGTGATCCACGTACAACATAACTCAAAACACAACACTCGGACAGAGCACTCGGACACAACTCTCTGGCACTCGGGCAACTCAGAAGACTTGAGTGAGAGCGAGCTTGTGGTGCTGCTAGTCTCAACATTAATTGAGCAAGTACGTTGTAATCCAAGATCATTTAATCAAATATATAACAAATTAATTATAAATGTTGATCGATCTGTTATTTCATTTATTGTTTTGTTTTGTTACAATGAAACAATATTTTCATATTACGGAGCCGTTCAGATATATTTGTCGTTCAAGAGTCTGGCACATAAATTAAGAACTTAAAATTACCGTCATAAACTTACTAATTAACACGTTCTCAATTAATTGAATCAATTAATTAATTACGGAGTAAAGCTAAAAAACCACTTTATAGTCTCTCTCCCTCTCACAAAGTCTCACTCCTCCTCTATCAATTACTGATCATCTCTATTTTCTTTTTGTCAATTACGAATTCTGAATTGATTAGATGTTGCCGTACTTAATTTGTCCCACTCTTTTTTTCCTTTGAAAAACTCAAAACGTCAAGTAATTAAGCAAGGCAAAAAAATTTACAAACGTCATTTAATACAAAACGGAGAGAGTAATTTATAACCAAAACTACCTAGCAAAGACGTACATTGGGACCAACCTAAACATTGGTTGTATTTAACCTTTGGACGTACAAATAAGATTCGGATTCGATATATTCTGCAACACAACACGCAATAGTAATGGAAGCCAATACAACCCAGTAGGTGAAATTGAATGAATTGTGATGAATACTCCGTAATTAATGAAGCTAGTACAAGTAGTGCATGATAGCTTTTTGAACCAAGTCCTCAAAATTTTTCATGAATATGTCAAAATAAGATGAAATCAGTCCCTTGATGGCCTCCATGTCAATGGCATCTCAATCTGAGGTGTAGTTTATGAAGACCTCAAAATTGTAGATGGCTAAGGAAAGCCAGAACAATTCAGTTGTCAACTAATTTCAAAGGATTTTTTTTTTTTTAGAACAATTTCAAAGGATTGAAATAATTATAGAAGCTTAATTGTAATTGACTAGGAGCCTATAAATAAGAAGAGTGGGTCACCTCATCTATTAAGCTTCTCTAATAATAGTTAGATATAGAATAAGGAGCAAATAAAAAATAAACGGAAATAATTATATAAGCTTAATTGTAATTGGCTAGGATCCATATAGAACAAATTACTATCAAATCAAATAAAAATATGTTTGATTTTCAATGTTTTGATTTGAACCGATATATTAGAAAATGCATGTAAGGAATAAATTATATACTAATTTAATATTTTAAATTGAACCAATTGAATTTATTAGAAAATTAAAAAAAAATCTATTTTGATTTGATTGATTGAAAACCCTATAATTATAATGGGGATGACACATCATCAAAAAAAAAAATTTAATAGTTAGATATATAGATTAGGAACGGGGCTAAAGACAGTAGGGAAACTCTAAAATATTAAGAGCAAATAAAAAAAATGAAACAAAAAAAATATGAGTGATTAATAATTAAATAATATGGCAATATAATATAAAATCTAATTGGTTAAAAGCCCTAGAATTAAGGGGAGGGTGTCACGTCATTGTTTAAGCTTTTGTTTTAATATAGTTAGATATAGATAGATATATAGATATAGATTAGGAAAGGGGTTAAGACCCCGTAGGGAAAACATAAAAAAAAAATAAGAGCAAATAAAAAAAATAAAACAAAAAAATATGAGTGGTTAATAATTAAATAATATGGCAATATAACATAAAATCTAATTGGTTAAAAGCCTTAGAATTAAGGGGAGGGCGCCACGTAATCGTTTAAACTTTTGTATTAGTAGTTAGACTAGTACAATATCCGAGCCTTAGACACGGGCCAACTTACTAGCTATTTCAAATGAACTCACATCAACATGCAATGATTAAGTATTGTTATATGGAAGACTTTTAATTATATAAAAAATAATACATAGAGCTAATCTTGTTCTATTGAGATAATCTAGATTCAATTTATCTATTATCCTAATAGAAAATAGCTCTTTTTGGGAAGCTCTAAATGCCTTCCTAAGGGTATGGATCGATGTAGGCTTAGAGTTAATCATGTTAAACCGATTTAGAACCTTAAGCTAGAATATAACCGTTTTGAGACAACCATATTATCTTATATTATTAGGTAGGTCTATAATGATATTAATTTACACCAAGAATCTTCTTCACATAAAACTAGGTAGCAAAGAGTACCGGGGACCAACCTAAACTTTTGGACGCACGTACTAATATATAGGATTCGATTCTGCAGCACGCCATAGTAATGGAAGAAAGTACAGGTCCGTGTGGAGCAGTAGGCCGGTGAACCACTGAGCTGATCATTCAATTGTGGACAGTGAGCTCATTGAATTGTGAGTAGAACGGAGGGAGTAGAACTTAGAAGCATGCTAACTATATTTCCCAACATCAGAACAAATGGCTAGCCCTAATTTTCACGTTGAATCCAACGAAGCAAAGGCAGAGATCGAGGGAAACTTCTCTTGTTCTATATGCGAGAAGAAATTTCCCAAAATTGACCTCTACAAAGGGATTTGCTGTGAGGAATGCTTCCTTTGGTGAGTATAAATTAAATTAATTTTTTAATTACTTACCTATATTAGACTATTATTTAATAATGATTTTTTATTATTTTGCTGTGTAAATGTAGCATCGAGTGTGGGTTTCCTTGGATTTGTGAGACCGATCTGAGCCTCAAGTATAACAAATGCCCGGACTGCCACGAATTCCTGACTGGCGTTAAGAGTTACCGCGAGAGAAACAGCCAGAAGTGAGTATAATTAATTAATTACTGTATTTATATATATACTTAACTTTAATTAATTCCCTCGCCCTTCAGCCCACTTACTGTTCCGAGAGTGATGGAACTGGATGAGCTTGAATTGGAGCACCTTGCACATCAGGCAGCAAAGAAAGGCATGGCTGGGTTTAACAGAAACATGGACGATGGTGGATCCTCTTCCGGCGGCGGCGGCCCAACTGCGGCCAACTAACCAGTCGGGTGATCAAGAATGTTCCGGGCAGCTAAGTAAAATAATGAAGGTCCCGTACCCTAGTATTAGTTGCCCGGTGGTCAGTAATTAGTGGGGGCTTTGTGTAGGTTAATTTGCATGTGTTTGTAAGGTAGTACTTAGCTTGTCCTCCTGATCGATCCATCCATCAGTTGTCTTAATTAATTATGAAATTAAATGGGTCTACCGTCTACGCACTAATTATCTTAATTTTGTCTCCAAAAAAAAAAAAAAACCTTAATCAACAAATTAAACAATACATATATACAAGTACTGCTGATTATTAAACGATTAATTATATTATTTTTGACAAGACAAAT
This sequence comes from Persicaria tinctoria, assembly GCA_037127255.1. NCBI lineage: Eukaryota > Viridiplantae > Streptophyta > Magnoliopsida > Caryophyllales > Polygonaceae > Persicaria > Persicaria tinctoria. The sequence continues at coordinate 1,179,317 of JBANSL010000016.1, read as the reverse complement.
ACTAGTACAGTAGTACTAGTAGTGAATAAAATATGAACACATTCAATTGATGAGTTGAGAATTGATTGGAGCGCACGAACGAAAAAGGGACGAGGGGGGTCGAACTAAGAAAACGATGTTTGTTGATCTATTAATTCACTCTTTTTTTTTTAAAGGAGAATATATGAAACTTTGTATAAATAGTCACACACTTAAATATATATATATATATCATTTTCCCCTTTGACTTTGACATATATAGATAAAATATGAACACATACATTCAATTGATCTATTAACACTTATTTTTAAGTGTTAAAAATACTGAGTAATTCAAAGTGTTGGGATTGGACTAATGGAGTTGGATTTGGACGAGGAATGGGATTCGGAAGGCGTACACAACACACACAGTGTACTACGAGTCTACGATGAGGGTTGAGGGGTTGTCAAGTACTCAAGTGTTGTCTAATCCAAAAAAAAAAAAAATTACTCAAGTGTTGTGAATAAAGTTAAGGTTAAAACGCGGTGTTTTGAGGAGGAAGCTAGAAGAAGACAGGTGTCGAGCATGCAGGGCCTGTTTGGATTTGATTTGAGAAGACTACCTTTTCACTTTTCATTCATCCCATAGTGGGTCCCGCCTTTTGCAGCCTATCCTACAATATTGTGAATTGTGATGACTCATACCATACATTACCATGAGATGTGCTCTTGCGTTTCTATACATCTTCTTACCATTCTTTATTTATTTTAGTACTAAGACCATGTGCAACCATGAGTTTTACTTATTTTATAGGTCTTAAAAAGTAAATCTATGGTTATAACCCAAACCTTTAGGGAAGAGGTTGGAAGGGGTTACCCCTTCACACTAAGGTAACCTCTTCCACCACAAGTGGCTCCCACCATTTTATTACTATATTTATTTGATGTATTAATTATTCAAATGTATTTATAATATATATTTATTATTATTATTTTCAAATAATAATTATACCATTAATTTTATTTTATTTTTCTCCATAGTTTGAGTATAATTTTTTTCCTATATACATTTATCTTGATCTATTATATTGTTTGCACTTCTTTTTCATATTTCATTCTCATACATTAATGTAATTATTTTGGTTATTTGCTTATAATATAATGTTATTATTATTTTTATTTTTCATCTAATGTAATAAAAAAAATATTAATATCAAGCACTTTTTAATTTTATTTATAAATAAAACTAATGAGATGGAAAAAGTAATGGAACAAGGTTACCCCATGGTTGTAAGGTAAACCTCTTAAGAAGAGGTAGAAAAGGTATAAAATTATTTAAAAATAAAAATAAATGAAGTGTCAAATGATGATAAGTGGGTGAAAATAAAAAAGGGAAGAGATAACTACATGGTTGCTGATGATCTAAAAAGTCAAAGAGTGTGAGGTTAAATTTTTTAAAGCTAACTTCAACGTTTAAGTCAGCTAGCTGTACAATTGCTTTAAAAAATAAAAATTAATTGAGACAAACAAACGCTTCTTGATAAATTGAATAGAAATTTTATTGAGACAAATAAACGTTAAATCAGTACAATTGCTTTAATTTTTTATTATTCTATTCATATTTTTTAATCGATTTTTTTTCACCTAATAAAGTAACAATCAATTTCAATACAGGGTTGTGAAATACAGGTTGGCAGCGATGTGTAGAGCTGACTGTCACAATGTAGTTGCATTGGCCATTAACGCGTTGCAGGTTTCCGGTGCTGCTGCTCTTGCGTGGGGGAGAGGACTGGGTGGGCACGTGCTCCTTGTGGGGTGTGTGGGCGGAACCTGCTACTGATGAGTGCTGATGGTAGTGTGTGGTGTGTGGATCTGATGGTACCATCCTATCCTACTATATTAAAAAGCTACATTCTTTGTTTCTTTTTAATTTGGTTGGGTGGGGGGTTTGACTGATTCGGCGGGTAGTGTGGACTGTGTGGAGTACCTTTGTGGTGGATTTTGTTTGTGGGTTAAGACTTGTAGAGTTGTAGTGCATGACAGGTCGGGTAGAAATTTTGTGTGGGTTGACTTCGGTGGTTTGTAACACTTTTGAGTAGAGCTGGCAAATCGGTCGTTCGGGTCGGGGTCGGATCAGGCTTGCTCGGATCGGGTTAATTCGAGTAAAATTTATGGTCGGATGTTGGTCGGATTCGGTCATAATGAATTTTAGATTGGTCGGGTTTCAGGTTCGGGTCAAAGCGGATCGGTCTCGTTCGGGTTTCGGGTCAAAAGGCGGGTCGGTCTCATTTGAGTTTCGAATCAAAGTGGGTATAGCGGTATAATTGGTTTGAGTTTTCGGTCGAATCATATTCGACCCGTTTGGATAATTAGGTTGATTTTGACTCGGTTGAATACTTGAATATGTAATTTTGACTCGGTTGAATACACTTATTGTTATTGACTCATTAGTTGTTGACCGATTTTCAAAAAAGTCATAATCGAAAATTCGGTATTCGGCAACATCGTCCTTTTTTAAACATTTAAACTTATTGATCGGTGCTATAATTAAATCAAATTAATTGTACATTTATGATTTAACCTTATTTTAACTAGCAAGTTGTAAATGAGCTTATTTGTGGTTTGACAATATCAGTGTCTCGTATAATTTTCAATGCTCATTTCATTTTTAACTTTTGGCCCATTAATTTTTTTTCCCATTATTATTAGAGTGAATGGGGTTTATAGACCCTATTCAATATTTGTATAGGTAAATAGATCCATATGATGTTTTTATTGTAATGTAGATACTTGTAATTTATAATGACAGAAATACCCTTGTTATGAATTTAAACCATTTAGTTTTTTCCATCACAATATTAAATTGAAAAATAAAATAAAAAAGATATTGTGATATCTTAATAACTACCCAATCTTTTGTAATTGGAAATTAAAAGATTTATTCAACTATTAGCCAATAACTCTCCATATTAGTTTTTTTAAACCTAAAATCTCCATTAAAGAGTGCACGGTGAGTTCTAATATTAGATGGTTTCTCCATTAAAGGGTAAATATTTTATTAATGTATGTTATATATTCAATTAGCATGTATTTTGATTGATCGATGTCGGTTATTCATGTCTTAAATCGGACAACAAAAGCCACGTTGATGGGTATATTAGGGCATGTTTAGTATCGATTACCAGGAATGAAAAATCAGTAATCGGAATCGATGATTACTGATTTAGTGTTTGGTATCACAAAACTCGGAATTAAACTGATTACTAGGTAATCCTTTTATCCCCCATTTCTCTCATTTTTCATCCCCCACCAAAAGCAGTGGAATCGTCCATTCCCCAACGAGGATCGTCTAGTCCGCTATTGTAGTCCATATCGTAGTCCAAATTATCTCATTGGCTAAATTGAAATTTCTAATGATTTTCTTATTTAAGTGTTTGTACCTTATAATTTATTTTAATGCTTATCGGCCAATAAAATTAAAGGGACCATAAATGTGGACTACGGTGTTGGACTAGACGATTTTCACCGTCCATTCCCGGTTTCCCACTTCCCACCATCTGAAACTCTCTCCTAGTCTCTTCGTCGCTACCACCGGGCCGCCGCTGCTCCTCCACCGATCGCTACCACCACCTTCGCCTGAAGCTCTGAAGAAGGTCTCTCTCTCTCCCCCTCCCGTCTTCGTCGCTACCACCACCTTCGACGGTTGCTGGCCTGCCCCTGCTCCTCCACCGATCGAGAGCACCGAGGGCTGCCGCTACTCCTTCACCGCCCTCGTCCTCTCCCTGTCGTCGCCCTCCTCTTGCCATTGCTGCTGTCTTCTCCTTCTGCACAAATCTCCTTCCCCGTAGTTGCTGTCCACTCCCCCCGGAACGGGCTCTCCAGATCTGCTTTCCGTCATCGTCGTCTCCAGAACTCCTTGCTGCCACCGTCCCACCCTCTTCGTCCTCTCTAGAACTCCGTCTCACCTCGACCTCTGCCGACCACATTAGGGTTCCAAATCCCCAAATCTGCTTGAGTAATTTTTGGAATGGGTTGTTGAATTTGTGAAATTTGATTTTGGTAGGTTGATTTTGTACAGATTGATTTATGAAATTGAACAGGTTGATTTTGTATAAATCCCCAAATCAACAAATTGAACAGGTTGATTTTGTATAAATTTCGGTAGGTTGAATTTGTAAATTTTTTATTCCGACATTATACCAAACAACATGCTTGAGTAATGGCTTATTCCGGATTTTGATTCCCATTCCGATTTCCATTCCCATTCCGATTACTACATTCATACCAAACGGGGCTTAGTATATACATTAACCTTTCATTTGTAACTGTGATTGAAGGGAAGTATGTTTGATTTCGCTTATAGCATGGGCTTGATTTGCTATTGAAACACCTACATTACATGCTTTAATTTGGATTCAAGTTAGCAGTTGGGGAAGGTTTGTTGCGCAATAATGGTACTTCTATGGGAAAGAAGGTGTTATTGTAGGGTCAATTTGCAAAGTATACAAATACAAAGGCCAAATTAGCAAACTATACAAAGTTGTGGTAATTTTGTAAAATTATACACAACCCTTGCCCCTCCTATGTGCCCCCCTCCCCCTCCAGCGTGCCCCCTGTGCCCCCCTCCACGTCAGCAATTTTTTTTTTCTTCGCGCGTCAATGTTGACGCCGACGTCGGGAATGTTGACGTCAGCAATGCTGACACCGTTTTACAAGGAAGTCAAAGAGTCAAAGAGTGTGAGGTTAAATTTTTTAAAGCTAACTTCAACGTTTAAGTCAGCTAGCTGTATAATCGAAAATTCGGCATTCGGCAACATCATCCTTTTTAAACATTTAAACTTATTGATCGGTGCTATAATTAAATCAAATTAATTGTACATTTAGGATTTAACTTTATTTTAACTAGCAAGTTGTAAATGAGCTTATTTGTGGTTTGACAATATCATTGGCTCATATCATTTTCAATGCTCATTTCATTTTTAACTTTTGGCCCATTAGTTTTTTTTCCATTATTATTATTAGTTTGTAACAAATCTAGATATAAATAATTAATTCTATCAAAATATAACCATTTCAATTTGGTGGGGTCGGGTCGCGTTGAGAGTCGGGTCGGGTTCAGAGTCGGGTCGGGTTTGGGTCGGGTCGGGTTTATCTGTGTTCGGGTCTGTTTCGAGTCGGGTCAAGTTCGGGACGGGTTCGGTCTTGGGTTCGGGTTATGAATAACTCCAGATTTTTGGGTGTCGGTCGGGTTCGGGTGAGTCGGGTCGGGTCAGATTTTGCCAGCTCTACTTTTGGGGGTTGAAAGTTGTGGGCATCGTGGGCGGATTTATGTGGGTAGATTTGTAGTAGGACTTTTGCGGGTAGTATCATCTTTTTACGTAAGACTCTTAGTATGGTCTTACTTCTTGTTACTCATTGGCGTTTGCCACTATCTATATATTTACCGTTTCAAGGCCTAGAGTGACGAATGGCAAGAGATCGAAGAAGGGATTTTAACCAAATAAGCTCATAGCAAGCACCAGCCATGGAACGGTATTCGGCTTCTGCGGAAGAGCGAGAGACTGTGGGTTGCTTCTTAGACTTCCAAGAGACAAGCGATTGTCCTAGACAGATGAAATAACCAGTCACAGACCGCCTGGTGATCGGGCACGAGGCCCAGTCAGAGTCACATAATGCCGTGAGCCGGAGGTCACTAGAGGCTGATAAAAGAAGACCTTGACCCGGATGGCTCTTTAGATAGCGAATGACCCGAAGTGATGGTCGAGCTTGGGATCCTACATAAACTGAGACAGAACATGGACAGGGAAGCATATATCCGACCGGGTAATAGTGAGGTAGATAAGTCTACCTACAAGGCGATGATAGCGGTTTGCTTGATCAAGGGGAGCGTTGTCGGAGATAGCTAGTTGCTGATGCTGCTCCATGGGGAAATCGTAGGGTTTAGAAGCCAGAAGACCAGATTCGGACAATATATCAAGAGTGTATTTGCGCTTAGACGTACAAAAACAAGCCTGCTGGAGACCGAGCAATTTCAATCCCAAGAAAGTATTTCAGAACCCCCAAGTCTTTCATGTGAAAACACGAGTTCAAGTACTCCTTGAACCGAGAGATTGCTGTAGAATCATTCCCGCCAATAATCATCTCATCAACATAAATAAGCACATGAAGAGAGATAGTAGGAGTTGACAGAGAGAACAACGAGTAGTCGACATGACTCTGTATGAAACCGAATGCGCGAAGCGCAGTAGCAAGCTTAAAAAACCAATTCCTAGGCGCATGCCGTAGGACATAGAGTGACTTTTGAAGACGGCAGACCTGGCCTGAATAAGCAGTAGGGAGACCCGGAGGAGGCTTCATAAGCACATTCTCATCCAATTCGCCATGGAGGAAGGCATTGTGGACGTCCATCTGATGGAGCTCCAAGCCTCGGATAGCAGCTACTGAAAGAAAAACTCTAACAGAAACCATTTTAGGGATAGGAGCAAACGTCTCATGAAAGTCGATACCTTCCACTTGACAATTGCCAAGAACAACAAGTCGCGCCTTATAGCGCTCGATAGTGCCATCGGAGCGATACTTGATCTTGTAGACCTATTTGCACCCGATGGGCTTCTTTCCCGGAGGTAAGCCGGCGAAAACCCACGTCTGATTGCGTTGCAGGGCTGCGAGCTCGCTAGTCATAGCCTCCCGCCAATGAGAATGGCGGACGGCCTCAGAAAAAGTGGACGGTTCATGCCCTGAAGTGATGGCAGACAAAACACCAACGTGGGCAAGAGAGAAATGAAAGTTAGAGACAAAATCAACTATAGAATATCGAGTACCTGAGGACGGTGTGTCAGAGACGAGGGAGGAGAGCGTAGGAGAGGGGTCTGTAGAGCCGGTGGCGGAGCAGACATAGTCCCTGAGTAGGACAGAAGGTAGAGGGATCTGTCTCTGGAGTAGGAGGATCATCAAAGGCTGTCGGCGAGACCAGATTAGTGGAAGACGGGACATCAGCGGTGGACTGGGAAGCAACCGGAGTCGCATACGGGAAATGTGTCTCAAAGAACACAATGTCGGCCTACTGACAAATATATCGTGCGTTTCAAGATCAAACAGACGCCAACCACGTTTGCCCCGGGGACAACCAAGAAAGAGGCATTTCCGGTTACGAGGTCCAAACTTTTTCCGATCTCTTGGGAGATGTGAAGCAAAACACAAACATCCAAATACTCGAAACCGAGTGTAATCTGCTGCACGACCATGAAGCAACTCATATGGAGTGCGACCTTCCAATGACTTAGACGGAGTGCGATTGATCAAATAGCAAGCCGTAAGAACGCACTCACCCAAAAATTCTAGGGGTAGATGCACTTGAAACCGAAGAGCATGGACAACATTGAGGAGATGGCGGTGTTTGCGCTCAACGCGGCCATTTTGTTGAGTGGTGTAGGCACATATAGTTTCAAAATGAATTCCCTGTGATGAAAAATAAGGAATCAACGATTGAAACTGAAGACTCCACCTTGAATGTAAGATCTTGAGAACTAACCTACAGGTCTTTGAGAAAGGTTGATGAAAGACAAAACAAAGACTCTGGTTTCAAGGTCTTGACAGCAAGGGCAAACTGGACGAATTGGATACAGGTTTCAAGGTCTTGACAGCAAGGGCAAACTGGACGAACTGAATACGTCAAATATTTTATATATTTATTTGTTAAAGATTTTTATGTGCATATTTTATAACATCTATTTGAAAAGGCTGCTGAGATATTTTATGCAGATTCTAGAAGATTCAATCGCTGGAATATCTTTTACAAAGGGCTGAATTTTTCTATTCAAGGCAAGAGATAATATGAAGATAAGGAGAAGATTTGTGTGATGGTTTTGTGGAAAGAAAAGATTCAGCAATTCAAATGTTCAAAAATCAGCATAGCCCCTCTAGCCCCTGCAACCTATAAAAGGGACGGTTGATAAGGCACATTCCAATAGGCATTATAGATTAGTTTAAGTGCATTTCATTGTGATATATTAATGTTTTAGTGTTAATTAGATTAGCGCCCGTTTTGTGGAAAAGTTCGGAATCTATGCTATTTCAATGGTTTTGTGTAGATTCATAGATCCAAGGCAAAGAACACGAGGAACGGAGCTAAGAGAGGATAAGGCAAGACTTGGGAGAGCTAAAGGAAGAAGTCCTGAAAATCATGGAACAACCTAAGGAGCAACGGAGCACGAAATCGAGGTCTAAGAGCGAAAACATGGACGAGTCGCGAAAGCTGTCCGCTCGGCGAGCTGAACTTGTAACGCACTTTCTGGAGGCCTCGGATGTCCGATCGACGCATATGAGAATGCGTTGGAAAGCTCTTTCGAAGATCTACCTTATGGTGTTCTGCTGGATTTTCGCTGACAGCGAATGGATTTCCGCTGCAGCGAATCAAGTCATCGAATCAAGTTTGAGCATGAGTCGCTGACAACTAATGGGATCTCGCTGCCAGCGAGTGGAGTCAGCGGGAGCATGTCCAGGAGCAGCATGACTCGCTGCCAGCGAAAGGAAACTCACTGCCAGCGAATGGAGACGCTTTAGCGGACGACTTGACTCGCTGCAGCGAATGGAGGCTTTCGCGGCAGCGGAAGCTTGGACTCGCGGATGCGGAAACAAGGGAGCCGAAGAAGCTTGAAAATATTCTAAGGCATGGACATTCGCTGCTAGCGAGTGTGGTAGCGAAGTGCTAGCGAAAATCCAACAGTAGCTTGTTTAAGGCAATTCGCTGCTAGCGGAAATTTTCGCTGCCAGCGAAATCTGACGTTGAACTATACATGGAAAGTCTATCTTCTATCTAGTTTGTTTAGGAAACTTCTATCTTATTTTTCTATCTTTTACCTTGTGTATGCAAGACTTTAGGCTTATAAATAGGATCTTTAGGGTTAGTTAAGGGAAGGATTCGAGTAGAGAAATCACCATTGAAGAGAAGAAAGCTTAGGTAAGCCATGTTTGACTAATTTTCTAGTTTCCGCCTACACTTTCGAGACTTGGTTGGTGGTTTGTGAGTTTTCTAATATAAGTTATTTTTCCTCTTTAATTCTTTCAACTTCTTTGTGTGATATTGACTATGTTATTGATGTTATCTTGATTAGCTACCTTGATAATATTGATTTCATGCTAGGATTTAATACTTTCGTATTTGTGTTATTTCCGTAGTAGCACGCATAAGAATGTGGATTCCGTGTTTGAAGCATGATTATGTAGGGAGTTGACATATATCTTAAACATTGATTTACCGTGTTTAATTGGTGTTATTTATATGCTCAAGTTCTTGGGACTTTTTGCTATCTCTTTGTTAAATCTTGATCGTGTTAAGGTTACATTGAGGTGTAAGGGATTAATTGGACTCGTAGGACTTTTAATCTACTTAAACCGAGACGAGAGGAATTCGTAGGAAACGATAATAACTTGAAAAGGATTCGATGACCAATAAAACCAACCAAAGTCGAGAACTTGTAGGTGGAAACGCTTTTCTTCTATCCTTTATTTGCTTTTGTCAATATTATTTTCTTTTATTTTTCATTCATAAAAATCTTTTCTTTTATATTGATAAATACACAATATTTAGAAATACTCGATTCTCTTGGGTTCGACCCCTTACTTGCATACTATATTAGTTTGTTTGTTTGAGATTTATTTTTGGCGAGGTAAATCAACGACTTTTCCCTCCATCAACGGTGCAAACGGAGAAGAAGAACACACACTCGAGCATTCAAGCAAAGCATTCTCCATTGCAATCATCCGTCTTTGATTATCTCTTTCTCCATTGTTGTTCTTGCTTTATCTTTTGAGAGTTGAGAGTTTCTAGAGCTTCATTGTACAAGTCTAAAGTGTTATACTAAGAGTATACATCTACTCAAACGTATTCACTAGGCTATTATTTCACGAGAGCTTGGGTTGACTAGATAGTAGCGGGTGAGGCTACAAGTTGAGAGAAGGGTTGTTCTTCTAAGTTGTATCTAGGACTCTAAGGGATCTGAGTTGGGTAGATAGAAGCGGGTGAGGCTTTGAGGGCTTAGAAGAAGGGTTGTTCTTCTCAGTTGTATCTAGGATCCATAAGAAAGCGAAATAATAGTGCTTTTGAATCCTACGGGTTGGAGAACCCTAGGCGGGGACGTAGGCCAAGTTCGTGCCAAACCTCGTTAACAATTCGTGTGTCCATCTATTTATTTATTCCGCATTTTACTTTGATAAGTTTTATTTTCGTACAGCTGAACAGGTTTCTGGAATCATCTCAAGACCTTGAGTTCTAATTCAGAACCTTGGGATTCATTTCAAGGCCTTGAAGTTCCGTCTGCAGAAAGTTTGCGAAAATCGAGCATACTCTATTCATTCCCCTTCTAGAGTATTGTTTATTACATTGTTTTACATCACCTTATAGACTCTTCAGAAACTCCATACCATTGTCTGCCCGGACTCGTTGAACCTGCTTCCTGAATTGAGTAGAGACAAAAGCACAAAAAATTCTGATATGAGCGGCAAGCTCAGATTTGGTTTTCAAGAGGTAGACCCAAATACCCCTTGAATGATCATCAACAATAGTCAGAAAATAAGAGGCGCCATGCAAAGACGGGGTACTGTAAGGACCCCACACATCACAATGAATCAACTCAAATAAAATAGCTGCTGTATTTGAACTAATAGGAAAAGAAGCATGAGTCGAAGACCTGGCAATCCTGAGCAGTCGGCGGCGCACCCGGCACATCAGCAACAACCATGTGTTGAACCGCGTTCGCTGTCCAAGGAGCATCACGACCACGTCCTACTCCTGCATCAGAGGGCGCACCTCGCCCACGACCAGCGGAAGGAGAACCAGAGCCCCGTCCAGTCTTCTTCTCGAAGAACCAATCGGGGAAACCATTTAGCTTAAAACAAGAAGCATGATCATGGCCTGATCGATTGTAGTGAGTGCACTGCAGCAGCTTGCGATCAACAACATCAGTGGTAGGAGGAGCTGATGTCGCAGGCTTCGGGCGAGGAGAGGCGAACGCGAGAGCATCAGATGAGGGCTCGAGGGCTCCCGTTGCTTGGCAACCGATTGTAGACGTTCTTCTTGAACCGCCAGGGAATAGACGAGATAAATAACCGGCATCGCATCCTTGGATATGATGGTGGATCGAAGTGTCCCATAAGTCTCATCATCCAACCCCATAAGGAATTTATTAATCCGTTCCTCATCCCGGGCTTTGACCAACTTCGCAGTAAGAGTACAAGTGCAATGACCACATGTGCAACTCTCCAAAGGGGCATAGGTATCTGTTGGGACAATTGTGAATCCCACATCGGAAGTGGGGTGATTATGAACCTAACATATAAGTGGATGGGCTACTCCACCTAATGCCAATTGGTTTTAGGATGGTGCCCCAGTCCGGCTTATATATTGGGCTTTCTGGTCGGGCCCAACAAGACCTTCCCCCTAACAAACTGGTATCAGAGCCGGGTTCGGCGGGTGGGCCGGTTGCACCGATTATTGAGATGGACTCCACATCTGTATCGATGACGGGTTAATCGAACCCGTTGCGTGGAGGTCTCAATTCTAACCGGGCTAGACTTGTGATGGATTCACAAGTGAGAGGGGGATTTGTTGGGACAATTGTGAATCCCACATCGGAAGTGGGGTGATTATGAACCTAACATATAAGTGGATGGGCTACTCCACCTAATGCCAATTGGTTTTGGGATGGTGCCCCGGTCCGGCTTATATGTTGGGCTTTCTGGTCGGGCCCAACAAGACTTTCTCCCTAACAAACTGGTATCAGAGCCGGGTTCGGCGGGTGGGCCGGTTGCACTGATGATTGAGATGGACTCCACATCTGTATCGAATATCGATGACGGGTTAGTCGAACCCGCTGCGTGGAGGTCTCGATTCCAACCGGGCTAGACTTGTGATGGATTCGCAAGTGAGAGGGGGATTTGTTGGGACAATTGTGAATCCCACATCGGAAGTGGGATGAATCTGAACCCAACATATAAGTGGATGGGCTACTCCACCTAATGCCAATTGGTTTTGGGATGGTGCCCCGGTCTGGCTTATATGTTGGGCTTTCTGGTCGGGTCCAACAAGACTTTCTCCCTAACAAACTAGTATCAGAGCCGGGTTCGGCGGGTGGGCCGGTTGCACCGATTATTGAGATGGACTCCACATCTGTATCGATGACGGGTTAATCGAACCCGTTGCGTGGAGGTCTCAATTCCAACCGGGCTAGACTTGTGATGGATTCACAAGTGAGAGGGGGATTTGTTGGGACAATTGTGAATCCCACATCGGAAGTGGGGTGATTATGAACCTAACATATAAGTGGATGGGCTACTTCACCTAATGCCAATTGGTTTTGGGATGGTGCCCCAGTCTGACTTATATATTGGGCTTTCTGGTCGGGCCCAACAAGACCTTCCCCCTAACAGTATCCAATTCTCCATCGATAAGCCCAAGTTTGTGTTTAGCGTTGAAGGCGTTGTGCATAGCAGTCACCCACTCCTGATAATTGTCCCCTTTCAAGACGATAGGGCATATGGTAAGGCCGGGATGATCTGACTGATGAAGATAGTAGGGAGAATTCATACGAGGGCCAACGGCGGCGGCGGCTTGGGCGGAAGCAGCGACGGCGGCGTCATCAGCCATGGTGAAGAGTAGGGCGGGAGATTAGGGGAAAAAATTGTGTTTTTTTAGAGAATAGGCTCCGATACTATGTGAAATTTAGTAGAAGGAAAGAATTGGAGAAAACTTTCTTGACTTTCATTGAATTAGAGAATATAATATATAGGGTTTACGGAATCTATGATTGGAAAGGATAAACATATACAAATCTATCTGAGAAAAGATATGTACTTGGACCCTAAGTAAAGTGAATATAAGTAACCAATTATATATCTGGTTAATTGCTCCACTATCATCCCTAAATAACTCTACGTGATGCACAGGATAGTCATTTTTGTGTTCCGAATTTGCAGATGGAGGTCCAAATATTATATGGGCTACAATCCACAACCTTATGAAGAAAAAAATAGGTTTCAATTTTTAGCAGGCCGGCCATATGCTTGAAAATGGGCTCCCCTAGAAATATGGATCTTCATTAATTAGGGTATGTTTGGATTGCCAAGTGTTTATGTTTATAAACACACTGAAAGTGTTTATAAACATAAACACTTTGAAAGTGTTTGGCTCATACATTTAAACCGTATTTTAAATAACGTAAATTTTTATATAAACTCGTTATAAATTGGGTCAATTTATCTCAAACTATTGTATAAATTGATAATTATATTTTAAATTTAATTTAATTGACTTACACAATTTACAGTGTACTTTATTTGAAATTTACGTTATTTCAAATTCACTAGAAATTGTGTGACCCAAACACTTTAAAAGTGTTTATGTTTATAAATATAAACGATTGGAATCCAAACAGACCCTTAGCTTCTTCTTGGTCGATTGATTGTGATTATGTTAAGATATCTGTCGATTTCTTCAACTTATTAATTTATCAGACACAACCGGCAAAAATTATAAGCAAAATGATATAGCATAATATATGCCAGTAGGATTTGTTTGAAGGATCATATAACGTATAATATTATATTATAATACAGTATAATTATATTATATAAACTAGTGTAATACCCGCGCCATGACGCGGTTGCGATGGAAAAAAAAATTACAATATAAAATAATTATTATAAGGAATGACCAAATAAAACATAAACAAATGTTTGGAAAATTTTAAAACAACAATATTGTTATCGAACGATAACAGATTATGGTTATGAACACCAGCTACGAAGTGCGAACAAATTCCATATTTTGAACAGATGAAACAGATTTGAAAGCACAAGACAGGTTCGAGATATTTAATAAATAAAATAATGAAGGTAGACTTGAAATCTTTAAGAAAATGGTAAAAATGTTAACCAGAAAGTTAGGCTCCATGAAAAGGTTTTTAAATTAAGATATTATATTGATATAGATTATTAGTATTGTAATGTATAAAGATTTAAATATAGATTAATAGTAGACATTAGATTTAATCCAATATTTCGATTTAAACCCAATGGTTAGTAAATGGGTAAAAAATTAAACCCAATGAAGGAGTTGTTGACATATCATTAAAAATATTATAAATTAAGATATTATATCGATAGATATTTTGAATTAAACCCAATGGTTAGTAAATGAGTAAAAAATGAAAATTAAAAGAAAAACGTGATTGGTTAGAAGGGAGTGGAATAAGGAGAGCGCGCCACGTCAGCGGAAAGTATACGAAATTAAGTAATTATATAGATATAGATGGTTAGTAAATGAGTAAAAAATGAAAATTAAAAGAAAAAACGTGATTGGTTAGAAGGGAGTGGAATAATTAAGGAGAGCGCGCCACGTCAACGGAAAGTATACGAAATTAAGTAATTATATAGATGAAGGAGTTGTTGACATATCATCAAAAATATTATAAATTAAGATATTATATCGATAGATATTTTGAATTAAACCCAATGGTTAGTAAATGAGTAAAAAATGAAAATTATAAGAAAAAACGTGATTGGTTAGAAGGGAGTGGAATAAGGAGAGCGCGCCACGTCAGCGGAAAGTATACGAAATTAAGTAATTATGGTTAGTAAATGAGTAAAAAATGAAAATTATAAGAAAAAACGTGATTGGTTAGAAGGGAGTGGAATAAGGAGAGCGCGCCACGTCAGCGGAAAGTATACGAAATTAAGTAATTATATAGATATAGATATAGATATAGATGGTTAGTAAATGAGTAAAAAATGAAAATTAAAAGAAAAAACGTGATTGGTTAGAAGGGAGTGGAATAAGGAGAGCGCGTCACGTCAGCGGAAAGTATATGAAATTAAGTAATCTATATACATATACTAAAACCGATGCATTGGTGTCCGCGTGGCGGCATGTGAGTGAATTTGCCTACGTGGCAGCGCGTGAGCAAGTCTCGCAGAACTTTCTCCCGTAAAAAAGAAAATCTAATAAAAATAATTATTTTATTTTACCATTAACACATATAATTGGATAGATGGAATATCTTATAAAAGAGTAAATATTATATAAGGAAAAAACTATATCAATATAATTAAACGTAATAGTAGTAATAATAAAAATAATTAATAAAACTAATTTTCATAGTCATACTTACCAAAAATATTAATAGATAAATATGTAATATTTGATAGGTGCTATTTTATTTATATTTAGATTATTTTTTTATGGAAAGAATTATTTATATCAAAATCAATCATTTAATAATTGTTATTTTATATTTATCTATATTATTTTTTGAGGACAAAATAAAAAATTAAAACATTATATAGCTATATATGTAGCCACAATCCATCCGTACATAGATATTTTAGTAAACTAATGTAATAAATATATACTACATATTTAATAAAAAAGAATATTAAAATATTTTTGAAAATCAACTATCTAATTAAATTACATGAGATATAATTAACCATAGATTAGAAAAAAAAACTTTTACGTAGTACCTTATAAATGTGAATTTTATTTATATTTTGAGAGAATCTAATTAAAAGATATTTTGATTATATATAACCCATCGAACTAATTTTATTTATATTTATATTATTTTTTGGAGGAAAAAATCATTTATAGTTAGATTAACGCATTTCCCGTACACGGGACGGGATCTACACTAGTTATATAGATATAGATGGTTAGTAAATGAGTAAAAAATGAAAATTAAAAGAAAAAACGTGATTGGTTAGAAGGGAGTGGAATAATTAAGGAGAGCGCGCCACGTCAGCGGAAAGTATACGAAATTAAGTAATTATATAGATGGAGTTGTTGACATATCATCAAAAATATTATAAATTAAGATATTATATCGATAGATATTTTGAATTAAACCCAATGGTTAGTAAATGAGTAAAAAATGAAAATTAAAAGAAAAAACGTGATTGGTTAGAATAGAAGGGAGTGGAATAAGGAGAGCGCGCCACGTCAGCGGAAAGTATACGAAATTAAGTAATTATATAGATATAGATGGTTAGTAAATGAGTAAAAATGAAAATTAAAAGAAAAAACGTGATTGGTTGGAATAGAAGGGAGTGGAATAAGAAGAGCGCGCCACGTCAACGTAAAGTATACGAAATTAAGTAATTATATAGATCATAATAGATTGTCATTCAAATAAACATGTATACTTCTCTATTTTTTTCAGCACAAATCTTTGGGTAGAAAAAGGGATATGAATGGGATCTCATTCCTATAACGGGACAAAACTCTATGTGCATATATGTTGTATCCATATTATAAGGGTTGTTTATGTAATTATATAAAATAAGAGGTCTATGTGCAATACTTCTTCTTCTCCTTATATAGATCAGACCGTCATTTGAAAATCAAACGTTTGAATATTTTGCTCTATTGTTTGTTAGTCCTGCTTTAAGAATGGTTCATTCCTTCAGGTTATGGCCAAACACTTGAGTGTTGAAGAAGTAGAGGGCATAAAGGAAATGTTTGAGAAGGTAGATGTGGATAATGATGATATAGTCTCAGTTGATGAATTGAAAGCCGGACTTCTGAAATTCTCATCTCAGCTTGCTGAGTCTGAAGTTCAAATGCTTATCGAAGCCGCCATTTTATTATGTTTTGAAGTTCGTTTATCGCCATCACACAAGTAAACAACGAAAAACGAAAGGAAACAACACGAGATTTGTTGACGCAGTTCGAGTTAAATCCTACTCTGCGGGATCTCAAGAGGGGAGATCCGATCTCAGTATCCACTAAGCATCAGAAGCAAGTTACAAGTTCGGCTATGGCAGCAGAGCACAAAAACTAGCAACCTAGGAACCTCAAACCAGGAATACAGAAAAGAAGGAGAAGAGATAAAGGAAGGCCCCCTGAAAAGGCAACCGAGGAACTTCTTCGAAGTTCCTCACGGAGATAGCGTTGTCAAACACCAGAGACACCCCTTTGGACCACCGTCTTCCTTGGAGGAGCTCACATAAGAGGCATCGTCGCCGCTCTCTCTTTCTTTCTGCTAGGGTTTTACAAATGAGGCTCAAGGGCGCTACAATAACCGGGGAGGCTTATATAGCCCTCGGCTGAGCTAGGGATACAAGAGCTTCTCCAACTGTAAGAAGGGTCCAATACAGAAGTAACCAAGCAAGCAGGTTCGACCCAACACAGATAGACCCAATTCTGTATAACCGGATTTGAGCCACCCTATGATGAAACAATACACACATAACACATATAATATATAGTCATCACACTTATAGGCCAAGTGATCCAAACCTAAACACCAAAGTATTTAGGGGTTCTTGCAACCTTAAAGTAATGTCACATATATCATAAGTTACTTAGGTGCATATTGTTTCATCATCCAAGTGGTCCCAAAGTTAAAATAAGTCTAAGTGCTCATGCCACCTATAAACCTAACTTTATAATATACAAGTTTAAACATACTACCTCCGTTCGGAAAAACTTGTCACTTTACTATTCACGCACGCTTTTTTAGGAGATAAAAACTATATAAAATATCTAGTTTTTTAATTATTTTTTTTAACAATTTCGTAGCTATTATTAATAAGTACAAACTTGTTAAAAAATTTTTATAAAAAAATAAATTTTTTATATAGTTTTTATCATTCTAAAAAAGCGTGCGTGAATAGTAAACGACAAGTTTTGCCGAACGGAGAGAGTATATAACACGTTTGATTGCTACAGATGCGGTTATTCAATAATATAATATACTCTTGTTTTATTTTTCAATAAATATTTAATACTCCGTAACATTTTAGAGTTCAAGGCTGTCAGCTTCTTTGTGCAATAAGGAAAATAGGTTGTCGCTAATTATGACAGCATGAAACATTATCCGTGTGATCTGCTACTTAGACAAAATCAACAAACCGGATCGATCGGATGTTAAATGACAGTATATGGAAATGAGTTTTCCATCACTTGATTGATTGATGATGTGCTAAATTACAGTACTCTTCAATTCATGGTCTGTAGCTCCTCTTGAGTTTCATCTCGGTACCAAGAATCCTCGTCTACCACTTGGTAGTTGGTAATCCTTGTTGGCCATATCATACCAAAGCATCCTCACATCGTTAAGGTTAATGTGACGTTCGAACAACAACAGCGGCACCTCTTCCCCATTGTCGTCTCCGCGTCGACTATACGATAAAATCGGATATGTCTGAAAGAAGTCGAACGTAGTGGTCACACTTGCGTGATCACCTACCTCTGCATTGACCGGAGCTCCAAGGAGCTGCTCGCCTGCAAATCGATCTCCAAGCGCAAGCTCCGGACGGCCGTCGACGTCGAGGATGTCAGGCGAGAGGTCGCGATTATGAAGCACCTGCCTAAGAGCGTGAGCATCGTTAGGTTTAGGGAGGCGTGCGAGGATGAGAGCGCCGTCCACATTGTGATGGAGCTCTGCGAAGGCGGAGAGCTGTTCGATCGGATCGTTGCTAGGGGATATTACACGGAGCGGGCGGCGGCGGCGGCGACGGGGACAATCGTTGAGGTGGTGCAGCTGTGCCATAACCACGGCGTGATTCATAGGGATTTGAAGCCGGAGAAGAACTTGTTTGCTAGCAAGAAGGAGAATTCGCCGCTCAAGGCCATCGATTTCGGCCTGTCTATCTTCTTTAAACCTGGTATGATGATTTTTTTTAGTGGCATTGTTGAATTGCAAGATGAGGCTTCAGTTTCATTACAGTTTGATCTTAAATCTGTGTTGAGCTTATTATCTTGATACTTCAGAGATGTTTACATCTGGTGGTTTGAATTTTAGGGGTTTAGGGTTTGTTCCTTTAGATGTTTGGTTTCGGGTAATAATTTGCATAACCACACAATTTGCAGTTAACCTATTGTTTGCAGATAATCTTTTGAAGTTGCCTATTCACTTATTCAGTGATTAGAGGAACAATTTATCTTTAGGGTCAGGAATGTTAAGAGTAGAAGGAAGAGAATAAAATTTCCAGTCAAAGAAAATGGAGTTTGTGTCTTACATGAATCTTTAACAAATGGCTTCCTGCCTTCACTGTTTGTATCAACGGGGAAATTGGTAGTAGATATAGATTTCACTAATACAGTGAGAGGGATGAATGCTTGATCGATTGGTTGGGTTGGCAGCATGAAACTATTTCTTAGCCGTATTTCTGTGAGATGTTAAACCTGAACCTTTCAAGGCCATTACCATAATAATTTGCTGTCGATTTTTATCTGTATTGAAGGTGAGAGCTTCTCCGAAATTGTTGGAAGTCCATACTACATGGCTCCAGAGGTGCTTAAGCGGAGCTATGGGCCTGAAATAGATATATGGAGTGCAGGAGTCATTTTGTATATATTGCTATGCGGTGTTCCTCCGTTTTGGGCAGGTAACTTATTAGTCTTTCCATATTTGGTTGGATTTCAAGTTAGCATATTCCATGGACTACTTATGCCTATGCCACTCACTCCCCCCCCCCCCCCCCACCCACCCACCCACCCACGCACACACACCGTTGCTTCGCAGTGTATGACGTTCTTCTTTAATTCCTTTCACACAATAGTAGACTAGTAATGCATCACTCATTTACTCATCCTGTGCTTTGTTATCTGCGTTACATATTTGTTTTCCAGAGTCTGAACAAGGGGTTGCTCAGGCCATATTACGTGGGATAATTGATTTCAAGCGGGATCCATGGCCAAATATTTCCGAGAGTGCTAAGAGTTTGGTTAAGCAGATGTTGGAGCCTGATCCAAAACGCAGGCTTACAGCAAAACAAGTCCTTGGTAATACAACCTTTGTAGTACTATTATGTTCACGAAAACGTGTGATGTGCAATATGCTTTTTCTGTGTGGATTTACATATTTGCATAAATCGAAAGGGTTGCAATTTTGACCAAGTTCAGTTGTCTCTCTTGACAATGGAATGCTGAACTTGATAAATTGATGCTAGTTAGAATGTTGGCAGTGATGAATGCAGTCTTAAGTTAGAAGAAAATTCATATGATTTCATGAGCTTTGATAAATGCATAAAGATTTTAACAAGCTAAGGTTTTGTTAAAAACTATCGTTTGTCAAATCTGTGGTACCATTTTCTGCTGCATAATGTACACTGTTTTATCGTTGCAGAGCATCCATGGGTTCAGAATGCCAAAAAAGCTCCAAATGTTCCGCTTGGAGATGTTGTGAAGTCAAGGCTTAAGCAGTTATCAATCATGAACAGATTCAAGAGGAAAGCATTAAGGGTCTGTTTGTCATTGCAAATAATTTACTCATTACTCTATCTCCTGTTCTTTGTCTGAACAGATAAATAAATTGATCCAACCAATCAAGTAACAAAAATAACATGATCAAATTAAGGATCATCTTGTAAAATTCAGAAAATCCCCATTTCAAAATAGGTCTTCGCCAGTACTGCCACCCCATATCACAGGGGTTGAACATACACTCTGCAATTATACATGCCCAACAATCCCTAATAATCTCTGTTGTTTGTTAGTCCTGCTTAAAGAATGGTTCATTCCTTCAGGTTATTGCCGAACACTTGAGTGTGGAAGAAGTCGAGGGCGTAAAGGAAATGTTTGAGAAGATAGATGTGGATAATGATGGCATGGTCTCAATTGATGAATTGAAAGCCGGACTTCTGAAATTCTCATCTCAGCTTGCCGAGTCTGAAGTTCAAATGCTTATAGAAGCCGTAAGTTTTTTTTTCCCAATTACTCCATCTGTAGCAATCAAAATGTTATTAAAACTTTGCGTTCCGGTTGTTGATTGTGTCTTGTTTTATTTTTCAATAAAGATTTAATAACATTTAGAGTTCAAGGCTGTCAGCTTCTTTGTGCAATAAGGAAAATAGGCTGTCGTTAATTATGACAGCATGAAACATTATCCGTGTGATCTGCTACTTAGACACAATCAACAACCGGAACGCAAAGTTGATGATGATTTGTGAATTTAGTGCCTGCTAAATTACAGTATACGGAAATGAGTTTGCCATCATCATCCCTCCAGAATTGTTCTAATTTGGTTGATCTGTTGATTCTGGAGGGATTTCTGTTAACAGACTTTTGTATGAGTCTGTATGCTTGTGTTGTTTTCTGTCTCTTTGTTAAGGCTGTTTGGTTCATGCAGGTTGACACCAATGGGAGGGGAACTCTGGACTACGGTGAATTTGTTGCTGTCTCTCTGCATCTACAGAGGATGGCCAATGACGAGCATCTACGCAAGGCCTTCGCCTACTTTGACAAGGATGGAAACGGATTTATTGAGCCAAACGAGCTCCGCGATACCTTGATGGAAGATGGAGTAGACGATTGCACTAATGTGGCAAATGACATTTTCCAGGAAGTAGACACAGACAAGGTGAAAAAAAATTGTATTTTTTCAACATTTTTCACTGGAGATGCTCAAACCAAACTCTTCGTGTCTCATCTTTCACTGCTTGCAGGATGGTAAAATCAGCTACGACGAGTTTGCTGCAATGATGAAAACTGGAACAGATTGGAGAAAGGCCTCAAGACATTACTCAAGAGGCAGATTTAACAGCCTAAGCATGAAGCTCATGAAGGACGGCTCTCTCAACTTGGGCTCAAGCGACACACTAGTATGACATTATTTTCGCATTGATACACCCTGAGAAAAACCGAGTTGCTTTGCATATATAAAATGGAACCACCTACATTCAAACTTTGCCCGGTGTTACATTTGATCACACGTCGAGGCATGGTTATCGGGCACTACAATGGCTACACAGCAACAGGGTTTACGGGTCGATGGTGCATTGTATGATTCCCATTCTCTTTGTTAGCTCACCTTTTTCTCTGAGAAATTCTTTGCAGTGCCTTAGTGATGTATTATATGGTTTTTTTAGCAGAGACGATTACGATTATTGTTCATACCTCTTCATGGTCTGTAGCTCCTCTTCAGTTTCGTCTCGGTACCAAGAATCCTCGTCTACCGCTTGGTAATCCTTGGTGGCCATATCATACCAAAGCATCCTCACATCGTTAAGGTTAATGTGACGTTCAAACAACAACAGAGGCACCTCTTCCCCATCGGCGTCTCCGCGTCGACTATACGATAAAATCGGATATGTCTGAAAGAAGGCGAACTTAGAAGTCACACTTGCGTGATCATCGCCTACCAATATCGTCCAAGACTCTTCGACCCCGTACTCTTCCATCACCCACACCTTCGGATGCGACTTCGGATGCGAAGGGCAATAGCCATGGTATACATAACATAGTCGCCCATCAAGCTCCGACACTTTGCCGGAAGCATAATACTCGGCGTTGTTTGCGTTCCGCGGCAGCATTATCTCCCCGAATGCACGAGTACGCAGATCGAAAGTAAGGATCACCAGCTTCCGGTCTCTTGTCCAAGCCACCCAATGGAGAATCCCGTTGAAAGAGCGGGCTGCTTGCGAGCGTAGAATGTCATACGAGCCGCGAGGGTAGCCGTAGACCGACTGCCACCCACGGTTTCTAAAACTGTACACAGAGGTTATTAATTAATTCAAATATAACCCTAAGTGAAACTCAATGTCATTAATTATTTCGGATATAAATTCACGATAAAAAATACACTATGCATTTACATTACCATATATGTTTATAAACTTTTATTTTATTATTAAAAATATATGTTTGAGAAAAATAAAATAATTAATTAAATTAATTGAAATATAACCCTGAGTGAAAGTCAGTTTTTAATTATTTCGGATATATATTCACAATAAAAAAAATACTCTATACATTTATATTAACATGTTTATAAAGTTTTATTGTTAAAATATATATTTTAGAAAAATAAACAAAATTAAATTAATTGAAATATAACCCTAAGTGAAAGTCAGTTTTTTATTATTTCGGATATAAATTCACAATAAAAAAATACCTATATTAACATATTTATAAACTTTTATTATTAAAATATTGATAGTATGTTTTAGAAAAATAAAAAAATATTTTCTTTAATATTTTCTGAAATAGTCCATCTTTTAATCATCCACAATTTTTCTTAATAAAAGAAATATAATTTTTATACAAAAATTTAATGCGAATTTACATACCTGTAAATCCAAAAGTATAATATGTGATCGTCCGGATTCGTGCCATAGACTTCAAAGATGTTATAATCGTCGGCATAACGATCATAACCGAACCCGAAAAAGGGTCGTCGATGTTCTGGTTCCACCGACTTTAGGGGGCCATCGACGGAGTAGGAAGCTCCGGTGAACAAGTTGTAGAACAGGAAGACGGTGTGCGGCGACCTGAGGCAAACGATCCGGTTCGACGAGCCCGAAAGGAGCTTGAAATCGTTGAAGTTGACCTTACTGCTTTGCTTGTTCAACCCGATGGGAATGCGGTGGACCTTGTAAGGAGGGAACTCGCCGCCGGCGATCTTGGCGGCGCCGTACCTCGTGAGGAGGCAGTAGAGGCCATTTCCGCCGGCAAACAAGGCCACGCATCGGTTGTGGTAGAGGTTGTAAAACTTGGGGTCGTTGATGAGATTCTTCAATGGCTTCGACACGAGTTTACATGCTAGGATGGATTCGAAGGGGATTAGTAGGAGGATCTCTATTGTTAGGTCTAGAGGAAGTGACGAATTTAACATCTTCGATCAACAAAACACATTTGTGTTTGAGATCGATCGAGCTTATATGGATTTTGTATTATTAGATTAGTTGAGGATTTTCAGCAATGTTGGTTAGAGCAAATCGGGATTCATTCTTATTAGATAAATCATCTCTCCCCGACTTCATTTTTTTTTTTTAAAAAAAAACATCGATTACGATTTAGTATAAAATACGGTTTTATTTTGGGTGGAAAGATCTCAGTGCTCGTTTGGATAAATGTAGGAAGTCTACTTCCCGGGAATTTAATTCCTGGGAAATCTACTTCCCATGAATTATACTTTCTGTGATTTTATGAAACAGGTTTGGTTGAAAAATGAAAAAAAGGTGGATTTGATATAGTGAGATAAATAAGAGATTTTTATTAGTAAAAAAAGGGTGGAAGTTGTCTTACCATGTACCCCTTAGTAATTCCAATTCCTGTATTTCACAGGAAGTTCAATTCCTAGGAATTTCAATTCCTGGGTTTTTGGAGATGAAATTTTTTAACCAAACGCAGATATTCTATCCAACTTCCTGGGATATTCAACTTTCTGGGTTTTTCAAATTAATCCAAACGAGCACTGAGTGTTGGCATTTTGTGGGATCATTAATTTTTTTTAATAATTATAAACTTATTATTAATAAGTTTACAATTTTCAAAAGTAATTAATAAAATTTTTAATATTTTATACAATTTTTAACTTATAAATAAACGTGCATGAATAGTAATGTAAAGCTAGAATTTTGGAAATTTTAAAAGCCCTTGTTATTTACACCCATAATTTTACTATCTACACCAAAAATCAAAGTTTTTTTTTTAAATAAACTCTACGCCTCTTGAGTTGAGTCATAGGTGTGTGTAACTCAAGAGGCGCAACTGTTTTTTCCTATATACAAACTCTGCCCCTCTTGAATCACACGTCTATGAGTCAAGATGCGTTGGGTTTATTTTAAAATTAAAATAAAAATCCGAATATTGGGTGTAAATAGTAAAAAAATTGGGTGTAAATAATATCACCCTTTTTAAAATAGGAAAGCTTTCAGAAAAACCCGTCTTCGAACGATTTCTATTTCCGGAAAGTCCTTTGAAAAATATTCCGACGGTGAATTTCAAAATTGAGGGTTCGAGAGTCGTTGAAATGAATTTGGATTTTGGTCGGATTTTAAATATCGGATTTCGAGATGGAGATGTCGGGATTCAAAGTCGGAAGATCGAGCGAAATCACTCACTATCTCTCCTTCCCTCACGCCACTCACTCTCTCTCTCCTTCTTAAGTATTTCGTCTTCTAGTAAATGAAACCCTAAGGAGCCTTTGGCCCTTCTATATAAAGGAGCATCACTCCCAGAGTGGATCCTAATCCACAAAAAGAAATCCCAGCCCCCGAGGATAAACCCTAGCCTCCATGTGAAGATCCAAACCTTCCTCCAAAACCCTAAATCCAAAACTCCCATCTTTCTCCCCTTTGAATCCAAAATCTCTCCACCCTCACCTTCGTTTTGTGTTTCTCAGCACCCAAATAGCCTCAAAACCCCTTGAAGGAGACCTCCTCTAAAAAAACAACAACCCAGAAATCGAGATCGAAAGGTCGTTTCCATTTATATAATTATATCTTTTTATGTTTAACAATCATATATAGCTATATAATGTAAATATATCTTTTTATGGAAAATTAATCCGATTCCATATAAAAATCGAATAACCGATACCAAAAATCTATCAATGCACTATTTTACATACTCATAAGATTTTCTACAATGATGTTTTGATGTAATTATAAATTCATATCCAATTAAATGTAATTATATCTTTTTATGTTTGCTTTTCTAGAATGGCGCTTTGATGCAATTATAAATTCCTATGTAATTATATATTTTTATGTTTGGTAATCATATCTATCTACCTATTATTATATACAATAATGAATAAGTTGTATGTGACATATGACATCTTTGATCTCCTTATCTTAATAGTAGTAACCAATCAATTTTTTTTTTATCTCCTCGCCTTAATCAATCTTAAGAAAATAGTTTTCATAATTTTGTAGACATAGATATATTTTGGAAATTTTTTACCCAATTTCGTAAGATTTTGATAATAATTATATAAAAGTTTAATAATGCTTTCAATTAATGCGAATCAATGGTAATTTTATTTTAGTTATGTAACAATTAAAAAGTACTGAAATACATTAATTATCTCTCTCAACGGATATTTATATCAAATTTATTTAAATTAAAAAAAACATGCACACGATGCGGGTACTGAACTAGTTTTTATTTATAAAAGCAAGGCGAACCCGAATAACTATAGATTAGACTTTTTAAAACCCAACTCAAACCGATAGACCTGACACGAACGCCCAAAAATTTTAGGGTCAAGGCCCGAAAATTTTGGCCAGGTATTTTTTCTTTACCCGAACCCGAACCCGAAAAAAAAATGGGTGACCCGGCTTACCCATTTGTTAAAATAAAACTTTGACCAATTAAAAGTCAATCAAATCCCAAAGTCATACAATATTATAATTAAGGTAATTTCAATAAATAATATATTATTAAAATTAATTAATTTATAACTAGATATAATTAAAATTATTCATAGAGTTTCTAATTTATTACATTTTATAATTACAATCACCCGATCTTTCTTTTTCAGATTAACTTTTATATTTATTTTTATTGTATATCACTCTTTCCCATCGATGATATTTGATTATTTATTTATTTTTCAACATCTTTTTTAAAAAGCTAAAAAACTTAGTAAAATATTAAAAAAAATTAATTGAAATTTTAAAATAATTTTATACTCATTTCTAGTCGGTATTAAATAATTTCAAAAAGCTAATTAAAACTTTGATATTTTATACAATTTTAAATTTTAATAAAAACTAGGAGGAATATTAAAAATCCAAGATTTTTTATATGTCGTATATAATTATAAGCATTCGAGCTTAGGATGATATCTTTTAATCAGTATAGTGTCGAAAAAGGACAAGTTAGAAACTACGTCTTTAACTTTAATATTTTTAAAATATCGCAAATTCATCAAAATACTATTTTTTTATTGAAAAAAAAGACAAACTCATAATTGATCCGATTTGATCCAAAACTGGGTCAAATATGAGTTTGAGTTAAATCGTATTTACTCGAAATCCGTGTTAGTCGACATTCGATGTAACCTAGCTCGAGTGACCCGATTGATAGGTCTAGTCCTCTAGGCTCCAGTACGGATCGTTGGATCCAAATTCGCGTTGACCGTTTTTCGATTTATGGAGGGGAAGTGCGAGGCGAGCTCATAGTTTGACTAACCGCCCGTCTCCAAATCCAACTACCATTCCTCCCATTTCAATCTTCACCCCAAATTGGCAAATTCCCACACAATCCGCAGTTGCTATCTCTCTCCAAGAATGGAAGA
This sequence comes from Persicaria tinctoria, assembly GCA_037127255.1. Classification (NCBI taxonomy): domain Eukaryota; kingdom Viridiplantae; phylum Streptophyta; class Magnoliopsida; order Caryophyllales; family Polygonaceae; genus Persicaria; species Persicaria tinctoria. The sequence continues at coordinate 1,152,336 of JBANSL010000016.1, read as the reverse complement.
GGAATCTGAACCACCGCCACCGCCACCGCCAGTGGCCAGCGACGACCTCCCTCTGGCATCGTCGTCCGGAATTCCGTCAACGTCTTCGGAGGAGGAACAGGCAGATAATATAGAAGAGGAGGAGGAGGAGGAAGAGTTGATACGCCAGCAACCGAGCGTTTCGTACCTAGGACAAGGCGACTACACGCAGCAGCGGCGGTGGCGGCCGGTTGAGCCGCCGGAGGACGAGGAGGCGGACTCGGTGTTCGTCAGAGGCGATACCTGGTCTTGCATTATCGTCATCCTCACTTTTTGGTTCTTCGGTAACAATTTCGTGATTTCAGACTCGTTTACTTTACCGTGGATTCGATTTGACCTCGATTAATTATGATTCGTGGAGTGAAGGTTCCGATTGAATTTGATAGATTCGATTTTCCCGCTCTTATTGAGGAAGCTTGCATTCATCAATTGGAAAAATAGGATCGTTTTCTGGAGTGTGATAGAACTGCCTCGCTTAATTTGATCAACTTGAACTCACAAGGTTTTGGAATTTTGGTTGTTTTCTCTGGTTGCAGTGTCTCTAACTTTGATACTCGGAATTTATGGATCTGAGACCATTGAACTTAGCCCCTATAGTTCGATTCTGCTTCAGCCTAACCCGCTATTTATACAATATGTGAAGGTAATCTCAGACCATTTTTCTTGTTGACTTTAATCATTTCTGTGCATGTTGTTTGGTCCTTGCTGAAGCTTAGCAGTACTTGAATTACACCTTCTTTGGCCAAGCTCCTTAAACAGATTTTGACTTTGGAAGAAGCTAATGTCAAACGGATTAGTAATTGGAGATGTTGAGTTTATGCATTGATTATTTATGGAAACAATGTAGATTTTGACCTAGGGGACTTCTGATTGAGGTCTATTCAAACAAAAAATTTACGAGCAACTCCATCTGACTGGCATAGGTTCTAATTACATTTTGCATTTGGTTTTGGTTGTGGTGCATTTTATTAGGTGGAAAAATCAGATGGCAGAAAGAGTGCTGCATTTCTTTATGGCATGTATAAAGCTCCTTCCTTAAATGACTCCAAAACATGGTCAGATAGTGTGAATACTTCTATGCCGACAGACTCTCACAAGGTAAGATTCATACAAGCTGATAGTTGCCCATTGAAGGTTGCAGCTACTGACTCATACTCGTGAGAGCTCTTTATGTCCATTATAACCGTTAATTTTCTCTCTATTGTCCTTCAAATGTCTAGGAGTGGGCCTTTTTCCTGAACAAAGGATCTCAGTTGAATATTTCTTACAATGTGCCAAGCTCTTCCTCTTTGATCCTCGTAATTGCCCAAGGTATGTGTAAAAGGCTACCATTTGGAAAACCATACCAGTGTCTCGTCTTGACATATGATTACCCTTCAGCTGTTTTAATTGCAAGCTTCTTCGAGCAGTAGGATTAGGAGCCTTCTGTGTGATACTTTTTTGTTTAGACACAAATAAGCAAGAATCTTGAGTTGAACTTTGGGCTTCTTACAGACACTTAACCTTCTACGCTCAATATGAGTGGAAAACACTTAGCATAATGGCTTTGGAACATAACTGAAAAATGGCTTTGAAAGTGAACTAGATAGTTGTCTCACCTGACTTAACCCACAGCAGTCCTAAATGACTGATCGTCTGATCCAGTTCATACATACCTACACCCTAAAATGCATAGTAAAGCTCAGAAGTTGTGAATCCTCAATTAGTCAAGGTACCACTTTGTGAGTCATTGCCTTTTCAAAATCATAAGCTTACTAGGTAAAGTTGTTATTCATTTATAGGTAACAATTGAAAAGTTGGTGTTGCACATTCCATTATCACAAAGAAGCTAGCTTATAGGTAAAAAAGCATGATGGTGGTCACTTACCGACATGATAATTAAGGACATGTTGGTGCCCAATTTTAAATCTCTTGGCCAAGATTCAGATTCAAGTACCCTCTAGAAGTGTATTATTGTTGCTATGCTTTTCATGTGTTGTTTCCTTTTCTACATCAAGAGTAGTAAGATTAACTTCTTAAGATTTCTCTCACATATTCTCTCAAACATCCGTCTAAAATCTAATGTTTTATAGGGGAAGAAGAAATGGCAGAATGGCTCGAGGATCCATCATATCCCAGTACCACTTTATCATGGAATGTTATACACGGTAAGATACTAAGATGGAGAAAGTGGAAGATATTAATACTTTTCTGTTGCATCGAGCTAATTCTGATGCCATCTACCTCTCTTTATCATAGGAAGTGGTGTGATTACACAGGATATATCCAAATCCTCTTACTATTATGTTGCAATGGGAAATCTCAACACTGAAAATGTGGAGGTAGTTCTCTTAATCAGACTTATCTCTGTGGACTTAGGAATTATTGTTTGCTCCATTTCCTCATTTCCAGGTTGATTAGGTGTAAAAAAAATCTGACTAAATGGATGCTCATGTATAGTGTTTTTTGGGTACTTTCTCAAAGAGGAAAGGCAAAAAGGCAAGGTTTGAAAAAAGTCGGTTCCACACAGTTACAAAAGTATATGCATTTGTACCAAGAGCCTAGCCAACAAATGTTAGATAGTGGAGATACCTATAAGATTATCTTAGTGCCATTTTTTAAGTACATGTGCAATTGTATGTGTTTGTTATGTCCTTGTTTCTTCTTCTATTTCACTAAAAAAATACTCCGCTGCTACACAATCATATTCACTTCTGGAGGCTTTGCTGAACAGGTTCAGTTGAAGCTTCAAGTAAGATCTTCCACATATGACATGACAGATGCATATTATAAATGTAGTGTGGCTAATGGACTTTGCAGCCTGAAGGTTCTTTTTCCAAGAGGAAACGCTGCTGTCTTGTCATCTCCTGATCTACAAGTGGTAAGACCATTTTCCAGAAAACAATTCATAGCTTTGCACCAAGGAAATTCTCCTGAGCTTCTCAACGAATATCAGTTTTACTATTCTGGATGAATTTCTCGATGCTTATTGAGATTGTAGCTTTATCCATATAAGCATATTTATGTTTGAGAGATGATATGAATATTATTTAGAGCATCAGTTCAGTTGTAATCAGTTCCGAAATTATTTTTTCTTGCACTATAGCGCCTAAAACACATCAAAGATGTCACTTGCATAGCCTTAATTACATAGGTAGCACTGCATTTCATATGATTAGTTATTAACAAAAGGCTCTCAGCTCTGACTGTTTTATATTTGCTGTCTGTTACTTTCTGATAATTACTTAGTGGAGTGGTCTTCACCTTTTCACTATCTTTGTAGGGAACACAGCAAGAGAAAGTGTACGTTGAACTTTCATATGAACCCCGATGGATCACTTATCTTGCTGGTATAGGTACTGGTTCATCCTCAATTCTCAAATAATAAGCTTATATTTTTACTACTCCACATATTTGTACATACATTATTATGGACCGGAGGTACCACTTTAGTTTTACTGTTTGCCGAGGTGAACAAGCCAAGTAGACAGGAAAACCAATGGTCGTTTATCTTCTGGTGCTTTCAAGAAACAAAACATATTCATTCTTTTTGTGAGAATAAACACTGCATATTCTTGATACAAAACTGTAAGGTCAGCCGAAACTTTTCTAATGCATCTAATGGAATATAGACCCTTGAATCTTTGAAAATAGGCTTTGTACTTTCCCTTTCCTTTGTAAGAAATTGACCCTTGAATCTTTGAAAATTTCTCTGCTTCTATTTCACGGCGAGTGTGGAGGCCTGGGGCATGTACTAGTCTTCAGAATTTTCTAGTAATCAGAAGAGATGGCGGCAACATCAATTTTTTTTTAAAAAAAATTATTTTGATTTTTATGTTGGCATCTAACTTGGCCTTGTTTTCTTCTCATAGGAGGGATGACTTCACTCATGTTGTTAGCCTTTGGCTATTTAAACAAGATTCAATCCCAAGATGACGATAGAAACAGGGTTCAGGCTGTGGGTTTGGAATCCGAAAGAACTCCACTCCTAACACCTAAAGATGATGATATCTCAAGCTGGGGTTCATCGTACGATTCAGATCCAAATACTGATGAAGACAATCTAGAGGACCTAGAAGCACGACATTATGAAGGAAAAGCTGTTGGAGATGGTCAGAGCAGCAGCACCATTAGGCAACTTTGCGTCATTTGCTTCGATGCTCCTAGAGATTGCTTTTTCCTTCCCTGTGGACATTGTGCAGCTTGTTTTACATGCGCCACAAGGTATTTTTCATATTCATCATTCAAACCTTCTTCAGCACCATTAAGCAACTTTGTGTCATTTGCATCTCCGTCCCCTTTTTCCATATCTTGTGTTGCAATCACAGAATCGCAGAAGCAGCTGGGACCTGCCCCATTTGTCGACGAATAATGAAGAAAATTCGGAAGATATTTTCAGTTTAAAGGTGTGTCTGATACTTAAGCTGATTTGGGTTCATCATTGATAGAGTTCAATATATACTTTTGGGATGACCATCAAGCCCTTTGCAATGCCTTTGCTGTCTTAGTTAACGTTCCGGTATGTATCACTTTGCCTTTCTTGTACACATTACATTATGTACAGTTGAGCATCTTCTTCATTTTCCCATCGAAAATTTGTGTGTAAAAACAGCGGGGGAGTGAGTGAGTTGAGCTGCAATGGGAAAATGTAAGCATCAAAGGATGACTTGAAATGCAATACCATTTTGCGTGCAATTGAGTCGTTTATTGTGTCACGAAAAGGGTATAATAAGTGACTGAAATATTCGAAACGAAGTGTTAGGCAGCCATTAGGGGTTTGAACCAGGACCTTTGGATTATACCCACTAGTCCTTTCCGGTTGAACCATTCCGAAATGGTATGTTGTTATATACCTCAATTGCAGGTGTTATGCACTCAAAGAGATACATATTCTTGATCCGTTTAATCCTTATGCTAATACGTGTTCAATAATCATTGCGAGAATATTGAAAAATACTCCCTCCTATCTAAAATATAAGATTTTTTACTTTTCGGCACGTATTTTAATGAGTTAAAAACTGCATAAAATATTAATATTTTATCAAATTTTTTTATAATTTAATACTTCTTACTAATAAATATAAATATTAAACTGTAAAAAAAATTAATAAAAAAAATACTATTTTATATAATTTTTTGACCCATTAAAATAAAATACGTGCATTGAAGTCAAAAATCTAATATATTTGATCGGAGGGGGTAGCATAGAGGCATAGGAATGAATCCCGATTTGCTCTAACAAACATTGCTGAAAATCCTCAACTAATCTAATAATACAAAATCCATATAAGCTCGATCGATCTCAAACACAAATGTGTTTTGTTGATCGAAGATGTTAAATTCGTCACTTCCTCTAGACCTAACAATAGAGATCCTCCTACTAATCCCCTTCGAATCCATCCTAGCATGTAAACTCGTGTCGAAGCCATTGAAGAATCTCATCAACGACCCCAAGTTTTACAACCTCTACCACAACCGATGCGTGGCCTTGTTTGCCGGCGGAAATGGCCTCTACTGCCTCCTCACGAGGTACGGCGCCGCCAAGATCGCCGGCGGCGAGTTCCCTCCTTACAAGGTCCACCGCATTCCCATCGGGTTGAACAAGCAAAGCAGTAAGGTCAACTTCAACGATTTCAAGCTCCTTTCGGGCTCGTCGAACCGGATCGTTTGCCTCAGGTCGCCGCACACCGTCTTCCTGTTCTACAACTTGTTCACCGGAGCTTCCTACTCCGTCGATGGCCCCCTAAAGTCGGTGGAACCAGAACATCGACGACCCTTTTTCGGGTTCGGTTATGATCGTTATGCCGACGATTATAACATCTTTGAAGTCTATGGCACGAATCCGGACGATCACATATTATACTTTTGGATTTACAGGTATGTATCATGTATTACATGTAGGAGAAGGCATTTCACTTTCAGGATGGCATATTTCGAATATAAATTCGCATTAAATTTTTGAATAAAAATTATTTTTCTTTTATTAAGAAAAATTGTGGATGTGGATGATTAAAAGATGGACTATTTCAGAAAATATTTTTTTTATTTTTCTAATCACATACCACCTCCGTTCGGAAATATAAGTCCATTGACTTTTTGACACCCTTGTTAAAGAGTTAAAAACTACATAACATAATATTTTTTTTATTAAATTTTTTACATAACTATATACTTATTAGTAATATATATAAGACTATTTAAAAATAATAATAAAAAAATAATATTTTATATAGTTTTTCACTCCTTAAAAAGCATGTCAAAAAAGTCAATGGACTTATATTTCCAAACGGACGGAGTATATTTTAATAATAAAAGTTTATAAATATGTTAATATAAGTATTTTTTATTGTGAATTTATATCCAAAATAATAAAAAACTGACTTTCACTTAGGGTTATATTTCAATTAATTTAATTTTGTTTATTTTTCTAAAACATATATATTGAGATAATTTATGTACATATATAGATATTAGCTTATCCGGTATGTTTATAGTCTATGTAAATTGTACTATATATATATCTTGTGAATGAGAAGAGAGATCGAGTTTTTCCCGCAATCCAATTATTCTCATGGTATCGGAGCAGTTTTAACCCTAAATTAAATTTTTTTTTTTTGGAGCCGCCGCCCTAGCCGCCCCTCCTTCCCCTACCTTTTCCGCCATGTCTGACAACCAATCCGACGCTGCTCAGGCCGCCGCCGCCGTTGAGGCTGCGAAGAAGGCCATCGTCGACACCACCTCTCCGTATTATCTGCATCCCTCCGACCATCCTGGTTTGAACGTCTGCGCCGTCACTTTCAAAGGTGACAACTACCCTGAATGGGCGATTTGTTTTCGCAATGCCCTCTATGCGAAAAACAAATCCGAATTCATTGATGGGTCCTTACAGAAACCTACCGACGCCACTGAGGTTCGAAGGTGGCGGGCTGTGAACTCCATGATCATCGGATGGATCTTACAGTCCGTCGATGCTTCACTTCGTCCCTCTCTTACCTACTTCGAGACCGCCAAAGAATTGTGGGATGACATTACCCAACGATTCTCAGTGGGCAATGGTCCTCGTATCCATCAACTCAAGGCGCAACTATCTCGCGCCACTCAATCCGGGCAATCGATTGCTGTCTACTTTGGTGTTCTTAAGCGAAGCTGGGATGAACTCGCCAGTTTCTCTACCGTCCGTGGCAGCGCAACTTGCGGTACCTGTACGTGTAATTGGCGGATCAATCTACTCAAAGAGCGCGAGGAGGAGAAGATCCATCAGTTTCTGATGGGTCTTGATGATGAATTTGCTACCGTTCGTTCGTCTCTTCTCGCCAATGACACGCTGCCCTCTCTCAATGTTGTCTATCAGACCTTGACCCGTGAGGAGGCTCAGTTAGCCGCCTCCAAGAACCGTGACTCTCGTCCTGATGGCGCCGCGTTTGCTACTCAGGGACAGCGCTTGGGTTCTCATCCTCCTCGTGATCAGCCTCGTCGTGATTCGGACCCGCCTAATCGTGATCGATCTACGGGGACTCGTGATCAGTCCTCTCGTGATCAACGGTCTGGAGGGCGTGGTATTGATCGTCCTACTTGCACTCACTGTGGCCAGCTTGGTCATGCCCTGAGTTCATGCTTCAAACTCATCGGCTACCCTGACTAGTGGCCCACTGGATCTCGCGAACGCACTTCTTCCGATGCTCCTGCTGGCCGAGCTCCTGATGGCGCTGGTCGAGGCCGTGGGCGCTCGCAGACCGGCCTCGCTAATGCCGCTCACGCTCCTCAGGATCGCACCGGCCAGTCCTCGTCTTCCTTGTCTGGCGCTGATCGCTCCGCTTTTCCTGGCTTGTCAGATTCGCAGTGGTCCACTCTCGTCTCGCTGTTTCAGTCCCCCGCCTCTGGTTCGACTGATCACTTGAATGGTAAGATCTGTTCCCCCTGGATACTTGATTCGGGCGCCTCATTCCATATGACGGGTGATCGCTCTCTGCTTACTGATCTAAAGGATGTTACTCCATCCTCTATTGTTCTACCGGATGGTCTGATTGATACAGCTACACAGGCTGGGACACTTGTTCTGAGCGCTCAGTTACAGTTAACCGATGTGCTCTTGGTCCCTCATCTCAAATGCAACCTTATCTCTCTTCTGACTTTGCTCAATCAACACAACTGTTGTGTCAGCGGTACTGACAAAGTGTGTGTTTTGCAGGACCGTACTACGATGACATTGATTGGCGTGGGTGAGGGGCGCAATGGAGTTTACTGGTTTCGCTTTGCCACACCGACTGCACGTTCTTCTCATGTTGAAGCCGACTCTCTTTCCCTTTGGCATAAGCGTCTGGGTCATCCTGCGCCTACCTTACTTTCGCATTTACCTCATATTCATGTCAATAAACACAAGTCTTTAAATCCATGTGATGTTTGTCATCGGGCAAAACAAACTCGTTCCCCGTTTCCTTTAAGCATTTCTCATGCGTCTAGTCCTTTTGAATTAGTCCACGGAGATCTTTGGGGCCCCTATCGCTCTAAGTCTCTAACGGGCGCTTCCTACTTTCTTACTTTAGTTGATGATTGTTCTAGACATGTCTGGCTCTATTTATTGCGTAATAAAAGTGAAGTCTCTACTATTTTTCCACAATTTTGTGCTATGGCTAAGCGTCAGTTTGATGTGGTTGTCAAACGTTTTCGAAGTGATAATGGCACAGAATTTACATCCTTACGCTCTTACTTCGACAATAATGGTATTTTGTTTGAATCTTCGTGTGTAGGCACTCCCCAACAGAACGGTCGGGCCGAACGGAAACATCGTCACATCCTAAACGTTGCTCGCTCCCTTATGTTTCAAGCCAACTTACCCATTAAGTTTTGGGGGGAGTGTATTCAGGCTGCGGGCTACCTTATCAATCGGACCCCTACCCCTATTCTTGACCACAAGACACCGTTTGAGGCTCTTCATAACCGTAGCCCCTCCTACACCCATATCCGCACCCTTGGTTGCCTCTGCTATGCTTCCCAAGTTCCTCGAACTTCAAACAAATTTGCTCCCCGTGCTCGCAAATGTATTTTTCTCGGGTATCCTAATGGTTAGCGGGGTTGGAGAGTATTTGACATTGCCACAAATGAACTCCTTGTCTCTCGTGACGTTACCTTCTATGAGACCTCTTTCCCCTACCATACCCCTGACATCCCATCCTCACCGTCACCATTACCTCCTACTCACCCGGCCGAGGAGTTTCTCCCCTTGGCCCCCATTACGCCTACCCCTCCCACCCCTCATGAGGATGTTTCCGTCACTGCTGACCCGTCCACGGACGCCAGGGGGAGTGCGTCGCCACAAGATGCGTCAAACCCGCTCCCTGTTGAGCCTATTCCTCTTCGTCGAAGCACCCGTGATCGTGTTCCTCCAACCAAACTCAACGACTACATCTGCCACACCATCCGCTCACCGGTATCCTCCGTTCTTCCTCCTCCCACTCAATCAGCATCATCAGGTACGCGTTATCCTATTGAGCATTATGTATCTGTTGACCGTTTTTCCTCATCTCATGTGGGTTTCCTAGCCTCTATCACTGCCGGCGTTGAGCCTCGTTCCTTCTCGGAAGCCCTCCGCAGCCCTGAATGGCGCTCGGCAATGCAAGCTGAGATTGATGCTCTGGTTAAGAATGGCACCTGGACTGTTGTCGATCTCCCTGCAGGCAAACGACCTATCAGATGTAAATGGGTCTTTCGCATCAAGTATAAGTCTGATGGCACTTTGGAGCGTCATAAGGCTCGCCTTGTTGTTCTGGGTAACAATCAGCAATCTGGCATTGATTACAATGAGACATTCGCGCCGGTTGCAAAGATGGTCTCCGTTCGTACCTTTCTTGCGGTTGCTGTGAATCAGGGCTGGGAACTTCACCAAATGGATGTTCATAACGCCTTCCTACATGGCGACTTGGACGAAGAGGTTTATATGCGCCCACCCCTAGGTTTCCCCTGCTCGGATCCGTCCAAAGTGTGCCGCCTGAATCGTTCTCTTTACGGCCTTCGTCAAGCTCCCAGAAACTGGTTCTTCAAGCTCACTGCAGCTCTCCGCCGATTTGGGTTTGTTCAGTCTCGGGCCGACTACTCTCTCTTCTCCTTTATTTGCCCAGGTCTGTCTCTGCACGTGCTGATTTATGTGGATGATTTGATTATTGCTGGTAGCGATCCAACCGAGATTGCTCGCCTCAAAACCAAGCTTAGCTTTGTCTTTCATATGAAGGATCTGGGTCCTCTCAAGTATTTCCTTGGCATTGAAATTGCTCGTTCTGATAAGGGGCTCTTTCTATGTCAGTGGAAATACACCCTAGACATCCTTTCCGAGGCAGGTCTATTGGGTGCTAAGCCTTCTGAGTTCCCTATGGACCAGAATCACTCCCTCGCTACGTCTACCGCCTTTCGATGCTCCAGATCGGTATCGACGTCTAATCGGTCGGTTGATTTACTTAACTATCACACGCCCAGAGCTCTGCTACTCTGTTCATACCTTGGCTCAGTTCATGCAGTCCCCTACTGTCGACCATTGGGATGCCGCTATACGGGTCCTGTGCTTTCTCAAAGGACATCCTGGTCAGGGGATCTTCCTTCCGTCCACTGGCTCTTTAGTCCTTACGGCTTATTGTGATTCAGATTATGCTAGTTGTCCTGTCACTCGGCGCTCTCTTACTGGATATTACATCTCACTTGGCTCATCTCCGATCTCGTGGAAGACAAAGAAACAACCTACCGTCTCTCGCTCGTCTGCTGAGGCTGAATATCGGGCCATGGCGTATGCCTGTTGTGAGCTTCTATGGCTCAAATCGTTTCTTCGCTCTCTTGGCGTGGAGCACTCCATCCCTATGCACCTGTTTTGTGACAGTCAGGCAGCCATTCACATCGCTGCAAACCCCGTTTTCCATTATCGCACTAAGCATATTGAGGTTGACTGTCACTTCATTCGGGATCTTATTCTTGCCGGTTCTGTTCGTACTCATCATATTCGCACCGCTTCTCAACTGGCAGACCTCCTTACCAAAGCCCTTGGTCGTTAGCAGTTTCAGTTTCTTATGGGCAAGTTGGGCATTTGTGACCCACATGCTCCAACTTGAGGGGGAGTATTGAGATAATTTATATACATATATAGATATTAGCTTATCCTGTATGTTTATAGTCTATCCTTATTTTATCCTGTAAATTGTACTATATATATATATCTTGTGAATGAGAAGAGAGATCGAGTTTTTCCCGCAATCCAATTATTCTCAATATATTTTAACAATAAAACTTTATAAACATGTTAATATAAATGTATAGAGTATTTTTTTTTAGTGTGAATTCATATCTAAGATAATTAACAACACTGACTTTCACTTAGGGTTATATTTGAATTAATTAATCACTTCTGTTTACAGTTTTAAAAACCGTGGGTGGCAGTCGGTCGACGGGTACCCTCGCGGCTCGTATGACATTCTACGCTCGCACGCAGCCCGCTCTTTCAACGGGATTCTCCATTGGGTGGCTTGGACAAGAGACCGGAAGCTGGTGATCCTTACTTTCGATCTGCGTACTCGTGCATTCGGGGAGATAATGCTGCCGCGGAACGCAAACAACGCCGAGTATTATGCTTCCGGCAAAGTGTCGGAGCTTGATGGGCGACTATGTTATGTATACCATGGCTATTGCCCTTCGCATCCGAAGTCGCATCCGAAGGTGTGGGTGATGGAAGAGTACGGGGTCGAAGAGTCTTGGACGATATTGGTAGGCGATGATCACGCAAGTGTGACTTCTAAGTTCGCCTTCTTTCAGACATATCCGATTTTATCGTATAGTCGACGCGGAGACGCCGATGGGGAAGAGGTGCCTCTGTTGTTGTTTGAACGTCACATTAACCTTGACGATGTGAGGATGCTTTGGTATGATATGGCCAACAAGGATTTCCAAGCGGTAGACGAGGATTCTTGGTACCGAGACGAAACTCAAGAGGAGCTACAGACTATGAAGAGGTATGAACAATAATAGTAATCGTCTCTGCTAAAAAAAACCATATAATACATCACTAAGGCACTGCAAAGAATTTCTCAGAGAAAGAGGTGAGCTAACAAAGAGAATGGGAATCATACAATGCCCCATAGACCAGTAAACCCTGTTGCTGTATAGCCATTGCAGTGCCCAACAATGATGCCACGACGTGTGATCAAATGTAACACCGGGCAAAGTTTGAATGTAGGTGGTTCCATTTTATATATGCAAAGCAACTCGGTTTTTCTCAGGGTGTATCAATGCGAAAATAATGTCATACTAGTGTGTCGCTTGACCCCGAGTTGAGAGAGCCATCCTTCATTAGCTTCATGCTTAGGCTGTTAAATCTGCCTCTTGAGTAATGTCTTGAAGCCTTTCTCCAATCTGTTCCGGTTTTCATCATTGCAGCAAACTCGTCGTAGCTGATTTTACCATCCTGCAAGCAGTGAAAGATGTGACACGAAGAGTTTGGTTTGAGCATTTCCAGTGAAAAATGTTAACAAGATACAATTTTTTTTCACCTTGTCTGTGTCTACTTCCTGGAAAATGTCATTTGCCACATTAGTGCAATCGTCTACTCCATCTTCCATCAAGGTATCGCGGAGCTCGTTTGGCTCAATAAATCCGTTTCCATCCTTGTCAAAGTAGGCGAAGGCCTTGCGTAGATGCTCGTCATTGGCCATCCTCTGTAGATGCAGAGAGACAGCAACAAATTCACCGTAGTCCAGAGTTCCCTTCCCATTGGTGTCAACCTGCATGAACCAAACAGCCTTAACAAAGAGACAGAAAACAACACAAGCATACAGACTCATACACAAGTCTGTTACAGTGTTACCAGAAATCCCTCCAGAATCAACAGATCAACCAAATTAGAACAATTCGGGAGGGATGATGATGGCAAACTCATTTCCGTATACTGTAATTTAGCAGGCACTAAATTCACACATCAACGTCAACTTTGCGATCCGACCATCAATCAAGCAAGATGGTGATGGAAAACTCATTTCCATATACTATCATTTAACATCCGGTTGTTGATTGTGTCTAAGTAGCAGATCACACGGATAATGTTTCATGCCGTCATAATTAGCGACAGCCTATTTTCCTTATTGCACAAAGAAGCTGACAGCCTTGAACTCTAAAATGTTATTAAATCTTTATTGAAAAATAAAACAGGAGTATGTTGAATAACGGCATCTGTAGCAATCAAACATAATAAAATGGTGTAATTGGAAAAAAAAACTTACGGCTTCGATAAGCATTTGAACTTCAGACTCGGCAAGCTGAGATGAGAATTTCAGAAGTCCGGCTTTCAATTCATCAATTGAGACTATGCCATCATTATCCACATCTATCTTCTCAAACATTTCCTTTATGCCCTCGACTTCTTCAACACTCAAGTGTTCGGCAATAACCTGAAGGAATGAACCATTCTTTAAACAGGACTAACACACAACAGAGATTATTAGGGATTGTTGGGCATGTATAATTGCAAAGTGTAAGTTCAACCCCTGTGATATGGGGTGGCGATACTGGCGAAGACCTATTTTGAGATGGGGATTTTCTGAATTTTACAAGATGATCCTTAATTTGTTCATGTTATTTTTGTTACTCAACTTGGTTAATATATTTATCTGTTCAGACAAAGAACAGGAGATAGACTAATGAGTAAATTATTTGCAATGACAAACAGACCCTTAATGCTTTCCTCTTGAATCTGTTCATGATTGATAACTGCTTAAGCCTTGACTTCACAACATCTCCAAGCGGAACATTTGGAGCTTTTTTGGCATTCTGAACCCATGGATGCTCTGCAACGATAAAACAGTGTACATTATGCAGCAGAAAATGGTAACCACAGCTTTGACAAATGATAGTTTGAAACAAAACCTTAGCTTGATAAAATCTTTATGCATTTATCAAAGCTCATGAAATCATATGAAGTTTCTTCTAACTTAAGACTGCATTCATCACTGTCAACATTCTAACTAACATCAATTTATCAAGTTCAGCATTCCATTGTCAAGAAAGACAACTGAACTTGATCAAAATTGCAACACTTTTGATTTATGCAAATATGTAAAATCCACACAGAAAAAGCACATTGCACATCACACGGTTTTGTGAACATAATAGTACTACAAAGGATGTATTACCAAGGACTTGTTTTGCTGTAAGCCTGCGTTTTGGATCAGGCTCCAACATCTGCTTAACCAAACTCTTAGCACTCTCGGAAATATTTTGCCATGGATCCCGCTTGAAATCAATTATCCCGCGTAATATGGCCTGAGCAACCCCTTGTTCGGACTCTGGAAAACAAATATGAAACGTAGATAACAAAGCACAGGATGAGTAAATGAGTGATGCATTACTAGTCTACCATTGTGTGAAAGGAATTAAAGAAGAGCGTCATACACTACGAAGCAACGGGGGGATGCTAACTTGAAATCCAACCAATTATGGAAAGACTAATAAGTTACCTGCCCAAAACGGAGGAACACCGCATAGCAATATGTACAAAATGACTCCTGCACTCCATATATCTATTTCAGGCCCATAGCTCCGCTTAAGCACCTCTGGAGCCATGTAGTATGGACTTCCAACAATTTCGGAGAAGCTCTCACCTTCAATACAGATAAAAATCGACAGCAAATTATTATGGTAATGGCCTTGAAAGGTTCAGGTTTAACATCTCACAGAAATACGGCCAAGAAATAGTTTCATGCTGCCAACCCAACCAATCGATCAAGCATTCATCCCTCTCACTGTATTAGTGAAACCTATATCTACTACCAATTTTCCCGTTGATACAAACAGTGAAGGCAGGAAGCCATTTGTTAAAGATTCATGTAAGACACAAACTCCATTTTCTTTGACTGGAAATTTTATTCTCTTCCTTCTACTCTTAACATTCCTGACCTAAAGATAAATTGTTCCTCTAATCACTGAATAAGTGAATAGGCAACTTCAAAAGATTATCTGCAAACAACAGGTTAACTGCAAATTGTGTGGTTATGCATATTATTACCCAAAACTAAACATCTAAAGAAACAAACCCTAAACCCCTAAAATTCAAACCACCAGATGTAAACATCACTGAAGTATCAAGATAATAAGCTCAATACAGATTTAAGATCAAACTGTAATGAAACTGAAGCCTCATCTTGCAATTCAACAATGCCACTAAAAAAAAATCATCATACCAGGTTTAAAGAAGATAGACAGGCCGAAATCGATGGCCTTGAGCGGCGAATTCTCCTTCTTGCTAGCAAACAAGAAGTTCTCCGGCTTCAAATCCCTATGAATCACGCCGTGGTTGTGGCACAGCTGCACCACCTCAACGATTGTCCGCGTCACCGCCGCCGCCGCCCGCTCCGTGTAATGTCCCCTAGCAACGATCCGATCGAACAGCTCTCCGCCTTCGCAGAGCTCCATCACAATGTGGACGGCGCTCTCATCCTCGCACGCCTCCCTAAACCTAACGATGCTCACGCTCTTAGGCAGGTGCTTCATAATCGCGACCTCTCGCCTGACATCCTCGACGTCGACGGCCGTCCGGAGCTTGCGCTTGGAGATCGATTTGCAGGCGAGCAGCTCCTTGGAGCTCCGGTCAATGCAGAGGTAGGTGACGCCGAATTCGCCGCGCCCTAGCTCCCTGTCCACCAAATACTTGTCGTCGATCGATTCCTTGGGGGCGTCGGGGATCACGGTGGTTGCTGGAGGCGATGACGACTTCTTTCCGGCACCGGCGCCGGTTCCGTTGCGGTCCTTATCTCGCCGGGCGCCGGAATTCTTCGTTTTCACGTCGTCTCTGGCGACGGTGGCCGGAGATCTACAACAATTTCCCATGTAAGTGGGAGAAAAAAGAGGATTCTAGTTCGACGATTGATTCTAAACCTAAACGGAGAACACTATTGAGCTCGAACTCTCACATTAATGGCGGAACTAGAAGAGAGAGACAGCAGTGAGGAGGTCGAACTGACGAAGGGAAGAAAGAGAGAAAATGGGATGGAAAGAGTTTTTTTTTTTTTTTTTTAAACGGAAAGAATTTGACCATAGAGCTAAGCTCTTAGCTCTATCAGCCAAGAGCATCCTTGCGGATGAGACTACGCAATAGAGAATCATCAGGAGTCATAGATCCGTTAGAAGCAAAGACAATACGTGACAAGCGGTCAGCCACCAGATTTGCCTCACGGAAGACATGACGAATCTCAACAGAACCAAAGAAGCCCAGCGAGACTAGACTGTCCGAGACAATCATTTCAGAGTCTCCAGTAGGCTTCCCCATACCTTTTAGACTTTTGATAATCGTTAAGTTATCACCTTCAATGATTAGGTTCATGATTTTCAGTTCTTTTGCAGCTTGCAGGCCCTTCCAAAGGCCCATGCTTTCACAACCACAAACCGAGGTGATTGGTGAGGTTCCTAAGCCACTAAAAATAGGAGCACCAACGAAGTCCCGAAGGATGAAGGCGTATGTGCCCCTACCATCAGGGGAGAGAGAACCGTCAAAATTCAGTTTATAAGTTCCATTTGGAGGGGGTTCCCATTTGGTTCTTCTTCTTTTCGATTTCAATCTGGGTTGGTCGACTTTTTTGGACAAGTTTTTGTTATTTGCGCAGTAATCCGGTGGACCCGAATACGCTGTTTTCCAGATAAATATTTGTTCTTTTACAAATGATAAGATACGCCTTATGTCTGGGTTTATATTTTCAAAGATCGTTTTGTTTCTGAAATACCAGATTCCCCACCAAACAAAGGCAAGATCTTCAAAACATTTTTCCCCAATTGTATTTTTGATATCCCAGATTGTGTCGTTGAGGTGTTCCTCTTTGTTGAAACAGCCCAGGATTTTCATAAAGACACCTGGGTTATTTGCAATAAGGGTTTCCCTAGAAACAGGACAGTCTCATAGTAGATGGTTAAGGTCTTCATAGCAGGAATCACAGTGTGGGCAATTCGTCGGAATACCAAGATGGCGAGATGCCAACTTAACCGTGGTGGGTATTCCGTTCTTAAGGATTTTCCAAAGAAAAGATTTTATTTTAGGAGGAATTTTTAGCCCCCAAACCCAGTTTATATCGGAAATTTCATGGTTTTTGTGTCTATGTATCATGTCAATTGCAGACTTTGTGCTAAACCAGCCATTTTTGCTCCATTTCCAATATAGTCTATCAACATGGATGTGTTGTGGTATTAGGGTTGTTTTGATTGCTTCTATTATGTCATTTGGAATGACGTTCTGTAGATTTTCATGTAATTTATCTTGGTCCCATGTTTTATTCTGTTTTAGGAAATAATTTATGTTGATTGTTTCGTCAATTTGTTGTGTTCCCGAGATTAGTGAATTCAGCGGCGAAGAGCCTAGCCACGTGTCCCGCCAAAAATTAATGGATAAGCCATCCCCAATAGACCATTTTAGACCTTGCTTGAATAAAGGTAACAATTTTATTAAATGCCTCCATTGCCAGGAAGAGGTCCCATGCTTCTGATAATTCAGAATGTTTTGATCTTTGAGATATTTTTCTTTGATTAATGTAACCCAAGGGCTAGATGGTTCTGCTAATAGTTTCCAAAGTAGTTTCATCTGAAGGGCTTGGTCTGTCAAGTTGTACGACAACGTTAATGTATAAAAAAAAATTGTCATAATTAAGTAATTTTTTTTTTGATTAATTAAAAATTCGAGGTCGACAAGTCGGCAGACGGTAGACCGTCAAACATACAACAAACACATACATAAATGGTGCAAAAGACAAGACTATACAACAAACGAAAGATGAAACACAACAAACCCAAAGCTAACAAGTCAGGGACGTAGACTACGGACGAAGCCAAGCACCATCGTGAAATGACACCGTTGTCATAATTAAGTAAATGTTTATTCTTAAATAAATTAAGTAAATGTTCATTTCTTGACCAAAAAAAATAAATGTTCATTTTTTACACTTTTACCCTTATTTTTCTACCACTAATTCTTTCTCCTTTGATTATTTTTAGTTTGAACATTGACTAGTTAACATAGACAATTTCAGTCAACTCTGCATTTGATGATAATTTTTTCGGTGACAGTTGAGTATATTTTTCTAGTGGCAGTTGTTTGTGACGATTATTTCGGTGGCAATTGACTTTTTGTGACATTTTATTTTTTCCGGTAATAGTTAGAGGAAATATTTTTTTGGTGACAATTGATTTTTTTTCTGGTGACAATTGGTGGTGAAATTTTTTCTTGTAAAACAATGTCGCCATATTATTTTTTCAAACGTATTGTCTCTAACTACAAAAACAATGTCACCACGTACCCTTTGTCATCAACCTCTTGTAAGTAATTTATTGTTACCAATGACATAACAGTGTCATCAATCTATTGTCACCGACTACAGTACATTATCACCACTCTATTGTCAATAACTATAGAATACTGTCACTATATTCTTTTCTCAAACGTATTGTCACCAATAACAAAACATTGTCACCGCCCTATTATCATTAACCTTTTGTCAGTAATCTATTGTCACCAACGACAAAACATTAGACCCTAGAGAGGTTAAAGTTAAGCAAAGAAGAATCTATTATCACCAACAACATAAAACTGTCACCAAATTATTTTCACAAACCTATTGTCATAAACTACAAAACAATATCACCGAACATCTATTGTCATAAACTATAAAACAATATCACCGACCATCTATTGTCACCAACTACAAAACACAAATAACACTATCACTAACCTATCGTCGCAAATCATAGAAATATGACTCCAACTGCGATTATTGTATGATAACCTCAAAATCTCAATTGATGAAACCGCCTTTCTACCATTGTCAACAATGAACCACCTTTCTACCATTCCGCTTAGTCACCGATTAGCGTATGAAATCTTCCATTTTCTACAATAACCCACAACCATAGACTTGAAACTGCAGGAATCTGGTCTCACCCCTATCATAAACATTTCATCGAACACCTTCTCTGCACACTCAACCATCCCCATTTCACAAGCAACCCACAAAATGCAGTTCAAAACATGCATATCCAAGGGCAGTCCCTGATTTTCCATCTCAATTACCATATCAACGGCCTCAGCACCTCCCAATCTCACCAAAACTCAGAGAAAGGTGTAGCCATTCCTTCTTTTCGTCTAAGTATTCGATCAAGCATCCCGTCTCTTTCTCCAAATTTCGTCTCTGTTTGTTTTATCATGTTCAAAACTCAGAGAAAGGTGTAGCCATTCCTTCTTACAGCTAGGAAGGAAATCAAATCCAACAATAATCGTAATCGTCTCTGCTAAAAAAAAACCATATAATACATCACTAGGGCACTGCAAAGAATTTCTCAGAGAAAAAGGTGAGCTAACAAAGAGAATGGGAATCATATAATGCACCATAGACCCGTAAACCCTGTTGCTGTATAGCCATCGCAATGCCCGATAACCATGCCACGACGTGTTATCAAATGTAGCACCGGGCAAAGTTTGAATGTAGGTGGTTCCTCTATATATGCAAAGCAAATCGGTTTTTCTCAGGGTGTATCAATGCGAAAATAATGTCATACTAGTGCGTCGCTTGATCCCAAGTTAAGAGAGCCGTCCTTCATTAGCTTCATGCTTAGGCTGTTAAATCTGCCTCTTGAGTAATGTCTTGAGGCCTTTCTCCAATCTGTTCCGGTTTTCATCATTGCAGCAAACTCGTCGTAGCTGATTTTACCATCCTGCAAGCAGAGGAAAAAACAAACGCGCTAAAGTTGGATGAAATACAGTGAAAGATGGGACACGAAAAGTTTGGTTTGAGCATCTCCAGTGAAAAATGTTAACAAGATGCAATTTTTTTCCACCTTGTCTGTGTCTACTTCCTGGAAAATGTCATTTGCCACATTAGTGCAATCGTCTACTCCATCTTCCATCAAGGTATCACGGAGCTCGTTTGGCTCAATAAATCCGTTTCCATCCTTGTCAAAGTAGGCGAAGGCCTTGCGTAGATGCTCGTCATTGGCCATCCTCTGTAGATGCAGAGAGACAGCAACAAATTCACCGTAGTCCAGAGTTCCCTTTCCATTGGTGTCAACCTACATGAACCAAACAGCCTTAACACAAAGAGACAGAAAACAACACAAGCATACAGACTCATACAAAAGTCTGTTACCAGAAATCCATCCAGAATCAACAGATCAACCAAATTAGAACAATTTTGGAGGGATGATGATGGCAAACTCATTTCCGTATACTGTAATTTGACAGGCACTAAATTCACACATCATCATCAACTTTGCGATCCCACCATCAATCAAGCAAGATGGTGATGGAAAACTCATTTCCATATACTATCATTTAACATCCGGTTGTTGATTGTGTCTAAGTAGCAGATCACACGGATAGTGTTTCATGCTGTCATAATTAGCGACAACCTATTTTCCTTATTGCACAAAGAAGCTGACAGCCTTGAACTCTAAGCATTTGAACTTCAGATAAGCAATCAAACATAATAAAATGGGGTAATTGGGAAAAAAAACTTACGGCTTCGATAAGCATTTGAACTTCAGACTCAGCAAGCTGAGATGAGAATTTCAGAAGTCCGGCTTTCAATTCATCAATTGAGACTATGCCATCATTATCCACATCTATCTTCTCAAACATTTCCTTTATGCCCTCGACTTCTTCAACACTCAAGTGTTCGGCAATAACCTGAAGCAATGAACCATTCTTTAAGCAGGACTAACAAACAACAGAGATTATTAGGAATTGTAGGGCATGTATAATTGCAGAGTGTAAGTTCAACCCCTGTGATATGGGGTGGCGATACTGGCGAAGACCTATTTTGAGATGGGGATTTTCTGAATTTTACAAGATGATCCTTAATTTGATCATGTTATTTTTGTTACTCGACTTGGTTGGATCAATTTATTTATCTGTTCGGACAAAGAACAGGAGATAGACTAATGAGTAAATTATTTGCAATGACAAACAGACCCTTAATGCTTTCCTCTTGAATCTGTTCATGATTGATAACTGCTTAAGCCTTGACTTCACAACATCTCCAAGCGGAACATTTGGAGCTTTTTTGGCATTCTGAACCCATGTATGCTCTGCAACGATGAAACAGTGTACATTATGCAGCAGAAAATGGTAACCACAGCTTTGACAAATGATAGTTTGTAACAAAACCTTAGCTTGTTCAAATCTTTGTGCATTTATCAAAGCTCATGAAATCATATGAATTTTCTTCTAACTTAAGACTGCATTCATCACTGCCAACATTCTAACTAACATCAATTTATCAGGTTCAGCATTCCATTGTCAAGAGAGACAACTGAACTTGGTCAAAATTGCAACGCTTTTGATGTATGCAAATATTTAAATCACACAGAAAAAGCATATTGCACATCACACGGTTTTGTGAACATAATAGTACTACAAAGGATGTATTACCAAGGACTTGTTTTGCTGTAAGCCTGCGTTTTGGATCAGGCTCCAACATCTGCTTAACCAAACTCTTAGCACTCTCGGAAATATTTGGCCATGGATCCCGCTTGAAATCAATTATCCCACGTAATATGGCCTGAGCAACCCCTTGTTCAGACTCTGGAAAACAAATATGTAACGCAGATAACAAAGCACAGGATGAGTAAATGAGTGATGCATTGCTAGTGTGTGAAAGGAAATAAAGAAGAACGTCATACAATGCGAAGCAGCGGTGGGGGAAAAAAAACAAACTGGCATAGGCATAAGTAGTCCACGGAATATGCTAACTTGAAATCCAACCAAAGATGGAAAGACTAATAAGTTACCTGCCCAAAATGGAGGAACACCGCATAACAATATGTACAGAATGACTCCTGCACTCCATATATCTATTTCAGGCCCATAGTTTCGCTTAAGCACCTCTGGAGCCATGTAGTATGGACTTCCAACAATTTCGGAGAATCTCTCACCTTCAATACAGAAAAAAATCGACAGCAAATTATTATGGTAATGGCCTTGAAAGGTTTAACTTCTCACAGAAATACGGCCAAGAAACAGTTTCATGCTGCCAACCCAACCAATGGATCAAGCATTCATCCCTCTCACTGTAATAGTGAAATCTATATCTACTACCAATTTTCCCGTTGATACAAAACCCATATGCGTATTTGTTTTTCTTTCCGTTACTTCGGGAAAATTACAGTGAAGGCAGGAAGCCATTGATTAAACATTCATGTAAGACACAAACTCCATTTTCTTTGACTTGAAATTTTATTCTCTTCCTTCTACTCTTAACATTCTTGACCTAAAGATGAATTGTTCCTCTAATCACTGAATAAGTGAATAGGCAACTTCAAAAGATTATCTGCAAACAATAGGTTAACTGCAAATTGTGTGGTTATGCAAATTATTACACAAAACCAAACATCTAAAGAAACAAACCCTAAACCCCTAAAATTCAAACCACCAGATGTAAACATCACTGAAGTATCAAGATAATAAGCTCAACACAGATTTAAGATCAAACTGTAATGAAACTGAAGTCTCATCTTGCAATTCAACAATGCCACTAAAAAAATCATCATACCAGGTTTAAAGAAGATAGACAGGCCGAAATCGATGGCCTTGAGCGGCGAATTCTCCTTCTTGCTAGCAAACAAGAAATTCTCCGGCTTCAAATCCCTATGAATCACGCCGTGGTTGTGGCACAGCTGCACCACCTCAACGATCGTCCGCGTCACTGCCGCCGCCGCCCGCTCCGTGTAATGTCCCCGAGCAACGATCCGATCGAACAGCTCTCCGCCTTCGCAGAGCTCCATCACAATGTGGACGGCGCTCTCATCCTCGCACGCCTCTCTAAACCTAACGATGCTCGCGCTCTTAGGCAGGTGCTTCATAATCGCGACCTCTCGCCTGACATCCTCGACGTCGACGGCCGTCCGGAGCTTGCGCTTGGAGATCGATTTGCAGGCGAGCAGCTCCTTGGTTCTCCGGTCAATGCAGAGGTAGGTGACGCCGAATTCGCCGCGCCCTAGCTCCCTGTCCACCAAATACTTGTCTTCGATCGACTCTTTGGGGGCGTCTGGGAGGACGGTGATCGCTGCAGGCGATGAAGACTTCTTTTCGGCGCCGGCGCCGGTTCCGTTGCGGTCCTTGTCTCGCCGGGCGCCGGAATTCTTTGTTTTCACGTCGTCTCTGGCGACAGCGGCCGGAGATCTACAACAATTTCCCATGTAAGTGGGAGAAAAAAGGAGGATTCCAGTTCGCCGATTGATTCTAAACCTAAACGGAAAACTCTATTGAGCTCGAACTCTCACATTAACGGCGGAACTGGAAGAGAGAGAGCAGTGACTGAGGAGGACGAAGGGAAGAGAGAGAGAGAGAGAATGGGAAGGAAAGAGCTTGGTCTGTCAAGTTGTACGGCAACGTTCAGATGCTGTTTTTTTCTAATAAAATATTAAAATATATTTTTTAAAATCTCAAATAAAAAGGGTAAAGATAAAGAGTAAACACCGCCATTTTACGCAGTTTTGCACAAAACCACCCTATATTTACTAAATTATACTTAACCACCTTTTATCTTTGTTTTTTGTAAAATATACCTAGTGGCTTCATTTTATGCTCATTGTAAAACGTTAATGGAGAGCATGAAATGTCAAAAATGCTGTCTATTACTGTAGTATTTATTTAACGTTTAAACTGTTAATAGTGAGGGATTGCTAAAATATTTTACACATTTTTTTAATGTTTTTGGAAAGGTGGAGAGATTGGAGGATGAATTGTATTTTGTAAACAATAAATTAATCAAAGTGGTTAAATGTAGTTGTCAAAATAAGGGCATATTAATAAAAATGTCATAAATAAGAGTATAAAATTTAATACATACAAATTGCAGGAAAAAAATAGTCATTAAATGGACCAATATAAATAGTGGACCGGGTAATTTCATTATTATTATATTTTTTCCTTTTCAATATATGTTGAACTTTTTTTCCTTCTTTTTTTATACCCAAATTTTCCTAATTATATCCTTCATTTTTCATGTGTAGCATGATGTCTTCATCACTTATTGACATTGTAATGGGTGATTTATTTGCACCCATGGAAATATTAAATATGTACACATTGTTTTCTACATCTACCTATTATTGGAGGATAGTTTTTTTTTTCTTAAAAAGGCAATAATTCAAAATTACAAATAGAATTTTTTTTGACAAATTGAGAGGCCCGTAAAAAAGATAGACAAGGGCAAGTAAATGAAATCGAGGCTGACAGACGAAGGTAGATAACATCTAACGAGGCGTTGAAACGAGAAAATACTCTCTTGTCAAGAAGCGGATGTGAAAAATAAAGACGGAACTCTATTTAATTTTGAGAAGCAGAACTAACTGAAATACACAATCAAGACCCATTACCGGAGTATAATTTGTTAAAGAGGAATATAGGAAAAGCAAGAAGAATAATTGTTTTTCACTTTTTTGTTTTGTGTATAATTTTAGAAATTAACTAGTTAAAAAAGCACAAGGAATTAAGGGTTATGCTATTATGTTGTCTGTTTGAATCAGGGACATTTCATTTTTGACCTTTTTATAAAAGACATGCAATTAACACTATAATTACTATTTAGTATCATAATCATATGTTTTTAAATCCAAAAAAAAATCATATATTTTTATTTGTCCCTTTACGGTTAATTAGTAATTTTATAAATGATTTTTCTAATCTATATTTCACCAATACACATATGTTAAAAATCCCATTTCGAATCCATTTTTTGTATTTCAAAATATGTAAATAACTAATTTTATAACGGAGATTTTAATCTTTATTTAAAAAAAAAACTTTGGTATAAAAATGATTCACCCCTTATTTTTTTCTCATATTCATTGGGCCCATTTGATAAGTGTGTTGATTGTTGATCACTTGATCTACTGTCAAGTGACCAAAGTGGGTCTCAAATGATGACAACTTGCAATGTTTTTTTATTTTATTTTATTTTGAGTTTGTCCATTCCCTAATGGGAGAGTCTTAAATTATAATTGAAGTCAAATAATTCTCACTTGGCTGGTTTTAATTATTCCGATTTAAGATGATTTTAATTCTTATTTCGATGAGATGCACACAGAGTTTTGTCCCGTTATAGGAATGAGATCCCATTCATATCCCTTTTTCTACCAAAAAATTTGTGCTAAAAAAAATAGAGAAGTATACATGTTTATTTGAATGACAATCTATTATGATTTTTATAATATAATTAATATTGTATAATACTAAATCATTTTGTTTATAACTTTTGCTGGTGGTGTCTAATAAAATAATAAGTTGAAGAAATCGACAGATGGACTGAACCACCATGGAACATAAGGAAACACAAGCATATTGAAGAATAATTCGAAAAGACAAAGGATACATCGGAACATAATCACAATCAATCGACCAAGAAGAAGTTGATGAAGATCCATATTTCTAGCAATGAACATTTTAGGTGCAAATGGAGATTTATGGAATGTAATTAAAGAGTGCAAAAAAAAAAAAAAAAATAATGCAAATCGTGGAAATGGAGGACATTTGGGCCTATGTCTAGGGAAGCCCATTTACAAGCATATGGCCCATGATTACTAAAAATCGATCTTTATTTTATGTTCATAAGGTTGTGGACTGAAGCCCATACAATATTTGGGCCTCCATCCGGAAATTCACAACCCAAAAATGACTACCCTGCATAACATAGAGTTATTTAGGGATGTCAGTGGATAATTGATTGCTTATATTCAGTTGATTGCTTAAAAATCATCCAATTTGTCACAAATTACCATAAATTCTAAAACTTTTAAAAATATATGTTAAATCTAAATAAACATTTTATTTAATGGAGTAGTAGATTTCGGATCTTGAATAACTTCGAAGCTTTAGCAATTTTTTTTATCGACTTTTCTATCATATGCTCCAAGGGTATAGGATAAAACCATAAATTTGAATTAGTTTAGCCCTTTTTGTAATTAGATTCTTAGGATTGTTTGTCTTTTTTTTAGAGAATCTTTCTCAATTTAAAGTCTTATCCTATATCATAAAGACATAAGATTATCTTTTTTTATCTATCATTGTTGTTTTTAGTAAATTATCGTCAATGAGAACAGTGCACCTATCACAAAGTCAAACGATGTATATTTAAAAACGGAATGAATATTAAGAAGTAATATCCCTTCTAGATTGAGTGTGTG
Source organism: Persicaria tinctoria (assembly GCA_037127255.1). Classification (NCBI taxonomy): domain Eukaryota; kingdom Viridiplantae; phylum Streptophyta; class Magnoliopsida; order Caryophyllales; family Polygonaceae; genus Persicaria; species Persicaria tinctoria. The sequence continues at coordinate 1,126,161 of JBANSL010000016.1, read as the reverse complement.
GCATTTGTGGGCCAAAGATCTCAATGCCCCGAATGACAAAGGGGATATAAATCCAAGATTTGGGGTTGGTTTGATGAGCTGTCGCCATCTTAGTGATGACGGACTAAACCCCAAACGTCTTAAAGTAGACTAGTACAGCCATGATTCAAAAAATATAAAAAGTCAAAATGGAAGAAGACCGTTTATTATACTTCATCCGCCTCAAAATTTAGGTCATTTTAGTATTATATACAAATTTTAATAAAAACACTCATCCATCAATCAACATCATCATTTCACTAACTTTTTTATTAATTTTATTACCCAATACATTTTTTAACCAATCAAAACCTTTATAAAAGTCAACAACACACAAATCAATACAAATCATTACTTTCCACTACCTAGAAAACCTAAAACGACATCTATTTTGATACTTCTAATATATTTCGAGACGGATGGAGTAATTAAGAGCACTCATTAGTTTTCATTAGCTTCCAAATATAAATAGGTCAATCCCATCAGTAATTCAAAACCGGTCTTTTTTTCTATCGTCAGGGCCTCAGAGCATGAGCAACCATGAGTTTTGCTCACCTTAAGGTTGTAGTCAAAACCTTAAGGTAAAAAAAAGAAAAGGGTTACTTTGGTGTGGAGAGGTAGGAAGTGCCTCGGACCATGTGCAAAAACATGATACTTTATTTATTTTTATGTTTTTTATTTAACTAATAATATTATGACTGGTGGAAATCATATAATAGGTATAAATAAATGGAAAAAAGAGAAGAATGAAGTAACCTCATGGTTGTGGAGTAAAAATATGAAAACCTTAAAGAAATAGATTGGTAAAGTGGAAAATTATTTAAAGGGAAAAATAAATGAGGTGTTAAAATATTATAGGGAGAGAGGAAAAAAATGGGATAAGAGGTAACCTTATGGTTGCGGATGGTCTCAGGGGTGTACATGAACAGAATAAAAAATTAAATGGAAAAATTATATTTTAAATGTAAATTGGTGAACGTTATAAATCTATTTTAAAAATAACTAATATTATAATGATAAATAAGAAAAAATTGACTGTCTTTTATACTATTCGATAACGATACAGAATAGAAAGCCAAATTGAATAAAATTAAATATATAAATAGGTCAATCACATATTCACATTAAGGAATCTTTGAAAACTAATCTAGTTACTAGAAAAACGTTTTTAATACATGATGTAGATTTGGAAACGAGGCAACTTATCAACTAGGTAATTAATTGGTTTCTCATCATGGTTCTTACTTAATCTTTATCTTATCTAAACAAAATGCACGCAAATAATGACAAACCGACACTAATCAAATTTATCAAAAATATGAACGAAGCGTTTATTTCTCTCAATTAAATTTATATTTTTTTAAAGCAATTGTGCTGACTTAAACGTTGAAGTTCAAGTTACCTTTAAAGATGTTAACCTTACTCTTTGGTTATAGTATCATTAATTCAAGGGTAGGAGTGGATTTTTTTTCCGTTTTGAGTACTAAAAATAGAGAATGGTAAGACGATGTATAAAAACGCAAAAGCATACTCTCTCCGTCTCATAATAGATGTTTTTTTATTATTTATACACGTTTTCTTAAAAAGTTAAAAACTATATAAAATAAAATATCAACATTTTATTAAATATTTTTAAATAATATCACACATATTAGTAATAAGTATAGAATTATTTTAAAAAATTAATTAAAAAAATAAATATTTTATGTAGTTTTTAACTCATTAAAAAGCGTACAAAAGACCATTATTGTGGGACGAGGGAGTATCTCACATGACTAATCACAAGGTAGGGTAGGGGTAGAGCTATTATATAAAATGAAAAGCTCGAGCTCGTTCACTTATTTAAACAAGTCGAGCTTGAACAAAATTTTAAGCTCGATTGAAAGCTCGGCTCGTTCGAATAAAGCTCGAATAGCTCGAATTCTATGGAATTTCTAAAATTTTCTTTAAGTTAACATGTTAGAGCATCTCCAACAGTTTCTCTATTTTGGAGATTTTGGAGTGTTTGGAGAATTTTAAGAGGTTTTTTGGTCCAACAGATTCTCCATCACATTCTCCAAAATGGAGAAACAGTAGAAAAAATGGAGATGATTCCCTAAATCTGCAGCGTTCTCCAAACTAAATAATTCTCCAAATCTTCAAAATAGGGAAGCTGTTGGATTTAAAGCAAAAATAATTTAGAGAATATGTATTTTGTTTCCCCATTTTGGGAAAATTTTAGGGAAGCTGTTGGAGATGGTCTTATAAGCAAGTAGAACTACTTAAAGTTCGAAAAAAAACTCAGTTCGAACTCGTTTATTTCCTAAACAAGACGAGCTTGAACAAAATAAAAAGCTCGTTCGGTTTGAATACCACCCCTAGGTAGGGGCGGTGTGAACGTATGCAAAAAGCGGGACCGACTAGACTAAGACTATGGGGATGAAAAGTTGAAAACTGAAAAGGTGGGCTTCAAATCCAAATCCAAACAAACCCATCTGGATTCTGGATATATGGAGCCCTCCCGGCGCCCTGCATGCTCGACACCTGTCTTCTTCTTCTTCTTGCTCAAAACACCGCGTTTACGCGTTTTATACCTTTCACAACAAACAACCCCTCAACCCTCAACGTACTACACTGTGTGTGTTGTGTAATTGTGTTGTGTACGCCTTCCCAATCCCATTCCCATACCTCGTCCAAATCCAACTCCATTAGTCCAATCCCAACACTTTTAATTGAATTATTAACACTTAAAATAAAAAAAAGACTAATAATTTGATACGATTACTTTGATTATTTATTAAATAAGATTACCTGTTAAATTATACTACATGGACCCATAGTTGAAAAACAAGAGAATCTATGGCTATATGTCAAAGGGGAAAAATGATATATTTAACTATTTAAGTGTGAGTATTTGTACAAAGTTTCATTCTCCTTAAAAAAGTAGTAATAGATCTAGATCAACATCGTTTTCTTAGTTCGACCCCTCCTCCCTTTTTCGTTCGTGCGCTCCAAGCAATTCAACTCGAATCAATTCAATGTGTTCATATTTAATTCACTTTATTTTTTGGGTTAAATTTCGAGGAGATCTAGTTTACCCAATAACATCTTTTCAGATAAGGTCCTATAGACATGGATCATTACAACTCTCTTGCCGCTTGGCAAAGCATCTAATAAGCGCAACGTTATCAACCACTTTATTACCATCACAGATTCACCGGACACGTGAGAGAAATACTCCCTCCGTTGTAAAATAAATGGGCTTTTACCATTTTGCAAAAGTTTTAATAAAACACTTTACTTTTAAAAAAAACATCATCATTGGAGTAACTTTTTTCATAAATTTTATTATTTTTTAACACCCAGTACGCATTTTAACTAATCAAATTATTTAAAAAGTCAACAACACACAAACCAATACAAATCATTACAACTTCCGACCTAAAAAACATAAAAAATCATATATTATTGGAATAAAATTTACCTCTAAAAACCATGTATTATTGGACGGATGGAGTATATGTTTTTCAACTCCTTGAATGAGCAGTTTAATATTTAATCTGAGAAGTTCGATATCTCACAGACAGTGAGAAGAATTGTCTCGAACGTGTTTGATTATTAATAAAGAGTCACAATAAATGTGGAGATTGAAATATGAAGTTGCTTACTTTTTCTACCCCTAGCAATAACGCAAGAGCTTCTGCCTTGATAAGATTTTGTTTTCCCACATTTTGACACCCCATAGTTAATGGGTACCCAACCCAATCTCTAATGATGTAGCTACGGGAACTGTCTTGGTTAGATATGATGAACCCATCGAAGTTTAATTTGACGAAGCCAGTCGGTGGTTTCTTCCATTTCTTGTCATTTTGTTATTCTATTTTCTATTCCATACACCTATGGTGCAGTGGTTTTGGTCCTTTGGAAGCTGGAATCCATGTCATTATTAAATTTACAAGCTCGCGACCAATTGTGGACAGATGATGGGACCATCTTATTAAATTTCGAACTGGTTGGGATTGTTGTGTTTGAGAAGGTGATCTTGTTTTTGATAAACCATGTAGTCCAATATCTTGTTGTCATCATATTGAATTCTGAATCGGTTGGGATAGTACTCTTTTTGTTAATTAAAACAAATGTACTTATTTTATTTTCATTTATTACTCTATACTTTTACTCTATTGAAAATTATTCCGTACTAATTCATTAATAATCTAATTATTAAAATAACATTTTTAAAATTAAAACCTAAAATATATCTAATTAATGGCACCCTTAAGTAACATGTTTTATCAAACATAAATATACCAATGAAAATAGACAATTTGTTAATAATAAAATATAGGATGAAATCTAACTCACATCATAATCTTGTCCGACGAAAGCATGACGGTAATACAACGCAATGTAAACTAATGGGAAACCTGCCTCCACACCTAAATTGAAATATTGAATACATCAGTATTTAAATTTTATTTAATTATCACCAACGCCAATATGTAATCAAAACCATAATTTAAAATAGAAACCAAACAGTAAAAACAAAGATCGGAAACTCCAAAAAAAGAATGGATTTTCCGCGTAAGACGATGAGGCCAATCTGATTCAATTGCTGCTGCGGACTACGACTTCTCCTAACCCATTAAAACACCTTCCCGTTGTATATATACTGTACCTATATAGTATTATTTGTCCCTTCTAAATCAATTTTTAATTTAAATTTAAATCAAATCATATATATGCATTCCTTTAATTTATTATTGAAAGATGTCATTTTAGATGATCAATTTTATTAAAAAAAAAAAGATTTTCATATTTTAATAATTATTTTACACATTTAGAAGGGCAATACCTCCCATTGTTTTGTTGATTAACATATACTTGTAATGATATTCAATCCCATTCATAATAATTGTAAAAGTATAACTAATAATAATAATAATAATTGTAATAATATTCAATCCCATTCATAATATCAATTTTTAATTTTTTTTTTAATATCAATTATTTTTTTGTGTGAATAAAATAATTGACCCTTTACAATTCATTAAACGATGAATATTTCCACTTTTCATTATTTATTTAGTTTTAATGACTCTTGAAATTTAATTTGTTGTCGATAAATACAGGTAATAATGACATTAAATGTTTATATTCCATACTTTTTTTTCTAATTTTACCCCTTTAAAAGTGTGAAAATGTTCGAAAGGACAATTATTAAGACACAAAGGAGCAATATTTGAATTTAATTTAAAAATAATTAAATTGATGAATATTTGAGAATCTTTTTCGAATTATTAAAAAAATGAATTTATATTGCTTTCTCTCAAAGAATATCTCAAAAACCCCACCTGAAAAATCATGTAAACTAAAAAGCAAGAGATGGAGGAGAAATAAAACCCCCCTTTCACACTATCTATTCACACCACCCGTTAATCCATCAACCTCTATATTCATAAATCCCCCCTCCCTTTCTCTTCTTTTCTCTTTCGATCACCCCCAATTCACCGATCCCGATTCATCCAATTCACAAAATCAATCTTCATGATTCCTCCTATGTATCTTTTTCTTTTTGTTTCTCAATAATTAATTATATAATTAACGGCCGGGTGCGCGCTAAAGTACGCCATGGAGGGTTATCCGAATCCCTACCACCACCACCAGCAGTTGCAGCAGCAGATGATGAGCGCCGGCTCCGGTTCCGGTGCGGGTGCAGGGGGATCGGTGAGCGTCGATGCAGGGGATCGGTTCCCGCAGTGGAGCGCTCAAGAGACTAAAGAGTTCCTTATGATCCGCGCGGAGCTCGACCGGAGCTTCATGGAGACGAAGCGTAATAAGGTGCTCTGGGAAGTCATCGCCTCCCGGATGAAGGAGAAAGGCTTCTCCCGGAGCTCCGATCAGTGCAAGTGCAAGTGGAAGAACCTCGTAACTCGCTACAAGGTATATTAGGTGGATTAACTCATCTAAATTACTTGTAGTGTAGTTTGGTGTTTAATTGGGGAAAATTTGAATTGTGGTGATTGAAATTAGGGGTGTGAGACGATGGAGGCGGAGGGGATGAGGCAGCAGCAATTCCCGTTCTACAACGAGCTCCACGCGATCTTCTCGGCGCGGATGCAGAGGATGCTGTGGGCGGAGGCGGAGGGGGGCGGGGGAGCGGCGGCGACAACCAGCGCGGCAGCGGGGAAGAAGAGGGCGGCGACGCCTATGTCGTCGGAGGAGGAAGTGGAGATCGAAGAGGACAGCGACGGGGAGAACAAGAATGTGGTTGCAGCGACTCCGGCGGGACCGAGTAGTAGTGGGAGGAATAAGAGGAAGAAGGCGAAGGGCGGAGGAGGGGGAGGGGGAGCGGTGGCGACGCTGAGGGAGGTGGTGGAGGAGTACATGAGGAGGCAGGTGGAGATGGAGGTGCAGTGGAGGGAGGCGTGGGAGGCGAGGGAGGAGGAGAGGCGGCGGAGGGAGGAGGAGTGGCGGCGCAGGATGGAGGCGTTGGAGAAGGAAAGGCTGGCGATGGAGAGGAGCTGGAGGGAGAGGGAGGAGCAGCGGCGGGCGAGGGAGGAGGCCAGGGCGGAGAAGAGAGACGCTCTCATTACCGCTCTCTTGAGTCGTCTCACCGGAGATCGATCGTGAATTCATGGACTGGACTGATCGATCTCCGGGAGTTGTGAATGAATGATGATTTAGGTTGATCTTTAGCAAAGAAAGGAATTGTGCAATGCAACGTGGAATGAGATTGATGAAAAAGGTTGGTTTTTATTTATTTTGTTAGTTTTAAAAAAAAAATACACAATGTATCCATTTGTTTCTTGATTCATCTAATTAATACTAGCTAGTTCTAGTCTTCATTTATTGAGTTTATAATTAAGTTTTGCTACATATCAATTGCACAACTCTCCTTCTACAAAAAAAAAAAAGTATAATTATTTTGACCAATTTTAAAAATAAAAATATGCACATATATATGCATGGCAAAGCTAATTGGCTTGGAAGGAACCAATCAAAGGATCATTCATGTGCATGCATTTTGCAAGCATATATTTGTAGATTTAGTGATGTCTAGCTATATATTTACATGTCCCCTCTCTCTCTATATATGTATCAAGTTGAGATCATTTATATTTAATTTGTGAGGATATTTCTAGGCATGATATGGGAGGTTTAAGTGATTACATTGGGATTTTTTTAAGGTTTTTAGATAATACTCCATATGATTTACATCTTTTATTTTGTAAGGTCTAACTTTTATTTTTTATCGTTATTTTTTCTGTCGGAATTTTTATCTTTATATTTTATCTTGGTGATTTCTTTCTTATGTTTATCTTTTTCTTTTAGAATTTTTTTCTCTATATATTCGCATGTAAATCTGCTAAGTCTGTGGCCTTAGAAAATCGATATCATAATGCATTTAGCGAAAAATTTATCATGCAAATATCAACCCAGCTAATTTATACATGTACATTACATGTTAGATTCATTGATTTTGTTACTTCTCAAGTTAATTTCTTTGTGAAGGGGATAATAGTGTGTCTTAACAATGTTGAACTCCTTGATGGTTTTGATTTGCCCTTTGGCTCCACTGTTTGCTGTGAAGATCAAGACACCTCTGCTGCACGGCAAGACACAGATTAGCTAGTTTCCAAATCCAAACCCAGAAATCAAAATGAGCTGCTTTACTGTTCCATTGCCAAAATGAGGTAAAGAGCTCAGCCGTCACAGGCTTAAAGCTTCCATTTGATGATCCCAAAAACCCTAATCAATGCAAGTTGTCTCTTACATCAACTTATATAACTGTAAAGTCACGTGAAAGACAGGTGCTCTAGGATCTTATTACACAAGGCAGCTAAATCAAGCAAATAACAGTAATGTCATTGGCAACAGGACAAAAGAGTAAGGAAAAGCAATGAACATAATGAAATTAGATTAATGAGGCAATACACATATGTAATGCAAGTAATGCACATATGTACTGCATCATATTTCCACCCCTCCCCCCCCCCCCCCCTCTCAAGTTGGACTTGGGGTGAAGCCAACAAGTCCCAACTTGAGTGAGAAGAACATGTGTTGCTTCTCTCCCAGTGGCTTAGTGAATATGTCAGCCAGTTGAACACCTGTTTTGACATGCTGTGGTAGCACAAGCCCTTCAAGATGATGTTGCCTTATGAAGTGGCAATCTATCTTCAAGTGTTTAGTCCTCTCATGGAAGACTGGGTTCTCTGCAATGTGGATGGCAGCTCTGTTATCACAGAAGAGAGGGAAAGGCTTTGGAGAGTGAATGTTCAAAGAATTCAAGATGCCATCCACCCATATGAGCTCACTTGTTGTAGCATACATGCTTCCATGACAGTGGCTCTGATACCATGTGAAGATCAAGACACCTCTGCTGCACTGCAAGACACAGATTAGCTAGTTTCCAAATCCAAACCCAGAAATCAAAATGAGCTGCTTTACTGTTCCATTGCCAAAATGAGGTAAAGAGCTCAGCCGTCACAGGCCTAAAGCTTCCATTTGATGATCCCAAAAACCCTAATCAATGCAAGTTGTCTCTTACATCAACTTATATAGCTGTAAATCACGTGAAAGACAGGTGCTCTAGGAGCTTATTACACAAGGCAGCTAAAGCAAGCAAATAACAGTAATGTCATTGGCAACAGGACAAAAGAGTAAGGAAAAGCAATGAACATAATGAAATCAGATTAATGAGGCAATACACATATGTAATGCAAGTAATGCACATATGTACTGCATCATATTTCCACATTTGCATTACACGATCAGTCTGTTAAATCATCAGGTAGTTTGTTATTGGACCTCTCAAACAATTAATAACAAGCATGTATCCTTGAATTGGTAAATAAAGAGCGGTCATTTCGGAGTTCGAACCAGAGACATATGTGTACTACCCACAAGTCCTTTCCGGTGAGCCAACAAACATGTATCCTTGTTATATGCAAAAAGCCTTCTCACAACTTTATTTATGTAGTAATTACGATTGAGGCTCTATCAATTAAATATATACACTACAATCGACGTATTAATTTTTTTTTAATCGTCTTCTATGGCTCAAGCAAGAAAAATTGTCCAATTAATATTGATCGATTCTATCAAATAGTTGAGGAGATAAGTCTCACTCTGTCTTTTAAGAGTGTTAGCTTCTTCCTTATCTAGAGAAAATAGTTTGCACAAGTGTTTGAGTAATATAGAATGAGCGTATATTAGAAAAAAAATTGTCAACCCCTTAAACAGCCCATACAGTACCCGTCCCAGATCTAGAGTACACTACAGGAAAACAGTGTCAATTTCGACACTTTTTAGGTCCAATCTCGACGCTTTAAAGCATCGCAAATTTCAATTTCGACGCTTTTAAAAAGCGTCGAAAATTCTTGCGTCACAAATGGCAAGTGCTATTTTTGACGCTATTTGTGACGCAAAATTCCGTCGAAACCAATCTCGACGTCCTAAAACGTCGGAAATGGCATGTTATTTTCGACGTCTTATGGCGTCGAAAATAACATGTCATTTCCGACGCCCAAAGGCGTCGAAATTGGCATGCTATTTTTCAAAAAAAATAAAATGTCATTTCCGACGCCCTAATACGTCGAAATTGGCATGCTATTTTTTTTAAAAAAAAGCGTATTTTCTTCTTTCATCCCCTATTATTACACATTAATTCAAATCCTTTAATTAACAAAAAAAAACATTAACACAAATCCAATAAAGCATTAGTCAAATGATTACAGAACCAAAAGAATGGAAATAAGCAAAAGAATGATATTCTGAACACTGTATCAACATCTCTCTCTCTTCATGATTCCAATCCCTCATGCTGCAAAACATTTGAAAGGTTTGGTGCTACTGTGTCTAGCAAAAAGAATGATATTCTGAACACTGTCCTTGTGGAATGGATGGAAGATATAGTGAAGAATCAGATGACAGGGAAAGAGAAAGAGACATTACACGTTGATCAAACAGGTTATCCAGATTGAAGCCCTGTGATCCAGAAGGCTTCTGTCTTCTTTATGTAAAAAGATTTTCCTGCATAACCCACAAGAGAATCAAGAAACTTTAATAATTTTTTAGGGCATGACAAAATTAATTAAACATTTACTATATGTTGCAAGTTTGTGACCAAAATCATATGACGTGTACCTGGGCAAATTATAACAGCTAAAAGGGAAATAAGAAAAAGCATCTGAGTAAACATTGCATCTATATTTGACATTTTTTTTTTCAAAAAAACATGAACAGTGTCAATTATCCAAGTGAAACTAGCACAAATCCTTACTGATTTGTTTGGACAAACACATTGCACCTGAAAACATTGCTACTAAAAAGTATAGAAATGAGAATGTAAATCATTTCACAAAATCACTCAAATAAACATAATGAACAATCTGAGAGAAACAATTGGCCCAAATTCTTACTAAATGAAATTTGCAAGAAAAATAGCTTTCCCTGAAAACCAGATAGAGAGGTCCATAGTAACAAAGTTGCAACTTGCAAGCTTCCATGAGAGACAGTCACTCAAAAGTCAAAAAAATTGGATGTTTAACTTATGTTATCTAAATTAGATACTCAAAAGTCAAAAAAAAATAATTACATGGCACCCCAGAAAAACTGATATTATAAAGCAAACTGTAGAGGCAATTTTTGTCTTAAAATTTCTTGATAATATAGCGTTGGTGGATCATCAAGCACATGCGCACCATGGAATAATGAACCCTTGCCCATCTACACACACATCTTTTCCCTGTAAGCAATAAGTGTCAGCCCTTCCTCCTTCATCTACCCCTTGCCCAGAGTTGGGCTTGTGAGACGAGTAGACATTACCCGAATCCAAAACTTGGAGGTACAATTCAGATTGTGTGACACAAAGAAGGTTTGAAATCTTTTAGTTAAGTATAGGATTGGTTTTGCAAAATGACGTAAAATAATACCACGTATAAGATTTGAACCAAAAATAAATAGTTCAAGGAGTTTCACTTGGGTCCTATGTCATATGTTACTTTTTGGGGTGCCATGTGGTTTCAAGAATCTCATTCAGATAACATATGTTACTTTGTTGATATGTTGTCAATGGCATGTGCATTAACACCTAAATAATTTTGTACAAAGTTTTTTTTCCCTTAAAATGTGTACACTTTTCTACCCGTAGAATTTGATTGCTTTGCTATCAACACTAAAACCAAAATCAATATCATCCATCAACATAAACCATAACTCTAGAAGTATGAACCACTTGTGAAGAAAGGGTGCAAAGCAAAATTGTTGGGTAATAAAGAGATACTAACCTATGCACAGCCGAGGGAAGTCACGGCGTCTGTCCAGATGTGTCATCACACTCTTCACCCTGAAGTGAAAAATGCAGGAATTTTAACAGATGTTCACTCCTGTACAGGGTAAAATAAAAAAACACAGCACCTTGTTGAGGAGCTAAATCCCAAATCATTTTCTTTAATTCATCAAGGATGCATTGCACAAGTGCACAACAATGCAACAATCTATCATATTGTATTAAAAAGAATAGGCTTCCAAGTTCAGTCTATGCTACTCAACATACCCACTATGATAGTCGTGTCCTCCTTTTTGCTGAAGCCTTAAAACACCATTAGGTAAACTCATCTCATCATAGACCTATAAAAATAGTAGAATTGCTTCTGAACCTGAAGTTTATGAATTTTCCTAATATTATTATAAAGCAATGTGTAGTGCATACCAGCAAGATATGTCGCAGGGGTACTTTGTAGTAAGCAGCCAGTGGCCCAACCTTGAAACGAAAATGGCAAATTCATCATCACACGTGTATAAAAAAAATCAGAGATATTGCAGACATAGATATGTAAGAATATTTTCAAACTTTATAAATCAATTTCCTTAATATTGGTCAAGGTCCATCATCTCTATCACCAAGCAAATTACACTTATCAGCACATTCTTATAAACTAAATTGATCAGAAATATGCATATGTTAACCTTAATACAAAAGGGAAGAAAATATCATCTTTAAAATAAACAGGCTACAATAAGGAAATATAGATCAACAATTAAACTCCACCTGCACCATCCCCTTTATAGAGGTAAGAAGCACTAACCAACTGATTGCTACACAAAATATATATTTTCATCCAATCCAAGTAAGCTTACAATGAAGTGAATGAACATCAAGAAATTTGAAGATACTGCCACCGCCCTCCGAACCGCCGTAGCCACTGTCGCAACATCAGTTGCCTCCATAGCTTTTCACTGATGCAAATTAAGCACACCATTTAATCAATCCTCCTCCAAGCAACCATAAAACTAAACCAAAAAATTGACAATGTTCATGTTGAATAGATAGGTTACCCTGTGATGCCTTCTTTCACGCAGATACAATATGGATCTGGCAGTAGACCAGGAATCTACAACAAAAACCAGTATAATGTTTTTGTCATTCATCTATACAATATCTTCTCAAACTACACTGAATTTATCCACTTCAAATAATAGACTAGGAAATCGATTTTCAAAACATCAGGTACCAAAAAAACTCATAGGAGGCAAAATGAAGACAAAAAGAGCTGGGAACAGAGAACTGGTTACCTCTAATAGCCAAAAAGCCAGGGCTCTACCGATGAACAACCACCGGCGAACTGGAAACCTTGCCATTTGAAGACTCTCAAATCGATGAACTAGGACAAGAGTATCGAATCCGCAAACTAGAAAACCTAATCGATAGAAAACTCAAATTAGCGTGAAATTGGAAATTCATTCCGCTAGAAGATTAATCTTGAATCGATACCTACGAACACGAAAACGACTCTAGAATCCGAGAACCGGATAAGTTTGTCAATTGAAGAATCTCGCATCAACATCAAACTGGAAACCCTCGCTATTAGAAAATTAATCTAGAATCGAATTCGAATTGGAAGATCTATGAACTAGAACACATAGAAAACCTACTGATCGGAAGACAGCCGCCAGAAGATGAACCTCGAATCAAAGCCTGAAGTCGAAGCCTTCCTGTTGCCTGTAATTTTTTCCGATCTCCTTTAATACCTAGCCTTCGTATAGCTCTTCCTCAACGACAAAAACGAAGTCGTGTTGGCAGAATCGCATTTCTTCAACAACGAACCCTTCTAGAACAACATATCTTGTTTCTTCACTGCCAGTTGAACTCCTTTTCGAGCATTTGAGGAGGAAGAGAGGGAGAGGAGAGAGATGGATCTAGCGATTGAGGAGAGAGGGCGGCCGGCATCTATCGGAGAGAGACGAATCTGGCATTTGAGAGAGACGGTAGTGCTAGGGTTTTTAATATTTAAAAAAAAATATTGCCATTCTCGACACATAAACACGTCGAGAAGGGTTAGGATTTTTTTCCAACACTTTCAAACGTCGAAAATTACCGACGCTTATCAATAACGTCGAGAATAAAGCGTCGGAATTTACACACATTTCCTGTAGTGGTAACCGAGTCGATCGAACTGGACTAAGTTTAAAAAAAAAAAGATTTTTTTGTTGATATAAGTTCACTTTTATCAGGATATATTGGATGTTCTACATTCAGATTGGATATTGTATGTTTGAATAATCTAGCAATACCATTAAATAATCTAGCAATATCATCGAATAATTTTTCTTTATTTGTTAAAATGACATAAGTAATCAAATAATACTATAACACAATTGAATAATCAAGCAATACCATTAAATAATCAAGCAACATCATCGAATTAGGGCGTTTTCAACTCCCACTAAAAAAATCAGTCGATACCATCACATAATCCGTCGATACAATCGGATAATCCAGTAATGCCATCGAATAATTTGAAGAAAAAAATCTGGCCCCCACAAATGTTGTACGCGCACCCCATGCAGATAGGGTGGACATGAAAAGAGGTGGGTCTCACTGATTTTAATTAAAGAAAAAAGATAAAATTATTTATTAATCTCATCCACCCATTTTATTCAACCAATAACCCTGATTTGTTAACATATATGATCGATACACATTAAGGGATGTGTATAGGTAAATTCTAAAGTCTCATCATGAGGGTGACATATATCTCATAAACCATTCCGGAATGGCTCACCAAAAATGACTTGTGGGTAGTACCCATAAATCCCCAATTCGAACCCCGAAATGACCGCTCTTTAATTTACCAATTCAAGACATATATCTCATAATTGAGTAGGTGGTATAACTGCTAACTATCCTTTCGTGTAAGTTAAAAACTCTATTATAGAATAGAATGGGACTATATATATAATGGGAGTGATAGAGATTCACAAGTAGCTATAGCTGACCTTTAAAGATTTTCATTAACTATATTCAAAGCTAAAATACAAATATATATACGTACATGGGTCGGAGGAGACCTTTACATGAACAATGGCAAGGCAATTGCATTGACTCATAAAAGTTTAATGGGTTATAATTAATTAATGCAATTAGGACTATACAACGAAGTGAATGAACCGTACAATAAACTTAAAATCGTTTTTTAAACATAAAACAAAAACCTTCTTTTTAAATTTTTTTATAGTAAATCACTGGATTTTATTTCGAAACCATCAAGTCTTTAAAAACAATGTCAAAAAGGTGTGTAGGTAAATCATATGTTAAGAAGTAACAAAATAAATAGAACTTGGTCTACTCTTAACAAGAAAATTCGCCGCTTGATTCCCTTCCCGCTTCACATGGCTCCAACCGTTGTTTCGAAATCCTTGAGTTAGAGAAAGAGCCTTGTGCATTAGCCTCCCCAACGGCCCGACCTCTAAACAAAGTCAATCTGTAATAACAAATGGATAAGTTCTATTATAATGCAAAAGTTCTAAAATTATGGGTGTTATTCAAGCCAAACGAGTCGAGTTTTGCTTGTTGATCATATTCCGCTCATTTAGAAACGAGTTGAGCCTAAATTTAAACTCGAGCTTAAACATGTGCTCATACTCGGCTCGTTTAGGAAATGAACGAGCTCGAGCCGGACTTTTTTCGAGTATTAAGCAACCCTATTTGCTCACAATATAGTAATTTAATAGAAATTTCACAAAATTCGAGCTTAAATCAAGCGAACTGGTCGAGCTTTGAACCGAGTTTTTAAAATGTGCTCATACTCGACTTGTTTAGAAAATGAACAAGCTCAAACCGAACTCGAACTACTCGGCTCATATAACACCCCTAATTTATATAAAACATAGAAATCTGTCTTTGTCATTAAATCAAAAGATCATTATATGTAATAACAAATGGATAAGAGTTCTATTCAATGGATTTAAAAATTATCTCTAAATAGATAAATCTATAAGGATTTTTTTTTTTTGCAATTAAAGCTCTTAACTAGACATATATTAAAAAAAAAACCTTAAAGTTATCCAAATGGAACTAACTTAGTTGACAATAGACTAGCTATTTCCTAGTTACGTTGGAGGTCATGAGTTGAATTGAATATATATTTAATTAAAACTTGTAAGAGAATGACAAACATTTAATTTAATTGATTCGAAATAGACTACTCATATTGAAAATAAACGTTATAATAATACTAATAAAATAATAAAATTAATTAGCAATTTTGACAACAAGATTTTGGAAAATGAAACACAAAGTTGTATATACTCCCTCCGATGAGGGAATCTTATTGTCGTTTGACTTTTTAACACGTATTTTAAGGAGCTAAAAACTATATAAAATATCAACTTTTTTTCAATTATTTTTTTACAACTTAATAGTTGTTGGTAATAAGTATTAGATTATAAAAAAATAATAATAAAAAAGTTAATATATTATATAGTTTTTAGCTCCTTAAAATGCGTGTTAAAAAATCAAACCGGACGTAGTATATTTTATTGGGCAAAAAGTTAAAGTGACACTATAGGGAGGAAGAAAATCTATACCCCTCCACAGATTCGATCGACTGTCATAATTTTATTGACTTATTTATTGTAGGATATCATTTATTGACTAATTTTATTAGGTTGATTGGTTTCCTAGACCTCACGTGTACCACACTATTTTTATTTTTTATTTTTTTTTAACTTAAAAGCGGTCGATAAAATTGCAATATTGACAACAGATTTATAAATTAGTTGGGTATAAATGATTTATGACTAAGGGTGTGTTTGTATTATATTACATTTTAATTATAATATAATTATTTTACTTTTTGTTTTTATGTGAGTATTTGGTTATATAAATAAAAATATCGTAAAAACCGAGGTAAAACTGTCATTTAACCAAACTCAATCTTATCTATTTGCATTATAAACATAATACAATTGGAATTCAAGCACACTCTAAAATTACTATTTTGAAACGTTTTTATCTAATAAACCCCTCCAAAAATTCTAACTAGATCGGCAAACATACAATAGTGTAACGTTATCCTAGCCTATAAACATATTTTCTATATTATCACATCTCCGGAGTCGTTCATTGTCCGAATTTATGCCTTACGTCTCTATGACGGTGTCGCATCATGTCAGCTTCATCTTTCTCGTATGCTCACTATCCACATCCTCTTGTCAAATATTCCTTCCTCGCTTAGCCATGCTTCTACTTGACTTTTAGTTTTTTTTAAGGGTTCTTTTTCTCGTTTTGCTTTGGTAGATTATTAGTTTATTGTTTGTAGGTTGTTATGATTGTTTGTTGTATCTTGATGGTTTGTCTAAAAGACATTATTTGTGCCCTCTCGATTTACCAGACTTATATCCGGTATTTTGAATTTTTACCTAATAAAAAAAGAAGCTCGTTGATAAATAAATTAAAATAATTAGATTTTAAGAAATCCTTTCAAATTAATTAGGGTTTAAGAATATAGATTAGAAAAATCATTTATACTGGTTTATAAGAATTCTAGCTAATAAATGTGAATATAAATAAATTAACACACACTTTGTTATTATCTTAATTTAAACAAGCTTAATAAAAAGATAAAGCATTTCATTATATTATCTTGAATTATCTAAATGAAAAAAAATGTTGCTGAATTTATTTACTGAGACTTTTTTTTACCCTTTTTAGTTTTCTTGCAACTCAATTGAACTCAATCACTGCTTGGTGCTGCTTGACGTCGACTCTTGATCTATGTTGTCCCCAACATGTTCGGGTTAGGTTCACTTGTTCGACTGCACTTGTGTGCTTTCCATCGTGTTTATGTTACACCTTGTTGTCTATTTTATGTACTTAGTTCTGACGGTTCGCCATCTGCCGATTTAGTCGGCCTCTCGAGCTATCGACGTCGGGTCTGTTCGACTCTCGAATTATTTCCTCATCAAAAAAAAAAATCAATTGTCTAAATTGGATATAGGTTCGCTTCCTCGAATGGATTTGTGTGCTTACCATTATTTGTATTGCACCATTTTTCATTGTCTTGTGTTGTATGCTTTAACGGTTCACCGTCTAACGACTCTATCGACCTTTGAAGGTGTCAGGTTTGTCTGACACTCGAATTGTTTTCTAATAATGTTTTTTTTCTAAATTGGATATTGTACGGTTTAAGATCAACGAGTAGTGTTTTGTAGAGCATATCCTTATCATATACTCCGTATAATTTGTTTCAATTGGATTATCGATGCCCTTATGCGTTCCGCCAAACTTTTAACTTGCACACGCAGACACGCTTCAGTTGGATTTGGTGTTCTTTTGGTCTTTGTCTCCCTATCCATTTAAATATTTAATCATTGTTGGAATGGTGGTTGTCTCACCTCGGTAATTTAGAGAATAGTTGAACAACATATAAGGTTGGTGGGTTACTCCTCTCATTGCCAATTGGTTTTGAGATGAAACCCCGTTCGGATTTATGTGTTGTTTGAGTCTCCCGTATATGGGCCCGCACACACGACCTCCTCCAGCGTCTTGACCCGCACCAGGACCAACCGAGTTTAACATGGTATCAGAGCCGGGTTCGGCTAGTTTCGGTCTTCGGATTGGTGGGGTCGCTGGCTGGCCTTGTGACATGTCGCGGGCATTGGTTCCCATATAAGCGCATGTGGCAAGTGTAACTTGTTGGCTAAAAATGCTGTTGCACTTGAGGGGGCGTGTTGGAATAGTGCTACTTCTCTCATTGCCAATTGGTTTTGAGATAAACCCCGTCCGGATTTATGTGTTGTTTGAGTCTAGCTCCCGTATGTGGACCTGCACACACGACCTCCTCCAACGTCTTGACCCGCACCAGGATCAACCGAGTTTAACAATCATATCAAAGGAAATATTTTAATCCGAAAATAACATAATAATATCGGCTTTCCTTCTCGATCCAGATATGTTAACATTATATTTTCAAGCCAAAATACATACTATAACTCCGGAAGTTGATCAATGTTATTATACCTTTGAACAAGTGACCAATCGAGAACAAAGATCGAATGAGATGAAGAAACACTATCACAATCTCCATTGGAGAAGGAGAAAACCAAATCTGTGTTCACATACATACAGTTGTGTTTGTTACAACTGAACTTGGCGCCTAAAATCGGCTTTTATAAGCCTGAGATGAAGCCTAATAACCTCAAGAGAAAATTACAATATTGCCTCTCTATAATTAGCCACACATTGAACCCATAATACCCGTATGTACATTTGACAATATTTTGACCATGTGAATATCAAACGGAAATTTTATATATACATAAGCATCAAGCAATATGAAATCTAATCATTGTATCAAAAGTTTCCAAGGAGATTCTTTTTTTTTTTTAAGCAAGATAAGAATTCGGTTCTCTAGACAAGGCTAGAGAAACCGAGAGACCGGCTTGTCCGGTAAATAGACTAACCATCAGTTTTCAAGGAGATTCTAGTTCACAGCCGTATATAGTTCGAATTTATTTTGTAGT
The DNA here is from genome assembly GCA_037127255.1 of Persicaria tinctoria. Classification (NCBI taxonomy): domain Eukaryota; kingdom Viridiplantae; phylum Streptophyta; class Magnoliopsida; order Caryophyllales; family Polygonaceae; genus Persicaria; species Persicaria tinctoria. The sequence goes on along the minus strand of JBANSL010000016.1, from coordinate 1,107,357 downwards.
CCTCTCATTGGTGAAAATCTACTTCCTCTCATTGGACTCACAAATCTATTAAATATTAATCGTTACATTAACAAGTTTTGTAAATATATATATATATATATATATATATATATATATATATATATATATATATATATATATATATATATATTGTATTAGTATGCCGTATTTTTAATAAGTTTTTATAAATAATTATTGTAATTTTAAAATATATATTATGTTGTTATATTTTATATATGGGGTGGAACTTAATTAATCTAGTAAAGAATAGTTAAGAGAGTCTAGAACACCCAAGAAGAGATCGGGATTTACCTTCTAATACAAAAACTTAAATCAATGTGTAATGACAACCCATTTTCTTTAAACCCATATCATCCTACTCTTGTAAACCACTATTTTTTTATTTTTTTATTTTTATTTAAATGTGGAACTTAACTCTCAAAAACAAATCAAATTTAATACATGGTCATTTTTCTAGGGTTGAATCCTTGAGTTTTTGACTCGATCATCTAGTCATCTATAACTTTAACGGTTACAGTATAATTTAGATTGTAGAAAGAGGCACATCCATGTGCTTTGGGGGCTCCACTTACATAATCCTAAATGATCAAGGCGTAGTCTTAGATTGTTTGACTGATTAATTAAATTACAGTAATTATATCTATAAAAATATAATTAACACTCGATCCGTAGTAATTATTGTCCAACCTTTTTTTCCCTGAAAACATCGGTTTCTTTCAACCAAAAAAGAAAACGGGAAAGAAGAAAAAGTTTGACTACTTTGACAGAAGGAGAGAAAAATGCTGCAATTATTGGAAATTTAAGGCTAAAAAAATGTAAAATTAATTTGAATCGTTGATGAAACTCAGCTGCTGGATACATTGTTTAATCCGAAGAGTTACTATGGATCGAGGAGACTGCCTCGTAATTGTCAATGCGATCAGTGATGTTTGATAGACTCTGTGGGAGATCGAGATTCTTATCTCGGATTCGTGTCTCACACTTTCAGAGAAGCGAACAGAGCTGCCGATCGATTCACCCATTTAGCTTTGGAGTCCGATTCGTCGTCCTGGAGTTTCGATTTAGTGTTTCAAACTCTCGTCCGTAGGGACGCTGTGGTGGTACAACCGTGATTGACACCCTAAACTCTCGCATGTATAAAAAAAATCATTGCGTATTTTGAAATGCATCTAAACAGAATAAAGAAACAATTAGCTTCTACTATTGTAACACAATTTATATTTATTTTATATATTGAGGATAACCCTTTTTTTATGATAAACTTCATGTGATCAATTATATTGAAAAGAACCATGTGTCAACTTGGATTTCTGCTTTATGTCTTTCCGGTGGCGAGATATCGTGTCAGCGGGTGCTGTCCCATGCGCTCGCTATCCACCTCACCTTGTCGGACTTTCTTCCTCTCGACGTTGTGTGCGCTTGTTTGCTTAGAGTTTGAGGTTTTTTCCGGGTTTACTTTAGGTGGTTTTTTTGATGCATTCTGTTATTGTACTTCATTTAGATCTTCGCGATCTCATCCTTCGGGATGCTCTCGCATAGGCTAACCACCACCCGAATTTTTTATTTATCAAAAAAAATAAAATGTGTCAACTAAATTGATTTTTTTGATCGGCTCCACTCTATGCTAGTTTTTTTTTTTTTGATGACGAGGAGGCTTGCGCCGACTGACTCGGCCCATTGGAAAGGACCAAGGCAAACACTTGGATTTTAATCTAAGAAAAGGGGCGGAGGTAGAGATCAAACCCGAGACCTTCTGACATCCCCTTGCTCTCCACCATTAAACCACCCCGACTGGGGAGAAATACATAATTTTTTTATTTAAGAGAAAAGGCACAAACAGAAATCGAATCGAAACCTCTACTAGGCCACCCCAAATCCCAATAGACAACAAGTTTTTGAAAAATTAAAATATGACCAATTCTCTCGTATTTTAAGATTTTTTTTTTATCCTTTCCAGTTCAAGTGGACTTAGCCCACTCTAAATCTGGATCGGGTTACTGTAGGCCAATTTAAGGGGTTGACCCTCCCACTCACAAGCGTCTCCATGTTTCCACGGAGATTCGAACTTCGAACCTCGAGGCATGGGATGTAGCCCCATAACCACTACACCAACTTGTGATTGGTCGTATCTTAAGATTCTTAACTAAGATATTTAAATTCGAATTTAAGGAATGCAATGCCGTTGAAATCTATACATGATCACATTAAATACTCCGTACTAGTTTTTTTAAAACACATTAAATACACCTTACTATACCTATTTGATAATAAATGAACAACATCATTAATTTTGACCAAATATCATGTTAATTATTATATATTGAACCAAAGGATTCTACTCCGTATATAAAAAGTACTGTAGTATATTATAATTCAATCTCCAAATATACCTTTAAACTTTAAATATATATATTTTTTATGAAGTGTTATAAAGTTTGATTTTTTTTTATATAAATATGGCGCATAAGGGAAAGGATGATAACAGTTTTATGTTTAATTGTGTCATAAAAGCTGGAGTAGCTCAGTTGGTTAGAGCGTGTGGCTGTTAACCACAAGGTCGAAGGTTCGACCCCCTTCCTCTAGCGTTTTAAATTAATTTTTCCCCCCATTTTCAGTTTGGCCTGCTATAAAGTGTATCTGCATTCTGCAATGGCGGATCTCAATTTCAAGTGAACTTTTTGTCATATAAAAAAAACAACGATAATCCAGATCTCATTAATTTGAAGAGGTTAGATACCTATTGAAAGCTACATTTGCATTATACGATACAAAGGCAATGAAGTTTCATCCTAAAACTAATTACAGTAGTTTACATATGAGACTTATAATACTCAAATCTTAGATGTGAGACGATGAAAACATTGACAAATTTCACTATACTCTACCAATCAATTCATCAATGAACTGATTGATCAAAACTTCCAACATCTCTCCTGCAAAAACCACACCCAATTCCTTCACATTTTCGTCGAAATCGATCCACTCAGCGCCTCTTACATACTCTTCTGCCAATCTGCTCATTTGAGCCTTCCACTCCGAGCAATCTCCGGTCTCCTTTCGTGTTCTCCTGCACAACTTCTCCGTCGATTTCTTTCTTGATGACCTTCTCCTTCGTCGCGCTGAATCCTCTGTTGGCAACACCAATTCATGAGCAATTGGAACAAAAATGTGCTTAAAACTCGAAGAAATCAAGGAACTCACCTTTGGAAGACTCATTGCGATGATCGAAAGCCGAAACGCGAGTTCTAGTACGCCTTTCATCTACTTTGAGCTTCAAGGCATATCTCTTATCCTTCCTTGGTTTGTACTTGATGATCTCCTTCCTTGAATGAGTCGATTCGGCCTTTTGAATGAAGCGTTTTCGGGTGCTATGATCGTCACTCACCTTCGCATTTCGATCATCAACCTTCTTCCGCTTCGATGATTCACCATTTCTCCTTCTTTTCTCGGGTTTTTGCACCACATTGTCTTCTACAATGCAAGAATGTGGCTCAACCTTCAGCCTTGAAGGCGAGGGCTCAACGCATAGCACCGAAGATGATGTTTGAGAGCGGCGATGGCAAGGTGAAGGGTTAACATGATCCAAGAAAGTGTCAGGGAAAATGTACCAATGGAGAGAGTTCAATGACTTGCTTCTAAGATTCATGATTGAATCTTTCGAACAGGTGGTATCAGAGCCGATGGGCATGGACTCTAGGCCCATTAACCGCGCAACCAGCCCTGGTTGCGCGGGGTTATCATGGTCAAGAAAATCTGAACTCGAGGAGGTGGGCTCATGTTTTGGTACTACATTGGGGTCAGGGTGAATGCACCCATTGGAATTGAAGCCGGGCAAGATAAGATTGCGACGCTGGTGATCGGACAGCGTAGGCGGAGTGAGGCTGCCACCGCAAGCGAGGCGTCGGAGGATGGAGCTGAAGCAACCGGAGCTACTTGTGCTTGTACTGATCACGAGGTTCTTCTCTTTAGAGCCTCTCATTCTTGGAGGAGGAAAAAAATGCTAAGTGTATTTGGGGGAAGTGATTGTTTTAAGTGTTTCTGACAAATATAAATCAGATTTGGGGGTTTTGGTTTGTGGGCAATGTGAACAATTGTGCAACTTGTGTTGTACAGGAATTGGTGTGTGGTTTTAGTCAATGGGTTCACACTACAAATCAGGACTTGGCTTCTTATTCTTTAAAGTACCCCCAACCAAATCACCAAATTAATGCTTTTTTTATTATTTATTTTTTCATGGCGTGGAGATTTCTGGGCTATTAATCAACCATATACGAATTCGAATATTAGTTTGCGAAGCATTCGAATTGGAAAAGTCAAAGTGGCAAGTCATCAGACATACTAAACTTATATCGCAAATCAAGACATGAATACCTATTATAGCACTATTTTTTTTTATTAAAACTCATCTGTTACAACAGTCTAGTTACAAATCTAAGTACCCAATCAACAATAAAATGACTAGCCCACCAACTTATCTACTAAGATTAGACTTTATTTATAATCGATGTGAGATATCTGTGTTTGCAAATTGAAAAGTTGTGAACTATTCCGAAATGATTCAACTGGAAAGAACTTGTGGGTAGTACTCAAAAGTCTCGGTTCGAATTCCGGATCACCGCTAATTCCAATGTTACAAGTACAAGTGCTGTTCATTTCGGAATTTATACCATTCTCTTGATAGTAATTTGGACGGTGCAGTTGAAATGGATGACTTTGAAGCTCATGCTTGTCTGGTTGAAGTAGAACATTAAGTCGTGTTAAGTAGTCACTACCTTTCAACTCACGTTGAACTTGAATTAAGTTAATACCATTTGGATATGTAAATGTTTTCATAGGATTACATAATTAGGGGTAAAAGGGATTGAATTTGGTATCATAATCACCACATCCATGTTACATTTGTTGACTGATATAAAATAGACTTACTAATTTGGTATCTCCTATCATAATTTATATCTTTAAATCACAAATATGTTTTCATAAACCAAAATCAATCTAGATTTTGATTTTTGAAAATCTTTTATTCAACGAGTCCAAATTCAAAGTGTATAGTTTAGACATAAAATGCATAGCAGTTGTACTAGACGGTTTTTTTTCTCTCAAGTTTACTTTTATTTTTTCTCATAACATAAGTTTACTTTTATTTTTTCTCTTAAGTTTACTTTGTTTTTGTTACACAATAATTCTTCTGTCTTGATTGATTATGCAAAACACGAACATATCCCGTCCAAATATTTTTTCTCTTTAAGTTTACTTCTGTCCTGATTAATCCAGTTTGGATCATAACAAATTGGTATCTAGAGCAGGTTGGATTCGAAATCATCTCCCTCGAATTCGAAATTTCCTGAATCTCTACCATTTCCTTTCAATTCCACATATTCATGGCTTAATCCAGTTTGGATCATGACAAATTGGTATCTAGAGCAGGATGGATTCGAAATCATCTCCCTCGAATTCGAAATTTCCTGAATTCCCCCCCCCCCCCCTCAAGAACAACAACAATGGCGACTGAGGATTGGTGTCAACGACTAGAAGAAGACAGTGAGCATTTCATGATAGAAAACCAGCGTAAGTGGGAAGTGCGACAACGAAAATGGGATGTACAACGAATCGCGGATGAACGGTTGCGGGTCGAACGCCAAATCGCAGACCAAGAAAGGGATCACCGCTTTTACAAGACAATCAATGAACTCCGAAGGACGATGGGCATGCCTCCAATCAGTTTCCCTTGCGATGCCGTTGTGGAAGGAATTCAAGAAGTAGCCTCGTCCTCGTCCCCGCAGATTGTCGAAGATTCTGTGGAACAAGAAATCGGCGTCCAGAAATTCGAAGAACTGAGTCAAGAAATCGAGTCTTCAAACCAGATTGGAGATTCACCAGAGAATGCCGATCGAAAGCTCGAGATGCACCCGGAGTTTGAGGACGAATCTTAGCGTGTAATCGATCGAAGGCTTGAGATGCACCCAAAGTCTTTTATGACAAAGCCATATCGGGTTATTGAGGATGAATCTGAGTTTGTGCGAGACGAGCCGATCACAAACTCGAATCGGCACCTCATCAATTGTCAGAAAGATCTTCAAATTCAATTCCGGCGTTCCAAGGTAACTTCCCATCCTTGTGAGGTCATGGTATATTGTAGTGCAGTCGAGGGATTGAAGAAATTGCTTGTGCTTTTGATCGAATGGATTGAAATTAGGATTTCCAATTCTAAGAAAATGGGCAGGCCTGTTTGCTTGTGGAATTCAATTCAGTGTTTAGATAGTGCATACAAGGTATTTGTAGAAATGCATACGGTAGATGGCAATTCATGTGCTGTTGTTTTTTACCCTGGAGGTGATAGCGATTGGGACTATCTTAGTAGGATAAAAGCTAATGACAATTGTCAATGGGAGGGGGTGATTAGTCAGGGTGATGAATTCCCACATTTGCTTGCTCATTACTTCAATCCATTGGGTCTGCCGGGTATTTTAGTGTTTGATCCGGGTGGATTTCTTGCCATGGCTTATGAATTTGCACTAGATTGCAATGATATTGAGTTCAGGAAGAAGGGAGACAACTCATTTCCTTTTGACAGAGGTAAAGTTACATACCTATCAAGTTGTGGTTGTATGCAAGGATCGTCTTGGGCTACAAATGCAGCTGTATAATGTGATGTGGGAAGTGTCAAGATGCAATATGTGATGCTGTTGGCAAGTGTAATGGGTATCGATGTTGGCAAGTTAATGGCAAATTGCTAGAAAGGTTGCATCAGTTCAGACGTGTGCTTAATTCTGAAGTTGTGGCGGTAAATTTTGAAGTTACTCTGTTGGTTGCTTGTGGTGTTACTCCAAGTACGTGTTGCTGGACATGTGTGCTTAGTTTGAAGCTACTAGAGAGCATGTATAGGGTATATTGGGACTTTCTTTGGGGCAATTTGACAAGGAGGAAAGTTGATGCAATCAACTTAAAACATTGCATCAACTTAAAACATTGGACAACTCAGTAACTTGTGGAAGGTTATGAACCAGTGGCAACTGAGACTAAATTGTTGGGTGTACCCGAGGCTCAAATAGGGCATTAGAGATCAGAGGAGCATCCTCATTTTCATTTGGTGGACAACTGTGGAGTGGTGATGATGGCCTGCAAGGTTTGGGTTCAAAATATTCATATGGATTTTGCATTTCTATTTTGACAGTAGGTTACAAGTAAGTGGACTTGTGCATTGTTGACATGATCATGGGCTATATTTCTTAGGGATTTTTTTAATTTTTTTAGTAGTTACAATTTTGTGAAGTTTCCGTAAGCTTTGAGGACAAAGCTTTTATAAGGGGTATGTATTGTCATGTATAAGGTTATAGATAATATTGGGTATTAGTATATAATATACCCTTAGTTGTAATTGCGAGTTTGATGCTTTGCTTTTTGATTGAATTGTCGCATCCCTTGGTTGTTTATGCAAGATTGGATTGATTGATTGCATTGGGATCTTCTCCTTGCTAGCTTGAGCTTGTGAGTTCATAATTTGCGTTTTAGGGTTCTATAGCAATTGGAGTACGGCTTGTAAAGATTAGTAAAATCTTTTTGGTATGAAAAGCTTTCCTGAACTGATTTAAAAAGCTCCACCAAACAAGCCCTTAATGATTAATCTTGCTTTGTTTGTGTTTGAATCAACTGGTGTCTTGCCGACCTAGATTAAAGTTGGGTTCTTTGCAAAGCTGACTCTCCCCCTTTAAATTCGGTTTGTTAAACAGGCCTTGATGTGCTTATTTATAGCAGTCATTTGGTAATATGACAGGCTCCTCGGGTTATTTTGCTAATGCAACTATACAAGTGAGGTCATTTAGGGCTTTTTGTAGCTAAATTTTGTGACTTGTATCTCTGAAATAGGAGAATTTGATTGATATATGAACCACATCCTGGATCAATTAAACAACCTCAAAAAAACTCCACATTTTAAGCATTAACAACTCAAATATTACATTCTAAGCATTAACAACTCGAATATTATACTTACATGTTAAATCATTGCTGCATATTTAACGAAGAAGGTATGTAATAAAAATGTACCATTTAGAATGTGAAAAATTGTTTCCAAGTTAGGAATAAGAGGAAGCCTAGTGGTTGATAACTTGATATGCTTTGCTTATGAGAGTTTCGAACAACAGGAAACGATGATATTTGGTGGGAGGTTACTCCTGCTTTTAGCTGCGCTAAAATGAGCTAATAATTTGACGATGAGAAAACAGGAAAAGATCATAGATTTTGTCTATGCTTGAACTCACCAACATTTCTGGAATGTTAGATTGACCTTTTTCTGTAGTTTGTTGAGAAACATTAGTGAGAGTAAAAAAACCCTCAAATCCATTGATGCCTAGGCAGTAAACAAATAACAAGTATGAGATTGTTTTGGTTCTGAAGTTTTCGTTTATGTTACACATAAATATACGCTATATGTGGTCTTCTTCCAACTGTCGTTTGTATCTTGCAATTCTCTCAGGAGACAAGCATTTGGAGCGGAAAAAATGCTGAAAACACAATTCCCAGGGATTGATGTGGTTCATGTGAATTATCCATATCCACCCTGGAGGCGTGTAGTGCGAGAAATGGTCCTTATTGTCTGTGTAGGAGCTATTGGATCGGTAGCTGTAGGTGATCGAAATTTCCCAAAGATGGGAATCACACCACCCCCGTGGTTTTATCAGATGAGTGCTGCTAAAATGTACATCATCTATGCTATTTTGGCGTTCCGAGCACTTCTCATGCCCATAGTACTACATACTGGAGCTTTTGAAGTGTATCTGGATGGAAAAGTGGTAATTTTTCAATCTCTTTTATGTACAATAGTTGTTGCAGTGATTGATGGTTTCTTACTTGATTTGGTTTGGTTTAAAAGTATGAAACAGAAGGAGTGAGGAGATGGATCTAGTATAGTTATACTATCCAAGTGCCCTCCCCCTTCCGTTTCCATAGTTTTCAACCAAACAACACTTACCGTTTCTCTATCAACATGAAATATCTTCGTAATGGATGTGTTGTCAAGACAACTTGTTGAATTTCGCAGGTGTTTTCCAAGTTGGATCAGCGGAGGTTCCCTCTGGAAAATGAGCTGAGTCATTTTCATCAGCCAAAAGCTCAGAGATTCTATGTACACGAGCTGAATGAAGATGCATATTCGTACACATACCTAGACGGGCGGAACATAACAACAACGTACATTTTGTCTCCAGATCGGTAGTTAAGGGAATGAATTGTCTAAGGTGTTAGCATTAGAACTGCGTATGAGCTTAAGATAGAATTGCAGTTGTTCTTGTCAATATCAGTGAGTAGGTATCGTATTGCCATCTAATGTAGTTTGCGACTTGCGAGTGTTCAACCAATGGGTTCTGACGTTATTTCATTTCCTATAGTAACTAATTCAGCAACTAGAGAGCTAATACACTCCTCTCTCATAAGCATTACAACATTTGTTTCCCACCCCATGGGAGACATATCCTCCATCAAGTAGAAAAGTAGTTTTCGGGATGTTAAGTGCACCGGGAATGTTCTGCATCCTGGCCGAGGAACTTTCCGCGTGGCTCATCATGACGTGCTTGGAGATGTCAAGCAAATGAGAGATATACGAATTACCGGAGGCTACACAGACGTGGCCTGGAACAGAGCTGCCGGCCGTTTGATTTGACGAGTGCAATCAGTCCAGCAGTCAATCCAGCCCAGATAACCGATGTAACAACCTGTTGTGAGTTTCGCGCAGCTGCCATATCAAGCAAGAAACCTAGTTTCAGTTTGGTATATGATGAAACACGGAATGATATATGTTCGAAACCCAGTTGCTGGTGCTATACCTTGGTTTAATGACAAGGATGTGAGAGTTATGCCTCCGATCAGCAAAGCTGATGCCACTGGGAGATACTGCAGTCAAGAACACAAGGGAAAATAAGTCTTTTGACATTCGAAGTCGCAACTAAGCTTGAAGAGTTCCTTATAAGCCGAATAATTATTCCTTGAGTTACAACTTCACTGCTCAAAAGGCAGGATTTTCACCCAGCCTATAAATCATAATATCCTACAAGACAGCTATGACTAATACAAGGCAGTAAGGCACTTCAACGCTCAAATTATATACATGGAGATGTTTTGCAGCTTTGCTATTGTTATCGCCTATTGTTTTTTGAGGCGAGGATAAGGGATTAAGCATACTGGGTCAATAGAAATGGTAATGCGCAGCCGAGATCATCAGGGAGATGTTTTGCAAGCAAGTAATCAGACAGCTACAACTTACAGAAAAGGGATCAGGACCACTAAGCTGAAGGGAGGTAGGACTGCCTCTGCTAATGGAATACCGGCCACTTACAAGATCGATTGCATCCTGTGGAACGGTGACAAAAGCAGATATGTCAGCAGACAAGTTATCTCAGTTAACAATGAAGTGCAAATAAAGCTTGCCTGTCTGACTCCGTCTTGGAAATTATTCAGATAGTATCTTGAAAGAGCACTCATTCCATCAGCAATGAATCCTCCAAATGTTCGCTTTCCATATCTGCGTTGTCACAAGCTCAATACTTGCAAGACAAGAAGAAGTAAATTGAAACGGATTGCAAAAAGAAGATATCCAAAAGTAATATACCTAACTAGGTCACGCTTGAGGGCGTGTGTGCCAGCATATTCAAGGCTTATCGCATCCCCATGTTCAACCCACACTACAATGACAGAAATTGATTTTTGAAATCATGCGGGCAAGTGGAGGAAGAAGCTGAGCTAGAAAACGGATCACCAACCGATTTTGAATTTGTCATATTCTTCACCCAGCTGGGAAATGCAATCAGTGGATGAAAAAACACCAATCCTTTGCAGCTGTAAATTTAAAGATTTTTGACCCAGAAAACTCTGCAAGTGGACAAAGAGATGATCCTCAGAAACAATGGCATGAGAAAATAGGCTGAATTATTATGACAAATGATTTGAACAAACAATCAGAGGGTAAGAAGACAAGTTCGGGAGTTGGTAGAATATAAAGAGCAAGCTTCTGAAGACCTGGGTAACATTAGTTCGATCAAGACAGTCAATGCAGTTAGATCTGATAACTCCCTTTTGTTCTTCCAACAAATTCCCTTCATCATCCGTTAGGAAGTATCTGCAGTGCTAAAAGAAAAATGATTAAAACCAATATAATGGAATACCTGCCCTGTGAAACATCATTCTCATGTTTTGCTTGGAAATGGTGACAGGTGATAAGGAAGAAAGAGAAGGTGTTATGAATTGCATATACATCTTGATTACCCTTGCTTCTCAAAATCCTCTGATATTTCATCATAAAGAATTTGCAGGTTATCAAAATTGGAGCTGCCACAATGGTGGTGAAAATCGAATGCCACATATCTGCATTAATAGCAAGAAAGAGCACAAACAAAAATTAGGTCCATTCTCAACATATTCACACGAACAATCTTAGTGTCAAACTCAATGTTCCAGCTTATTTCATTATGCGGGGATGATCCAGAATAAACTAGCCAATAATTTATGAAATTCCAGGTCAAACCAAAATAAGTTGCTTGCTGTTCAGATGCTAGACTGGAGATGAGCTTGAAGATACTAGACAGACAAACCAGTCCCCAAGAGGCTTGGTGAGTTTGGTGGTCTTGAACCTCATGTTATGCCTCATTCCATCTGCTGTTTAGCAGTTATAATTGCAACACTGATGCATAAGACTGACCTACTACTTGGACACACTACAGATTATAGAGGATGCAATTACGAAGCTTATTTGCAAGGATGCCATGCTATTTGTGAACAGTATACGGAATATAATAACCACATACTAGAGTATCAATGTGTGATAAATCCTTGGAATATGTAACAAAGAAAATTGAAAGCGCGCGTCAATCTCATCATATGACAACAAGTCATTCAAATGCATGTCTAAAGACCAAACAATGAAAAGAAGATCACCTCACATGTTGCAGCTTGTCCATCTCAGTGGCATATGCTGCACCCAGCGGACCTTCATCCCCATCCTAGATCGACAAAATATAGGAAAACATAAGAATATAACTCACTAAATGTAGAATGCAGTTAATATTTCATCACATTTGGCTTGCATGACAAGAAATAACAAGTTCAAGAAAACAGAACTTTGACATACTGGATCTATTTGCAAAACATTTGACACAATCAAGTAGAACACATGTACCACTTTTATCAAATTTGGCCTTCCGAACAGAACAACATAATATACCACAGTATGACATCTAAGGTGGATTGAAGACTATAAGTTGATTAATATGGAGGTAGTTAGCATCACACAGTGAATGTGATAATAAAATCAAACTTGGAGAATCAACAGTGCATGGATTTTAATTATCCTAAACATAAGCCATCGTAAAAGTCCTAACAAAAGGGAAATCTTACTTTGTCGGTTAAACTGAGTACCATTATGTCTCCATATCGTTGTGATAAATCATGGAAATGGCGTTCCACAACTCTGGACTATAAGATGGGAAAAAATAACAATATAATCACTTGGTTGATCCCATAAATGAAAGGAGAAAAGGGGAGAAGATTATCACAGACTGTATCCTCATGATCAATAATGTTCAACTGTGGCTTGTAGCTCAGGTCCACAATTTGCTCCCAGAGAAGTGGAATTGAACCTCTGACCTGGAATTATACATGCATCTAGTCAAACTTTGCATTGGTATGCTGAATGATTATTAGCCTGACAATTATTTTCCGCCGTGCAGTGCATGGATGAAAAATATAGTATGCCATTCACTTGGGAGTCATCTAGAAAACTACTACAAATTGAAGTTTCTAAACCAAAATTGAGTATGCCATTCATGAATGATCACTTATCAATCAATAGAAAATAAAACCAGAAAATCATAGTGAACTGAAAAGGTTGTCTAGATGACTCCCAAGGATTAGCCTTACCTGCAAAAATGAGGACCTAAAACCTTTAAATTCCAGCAACTGCTCAGTTTCAATAAAATTGGCAGTGTCACCCTCTAGATTAGCTCCCCTTCTCCACATTCTGGTTCCTGTATTGTAATAAAGCATTTTAATGCTGCAGAAAATAATTAGTCAAAGATCAAACTACTCAAGAATAATAGATCACCACCTAATCGCCTTGTGCATCTTCTTGACATCAATGTAAGTGTAGCAGGTGAATCTTTCAGCCTTAGTTCCACAGATCGAAAGCTTAAGTATTGTTAAGAAATACAATATGAAATCATGATTCATAAATGTACAACGTCTAATCATGTCCACCAAAAAAATGGATCCTCATGCAAGCCTTTGGAAAACACATATTATGCTTAAAAAGACAAACTTGACAAGGAACGATGCAGTTGAGGATATTTCCTTGCAGCAATGGAATTATAAACCCATCTAGCTGTAACAACACAAGGTGAAATATGTGAGGAGGTTTCTCACTCAGTCAAACAAATGAGATGAATAACCTAATTCAAAAGAAACACATACCTTGCATTCAATAAGATCTTCTAACAGGTATAAGTTCCAAACAAATCGAGGATCTGCCTGAATATGATGTCCAGAATTATCTTGTGAGGTTTTAACAAGTTAGTGTGATTTATAAAGTTACAATTCATGTAATTTATGTGAACATACCTGTTTCCAAATTGGCTTGCTCATCCTATCGTTTGTTAACTTGGACTGCCGTTGCAAGCTGTTAGCATATAATAAGTAGCGCATCATCAGAATCCTAACCTAATTAATCACTCAGCGTTGTATTAAACCCATATATATACATATTCATATGCCAGAAAAGAGCATACTTCAATGTTGTGTCTGTTTCATATGAATAATACAACCCAGGAGTAGATTCCACCACTTTCAACAAATTCTTCAAGTATGCCTCAGCCTTCTTCTGCAGAAAGAATTTCTCTGGTGTTATTTACTATGGAGATCAAAAATAGTATAAACTGCTTAAAATTCTTGGAAAATAAACACATTTGAAAATAGCACCTCTGAGAAGTCATAAACTTACTTCTTGAGCAGTTAATGGCTGTGAAGCTTGATTGCATGCCAAAAATCTCATAGACTGTACTCGAAAGATAGGAAAACCAACATAAGTTCCCACTTGCTCACTGGAAGTTATGATCAGTATATATGTTCCTGCGCATGGAAAAGGAAACAAAATAAAAATGGTGGGTAAATGCAGTGTCAAAATTGGTGTAATTTTAACATTTCAGCTCAATGTGCCTGACAGTGTGCACAAATTCAAGAGTTTCGCAAGGACAGGATTCAACTGTATTATTCACCTACTTATATCTTGGCTTAATTGCTACCTACCAGAAAGAAACATAAAACTCCAAAACATTAATGCACTGTGGACAGTTTCATCTAGAGATACCTGATACCAATCTAATAGTTCCAGCTACACCACATATTTTCGAGGATTTGCCGGGCTTCTCAAGACCATCATCACCTGCAACATACAAGATATCATCAAACTCCTTATTCACTTAATAGCCAAAATGTCAAACAGACAGCATCTTTGTTAGGTTTCATATCTATACTGCAAAATCAAATGGAGGTTGTAATCATGTAGTCAATACTACAAAAGACTATATTTCACCGCTATCAAATTCTCCATTTCAAACAAACTACCAAACTCACACAAATTTTCATTTGAACAGCAAATACCAAATCAGATGGCAATACACCAATTTTAGCACAACAAAAATACAGAGCAAAAGCATAAAAAGGAACACATTAAGCTAACAAAATTAGGCGATTAAAGTAGAAGAGATCCTAACTCTTAACGCGTTCGATTCCACCATGGGAGCGATCAACGGAGAAGCCCTGGGCTGGAGAATCGGCAGCTCGGATAACGTACTTGTCCTTAAACTCTTGCAAATGCAGCTGATCAAACAACTTGAAATTACCAGCTGGAGGAGGCGAAGGTTCCGATTCAGCTATCTCCACTTCTCTCGCCTCATCATCCATGGCACGCAAGAATCAGGAGGAGAAGACGAAGGTGGAGTTTCTACCTTTGACTTGTGAGAATTAAAATCCAAAATTGAAAACACTTCCAAGACGACAGATGAGGAGTGAACGAAAACCCTAGAAAAGCTTGAGCTGCTTTTGAATGTTTGATTGATTGTTGGGAGCAATCTGGAAATGAATGCGTGGATTTGTGAATAATTGAAAGCGGGGAAGACGATGGGCCCCACCTGCAGCGCAGATGACTTACGAGAAGCTTAAATCAAAAGCCGTTTTCTCAAAAAAAAAAAAAAAAGTCGTTAATTTTTTTTTATTTTTCTTGGTAACAAAAAGTCGTTAAATATAGAGTATTTCTGTAATAGGAAATTATTTATCAAAAAAAAATAAAAATATATATATATATATCAAAAAGGCAAACACTATTTACATTATATATAGGAAATAAAATTTCTGTAATAGGAATAAATAGACTAATAAGTGAACTATTTTACTAAATATTTCCACTGATCCAGTTTTTAAAAAATGCCTATATGCATCATTGTAGGTTGATTAATTCAATTTTGTGGCGAATTTTTTTGAAAAATAATACTTCCTCCTATCAACAATGTTGATAATTTAGATCTTCAAACAATTTTTAATAAAATTTTTATAATTAAATAAAAACATCACCTTTGACATTTTAACATAAGTCCCTTCAATAAACATCATAACTCGTTTACATTAGAAATCTCAAACATCAAATTTCGTTAGTCAAAATTAACATTAACATGCTAAAACATCCAACATTTATGATTGCGGGGACTACATATATCCTAGATTAATTTAAGCAAATGAATTCATGACATGTCGGGTATAATTTTATAATTAAAAAATTACACCTTGAATTTGAACAAATCTGTTCAAAGTCATGTTTTCTTACCTATAAATAATATGTTCCATCTATATTATTTTTCAAAAAATTACACCTTGAATTGGCAATGGCTGGAGATTGTGGCAAACTGTTTTGGCCTCCTCCTAGTTTCCTTTATGACATTGGTTTCTATATATTATTTGACCCTGATTCATGATTTTAGGGGTAGGGTTATCCCGTTTGCTGATTACTTAGATTTCTGTTTTTACATAAATAAATAGAAGCACGTCTAGATGCTTGGATAGTGCTGACTCTCCTTTTGACTAAAAAAAAAAGAAAAAAAGTTCCATGTAGTATCTCATATACATTGCATTGGGTAGGAGATTCGGTTACTGATTTTGCTTTCTCACTTGATTTAGGATACGATTTCTTAATAAAACTCGGTTTAAAATCACTTATAAATACAAGCCCATGAAGATCAATTCAATAACTTACAACATGTCTAATGAGGTTTTGAAGGGCTACAAAATAGGAATAATGGGGTATCATTTGATTGTAGTTTTATTCATAATCCAATGCCACAAAGCAAAATCTACCAAATGGAGTAGTTTATTACTTGGAGAAGCTTTTAGCCTTTGAACAAGCTACTGAGCTCACCCTTCTCATACATGGAGGTCAAGATGTCACAGCCACCAACCAGCTCCCCGTCGACGAAAACCTGTGGGAAAGTGGGCCAGTTGCTGTACTCCTTGAGGGTATCCCGCAATCCGTAGTTGAACTCCTCATCGAGCACGTCCACACTCTCGTAGTCCACTCCTTGGCTCTCGAGGATTGCCACAACTCGCTGCGAGAATCCACACAATGGGGCGGTTCTGGATCCCTTGATGAAGGCTACCACCTTGTTCTCCTTCACCAGCTGGTCAATCAGCTGTTCGAGGGGGACTGTGAGCTGGACGTGTCGCCCTGGGGTGAGGCGGAGATCGGACTTTTTCTTGGGCGCCGGGCGGACCCAAGTTGTGTTCCCCTTTTCATTCCCAGGAGGGATTTTACCGGTGGCTGCTATGTGCTCTTCCATCCATGATTTCCACGCTTCCGTTAGGGCGTTTCTATCAGGATCATCTAAAACTAAGACCTAGAAATGACATTCAAATAATAATAATCAGTAGTTATGAAAAAAGTAGATTTACAAGACAGTTCATACGAGACTGAATCAAGCACTGGAAGGAGAGGCCACTGTCTTCACCTCTACGGTTTGGTCTCAAGTGTGGCTCAAACCTGTGACCCAGGGTGAGGTACTTTTGGGGGAAGAACCCTATGGCTAGTAATAACATAATTTACATTCGTCATCAACCAAATTTCCTATCAAAGTTGTTACTTTTAATGCTGTTTTCAAGCTATCCGATTCTGATTGCACAACTCCAAATCAGTTAGCATGTCCAGAGAAAGGTTAACAAAGAAGCTAAACCACCGAATCAGCACTAAATCCTATACTGTATTTTGGGTTTCAGAAATGAAGAATACCTAACCAAATTTTGCAAATACCTCTCTGGCACAGTGTGGCATCAAAATGCTGTCTTCTTATATAGGCTAATTTCGACCAACAAACTGATAATTTAGCTACTGAACCGGAAAGGAAACATTCATATGGTAGTGATTAAAATATATTTCCAAATTGTGGTTGATTTGGGTTAAATGATATCTCAATCATAGTCAGAATTCCAAGTCCATTGAAAACAGCTACTGATGAATCTTTTTTCAGTTTAAGACAGACATCAAAATAAATTCAGGTTTTCATTCCACATAGTTTGTCTCTCTTTGTTATCCATCTACTAGACCATTGCCAACAATGCTGATGAAAGGCAACTCACCCCTCCCCATAGTGAACCATATCTTAAGTTATAACTATGGTTCCCTTCGTTGCCTCTAAACTCATTCAACTCTTTCATTTTCTGTAATTCTGTTGCATAACTTCCAAGATTTATTCACAGATGTTCATGATTGGACAGGAAAAGTGCCTAGATGAAGTAATCAATACCAGAGGGAAAACATACCAATAAGCATGAATGTGACACAGCAAGTTATGGCACCAACACTTAGAATGGAAGATATCCACAAGAATGTAATTTTACCCCAAACAAGCTGAACTGAGAAATATTGATAGATCGGATTCTGCGGTTTTGCTAAATTTATGCCCCAGAAATGGATAAAACCCTGATCGGTTAGCTCAACGGGACAAAATGCCTGTGAAGTTGCTGGTTCAAGCCCTCCTGTGGCACTGGAGGTTTGGTTTACCTAGTTCTCAATTCCATGGATTTTTCGGGCAAAGGCTCCAATACTCATGTAAATCCAAAACCAGTGATAATCAATCATGACTGCAACTAATGACACAATAAAAGGACGCATCAATAATCCAGTTTCACAAGTTCTCAATCAAGCTTTCTCCCCAAAACTAAAAAAAATAGATTGATTTCACTGCACTCCAAAAAGTCAGCAAGCTGATATCTTCCTGATCTAATTTCTCACAAACAACAACAAGTGCCATCTGATTAAAACAATCCTGTATCTAAATCTTGTACTTAATTGAAATCATCACAAACACAGGCAATTTAAAAGCCCCAAAATACAGATCAGTGAGATCACAAATTCAAATTCAAGGCAAACTGACGCATACCTTGACAGCCGAACACAGCTCCGGCACCGATTTACTGTGAGCAAGGACGCTGGCGGCGACATTGCGCGAGAGTCCAATGAACTGAAGGTCGTCGCTCTGGTCGTAGACGGCGTAAACTCCAGTTCCGGAGGGAAATTTCTCGGCCAGCTCTTCCGGCGACGACACTGACGAAACGGAGACAGATGCCGTCTCCGAGAGCTTCGCGAGAGCTGCGACGGGCGGAAGAAGACGGTGGCGTCTGGATTGCCGGGCGACTGGGTGGATGTGGATTCTTACCACGGGGAGAACAACCCTAACCGAGGGGACGGAGTGTAAACAGAGGGACACGGTGGGAGTAATTCGGGAAGGTTGGGGTGGGAATGGGCGGAGCGTGTGAGATACGCGCGCCGAAAAACTCATGGTCGCCATTGAGATTTCTCGTTCGCCGGAAACGAAGGATTCAGTAGTTGCGTGCTGGACTCTGAGTTAGAGATGAGCTCAGAGAAAATGATATGGGCGGGCCTCTGTGTATTATTCTTGGCCCATTAAAAATGGTTTGTAGTCTACTTGCCAAAAAAAAAAAAAAAAAATTGTTGTAGAGTTTACACATTTTTAAGTTTGATTTACTAAAGAAGACGAGTTAGAGTTTACGCATTTTTAAGTTTGATTCAATTTGAGGTTCGTTTCAACTTTAAGTGCAAATTCATAGAATTTTTAGGAGTGCTCCAGAAAAAAATCCTGACTCCGCCACTATGAGCAATTGAGCAAGTATAATTATTCTATGAGCCAAGTAGCTCAAGCTAAACTCGACTCAAAATATGAGCACTTTTTTAAGACGATCGAACGAGCTGAGCATAGGTAACCAATAACAACCCTAAAAAATGGGTGCCCCTTGCTATTTGACATCTCAACTGTGAACTTATTCAGCAAGTAGTATGATCATCTCCAATATCAAAACCTTCTCCAAACCTCCAATCCCTTTCCTTGAAGATGCAATCATGGATGCAACAACAGTCACCTTCTCCAAACCTGTTAAGATTTGATGGCCATTTCTCAATCAATTTGGGTATTCAGAGGTTACCATGTCAACATTTATTCCATCCCACTATGTACATTAATTTGGTCCACCATAACTAAAATATCAACAGTTAGGTCTTTCTTGACCCACACCAACTAACTTCTGATTCATAAGGTGAAAGTGTGAAACCTCTTTATGCCCAATACAATGCTGCATACACAATGTAAAGTATATACACAACACTCCCCGTATGAGATCTATTATACCGTCTGTTTTAAAAAAGAACTCTCAATTATTGGCCCACCAGACTTTGACATGATAGATTATTTGTTTTTTATTTAATAAACTCATAGGAGAGACACTAGCTTGTCTATTTCTAGCATTGTTTAGGCTTCAATTGTACTCTATTAAGTCTAATTTCACACTTCAAATGATATATTATATATACTTAAAGATAGTGTCAAAGATTGATATAACCTCTCCCAACACCATATACATTACTTTAGCTTCACTTCAACTCAAAACAACTTGCTCTTGAACACACAAGCTAAATTCACCTCTTGATATTCCATAGTCAAGTTTGTTGGCTCATCACCTCTCCTTTCGCCATGATCATCAAGGCTTTCCAAGGGAAGCTATCCCCTTCAATCATCGGCTTTGTCATATGCGCTCTTGCGTTCGTTATCCTCTTATCCAACGAATCTTTAAGCTCGGTTTCTTCTACTTCGATATTCAGAGGCAGGACATGCTCTAGGAAACGGGTTACATCCGAAACCTCCAAGTCGAAAACAGGTAGTTAATAGTTCATTGCCTTTTCAGGTGATAGGAAGTCCTTGTTCACATTTGACACCATGACCATCTTATTTTCTTCTACATTTTCAGGTGATAGGAAGAATGATGCTAAAGAGGAAGGAGACGATGTTGAACAAGAGTTCATGTTCGAGTTTGATCCGGACATATGCGATGTAACCGATGGGAAATGGGTATTCAATAGATCCTCCAAGCCTCTCTACACAGACAGGACATGCCCTTACCTTGACAAGCAAGTTTCGTGTGCGAAGAATGGTAGGCCTGACTCGGATTACCGCCATTGGCAATGGCAGCCGAATGAGTGCACTCTCCCTAGGTAACAAACAAGCATGTCTTACCAAACACATTACCGATTTACCGCGATTTCTTATGTCTTGTGCAGCTCTTAAGAAGCTAATGGTGGCTGAGTTAGTGCAGTTTCAACCCAAGATTGGCACTCAGGAAGCTCCGAGGGAAGAGGCTGATGTTCGCGGGGGACTCATTGATCCGCGGACAATGGCAATCCTTCGTCTGCCTCGTCGAATCCATCATCCCGGATTCCCAAAAATCCATGACAAGAGGGAAAGTACATTCAGTCTTCCGAGCAAAGGTAGTACTATTACTTTTAAGTGATATTGATATCAGATATCAGATTAAGTGATATCGATATCTACCTATACTAAACACTATATATCAGATATCAGCATCCGATATCTGATATCTAGATATCAGATATCAAATGACCCGATAAAGTGCATAGATTCCGAACTTAAAACACATGTGTGTCTGAGTTGGTTTTGGTAATGTCAGGAGTACAACGCGACAATCGAGTTCTACTGGGCGCCATTTCTAATCGAATCGAATTCGGATCTCCATGTGATAGCGGATCCGAAGCAGAGGGTGTTGAAGTTGGATTCAATAGCCAAGCATGCCAAGAACTGGGGTGAGGTGGACATCCTTGTGTTTGGGACCTATGTTTGGTGGATGAGTGGCTTGAAAGTGAGGACACTGTAAGTTGAAGCTTGCTTTCAAAGTTAATGTTAAAAGGGATGATTTGATATATGAGATTGATGACTTGCATTGATCAACAGATGGGGTTCATTTGCAAATGGGGATGAAGGATCCGAAGAGCTCGAAACCGCGGTCGCGTACCGGATTGGACTGAAGACATGGGCTAACTGGGTTGATTCAACTGTTGATGCTAATAGGACTAGGGTTTTCTTCACTACCATGTCTCCTGCCCACACCAAGTCAGTTGCCTTCTTATCTCTATCTTAATTCTTTTAATTTATATGAAGACAATAAATAAATAAATAAAACAAGAACTATAGAGGAAGTGAGGAACTAGCTAGGGTTTATTATATGAGCCGAGTATCTCTAGCTGAATTCATTTAGAAACGAGTTGAGTCTGAATTTTAGCTAAAATTTTAAAATGCATGTCCATAATCGGTTTTCGTATGAAGTGAATGAGCTCGAATCGAGTTATGTCCTTATTGAGCAGGAGCTACTCGATTGCGTTATAGGAGTAGTCTTATTTGCTTATGACATAGTTGTTTATCAACTTATAGTGAGTTTATAAATTCCACAAAATCTGAGGTAGAAAAATTTGTTCATACTCGCCTTATTTAACAAAGTGAAAAAGTCCGATTTTCAATGTGAGACTCTTTTTTATCTCTTCACGTATCTCAATAATTACTCTATCCGTCTCATTTGACATTTTTTACACGTTTTTTATTAAGGTAAAAAAATCTGTAAAATATTAATTTTTAATCAACTTTTTTAATAATTTCATATTTTTTAGTAATAATTATGAAATTATATAAAAAAAATCATTAAAAATAATATTTTATAGAATTTTTACATTAAACGAGTGTCAAAAAAGTTGATGAAAGAGTAACATGTTCCCTTGTTGCAACGGTTTTAACATTTCAGTAACGATAAATGGGTTTAATGTAACAATTGATGGGTCGGATTTGATTGCAGAAGCGCGGATTGGAACAGGAAGGACGGGATAAAGTGTTTCAACGAGACGAAGCCGATCAAGAAGAAGGGCCACTGGGGGACCGGTTCCGACAAGAAGATAATGGCCGTCGTCAGCGACGTTATCCACAAGATGACGGTTCCGGTAACGGTTGTGAACATAACGCAGATCTCCGAGTACAGAGTCGACGGCCACACGTCGGTCTACACGGAGACCGGCGGCAAGCTGCTGACGGAGGAGCAGAAGGCGGATCCTCTGCACCACGCCGATTGCATCCACTGGTGCTTGCCCGGAGTTCCGGATACTTGGAACCACCTCTTCCTCGCTTACTTGTAGCCCCATTCAAGCTCTAATTGAACTCATATTGAAGCTGAATAGCTTCTTTGATTGCTTTCATTCAACTCCTCAATGCCTATACTGGTATTGATCGAGGAATCGAACACGAATGAATGTGCTCTCCCTATTAATTTTTAAAGAAAAGCGATTCGATCTATCAAACAACAACCTAGCTTAATTGAGAGGTCGAAAATCGACAGAAAAACTAACTATCATTATACAACAACAAAAAAAAACATAATAAAACACAAATTAAAAGATAAAAGGATAAATTACACATAATCACCCATAAATTATGGTATTTTTCACATAACTACCCATAAAAACTTAAATTACAGTAAACCATCCATAAATTTGTTTGTTTTCATAAGACCACCCACACATTAAACTTCTATTTGTTTTGTTTAAAATGACTAAAATACCTCTAGTTCAAGCTTATTTGTTTGTACTTTGTAAAGGAAAGATGTTGCATGTATATAAGTGTTTGAATTCCAATTGTATTATGTTTATAATGCAAAATAGACAATGTCGTATTTGGTAAACAAAAAATTTAAGGTAAATTAAGGGTGTGTTTTGATTCCATAATTTATTAAATATATACAATGTAATAGTTTTATCCCGTTGTATGTAATTATTTGGTTAAATTACTATTTTAACTAAGTTTTTATGAGATTTTTAGTTATACAACCAACTGCTCACATAAACCGAGGTAAATAATTGAATTATACTATTAAAATGGAATGGAATTCAAACCCACTCTAAATTCTCCAACCAATATACATCTAAATTGGATTTGCTTCGTGAAGAGTCGAGACTTGCAATAGCTACTAACAGTCTCCTCTCCTTCAAATGTTGCATAAGATAGAGATAAGCTCTAAAATAAAAACAAGATTATTGCTTTAAAAGAAAGGTAAATTAGCTCATACCTTATATTACAAACCATATCATTTAAAAAATACGCCAAGTTTATACATATCATTTGACAAATTAGCCAAACATGAATAATTTTATTATAATTTATCATTTTTTAAAAGGGTAAAAGTAAAACCGGATTATTTAAAATATGGGAAGTCTTATGAAAACAAATCATTGTATTAAATACAAATAAGCTTGAATTAAGGGTACTTTAATCTTTTTTAAACAAAACAAATAGAGGTTTAATGGGTGGGTGGTCTTCTGAAAAGATAACTAATTTATGGGTGATTTACTGTAATTTAAGTTTTTATAGGTGGTTTTGTGAAAAGTATCATAATTTACGGGTAATTATGTGTAATTTATCCAAGATAAAAACTAAAAAGACTTGGACACAACCGATTACAACAACAAAAATCAATCATGGGTCCGGAAGACAAACTAACTATCATGATACAAGCTAGTGCCCTATGACCAAGCACGGACCAAGGTCCAGGACGCCCTATTTTTATAAAAATAAAATAATAAGTAAAAAATATATTCATTTATTTATTAAATTAAGGGTTTTGTTAATAAAAATAATGAGAAAACTTTAACTTATTTAGCCTATCTGAATTTTAATTTCTGATTTTGTGCCCACCTGAATTTTAATTTCTGATTTTCATATAAAAAAATCATCAAAAAATAATATTAAAAAATACTCCCTCCGTCTCAATATTTAAGTCGTTTTAGGATTTTGCACACGTTTTAATAAAACACTCATCCATCAATCAACATCATCATTCCACTAACTTTTCCATAAATTTTATCCCTCCGTCTCGAAAAACAAGTCGTTTTAGACAAGTTGAGTTGTATCAAAATACATGTCGTTTTAGGTTTTCTAGGTAGGGGGATAATAATGATTTGTATTGGGTTTTGTGTTGTTAACTTTTTAAAAGAGTTTGATTGGTTAAAAAATATAGTGGGTATTTAAAAATAATAAAATTAAAGGAAAAAAGTTAGTGGAATGATGATATTGATTGATAGGTGAGTGTTTTATTAAAATTAGTGCACATTGTTAAAACGACTTGTTTTTCGAGACGGAGGGAGTATTTTTTAACACCCACTACATAATTTTTTATCCAATCAAAATCTTTAAAAAAATCAACAACACACGAATCGATACAAATCATTACTATCCCCTACCTAGAAAACCTAAAACGACATAAATTTTGATACAAGATTTAAAGGCTAAACCGACATGAATTTTGAGACGGATGGAGTATTTAGATTTTATTTTGGTAAGAAAAAATTTTAGATTATTAAAGTAAATAAAGATTAAACATAAGATAAATTATTTTAATGGTAACTTTGTAGGATAAATAATACGGAGTATATCTTTAACCAAAAAAAAAGATAAATTATTTTTATGAAATAATAAAATTAAAAGATATGGTAACTTTTTAGGATAAATAATTATCAAAGTGATTCCAAGCTACTACGGCCTTTGTAGGATAAATAAAGATATATTTTTACAGATTTTTAAGAAACAATGAAAGGTATGGTAAATATTTATAATAAATAAAGATAAATGAAAAATAATATTTCAATATTTTTTACATGATCAATGGCTCAATCTACAACTTTTCATCAAAAATTTATCTAAATTATAGTACATTATAATATTGAACAATATTAATCATTGAAAATAAAATTGGCAACTTATCTAAAATATAATATTTCTTACATGATTTAATTTTGGGTTTCCTATTTCTACTCGTACAATATCTATCCTTATATCTGAAACCTACTGTCTATATATACTTTCCGAGTAATTGATCTACACATTCAATTGTTAGTTCCTCAAGCATCGCTCTAAACTCTTTTGAGTTTTAACAATTTGCAACGATGGCGGCGAAGATTCGTAGGAGAAGTACTTGCGCAATTGCAGCCCTCTTGCTCGTCGGCTTCTTTGTCGTCGGAGTCTTATCTTCACCCTGTCCTGACTCGTAAGTTCGATTTCATCTAATCTAAATTCGAATTATATGAATGTGTTCGTAATTTGCGACATTTATATAGCGACAGGACAGCCAAGGAAGCAAAAGGAACAGATGGATCGTCGCCCCCCGTTAAATTATCTGTGAAATCTGATAGGGTAAGAGTCTGATGTTATAATAGCTACTCAAAAGTGTAACTTTAATTTGTTCATTGATCCGAATTCGTCGGTCTTTATAGGCTGTGATGGACAACGGGATCGTTCGAGTGACGTTCTCCGTCCCCGAAGGCAATGTCGTAGGAATTGAGTATGGCGGCATTGATAACGTGCTTGAATTTCGTATCAAGCCGAACGGCAGAGGGTACGTTCATCCGTCGCATAAACAATAGTTATTGTCTCGTTTTAGGTTTTTTGTTTTTTAAATTCGAATTGTTCGTCGCTATTTCAGGTACTGGGATGCTGTCTTGAGTGGCCGCAGTGCAAATCGAACTGGACCAAGCTATACTAATTACTGGTATATATTTTTCATCTGCTTTTTTAATTCACAAAAAATATACAACTCCATTGATTTTTTTTTAAATTTTTTGATAAAATAAAAAAAAATTGATGAAATAAATAATTTTGTAGGGCATTTGTTGGAGAGGCATTCAAAGTCATCAAGGCAGATGCTAATCACACTGAAATCTCTTTCACTACATTTCAACATCAATTGGCCATTGATCGCCGGTAAGATTATCTCACATTGATTATAAAATAAAATAAAATTGTGCGGTACATAATAGCTTAAACTTTTGTGATGTTATAGGTTTGTGATGCTTCGCGGAGGGTCTGGATTTTACTCGTATGCTGTAATTAAGCACGAACGAGGCTCAGAGCATATCGACCTAGGTGGAATAAGGGCGGCTTTCAAGCTTCGACAGGATAAGTAAGCGATTGTTTTGTTGTTGTATGAATGTAGATAGGGATATTGATGTTGTTGAAACATAGTGATTGACACAAGTTATGTGTTAGGTTTAACTACATGGCGGTTTCGGACAAGATCCAGAGGGTGATGCCGACTAATTGTGAACGTCGAGCTGACCATAGCTCGCCTCTTGCCTATGGCGAAGCTGTCCTCATCAATGAGTCTTGTGACAAAAAGATGAAGTCTTTTGAGGGAGAGGTAACTATACATTGTATTATATGTATGATATTGCAAATGTCGGTTTTTTCGGGTGATTTCATGTGGTGTGAATCATGATCTAGGTGGATGACAAGTACATGTATTCAATCGAAAACAAAGACAACAAGCTGCACGGATGGATCTCCGAAAACCCTCCAGTCGGATTCTGGGTCATGACACCGAGTAACGAGTTTCGTTCGGGTGGACCGTTCAAGCAAAACCTCGCATCCCACACCGGCCCAACCTGTCTTGTTGTAAGTACATATATAGGTCACGACTTCGAATCCCTCCTCATAATCGTCGCAAAATGGCTAATTCGTCGTTATTTCAAATGTTTGCAGGGTTTCTACAATGACCATTACATTGGGCCAGACCTTCTCTTGAGGATCGAAGATGGCGAGGAGTGGAAGTCTGTCTACGGTCCCTTCTTCGTGCATTTGAACTCGGTTCCTCGCAGTGAAGATCCTCACACACTCTGGGGTAAGGCCAAGGAGCAGCTCTTGGAGGAAGAACAAAACTGGCCCTATGACTTCCCGCAATCTCGAGACTTCGTTAAGCAGTGCCAACGCGGATCAGTCACCGGTCAGCTCCTAGTTTCCGACATGTTCAATGGTTCCGCGCCCTTCCCTGCAAGCTCCGCTTGGATTATCTTAGCTCCACCCGGCGATAAAGGATCTTGGCAATTGAACACAAAGGTTTAAAGATCATACATATATACATATATACATACATACATACATACATACGAAAAGATGAAGTTATTGAACATGATTTGATTGTGTTTATGCTTGCAGTACTATCAATTTTGGACCCAGGCGGATACGAATGGGAGGTTCGAGATCAAAGGAGTTGTCCCCGGTGTGTACGACCTCTTTGCATCAGTTCCCGGAGTCATAGACGAATACAAACATACCTCAAACATCGTCGTTGAAGCAGGTTTGAACCAAATTTTATGATCTATTTAGTCCAGTTTTGGATTTGAGTGAATTTGCATCTGATTACATACAATGCAGGCTCTGAGATTGTAATGGGTAGCGTCGTATACGAGCCTCCAAGGAACGGTCCGACACTGTGGGAAATAGGCGTCCCTGATCGAACCGCAGCTGAGTTCTTTGTTCCAGACCCGGATATGAGCATGGTCAATAGGCTATTCCTCAACGATACCGAGAACAAGTAAGTACTTAAACCGTCGTTATCAGTTTATCTAGCGACGTTCTTCAATCCGTGTCTTCGTCTTATCGTGTTCTTTGCTTCGCAATAGGTATAGGCAGTATGGCTTATGGCTTCAATACCCGAAACTTTACCCTAATAACGAGGATCTCGTCTACAATGTCGTCACGAGTGACTACAAGAAGGATTGGTTCTACGCTCATTTGGCGACGGTTGTAGGCCAAGACGAGTCAGGCAAGAACATCTACGCAGCAACGACGAGGCAGATACAATTCCCGCTTGATCGAGTGATACCGAATAGCGTATACACCCTTCAGATTGCCGTAGCATCATGTAACTATGCAGCATTACAGGTAAAAGCAAAAACTTGTGCTTAGTCTTAACTTTTTGTGTTGTGTTTTTGGCTAAGTTGTTGGTTTCGGATAAAAAATTCCGCAGGTTCGAGTAAACGATCGTTACAAGTATCGACCTGATTTCGGAACAGGCATGTTTGGGAGGGATAACGCGATTGCAAGACACGGGATTCATGGGCTATATAGGCTGTTCACAGTCCCCATTCGGAGTTCGTCGTTATATCCGGGAATGAACACCATTTACCTTACACAACCAAGAGCTTCGAGCGTGTTCTCAGCGCTCCAATACGACTACATTCGCCTCGAAGGACCCTCCCAGAGGTAGAACCTAGCTCAGTGGTTGAAAGTATATGTACAGAAACATTCGAATTGTTCTTATAGATTAAGCATAGGTTATTGTTAAGATGTTAATATCTTATGAAGTTCTGTAAAATTGCTTTGGTTTGTTTTAGAAACTTTGATATTCTTTGGTTGAATGAATTATCTTTTTCTTTTTTTTTTTAAAGCAGGGGAAATTATTTCTTCTCGAGATCACAAGTGATAGGGATACCGTGGCTTAGTCTTGCAACTATATCGATCATGATATTTAGTTTTTTGAACAGATGCTTGATCTAAGGATTCGTTTGGATGACATAATATTGTATGTTATAAGTTATAATGAGAGGCTATTCAAATAAAGGATCGAATTGTCGATCTCATAGTAAGAATTTGTACAGAAATATTCAATATAATTTAGATCCATCAAAATTTTATTTTGGGTTTTTGTGGGTTAAGGCGATTCTCATATGAGATTTTGTATTTTTGATCTTTTAGTATGAATTTTTGTTATACATATTATCTTTATATTTAGTTGTGTACTGAATCGATGGACATCATCTTTTAATTACAATCTGTTTTTGGTATTCGAAATAATCCACACCAACTTCTTTTTAATTTCTTTTCTTGTGATATGTGTAAAAAGATTTTGGGTGTGTTTGGAATTTGGATTCAATTGCATTATCTTTTTTTATTATTATGAATTTAAAATATCTGGTAAGTCTTGTAAATCGAGAAGATGCAAGAAGTATTAGACGGTCAAATCACAAATAAAGAACTAATCAATCAAGCAAAACAAAAGAAAACAACCTCAAACTAGGTAGAAGGTCGGATGAGTGAGGATACAAGACTTGTCGAGAGAACGTGGATAGTGAACGAATGGAAAAATTGACCCTGATGTGACATATCACCGCTAAGAGATAGAAAGCAGAAATTTCAATTGCATTATCATTATGATGCAATATGTTTTAAAGAATATAAAATTTAAATTACCATATTGTAAATTATGCCATCCACTATTGGATAAAGCTTAAAATTACATTATAAAACACTTATAATGATTTAATTAATATTATTGTCAAAGAATTTTCCACACAACTTTAAAAAAACACTTGGCTTGGTCCACAAGACAAATATATAAATAAATTTAAAAATTATAATTAAAAAAATAAATAGTATTCGTATTGTTACGTTCTACGTGGGCCACGAGGCCCATCTACCTCCGGGCCCTAGTTTGAAGGCCCAAAAGCTCCGTCACTATAAATTCCAACCTTTCAAGTTTCAGGCTCCTATTGTGACACCTTCACGGGGTTCCAGAAATTAGGGTTTGTTGCTCGCAGGTGAGCCCTTCTTCCAGCGAAATCTCTCGATAGCGCCATAGAATTTGTGAAATCACAGTTTTATATTTTGCCAAGAGCCTCAATCCCCTTTCGATTTTGGTGAGATCGTAATGTGTTCTGACTTCCTTTGCTACTGAATTTGTTGATCATCCAATTGGAAACCCTAGGTTATTTTTTCGCCACGCATCTCGCTTACCGAATTGGTCTCTTGCAGGAGTTTCAATGGCGGGAGGTAACTTTCTCCACAGAGTTGTTAGCTACGTTGTTAACGAGGTTGTGGTCAACGGTCTCGCCAATAGGTAATCGGATATTTCGAATCCGCCTCCTATGTTTTGTTTTCATTATTTGCTTGGTTTGGTTTCGGTACCTTTATCGTTTTTTGTTTGGAAACAAGTATTTAATTTTGAAAGCTTTCATCTTGAATCTCCGTATGAGAATCTGTGTGCTGTTTAATTGTTCTTTGATTTGGAATGACAGGTGATCTTAATATAATCACAGAGTTTCTTCGATTTGATGTTATCTGATGTATTGAGTGCGTTGGATGCATTTGATTCATGGAATTAATTGAAAATTCTTAGTCTTTGGTCTGTGCTTTTTTATATTGTAACCTTGCTGACTCGAGGGAGATAAGTTTCATTTGTCATGTTCTGTTGCAATGCGTTGATATGATGCAGGTTGCGATTTTTTACTATACCTTCCGCAGCAAATGGTTGTTACTTGTTAACTGCCTCATTTATTTCAGATAGTAACCTTCTAATTTTGGGTTATGGGAACTGTTATAAGTCCCAGTAAAATACAAGGTTGTGGATCTTAGATTCGTCTATCTCAAGGGTTCATTCTTAATGGCTTGATCGAATTGAAGCCAAAATATGCAATATTCGGGTATAAGAGATCCAAAGCAATTTGTCAAATCACAAATGTATTTGTGTTGCATTGTTCTTTTTTTCATATGCATTCTTGATTTAGAGATTTATAAGCTTCTTTCTCTGGCCATCAAGGATTATATAGTTCCTGACATGGCTCGTTCCATTTGAAGCAATAGGAATACTAGACTTGATCCCTTTTCAGCGCTGCAGTAAAGCATGGTACTTGCTGCTGATCATTCAGTCTTGGAAATTAAAATTATGAAAGGTGTATGATTTATCTCTGGCTCTTTTCTTGTAGTGTATTGTAGGTTTGCATATGCAAAATAAAGGAACCGTTTAGTTTGGGATGGGTGGAGTTTTTCGTGCTTTGTGAATTTCCAAACTGAACAAATCATGCTCTGAAACAAGTTGGTCAATTTGTTTTCCTTTCGACTTTGCAGCCCTTCATTCCAAAGATTTGCTGTAAGAACGTCAAGGAAGATTGAAGACCTTTCTAAGATGGCTGCCAAGACGAAGGAAGAACTTGCAGAGCAGGTGAAGGAGGGTTTGAAAAACATGGATTCATTCAAGGACCGACGGTAGGCGCCGCCATTTGATGCCCAAGAAAGCCTCAAAAGTATTTGTAGCTATCATCTATCGGATCCTCTAAAGGTGCTTAAAATCCACCCGAAGCTTGCAATGCTTTTCTTAAATGGATGTCTACGTGATATACTTTGCAACAAGTTAAATTTCTGTGAGGTTTTTACATCAATAATTATCCATTAGATGGGATTTTTGTTTTGTGTATATCATTAGTGACGAAAACACAATGTCAATAACATACTCTATTTTGTTGTTTCTATAAACTATCCCACACTATTTCAACAATGTGTATAGAAATTTGAGTGTTGAAAACACATGGATTCAATACTCTCGTTTTACTTCATGAAGTTTGATGATAAATTGCATATCTGTAACTTTGGTACAAGTGGAGCTCCGACCAGCATTAGAAGTCCTAAACTTAGGAAAGAAGACACAAATTTGCCTTAACTTGTACTGAAGTCTGAAGTAGAACCACATTGTTCTCAATTGACCATAAATTACCCTAACTTGAGATGAATTTTTTTTTTTATGAAATCTAAAGAAGGTTAAATTTTTATAATGATCGGAGTTTAAGACGCTACGGATTGTTGAAGAAAATGCTACAAAAAGTGTATGCCAAATATGTCTGATGGCGGAATTTGAGCACTCGTTGAAAAGCTAACTTTAAGAGCTACAACTTAATTGAAGACGTCTTATGAGAAATTTACCTCGAAAATGCCCAAAATATTAATGTTTCAATCACTTTGGAATCTGGACAAACTGTAGACTTTTTCCAAAGAGGTTAGCCTACAGAAATATCTTATTAGTCATAACATGAACTATGTTATTCCAATAACGGCATTTAAACTGATGAAAAAGCTAATTTCAAGAGTTACGACTTTGCTGAGAAGGTCTTCCAACGAATCATGTTAGCAAGACCTTGCTTTAACATTATCACTTCACCCATTTATGAAAGAATGTTTCTCTTCTTAATCCCTGAGATGAGGTGATAAACCACTTATCAAGACCAAAAATCGATTTCAAATAATGGATCTGAAATAACTAAATTTCTATACAATGGGCTGTGTTTTATATTAGATGTAAACTCGCCACGTCACCATGCCAGTTGCCCCAAATCAGACCAAGCCAATTCAGATTTCAACTTCTCTCACAGTCATCTCGTCTCCCTCAACCCCAACTGAAGAGAAACGTTTTTCAGAGCTTCTGATCGATCCGATCGATCGATCTCCTCCTCCGGCCACCATGTCGTCCTCCTACACCCCGATCTCCACCGCGGCCTCCACCTCCAGCGCGGGCCCGACCCCCCCGTCGGTCAACCTCGACTTCGTCTCAAGGGCGAAGCAGCGCGTCTACTCTACGCTCGCCACGCGCCGCCCCTGGCGCCAGTTCTTCGACTTCCGCGCCCTCTCTTTCCCGCGCGGCATCTCCGACGCCTTCACGCGCCTCCGCGCCAACCTCGGCTACTTCCGCGTCAACTTCGCGATGTTCGCGCTGCTCGTGCTCTTCCTCTCCCTCCTCTGGCACCCGATCTCCCTCATCGTCTTCGTCGTCATGATGGCCGCCTGGCTCTTCCTCTACTTCCTCCGCGACGAGCCCCTCGCCTTCCTCGGCCGTACAATCGACGACCGC
This sequence comes from Persicaria tinctoria, assembly GCA_037127255.1. NCBI lineage: Eukaryota > Viridiplantae > Streptophyta > Magnoliopsida > Caryophyllales > Polygonaceae > Persicaria > Persicaria tinctoria. Next base: position 1,074,468 of record JBANSL010000016.1, on the reverse strand, counting down.
ATCGTGCTCGCCGTTCTCACCGTGCTCACCTTGCTCTTCCTCTTCCTCACCTCCGCCACCGTCAACATCCTGGTCGCCCTCGCCGTGAGCGTCGCGGTTATTGTCCTTTACTCCGTCTTCCGCCGCACCGATGACCTGTTCGTCGATGAGGAAGCCGCTGTCGCCGGCGGCCTCGTTGGGAGGCCGACTGGTGGTTGAGTCAACTACCTTCTCTTTTCGGTAATTTATTTTTATATTAATTATTGAATGAATTAAAAAGTTTCTTTCTTTCTTTTTTTGCATTGTGTTTTGTTTGATTGTTTGGTGGGGTTGATCATGCTCTTCTTGAACTGTGTGTTATGGATCATTTCCTTTCCTTTCCTTTCCTTTCCTTTCATTTCATTTTATTTTAATTGATTTGGAGAGTGGTATTCAAGTTTTTGGGGTTTTATTGCGATTCAATTTATTAAGTGTTTGATTGATTAAGTTTGTGTCATTAATGGATTTGTTTGTTTTGTGATTTTGACAAAAAAAAAAAGGGGGGTTTGCTTTTGCTTATGTGGGGTTGGTTAGTTTTATTTGCCGACATTAAATTCGATCAGTTAATAAACTGAATGTACTCCTGGTACAGTTGAATTTGGCATTTTTTTCTGGTCCAAAATGGGCAGATGGATTGATCATACCAATAAAACTTCATTTAGGGGTTTGTTTATTGATATGAAGTTTACTATACATATAAATTGTAGAGATGTATAGAATAATCTATATCTATATAATACCAGTAATTTAAATTAGAAAAAAAAATTATGATGGTTTTTAATTAATCAAATTATAAGAGAAAATTTTATAGTTATACTATACTCCATCTGTTTGAAATTATTTAAAAGGTAAAAAATCTATAAAATATAATTTTTTCATAATCTTATACTTACTACTTATATTTATGAAATTATATTAAAAAAATTAAATTAAAAAATAATAATTTTTATATAATTTTTATCTTCTTAAAAAACGTGCACTACAAGACAAATGACAAATAATTTCAAACAGATGGAGTATTTTCTAATCAATGGGTTTAATCAAAAACATTGAATTAAAATTAAAATTTATATATTAGTATGTAAGCAGAGTTTATTTATTTTTTATTAACAATGATACAATGATATTAATTTCTTTCATTATTTGACTAAATAATAGGGGTGATATAAAATATCTACATCTATATATAATGCTACTTTAAATAAGAATATTTTTTTTAAAAAATTTCTAAGATACTTTTATGGTAAAAAAAAGTTTATGTTTTTTTTATTTTATTAAACCTACATTTCTTATTTTGTGATAAGCTTTATTAATATTTCATTTAATTGTATAATGTTAATTCATTTTATCATTAAGATTTTATTTTTAAAAAATCGTGTCATGATGCGAGAACTATACTAGATACATTGACAGTGCAAGATTATTAACAAAAAAATTTATTGTAATGATATAAAGTAATTATTTTATATAACTCTACAATTTATACGGAAGTGATATATACACCCGTTTTTTTTTTACTATTATACCATATATTTTATTTTTTATATTTTAAAAAAATAGACTCTATGCCTCTTGAGTCACATGCGAGGATGTGGTGTAATATCAACGCTCACTGAAGTAGCTAGTTGTATATCGACTTTGATTTAAATTTTAATGGTTTTATACTTTTATTAATTATTTAAAGAAAAAGCTATAGAGAATTTGAATTTGGCTATAAGTGGGACATGAAAAGATGATAGGATTTGAAACATATCATGTGTGAAAGCTATATACATGCTGTGCAAGCTATATTATAAATCTTCTCATTCTCATCCTTGTACCACAATGGCACAATGCCCATTGGAGGAATAAGCCCATCACATTGGTGTCCTGATCATCATTTATTGTTTTGTATTCTCTTGAATTTGTAAGGGTCGTATATGGGGTTCGAACTTTGGATACTACCTGTAAGTCCTTTCCAGTGAATCATTTCGGAATAGTTATTATTTTGTATTCTTGTCTACATGAAGTTGTCACAAAACATCTTCCTCTAATCCCTATATAAAGGTCCCAATTATCAACCAACTTTACATTCCTCATCAGACCACCAACTTTGTAAGAGAATTTATCAAACACATTAGGCAAAGTGTTTACATTTAAGTTGTCAAAAGAGTCACAAAAAGGTCTCTTGGTACAATATATGGGTCTATTTGTTGGATTCATTTTATCTCATTTCATCCATTCCCGGATTCATTTATGAAAGGAACTGCCTTCAAAAACACTTGAAATGAATCATATGTCCTCTCTGTGAGTCTGTTCCTAGGCTTGTCTGAGACTCGAATTTCTTTCTTCGTATCGAAAAAAACATTTGAAATAGAGCACTAATGCTTTTTTATTATGAAGAACGTTTTACTCCCATATTTAGTAACATTAGAACAGAGGGAATTTACTAGGTGGCCAAAGTTGGAGGATTGCTTTTATTAGTGTATACATACAACATATAAATTTGGAGAAACCGAACTTCACTAGGGAGATCTTCGTGGTATCTACCGTAACATATATATTGGTACAAAATTGAGCCTCCTGTATACTTGGATGTTGTTCCTGCTCCATGCTAAGTTTCAATCGCAGCGCGGCTACTCCTCCTGTTGAACCTTAGCTTGCTGCAGTTCGAATGTATGGGATTAACTTGGATGAACGCGAATCTTAAACTCTTTTTACATGGGTTCAAGGATGAATGCACTTACCAAAACCGGCTCCTAGTGCCTCGAAATGGGATTCTGTAAGACAACAGTCAATTCATATTATTGAACATATAATCCGAAAATTTGTGTTGTCTAGTTAATCTGATGTAGTAAGTTGTGCACTTACGTTCGGATATGGTATACTAGTATGAATATACGGAGGAAGCTTGAATAGGGTCCGTACATTAGCTGTCCACTTCTTCCGGAATTCTTGCCTTCCCTAGATAGACTTGTTGCATCTCTTCTTTCCATATCTGCAAAGAGTACATGGGAGACTAATAGCAGGAACATCCAAGAAAGGAGAGATGCCGAACAAGTAACAACACTACAAGAAAATAAGGTTTAGACTCGTCTTTGAGTTGGGCGACAGGGATAAGTGATAACAGGCGCATTCCAAGAAAAGAAAGATGCTAAACAAGTGAAACAACACTTTGGAAAAATTAAGAGATTGACCACCTACCGTATGACGGAACTCAAGCCGGATGTGAGGCACATTTGTCTTGTGGATATCATTTCCCTCTGGACCTCTTATGTAGTATTCTTGCCCGATCCAGTGGGACTACAATTTTTTAGGGGAAATAATTATGCACACACATCAACAATTTGGGGGTGACGAACAGGCATGAAAAGTACTAGAGATTAAGTCCCAAAAAAATCCATGGAACCAAGATAAAAATGTCTATAGATAAGAATAAAAAAATGAATCACAGTTTTTAATATACTCTCTATAAGTGATATGGATCTCAGAATACATGGAAACTCGCTGTTTGCAAAGTGAAATAAATTGTAGCTTCAGATTTCAACAAGAAATTACCTTCAAAGCATGAGAAAAACCAGACTGAAGGACTGAATTACGAGCAATCTCACATAAGTCGCATGAACTTAACTTCCACACCTAATGAAAACAGGGCATATGTCATACTTGGTGTTAGATATTCTTAACCATAAGCATGTTTATAAGGCTAATCTGGAGTACTCACCGAAGCAGCAATACTGTATTCTTCTACTAGTGGCTCCTTTGTCAAATGTATTTGTAGTGGATCATCAGTAGAAAGAGAGACATTGAGTCCACGAAGGAAAAATATAGGTAATGGATTCCGATGATAATCAAGAAACAAGGAATTGTTGCTCAGAGGGGACATTGCCAGGCCAATCTGATAAACCAAACACAAAAAAAAAATGAAATCATAAAAAGCCAGTGAACCAATACAATATGTTTACACGGTATTTGTGTGTACCTGCGCTAGATAGTAGAGATATTGAAGGACAGGGGATTTCCTCAAGTTGATTCCATGAGCAATATTATGGGCAGTGAGAAAAGTTGCAGCAAGGTGATCAATATCACCAGCCTGAAAAGATGGTAATACTGAATTAATCATATGCACGAACAATAAACAACTGTTGAACTAATACAAATGTAATCAACTTCACTTTAAGGCATAGTTTATCTGCCTACCTCTCCTGCATGTGGACGAAACTTAATTGTTGTCATACCCTTTGATTCCCGTAGCTGTAGAAATTCCATAAAAAGTTGGTGAATAAAAATCCACATCATCTCTATATGAAAGGGGGAATAATAAATAAATAGACTTTTCAAAATATATAGGCAGCAAACATAATATTAGAGTTCCATACCAACCTTATTTAGTGTGTATAGGTTTGCGTAACAATAGTATGCATAATATGAAAATGCAGGATTGAAGATATTAGTCCACTGAGATGGAGTCGGCATGTGTTTTGTGGGGCGTCTCTCTGGCTTACTTTCATCATCTACCAAATCCAGGCCAACAACCTGTGAAACCCCTCCATCAGCAATGTACAAAAATGCCTATCATAAGATCCTAGTCATCTTGGAAGTTTACTCATCCGTTGGAAGTAAATGGACCATATGGTAAAATTGAAAATGCATGAGAACTGATATGATCAAATTTATTTCTTGTCATTTCAGTGACATTGAAGTGCACAATGTACTGTAAAGTGTATGATTTAGAAACTGCAGCTACCAGAACGAGCAACAAACCTGTTTCAAGACCAAGTGTAAGTGAGGATGTGAATCCGGATCAACAGTGACCTCGAACAAAGGGAGGAAAATGTTATCTAGCATATTCTGAAATGATGTAACAATCCCCATTTCCTTGTAAATATTGTACAGCCGCGGGATCTGGAAAAAGATAAATATTATATCATTTGTAGACAAAAACCAAAATAAGAGTATTCGGATCTACTTAATACAAACAAAACCCTTTAGAAGACAATGTAGCAGAATTCGTGCTAGTTGAAATGTTTCAAAGACCAAGTAAGATTTTCGAGTTCTTTAGAAGCAATATCATGATTATCATCCTGGGTGTGGCTGCATACCGCATATGCTTAATCTGCTCAAGATCAGACTGGTTTTATAGGTGTGTTTAAAAGAACAGACCCCATATGATATCAACTCAACGATAGAAAGAACACGCTACCGAGCATTTAAGAAACAAGGCATACCTGAATCAACCAAACGACATTCTCACTGTACAAGTCATTATTCACAATCCAACTTGCCAATGTATCCCATTCACTTTGCTTCCTGCCATATATTGATACCCTGTATTCAGCCATCTGCAACACAACAACACCAAACATAATTCACCGAATCGCTGCTAGAATGATTGAGCAAAGGTGAAAAAGTAGGCGCTTTCTGTGAAAAAGTGGAGGAAAAAGGATCTTGTAGGTGAAGAAGCACCTGATATTTGCTTGCTTCCGAATCAGTGAAAACTTGCTTCGTCAACTCAGCAAGAAAACGACCTTCAAGAAGAAATTTATTCATAAGGCTAAAATCAAACACCATTTGATAATGCGGGATTTTTAAACAAGACACTGACCACAGTTTGAAACATAAACAACACTATTGTAGGACAGGGAATTTTCAGACATGAATAAATTATATTTAAAAACACAACGGTGCTGGATCACATGCAGCAGTTGCTTTCAACTACTGAAAAGTCATGAGCAGTGAACACAAATATAGCAATATGTCAGATGTGTAGAGTGTGATGCTGTCAGTCTTGGACCACACTTTCCTAAATTTTCAATTGTGGGTTGAGCTTCTATTATAAAGTTCAGTTGTCCAAGGGACATGAGATGAGCCATAAATGTGCACAAATTTCAAGTACTGGACATTTGGAGGTCGAAGTGCAAACTGTGCAAACCAAAACCCCTATCCTCTACTCTAAGAAGTACAAAATCTTATTCAACAAGAAATCTTCTAGCCTTAAAACAAGGGCTCTATGAGCCAATCAAGAAGAAATGAGATTCCTATGAATTAACCAGCCCAACTCTGAATTAGAACCATGAAAATATAAATGGAAAAGAAGAAACCTATTTCCAACCCTTCCACCATCATAATCATGCTTCTACAGCATGCTCCTTCATTACCCATTTATCAATTTACATGAAGCAGATGTAGGAGCATATGTACCACAGTAGTAGGAAAGATGTTAAACAGTGGTAGCTGAAGAGCATATGTCCCACAAGAAAAGGATAGATACATCTAAACCAAATAGTCTAACTGCCCACACACTCAGAAGGAGACTGCTTCCGTATCTAATACTCCCACAGAAAAGGGGGAAAACATTAACTGTGATACCTTGGATAAGATTATCCTGTTTAAGGAAGATTTCCCTGAGCCTACTCTGACCACAAGGATTATACTTGAGGTTGAACTTGTCAAAACGATGAAATGTGCTCTTGTCAGCATGCACATCCAAAAGGTCAACATTCAGGTCATACCTGGGCAGAACCATAGCAGTAAAATCAATGAAGCATCTTTTAACAGCCAAACTATTAGCTAAATTGCATTGAAAAGGAACAAGATAAATGACAGAATAACAGTTGCATCACTTCCACACCCGGTCAAATCCAAGCTCTGAAAGACTTCTTTCAACGTTAAATATGTTCCGTCACGGAATATCACAACCTATCAAGAGCAGGAATTAGATCCCTGTGTCATATTCCTGATAATAACTCAAATAAAAACTAAGAACGTACAACATAGGTATCCAGAAAGGCAGAAATTATAGCCTGCCCAGATTAAAAAAAAGCTTAAAGATCGAACCCACTCTAGTACCTCATCAGGCTCTTTCCTTAACTTTGACTTTATGAACCTCAAAAGATGCTTCTGATTCATACATGCCGAGTGATGCACATGTGTATCAACCTTCCTAACATTATAAAAATCCCGATGAGGTGCACTCTTCTGAGCAAGAAACTCCTTATCCGCATTAAGCATCAAGTGAAGATTGAATTTCTGGATGCCCATTTAAAATACATTTAAGGTCAAAATACTGGATAATGGATGCATAAATATCTTCAACTAAACAAAGATCATTAGTTCACTACTTGCTCCAGAAGAACAAGTCGGTGATGACATAAAGTTCGAATGTTCCCAGCCGCTATAACCCGAAGAATGTGATGCAGATCAGTGAAAAAGGTAGTAGCATCCGCAACATGGGACATCTTTTCTTTTGCTGGAGAAAGTAAACAAAACATAAGTTATATAATGCAGGCTTTAGCATAATTGCAGAGCTGATAAGCTAAGCAAACTCAAACTTACCATCTTTATTTGCATACACTTGAACTACACCATCCTCCATTTGGAAAAAGTGCTGCAAATTTTTTTAATAATATTATTTGACTAAAAAGTAGCAAAGCCATAGAAACTTATATCATTGTAACTAAAAGAGAGAACTCACATCACTTTTTCCCTCAGGAGTGTAGCGAAATGGATTTAGATTAGGCTTTGGTGTACTCGGGTCAGAAATCACTTCCTTTTCCCAGGGAGTAACAGTGTCCCTAAATATATAACTTTCTCGCAATTCGAGACATTCTTGAAGAACCAAATATGACTCAATTTCATCAGGGGCCGGTGTCTCTAATAGATTTGCACATGAGAAAAAAGAAGAATTATGTCAACTAAAAGAATCATAGAGGTATTATTACCAAACCTAAAACATGTGTGGATAAAGGTGGTACATGAAGAATAACTTGTGAAGTGGACATCTGCTATCTATGATTGATGTACTTTTTCTAGTTAAAACAAACTCATACAAGATTCATTGTGAGTCTTCTCATTTTCCTTTCCAAAAATATGATGCAAAGAGTCAGAAAAGTAAATTACTTTTCAAAATTAATAAAGTAGCAATTATACATATAATAAGGTCAAGGTCAAATACATACAAGAAAGAACAACATGAAAATACATCAAGCTGAACATAACATATGGTGAATTGCCATGGATTTACTAATAAAAATAATTAGTGACAGGGTGGAGGCATTATGGACTATAGGAAGTTACATTTCACATGATAAGATTACTGATATTTTTTTCTCTCAAAACAAATTGTATTATGAGGCATACATAAAAGGTCTTTTGTAACTAACTTTTGGTTATTTTGCAACAAAATTCCAATAAACTGCACATACTAGCCATAGCAATACTATTCCTGAACATGAAGTTTCAAGTATAAACAGTATCATCAGCATTCTTCGGCTCCAGGACATCATACTGACATCATTATCTTGGTCTATTGTACTTTAAAAAGCATTTTTTTAACAATGTATTTGGATAAAGTTTTAATTAAACAAGCCCAAGCATTACCAAAAGAATAGCTCAACCCATACAGTGGCAATGATTTAATCTTTATACAGATGCACAAAAAAAATTACCATATGGACTGATTTTAAGTCTAACAAAAGTTTCATGTTCAGGCTCCTTCCTCAGAATATCAGCAGTTATAGGGTCAGGTTGAACACCATGCAAGTCACCAGATACGCTATGTGATCGAATCATGTTTGGAGGAGCAAGAGGTACTTGTTCATGGTGACCATTTTCCTCAGGTACGTCCTGATCATGAGATGTTCAAAATAATCAAACTAACAGTCAGATCTATAGGAGAGGGATAACAGTGAATGAGTGCAAAACTCAGGCATGCAATCCCTTCCTGGACAGGTACACATGTAAAATTTCAACTTTCCATGTAAAAGAGTCCAAATTTTCCTGCAGTGATAAAACAAGACCCACAGAAGTGTACTTGAAACTTACAGCATTTCCATTTGAATCCATCAAGTTATCTTCATCATCAGATCCCTCAAATGCACTAGCACTGGCTCCAGGAGACTTTGGAGATAAAGGTCTAATAAGAAGAGAAGATCTGCTATTTGACTTTGTATGGTTCAAAGATTTTCCTATAAAAAGATATCAAAAGTCCATTCTAGGGTAAGTTCAGAAATAGTGAGAAAAGAATGCGAATGCAAGATAGAGGATGATAATCAAATGACAAACAGAATCAAACAAATAATATGCATTATTCCAAAGTTTGAAGCATTTGCTGGGTCAAAAATAAATTAATAGCAACTACATAAAGCCTAGAACTGCTAAATACTGCAATAATATATGCATTCCAAATTCCAATACAAGTCAGAGCTTAAGTGAAATTAGACTGGCGATTTATTTTCATTTCTACAAGGATGATGTTTGCAACTTTTTTTTTAAAAAAAGAAGTACAGCAATTCAGTTCTAAGCTATGGTTTTTAGTAAGATGAGATGCCAAAATAGAGAATTTAAGAAGAAAAAAGTACTGTATCCAAATTCCAAAGCAGAAAGACTACAAAATTTGAAAAGCCACATGTGGCCAGCAACAATATCATCTCCATTTTGAGGTTTAACAAAATATAATCCATGTCACAACTCGACCACACAATCATCTAGGATAAACAACAAGAAAGTACCGAGCTCAGAGATACCATAATTGAATTGCACTTTGCATTAGTTTATGATCACAAAAATATATCGTTTGTGAAGTGTTAAACAGAAAGAAAAAAAAAAAAAAAAAAAAAAAGCCACTTTTCACCTTAAAACAGCTCAAATGTCCTCAGTAACCAATCTACTAAAGGTAAACTTCCATGAGAGAGTTCTAGCTTTGATCAAAGCTAAACTGAGTTGCATATATGGATAAATTGTAAAATCCAACATCTAATCACTTTCTAGTGGTTTCTCAGTATGCAAGAGCCAAAAGTAGCATAGTCAGTCTCTCATGAAGAAATAATAAAAAATCAGAAAGATCACCAAACATGAGATTGCAATAAAGCGAAATTAATTAGGCAATAACACGTAAAAAACAGAGCTCATTCTCAAAATTCATCACCTCAAACCACACCAGAATCAGGAAAAAAACAAAGGAACAATTCGACAATCAACATACTTCAGAACTGACCCTAAATCTGTGAAATCTTAATTAAACGCACTTTAATTTCAACAGAGAATAAAAATTCGAACTCAGAGCTCAGCTGTTTCACCGAATGTGCTCCGAATTTGAACAGATAAGGAAAGCGATCACGGAATGGAGAAGTAGCTTTAAGAACAGTTCACGCTCAAGAGGAAAAAAATCGAAGGCAAAACGATCAATTACGGAGTTCACGTCCCAGGCAAAACTCCAGCAAAGCATACCTTCAGGAAGCGTGTGCAGCCGCGGCAATCCAACCGGAATCCCTTCAACAGAAAGCACAGGGCAGTTCCGCCTCTCCTCCGCATCTGCCCCATCAGAATCGTTGTTGATAGCCGTGACATCAGGCAACGACGCGGAAACACGGCGATAAGCCGCCATGTTCCGCTGCCGTCCAGCGCCGGCGTGTCCACGGCGCTTGTCGGAGTACCTAACATGGCGCGGCGAGAGCTCGTCCTCAGCGTCGTCCTTCTCCCTCTCGCGCTCCCGGTCACGGTCGATCGTCTTGGCGAACTCGAGCAGCTGGGAGAGCGTCTTGCGGTGCATGTAGTAGGCGGAGACGGCGACGACGGAGGCGCCGAACAGCGCCGCCACGGCGAGGTGGACGGCGTAGGAATCCATCGGCGATCAGCGAAGAGGGGATCGATTCTCCAGTTGTCGCTGGATTTCGGTTGCTCTAGCGCCTCCGGGAGTGCGCAATCAGCATTTGGTTAAACCCTAACGGCGAGTGCGGGAAATCTGAGACGGGGAGAGGGGATATAGAGAGTGAGAAAGATATGTGCGTTTGTGTATAATTGCTAGTTGGTTGGTGGTGTGTGGTGGGGGAGACAAAAGATAGCTGCTCTATGATTTGTCATCTTGCATTATTGTAAATTAAATGATCGATTTGACACAATATGAGGTTTTTACGGAGTAATTAAGATTTGTAAAGCTAAATTTAGGATTTTCGTTAAGAGGTGCTTACAAAAAAGTTATATGGCATATATAAGAAGAAGAAGAATTTTGTTTAAACAAAAATACTAAAATGATTATTTAAATACATTATTTTTAATTGAAATAAGCAAAAATGTATTAAAAAAAGGGATTTTTGTTAAATACATTATTTTTAATTGAAATACAAAGTAACAAGAAGATAACAAAAAGAAGATAAAAAAATTAAGGTTTAAAGTCAAAAACTTTTGAATTTCCTAAAAAATTAGAAGGGGCTCGTAACTAGGGCTGTTATTTGAGCCGAACAGCTCGAGCCCGAGCTCGGCTCGTTCGAATACATAAAACAAGCCGAGCTTGAACAAGGTTTTAGGCTCGAACCGAGCAAGCCGAGCTCGGAAGCTCGAGGGTATGGTATTTTACGAAATTACCCCTAGGGTAAAATAAAGTATGAGGAGTGGAGGACTGAAGGTTGGACGCCGCTTCTTTTGTTTCAACCTTTCTAAAGTTCTTCTGCCTCCTTCAATCGCCGCCACGCCTCGATCTCGGATCTCCCAGTCTCTCCTTTCTCCCTCAATTCCTCACTTCCTCCTTTAGAGTCCCTCTTTCCTTCGTCGGTTAATCCTCCTCAGCCCCCCCTTCCTTTGTTCAGTCGCGGCACAGGTGAGGACAGCTTCTCCTCCGGCGTGAAAAAGATCTCAGATCTCAGATCTGCACTCTACGTCGCCGCTAGCCAGGAAATCTCAGATTTGAGAAAGAGATCTCAGATCTGCTCACCCTGCCGTCCAAGAGATATGAGATCTCACTGTCGGCGACTTCTGGCGCCCTGTCGCACTCTCTCTCTCGGCGGCTCCGGACGACCTTTCTCTCTACAACTCATGAAATAATCGAATCTCTGCTCCCTCCAGCATCCACTGTGAAAGTGACAGGTATGTTTATTCTTCTCCTTCAAACTCTTTTGTTGATTTTCCGATATTGGTTCTTAGTATTGATTTGCTTGTCTCAATTTTGGGTTTTGCCTCCACAGTTATCTCAAATTTTTATTGATTCGCCTCTACTGCTGATTTTTATTCTTCTCCTTCAAACCCTTTAATTGATTCGCCATTATTGATTTGTATTGCTCATCTCAGCTTATGCAATGTTTGTTATATGTTATCCCTGATTCTTTGTTGTTGTTGTTGTTGTTGTTGTTGTTATGAGAAGGATAATGTGACAATGTCTCACGCCCAGAGAGGAGCTTGACTATAAGAAGAGGAACCAGGTTGAAAAGAGGAGCTTAGGAATCAAGCTGCAAGATTGAAGTTTTGCAAATCTTTTAATTTTAGTCTTTGTGCGTGTAATGTAGTTTTAGTCTTTTAATTTTATGTAATTTTATATTTTATGCTTTTCTTATGTGTTAGTAGAAAATATCTATGGCTCATTTTGATTTCAAACTGTCAGTTTTACAAATTTCTTCATAGATGAACAGCTAAAAACAAGCCTATCGAGCTTGAACAGCTCAAACGAGCTTGAACGAACGAGCTTGGGAAACGAGCCTGAACGAGCCTAAGCTCGTTCGTTCGGCTTGAACGAGCCTATCAAGCCGAGCTCGAGTATGTGATTGGGCTCGCGAGCCGAGCTTGAACGCCAAAAAAAGCTCGTATAAATTTTAGGCTCGAGCTCGGTTCGGCTCGTCTCCCGTTCGAGCCAAGCTTGAACATGTCAAGCTCGGCTCGAATAATACCCCTACTCGTAAGTCGTAACAAAGAAAAGTTTTTAACAAATTTGGGGAAACTAATTTTTGACATAGAAAGCTCGAAAAGGTTGTAGATATATTGTAAACTTGATTGGAATAGTTTTAGAATATGCTATTCAAATAAATGGATATATATAAAGATATAAAATATAATACCTCTCTTCAGAAATAAGTGATGTTTGACATTTTGACACGTTTTTTAAGGAGTTATAAACTATATAAAATATAAAAAATTTAATTGATTTTTTTATAATTTTATACAGTACATATTAATTACTACTATAAGTTTAAAATTATTTAAAAAAGTTAATATTTTATATAGTTTTTAGCTCCTTAAAAAACGTGTGGAATAGTCAAACGACACTTATTAATGAACAGAGGGAGTAATAAACACTAGAGGATAAATGATTTTCAACGCAATATGATCCAATTATTTAATGAATACGGATCATTATTTATAGTTTAAAAAAATATGTTGGGCAAATTTTAAATACTTTTTTAGGGTGAGTGTTGAGATTTTTAAAATATAATCATGAGTTTTATTACAGGAGAATAATTTTAAAATCTGGTTTAATGTTTTTTTCCATACTTTAAAACCAATTTTTTCTAACATATGTCTAAAATTTGTTTAAAAATGCATTATGTAGAGCTCTTGTATTAATAGTAGTTGACATTGACAATTAAGGGGATGTGCTGTCCTTGTATTATGTAATTTGACTGTTTCTGTTTTGCTTTGTTTCCATATAAATGAGGTTTGTTAAAGTGGAAAAATAATAGAGGCCAGGATAAATATTAGTGGGGTATGAATATATTCGAATTCATATAGATAAATTAAAGTAAAAGCATATATGCATACTATATGTGATGTTAAGCAATTAACGTGCACCCTACAAATTGAATTATCCTCATTTATATTTGTGTAGAGTGTTGAAGTTCAATTTCTTTTTAAAAACGTGGTGGCCTGGTTTATAAATAGAAAAGTAAAACCTTTAAATAAATCGTGTAATATATCATAATTTAGATATAAAGCGATTGAGTTAGAACGAAATTATATTTGTAAATGACACCAGACAATATCATGAATTTTAATTTATATTCTTTATATACATATAGAAAAGAAGTTAATGGTATAGAAACAAAACTGCACCATTAATAGCCTAAGTTTTAACCCTTTTCTTAATACTTTATTTGTTCGAAAAACATGTCATTTTATTTTATTTTTTTTATAAATTTTGAGAAAATCGACAAATACACCATTATACTTTCATAGTTTCATATATTATGCTTTTGTTACTTTGTAAAGTATAAATCAAAATATATAATACAGAAGCATATTTTTAAATAAAATTAACACTTTAAAACGACTTATTTTATGGATCTGATGTAGAAAGATTATTCCTTTTATGACTCATAAGTCATGTACTCCTTATAAGATGTGTAGTGTTGTGTTTGTTAATCCAAATTGGGTTGAATCGTTGAGGGTTAAATCATTTGTTGTGAGTCACAATATAGCAATATAAACGTGATAGATGAAGCCATTAAGGTCCCATCAACTTGAATTTGATTGTGACATACTGACAATGCCATCTAAAAAAAAAACCACCCCTTAAATATACGATATTGCTCAAAACCACCCCTTAGATGTAAAATTACATGAAACCACCCGTTATATGGTAAAGGTTAGCAAAGTACCACCCACTTTTGGATTCCGGCCGGGTTTCGTTAGTATTTGACTTTAAAGGACTGAAATGCCCCTTTTGAGTTCTCAAATTTAGCTAAAATGCCATTGTCAGACTTTTTTTTAAAAGATTTCAAACTCATCTTCACAATAACAATGTCAAAACAAATTCACAAAATCCTTAGTTTATTCTAACAAAATAAAAAAATACGAGTAGATCTTGTTGATTTCTTGGAATAAAACATATGGGAATTAGAATTGAAACATTCATCGAATATAAAAATTATAAATCGGATGAAACTGAAAAATTGGGTATTATGCAAACAAAATTAGGCTTGAGATAAAAGTTTTCTCATCCATGAGGAAACTTCTACGGGAAAGTGAAGCATCACCTCACCTAAAGCATTTCGTCATCCTCATGTAAAAATCCCACAAAATTTCCAAAGGCTATTGCTCACAAGTTAGTCCACGCACTCGCACCATCGCCTCCAATCTTTGGTCGCCGATGTCTAACACCAACTAGGGCCGCCACCGCATTTCTTTGGATTCCGCCAAAACGCCATCTTCCACCCGAAAACTGAATTTGAACAGTGCTTGTTCCTACGGTCACCATCTTCACTTCCCAAAATTTCTCACAAACCCTAACATGTGTTATCTTTATGTATCGACCTCTACCTAAAAATTGATTCCTTCAACCTCTTCATTCTTCAATGCTTACTCCCACTTCATCTCTACTCAGTGGCGGATTTAGGGGTGGGTTTGTGTGGGTTCAAGCCCACCCCAAATCCAAAAAATATGTATAAAATAGTGTTAGTTGGGGTAAAGAACACATAAAATTCTTTAGTACAGTGGTTCTTTAAAAGCTGTTTTTTCTGAAATTTGCCCACCCACCCTAGTTCGAACCTTGACAGCAGCATATCCCTTCTCATTTTTTGCCCACCCCAAGATTATTTCTGGCTCCGCCAATGTCTCTACTTCTCAAAGTGACAGTGATAGTCATTCTCAATTTCTCATGTAGCACAAATTGCCCCCTTCTTCAACAATGGTGGATTAGGTTTTCTTTTTCCTTTTTTTCCTTTTCCTTTGAAATAAAATAATAAAAACTCAAGGGTATAATTGTAATCTCACATTAATTTAACATCAACTTAACGAAATGAAAAGTGTGGGTGGTACTTTGCTAACCTTTACCATATAACGGGTGGTTTTATGCAATTTTGCATCTAAGGGGTGGTTTTGAGCAATATCACATATTTAAGGGGTGATTTTATGCAGTTTACCCAAAAAAAAATCCACATATAATGTTGTGACATCAAAGAGGACCATCTATCTTTAGTTCTTTCTATAATTCATTCATGCTTCCATATCCACAAATTTACCATCTCATGGGCCCTTAGTGGGCTGGGCTTTTATGCGCAATCCATTTGGGCTTTGGCCCAGCAACCCCTTTTTTTATTTTATAAAGCGACACCAACTATAGTGGGATCTGAAGTTAATTAACTAGCTTTCGCAACTCGTCCAATAGTTGATGTTAGCTGCCACAGTGCCACTTCGTCTTGAATTTTATCAATTTCTCTAATTTACCCTTCAAATTGGGGCTATTACCTAGGCCTATTCTATACGAGTATTAATTGCTCATATTTAGCTAGTTTATAAATGAGTCGACGTCAAGATGTGCGTAAATTTAAAGTCGAGCATTTGAGTATTAGTTGCTCATATTTAGTTAGGTTATAAATGAGTCGACGTCAAGATGTGCGTCAATTTAAATTCGAGCTTAAAAATATGTTGCTCAGTTTGTTAAGTAAATGAACGAGTTCAAGTTGAATTTTTTTTTAACATTAAGCAACTCTACCAATCTGTGACATAGTATAATTTAAAGAAAATTTTATAAATTTCATAAAATTGAAGCTTGAATCGAGCCAAGTCGAGATTTAAATGTAGATTTAAAATGTGTTAAATTCGACCCGTTTAGTAAATAAACGAGGCCAAGCCGTACTTTTATCGATCCAAACTCAAGCTAAACTTGAACTACGTACTTAGCTCATATAACATCCCTATTATCACCATTATTAGATATTTTTAGAATGCAAAAATTATTCAAGATTCATAGTATATCTCACGAATTTTATTTGGCTGCATTAAGTTACCAACTATATTAAGCTTAGTAGTTAGTTGGTAAGGATATTAGACAGTGATTAATATGTCACGAGTTCAAATTAATTCTTACTTATAAGATATAAGTAAACACCTATAAATAAATAAAAAGTTATCAAGGGAAATTAGAACCATAACTTTTGTTAGGAGGATGACGAGCCTCTCGGCTCTAGTGTTGACTGCTGACCAAATAAATAAACTTATACGAAGTTGAATTAACGTGTAATTACTAGTAATTAGTGAAAATGACCTATCAAGTAGGATCCATTAGTCATTACTGATACAACAATAGTCTTATATACTACTCTTTATACGTGATATATATATATATATATATATAGTCAAATATATATGTTGTGTTAATGATTTATTGTTGTGGTCGATGTTGAAAAGTTTGAAATAATGGATTCATTTTCTACATGGAATATTCATACTTGTTCCCATGTGAGAACCGAATATTTCTTATCGTAAGAAACTATAAAAATTAATCATCATTGCCTACGTCACCGTAGAAATGCAAGTAATTTTAAGATTTACTTTAAATAAATTGGAAAATATATATACTTTCACCCCTTTAATTAATACTCACTCTATTAAGAAAAATATTATTTTTGAATATTTACACAACTACAACTATTATTTTTTTAGTAATTATTACTCTATTAAATCAAATTTAAAAAATAAACACCAAAATATCTAAAATGATATATTTTTATTAACAAGATTCTATCCTTGAAACGGCATGTTTTTCTTAATGGATGGAATATATAATATCATATAAATATATATTATAAAACATATACTTTAAAATAAAACAAAATTAATAGTAGCTATATGATATTATGCACGATCAAAACAATAAATTAACGGAAATTTAATTAAAATTCTCCATCGGGAATTCTAATGGGGTTCCCCAACGGATGTGGAAATCGGGGTGAAGACTATCATTCCCGTTTAATCGGCCACATGTATATTGTTATTCAAAAGCAGAAAGTTTCTAATTGATATTTTATACTATCATATATATTATTATAAAGCCAAAAATAAGAGCTAATATAAATCTTAGCTTTTGAAACTTCGCAAATGATCCCCTATTAAAAAAATATCATTAATGACCCATTGAGTTGTGATAAAATTAACAATCAAAATGCCAGATTAGTACACAATGTGCTCAAGATCATTTAGTGTTTGATTTGATCAATAAAACAAAGGTTTTTACTGTTCCATTGAAGAACAAAGCAAAAGGGGAAAATGGAGGTGTGGCCACCTCTCTTTCATTCAAGGAGCGGATCCCCAAAACCCTACAAATCTAGAAAGGGATGCAGAGCCCTTAAATACCCAATGACAAGGTCACTCACGTGACATAAGGGTGCCTTCCTACAACTGTCTAATACAGCTAGCAACATTAACCAAAATATCTAAAAGAAAGGAAAAAGCATAAGGGAAATACAAGGATTATAAGGTCTTATAAGGCCACATAACAACATGTAAAGATAGATCATATTCTTCATAAATTGACCTGAATCCGTTAAATATGGATCTACATTGAGTATTTATGATCCGTAACCCGAAATGACCTGATCTGTAATTAACCCGAACTCGAGACGATCCATCCAAATCTAACTCCTCCAACCCAAAATTGTACTATGCACGATGAATTTTTCGCTAAATATACTATCTTGGTGTTTGAAGCTAGTTGAGATTTTTAGCTAAAATTATTGACTTTTCAAACCGATAGATATATATAAATCTCTACCGGTTTTGAAAGTCGGTGTTGATGGTATCTTTATTTCAAAGTTCAACGTGTGAATATTAACCCGGTATATATAGTAGGTGGTTTATACTTTAAGCTTATGTGCACCAAACGCAGTGTTAGGTTTATTACCTCGCACGGTGACGACGTGATGGGGTCCGTTGACAAAAAAAGAAAAATCAGGACCGTTGATTTCATCTTACGTAAGCCCTGCGGGATCCGAAAATGCTTCTGTAGTACTCCCTCCGTTCCACAATACATGTCCTTTTAGTTTTGGGCACGTTTTTTAATGAGCGAAAAACTCTATAAAATATCATTTTTTTAATTATTATTTTTATATAATTTGATACTTATTACTAATAAGTATCACATTATATAAAAAAATTAATTAAAAAAATAATATTTTATAGAGTTTTTCGCTCATAAAAAAACGTGCCCAAAACTAAAAGGACATGTATTGTGAAACGGAGGGAGTAGTTTCACTGTTTGATACTGGAATCTTACAACTACCACTCTTTCACCCCGGCCAATCAGAACCCGCCACGTACAATAGCCTTTGAGATTCCGACGCTTGCTAGTTGGCTGGCTCCAGCCGAGCCGAATACGCCAACCTTTTCCAAACAGACAAACGGGTATTCGTGGGCCCTCGGGGAGTCGGGGAGTGATGGCCATGGGCGGGGTGGCGTCATCAAATTTAATACTCCAAGTCTCCAACATGTTTTTTTTTTTTAAAAGGAAATAATTTGACGCATCAGACAATTCTGGTGGACCGAGAGGCCGAAAGCGACAGACTGACTGACTGTCATAATACAACAATAAAGCCAAAAAAAAAAGACCCGCCCCAATCAATCACAATAACGATCTGCCCAACCAGCAAGGAAGCCTAGGAAAAGACTGTGAATGCCGAGAGTACGGGAGAGCCAATGGACTAACAAGGTGTCTTGATGTCAGGGAGACGAGAACAGAAGCCCACCAACACCAAGGGAAAAAGACGTCACCTGGGGAAGTGTGGATCACCGACGTTCCCCTCACCTGGATGAGAGATATTCGAAAATCACGAACACTGGCACAATCAACTCGATGAACGGGGCGTCCGAGACTGAACCTCATCCGGAACTAAACACAACAATAACAAAGGACGCGCGACTCCATTGATGGAAGAGCAACACCAATACGTGATTAAAGAATCGCGAACGAGTCACCGATTAAAAATACTCCAATGTGTTTGAATTTTCCAAAATGTTTGCCATGTAAAATTTGTAGGATTTTTTTTTTTTTTTTGTGATTTATTTGTAGTTTTGATTTTTTAAAAATATTATTAAAAATTTTAATTTTTTTTTTTTATCTTAAAATGTACTCCCCCTAGTAACGCCTAGTTGACATTTTTCAATAACACATGATCTTTTATATTTTGTAGGGAGATGAACGATTATACGGGTAATAATTTTAATTCGGTTTGTCTATTGTGTGTCCTAAGTGTATAGGATAAGGATATTTTATCGGGAAAGAAATCCTTAAAAGGAAATAGGTGAACCCCATAATCTAATTTAAAAATAGCTAAACCGTGTGTATCTAGGGGAAATATTTTCCAATTGGGCTTCTTATCCTATGCGGTTATAAACTTGGGGCATAGGATAAAAAAACCGATTTTAATTAAAAGAAATTTCGCGAGGTGTCCCTGAAATATTGCAATTTTCGCGAGATATACAAATCTTTTACATATTTCGTGTGATGTCCATGTGGTTCTCAATTTTTTCACCTCGCGTCTTTCCATGTTAAATCTAACTGATATGATGATTCTCTGTTTGACGCAATCGTGGAATTTCATCTATACTTATTACCTCAAGGTGACGACAAAATGTCCTAATTTACATGCAAGCCTTAGTCAAGAAGGTTGGCGATCAAATTGTATACTTATGGGACCAAGCGATCGGGGTAATGCTTTTGGCTCGCGAGGAGATAATTTATTGTTCAATCGTCGTCCTTAGAGGAAGTTAGATGATGTTCTTATTCCAAGAACGTTCTTCTCCGATCAAAGACCTTAAGAACTCAACTCCGGGGGTTTTAAGTCGGAGAGATACTCGGAGCTCTTCTGCTTCTCTCTTGAAATCGGATCCCTGTGTCGGGGGTCGGATGGGGGTATTTATAGGGAGGCCAAGTGGTTTTAACAGGGGACACGTGTAACACATACCCTCACGCTAGGGAACTAGACATTACACGTGGCACTGTTAGAGGAGAGGTGATTGACCAGCGAGCTGCTCGTCTTTGCCCTAATAGGGCCATGAAGTTCCGGTGGGTCCTGATTATGAGATACGCGCTTGCATGTGCTAAGATTCCGATCGCGATGTATCCTATATTGATGATACTTAGAGTATAGGGTTTGGCCGGGGTTTAACGAAGTATCTTGTTCGCGAAGCGTATCGTATAGAGCAGGATGTTTAATCCGCGTTAGATAGTCCACTTATGACGTCAAATCCTTGTTAGTTAATAGACCTATTTTCCATGGTATCGTCACCGTTAATTTTCAGTTTTTTATAATATGAAATTATATTCAAAATAATTAAACATAACAACGCGGATATAACACTCTTTGTTTGAGTCCGAAAACCATAGATAAGTTAAAATGAAAAAATGGTGATAATGTTGGTGGGCTTTCATTTCTGGCCAAAGGGGTTGCCATCAAAAAGACAACAAAATAGCTACTGTCAGCCGGGTACTTATTAAATTATTGTCGTTTGATGACATCATGAATTTTAATTGATTGTTTATTGGTTTGATATGCTGACATTTTTGTCCTTCCCTTAAATAATTCCACTCCAATATCATAACTTACATAGAATAAATTAGGCACTCCTTTGATACAAAAGAGGACCTTTAATCGACAAATTTTGTAATGCAAATTGCCAATGTTAATTAAGTTTAGTTTTCCACAAAGATGACACACTAGAAAGAAAATAACACATAGCTAAAAGGATCGATTAATTGACCCCTACATGCAGGGATGGAGCCAGAAAATAATCGAGGGTTAAAAGGAGAAAAAATCCATAAAATAAAGCTATGGGGATTCAAACTCAAGATCCAATCATTCAAATTCCCACCCCATACCAACTAAACTAAGCACATTACTTAATTTTTCATTTAAATTAACTTGTTTTAATCCTTAAATTATCAAAAATTACCCAAAACATACATATTTTTTTTTTTACGTTTTCCTCCGACCCAAGAGGGGCTCGAACCACCTCATGCCCCCCTCCCTCTGCCCTGCCTAATATAGGTATATGTATTGGTCGATCAGTTCCGCATTTGAACAAAATTCTTAAGATTCAACAAAAGATTAGTGAGGTTTGATGAGTCGGGTACGAATGATTGACTTTAGTACCAATTATTGATTATATATGTTAATAATAATACTATTGTGGTGTGTTGGATATATATATAATTCAGTAAGACTTAATCAATTCAATAAGACTTGATATCTTTTTATTGATTATCAGTACTCTAGCACGAAGCGTATGTGTAATACACTAATACTTCCTTTGCTTTGGTAAAAATATATTATCTACTATTTAAGGTATGGTTTCTCTTTAGAAATCTAACCTATGATATATAGGTCCTCGCCCAAAACTCACACCAATCAAACTTAATTTGATCATATATCTTAATTTTCCTTAATTTGATCATATATCTTAATTTTCCTTAATTTGATATAGCTATATATGAAAAGAAAATAAATAAAATAGGAGGAAAAGTTGGAGGGAGAAACAGGCACACATCCTTGTCACGACCTAACAATGAATCAAATTTATCAAAATGGATGGCCCTCTGCTTCAATCATATATTACCCACCACACACATATTTTCTTTTCTTTAAGAAAACTACCCAACACATTTCCAAATTATCCAATTAAAATGTGTTATTCACCGCGTCGTTAGTTTTTAGAAAAATAGCCAACAACCTCTTTGATTTACATGCCGAATCACAAATTTCCCAACCACCATTCCATTACATATGTGGTCGAATTTACAATCTTAAGAAAACCACACAATATTATAGACCTCTGTAACTAATTTATATTTACGAGAAAAATACATTTATAATAACTTTTATAATTTAAAAATAAATAAAATTTACTTTTTTCAACTTTAGTTAGATTATAATCCCGCCATTTACACCCTATATGTTGGAAACAAAACTGATTGAGATTCAAGCATTAAGCTTCTCAGAAGCCAGATGAACCGAAGGAAGAAGAAAGGATAGATCTTTCATTGATTTGAATCTGCAGGAAGTGAAGCTATATATATACAAGTTCATGGGCTCAACCCAACCTTCTAAATGATTATAAGGAAAATAGAATGAACCCAACACCCTCCCTCAAGATCGAGACGGGAAATCAACCAGACCGATCTTGCGAAGAAGAGGACGGAGATGAGCACTTGCCATGTTCTTAGTCATGAAGTCTGCGAGCTGCATTCGAGTAGGAACATGGGACAAGGAGATCAAACCCTCAAGCAACTTCTCATGAGCAAAATGGCAGTCCAACTCTATGTGTTTCTATAGGCTATATATATGATCATCTTTTTAATCATTCTATGTTAAAATAAAAAATAAAAAATATTAATATTAGCCGAGCCGAGCCGAAGGGTGTGTTTGGATTCCAAATACATTATGTTTATAATGCAAAATGATAAGGCGGTGTTTGGTTAACACAGTTTTTAAAGTGTTTAAATTTTGATGTTTTTTAGATTTCACGATGTATTAATTATAATGCAATTATTTTATCCAGATTTATGTGATTATTTGGTTAAATTATGGTTCTACCTCAATTTTTTACGAGAATTTTATTTTTACAACCAAACGCTCACATAAAACAAGGTAAAATAATTACATTATAATTAAAATGCAATGGAATCCAAACACACCCGAAGAATCCAACTTTGCTTTATTTATAGTTTTTTTTTTTTGGCGAGCGCATCACGACAAATCAGCCTCTCACTAAATAGCGGAACTAAACGGGATTATTAAAAATACAAAAAAGACCGTTCTACCCTCCATCCAACCCTAAAATCCCCGGCAAACCACAGTCCTACAGGGGTAAAATAGGCAAAACGCAAGCAAATGTCCTTATCGCCCAAAAAGCATGCGGTGTACAGATCAGCCAATCACAATGGCCGGTCCCAACTTCTCAAGGGGCATATTTGGTATTTAAAATCAATTTTATTTTTTGCGTCAGCATCCGGAAATTAATTATTAAATCATTAATAAAAGCCGTCCCGGAATCTGTTTCCTCCATTTTTATGCTCTCTTTCTCCATCCGCCACACCTCTCTCTCTCTCTCTGAGAAAGCTTCGATTTCATGGCTGTCTGGAGACGAGGAGGCTCGGATTCGCTTTTGCTCGCACTTTCAGATCTGGTTTTCTTTTAGTTCCTTTTCCAATCTTTGACAGGTAATTCAATTCGTCGCCAATTACTTGTTTTATACACTGATGAAGCAAAAAGCCTACGTTAGTTTGTCTTTTCCTCTCCGTCCTTCATGTCTTCTCTGCTGAGCTCAGATTACTAATTTAGTTTCCTTTAATTTCGCTGTTTATTTGTTTAATTTCTGTTTCTGGATGAAAATCTGTGCGGTTGATTGTGCGTTGCGATTTCGAATTTCCTTTTGGCTGCCTTGAAACCTCACATCCGATTTTTTTTCCTGTGAATACGGTTTTTAGCCGTCTTTAGGTTCGGTCTTTTTGTTTCTTCTTTGAATCTCTCTTTTCCGATAGCGTTGGCGTTTTGAGATTTGGCAGCGGACAACAAGTCAGTTTGAATTCAAGAAGACTATATATAGATTTGGTTGGTCAACTTATCAATTTTTTTTTCTGTTACACTTGTGGTGAAAATTTCAATTTCGCTAGTTACAGTTATTTCCAATTACAGGCGATCCAATTATCAATTGGAGCTTTTGTTTGTTTGTTTGTTTTTGCCTTTTGAGTTTTCTCTGTCAATGTACTGTACTTGTTTTAGCTAGTGTTTGCTTTCTATTATTTGATTTTTATTATGTCTTGTTTCATCTTAAGTGTATTGTTTCTCTTCAAATCTCTTAGATCTGTTTGCTTCTTGCATTGAAATGAAGGAAGATCAATGATTTCTGTGATGAAAACAGTGTTGATCAGGTCTGATATAAATAAGGCCTGATAAAGCAATTAGTAATGTGAAAATGTGTTGATAAGGTAGAAAATGTTTGCCAAACACAGCCAAATCTGCTAAAGAACTTTCTCAGATTTTGAATTCTCTGCATCGTGTTCTTTGCTTGTACTGTTCCTTTCAATTCTTGTTCAAAAGACAAATGTTCCATTTTGACTGCGCCCATGATAAAAGGTGAGATGCTTCATTGCATAGTTGCTTGATTCATGAACCCTGACCAATTGAGTACTTGTCAATTGATGGTAGATACCCTCTTCCAATTGCTCTTGACCACATCCAAATGACAACGAGTACTTGAATAACAAGCTTTTCTAGTATGGACAGAGCGGACACATCGGGTTTCGTTAGTGGCGGAAGTATCTTATCGAGCTTTATTCCTCTTGTTCCTGCTGTAGATCTCAGTGACTGAAAGTTGAAACTATTTCTGCTAAGCTGGTATTTGTTCTTTCTGATTGATCTTTCTGCTGGATTGAATGGATCTGAATCAAAACACAGCTTACTTCCCCTGTGTTACTCAACATGCCGAAAATTACGATACCTTTGGTGATACTGCTTTGAGCTTGGACGGCCTCAGCCAAAGAGGAAGCAATTCTTACAAATTTGGTAGTACCCAGAGCAGCTTTGGGCTGTTTCCTCCTCCTCCGACTGATGATGGCTGCCGACTGGTCCTTGGGTTAGGCCCTACGACAGAGGCCAGGCCGAATAAAGGAGGATCGTCTGGTAATGGTGATTCAATCCTCCAACTAGGCCTATCCGGGGCTACTGGATCGTTCTTTGCACCTACAATCGATTTCTCGGGCTCAACTCACAATGAGATGAACACAAGCCATCAACCATACAATGAGAAAAGGCTGACTTACCCTATTGTTGATGAAGGCTCCACCTCTGCAAAGAGATCAGGTGGCTACATGCCTTCGCTTCTACTCGCACCGCGGATGGACATCAACGGATCATTGCTTCCAATCCATGACTTACCAGATCCTGCAGCAACTCTGCAGGGATCTGAATACTCCCAGATGAGCTTCGACACCTCCACAACCACCACCAGCTCCGCGGGGCTTTTATCCGAGCCTTCAGCAGCTGTGACGTCATCGGATCAAAGGCCTCAGATGGCGAAAAGGTGCAGGTTTCCAGGCTGCACCAAGGGCGCGCGGGGCGCGTCGGGCCTCTGCATCGGCCATGGCGGGGGCCAACGGTGTCAGAAGCCCGGGTGCAACAAGGGCTCCGAGAGCCGCACGGCGTTCTGCAAGGCGCACGGAGGCGGGAAGCGGTGCCTGCACCTCGGATGCACGAAGAGCGCCGAGGGAAAGACGGAATACTGCATCGCCCACGGCGGAGGTCGACGCTGCGGCCACCCAGGCGGCTGTACGAAGGCGGCCCGCGGCAAGTCGGGGCTATGCATCCGCCATGGCGGAGGCAAGCGGTGCAGGGTGGACGGATGCTCCCGAAGCGCCGAGGGGCAGGTGGGGCTCTGCATCTCGCACGGTGGGGGACGGCGGTGCCAGGTGCTTGGGTGCTCCAAAGGCGCCCAAGGGAGCACGATGTACTGCAAAGCGCACGGCGGCGGGAAGCGGTGTGTGTTCGTCGGGTGCACCAAGGGCGCCGAGGGGAGCACGCCGCTATGCAAGGGTCACGGTGGCGGGAAACGGTGTATGTTCGACGGTGGCGGGATTTGCCCTAAGAGCGTGCACGGCGGGACCAGCTTCTGCGTCGCCCACGGCGGCGGGAAGCGATGTGTGGTGGCCGGGTGCACGAAGAGCGCGCGCGGGAGGACCGATTGTTGCGTGAAGCACGGTGGCGGGAAGCGGTGTAAGATAGAGGGGTGCGCGAAGAGCGCCCAAGGGAGCACCGACTTCTGCAAGGCGCACGGCGGCGGGAAACGGTGCGGTTGGGGCGGAGGAGGGAAGTGCGAGAAGTTCGCGAGGGGGAAGAGCGGCTTGTGCGCCGCTCATACCAGCTTGGTGCACGGGAAGGAGGGGAAGAAGGCCGGAGGAGGAGGCGGTGGTGGCATGATCGGGCCGGGTCTCTTCCACGGGCTCGTGAACTCAGCCGCCTCAAGCGCCAGCGTCGTGTCTTCAGACCACACGGATGTGGTACAGAGGCCGGCCAAAAGGCAGCAGCTGATCCCGCCGATGGTGTTGGTGCCTCTTTCGATGAAGTCCAGCTCGTCTCGCTCAGAGATGACGGCCGAAGTGAGAGGCGGCGGCACCCGTGGGGGTGGTGGGAGCGGCGGGTTCGAGTTCGGAGTGCCGGAGGGGAGGGTTCATGGCGGGGGGCTCATGTCATTGCTTGGTGGTAACCTCACCAATGCTATGTGATGCTGTGCTTTGCTGAAGATGTATAAAATGATGGGCTTAAGGGCCGGGTTTAGGGCTTAATTAATTGTATGATGTTGGATTCAATTGTATGGTTAATTGAGTTTGGAAGTTGTAAATTGAAACTTCAACATTGCTTGCCTAGTTTTGGTAAATCGTTGACGTTTACCGAATCTCCAATCCCAAGTGGTTTTGTGTATGTTAAATAAGTTTTATGTTTTCAAATCTTCAATGTCATCAAATATGTCCTTATACTAAACTATGTCTTTATACATATTTGGTTAAAGCATAAGAATCAACTAATATGAATTTCAAACCCTTTAAAATGGCCGGAAGATGTTTACTAACTTAGGAAGATTCTGTTATTTACTGTATTTATTTATTTATCAAATACATGCGGAAATCTAATTACGGATCGAGTATCTAAACACTTTTTGCAAGAATGTTAGAATGGTAAAAAAAAGAATGGTACTTTCGATCAAATGAACAACAGTTTATTTTTTTAATCAGGGGACATGACAAGATTTAGCTTTCCAAACAAAAAGCTTCTGCAATTTATGTTGAAATGCAGCAAGTTGTTTTCAGAGGATTTTCGAAATGTCATCATTGAAGGAGACAACTTAAAAGTTATAAAGGTGATTTGAGGAAGCAATAATATTAAGTGGGAAATTATGCGCCATATAGAGAAGATCAACCTACTCTCAGACTTTTTTGATCATATTCAATTCAGACATTGTTATAGAGAAGTTAATAAGGTAGCGGATTATATCGCCTTAAAATAGAGGAAATTATAATTAGCTTAATCTATATAGAAGGATCAATATCTCATAGGTACAAAAAATTGATTTGTTTTATCCAATATAATTTTTGAGGGTTCGATTTGACTGAATCCAACTCGACCAAAACCGTTGTGACCGAAATCCGATTCACCCGAACCCATTTAGACCGAAACCTGATTCACCCGAATCCATTTAGACCGAAATCCGACTCGTCCGAACTGAATAGGACCCTAAAACCCGATTGTATCCGATAAAATAATGTCCGAATAAACCCGACCTAAACCTGATCAGACTCGAATTATCATCACACCCGATATTAACTTGAGTCTGATATGACCTGAACAGGGGCAGATGCTTTTGTTAGGTTGGGGATGCTCAAGCATCCCTAAAAAAATAAAAAAAAATTAGTGTTAATTTCCTAATATTTTACGTCAAGCATCCCCAACCCGGAAAAAAAAATTATAAAAGAATTTTTTTATACCTTTAAACATTCTCAGAATGATAAAAAAAATGGGGGTTGTTAAATACACCGCTAATTTTTACTGGATACACCGCTAATATCCGCAACTTCTTGCGGAGTTAAATCCGCACCCGGTTGCGGAATGCTTTGGACGTCGTGCCAAACAGGCTTAAAAAAAAATAGTTACGTAGCAAAATGCGTACCTTTTTGTTCTTCCTCAATCAGGTATTATCACTGCTATATTGCCTAATTCCAAACTGGTGGGTGAATATACTGGATTTGCAAAGGGTGAAAAGTTACGCAACAAAGCTTTTTGAATTTTTATTTTTATTTTTTTTTATTTTTTACGTATAGGTAGGGACTCCGCATCCTAATGCGGACCTCTTTCCGCAACGTCTTGCGGACGTTTTGTCGAGGATCTTTTAGGGCGTGTTTGGCAAGATGTCCGGGGAGGTCCGCATCTCGTTGCGTAGCTCGGTCCGCATGGGGTTGCGTAGCTTAGCGGCGTATCCCGTAAAAAGTAGCGGTGTATTTAGCTTTCCCGTAAAAAATTTATCTTCAAGTATCCCCGTAATGACGGTTCAGGATCCGCCCTTAAACCTGAAACTGAATAACCCGAAACGAACCCGACCTGCCACCCTATATGCAAAATCGGACACGTAGTAAAAAATGGCTTAACACCTCATTCCCAACTCCGCCTACAAAGGTCTCCACGTTCTCCTTCCTCCTCATCACTCTCCCCAAGTGGGCCCCACCACAGTATCCAAGTTCGATCCCAATCCATCCATACTCGTAAATGTTCATGCTGAATTGATCGAATTTGAAACCTCAAACAAAGAACAAAGGGAGAGAAAAAGAAAGAAAGTTGAATTGATTTGTTTTGATCAAAGTAGCCATGGCGGAAAGCACGAGCAGCAAGGGGGCGGCGGGGAAGGCGATCGGGATCGACCTCGGGACGACGTACAGCTGTGTGGGGGTGTGGCTAAACGACCGCGTGGAGATCATCCCCAACGACCAGGGCAACCGCACCACGCCCTCCTACGTTGGCTTCACCGACACCGAGAGGCTCATCGGAGACGCCGCCAAGAACCAGGTGGCTATGAACCCCCACAACACCGTCTTCGACGCCAAGCGCCTCATCGGCCGCCGAATCGGAGACCCCTCCGTCCAGAGCGACATGAAGCTCTGGCCCTTCAAGGTCCTTAATTAATTTACTCTTTTAATTTCTAGCCTCCCAAACTATCATTTTTGTGTTTTGATTAAATAGTTTGGTTATAATTTTTTTCTTTCAATATCCAATAACTTTAATTCCCAGAAATTCCAAATTCCTATGAAATGGGGAATTTAACTTACCTAATCCCCTAGGTAAGTTGAACTTCCACCATTTTGAGTACAAAATCACTACTTCCACCATTTGAAATTCCTATCATTTAAAAACTAACCAAACATCTTTTTTCCATTAATCGGAAGTACAATTAACGGGAATTAAATTCACGTGAATTAAATTCTTGAGAATTGCACTTCCCATGTTCAACCAAACGAGGCCTAATACTACATCCGTTCAAAAATATAAGTTATTTTAGACAATTGACTACAAATTAAGGAAATCATAAACTCATAAACTTATTACATTGATACCAATTACTCCTCCCGTCGACTCAAAATTTAAGTCGTTTTAGGATTTTGCACAAGTTTTAATAAAACACTCACCCGGCCATCAATCAACATTATCACTCCACTAATTTTTTTCATAAATTTTATTACTTTTAATACCCACTACATTTTTTAACAATTAAAATCTTCAAATCAAACCAATTAAAATATTAAAAAAAGTCAATAACCAAAAATTGATACAAATCGTTATTATACCCTACCTAGAAAATCTAAAATGACATCTATTTTGATACAAGAATAAAGACCTAAAACGACCTAAATTTCGAGACGCATGGAGTATTTAATTATCCACAATCCTCATCAACCAATAAAATTTGAGCAATAAATAAAAAAGTAACAATTCCCTCAAAATTTAAAGGACTTATATTTTCAAAGAAAAATCTAAGCCTAAAGCGACTTATATTTTTGAGTATATACATATGTAAGTTTTTTTTTGTTTGTTATGAATGGAATTGACTGAAAAAACTAAAACAAAAACTAGGAACTTATAGGTTTTTTTTAATGGAGGGAGTATATACATATGTAAGTTTTTGTTTGTTTGTTATGAATGGAATTGACTGAAAAAACTAAAACAAAAACTAGGAACTTATAGGTTTTTTTTTATAACAAAAACTTATAGCTTACAACAAAAATGGATGTCAAAGTTGTAATCTAGTGAGGCTTCAAATTGCTTGTTTGTACATAAATCCTTGATGGGTGTTGAAATTGAGGGCAAAATAATTTTTTGGTTGTCTTTGGTTGAAATTTTAATCAAATTTTATAATCATAATATTTCTCGTTAATATGAACCTATTTTGTATATGAATTTTGAAAAACTAGATATTTTTACAAGTTTTCATTTTGGGTGGATAAGTTTTCGGTTGTCATGCCAACCTTGATCGGATTTTGAAATCTATGAAATTTGAAAAACTAGGTATTTATAGTTGGTTTTTCATTTTGGGAAATTTCTCCTAGTTCTAATGTGTTTTTAAGCTGATTTTTGTAAATACTGATAATTTTCTGTCATTTTAGGTTTGATACAATTTTTAAGAAAATTATTAATTCACTTATTTTTAATATAATAATTATTATATCTACATATCTTATCACTTTATTAAATGTACATTCTTCTTTTAAGCCAATCAATAAAACAATTTAAGAAAAAAAGTAGTTAATAAAAATAAGATGCAATAAAAATCTCGTTAACCCAATGCTAATTATTTGCCTAAATAATCTAAAATGACATTTAAAGTTGATAGAATTGAGCACTAATTTAGATGTTTAATTTTTTTTTTTGGGTAAGAAATTTAAATGTTTAATTGATTGATGTGTTTGATAATGTGATGGATGGAAGTAGGTGATCGCCGGGGAAGGGGACAAGCCGATGATAGTGGTGCACTACAAAGGTGAAGAGAAGCAGTTCTCCCCTGAGGAGATCTCCTCCATGGTCCTCGTCAAGATGAGGGAGGTGGCCGAGGCCTTCCTCGGCCACCCCATCAACAACGCCGTCGTCACCGTCCCCGCCTACTTCAACGACTCCCAGCGCCAGGCCACCAAGGACGCCGGCTCCATCGCCGGCCTCAACGTCATCCGCATGATCAACGAGCCTACCGCCGCAGCCATCGCCTACGGCCTCGACAAGAAGGCGGCCACCACGGGCGAGCGCAACATCCTCATCTTCGACCTCGGTGGAGGCACCTTCGATGTCTCCGTCCTCGCCATCGAGGAGGGCATCTTCGAGGTGAAGGCCACCGCCGGAGATACTCATCTTGGGGGCGAGGACTTCGACAACCGGATGGTGAACCACTTCGTGTCTGAGTTTCGGAGGAAGAACAAGAAGGACATCTCCGGGAGTGCGCGGTCCTTGAGGAGGCTAAGGACCGCCTGCGAGCGCGCTAAGCGGTCGTTGTCTTCGTCGACGCAGACGACGATCGAGATCGACTCGCTGTTCGAGGGGGTCGACTTCTACGCGACGATTACTAGGGCGAGGTTTGAGGAGTTGAACATGGACTTGTTCCGGAAGTGTATGGAGCCCGTGGAGAAGTGTTTGAGGGATGCGAAGAGACAAGGGCCTCGTTGATGAGGTGGTTTTGGTCGGTGGGTCGACGAGGATTCCGAAGATTCAGCAGCTCCTGCTGGATTTCTTCAATGGGAAAGAGTTGTGTAAGAGCATAAACCCGGACGAGGCTGTGGCGTATGGGGCGGCGGTGCAAGCGGCAATCCTCACAGGCGAGGGGGACGCGAAGGTGCAGGACTTGCTTCTGTTGGACGTGACACCGTTGAGCCTGGGCTTGGAGACGGCTGGTGGTGTGATGACGGTGTTGATCCCGAGGAACACTACGATCCCGACAAAGAAGGAGCAGGTCTTCTCAACCTACTCGGACAATCAACCTGGTGTGCTGATTCAGGTAGCTTTATATCGTCGGAAGTGGAAAGTGGAAGTTATTCCGAGCGAGGACGAGTTACTCCACCGTTCGAATTGTGTTTTGTGTAGGTGTATGAAGGGGAGAGAGCAAGAACAAGGGACAACAATCTGCTAGGGAAGTTCGAGCTGACGGGTATCCCTCCAGCGCCGAGAGGGGTGCCTCAGATCAACGTAATGTTTGACATCGACGCAAATGGAATCCTGAATGTTTCTGCAGAGGATAAGACAGCAGGGGTGAAGAACAAGATCACGATAACGAACGACAAGGGGAGGCTGAGCAAGGACGAGATCGAGAGGATGGTGAGGGATGCGGAGAAGTACAAGGCAGAGGACGAGGAGGCGAAGAAGAAGGTGGAGGCAAAGAACGCGCTAGAGAACTACGCATACAACATGAGGAACACAGTGAGGGACGACAAGCTCAAGGCGAAGATGAAGGACGAGGACCGGGAGAAGATCGAGAAGGCATTGGAGGGCGCAATCCAGTGGATCGAGGGGAACCAACTGGCTGAGGTGGATGAGTTTGAAGACAAGCTCAAGGAGCTTGAACAAATATGCAATCCGATCATCTCGGCTATGTATCAAGAGACTGGTGGCATGGATGACGTTCCTAGCAGCCATACGAGCGGATCAGCCAGCGACGATATGGGTGGATCAGCCGGTGGGGCTGGGCGATCCGGACCAAAGATAGAGGAGGTTGATTAGACCTTTTGAGCAAAGCTGCAGTGTTTCTAGTGCTCTCCCAAGACTTGGGTATGTTAATTTGTGTAACCACACCAAGACTTGAAAGAGTGTTCGTGTAAATGTAATAATAATGCATAATAAAAGTATGGCGTGTCATCCCAAATCGATTATATAGATAGTTTAAGTCCGCAGCATTATGCCCTTCATAACTTTAATATGGTATCAGAGAAGTTTAGTCTATTGGGCTGTCTTCCGCTCCAAACGGTTTAGTCTATTGGGCTGTCTTTCGACCTTGGAGCGGACTAGCTATAGCCCTAAGGGTGTTTATGCCTACTATATAAAGCTTCTAGCACCCGCGACCCAAGTCATGAGTCCGGGTTCTTTCCATTAATATGATGATTCACAAATGTTCACATTGGTGGATAAGCTCGAAAACAATACATGAACAATAGCTTGCAAGTTCAATAGGAGCTATTGAATAATAGCTTGCAAGTTCAATAGGAGCTATTGAATAATAGCTGCAAGTTTAATAGGAGTTGGTGAAGATGACAATGATATAGACATTTGATACCAACCTCAAATCTGTTCAGCAGCGGAGTCTAGACTTACACTATTAAGACGAACGGTCCCAAGAAGGTATTCCGGCAGCTCAGCTTCTTCCTTCGCCTGAAAGTAGGTTCAAGTTAAGAGATGCAATTTGCTACGCAATTTAGAAGAACATAAATACTATGATGAATGATATGGTAAGAGGACTAATAACATACCTCCAATAAAATCGCAAGATCCACCACTAAACTCGTGATGTATCCTAGAACGAGGCCGATGACTCCCCTTGCTACAGATGATGAGCCAATATCTACATCAATCTGCAGTACAAATTGAAGGTTAGGTATGAGTGTAGGAATCAACATATTAGATGCTAGTGTGGGGAAACAAAAATCAATTACCTCGAGAAAGTTGTCTTGGCGGAGATATCTGCAGGTGACAGCCTTTCCAAGAAGGCAAGCTTTTGTTCCGACAGCTCGCTTGACCATCCAATACCCCTGAATGCAATCAATGAGTGATGAGTACTCCTAACATTGTCAAGACCGAGATTGATGAATTAGAATATGGTATACCTTGACAATGCTAGGGATTAACTTAAACCTAGAATCACGAAACGTGTCAGAACCATCGATAAACCGTCCTAGAAGTGAGCCTTTCTTAACAGGTCTGTCGGCAGCATAGTAGAAAACCAAGTTGTAGTTTGGATTGGCTGGAATCTGTAACAATAAAGCCGAAATGCATTTATTTTTGGATGGCTGCTCCAAATAACAAAACAGTGAGAATGAAACCAATCAAACACTGCGATCATACCTGAAGATTAACCACAAAGATGAAAGGGAGTTTTTTTCCAGCTTCTGACTGAGAATCAACACAGTTGAGGATGAGAGTGATATCAAGAGCAAATCATTACAAACATCAAATAGTGCTCAAATGTTGCAATTCAATCTCAAGTTTATCAGCTCTCTGAGGTAAGGATTTAACAAAGGGAATGCAGATTTTTTCAGCTAGTAGGATTATCTGACATGCCGAATCCAGCAAGTCTAAGTGAACCAATCAAGCGAAATTGTGTGTTTATGCAACCAAACAAGCTTAAAGAAAAAAAACAATACTCCACTCAGCAATAAAACTTGTGCTTTCAGGTAAAGATCTGTTAGTATCAAAACATAACTGAATGACTAGATCTGTTTATCATGGTAGCTCTAGGAAAGTATATTTATTGGAAAAAATCTTGTTCAAGCAAAGCACAAAGAGAAAATGTGGAAGGGAAGCTTTTACATGTTATATCTTAAATACTTCATGTCCTTACCTGAACAATACAAGATGGGCGCAATGCAACCTTATCAAGGCTATTTTCAGACTTGAGCCAATCAACTGCAACTAACTTGAGAAGTGGATCTCCTCCCACCACCTGAAAGCAGTTCCATTTTTCTCTTCTTTAGAAGTCCAAAAGGCCGCCTTATTAATTGTCTGTTTCTATTCGATTTTATTCACTTTTGGGGCCGTATTCAGGTCTATTTCTCAAAACCACCCATATTCAGTTTTTCCAACGCCATACATTATTGGTGAGTGTTTCAAAAAAAAGAGAGGTGATTTTGTGAACAGCCCCATAGATAATTGGTGGTTTTGTGAAATTTTAAAAAACAGGAATATTTAATAGCCTGAGATGCAGGCAATGAGTAGGATGCTACTATGTTCACAACTTTTGAAGCAGTTCATCAATGTGAAATAAAGCCATAGGTAATTATACACCTATAAGATGGGGAAAATGTACCTTAGTATTATCATGTAAATATGTTTTTCCTCTGATCATAAATCCCATACCGCCTGGATCAGTCCAGCAGTTAGAGTCGTTATCATCTTTTCCACGTCGCATTGTACCGTGAAATTGGAGAGGGTCGACTGGCAAAGGCGGTGCCATTGAATCTAATTCTTCATTTAAACTTATACCTACCACATAAGAAATGGGTATTTATATATGATTGAACTTTCTGTAAGAGATATAAAAACATAACAATGCAAAAGATTCACTCAAAATAAGCTTTGGGATGCTAGTATATCTAGCAGTGGCAAACTAGAGAAATTTTTATGCCAGAATTTGACTAAAACGACGCCATTTTGAGCAAAATGAGGCCGCTGCTGGGATACCTAGAAGCTTGCCAGATGCAAGGGGGGTTGCCGGAACCCCATAACCCCGGTTTCCTTATCTGATAACTAGAACGCAATAGAAAGAGACACAACCTTACCTGATTTTGTCCTCAAAGTTAAGCCTGCTATGGCCCAAGACACATTCTTTAGCTTCACTTTTCGGTGCTGACAATTTATAATATTTGATGTTAATACCAATGAAAAGGAATTGAAATCGCTAATCAGAAACAGTCGCTAAAGATAAATATAAAACCTCCTCATTAGCTTCAACTTCTCCATCACTATCTTCATCGTCAGATGGTGATTCAGCATCATAAAAATGATCTGATATGTCTGAACCATCAAATTCGCCATTTGAAACACTATCAAATGAACTTTTCGTATCAATGATAGTGGCGTGAGAGTTGTAGGTCAATGAAGGATTGGCTCCGATGTATTCTTTAAGACCTGAAAATTAAAGTCCATTATTCCCCAACCTATTAAAACCATAAATAAGATTAAAGAAACAGACTGCACACATTCATTAAAAAAGGACAGAATTCATAAGATCTTTACTTGCAGAGTGGATGATAAAAAGTAAATCATCTTTGGAATCTTTTGACATCTCCCAAGCCCAAGGGCTGGCATAAAATGGTAATCAAATAAAAAAAATACTGTAGTTAATAGAAATAGGCTAACACACCAACCTGCCACTTGGCACAACAATGCAAAAGGAATAGAGGTTTCAAATTTTGAATTGTGATCCTTCTTCCATTTATACCAGCTGGAATGATCAATCTCCAACATATGCGTCACAAGA
Organism: Persicaria tinctoria; assembly: GCA_037127255.1. Classification (NCBI taxonomy): domain Eukaryota; kingdom Viridiplantae; phylum Streptophyta; class Magnoliopsida; order Caryophyllales; family Polygonaceae; genus Persicaria; species Persicaria tinctoria. The sequence goes on along the minus strand of JBANSL010000016.1, from coordinate 1,038,234 downwards.
CATTTTGGAGACTGCGAAGGCGACAATGTGGGCAAATTTTTTATTTCCCAAGATGAAGCTACAAAGGAAGAAATGTGAAATAAATATCAAGTTGAAACACAAATGAAGGCAAGGATCATGAAAAGATTAAATTAGTGAAGCATAGTAAATAGGCGAAAGACACTAAATACATTTTATATCTTTCAAGTTTATGTCGAGGTTATCAGATTTTTCATGATACATTCTCTCTCATAAGAGGATTTTCTTAATAAAAAAGCTAGCATGAGTAAAGTAAAAAAGCTAGCATGACAAATAAATGAACTCTAATATCACTTGTATTTACCACATTAGCAAATGATATCTTATATGGAAAAAGACTCATGTTCAAGGACCAAGAGGAACATAGAAAGCCCATGAAATGAGAAAAACAAGTTAGAAGGTCCATCAACTAAGTTGCAGTGTTCTTATTTGTTTATTTAAAAAAAAAACAGCAAAGAAGAAAGAAGTTGCCACTACTCCAGCTAGCATAATCCCTTCAGAAGGAACTAGGGATGCGTGCGCCCAAGTCAGCTGGACAAACATCCAAATGAAGATAGATTAACATAGGTACATACAAGATCAAATAATCGAATACTAGCTATATTGCTTCCATCTACTTCTTTGAAGTGCAAAAAGAGCCACAATTGGCATGAATAAAACCCACTTTAAAAAATCATCTCAAGCGCAATGGAAACCTTGAAGCATTTTGCAATGATATTCAAACAAGAGGAAAATAAATGCAGCACAATAGTGATCGAAAGCGTAACCAAAAGGACAACAGGCCTTACGACTGATCTTTTTGCGTTTATATCCAGATTGTTGAGGCTTATTTTTATGTGCAGCAGGAAAATGCAGAATTGCTGCATGGAAAAGGATAAACACTATTAGTGTACTCCTTAACTTGACCATGCCAAAAGAAAGGCTAGTAGCTGAAATTGATATGATAATTGGATTGCTTGGCAGATTAAAAAACGATGCACTAGTACAACAGGAAGAATGTAGACTAGATCCTTATCATACCTCTTGAAATGCACATTTTACAGAAACAACCTACTTCATCATGCATGAAAATTAAATACATGAGATTGAAAAGCATTTACTTAACTATATGTTCCATCTTGTCCACGAAACCATTGTCTTGAAAACACAAAATCTCTTTCTGATTTCCACCTGCATCATGTGGCATCCTTACGAAGTAAGAAGGGACGGTAAAATTCAGTATAGATTTTTCAAAGGAAAAGGGAGAAAAGGCTTTGGTAGTAGCAGTTCTTATCAGCTGACTGACATTTCTATAATGTAAGGTTTAATCAGGAGAAGGTTCTAAGTACAGTATTACATAAGCAAAATGCTGTAAAGCATCATTTTTCCATGATTAGGTGATGCACACTAGAAGGCTAAATTTATGCAAATAAAGGAGTACTGTCCAAAAATTATACCACTTGCAGTATTTAGGTTCATATGTTCCATAAAGAACATCATAGTGCCCATCCAGAGACTCAATGAGCTCTACGTCACCAGTCACCATGTCCCATCTGCAAATGTAGATGTAGTTAAAGATGAAACATATTATCCAACCATAAAGGAATTATAAGTTAAGAAACAAAAAGACAAGCTTGTGACACTATAAAAAGATCCCATCCACTTACTCATATCTTTTAGATGGTTCAAGACTCATCAGGACTTCAAAAACAGTGTCTGCAGTTGCATTGATAATTGCAACAGACTTTACAAGAACACCTTTACCACCCTATACAAAACAAAGAAAACAAAATTTTATCAAGTCTTCTAACTTTTATATTATTTTAAAAGACCTGGGAAAATAGGTTACATCTTCATTCGTTTCAATTTCAGGGTGGCTTCAAACCTCTCGAAATTACAGTTATTGGGTAAGTGCACTTCTACCACTTGGTTCAAAAACTCTGTATTTGGAGAAGGAAGATTAGTTTCAAGATCTCTTCTTACATCCTTATGTACGTACACGTTATAAATCTTCTAAAATGATTACAGAACTGGGCCTCACTCTGTTTATTCCTTTGTATGTTTCTCCTAACATCCTCTCACTGTACATTAAGTCTTATGATTTTTTTTTACTGACAAGAAGAGGTAGTGTCTATGTGCCTTCCATTGACGACGTTATCAATTTATCATGATGCACAATTTGCACAAATAATTTATATTAGTGAAAGCAAATGGGGTATAAGCCTTTTCCTTAATGAATGATTAAGCAACAACATCTACTCTCCTCTTTGTGTCCTAATTGACAAAGCCACTTCTAGGAAATATAACCCCATTATAAACCATTGATTCACAAAAAAAGGTTGAATAAAATGGAAATTTTAAAAAGATGAGACAAGCAAAAGAATGATGAGATTAACACCTTAGAGTCAGCAACATCTTCAAAGATCCTGATACCTGAACAATGGACAATAGAGAGGTAGAGAGTTAGCATAATAATGTTAACACATGGAAATATAAATAAGCAATATAACAATTGAACATTAACATACCCCCAAGTGTGTAAACACATTTCCACTTTTGACCCTCAACTACATCACCGTCAGCTTCCATGTAATTGTTTGGTCTATCAACATCAGGCAAGCCTGATGATTGCCGTAAGAGATTCTCAGGACCTAATATTAAGATAAAGATGAGGTTCTTAAAAAATCAACAAAAGTTAAAAAGCATGAGATGTTGAGCAAGAAAAAAAAAACAAATAACATCAAGAACAGAGTATCGTTGCCATTTCCAGTCCTAGGATGATCATTGCATGTAAAAGAATAATGAAAGCTTGAATTTGGAGAACCTAACACCGCTATCATGTAATAGAACCAGTAGGTTTTCAGGCTTAGAAGCAACTTATACTGCATGCAAAACATCCCAAGTGGCTGTCTAAATTATTTCATGGTAGTTCAGCAGAGACTAAATTAGATCATCTATAGCCAAAATATTTTAAGATATTCCAACAGCTAGCATTCTAATTCTAAGAAAAGTCTAAGTCTCCAACTCGCTGCTAGCATCTTCTCCATCCAATGTTCTTGGATCTTTTGCATGGTAGTTGACTACTACTACCGAACAGAACCAATGATTTTATTTTACAGCCTGACAAGAATAAATAGATCTACAAGCCAACCCACATCAGATGCTTCTAAGTTGCACCAAAGGCATTGAGGCTTTGGATGTTACAGAAGTTTTGAAATTGCACCAAAACCTTCCAACACCAGATACACACTTGATTCAGCAAAGACATAGATTGCCACCATTAGCCAACCTTATGATGCAGACTTGCAGAGATATTCTTACCATGCCCAATCCTTATAAGCTTTTTTAATCCATGTGCGTATTTCCTCACTCTAGGTCGATGTCCTTCAAGGTTAATCCTTTAAACATCATAAGCAAAAACAAAAACCATATCAGTTGGTTCTTCTCGGTTCTAAATGAAAAAAATATAGTTAATTGATTGCTTCCAAAAATTTAACATATTTATTGATTTCAATATATACAATCCTTCAACATCCTCAAAAAACAGCACAAATAATCCAAGGAAAAATGCAATATGCCAGGCTATACCCTAGTGATTTTCAGGGTATTTCCAACCATGGAAATTAGACGTTTGGGTAAAACTTTCTAGCAATCTTAAACAAGAATTTCTGAAAGAGAAATATTAAACATACTCATCTTCCATGTTCAGTTTTTCTCTGACACTTCCTCCCTTTAAAAGCTCATACTCAGCCTGTAATAGAATATCTCCAGTAAAGGTTAAGCAGAAGTTACAAAACTGGTAGAAAAGCTGGTCTAACGTTTTCAATTTTATCCATAAATAGATGGAAAGTTATAACACTACAAGATGGTGGTATAAATAGGTGAATAGCTAAAAGATAGGGGAAGCTGAAACATAAGATATATAAAGATATTGGAATTTGGATCAAGGCCACAGTGAAATAGATCTCATCAACCCAGTTGAGAAGTTTTACATGAATTGTTCCCCCCACCCCCTTTTCTTTAAGAGAACTTCTAGAAGAATTGCTGTATCATATATTTAATCATTAACCTGTTGCTTTGCTTGATCAAATGCCTCCATCCATTGCTGTACTTCACCAGCAGTACTACAAGCTATCTTCAGCAAAGGAAATAAACAACTCATTATTTTTTTTAGTAAGCTTGGATTAAAAGAAAGAGTTCAACTGAGTAAACTTAGATTAAAAGAAAAAGTTCAAAACTAGTAGTGGAATATTGCTAATGAATAACAAGCAGGACAAAAAAGAACTTACTTCACCCTTTCTTGCCTCATCCAATCGATTATAAAAACGAAGAACATATAAATCCTGGAAAGACAAATTTGAAATTAAATTTGGTTTCTACTATCAACACAAAATACATGAACAAATAACTAACTCTCCAAAAATAGTATCATCACATAGAGAAGAATACTTAAAGATTACAATTAAAACTTGGAAAAAATACTAAATATTGAAAAGCTTACACCAGTATTAAATTTTCGGCGTCCTAGCTCTTCTACCATAAGAGTATGTCCCACGATACCTCTTCTAATTGGTTTCTGCATGATGAAAAATTGCAGTATAACTGTCAGATACAAATCCAAAGACATCTACACAGTTGAGACTCAGCTATTTAATAATCAGTGCACATAAGAATTGTAGCTCAAACTAGAGTGATATGCATGATAAGAAACGTAAAAGCAATGTACAGACTGATTTGAGTATCCATTATACAGGATCAGATAAGTCTCTTTTTGGCCAAGTAGGACTTAGAGCTCAAGCATTGTTGCTTTAGAGCTCCTACTACAACTCAACACCTAGCTAAACAAAAAACCAATTTGAGTTTCGTTATCGATTTTAGTTTTTCAGGTAAAAGTAAAATCAAAGCTCAAGTGAAAGCAGAAGACTTCAATAAAACTGCTGCTGAACCTCACTTCATTCCATTGTAATTTGAAACTTACCCTCCTCATCTCATATTGCAGTTTAACTGTTCACTGAAGCAAGAACAAAAGTAATTTATAAAAGTATAGCTTGATTATTCTTAATGTGAATTCAGCCTATACTCCATTACTGTAGCTTGTTCCCTTGCTTCTTTTGCCTCTCCTACTCAGCACATATTCTCGTGTGATTTTTTTCACGAGTTCGCTTTTACCCCGAAATATGTCATTCATTACCCCTCCTTTATTACCCGTCGTGACTATGCCTGGATTGGAATCCCAAACATATGCACAACGAAATTCATTATCTATTTTCACAATCAAGTAAAAGTAAGTTTAATTTGTCAAAAAAAAGATATAATCACATAAGGTTAGCTGAACTAAGCTCGATTACACTGACTAGTTCCTCAATGTCACTGATCCACACCTCTTTAGAGTTTAAATCTATCTCAATCGAGAAGCTGAATCATCAACCTAGCATCTTCCTCAAATCTCTAACAAACAAAACTCACTCCAAAAGAATCCAAAACCAAGCAAAATTGAAACTTACTATGCCAGGATTGGTGTGAGGATCACGCTTGTACATTTCAACGTACTTCCCGCGGATGAAGAGGAACCTCAGGTGGCAGTACTCGTGGCCGATCTTATTGACGCCCAAATGGTACACCCAGCCGAAATACTCGAACTTAGGCCTTCTGACCATCTCCTCGCTGGAATTAGACAGCGATGAGGACTCGTTGTCGTCGGATCCACCGTCGCGCGGCGGTTTCGGGGGCGGAGTGGCCATTTCCCGCGGTCGCCGGGGGGATCAACCGGGGATCAACAAGAAACGGCGTCAAAAGATGTCAAAGTGTTTCGCCTTCGCCTTCAATCCCCCCAGCTGAGCCCCAATCCCACTCTCTCTCTCTATCCCTACTTATTTTGGAGCGATCGACAATGGCGGATCTAGGAGAGAGAAAGCAGGAGGTTGGACACGTATTTACCTATTTTATGGTGTATTGCTGTCTGATTGTATCGTCTCTCTCATTCGTCAATGGAAATGAATGATGGAAGATTGTGCCGACGTACTTCCTTTTTTATACATATATAAAAAATACAGTAATTATTTATGGTCGACCAATACGGTCAATGCAAGTCCGGTATCTTTTTTTCCCCCTTTTTCCTTCAACTCTGCAGATTTCGACTTTTAAGACAAGATGATCGTGTCAGCATTTATTTTCTCACACGCTCACTATTCACATCCTCCACTATGGTTGTTTTTAGATTGTCTTTTTGTTATATTTTTTTTTAGTCGAACAGGCGGGCTAAAGCCCCTTATATATTATTCATAGAGATTGAATATTCGTTTAGCTGTACATCATCCAAGCTAATACTAATATTACCGGGCAATTCTAAAAATTCAGCAAATAAATTAGGCTCTACAAGAGCATAGTTTGCAAAATCATCAGCAATCTTGTTCGCATCTCGGTGGATCTTGTGAAGTTGGATCTCCCATCTCGGATCATCTATGAGCCTTCTGCAGTGCTCAATCATATGTATCTCCGGGTGCACACGAATTGTTCTATTGCAGATCAGATTCACTGCTACAGCAGAGTCGATTTCGACGATTACCCGCTCCAGTCTAAGCTTCCTGGTGAGATTGAGTCCTGGTGAGATTGAGTCTTTTTGTTATATTTGTATGTTGTATCTTGACGAGCTATGTTGTATCTCAACGAGTTATCCTTCAGGTGCTATCGATTAGTTCTTAGCGCGTGTTCGGTGGTGTATTATAGGGTATTCCATTAGATTAAGGGGATTGTGTGGAAAAGAAAATCCCCTCAAACTGGTGTTCGGTTGTGTATGTGAGGAGATCTAGGGATGGGGATTGTGCGTATTCCAGTAGATGAAAATCAGGCGAAAATGCAATCTCCCCCCCCAAGATTCTTGCGTATTCTTGCGGATTGTATTCCAAAATTCACACATATGCCCTCCTATTCCCCTCATTTCACTTTCGTTTTCAGATCTGGAAGAGCGCTCCACCCTTGAAGAGGAATCTCTGTCACCATCGTCGACGACTGCAAGGTAAGCTCTCCCTACCCGTCAATCTAGGGTTGCAGATCTTACCACAAAACACAAACAAATCTAAAGGTCCTACATGCGGAAACTATAACCAAACCCTACAAAACGGAAAAGGTTGCCGGATCGCACATACCTTTTGTCGGCGGTTTTCCCGATTGAGCTGTAAAGGACCTCGCGGCTTCGTCCCACCAACAGATGACGACCGCCTTCTTGCCGGTGACGAGGAGTGGGTAGTCTCGGGCCGGCAGTGGTGTTGGAATCGGTGCCTCTTGCCTTCGCATGGTCAGTGCTTCGTCTTCGCGTCGCCTGATGGAGCTCTCCAAATTCGATACTGCTTCACAGAGGAGGAAGCTCACCCAATTTGTGGAGGGGCATGGGTCGGGGTTATAATTGTCATTTCCTTTGTTTCAAATACAATACAATCTTCAACCCACCAAACACCTTTTCGAGATTTTCGTCAAATAAAATCTCCATCTACACAATCTCAATAATCTACAAAATTTAATATCCATCTACCTCCATCTTCTTACATCTACAAAAATTCCCTAAATCTACATAAAATTAATCTACCGCCAAACACGCGTTTAGATTAGTTCCCGTGGCTCATTTTATATGTAGTTAAGTATATAAATCTATAATAATATATAACTCGAATATTCCGTTTAAATAAGATGCTTACCTTACTTCATAATTTTCATAGTATTTTTTTAACATAATAGACACCAAGTTGTAAAAGTTGAACATTGCACAAGAAAATTTTGGTTTCAGTAGCCGAAGAATTTAATATCATTTTTCAAGTCAAAAGCTATAAAGCTTATAAAAAAACATTTATGGCTCGTTTGTTTAGATAACTAGGGAATGGAAAGGTAAGGTATTAAATTTTAAACATAAAATGTATATGATCATCATTTTTTGTGAGCTTGAAGGAGAGGATGAGAGGGATTATTAGCCCATCATAGAGGTATTAGTTACCCTCCTTCAAATTAGAGAATAGAAGGGTAACACATTTGTATGAAAAATGGAAGAAGAAGGGGATTAATTAGAATAGTGATCAATGTATCTTAACTTAAATATGGACTACATTCATAAGGGTAATCATTACTTTTTCCTATCATAAAACAAACGGGGGCTTAAAGTATTCTATTTATTTTTTGTGAAGAAATGCAAGTAGATTCTAAAGTAGGCAAACTATTTGTAATCTTGTAGACTATAAGCCCTATAGCTATCAAGAAAGTGGTAAAGTTAGATGGAGATAATGACAACACCAACTAAGCAGGCAATAACTTCAGTAGCCAGTTACATGTATAAAGAGAACAAAAAATGACTCATAAATGGGTGGGATACACATATATACCAACCAAATATATTCCCATTTATTTCATTATTTTCATTTGGCATGTACAGCAAGGTGGGACTCACACTGTTATATGCTGCACTATAGAGAAAGAACCAATTCAAAAATTATCTAGCTGAGTTGTCACAGTTCCATCTCTTTGGACATTTAAACTGGATAAGCATTTGACATAAACAATTGATCAATCCTATGGGTATTCAGCAGTCCCAATTTATAATGCACATTATCTGAATCAAATTTACCTTACCAGGTTCAGCAACACTCATCACCTAGTTGTTCAAACTTTCATCCAGTAGATTCATTCCTTCTTTTTCAGTAGGCTCATAAACTATCCTCCGCCATAAGAGGTGTTTACGCCACAGAAAACTCGTCTCCTCAATCGGGATGCCTTTGGTTTCAGGTAGCAGTAGCAGACGAAGACTGTCATAACGGTAATCCATCCAGCAAAGATGATGAATATACTGTGTTTGAAGGCACACAGTAGGGAAAGGAAGGATCGCGAGATGACCAAGGTGAAGAAGAGAATCACTGCCACAGCGATACTTTGTCCTGCTGATCGCGTCCCTAGAGGGAAGATCTCGCTTGGGACTGTCCACCCTAAGGGTCCCCATCACAACCCGAAAGCTGAAACGAAGAAAAAGAAGCAGAACACCATCTCAAGATCCACAGAGTTGGCTTTTGATAGATGGGTGTCGGCTCCAAACTTCTGTCCTAGTTTACTCGCCGCAATAACCTGCTTCATCATCATCATCAAGTGTCTATCTATTGAGAATAACATGAAACCTCATAGTAAAGAATAAAGATAGCACCAAAAAACTGGACCTTCTCATCTAACTTGGACTATTTAAAGATTTGTTATGTATGTCATGCTGATACAAACACATCCTAAATATGCTTAACTGGAAGTGGTTAGTTTAAGCCGAAACAAAAATCCAGAGTAACTCACCTGGCATACAATCATCTGAACCCCTCCAGTGATCAACAAAGCTCGTCGATGAACAAAAGCAATAGAATGCAGAGTTGTTAACCCAAGCACACCACCTGTTAAGGCAGAAGCATAGAAAGAAGCATCCCTCTCGGATCCCATGCTTTGAAAGAACAACTAAGTTCCATCTCATTTATTTATACAAAACTTTTAGACATTCATCTCATTTATTTATATATTCCAACTAAGTTCCATCTGAACTAAATTATACGAATTCATAACAAAGTGAAATATGATACAGATAACTGATCAACCCTATAGTTTTTTATTTTCCAATGCCTGCAAGGAATTTGGAATTTGCATATGCAATTTACTTAAACCATCTGAATCAAATTTACATCACAAAATCACAATAGCTGTTCAACTTTCATCCAGTAAACTCGTTTCTGCTTCAGTACGTTCACAAACTATCCTCCTCCAGAAGAAGTGTTTACGCCACAGAAAACCCGTCTCCTCAATAGGGATGCCTTTGGTTTCCGGTAGCAGCACGCAGACGAAGACAGTCATGACGGTAATCCATCCAGCAAAGAAGAGGAATATGCCGTACTTGAGGGTACAGAGTAGGTAAAGGAAGGACTGCGCGATGATGAAGGTGAAGAAGAGATTCACTGCCACGGTGATACTTTGTCCGGCTGATCGGGTCTCTAGAGGGAAGATCTCGCTTGGGACTGTCCACCCTAAGGGTCCCCATGACCACCCGAAAGCTAGGACAAAGAGGCAGATCACGGTTACAACCACCACAGAGTCAGCTTTTGAGAGATGGGTATTGACTCCAAACTTCAGTCCTAGTATACTCGCCACGATAACCTGGTTCATCATCATAAGGTGTGTCAACCTAACAGTTGCAAAAAAATCGGACCTTGACAGCTTGCAAAGAGATTGAGCTCAATCAAGGAACATGGGAGCTATAAAAATATTGTGTTTCCATAAGGGCATGGAAGGGATAGTGTTGATTTGAATCACCTGGCATATAATCATTTGAATTCCGCCACTAATCAACAAAGCTCGTCGTCCCAGCCGATCAACTGTAGCAATAGAAATCAGAGTTGATAACGCAAGCACACCGCCTGTCAAGGCAGAAGCATAGAAAGAAGCATTCCCTCCAAAACCCATGCTTTGAAAGAGCACTGGAGCATAAAAAAGGATTGAGTTTATCCCTGTCAGTATCTGAAACGCGGGCATGCAGATAGCCATCACCAGCTGAGGTCTATTTTTCCTCCTAAAGATATTTCTGAAAGGGTGCCTGATTTTGTTAGCGTGCTCACTTGCGTCGATCATGTCTTGGAACTCAGCATCCACATTCTTCGTTCCTCTGATCTTTTCTAGTACTTTGCGTCCCTCTTCTCTCATCCCTCGTTCAATCAGACTGTTGGGTGTTTCTGGAAGAAGTAGTCCTCCAATTGTCATCAACAGTGCAGGGACTGCAGCTAAGCCCAAGGATAGCCTCCATCCCCATGGTTTGAGATTTTGCGTCCCAAAATTGATCATGTTTGCTGTAAAGATCCCTAGTGTTGTTGCTAACTGAAACATCATGTTCAAACCTCCACGAATATGTGTTGGAGCCATCTCTGACAAGTACATCGGAACCACCTGATACCTCGACCAAAGTCATGCATGTAAAAAGTACTAAAAACAAGGAGTGTCCCATAGAGTAATTGCCTATGTTTTTATCCCAATAATCACCTTGTTAAGGCATACGTTACATCAAATCTTAGGGCGAGACTTGGCATCATATTTGAGTTCCTAATCTATGGAGAAATCGTCAAAAGTATGGATATTGTTTTCGGATCAATCAACATCGAGAGTTATTTAAGCCACTAATAGTTAAAATATATGAAGTCCCAACAGTTCATGCAAGCAATGATGTACTTAGATAATGAGCCAAACCTGATTTCCGAACCCAATGCCGATACCAAGCATGATACGGCCCAAAATGAGCATTGCCAGGTTTTGAGCGACAGCATTTAAACTTGCTCCAATAAGAAAGCTGATACCACCACAAACTATACTTGCTCGGCGTCCATGGTTTCTTGTGACAGGAGATGCCAGCAATGACGCAATTAAACCAGCAATGTAAAGTGAAGAGGTAAATGCTGCAAGACCTTGATCATCAAATTTGCAATAGTTGTTTTCATGAGCATGCTGCTTCTTTTCATATACCGAGTAGAAGAATTTCATGAGAAATCCATCCATCGCCGTAACTCCTCCTGTTATATTGCAAGTGAATCAGAATCAGGAAAGCCATAATTTATCTAGACAGTACTCTCTCCCGGCATCCATGATTAGCAGATGTGAAGTAGAGTTCAAGTTTCAGCCATATTAAAAAACATCAAAGTTAAGTGTTCAGAATGTTGGATCACAAAAAATCTTAGCCTGTGAATGTATAACAAGAATTCGATCATTCGCTAATAAGAAAAGTTTTTATCGAAATTGCAAGTTGTTGATGGATTATAGTATACTACTGTGTGTACAGCAGGTCAAACAGCTATCAGAGAACTTTCAAAAACTCCACACTTCGACAACATCAATTTAACTTGATACACAATCTCAAATCTCTACAGAAAAAATTGCATCAACCTAGTCTTTTTATATCTCAATCGGCAAGCATCAGTGATGGTTTTAAACTCATTTCACCATGTATTAGGAAGAATGATTCTTGAATTGCCAGTGTTTGAGTCCAAAGCCAGCAAACCTAACTCTGCGTATTGATTAGATATCATACTATATCTGGAATTGGAGGTTTACGGTCTTGTACTGTTCAATTGATTGCAGATTCGCGTATAATAATTGAAAAAAGGAGTGAAAAACGAAAGAAAAATTGAAGAAGCAGCGGGATTGAGATCTGACCTGATATACCAACATCGTATCCGAATAAAGAGCCGCCGGTGGCGGCGACAACGCAGGCGATGACGACGTAAGGTGTGACTCGCCCTTGGTACTGCCCCGCCCTCTCCTTTGCGACTCCCGCCGGCGCTACCATAGACCCGCCCGCCATGGCTCCTGATTCCGATTACAGAGAGAACTGGACTGATGAGGCGGCAACTGGAACTCTCTAGTGTCAGTCACCATCTGTTAATTCCTTCACCGTTTATTTTAGGGTAATTGCATCAACTCCACTAGCTTTTAAGGTAATTGCAGGGTTTAGCTCGAACTTTTTTTTAAAATCAATTTTGGCACAAAATGTTTCCAATTTCAGTTGTAAGTAATTGAATGCAAGAAAAAGTCCATCAGTATTTGACGACCAGTCCCATTCATCCTCAGGAACATTGAGATTCAACGTATCTATAGGAAAATCGATAGAGTTCTCATTCATCTATCTAAAGTTGAATTAACCCACAAGTTCATTACACATTGCTTCCCAAAATATTCAATCTTTATGTAACTAAAACATGAGCTGTAAGGAAAGTAACGGCAAAATTAACATCAGTACTTCACATAAGGGCCAAATGTAAAAATGAAAGCTTTTGCATTACAACATTAAAGACTAAACATGATCCTCTTTCACTGCTTCATCGCAAGTTTGTAACCAAAAAAAAAAGGAAAAAAAAAAAGTTCAAGAAACCCCAATATCAGATGATTATTTCAAGATTGGAACACATAAAATGTCTATAGAACACATAAGATTGCAACTTCTTATCTTGTATTCTGTCGGAGAGAGCTGATTTCGGTCAGTCCAGCTTCACCGATGAGAACAAGTAATGGACGAACCAGAACGAGCTGAGGAAGCCGATGGTGCCCGTGGCGAGCATGATGGCCAACACCATGAACAGGGAGTAACCCAAGTAGAGGGTAGCTGAGACGGGTCCGCTCAGGCTCTGGAGGTCGAACACCAGGTAGTTAATGGAGTACAAGAAGATGTAAATGGCGACGGAGCCAGAGGCAAAGAAGGACTTCCACCACCATTTGTAGTCCTCCACACACAGATGCATATATGTGAGGACAAGGGAGACCTCAGCACACACAACCACGAGGAGGATCATGACGATGAGGAGGAAGCCGAAGACGTAGTAGACGCGGCCCATCCAGATGCTCGACATGATGAAGAAGAGCTCGATGAAAAGGGTTCCGAAGGGGAGGGTGCCAGCCCCGAGGACCAGCAGCCATGAAGGGTACTTCTGAGGCGGGATCTCGCGTGGTATCTGATTGGTTCGCACTGGGTATTCGATATGGGGCGCTTTTGCTCCAAAGTATCCGCCAACTAAGGTTAGGGGCACCGAGATACAAAACCACAGCAGGATGAGGACGACGAAGAGGGAGAACGGTATGGCTCCGGTGCTGTGGCTGCCCCACAGCAAGAAGTTCAAGCAGGTTAGTATTACGAACGAAATGCCGGGGAAGAAGGAGGCGGCTTTCCATGATACCGAAACCCATCCCTTCTTGTCTCCGAATCCTATAGTCCTCCATAGGCGAACGGCTACATAGCCAGCTAGGAATCCGAGGAACATGTAGAGAAGGACCATGCCAGTGATGAGGCTTCCCCGGGATGCTGGCGACATGAACCCAAGAGCAGCAAACAGTATGGTCACCACCGCCATCCCGATGATCTGGACGCCGTCTCCAACCATCACACACAGGAGGGAGGAGTGGCGGCCAGGAGCACGAAAGACGTCGTTAACGACAAGCTTCCAACCTGATAATTCCTCATTCATCTGAGCCTGGGCCTCCTTGTCTAGCTCCTCGTACCGGGTTAAGTCCCTACGAACCGTTCTAAGGAAGATCACGAGCACAATGCCGGCGAGGAAGGTGACAACCATCAACGAGTTGAGGATGGAGAACCAGTGAACCTTCGCCCCCTCCATCTTCAAATAAGCATCCCACCTCGAAGGCCACTTGATGTCACTCAAGACGAACTCAACCTCGTAGGAGAACGCAACGGGCTGGTTTTCCTTGATAGCCATTGAGACGGTCCCAGGATCGCAGTTGATCTTCCTCGGGTATTTATCATACACCTTCGAATCCTTAACCACATTCAAGTCGTGCTGGAAGCTACATGGCATGACCTCAAACCCAACCACCATGTACCCGGGCGGACCTTTCACGTCCCCAGTGGGGATCAGCTCGGCTGCATCGCCCGCACCCATCACCCGAGCCACATTGGTCTCCTCATACTCATGGACCAACACAGTGAACTTGAGGTGATTAAACACATAGTACTGCTCCTGGATCTTGATTCCAACCGGGTAGCCGGTCCACCTAAGGAGGAAATCGTCCCTCTTTGTAAACCTAATTGCAGGCAAGTTATCAAGGATCAAATTGACCTGATACATCTCATCAATCCTCTCCTTCATGAGCTTGAAATCGTCGGCCGAAAGCGACCCCGTCTGGCACAGAAAGATCTCAGACTCATTGGTGAACATCTTGAACCTATAGGGCGAATTCTCGATCCTGTCGCCCATGAGAAGCTCCCCGAGATTCTCAGCGCTGTCCTTGACGCCCTCAGGCGGCTTACAGAACGGCAAGCTGTAGTAACTAAACGGCATTTCCGTCTCAATCGAGGTCAGGGAGTTAACCTTCACCGACAATGGATCACCGACACCGTACTTGTGAGGGTAACTACCAGGCAAGTAAAACCCTACCCCAAACTGAAACTGAAACACCGAGCAAAAGAACAACAACCAGATCCCCAATTGACCTACAGACCCCATTTTCAGATCAAGAAACTCCCAGTTTACCCCCAGATCCGGCAATTCAGATCCGGAAACCGGCGCCGATTCTCCAAACGAGAAGGCGCTCGGCTATCAGACACCGCGAATCCGATCTAGTTGAATTGAATTGAAATCGTAACCCGGATCGAATTTCTACGCTCCCAGCTAGAATCAGATCGGGAACGAACGACTAGTAACGCTTCAATTAAAATACAAAGAAATTAGGATATTCAGAAAGGGGGGAAATGCAGATCTGACCTTGCGAGAAGTGTGAAACCGAAGATAGGGTTAGAAATCAAGAGTCAGGCAGGGGAAAATCGTGGAGAAAGCGATCGAATTGATCTGGAAAATCGGAGGAGAGAACGAAGTATGCGAGGAGAAACAGAGTAGGCAGAGATTTGTTTTATAGCGTGGGTTGCATTTAGCGGTTCCCCTTCCACCAAGCCACCGACATTTTCATTAGGCAATAGGCACCTTTTCCTCCTTTTTTTTTTTTTCCCTTTTTTAAATTCCACATTCCATTTTTTTTTAACAACTTGAAGATTCGAAATACTCGACACACCAGTGTTGGTAAATCGAGTGACCGAAATAAACGCTGAATGGAAGCTCAATTCGAACAAAGCAATGAAATACCAAACAAAAGAGAAAGTCAAGGGAGACTACGGAAGACACCGAAGAGATTGGAGTATAAACATGGTAAAGTAACGTCTCTTGGGAAAGTGTAGACCAACGAAGTTCCTCCACCTGAATGAGAGATCTTCAAATATCACGATCTTCTTGATTAACAGGTCGCACGAGACTGCAACTTCCACTAAACAAAAGCACGCCAAATTCAACGACTTCACCTGAAAATTCCACATATTAATTGTTCAGATTTTTCTTTCTTTAAAAAAAAACAAATGAACTAAAAATTTCTTTGCACAAGAGCAATGGTCTAAATATCATTTATCAGGGTAATATTGGTTAAGAGAAAAATACGATGGATATATCAAAATATATCGGATTTATCGAATTAGCTTATTTTTAGTCAAAATTATTATATTTATACATTTAAGCACATAATTGCATAAGTAAATAAAATTTATACTTTAAAATTTTCATAGAAACATGAGAAAAATAATGGTTACATTGAAAAATGTAATAAATATCACATATAAATTGTAAAATATCATGTATATATCGCAAAATAGATGATATATCACTAAATATCGATGATATATTGCTAAATATATTCGTTGATCATGTTTATGCGTTGACATATATGTCTTAACCGGCATGCTCTTATCATATCGGATTCCAAATATCGTTTATATATTTGCAAACATATCCGATATTTAGAGCACTGCATAGGAGTGCATGAATTTTCGATTTGGGAGAGGCATGAGTATGGGCTTTTATATGAGTCGAGTAGCTTGAGCTCGACTAAAAAAAAAACTCGGGTCGAGCTCACTCATTTGCTCAACAAGTTAACTAGTTAAGTATAAACACATTTTTAAGTTCGATTTAAATTGAGGCTGTGCTCGACTAAAACTTGAATATCGTAGATATTTTCCCTTGTTTACTATGTTATGAGTGAGAAGAGTTGCAATAGCCTCGAATAAAGCTCGATTCAGACTCATTCATTTACTAAACCATCCGAGTATGGACCTCGTTTGGCTAGATGAAAACCATAAAATATAAAACACCCATAAAAATAAAAGAAATAATAATTAAATTATAGGTTTAACCAAATCGAATATAAACCAAAAACCTAATCGGAACTCCTCGGACCAGTTTGGTCGGTTCGGTTCTGCCCACTTATTGATATTGAAGACGTCAATTTGTGCATCAACAACTTTTTTTGTGGTATCTAAAATTGTCTATTGGAGATCGAAATGCTTATCTCGAATATATGTGCTCATCTTCGTAGGCATCTTCTTAGACATGTGTTCGGAGAGGTGAATCAGATAGCGCGGTTGCTACTTGCTTCTCTATCTTTGCTACTTGCTTCTCTATCTTCTGTATTCCAGAAATTCACGTTTAATTTCATCCAAAATGATGCAAATAATTAGTAATTAATTAAATTGATCTTTAATTACATTTACAGCCTTCAATTATTAAACAAACAATACGGAGTATATTGTTAAAAAAAATATCCCTAGAGAAAATTATTTTGTTTCCATATTTAACTAAAAAATAAATAATATATGATTTGATTTTTTGTGTATGAAAATTCAAAATACGGAGTAATAAGTGCCAGTAGAAATGTATAATGAAAAACCACTCAATTTTATTTCAACATTATTTTTTTGGTCAAATTATTTCAACATTATTTGGCGACCTTCCACTAAAAATACGGAGTAAAGTAGTAGAGTGAGTCTATTAGTAAGATGTTCAAAAATCTATTGACAAGATGAATACGGATAAATTGCACATATATCGTTTTTAACTTCAGAAAATATTTAAGAACTAAACCGAGAGCAAAAGTAACAGCGGAAACAAATTCATCCAAAAATCTAAACCTCCCATCCAAATATCAATGAAATCCTTCCATTCCGAAACAATATAATTTGTACATGAGTTTTTTTTTGGGGGGGGGGGATCAGTGATGAGATCCAATTCTTGACAATTTCACTAATAGAGTATTGCAATAAGTTGTCCATCCCTATCCCCGTGGTTGTGAGGTTCGCCTACACAATGTGTTGAGATAAAAATATGGTCATTCCACATTGATTATGGGTGGTATAACAAATCAAAATATAAGAAAGGGGTTACACAATGGCTTAAGTACGTTGTTGTGTAAAGTGGTGGATCCTGACCTTATAATAATATATAAAAAAAATAAACCCCGACACGACTCCCGATCTGAACACAATGGTTTAAGTTGTTGTGTAAAGTGGTGGATCCTGACTTTATAATAATATATATATAAAAAAAAACCGACACGACTCCCGATCTGAGACATCCTTAGTGTTAACTTGGCTGGGCTCGGTGGGGTGACGCTGGAGGGAGAGATCGTGTGTGCGGGCCCACATACGGGAGACACGAACAACATATAAACCCAACGGGGTTCCGTCTCAAAACCAATTGGCAATGAGAGGAGTAGCCCTTCAACCTTATATGTTGTTCAAGCATTCTCTAGATTACCGATGTGGGACAACCACATTTCAACACGCCCCCTCAAGTGCAACGACATTTTTTAGCTAAGAAGTTGCACTTGCCACATGCGCTTAGATGGGAACCAATGCCCGCGACATGCTTACGGCCAACAACCCCACCAGATAGAGCCCAGACCACAACTAGCCGAACCCGGCTCTGATACCATGTTATATGGTATCAGAGCGGTTAGCCTAACGGCCCGTGTCTATCCTGGTCTGGGTTATCCAGTTGTCCAAGTCTCAACTAGATGGTTATTCCTAGTTGGACTTGCGGGGGCGTGTTAGAGATGTGAATGAGACCAAAAGTGTCCCACATCGGAAAGTTGAACATAACAAGCTCTAGTATATGAGTCGGTGGACTACTCCTTCTACTGTCAATTGGTTTTAGAATGGAACCCCACTCGGGTTGTGTACTAGGCTACTAGCGCATGTGCGTCTGTGCACACGACCCCCAGTTTAATGTAGGTTTGTTTTTTAGCTCTCGAACTCCCAGTTTGTTCGGTTTTAGTTTTAGTTTTTAATTAATCTACTTAGTTAATTAATTTAGTTTGGCTTCAATGGAAGAAGATCTGAGATTTCAATTTAGTTTTGACTTCAATGGAAGAAAATCTGAGATTTGATCGAATGTCAAATTGGACGTACTGCTTTGGCTTTGGGTGGATGTACAGGCCTTTCTAATGTGTGCTATTTCACGAAAAACGTATTGTCAATAGCCGTTCTATTGTCTTGCCAGTAGATCTTATGAAAAGGAGTATTATAAATATAAGTATTTTCATTTAACCATCCTTCAATTTAAAATTACAAAAAAAATCACCCTTGAAATGGTATTTATCATTAAATATATTATATTTTAATATTTTTAAACTCAAATTTGATACAGTCTAGTAAAATTTTAAAAATAAATATTGAAATAATGAAAAAACTTGAGACAATCCAAACCCGAAATAACTGAAACCTTAGACAACCGAAACCCGAATAACCGAACTCGATACAATCGAAATCCGAATCCGACTTAACTGATTGACGAAATTATTAGACATTACCCGAAACCCGAATGACCAGAAACCCGAATAACTGAACCCAACCCGCCCCGCCCGATTGCCACCTCTAGGAATCTATCTCCTGTGTAGTTTTTTTTTTGATAAGGTAAAAGATTCAGGGGTCAGACAAACCTGACTTTCCGAGAGGTCGACGAATCGGCAGACGAACAAACCGTTGAAAACAATACAACAAAAAGGTGAACCAAAAGTAGGCGCAACAAAGATTGATATTACATGTACAAAAGGAGAGGCATAGGCTAAAAGAAGTCCGTTGGCCGGGAACGCGAACGCAGACCCAGACAAAAGCCAAGCACCAGTATGGCAGCACCGTTGTCCGCTGGTCAGCGGTACATCAGGACTTCATCTCATGTGGAAAGTGAAGACCAAAACTCCAATGAGCAGTCTCCTAGAATCGGAGTCGTCATTGAGCACACCGTCAATTCGTGATTTTAGGGCCCGTTTGGTATGAGTGTAGTAATCGGAATGGGAATCAAAACTCGGAATAAACCATTACCGAGGCATGTTGTTTGGTATGCTATCGGAATGAGAAACTCAAAAATTCAATCTAAACATCCAAAAATTCAAAGTATGAAATTCAAGATTAAATCAATTCAATCTCACAAATTAAGAATGAAAATACATAAAATCAGCAAGCAATTTATGAAATTCATCACAAAAATGAACAAATTTGAACAAATTACAATCAAATGGAGGCTGAACATACAATTTCAGAAACCATAATCCAACAATTCCCATCTACTCGCAGCTAGAGGGACAACAACAACAGATCTAGAGACGACGACGGCGGAGGACGGCATAGATCTGGGGACGACGACAACGGAGGACAGGGGAGATCTGGGGACGACGACAACAGAGGACAGGGGAGATCTGGTTGGAGATAGAGAGAGATGACCAGATCTGGATTCGACGGTGTTCCAGGTCGGTAATGGCCGACAATGGACGACGACAACGGTGGAAGGAGAGAGAGAGAGAGAGAGAGAGAGAGAGAGAGAGAGAGAGAGAGAGAGAACCAGGTTTGGATTCGACTGGGGAGGACGGCGGCGACGGTGGTGGCTTCAGATCTGGACGACGGTGGTTGCGACGATGGAGGCGGTGGCGGCAATGGACGCTGTGAGGGACACCGGTGGAGGCGAATATGCAAGGAGGTGACGATGGTAGGTTTGTGGAAATTGGGAATGAACGATTACCTAGGTATTCTGGGAGGAATGAAAATGGGGATGAGAAGATTACCGGGAATGATTTCGATTCCCGATTTTGACATACCAAACACCAAAATGCATGGTAATCACCCATTCACATTCTAATTCCCAATTTCACTGGATACCAAACAGCCAAAAGCATCATTTCAGATGATACTGCGAAGGGAAGAAGGATCCCAAGAGATAGATCCCAAGGTGAGATAAGTAGTTCTCCACTTGAAAAGGTTTAAAAAGTTGGATGTCTTATGAAAAGATGAGAGGATTTTTTTTTTTTTTGAATAGGTAAAAATTCGGTTGGAGAAATCCTAACCGATAGCATCCCGACGGATGAGATCATTAAGATCAGTATTAGATGTCAAGACCGCCCCATTAACAGGGCGGCCAAGGTGTGCGACCTTGTCAGCCGTCCTGTTACCCTCACGGAGCACATGCGAGAAAACCACAGTTTGGACTTCAGTTAATTGACGTTTGATGTCTCCCATTAATAGTTCTATTTCCCAAGGGCAAGGGCTATTATATTTGAGGTTGTCGATAATCGTTTTGGAGTCCCCTTCAATAACAAGTTTAGAGCATTTAAGTTGTTTTGCCGCTTGAAGTCCTATTCGTAGAGCCATAGTTTCAGCATGGAGGGGAGAAAGTTTACCTAATTGTGTTGCTCCTAACTTAATTACCGTGCCTTCATGATCTCTGATTATGTAACCAGCTGAAGATATTCCCGATCCATTAGTAGCTCCGTCAAAATTTATTTTGAGAAAATCTCTCTCTGGTTTTCGCCATTTTACATTTTTTCTGCTAATTGCCCTTTTCTGTGTATTTTGTCGTGCTGTGGTGGGATAAGGCAGAGTCTCGTCTTTTACACTTGCATGTTTCCATTGTTCTTTAATATTATATATGAACTGTTGTATTTCCCCTTGAGATGGAGATTTCTTTCCCTGGAAAGCCACTTGATTCCTAAAAAACCAAAGTGTCCACCATTTAACTGCCAATTCCATTTTTTCCTCCTTATTCAAGTTCTTTCCAACTAGGTTCATTATACTTCTACCATTCCATCTGCTGTTGGATCCCTGACTAACTAGATTTCCTAACTTTGTATTTGTTAGGCAATTCTTTTTAACAAACGGGCATTCTATCAATAAGTGTTGCTCATCCTCGCTAAACCTTTCGCATAACACACATTGGTTAGGAATTGGTGTTCCTCTCTTACTCAGTCTGTCTTTAGTTGGTAGTCCATTCTGCGCTAGTTTTTAATTGGTGTTCCTCTCTTACTCAATAAGTGTTGCTCATTCTGCGCTACCTTTCGCATAACCTATGCCAGATAGGCTCTTACTCAGTCTGTCTTTGGTCGGATCGTCTGTGAAGTCATCCGTGTTTGTTATTAATTTGATAGCGCTTGATGTTGTAAACCAACCATGTTTATCAGGCCACCAGTAGAGTCTATCTGGCATAGGTTCCAAAGGTAGTGGGATATCCATAACAGTTTGGGCCATATTTGTGTCTAGAACACTTAAAAGTTTGTTTTTATCCCACTGTCCATTCAAGATAAATTCACTTACAGTTGTATTTTTGTCTAGAGGCAATGTTCCCCCATAATTGTGGCTTAGTGCAGTCTTGTTAATCCATCTATCTGACCAAAACCGGACCGTTTCCCCATCCTCTATCGACCATATTAATCCTGATTTAAATTTTTTTATTAAAGTAGTAGCTTTCCTCCATTGCCAAGAGGCATTTTTAACGCTTTCATAGTTAAGAATGTCTGAATGCTTTAAATATTTATGCTTTATTATTTGTACCCACATATTATCCGGTTCTGCAAGCGTTTTCCACAATAGTTTCATTTGTAATGCTTCATTCATCGTTTCTGACTTTCTTATCCCTAATCCACCTTTGCATTTTGGTTTACATATTCTGTCCCAGCTTATAAGTGGTTTATGCTGGAGATCCTTATTCCAAAAGAAAGTTCGATTGATTTGATCTAGGTGTTTGTTAATCGAAGCAGGGAGCATGAAGCTCTGCATAGCGAACAATGGCTTCGTTGATAGGTTCGCATTAATTAGGATTGATCGCCCTTGCTGCGAAATGGAGTTTGCTTTCCATTTTGTTAATTGATTTTTTGTTTTAAGAACTATATCCTCAAAAGTTTGGTTATTTACCTTCCCACTGATAATTGGGCACCCAAGGTGCTTTTCCAAGGCCCTCGTATGGGGAGCTTGGAGGGAGTTTTGCAGAAGTTGGATTCTGTTTCCCGGTACACCCTTCGTAGTTTGGAACGAAGATTTATGATAGTTGACTTTTTGTCTCGACAACTGACAATATTCATCCACAATCTCTCTAACTTTTTGGCTGGCTTCTAAGGAAGCTTTTGAGAAAATAATTATGTCGTCTGCAAATGCCAGAAACGGCACCGAGGGTCCCCCTCTTCCAAATTTAAAACCTATCTTACTCACCGGTTGTGTTGCCTCTTGCTGTAATCTTCTTCCTAATACTTCCGCCCCAAGTATAAACAAAAACGGGGAGATAGGGTCTCCCTGCCTCACACCCCTTGTTGGTAGAAACACCTCTGTCGGTGAGTTGTTTACTAGCATAGAAAAAGACGTTGTTGAAATACATTCTTTGACCCAGCTTATGAATCTTGGGTGGAATCCGAACCTTTTCATTACCTCCCATGAGAAATCCCAGTTTACCCTGTCATACGCTTTTTCCATATCCAGTTTTATAGCCATCCATCCCTCTAACCCCTTGCGCGTCTTGAATGAGTGGAAAATTGCATGAGCTATAAGTATGTTATCCTAAATTGCCCTATCAGCCACAAAGGCCCCTTGGAGCGGGTTGATTAATTTACCCATCACCTTCTTTAGTCGTTCAGTCAAAGTTTTAGAAATGACTTTGTATATAGTGGAGCATAGACTTATCGGTCTATAGTGGTTTGTCGTGGTTGGGTTATCAGTTTTTGGCAGAAGAGTAATGAAAGTGTGGTTTACTTGTCGCAGCATTTTCCCGGAGATGAAAAAATTCTTTACTGCCCGTGTTACTGAGGGGCCTACTATGTCCCAGAACTGTTTATAGAATTCTGCTGTAAATCCGTCTGGTCCAGGGGATTTATTCCTCCCGAGGCTAAAAACCGCGTTTTTGACTTCATTGTTCGAGACAGGTTTTACCAACTCTGTATTCTCATTCTCAGAAATATTTGGAGAAATAAGGCCTAGGACTTCACTCCACCTTGTTCGATCTTCCCTTTCTTTTCGAAATATTTTTTCAAAATCCTTTTGTATTTCTACCTTAATATTTTCTTCACCTAGAATCTGGGTTCCATCCGCAGAGCTGATTGATCTTATGATTTTCCGATTTCGTCTACCTGAAGCAATTTTATGAAAGTATGCTGAGTTCGTATCCGCATGCTTAATATGTTTCGTTTTGGCTCGTTGATTCCAGTATGTTTTATGAAAGTTTATTAGGGCCTCTTTCTTTTTCAACAATCTTATTTGCTTATTGACTGTGATGTTATCTTCTTGTTCACTCAACGTTTTTTGGGTTATAATCAGCTGCTCTTCGACCTCCTTTAGCTGTTTGAATATGTTCCCGAATGTTTTTAAATTCCACTCTTTGATTTTTGCTTTAAGCACTTTTGTTTTGAAAGTTAATTGGAACATGGCGGATCCACCGCAGCTTGCTCGCCAGGCTTGTTTTACTAAATTTCTCAAATCCTTGCGCTGTAGCCACATATTCTCAAATTTAAATGCAGCTGGGCTTGGCTGAGATCCTAGTTGTAAGTCAACCGAGATCGGGCAATGGTCAGACGTAGAGAATGCGTAATGTATTGTCCGGATGGACGGGCATTTTTCGATAATTTCATTTTGTACGAGCACTCTGTCTAGTCGCTCTAGAATGTTATCCTCGCCAGATTTCTTTTTTCTCCATGTAAATCTATTTCCAATAAAAGGAATGTCGGCAAATTCCCATTGTTCTTTGAATTCCGCTAATCTTCGGAATCTAGCTATTGACGGCTCCGCGCCTCCTTGTTTGTCACTACTTTCTGCAATCTCATTTAGGTCCCCCAACACTATACAAGGCCACGGAGATTCCGCTATCATACCACTTAACTCGTCCCACAACTGAGTTTTCTCTCTCTCCCGAGCAGGAGCATAGACTACAAATATTCTACATTTAAAATTAATCTCGAAGTTTTCGTAGTCAAGGCATATGCTTCTTTCCCGGGTAGCAATTACTAACAGGGATTCTTGGGTCATTTGATAAGCCCTCCATAATACTTCTATTCCTCCGGACTTTCCTCTAGCTGGGATCCAGCACGCAGAATCAAAGCCTGCTTGCTTCCAAGTTTTCTCATCAGGTATGATTTCGGATTTTGTTTCCATTATCGCCATGAGTTTAATATTTTGTATTTTACTAAAAGAATTAATTTCAGCCCAGAAATTTGGTCGGCCAAACCCTCGAACATTCCATGATCCAATCTTCGTGAACCACCCCTTTTAACCCTTACCTTAAAGTATTTTCGCCATCCATACCATTTCAAAGTGAATTTTAATATTGTTCCATTTACAACCCTTATAACATTTTCTTGATTTGGATTTATTATATCCGTTGTTTCACCATAATTTTCAATATGACAGCAAGGCCAAATTGCTGCTAGACTCCATGCTTTCACTGTCATTCCCTCAAAGAAGTTTTCATAAAGTATATATTTAAGAGCCTGATCAAACACAAATGAATTTACATAATAAACCACAAAGATGATCAGGAAGAAAGAGCTAGCAAGAGTGCACCAAAACTGAATGCAATTTGGACTCCAATGTATCGTATAAAAGTCACCAAAGATCAATATGCTATGGCCACAAAGTATCCACGAGGTTCTGGTAAGATTATTGTTAATCAAGAGAGGTGGTTTCATTAGCATCGACACCCTGCATTTTTCTCTAGCAATGGATCTCCTTGTGATTTTCTTTCCATCCTTACTCAACGAAGGAGCCGCAGCACCATCCTTGGAGATGTAACTCCCCTCAGATGCGTGCGATCCTCCAGAGCAAAGATTTGGGCCCTTTCGGGGGGTATTCAAAGGGTTAGCGAGTGATGCTGAACCCATGGTTTGTTTGTATTTGCCTTCACCGGCCAAGATCAGTTCAGACAAAGAGTAGTAGCATATGTTAGATAAACTAACAATCAGGTCTATTCTACTGGCCGTTTTCCACGAAAACGGCCAGTAGAATAGACCTGCGACCGGAGGAGCAGACCCCGCGCCGGCGATATTGGGAACAACGCCGGACAAGAGGCGAGATGGGAGCCTCCACCACCACCACGACCATAGCGAGACCTCCAGGCACTTCTCCTCCAAGGACCAGCGGATCGACCCCAACGCCCCAAACTTTGAGATTTCTCCCTCGAGTTTCTGAACTTTTTTGGTTTTGATTCAAAACCCTTCCAATCAAACGTTTCCTCCCTTGAAATTCGGCCGATTGAGACCACCATCCATTGCTCCTCCTTCTTTCTAACTCTCTTCCTCGGAAATTTTCCCTTACACGGACTAACAGAGATGGAATCGAGTGGATTAAACCTAGGGTATTGGGAAGACTTTACACTCAACAGCCTGGGAATGGAACATCCACCGCTCGATTTGACAGCACGAGGAGGAAGCCGGCACCGGAAGGCCAGGAACTCGTCGGAGTAGGAGGTCAAAGGAGGATTTGGACGAAAAATCCGGAGATTTTGGGTTTGACAGTCGGGAGTGAGAGGGAGATTTTTGGGGGAGAAATTGGGGGCGCGTGAAGCGCGTTCTTCACCAGACATTTCGAATAACTCTGAGAGGGTTTAAATTTTAAACTATCCAAAGTTTCACCAAAAAAAATAAAAATTTAAACTATCCAAAGATGGACTTTGTCATCTTAAAATCATTAAGTTTTTCAATAATTTTTCGATTTCATTATACTTTACGTAGAATAATTATCTTTTTAAATCTCAACACATATCTAAAGACTAAAAATATCATACTCTTTACCTATTCATAAGTCCATATATAACACACATGTAGAACAACTATAGTTGGAAACGGACCCTAACCCTAGTTTAAGCTTTAAGCAAATAAGACATGAAG
The DNA here is from genome assembly GCA_037127255.1 of Persicaria tinctoria. NCBI lineage: Eukaryota > Viridiplantae > Streptophyta > Magnoliopsida > Caryophyllales > Polygonaceae > Persicaria > Persicaria tinctoria. The sequence continues at coordinate 1,011,744 of JBANSL010000016.1, read as the reverse complement.
ATCTCTCAAGGGGTTAGATCTTGCGGCCAAATGGAGCACATCGTTATGCATTATAAAAAAAAATGCATTATGCTTTATAAAGCACTCTATTGATTGCTAGAAATATATTGCTTTGATTGACAAGTAGTACATTCTTCACCACAACAAATAGAGAAGGTGACATTCTTTTGTTTTTGTATCAATAAAGATTTTTTCCCATTTGTGTATCAACTCCAGAAGTCTTCCTCAACTTCTTCGTATACATTATTGTTATGCTCAATTAGGATCGGAACCCTTTTATTTCATCATCTTTTTCCTTTGTCTACTTGTATCATGACGTTGTCGATTATTTTGACTTCTTGATTTACTTGACACGAGTGATGTCAGGTACTTTGAATTCTTACCTTACTCTAAAAAAAATCGAGTGTAAAAAGAGAAATAGGATAACCATCCAACTCATTTGTAATACAATCAAACCCACTCTCTCAACCACTCAAGCCACACATGAAAATCTCTTCAACAACAAATAAACAAATCATTAAAAAAAAGAAGTAATTACGTTCTATTCACAATCTAAGATTCGACAACTCGTATGCAATGGTAGGTTCAAATTATTATTTTTCATAATAAAATCAATTATTTTATCACTTTTTTTTTTCTCGATTTCATTCAGAATAATTATCTTTTAAAATCTCAACACATATCTAAAGACTAAAAATACCATACTATTTACCTAGTCATAACAAACATGTAGAACTATAGTTGGAAATGAACCATAACCCTAGTTTAATCATTAAGCAAATAAGACATGAAGATCTCTATCAAATGCAAATAAGACATGAAGATCTCTATCAAGAGGTTAGATCTCGGGCTGATTGGAGCACATCATTATGCATTGTAAAAAAAAATGCATTATGCTTTATAAGGCACTCAATTGAGTGTTAGAAATATTGCTTTGATTGACAAGTAGTACCTTCTACACCACAACAAATAGAGAAAGTCACATTCTCTTGTTTTTGTATCAATAAATAACTTTCTCATTTGTTTGTTTCTTCAAATTGAGAATCATGGCAAGGTGTAAAGAGAGAAATAGGATAACCAACCAACTCATCTAATACAATCAAACCCACTCTCTCAACCACTCAAACCACACATGATAATCTCTTCAACAACACATAAACAAATCATCCTAAAAATACAACAACAAGAAGTAATTAAGTTCTATTCACAATCTAAGATTCGACAACTCGATGAACCAATCAGAAGAGATGGCAATTGCACTCAATTTGAGGATTCTCCGGCGAAGATGGTGACTCTACAACAAGGGCAATGGGTGTGGATCTGAAGCCAAGGCAGGAGGCACCTTGAGTGAAACCTATGGGCACAAGGGAGGTTGACCAGGTTCTCACCAGCCATGAACTGGTCAAGGCAAACTGCACATTCCTCTTGCTCTGATGCCTTCCACCCAACAAGCTTATTTGCCCATCTCACCAGCTTCTTCTTTGACCCAAACACCTCTGTGTTCAGCTCCCTCATCATATCCCTCCTCCCATTTATGTGCCTCAATCTCTCCTCACTTATGTCACTGTTATTCCTGGGGATGGAAATTAATGAATTTAGCCTCAAAGTTTCAAGCTTTATTCTTAATGTGATGTGCTGATTTCTTATAATTAGTTCCGTTCCGGCTATATACACCGCAAATCATGCACGTCCTTAAGGACGTGCATGATTAAAAGGCTTGCACATCCTTAAGGACGTGCAATATTAGACACAAGGCTTGCACGTGCAATATTAACCTTGTGATTTGCGGTGTATACAGCAACACCCAATTAGTTCACCTAAACATATATTTGAGTGTGACATTTGATTAAAAGTTAGGTATAGTGGGCATGTCATGATTTTATGCCTTGAATTTATGCTTTTTATAGGGATGACCCATGAATTGTATTTTTCAAAGCAACTTATAAGATCATCCACAATGAGACACCCACTTGAAAAATAAAATAAAATTAGAGGATCTAATGTTATAAATTTGCAGAGAAATTTTATCTTGAAAAGTGTGATAGTTAAAATTGCTAAAAACAAATTCAAAAATTTTAAAAATTTAAATCTGAAAAATCTGACATTTATATCCTCTAATTTTTTTTATTTTTTTTTTCAAAACGGAGACATTCAAGTATTCCACCATGGATGCTCTAACAATAGCACAATTAAGGTGGAGATATTTAGACATTTTGATAATAATTCATATGTTTTTAGAATATAAAAAAAGATTAAAAAGGGTTACCTTTGAATTTGTGGTTTCCATTGTGCTCTAAGCCTCTCATCCAACCTCTCCTTAGCTTGTCTTGCCAATTGCCCAAGCTTTTCATCTTGGGATGCCCTGTTAGTCTTCATTGCACATCTCTCCTGCAAGAATCAGACCAATTCAATCACATGAGCTAGCTAGAAGTTCACCAGATAAGACCAGTAAAGTTTCATCTTAAACCAATTGACAATCGGAGGAGTAGTTCAACGACTTTATATGTCAAGATTTAAATTCTAAAAATGTGTGATGAGAAAGAGACTTACCACAGAGGAAGATGGAGAGATGAGATTGGATTCAACGGCACTACTGGCATAAAGGCAAAAGTTAGAGCGCCTACCACCGGTGCACAAACCACCACTTTGATGGACTCTCCTCCTCCTTGCAGCTTCAACTCCTGGAAGCATCCCAGACATGGTTTCAATGGATCTTGAGATCTCAGGAAACAAAGATCAAAGATTGGGGCTTTGAATCAGAAATCAGGAGATTTGTCTACAGGAAGAAGGTACTCTCTCTATATGTACATAAAATTGAAGAGGACTGAATTTCTGAGAAAGGGGATTGATAGGGACAGGTTATGGGGATTTGATTTGTTGGTTTTTGAAATTCAAAGTTTGGGTCATTAATTTCAACTCTGAAATGCAATAAATTAAAAGGTAATTGGGGAGGTTTTGGGATGAAAGAGGATGTGAGGTAGTTGCCAGGAAAGAAGGGCGTTAGGAAGGAATGGAAATTGATGTGGGAAGAGGAAAGTGCAGATGAAGCTTCACACCAACTGATCTGTTCAATGTGTTGCTCATCTCACTCATATATATATACTCCCTCCGTTCCAAAATACATGGGTTTTTAGTTTTTGGCACGCTTTTTAAGAAGCGAAAAACTATATGAAATATTATTTTTTTAATTAAATTTTTTATATAGCTTGATACTTATTAGTAATAAGTATCAAATGATATAAAAAATTTGATTAAAAAACTAATATTTCATAGAGTTTTTCGCTCCTTAAAAAACGTGTCAAAAAAGAAAAGCCCATGTATTATGGAACGGAGGTAGTATATAGCTTGAAAAAGTTATTTCATCATTTTATATTTAAATATTTAATCAGAAATCCGTGATCAAGATTCAAGAGTGGCTAGAGTGCAGTACATATTTTAGATTTTTTTTAGTTTTTTTAAACCGGAATAATTCGATGCACCAGACAAGTCTGGTGGACTGAGAAAACGGCAAAAGGATTAACTGTTATGATACAACAACAGATAAAAAAAAAAATTAACAAAGGACCCGCCCAAATCAATCACATATTTTGGATTTTTTGTTGTTGTTGTCAGTAATGAATGGTGGTACAAATTAAATAATATGGGTGTTTCATGTTTTATTTTTTCTTGTTGAGAGAGGTAGAGGTGAAACATGTGTGGATGGTGAATCTGTATATAAAAAGAACGACTTAGGGTGTGTTTGGGAACGGGATGGATTTTTGGGGATTTGGTGGATTTTAGGAGAGGTGGTAGATGGGAATGGATTTTTGGGATGTAAAAGATGAAAACTCAACACCCAAAATTTTGGGTTTTGTGTTTGGTTATATTTTGATTTTTTGGTGGACGGAGAAACGGAAAAAGTCTAAATTGCCCCCACTAACCCACCTAAGATGACAAAAATGACCTCCATAATATTCCGCCACGTGTTCTCCCTCTTCATCATAAATCCTTCTTCCCCCACCGCCGCATCCTCCCCTATCTACATCACCTTCGCCGGAGCATTGCAACGACGAATCAACCGAAATTCAAAAGGGGGAAAAAGGACTCCAGTGCGCTAATTCGCGAAACAAACGCGCAATTGGCTAAATTGGATTGAATATCGGTGCTATTGAAGCAAAATCGAAAAAAAGGAAAAGAACAGGAAGAAAAAGCGGTGACGCCATGGAAATGCAGGGAGGTAGCCATCACCGTGATGTTGATGGATTCAGAGGAAGGAAATCGTCGATCGCTCAGCGGAGGGGGCGGTGGGCGGTGGCAGACGGTGGCGGTGCAACGGCGGTGGCGAAGTCAACGAAGGGGGCAGTGGGTGGTGGCAGCCGGTGGCGAAGTGGTGGCGGTGAGTTGCATATCAATTAACTAGAATATAGAGGATTTAAATCAAAGTGCATATATTGGGGGTAAAAAAGGTCATCCACCAGCCCCCATCCAGCAAACATCCTTTAAGGAGGATAAAAAATTCATCCAATTCCATCCATCAAATCCCTTTTTTCCCATCCCATGAATCCCACAAAGCCAGGCAGCCAAACAGCAGGGCGTACTTCCCAATGCAAATTTCCCATCTCATACCCTCCATAAACACTACACCCAAACACACCCTTAGTTTAGGAACAGTAACTTTTTTTTCTTTTTTGCTCCTACATTTTAACCTTTTTTCTTTTTTTTTTGTCCCTACGTTTTGTCATTTTTTTCTTTTTTGCCCCTATATTTTGTCTTTTTCCATTTTTACTCCTACATTTTTCCATTTTTTCCTTTTTTTGCCCCTATTACACTGGTTGACATGGTCAATTACCCTTGTACCAAAAATGAAAAAATAGACTGTCTGAACATAACAGAAATCTATCAATGAGTCAAAAATGATTATTCCAACACTTTTTTTTTAATTGTTGTTATTGCTTCACTCCGTTAATTATACATTAATTTCCCATTGATAGCATAAATTTGAAAATTTTCACCAAAACCACACTTTATAAAATACACACACAAAAAAAAGGTTACACTTATGTCACTAACAACTATGTATAATAAAATCATGAAGGGTTTATGTCATTTATAACTTGTCCACGAAAGATTAGGGATATATAATCAATAACCAATCAAAGTTACACCCTTTATGGGCCAACTAATCAAAATAACCTACTCCCTCCGATCCAAAATATAAGTCGTTTGACTTTTCAACACGTATTTTAAGAAGTTAAAAACTATATAAAATGTCAACTTTTTTTTAATTATTTTTTTACAACTTAATATTTGTTGGTAATAAGTATTAAATTGTCAAAAAATAATAATAAAAAAATTAATATATCATATAGTTTTTACCTCCTTAAAATACGTGTTAAAAAGTCAAACGACTTATATTTTGGATCGGAGGTAGTATTTAGGATAAAAACAAGTGTCATATTTGGATGAGTGCAAAATGTGGGCAGGTTCATAACTAAACGTCATCAACAAAAATAAACCCCATTGATTTGGAAATTACCAAATGGTTGAATCCTGAATTGAAATCAACCTAAAAAAAAGCAAATGTGAAACCATTAAGATAACAATTTATTGATTTAACACCTTCAAAAGTCCCTTTCATATTTCCCAAGTGTACATCGATTATTCACCCATCAAGATTCAGTGGGTGGATACCGGATACTCTTTACTCATATCTTCTTAATTACTTTCTAATTTCTTTAATGTCTTGATTTTAAAACAAATACATTTTATAATTTAAGATCAACAAATTGAAGTATTAATTGTATGTTAATACAACAGGTGGGGGTACAATGGATCTATACTTGTCATTGTAGCTATCTTAATGTGATATGAAATGGATCGGGTTATAGATAGATAACTGCAATCCATCACTCACATCGATTGCTACCTTATCCATCCTTGATCGACCAACCATTCATTTTTGCTATCTTAACTTGCAAAACGCGTATTTTTAACACTAACCACCATGCTATTTAACATAAGTAAATGTTACTTCGATTAATCACCATCCGTTTCTTCATCCGTTTATGGGGATTTATCGGGTGAAACGGGTACTTGCTTCCTAGCTCATATAAAAGGAGTGTTTGGGCGCAGGGATAATCTTTTTTGGACTGGGATAATTGGGCCTTATTCCCTTTCGACAGATTAATTGGGCCTGAGAGCAAGCCCAGTTTCATTGAGCTGCTGGCTAAATCTACCCGGCCCGTTAGTAAAGAACAAAGATGTTGTAAAATTAGTCTTTTCTAAATTTCTAATATATGACGCAAATTACATTATTTGGAAATATCATTTGGGGTTAAATGGTCCAAGACAAAAGCCTATGGTGAACTTCCCTTTTAATTTGAGTGCGTCCTATATTATTTGTCATTTGTCATGTACGTTTTTTATGAAAATAAAATTAATTTTTAATTAATTTTTTTTATATAATTTTATACATATAAAATATAAATAGTAAGCATAAGATCATGGAAAAAAATTAATTAAAAAAATTATATTTTATAGAGTTGTTAGCTTTTTTAAAAGCATGTCGAAAAGTCAAAACGACAAATAATATCAAACGGAGGGAGTATTTTGTTCCACAAGATAAGATAGGTAAGTGATTTATTCGTTTTAGGTGAACCAAACTTGTCATTTGTACCAAATGAAAATTCAAATTACTATTATAAATTCATAATTATAACCATATAATGCCATTAATCAAGGTTGAAGATACTATAGTCCATAACAAACTCTTATTTTTCCACATCTTGCCCAACCTGCAGGCAAAGATAGTTGAATGGTTTTTTTTTTAAACGAGGGTAACCCATCTTTAGTAGTAAACTCCTGACTCGTGACCCATCCGGTAAGAGTCACTAATTAGATAAACTGACTTGCACCGACCGGCTAAACCTAATGGTAAAAAGTAAGATAAACATTGATTTTTTCACCCAAGAGAAAAAACAGAGACATAAATTGAACCTGAAATCTCCCGTGAACCGAGTTAACTCCTCCGCTCTTTACCATTAAGTCACCCCACCAGAGACGATAGTTCAGTACTTTGGTGTATATACCCCGGACATTGACAAACCACCCAAACCGGACTAGAAACATTGGGGGAAACGGATTAGACACGACGTTTCCCCCACTTGTGCCGGGTGAAAAACTGAAAATGATTTGATAGAAGATTCCAATTGGCTTATTAGGCCATTTGGCTTGTGTTTGTTGTGTTGTGTGATGCTTAACTGATGTGGGTCAAACATGGAAACCCAACAACGTACACTTGCCCAACTTGAACTACTCTTTCTCACTAGTCACTAATGCAAATTTTAAGATTGGTGTCAAAATGAAAAGAAATTAATTAGTGACCACCAATTAACCACAAATTGTCCTAAAAATCTTCTAACCAAAGTATATATATGCTTACGCGTGGGGATATCAATATGGAATTTCAACTCCTACCGTGTCTTAAACGAGTATAAAATCTTTGGCCGTTGGGCACTCGTGTGTGAATACCAAATTTGTATCAACATCAAAAAGAAAAAATGTCAATATTTTTATTTTTTTAATTCAGTTTAATCGGACTCAATTACTCCATATCTAAATCGGGTATTATATGACTTATTTAATTAAAAGGTTTCTCTTACACTCTAACGACTAATATTTTCATGAAAATTCGAACTTGTTTGACATGCGATATATTGAGGGAAATTTTAATGAAATAATTAAGTTTTTAAAATATGGGTTAATTTTATTTTATTTTCCTTTAAAATATAAGATATTTTTTTTAAAAAAAATACAGGAGAACCAACGAGTCCGAAATTGGCATGATGTTGAGAAATATTAAAAGATCAAAGAGTCCCACACTGAAAATATAAATAAATAATAAATTACTCCTCTTATAACCAATTGATATTAGCTACTCGACATGTGGAAAAAAAAATAGTTTAATAAATTTGGAGTGTAAGTAACTACACTTTGGGTTTACACTATTCAACTTGATATTTGTGTTGTAACGACAATGACATCAAACAAATCAACATATTCCCTTTGAATTCATAAAACCTTTACTTCCATTTCCTTGTTGTTTCCTCACCGCGTCCACTATAACTCCTCCATCCATAAAAGCATCTTCACAATCCCATCCCCAAAACCTCTCTAAAACCCTCCAATGGCAACATCTAAACCCAACCCCAACCCGATACCCACAATCCTCGAAGAAGAAGAAGACGAAGCCCATGGGCTACTAGAGCAGCCCGAGGGGCGCGGCTGCTTCCCCTCACTTCTATCCCCGTGCTTTGGGGGGAATGCAGCCGTGTCTTGGGCTGCCAAGAGGGCTTCGAGCCTGAGGGGGTTGTCGGAGGCGGTGGCAGGGCCCAAGTGGAAGAACTTGGTGAGGAGAGTTGGCGAGTACTTGACCAAGAATAAGATGAAGAACACGAGAGACTGCCTCGTGGCTTCTCCGTGAGGTTTGCTCCTCCGGTTGGTTTATCGCCTCCGGGATCTTAACAAGATATATAGATCGAGCTGTATATGTGGAATATTGGTTGAATTAGGTTGAATTTGGGATCGTGTAATTACTTATTGTATATGATGTGATTGAATTCAATCCATGATTAATTTGCAAAAATCGGATGGTATCGATGTAAATTGCCGTGAATTCGTGAACGAAAATGTTGAAAGGAAAAAAGGAATTGTATAAAAATTCGAGATTAGATATATCTGAACTTGACCAACAAGATCAGCAGAGCAGACAAAAGCCCCTAAAAACATATAAAAATTCGAGATTAGATATATAGCGTACCAGTAGAATTTCATTCTAAAATCAATTGATAAATGACATTATATATAAGATTTGAGTCGATTTTCATATTTGTTTATATATCCCTCACATCACAACAGAAACAGTAATGGACTGTGTGGACAAGTCAAATGGAAGTAGTAAGAAGCAAAGTAGCACAAATTAATGGGTTATGGATAAGACTATTGGCCGAATTAAGTTGAAGATAATGTCGGTAGGGTTCACAAACGAGTTGAATTGAAAGTCAACCAATCACACAATTTAAGGCCAAATAACACCCCCTACAAACAACTATTCTCTCCGTTTTAAAATAAAAGTCGTTTGGACTTTATTGCACGCTTTTTAAGGAGGTAAAAACTATATAAAATATTATTTTTTTAATTATTTTTTTTCCATAATTTCATACTTAGTAGTAACAAATATAAAATTATTAAAAAAAATTGATTAAAAAAATAATATTTTATAGAGTTTTTACCTCATTAAAATGCGTGCGGAATAGTAAAGTGACATTTATTTTGAAACAGAGGGAGTAACAACCAATTGGACTTGGGACCTATGGCTGGCGCGTCCTTTCGGCCGAGCTCTTCGACATGAACAAGGCGGCGTGTGAGAGCATGCACATTAGAGGGCCTGAACTCGGGCTCTTAACTTATTTTTTTCTCTGCCACATCAGCTTAAGAGTCCCATTTCAAATTTTTATTATTTGCACCCTCATGGGAAACAATGGAAATCCCCTACTTCACTTTCCTACTTCACTCCCTACAACACAAAAATATTTTGGCATATATTTAATCTTTAAAAAAATTATCAAAATTATATTTATGTTACAAACATCTATTTTTATATATTCATAAAATTTTATTTTGAAAAATCACGTTTTACAATTTTTAAAAATTAAAAAGGCAATATTTAACCAATTACAATTATTAAAAAAATTCAAAACATGATTTTTCAAAATAAAATTTTATGAATATATAAAAATATATGTTAGTAATACAAATATATTTTTTATAATTTTTCAAAATAAAATTCAAAACATGATTTTTCAAAATAAAATTTTATGAATATATAAAATTCAAAACATGATTTTTCAAAATAAAAATAGATGTTAGTAATACAAATATATTTTTTATAATTTTTTTTAAGATTAAATATATATTAAAATATTTTTGTGATGTAGGGAGTGAAGTAAGAAGTGAAGTAGAGGATCTCCATTGCATTGGAAAGCCCGAGTCTTGGGCCCTTAAATTATTTTTTTACTATTTATATTTTTCATCTACTAAATTATTATTATTATTATTATTATTAAATTGTTGGGAAGAGAGAAATATGTTGGGAAGATGGAAAAATGTTAGTATTGTTTTTTTTTAAAAAACATAAGAAAAATGATAGTAGAAATTTTGGTATTTTTTATTTAAAAAAAAAGTAGTATATGGGTTTTTTTTTCAAATAGTATTTGGTTACCTTATTTATAGGAAAAATGGACGTAATATTTTTTTTTAAAAAAACTATAAACAAAATGGGTGTCTACGGGCAGATAAAATTATTTCACACTCGAATATAATTTTATTATATATTTTTAATTTCAAAAAATGCCTAAGATTGAATTTTTAAGGGGTCAATTTACAACTTTTCTCGTTGAGCGTGCTAATAAGGACCTCATATTTTGAGGCTTCTATGTAAGGGTTTTGGAATGGGGCTCTTACCTTCTTTTAATTTTCCTTTTTTTAATTTTGCTTATTTGACAATTAGAATGGCCGAAAGACCCTCTAATGTTAATGCTCTGATGCCCCTTGCTCATGTTGAGAGTACGTAGTCCTCTCCCTTCGACATGACTCGTTTGAAGTTTCCACCCTATCGATGATGCTAGGCTATTAGTACACGTGTGCACATTGCTCCGATCACGAGTTCCAACGAATTTTAGTAGATCGTGTGGTTGATGTGCCACAACGTGTGAGATTGTCGGTATATATATATATATATATATATATATATATATATAGGGAAGCTTTAAAATGTAAAATATCCTTAACGTGTAAAATTTTCAAATCAACACAAACATACGCGCGCAACCCCCGAGCCCTCGAACTCCCGCACCCGCACCCACCTCGAGCCACCTCTGGCCACCAGCGACCAGCCGCCCTCGAGCCCACCCCGGTGCGCAACCCCCGAGCCCTGGACTGGCCTGGTTCGAGCCCATACGCGCCCACCCGGACCATTCGAAGCCTCATGTCGCAACTTCGCTCGTCGGCCTCCCACGCCACCCACGAGCCACCTCCGGCCACCAGCCCCCACCTGCTCGAACCCCCTCCCTCAGGCGCACCCCCCGAGACCGGAACCCCCATGGTCCGAGCCCAGCCGAGCCCACACCGAGCCCATCTCTCCCAACAGCGCTAATCGGTGCTTTTGGCTCGGAATACCTTCGAAATCCCGATTTTGCTCCTTGTTTCAACTCGAATTTGGTATGATTTCTAACCCTAAACTTGTTTATTACATCTATTTAGATTGTTTGAATGATTTAGGTTGAGATTGAAAACCTAGGGTTTGATTTAAGAGCGGAAATTGGGGCTTTTTTCGAAAAGCCAAATTGATTGAAATTGATGATATGGTTGTATTGTTGGGTTGATTTTGAGCTAATTTCATGTTCATATCATTGTCAAATTGTTTATGGATCATGAGCTAATTGAATTTTAGAATTTTAGAATGCGATATGTTTTAGAATTTGGGGCTTTTTGCCAAAAGCCAAATTAATTGAAATTGATGATATGGTTGTGTTGTTGGGTTGATTTTGAGCTAATTTCATGTTCATATCATTGTCAAATTATTTATGGATCATGAGGTAATTGAATTTTAGAATTTTATATTGCGATATGTTTTAGAATTTGGGGCTTTTTGTCAAAAGCAAAATTGACTGAAATTGATGATATGGTTGTGTTGTTGGGTTGATTTGGAGCTAATTTGATGTTCATAGCATTGTCAAATTGTTTATGGATCATGATCTAATTGAAGTTTGGAATTTTATATTGCGATATGCTTTAGAATTTGGGGTTTTTTACCAACGGCCAAATTGACTGAAATTGATGCTATGGTTGTGTTGTTGGGTTGATTTGGAGCTAATTTCATGTTTATAGCATTGTCAAATTGTTTGTGAATCATGAGCTAATTGAATTTTAGAATTTTATTGCAATATGCTCTAGGTCGATTAGGTTCTTCTATTTTAGCATAAAAATCATAATTTAGCCTATTAGCTCAATTGGTAGAGCAATGTGCGTTTGCACAAAAGATGTGGGTTCAAATCCCACATAGGTTACATAATAGACAAGAGCGCAACAATCGCAAATTGTTAATCATGTACATTATAATCTATGTTATGCACTTTTTAACCTTAATTATGCACATTTTAATCTTATTTATGCACTTTAATTTTAAAAGCTTATACGTAAAAAAATTGATTTCAAACTTACATCTATCAACCTAAATTATCCGAGAGGTGAACTCAAACTCTCAGAAGTATAAAAAAACAAAATTAAAACATCGATTTCAAAAGCACATCTTTTGTCTTATTAATGCACATTATGATCTTACATTTGCACAGTTGTATTCTTAATCTGCACAATTGTATCTTACTTTTGCACAATTGTATCCTACTTTAAATTTGCACAATTGCGCAATTAAAGTTGCACAAATGCACTTTACAGTTGCACAAATGCACTTCACAGTTGCACAAATGCACTCCACAGTTCCACAAATGCACTTCACAGTTGCACAAAAGGTATCGAAAACGGAAAAAAGTGCATTTACCCATAAAATTAGACATATTTACCAATTTACCCGTAAATTAAACATATTTCAATTATAAATTTTTATAATTGAAATAGGCACATTTACCTATTTACCCCATAATGAATTATTTATCTGCACAAAATAAACTTATATTTGCACAATAATATGTTATATGTGCACAAAAGCAAGTTATACTTGCACAGCAGAAAGTGTTACCACGAAAAAAAAATTCAAGGCAAAAAAAAAAAAAAAAAAATCGGGTCCGAGAAGGGGGGCACACGCATGGGCAGGGGGGCAGACATTCTACTAATGAAATTAGGCCCATTAGTAATTAAATTAGGCCCATTAGTAATTAAATTAGACCCATTAGTAATTAAATTAGGCCCATTAACTAATTTTACGCGATAAGCAAATTTTACACGTTAAGGAGTTTTTACATTTGAAGTAAACCCTATATATATATTTTAAATATATAATAAACTCATATCTTTTAAAAAATCTCTATCTCTTATGAATTATTATAATTTTTGTAAGTTGATTTTTTAATATTTTTTTTAAAAAATATGTTATAATAATTACGTATAGCTACTTAATTTAGGCCTGTCTATGTATGCCAGCCCGATTTGACCCGAACCGAACCTGATTTTAATGTAGTAGTGGAGTGTATTGAGAGGTCAAGGATGGAGTACTAATGTATCATCGTCATGATATAAAGAGAATAACCTATAACAAAGGGAAACCCCATGAATAAAATGATATACAATGAACCCAAATTAGAGTATCACAAGTGGATTAATAGGTGAAAGAGAGAAGCTAAGGAATTGAATGTTGTGATTTGTGAATTGTGTGCAAGTGTTGGTCAAGGAAAGTGTTAGAAATCAGGGATGCACTCATCAAAGGTCGGATTAGGGTCGAAGTGGTCTTTTAGTCCGGTTTAAGCACGAGGATCTAGATCGATCCTAAACAAAGCAACTGAAAGGAAAGATAACAAGGACACACACGATATGTTTACGAGGTTCGGGCTAATCCCTATGTCCCCGGCTCTAGATGTCATCCAATATGCTCTAAAGGCCAAACGATAAACCAATACAAAGATCCTAGGAGGGCAACTACTAAACCGAATACATAGGAGATAAAATACACTTAGAATGAACACACAAACAATGGCAAGCTTAGGGAAGAAAACTCCCTTAAACCGAGGTGTCTCGACTCGGTGATGCCTCGTCGGATCTGTCGCAGCTCCGTTGAAGGTGGCACCAAGGAGTCCTCGTCGATCGATCTCTCCATCAACGCCATTGCTGGTTCTTCTCCTATCTTTGGTGTAGCCATAGGAAGGCTCAACCTTCTCGTCCTCCTTGGAATCTCCTGCTCTCTCTCCGCTCGAGTCGGGCTCACATATGGAGATTGCTCAAGAGCCTTTCTCTACTGATGAAACCCAAAACTCGAGCCTCTCTCTCTATCTTCTCTCTCGGCATCACTCTCTTTTGGTTGAACCGAAACCCTAGCCCAATCTCTCCTTTTCAGCCATGGGAGAGGAGCTCCCAGGCTCCTTTGGAGCGGCGTCTATCGTGCCCAGCTCTCCGATTAGGGTTTGCAGCTAGAGACCTTATAAAAAGGTCCAAAGGATGCAACGGTCGGAAATTGGAACGTTGAGGCAAAGCATGGGCTTGGGCCTAAAGGCCCAAATCCTAGTAAACTAGAATTACAATTTCAACAATTTGCCCTCTTAAATCTAGTTTACAAGAAAAGAGATAAAAGAAGAAAAGCCTATAGCATATTGAACAACTCCGTCATCACAGTACCTGCGCTTCCTACATAAACATGGTTAGATAAATCAACCAAATATAGGAACTTAAAGGAATAAATCCAGCAGGACATAAAGACACGAAGACGAGGGGATGGATCCCTCTAGTCTTCGAGTCAAGGCAAAGCAAGCAATGCCCTCTCAAGGGCAACACATAGCATAAACAAACAGTAAGATAATCACATAATTTTGCAAGTGTCGATGGCCCAAAGGTGGGGCAAAGCATCTCAATCTCTTTTAGCTTGCCTATAGATGGTTCAAGCATCTTTCAGCTTAACCAATGGTGGGACTAGCATCTCAATCTCTTATAGCTAGCCCAATGTCATGGCTCAACCTAAACATGTAGGTCTAAATCAACTCAAAGACACAAATAAGCATGTAACCACATAAGTGAGCAAAGCACCAAGGATCATGCAAACAAAGGTCTAAGAATTAAGAGCACTAGACATCAAGAAAAATCAGCCATGTAAACTTCCAAGTGTAAGCAGGTAAGACATGTAACTCATGCATCCAACTCGGACTAAATCATGCTAATTTTGGACACATAAAACCTAGGGAAAACAATATAACATGTAATGATCAAGAGCCTGAAATTTTACAAGAAAAAGACATGCTAAAAGGTATTCATATAAACATGCTTAATAAGGCTATCCACCACCAACAACAAAGCAAACTCAAACTAGATTTATAGAAGTCAATTTCAACCTACCCTTTTGAGAAAAGTCAAAATTTCGGCCAATTTCAAGCCTTGAAAAAAAGATTTTTCTGGCCCTTTTAGAGGAGGATTTCTCAGAAAACGTCCTCAGTGAAGTCGTATCTCTTGAAGTTAGCTTTCCAAGGACACCTAAAATGGCCCGATCTGACCCTCCGATCTCCGGTTATTCCAAAAATACCGAGCATGTGTCCCTAACGGCTGTTCCGAGGAATGTTACCGCGATTCCGGGCCCATTTGGACATTCCGGGCGGGATTTTTGTGGACGGATGGCCTTAACAGCATCCCACCTTTCTTAGTTCAAAGGATTTAGGATTTTCATTTTTTTAGGTTTTGAGATTTTTTCGTGGACTAACCCCTTTGAGAAAAGTCGAAATTTCAGCCAATTTCAATCCTTGAAAAAAAGATTTTTCTGGCCCTTTTAGAGGAGGATTTCTCAGAAAACGTCCCGAGTGAAGTCGTAGCTCTTGAAGTTAGCTTTCCAAGGACACCTAAAACGGCCCGATCGGACCCTCCGATCTCTGGTTATTCCAAAAATACCGAGCACGTGTCCCTAACGGCTGTTCCAAGGAATGTTACCGCGATTCCGGGCCCATTTGGACATCCCGGGCGGGATTTTTGTGGACGGATGGAGTTAACAGCATCCCACCTTGCCTAGTTCAAAGGATTTTGGATTTTCATTTTTTTAGGTTTTGAGATTTTTTCGTGGACTAACCCCTTTGAGAAAAGTCAAAATTTCGTCCAATTTAAAGCCTTGAAAAAAATATTTTTCTGGCTCTTTTAGAGGAGGATTTCTCAGGAAACGTCCTGAGTGAAGTCGTAGCTCTTGAAGTTAGCTTTCCAAGGACACCTAAAACGGCCCGATCGGACCCTCCGATCTCCGGTTATTCCAAAAGTACCGAGCACGTGTCCCTAACGGCTGTTCCAAGGAATGTTACCGCAATTCCGGGCCCATTTGGACATCCCGGGCGGCATTTTTGTGGACGGATGGCCTTAACAGCATCCCATCTTGCCTAGTTCAAAGGATTTTGGATTTTCATTTTTTTAGGTTTTGAGATTTTTTCGTAGAATAACCCCTTTGAGAAAAGTCGAAATTTCGGCCAATTTCAAACCTTGAAAAAAAGATTTTTCTGGCCCTTTTAGAGGAGGATTCCTTAGAAAACGTCCTGAGTGAAGTCATAGCTCTTGAAGTTAGCTTTCCAAGGACACCTAAAACGGCCCGATCGGACCCTCCGATCTCCGGTTATTCCAAAAGTACCGAGCACGTGTCCCTAACGGCTGTTCCAAGGAATGTTACCGCGATTCCGGGCCCATTTGGACATCCCGGGCGGGATTTTTGTGGACGGATGGCCTTAACAGCATCCCACCTTGGCTAGTTCAAAGGATTTTGGATTTTCATTTTTTTAGGTTTTGAGATTTTTTCGTGGACTAACCCCTTTGAGAAAATTCGAAATTTTGGCCAATTTCAAGCCTTGAAAAAAAGATTTTTCTGGCCCTTTTAGAGGAGGATTTCTCAGGAAACGTCCTGAGTGAAGTCGTAGCTCTTGAATTTAGCTTTCCAAGGACACCTAAAACGGCCCGATCGGACCCTCCGATCTCCGGTTATTCCAAAAGTACCGAGCACGTGTCCCTAACGGCTGTTCCAAGGAATGTTACCGCGATTCCGGGCCCATTTGGACATCCCGGGCGGGATTTTTGTGGACGGATGGCCTTAACAGCATCCCACCTTGCCTAGTTCAAAGGATTTTGGATTTTCATTTTATTAGGTTTTGAGATTTTTTCGTGGACTAACCCCTTTGAGAAAAGTCAAAATTTCGGCCAATTTCAAGCCTTGAAAAAAAGATTTTTCTGGCTCTTTTAGAGGAGGATTTCTCAGGAAACGTCCTGAGTGAAGTCATAGCTCTTGAAGTTAGCTTTCCAAGGACACCTAAAACGGCCCGATCGGACCCTCCGATCTCCGGTTATTCCAAAAGTACCGAGCACGTGTCCCTAACGGCTGTTCCAAGGAATGTTACCGCGATTCCGGGCCCATTTGGACATCCCGGGCGGCATTTTTGTGGACGGATGGCCTTAACAGCATCCCACCTTGCCTAGTTCAAAGGATTTTGGATTTTCATTTTTTTAGGTTTTGAGATTTTTTCGTAGAATAACCCCTTTGAGAAAAGTCGAAATTTCGGCCAATTTCAAACCTTGAAAAAAAGATTTTTCTGGCCCTTTTAGAGGAGGATTCCTTAGAAAACGTCCTGAGTGAAGTCATAGCTCTTGAAGTTAGCTTTCCAAGGACACCTAAAACGGCCCGATCGGACCCTCCGATCTCCGGTTATTCCAAAAGTACCGAGCACGTGTCCCTAACGGCTGTTCCAAGGAATGTTACCGCGATTCCGGGCCCATTTGGACATCCCGGGCGGGATTTTTGTGGACGGATGGCCTTAACAGCATCCCACCTTGCCTAGTTCAAAGGATTTTGGATTTTCATTTTTTTAGGTTTTGAGATTTTTTCGTGGACTAACCCCTTTGAGAAAATTCGAAATTTCGGCCAATTTCAAGCCTTGAAAAAAAGATTTTTCTGGCCCTTTTAGCGGAGGATTTCTCAGGAAACGTCCTGAGTGAAGTCGTAGCTCTTGAAGTTAGCTTTCCAAGGACACCTAAAACGGCCCGATCGGACCCTCCGATCTCCGGTTATTCCAAAAGTACCGAGCACGTGTCCCTAACGGCTGTTCCAAGGAATGTTACCGCGATTCCGGGCCCATTTGGACATCCCGGGCGGGATTTTTGTGGACGGATGGCCTTAACAGCATCCCACCTTGCCTAGTTCAAAGGATTTTGGATTTTCATTTTATTAGGTTTTGAGATTTTTTCGTGGACTAACCCCTTTGAGAAAAGTCAAAATTTCGGCCAATTTCAAGCCTTGAAAAAAAGATTTTTCTGGCTCTTTTAGAGGAGGATTTCTCAGGAAACGTCCTGAGTGAAGTCATAGCTCTTGAAGTTAGCTTTCCAAGGACACCTAAAACGGCCCGATCGGACCCTCCGATCTCCGGTTATTCAAAAAGTACCGAGCACGTGTCCCTAATGGCTGTTCCAAAGAATGTTACCGCGATTCCGGGCCCATTTGGACATCCCGGGCGGTATTTTTGTGGACGGATGGCCTTAACAGCATCCCACCTTGCCTAGTTCAAAGGATTTTGGATTTTCATTTTTTTAGGTTTTGAGATTTTTTCGTAGAATAACCCCTTTGAGAAAAGTCGAAATTTCGGCCAATTTCAAACCTTGAAAAAAAGATTTTTCTGGCCCTTTTAGAGGAGGATTCCTTAGAAAACGTCCTGAGTGAAGTCATAGCTCTTGAAGTTAGCTTTCCAAGGACACCTAAAACGGCCCGATCGGACCCTCCGATCTCCGGTTATTCCAAAAGTACCGAGCATGTGTCCCTAACGGCTGTTCCAAGGAATGTTACCGCGATTCCGGGCCCATTTGGACATCCCGGGCGGGATTTTTGTGGACGGATGGCCTTAACAGCATCCCACCTTGCCTAGTTCAAAGGATTTCGGATTTTCATTTTTTTAGGTTTTGAGATTTTTTCGTGGACTAACCCCTTTGAGAAAATTCGAAATTTCGGCCAATTTCAAGCCTTGAAAAAAAGATTTTTCTGGCCCTTTTAGCGGAGGATTTCTCAGGAAACGTCCTGGGTGAAGTCGTAGCTCTTGAAGTTAGCTTTCCAAGGACACCTAAAACGGCCCGATCGGACCCTCCGATCTCCGGTTATTCCAAAAGTACCGAGCACGTGTCCCTAACGACTGTTCCAAGGAATGTTACCGCGATTCCGGGCCCATTTGGACATCCCGGGCGGGATTTTTGTGGACGGATGGCCTTAACAGCATCCCACCTTGCCTAGTTCAAAGGATTTTGGATTTTCATTTTTTTAGGTTTTGAGATTTTTTCGTGGACTAACCCCTTTGAGAAAATTCGAAATTTCGGCCAATTTCAAGCCTTGAAAAAAAGATTTTTCTGGCCCTTTTAGCGGAGGATTTCTCAGGAAACGTCCTGAGTGAAGTCGTAGCTCTTGAAGTTAGCTTTCCAAGGACACCTAAAACGGCCCGATCGGACCCTCCGATCTCCGGTTATTCCAAAAGTACCGAGCACGTGTCCCTAACGGCTGTTCCAAGGAATGTTATAGCGATTCCGGGCCCATTTGGACATCCCGGGCGGGATTTTTGTGGACGGATGGCCTTAACAGCATCCCACCTTGCCTAGTTCAAAGGATTTTGGATTTTCATTTTTTTAGGTTTTGAGATTTTTTCGTGGACTAACTCCTTTGAGAAAATTCGAAATTTCGGCCAATTTCAAGCCTTGAAAAAAAGATTTTTCTGGCCCTTTTAGCGGAGGATTTCTCAGGAAACGTCCTGAGTGAAGTCGTAGCTCTTGAAGTTAGCTTTCCAAGGACACCTAAAACGGCCCGATCGGACCCTCCGATCTCCGGTTATTCCAAAAGTACCGAGCACGTGTCCCTAACGGCTGTTCCAAGGAATGTTACCGCGATTCCGGGCCCATTTGGACATCCCGGGCGGGATTTTTGCGGACGGATGGCCTTAACAGCATCCCACCTTTCCTAGTTCAAAGGATTTTGGATTTTCATTTTATTAGGTTTTGAGATTTTTTCGTGGACTAACCCCTTTGAGAAAAGTCAAAATTTCGGCTAATTTCAAGCCTTGAAAAAAAGATTTTTCTGGCTCTTTTAGAGGAGGATTTCTCAGGAAACGTCCTGAGTGAAGTCATAGCTCTTGAAGTTAGCTTTCCAAGGACACCTAAAACGGCCCGATCGGACCCTCCGATCTCCGGTTATTCAAAAAGTACCGAGCACGTGTCCCTAATGGCTGTTCCAAAGAATGTTACCGCGATTCCGGGCCCATTTGGACATCCCGGGCGGTATTTTTGTGGACGGATGGCCTTAACAGCATCCCACCTTGCCTAGTTCAAAGGATTTTGGATTTTCATTTTTTTAGGTTTTGAGATTTTTTCGTAGAATAACCCCTTTGAGAAAAGTCGAAATTTCGGCCAATTTCAAACCTTGAAAAAAAGATTTTTCTGGCCCTTTTAGAGGAGGATTCCTTAGAAAACGTCCTAAGTGAAGTCATAGCTCTTGAAGTTAGCTTTCCAAGGACATCTAAAACGGCCCGATCGGACCCTCCGATCTCCGGTTATTCCAAAAGTACCGAGCACGTGTCCCTAACGGCTGTTCCAAGGAATGTTACCGCGATTCCGGGCCCATTTGGACATCCCGGGCGGGATTTTTGTGGACGGATGGCCTTAACAGCATCCCACCTTGCCTAGTTCAAAGGATTTCGGATTTTCATTTTTTTAGGTTTTGAGATTTTTTCGTGGACTAACCCCTTTGAGAAAATTCGAAATTTCGGCCAATTTCAAGCCTTGAAAAAAAGATTTTTCTGGCCCTTTTAGCGGAGGATTTCTCAGGAAACGTCCTGGGTGAAGTCGTAGCTCTTGAAGTTAGCTTTCCAAGGACACCTAAAACGGCCCGATCGGACCCTCCGATCTCCGGTTATTCCAAAAGTACCGAGCACGTGTCCCTAACGACTGTTCCAAGGAATGTTACCGCGATTCCGGGCCCATTTGGACATCCCGGGCGGGATTTTTGTGGACGGATGGCCTTAACAGCATCCCACCTTGCCTAGTTCAAAGGATTTTGGATTTTCATTTTTTTAGGTTTTGAGATTTTTTCGTGGACTAACCCCTTTGAGAAAATTCGAAATTTCGGCCAATTTCAAGCCTTGAAAAAAAGATTTTTCTGGCCCTTTTAGCGGAGGATTTCTCAGGAAACGTCCTGAGTGAAGTCGTAGCTCTTGAAGTTAGCTTTCCAAGGACACCTAAAACGGCCCGATCGGACCCTCCGATCTCCGGTTATTCCAAAAGTACCGAGCACGTGTCCCTAACGGCTGTTCCAAGGAATGTTATAGCGATTCCGGGCCCATTTGGACATCCCGGGCGGGATTTTTGTGGACGGATGGCCTTAACAGCATCCCACCTTGCCTAGTTCAAAGGATTTTGGATTTTCATTTTTTTAGGTTTTGAGATTTTTTCGTGGACTAACCCCTTTGAGAAAATTCGAAATTTCGGCCAATTTCAAGCCTTGAAAAAAAGATTTTTCTGGCCCTTTTAGCGGAGGATTTCTCAGGAAACGTCCTGAGTGAAGTCGTAGCTCTTGAAGTTAGCTTTCCAAGGACACCTAAAACGGCCCGATCGGACCCTCCGATCTCCGGTTATTCCAAAAGTACCGAGCACGTGTCCCTAACGGCTGTTCCAAGGAATGTTACCGCGATTCCGGGCCCATTTGGACATCCCGGGCGGGATTTTTGCGGACGGATGGCCTTAACAGCATCCCACCTTTCCTAGTTCAAAGGATTTTGGATTTTCATTTTATTAGGTTTTGAGATTTTTTCGTGGACTAACCCCTTTGAGAAAAGTCAAAATTTCGGCCAATTTCAAGCCTTGAAAAAAAGATTTTTCTGGCTCTTTTAGAGGAGGATTTCTCAGGAAACGTCCTGAGTAAAGTCATAGCTCTTGAAGTTAGCTTTCCAAGGACACCAAAAACGGCCCGATCGGACCCTCCGATCTCCGGTTATTCAAAAAGTACCGAGCACGTGTCCCTAACGGCTGTTCCAAGGAATGTTACCGCGATTCCGGGCCCATTTGGACATCCCGGGCGGCATTTTTGTGGACGGATGGCCTTAACAGCATCCCACCTTGTCTAGTTCAAAGGATTTTGGATTTTCATTTTTTTAGGTTTTGAGATTTTTTCGTGGACTAACCCCTTTGAGAAAATTCGAAATTTCGGCCAATTTCAAGCCTTGAAAAAAAGATTTTTCTGGCCCTTTTAGCGGAGGATTTCTCAGGAAACGTCCTGATTGAAGTCGTAGCTCTTGAAGTTAGCTTTCCAAGGACACCTAAAACGGCCCGATCGGACCCTCCGATCTCCGGTTATTCCAAAAGTACCGAGCACGTGTCCCTAACGGCTGTTCCAAGGAATGTTACCGCCATTCCGGGCCCATTTGGACATCCCGGGCGGGATTTTTGTGGACGGATGGCCTTAAAAGCATCCCACCTTGCCTAGTTCAAAGGATTTTGGATTTTCATTTTTTTAGGTTTTGAGATTTTTTCGTGGACTAACCCCTTTGAGAAAATTCGAAATTTCGGCCAATTTCAAGCCTTGAAAAAAAGATTTTTCTAGCCCTTTTAGCGGAGGATTTCTCAGGAAACGTCCTGAGTGAAGTCGTAGCTCTTGAAGTTAGCTTTCCAAGGACACCTAAAACGGCCCGATCGGACCCTCCGATCTCCGGTTATTCCAAAAGTACCGAGCACGTGTCCCTAACGGCTGTTCCAAGGAATGTTACCGCGATTCCGGGCCCATTTGGACATCCCGGGCGGGATTTTTGTGGACGGATGGCCTTAACAGCATCCCACCTTGCCTAGTTCAAAGGATTTTGGATTTTCATTTTATTAGGTTTTGAGATTTTTTCGTGGACTAACCCATTTGAGAAAAGTCAAAATTTCGGCCAATTTCAAGCCTTGAAAAAAAGATTTTTCTGGCTCTTTTAGAGGAGGATTTCTCAGGAAACGTCCTGAGTGAAGTCATAGCACTTGAAGTTAGCTTTCCAAGGACACCTAAAACGGCCCGATCGGACCCTCCGATCTCCGGTTATTCAAAAAGTACCGAGCACGTGTCCCTAACGGCTGTTCCAAGGAATGTTACCGCGATTCCGGGCCCATTTGGACATCCCGGGCGGCATTTTTGTGGACGGATGGCCTTAACAGCATCCCACCTTGCCTAGTTCAAAGGATTTTGGATTTTCATTTTTTTAGGTTTTGAGATTTTTTCGTAGAATAACCCCTTTGAGAAAAGTCGAAATATCGGCCAATTTCAAACCTTGAAAAAAAGATTTTTCTGGCCCTTTTAGAGGAGGATTCCTTAGAAAACGTCCTGAGTGAAGTCTTAGCTCTTGAAGTTAGCTTTCCAAGGACACCTAAAACGGCCCGATCGGACCCTCCGATCTCCGGTTATTCCAAAAGTACCGAGCACGTGTCCCTAACGGCTGTTCCAAGGAATGTTACCGCGATTCCGGGCCCATTTGGACATCCCGGGCGGGATTTTTGTGGACGGATGGCCTTAACAGCATCCCACCTTGCCTAGTTCAAAGGATTTTGGATTTTCATTTTTTTAGGTTTTGAGATTTTTTCGTGGACTAACCCCTTTGAGAAAATTCGAAATTTCGGCCAATTTCAAGCCTTAAAAAAAAGATTTTTCTGGCCCTTTTAGAGGAGGATTTCTCAGGAAACGTCCTGAGTGAAGTCGTAGCTCTTGAAGTTAGCTTTCCAAGGACACCTAAAACGGCCCGATCGGACCTTCCGATCTCCGGTTATTCCAAAAGTACCGAGCACGTGTCCCTAACGGCTGTTCCAAGGAATGTTACCGCGATTCCGGGCCCATTTGGACATCCCGGGCGGGATTTTTGTGGACGGATGGCCTTAACAGCATCCCACCTTGCCTAGTTCAAAGGATTTTGGATTTTCATTTTTTTAGGTTTTGAGATTTTTTCGTGGACTAACCCCTTTGAGAAAATTCGAAATTTCGGCCAATTTCAAGCCTTGAAAAAAAGATTTTTCTGGCCCTTTTAGCGGAGGATTTCTCAGGAAACGTCCTGGGTGAAGTCGTAGCTCTTGAAGTTAGCTTTCCAAGGACACCTAAAACGGCCCGATCGGACCCTCCGATCTCCGGTTATTCCAAAAGTACCGAGCACGTGTCCCTAACGGCTGTTCCAAGGAATGTTACCGCGATTCCGGGCCCATTTGGACATCCCGGGCGGGATTTTTGTGGACGGATGGCCTTAACAGCATCCCACCTTGCCTAGTTCAAAGGATTTTGGATTTTCATTTTATTAGGTTTTGAGATTTTTTCGTGGACTAACCCCTTTGAGAAAAGTCGAAATTTCGGCCAATTTCAAGCCTTGAAAAAAAGATTTTTCTGGCTCTTTTAGAGGAGGATTTCTCAGGAAACGTCCTGAGTGAAGTCATAGCTCTTGAAGTTAGATTTCCATGGACACCTAAAACGGCCCGATCGGACCCTCCGATCTCCGGTTATTCAAAAAGTACCGAGCACGTGTCCCTAACGGCTGTTCCAAGGAATGTTACCGCGATTCCGGGCCCATTTGGACATCCCGGGCGGGATTTTTGTGGACGGATGGCCTTAACAGCATACCACCTTGCCTAGTTCAAAGGATTTCGGATTTTCATTTTTTTAGGTTTTGAGATTTTTTCGTAGACTAACCCCTTTGAGAAAATTCGAAATTTCGGCCAATTTCAAACCTTAAAAAAAAGATTTTTCTGGCCCTTTTAGAGGAGGATTCCTTAGAAAACGTCCTGAGTGAAGTCATAGCTCTTGAAGTTAGCTTTCCAAGCACACCTAAAACGGCCCGATCGGACCCTCCGATCTCCGGTTATTCCAAAAGTACCGAGCACGTGTCCCTAACGGCTGTTCCAAGGAATGTTATAGCGATTCCGGGCCCATTTGGACATCCCGGGCGGGATTTTTGTGGACGGATGGCCTTAACAGCATCCCACCTTGCCTAGTTCAAAGGATTTTGGATTTTCATTTTTTTAGGTTTTGAGATTTTTTCGTGGACTAACCCCTTTGAGAAAATTCGAAATTTCGGCCAATTTCAAGCCTTGAAAAAAAGATTTTTCTGGCCCTTTTAGCGGAGGATTTCTCAGGAAACGTCCTGAGTGAAGTCGTAGCTCTTGAAGTTAGCTTTCCAAGGACACCTAAAACGGCCCGATCGGACCCTCCGATCTCCGGTTATTCCAAAAGTACCGAGCACGTGTCCCTAACGGCTGTTCCAAGGAATGTTATAGCGATTCCGGGCCCATTTGGACATCCCGGGCGGGATTTTTGTGGACGGATGGCCTTAACAGCATCCCACCTTGCCTAGTTCAAAGGATTTTGAATTTTCATTTTTTTAGGTTTTGAGATTTTTTCGTGGACTAACCCCTTTGAGAAAATTCGAAATTTCGGCCAATTTCAAGCCTTGAAAAAAAGATTTTTCTGGCCCTTTTAGCGGAGGATTTCTCAGGAAACGTCCTGAGTGAAGTCGTAGCTCTTGAAGTTAGCTTTCCAAGGACACCTAAAACGGCCCGATCGGACCCTCCGATCTCCGGTTATTCCAAAAGTACCGAGCACGTGTCCCTAACGGCTGTTCCAAGGAATGTTACCGCGATTCCGGGCCCATTTGGACATCCCGGGTGGGATTTTTGCGGACGGATGGCCTTAACAGCATCCCACCTTTCCTAGTTCAAAGGATTTTGGATTTTCATTTTATTAGGTTTTGAGATTTTTTCGTGGACTAACCCCTTTGAGAAAACTCAAAATTTCGGCCAATTTCAAGCCTTGAAAAAAAGATTTTTCTGGCTCTTTTAGAGGAGGATTTCTCAGGAAACGTCCTGAGTAAAGTCATAGCTCTTGAAGTTAGCTTTCCAAGGACACCAAAAACGGCCCGATCGGACCCTCCGATCTCCGGTTATTCAAAAAGTACCGAGCACGTGTCCCCAACGGCTGTTCCAAGGAATGTTACCGCGATTCCGGGCCCATTTGGACATCCCGGGCGGCATTTTTGTGGACGGATGGCCTTAACAGCATCCCACCTTGTCTAGTTCAAAGGATTTTGGATTTTCATTTTTTTAGGTTTTGAGATTTTTTCGTGGACTAACCCCTTTGAGAAAATTCGAAATTTCGGCCAATTTCAAGCCTTGAAAAAAAGATTTTTCTGGCCCTTTTAGCGGAGGATTTCTCAGGAAACGTCCTGATTGAAGTCGTAGCTCTTGAAGTTAGCTTTCCAAGGACACCTAAAACGGCCCGATCGGACCCTCCGATCTCCGGTTATTCCAAAAGTACCGAGCACGTGTCCCTAACGGCTGTTCCAAGGAATGTTACCGCCATTCCGGGCCCATTTGGACATCCCGGGCGGGATTTTTGTGGACGGATGGCCTTAAAAGCATCCCACCTTGCCTAGTTCAAAGGATTTTGGATTTTCATTTTTTTAGGTTTTGAGATTTTTTCGTGGACTAACCCCTTTGAGAAAATTCGAAATTTCGGCCAATTTCAAGCCTTGAAAAAAAGATTTTTCTAGCCCTTTTAGCGGAGGATTTCTCAGGAAACGTCCTGAGTGAAGTCGTAGCTCTTGAAGTTAGCTTTCCAAGGACACCTAAAACGGCCCGATCGGACCCTCCGATCTCCGGTTATTCCAAAAGTACCGAGCACGTGTCCCTAACGGCTGTTCCAAGGAATGTTACCGCGATTCCGGGCCCATTTGGACATCCCGGGCGGGATTTTTGTGGACGGATGGCCTTAACAGCATCCCACCTTGCCTAGTTCAAAGGATTTTGGATTTTCATTTTATTAGGTTTTGAGATTTTTTCGTGGACTAACCCATTTGAGAAAAGTCAAAATTTCGGCCAATTTCAAGCCTTGAAAAAAAGATTTTTCTGGCTCTTTTAGAGGAGGATTTCTCAGGAAACGTCCTGAGTGAAGTCATAGCACTTGAAGTTAGCTTTCCAAGGACACCTAAAACGGCCCGATCGGACCCTCCGATCTCCGGTTATTCAAAAAGTACCGAGCACGTGTCCCTAACGGCTGTTCCAAGGAATGTTACCGCGATTCCGGGCCCATTTGGACATCCCGGGCGGCATTTTTGTGGACGGATGGCCTTAACAGCATCCCACCTTGCCTAGTTCAAAGGATTTTGGATTTTCATTTTTTTAGGTTTTGAGATTTTTTCGTAGAATAACCCCTTTGAGAAAAGTCGAAATTTCGGCCAATTTCAAACCTTGAAAAAAAGATTTTTCTGGCCCTTTTAGAGGAGGATTCCTTAGAAAACGTCCTGAGTGAAGTCTTAGCTCTTGAAGTTAGCTTTCCAAGGACACCTAAAACGGCCCGATCGGACCCTCCGATCTCCGGTTATTCCAAAAGTACCGAGCACGTGTCCCTAACGGCTGTTCCAAGGAATGTTACCGCGATTCCGGGCCCATTTGGACATCCCGGGCGGGATTTTTGTGGACGGATGGCCTTAACAGCATCCCACCTTGCCTAGTTCAAAGGATTTTGGATTTTCATTTTTTTAGGTTTTGAGATTTTTTCGTGGACTAACCCCTTTGAGAAAATTCGAAATTTCGGCCAATTTCAAGCCTTAAAAAAAAGATTTTTCTGGCCCTTTTAGAGGAGGATTTCTCAGGAAACGTCCTGAGTGAAGTCGTAGCTCTTGAAGTTAGCTTTCCAAGGACACCTAAAACGGCCCGATCGGACCTTCCGATCTCCGGTTATTCCAAAAGTACCGAGCACGTGTCCCTAACGGCTGTTCCAAGGAATGTTACCGCGATTCCGGGCCCATTTGGACATCCCGGGCGGGATTTTTGTGGACGGATGGCCTTAACAGCATCCCACCTTGCCTAGTTCAAAGGATTTTGGATTTTCATTTTTTTAGGTTTTGAGATTTTTTCGTGGACTAACCCCTTTGAGAAAATTCGAAATTTCGGCCAATTTCAAGCCTTGAAAAAAAGATTTTTCTGGCCCTTTTAGCGGAGGATTTCTCAGGAAACGTCCTGGGTGAAGTCGTAGCTCTTGAAGTTAGCTTTCCAAGGACACCTAAAACGGCCCGATCGGACCCTCCGATCTCCGGTTATTCCAAAAGTACCGAGCACGTGTCCCTAACGGCTGTTCCAAGGAATGTTACCGCGATTCCGGGCCCATTTGGACATCCCGGGCGGGATTTTTGTGGACGGATGGCCTTAACAGCATCCCACCTTGCCTAGTTCAAAGGATTTTGGATTTTCATTTTTTTAGGTTTTGAGATTTTTTCGTGGACTAACCCCTTTGAGAAAATTCGAAATTTCGGCCAATTTCAAGCCTTAAAAAAAAGATTTTTCTGGCCCTTTTAGAGGAGGATTTCTCAGGAAACGTCCTGAGTGAAGTCGTAGCTCTTGAAGTTAGCTTTCCAAGGACACCTAAAACGGCCCGATCGGACCTTCCGATCTCCGGTTATTCCAAAAGTACCGAGCACGTGTCCCTAACGGCTGTTCCAAGGAATGTTACCGCGATTCCGGGCCCATTTGGACATCCCGGGCGGGATTTTTGTGGACGGATGGCCTTAACAGCATCCCACCTTGCCTAGTTCAAAGGATTTTGGATTTTCATTTTTTTAGGTTTTGAGATTTTTTCGTGGACTAACCCCTTTGAGAAAATTCGAAATTTCGGCCAATTTCAAGCCTTGAAAAAAAGATTTTTCTGGCCCTTTTAGCGGAGGATTTCTCAGGAAACGTCCTGGGTGAAGTCGTAGCTCTTGAAGTTAGCTTTCCAAGGACACCTAAAACGGCCCGATCGGACCCTCCGATCTCCGGTTATTCCAAAAGTACCGAGCACGTGTCCCTAACGGCTGTTCCAAGGAATGTTACCGCGATTCCGGGCCCATTTGGACATCCCGGGCGGGATTTTTGTGGACGGATGGCCTTAACAGCATCCCACCTTGCCTAGTTCAAAGGATTTTGGATTTTCATTTTATTAGGTTTTGAGATTTTTTCGTGGACTAACCCCTTTGAGAAAAGTCGAAATTTCGGCCAATTTCAAGCCTTGAAAAAAAGATTTTTCTGGCTCTTTTAGAGGAGGATTTCTCAGGAAACGTCCTGAGTGAAGTCATAGCTCTTGAAGTTAGATTTCCATGGACACCTAAAACGGCCCGATCGGACCCTCCGATCTCCGGTTATTCAAAAAGTACCGAGCACGTGTCCCTAACGGCTGTTCCAAGGAATGTTACCGCGATTCCGGGCCCATTTGGACATCCCGGGCGGGATTTTTGTGGACGGATGGCCTTAACAGCATCCCACCTTGCCTAGTTCAAAGGATTTCGGATTTTCATTTTTTTAGGTTTTGAGATTTTTTCGTAGACTAACCCCTTTGAGAAAATTCGAAATTTCGGCCAATTTCAAACCTTAAAAAAAAGATTTTTCTGGCCCTTTTAGAGGAGGATTCCTTAGAAAACGTCCTAAGTGAAGTCATAGCTCTTGAAGTTAGCTTTCCAAGGACACCTAAAACGGCCCGATCGGACCCTCCGATCTCCGGTTATTCCAAAAGTACCGAGCACGTGTCCCTAACGGCTGTTCCAAGGAATGTTATAGCGATTCCGGGCCCATTTGGACATCCCGGGCGGGATTTTTGTGGACGGATGGCCTTAACAGCATCCCACCTTGCCTAGTTCAAAGGATTTTGGATTTTCATTTTTTTAGGTTTTGAGATTTTTTCGTGGACTAACCCCTTTGAGAAAATTCGAAATTTCGGCCAATTTCAAGCCTTGAAAAAAAGATTTTTCTGGCCCTTTTAGCGGAGGATTTCTCAGGAAACGTCCTGAGTGAAGTCGTAGCTCTTGAAGTTAGCTTTCCAAGGACACCTAAAACGGCCCGATCGGACCCTCCGATCTCCGGTTATTCCAAAAGTACCGAGCACGTGTCCCTAACGGCTGTTCCAAGGAATGTTATAGCGATTCCGGGCCCATTTGGACATCCCGGGCGGGATTTTTGTGGACGGATGGCCTTAACAGCATCCCACCTTGCCTAGTTCAAAGGATTTTGGATTTTCATTTTTTTAGGTTTTGAGATTTTTTCGTGGACTAACCCCTTTGAGAAAATTCGAAATTTCGGCCAATTTCAAGCCTTGAAAAAAAGATTTTTCTGGCCCTTTTAGCGGAGGATTTCTCAGGAAACGTCCTGAGTGAAGTCGTAGCTCTTGAAGTTAGCTTTCCAAGGACACCTAAAACGGCCCGATCGGACCCTCCGATCTCCGGTTATTCCAAAAGTACCGAGCACGTGTCCCTAACGGCTGTTCCAAGGAATGTTACCGCGATTCCGGGCCCATTTGGACATCCCGGGCGGGATTTTTGCGGACGGATGGCCTTAACAGCATCCCACCTTTCCTAGTTCAAAGGATTTTGGATTTTCATTTTATTAGGTTTTGAGATTTTTTCGTGGACTAACCCCTTTGAGAAAACTCAAAATTTCGGCCAATTTCAAGCCTTGAAAAAAAGATTTTTCTGGCTCTTTTAGAGGAGGATTTCTCAGGAAACGTCCTGAGTAAAGTCATAGCTCTTGAAGTTAGCTTTCCAAGGACACCAAAAACGGCCCGATCGGACCCTCCGATCTCCGGTTATTCAAAAAGTACCGAGCACGTGTCCCTAACGGCTGTTCCAAGGAATGTTACCGCGATTCCGGGCCCATTTGGACATCCCGGGCGGCATTTTTGTGGACGGATGGCCTTAACAGCATCCCACCTTGCCTAGTTCAAAGGATTTTGGATTTTCATTTTTTTAGGTTTTGAGATTTTTTCGTGGACTAACCCCTTTGAGAAAATTCGAAATTTCGGCCAATTTCAAGCCTTGAAAAAAAGATTTTTCTAGCCCTTTTAGCGGAGGATTTCTCAGGAAACGTCCTGAGTGAAGTCGTAGCTCTTGATGTTAGCTTTCCAAGGACACCTAAAACGGCCCGATCGGACCCTCCGATCTCCGGTTATTCCAAAAGTACCGAGCACGTGTCCCTAACGGCTGTTCCAAGGAATGTTACCGCCATTCCGGGCCCATTTGGACATCCCGGGCGGGATTTTTGTGGACGGATGGCCTTAAAAGCATCCCACCTTGCCTAGTTCAAAGGATTTTGGATTTTCATTTTTTTAGGTTTTGAGATTTTTTCGTGGACTAACCCCTTTGAGAAAAGTCGAAATTTCGGCCAATTTCAAGCCTTGAAAAAAAGATTTTTCTGGCTCTTTTAGAGGAGGATTTCTCAGGAAACGTCCTGAGTGAAGTCATAGCTCTTGAAGTTAGATTTCCATGGACACCTAAAACGGCCCGATCGGACCCTCCGATCTCCGGTTATTCAAAAAGTACCGAGCACGTGTCCCTAACGGCTGTTCCAAGGAATGTTACCGCGATTCCGGGCCCATTTGGACATCCCGGGCGGGATTTTTGTGGACGGATGGCCTTAACAGCATCCCACCTTGCCTAGTTCAAAGGATTTCGGATTTTCATTTTTTTAGGTTTTGAGATTTTTTCGTAGACTAACCCCTTTGAGAAAATTCGAAATTTCGGCCAATTTCAAACCTTAAAAAAAAGATTTTTCTGGCCCTTTTAGAGGAGGATTCCTTAGAAAACGTCCTGAGTGAAGTCATAGCTCTTGAAGTTAGCTTTCCAAGGACACCTAAAACGGCCCGATCGGACCCTCCGATCTCCGGTTATTCCAAAAGTACCGAGCACGTGTCCCTAACGGCTGTTCCAAGGAATGTTATAGCGATTCCGGGCCCATTTGGACATCCCGGGCGGCATTTTTGTGGACGGATGGCCTTAACAGCATCCCACCTTGCCTAGTTCAAAGGATTTTGGATTTTCATTTTTTTAGGTTTTGAGATTTTTTCGTGGACTAACCCCTTTGAGAAAAGTCGAAATTTCGGCCAATTTCAAACCTTGAAAAAAAGATTTTTCTGGCCCTTTTAGAGGAGGATTCCTTAGAAAACGTCCTGAGTGAAGTCTTAGCTCTTGAAGTTAGCTTTCCAAGGACACCTAAAACGGCCCGATCGGACCCTCCGATCTCCGGTTATTCCAAAAGTACCGAGCACGTGTCCCTAACGGCTGTTCCAAGGAATGTTACCGCGATTCCGGGCCCATTTGGACATCCCGGGCGGGATTTTTGTGGACGGATGGCCTTAACAGCATCCCACCTTGCCTAGTTCAAAGGATTTTGGATTTTCATTTTTTTAGGTTTTGAGATTTTTTCGTGGACTAACCCCTTTGAGAAAATTCGAAATTTCGGCCAATTTCAAGCCTTAAAAAAAAGATTTTTCTGGCCCTTTTAGAGGAGGATTTCTCAGGAAACGTCCTGAGTGAAGTCGTAGCTCTTGAAGTTAGCTTTCCAAGGACACCTAAAACGGCCCGATCGGACCTTCCGATCTCCGGTTATTCCAAAAGTACCGAGCACGTGTCCCTAACGGCTGTTCCAAGGAATGTTACCGCGATTCCGGGCCCATTTGGACATCCCGGGCGGGATTTTTGTGGACGGATGGCCTTAACAGCATCCCACCTTGCCTAGTTCAAAGGATTTTGGATTTTCATTTTTTTAGGTTTTGAGATTTTTTCGTGGACTAACCCCTTTGAGAAAATTCGAAATTTCGGCCAATTTCAAGCCTTGAAAAAAAGATTTTTCTGGCCCTTTTAGCGGAGGATTTCTCAGGAAACGTCCTGAGTGAAGTCGTAGCTCTTGAAGTTAGATTTCCAAGGACACCTAAAACGGCCCGATCGGACCCTCCGATCTCCGGTTATTCAAAAAGTACCGAGCGCGTGTCCCTAACGGCTGTTCCAAGGAATGTTACCGCGATTCCGGGCCCATTTGGACATCCCGGGCGGCATTTTTGTGGACGGATGGCCTTAACAGCATCCCACCTTGCCTAGGTCAAAGGATTTTGGATTTTCATTTTTTTAGGTTTTGAGATTTTTTCGTGGACTAACCCCTTTGAGAAAAGTCGAAATTTCGGCCAATTTCAAGCCTTGAAAAAAAGATTTTTCTGGCTCTTTTAGAGGAGGATTTCTCAGGAAACGTCCTGAGTGAAGTCATAGCTCTTGAAGTTAGATTTCCAAGGACACCTAAAACGGCCCGATCGGACCCTCCGATCTCCGGTTATTCAAAAAGTACCGAGCGCGTGTCCCTAACGGCTGTTCCAAGGAATGTTACCGCGATTCCGGGCCCATTTGGACATCCCGGGCGGCATTTTTGTGGACGGATGGCCTTAACAACATCCCACCTTACCTAGTTCAAAGGATTTTGGATTTTCATTTTTTTAGGTTTTGAGATTTTTTCGTAGACTAACCCCTTTGAGAAAAGTCGAAATTTCGGCCAATTTCAAACCTTGAAAAAAAGATTTTTCTGGCCCTTTTAGAGGAGGATTCCTTAGAAAACGTCCTGAGTGAAGTCATAGCTCTTGAAGTTAGCTTTCCAAGGACACCTAAAACGGCCCGATCGGACCCTCCGATCTCCGGTTATTCCAAAAGTACCGAGCACGTGTCCCTTACGGCTGTTCCAAGGAATGTTACCGCGATTCCGGGCCCATTTGGACATCCCGGGCGGGATTTTTGTGGACGGATGGCCTTAACAGCATCCCACCTTGCCTAGTTCAAAGGATTTTGGATTTTCATTTTTTTAGGTTTTGAGATTTTTTCGTGGACTAACCCCTTTGAGAAAATTCGAAATTTCGGCCAATTTCAAGCCTTGAAAAAAAGATTTTTCTGGCCCTTTTAGCGGAGGATTTCTCAGGAAACGTCCTGGGTGAAGTCGTAGCTCTTGAAGTTAGCTTTCCAAGGACACCTAAAACGGCCCGATCGGACCCTCCGATCTCCGGTTATTCCAAAAGTACCGAGCACGTGTCCCTAACGACTGTTCCAAGGAATGTTACCGCGATTCCGGGCCCATTTGGACATCCCGGGCGGGATTTTTGTGGACGGATGGCCTTAACAGCATCCCACCTTGCCTAGTTCAAAGGATTTTGGATTTTCATTTTTTTAGGTTTTGAGATTTTTTCGTGGACTAACCCCTTTGAGAAAAGTCGAAATTTCGGCCAATTTCAAGCCTTGAAAAAAAGATTTTTCTGGCTCTTTTAGAGGAGGATTTCTCAGGAAACGTCCTGAGTGAAGTCATAGCTCTTGAAGTTAGATTTCCACGGACACCTAAAACGGCCCGATCGGACCCTCCGATCTCCGGTTATTCAAAAAGTACCGAGCGCGTGTCCCTAACGGCTGTTCCAAGGAATGTTACCTCGATTCCGGGCCCATTTGGACATCCCGGGCGGCATTTTTGTGGACGGATGGCCTTAACAACATCCCACCTTACCTAGTTCAAAGGATTTTGGATTTTCATTTTTTTAGGTTTTGAGATTTTTTCGTAGACTAACCCCTTTGAGAAAAGTCGAAATTTCGGCCAATTTCAAACCTTGAAAAAAAGATTTTTCTGGCCCTTTTAGAGGAGGATTCCTTAGAAAACGTCCTCAGTGAAGTGGTAGCTCTTGAAGTTAGCTTTCCAAGGACACCTAAAACGGCCCGATCGGACCCTCCGATCTCCGGTTATTCCAAAAGTACCGAGCACGTGTCCCTAACGGCTGTTCCAAGGAATGTTACCGCGATTCCGGGCCCATTTGGACATCCCGGGTGGGATTTTTGTGGACGGATGGCCTTAACAGCATCCCACCCTGCCTAGTTCAAAGGATTTTGGATTTTCATTTTTTTAGGTTTTGAGATTTTTTCGTGGACTAACCCCTTTAAGAAAAGTCGAAATTTCGGCAAATTTCAAGCCTTGAAAAAAAGATTTTTCTGGCCCTTTTAGAGGAGGATTTCTCAGAAAACGTCCTGAGTGAAGTCGTAGCTCTTCAAGTTAGCTTTCCAAGGACACCTAAAACGGCCCAATCGGACCCTCCGATCTCTGGTTATTTCGGCCAATTTCAAGCCTTGAAATAAAGATTTTTCTGGCCCTTTTAGAGGAGGATTTCTCAGAAAACGTCCGTAATGAAGTCGTAGCTCTTGAAGTTAGCTTTCCATGGACACCTAAAACGGCCCAATCGGACCCTCTGATCTCCGGTTATTCCAAAAGTACCGAGCACGTGTCCCTAACGGCTGTTCCAAGGAATGTTACCGCGATTCCGGGCCCATTTGGACATCCCGGGCGGGATTTTTGTGGACGGATGGCCTTAACAGCATCCCACCTTGCCTAGTTCAAAGGATTTTGGATTTTCATTTTTTTAGGTTTTGAGATTTTTTCGTGGACTAACCCCTTTGAGAAAAGTCGAAATTTCGGCCAATTTCAAGCCTTGAAAAAAACATCTTTTTTCAAGGCTTGAAGTTAGCTCTTGAAAAAAACATTTTTTTTCAAGGCTTGAAATTTCTCAGAAAACATCCTGAGTGAAGTCGTAGCTCTTGAAGTTAGCTTTCCAAGGACACCTAAAACGGCCCAATCGGACCCTCTAATCTCCGGTTATTCCAAAAGTACCGAGCACGTGTCCCTAACGGCTGTTCCAAGGAATGTTACCGCGATTCCGGGCCCAATTGGACATCCCGGGCGGGATTTTTGTGGACGGATGGCCTTAACAGCATCCCACCGTGCCTAGTTCAAAGGATTTTGGATTTTCATTTTTTTAGGTTTTGAGATTTTTTCGTGGACTAACCCTTTTGAGAAAAGTCGAAATTTCGGCGAATTTCAAGCCTTGAAAAAAAGATTTTTCTGGCCCTTTTAGAGGAGGATTTCTCAGGAAACGTCCTGAGTGAAGTCGTAGCTCTTGAAGTTAGCTTTCCAAGGAAACCTAAAACGGCCCAATCGGACCCTCTGATCTCTGGTTATTCCAAAAGTACCGAGCACGTGTCCCTAACGGCTGTTCCAAGGAATGTTACCGCGATTCCGGTCCCATTTGGACATCCCGGGCGGGATTTTTGTGGACGGATGGCGTTAACAGCATCCCACCTTGCCTAGGTCAAAGGATTTTGTATTTCCATATTTTGAGGTTTTGAGATTTTTTCGTGGACTAACCCCTTTGAGAAAAGTCAAAATTTCGGCCAATTTCAAGCCTTGAAAAAAAGATTTTTCTGGCCCTTTTAGAGGAAGATTTCTCAGGAAACGTCCCAAGTGAAGTCGTAGCTCTTGAAGTTAGCTTTCCAAGGACACCTAAAACGGCCCGATCAGACCCTCCGATCTCTGGTTATTCCAAAAGTACCGAGCACGTGTCCCTAACGGCTGTTCCATGGAATGTTACCGCGATTCCGGGCCCATTTGGACATCCCGGGCGGGATTTTTGTGGACGGATGGCCTTAACAGCATCCCACCTTACCTAGTTCAAAGGATTTTGGATTTTCATTTTTTTAGGTTTTGAGATTTTTTCGTGGACTAACCCCTTTGAGAAAAGTCGAAATTTCGGCCAATTTCAAGCCTTGAAAAAAAGATTTTTCTGGCCCTTTTAGAGGAGGATTTCTCAGGAAACGTCCTAAGTGAAGTCGTAGCTCTTGAAGTTAGCTTTCCAAGGACACCTAAAAAGGCCCAATCGGACCCTCCGATCTCCGGTTATTCCAAAAGTACCGAGCACGTGTCCCTAACGGCTGTTCCAAGGAATGTTACCGCGATTCCGGGCCCATTTGGACATCCCGGGCGGGATTTTTGTGGACGGATGGCCTTAACAGCATCCCACCTTTCCTAGTTCAAAGGATTTTGGATTTTCATTTTATTAGGTTTTGAGATTTTTTCGTGGACTAACCCCTTTGAGAAAAGTCGAAATTTCGGCCAATTTCAAGCCTTGAAAAAAAGATTTTTCTGGCCCTTTTAGAGGAGGATTTTTCAGGAAACGTCCTGAGTGAAGTCGTAGCTCTTGAAGTTAGCTTTCCATGGACTCCTAAAACGGCCCGATCGGACCCTCCGATCTCCGGTTATTCCAAAAGTACCGAGCACGTGTCCCTAACGGCTGTTCCAAGGAATGTTACCGCGATTCCGGGCCCATTTTGACATCCCGGGCGGGATTTTTGTGGACGGATGGCCTTAACAGCATCCCACCTTGCCTAGTTCAAAGGATTTTGGATTTTCATTTTTTTAGGTTTTGAGATTTTTTCGTGGACTAACCCCTTTGAGAAAAGGCGAAATTTCGGCCAATTTCAAGCCTTGAAAAAAAATATTTTTCTGGCCCTTTTAGAGGAGGATTTCTCCGAAAACGTCCTGAGTGAAGTCGTAGCTCTTGAAGTTAGCTTTCCAAGGACACCTAAAACGGCCCGATCGGACCCTCTAATCTCCGGTTATTCCAAAAGTACCGAGCACGTGTCCCTAACGGCTGTTCCAAGGAATGTTACCGCGATTCCGGGCCCATTTGGACATCCCGGGCGGCATTTTTGTGGACGGATGGCCTTAACAGCATCCCACCTTGCCTAGTTCAAAGGATTTTGGATTTTCATTTTTTTAGGTTTTGAGATTTTTTCGTGGACTAACCCCTTTGAGAAAAGTCGAAATTTCGGCCAATTTCAAGCCTTGAAAAAAAGATTTTTCTGGCTCTTTTAGAGGAGGATTTCTCAGGAAACGTCCTGAGTGAAGTCGTAGCTCTTGAAGTTAGCTTTCCAAGGACACCTAAAACGGCCCGATCGGACCCTCCGATCTCCGGTTATTCCAAAAGTACCGAGCACGTGTCCCTAACGGCTGTTCCAAGGAATGATACCGCGATTCCGGGCCCATTTGGACATCCCGGGCGGGATTTTTGTGGACGGATGGCCTTAACAGCATCCCACCTTGCCTAGTTCAAAGGATTTTGGATTTTCATTTTTTTAGGTTTTGAGATTTTTTCGAGGACTAACCCCTTTGAGAAAAGTCGAAATTTCGGCCAATTTCAAGCCTTGAAAAAAAGATTTTTCTGGCTCTTTTAGAGGAGGATTTCTCAGGAAACGTCCTGAGTGAAGTCGTAGCTCTTGAAGTTAGCTTTCCAAGGACACCTAAAACGGCCCGATCGGACCTTCTGATCTCCGGTTATTCCAAAAGTACCGAGCACGTGTCCCTAACGGCTGTTCCAAGGAATGTTACCGCGATTCCGGGCCCATTTGGACATCCCGGGCGGGATTTTTGTGGACGGATGGCCTTAACAGCATCCCACCTTGCCTAGTTCAAAGGATTTTGGATTTTCGTTTTTTTAGGTTTTGAGATTTTTTCGTGGACTAACCCCTTTGAGAAAATTCGAAATTTCGGCCAATTTCAAGCCTTAAAAAAAAGATTTTTCTGGCCCTTTTAGAGGAGGATTTCTCAGGAAATGTCCCAAGTGAAGTCGTAGCTCTTGAAGTTAGCTTTCCAAGGACACCTAAAACGGCCCGATCAGACCCTCCGATCTCCGTTTATTCCAAAAGTACCGAGCACGTGTCCCTAACGGCTGTTCCAAGGAATGTTACCGCGATTCCGGGCCCATTTGGACATCCCGGGCGGGATTTTTGTGGACGGATGGCCTTAACAGCATCCCACCTTGCCTAGTTTAAAGGATTTTGGATTTTCATTTTTTTAGGTTTTGAGATTTTTTCGTGGACTAACCCCTTTGAGAAAATTCGAAATTTCGGCCAATTTCAAGTCTTGAAAAAAAGATTTTTCTGGCCCTTTTAGCGGAGGATTTCTCAGGAAACGTCCTGAGTGAAGTCGTAGCTCTTGAAGTTAGCTTTCCAAGGACACCTAAAACGGCCCGATCGGACCCTCCGATCTCCGGTTATTCCAAAAGTACCGAGCACGTGTCCTTAACGGCTGTTCCAAGGAATGTTACCGCGATTCCGGGCCCATTTGGACATCCCGGGCGGGATTTTTGTGGACGGATGGCCTTAACAGCATCCCACCTTGCCTAGTTCAAAGGATTTTGGATTTTCATTTTATTAGGTTTTGAGATTTTTTCGTGGACTAACCCCTTTGAGAAAAGTCGAAATTTCGGCCAATTTCAAGCCTTGAAAAAAAAAATTTTCTGGCTCTTTTAGAGGAGGATTTCTCAGGAAACGTCCTGAGTGAAGTCGTAGCTCTTGAATTTAGATTTCCAAGGACACCTAAAACGGCCCGATCGGACCCTCCGATCTCCGGTTATTCAAAAAGTACCGAGCACGTGTCCCTAACGGCTGTTCCAAGGAATGTTACCGCGATTCCGGGCCCATTTGGACATCCCGGGCGGCATTTTTGTGGACGGATGGCCTTAACAACATCCCACCTTGCCTAGTTCAAAGGATTTTGGATTTTCATTTTTTTAGGTTTTGAGATTTTTTCGTAGACTAACCCCTTTGAGAAAAGTCAAAATTTCGGCCAATTTCAAACCTTGAAAAAAAGATTTTTCTGGCCCTTTTAGAGGAGGATTTCTCAGGAAACGTCCTGAGTGAAGTCATAGCTCTTGAAGTTAGCTTTCCAAGGACACCTAAAACGGCACGATCGGACCCTCCGATCTCCGGTTATTCCAAAAGTACCGAGCACGTGTCATTAACGGCTGTTCCAAGGAATGTTACCGCGATTCCGGGCCCATTTGGACATCCCGGGCGGGATTTTTGTGGACGGATGGCCTTAACAGCATCCCACCTTGCCTAGTTCAAAGGATTTTGGATTTTCATTTTTTTAGGTTTTGAGATTTTTTCGTGGACTAACCCCTTTGAGAAAATTCGAAATTTCGGCCAATTTCAAGTCTTGAAAAAAAGATTTTTCTGGCCCTTTTAGCGGAGGATTTCTCAAGAAATGTCCTGAGTGAAGTCGTAGCTCTTGAAGTTAGCTTTCCAAGGACACCTAAAACGGCCCGATCGGACCCTCCGATCTCCGGTTATTCCAAAAGTACCGAGCACGTGTCCTTAACGGCTGTTCCAAGGAATGTTACCGCGATTCCGGGCCCATTTGGACATCCCGGGCGGGATTTTTGTGGACGGATGGCCTTAACAGCATCCCACCTTGCCTAGTTCAAAGGATTTTGGATTTTCATTTTATTAGGTTTTGAGATTTTTTCGTGGACTAACCCCTTTGAGAAAAGTCGAAGTTTCGGCCAATTTCAAGCCTTGAAAAAAAAAATTTTCTGGCTCTTTTAGAGGAGGATTTCTCAGGAAACGTCCTGAGTGAAGTCATAGCTCTTGAATTTAGATTTCCAAGGACACCTAAAACGGCCCGATCGGACCCTCGATCTCCGGTTATTCAAAAAGTACCGAGCACGTGTCCCTAACGGCTGTTCCAAGGAATGTTACCGCGATTCCGGGCCCATTTGGACATCCCGGGCGGCATTTTTGTGGACGGATGGCCTTAACAACATCCCACCTTGCCTAGTTCAAAGGATTTTGGATTTTCGTTTTTTTAGGTTTTGAGATTTTTTCGTGGACTAACCCCTTTGAGAAAATTCGAAATTTCGGCCAATTTCAAGCCTTAAAAAAAAGATTTTTCTGGCCCTTTTAGAGGAGGATTTCTCAGGAAATGTCCCAAGTGAAGTCGTAGCTCTTGAAGTTAGCTTTCCAAGGACACCTAAAACGGCCCGATCAGACCCTCCGATCTCCGTTTATTCCAAAAGTACCGAGCACGTGTCCCTAACGGCTGTTACAAGGAATGTTACCGCGATTCCGGGCCCATTTGGACATCCCGGGCGGGATTTTTGTGGACGGATGGCCTTAACAGCATCCCACCTTGCCTAGTTCAAAGGATTTTGGATTTTCATTTTTTTAGGTTTTGACATTTTTTCGTGGACTAACCCCTTTGAGAAAATTCGAAATTTCGGCCAATTTCAAGTCTTGAAAAAAAGATTTTTCTGGCCCTTTTAGCGGAGGATTTCTCAGGAAACGTCCTGGGTGAAGTCGTAGCTCTTGAAGTTAGCTTTCCAAGGACACCTAAAACGGCCCGATCGGACCCTCCGATCTCCGGTTATTCCAAAAGTACCGAGCACGTGTCCCTAACGGCTGTTCCAAGGAATGTTACCGCGATTCCGGGCCCATTTGGACATCCCGGGCGGCATTTTTGTGGACGGATGGCCTTAACAGCATCCCACCTTGCCTAGTTCAAAGGATTTTGGATTTTCATTTTATTAGGTTTTGAGATTTTTTCGTGGACTAACCCCTTTGAGAAAAGTCGAAATTTCGGCCAATTTCAAGCCTTGAAAAAAAAAATTTTCTGGCTCTTTTAGAGGAGGATTTCTCAGGAAACGTCCTGAGTGAAGTCATAGCTCTTGAATTTAGATTTCCAAGGACACCTAAAACGGCCCGATCGGACCCTCCGATCTCCGGTTATTCAAAAAGTACCGAGCACGTGTCCCTAACGGCTGTTCCAAGGAATGTTACCGCGATTCCGGGCCCATTTGGACATCCCGGGCGGCATTTTTGTGGACGGATGGCCTTAACAACATCCCACCTTGCCTAGTTCAAAGGATTTTGGATTTTCATTTTTTTAGGTTTTGAGATTTTTTCGTAGACTAACCCCTTTGAGAAAAGTCAAAATTTCGGCCAATTTCAAACCTTGAAAAAAAGATTTTTCTGGCCCTTTTAGAGGAGGATTCCTTAGAAAACGTCCTCAGTGAAGTGGTAGCTCTTGAAGTTAGCTTTCCAAGGACACCTAAAACGGCCCGATCGGACACTCCGATCTCCGGTTATTCCAAAAGTACCGAGTACGTGTCCCTAACGGCTGTTCCAAGGAATGTTACCGCGATTCCGGGCCCATTTGGACATCCCGGGTGGGATTTTTGTGGACGGATGGCCTTAACAGCATCCCACCCTGCCTAGTTCAAAGGATTTTGGATTTTCATTTTTTTAGGTTTTGAGATTTTTTCGTGGACTAACCCCTTTAAGAAAAGTCGAAATTTCGGCAAATTTCAAGCCTTGAAAAAAAGATTTTTCTGGCCCTTTTAGAGGAGGATTTCTCAGAAAACGTCCTGAGTGAAGTCGTAGCTCTTGAAGTTAGCTTTCCAAGGACACCTAAAACGGCCCGATCGGACCCTCCGATCTCTGGTTATTTCGGCCAATTTCAAGCCTTGAAAAAAAGATTTTTCTGGCCCTTTTAGAGGAGGATTTCTCAGAAAACGTCCGTAATGAAGTCGTAGCTCTTGAAGTTAGCTTTCCATGGACACCTAAAACGGCCCAATCGGACCCTCTAATCTCCGGTTATTCCAAAAGTACCGAGCACGTGTCCCTAACGGCTGTTCCAAGGAATGTTACCGCGATTCCGGGCCCATTTGGACATCCCGGGCGGGATTTTTGTGGACGGACGGCCTTAACAGCATCCCACCTTGCCTAGTTCAAAGGATTTTGGATTTTCATTTTTTTAGGTTTTGAGATTTTTTCGTGGACTAACCCCTTTGAGAAAAGTCGAAATTTCGGCCAATTTCAAGCCTTGAAAAAAACATTTTTTTTCAAGGCTTGAAGTTAGCTCTTGAAAAAAACATTTTTTTTCAAGGCTTGAAATTTCTCAGAAAACGTCCTGAGTGAAGTCGTAGCTCTTGAAGTTAGCTTTCCAAGGACACCTAAAACGGCCCAATCGGACCCTCTGATCTCCGGTTATTCCAAAAGTACCGAGCACGTGTCCCTAACGGCTGTTCCAAGGAATGTTACCGCGATTCCGGTCCCATTTGGACATATCGGGTGGGATTTTTGTGGAGGGATGGCGTTAACAGCATCCCACCTTGCCTAGTTCAAAGGATTTTGGATTTCCATTTTTTGAGGTTTTGAGATTTTTTCGTGGACTAACCCCTTTGAGAAAAGTCGAAATTTCGGCCAATTTCAAGCCTTGAAAAAATGATTTTTCTGGCCCTTTTAGAGGAGGATTTCTCAGGAAACGTCCCAAGTGAAGTCGTAGCCCTTGAAGTTAGCTTTCCAAGGACACCTAAAACGGCCCGATCGGACCCTCCGATCTCCGGTGATTCCAAAAGTACCGAGCACGTGTCCCTAACAGCTGTTCCAAAGAATGTTACCGCGATTCCGAGCCCATTTGGACATCCCGGGCGGGATTTTTGTGGACGGATGGCCTTAACAGCATCCCACCTTGCCTAGTTCAAAGGATTTTGGATTTTCATTTTTTTAGGTTTTGAGATTTTTTCGTGGACTAAACCTTTGAGAAAAGTCGAAATTTCGGCCAATTTCAAGCCTTGAAAAAAAGATTTTTCTGGCCCTTTTAGAGGAGGATTTCTCAGGAAACGTCCTGAGTGAAGTCGTAGCTCTTGAAGTTAGCTTTCCAAGGAAACCTAAAACGGCCCAATCGGACCCTCTGATCTCTGGTTATTCCAAAAGTACCGAGCACGTGTCCCTAACGGCTGTTCCAAGGAATGTTACCGCGATTCCGGTCCCATTTGGACATCCCGGGCGGGATTTTTGT
This sequence comes from Persicaria tinctoria, assembly GCA_037127255.1. NCBI lineage: Eukaryota > Viridiplantae > Streptophyta > Magnoliopsida > Caryophyllales > Polygonaceae > Persicaria > Persicaria tinctoria. The sequence continues at coordinate 968,733 of JBANSL010000016.1, read as the reverse complement.
GGACGGATGGCGTTAACAGCATCCCACCTTGCCTAGTTCAAAGGATTTTGTATTTCCATATTTTGAGGTTTTGAGATTTTTTCGTGGACTAACCCCTTTGAGAAAAGTCAAAATTTCGGCCAATTTCAAGCCTTGAAAAAAAGATTTTTCTGGCCCTTTTAGAGGAGGATTTCTCAGGAAACTTCCTAAGTGAAGTCGTAGCTCTTGAAGTTAGCTTTCCAAGGACACCTAAAAAGGCCCAATCGGACCCTCCGATCTCCGGTTATTCCAAAAGTACCGAGCATGTGTCCCTAACGGCTGTTCCAAGGAATGTTACCGCGATTCCGGGCCCATTTGGACATCCCGGGCGGGATTTTTGTGGACGGATGGCCTTAACAGCATCCCACCTTTCCTAGTTCAAAGGATTTTGGATTTTCATTTTATTAGGTTTTGAGATTTTTTCGTGGACTAACCCCTTTGAGAAAAGTCGAAATTTCGGCCAATTTCAAGCCTTGAAAAAAAGATTTTTCTGGCCCTTTTAGAGGAGGATTTCTCAGGAAACGTCCTGAGTGAAGTCGTAGCTCTTGAAGTTAGCTTTCCACGGACTCCTAAAACGGCCCGATCGGACCCTCCGATCTCCAGTTATTCCAAAAGTACCGAGCACGTGTCCCTAACGGCTGTTCCAAGGAATGTTACCCCGATTCCGGGCCCATTTTGACATCCCGGGCGGCATTTTTGTGGACGGATGGCCTTAACAGCATCCCACCTTGCCTAGTTCAAAGAATTTTGGATTTTCATTTTTTTAGGTTTTGAGATTTTTTCGTGGACTAACCCCTTTGAGAAAAGTCGAAATTTCGGCCAATTTCAAACCTTGAAAAAAATATTTTTCTGGCCCTTTTAGAGGAGGATTTCTCAGAAAACGTCCTGAGTGAAGTCGTAGCTCTTGAAGTTAGCTTTCCAAGGACACCTAAAACGGCCCGATCGGACCCTCTAATCTCCGGTTATTCCAAAAGTACCGAGCACGTGTCCCTAACGGCTGTTCCAAGGAATGTTACCGCGATTCCGGGCCCATTTGGACATCCCGGGCGGGATTTTTGTGGACGGATGGCCTTAACAGCATCCCACCTTGCCTAGTTCAAAGGATTTTGGATTTTCATTTTTTTAGGTTTTGAGATTTTTTCGTGGACTAACCCCTTTGAGAAAAGTCGAAATTTCGGCCAATTTCAAGCCTTGAAAAAAAGATTTTTCTGGCCCTTGTAGAGGAGGATTTCTCAGGTAACGTCCTGAGTGAAGTCGTAGCTCTTGAAGTTAGCTTTCCAAGGACACCTAAAACGGCCCGATCGGACCCTCCGATCTCCGGTTATTCCAAAAGTACCGAGCACGTGTCCCTAACGGCTGTTCCAAGGAATGTTACCGCGATTCCGGGCCCATTTGGACATCCCGGGCGGGATTTTTGTGGACGGATGGCCTTAACAGCATCCCACCTTGCCTAGTTAAAAGGATTTTGGATTTTCATTTTTTTAGGTTTTGAGATTTTTTCGTGGATTAACCCCTTTGAGAAAAGTCGAAATTTCGGCCAATTTCAAGCCTTGAAAAAAAGATTTTTCTGGCCCTTTTAGAGGAGGATTTCTCAAGAAACGTCCTGAGTGAAGTCGTAGCTCTTGAAGTTAGCTTTCCAAGGACACCTGAAACGGCCTGATCGGACCCTCCGATCTCCGGTTATTCCAAAAGTACCGAGCACGTGTCCCTAACGGCTGTTCCAAGGAATGTTACCGCGATTCCGGGCCCATTTGGACATCCCGGGCGGCATTTTTGTGGACGGATGGCCTTAACAGCATCCCACCTTGCCTAGTTCAAAGGATATTGGATTTTCAATTTTTTAGGTTTTGAGATTTTTTCGTGGACTAACCTCTTTGAGAAAAGTCGAAATTTCGGCCAATTTCAAACCTTGAAAAAAAGATTTTTCTGGCCCTTTTAGAGGAGGATTCCTTAGAAAACGTCCTTAGTGAAGTCGTAGCTCTTGAAGTTAGCTTTCCAAGGACACCTAAAACGGCCCGATCGGACCCTCCGATCTCCGGTTATTCCAGAAGTACCGAGCATGTGTCCCTAACGGCTGTTAAAAGGAATGTTACCGCGATTCCGGGCCCATTTGGACATCCCGGGCGGGATTTTTGTGGACGGATGGCCTTAACAGCATCCCACCTTGCCTAGTTCAAAGGATTTTGGATTTTCATTTTTTTAGGTTTTGAGATTTTTTCGTGGACTAACCCCTTTGAGAAAAGTCGAAATTTCGGCCAATGTCAAGCCTTGAAAAAAAGATTTTTCTGGCCCTTTTAGAGGAGGATTTCTCAGGAAACGTCCTGCGTGAAGTCGTAGCTCTTGAAGTTAGCTTTCCAAGGACACCTAAAACGGCCCGATCGGACCCTCCGATCTCCGGTTATTCCAAAAGTACCGAGCACGTGTCCCTAACGGCTGTTCCAAGGAATGTTACCGCGATTCCGGGCCCATTTGGACATCCCGGGCGGGATTTTTGTGGACGGATGGCCTTAACAGCATCCCACCTTGCCTAGTTCAAAGGATTTTGGATTTTCATTTTTTTAGGTTTTGAGATTTTTTCGTGGACTAACCCCTTTGAGAAAAGTCGAAATTTCGGCCAATTTCAAGCCTTGAAGAAAAGATTTTTCTGGCCCTTTTAGAGGAGGATTTCTCAAGAAACGTCCTGAGTGAACTCGTAGCTCTTGAAGTTAGCTTTCCAAGGACACCTGAAACGGCCTGATCGGACCCTCCGATCTCCGGTTATTCCAAAAGTACCGAGCACGTGTCCCTAACGGCTGTTCCAAGGAATGTTACCGCGATTCCGGGCCCATTTGGACATCCCGGGCGACATTTTTGTGGACGGATGGCCTTAACAGCATCCCACCTTGCCTAGTTCAAAGGATTTTGGATTTTCATTTTATTAGGTTTTGAGATTTTTTCGTGGACTAACCCCTTTGAGAAAAGTCGAAATTTCGGCCAATTTCAAGCCTTTAAAAAAAGATTTTTCTGGCCCTTTTAGAGGAGGATTTCTCAGGAAACGTCCCATGTTAAGTCGTAGCTCTTGAAGTTAGCTTTCCAAGGACACCTAAAACGGCCCAATCGGACCCTCCGATCTCCGGTTATTCCAAAAGTACCGAGCACGTGTCCCTAACGGCTGTTCCAAGGAATGTTACCGCGATTCCGGGCCCATTTGGACATCCCGGGCGGGATTTTTGTGGACGGATGGCCTTAACAGCATCCCACCTTGCCTAGTTCAAAGGATTTTGGATTTTCATTTTTTTAGGTTTTGAGATTTTTTCGTGGACTAACTCGTTTGAGAAAAGTCGAAATTTCGGCCAATTTCAAGCCTTGAAAAAAAGATTTTTCTGGCCCTTTTAGAGGAGGATTTCTCAGGAAACGTCCTGAGTCAAGTCGTAGCTCTTGAAGTTAGCTTTCCAAGGACACCTAAAACGGCCCGATCGGACCCTCCGATCTCCGGTTATTCCAAAAGTACCGAGCACGTGTCCCTAACGGCTGTTCCAAGGAATGTTACCGCGATTCCGGGCCCATTTGGACATCCCGGGCTGGATTTTTGTGGAAGGATGGCCTTAACAGCATCCCACCTTGCCTAGTTCAAAGGATTTTGGATTTTCATTTTATTAGGTTTTGAGATTTTTTCGTGGACTAACCCCTTTGAGAATAGGCGAAATTTCGGCCAATTTCAAGCCTTGAAAAAAAGATTTTTCTGGCCCTTTTAGAGGAGGATTTCTCAGGAAACGTCCCAAGTGAAGTCGTAGCTCTTGAAGTTAGCTTTCCACGGACACCTAAAACGGCCCGATCGGACCCTCCGATCTCCGGTTATTCCAAAAGTACCGAGCACGTGTCCCTAACGGCTGTTCCAAGGAATGTTACCGCGATTCCGGGCCTATTTTGACATCCCGGGCTGGATTTTTGTGGACGGATGGCCTTAACAGCATCCCACCTTGCCTAGTTCAAAGGATTTTGGATTTTCATTTTATTAGGTTTTGAGATTTTTTCGTGGACTAACCCCTTTGAGAATAGGCGAAATTTCGGCCAATTTCAAGCCTTGAAAAAAAGATTTTTCTGGCCCTTTTAGAGGAGGATTTCTCAGGAAACGTCCCAAGTGAAGTCGTAGCTCTTGAAGTTAGCTTTCCACGGACACCTAAAACGGCCCGATCGGACCCTCCGATCTCCGGTTATTCCAAAAGTACCGAGCACGTGTCCCTAACGGCTGTTCCAAGGAATGTTACCGCGATTCCGGGCCCATTTGGACATCCCGGGCGGCATTTTTGTGGACGGATGGCCTTAACAGCATCCCACCTTGCCTAATTCAAAGGATTTTGGATTTTCATTTTATTAGGTTTTGAGATTTTTTCGTGGACTAACCCCTTTGAGAAAAGTCGAAATTTCGGCCAATTTCAAGCCTTTAAAAAAAGCTTTTTCTGGCCCTTTTAGAGGAGGATTTCTCAGGAAACGTCCCATGTGAAGTCGTAGCTCTTGAAGTTAGCTTTCCAAGGACACCTAAAACGGCCCAATCGGACCCTCCGATCTCCGGTTATTCCAAAAGTACCGAGCACGTGTCCCTAACGGCTGTTCCAAGGAATGTTACCGCGATTCCGGGCCCATTTGGACATCCCGGGCGGGATTTTTGTGGACGGATGGCGTTAACAGCATCCCACCTTGCCTAGTTCAAAGGATTTTGGATTTCCATTTTTTGAGGTTTTGAGATTTTTTCGTGGACTAACCCCTTTGAGAAAAGTCAAAATTTCGGCCAATTTCAAACCTTGAAAAAATGATTTTTCTGGCCCTTTTAGAGGAGGGTTTCTCAGGAAACGTCCCAAGTGAAGTCGTAGCTCTTGAAGTTAGCTTTCCAAGGACACCTAAAACGGCCCGATCGGACCGTCCGATCTCCGGTTATTCCAAAAGTACTGAGCACGTGTCCCTAACGGCTGTTCCAAGGAATGTTACCGCGATTCCGGGCCCATTTGGACATCCCGGGCGGGATTTTTGTGGACGGATGGCCTTAACAGCATCCCACCTTGCCTAGTTCAAAGGATTTTGGACTTTCATTTTTTTAGGTTTTGAGATTTTTTCGTGGACTAACCCCTTTGAGAAAAGTCGAAATTTCGGCCAATTTAAAGCCTTGAAAAAAAGATTTTTCTGCCCCTTTTAGAGGAGGATTTCTCAGGAAACGTCCTGAGTGAAGGCGTAGCTCTTGAAGTTAGCTTTCCAAGGACACCTAAAACGGCCCGATCGGACCGTCCGATCTCCGGTTATTCCAAAAGTACTGAGCACGTGTCCCTAACGGCTGTTCCAAGGAATGTTACCGCGATTCCGGGCCCATTTTGACATCCCGGGCGGGATTTTTGTGGACGGATGGCCTTAACAACATCCCACCTTGCCTATTTCAAAGGATTTTGGATTTTAATTTTATTAGGTTTTGAGATTTTTTCGTGGACTAACCCCCTTTGAGAAAAGTCGAAATTTCGGCCAATTTCAAGCGTTGAAAAAAAGATTTTTCTGGCCCTTTTAGAGGAGGATTTCTCAGGAAACGTCCTGCGTGAAGTCGTAGCTCTTGAAGTTAGCTTTCCAAGGACACCTGAAACGGCCTGATCGGACCCTCCGATCTCCGGTTATTCCAAAAGTACCGAGCACGTGTCCCTAACGGCTGTTCCAAGGAATGTTACCGCGATTCCGGGCCCATTTGGACATCCCGGGCGGGATTTTTGTGGACGGATGGCCTTAACAGCATCCCACCTTGCCTAGTTCAAAGGATTTTGGATTTTCATTTTTTTAGGTTTTGAGATTTTTTTGTGGACTAACTCGTTTGAGAAAAGTCAAAATTTCGGCCAATTTCAAGCCTTGAAAAAAAGATTTTTCTGGCCCTTTTAGAGGAGGATTTCTCAGGAAACGTCCTGAGTCAAGTCGTAGCTCTTGAAGTTAGCTTTCAAAGGACACCTAAAACGGCCCGATCGGACCCTCCGATCTCCGGTTATTCCAAAAGTACCGAGCACGTGTCCCTAACGGCTGTTCCAAGGAATGTTACCGCGATTCCGGGCCCATTTGGACATCCCGGGCTGGATTTTTGTGGACGGATGGCCTTAACAGCATCCCACCTTGCCTAGTTCAAAGGATTTTGGATTTTCATTTTATTAGGTTTTGAGATTTTTTCGTGGACTAACCCCTTTGAGAATAGGCGAAATTTCGGCCAATTTCAAGCCTTGAAAAAAAGATTTTTCTGGCCCTTTTAGAGGAGGATTTCTCAGGAAACGTCCCAAGTGAAGTCGTAGCTCTTGAAGTTAGCTTTCCACGCACACCTAAAACGGCCCGATCGGACCCTCCGATCTCCGGTTATTCCAAAAGTACCGAGCACGTGTCCCTAACGGCTGTTCCAAGGAATGTTACCGCGATTCCGGGCCCATTTGGACATCCCGGGCTGGATTTTTGTGGACGGATGGCCTTAACAGCATCCCACCTTGCCTAGTTCAAAGGATTTTGGATTTTCATTTTATTAGGTTTTGAGATTTTTTCGTGGACTAACCCCTTTGAGAAAAGTCGAAATTTCGGCCAATTTCAAGCGTTGAAAAAAAGATTTTTCTGGCCCTTTTAGAGGAGGATTTCTCAGGAAACGTCCCAAGTGAAGTCGTAGCTCTTGAAATTAGCTTTCCAAGGACACCTAAAACGGCCCGATCGGACCCTCCGATCTCCGGTTATTCCAAAAGTACCGAGCACGTGTCCCTAACGGCTGTTCCAAGGAATGTTACCGCGATTCCGGGCCCATTTTGACATCCCGGGCGGGATTTTTGTGGATGGATGGCCTTAACAGCATCCCACCTTGCCTAGTTCAAAGGATTTTGGATTTTCATTTTTTTAGGTTTTGATATTTTTTCGTGGACTAACCCCTTTGAGAAAAGTCGAAATTTCGGCTAATTTCAAGCCTTGAAAAAAATATTTTTCTGGCTCTTTTAGAGGAGGATTTCTCAGAAAACGTCTTGAGTGAAATCGTAGCTCTTGAAGTTAGCTTTCCAAGGACACCTAAAACGGCTCGATCGGACCCTCCGATCTCTGGTTATTTCAAAAATACCGAGCACGTGTCCCTAACGGATGTTCCAAGGAATGTTACCGCGATTCCGGTCCCATTTGGACATCCCGGGCGGGATTTTTGTGGACGGATGGCGTTAACAGCATACCACCTTGCCTAGTTCAAAGGATTTTGGATTTCCATTTTTTGAGGTTTTGAGATTTTTTCGTGGACTAACCCCTTTGAGAAAAGTCAAAATTTCGGCCAATTTCAAGCCTTGAAAAAATGATTTTTCTGGCCCTTTTAGAGGAGGGTTTCTCAGGAAACGTCCGAAGTGAAGTCGTAGCTCTTGAAGTTAGCTTTCCAAGGACACCTAAAACGGCCCGATAGGACCGTCCGATCTCCGGTTATTCCAAAAGTACTGAGCACGTGTCCCTAACGGCTGTTCCAAGGAATGTTACCGCGATTCCGGGCCCATTTGGACATCCCGGGCGGGATTTTTGTGGACGGATGGCCTTAACAGCATCCCACCTTGCCTAGTTCAAAGGATTTTGGATTTTCATTTTTTTAGGTTTTGAGATTTTTTCGTGGACTAACCCCTTTGAGAAAAGTTGAAATTTCGGCCAATTTCAAGCCTTGAAAAAAAGATTTTTCTGGCCATTTTAGAGGAGGATTTCTCAGGAAACATCCTATGTGAAGTCGTAGCTCTTGAAGTTAGCTTTCCAAGGACACCTAAAACGGCCCGATCGGACCCTCCGATCTCCGGTTATTCCAAAAGTACCGAGCACGTGTCCCTAACGGCTGTTCCAAGGAATGTTACCGCGATTCCGGGCCCATTTGGACATCCCGGGCGGGATTTTTGTGGACGGATGGCCTTAACAGCATCCCACCTTGCCTAGTTCAAAGGATTTTGGATTTTCATTTTTTTAGGTTTTGAGATTTTTTCGTGGACTAACCCCTTTGAGAAAAGTCGAAATTTCGGCCAATTTCAAGCCTTGAAAAAAAGATTTTTCTGGCCCTTTTAGAGGAGGATTTCTCAGGAAACGTCCTAAGTGAAGTCGTAGCTCTTGAAGTTAGCTTTCCAAGGACACCTAAAACAGCCCGATCGGACCCTCCGATCTCCGGTTATTCCAAAAGTACCGAGCACGTGTCCCTAACGGCTGTTCCAAGGAATGTTACCGCGATTCCGGGCCCATTTGGACATCCCGGGCGGGATTTTTGTGGACGGATGGCCTTAACAGCATCCAACCTTGCCTAGTTCAAAGGATTTTGGATTTTCATTTTTTTAGGTTTTGAGATTTTTTCGTGGACTAACCCCTTTGAGAAAAGTCGAAATTTCGGCCAATTTCAAGCCTTGAAAAAAAGATTTTTCTGGCCCTTTTAGAGGAGGATTTCTCAGGAAACGTTCTGAGTGAAGTCGTAGCTCTTGAAGTTAGCTTTCCAAGGACACCTAAAACAGCCCGATCGGACCCTCCGATCTCCGGTTATTCCAAAAGTACCGAGCACGTGTCCCTAACGGCTGTTCCAAGGAATGTTACCGCGATTCCGGGCCCATTTGGACATCCCGGGCGGGATTTTTGTGGACGGATGGCCTTAACAGCATCCCACCTTGCCTAGTTCAAAGGATTTGTGATTTTAATTTTATTAGGTTTTGAGATTTTTTCGTGGACTAACCCCTTTGAGAAAAGTCGAAATTTCGGCCAATTTCAAGCCTTGAAAAAAAGATTTTTCTGGCCCTTTTAGAGGAGGATTTCTCAGGAAACATCCTAGGTGAAGTCGTAGCTCTTGAAGTTAGCTTTCCAAGGACACCTAAAACAGCCCGATCGGACCCTCCGATCTCCGGTTATTCCAAAAGTACCGAGCACGTGTCCCTAACGGCTGTTCCAAGGAATGTTACCGCGATTCCGGGCCCATTTGGACATCCCGGGCGGGATTTTTGTGGACGGATGGCCTTAACAGCATCCCACCTTGCCTAATTCAAAGGATTTTGGATTTTCATTTTATTAGGTTTTGAGATTTTTACGTGGACTAACCCCTTTGAGAAAAGTCGAAATTTCGGCCAAATTCAAGCCTTGAAAAAAAGATTTTTCTGGCCCTTTTAGAGGAGGATTTCTCAGGAAACGTCCTGAGTGAAGTCGTAGCTCTTGAAGTTAGCTTTCCAAGGACACCTAAAACAGCCCGATCGGACCCTCCGATCTCCGGTTATTCTAAAAGTACCGAGCACGTGTCCCTAACGGCTGTTCCAAGGAATGTTACCGCGATTCCGGGCCCATTTGGACATCCCGGGCGGGATTTTTGTGGACGGATGGCCTTAACAGCATCCCACCTTGCCTAGTTCAAAGGATTTTGGATTTTAATTTTATTAGGTTTTGAGATTTTTTCGTGGACTAACCCCTTTGAGAAAAGTCGAAATTTCGGCCAATTTCAAGCCTTGAAAAAAAGATTTTTCTGGCCCTTTTAGAGGAGGATTTCTCAGGAAACGTCCCAGGTGAAGTCGTAGCTCTTGAAGTTAGCTTTCCAAGGACACCTAAAACGGCCCGATCGGACCCTCCGATCTCCGGTTATTCCAAAAGTACCGAGCACGTGTCCCTAACGGCTGTTCCAAGGAATGTTACCGCGATTCCGGGCCCATTTTGACATCCCGGGCGGGATTTTTGTGGACGGATGGCCTTAACAGCATCCCACCTTACCTAGTTCAAAGGATTTTGGATTTTCATTTTTTTAGGTTTTGAGATTTTTTCGTGGACTAACCCCTTTGAGAAAAGTTGAAATTTCGGCCAATTTCAAGCCTTGAAAAAAAGATTTTTCTGGCCCTTTTAGAGGAGGATTTCTCAGGAAACGTCCAATGTGAAGTCGTAGCTCTTGAAGTTAGCTTTCCAAGGACACCTAAAACAGCCCGATCGGACCCTCCGATCTCCAGTTATTCCAAAAGTACCGAGCACATGTCCCTAACGGCTGTTCCAAGGAATGTTACCGCGATTCCGGGCCCATTTGGACATCCCGGGCGGGATTTTTGTGGACGGATGGCCTTAACAGCATCCCACCTTGCCTAGTTCAAAGGATTTTGGATTTTCATTTTTTTAGGTTTTGAGATTTTTTCGTGGACTAACCCCTTTGAGAAAAGTCGAAATTTCGGCCAATTTCAAGCCTTGAAAAAAAGATTTTTCTGGCCCTTTTAGAGGAGGATTTCTCAGGAAACGTCCTGAGTGAAGTCGTAGCTCTTGAAGTTAGCTTTCCAAGGACACCTAAAACGGCTCGATCGGACCCTCCGATCTCTGGTTATTTCAAAAATACCGAGCACGTGTCCCTAACGGCTGTTCCAAGGAATGTTACCGCGATTCCGGTCCCATTTGGACATCCCGGGCGGGATTTTTGTGGACGGATGGCGTTAACAGCATACCACCTTGCCTAGTTCAAAGGATTTTGGATTTCCATTTTTTGAGGTTTTGAGATTTTTTCGTGGACTAACCCCTTTGAGAAAAGTCAAAATTTCGGCCAATTTCAAGCCTTGAAAAAATGATTTTTCTGGCCCTTTTAGAGGAGGGTTTCTCAGGAAACGTCCGAAGTGAAGTCGTAGCTCTTGAAGTTAGCTTTCCAAGGACACCTAAAACGGCCCGATCGGACCGTCCGATCTCCGGTTATTCCAAAAGTACTGAGCACGTGTCCCTAACGGCTGTTCCAAGGAATGTTACCGCGATTCCGGGCCCATTTGGACATCCCAGGCGGGATTTTTGTGGACGGATGGCCTTAACAGCATCCCACCTTGCCTAGTTCAAAGGATTTTGCATTTTCATTTTTTTAGGTTTTGAGATTTTTTCGTGGACTAACCCCTTTGAGAAAAGTTGAAATTTCGGCCAATTTCAAGCCTTGAAAAAAAGATTTTTCTGGCCCTTTTAGAGGAGGATTTCTCAGGAAACGTCCTATGTGAAGTCGTAGCTCTTGAAGTTAGCTTTCCAAGGACACCTAAAACAGCCCTATCGGACCCTCCGATCTCCGGTTATTCCAAAAGTACCGAGCACGTGTCCCTAACGGCTGTTCCAAGGAATGTTACCGCGATTCCGGGCCCATTTGGACATCCCGGGCGGGATTTTTGTGGACGGATGGCCTTAACAGCATCCCACCTTGCCTAGTTCAAAGGATTTTGGATTTTCATTTTTTTAGGTTTTGAGATTTTTTCGTGGACTAACCCCTTTGAGAAAAGTTGAAATTTCGGCCAATTTCAAGCCTTGAAAAAAAGATTTTTCTGGCCCTTTTAGAGGAGGATTTCTCAGGAAACGTCCTATGTGAAGTCGTAGCTCTTGAAGTTAGCTTTCCAAGGACACCTAAAACAGCCCGATCGGACCCTCCGATCTCCGGTTATTCCAAAAGTACCGAGCACGTGTCCCTAACGGTTGTTCCAAGGAATGTTACCGCGATTCCGGGCCCATTTGGACATCCCGGGCGGGATTTTTGTGGACGGATGGCCTTAACAGCATCCCACCTTGCCTAGTTCAAAGGATTTTGGATTTTCATTTTTTTAGGTTTTGAGATTTTTTCGTGGACTAACCCCTTTGAGAAAAGTCGAAATTTCGGCCAATTTCAAGCCTTGAAAAAAAAGATTTTTCTGGCCCTTTTAGAGGAGGATTTCTCAGGAAACGTCCTGAGTGAAGTCGTAGCTCTTGAAGTTAGCTTTCCAAGGACACCTAAAACGGCTCGATCGGACCCTCCGATCTCTGGTTATTTCAAAAATACCGAGCACGTGTACCTAACGGCTGTTCCAAGGAATGTTACCGCGATTCCGGTCCCATTTGGACATCCCGGGCGGGATTTTTGTGGACGGATGGCCTTAACAGCATACCACCTTGCCTAGTTCATAGGATTTTGGATTTCCATTTTTTGAGGTTTTGAGATTTTTTCGTGGACTAACCCCTTTGAGAAAAGTCAAAATTTCGGCCAATTTCAAGCCTTGAAAAAATGATTTTTCTGGCCCTTTTAGAGGAGGGTTTCTCAGGAAACGTCCGAAGTGAAGTCGTAGCTCTTGAAGTTAGCTTTCCAAGGACACCTAAAACGGCCCGATCGGACCGTCCGATCTCCGGTTATTCCAAAAGTACTGAGCACGTGTCCCTAACGGCTGTTCCAAGGAATGTTACCGCGATTCCGGGCCCATTTGGACATCCCAGGCGGGATTTTTGTGGACGGATGGCCTTAACAGCATCCCACCTTGCCTAGTTCAAAGGATTTTGGATTTTCATTTTTTTAGGTTTTGAGATTTTTTCGTGGACTAACCCCTTTGAGAAAAGTTGAAATTTCGGCCAATTTCAAGCCTTGAAAAAAAGATTTTTCTGGCCCTTTTAGAGGAGGATTTCTCAGGAAACGTCCTATGTGAAGTCGTAGCTCTTGAAGTTAGCTTTCCAAGGACACCTAAAACAGCCCTATCGGACCCTCCGATCTCCGGTTATTCCAAAAGTACCGAGCACGTGTCCCTAACGGCTGTTCCAAGGAATGTTACCGCGATTCCGGGCCCATTTGGACATCCCGGGCGGGATTTTTGTGGACGGATGGCCTTAACAGCATCCCACCTTGCCTAGTTCAAAGGATTTTGGATTTTCATTTTTTTAGGTTTTGAGATTTTTTCGTGGACTAACCCCTTTGAGAAAAGTCGAAATTTCGGCCAATTTCAAGCCTTGAAAAAAAGATTTTTCTGGCCCTTTTAGAGGAGGATTTCTCAGGAAACGTCCCAGGTGAAGTCGTAGCTCTTGAAGTTAGCTTTCCAAGGACACCTAAAACGGCCCGATCGGACCCTCCGATCTCCGGTTATTCCAAAAGTACCGAGAACGTGTCCCTAACGGCTGTTCCAAGGAATGTTACCGCGATTCCGGGCCCATTTGGACATCCCGGGCGGGATTTTTGTGGACGGATGGCCTTAACAGCATCCCACCTTGCCTAGTTCAAAGGATTTTGGACTTTCATTTTTTTAGGTTTTGAGATTTTTTCGTGGACTAACCCCTTTGAGAAAAGTCAAAATTTCGGGGCGGACTGTTTTGTGAGGTGGATGCTGCTGGTTGTACATTTTGTGATGCTAGGTATTTTTGGAAGGCCTGGAATTCTTGCCATTGCTTTAATTGATCAGCAGGGCAATTTACCGGAGACTGTTGTGGAGGTATTGGGCTATTTGTTTGTGGTATTGGGCTTTGGGGTTTTGGTTTTTTCCTGGACAGGATTTCTTGTATCTTTGGTATGGTGAGGACATTGAGATCAAACTTTTCCCACCATCTGATTTTGTATTTCCTGCATAATGTTAAGGGGAATGGTTTTGGGAGGACTTGGATGGTCTCATAGGTCCAGCAAAAAATCCATGCTAAACCGGTATCTTTGTGAAACCTAAGAGGTCTGGTAAAAGGTTTATTTAGAGAATGCTTACAATAATAATCATAAGTAACTCTTGCGAGATCTGGGTAAATATCATCAATAGCACCAAAGTGATACCACCAATGATAGAACCATACTGGAATATTGTCATTGCATCTTCTGTCAAAGAAGATGAACCAAGAATGACTATAGGGTCTTAGCAATAATGTGTAATACCAAGCATTTTTGTAGTCTATGTAAGAGTAGCCGGGAAGGGCTTGAGGAACCGTAAAGGGTTTAAGATCCCAAGGGTTACTCCAGTCGGAAACAGTGAGGACTTGAAGAATTTTTATTTTAGAGAAGTTGATCTTTTTTGTATCTGACTCACACATCCTGTGGATGATTTCAGCAGAACCAGAGTCTATGAGGATGAGTTCATAGAATCTTCTAGTTTTCTTTAAATCATCTGGAAACCATTGGAAGTCTGTGGGGAAGAGTTTGGTAATAAAAGGTTCTATTTGTGTTTGAGACAGGACTTCATGTTCCGGGGTAAGGTAGACTTCTTGTATGGGACTCTGTTTTGTAACATATCTAAAATAAGGAGTGTCTCTTTTGGGAATTGCCTTAGCAGGGGTTTTTGGACTGAATAGGACTTCTTGGTATGAGAGAGGAGGAAATTCTGCAAGGGACTGGAACTGATTCTGAGTAAGAACAATTGCTGAACTTGTAGGAACAAGCTCATAGTCTTGAGGGGTCTGTTTTCTGCTACTTGATTCCATTAGAATGGAATACTTCGAAATCTCTTATCTGCAATTTGTAGTCTTTGGTCAATTACCAATATTAGGTCAAAATCTGGATCTCCTCTTATCATAGATAGTCTAAACATATGCCGAAGAAAGGGTATTTGCAAATCTTGCTCTATTTTTTCTCTCACTTTTTTGAAATGGGGGTTAATGAAAACGGTTTTCATCAAAATTTATCGTGAGTAAAGACAGTTATCAAAAGGGAATCTTATTTAATCTTTTCTTGGCCTCCAGCTTTAATTTTTTGAGAAAATCAATCATTTCTTGATCAGGATGGCCCTGTATAATAGAAAGGTTAATTAAATCTTGAACTGGTGGAATCCACATATCACGTTCAATCTGCTCCTTCCAAATCTTATAGATGAATTTCATGAGGTAGTTTTTCCCTGTAAAAATTCTCTTGTAAGAAAATCAGGTAAGGAATTTTGTTCTCCTTTAATAAATTCTATTTCAAAATCAAATACTGAGACTATGGCTTGCCATCTGGCAAAAATTTGTTTAGAAACTAAATTTTGAACATCTTTTTGTAAAATCTCTTTAGCTGATTTACAATCAACTCTAAGTAAAAATTTTTTATTATAAAGATCATCTTGGAATTTAGAAATGCATAAAACTATAGAAAGAACTTCTTTTTTAACAGTACTGTAATTCTTTTGTGGTCCAGACCAAACACCAGAATAATATCTTACTAAGGTTTCTTTAGTTTGATCTTGTAGTCTTTGTTTTAATATTCCTCCGAAGCCTATTTCTGACGCATCTGTTTCAACTATCATGAAAGCAGAAGGATGAGGAATGTTTGTACATGGAAGGGTTTTAACTTTTTCTTTTATTATTCGTACAATTTTAGTATGTTCTTCTGTCCAAGGTTTAGGGTTTTTCTTTAATCTTTGAAATAAAAGGGTACACATTTGTCTTAGGTTAGGGAAAAAATCTGAAATATAGTTTAAACATCCTAAGAATCTTTGGAGTTGTGTTTTATCTTTTATTTCATCTGGAAATTTATTGGCGAATTCTATACTTCTATTGATTGGCCTTATTGTTTGTTGATAAATGTTATGTCCTAAGAATCTTATTTTAGTTTGGAATAATTTTATTTTCGGGGCTGAGACTGCTAGGCCATTTTTCTTAATAATATATAAAAAGGTATTTAGATGTTTAAAATGTTCTTCTATGGTTTTAGAGAATATTAAAACATCGTCAATATAGACTATTATAAATTTAGAGTATGGATTAAATATATCATTCATTATTTTTTGAAATTCTGATGGTGCATTTTTTAATCCAAATGGCATTACATTCCATTCGTAATGTCCAAAAGGAACTGTAAAGGCTGTTTTATATCTATCTTCTTCTATTATTTGTATTTGCCAAAATCCACTTTTCATATCAAATTTTGAATATATATTAGAATCAAAAAGTCTGTTAAGTAAATCTCTCTTATTTGGAATAGGATATCTTATCCATTGTAAAGCTTTATTAAGTGGTTTATAGTTTATAACTAAACGGGGTGCTCCTCTTTCCTTTTCTGCTTGATTATTAACATAAAAAGCTGCACAACTCCAAGGAGACTTTGATTCTCTAATTAATTTTTTGTTTAAAAGGGACTTTATTTCTTCTTTACAGTAATTTAATAATTCTAAATTCATTTGTATTGGTCTAGCTTTAGTAGGAATATTAATTTCTTTAAATTCTTTCTCATAAGGTAAGGATACTTGATGTCTTTTTCTTTCCCAAAAGGCTGTTGGAGAATCTGAACAAACTGATTTTATAAAGAGTTCTTCAAGTTCTTTTATTTTTAGTTGTAAACTAGGATTTACAAGTTTCTCTTCAATTTTAAGATTGTAGATTTCTTTAGTTAACGAGTTGATTAATGATGACTTTTTTGTAATAAGATTTATATTTTTTATTATAGATGAAGTTTGAAGTAAAGTAACTTCTGAATGTCTAATGGGATTAAGGAACTTAAATGTTAATTTAGTTCCCATTACTTTAGTATGAACACCATGTCTATTAACTTTAAAGGGATAGATCTGTGTTAGAAAGGGTGTTCCTAATATAACTTCTTGTGTTAAGTCTTTTACCATTATAAAAGTATTTTTAAAACAATATCCATTGTTACATACAGATGCACTAGGTATTTTATAATTAAGTTTCATTCTTGCACCATTTGCATTATGTAATTTTTCTATAGTTTTATGATAATGTTTTGAGGGAATAATCCCTTCGCAAATACAATTGAGGTCTGCTCCACTGTCTAAAAGGGCTATAGTATTAAGTACGAAATCTTCTACTTTTATGGTTACATAAACATACCATTTTTGAAAATTTATTTGTTCAATGACGTTTATAAAAGTATCATCATTAATATTAACTTCATCTTTAGATCTGATGTTAGAAGATGAGTCTGACGAAGTTTGTTCATCTCCTTCATGTTTATTTAATTCAAGATGAGCAATTCTAGTTTCTAATTCTAAGTCTTTAGCTTCATTTAGAATGAGTTGTTCTTGTAGGGCATTAACTTCTCTTTTTAAATTGTTAACTTCAGCTTGAAGGTCTTTAGTTGTTATAGATGAAAATATACTCGAAGATGGTCTTTTACTGATCATTTTTGATAGACTAAATGGTTCTCCGGGAAGAGTTTTTTGTTCTTTGAAAATTAAATTTTTTAATTTGATAAAATATTCTTGTTTTATAGCTGGATCTTCAAGTTTATCTATAAGTTGAAATAATGCTTCATTCTCTTTTTCTTTTGTTATAACATAACAAAATTGAGTGGATCCAGAGTCATCAGAGTCTGATGATTCTTGACCTTCTTCTTCTGATGATTCTTTAATAAGTATTTTAACTAGTTTGTCTTTTAATTCTGCATCTTCTTTGCAAACTTCTGAAATCTTTTGTCTAAGATTGCATTGATTCGCTTTATGTCCAGGTTTTCCACACTTATAACAGATAATTTTCTTTTCCCTTGGTTTATCAGATTTTTTATTATTTTGTTTATTAAATCTAGATTTTCTAAAACTTTGTTTTTTATCAGATTTTTTAAATTGTTTTCTTTTACTAGGAGGATCACCAACTTTTTCTAATCCAAAGTCTTGGCAGAAATTTCCTAATTCTTTTCTTCTTGATCCCTTATCTTTACCGTATTTAGCCTGTAATTTAAGTTCTGAACATAATGCTAATCCTTCCCTTTTTACAAAAGCAGTTAACTGACCATATGTTATATCTTTCCAGGGAATTTCTTCAGATTGTAATTCTTCTTTTATTTTTTGATTAATTCTTTGGGCGAATAAGGAAGGTAGACCAGCAACGAAGTGTTCCTTCCAATATCCTTTATTACAGTCTGATCTTTTGAATACATATGAAAGGAATACATCTTTATACCATCTGTAATCACTGAGTGTTTTACACTTTAAGTTATTTAGTATTTCTCTATTAGCTTGGAGCTCTTCTTTAGGATTTCCAATAAAGTGCATACTAATTGTGTAAATTAATTGATTTACTGGTTCTTCTTCTCCTAAATCATTTTTATAGTTTAAGATTTCTTCTTTTTGTTGAAAAGTAAGAGCATTGTCCCACCAGTTTTTTAATTGTCCGGTAAATCCTGTAACAATTAAGGATACACAGACTTGGTCAGTTTTATCTGAACATTTATAGGCTATGTTAGCCATTCCCATTTCTTGTAATGTGTTTAGGATTTCTCCTTCAGATTTTCCATCTATATTCCATTCATAGATACTTTGTCCATTATAATCAGTAGATCTAAACTTGGACCTTTCTTCATATTGAATATCTGGAGGAGTAGGTCTAGAGTAAAAGTTTCTAGTATCCATATTTCTATTAATCCTTCTATGCCCTTGAAATCCTTTTCTATTTTTTCTTAACTTATTTATTTCTAAAGGTTCATTATGAAAATTAGTTTCAATATTATGAATTATCTTTTCGTCGTCTGAATTTTCTGATCCTGTAGACTCCTCAGTAGTAGGATAACCAGAGTCTGAGTCTGAAGATTTATCATTTTGCTCATTTATACATTGTATTTGTTTGTCTTTATCTAATTTTTTATTTATTTTATCAATTAGAGTTAAGGGTGAACTTAGTGAGACATTTTTTAGAGATTCTTTTGGAATTCCTTGAATCTGAAAATGAGGTTTAGAAATATTCCTAGGGAACTTAGGTTCTTCACTAGCTATTTTCTCATGCACAAGTTCTAGTTGGGTGGCTATAGTATAAAGAAGCTGATTAGAATAATTATTTTGTTGAAAGATTTTTTTAACATCTTCTAAGGTAGATGTTCTATTTTCTGAAGTGCCAATCCTACCATTTTTAAATGGTTCACCTGTTATTTCTCCTTCTTCAGTTTTGATTTTTATTCCTTTTAGAGGAGGGTGAATTGAATGAACTGTTCCCTCGGGTAAAATGTTCCATGTTTTAGTAAGTCTAGTTTGTACTTCTATGGACTTATAATTAAAAGGTTGTTTTATACCATTTTTCTTAAGGTAGTGTTTGAACCAGCTAAAGAAAGGAATATTACTTTGAAATTTTTCCATTTCTGCATACCAAATTTCTCTAATTTTAATTTTATAACTTTCTTCAAAACTTAAGAACCAATTTCTCTTTTCTTTATTTTTTCTTGAATTAAAATCAGTTCTAAGGTAATCTTTGTCTATTGTAAAGACAGAGTTGATAATAACATTTATTGAAGAGTATCTATTCATCTCACTATCAGTAGGAGAAGACTGAGTTTGGTCTATAGGTTCTGTAACCTGATTAGGTATAGGACTACTGAAGTCTAGGATTACTTCTGTATTTTCTAAGTCTATGCTCTTATTTCTTCTACTATAATTATTACTTCTGGTAGTATAGAAAGAGTCTGAAAAAGAGCTTCTCGGACCTAAACTATTTCCTAGTCTTGGTAATGTTGAATAACTTCTACTAAGATTGAATTTAAGAAGAACTTTACCATCTGAACTTTCAGTTATTTCTGAAACATCTTTTTTTTCTAAATCTTCTGGGGGACAATCATGTTCTAGTTCTAAAGTAGTTGGAATAGTTATATCATCCCATTTAATAAGTTTAGGAGTAAATATTGTAGATTTTTCAGCTTCTAATTGAAGTAAAGTTGTTTCTCCTCTTGGAACAGGAGGGATTAAACATCTTGGATCTGTTAAAGAAGTTAAAAGTCTATAATGAACTCTATATATTATAGCAAAATTCTTTGATAATTGTTTAAAGTTATCTTTTAGGATTTTTACGTCTAAAGTTAACGTCTGAGTAACCCTAGGGTCTGTAAGATCAACATGAAAATTAGGTGAACAATTAAAATAGACTGGACCATTACATATATTTGTCTGAATTATAGCTATTAACGAGTCTTTGTAAGATTTAAGTCTATCATCTCTTAAGGCTATGAAAATAGGTGTATCAATTCCTTTTCTGGCTAACGGTTTTAGAGCAACTTGTACTAAACCTAGATGAATGTATCTATATCCTTTTGTTTGATATTTTCTTAGTGATAAAGAGGATAAAAGTTGTAAAGATTGTTGTTCTTTACTAAGACTAATAGTTTCTTCATGACTTCTTACGCTAAAAGCTGTTTTAAAGTCTATAATTCCAATTCTATAAATTGACTCTATATTCTGATGAGGAATGGACCAATCAACCATATTATTTTCATCATTTGTATATAAATTTTCATTACTATGCACAACAGGGTTACTGTTAGAACTAGAACCCCTAGAAAGCATTCGTCTAAACTGTAAAGCCATATTTCTAATAACTGCTTAACATTACTAATTCAGTGTTTAACACTATAGTTGGCGTGGGACCATCGACCGGGACCACCCTAAGCCACGGGCTGACCATGCGGTTTTACGATTAAACCAAGCACGCACACGTTAACAGTGTTAATATGAACGGTAATTTAAACAGTAAAAAGAAATATAATTTAAGGTTTAGGTTAATACTTCTAATGGCTCTGATACCAGTTGGAACCCAGATTTGATAATAGTAACGATTATTTGAAAATAGGTAATAAACTCAGAAAATAACCACAAATTATAACTCTTATATAATTTTTGGAACTATTGAATACAAGCAATTTATGGTAAAATAAGAAGGACTTACAAATATTCAAACTTTTCTTCAACTTAGAACAACTTGAAAACTGAAAGAAAATATTTTTGAGAATTGAGAGGTTTTTGAGATATGGAAGAGCACTCTCTGAATTTCGATGCCCCTTCTTCAATCTGTATCCTTCTTTATATAGGCGAGAGTTGATCTGCATTTGACGTCATTGCATACGTCTTTTGTAGTTCAACTGTAGGCATGTGAAGGATCTGTTCTGATGAAGTCTTCCTTCCCGCGAAAATAGCGGGAGATGCCTCTTTGGCTCTTTATGAATAATACGAGTGAATAGTAAAAGTTGAAATAGTGAATAGTGCATAGTAACTTTTGTCGTGCATAGTGACAATGAATAGTGACTTGTGAATAGTGACTGTTGTCGTCGGCTTTTCTTTCCATCAGTCTGTGGTCTTCGTCTTTCTTCTCTTGATGGCTCCAGTGGTCTAGTAGATTTATTGATTACACCACATGCGTATATAATACAATACTTACAAATATACGCAATACTTATAATACAATACTTACAAATACTCTTACAAATACTTATCACTCATTCAATGCCTAGTTCAAAGGATTTGTGATTTTAATTTTATTAGGTTTTGAGATTTTTTCGTGGACTAACCCCTTTGAGAAAAGTCGAAATTTCGGCCAATTTCAAGCCTTGAAAAAAAGATTTTTCTGGCCCTTTTAGAGGAGGATTTCTCAGGAAACGTCCTAGGTGAAGTCGTAGCTCTTGAAGTTAGCTTTCCAAGGACACCTAAAACGGCCCGATCGGACCCTCCGATCTCCGGTTAATCCAAAAGTACCGAGCACGTGTCCCTAACGGCTGTTCCAAGGAATGTTACCGCGATTCCGGGCCCATTTGGACATCCCGGGCGGGATTTTTGTGGACGGATGGCCTTAACAGCATCCCACCTTGCCTAATTCAAAGGATTTTGGATTTTCATTTTATTAGGTTTTGAGATTTTTTCGTGGACTAACCCCTTTGAGAAAAGTCGAAATTTCGGCCAATTTCAAGCCTTGAAAAAAAGATTTTTCTGGCCCTTTTAGAGGAGGATTTCTCAGGAAACGTCCTGAGTGAAGTCGTAGCTCTTGAAGTTAGCTTTCCAAGGACACCTAAAACAGCCCGATCGGACCCTCCGATCTCCGGTTATTCTAAAAGTACCGAGCACGTGTCCCTAACGGCTGTTCCAAGGAATGTTACCGCAATTCCGGGCCCATTTGGACATCCCGGGCGGGATTTTTGTGGACGGATGGCCTTAACAGCATCCCACCTTGCCTAGTTCAAAGGATTTTGGATTTTAATTTTATTAGGTTTTGAGATTTTTTCGTGGACTAACCCCTTTGAGAAAAGTCGAAATTTCGGCCAATTTCAAGCCTTGAAAAAAAGATTTTTCTGGCCCTTTTAGAGGAGGATTTCTCAGGAAACGTCCCAGGTGAAGTCGTAGCTCTTGAAGTTAGCTTTCCAAGGACACCTAAAACGGCCCGATCGGACCCTCCGATCTCCGGTTATTCCAAAAGTACCGAGCACGTGTCCCTAACGGCTGTTCCAAGGAATGTTACCGCGATTCTGGGCCCATTTTGACATCCCGGGCGGGATTTTTGTGGACGGATGGCCTTAACAGCATCCCACCTTGCCTAGTTCAAAGGATTTTGGATTTTCATTTTTTTAGGTTTTGAGATTTTTTCGTGGACTAACCCCTTTGAGAAAAGTTGAAATTTCGGCCAATTTCAAGCCTTGAAAAAAAGATTTTTCTGGCCCTTTTAGAGGAGGATTTCTCAGGAAACGTCCTATGTGAAGTCGTAGCTCTTGAAGTTAGCTTTCCAAGGACACCTAAAACAGCCCGATCGGACCCTCCGATCTCCGGTTATTCCAAAAGTACCGAGCACATGTCCCTAACGGCTGTTCCAAGGAATGTTACCGCGATTCCGGGCCCATTTGGACATCCCGGGCGGGATTTTTGTGGACGGATGGCCTTAACAGCATCCCACCTTGCCTAGTTCAAAGGATTTTGAATTTTCATTTTTTGAGGTTTTGAGATTTTTTCGTGGACTAACCCCTTTGAGAAAAGTCGAAATTTCGGCCAATTTCAAGCCTTGAAAAAAAGATTTTTCTGGCCCTTTTAGAGGAGGATTTCTCAGGAAACGTCCTGAGTGAAGTCGTAGCTCTTGAAGTTAGCTTTCCAAGGACACCTAAAACGGCTCGATCGGACCCTCCGATCTCTGGTTATTTCAAAAATACCGAGCACGTGTCCCTAACGGCTGTTCCAAGGAATGTTACCGCGATTCCGGTCCCATTTGGACATCCCGGGCGGGATTTTTGTGGACGGATGGCGTTAACAGCATACCACCTTGCCTAGTTCAAAGGATTTTGGATTTCCATTTTTTGAGGTTTTGAGATTTTTTCGTGGACTAACCCCTTTGAGAAAAGTCAAAATTTCGGCCAATTTCAAGCCTTGAAAAAATGATTTTTCTGGCCCTTTTAGAGGAGGGTTTCTCAGGAAACGTCCGAAGTGAAGTCGTAGCTCTTGAAGTTAGCTTTCCAAGGACACCTAAAACGGCCCGATCGGACCGTCCGATCTCCGGTTATTCCAAAAGTACTGAGCACGTGTCCCTAACGGCTGTTCCAAGGAATGTTACCGCGATTCCGGGCCCATTTGGACATCCCAGGCGGGATTTTTGTGGACGGATGGCCTTAACAGCATCCCACC
Organism: Persicaria tinctoria; assembly: GCA_037127255.1. Lineage (NCBI taxonomy): Eukaryota > Viridiplantae > Streptophyta > Magnoliopsida > Caryophyllales > Polygonaceae > Persicaria > Persicaria tinctoria. The sequence goes on along the minus strand of JBANSL010000016.1, from coordinate 945,736 downwards.
TTGCCTAGTTCAAAGGATTTTGCATTTTCATTTTTTTTAGGTTTTGAGATTTTTTCGTGGACTAACCCCTTTGAGAAAAGTTGAAATTTCGGCCAATTTCAATCCTTGAAAAAAAGATTTTTCTGGCCCTTTTAGAGGAGGATTTCTCAGGAAACGTCCTATGTGAAGTCGTAGCTCTTGAAGTTAGCTTTCCAAGGACACCTAAAACAGCCCTATCGGACCCTCCGATCTCCGGTTATTCCAAAAGTACCGAGCACGTGTCCCTAACGGCTGTTCCAAGGAATGTTACCGCGATTCCGGGCCCATTTGGACATCCCGGGCGGGATTTTTGTGGACGGATGGCCTTAACAGCATCCCACCTTGCCTAGTTCAAAGGATTTTGGATTTCCATTTTTTTAGGTTTTGAGATTTTTTCGTGGACTAACCCCTTTGAGAAAAGTTGAAATTTCGGCCAATTTCAAGCCTTGAAAAAAAGATTTTTCTGGCCCTTTTAGAGGAGGATTTCTCAGGAAACGTCCTATGTGAAGTCGTAGCTCTTGAAGTTAGCTATCCAAGGACACCTAAAACAGCCCGATCGGACCCTCCGATCTCCGGTTATTCCAAAAGTACCGAGCACGTGTCCCTAACGGCTGTTCCAAGGAATGTTACCGCGATTCCGGGCCCATTTGGACATCCCGGGCGGGATTTTTGTGGACGGATGGCCTTAACAGCATCCCACCTTGCCTAGTTCAAAGGATTTTGGATTTTCATTTTTTTAGGTTTTGAGATTTTTTCGTGGACTAACCCCTTTGAGAAAAGTCGAAATTTCGGCCAATTTCAAGCCTTGAAAAAAAGATTTTTCTGGCCCTTTTAGAGGAGGATTTCTCAGGAAACGTCCTGAGTGAAGTCGTAGCTCTTGAAGTTAGCTTTCCAAGGACACCTAAAACGGCTCGATCGGACCCTCCGATCTCTGGTTATTCCAAAAATACCGAGCACGTGTCCCTAACGGCTGTTCCAAGGAATGTTACCGCGATTCCGGTCCCATTTGGACATCCCGGGCGGGATTTTTGTGGACGGATGGCGTTAACAGCATACCACCTTGCCTAGTTCAAAGGATTTTGGATTTCCATTTTTTGAGGTTTTGAGATTTTTTCGTGGACTAACCCCTTTGAGAAAAGTCAAAATTTCGGCCAATTTCAAGCCTTGAAAAAATGATTTTTCTGGCCCTTTTAGAGGAGGGTTTCTCAGGAAACGTCCGAAGTGAAGTCGTAGCTCTTGAAGTTAGCTTTCCAAGGACACCTAAAACAGCCCGATCGGACCGTCCGATCTCCGGTTATTCCAAAAGTACTGAGCACGTGTCCCTAACGGCTGTTCCAAGGAATGTTACCGCGATTCCGGGCACATTTGGACATCCCAGGCGGGATTTTTGTGGACGGATGGCCTTAACAGCATCCCACCTTGCCTAGTTCAAAGGATTTTGGATTTTAATTTTTTTAGGTTTTGAGATTTTTTCGTGGACTAACCCCTTTGAGAAAAGTTGAAATTTCGGCCAATTTCAAGCCTTGAAAAAAAGATTTTTCTGGCCCTTTTAGAGGAGGATTTCTCAGGAAACGTCCTATGTGAAGTCATAGCTCTTGAAGTTAGCTTTCCAAGGACACCTAAAACAGCCCTATCGGACCCTCCGATCTCCGGTTATTCCAAAAGTACCGAGCACGTGTCCCTAACGGCTGTTCCAAGGAATGTTACCGCGATTCCGGGCCCATTTGGACATCCCGGGCGGGATTTTTGTGGACGGATGGCCTTAACAGCATCCCACCTTGCCTAGTTCAAAGGATTTTGGATTTTCTTTTTTTAGGTTTTGAGATTTTTTCGTGGACTAACCCCTTTGAGAAAAGTCGAAATTTCGGCCAATTTCAAGCCTTGAAAAAAAGATTTTTCTGGCCCTTTTAGAGGAGGATTTCTCAGGAAACGTCCCAGGTGAAGTCGTAGCTCTTGAAGTTAGCTTTCCAAGGACACCTAAAACGGCCCGATCGGACCCTCCGATCTCCGGTTATTCCAAAAGTATCGAGAACGTGTCCCTAACGGCTGTTCCAAGGAATGTTACCGCGATTCCGGGCCCATTTGGACATCCCGGGCGGGATTTTTGTGGACGGATGGCCTTAACAGCATCCCACCTTGCCTAGTTCAAAGGATTTTGGACTTTCATTTTTTTAGGTTTTGAGATTTTTTCGTGGACTAACCCCTTTGAGAAAAGTCAAAATTTCGGCCAATTTCAAGCCTTGAAAAAAAGATTTTTCATGCCCTTTTAGAGGAGGATTTCTCAGGAAACGTCCTGAGTGAAGGCGTAGCTCTTGAAGTTATCTTTCCAAGGACACCTAAAACAGCCCGATCGGACCCTCCGATCTCCGGTTATTCCAAAAGTACCGAGCACGTGTCCCTAACGGCTGTTCCAAGGAAAGTTACCGCGATTCCGGGACCATTTGGACATCCCGGGCGGGATTTTTGTGGACGGATGGCCTTAACAGCATCCCACCTTGCCTAGTTCAAAGGATTTTGGATTTTAAATTTATTAGGTTTTGAGATTTTTTCGTGGACTAACCCCTTTGAGAAAAGTCGAAATTTCGGCCAATTTCAAGCGTTGAAAAAAAGATTTTTCTGGCCCTTTTAGAGGAGGATTTCTCAGGAAACGTCCCAAGTGAAGTCGTAGCTCTTGAAGTTAGCTTTCCAAGGACACCTAATACGGCCCGATCGGACCCTCCGATCTCCGGTTATTCCAAAAGTACCGAGCACGTGTCCCTAACGGCTGTTCCAAGGAATGTTACCGCGATTCCGGGCCCATTTTGACATCCCGGGCGGGATTTTTGTGGACGGATGGCCTTAACAGCATCCCACCTTGCCTAGTTCAAAGGATTTTGGATTTTCATTTTTTTAGGTTTTGAGATTTTTTCGTGGACTAACCCCTTTGAGAAAAGTCGAAATTTCGGCTAATTTCAAGCCTTGAAAAAAATATTTTTCTGGCTCTTTTAGAGGAGGATTTCTCAGAAAACGTCTTGAGTGAAGTCGTAGCTCTTGAAGTTAGCTTTCCAAGGACACCTAAAATGGCTCGATCGGACCCTCCGATCTCTGGTTATTTCAAAATTACCGAGCACATGTCCCTAACGGCTGTTCCAAGGAATGTTACCGCGATTCCGGTCCCATTTGGACATCCCGGGCGGGATTTTTGTGGACGGATGGCCTTAACAGCATCCAACCTTGCCTAGTTCAAAGGATTTTGGATTTTCATTTTTTTAGGTTTTGAGATTTTTTCGTGGACTAACCCCTTTGAGAAAAGTCGAAATTTCGGCAAATTTCAAGCCTTGAAAAAAAGATTTTTCTGGCCCTTTTAGAGGAGGATTTCTCAGGAAACGTCCTGAGTGAAGTCGTAGCTCTTGAAGTTAGCTTTCCAAGGACACCTAAAACAGCCCGATCGGACCCTCCGATCTCCGGTTATTCTAAAAGTACCGAGCACGTGTCCCTAACGGCTGTTCCAAGGAATGTTACCGCGATTCCGGGCCCATTTGGACATCCCGGGCGGGATTTTTGTGGACGGATGGCCTTAACAGCATCCCACCTTGCCTAGTTCAAAGGATTTTGGATTTTCATTTTTTTAGGTTTTGAGATTTTTTCGTGGACTAACCCCTTTGAGAAAAGTTGAAATTTCGGCCAATTTCAAGCCTTGAAAAAAAGATTTTTCTGGCCCTTTTAGAGGAGGATTTCTCAGGAAACGTCCCAGGTGAAGTCGTAGCTCTTGAAGTTAGCTTTCCAAGGACACCTAAAACGGCCCGATCGGACCCTCCGATCTCCGGTTATTCCAAAAGTACCGAGCACGTGTCCCTAACGGCTGTTCCAAGGAATGTTACCGCGATTCCGGGCCCATTTTGACATCCCGGGCGGGATTTTTGTGGACGGATGGCCTTAACAGCATCCCACCTTGCCTATTTCAAAGGATTTTGGATTTTCATTTTTTTAGGTTTTGAGATTTTTTCGTGGACTAATCCCTTTGAGAAAAGTTGAAATTTCGGTCAATTTCAAGCCTTGAAAAAAAGATTTTTCTGCCCTTTTAGAGGAGGATTTCTCAGGAAACGTCCTATGTGAAGTCGTAGCTCTTGAAGTTAGCTTTCCAAGGACACCTAAAACAGCCCGATCGGACCCTCCGATCTCCGGTTATTCCAAAAGTACCGAGCACGTGTCCCTAACGGCTGTTCCAAGGAATGTTACCGCGATTCCGGGCCCATTTGGACATCCCGGGCGGGATTTTTGTGGACGGATGGCCTTAAAAGCATCCCACCTTGCCTAGTTCAAAGGATTTTGGATTTTCATTTTTTTAGGTTTTGAGATTTTTTCGTGGACTAACCCCTTTGAGAAAAGTCGAAATTTCGGCCAATTTCAAGCCTTGAAACAAAGATTTTTCTGGCCCTTTTAGAGGAGGATTTCTCAGGAAACGTCCCAGGTGAAGTCGTAGCTCTTGAAGTTAGCTTTCCAAGGACACCTAAAACGGCCCGATCGGACCCTCCGATCTCCGGTTATTCCAAAAGTACCGAGCACGTGTCCCTAACGGCTGTTCCAAGGAATGTTACCGCGATTCCGGGCCCATTTTGACATCCCGGGCGGGATTTTTGTGGACGGATGGCCTTAACAGCATCCCACCTTGCCAAGTTCAAAGGATTTTGGATTTTCATTTTTTTAGGTTTTGAGATTTTTTAGTGGACTAACCCCTTTGAGAAAAGTTGAAATTTCGGCCAATTTCAAGCCTTGAAAAAAAGATTTTTCTGGCCCTCTTAGAGGAGGATTTCTCAGGAAACGTCCTAGGTGAAGTCGTAGCTCTTGAAGTTAGCTTTCCAAGGACACCTAAAACGGCCCGATCGGACCCTCCGATCTCCGGTTATTCCAAAAGTACCGAGCACGTGTCCCTAACGGCTGTTCCAAGGAATGTTACCGCGATTCCGGGCCCATTTGGACATCCCGGGCGGGATTTTTGTGGACGGATGGCCTTAACAGCATCCCACCTTGCCTAGTTCAAAGGATTTTGGATTTTCATTTTTTTAGGTTTTGAGATTTTTTCGTGGACTAACCCCTTTGAGAAAAGTCGAAATTTCGGCCAATTTCAAGCCTTGAAAAAAAGATTTTTCTGGCCCTTTTAGAGGAGGATTTCTCAGGAAACGTCCGAGGTGAAGTCGTAGCTCTTGAAGTTAGCTTTCCAAGGACACCTAAAACGGCCCGATCGGACCCTCCGATCTCCGGTTATTCCAAAAGTACCGAGCACGTGTCCCTAACGGCTGTTCCAAGGAATGTTACCGCGATTCCGGGCCCATTTGGACATCCCGGGCGGGATTTTTGTGGACGGAGGCCTTAACAGCATCCCACCTTGCCTAATTCAAAGGATTTTGGATTTTCATTTTATTAGGTTTTGAGATTTTTTCGTGGACTAACCCCTTTGAGAAAAGTCGAAATTTCGGCCAATTTCAAGTCTTGAAAAAAAGATTTTTTTGGCCCTTTTAGAGGAGGATTTCTCAGGAAACGTCCTAAGTGAAGTCGTAGCTCTTGAAGTTAGCTTTCCAAGGACACCTAAAACAGCCCGATCGGACCCTCCGATCTCCGGTTATTCCAAAAGTACCGAGCACGTGTCCCTAACGGCTGTTCCAAGGAATGTTACCGCGATTCCGGGCCCATTTGGACATCCCGGGCGGGATTTTTGTGGACGTATGGCCTTAACAGCATCCCACCTTGCCTAGTTCAAAGGATTTTGGATTTTAATTTTATTAGGTTTTGAGATTTTTTCGTGGACTAACCCCTTTGAGAAAAGTCGAAATTTCGGCCAATTTCAAACCTTGAAAAAAAGGTTTTTCTGGCCCTTTTAGAGGAGGATTTCTCAGGAAACGTCCCAAGTGAAGTCGTAGCTGTTGAAGTTAGCTTTCCAAGGACACATAAAACGGCCCGATCGGACCCTTCGATCTCCGGTTATTCCAAAAGTACCGAGCACGTGTCCCTAACGGCTGTTCCAAGGAATGTTACCGCGATTCCGGGCCCATTTTGACATCTCGGGCAGGATTTTTGTGGACGGATGGCCTTAACAGCATCCCACCTTGCCTAGTTCAAAGGATTTTGGATTTTCATTTTTTTAGGTTTTGAGATTTTTTCGTGGACTAACCCCTTTGAGAAAAGTCGAAATTTCGGCTAATTTCAAGCGTTGAAAAAAAGATTTTTCTGGCCCTTTTAGAGGAGGATTTCTCAGGAAACGTCCTGAGTGAAGTCGTAGCTCTTGAAGTTAGCTTTCCAAGGACACCTAAAACAGCCCGATCGGACCCTCCGATCTCCGGTTATTCCAAAAGTACCGAGCACGTGTCCCTAACGGCTGTTCCAAGGAATGTTACCGCGATTCCGGGCCCATTTGGACATCCCGGGCGGGATTTTTGTGGACGGATGGCCTTAACAGCATCCAACCTTGCCTAGTTCAAAGGATTTTGGATTTTCATTTTTTTAGGTTTTGAGATTTTTTCGTGGACTAACCCCTTTGAGAAAAGTCGAAATTTCGGCCAATGTCAAGCCTTGAAAAAAAGATTTTTCTGGCCCTTTTAGAGGAGGATTTCTCAGGAAACGTCCCAGGTGAAGTCGTAGCTCTTGAAGTTAGCTTTCCAAGGACACCTAAAACGGCCGGATCGGACCCTCCGATCTCCGGTTATTCCAAAAGTACCGAGCACGTGTCCCTAACGGCTGTTCCAAGGAATGTTACCGCGATTCCGGGCCCATTTGGACATCCCGGGCGGGATTTTTGTGGACGGATGGCCTTAACAGCATCCCACCTTGCCTAGTTCAAAGGATTTTGGATTTTAATTTTTTTAGGTTTTGAGATTTTTTCGTGGACTAACCCCTTTGAGAAAAGTTGAAATTTCGGCCAATTTCAAGCCTTGAAAAAAAGATTTTTCTGGCCCTTTTAGAGGAGGATTTCTCAGGAAACGTCCCAGGTGAAGTCGTAGCTCTTGAAGTTAGCTTTCCAAGGACACCTAAAACGGCCCGATCGGACCCTCCGATCTCCGGTTATTCCAAAAGTACCGAGCACGTGTCCCTAACGGCTGTTCCAAGGAATGTTACCGCGATTCCGGGCCCATTTGGACATCCCGGGCGGGATTTTTGTGGACGGATGGCCTTAACAGCATCCCACCTTGCCTAGTTCAAAGGATTTTGGATTTTCATTTTTTTAGGTTTTGAGATTTTTTCGTGGACTAACCCCTTTGAGAAAAGTCGAAATTTCGGCCAATTTCAAGCCTTGAAAAAAAGATTTTTCTGGCCCTTTTAGAGGAGGATTTCTCAGGAAACGTCCTGAGTGAAGTCGTAGCTCCTTAAGTTAGCTTTCCAAGGACACCTAAAACAGCCCGATCGGACCCTCCGATCTCCGGTTATTCTAAAAGTACCGAGCACGTGTCCCTAACGGCTGTTCCAAGGAATGTTACCGCGATTCCGGGCCCATTTTGACATCCCGGGCGGGATTTTTGTGGACGGATGGCCTTAACAGCATCCCACCTTGCCTATTTCAAAGGATTTTGGATTTTCATTTTTTTAGGTTTTGAGATTTTTTCGTGGACTAACCCCTTTGAGAAAAGTTGAAATTTCGGCCAATTTCAAGCCTTGAAAAAAAGATTTTTCTGCCCTTTTAGAGGAGGATTTCTCAGGAAACGTCCTATGTGAAGTCGTAGCTCTTGAAGTTAGCTTTCCAAGGACACCTAAAACAGCCCGATCGGACCCTCCGATCTCCGGTTATTCCAAAAGTACCGAGCACGTGTCCCTAACGGCTGTTCCAAGGAATGTTACCGCGATTCCGGGCCCATTTGGACATCCCGGGCGGGATTTTTGTGGACGGATGGCCTTAACAGCATCCAACCTTGCCTAGTTCAAAGGATTTTGGATTTTCATTTTTTTAGGTTTTGAGATTTTTTCGTGGACTAACCCCTTTGAGAAAAGTCGAAATTTCGGCCAATGTCAAGCCTTGAAAAAAAGATTTTTCTGGCCCTTTTAGAGGAGGATTTCTCAGGAAACGTCCCAGGTGAAGTCGTAGCTCTTGAAGTTAGCTTTCCAAGGACACCTAAAACGGCCGGATCGGACCCTCCGATCTCCGGTTATTCCAAAAGTACCGAGCACGTGTCCCTAACGGCTGTTCCAAGGAATGTTACCGCGATTCCGGGCCCATTTTGACATCCCGGGCGGGATTTTTGTGGACGGATGGCCTTAACAGCATCCCACCTTGCCTAGTTCAAAGGATTTTGGATTTTAATTTTTTTAGGTTTTGAGATTTTTTCGTGGACTAACCCCTTTGAGAAAAGTTGAAATTTCGGCCAATTTCAAGCCTTGAAAAAAAGATTTTTCTGGCCCTTTTAGAGGAGGATTTCTCAGGAAACGTCCCAGGTGAAGTCGTAGCTCTTGATGTTAGCTTTCCAAGGACACCTAAAACGGCCCGATCGGACCCTCCGATCTCCGGTTATTCCAAAAGTACCGAGCACGTGTCCCTAACGGCTGTTCCAAGGAATGTTACCGCGATTCCGGGCCCATTTGGACATCCCGGGCGGGATTTTTGTGGACGGATGGCCTTAACAGCATCCCACCTTGCCTAGTTCAAAGGATTTTGGATTTTCATTTTTTTAGGTTTTGAGATTTTTTCGTGGACTAACCCCTTTGAGAAAAGTCGAAATTTCGGCTAATTTCAAGCCTTGAAAAAAAGATTTTTCTGGCCCTTTTAGAGGAGGATTTCTCAGGAAACGTCCTGAGTGAAGTCGTAGCTCTTGAAGTTAGCTTTCCAAGGACACCTAAAACAGCCCGATCGGACCCTCCGATCTCCGGTTATTCTAAAAGTACCGAGCACGTGTCCCTAACGGCTGTTCCAAGGAATGTTACCGCGATTCCGGGCCCATTTTGACATCCCGGGCGGGATTTTTGTGGACGGATGGCCTTAACAGCATCCCACCTTGCCTATTTCAAAGGATTTTGGATTTTCATTTTTTTAGGTTTTGAGATTTTTTCGTGGACTAACCCCTTTGAGAAAAGTTGAAATTTCGGCCAATTTCAAGCCTTGAAAAAAAGATTTTTCTGGCCCTTTTAGAGGAGGATTTCTCAGGAAACGTCCCAGGTGAAGTCGTAGCTCTTGAAGTTAGCTTTCCAAGGACACCTAAAACGGCCCGATCGGACCCTCCGATCTCCGGTTATTCCAAAAGTACCGAGCACGTGTCCCTAACGGCTGTTCCAAGGAATGTTACCGCGATTCCGGGCCCATTTGGACATCCCGGGCGGGATTTTTGTGGACGGATGGCCTTAACAGCATCCCACCTTGCCTAGTTCAAAGGATTTTGGATTTTCATTTTTTTAGGTTTTGAGATTTTTTCGTGGACTAACCCCTTTGAGAAAAGTCGAAATTTCGGCCAATTTCAAGCCTTGAAAAAAAGATTTTTCTGGCCCTTTTAGAGGAGGATTTCTCAGGAAACGTCCTGAGTGAAGTCGTAGCTCCTTAAGTTAGCTTTCCAAGGACACCTAAAACAGCCCGATCGGACCCTCCGATCTCCGGTTATTCTAAAAGTACCGAGCACGTGTCCCTAACGGCTGTTCCAAGGAATGTTACCGCGATTCCGGGCCCATTTTGACATCCCGGGCGGGATTTTTGTGGACGGATGGCCTTAACAGCATCCCACCTTGCCTATTTCAAAGGATTTTGGATTTTCATTTTTTTAGGTTTTGAGATTTTTTCGTGGACTAACCCCTTTGAGAAAAGTTGAAATTTCGGCCAATTTCAAGCCTTGAAAAAAAGATTTTTCTGCCCTTTTAGAGGAGGATTTCTCAGGAAACGTCCTATGTGAAGTCGTAGCTCTTGAAGTTAGCTTTCCAAGGACACCTAAAACAGCCCGATCGGACCCTCCGATCTCCGGTTATTCCAAAAGTACCGAGCACGTGTCCCTAACGGCTGTTCCAAGGAATGTTACCGCGATTCCGGGCCCATTTGGACATCCCGGGCGGGATTTTTGTGGACGGATGGCCTTAACAGCATCCAACCTTGCCTAGTTCAAAGGATTTTGGATTTTCATTTTTTTAGGTTTTGAGATTTTTTCGTGGACTAACCCCTTTGAGAAAAGTCGAAATTTCGGCCAATGTCAAGCCTTGAAAAAAAGATTTTTCTGGCCCTTTTAGAGGAGGATTTCTCAGGAAACGTCCCAGGTGAAGTCGTAGCTCTTGAAGTTAGCTTTCCAAGGACACCTAAAACGGCCGGATCGGACCCTCCGATCTCCGGTTATTCCAAAAGTACCGAGCACGTGTCCCTAACGGCTGTTCCAAGGAATGTTACCGCGATTCCGGGCCCATTTTGACATCCCGGGCGGGATTTTTGTGGACGGATGGCCTTAACAGCATCCCACCTTGCCTAGTTCAAAGGATTTTGGATTTTAATTTTTTTAGGTTTTGAGATTTTTTCGTGGACTAACCCCTTTGAGAAAAGTTGAAATTTCGGCCAATTTCAAGCCTTGAAAAAAAGATTTTTCTGGCCCTTTTGGAGGAGGATTTCTCAGGAAACGTCCCAGGTGAAGTCGTAGCTCTTGAAGTTAGCTTTCCAAGGACACCTAAAACGGCCCGATCGGACCCTCCGATCTCCGGTTATTCCAAAATTACCGAGCACGTGTCCCTAACGGCTGTTCCAAGGAATGTTACCGCGATTCCGGGCCCATTTGGACATCCCGGGCGGGATTTTTGTGGACGGATGGCCTTAACAGCATCCCACCTTGCCTATTTCAAAGGATTTTGGATTTTCATTTTTTTAGGTTTTGAGATTTTTTCGTGGACTAACCCCTTTGAGAAAAGTCGAAATTTCGGCCAATTTCAAGCCTTGAAAAAAAGATTTTTCTGGCCCTTTTAGAGGAGGATTTCTCAGGAAACGTCCTGAGTGAAGTCGTAGCTCTTGAAGTTAGCTTTCCAAGGACACCTAAAACAGCCCGATCGGACCCTCCGATCTCCGGTTATTCCAAAAGTACCGAGCACGTGTCCCTAACGGCTGTTCCAAGGAATGTTACCGCGATTCCGGGCCCATTTGGACATCCCGGGCGGGATTTTTGTGGACGGATGGCCTTAACAGCATCCAACCTTGCCTAGTTCAAAGGATTTTGGATTTTCATTTTTTTAGGTTTTGAGATTTTTTCGTGGACTAACCCCTTTGAGAAAAGTCGAAATTTCGGCCAATGTCAAGCCTTGAAAAAAAGATTTTTCTGGCCCTTTTAGAGGAGGATTTCTCAGGAAACGTCCCAGGTGAAGTCGTAGCTCTTGAAGTTAGCTTTCCAAGGACACCTAAAACGGCCGGATCGGACCCTCCGATCTCCGGTTATTCCAAAAGTACCGAGCACGTGTCCCTAACGGCTGTTCCAAGGAATGTTACCGCGATTCCGGGCCCATTTTGACATCCCGGGCGGGATTTTTGTGGACGGATGGCCTTAACAGCATCCCACCTTGCCTAGTTCAAAGGATTTTGGATTTTAATTTTTTTAGGTTTTGAGATTTTTTCGTGGACTAACCCCTTTGAGAAAAGTTGAAATTTCGGCCAATTTCAAGCCTTGAAAAAAAGATTTTTCTGGCCCTTTTGGAGGAGGATTTCTCAGGAAACGTCCCAGGTGAAGTCGTAGCTCTTGAAGTTAGCTTTCCAAGGACACCTAAAACGGCCCGATCGGACCCTCCGATCTCCGGTTATTCCAAAAGTACCGAGCACGTGTCCCTAACGGCTGTTCCAAGGAATGTTACCGCGATTCCGGGCCCATTTGGACATCCCGGGCGGGATTTTTGTGGACGGATGGCCTTAACAGCATCCCACCTTGCCTAGTTCAAAGGATTTTGGATTTTCATTTTTTTAGGTTTTGAGATTTTTTCGTGGACTAACCCCTTTGAGAAAAGTCGAAATTTCGGCCAATTTCAAGCCTTGAAAAAAAGATTTTTCTGGCCCTTTTAGAGGAGGATTTCTCAGGAAACGTCCTGAGTGAAGTCGTAGCTCTTGAAGTTAGCTTTCCAAGGACACCTAAAACAGCCCGATCGGACCCTCCGATCTCCGGTTATTCTAAAAGTACCGAGCACGTGTCCCTAACGGCTGTTCCAAGGAATGTTACCGCGATTCCGGGCCCATTTTGACATCCCGGGCGGGATTTTTGTGGACGGATGGCCTTAACAGCATCCCACCTTGCCTATTTCAAAGGATTTTGGATTTTCATTTTTTTAGGTTTTGAGATTTTTTCGTGGACTAACCCCTTTGAGAAAAGTTGAAATTTCGGCCAATTTCAAGCCTTGAAAAAAAGATTTTTCTGCCCTTTTAGAGGAGTATTTCTCAGGAAACGTCCTATGTGAAGTCGTAGCTCTTGAAGTTAGCTTTCCAAGGACACCTAAAACAGCCCGATCGGACCCTCCGATCTCCGGTTATTCCAAAAGTACCGAGCACGTGTCCCTAACGGCTGTTCCAAGGAATGTTACCGCGATTCCGGGCCCATTTGGACATCCCGGGCGGGATTTTTGTGGACGGATGGCCTTAACAGCATCCCACCTTGCCTAGTTCAAAGGATTTTGGATTTTCATTTTTTTAGGTTTTGAGATTTTTTCGTGGACTAACCCCTTTGAGAAAAGTCGAAATTTCGGCCAATTTCAAGCCTTGAAACAAAGATTTTTCTGGCCCTTTTAGAGGAGGATTTCTCAGGAAACGTCCCAGGTGAAGTCGTAGCTCTTGAAGTTAGCTTTCCAAGGACACCTAAAACAGCCCGATCGGACCCTCCGATCTCCGGTTATTCCAAAAGTACCGAGCACGTGTCCCTAACGGCTGTTCCAAGGAATGTTACCGCGATTCCGGGCCCATTTGGACATCCCGGGCGGGATTTTTGTGGACGGATGGCCTTAACAGCATCCCACCTTGCCTAGTTCAAAGGATTTTGGATTTTAATTTTATTAGGTTTTGAGATTTTTTCGTGGACTAACCTCTTTGAGAAAAGTCGAAATTTCGGCCAATTTCAAGCGTTGAAAAAAAGATTTTTCTGGCCCTTTTCGAGGAGGATTTCTCAGGAAACGTCCTGCGTGAAGTCGTAGCTCTTGAAGTTAGCTTTCCAAGGACACCTAAAACGGCCCGATCGGACCCTCCGATCTCCGGTTATTCCAAATGTACCGAGCACGTGTCCCTAACGGCTGTTCCAAGGAATGTTACCGCGTTTCCGGGCCCATTTGGACATCCCGGGCGGGATTTTTGTGGACGGATGGCCTCAACAGCATCCCACCTTGCCTAGTTCAAAGGATTTTGGATTTTCATTTTTTTAGGTTTTGAGATTTTTTCGTGGACTAACCCCTTTGAGAAAAGTCGAAATTTCGGCCAATTTCAAGCCTTGAAAAAAAGATTTTTCTGGCCCTTTTAGAGGAGGATTTCTCAAGAAACGTCCTGAGTGAAGTCGTAGCTCTTGAAGTTAGCTTTCCAAGGACACCTGAAACGGCCTGATCGGACCCTCCGATCTCCGGTTATTCCAAAAGTACCGAGCACGTGTCCCTAAGGGCTGTTCCAAGGAATGTTACAGCGATTCCGGGCCCATTTGGACATCCCGGGCGGCATTTTTGTGGACGGATGGCCTTAACAGCATCCCACCTTGCCTAGTTCAAAGGATTTTGGATTTTCATTTTATTAGGTTTTGAGATTTTTTCGTGGACTAACCCCTTTGAGAAAAGTCGAAATTTCGGCCAATTTCAAGCCTTTAAAAAAAGCTTTTTCTGGCCCTTTTAGAGGAGGATTTCTCAGGAAACGTCCCATGTGAAGTCGTAGCTCTTGAAGTTAGCTTTCCAAGGACACCTAAAACAGCCCGATCGGACCCTCCGATCTCTGGTTATTCTAAAAGTACCGAGCACGTGTCCCTAACGGCTGTTCCAAGGAATGTTACCGCGATTCCGGGCCCATTTGGACATCCCGGGCGGGATTTTTGTGGACGGATGGCCTTAACAGCATCCCACCTTGCCTAGTTCAAAGGATTTTGGATTTTCATTTTTTTAGGTTTTGAGATTTTTTCGTGGACTAACTCGTTTGAGAAAAGTCAAAATTTCGGCCAATTTCAAGCCTTGAAAAAAAGATTTTTCTGTCCCTTTTAGAGGAGGATTTCTCAGGAAACGTCCTGAGTCAAGTCGTAGCTCTTGAAGTTAGCTTTCCAAGGACACCTAAAACGGCCCGATCGGACCCTCCGATCTCCGGTTATTCCAAAAGTACCGAGCACGTGTCCCTAACGGCTGTTCCAAGGAATGTTACCGCGATTCCGGGCCCATTTGGACATCCCGGGCGGGATTTTTGTGGACGGATGGCCTTAACAGCATCCCACCTTGCCTAGTTCAAAGGATTTTGGATTTTAATTTTATTAGGTTTTGAGATTTTTTCGTGGACTAACCCCTTTGAGAAAAGTCGAAATTTCGGCCAATTTCAAGCGTTGAAAAAAAGATTTTTCTGGCCCTTTTAGAGGAGGATTTCTCAGGAAACGTCCTACGTGAAGTCGTAGCTCTTGAAGTTAGCTTTCCAAGGACACCTAAAACGGCCCGATCGGACCCTCCGATCTCCGGTTATTCCAAAAGTACCGAGCACGTGTCCCTAACGGCTGTTCCAAGGAATGTTACCGCGATTCCGGGCCCATTTGGACATCCCGGGCGGGATTTTTGTGGACGGATGGCCTCAACAGCATCCCACCTTTCCTAGTTCAAAGGATTTTGGATTTTCATTTTTTTAGGTTTTGAGATTTTTTCGTGGACTAACCCCTTTGAGAAAAGGCAAAATTTCGGCCAATTTCAAGCCTTGAAAAAATGATTTTTCTGGCCCTTTTAGAGGAGGGTTTCTCAGGAAACGTCCGAAGCGAAGTCGTAGCTCTTGAAGTTAGCTTTCCAAGGACACCTAAAACGGCCCGATAGGACCGTCCGATCTCCGGTTATTCCAAAAGTACTGAGCACGTGTCCCTAACGGCTGTTCCAAGGAATGTTACCGCGATTCCGGGCCCATTTGGACATCCCGGGCGGGATTTTTGTGGACGGATGGCCTTAACAGCATCCCACCTTGCCTAGTTCAAAGGATTTTGGATTTTCATTTTTTTAGGTTTTGAGATTTTTTCGTGGACTAACCCCTTTGAGAAAAGTTGAAATTTCGGCCAATTTCAAGCCTTGAAAAAAAGATTTTTCTGGCCATTTTAGAGGAGGATTTCTCAGGAAACGTCCTATGTGAAGTCGTAGCTCTTGAAGTTAGCTTTCCAAGGACACCTAAAACAGCCCGATCGGACCCTCCGATCTCCGGTTATTCCAAAAGTACCGAGCACGTGTCCCTAACGGCTGTTCCAAGGAATGTTACCGCGATTCCGGGCCCATTTGGACATCCCGGGCGGGATTTTTGTGGACGGATGGCCTTAACAGCATCCCACCTTGCCTAGTTCAAAGGATTTTGGATTTTCATTTTTTTAGGTTTTGAGATTTTTTCGTGGACTAACCCCTTTGAGAAAAGTCGAAATTTCGGCCAATTTCAAGCCTTGAAAAAAAGATTTTTCTGGCCCTTTTAGAGGAGGATTTCTCAGGAAACGTCCTGAGTGAAGTCGTAGCTCTTGAAGTTAGCTTTCCAAGGACACCTAAAACAGCCCGATCGGACCCTCCGATCTCCGGTTATTCCAAAAGTACCGAGCACGTGTCCCTAACGGCTGTTCCAAGGAATGTTACCGCGATTCCGGGCCCATTTGGACATCCCGGGCGGGATTTTTTTGGACGGATGGCCTTAACAGCATCCAACCTTGCCTAGTTCAAAGGATTTTGGATTTTCATTTTTTTAGGTTTTGAGATTTTTTCGTGGACTAACCCCTTTGAGAAAAGTCGAAATTTCGGCCAATTTCAAGTCTTGAAAAAAAGATTTTTTTGGCCCTTTTAGAGGAGGATTTCTCAGGAAACGTCCTGAGTGAAGTCGTAGCTCTTGAAGTTAGCTTTCCAAGGACACCTAAAACAGCCCGATCGGACCCTCCGATCTCCGGTTATTCCAAAAGTACCGAGCACGTGTCCCTAACGGCTGTTCCAAGGAATGTTACCGCGATTCCGGGCCCATTTGGACATCCCGGGCGGGATTTTTGTGGACGTATGGCCTTAACAGCATCCCACCTTGCCTAGTTCAAAGGATTTTGGATTTTAATTTTATTAGGTTTTGAGATTTTTTCGTGGACTAACCCCTTTGAGAAAAGTCGAAATTTCGGCCAATTTCAAACCTTGAAAAAAAGGTTTTTCTGGCCCTTTTAGAGGAGGATTTCTCAGGAAACGTCCCAGGTGAAGTCGTAGCTCTTGAAGTTAGCTTTCCAAGGACACATAAAACGGCCCGATCGGACCCTCCGATCTCCGGTTATTCCAAAAGTACCGAGCACGTGTCCCTAACGGCTGTTCCAAGGAATGTTACCGCGATTCCGGGCCCATTTGGACATCCCGGGCGGGATTTTTGTGGACGGATGGCCTTAACAGCATCCCACCTTGCCTAGTTCAAAGGATTTTGGATTTTCATTTTTTTAGGTTTTGAGATTTTTTCGTGGACTAACCCCTTTGAGAAAAGTCGAAATTTCGGCCAATTTCAAGCCTTGAAAAAAATATTTTTCTGGCCCTTTTAGAGGAGGATTTCTCAGGAAACGTCCTGAGTGAAGTCGTAGCTCTTGAAGTTAGCTTTCCAAGGACACCTAAAACAGCCCGATCGGACCCTCCGATCTCCGGTTATTCCAAAAGTACCGAGCACGTGTCCCTAACGGCTGTTCCAAGGAATGTTACCGCGATTCCGGGCCCATTTGGACATCCCGGGCGGGATTTTTTTGGACGGATGGCCTTAACAGCATCCAACCTTGCCTAGTTCAAAGGATTTTGGATTTTCATTTTTTTAGGTTTTGAGATTTTTTCGTGGACTAACCCCTTTGAGAAAAGTCGAAATTTCGGCCAATTTCAAGCCTTGAAAAAAAGATTTTTCTGGCCCTTTTAGAGGAGGATTTCTCAGGAAACGTCCTGAGTGAAGTCGTAGCTCTTGAAGTTAGCTTTCCAAGGACACCTAAAACAGCCCGATCGGACCCTCCGATCTCCGGTTATTCCAAAAGTACCGAGCACGTGTCCCTAACGGCTGTTCCAAGGAATGTTACCGCGATTCCGGGCCCATTTGGACATCCCGGGCGGGATTTTTGTGGACGTATGGCCTTAACAGCATCCCACCTTGCCTAGTTCAAAGGATTTTGGATTTTAATTTTATTAGGTTTTGAGATTTTTTCGTGGACTAACCCCTTTGAGAAAAGTCGAAATTTCGGCCAATTTCAAACCTTGAAAAAAAGGTTTTTCTGGCCCTTTTAGAGGAGGATTTCTCAGGAAACGTCCCAGGTGAAGTCGTAGCTCTTGAAGTTAGCTTTCCAAGGACACATAAAACGGCCCGATCGGACCCTCCGATCTCCGGTTATTCCAAAAGTACCGAGCACGTGTCCCTAACGGCTGTTCCAAGGAATGTTACCGCGATTCCGGGCCCATTTGGACATCCCGGGCGGGATTTTTGTGGACGGATGGCCTTAACAGCATCCCACCTTGCCTAGTTCAAAGGATTTTGGATTTTCATTTTTTTAGGTTTTGAGATTTTTTCGTGGACTAACCCCTTTGAGAAAAGTCGAAATTTCGGCCAATTTCAAGCCTTGAAAAAAATATTTTTCTGGCCCTTTTAGAGGAGGATTTCTCAGGAAACGTCCTGAGTGAAGTCGTAGCTCTTGAAGTTAGCTTTCCAAGGACACCTAAAACAGCCCGATCGGACCCTCCGATCTCCGGTTATTCCAAAAGTACCGAGCACGTGTCCCTAACGGCTGTTCCAAGGAATGTTACCGCGATTCCGGGCCCATTTGGACATCCCGGGCGGGATTTTTTTGGACGGATGGCCTTAACAGCATCCAACCTTGCCTAGTTCAAAGGATTTTGGATTTTCATTTTTTTAGGTTTTGAGATTTTTTCGTGGACTAACCCCTTTGAGAAAAGTCGAAATTTCGGCCAATTTCAAGCCTTGAAAAAAAGATTTTTCTGGCCCTTTTAGAGGAGGATTTCTCAGGAAACGTCCTGAGTGAAGTCGTAGCTCTTGAAGTTAGCTTTCCAAGGACACCTAAAACAGCCCGATCGGACCCTCCGATCTCCGGTTATTCCAAAAGTACCGAGCACGTGTCCCTAACGGCTGTTCCAAGGAATGTTACCGCGATTCCGGGCCCATTTGGACATCCCGGGCGGGATTTTTGTGGACGTATGGCCTTAACAGCATCCCACCTTGCCTAGTTCAAAGGATTTTGGATTTTAATTTTATTAGGTTTTGAGATTTTTTCGTGGACTAACCCCTTTGAGAAAAGTCGAAATTTCGGCCAATTTCAAACCTTGAAAAAAAGGTTTTTCTGGCCCTTTTAGAGGAGGATTTCTCAGGAAACGTCCCAGGTGAAGTCGTAGCTCTTGAAGTTAGCTTTCCAAGGACACATAAAACGGCCCGATCGGACCCTCCGATCTCCGGTTATTCCAAAAGTACCGAGCACGTGTCCCTAACGGCTGTTCCAAGGAATGTTACCGCGATTCCGGGCCCATTTGGACATCCCGGGCGGGATTTTTGTGGACGGATGGCCTTAACAGCATCCCACCTTGCCTAGTTCAAAGGATTTTGGATTTTCATTTTTTTAGGTTTTGAGATTTTTTCGTGGACTAACCCCTTTGAGAAAAGTCGAAATTTCGGCCAATTTCAAGCCTTGAAAAAAATATTTTTCTGGCCCTTTTAGAGGAGGATTTCTCAGGAAACGTCCTGAGTGAAGTCGTAGCTCTTGAAGTTAGCTTTCCAAGGACACCTAAAACAGCCCGATCGGACCCTCCGATCTCCGGTTATTCCAAAAGTACCGAGCACGTGTCCCTAACGGCTGTTCCAAGGAATGTTACCGCGATTCCGGGCCCATTTGGACATCCCGGGCGGGATTTTTTTGGACGGATGGCCTTAACAGCATCCAACCTTGCCTAGTTCAAAGGATTTTGGATTTTCATTTTTTTAGGTTTTGAGATTTTTTCGTGGACTAACCCCTTTGAGAAAAGTCGAAATTTCGGCCAATTTCAAGTCTTGAAAAAAAGATTTTTTTGGCCCTTTTAGAGGAGGATTTCTCAGGAAACGTCCTGAGTGAAGTCGTAGCTCTTGAAGTTAGCTTTCCAAGGACACCTAAAACAGCCCGATCGGACCCTCCGATCTCCGGTTATTCCAAAAGTACCGAGCACGTGTCCCTAACGGCTGTTCCAAGGAATGTTACCGCGATTCCGGGCCCATTTGGACATCCCGGGCGGGATTTTTGTGGACGTATGGCCTTAACAGCATCCCACCTTGCCTAGTTCAAAGGATTTTGGATTTTAATTTTATTAGGTTTTGAGATTTTTTCGTGGACTAACCCCTTTGAGAAAAGTCGAAATTTCGGCCAATTTCAAACCTTGAAAAAAAGGTTTTTCTGGCCCTTTTAGAGGAGGATTTCTCAGGAAACGTCCCAGGTGAAGTCGTAGCTCTTGAAGTTAGCTTTCCAAGGACACATAAAACGGACCGATCGGACCCTCCGATCTCCGGTTATTCCAAAAGTACCGAGCACGTGTCCCTAACGGCTGTTCCAAGGAATGTTACCGCGATTCCGGGCCCATTTGGACATCCCGGGCGGGATTTTTGTGGACGGATGGCCTTAACAGCATCCCACCTTGCCTAGTTCAAAGGATTTTGGATTTTCATTTTTTTAGGTTTTTAGATTTTTTCGTGGACTAACCCCTTTGAGAAAAGTCGAAATTTCGGCCAATTTCAAGCCTTGAAAAAAATATTTTTCTGGCCCTTTTAGAGGAGGATTTCTCAGGAAACGTCCTGAGTGATGTCGTAGCTCTTGAAGTTAGCTTTCCAAGGACACCTAAAACAGCCCGATCGGACCCTCCGATCTCCGGTTATTCCAAAAGTACCGAGCACGTGTCCCTAACGGCTGTTCCAAGGAATGTTACCGCGATTCCGGGCCCATTTGGACATCCCGGGCGGGATTTTTTTGGACGGATGGCCTTAACAGCATCCAACCTTGCCTAGATCAAAGGATTTTGGATTTTCATTTTTTTAGGTTTTGAGATTTTTTCGTGGACTAACCCCTTTGAGAAAAGTCGAAATTTCGGCCAATTTCAAGCCTTGAAAAAAAGATTTTTCTGGCCCTTTTAGAGGAGGATTTCTCAGGAAACGTCCTGAGTGAAGTCGTAGCTCTTGAAGTTAGCTTTCCAAGGACACCTAAAACAGCCCGATCGGACCCTCCGATCTCCGGTTATTCCAAAAGTACCGAGCACGTGTCCCTAACGGCTGTTCCAAGGAATGTTACCGCGATTCCGGGCCCATTTGGACATCCCGGGCGGGATTTTTGTGGACGTATGGCCTTAACAGCATCCCACCTTGCCTAGTTCAAAGGATTTTGGATTTTAATTTTATTAGGTTTTGAGATTTTTTCGTGGACTAACCCCTTTGAGAAAAGTCGAAATTTCGGCCAATTTCAAACCTTGAAAAAAAGGTTTTTCTGGCCCTTTTAGAGGAGGATTTCTCAGGAAACGTCCCAGGTGAAGTCGTAGCTCTTGAAGTTAGCTTTCCAAGGACACATAAAACGGACCGATCGGACCCTCCGATCTCCGGTTATTCCAAAAGTACCGAGCACGTGTCCCTAACGGCTGTTCCAAGGAATGTTACCGCGATTCCGGGCCCATTTGGACATCCCGGGCGGGATTTTTGTGGACGGATGGCCTTAACAGCATCCCACCTTGCCTAGTTCAAAGGATTTTGGATTTTCATTTTTTTAGGTTTTTAGATTTTTTCGTGGACTAACCCCTTTGAGAAAAGTCGAAATTTCGGCCAATTTCAAGCCTTGAAAAAAATATTTTTCTGGCCCTTTTAGAGGAGGATTTCTCAGGAAACGTCCTGAGTGATGTCGTAGCTCTTGAAGTTAGCTTTCCAAGGACACCTAAAACAGCCCGATCGGACCCTCCGATCTCCGGTTATTCCAAAAGTACCGAGCACGTGTCCCTAACGGCTGTTCCAAGGAATGTTACCGCGATTCCGGGCCCATTTGGACATCCCGGGCGGGATTTTTTTGGACGGATGGCCTTAACAGCATCCAACCTTGCCTAGATCAAAGGATTTTGGATTTTCATTTTTTTAGGTTTTGAGATTTTTTCGTGGACTAACCCCTTTGAGAAAAGTCGAAATTTCGGCCAATTTCAAGCCTTGAAAAAAAGATTTTTCTGGCCCTTTTAGAGGAGGATTTCTCAGGAAACGTCCTGAGTGAAGTCGTAGCTCTTGAAGTTAGCTTTCCAAGGACACCTAAAACAGCCCGATCGGACCCTCCGATCTCCGGTTATTCCAAAAGTACCGAGCACGTGTCCCTAACGGCTGTTCCAAGGAATGTTACCGCGATTCCGGGCCCATTTGGACATCCCGGGCGGGATTTTTGTGGACGTATGGCCTTAACAGCATCCCACCTTGCCTAGTTCAAAGGATTTTGGATTTTAATTTTATTAGGTTTTGAGATTTTTTCGTGGACTAACCCCTTTGAGAAAAGTCGAAATTTCGGCCAATTTCAAACCTTGAAAAAAAGGTTTTTCTGGCCCTTTTAGAGGAGGATTTCTCAGGAAACGTCCCAGGTGAAGTCGTAGCTCTTGAAGTTAGCTTTCCAAGGACACATAAAACGGCCCGATCGGACCCTCCGATCTCCGGTTATTCCAAAAGTACCGAGCACGTGTCCCTAACGGTTGTTCCAAGGAATGTTACCGCGATTCCGGGCCCATTTTGACATCTCGGGCGGGATTTTTGTGGACGGATGGCCTTAACAGCATCCCACCTTGCCTAGTTCAAAGGATTTTGGATTTTCATTTTTTTAGGTTTTGAGATTTTTTCGTGGACTAACCCCTTTGAGAAAAGTCGAAATTTCGGCTAATTTCAA
Source organism: Persicaria tinctoria (assembly GCA_037127255.1). NCBI lineage: Eukaryota > Viridiplantae > Streptophyta > Magnoliopsida > Caryophyllales > Polygonaceae > Persicaria > Persicaria tinctoria. Next base: position 923,741 of record JBANSL010000016.1, on the reverse strand, counting down.
GCCTTGAAAAAAAGATTTTTCTGGCCCTTTTAGAGGAGGATTTCTCAGGAAACGTCCTGAGTGAAGTCGTAGCTCTTGAAGTTAGCTTTCCAAGGACACCTAAAACAGCCCGATCGGACCCTCCGATCTCCGGTTATTCCAAAAGTACCGAGCACGTGTCCCTAACGGCTGTTCCAAGGAATGTTACCGCGATTCCGGGCCCATTTGGACATCCTGGGCGGGATTTTTGTGGACGGATGGCCTTAACAGCATCCCACCTTGCCTAGTTCAAAGGATTTTGGATTTTCATTTTTTTAGGTTTTGAGATTTTTTCGTGGACTAACTCGTTTGAGAAAAGTCAAAATTTCGGCCAATTTCAAGCCTTGAAAAAAAGATTTTTCTGTCCCTTTTAGAGGAGGATTTCTCAGGAAACGTCCTGAGTCAAGTCGTAGCTCTTGAAGTTAGCTTTCCAAGGACACCTAAAACAGCCCGATCGGACCCTCCGATCTCCGGTTATTCCAAAAGTACCGAGCACGTGTCCCTAACGGCTGTTCCAAGGAATGTTACCGCGATTCCGGGCCCATTTGGACATCCCGGGCGGGATTTTTGTGGACGTATGGCCTTAACAGCATCCCACCTTGCCTAGTTCAAAGGATTTTGGATTTTAATTTTATTAGGTTTTGAGATTTTTTCGTGGACTAACCCCTTTGAGAAAAGTCGAAATTTCGGCCAATTTCAAACCTTGAAAAAAAGGTTTTTCTGGCCCTTTTAGAGGAGGATTTCTCAGGAAACGTCCCAGGTGAAGTCGTAGCTCTTGAAGTTAGCTTTCCAAGGACACATAAAACGGCCCGATCGGACCCTCCGATCTCCGGTTATTCCAAAAGTACCGAGCACGTGTCCCTAACGGTTGTTCCAAGGAATGTTACCGCGATTCCGGGCCCATTTTGACATCTCGGGCGGGATTTTTGTGGACGGATGGCCTTAACAGCATCCCACCTTGCCTAGTTCAAAGGATTTTGGATTTTCATTTTTTTAGGTTTTGAGATTTTTTCGTGGACTAACCCCTTTGAGAAAAGTCGAAATTTCGGCTAATTTCAAGCCTTGAAAAAAAGATTTTTCTGGCCCTTTTAGAGGAGGATTTCTCAGGAAACGTCCTGAGTGAAGTCGTAGCTCTTGAAGTTAGCTTTCCAAGGACACCTAAAACAGCCCGATCGGACCCTCCGATCTCCGGTTATTCCAAAAGTACCGAGCACGTGTCCCTAACGGCTGTTCCAAGGAATGTTACCGCGATTCCGGGCCCATTTGGACATCCCGGGCGGGATTTTTGTGGACGGATGGCCTTAACAGCATCCAACCTTGCCTAGTTCAAAGGATTTTGGATTTTCATTTTTTTAGGTTTTGAGATTTTTTCGTGGACTAACCCCTTTGAGAAAAGTCGAAATTTCGGCCAATTTCAAGCCTTGAAAAAAAGATTTTTCTGGCCCTTTTAGAGGAGGATTTCTCAGGAAACGTCCCAGGTGAAGTCGTAGCTCTTGAAGTTAGCTTTCCAAGGACACCTAAAACGGCCCGATCGGACCCTCCGATCTCCGGTTATTCCAAAAGTACCGAGCACGTGTCCCTAACGGCTGTTCCAAGGAATGTTACCGCGATTCCGGGCCCATTTTGACATCCCGGGCGGGATTTTTGTGGACGGATGGCCTTAACAGCATCCCACCTTGCCTAGTTCAAAGGATTTTGGATTTTCATTTTTTTAGGTTTTGAGATTTTTTCGTGGACTAACCCCTTTGAGAAAAGTTGAAATTTCGGCCAATTTCAAGCCTTGAAAAAAAGATTTTTCTGGCCCTTTTAGAGGAGGATTTCTCAGGAAACGTCCCAGGTGAAGTCGTAGCTCTTGAAGTTAGCTTTCCAAGGACACCTAAAACGGCCCGATCGGACCCTCCGATCTCCGGTTATTCCAAAAGTACCGAGCACGTGTCCCTAACGGCTGTTCCAAGGAATGTTACCGCGATTCCGGGCCCATTTGGACATCCCGGGCGGGATTTTTGTGGACGGATGGCCTTAACAGCATCCCACCTTGCCTAGTTCAAAGGATTTTGGATTTTCATTTTTTTAGGTTTTGAGATTTTTTCGTGGACTAACCCCTTTGAGAAAAGTCGAAATTTCGGCCAATTTCAAGCCTTGAAAAAAAGATTTTTCTGGCCCTTTTAGAGGAGGATTTCTCAGGAAACGTCCTGAGTGAAGTCGTAGCTCTTGAAGTTAGCTTTCCAAGGACACCTAAAACAGCCCGATCGGACCCTCCGATCTCCGGTTATTCTAAAAGTACCGAGCACGTGTCCCTAACGGCTGTTCCAAGGAATGTTACCGCGATTCCGGGCCCATTTGGACAACCCGGGCGGGATTTTTGTGGACGGATGGCCTTAACAGCATCCCACCTTGCCTAGTTCAAAGGATTTTGGATTTTCATTTTTTTAGGTTTTGAGATTTTTTCGTGGACTAACCCCTTTGAGAAAAGTCGAAATTTCGGCCAATTTCAAGCCTTGAAAAAAAGATTTTTCTGGCCCTTTTAGAGGAGGATTTCTCAGGAAACGTCCCAGGTGAAGTCGTAGCTCTTGAAGTTAGCTTTCCAAGGACACCTAAAACGGCCCGATCGGACCCTCCGATCTCCGGTTATTCCAAAAGTACCGAGCACGTGTCCCTAACGGCTGTTCCAAGGAATGTTACCGCGATTCCGGGCCCATTTTGACATCTCGGGCGGGATTTTTGTGGACGGATGGCCTTAACAGCATCCCACCTTGCCTAGTTCAAAGGATTTTGGATTTTCATTTTTTTAGGTTTTGAGATTTTTTCGTGGACTAACCCCTTTGAGAAAAGTCGAAATTTCGGCTAATTTCAAGCCTTGAAAAAAAGATTTTTCTGGCCCTTTTAGAGGAGGATTTCTCAGGAAACGTCCTGAGTGAAGTCGTAGCTCTTGAAGTTAGCTTTCCAAGGACACCTAAAACAGCCCGATCGGACCCTCCGATCTCCGGTTATTCCAAAAGTACCGAGCACGTGTCCCTAACGGCTGTTCCAAGGAATGTTACCGCGATTCCGGGCCCATTTGGACATCCCGGGCGGGATTTTTGTGGACGGATGGCCTTAACAGCATCCAACCTTGCCTAGTTCAAAGGATTTTGGATTTTCATTTTTTTAGGTTTTGAGATTTTTTCGTGGACTAACCCCTTTGAGAAAAGTCGAAATTTCGGCCAATTTCAAGCCTTGAAAAAAAGATTTTTCTGGCCCTTTTAGAGGAGGATTTCTCAGGAAACGTCCCAGGTGAAGTCGTAGCTCTTGAAGTTAGCTTTCCAAGGACACATAAAACGGCCCGATCGGACCCTCCGATCTCCGGTTATTCCAAAAGTACCGAGCACGTGTCCCTAACGGCTGTTCCAAGGAATGTTACCGCGATTCCGGGCCCATTTTGACATCTCGGGCGGGATTTTTGTGGACGGATGGCCTTAACAGCATCCCACCTTGCCTAGTTCAAAGGATTTTGGATTTTCATTTTTTTAGGTTTTGAGATTTTTTCGTGGACTAACCCCTTTGAGAAAAGTCGAAATTTCGGCCAATTTCAAGTCTTGAAAAAAAGATTTTTTTGGCCCTTTTAGAGGAGGATTTCTCAGGAAACGTCCTGAGTGAAGTCGTAGCTCTTGAAGTTAGCTTTCCAAGGACACCTAAAACAGCCCGATCGGACCCTCCGATCTCCGGTTATTCCAAAAGTACCGAGCACGTGTCCCTAACGGCTGTTCCAAGGAATGTTACCGCGATTCCGGGCCCATTTGGACATCCCGGGCGGGATTTTTGTGGACGTATGGCCTTAACAGCATCCCACCTTGCCTAGTTCAAAGGATTTTGGATTTTAATTTTATTAGGTTTTGAGATTTTTTCGTGGACTAACCCCTTTGAGAAAAGTCGAAATTTCGGCCAATTTCAAACCTTGAAAAAAAGGTTTTTCTGGCCCTTTTAGAGGAGGATTTCTCAGGAAACGTCCTAGGTGAAGTCGTAGCTCTTGAAGTTAGCTTTCCAAGGACACATAAAACGGCCCGATCGGACCCTCCGATCTCCGGTTATTCCAAAAGTACCGAGCACGTGTCCCTAACGGCTGTTCCAAGGAATGTTACCGCGATTCCGGGCCCATTTTGACATCTCGGGCGGGATTTTTGTGGACGGATGGCCTTAACAGCATCCCACCTTGCCTAGTTCAAAGGATTTTGGATTTTCATTTTTTTAGGTTTTGAGATTTTTTCGTGGACTAACCCCTTTGAGAAAAGTCGAAATTTCGGCTAATTTCAAGCCTTGAAAAAAAGATTTTTCTGGCCCTTTTAGAGGAGGATTTCTCAGGAAACGTCCTGAGTGAAGTCGTAGCTCTTGAAGTTAGCTTTCCAAGGACACCTAAAACAGCCCGATCGGACCCTCCGATCTCCGGTTATTCCAAAAGTACCGAGCACGTGTCCCTAACGGCTGTTCCAAGGAATGTTACCGCGATTCCGGGCCCATTTGGACATCCCGGGCGGGATTTTTGTGGACGGATGGCCTTAACAGCATCCAACCTTGCCTAGTTCAAAGGATTTTGGATTTTCATTTTTTTAGGTTTTGAGATTTTTTCGTGGACTAACCCCTTTGAGAAAAGTCGAAATTTCGGCCAATTTCAAGCCTTGAAAAAAAGATTTTTCTGGCCCTTTTAGAGGAGGATTTCTCAGGAAACGTCCCAGGTGAAGTCGTAGCTCTTGAAGTTAGCTTTCCAAGGACACCTAAAACGGCCCGATCGGACCCTCCGATCTCCGGTTATTCCAAAAGTACCGAGCACGTGTCCCTAACGGCTGTTCCAAGGAATGTTACCGCGATTCCGGGCCCATTTTGACATCCCGGGCGGGATTTTTGTGGACGGATGGCCTTAACAGCATCCCACCTTGCCTAGTTCAAAGGATTTTGGATTTTCATTTTTTTAGGTTTTTAGATTTTTTCGTGGACTAACCCCTTTGAGAAAAGTCGAAATTTCGGCCAATTTCAAGCCTTGAAAAAAAGATTTTTCTGGCCCTTTTAGAGGAGGATATCTCAGGAAACGTCCCAGGTGAAGTCGTAGCTCTTGAAGTTAGCTTTCCAAGGACACCTAAAACGGCCCGATCGGACCCTCCGATCTCCGGTTATTCCAAAAGTACCGAGCACGTGTCCCTAACAGCTGTTCCAAGGAATGTTACCGCGATTCCGGGCCCATTTGGACATCCCGGGCGGGATTTTTGTGGACGGAGGCCTTAACAGCATCCCACCTTGCCTAATTCAAAGGATTTTGGATTTTCATTTTATTAGGTTTTGAGATTTTTTCGTGGACTAACCCCTTTGAGAAAAGTCGAAATTTCGGCCAATTTCAAGTCTTGAAAAAAAGATTTTTTTGGCCCTTTTAGAGGAGGATTTCTCAGGAAACGTCCTGAGTGAAGTCGTAGCTCTTGAAGTTAGCTTTCCAAGGACACCTAAAACAGCCCGATCGGACCCTCCGATCTCCGGTTATTCCAAAAGTACCGAGCACGTGTCCCTAACGGCTGTTCCAAGGAATGTTACCGCGATTCCGGGCCCATTTGGACATCCCGGGCGGGATTTTTGTGGACGTATGGCCTTAACAGCATCCCACCTTGCCTAGTTCAAAGGATTTTGGATTTTAATTTTATTAGGTTTTGAGATTTTTTCGTGGACTAACCCCTTTGAGAAAAGTCGAAATTTCGGCCAATTTCAAACCTTGAAAAAAAGGTTTTTCTGGCCCTTTTAGAGGAGGATTTCTCAGGAAACGTCCCAGGTGAAGTCGTAGCTCTTGAAGTTAGCTTTCCAAGGACACATAAAACGGCCCGATCGGACCCTCCGATCTCCGGTTATTCCAAAAGTACCGAGCACGTGTCCCTAACGGCTGTTCCAAGGAATGTTACCGCGATTCCGGGCCCATTTTGACATCTCGGGCGGGATTTTTGTGGACGGATGGCCTTAACAGCATCCCACCTTGCCTAGTTCAAAGGATTTTGGAGTTTCATTTTTTTAGGTTTTGAGATTTTTTCGTGGACTAACCCCTTTGAGAAAAGTCGAAATTTCGGCTAATTTCAAGCCTTGAAAAAAAGATTTTTCTGGCCCTTTTAGAGGAGGATTTCTCAGGAAACGTCCTGAGTGAAGTCGTAGCTCTTGAAGTTAGCTTTCCAAGGACACCTAAAACAGCCCGATCGGACCCTCCGATCTCCGGTTATTCCAAAAGTACCGAGCACGTGTCCCTAACGGCTGTTCCAAGGAATGTTACCGCGATTCCGGGCCCATTTTGACATCCCGGGCGGGATTTTTGTGGACGGATGGCCTTAACAGCATCCCACCTTGCCTAGTTCAAAGGATTTTGGATTTTCATTTTTTTAGGTTTTGAGATTTTTTCGTGGACTAACCCCTTTGAGAAAAGTTGAAATTTCGGCCAATTTCAAGCCTTGAAAAAAAGATTTTTCTGGCTCTTTTAGAGGAGGATTTCTCAGGAAACGTCCCAGGTGAAGTCGTAGCTCTTGAAGTTAGCTTTCCAAGGACACCTAAAACGGCCCGATCGGACCCTCCGATCTCCGGTTATTCCAAAAGTACCGAGCACGTGTCCCTAACGGCTGTTCCAAGGAATGTTACCGCGATTCCGGGCCCATTTGGACATCCCGGGCGGGATTTTTGTGGACGGATGGCCTTAACAGCATCCCACCTTGCCTAGTTCAAAGGATTTTGGATTTTAATTTTATTAGGTTTTGAGATTTTTTCGTGGACTAACCCCTTTGAGAAAAGTCGAAATTTCGGCCAGTTTCAAGCCTTGAAAAAAAGATTTTTCTGGCCCTTTTAGAGGAGGATTTCTCAGGAAACGTCCCAGGTGAAGTCGTAGCTCTTGAAGTTAGCTTTCCAAGGACACATAAAACGGCCCGATCGGACCCTCCGATCTCCGGTTATTCCAAAAGTACCGAGCACGTGTCCCTAACGGCTGTTCCAAGGAATGTTACCGCGATTCCGGGCCCATTTTGACATCTCGGGCGGGATTTTTGTGGACGGATGGCCTTAACAGCATCCCACCTTGCCTAGTTCAAAGGATTTTGGATTTTCATTTTTTTAGGTTTTGAGATTTTTTCGTGGACTAACCCCTTTGAGAAAAGTCAAAATTTCGGCCAATTTCAAGCCTTGAAAAAAAGATTTTTCTGGCCCTTTTAGAGGAGGATTTCTCAGGAAACGTCCTGAGTGAAGTCGTAGCTCTTGAAGTTAGCTTTCCAAGGACACCTAAAACAGCCCGATCGGACCCTCCGAATTCCGGTTATTCTAAAAGTACCGAGCACGTGTCCCTAACGGCTGTTCCAAGGAATGTTACCGCGATTCCGGGCCCATTTGGACATCCCGGGCGGGATTTTTGTGGACGGATGGCCTTAACAGCATCCCACCTTGCCTAGTTCAAAGGATTTTGGATTTTAATTTTATTAGGTTTTGAGATTTTTTCGTGGACTAACCCCTTTGAGAAAAGTCGAAATTTCGGCCAGTTTCAAGCCTTGAAAAAAAGATTTTTCTGGCCCTTTTAGAGGAGGATTTCTCAGGAAACGTCCCAGGTGAAGTCGTAGCTCTTGAAGTTAGCTTTCCAAGGACACATAAAACGGCCCGATCGGACCCTCCGATCTCCGGTTATTCCAAAAGTACCGAGCACGTGTCCCTAACGGCTGTTCCAAGGAATGTTACCGCGATTCCGGGCCCATTTTGACATCTCGGGCGGGATTTTTGTGGACGGATGGCCTTAACAGCATCCCACCTTGCCTAGTTCAAAGGATTTTGGATTTTCATTTTTTTAGGTTTTGAGATTTTTTCGTGGACTAACCCCTTTGAGAAAAGTCGAAATTTCGGCTAATTTCAAGCCTTGAAAAAAAGATTTTTCTGGCCCTTTTAGAGGAGGATTTCTCAGGAAATGTCCTGAGTGAAGTCGTAGCTCTTGAAGTTAGCTTTCCAAGGACACCTAAAACAGCCCGATCGGACCCTCCGATCTCCGGTTATTCCAAAAGTACCGAGCACGTGTCCCTAACGGCTGTTCCAAGGAATGTTACCGCGATTCCGGGCCCATTTGGACATCCCGGGCGGGATTTTTGTGGACGGATGGCCTTAACAGCATCCAACCTTGCCTAGTTCAAAGGATTTTGGATTTTCATTTTTTTAGGTTTTGAGATTTTTTCGTGGACTAACCCCTTTGAGAAAAGTCGAAATTTCGGCCAATTTCAAGCCTTGAAAAAAAGATTTTTCTGGCCCTTTTAGAGGAGGATTTCTCAGGAAACGTCCCAGGTGAAGTCGTAGCTCTGGAAGTTAGCTTTCCAAGGACACCTAAAACGGCCCGATCGGACCCTCCGATCTCCGGTTATTCCAAAAGTACCGAGCACGTGTCCCTAACGGCTGTTCCAAGGAATGTTACCGCGATTCCGGGCCCATTTTGACATCCCGGGCGGGATTTTTGTGGACGGATGGCCTTAACAGCATCCCACCTTGCCTAGTTCAAAGGATTTTGGATTTTCATTTTTTTAGGTTTTGAGATTTTTTCGTGGACTAACCCCTTTGAGAAAAGTTGAAATTTCGGCCAATTTCAAGCCTTGAAAAAAAGATTTTTCTGGCCCTTTTAGAGGAGGATTTCTCAGGAAACGTCCCAGGTGAAGTCGTAGCTCTTGAAGTTAGCTTTCCAAGGACACCTAAAACGGCCCGATCGGACCCTCCGATCTCCGGTTATTCCAAAAGTACCGAGCACGTGTCCCTAACGGCTGTTCCAAGGAATGTTACCGCGATTCCGGGCCCATTTTGACATCTCGGGCGGGATTTTTGTGGACGGATGGCCTTAACAGCATCCCACCTTGCCTAGTTCAAAGGATTTTGGATTTTCATTTTTTTAGGTTTTGAGATTTTTTCGTGGACTAACCCCTTTGAGAAAAGTCAAAATTTCGGCCAATTTCAAGCCTTGAAAAAAAGATTTTTCTGGCCCTTTTAGAGGAGGATTTCTCAGGAAACGTCCTGAGTGAAGTCGTAGCTCTTGAAGTTAGCTTTCCAAGGACACCTAAAACAGCCCGATCGGACCCTCCGATCTCCGGTTATTCTAAAAGTACCGAGCACGTGTCCCTAACGGCTGTTCCAAGGAATGTTACCGCGATTCCGGGCCCATTTGGACATCCCGGGCGGGATTTTTGTGGACGGATGGCCTTAACAGCATCCCACCTTGCCTAGTTCAAAGGATTTTGGATTTTAATTTTATTAGGTTTTGAGATTTTTTCGTGGACTAACCCCTTTGAGAAAAGTCGAAATTTCGGCCAGTTTCAAGCCTTGAAAAAAAGATTTTTCTGGCCCTTTTAGAGGAGGATTTCTCAGGAAACGTCCCAGGTGAAGTCGTAGCTCTTGAAGTTAGCTTTCCAAGGACACATAAAACGGCCCGATCGGACCCTCCGATCTCCGGTTATTCCAAAAGTACCGAGCACGTGTCCCTAACGGCTGTTCCAAGGAATGTTACCGCGATTCCGGGCCCATTTTGACATCTCGGGCGGGATTTTTGTGGACGGATGGCCTTAACAGCATCCCACCTTGCCTAGTTCAAAGGATTTTGGATTTTCATTTTTTTAGGTTTTGAGATTTTTTCGTGGACTAACCCCTTTGAGAAAAGTCGAAATTTCGGCTAATTTCAAGCCTTGAAAAAAAGATTTTTCTGGCCCTTTTAGAGGAGGATTTCTCAGGAAATGTCCTGAGTGAAGTCGTAGCTCTTGAAGTTAGCTTTCCAAGGACACCTAAAACAGCCCGATCGGACCCTCCGATCTCCGGTTATTCCAAAAGTACCGAGCACGTGTCCCTAACGGCTGTTCCAAGGAATGTTACCGCGATTCCGGGCCCATTTGGACATCCCGGGCGGGATTTTTGTGGACGGATGGCCTTAACAGCATCCAACCTTGCCTAGTTCAAAGGATTTTGGATTTTCATTTTTTTAGGTTTTGAGATTTTTTCGTGGACTAACCCCTTTGAGAAAAGTCGAAATTTCGGCCAATTTCAAGCCTTGAAAAAAAGATTTTTCTGGCCCTTTTAGAGGAGGATTTCTCAGGAAACGTCCCAGGTGAAGTCGTAGCTCTGGAAGTTAGCTTTCCAAGGACACCTAAAACGGCCCGATCGGACCCTCCGATCTCCGGTTATTCCAAAAGTACCGAGCACGTGTCCCTAACGGCTGTTCCAAGGAATGTTACCGCGATTCCGGGCCCATTTTGACATCCCGGGCGGGATTTTTGTGGACGGATGGCCTTAACAGCATCCCACCTTGCCTAGTTCAAAGGATTTTGGATTTTCATTTTTTTAGGTTTTGAGATTTTTTCGTGGACTAACCCCTTTGAGAAAAGTTGAAATTTCGGCCAATTTCAAGCCTTGAAAAAAAGATTTTTCTGGCCCTTTTAGAGGAGGATTTCTCAGGAAACGTCCCAGGTGAAGTCGTAGCTCTTGAAGTTAGCTTTCCAAGGACACCTAAAACGGCCCGATCGGACCCTCCGATCTCCGGTTATTCCAAAAGTACCGAGCACGTGTCCCTAACGGCTGTTCCAAGGAATGTTACCGCGATTCCGGGCCCATTTGGACATCCCGGGCGGGATTTTTGTGGACGGATGGCCTTAACAGCATCCCACCTTGCCTAGTTCAAAGGATTTTGGATTTTCATTTTTTTAGGTTTTGAGATTTTTTCGTGGACTAACCCCTTTGAGAAAAGTCGAAATTTCGGCCAATTTCAAGCCTTGAAAAAAAGATTTTTCTGGCCCTTTTAGAGGAGGATTTCTCAGGAAACGTCCTGAGTGAAGTCGTAGCTCTTGAAGTTAGCTTTCCAAGGACACCTAAAACGGCCCGATCGGACCCTCCGATCTCCGGTTATTCTAAAAGTACCGAGCACGTGTCCCTAACGGCTGTTCCAAGGAATGTTACCGCGATTCCGGGCCCATTTGGACATCCCGGGCGGGATTTTTGTGGACGGATGGCCTTAACAGCATCCCACCTTGCCTAGTTCAAAGGATTTTGGATTTTCATTTTTTTAGGTTTTGAGATTTTTTCGTGGACTAACCCCTTTGAGAAAAGTCGAAATTTCGGCCAATTTCAAGCCTTGAAAAAAAGATTTTTCTGGCCCTTTTAGAGGAGGATTTCTCAGGAAACGTCCCAGGTGAAGTCGTAGCTCTTGAAGTTAGCTTTCCAAGGACACCTAAAACGGCCAGATCGGACCCTCCGATCTCCGGTTATTCCAAAAGTACCGAGCACGTGTCCCTAACGGCTGTTCCAAGGAATGTTACCGCGATTCCGGGCCCATTTGGACATCCCGGGCGGGATTTTTGTGGACGGAGGCCTTAACAGCATCCCACCTTGCCTAATTCAAAGGATTTTGGATTTTCATTTTATTAGGTTTTGAGATTTTTTCGTGGACTAACCCCTTTGAGAAAAGTCGAAATTTCGGCCAATTTCAAGTCTTGAAAAAAAGATTTTTTTGGCCCTTTTAGAGGAGGATTTCTCAGGAAACGTCCCAGGTGAAGTCGTAGCTCTTGAAGTTAGCTTTCCAAGGACACATAAAACGGCCCGATCGGACCCTCCGATCTCCGGTTATTCCAAAAGTACCGAGCACGTGTCCCTAACGGCTGTTCCAAGGAATGTTACCGCGATTCCGGGCCCATTTGGACATCCTGGGCGGGATTTTTGTGGACGGATGGCCTTAACAGCATCCCACCTTGCCTAGTTCAAAGGATTTTGGATTTTCATTTTTTTAGGTTTTGAGATTTTTTCGTGGACTAACCCCTTTGAGAAAAGTCGAAATTTCGGCTAATTTCAAGCCTTGAAAAAAAGATTTTTCTGGCCCTTTTAGAGGAGGATTTCTCAGGAAACGTCCTGAGTGAAGTCGTAGCTCTTGAAGTTAGCTTTCCAAGGACACCTAAAACAGCCCGATCGGACCCTCCGATCTCCGGTTATTCCAAAAGTACCGAGCACGTGTCCCTAACGGCTGTTCCAAGGAATGTTACCGCGATTCCGGGCCCATTTGGACATCCCGGGCGGGATTTTTGTGGACGGATGGCCTTAACAGCATCCAACCTTGCCTAGTTCAAAGGATTTTGGATTTTCATTTTTTTAGGTTTTGAGATTTTTTCGTGGACTAACCCCTTTGAGAAAAGTCGAAATTTCGGCCAATTTCAAACCTTGAAAAAAAGGTTTTTCTGGCCCTTTTAGAGGAGGATTTCTCAGGAAACGTCCTAGGTGAAGTCGTAGCTCTTGATGTTAGCTTTCCAAGGACACATAAAACGGCCCGATCGGACCCTCCGATCTCCGGTTATTCCAAAAGTACCGAGCACGTGTCCCTAACGGCTGTTCCAAGGAATGTTACCGCGATTCCGGGCCCATTTTGACATCTCGGGCGGGATTTTTGTGGACGGATGGCCTTAACAGCATCCCACCTTGCCTAGTTCAAAGGATTTTGGATTTTCATTTTTTTAGGTTTTGAGATTTTTTCGTGGACTAACCCCTTTGAGAAAAGTCGAAATTTCGGCTAATTTCAAGCCATGAAAAAAAGATTTTTCTGGCCCTTTTAGAGGAGGATTTCTCAGGAAACGTCCTGAGTGAAGTCGTAGCTCTTGAAGTTAGCTTTCCAAGGACACCTAAAACGGCCCGATCGAACCCTCCGATCTCCGGTTATTCCAAAAGTACCGAGCACGTGTCCCTAACGGCTGTTCCAAGGAATGTTACCGCGATTCCGGGCCCATTTTGACATCCCGGGCGGGATTTTTGTGGACGGATGGCCTTAACACCATCCCACCTTGCCTAGTTCAAAGGATTTTGGATTTTCATTTTTTTAGGTTTTGAGATTTTTTCGTGGACTAACCCCTTTGAGAAAAGTCGAAATTTCGGCCAATTTCAAGCCCTGAAAAAAAGATTTTTCTTGCCCCTTTAGAGGAGGATTTCTCAGAAAACTTCCGCAGTGAAGTCGTAGCTCTTGAAGTTAGCTTTCCAAGGACACCTAAAACGGCCCGATCGGACCCTCCGATCTCCGGTTATTCCAAAAATACCGAGCACGTGTCCCTAACGGCTGTTCCAAGGAATGTTACCGCGATTCCGGGCCCATTTGGACATCCCGGGCGGGATTTTTGTGGACGGATGGCCTTAACAGCATCCCACCTTGCCTAGTTCAAAGGATTTTGGATTTTCATTTTTTTAGGTTTTGAGATTTTTTCGTGGACTAACCCCTTTGAGAAAAGTCGAAATTTTGACCAATTTCAAGCCTTGAAAAAAAAGATTTTTCTGGCCCTTTTAGAGGAGGATTTCTCAAAAAACGTCCGTAGTGAAATCGTAGCTCTTGAAGTTAGCTTTCCAAGGACACCTAAAACGGCCCGATCGGACCCTCCGATCTCCGGTTATTCCAAAAATACCGAGCACGTGTCCCTAACGACTGTTCCAAGGAATGTTACCGCGATTCCGGGCCCATTTGGACATCCCGGGCGGGATTTTTGTGGACGGATGGCCTTAACAGCATCCCACCTTGCCTAGTTCAAAGGATTTTGGATTTTCATTTTTTTAGGTTTTGAGATTTTTTCGTGGACTAACCCCTTTGAGAAAAGTCGAAATTTCGACCAATTTCAAGCCTTGAAAAAAAGATTTTTCTGGCCCTTTTAGAGGAGGATTTCTCAAAAAACGGCCGTTGTGAAGTCGTAGCTCTTGAAGTTAGCTTTCCAAGGACACCTAAAACGGCCCGATCGGACCCTCCGATCTCCGGTTATTCCAAAAATACCGAGCACGTGTCCCTAACGGCTGTTCCAAGGAATGTTACCGCGATTCCGGGCCTATTTGGACATCCCGGGGGGGGTTTTTTGGACGGATGGCCTTAACAGCATCCCACCTAGCCTAGTTCAAAGGATTTTGGATTTTCATTTTTTTAGGTTTTGAGATTTTTTCGTGGACTAACCCCTTTGAGAAAAGTCGAAATTTCGGCCAATTCAAGCCTTGAAAAAAAGATTTTTCTGGCCCTTTTAGAGGAGGATTTCTCAAAAAACGTCCATTGTGAAGTCGTAGCTCTTGAAGTTAGCTTTCCAAGGACTCCTAAAACGGCCCGATCGGACCCTCCGATCTCCGGTTAATCCAAAAATACCGAGCACGTGTCCCTAACGGCTGTTCCAAGGAATGTTACCGCGATTCCGGGCCCATTTGGACATCCCGGGCGGGATTTTTGTGGACGGATGGCCTTAACAGCATCCCACCTTGCCTAGTTCAAAGGATTTTGGATTTTCATTTTTTTAGGTTTTGAGATTTTTTCGTGGACTAACCCCTTTGAGAAAAGTCGAAATTTCGGCCAATTTCAAGCCTTGAAAAAAAGATTTTTCTGGCCCTTTTAGAGGAGGATTTCTCAAAAAACGTCCGTAGTGAAGTCGTAGCTCTTGAAGTTAGCTTTCCAAGGACACCTAAAACGGCCCGATCGGACCCTCCGATCTCCGGTTATTCCAAAAATACCGAGCACGTGTCCCTAACGGCTGTTCCAAGGAATGTTACCGCGATTCCGGGCCCATTTGGACATCCCGGGCGGGATTTTTGTGGACGGATGGCCTTAACAGCATCCCACCTTGCCTAGTTCAAAGGATTTTGGATTTTCATTTTTTTAGGTTTTGAGATTTTTTCGTGGACTAACCCCTTTGAGAAAAGTCGAAATTTTGACCAATTTCAAGCCTTGAAAAAAAGATTTTTCTGGCCCTTTTAGAGGAGGATTTCTCAAAAAACGTCCGTAGTGAAGTCGTAGCTCTTGAAGTTAGCTTTCCAAGGACACCTAAAATGGCCCGATCGGACCCTCCAATCTCCGGTTATTCCAAAAATACCGAGCACGTGTCCCTAACGACTGTTCCAAGGAATGTTACCGCGATTCCGGGCCCATTTGGACATCCCGGGCGGGATTTTTGTGGACGGATGGCCTTAACAGCATCCCACCTTGCCTAGTTCAAAGGATTTTGGATTTTCATTTTTTTAGGTTTTGAGATTTTTTCGTGGACTAACCCCTTTGAGAAAAGTCGAAATTTCGACCAATTTCAAGCCTTGAAAAAAAGATTTTTCTGGCCCTTTTAGAGGTGGATTTCTCAAAAAACGTCCGTTGTGAAGTCGTATCTCTTGAAGTTAGCTTTCCAAGGACACCTAAAACGGCCCGATCGGACCCTCCGATCTCCGGTTATTCCAAAAATACCGAGCACGTGTCCCTAACGACTGTTCCAAGGAATGTTACCGCGATTCCGGGCCCATTTGGACATCCCGGGCGGGATTTTTGTGGACGGATGGCCTTAACAGCATCCCACCTTGCCTAGTTCAAAGGATTTTGGATTTTCATTTTTTTAGGTTTTGAGATTTTTTCGTGGACTAACCCCTTTGAGAAAAGTCGAAATTTCGACCAATTTCAAGCCTTGAAAAAAAGATTTTTCTGGCCCTTTTAGAGGAGGATTTCTCAAAAAACGGCCGTTGTGAAGTCGTAGCTCTTGAAGTTAGCTTTCCAAGGACACCTAAAACGGCCCGATCGGACCCTCCGATCTCCGGTTATTCCAAAAATACCGAGCACGTGTCCCTAACGGCTGTTCCAAGGAATGTTACCGCGATTCCGGGCCTATTTGGACATCCCGGGGGGGGTTTTTTGGACGGATGGCCTTAACAGCATCCCACCTAGCCTAGTTCAAAGGATTTTGGATTTTCATTTTTTTAGGTTTTGAGATTTTTTCGTGGACTAACCCCTTTGAGAAAAGTCGAAATTTCGGCCAATTCAAGCCTTGAAAAAAAGATTTTTCTGGCCCTTTTAGAGGAGGATTTCTCAAAAAACGTCCATTGTGAAGTCGTAGCTCTTGAAGTTAGCTTTCCAAGGACTCCTAAAACGGCCCGATCGGACCCTCCGATCTCCGGTTAATCCAAAAATACCGAGCACGTGTCCCTAACGGCTGTTCCAAGTAATGTTACCGCGATTCCGGGCCCATTTGGACATCCCGGGCGGGATTTTTGTGGACGGATGGCCTTAACAGCATCCCACCTTGCCTAGTTCAAAGGATTTTGGATTTTCATTTTTTTAGGTTTTGAGATTTTTTCGTGGACTAACCCCTTTGAGAAAAGTCGAAATTTCGGCCAATTTCAAGCCTTGAAAAAAAGATTTTTCTGGCCCTTTTAGAGGAGGATTTCTCAAAAAACGTCCGTAGTGAAGTCGTAGCTCTTGAAGTTAGCTTTCCAAGGACACCTAAAACGGCCCGATCGGACCCTCCGATCTCCGGTTATTCCAAAAATACCGAGCACGTGTCCCTAACGGCTGTTCCAAGGAATGTTACCGCGATTCCGGGCCCATTTGGACATCCCGGGCGGGATTTTTGTGGACGGATGGCCTTAACAGCATCCCACCTTGCCTAGTTCAAAGGATTTTGGATTTTCATTTTTTTAGGTTTTGAGATTTTTTCGTGGACTAACCCCTTTGAGAAAAGTCGAAATTTTGACCAATTTCAAGCCTTGAAAAAAAGATTTTTCTGGCCCTTTTAGAGGAGGATTTCTCAAAAAACGTCCGTAGTGAAGTCGTAGCTCTTGAAGTTAGCTTTCCAAGGACACCTAAAACGGCCCGATCGGACCCTCCAATCTCCGGTTATTCCAAAAATACCGAGCACGTGTCCCTAACGACTGTTCCAAGGAATGTTACCGCGATTCCGGGCCCATTTGGACATCCCGGGCCGGATTTTTGTGGACGGATGGCCTTAACAGCATCCCACCTTGCCTAGTTCAAAGGATTTTGGATTTTCATTTTTTTAGGTTTTGAGATTTTTTCGTGGACTAACCCCTTTGAGAAAAGTCGAAATTTCGACCAATTTCAAGCCTTGAAAAAAAGATTTTTCTGGCCCTTTTAGAGGTGGATTTCTCAAAAAACGGCCGTTGTGAAGTCGTAGCTCTTGAAGTTAGCTTTCCAAGGACACCTAAAACGGCCCGATCGGACCCTCCGATCTCCGATTATTCCAAAAATACCGAGCACGTGTCCCTAACGGCTGTTCCAAGGAATGTTACCGCGATTCCGGGCCTATTTGGACATCCCGGGGGGGGTTTTTTTGGACGGATGGCCTTAACAGCATCCCACCTAGCCTAGTTCAAAGGATTTTGGATTTTCATTTTTTTAGGTTTTGAGATTTTTTCGTGGACTAACCCCTTTGAGAAAAGTCGAAATTTCGGCCAATTTCAAGCCTTGAAAAAAAGATTTTTCTGGCCCTTTTAGAGGAGGATTTCTCAAAAAACGTCCATTGTGAAGTCGTAGCTCTTGAAGTTACCTTTCCAAGGACTCCTAAAACGGCCCGATCGGACCCTCCGATCTCCGGTTAATCCAAAAATACCGAGCACGTGTCCCTAACGGCTGTTCCAAGGAATGTTACCGCGATTCCGGGCCCATTTGGACATCCCGGGCGGGATTTTTGTGGACGGATGGCCTTAACAGCATCCCACCTTGCCTAGTTCAAAGGATTTTGGATTTTCATTTTTTTAGGTTTTGAGATTTTTTCGTGGACTAACCCCTTTGAGAAAAGTCGAAATTTCGGCCAATTTCAAGCCTTGAAAAAAAGATTTTTCTGGCCCTTTTAGAGGAGGATTTCTCAGAAAACGTCCTGAGTGAAGTCGTAGCTCTTGAAGTTAGCTTTCCAAGGACACCTAAAACGGCCCGATCGGACCCTCCGATCTCCGGTTATTCCAAAAATACCGAGCACGTGTCCCTAACGGCTGTTCCAAGGAATGTTACCGCGATTCCGGGCCCATTTGGACATCCCGGGCGGGATTTTTGTGGACGGATGGCCTTAACAGCATCCCACCTTGCCTAGTTCAAAGGATTTTGGATTTTCATTTTTTTAGGTTTTGAGATTTTTTCGTGGACTAACCCCTTTGAGAAAAGTCGAAATTTCGGCCAATTTCAAGCCTTGAAAAAAAGATTTTTCTGGCCCTTTTAGAGGAGGATTTCTCAAAAAACGTCCGTTGTGAAGTCGTATCTCTTGAAGTTAGCTTTCCAAGGAAACCTAAAACGGCCCGATCGGACCCTCCGATCTCCGGTTATTCCAAAAATACCGAGCACGTGTCCCTAACGGTTGTTCCAAGGAATGTTACCGCGATTCCGGGCCCATTTGGTCATCCCGGGCGGGATTTTTGTGGACGGATGGCCTTAACAGCATCCCACCTTGCCTAGTTCAAAGGATTTTGGATTTTCATTTTTTTAGGTTTTGAGATTTTTTCGTGGACTAACCCCTTTGAGAAAAGTCGAAATTTCGGCCAATTTCAAGCCCTGAAAAAAAGATTTTTCTTGCCCCTTTAGAGGAGGATTTCTCAGAAAACTTCCGCAGTGAAGTCGTAGCTCTTGAAGTTAGCTTTCCAAGGACACCTAAAACGGCCCGATCGGACCCTCCGATCTCCGGTTATTCCAAAAATACCGAGCACGTGTCCCTAACGGCTGTTCCAAGGAATGTTACCGCGATTCCGGGCCCATTTGGACATCCCGGGCGGGATTTTTGTGGACGGATGGCCTTAACAGCATCCCACCTTGCCTAGTTCAAAGGATTTTGGATTTTCATTTTTTTAGGTTTTGAGATTTTTTCGTGGACTAACCCCTTTGAGAAAAGTCGAAATTTCGACCAATTTCAAGCCTTGAAAAAAAGATTTTTCTGGCCCTTTTAGAGGAGGATTTCTCAAAAAACGGCCGTTGTGAAGTCGTAGCTCTTGAAGTTAGCTTTCCAAGGACACCTAAAACGGCCCGATCGGACCCTCCGATCTCCGATTATTCCAAAAATACCGAGCACGTGTCCCTAACGGCTGTTCCAAGGAATGTTACCGCGATTCCGGGCCTATTTGGACATCCCGGGGGGGGTTTTTTTGGACGGATGGCCTTAACAGCATCCCACCTAGCCTAGTTCAAAGGATTTTGGATTTTCATTTTTTTAGGTTTTGAGATTTTTTCGTGGACTAACCCCTTTGAGAAAAGTCGAAATTTCGGCCAATTTCAAGCCTTGAAAAAAAGATTTTTCTGGCCCTTTTAGAGGAGGATTTCTCAAAAAACGTCCATTGTGAAGTCGTAGCTCTTGAAGTTACCTTTCCAAGGACTCCTAAAACGGCCCGATCGGACCCTCCGATCTCCGGTTAATCCAAAAATACCGAGCACGTGTCCCTAACGGCTGTTCCAAGGAATGTTACCGCGATTCCGGGCCCATTTGGACATCCCGGGCGGGATTTTTGTGGACGGATGGCCTTAACAGCATCCCACCTTGCCTAGTTCAAAGGATTTTGGATTTTCATTTTTTTAGGTTTTGAGATTTTTTCGTGGACTAACCCCTTTGAGAAAAGTCGAAATTTCGGCCAATTTCAAGCCTTGAAAAAAAGATTTTTCTGGCCCTTTTAGAGGAGGATTTCTCAGAAAACGTCCGCAGTGAAGTCGTAGCTCTTGAAGTTAGCTTTCCAAGGACACCTAAAACGGCCCGATCGGACCCTCCGATCTCCGGTTATTCCAAAAATACCGAGCACGTGTCCCTAACGGCTGTTCCAAGGAATGTTACCGCGATTCCGGGCCTATTTGGACATCCCGGGCGGGATTTTTGTGGACGGATGGCCTTAACAGCATCCCACCTTGCCTAGTTCAAAGGATTTTGGATTTTCATTTTTTTAGGTTTTGAGATTTTTTCGTGGACTAACCCCTTTGAGAAAAGTCGAAATTTCGGCCAATTTCAAGCCTTGAAAAAAAGATTTTTCTGGCCCTTTTAGTGGAGGATTTCTCAAAAAACGTCCGTTGTGAAGTCGTATCTCTTGAAGTTAGCTTTCCAAGGAAACCTAAAACGGCCCGATCGGACCCTCCGATCTCCGGTTATTCCAAAAATACCGAGCACGTGTCCCTAATGGTTGTTCCAAGGAATGTTACCGCGATTCCGGGCCCATTTGGTCATCCCGGGCGGGATTTTTGTGGACGGATGGCCTTAACAGCATCCCACCTTGCCTAGTTCAAAGGATTTTGGATTTTCATTTTTTTAGGTTTTGAGATTTTTTCGTGGACTAACCCCTTTGAGAAAAGTCGAAATTTCGGCCAATTTCAAGCCCTGAAAAAAAGATTTTTCTTGCCCCTTTAGAGGAGGATTTCTCAGAAAACTTCCGCAGTGAAGTCGTAGCTCTTGAAGTTAGCTTTCCAAGGACACCTAAAACGGCCCGATCGGACCCTCCGATCTCCGGTTATTCCAAAAATACCGAGCACGTGTCCCTAACGGCTGTTCCAAGGAATGTTACCGCGATTCCGGGCCCATTTGGACATCCCGGGCGGGATTTTTGTGGACGGATGGCCTTAACAGCATCCCACCTTGCCTAGTTCAAAGGATTTTGGATTTTCATTTTTTTAGGTTTTGAGATTTTTTCGTGGACTAACCCCTTTGAGAAAAGTCGAAATTTTGACCAATTTCAAGCCTTGAAAAAAAGATTTTTCTGGCCCTTTTAGAGGAGGATTTCTCAAAAAACGTCCGTAGTGAAATCGTAGCTCTTGAAGTTAGCTTTCCAAGGACACCTAAAACGGCCCGATCGGACCCTCCGATCTCCGGTTATTCCAAAAATACCGAGCACGTGTCCCTAACGACTGTTCCAAGGAATGTTACCGCGATTCCGGGCCCATTTGGACATCCCGGGCGGGATTTTTGTGGACGGATGGCCTTAACAGCATCCCACCTTGCCTAGTTCAAAGGATTTTGGATTTTCATTTTTTTAGGTTTTGAGATTTTTTCGTGGACTAACCCCTTTGAGAAAAGTCGAAATTTCGACCAATTTCAAGCCTTGAAAAAAAGATTTTTCTGGCCCTTTTAGAGGAGGATTTCTCAAAAAACGGCCGTTGTGAAGTCGTAGCTCTTGAAGTTAGCTTTCCAAGGACACCTAAAACGGCCCGATCGGACCCTCCGATCTCCGGTTAATCCAAAAATACCGAGCACGTGTCCCTAACAGCTGTTCCAAGGAATGTTACCGCGATTCCGGGCCTATTTGGACATCCCGGGGGGGGTTTTTTTGGACGGATGGCCTTAACAGCATCCCACCTAGCCTAGTTCAAAGGATTTTGGATTTTCATTTTTTTAGGTTTTGAGATTTTTTCGTGGACTAACCCCTTTGAGAAAAGTCGAAATTTCGGCCAATTTCAAGCCTTGAAAAAAAGATTTTTCTGGCCCTTTTAGAGGAGGATTTCTCAAAAAACGTCCATTGTGAAGTCGTAGCTCTTGAAGTTAGCTTTCCAAGGACTCCTAAAACGGCCCGATCGGACCCTCCGATCTCCGGTTAATCCAAAAATACCGAGCACGTGTCCCTAACGGCTGTTCCAAGGAATGTTACCGCGATTCCGGGCCCATTTGGACATCCCGGGCGGGATTTTTGTGGACGGATGGCCTTAACAGCATCCCACCTTGCCTAGTTCAAAGGATTTTGGATTTTTCATTTTTTTAGGTTTTGAGATTTTTTCGTGGACTAACCCCTTTGAGAAAAGTCGAAATTTCGGCCAATTTCAAGCCTTGAAAAAAAGATTTTTCTGGCCCTTTTAGAAGAGGATTTCTCAGAAAACGTCCTTAGTGAAGTCGTAGCTCTTGAAGTTAGCTTTCCAAGGACACCTAAAACGGCCCGATCGGACCCTCCGATCTCCGGTTATTCCAAAAATACCGAGCACGTGTCCCTAACGGCTGTTCCAAGGAATGTTACCGCGATTCCGGGCCTATTTGGACATCCCGGGCGGGATTTTTGTGGACGGATGGCCTTAACAGCATCCCACCTTGCCTAGTTCAAAGGATTTTGGATTTTCATTTTTTTAGGTTTTGAGATTTTTTCGTGGACTAACCCCTTTGAGAAAAGTCGAAATTTCGGCCAATTTCAAGCCTTGAAAAAAAGATTTTTCTGGCCCTTTTAGAGGAGGATTTCTCAAAAAACGTCCGTTGTGAAGTCGTAGCTCTTGAAGTTAGCTTTCCAAGGAAACCTAAAACGGCCCGATCGGACCCTCCGATCTCCGGTTATTCCAAAAATACCGAGCACGTGTCCCTAACGGTTGTTCCAAGGAATTTTACCGCGATTCCGGGCCCATTTGGTCATCCCGGGCGGGATTTTTGTGGACGGATGGCCTTAACAGCATCCCACCTTGCCTAGTTCAAAGGATTTTGGATTTTCGTTTTTTTAGGTTTTGAGATTTTTTCGTGGACTAACCCCTTTGAGAAAAGTCGAAATTTCGGCCAATTTCAAGCCCTGAAAAAAAGATTTTTCTTGCCCCTTTAGAGGAGGATTTCTCAGAAAACTTCCGCAGTGAAGTCGTAGCTCTTGAAGTTAGGTTTCCAAGGACACCTAAAACGGCCCGATCGGACCCTCCGATCTCCGGTTATTCCAAAAATACCGAGCACGTGTCCCTAACGGCTGTTCCAAGGAATGTTACCGCGATTCCGGGCCCATTTGGACATCCCGGTCGGGATTTTTGTGGACGGATGGCCTTAACAGCATCCCACCTTGCCTAGTTCAAAGGAGTTTGGATTTTCATTTTTTTAGGTTTTGAGATTTTTTCGTGGACTAAACCCTTTAAGAAAAGTCGAAATTTCGGCCAATTTCAAGCCTTGAAAAAAAGATTTTTCTGGCCCTTTTAGAGGAGGATTTCTCAAAAAACGTCCGTAATGAAGTCGTAGCTCTTGAAGTTAGCTTTCCAAGGACACCTAAAACGGCCCGATCGGACCCTCCGATCTCCGGTTATTCCAAAAATACCGAGCACGTGTCCCTAACGGCTGTTCCAAGGAATGTTACCGCGATTCCGGGCCCATTTGGACATCCCGGGCGGGATTTTTGTGGACGGATGGCCTTAACAGCATCCCACCTTGCCTAGTTCAAAGGATTTTGGATTTTCATTTTTTTAGGTTTTGAGATTTTTTCGTGGACTAACCCCTTTGAGAAAAGTCGAAATTTCGGCCAATTTCAAGCCTTGAAAAAAAGATTTTTCTTGCCCTTTTAGAGGAGGATTTCTCAGAAAACGTCCGTAGTGAAGTCGTAGCTCTTGAAGTTAGCTTTCCAAGGACTCCTAAAACGGCCCGATCGGACCCTCCGATCTCCGGTTATTCCAAAAATACCGAGCACGTGATCCTAACGGCTGTTCCAAGGAATGTTACCGCGATTCCGGGCCCATTTGGACATCCCGGGCGGGATTTTTGTGGACGGATGGCCTTAACAGCATCCCACCTTGCCTAGTTCAAAGGATTTTGGATTTTCATTTTTTTAGGTTTTGGAATTTTTTCGTGGACTAACCCTTTTGAGAAAAGTCGAAATTTCGGCCAATTTCAAGCCTTGAAAAAAAGATATTTCTGGCCCTTTTAGAGGAGGATTTCTCAGAAAACGTCCTAAGTGAAGTCGTAGCTCTTGAAGTTAGCTTTCCAAGGAAACCTAAAACGGCCCGATCGGACCCTCCGATCTCCGGTTATTCCAAAAATACCGAGCACGTGTCCCTAACGGTTGTTCCAAGGAATGTTACCGCGATTCCGGGCCCATTTGGTCATCCCGGGCGGGATTTTTGTGGACGGATGGCCTTAACAGCATCCCACCTTGCCTAGTTCAAAGGATTTTGGATTTTCATTTTTTTAGGTTTTGAGATTTTTTCGTGGACTAACCCCTTTGAGAAAAGTCGAAATTTTGACCAATTTCAAGCCTTGAAAAAAAGATTTTTCTGGCCCTTTTAGAGGAGGATTTCTCAAAAAACGTCCGTAGTGAAGTCGTAGCTCTTGAAGTTAGCTTTCCAAGGACACCTAAAACGGCCCGATCGGACCCTCCGATCTCCGGTTATTCCAAAAATACCGAGCACGTGTCCCTAACGACTGTTCCAAGGAATGTTACCGCGATTCCGGGCCCATTTGGACATCCCGGGCGGGATTTTTGTGGACGGATGGCCTTAACAGCATCCCACCTTGCCTAGTTCAAAGGATTTTGGATTTTCATTTTTTTAGGTTTTGAGATTTTTTCGTGGACTAACCCCTTTGAGAAAAGTCGAAATTTCGACCAATTTCAAGCCTTGAAAAAAAGATTTTTCTGGCCCTTTTAGAGGAGGATTTCTCAAAAAACGGCCGTTGTGAAGTCGTAGCTCTTGAAGTTAGCTTTCCAAGGACACCTAAAACGGCCCGATCGGACCCTCCGATCTCCGGTTATTCCAAAAATACCGAGCACGTGTCCCTAACGGCTGTTCCAAGGAATGTTACCGCGATTCCGGGCCTATTTGGACATCCCGGGGGGGGTTTTTTTGGACGGATGGCCTTAACAGCATCCCACCTAGCCTAGTTCAAAGGATTTTGGATTTTCATTTTTTTAGGTTTTGAGATTTTTTCGTGGACTAACCCCTTTGAGAAAAGTCGAAATTTCGGCCAATTTCAAGCCTTGAAAAAAAGATTTTTCTGGCCCTTTTAGAGGAGGATTTCTCAAAAAACGTCCATTGTGAAGTCGTAGCTCTTGAAGTTAGCTTTCAAAGGACACCTAAAACGGCCCGATCGGACCCTCCGATCTCCGGTTATTCCAAAAATACCGAGCACGTGTCCCTAACGGCTGTTCCAAGGAATGTTACCGCGATTCCGGGCCTATTTGGACATCCCGGGCGGGATTTTTGTGGACGGATGGCCTTAACAGCATCCCACCTTGCCTAGTTCAAAGGATTTTGGATTTTCATTTTTTTAGGTTTTGAGATTTTTTCGTGGACTAACCCCTTTGAGAAAAGTCGAAATTTCGGCCAATTTCAAGCCTTGAAAAAAAGATTTTTCTGGCCCTTTTAGAGGAGGATTTCTCAGAAAACGTCCTGAGTGAAGTCGTAGCTCTTGAAGTTAGCTTTCCAAGGACACCTAAAACGGCCCGATCGGACCCTCCGATCTCCGGTTATTCCAAAAATACCGAGCACGTGTCCCTAACGGCTGTTCCAAGGAATGTTACCGCGATTCCGGGCCTATTTGGACATCCCGGGCGGGATTTTTGTGGACGGATGGCCTTAACAGCATCCCACCTTGCCTAGTTCAAAGGATTTTGGATTTTCATTTTTTTAGGTTTTGAGATTTTTTCGTGGACTAAACCCTTTAAGAAAAGTCGAAATTTCGGCCAATTTCAAGCCTTGAAAAAAAGATTTTTCTGGCCCTTTTAGAGGAGGATTTCTCAAAAAACGTCCGTAATGAAGTCGTAGCTCTTGAAGTTAGCTTTCCAAGGACACCTAAAACGGCCCGATCGGACCCTCCGATCTCCGGTTATTCCAAAAATACCGAGCACGTGTCCCTAACGGCTGTTCCAAGGAATGTTACCGCGATTCCGGGCCCATTTGGACATCCCGGGCGGGATTTTTGTGGACGGATGGCCTTAACAGCATCCCACCTTGCCTAGTTCAAAGGATTTTGGATTTTCATTTTTTTAGGTTTTGAGATTTTTTCGTGGACTAACCCCTTTGAGAAAAGTCGAAATTTCGGCCAATTTCAAGCCTTGAAAAAAAGATTTTTCTTGCCCTTTTAGAGGAGGATTTCTCAGAAAACGTTCGTAGTGAAGTCGTAGCTCTTGAAGTTAGCTTTCCAAGGACTCCTAAAACGGCCCGATCGGACCCTCCGATCTCCGGTTATTCCAAAAATACCGAGCACGTGATCCTAACGGCTGTTCCAAGGAATGTTACCGCGATTCCGGGCCCATTTGGACATCCCGGGCGGGATTTTTGTGGACGGATGGCCTTAACAGCATCCCACCTTGCCTAGTTCAAAGGATTTTGGATTTTCATTTTTTTAGGTTTTGGAATTTTTTCGTGGACTAACCCTTTTGAGAAAAGTCGAAATTTCGGCCAATTTCAAGCCTTGAAAAAAAGATATTTCTGGCCCTTTTAGAGGAGGATTTCTCAGAAAACGTCCTGAGTGAAGTCGTAGGTCTTGAAGTTAGCTTTCCAAGGAAACCTAAAACGGCCCGATCGGACCCTCCGATCTCCGGTTATTCCAAAAATACCGAGCACGTGTCCCTAACGGTTGTTCCAAGGAATGTTACCGCGATTCCGGGCCCATTTGGTCATCCCGGGCGGGATTTTTGTGGACGGATGGCCTTAACAGCATCCCACCTTGCCTAGTTCAAAGGATTTTGGATTTTCATTTTTTTAGGTTTTGAGATTTTTTCGTGGACTAACCCCTTTGAGAAAAGTCGAAATTTTGACCAATTTCAAGCCTTGAAAAAAAGATTTTTCTGGCCCTTTTAGAGGAGGATTTCTCAGAAAACGTCCGTAGTGAAGTCGTAGCTCTTGAAGTTAGCTTTCCAAGGACTCCTAAAACGGCCCGATCGGACCCTCCGATCTCCGGTTATTCCAAAAATACCGAGCACGTGTCCCTAACGGCTGTTCCAAGGAATGTTACCGCGATTCCGGGCCCATTTGGACATCCCGGGCGGGATTTTTGTGGACGGATGGCTTTAACAGCATCCCACCTTGCCTAGTTCAAAGGATTTTGGATTTTCATTTTTTTAGGTTTTGGAATTTTTTCGTGGACTAACCCTTTTGAGAAAAGTCGAAATTTCGGCCAATTTCAAGCCTTGAAAAAAAGATTTTTCTGGCCCTTTTAGAGGAGGATTTCTCAGAAAACGTCCTGAGTGAAGTCGTAGCTCTTGAAGTTAGCTTTCCAAGGAAACCTAAAACGGCCCGATCGGACCCTCCGATCTCCGGTTATTCCAAAAATACCGAGCACGTGTCCCTAACGGTTGTTCCAAGGAATGTTACCGCGATTCCGGGCCCATTTGGTCATCCCGGGCGGGATTTTTGTGGACGGATGGCCTTAACAGCATCCCACCTTGCCTAGTTCAAAGGATTTTGGATTTTCATTTTTTTTGGTTTTGAGATTTTTTCGTGGACTAACCCCTTTGAGAAAAGTCCAAATTTCGGCCAATTTCAAGCCTTGAAAAAAAGATTTTTCTGGCCCTTTTAGAGGAGGATTTCTCAAAAAACGTCGTTAGTGAAGTCGTAGCTCTTGAAGTTAGCTTTCCAAGGACACCTAAAATGGCCCGATCGGACCCTCCGATCTCCGGTTATTCCAAAAATACCGAGCACGTGTCCCTAACGGCTGTTCCAAGGAATGTTACCGCGATTCCGGGCCCATTTGGACATCCCGGGCGGGATTTTTGTGGACGGATGGCCTTAACAGCATCCCACCTTGCCTAGTTCAAAGGATTTTGGATTTTCATTTTTTTAGGTTTTGAGATTTTTTCGTGGACTAACCCCTTTGAGAAAAGTCGAAATTTCGACCAATTTCAAGCCTTGAAAAAAAGATTTTTCTGGCCCTTTTAGAGGAGGATTTCTCAAAAAACGTCCGTAGTGAAGTCGTAGCTGTTGAAGTTACCTTTCCAAGGACACCTAAAACGGCCCGATCGGACCCTTTGATCTCCGGTTATTCCAAAAATACCGAGCACGTGTCCCTAACGACTGTTCCAAGGAATGTTACCGCGATTCCGGGCCCATTTGGACATCCCGGGCGGGATTTTTGTGGACGGATGGCCTTAACAGCATCCCACCTTGCCTAGTTCAAAGGATTTTGGATTTTCATTTTTTTAGGTTTTGAGATTTTTTCGTGGACTAACCCCTTTGAGAAAAGTCGAAATTTCGACCAATTTCAAACCTTGAAAAAAAGATTTTTCTGGCCCTTTTAGAGGAGGATTTCTCAAAAAACGGCCGTAGTGAAGTCGTAGCTCTTGAAGTTAGCTTTCCAAGGACACCTAAAACGGCCCGATCGGACCCTCCGATCTCCGGTTATTCCAAAAATACCGAGCACGTGTCCCTAACGGCTGTTCCAAGGAATGTTACCGCGATTCCGGGCCTATTTGGACATCCCGGGCGGGATTTTTGTGGACGGATGGCCTTAACAGCATCCCACCTTGCCTAGTTCAAAGGATTTTGGATTTTCATTTTTTTAGGTTTTGAGATTTTTTTCGTGGACTAACCCCTTTGAGAAAAGTCGAAATTTCGGCCAATTTCAAGCCTTGAAAAGAAGATTTTTCTGGCCCTTTTAGAGGAGGATTTCTCAAAAAACGTCCGTTGTGAAGTCGTAGCTCTTGAAGTTAGCTTTCCAAGGAAACCTAAAACGGCCCGATCGGACCCTCCGATCTCCGGTTATTCCAAAAATACCGAGCACGTGTCCCTAACGGTTGTTCCAAGGAATGTTACCGCGATTCCGGGCCCATTTGGTCATCCCGGGCGGGATTTTTGTGGACGGACGGCCTTAACAGCATCCCACCTTGCCTAGTTCAAAGGATTTTGGATTTTCATTTTTTTAGGTTTTGAGATTTTTTCGTGGACTAACCCCTTTGAGAAAAGTCGAAATTTCGGCCAATTTCAAGCCTTGAAAAAAAGATTTTTCTTGCCCCTTTAGAGGAGGATTTCTCAGAAAACTTCCGCAGTGAAGTCGTAGCTCTTGAAGTTAGCTTTCCAAGGACACCTAAAACGGCCCGATCGGACCCTCCGATCTCCGGTTATTCCAAAAATACCGAGCACGTGTCCCTAACGGCTGTTCCAAGGAATGTTACCGCGATTCCGGGCCCATTTGGACATCCCGGGCGGGATTTTTGTGGACGGATGGCCTTAACAGCATCCCACCTTGCCTAGTTCAAAGGATTTTGGATTTTCATTTTTTTAGGTTTTGAGATTTTTTCGTGGACTAACCCCTTTGAGAAAAGTCGAAATTTCGGCCAATTTCAAGCCTTGAAAAAAAGATTTTTCTTGCCCCTTTAGAGGAGGATTTCTCAGAAAACTTCCGCAGTGAAGTCGTAGCTCTTGAAGTTAGCTTTCCAAGGACACCTAAAACGGCCCGATCGGACCCTCCGATCTCCGGTTATTCCAAAAATACCGAGCACGTGTCCCTAAAGGCTGTTCCGAGGAATGTTACCGCGATTCCGGGCCCATTTGGACATCCCGGTCGGGATTTTTGTGGACGGATGGCCTTAACAGCATCCCACCTTGCCTAGTTCAAAGGAGTTTGGATTTTCATTTTTTTAGGTTTTGAGATTTTTTCGTGGACTAAACCCTTTAAGAAAAGTCGAAATTTCGGCCAATTTCAAGCCTTGAAAAAAAGATTTTTCTGGCCCTTTTAGAGGAGGATTTCTCAAAAAACGTCCGTAATGAAGTCGTAGCTCTTGAAGTTAGCTTTCCATGGACACCTAAAATGGCCCGATCGGACCCTCCGATCTCCGGTTATTCCAAAAATACCGAGCACGTGTCCCTAACGGCTGTTCCAAGGAATGTTACCGCGATTCCGGGCCCATTTGGACATCCCGGGCGGGATTTTTGTGGACGGATGGCCTTAACAGCATCCCACCTTGCCTAGTTCAAAGGATTTTGGATTTTCATTTTTTTAGGTTTTGAGATTTTTTCGTGGACTAACCCCTTTGAGAAAAGTCGAAATTTCGGCCAATTTCAAGCCTTGAAAAAAAGATTTTTCTTGCCCTTTTAGAGGAGGATTTCTCAGAAAACGTCCGTAGTGAAGTCGTAGCTCTTGAAGTTAGCTTTCCAAGGACTCCTAAAACGGCCCGATCGGACCCTCCGATCTCCGGTTATTCCAAAAATACCGAGCACGTGATCCTAACGGCTGTTCCAAGGAATGTTACCGCGATTCCGGGCCCATTTGGACATCCCGGGCGGGATTTTTGTGGACGGATGGCTTTAACAGCATCCCAACTTGCCTAGTTCAAAGGATTTTGGATTTTCATTTTTTTAGGTTTTGGAATTTTTTCGTGGACTAACCCTTTTGAGAAAAGACGAAATTTCGGCCAATTTCAAGC
Organism: Persicaria tinctoria; assembly: GCA_037127255.1. NCBI lineage: Eukaryota > Viridiplantae > Streptophyta > Magnoliopsida > Caryophyllales > Polygonaceae > Persicaria > Persicaria tinctoria. The sequence continues at coordinate 893,945 of JBANSL010000016.1, read as the reverse complement.
CTTGAAAAAAAGATATTTCTGGCCCTTTTAGAGGAGGATTTCTCAGAAAACGTCCTGAGTGAAGTCATAGCTCTTGAAGTTAGCTTTCCAAGGAAACCTAAAACGGCCCGATCGGACCCTCCGATCTCCGGTTATTCCAAAAATACCGAGCACGTGTCCCTAACGGTTGTTCCAAGGAATGTTACCGCGATTCCGGGCCCATTTGGTCATCCCGGGCGGGATTTTTGTGGACGGATGGCCTTAACATCATCCCACCTTGCCTAGTTCAAAGGATTTTGGATTTTCATTTTTTTTGGTTTTGAGATTTTTTCGTGGACTAACCCCTTTGAGAAAAGTCCAAATTTCGGCCAATTTCAAGCCTTGAAAAAAAGATTTTTCTGGCCCTTTTAGAGGAGGATTTCTCAAAAAACGTCGTTAGTGAAGTCGTAGCTCTTGAACTTAGCTTTCCAAGGACACCTAAAACGGCCCGATCGGACCCTCCGATCTCCGGTTATTCCAAAAATACCGAGCACGTGTCCCTAACGGCTGTTCCAAGGAATGTTACCGCGATTCCGGGCCCATTTGGACATACCGGGCGGGATTTTTGTGGACGGATGGCCTTAACAGCATCCCACCTTGCCTAGTTCAAAGGATTTTGGATTTTCATTTTTTTAGGTTTTGAGATTTTTTCGTGGACTAACCCCTTTGAGAAAAGTCGAAATTTCGACCAATTTCAAGCCTTGAAAAAAAGATTTTTCTGGCCCTTTTAGAGGAGGATTTCTCAAAAAACGTCCGGAGTGAAGTCGTAGCTCTTGAAGTTACCTTTCCAAGGACACCTAAAACGGCCCGATCGGACCCTCCGATCTCCGGTTATTCCAAAAATACCGAGCACGTGTCCCTAACGACTGTTCCAAGGAATGTTACCGCGTTTCCGGGCCCATTTGGACATCCCGGGCGGGATTTTTGGGGACGGATGGCCTTAACAGCATCCCACCTTGCCTAGTTCAAAGGATTTTGGATTTTCATTTTTTTAGGTTTTGAGATTTTTTCGTGGACTAACCCCTTTGAGAAAAGTCGAAATTTCGACCAATTTCAAGCCTTGAAAAAAAGATTTTTCTGGCCCTTTTAGAGGAGGATTTCTCAAAAAACGGCCGTAGTGAAGTCGTAGCTCTTGAAGTTAGCTTTCCAAGGACACCTAAAACGGCCCGATCGGACCCTCCGATCTCCGGTTATTCCAAAAATACCGAGCACGTGTCCCTAACGGCTGTTCCAAGGAATGTTACCGCGATTCCGGGCCTATTTGGACATCCCGGGCGGGATTTTTGTGGACGGATGGCCTTAACAGCATCCCACCTTGCCTAGTTCAAAGGATTTTGGATTTTCATTTTTTTAGGTTTTGAGATTTTTTCGTGGACTAACCCCTTTGAGAAAAGTCGAAATTTCGGCCAATTTCAAGCCTTGAAAAAAAGATTTTTCTGGCCCTTTTAGAGGAGGATTTCTCAAAAAACGTCCGTTGTGAAGTCGTATCTCTTGAAGTTAGCTTTCCAAGGAAACCTAAAACGGCCCGATCGGACCCTCCGATCTCCGGTTATTCCAAAAATACCGAGCACGTGTCCCTAACGGTTGTTCCAAGGAATGTTACCGCGATTCTGGGCCCATTTGGTCATCCCGAGCGGGATTTTTGTGGACGGACGGCCTTAACAGCATCCCACCTTGCCTAGTTCAAAGGATTTTGGATTTTCATTTTTTTAGGTTTTGAGATTTTTTCGTGGACTAACCCCTTTGAGAAAAGTTGAAATTTCGGCCAATTTCAAGCCTTGAAAAAAAGATTTTTCTTGCCCCTTTAGAGGAGGATTTCTCAGAAAACTTCCGCAGTGAAGTCGTAGCTCTTGAAGTTAGCTTTCCAAGGACACCTAAAACGGCCCGATCGGACCCTCCGATCTCCGGTTATTCCAAAAATACCGAGCACGTGTCCCTAACGGCTGTTCCAAGGAATGTTACCGCGATTCCGGGCCCATTTGGACATCCCGGTCGGGATTTTTGTGGACGGATGGCCTTAACAGCATCCCACCTTGCCTAGTTCAAAGGATTTTGGATTTTGCTTTTTTTAGGTTTTGAGATTTTTTCGTGGACTAAACCCTTTAAGAAAAGTCGAAATTTCGGCCAATTTCAAGCCTTGAAAAAAAGATTTTTCTGGCCCATTTAGAGGAGGATTTCTCAAAAAACGTCCGTAGTGAAGTCGTAGCTCTTGAAGTTAGCTTTCCAAGGACACCTAAAACGGCCCGATCGGACCCTCCGATCTCCGGTTATTCCAAAAATACCGAGCACGTGTCCCTAAAGGCTGTTCCGAGGAATGTTACCGCGATTCCGGGCCCATTTGGACATCCCGGGCGGGATTTTTGTGGACGGATGGCCTTAACAGCATCCCACCTTGCCTAGTTCAAAGGATTTTGGATTTTCATTTTTTTAGGTTTTGAGATTTTTTCGTGGACTAACCCCTTTGAGAAAAGTCGAAATTTCGGCCAATTTCAAGCCTTGAAAAAAAGATTTTTCTGGCCCTTTTAGAGGAGGATTTCTCAGAAAACGTCCCCAGTGAAGTCGTAGCTCTTGAAGTTAGCTTTCCAAGGACACCTAAAACAGCCCGATCGGACCCTCCGATCTCCGGTTATTCCAAAAATACCGAGCACGTGTCCCTAACGGCTGTTCCAAGGAATGTTACCACGATTCCGGGCCCATTTGGACATCCCGGGCGGGATTTTTGTGGACGGATGGCCTTAATAGCATCCCACCTTGCCTAGTTCAAAGGATTTTGGATTTTCATTTTTTTAGGTTTTGAGATTTTTTCGTGGACTAACCCCTTTGAGAAAAGTCGAAATTTCGGCCAATTTCAAGCCTTGAAAAAAAGATTTTTCTTGCCCTTTTAGAGGAGGATTTCTCAGAAAACTTCCGCAGTGAAGTCGTAGCTCTTGAAGTTAGCTTTCCAAGGACACCTAAAACAGCCCGATCGGACCCTCCGATCTCCGGTTATTCCAAAAATACCGAGCACGTGTTCCTAACGGCTGTTCCGAGGAATGTTACCGCGATTCCGGACCCATTTTGACATCCCGGGCGGGATTTTTGTGGACGGATGGCCTTAACAGCATCCCACCTTGCCTAGTTCAAAGGATTTTGGATTTTCATTTTTTTAGGTTTTGAGATTTTTTCGTGGACTAACCCCTTTGAGAAAAGTCGAAATTTCGGCCAAATTCAAGCCTTGAAAAAAAGATTTTTCTTGCCCTTTTAGAAGAGGATTTCTCAGAAAACTTCCACAGTGAAGTCGTAGCTCTTGAAGTTAGCTTTCCAAGGACACCTAAAACGGCCCGATCGGACCCTCCGATCTCCGATTATTCCAAAAATATCGAGCACGTGTCCCTAACGGCTGTTCCAAGGAATGTTACCGCGATTCCGGGCCCATTTGGACATCCCGGGCGGGATTTTTGTGGACGGATGGCCTTAACAGCATCCCACCTTACCTAGTTCAAAGGATTTTGGATTTTCATTTTTTTAGGTTTTGAGATTTTTTCGTGGACTAACCCCTTTGAGAAAAGTCGAAATTTCGGCCAATTTCAAGCCTTGAAAAAAAGATTTTTCTTGCCCTTTTAGAGGAGGATTTCTCAGAAAACGTCCGCAGTGAAGTCGTAGCTCTTGAAGTTAGCTTTCCAAGGACACCTAAAACGGCCCGATCGGACCCTCCGATCTCCGGTTATTCCAAAAATACCGAGCACGTGTCCCTAACGGCAGTTCCAAGGAATGTTACCGCGATTCCGGGCCCATTTGGACATCCCGGGCGGGATTTTTGTGGACGGATGGCCTTAACAGCATCCCACCTTGCCTAGTTCAAAGGATTTTGGATTTTCATTTTTTTAGGTTTTGATATTTTTTCGTGGACTAACCCCTTTGAGAAAAGTCGAAATTTCGGCCAATTTCAAGCCTTGAAAAAAAGATTTTGCTTGCCCTTTTAGAGGTGGATTTCTCAGAAAACGTCCGTAGTGAAGTCGTAGCTCTTGAAGTTAGCTTTCCAAGGACACCTAAAACGGCCCGATCGGACCCTCCGATCTCCGGTTATTCAAAAAATACCGAGCACGTGTCCCTAACGGCTGTTCCAAGGAATGTTACCGCGATTCCGGGCCCATTTGGACATCCCGGGCGGGATTTTTGTGGACGGATGGCCTTAACAGCATCCCACCTTGCCTAGTTCAAAGGATTTTGGATTTTCATTTTTTTAGGTTTTGAGATTTTTTCGTGGACTAACCCCTTTGAGAAAAGTCGAAATTTCGGCCAATTTCAAGCCATAAAAAAAAGATTTTTCTGGCCCTTTTAGAGGAGGATTTCTCAAAAAACGTCCGTTGTGAAGTCGTAGCTCTTGAAGTTAGCTTTCCAAGGACTCCTAAAACGGCCCGATCGGACCCTCCGATCTCCGGTTAATCCAAAAATACCGAGCACGTGTCCCTAACGGCTGTTCCAAGGAATGTTACCGCGATTCCGGGCCCATTTGGACATCCCGGGCGGGATTTTTGTGGACGGATGGCCTTAACAGCATCCCACCTTGCCTAGTTCAAAGGATTTTGGATTTTCATTTTTTTAGGTTTTGAGATTTTTTCGTGGACTAACCCCTTTGAGAAAAGTCGAAATTTCGGCCAATTTCAAGCCTTGAAAAAAAGATTTTTTTGGCCCTTTTAGAGGAGGATTTCTCAAAAAACATCCATTGTGAAGTCGTAGCTCTTGAAGTTAGCTTTCCAAGGAAACCTAAAACGGCCCGATCGGACCCTCCGATCTCCGGTTATTCCAAAAATACCGAGCACGTGTCCCTAACGGTTGTTCCAAGGAATGTTACCGCGATTCCGGGCCCATTTGGTCATCCCGGGCGGGATTTTTGTGGACGGATGGCCTTAACAGCATCCCACCTTGCCTAGTTCAAAGGATTTTGGATTTTCATTTTTTTAGGTTTTGAGATTTTTTCGTGGACTAACCCCTTTGAGAAAAGTCGAAATTTCGGCCAATTTCAAGCCTTGAAAAAAAGATTTTTCTTGCCCCTTTAGAGGAGGATTTCTCAGAAAACTTCCGCAGTGAAGTCGTAGCTCTTGAAGTTAGCTTTCCAAGGACACCTAAAACGGCCCGATCGGACCCTCCGATCTCCGGTTATTCCAAAAATACCGAGCACGTGTCCCTAAAGGCTGTTCCGAGGAATGTTACCTGGATTCCGGGCCTATTTGGACATCCCGGGCGGGATTTTTGTGGACGGATGGCCTTAACAGCATCCCACCTTGCCTAGTTCAAAGGATTTTGGATTTTCATTTTTTTAGGTTTTGAGATTTTTTCGTGGACTAACCCCTTTGAGAAAAGTCGAAATTTCGGCCAATTTCAAGCCTTGAAAAAAAGATTTTTCTGCCCCTTTTAGAGGAGGATTTCTCAAAAAACGTCTGTTGTGAAGTCGTAGCTCTTGAAGTTAGCTTTCCAAGGACTCCTAAAACGGCCCGATCGGACCCTCCGATCTCCGGTTAATCCAAAAATACCGAGCACGTGTCCCTAACGGCTGTTCCAAGGAATGTTACCGCGATTCCGGGCCCATTTGGACATCCCGGGCGGGATTTTTGTGGACGGATGGCCTTAACAGCATCCCACCTTGCCTAGTTCAAAGGATTTTGGATTTTCATTTTTTTAGGTTTTGAGATTTTTTCGTGGACTAACCCCTTTGAGAAAAGTCGAAATTTCGGCCAATTTCAAGCCTTGAAAAAAAGATTTTGCTTGCCCTTTTTGAGGTGGATTTCTCAGAAAACGTCCGTAGTGAAGTCGTAGCTCTTGAAGTTAGCTTTCCAAGGACACCTAAAACGGCCCGATCGGACCCTCCGATCTCCGGTTATTGAAAAAATACCGAGCACGTGTCCCTAACGGCTGTTCCAAGGAATGTTACCGCGATTCCGGGCCCATTTGGACATCCCGGGCGGGATTTTTGTGGACGGATGGCCTTAACAGCATCCCACCTTGCCTAGTTCAAAGGATTTTGGATTTTCATTTTTTTAGGTTTTGAGATTTTTTCGTGGACTAACCCCTTTGAGAAAAGTCGAAATTTCGGCCAATTTCAAGCCTTGAAAAAAAGATTTTTCTGGCCCTTTTAGAGGAGGATTTCTCAAAAAACGTCCATTGTGAAGTCGTAGCTCTTGAAGTTAGCTTTCCAAGGAAACCTAAAACGGCCCGATCGGACCCTCCGATCTCCGGTTATTCCAAAAATACCGAGCACGTGTCCCTAACGGTTGTTCCAAGGAATGTTACCGCGATTCCGGGCCCATTTGGTCATCCCGGGCGGGATTTTTGTGGACGGATGGCCTTAACAGCATCCCACCTTGCCTAGTTCAAAGGATTTTGGATTTTCATTTTTTTAGGTTTTGAGATTTTTTCGTGGACTAACCCCTTTGAGAAAAGTCCAAATTTCGGCCAATTTCAAGCCTTGAAAAAAAGATTTTTCTTGCCCCTTTAGAGGAGGATATCTCAGAAAACTTCCGCAGTGAAGTCGTAGCTCTTGAAGTTAGCTTTCCAAGGACACCTAAAACGGCCCGATCGGACCCTCCGATCTCCGGTTATTCCAAAAATACCGAGCACGTGTCCCTAACGGCAGTTCCAAGGAATGTTACCGCGATTCCGGGCCCATTTGGACATCCCGGTCGGGATTTTTGTGGACGGATGGCCTTAACAGCATCCCACCTTGCCTAGTTCAAAGGATTTTGGATTTTCATTTTTTTAGGTTTTGAGATTTTTTCGTGGACTAAACCCTATAAGAAAAGTCGAAATTTCGGCCAATTTCAAGCCTTGAAAAAAAGATTTTTCTGGCCCTTTTAGAGGAGGATTTCTCAAAAAACGTCCGTAGTGAAGTCGTAGCTCTTGAAGTTAGCTTTCCAAGGACACCTAAAACGGCCCGATCGGACCCTCCGATCTCCGGTTATTCCAAAAATACCGAGCACGTGTACCTAAAGGCTGTTCCGAGGAATGTTACCGCGATTCCGGGCCCATTTGGACATCCCGGGCGGGATTTTTGTGGACGGATGGCCTTAACAGCATCCCACCTTGCCTAGTTCAAAGGATTTTGGATTTTCATTTTTTTAGGTTTTGAGATTTTTTCGTGGACTAACCCCTTTGAGAAAAGTCGAAATTTCGGCCAATTTCAAGCCTTGAAAAAAAGATTTTTCTGGCCCTTTTAGAGGAGGATTTCTCAGAAAACATCCCCAGTGAAGTCGTAGCTCTTGAAGTTAGCTTACCAAGGACACCTAAAACAGCCCGATCGGACCCTCCGATCTCCTGTTATTCCAAAAATACCGAGCACGTGTCCCTAACGGCTGTTCCAAGGAATGTTACCGGGATTCCGGGCCCATTTGGACATCCCGGGCGGGATTTTTGTGGACGGATGGCCTTAATAGCATCCCACCTTGCCTAGTTCAAAGGATTTTGGATTTTCATTTTTTTAGGTTTTGAGATTTTTTCGTGGACTAACCCCCTTTGAGAAAAGTCGAAATTTCGACCAATTTCAAGCCTTGAAAAAAAGATTTTTCTTGCCCTTTTAGAGGAGGATTTCTCAGAAAACGTCCGTAGTGAAGTCGTAGCTCTTGAAGTTAGCTTTCCAAGGACACCTAAAACAGCCCGATCGGACCCTCCGATCTCCGGTTATTCCAAAAATACCGAGCACGTGTTCCTAACGGCTGTTCCGAGCAATGTTACCGCGATTCCGGGCCCATTTTGACATCCAGGGCGGGATTTTTGTGGACGGATGGCCTTAACAGCATCCCACCTTGCCTAGTTCAAAGGATTTTGGATTTTCATTTTTTTAGGTTTTGAGATTTTTTCGTGGACTAACCCCTTTGAGAAAAGTCGAAATTTCGGCCAAATTCAAGCCTTGAAAAAAAGATTTTTCTTGCCCTTTTAGAGGAGGATTTCTCAGAAAACTTCCATAATGAAGTCGTAGCTCTTGAAGTTAGCTTTCCATGGACACCTAAACTGGCCCGAACGGACCCTCCGATCTCCGGTTATTCCAAAAATACCGAGCACGTGTCCCTAACGGCTGTTCCAAGGAATGTTACCGCGATTCCGGGCCCATTTGGACATCCCGGGCGGGATTTTTGTGGACGGATGGCCTTAACAGCATCCCACCTTGCCTAGTTCAAAGGATTTTGGATTTTCATTTTTTTAGGTTTTGAGATTTTTTCGTGGACTAACCCCTTTGAGAAAAGTCGAAATTTCGGCCAATTTCAAGCCTTGAAAATAAGATTTTTCTTGCCCTTTTAGAGGAGGATTTCTCAGAAAACGTCCGCAGTGAAGTCGTAGCTCTTGAAGTTAGCTTTCCAAGGACACCTAAAACGGCCCAATCGGACCCTCCGATCTCCGGTTATTCCAAAAATACCGAGCACGTGTCCCTAACGGCTGTTCCAAGGAATGTTACCGCGATTCCGGGCCCATTTGGACATCCCGGGCGGGATTTTTGTGGATGGATGGCCTTAACAGCATCCCACCTTGCCTAGTTCAAAGGATTTTGGATTTTCATTTTTTTAGGTTCTGAGATTTTTTCGTGGACTAACCCCTTTGAGAAAAGTCGAAATTTCGGCCAATTTCAAGCCTTGAAAAAAAGATTTTGCTTGCCCTTTTAGAGGTGGATTTCTCAGAAAACGTCCGTAGTGAAGTCGTAGCTCTTGAAGTTAGCTTTCCAAGGACACCTAAAACGGCCCGATCGGACCCTCTGATCTCCGGTTAATCCAAAAATACCGAGCACGTGTCCCTAACGGCTGTTCCAAGGAATGTTACCGCGATTCTGGGCCCATTTGGACATCCCGGGCGGGATTTTTGTGGACGGATGGCCTTAACAGCATCCCACCTTGCCTAGTTCAAAGGATTTTGGATTTTCATTTTTTTAGGTTCTGAGATTTTTTCGTGGACTAACCCCTTTGAGAAAAGTCGAAATTTCGGCCAATTTCAAGCCTTGAAAAAAAGATTTTTCTGGCCCCTTTAGAGGAGGATTTCTCAGAAAACTTCCGCAGTGAAGTCGTAGCTCTTGAAGTTAGCTTTCCAAGGACACCTAAAACGGCCCGATCGGACCCTCCGATCTCCGGTTATTCCAAAAATACCGAGCACGTGTCCCTAACGGCTGTTCCAAGGAATGTTACCGCGATTCCGGGCCCATTTGGACATCCCGGTCGGGATTTTTGTGGACGGATGGCCTTAACAGCATCCCACCTTGCCTAGTTCAAAGGATTTTGGATTTTCATTTTTTTAGGTTTTGAGATTTTTTCGTGGACTAACCCCTTTGAGAAAGTCAAAATTTCGGCCAATTTCAAGCCTTGAAAAAAAGATTTTTCTTGCCCTTTTAGAGGAGGATTTCTCAGAAAACTTCCGCAATGAAGTCGTAGCTCTTGAAGTTAGCTTTCCAAGGACACCTAAAACGGCCCGATCGGACCCTCCGATCTCCGGTTATTCAAAAAATACCGAGCACGTGTCCCTAACGGCTGTTCCAAGGAATGTTACCGCGATTCCGGGCCCATTTGGACATCCCGGGCGGGATTTTTGTGGACGGATGGCCTTAACAGCATCCCACCTTGCCTAGTTCAAAGGATTTTGGATTTTCATTTTTTTAGGTTCTGAGATTTTTTCGTGGACTAACCCCTTTGAGAAAAGTCGAAATTTCGGCCAATTTCAAGCCTTGAAAAAAAGATTTTTCTGGCCCTTTTAGAGGAGGATTTCTCAAAAAACGTCCGTTGTGAAGTCGTAGCTCTTGAAGTTAGCTTTCCAAGGACTCCTAAAACGGCCCGATCGGACCCTCCGATCTCCGGTTAATCCAAAAATACCGAGCACGTGTCCCTAACGGCTGTTCCAAGGAATGTTACCGCGATTCCGGGCCCATTTGGACATCCCGGGCGGGATTTTTGTGGACGGATGGCCTTAACAGCATCCCACCTTGCCTAGTTCAAAGGATTTTGGATATTCATTTTTTTAGGTTTTGAGATTTTTTCGTGGACTAACCCCTTTGAGAAAAGTCGAAATTTCGGCCAATTTCAAGCCTTGAAAAAAAGATTTTTCTTGCCCCTTTAGAGGAGGATTTCTCAGAAAACTTCCGCAGTGAAGTCGTAGCTCTTGAAGTTAGCTTTCCAAGGACACCTAAAACGGCCCGATCGGACCCTCCGATCTCCGGTTATTCCAAAAATACCGAGCACGTGTCCCTAACGGCTGTTCCAAGGAATGTTACCGCGATTCCGGGCCCATTTGGACATCCCGGTCGGGATTTTTGTGGACGGATGGCCTTAACAGCATCCCACCTTGCCTAGTTCAAAGGATTTTGGATTTTAATTTTTTTAGGTTTTGAGATTTTTTCGTGGACTAACCCCTTTGAGAAAGTCAAAATTTCGGCCAATTTCAAGCCTTGAAAAAAAGATTTTTCTTGCCCTTTTAGAGGAGGATTTCTCAGAAAACTTCCGCAATGAAGTCGTAGCTCTTGAAGTTAGCTTTCCAAGGACACCTAAAACGGCCCGAACGGACCCTCCGATCTCCGGTTATTCCAAAAATACCGAGCACGTGTCCCTAACGGCTGTTCCAAGGAATGTTACCGCGATTCCGGGCCCATTTGGACATCCCGGGCGGGATATTTGTGGACGGATGGCCTTAACAGCATCCCACCTTGCCTAGTTCAAAGGATTTTGGATTTTCATTTTTTTAGGTTTTGAGATTTTTTCGTGGACTAACCCCTTTGAGAAAAGTCGAAATTTCGGCCAAATTCAAGCCTTGAAAAAAAGATTTTTCTTGCCCTTTTAGAGGAGGATTTCTCAGAAAACGTCCGCAGTGAAGTCGTAGCTCTTGAAGTTAGCTTTCCAAGGACACCTAAAACGGCCCGAACGGACCCTCCGATCTCCGGTTATTCCAAAAATACCGAGCACGTGTCCCTAACGGCAGTTCCAAGGAATGTTACCGCGATTCCGGGCCCATTTGGACATCCCGGGCGGGATTTTTGTGGACGGATGGCCTTAACAGCATCCCACCTTGCCTAGTTCAAAGGATTTTGGATTTTCATTTTTTTAGGTTTTGAGATTTTTTCGTGGACTAACCCCTTTGAGAAAAGTCGAAATTTCGGCCAATTTCAAGCTTTGAAAAAAAGATTTTTCTTGCCCTTTTAGAGGAGGATTTCTCAGAAAACGTCCGCAGTGAAGTCGTAGCGCTTGAAGTTAGCTTTCCAAGGACACCTAAAACGGCCCGATCGGACCCTCCGATCTCCGGTTATTCCAAAAATACCGAGCACGTGTCCCTAACGGCAGTTCCAAGGAATGTTACCGCGATTCCGGGCCCATTTGGACATCCCGGGCCGGATTTTTGTGGACGGATGGCCTTAACAGCATCCCACCTTGCCTAGTTCAAAGGATTTTGGATTTTCATTTTTTTAGGTTTTGAGATTTTTTCGTGGACTAACCCCTTTGAGAAAAGTCGAAATTTCGGCCAATTTCAAGCCTTGAAAAAAAGATTTTGCTTGCCCTTTTAGAGGTGGATTTCTCAGAAAACGTCCGTAGTGAAGTCGTAGCTCTTGAAGTTAGCTTTCCAAGGACACCTAAAACGGCCCGATCGGACCCTCCGATCTCCGGTTATTCAAAAAATACCGAGCACGTGTCCCTAACGGCTGTTCCAAGGAATGTTACCGCGATTCCGGGCCCATTTGGACATCCCGGGCGGGATTTTTGTGGACGGATGGCCTTAACAGCATCCCACCTTGCCTATTTCAAAGGATTTTGGATTTTCATTTTTTTAGGTTCTGAGATTTTTTCGTGGACTAACCCCTTTGAGAAAAGTCGAAATTTCGGCCAATTTCAAGCCTTGAAAAAAAGATTTTTCTTGCCCCTTTAGAAGAGGATTTCTCAGAAAACTTCCGCAGTGAAGTCGTAGCTCTTGAAGTTAGCTTTCCAAGGACACCTAAAACGGCCCGATCGGACCCTCCGATCTCCGGTTATTCTAAAAATACCGAGCACGTGTCCCTAACGGCTGTTCCAAGGAATGTTACCGCGATTCCGGGCCCATTTGGACATCCCGGGCGGGATTTTTGTGGACGGATGGCCTTAACAGCATCCCACCTTGCCTAGTTCAAAGGATTTTGGATTTTCATTTTTTTAGGTTTTGAGATTTTTTCGTGGACTAACCCCTTTGAGAAAGTCAAAATTTCGGCCAAATTCAAGCCTTGAAAAAAAGATTTTTCTTGCCCTTTTAGAGGAGGATTTCTCAGAAAACTTCCGCAGTGAAGTCGTAGCTCTTGAAGTTAGCTTTCCAAGGACACCTAAAACGGCCCGATCGGACCCTCCGATCTCCGGTTATTCCAAAAATACCGAGCACGTGTCCCAAACGGCTGTTCCAAGGAATGTTACCGCGATTCCGGGCCCATTTGGACATCCCGGGCGGGATTTTTGTGGACGGATGGCCTTAACAGCATCCCACCTTGCCTAGTTCAAAGGATTTTGGATTTTCATTTTTTTAGGTTTTGAGATTTTTTCGTGGACTAACCCCTTTGAGAAAAGTCGAAATTTCGGCCAATTTCAAGCCTTGAAAAAAAGATTTTTCTTGCCCTTTTAGAGGAGGATTTCTCAGAAAACGTCCGCAGTGAAGTCGTAGCTCTTGAAGTTAGCTTTCCAAGGACACCTAAAACGGCCCGATCGGACCCTCCGATCTCCGGTTATTCCAAAAATACCGAGCACGTGTCCCTAACGGCAGTTCCAAGGAATGTTACCTCGATTCCGGGCCCATTTGGACATCCCGGGCGGGATTTTTGTGGACGGATGGCCTTAACAGCATCCCACCTTGCCTAGTTCAAAGGATTTTGGATTTTCATTTTTTTAAGTTTTGAGATTTTTTCGTGGACTAACCCCTTTGAGAAAAGTCGAAATTTCGGCCAATTTCAAGCCTTGAAAAAAAGATTTTGCTTGCCCTTTTAGAGGTGGATTTCTCAGAAAACGTCCGTAGTGAAGTCGTAGCTCTTGAAGTTAGCTTTCCAAGGACACCTAAAACGGCCCGATCGGACCCTCCGATCTCCGGTTATTCAAAAAATACCGAGCACGTGTCCCTAACGGCTGTTCCAAGGAATGTTACCGCGATTCCGGGCCCATTTGGACATCCTGGGCGGGATTTTTGTGGACGGATGGCCTTAACAGCATCCCACCTTGCCTAGTTCAAAGGATTTTGGATTTTCATTTTTTTAGGTTTTGAGATTTTTTCGTGGACTAACCCCTTTGAGAAAAGTCGAAATTTCGGCCAATTTCAAGCCTTGAAAAAAAGATTTTTCTTGCCCTTTTAGAGGAGGATTTCTCAGAAAACGTCCGCAGTGAAGTCGTAGCTCTTGAAGTTAGCTTTCCAAGGACACCTAAAACGGCCCGATCGGACCCTCCGATCTCCGGTTATTCCAAAAATACCGAGCACGTGTCCCTAACGGCTGTTCCAAGGAATGTTACCGCGATTCCGGGCCCATTTGGACATCCCGGTCGGGATTTTTGTGGACGGATGGCCTTAACAGCATCCCACCTTGCCTAGTTCAAAGGATTTTGGATTTTAATTTTTTTAGGTTTTGAGATTTTTTCGTGGACTAACCCCTTTGAGAAAGTCAAAATTTCGGCCAATTTCAAGCCTTGAAAAAAAGATTTTTCTTGCCCTTTTAGAGGAGGATTTCTCAGAAAACTTCCGCAATGAAGTCGTAGCTCTTGAAGTTAGCTTTCCAAGGACACCTAAAACGGCCCGAACGGACCCTCCGATCTCCGGTTATTCCAAAAATACCGAGCACGTGTCCCTAACGGCTGTTCCAAGGAATGTTACCGCGATTCCGGGCCCATTTGGACATCCAGGGCGGGATATTTGTGGACGGATGGCCTTAACAGCATCCCACCTTGCCTAGTTCAAAGGATTTTGGATTTTCATTTTTTTAGGTTTTGAGATTTTTTCGTGGACTAACCCCTTTGAGAAAAGTCGAAATTTCGGCCAAATTCAAGCCTTGAAAAAAAGATTTTTCTTGCCCTTTTAGAGGAGGATTTCTCAGAAAACGTCCGCAGTGAAGTCGTAGCTCTTGAAGTTAGCTTTCCAAGGACACCTAAAACGGCCCGAACGGACCCTCCGATCTCCGGTTATTCCAAAAATACCGAGCACGTGTCCCTAACGGCAGTTCCAAGGAATGTTACCGCGATTCCGGGCCCATTTGGACATCCCGGGCGGGATTTTTGTGGACGGATGGCCTTAACAGCATCCCACCTTGCCTAGTTCAAAGGATTTTGGATTTTCATTTTTTTAGGTTTTGAGATTTTTTCGTGGACTAACCCCTTTGAGAAAAGTCGAAATTTCGGCCAATTTCAAGCCTTGAAAAAAAGATTTTTCTTGCCCTTTTAGAGGAGGATTTCTCAGAAAACGTCCGCAGTGAAGTCGTAGCGCTTGAAGTTAGCTTTCCAAGGACACCTAAAACGGCCCGATCGGACCCTCCGATCTCCGGTTATTCCAAAAATACCGAGCACGTGTCCCTAACGGCAGTTCCAAGGAATGTTACCGCGATTCCGGGCCCATTTGGACATCCCGGGCGGGATTTTTGTGGACGGATGGCCTTAACAGCATCCCACCTTGCCTAGTTCAAAGGATTTTGGATTTTCATTTTTTTAGGTTTTGAGATTTTTTCGTGGACTAACCCCTTTGAGAAAAGTCGAAATTTCGGCCAATTTCAAGCCTTGAAAAAAAGATTTTGCTTGCCCTTTTAGAGGTGGATTTCTCAGAAAACGTCCGTAGTGAAGTCGTAGCTCTTGAAGTTAGCTTTCCAAGGACACCTAAAACGGCCCGATCGGACCCTCCGATCTCCGGTTATTCAAAAAATACCGAGCACGTGTCCCTAACGGCTGTTCCAAGGAATGTTACCGCGATTCCGGGCCCATTTGGACATCCCGGGCGGGATTTTTGTGGACGGATGGCCTTAACAGCATCCCACCTTGCCTATTTCAAAGGATTTTGGATTTTCATTTTTTTAGGTTCTGAGATTTTTTCGTGGACTAACCCCTTTGAGAAAAGTCGAAATTTCGGCCAATTTCAAGCCTTGAAAAAAAGATTTTTCTGGCCCTTTTAGAGGAGGATTTCTCAAAAAACGTCCGTTGTGAAGTCGTAGCTCTTGAAGTTAGCTTTCCAAGGACTCCTAAAACGGCCCGATCGGACCCTCCGATCTCCGGTTAATCCAAAAATACCGAGCACGTGTCCCTAACGGCTGTTCCAAGGAATGTTACCGCGATTCCGGGCCCATTTGGACATCCCGGGCGGGATTTTTGTGGACGGATGGCCTTAACAGCATCCCACCTTGCCTAGTTCAAAGGATTTTGGATTTTCATTTTTTTAGGTTTTGAGATTTTTTCGTGGACTAACCCCTTTGAGAAAAGTCGAAATTTCGGCCAATTTCAAGCCTTGAAAAAAAGATTTTTCTTGCCCCTTTAGAGGAGGATTTCTCAGAAAACTTCCGCAGTGAAGTCGTAGCTCTTGAAGTTAGCTTTCCAAGGACACCTAAAACGGCCCGATCGGACCCTCCGATCTCCGGTTATTCTAAAAATACCGAGCACGTGTCCCTAACGGCTGTTCCAAGGAATGTTACCGCGATTCCGGGCCCATTTGGACATCCCGGGCGGGATTTTTGTGGACGGATGGCCTTAACAGCATCCCACCTTGCCTAGTTCAAAGGATTTTGGATTTTCATTTTTTTAGGTTTTGAGATTTTTTCGTGGACTAACCCCTTTGAGAAAGTCAAAATTTCGGCCAAATTCAAGCCTTGAAAAAAAGATTTTTCTTGCCCTTTTAGAGGAGGATTTCTCAGAAAACTTCCACAGTGAAGTCGTAGCTCTTGAAGTTAGCTTTCCAAGGACACCTAAAACGGCCCGATCGGACCCTCCGATCTCCGGTTATTCCAAAAATACCGAGCACGTGTCCCTAACGGCTGTTCCAAGGAATGTTACCGCGATTCCGGGCCCATTTGGACATCCCGGGCGGGATTTTTGTGGACGGATGGCCTTAACAGCATCCCACCTTGCCTAGTTCAAAGGATTTTGGATTTTCATTTTTTTAGGTTTTGAGATTTTTTCGTGGACTAACCCCTTTGAGAAAAGTCGAAATTTCGGCCAATTTCAAGCCTTGAAAAAAAGATTTTTCTTGCCCTTTTAGAGGAGGATTTCTCAGAAAACGTCCGCAGTGAAGTCGTAGCTCTTGAAGTTAGCTTTCCAAGGACACCTAAAACGGCCCGATCTGACCCTCCGATCTCCGGTTATTCCAAAAATACCGAGCACGTGTCCCTAACGGCAGTTCCAAGGAATGTTACCTCGATTCCGGGCCCATTTGGACATCCCGGGCGGGATTTTTGTGGACGGATGGCCTTAACAGCATCCCACCTTGCCTAGTTCAAAGGATTTTGGATTTTCATTTTTTTAAGTTTTGAGATTTTTTCGTGGACTAACCCCTTTGAGAAAAGTCGAAATTTCGGCCAATTTCAAGCCTTGAAAAAAAGATTTTGCTTGCCCTTTTAGAGGTGGATTTCTCAGAAAACGTCCGTAGTGAAGTCGTAGCTCTTGAAGTTAGCTTTCCAAGGACACCTAAAACGGCCCGATCGGACCCTCCGATCTCCGGTTATTCAAAAAATACCGAGCACGTGTCCCTAACGGCTGTTCCAAGGAATGTTACCGCGATTCCGGGCCCATTTGGACATCCCGGGCGGGATTTTTGTGGACGGATGGCCTTAACAGCATCCCACCTTGCCTATTTCAAAGGATTTTGGATTTTCATTTTTTTAGGTTCTGAGATTTTTTCGTGGACTAACCCCTTTGAGAAAAGTCGAAATTTCGGCCAATTTCAAGCCTTGAAAAAAAGATTTTTCTGGCCCTTTTAGAGGAGGATTTCTCAAAAAACGTCCGTTGTGAAGTCGTAGCTCTTGAAGTTAGCTTTCCAAGGACTCCTAAAACGGCCCGATCGGACCCTCCGATCTCCGGTTAATCCAAAAATACCGAGCACGTGTCCCTAACGGCTGTTCCAAGGAATGTTACCGCGATTCCGGGCCCATTTGGACATCCCGGGCGGGATTTTTGTGGACGGATGGCCTTAACAGCATCCCACCTTGCCTAGTTCAAAGGATTTTGGATTTTCATTTTTTTAGGTTTTGAGATTTTTTCGTGGACTAACCCCTTTGAGAAAAGTCGAAATTTCGGCCAATTTCAAGCCTTGAAAAAAAGATTTTGCTTGCCCTTTTAGAGGTGGATTTCTCAGAAAACGTCCGTAGTGAAGTCGTAGCTCTTGAAGTTAGCTTTCCAAGGACACCTAAAACGGCCCGATCGGACCCTCCGATCTCCGGTTATTCAAAAAATACCGAGCACGTGTCCCTAACGGCTGTTCCAAGGAATGTTACCGCGATTCCGGGCCCATTTGGACATCCCGGGCGGGATTTTTGTGGACGGATGGCCTTAACAGCATCCCACCTTGCCTATTTCAAAGGATTTTGGATTTTCATTTTTTTAGGTTCTGAGATTTTTTCGTGGACTAACCCCTTTGAGAAAAGTCGAAATTTCGGCCAATTTCAAGCCTTGAAAAAAAGATTTTTCTGGCCCTTTTAGAGGAGGATTTCTCAAAAAACGTCCGTTGTGAAGTCGTAGCTCTTGAAGTTAGCTTTCCAAGGACTCCTAAAACGGCCCGATCGGACCCTCCGATCTCCGGTTAATCCAAAAATACCGAGCACGTGTCCCTAACGGCTGTTCCAAGGAATGTTACCGCGATTCCGGGCCCATTTGGACATCCCGGGCGGGATTTTTGTGGACGGATGGCCTTAACAGCATCCCACCTTGCCTAGTTCAAAGGATTTTGGATTTTCATTTTTTTAGGTTTTGAGATTTTTTCGTGGACTAACCCCTTTGAGAAAAGTCGAAATTTCGGCCAATTTCAAGCCTTGAAAAAAAGATTTTTCTTGCCCCTTTAGAGGAGGATTTCTCAGAAAACTTCCGCAATGAAGTCGTAGCTCTTGAAGTTAGCTTTCCAAGGACACCTAAAACGGCCCGATCGGACCCTCCGATCTCCGGTTATTCTAAAAATACCGAGCACGTGTCCCTAACGGCTGTTCCAAGGAATGTTACCGCGATTCCGGGCCCATTTGGACATCCCGGGCGGGATTTTTGTGGACGGATGGCCTTAACAGCATCCCACCTTGCCTAGTTCAAAGGATTTTGGATTTTCATTTTTTTAGGTTTTGAGATTTTTTCGTGGACTAACCCCTTTGAGAAAGTCAAAATTTCGGCCAAATTCAAGCCTTGAAAAAAAGATTTTTCTTGCCCTTTTAGAGGAGGATTTCTCAGAAAACTTCCACAGTGAAGTCGTAGCTCTTGAAGTTAGCTTTCCAAGGACACCTAAAACGGCCCGATCGGACCCTCCGATCTCCGGTTATTCCAAAAATACCGAGCACGTGTCCCTAACGGCTGTTCCAAGGAATGTTACCGCGATTCCGGGCCCATTTGGACATCCCGGGCGGGATTTTTGTGGACGGATGGCCTTAACAGCATCCCACCTTGCCTAGTTCAAAGGATTTTGGATTTTCATTTTTTTAGGTTTTGAGATTTTTTCGTGGACTAACCCCTTTGAGAAAAGTCGAAATTTCGGCCAATTTCAAGCCTTGAAAAAAAGATTTTTCTTGCCCTTTTAGAGGAGGATTTCTCAGAAAACGTCCGCAGTGAAGTCGTAGCTCTTGAAGTTAGCTTTCCAAGGACACCTAAAACGGCCCGATCTGACCCTCCGATCTCCGGTTATTCCAAAAATACCGAGCACGTGTCCCTAACGGCAGTTCCAAGGAATGTTACCTCGATTCCGGGCCCATTTGGACATCCCGGGCGGGATTTTTGTGGACGGATGGCCTTAACAGCATCCCACCTTGCCTAGTTCAAAGGATTTTGGATTTTCATTTTTTTAAGTTTTGAGATTTTTTCGTGGACTAACCCCTTTGAGAAAAGTCGAAATTTCGGCCAATTTCAAGCCTTGAAAAAAAGATTTTGCTTGCCCTTTTAGAGGTGGATTTCTCAGAAAACGTCCGTAGTGAAGTCGTAGCTCTTGAAGTTAGCTTTCCAAGGACACCTAAAACGGCCCGATCGGACCCTCCGATCTCCGGTTATTCAAAAAATACCGAGCACGTGTCCCTAACGGCTGTTCCAAGGAATGTTACCGCGATTCCGGGCCCATTTGGACATCCTGGGCGGGATTTTTGTGGACGGATGGCCTTAACAGCATCCCACCTTCCCTAGTTCAAAGGATTTTGGATTTTCATTTTTTTAGGTTTTGAGATTTTTTCGTGGACTAACCCCTTTGAGAAAAGTCGAAATTTCGGCCAATTTCAAGCCTTGAAAAAAAGATTTTTCTGGCCCTTTTAGAGGTGCATTTCTCAGAAAACTTCCGTAGTGAAGTCGTAGCTCTTGAAGTTAGCTTTCCAAGGACTCCTAAAACGGCCCGATCGGACCCTCCGATCTCCGGTTAATCCAAAAATACCGAGCACGTGTCCCTAACGGCTGTTCCAAGGAATGTTACCGCGATTCCGGGCCCATTTGGACATCCCGGGCGGGATTTTTGTGGACGGATGGCCTTAACAGCATCCCACCTTGCCTAGTTCAAAGGATTTTGGATTTTCATTTTTTTAGGTTTTGAGATTTTTTCGTGTACTAAACCCTTTCAGAAAAGTCGAAATTTCGGCCAATTTCAAGCCTTGAAAAAAAGATTTTTCTGGTCCTTTTAGAGGAGGAGTTCTCAAAAAACGTCCGTAGTGAAGTCGTAGCTCTTGAAGTTAGCTTTCCAAGGACACCTAAAACGGCCCGATCGGACCCTCCGATCTCCGGTTATTCCAAAAATACCGAGCACGTGTCCCTAACGGCAGTTCCAAGGAATGTTACCTCGATTCCGGGCCCATTTGGACATCCCGGGCGGGATTTTTGTGGACGGATGGCCTTAACAGCATCCCACCTTGCCTAGTTCAAAGGATTTTGGATTTTCATTTTTTTAGGTTTTGAGATTTTTTCGTGGACTAACCCCTTTGAGAAAAGTCGAAATTTCGGCCAATTTCAAGCCTTGAAAAAAAGATTTTGCTTGCCCTTTTAGAGGTGGATTTCTCAGAAAACGTCCGTAGTGAAGTCGTAGCTCTTGAAGTTAGCTTTCCAAGGACACCTAAAACGGCCCGATCGGACCCTCCGATCTCCGGTTATTCAAAAAATACCGAGCACGTGTCCCTAACGGCTGTTCCAAGGAATGTTACCGCGATTCCGGGCCCATTTGGACATCCCGGGCGGGATTTTTGTGGACGGATGGCCTTAACAGCATCCCACCTTGCCTAGTTCAAAGGATTTTGGATTTTCATTTTTTTAGGTTTTGAGATTTTTTCGTGGACTAACCCCTTTGAGAAAAGTCGAAATTTCGGCCAATTTCAAGCCTTGAAAAAAAGATTTTTCTGGCCCTTTTAGAGGTGCATTTCTCAGAAAACTTCCGTAGTGAAGTCGTAGCTCTTGAAGTTAGCTTTCCAAGGACTCCTAAAACGGCCCGATCGGACCCTCCGATCTCCGGTTAATCCAAAAATACCGAGCACGTGTCCCTAACGGCTGTTCCAAGGAATGTTACCGCGATTCCGGGCCCATTTGGACATCCCGGGCGGGATTTTTGTGGACGGATGGCCTTAACAGCATCCCACCTTGCCTAGTTCAAAGGATTTTGGATTTTCATTTTTTTAGGTTTTGAGATTTTTTCGTGGACTAAACCCTTTGAGAAAAGTCGAAATTTCGGCCAATTTCAAGCCTTGAAAAAAAGATTTTTCTTGCCCCTTTTGAGGAGGATTTCTCAGAAAACTTCCGCAGTGAAGTCGTAGCTCTTGAAGTTAGCTTTCCAAGGACACCTAAAACGGCCCGATCGGACCCTCCGATCTCCGGTTATTCCAAAAATACCGAGCACGTGTCCCTAACGGCTGTTCCGAGGAATGTTACCGCGATTCCGGGCCCATTTGGACATCCCGGGCGGGATTTTTGGGGACGGATGGCCTTAACAGCATCCCACCTTGCCTAGTTCAAAGGATTTTGGATTTTCATTTTTTTAGGTTTTGAGATTTTTTCGTGGACTAACCCCTTTGAGAAAGTCGAAATTTCGGCCAATTTCAAGCCTTGAAAAAAAGATTTTTCTGGCCCTTTTAGAGGAGGATTTCTCAGAAAACGTCCCCAGTGAAGTCGTAGCTCTTGAAGTTAGCTTTCCAAGGACACCTAAAACGGCCCGATCGGACCCTCCGATCTCCGGTTATTCCAAAAATACCGAGCACGTGTCCCTAACGGCTGTTCCAAGGAATGTTACCGCGATTCCGGGCCCATTTGGACATCCCGGGCGGGATTTTTGTGGACGGATGGCCTTAACAGCATCCCACCTTGCCTAGTTCAAAGGATTTTGGATTTTCATTTTTTTAGGTTTTGAGATTTTTTCGTGGACTAACCCCTTTGAGAAAAGTCGAAATTTCGGCCAATTTCAAGCCTTGAAAAAAAGATTATTCTTGCCCTTTTAGAGGAGGATTTCTCAGAAAACGTCCGTAGTGAAGTCGTAGCTCTTGAAGTTAGCTTTCCAAGGACACCTAAAACGGCCCGATCGGACCCTCCGATCTCCGGTTATTCCAAAAATACCGAGCACGTGTCCCTAACGGCTGTTCCGAGGAATGTTACCGCGATTCCGGGCCCATTTGGACATCCCGGGCGGGATTTTTGTGGACGGATAGCCTTAACAGCATCCCACCTTGCCTAGTTCAAAGGATTTTGGATTTTCATTTTTTTAGGTTTTGAGATTTTTTCGTGGACTAACCCCTTTGAGAAAAGTCGAAATTTCGGCCAATTTCAAGCCTTGAAAAAAAGATTTTGCGTGCCCTTTTAGAGGTGCATTTCTCAGAAAACGTCCGTAGTGAAGTCGTAGCTCTTGAAGTTAGCTTTCAAAGGACACCTAAAACGGCCCGATCGGACCCTCCGATCTCCGGTTATTCAAAAAATACCGAGCACGTGTCCCTAACGGCTGTTCCAAGGAATGTTACCGCGATTCCGGGCCCATTTGGACATCCCGGGCGGGATTTTTGTGGACGGATGGCCTTAACAGCATCCCACCTTGCCTAGTTCAAAGGATTTTGGATTTTCATTTTTTTAGGTTTTGAGATTTTTTCGTGGACTAACCCCTTTGAGAAAAGTCGAAATTTCGGCCAATTTCAAGCCTTGAAAAAAAGATTTTGCTTGCCCTTTTAGAGGTGGATTTCTCAGAAAACGTCCGTAGTGAAGTCGTAGCTCTTGAAGTTAGCTTTCCAAGGACACCTAAAACGGCCCGATCGGACCCTCCGATCTCCGGTTATTCCAAAAATACCGAGCACGTGTCCCTAACGGCTGTTCCAAGGAATGTTACCGCGATTCCGGGCCCATTTGGACATCCCGGGCGGGATTTTTGTGGACGGATGGCCTTAACAGCATCCCACCTTGCCTAGTTCAAAGGATTTTGGATTTTCATTTTTTTAGGTTTTGAGATTTTTTCGTGGACTAACCCCTTTGTGAAAAGTCGAAATTTTGGCCAATTTCAAGCCTTGAAAAAAAAGATTTTTCTTGCCCTTTTAGAGGTGGATTTCTCAAAAAACGTCCGTAGTGAAGTCGTAGCTCTTGAAGTTAGCTTTCCAAGGACACCTAAAACGGCCCGATCGGACCCTCCGATCTCCGGTTATTCCAAAAATACCGAGCACGTGTCCCTAAAGGCTGTTCCGAGGAATGTTACCGCGATTCCGGGCCCATTTGGACATCCCGGGCGGGATTTTTGTGGACGGATGGCCTTAACAGCATCCCACCTTGCCTAGTTCAAAGGATTTTGGATTTTCATTTTTTTAGGTTTTGAGATTTTTTCGTGGACTAACCCCTTTGAGAAAAGTCGAAATTTCGGCCAATTTCAAGCCTTGAAAAAAAGATTTATCTTGCCCTTTTAGAGGAGGATTTCTCAGAAAACGTCCGTAGTGAAGTCGTAGCTCTTGAAGTTAGCTTTCCAAGGACACCTAAAACGGCCCGATCGGACCCTCCGATCTCCGGTTATTCCAAAAATACCGAGCACGTGTCCCTAACGGCTGTTCCAAGGAATGTTACCGCGATTCCGGGCCCATTTGGACATCCCGGGCGGGATTTTTGTGGACGGATGGCCTTAACAGCATCCCACCTTGCCTAGTTCAAAGGATTTTGGATTTTCATTTTTTTAGGTTTTGAGATTTTTTCGTGGACTAACCCCTTTGAGAAAAGTCGAAATTTTGGCCAATTTCAAGCCTTGAAAAAAAGATTTTTCTTGCCCTTTTAGAGGAGGATTTCTCAAAAAACGTCCGTAGTGAAGTCGTAGCTCTTGAAGTTAGCTTTCCAAGGACACCTAAAACGGCCCGATCGGACCCTCCGATCTCCGGTTATTCCAAAAATACCGAGCACGTGTCCCTAAAGGCTGTTCCGAGGAATGTTACCGCGATTCCGGGCCCATTTGGACATCCCGGGCGGGATTTTTGTGGACGGATGGCCTTAACAGCATCCCACCTTGCCTAGTTCAAAGGATTTTGGATTTTCATTTTTTTAGGTTTTGAGATTTTTTCGTGGACTAACCCCTTTGAGAAAAGTCGAAATTTCGGCCAATTTCAAGCCTTGAAAAAAAGATTTTGCTTGCCCTTTTAGAGGTGCATTTCTCAGAAAACGTCCATAGTGAAGTCGTAGCTCTTGAAGTTAGCTTTCAAAGGACACCTAAAACGGCCCGATCGGACCCTCCGATCTCCGGTTATTCAAAAAATACCGAGCACGTGTCCCTAACGGCTGTTCCAAGGAATGTTACCGCGATTCCGGGCCCATTTGGACATCCCGGGCGGGATTTTTGTGGACGGATGGCCTTAACAGCATCCCACCTTGCCTAGTTCAAAGGATTTTGGATTTTCATTTTTTTAGGTTTTGAGATTTTTTCGTGGACTAACCCCTTTGAGAAAAGTCGAAATTTCGGCCAATTTCAAGCCTTGAAAAAAAGATTTTTCTTGCCCTTTTAGAGGAGGATTTCTCAGAAAACTTCCGCAGTGAAGTCGTAGCTCTTGAAGTTAGCTTTCCAAGGACACCTAAAACAGCCCGATCGGACCCTCCGATCTCCGGTTATTCAAAAAATACCGAGCACTTGTTCCTAACGGCTGTTCCGAGGAATGTTACCGCGATTCCGGGCCCATTTTGACATCCCGGGCGGGATTTTTGTGGATGGATGGCCTTAACAGCATCCCACCTTGCCTAGTTCAAAGGATTTTGGATTTTCATTTTTTTAGGTTTTGAGATTTTTTGGTGGACTAACCCCTTTGAGAAAAGTCGAAATTTCGGCCAATTTCAAGCCTTGAAAAAAAGATTTATCTTGCCCTTTTAGAGGAGGATTTCTCAGAAAACGTCCCCAGTGAAGTCGTAGCTCTTGAAGTTAGCTTTCCAAGGACACCTAAAACGGCCCGATCGGACCCTCCGATCTCCGGTTATTCCAAAAATACCGAGCACGTGTCCCTAACGGCTGTTCCAAGGAATGTTACCGCGATTCCGGGCCCATTTGGACATCCCGGGCGGGATTTTTGTGGACGGATGGCCTTAACAGCATCCCACCTTGCCTAGTTCAAAGGATTTTGGATTTTCATTTTTTTAGGTTTTGAGATTTTTTCGTGGACTAACCCCCTTTGAGAAAAGTCGAAATTTCGGCCAATTTCAAGCCTTGAAAAAAAGATTTTTCTTGCCCTTTTAGAGGAGGATTTCTCAGAAAACGTCCGTAGTGAAGTCGTAGCTCTTGAAGTTAGCTTACCAAGGACACCTAAAACAGCCCGATCGGACCCTCCGATCTCCTGTTATTCCAAAAATACCGAGCACGTGTCCCTAACGGCTGTTCCAAGGAATGTTACCGGGATTCCGGGCCCATTTGGACATCCCGGGCGGGATTTTTGTGGACGGATGGCCTTAATAGCATCCCACCTTGCCTAGTTCAAAGGATTTTGGATTCTCATTTTTTTAGGTTTTGAGATTTTTTCGTGGACTAACCCCCTTTGAGAAAAGTCGAAATTTCGGCCAATTTCAAGCCTTGAAAAAAAGATTTTTCTTGCCCTTTTAGAGGAGGATTTCTCAGAAAACGTCCGCAGTGAAGTCGTAGCTCTTGAAGTTAGCTTTCCAAGGACACCTAAAACAGCCCGATCGGACCCTCCGATCTCCGGTTATTCCAAAAATACCGAGCACGTGTTCCTAACGGCTGTTCCGAGCAATGTTACCGCGATTCCGGGCCCATTTTGACATCCCGGGCGGGATTTTTGTGGACGGATGGCCTTAACAGCATCCCACCTTGCCTAGTTCAAAGGATTTTGGATTTTCATTTTTTTAGGTTTTGAGATTTTTTCGTGGACTAACCCCTTTGAGAAAAGTCGAAATTTCGGCCAATTTCAAGCCTTGAAAAAAAGATTTTTCTTGCCCCTTTAGAGGAGGATTTCTCAGAAAACTTCCGCAGTGAAGTCGTAGCTCTTGAAGTTAGCTTTCCAAGGACACCTAAAACGGCCCGATCGGACCCTCCGATCTCTGGTTATTCCAAAAATACCGAGCACGTGTTCCTAACGGCTGTTCCGAGGAATGTTACCGCGATTCCGGGCCCATTTGGACATCCCGGTCGGGATTTTTGTTGACGGATGGCCTTAACAGCATCCCACCTTGCCTAGTTCAAAGGATTTTGGATTTTCTTTTTTTTAGGTTTTGAGATTTTTTCGTGGACTAACCCCTTTGAGAAAAGTCGAAATTTCGGCCAATTTCAAGCCTTGAAAAAAAGATTTTTCTTGCCCTTTTAGAGGAGGATTTCTCAGAAAACTTCCGCAGTGAAGTCGTAGCTCTTGAAGTTAGCTTTCCAAGGACACCTAAAACAGCCCGATCGGACCCTCCGATCTCCGGTTATTCAAAAAATACCGAGCACTTGTTCCTAACGGCTGTTCCGAGGAATGTTACCGCGATTCCGGGCCCATTTTGACATCCCGGGCGGGATTTTTGTGGATGGATGGCCTTAACAGCATCCCACCTTGCCTAGTTCAAAGGATTTTGGATTTTCATTTTTTTAGGTTTTGAGATTTTTTCGTGGACTAACCCCTTTGAGAAAAGTCGAAATTTCGGCCAATTTCAAGCCTTGAAAAAAAGATTTTTCTTGCCCTTTTAGAGGAGGATTTCTCAGAAAACGTCCGTAGTGAAGTCGTAGCTCTTGAAGTTAGCTTACCAAGGACACCTAAAACAGCCCGATCGGACCCTCCGATCTCCTGTTATTCCAAAAATACCGAGCACGTGTCCCTAACGGCTGTTCCAAGGAATGTTACCGGGATTCCGGGCCCATTTGGACATCCCGGGCGGGATTTTTGTGGACGGATGGCCTTAATAGCATCCCACCTTGCCTAGTTCAAAGGATTTTGGATTCTCATTTTTTTAGGTTTTGAGATTTTTTCGTGGACTAACCCCCTTTGAGAAAAGTCGAAATTTCGGCCAATTTCAAGCCTTGAAAAAAAGATTTTTCTTGCCCTTTTAGAGGAGGATTTCTCAGAAAACGTCCGCAGTGAAGTCGTAGCTCTTGAAGTTAGCTTTCCAAGGACACCTAAAACAGCCCGATCGGACCCTCCGATCTCCGGTTATTCCAAAAATACCGAGCACGTGTTCCTAACGGCTGTTCCGAGCAATGTTACCGCGATTCCGGGCCCATTTTGACATCCCGGGCGGGATTTTTGTGGACGGATGGCCTTAACAGCATCCCACCTTGCCTAGTTCAAAGGATTTTGGATTTTCATTTTTTTAGGTTTTGAGATTTTTTCGTGGACTAACCCCTTTGAGAAAAGTCGAAATTTCGGCCAATTTCAAGCCTTGAAAAAAAGATTTTTCTTGCCCCTTTAGAGGAGGATTTCTCAGAAAACTTCCGCAGTGAAGTCGTAGCTCTTGAAGTTAGCTTTCCAAGGACACCTAAAACGGCCCGATCGGACCCTCCGATCTCTGGTTATTCCAAAAATACCGAGCACGTGTTCCTAACGGCTGTTCCGAGGAATGTTACCGCGATTCCGGGCCCATTTGGACATCCCGGTCGGGATTTTTGTTGACGGATGGCCTTAACAGCATCCCACCTTGCCTAGTTCAAAGGATTTTGGATTTTCATTTTTTTAGGTTTTGAGATTTTTTCGTGGACTAACCCCTTTGAGAAAAGTCGAAATTTCGGCCAATTTCAAGCCTTGAAAAAAAGATTTTTCTTGCCCTTTTAGAGGAGGATTTCACAGAAAACTTCCGCAGTGAAGTCGTAGCTCTTGAAGTTAGCTTTCCAAGGACACCTAAAACAGCCCGATCGGACCCTCCGATCTCCGGTTATTCAAAAAATACCGAGCACTTGTTCCTAACGGCTGTTCCGAGGAATGTTACCGCGATTCCGGGCCCATTTTGACATCCCGGGCGGGATTTTTGTGGATGGATGGCCTTAACAGCATCCCACCTTGCCTAGTTCAAAGGATTTTGGATTTTCATTTTTTTAGGTTTTGAGATTTTTTCGTGGACTAACCCCTTTGAGAAAAGTCGAAATTTCGGCCAATTTCAAGCCTTGAAAAAAAGATTTATCTTGCCCTTTTAGAGGAGGATTTCTCAGAAAACGTCCACAGTGAAGTCGTAGCTCTTGAAGTTAGCTTTCCAAGGACACCTAAAACGGCCCGATCGGACCCTCCGATCTCCGGTTATTCCAAAAATACCGAGCACGTGTCCCTAACGGCTGTTCCAAGGAATGTTACCGCGATTCCGGGCCCATTTGGACATCCCGGGCGGGATTTTTGTGGACGGATGGCCTTAACAGCATCCCACCTTGCCTAGTTCAAAGGATTTTGGATTTTCATTTTTTTAGGTTTTGAGATTTTTTCGTGGACTAACCCCCTTTGAGAAAAGTCGAAATTTCGGCCAATTTCAAGCCTTGAAAAAAAGATTTTTCTTGCCCTTTTAGAGGAGGATTTCTCAGAAAACGTCCGTAGTGAAGTCGTAGCTCTTGAAGTTAGCTTACCAAGGACACCTAAAACGGCCCGATCGGACCCTCCGATCTCTGGTTATTCCAAAAATACCGAGCACGTGTTCCTAACGGCTGTTCCGAGGAATGTTACCGCGATTCCGGGCCCATTTGGACATCCCGGTCGGGATTTTTGTTGACGGATGGCCTTAACAGCATCCCACCTTGCCTAGTTCAAAGGATTTTGGATTTTCATTTTTTTAGGTTTTGAGATTTTTTCGTGGACTAACCCCTTTGAGAAAAGTCGAAATTTCGGCCAATTTCAAGCCTTGAAAAAAAGATTTTTCTTGCCCTTTTAGAGGAGGATTTCTCAGAAAACTTCCACAGTGAAGTCGTAGCTCTTGAAGTTAGCTTTCCAAGGACACCTAAAACAGCCCGATCGGACCCTCCGATCTCCGGTTATTCAAAAAATACCGAGCACTTGTTCCTAACGGCTGTTCCGAGGAATGTTACCGCGATTCCGGGCCCATTTTGACATCCCGGGCGGGATTTTTGTGGATGGATGGCCTTAACAGCATCCCACCTTGCCTAGTTCAAAGGATTTTGGATTTTCATTTTTTTAGGTTTTGAGATTTTTTCGTGGACTAACCCCTTTGAGAAAAGTCGAAATTTCGGCCAATTTCAAGCCTTGAAAAAAAGATTTTTCTTGCCCTTTTAGAGGAGGATTTCTCAGAAAACGTCCGTAGTGAAGTCGTAGCTCTTGAAGTTAGCTTACCAAGGACACCTAAAACAGCCCGATCGGACCCTCCGATCTCCTGTTATTCCAAAAATACCGAGCACGTGTCCCTAACGGCTGTTCCAAGGAATGTTACCGGGATTCCGGGCCCATTTGGACATCCCGGGCGGGATTTTTGTGGACGGATGGCCTTAATAGCATCCCACCTTGCCTAGTTCAAAGGATTTTGGATTCTCATTTTTTTAGGTTTTGAGATTTTTTCGTGGACTAACCCCCTTTGAGAAAAGTCGAAATTTCGGCCAATTTCAAGCCTTGAAAAAAAGATTTTTCTTGCCCTTTTAGAGGAGGATTTCTCAGAAAACGTCCGCAGTGAAGTCGTAGCTCTTGAAGTTAGCTTTCCAAGGACACCTAAAACGGCCCGATCGGACCCTCCGATCTCCGGTTATTCCAAAAATACCGAGCACGTGTTCCTAACGGCTGTTCCGAGCAATGTTACCGCGATTCCGGGCCCATTTTGACATCCCGGGCGGGATTTTTGTGGACGGATGGCCTTAACAGCATCCCACCTTGCCTAGTTCAAAGGATTTTGGATTTTCATTTTTTTAGGTTTTGAGATTTTTTCGTGGACTAACCCCTTTGAGAAAAGTCGAAATTTCGGCCAATTTCAAGCCTTGAAAAAAAGATTTTTCTTGCCCCTTTAGAGGAGGATTTCTCAGAAAACTTCCGCAGTGAAGTCGTAGCTCTTGAAGTTAGCTTTCCAAGGACACCTAAAACGGCCCGATCGGACCCTCCGATCTCTGGTTATTCCAAAAATACCGAGCACGTGTTCCTAACGGCTGTTCCGAGGAATGTTACCGCGATTCCGGGCCCATTTGGACATCCCGGTCGGGATTTTTGTTGACGGATGGCCTTAACAGCATCCCACCTTGCCTAGTTCAAAGGATTTTGGATTTTCATTTTTTTAGGTTTTGAGATTTTTTCGTGGACTAACCCCTTTGAGAAAAGTCGAAATTTCGGCCAATTTCAAGCCTTGAAAAAAAGATTTTTCTTGCCCTTTTAGAGGAGGATTTCTCAGAAAACTTCCGCAGTGAAGTCGTAGCTCTTGAAGTTAGCTTTCCAAGGACACCTAAAACAGCCCGATCGGACCCTCCGATCTCCGGTTATTCAAAAAATACCGAGCACTTGTTCCTAACGGCTGTTCCGAGGAATGTTACCGCGATTCCGGGCCCATTTTGACATCCCGGGCGGGATTTTTGTGGATGGATGGCCTTAACAGCATCCCACCTTGCCTAGTTCAAAGGATTTTGGATTTTCATTTTTTTAGGTTTTGAGATTTTTTCGTGGACTAACCCCTTTGAGAAAAGTCGAAATTTCGGCCAATTTCAAGCCTTGAAAAAAAGATTTATCTTGCCCTTTTAGAGGAGGATTTCTCAGAAAACGTCCACAGTGAAGTCGTAGCTCTTGAAGTTAGCTTTCCAAGGACACCTAAAACGGCCCGATCGGACCCTCCGATCTCCGGTTATTCCAAAAATACCGAGCACGTGTCCCTAACGGCTGTTCCAAGGAATGTTACCGCGATTCCGGGCCCATTTGGACATCCCGGGCGGGATTTTTGTGGACGGATGGCCTTAACAGCATCCCACCTTGCCTAGTTCAAAGGATTTTGGATTTTCATTTTTTTAGGTTTTGAGATTTTTTCGTGGACTAACCCCCTTTGAGAAAAGTCGAAATTTCGGCCAATTTCAAGCCTTGAAAAAAAGATTTTTCTTGCCCTTTTAGAGGAGGATTTCTCAGAAAACGTCCGTAGTGAAGTCGTAGCTCTTGAAGTTAGCTTACCAAGGACACCTAAAACAGCCCGATCGGACCCTCCGATCTCCTGTTATTCCAAAAATACCGAGCACGTGTCCCTAACGGCTGTTCCGAGGAATGTTACCGGGATTCCGGGCCCATTTGGACATCCCGGGCGGGATTTTTGTGGACGGATGGCCTTAATAGCATCCCACCTTGCCTAGTTCAAAGGATTTTGGATTCTCATTTTTTTAGGTTTTGAGATTTTTTCGTGGACTAACCCCCTTTGAGAAAAGTCGAAATTTCGGCCAATTTCAAGCCTTGAAAAAAAGATTTTTCTTGCCCTTTTAGAGGAGGATTTCTCAGAAAACGTCCGCAGTGAAGTCGTAGCTCTTGAAGTTAGCTTTCCAAGGACACCTAAAACAGCCCGATCGGACCCTCCGATCTCCGGTTATTCCAAAAATACCGAGCACGTGTTCCTAACGGCTGTTCCGAGCAATGTTACCGCGATTCCGGGCCCATTTTGACATCCCGGGCGGGATTTTTGTGGACGGATGGCCTTAACAGCATCCCACCTTGCCTAGTTCAAAGGATTTTGGATTTTCATTTTTTTAGGTTTTGAGATTTTTTCGTGGACTAACCCCTTTGAGAAAAGTCGAAATTTCGGCCAATTTCAAGCCTTGAAAAAAAGATTTTTCTTGCCCCTTTAGAGGAGGATTTCTCAGAAAACTTCCGCAGTGAAGTCGTAGCTCTTGAAGTTAGCTTTCCAAGGACACCTAAAACGGCCCGATCGGACCCTCCGATCTCTGGTTATTCCAAAAATACCGAGCACGTGTTCCTAACGGCTGTTCCGAGGAATGTTACCGCGATTCCGGGCCCATTTGGACATCCCGGTCGGGATTTTTGTTGACGGATGGCATTAACAGCATCCCACCTTGCCTAGTTCAAAGGATTTTGGATTTTCATTTTTTTAGGTTTTGAGATTTTTTCGTGGACTAAACCCTTTAAGAAAAGTCGAAATTTCGGCCAATTTCAAGCCTTGAAAAAAAGATTTTTCTGGCCCTTTTAGAGGAGGATTTCTCAGAAAACTTCCGCAGTGAAGTCGTAGCTCTTGAAGTTAGCTTTCCAAGGACACCTAAAACAGCCCGATCGGACCCTCCGATCTCCGGTTATTCCAAAAATACCGAGCACGTGTTCCTAACGGCTGTTCCGAGGAATGTTACCGCGATTCCGGGCCCATTTTGACATCCCGGGCTGGATTTTTGTGGACGGATGGCCTTAGCAGCATCCCACCTTGCCTAGTTCAAAGGATTTTGGATTTTCATTTTTTTAGGTTTTGAGATTTTTTCGTGGACTAACCCCTTTGAGAAAAGTCGAAATTTCGGCCAATTTCAAGCCTTGAAAAAAAGATTTTTCTTGCCCTTTTAGAGGAGGATTTCTCAGAAAACTTCCGCAGTGAAGTCGTAGCTCTTGAAGTTAGCTTTCCAAGGACACCTAAAACAGCCCGATCGGACCCTCCGATCTCCGGTTATTCCAAAAATACCGAGCACGTGTTCCTAACGGCTGTTCCGAGGAATGTTACCGCGATTCCGGGCCCATTTTGACATCCCGGGCGGGATTTTTGTGGACGGATGGCCTTAACAGCATCCCACCTTGCCCAGTTCAAAGGATTTTGGAATCTCATTTTTTTAGGTTTTGAGATTTTTTCGTGGACTAACCCCTTTGAGAAAAGTCGAAATTTCGGCCAATTTCAAGCCTTGAAAAAAAGATTTATCTTGGCCTTTTAGAGGAGGATTTCTCAGAAAACGTCCCCAGTGAAGTCGTAGCTCTTGAAGTTAGCTTTCCAAGGACACCTAAAACGGCCCGATCGGACCCTCCGATCTCCGGTTATTCCAAAAATACCGAGCACGTGTCCCTAACGGCTGTTCCAAGGAATGTTACCGCGATTCCGGGCCCATTTGGACATCCCGGGCGGGATTTTTGTGGACGGATGGCCTTAACAGCATCCCACCTTGCCTAGTTCAAAGGATTTTGGATTTTCATTTTTTTTGGTTTTGAGATTTTTTCGTGGACTAACCCCTTTGAGAAAAGTCGAAATTTCGGCCAATTTCAAGCCTTGAAAAAAAGATTTTGCTTGCCCTTTTAGAGGTGGATTTCTCAGAAAACGTCTGGAGTGAAGTCGTAGCTCTTGAAGTTAGCTTTCCAAGGACACCTAAAACGGCCCGATCGGACCCTCCGATCTCCGGTTATTCAAAAAATACCGAGCACGTGTCCCTAACGGCTGTTCCAAGGAATGTTACCGCGATTCCGGGCCCATTTGGACATCCCGGGCGGGATTTTTGTGGACGGATGGCCTTAACAGCATCCCACCTTGCCTAGTTCAAAGGATTTTGGATTTTCATTTTTTTAGGTTTTGAGATTTTTTCGTGGACTAACCCCCTTTGAGAAAAGTCGAAATTTCGGCCAATTTCAAGCCTTGAAAAAAAGATTTTTCTTGCCCTTTTAGAGGAGGATTTCTCAGAAAACGTCCGTAGTGAAGTCGTAGCTCTTGAAGTTAGCTTACCAAGGACACCTAAAACAGCCCGATCGGACCCTCCGATCTCCTGTTATTCCAAAAATACCGAGCACGTGTCCCTAACGGCTGTTCCAAGGAATGTTACCGGGATTCCGGGCCCATTTGGACATCCCGGGCGGGATTTTTGTGGACGGATGGCCTTAATAGCATCCCACCTTGCCTAGTTCAAAGGATTTTGGATTTTCATTTTTTTAGGTTTTGAGATTTTTTCGTGGACTAACCCCCTTTGAGAAAAGTCGAAATTTCGGCCAATTTCAAACCTTGAAAAAAAGATTTTTCTTGCCCTTTTAGAGGAGGATTTCTCAGAAAACGTCCGCAGTGAAGTCGTAGCTCTTGAAGTTAGCTTTCCAAGGACACCTAAAACAGCCCGATCGGACCCTCCGATCTCCAGTTATTCCAAAAATACCGAGCACGTGTTCCTAACGGCTGTTCCGAGCAATGTTACCGCGATTCCGGGCCCATTTTGACATCCCGGGCGGGATTTTTGTGGACGGATGGCCTTAACAGCATCCCACCTTGCCTAGTTCAAAGGATTTTGGATTTTCATTTTTTTAGGTTTTGAGATTTTTTCGTGGACTAACCCCTTTGAGAAAAGTCGAAATTTCGGCCAATTTCAAGCCTTGAAAAAAAGATTTTTCTTGCCCCTTTAGAGGAGGATTTCTCAGAAAACTTCCGCAGTGAAGTCGTAGCTCTTGAAGTTAGCTTTCCAAGGACACCTAAAACGGCCCGATCGGACCCTCCGATCTCTGGTTATTCCAAAAATACCGAGCACGTGTTCCTAACGGCTGTTCCGAGGAATGTTACCGCGATTCCGGGCCCATTTGGACATCCCGGTCGGGATTTTTGTTGACGGATGGCCTTAACAGCATCCCACCTTGCCTAGTTCAAAGGATTTTGGATTTTCATTTTTTTAGGTTTTGAGATTTTTTCGTGGACTAAACCCTTTAAGAAAAGTCGAAATTTCGGCCAATTTCAAGCCTTGAAAAAAAGATTTTTCTGGCCCTTTTAGAGGAGGATTTCTCAGAAAACTTCCGCAGTGAAGTCGTAGCTCTTGAAGTTAGCTTTCCAAGGACACCTAAAACAGCCCGATCGGACCCTCCGATCTCCGGTTATTCCAAAAATACCGAGCACGTGTTCCTAACGGCTGTTCCGAGGAATGTTACCGCGATTCCGGGCCCATTTTGACATCCCGGGCTGGATTTTTGTGGACGGATGGCCTTAGCAGCATCCCACCTTACCTAGTTCAAAGGATTTTGGATTTTCATTTTTTTAGGTTTTGAGATTTTTTCGTGGACTAACCCCTTTGAGAAAAGTCGAAATTTCGGCCAATTTCAAGCCTTGAAAAAAAGATTTTTCTTGCCCTTTTAGAGGAGGATTTCTCAGAAAACTTCCGCAGTGAAGTCGTAGCTCTTGAAGTTAGCTTTCCAAGGACACCTAAAACAGCCCGATCGGACCCTCCGATCTCCGGTTATTCCAAAAATACCGAGCACGTGTTCCTAACGGCTGTTCCGAGGAATGTTACCGCGATTCCGGGCCCATTTTGACATCCCGGGCGGGATTTTTGTGGACGGATGGCCTTAACAGCATCCCACCTTGCCTAGTTCAAAGGATTTTGGATTCTTATTTTTTTAGGTTTTGAGATTTTTTCGTGGACTAACCCCCTTTGAGAAAAGTCGAAATTTCGGCCAATTTCAAGCCTTGAAAAAAAGATTTTTCTTGCCCTTTTAGAGGAGGATTTCTCAGAAAACGTCCGTAGTGAAGTCGTAGCTCTTGAAGTTAGCTTACCAAGGACACCTAAAACAGCCCGATCGGACCCTCCGATCTCCTGTTATTCCAAAAATACCGAGCACGTGTCCCTAACGGCTGTTTCAAGGAATGTTACCGGGATTCCGGGCCCATTTGGACATCCCGGGCGGGATTTTTGTGGACGGATGGCCTTAATAGCATCCCACCTTGCCTAGTTCAAAGGATTTTGGATTCTCATTTTTTTAGGTTTTGAGATTTTTTCGTGGACTAACCCCCTTTGAGAAAAGTCGAAATTTCGGCCAATTTCAAGCCTTGAAAAAAAGATTTTTCTTGCCCTTTTAGAGGAGGATTTCTCAGAAAACGTCCGCAGTGAAGTCGTAGCTCTTGAAGTTAGCTTTCCAAGGACACCTAAAACAGCCCGATCGGACCCTCCGATCTCCGGTTATTCCAAAAATACCGAGCACGTGTTCCTAACGGCTGTTCCGAGCAATGTTACCGCGATTCCGGGCCCATTTTGACATCCCGGGCGGGATTTTTGTGGACGGATGGCCTTAACAGCATCCCACCTTGCCTAGTTCAAAGGATTTTGGATTTTCATTTTTTTAGGTTTTGAGATTTTTTCGTGGACTAACCCCTTTGAGAAAAGTCGAAATTTCGGCCAATTTCAAGCCTTGAAAAAAAGATTTTTCTTGCCCCTTTAGAGGAGGATTTCTCAGAAAACTTCCGCAGTGAAGTCGTAGCTCTTGAAGTTAGCTTTCCAAGGACACCTAAAACGGCCCGATCGGACCCTCCGATCTCTGGTTATTCCAAAAATACCGAGCACGTGTTCCTAACGGCTGTTCCGAGGAATGTTACCGCGATTCCGGGCCCATTTGGACATCCCGGTCGGGATTTTTGTTGACGGATGGCCTTAACAGCATCCCACCTTGCCTAGTTCAAAGGATTTTGGATTTTCATTTTTTTAGGTTTTGAGATTTTTTCGTGGACTAAACCCTTTAAGAAAAGTCGAAATTTCGGCCAATTTCAAGCCTTGAAAAAAAGATTTTTCTGGCCCTTTTAGAGGAGGATTTCTCAGAAAACTTCCGCAGTGAAGTCGTAGCTCTTGAAGTTAGCTTTCCAAGGACACCTAAAACAGCCCGATCGGACCCTCCGATCTCCGGTTATTCCAAAAATACCGAGCACGTGTTCCTAACGGCTGTTCCGAGGAATGTTACCGCGATTCCGGGCCCATTTTGACATCCCGGGCTGGATTTTTGTGGACGGATGGCCTTAGCAGCATCCCACCTTGCCTAGTTCAAAGGATTTTGGATTTTCATTTTTTTAGGTTTTGAGATTTTTTCGTGGACTAACCCCTTTGAGAAAAGTCGAAATTTCGGCCAATTTCAAGCCTTGAAAAAAAGATTTTTCTTGCCCTTTTAGAGGAGGATTTCTCAGAAAACTTCCGCAGTGAAGTCGTAGCTCTTGAAGTTAGCTTTCCAAGGACACCTAAAACAGCCCGATCGGACCCTCCGATCTCCGGTTATTCCAAAAATACCGAGCACGTGTTCCTAACGGCTGTTCCGAGGAATGTTACCGCGATTCCGGGCCCATTTTGACATCCCGGGCGGGATTTTTGTGGACGGATGGCCTTAACAGCATCCCACCTTGCCCAGTTCAAAGGATTTTGGAATCTCATTTTTTTAGGTTTTGAGATTTTTTCGTGGACTAACCCCTTTGAGAAAAGTCGAAATTTCGGCCAATTTCAAGCCTTGAAAAAAAGATTTATCTTGGCCTTTTAGAGGAGGATTTCTCAGAAAACGTCCCCAGTGAAGTCGTAGCTCTTGAAGTTAGCTTTCCAAGGACACCTAAAACGGCCCGATCGGACCCTCCGATCTCCGGTTATTCCAAAAATACCGAGCACGTGTCCCTAACGGCTGTTCCAAGGAATGTTACCGCGATTCCGGGCCCATTTGGACATCCCGGGCGGGATTTTTGTGGACGGATGGCCTTAACAGCATCCAACCTTGCCTAGTTCAAAGGATTTTGGATTTTCATTTTTTTTGGTTTTGAGATTTTTTCGTGGACTAACCCCTTTGAGAAAAGTCGAAATTTCGGCCAATTTCAAGCCTTGAAAAAAAGATTTTGCATGCCCTTTTAGAGGTGGATTTCTCAGAAAACGTCTGGAGTGAAGTCGTAGCTCTTGAAGTTAGCTTTCCAAGGACACCTAAAACGGCCCGATCGGACCCTCCGATCTCCGGTTATTCAAAAAATACCGAGCACGTGTCCCTAACGGCTGTTCCAAGGAATGTTACCGCGATTCCGGGCCCATTTGGACATCCCGGGCGGGATTTTTGTGGACGGATGGCCTTAACAGCATCCCACCTTGCCTAGTTCAAAGGATTTTGGATTTTCATTTTTTTAGGTTTTGAGATTTTTTCGTGGACTAACCCCCTTTGAGAAAAGTCGAAATTTCGGCCAATTTCAAGCCTTGAAAAAAAGATTTTTCTTGCCCTTTTAGAGGAGGATTTCTCAGAAAACGTCCGTAGTGAAGTCGTAGCTCTTGAAGTTAGCTTACCAAGGACACCTAAAACAGCCCGATCGGACCCTCCGATCTCCTGTTATTCCAAAAATACCGAGCACGTGTCCCTAACGGCTGTTCCAAGGAATGTTACCGGGATTCCGGGCCCATTTGGACATCCCGGGCGGGATTTTTGTGGACGGATGGCCTTAATAGCATCCCACCTTGCCTAGTTCAAAGGATTTTGGATTTTCATTTTTTTAGGTTTTGAGATTTTTTCGTGGACTAACCCCCTTTGAGAAAAGTCGAAATTTCGGCCAATTTCAATCCTTGAAAAAAAGATTTTTCTTGCCCTTTTAGAGGAGGATTTCTCAGAAAACGTCCGCAGTGAAGTCGTAGCTCTTGAAGTTAGCTTTCCAAGGACACCTAAAACAGCCCGATCGGACCCTCCGATCTCCGGTTATTCCAAAAATACCGAGCACGTGTTCCTAACGGCTGTTCCGAGCAATGTTACCGCGATTCCGGGCCCATTTTGACATCCCGGGCGGGATTTTTGTGGACGGATGGCCTTAACAGCATCCCACCTTGCCTAGTTCAAAGGATTTTGGATTTTCATTTTTTTAGGTTTTGAGATTTTTTCGTGGACTAACCCCTTTGAGAAAAGTCGAAATTTCGGCCAATTTCAAGCCTTGAAAAAAAGATTTTTCTTGCCCCTTTAGAGGAGGATTTCTCAGAAAACTTCCGCAGTGAAGTCGTAGCTCTTGAAGTTAGCTTTCCAAGGACACCTAAAACGGCCCGATCGGACCCTCCGATCTCTGGTTATTCCAAAAATACCGAGCACGTGTTCCTAACGGCTGTTCCGAGGAATGTTACCGCGATTCCGGGCCCATTTGGACATCCCGGTCGGGATTTTTGTTGACGGATGGCCTTAACAGCATCCCACCTTGCCTAGTTCAAAGGATTTTGGATTTTCATTTTTTTAGGTTTTGAGATTTTTTCGTGGACTAAACCCTTTAAGAAAAGTCGAAATTTCGGCCAATTTCAAGCCTTGAAAAAAAGATTTTTCTGGCCCTTTTAGAGGAGGATTTCTCAGAAAACTTCCGCAGTGAAGTCGTAGCTCTTGAAGTTAGCTTTCCAAGGACACCTAAAACAGCCCGATCGGACCCTCCGATCTCCGGTTATTCCAAAAATACCGAGCACGTGTTCCTAACGGCTGTTCCGAGGAATGTTACCGCGATTCCGGGCCCATTTTGACATCCCGGGCTGGATTTTTGTGGACGGATGGCCTTAGCAGCATCCCACCTTACCTAGTTCAAAGGATTTTGGATTTTCATTTTTTTAGGTTTTGAGATTTTTTCGTGGACTAACCCCTTTGAGAAAAGTCGAAATTTCGGCCAATTTCAAGCCTTGAAAAAAAGATTTTTCTTGCCCTTTTAGAGGAGGATTTCTCAGAAAACTTCCGCAGTGAAGTCGTAGCTCTTGAAGTTAGCTTTCCAAGGACACCTAAAACAGCCCGATCGGACCCTCCGATCTCCGGTTATTCCAAAAATACCGAGCACGTGTTCCTAACGGCTGTTCCGAGGAATGTTACCGCGATTCCGGGCCCATTTTGACATCCCGGGCGGGATTTTTGTGGACGGATGGCCTTAACAGCATCCCACCTTGCCTAGTTCAAAGGATTTTGGATTCTCATTTTTTTAGGTTTTGAGATTTTTTCGTGGACTAACCCCTTTGAGAAAAGTCAAAATTTCGGCCAATTTCAAGCCTTGAAAAAAAGATTTTTCTTGCCCCTTTAGAGGAGGATTTCTCAGAAAACTTCCGCAGTGAAGTCGTAGCTCTTGAAGTTAGCTTTCCAAGGACACCTAAAACGGCCCGATCGGACCCTCCGATCTCTGGTTATTCCAAAAATACCGAGCACGTGTCCCTAACGGCTGTTCCGAGGAATGTTACCGCGATTCCGGGCCCATTTGGACATCCCGGTCGGGATTTTTGTGGACGGATGGCCTTAACAGCATCCCACCTTGCCTAGTTCAAAGGATTTTGGATTTTCATTTTTTTAGGTTTTGAGATTTTTTCGTGGACTAAACCCTTTGAGAAAAGTCGAAATTTCGGCCAATTTCAAGCCTTGAAAAAAAGATTTTTCTGGCCCTTTTAGAGGTGGATTTCTCAGAAAACGTCTGGAGTGAAGTCGTAGCTCTTGAAGTTAGCTTTCCAAGGACACCTAAAACGGCCCGATCGGACCCTCCGATCTCCGGTTATTCAAAAAATACCGAGCACGTGTTCCTAACGGCTGTTCCAAGGAATGTTACCGCGATTCCGGGCCCATTTGGACATCCCGGGCGGGATTTTTGTGGACGGATGGCCTTAGCAGCATCCCACCTTGCCTAGTTCAAAGGATTTTGGATTTTCATTTTTTTAGGTTTTGAGATTTTTTCGTGGACTAACCCCCTTTGAGAAAAGTCGAAATTTCGGCCAATTTCAAGCCTTGAAAAAAAGATTTTTCTTGCCCTTTTAGAGGAGGATTTCTCAGAAAACGTCCGTAGTGAAGTCGTAGCTCTTGAAGTTAGCTTACCAAGGACACCTAAAACAGCCCGATCGGACCCTCCGATCTCCTGTTGTTCCAAAAATACCGAGCACGTGTCCCTAACGGCTGTTCCAAGGAATGTTACCGGGATTCCGGGCCCATTTGGACATCCCGGGCGGGATTTTTGTGGACGGATGGCCTTAATAGCATCCCACCTTGCCTAGTTCAAAGGATTTTGGATTTTCATTTTTTTAGGTTTTGAGATTTTTTCGTGGATTAACCCCCTTTGAGAAAAGTCGAAATTTCGGCCAATTTCAAGCCTTGAAAAAAAGATTTTTATTGCCCTTTTAGAGGAGGATTTCTCAGAAAACGTCCGCAGTGAAGTCGTAGCTCTTGAAATTAGCTTTCCAAGGACACCTAAAACAGCCCGATCGGACCCTCCGATCTCCGGTTATTCCAAAAATACCGAGCACGTGTTCCTAACGGCTGTTCCGAGCAATGTTACCGCGATTCCGGGCCCATTTTGACATCCCGGGCGGGATTTTTGTGGACGGATGGCCTTAACAGCATCCCACCTTGCCTAGTTCAAAGGATTTTGGATTTTCATTTTTTTAGGTTTTGAGATTTTTTCGTGGACTAACCCCTTTGAGAAAAGTCGAAATTTCGGCCAATTTCAAGCCTTGAAAAAAAGATTTTTCTTGCCCCTTTAGAGGAGGATTTCTCAGAAAACTTCCGCAGTGAAGTCGTAGCTCTTGAAGTTAGCTTTCCAAGGACACCTAAAACGGCCCGATCGGACCCTCCGATCTCTGGTTATTCCAAAAATACCGAGCACGTGTTCCTAACGGCTGTTCCGAGGAATGTTACCGCGATTCCGGGCCCATTTGGACATCCCGGTCGGGATTTTTGTTGACGGATGGCCTTAACAGCATCCCACCTTGCCTAGTTCAAAGGATTTTGGATTTTCATTTTTTTAGGTTTTGAGATTTTTTCGTGGACTAAACCCTTTAAGAAAAGTCGAAATTTCGGCCAATTTCAAGCCTTGAAAAAAAGATTTTTCTGGCCCTTTTAGAGGAGGATTTCTCAGAAAACTTCCGCAGTGAAGTCGTAGCTCTTGAAGTTAGCTTTCCAAGGACACCTAAAACAGCCCGATCGGACCCTCCGATCTCCGGTTATTCCAAAAATACCGAGCACGTGTTCCTAACGGCTGTTCCGAGGAATGTTACCGCGATTCCGGGCCCATTTTGACATCCCGGGCTGGATTTTTGTGGACGGATGGCCTTAGCAGCATCCCACCTTACCTAGTTCAAAGGATTTTGGATTTTCATTTTTTTAGGTTTTGAGATTTTTTCGTGGACTAACCCCTTTGAGAAAAGTCGAAATTTCGGCCAATTTCAAGCCTTGAAAAAAAGATTTTTCTTGCCCTTTTAGAGGAGGATTTCTCAGAAAACTTCCGCAGTGAAGTCGTAGCTCTTGAAGTTAGCTTTCCAAGGACACCTAAAACAGCCCGATCGGACCCTCCGATCTCCGGTTATTCCAAAAATACCGAGCACGTGTTCCTAACGGCTGTTCCGAGGAATGTTACCGCGATTCCGGGCCCATTTTGACATCCCGGGCGGGATTTTTGTGGACGGATGGCCTTAACAGCATCCCACCTTGCCTAGTTCAAAGGATTTTGGATTCTCATTTTTTTAGGTTTTGAGATTTTTTCGTGGACTAACCCCTTTGAGAAAAGTCAAAATTTCGGCCAATTTCAAGCCTTGAAAAAAAGATTTTTCTTGCCCCTTTAGAGGAGGATTTCTCAGAAAACTTCCGCAGTGAAGTCGTAGCTCTTGAAGTTAGCTTTCCAAGGACACCTAAAACGGCCCGATCGGACCCTCCGATCTCTGGTTATTCCAAAAATACCGAGCACGTGTCCCTAACGGCTGTTCCGAGGAATGTTACCGCGATTCCGGGCCCATTTGGACATCCCGGTCGGGATTTTTGTGGACGGATGGCCTTAACAGCATCCCACCTTGCCTAGTTCAAAGGATTTTGGATTTTCATTTTTTTAGGTTTTGAGATTTTTTCGTGGACTAAACCCTTTGAGAAAAGTCGAAATTTCGGCCAATTTCAAGCCTTGAAAAAAAGATTTTTCTGGCCCTTTTAGAGGTGGATTTCTCAGAAAACGTCTGGAGTGAAGTCGTAGCTCTTGAAGTTAGCTTTCCAAGGACACCTAAAACGGCCCGATCGGACCCTCCGATCTCCGGTTATTCAAAAAATACCGAGCACGTGTTCCTAACGGCTGTTCCAAGGAATGTTACCGCGATTCCGGGCCCATTTGGACATCCCGGGCGGGATTTTTGTGGACGGATGGCCTTAGCAGCATCCCACCTTGCCTAGTTCAAAGGATTTTGGATTTTCATTTTTTTAGGTTTTGAGATTTTTTCGTGGACTAACCCCCTTTGAGAAAAGTCGAAATTTCGGCCAATTTCAAGCCTTGAAAAAAAGATTTTTCTTGCCCTTTTAGAGGAGGATTTCTCAGAAAACGTCCGTAGTGAAGTCGTAGCTCTTGAAGTTAGCTTACCAAGGACACCTAAAACAGCCCGATCGGACCCTCCGATCTCCTGTTATTCCAAAAATACCGAGCACGTGTCCCTAACGGCTGTTCCAAGGAATGTTACCGGGATTCCGGGCCCATTTGGACATCCCGGGCGGGATTTTTGTGGACGGATGGCCTTAATAGCATCCCACCTTGCCTAGTTCAAAGGATTTTGGATTTTCATTTTTTTAGGTTTTGAGATTTTTTCGTGGATTAACCCCCTTTGAGAAAAGTCGAAATTTCGGCCAATTTCAAGCCTTGAAAAAAAGATTTTTATTGCCCTTTTAGAGGAGGATTTCTCAGAAAACGTCCGCAGTGAAGTCGTAGCTCTTGAAGTTAGCTTTCCAAGGACACCTAAAACAGCCCGATCGGACCCTCCGATCTCCGGTTATTCCAAAAATACCGAGCACGTGTTCCTAACGGCTGTTCCGAGCAATGTTACCGCGATTCCGGGCCCATTTTGACATCCCGGGCGGGATTTTTGTGGACGGATGGCCTTAACAGCATCCCACCTTGCCTAGTTCAAAGGATTTTGGATTTTCATTTTTTTAGGTTTTGAGATTTTTTCGTGGACTAACCCCTTTGAGAAAAGTCGAAATTTCGGCCAATTTCAAGCCTTGAAAAAAAGATTTTTCTTGCCCCTTTAGAGGAGGATTTCTCAGAAAACTTCCGCAGTGAAGTCGTAGCTCTTGAAGTTAGCTTTCCAAGGACACCTAAAACGGCCCGATCGGACCCTCCGATCTCTGGTTATTCCAAAAATACCGAGCACGTGTTCCTAACGGCTGTTCCGAGGAATGTTACCGCGATTCCGGGCCCATTTGGACATCCCGGTCGGGATTTTTGTTGACGGATGGCCTTAACAGCATCCCACCTTGCCTAGTTCAAAGGATTTTGGATTTTCATTTTTTTAGGTTTTGAGATTTTTTCGTGGACTAAACCCTTTAAGAAAAGTCGAAATTTCGGCCAATTTCAAGCCTTGAAAAAAAGATTTTTCTGGCCCTTTTAGAGGAGGATTTCTCAGAAAACTTCCGCAGTGAAGTCGTAGCTCTTGAAGTTAGCTTTCCAAGGACACCTAAAACAGCCCGATCGGACCCTCCGATCTCCGGTTATTCCAAAAATACCGAGCACGTGTTCCTAACGGCTGTTCCGAGGAATGTTACCGCGATTCCGGGCCCATTTTGACATCCCGGGCTGGATTTTTGTGGACGGATGGCCTTAGCAGCATCCCACCTTGCCTAGTTCAAAGGATTTTGGATTTTCATTTTTTTAGGTTTTGAGATTTTTTCGTGGACTAACCCCTTTGAGAAAAGTCGAAATTTCGGCCAATTTCAAGCCTTGAAAAAAAGATTTTTCTTTCCCTTTTAGAGGAGGATTTCT
The DNA here is from genome assembly GCA_037127255.1 of Persicaria tinctoria. Taxonomy (NCBI): domain Eukaryota; kingdom Viridiplantae; phylum Streptophyta; class Magnoliopsida; order Caryophyllales; family Polygonaceae; genus Persicaria; species Persicaria tinctoria. Next base: position 850,092 of record JBANSL010000016.1, on the reverse strand, counting down.
CAGAAAACTTCCGCAGTGAAGTCGTAGCTCTTGAAGTTAGCTTTCCAAGGACACCTAAAACAGCCCGATCGGACCCTCCGATCTCCGGTTATTCCAAAAATACCGAGCACGTGTTCCTAACGGCTGTTCCGAGGAATGTTACCGCGATTTCGGGCCCATTTTGACATCCCGGGCGGGATTTTTGTGGACGGATGGCCTTAACAGCATCCCACCTTGCCTAGTTCAAAGGATTTTGGATTCTCATTTTTTTAGGTTTTGAGATTTTTTCGTGGACTAACCCCTTTGAGAAAAGTCGAAATTTCGGCCAATTTCAAGCCTTGAAAAAAAGATTTTTCTTGCCCCTTTAGAGGAGGATTTCTCAGAAAACTTCCGCAGTGAAGTCGTAGCTCTTGAAGTTAGCTTTCCAAGGACACCTAAAACGGCCCGATCGGACCCTCCGATCTCCGGTTATTCCAAAAATACCGAGCACGTGTCCCTAACGGCTGTTCCAAGGAATGTTACCGCGATTCCGGGCCCATTTGGACATCCCGGGCGGGATTTTTGTGGACGGATGGCCTTAACAGCATCCCACCTTGCCTAGTTCAAAGGATTTTGGATTTTCATTTTTTTTGGTTTTGAGATTTTTTCGTGGACTAACCCCTTTGAGAAAAGTCGAAATTTCGGCCAATTTCAAGCCTTGAAAAAAAGATTTTGCATGCCCTTTTAGAGGTGGATTTCTCAGAAAACGTCTGGAGTGAAGTCGTAGCTCTTGAAGTTAGCTTTCCAAGGACACCTAAAACGGCCCGATCGGACCCTCCGATCTCCGGTTATTCAAAAAATACCGAGCACGTGTCCCTAACGGCTGTTCCAAGGAATGTTACCGCGATTCCGGGCCCATTTGGACATCCCGGGCGGGATTTTTGTGGACGGATGGCCTTAACAGCATCCCACCTTGCCTAGTTCAAAGGATTTTGGATTTTCATTTTTTTAGGTTTTGAGATTTTTTCGTGGACTAACCCCCTTTGAGAAAAGTCGAAATTTCGGCCAATTTCAAGCCTTGAAAAAAAGATTTTTCTTGCCCTTTTAGAGGAGGATTTCTCAGAAAACGTCCGTAGTGAAGTCGTAGCTCTTGAAGTTAGCTTACCAAGGACACCTAAAACAGCCCGATCGGACCCTCCGATCTCCTGTTATTCCAAAAATACCGAGCACGTGTCCCTAACGGCTGTTCCAAGGAATGTTACCGGGATTCCGGGCCCATTTGGACATCCCGGGCGGGATTTTTGTGGACGGATGGCCTTAATAGCATCCCACCTTGCCTAGTTCAAAGGATTTTGGATTTTCATTTTTTTAGGTTTTGAGATTTTTTCGTGGACTAACCCCCTTTGAGAAAAGTCGAAATTTCGGCCAATTTCAATCCTTGAAAAAAAGATTTTTCTTGCCCTTTTAGAGGAGGATTTCTCAGAAAACGTCCGCAGTGAAGTCGTAGCTCTTGAAGTTAGCTTTCCAAGGACACCTAAAACAGCCCGATCGGACCCTCCGATCTCCGGTTATTCCAAAAATACCGAGCACGTGTTCCTAACGGCTGTTCCGAGCAATGTTACCGCGATTCCGGGCCCATTTTGACATCCCGGGCGGGATTTTTGTGGACGGATGGCCTTAACAGCATCCCACCTTGCCTAGTTCAAAGGATTTTGGATTTTCATTTTTTTAGGTTTTGAGATTTTTTCGTGGACTAACCCCTTTGAGAAAAGTCGAAATTTCGGCCAATTTCAAGCCTTGAAAAAAAGATTTTTCTTGCCCCTTTAGAGGAGGATTTCTCAGAAAACTTCCGCAGTGAAGTCGTAGCTCTTGAAGTTAGCTTTCCAAGGACACCTAAAACGGCCCGATCGGACCCTCCGATCTCTGGTTATTCCAAAAATACCGAGCACGTGTTCCTAACGGCTGTTCCGAGGAATGTTACCGCGATTCCGGGCCCATTTGGACATCCCGGTCGGGATTTTTGTTGACGGATGGCCTTAACAGCATCCCACCTTGCCTAGTTCAAAGGATTTTGGATTTTCATTTTTTTAGGTTTTGAGATTTTTTCGTGGACTAAACCCTTTAAGAAAAGTCGAAATTTCGGCCAATTTCAAGCCTTGAAAAAAAGATTTTTCTGGCCCTTTTAGAGGAGGATTTCTCAGAAAACTTCCGCAGTGAAGTCGTAGCTCTTGAAGTTAGCTTTCCAAGGACACCTAAAACAGCCCGATCGGACCCTCCGATCTCCGGTTATTCCAAAAATACCGAGCACGTGTTCCTAACGGCTGTTCCGAGGAATGTTACCGCGATTCCGGGCCCATTTTGACATCCCGGGCTGGATTTTTGTGGACGGATGGCCTTAGCAGCATCCCACCTTACCTAGTTCAAAGGATTTTGGATTTTCATTTTTTTAGGTTTTGAGATTTTTTCGTGGACTAACCCCTTTGAGAAAAGTCGAAATTTCGGCCAATTTCAAGCCTTGAAAAAAAGATTTTTCTTGCCCTTTTAGAGGAGGATTTCTCAGAAAACTTCCGCAGTGAAGTCGTAGCTCTTGAAGTTAGCTTTCCAAGGACACCTAAAACAGCCCGATCGGACCCTCCGATCTCCGGTTATTCCAAAAATACCGAGCACGTGTTCCTAACGGCTGTTCCGAGGAATGTTACCGCGATTCCGGGCCCATTTTGACATCCCGGGCGGGATTTTTGTGGACGGATGGCCTTAACAGCATCCCACCTTGCCTAGTTCAAAGGATTTTGGATTCTCATTTTTTTAGGTTTTGAGATTTTTTCGTGGACTAACCCCTTTGAGAAAAGTCAAAATTTCGGCCAATTTCAAGCCTTGAAAAAAAGATTTTTCTTGCCCCTTTAGAGGAGGATTTCTCAGAAAACTTCCGCAGTGAAGTCGTAGCTCTTGAAGTTAGCTTTCCAAGGACACCTAAAACGGCCCGATCGGACCCTCCGATCTCTGGTTATTCCAAAAATACCGAGCACGTGTCCCTAACGGCTGTTCCGAGGAATGTTACCGCGATTCCGGGCCCATTTGGACATCCCGGTCGGGATTTTTGTGGACGGATGGCCTTAACAGCATCCCACCTTGCCTAGTTCAAAGGATTTTGGATTTTCATTTTTTTAGGTTTTGAGATTTTTTCGTGGACTAAACCCTTTGAGAAAAGTCGAAATTTCGGCCAATTTCAAGCCTTGAAAAAAAGATTTTTCTGGCCCTTTTAGAGGTGGATTTCTCAGAAAACGTCTGGAGTGAAGTCGTAGCTCTTGAAGTTAGCTTTCCAAGGACACCTAAAACGGCCCGATCGGACCCTCCGATCTCCGGTTATTCAAAAAATACCGAGCACGTGTTCCTAACGGCTGTTCCAAGGAATGTTACCGCGATTCCGGGCCCATTTGGACATCCCGGGCGGGATTTTTGTGGACGGATGGCCTTAGCAGCATCCCACCTTGCCTAGTTCAAAGGATTTTGGATTTTCATTTTTTTAGGTTTTGAGATTTTTTCGTGGACTAACCCCCTTTGAGAAAAGTCGAAATTTCGGCCAATTTCAAGCCTTGAAAAAAAGATTTTTCTTGCCCTTTTAGAGGAGGATTTCTCAGAAAACGTCCGTAGTGAAGTCGTAGCTCTTGAAGTTAGCTTACCAAGGACACCTAAAACAGCCCGATCGGACCCTCCGATCTCCTGTTATTCCAAAAATACCGAGCACGTGTCCCTAACGGCTGTTCCAAGGAATGTTACCGGGATTCCGGGCCCATTTGGACATCCCGGGCGGGATTTTTGTGGACGGATGGCCTTAATAGCATCCCACCTTGCCTAGTTCAAAGGATTTTGGATTTTCATTTTTTTAGGTTTTGAGATTTTTTCGTGGATTAACCCCCTTTGAGAAAAGTCGAAATTTCGGCCAATTTCAAGCCTTGAAAAAAAGATTTTTATTGCCCTTTTAGAGGAGGATTTCTCAGAAAACGTCCGCAGTGAAGTCGTAGCTCTTGAAGTTAGCTTTCCAAGGACACCTAAAACAGCCCGATCGGACCCTCCGATCTCCGGTTATTCCAAAAATACCGAGCACGTGTTCCTAACGGCTGTTCCGAGCAATGTTACCGCGATTCCGGGCCCATTTTGACATCCCGGGCGGGATTTTTGTGGACGGATGGCCTTAACAGCATCCCACCTTGCCTAGTTCAAAGGATTTTGGATTTTCATTTTTTTAGGTTTTGAGATTTTTTCGTGGACTAACCCCTTTGAGAAAAGTCGAAATTTCGGCCAATTTCAAGCCTTGAAAAAAAGATTTTTCTTGCCCCTTTAGAGGAGGATTTCTCAGAAAACTTCCGCAGTGAAGTCGTAGCTCTTGAAGTTAGCTTTCCAAGGACACCTAAAACGGCCCGATCGGACCCTCCGATCTCTGGTTATTCCAAAAATACCGAGCACGTGTTCCTAACGGCTGTTCCGAGGAATGTTACCGCGATTCCGGGCCCATTTGGACATCCCGGTCGGGATTTTTGTTGACGGATGGCCTTAACAGCATCCCACCTTGCCTAGTTCAAAGGATTTTGGATTTTCATTTTTTTAGGTTTTGAGATTTTTTCGTGGACTAAACCCTTTAAGAAAAGTCGAAATTTCGGCCAATTTCAAGCCTTGAAAAAAAGATTTTTCTGGCCCTTTTAGAGGAGGATTTCTCAGAAAACTTCCGCAGTGAAGTCGTAGCTCTTGAAGTTAGCTTTCCAAGGACACCTAAAACAGCCCGATCGGACCCTCCGATCTCCGGTTATTCCAAAAATACCGAGCACGTGTTCCTAACGGCTGTTCCGAGGAATGTTACCGCGATTCCGGGCCCATTTTGACATCCCGGGCTGGATTTTTGTGGACGGATGGCCTTAGCAGCATCCCACCTTGCCTAGTTCAAAGGATTTTGGATTTTCATTTTTTTAGGTTTTGAGATTTTTTCGTGGACTAACCCCTTTGAGAAAAGTCGAAATTTCGGCCAATTTCAAGCCTTGAAAAAAAGATTTTTCTTTCCCTTTTAGAGGAGGATTTCTCAGAAAACTTCCGCAGTGAAGTCGTAGCTCTTGAAGTTAGCTTTCCAAGGACACCTAAAACAGCCCGATCGGACCCTCCGATCTCCGGTTATTCCAAAAATACCGAGCACGTGTTCCTAACGGCTGTTCCGAGGAATGTTACCGCGATTTCGGGCCCATTTTGACATCCCGGGCGGGATTTTTGTGGACGGATGGCCTTAACAGCATCCCACCTTGCCTAGTTCAAAGGATTTTGGATTCTCATTTTTTTAGGTTTTGAGATTTTTTCGTGGACTAACCCCTTTGAGAAAAGTCGAAATTTCGGCCAATTTCAAGCCTTGAAAAAAAGATTTTTCTTGCCCCTTTAGAGGAGGATTTCTCAGAAAACTTCCGCAGTGAAGTCGTAGCTCTTGAAGTTAGCTTTCCAAGGACACCTAAAACGGCCCGATCGGACCCTCCGATCTCTGGTTATTCCAAAAATACCGAGCACGTGTTCCTAACGGCTGTTCCGAGGAATGTTACCGCGATTCCGGGCCCATTTGGACATCCCGGTCGGGATTTTTGTGGACGGATGGCCTTAACAGCATCCCACCTTGCCTAGTTCAAAGGATTTTGGATTTTCATTTTTTTAGGTTTTGAGATTTTTTCGTGGACTAAACCCTTTAAGAAAAGTCGAAATTTCGGCCAATTTCAAGCCTTGAAAAAAAGATTTTTCTGGCCCTTTTAGAGGAGGATTTCTCAGAAAACTTCCGCAGTGAAGTCGTAGCTCTTGAAGTTAGCTTTCCAAGGACACCTAAAACTGCCCGATCGGACCCTCCGATCTCCGGTTATTCCAAAAATACCGAGCACGTGTTCCTAACGGCTGTTCCGAGGAATGTTACCGCGATTCCGAGCCCATTTTGACATCCCGGGCTGGATTTTTGTGGACGGATGGCCTTAGCAGCATCCCACCTTGCCTAGTTCAAAGGATTTTGGATTTTCATTTTTTTAGGTTTTGAGATTTTTTCGTGGACTAACCCCTTTGAGAAAAGTCGAAATTTCGGCCAATTTCAAGCCTTGAAAAAAAGATTTTTCTTGCCCTTTTAGAGGAGGATTTCTCAGAAAACTTCCGCAGTGAAGTCGTAGCTCTTGAAGTTAGCTTTCCAAGGACACCTAAAACGGCCCGATCGGACCCTCCGATCTCCGGTTATTCCAAAAATACTGAGCACGTGTCCCTAACGGCTATTCCGAGGAATGTTACCGCGATTCCGGGCCCATTTGGACATCCCGGGCGGGATTTTTGTGGACGGATGGCCTTAACAGCATCCCACCTTGCCTAGTTCAAAGGATTTTGGATTTTTATTTTTTTAGGTTTTGAGATTTTTTCGTGGACTAACCCCTTTAAGAAAAGTCGAAATTTCGGCCAATTTGAAGCCTTGAAAAAAAAAAAATTCTGGCCCTTTTAGAGGAGGATTTCTCAGAAAACGTCCTGGGTGAAGTCGTAGCTCTTGAAGTTAGCTTTCCAAGGACACCAAAAACGGCCCGATCGGACCCTCCGATCTCCGGTTATTCAAAAAATACCGAGCACGTGTCCCTAACGGCTGTTCCAAGGAATGTTACCGCGATTCCGGGCCCATTTGGACATCCCGGGCGGGATTTATTTGGACAGATGGCCTTATCAGCATCCCACCTTGCCTAGTTCAAAGGATTTTTTTTTTCCATTTTTTTAGGTTTTGAGATTTTTTCGTGGACTAAGCCCTTTGAGAAAATTCGAAATTTCGGCCAATTTCAAGCCTTGAAAAAAAAGATTTTTCTGGCTCTTTTAGAGGAGGATTTCTCAGAAAACGTCCGGAGTGAAGTCGTAGCTCTTGAAGTTAGCTTTCCAAGGAAACCTAAAACGGCCCGATCGGACCCTCCGATCTCCGGTTATTCCTAAAATACCCAGCACGTGTCCCTAACTGCTATTCCAAGGAATGTTACCGTGATTCCGGGCCCATTTGGACATCCCGGGCGGGATTTTTGTGGACGGATGGCCTTAACAGCATCCCACCTTGCCTAGTTCAAAGGATTTTGGATTTTCATTTTTTTAGGTTTTGAGACTTTTTCGTGGACTAACCCCTTTGAGAAAAGTCGAAATTTCGGCCAATTTCAAGCCTTGAAAAAAAGATTTTTCTGGCCCTTTTAGAGGAGGATTTCTCAAAAAACGTCCGTAGTGAAGTCGTAGCTCTTGAAGTTAGCTTTCCAAGGACTCCTAAAATGGCCCGATCGGACCCTCCGATCTCCGGTTATTCCAAAAATACCGAGCACGTGTCCCTAACGGCTGTTCCAAGGAATGTTACCGCGATTCCGGGCCCATTTGGACATCCCGGGCGGGATTTTTGTGGACGGATGGCCTTAACAGCATCCCACCTTGCCTAGTTCAAAGGATTTTGGATTTTCATTTTTTTAGGTTTTGAGATTTTTTCGTGGACTAACCCCTTTGAGAAAAGTCGAAATTTCGACCAATTTCAAGCCTTGAAAAAAAGATTTTTCTGGCCCTTTTAGAGGAGGATTTCTCAAAAAACGGCCGTTGTGAAGTCATAGCTCTTGAAGTTAGCTTTCCAAGGACACCTAAAACGGCCCGATCGGACCCTCTGATTTCCGGTTATTCAAAAAATACCGAGCACGTGTCCCTAACGGCTGTTCCAAGGAATGTTACCGCGATTCCGGGCCTATTTGGACATCCCGGGCGGGATTTTTGTGGACGGATGGCCTTAACAGCATCCCACCTTGCCTAGTTCAAAGGATTTTGGATTTTCATTTTTTTAGGTTTTGAGATTTTTTCGTGGACTAACCCCTTTGAGAAAAGTCGAAATTTCGGCCAATTTCAAGCCTTGAAAAAAAGATTTTTCTGGCCCTTTTAGAGGAGGATTTCTCAAAAAACGTCCGTTGTGAAGTCGTAGCTCTTGAAGTTAGCTTTCCAAGGACTCCTAAAACGGCCCGATCGGACCCTCCGATCTCCGGTTAATCCAAAAATACCGAGCACGTGTCCCTAACGGCTGTTCAAAGGAATGTTACCGCGATTCCGGGCCCATTTGGACATCCCGGGTGGGATTTTTGTGGACGGATGGCCTTAACAGCATCCCACCTTGCCTAGTTCAAAGGATTTTGGATTTTCATTTTTTTAGGTTTTGAGATTTTTTCGTGGACTAACCCCTTTGAGTAAAGTCGAAATTTCGGCCAATTTCAAGCCTTGAAAAAAAGATTTTTCTGGCCCTTTTAGAGGAGGATTTCTCAGAAAATGTCCTGAATGAAGTCGTAGCTCTTGAAGTTATCTTTCCAAGGACACCTAAAACGGCCCGATCGGACCCTCCGATCTCCGGTTATTCCAAAAATACCGAGCACGTGTCCCTAACGGCTGTTCCGAGGAATGTTACCGCGATTCCGGGCCCATTTGGACATCCCGGGCGGGATTTTTGTGGACGGATGGCCTTAACAGCATCCCACCTTGCCTAGTTCAAAGGATTTTGGATTTTCATTTTTTTAGGTTTTGAGATTTTTTCGTGGACTAACCCCTTTGAGAAAAGTCGAAATTTCGGCCAAATTCAAGCCTTGAAAACAACATTTTTCTGGCCCTTTTAGAGGAGGATTTCTCAGAAAACGTCCTGAGTGAAGTCGTAGCTCTTGAAGTTAGCTTTCAAAGGACACCTAAAACGGCCCGATCGGACCCTCCGATCTCCGGTTATTCCAAAAATACCGAGCACGTGTCCCTAACGGGTGTTCCGAGGAATGTTACCGCGATTCCGGGCCCATTTGGACATCCCGGGCGGGATTTTTGTGGACGGATGGCCTTAACAGCATCCCACCTTGCCTAGTTCAAAGGATTTTGGATTTTCATTTTTTTAGGTTTTGAGATTTTTTCGTGGACTAACCCCTTTGAGAAAAGTCGAAATTTCGGCCAATTTCAAGCCTTGAAAAAAAGATTTTTCTGGCCCTTTTAGAGGAGGATTTCTCAGAAAAAGTCCCCAGTGAAGTCGTAGCTCTTGAAGTTAGCTTTCCAAGGACACCTAAAACGGCCCGATCGGACCCTCCGATCTCCGGTTATTCCAAAAATACTGAGCACGTGTCCCTAACGGCTGTTCCGAGGAATGTTACCGCGATTCCGGGCCCATTTGGACATCCCGGGCGGGATTTTTGTGGACGGATGGCCTTAACAGCATCCCACCTTGCCTAGTTCAAAGGATTTTGGATTTTTATTTTTTTAGGTTTTGAGATTTTTTCGTGGACTAACCCCTTTAAGAAAAGTCGAAATTTCGGCCAATTTGAAGCCTTGAAAAAAAAAAATTCTGGCCCTTTTAGAGGAGGATTTCTCAGAAAACGTCCTGGGTGAAGTCGTAGCTCTTGAAGTTAGCTTTCCAAGGACACCAAAAACGGCCCGATCGGACCCTCCGATCTCCGGTTATTCAAAAAATACCGAGCACGTGTCCCTAACGGCTGTTCCAAGGAATGTTACCGCGATTCCGGGCCCATTTGGACATCCCGGGCGGGATTTATTTGGACAGATGGCCTTATCAGCATCCCACCTTGCCTAGTTCAAAGGATTTTTTTTTTCCATTTTTTTAGGTTTTGAGATTTTTTCGTGGACTAAGCCCTTTGAGAAAATTCGAAATTTCGGCCAATTTCAAGCCTTGAAAAAAAAGATTTTTCTGGCTCTTTTAGAGGAGGATTTCTCAGAAAACGTCCGGAGTGAAGTCGTAGCTCTTGAAGTTAGCTTTCCAAGGAAACCTAAAACGGCCCGATCGGACCCTCCGATCTCCGGTTATTCCTAAAATACCCAGCACGTGTCCCTAACTGCTATTCCAAGGAATGTTACCGTGATTCCGGGCCCATTTGGACATCCCGGGCGGGATTTTTGTGGACGGATGGCCTTAACAGCATCCCACCTTGCCTAGTTCAAAGGATTTTGGATTTTCATTTTTTTAGGTTTTGAGACTTTTTCGTGGACTAACCCCTTTGAGAAAAGTCGAAATTTCGGCCAATTTCAAGCCTTGAAAAAAAGATTTTTCTGGCCCTTTTAGAGGAGGATTTCTCAAAAAACGTCCGTAGTGAAGTCGTAGCTCTTGAAGTTAGCTTTCCAAGGACTCCTAAAACGGCCCGATCGGACCCTCCGATCTCCGGTTATTCCAAAAATACCGAGCACGTGTCCCTAACGGCTGTTCCAAGGAATGTTACCGCGATTCCGGGCCCATTTGGACATCCCGGGCGGGATTTTTGTGGACGGATGGCCTTAACAGCATCCCACCTTGCCTAGTTCAAAGGATTTTGGATTTTCATTTTTTTAGGTTTTGAGATTTTTTCGTGGACTAACCCCTTTGAGAAAAGTCGAAATTTCGACCAATTTCAAGCCTTGAAAAAAAGATTTTTCTGGCCCTTTTAGAGGAGGATTTCTCAAAAAACGGCCGTTGTGAAGTCGTAGCTCTTGAAGTTAGCTTTCCAAGGACACCTAAAACGGCCCGATCGGACCCTCTGATCTCCGGTTATTCAAAAAATACCGAGCACGTGTCCCTAACGGCTGTTCCAAGGAATGTTACCGCGATTCCGGGCCTATTTGGACATCCCGGGCGGGATTTTTGTGGACGGATGGCCTTAACAGCATCCCACCTTGCCTAGTTCAAAGGATTTTGGATTTTCATTTTTTTAGGTTTTGAGATTTTTTCGTGGACTAACCCCTTTGAGAAAAGTCGAAATTTCGGCCAATTTCAAGCCTTGAAAAAAAGATTTTTCTGGCCCTTTTAGAGGAGGATTTCTCAAAAAACGTCCGCTGTGAAGTCGTAGCTCTTGAAGTTAGCTTTCCAAGGACTCCTAAAACGGCCCGATCGGACCCTCCGATCTCCGGTTAATCCAAAAATACCGAGCACGTGTCCCTAACGGCTGTTCAAAGGAATGTTACCGCGATTCCGGGCCCATTTGGACATCCCGGGTGGGATTTTTGTGGACGGATGGCCTTAACAGCATCCCACCTTGCCTAGTTCAAAGGATTTTGGATTTTCATTTTTTTAGGTTTTGAGATTTTTTCGTGGACTAACCCCTTTGAGTAAAGTCGAAATTTCGGCCAATTTCAAGCCTTGAAAAAAAGATTTTTCTGGCCCTTTTAGAGGAGGATTTCTCAGAAAATGTCCTGAGTGAAGTCGTAGCTCTTGAAGTTATCTTTCAAAGGACACCTAAAACGGCCCGATCGGACCCTCCGATCTCCGGTTATTCCAAAAATACCGAGCACGTGTCCCTAACGGGTGTTCCGAGGAATGTTACCGCGATTCCGGGCCCATTTGGACATCCCGGGCGGGATTTTTGTGGACGGATGGCCTTAACAGCATCCCACCTTGCCTAGTTCAAAGGATTTTGGATTTTCTTTTTTTTAGGTTTTGAGATTTTTTCGTGGACTAACCCCTTTGAGAAAAGTCGAAATTTCGGCCAATTTCAAGCCTTGAAAAAAAGATTTTTCTGGCCCTTTTAGAGGAGGATTTCTCAGAAAAAGTCCCCAGTGAAGTCGTAGCTCTTGAAGTTAGCTTTCCAAGGACACCTAAAACGGCCCGATCGGACCCTCCGATCTCCGGTTATTCCAAAAATACTGAGCACGTGTCCCTAACGGCTGTTCCGAGGAATGTTACCGCGATTCCGGGCCCATTTGGACATCCCGGGCGGGATTTTTGTGGACGGATGGCCTTAACAGCATCCCACCTTGCCTAGTTCAAAGGATTTTGGATTTTTATTTTTTTAGGTTTTGAGATTTTTTCGTGGACTAACCCCTTTAAGAAAAGTCGAAATTTCGGCCAATTTGAAGCCTTGAAAAAAAAAAAATTCTGGCCCTTTTAGAGGAGGATTTCTCAGAAAACGTCCTGGGTGAAGTCGTAGCTCTTGAAGTTAGCTTTCCAAGGACACCAAAAACGGCCCGATCGGACCCTCCGATCTCCGGTTATTCAAAAAATACCGAGCACGTGTCCCTAACGGCTGTTCCAAGGAATGTTACCGCGATTCCGGGCCCATTTGGACATCCCGGGCGGGATTTATTTGGACAGATGGCCTTATCAGCATCCCACCTTGCCTAGTTCAAAGGATTTTTTTTTTCCATTTTTTTAGGTTTTGAGATTTTTTCGTGGACTAAGCCCTTTGAGAAAATTCGAAATTTCGGCCAATTTCAAGCCTTGAAAAAAAAGATTTTTCTGGCTCTTTTAGAGGAGGATTTCTCAGAAAACGTCCGGAGTGAAGTCGTAGCTCTTGAAGTTAGCTTTCCAAGGAAACCTAAAACGGCCCGATCGGACCCTCCGATCTCCGGTTATTCCTAAAATACCCAGCACGTGTCCCTAACTGCTATTCCAAGGAATGTTACCGTGATTCCGGGCCCATTTGGACATCCCGGGCGGGATTTTTGTGGACGGATGGCCTTAACAGCATCCCACCTTGCCTAGTTCAAAGGATTTTGGATTTTCATTTTTTTAGGTTTTGAGACTTTTTCGTGGACTAACCCCTTTGAGAAAAGTCGAAATTTCGGCCAATTTCAAGCCTTGAAAAAAAGATTTTTCTGGCCCTTTTAGAGGAGGATTTCTCAAAAAACGTCCGTAGTGAAGTCGTAGCTCTTGAAGTTAGCTTTCCAAGGACTCCTAAAACGGCCCGATCGGACCCTCCGATCTCCGGTTATTCCAAAAATACCGAGCACGTGTCCCTAACGGCTGTTCCAAGGAATGTTACCGCGATTCCGGGCCCATTTGGACATCCCGGGCGGGATTTTTGTGGACGGATGGCCTTAACAGCATCCCACCTTGCCTAGTTCAAAGGATTTTGGATTTTCATTTTTTTAGGTTTTGAGATTTTTTCGTGGACTAACCCCTTTGAGAAAAGTCGAAATTTCGACCAATTTCAAGCCTTGAAAAAAAGATTTTTCTGGCCCTTTTAGAGGAGGATTTCTCAAAAAACGGCCGTTGTGAAGTCGTAGCTCTTGAAGTTAGCTTTCCAAGGACACCTAAAACGGCCCGATCGGACCCTCTGATCTCCGGTTATTCAAAAAATACCGAGCACGTGTCCCTAACGGCTGTTCCAAGGAATGTTACCGCGATTCCGGGCCTATTTGGACATCCCGGGCGGGATTTTTGTGGACGGATGGCCTTAACAGCATCCCACCTTGCCTAGTTCAAAGGATTTTGGATTTTCATTTTTTTAGGTTTTGAGATTTTTTCGTGGACTAACCCCTTTGAGAAAAGTCGAAATTTCGGCCAATTTCAAGCCTTGAAAAAAAGATTTTTCTGGCCCTTTTAGAGGAGGATTTCTCAAAAAACGTCCGTTGTGAAGTCGTAGCTCTTGAAGTTAGCTTTCCAAGGACTCCTAAAACGGCCCGATCGGACCCTCCGATCTCCGGTTAATCCAAAAATACCGAGCACGTGTCCCTAACGGCTGTTCAAAGGAATGTTACCGCGATTCCGGGCCCATTTGGACATCCCGGGTGGGATTTTTGTGGACGGATGGCCTTAACAGCATCCCACCTTGCCTAGTTCAAAGGATTTTGGATTTTCATTTTTTTAGGTTTTGAGATTTTTTCGTGGACTAACCCCTTTGAGTAAAGTCGAAATTTCGGCCAATTTCAAGCCTTGAAAAAAAGATTTTTCTGGCCCTTTTAGAGGAGGATTTCTCAGAAAATGTCCTGAGTGAAGTCGTAGCTCTTGAAGTTATCTTTCAAAGGACACCTAAAACGGCCCGATCGGACCCTCCGATCTCCGGTTATTCCAAAAATACCGAGCACGTGTCCCTAACGGGTGTTCCGAGGAATGTTACCGCGATTCCGGGCCCATTTGGACATCCCGGGCGGGATTTTTGTGGACGGATGGCCTTAACAGCATCCCACCTTGCCTAGTTCAAAGGATTTTGGATTTTCTTTTTTTTAGGTTTTGAGATTTTTTCGTGGACTAACCCCTTTGAGAAAAGTCGAAATTTCGGCCAATTTCAAGCCTTGAAAAAAAGATTTTTCTGGCCCTTTTAGAGGAGGATTTCTCAGAAAAAGTCCCCAGTGAAGTCGTAGCTCTTGAAGTTAGCTTTCCAAGGACACCTAAAACGGCCCGATCGGACCCTCCGATCTCCGGTTATTCCAAAAATACTGAGCACGTGTCCCTAACGGCTGTTCCGAGGAATGTTACCGCGATTCCGGGCCCATTTGGACATCCCGGGCGGGATTTTTGTGGACGGATGGCCTTAACAGCATCCCACCTTGCCTAGTTCAAAGGATTTTGGATTTTTATTTTTTTAGGTTTTGAGATTTTTTCGTGGACTAACCCCTTTAAGAAAAGTCGAAATTTCGGCCAATTTGAAGCCTTGAAAAAAAAAAAATTCTGGCCCTTTTAGAGGAGGATTTCTCAGAAAACGTCCTGGGTGAAGTCGTAGCTCTTGAAGTTAGCTTTCCAAGGACACCAAAAACGGCCCGATCGGACCCTCCGATCTCCGGTTATTCAAAAAATACCGAGCACGTGTCCCTAACGGCTGTTCCAAGGAATGTTACCGCGATTCCGGGCCCATTTGGACATCCCGGGCGGGATTTATTTGGACAGATGGCCTTATCAGCATCCCACCTTGCCTAGTTCAAAGGATTTTTTTTTTCCATTTTTTTAGGTTTTGAGATTTTTTCGTGGACTAAGCCCTTTGAGAAAATTCGAAATTTCGGCCAATTTCAAGCCTTGAAAAAAAAGATTTTTCTGGCTCTTTTAGAGGAGGATTTCTCAGAAAACGTCCGGAGTGAAGTCGTAGCTCTTGAAGTTAGCTTTCCAAGGAAACCTAAAACGGCCCGATCGGACCCTCCGATCTCCGGTTATTCCTAAAATACCCAGCACGTGTCCCTAACTGCTATTCCAAGGAATGTTACCGTGATTCCGGGCCCATTTGTACATCCCGGGCGGGATTTTTGTGGACGGATGGCCTTAACAGCATCCCACCTTGCCTAGTTCAAAGGATTTTGGATTTTCATTTTTTTAGGTTTTGAGACTTTTTCGTGGACTAACCCCTTTGAGAAAAGTCGAAATTTCGGCCAATTTCAAGCCTTGAAAAAAAGATTTTTCTGGCCCTTTTAGAGGAGGATTTCTCAAAAAACGTCCGTAGTGAAGTCGTAGCTCTTGAAGTTAGCTTTCCAAGGACTCCTAAAACGGCCCGATCGGACCCTCCGATCTCCGGTTATTCCAAAAATACCGAGCACGTGTCCCTAACGGCTGTTCCAAGGAATGTTACCGCGATTCCGGGCCCATTTGGACATCCCGGGCGGGATTTTTGTGGACGGATGGCCTTAACAGCATCCCACCTTGCCTAGTTCAAAGGATTTTGGATTTTCATTTTTTTAGGTTTTGAGATTTTTTCGTGGACTAACCCCTTTGAGAAAAGTCGAAATTTCGACCAATTTCAAGCCTTGAAAAAAAGATTTTTCTGGCCCTTTTAGAGGAGGATTTCTCAAAAAACGGCCGTTGTGAAGTCGTAGCTCTTGAAGTTAGCTTTCCAAGGACACCTAAAACGGCCCGATCGGACCCTCTGATCTCCGGTTATTCAAAAAATACCGAGCACGTGTCCCTAACGGCTGTTCCAAGGAATGTTACCGCGATTCCGGGCCTATTTGGACATCCCGGGCGGGATTTTTGTGGACGGATGGCCTTAACAGCATCCCACCTTGCCTAGTTCAAAGGATTTTGGATTTTCATTTTTTTAGGTTTTGAGATTTTTTCGTGGACTAACCCCTTTGAGAAAAGTCGAAATTTCGGCCAATTTCAAGCCTTGAAAAAAAGATTTTTCTGGCCCTTTTAGAGGAGGATTTCTCAAAAAACGTCCGTTGTGAAGTCGTAGCTCTTGAAGTTAGCTTTCCAAGGACTCCTAAAACGGCCCGATCGGACCCTCCGATCTCCGGTTAATCCAAAAATACCGAGCACGTGTCCCTAACGGCTGTTCAAAGGAATGTTACCGCGATTCCGGGCCCATTTGGACATCCCGGGTGGGATTTTTGTGGACGGATGGCCTTAACAGCATCCCACCTTGCCTAGTTCAAAGGATTTTGGATTTTCATTTTTTTAGGTTTTGAGATTTTTTCGTGGACTAACCCCTTTGAGTAAAGTCGAAATTTCGGCCAATTTCAAGCCTTGAAAAAAAGATTTTTCTGGCCCTTTTAGAGGAGGATTTCTCAGAAAATGTCCTGAGTGAAGTCGTAGCTCTTGAAGTTATCTTTCCAAGGACACCTAAAACGGCCCGATCGGACCCTCCGATCTCCGGTTATTCCAAAAATACCGAGCACGTGTCCCTAACGGCTGTTCCGAGGAATGTTACCGCGATTCCGGGCCCATTTGGACATCCCGGGCGGGATTTTTGTGGACGGATGGCCTTAACAGCATCCCACCTTGCCTAGTTCAAAGGATTTTGGATTTTCATTTTTTTAGGTTTTGAGATTTTTTCGTGGACTAACCCCTTTGAGAAAAGTCGAAATTTTGGCCAAATTCAAGCCTTGAAAACAAGATTTTTCTGGCCCTTTTAGAGGAGGATTTCTCAGAAAAAGTCCTGAGTGAAGTCGTAGCTCTTGAAGTTAGCTTTCAAAGGACACCTAAAACGGCCCGATCGGACCCTCCGATCTCCGGTTATTCCAAAAATACCGAGCACGTGTCCCTAACGGGTGTTCCGAGGAATGTTACCGCGATTCCGGGCCCATTTGGACATCCCGGGCGGGATTTTTGTGGACGGATGGCCTTAACAGCATCCCACCTTGCCTAGTTCAAAGGATTTTGGATTTTCATTTTTTTAGGTTTTGAGATTTTTTCGTGGACTAACCCCTTTGAGAAAAGTCGAAATTTCGGCCAATTTCAAGCCTTGAAAAAAAGATTTTTCTGGCCCTTTTAGAGGAGGATTTCTCAGAAAAAGTCCCCAGTGAAGTCGTAGCTCTTGAAGTTAGCTTTCCAAGGACACCTAAAACGGCCCGATCGGACCCTCCGATCTCCGGTTATTCCAAAAATACTGAGCACGTGTCCCTAACGGCTGTTCCGAGGAATGTTACCGCGATTCCGGGCCCATTTGGACATCCCGGGCGGGATTTTTGTGGACGGATGGCCTTAACAGCATCCCACCTTGCCTAGTTCAAAGGATTTTGGATTTTCATTTTTTTAGGTTTTGAGATTTTTTCGTGGACTAACCCCTTTAAGAAAAGTCGAAATTTCGGCCAATTTGAAGCCTTGAAAAAAAAAAATTTCTGGCCCTTTTAGAGGAGGATTTCTCAGAAAACGTCCTGGGTGAAGTCGTAGCTCTTGAAGTTAGCTTTCCAAGGACACCAAAAACGGCCCGATCGGACCCTCCGATCTCCGGTTATTCAAAAAATACCGAGCACGTGTCCCTAACGGCTGTTCCAAGGAATGTTACCGCGATTCCGGGCCCATTTGGACATCCCGGGCGGGATTTTTGTGGACAGATGGCCTTATCAGCATCCCACCTTGCCTAGTTCAAAGGATTTTTTTTTTTCCATTTTTTTAGGTTTTGAGATTTTTTCGTGGACTAAGCCCTTTGAGAAAATTCGAAATTTCGGCCAATTTCAAGCCTTGAAAAAAAAGATTTTTCTGGCTCTTTTAGAGGAGGATTTCTCAGAAAACGTCCGGAGTGAAGTCGTAGCTCTTGAAGTTAGCTTTCCAAGGAAACCTAAAACGGCCCGATCGGACCCTCCGATCTCCGGTTATTCCTAAAATACCCAGCACGTGTCCCTAACTGCTATTCCAAGGAATGTTACCGTGATTCCGGGCCCATTTGGACATCCCGGGCGGGATTTTTGTGGACGGATGGCCTTAACAGCATCCCACCTTGCCTAGTTCAAAGGATTTTGGATTTTCATTTTTTTAGGTTTTGAGATTTTTTCGTGGACTAACCCCTTTAAGAAAAGTCGAAATTTCGGCCAATTTCAAGCCTTGAAAAAAGATTTTTCTGGCCCTTTTAGAGGAGGATTTCTCAAAAAACGTCCGTAGTGAAGTCGTAGCTCTTGAAGTTAGCTTTCCAAGGACTCCTAAAACGGCCCGATCGGACCCTCCGATCTCCGGTTATTCCAAAAATACCGAGCACGTGTCCCTAACGGCTGTTCCAAGGAATGTTACCGCGATTCCGGGCCCATTTGGACATCCCGGGCGGGATTTTTGTGGACGGATGGCCTTATCAGCATCCCACCTTGCCTAGTTCAAAGGATTTTTTTTTTCCATTTTTTTAGGTTTTGAGATTTTTTCGTGGACTAAGCCCTTTGAGAAAATTCGAAATTTCGGCCAATTTCAAGCCTTGAAAAAAAAGATTTTTCTGGCTCTTTTAGAGGAGGATTTCTCAGAAAACGTCCGGAGTGAAGTCGTAGCTCTTGAAGTTAGCTTTCCAAGGAAACCTAAAACGGCCCGATCGGACCCTCCGATCTCCGGTTATTCCTAAAATACCCAGCACGTGTCCCTAACTGCTATTCCAAGGAATGTTACCGTGATTCCGGGCCCATTTGGACATCCCGGGCGGGATTTTTGTGGACGGATGGCCTTAACAGCATCCCACCTTTCCTAGTTCAAAGGATTTTGGATTTTCGTTTTTTTAGGTTTTGAGATTTTTTCGTGGACTAACCCCTTTGAGAAAAGTCGAAATTTCGGCCAATTTCAAGCCTTGAAAAAAAGATTTTTCTGGCCCTTTTAGAGGAGGATTTCTCAAAAAACGTCCGTAGTGAAGTCGTAGCTCTTGAAGTTAGCTTTCCAAGGACACCTAAAACGGCCCGATCGGACCCTCCGATCTCCGGTTATTCCAAAAATACTGAGCACGTGTCCCTAACGGCTGTTCCAAGGAATGTTACCGCGATTCCGGGCCCATTTGGACATCCCGGGCGGGATTTTTGTGGACAGATGGCCTTATCAGCATCCCACCTTGCCTAGTTCAAAGGATTTTTTTTTTCCATTTTTTTAGGTTTTGAGATTTTTTCGTGGACTAAGCCCTTTGAGAAAATTCGAAATTTCGGCCAATTTCAAGCCTTGAAAAAAAAGATTTTTCTGGCTCTTTTAGAGGAGGATTTCTCAGAAAACGTCCGGAGTGAAGTCGTAGCTCTTGAAGTTAGCTTTCCAAGGAAACCTAAAACGGCCCGATCGGACCCTCCGATCTCCGGTTATTCCTAAAATACCCAGCACGTGTCCCTAACTGCTATTCCAAGGAATGTTACCGTGATTCCGGGCCCATTTGGACATCCCGGGCGGGATTTTTGTGGACGGATGGCCTTAACAGCATCCCACCTTGCCTAGTTCAAAGGATTTTGGATTTTCGTTTTTTTAGGTTTTGAGATTTTTTCGTGGACTAACCCCTTTGAGAAAAGTCGAAATTTCGGCCAATTTCAAGCCTTGAAAAAAAGATTTTTCTGGCCCTTTTAGAAGAGGATTTCTCAAAAAACGTCCATAGTGAAGTCGTAGCTCTTGAAGTTAGCTTTCCAAGGACACCTAAAACGGCCCGATCGGACCCTCCGATCTCCGGTTATTCCAAAAATACTGAGCACGTGTCCCTAACGGCTGTTCCGAGGAATGTTACCGCGATTCCGGGCCCATTTGGACATCCCGGGCGGGATTTTTGTGGACGGATGGCCTTAACAGCATCCCACCTTGCCTAGTTCGAAGGATTTTGGATTTTTATTTTTTTAGGTTTTGAGATTTTTTCGTGGACTAGCCCCTTTAAGAAAAGTCGAAATTTCGGCCAATTTGAAGCCTTGAAAAAAAAAAATTTCTGGCCCTTTTAGAGGAGGATTTCTCAGAAAACGTCCTGGGTGAAGTCGTAGCTCTTGAAGTTAGCTTTCCAAGGACACCAAAAACGGCCCGATCGGACCCTCCGATCTCCGGTTATTCAGAAAATACCGAGCACGTGTCCCTAACGGCTGTTCCAAGGAATGTTACCGCGATTCCGGGCCCATTTGGACATCCCGGGCGGGATTTTTGTGGACAGATGGCCTTATCAGCATCCCACCTTGCCTAGTTCAAAGGATTTTTTTTTTCCATTTTTTTAGGTTTTGAGATTTTTTCGTGGACTAAGCCCTTTGAGAAAATTCGAAATTTCGGCCAATTTCAAGCCTTGAAAAAAAAGATTTTTCTGGCTCTTTTAGAGGAGGATTTCTCAGAAAACGTCCGGAGTGAAGTCGTAGCTCTTGAAGTTAGCTTTCCAAGGAAACCTAAAACGGCCCGATCGGACCCTCCGATCTCCGGTTATTCCTAAAATACCCAGCACGTGTCCCTAACTGCTATTCCAAGGAATGTTACCGTGATTCCGGGCCCATTTGGACATCCCGGGCGGGATTTTTGTGGACGGATGGCCTTAACAGCATCCCACCTTGCCTAGTTCAAAGAATTTTGGATTTTCATTTTTTTAGGTTTTGAGATTTTTTCGTGGACTAACCCCTTTGAGAAAAGTCGAAATTTCGGCCAATTTCAAGCCTTGAAAAAAAGATTTTTCTGGCCCTTTTAGAGGAGGATTTCTCAAAAAACGTCCGGAGTGAAGTCGTAGCTCTTGAAGTTAGCTTTCCAAGGACTCCTAAAACGGCCCGATCGGACCCTCCGATCTCCGGTTATTCCAAAAATACCGAGCACGTGTCCCTAACGGCTGTTCCAAGGAATGTTACCGCGATCCGGGCCCATTTGGACATCCCGGGCGGGATTTTTGTGGACGGATGGCCTTAACAGCATCCCACTTTGCCTAGTTCAAAGGATTTTGGATTTTCATTTTTTTAGGTTTTGAGATTTTTTCGTGGACTAACCCCTTTAAGAAAAGTCGAAATTTCGGCCAATTTCAAGCCTTGAAAAAAGATTTTTCTTGCCCTTTTAGAAGAGGATTTCTCAGAAAACAACCGTAGTGAAGTCGTAGCTCTTGAAGTTAGCTTTCCAAGGACTCCTAAAACGGCCCGATCGGACCATCCGATCTATGGTTATTCCAAAAATACCGAGCACGTGTCCCTAACGGCTGTTCCAAGGAATGTTACCGCGATTCCGGGCCCATTTGGACATCCCGGGCGGGATTTTTGTGGACGGATGGCCTTAACAGCATCCCACCTTGCCTAGTTCAAAGGATTTTGGATTTTCATTTTTTTAGGTTTTGGAATTTTTTCGTGGACTAACCCTTTTGAGAAAAGTCGAAATTTCGGCCAATTTCAAGCCTTGAAAAAAAGATATTTCTGCCCCTTTTAGAGGAGGATTTCTCAGAAAACGTCCTGAGTGAAGTCGTAGTTCTTCAAGTTAGCTTTCCAAGGAAACCTAAAACGGCCCGATCGGACCCTCCGATCTCCGGTTATTCCAAAAATACCGAGCACGTGTCCCTAACGGTTGTTCCAAGGAATGTTACCGCGATTCCGGGCCCATTTGGTCATCCCGGGCGCGATTTTTTTGGACGGATGGCCTTAACAGCATCCCACCTTGCCTAGTTCAAAGGATTTTGGATTTTCATTTTTTTAGGTTTTGAGATTTTTTCGTGGACTAACCCCTTTGAGAAAATTCGAGATTTCGGCCAATTTCAAGCCTTGAAAAAAAGATTTTTCTGGCCCTTTTAGAGGAGGATTTCTCAAAAAACGTCCGTAGTGAAGTCGTAGCTCTTGAAGTTAGCTTTCCAAGGACACCTAAAACGGCCCGATCGGACCCTCCGATCTCCGGTTATTCCAAAAATACTGAGCACGTGTCCCTAACGGCTGTTCCGAGGAATGTTACCGCGATTCCGGGCCCATTTGGACATCCCGGGCGGGATTTTTGTGGACGGATGGCCTTAACAGCATCCCACCTTGCCTAGTTCAAAGGATTTTGGATTTTTATTTTTTTAGGTTTTGAGATTTTTTCGTGGACTAACCCCTTTAAGAAAAGTCGAAATTTCGGCCAATTTGAAGCCTTGAAAAAAAAAAATTTCTGGCCCTTTTAGAGGAGGATTTCTCAGAAAACGTCCTGGGTGAAGTCGTAGCTCTTGAAGTTAGCTTTCCAAGGACACCAAAAACGGCCCGATCGGACCCTCCGATCTCCGGTTATTCAAAAAATACCGAGCACGTGTCCCTAACGGCTGTTCCAAGGAATGTTACCGCGATTCCGGGCCCATTTGGACATCCCGGGCGGGATTTTTGTGGACAGATGGCCTTATCAGCATCCCACCTTGCCTAGTTCAAAGGATTTTTTTTTTCCATTTTTTTAGGTTTTGAGATTTTTTCGTGGACTAAGCCCTTTGAGAAAATTCGAAATTTCGGCCAATTTCAAGCCTTGAAAAAAAAGATTTTTCTGGCTCTTTTAGAGGAGGATTTCTCAGAAAACGTCCGGAGTGAAGTCGTAGCTCTTGAAGTTAGCTTTCCAAGGAAACCTAAAACGGCCCGATCGGACCCTCCGATCTCCGGTTATTCCTAAAATACCCAGCACGTGTCCCTAACTGCTATTCCAAGGAATGTTACCGTGATTCCGGGCCCATTTGGACATCCCGGGCGGGATTTTTGTGGACGGATGGCCTTAACAGCATCCCACCTTGCCTAGTTCAAAGGATTTTGGATTTTCATTTTTTTAGGTTTTGAGATTTTTTCGTGGACTAACCCCTTTGAGAAAAGTCGAAATTTCGGCCAATTTCAAGCCTTGAAAAAAAGATTTTTCTGGCCCTTTTAGAGGAGGATTTCTCAAAAAACGTCCGTAGTGAAGTCGTAGCTCTTGAAGTTAGCTTTCCAAGGACTCCTAAAACGGCCCGATCGGACCCTCCGATCTCCGGTTATTCCAAAAATACCGAGCACGTGTCCCTAACGGCTGTTCCAAGGAATGTTACCGCGATTCCGGGCCCATTTGGACATCCCGGGCGGGATTTTTGTGGACGGATGGCCTTAACAGCATCCCACCTTGCCTAGTTCAAAGGATTTTGGATTTTCATTTTTTTAGGTTTTGAGATTTTTTCGTGGACTAACCCCTTTGAGAAAAGTCGAAATTTCGACCAATTTCAAGCCTTGAAAAAAAGATTTTTCTGGCCCTTTTAGAGGAGGATTTCTCAAAAAACGGCCGTTGTGAAGTCGTAGCTCTTGAAGTTAGCTTTCCAAGGACACCTAAAACGGCCCGATCGGACCCTCCGATCTCCGGTTATTCCAAAAATACCGAGCACGTGTCCCTAACGGCTGTTCCAAGGAATGTTACCGCGATTCCGGGCCTATTTGGACATCCCGGGCGGGATTTTTGTGGACGGATGGCCTTAACAGCATCCCACCTTGCCTAGTTCAAAGGATTTTGGATTTTCATTTTTTTAGGTTTTGAGATTTTTTCGTGGACTAACCCCTTTGAGAAAAGTCGAAATTTCGGCCAATTTCAAGCCTTGAAAAAAGATTTTTTTGGCCCTTTTAGAGGAGGATTTCTCAAAAAACGTCCGTTGTGAAGTCGTAGCTCTTGAAGTTAGCTTTCCAAGGACTCCTAAAACGGCCCGATCGGACCCTCCGATCTCCGGTTAATCCAAAAATACCGAGCACGTGTCCCTAACGGCTGTTCAAAGGAATGTTACCGCGATTCCGGGCCCATTTGGACATCCCGGGCGGGATTTTTGTGGACGGATGGCCTTAACAGCATCCCACCTTGCCTAGTTCAAAGGATTTTGGATTTTCATTTTTTTAGGTTTTGAGATTTTTTCGTGGAGTAACCCCTTTGAGTAAAGTCGAAATTTCGGCCAATTTCAAGCCTTGAAAAAAAGATTTTTCTGGCCCTTTTAGAGGAGGATTTCTCAGAAAATGTCCTGAGTGAAGTCGTAGCTCTTGAAGTTAGCTTTCCAAGGACACCTAAAACGGCCCGATCGGACCCTCCGATCTCCGGTTATTCCAAAAATACCGAGCACGTGTCCCTAACGGCTGTTCCGAGGAATGTTACCGCGATTCCGGGCCCATTTGGACATCCCGGGCGGGATTTTTGTGGACGGATGGCCTTAACAGCATCCCACCTTGCCTAGTTCAAAGGATTTTGGATTTTCATTTTTTTAGGTTTTGAGATTTTTTCGTGGACTAACCCCTTTGAGAAAAGTCGAAATTTCGGCCAAATTCAAGCCTTGAAAACAAGATTTTTCTGGCCCTTTTAGAGGAGGATTTCTCAGAAAACGTCCTGAGTGAAGTCGTAGCTCTTGAAGTTAGCTTTCAAAGGACACCTAAAACGGCCCGATCGGACCCTCCGATCTCCGGTTATTCCAAAAATACCGAGCACGTGTCCCTAACGGCTGTTCCGAGGAATGTTACCGCGATTCCGGGCCCATTTGGACATCCCGGGCGGGATTTTTGTGGACGGATGGCCTTAACAGCATCCCACCTTGCCTAGTTCAAAGGATTTTGGATTTTCATTTTTTTAGGTTTTGAGATTTTTTCGTGGACTAACCCCTTTGAGAAAAGTCGAAATTTCGGCCAATTTCAAGCCTTGAAAAAAAGATTTTTCTGGCCCTTTTAGAGGAGGATTTCTCAGAAAACGTCCTGAGTGAAGTCGTAGCTCTTGAAGTTAGCTTTCAAAGGACACCTAAAACGGCCCGATCGGACCCTCCGATCTCCGGTTATTCCAAAAATACCGAGCACGTGTCCCTAACGGCTGTTCCGAGGAATGTTACCGCGATTCCGGGCCCATTTGGACATCCCGGGCGGGATTTTTGTGGACGGATGGCCTTAACAGCATCCCACCTTGCCTAGTTCAAAGGATTTTGGATTTTCATTTTTTTAGGTTTTGAGATTTTTTCGTGGACTAACCCCTTTGAGAAAAGTCGAAATTTCGGCCAATTTCAAGCCTTGAAAAAAAGATTTATCTGGCCCTTTTAGAGGAGGATTTCTCAAAAAACGTCCCTTGTGAAGTCGTAGCTCTTGAAGTTAGCTTTCCAAGGACTCCTAAAACGGCCCGATCGGACCCTCCGATCTCCGGTTAATCCAAAAATACCGAGCACGTGTCCCTAACGGCTGTTCAAAGGAATGTTACCGCGATTCCGGGCCCATTTGGACATCCCGGGCGGGATTTTTGTGGACGGATGGCCTTAACAGCATCCCACCTTGCCTAGTTCAAAGGATTTTGGATTTTCATTTTTTTAGGTTTTGAGATTTTTTTGTGGAGTAACCCCTTTGAGTAAAGTCGAAATTTCGGCCAATTTCAAGCCTTGAAAAAAAGATTTTTCTGGCCCTTTTAGAGGAGGATTTCTCAGAAAATGTCCTGAGTGAAGTCGTAGCTCTTGAAGTTAGCTTTCCAAGGACACCTAAAACGGCCTGATCGGACCCTCCGATCTCCGGTTATTCCAAAAATACCGAGCACGTGTCCCTAACGGCAGTTCCGAGGAATGTTACCGCGATTCCGGGCCCATTTGGACATCCCGGGCGGGATTTTTGTGGACGGATGGCCTTAACAGCATCCCACCTTGCCTAGTTCAAAGGATTTTGGATTTTCATTTTTTTAGGTTTTGAGATTTTTTCGTGGACTAACCCCTTTGAGAAAAGTCGAAATTTCGGCCAATTTCAAGCCTTGAAAAAAAGATTTTTCTGGCCCTTTTAGAGGAGGATTTCTCAAAAAACGTCCCTTGTGAAGTCGTAGCTCTTGAAGTTAGCTTTCAAAGGACACCTAAAACGGCCCGATCGGACCCTCCGATCTCCGGTTATTCCAAAAGTACCGAGCACGTGTCCCTAACGGCTGTTCCAAGGAATGTTACCGCGATTCCGGGCCCATTTGGACATCCCGGGCTGGATTTTTGTGGACGGATGGCCTTAACAGCATCCCACCTTGCCTAGTTCAAAGGATTTTGGATTTTCATTTTTTTAGGTTTTGAGATTTTTTCGTGGACTAACCCCTTTGAGAAAAGTCGAAATTTCGGCCAATTTCAAGCCTTGAAAAAAAGATTTTTCTGGCCCTTTTAGAGGAGGATTTCTCAGAAAACGTCCTGAGTGAAGTCGTAGCTCTTGAAGTTAGCTTTCAAAGGACACCTAAAACGGCCCGATCGGACCCTCCGATCTCCGGTTATTCCAAAAATACCGAGCACGTGTCCCTAACGGCTGTTCCGAGGAATGTTACCGCGATTCCGGGCCCATTTGGACATCCCGGGCGGGATTTTTGTGGACGGATGGCCTTAACAGCATCCCACCTTGCCTAGTTCAAAGGATTTTGGATTTTCATTTTTTTAGGTTTTGAGATTTTTTCGTGGACTAACCCCTTTGAGAAAAGTCGAAATTTCGGCCAATTTCAAGCCTTGAAAAAAAGATTTATCTGGCCCTTTTAGAGGAGGATTTCTCAAAAAACGTCCCTTGTGAAGTCGTAGCTCTTGAAGTTAGCTTTCCAAGGACTCCTAAAACGGCCCGATCGGACCCTCCGATCTCCGGTTAATCCAAAAATACCGAGCACGTGTCCCTAACGGCTGTTCAAAGGAATGTTACCGCGATTCCGGGCCCATTTGGACATCCCGGGCGGGATTTTTGTGGACGGATGGCCTTAACAGCATCCCACCTTGCCTAGTTCAAAGGATTTTGGATTTTCATTTTTTTAGGTTTTGAGATTTTTTTGTGGAGTAACCCCTTTGAGTAAAGTCGAAATTTCGGCCAATTTCAAGCCTTGAAAAAAAGATTTTTCTGGCCCTTTTAGAGGAGGATTTCTCAGAAAATGTCCTGAGTGAAGTCGTAGCTCTTGAAGTTAGCTTTCCAAGGACACCTAAAACGGCCTGATCGGACCCTCCGATCTCCGGTTATTCCAAAAATACCGAGCACGTGTCCCTAACGGCAGTTCCGAGGAATGTTACCGCGATTCCGGGCCCATTTGGACATCCCGGGCGGGATTTTTGTGGACGGATGGCCTTAACAGCATCCCACCTTGCCTAGTTCAAAGGATTTTGGATTTTCATTTTTTTAGGTTTTGAGATTTTTTCGTGGACTAACCCCTTTGAGAAAAGTCGAAATTTCGACCAATTTCAAGCCTTGAAAAAAAGATTTTTCTGGCCCTTTTAGAGGAGGATTTCTCAAAAAACGGCCGTTGTGAAGTCGTAGCTCTTGAAGTTAGCTTTCCAAGGACACCTAAAACGGCCCGATCGGACCCTCCGATCTCCGGTTATTCCAAAAATACCGAGCACGTGTCCCTAACGGCTGTTCCAAGGAATGTTACCGCGATTCCGGGCCTATTTGGACATCCCGGGCGGGATTTTTGTGGACGGATGGCCTTAACAGCATCCCACCTTGCCTAGTTCAAAGGATTTTGGATTTTCATTTTTTTAGGTTTTGAGATTTTTTCGTGGACTAACCCCTTTGAGAAAAGTCGAAATTTCGGCCAATTTCAAGCCTTGAAAAAAGATTTTTTTGGCCCTTTTAGAGGAGGATTTCTCAAAAAACGTCCGTTGTGAAGTCGTAGCTCTTGAAGTTAGCTTTCCAAGGACTCCTAAAACGGCCCGATCGGACCCTCCGATCTCCGGTTAATCCAAAAATACCGAGCACGTGTCCCTAACGGCTGTTCAAAGGAATGTTACCGCGATTCCGGGCCCATTTGGACATCCCGGGCGGGATTTTTGTGGACGGATGGCCTTAACAGCATCCCACCTTGCCTAGTTCAAAGGATTTTGGATTTTCATTTTTTTAGGTTTTGAGATTTTTTCGTGGAGTAACCCCTTTGAGTAAAGTCGAAATTTCGGCCAATTTCAAGCCTTGAAAAAAAGATTTTTCTGGCCCTTTTAGAGGAGGATTTCTCAGAAAATTTCCTGAGTGAAGTCGTAGCTCTTGAAGTTAGCTTTCCAAGGACACCTAAAACGGCCCGATCGGACCCTCCGATCTCCGGTTATTCCAAAAATACCGAGCACGTGTCCCTAACGGCTGTTCCGAGGAATGTTACCGCGATTCCGGGCCCATTTGGACATCCCGGGCGGGATTTTTGTGGACGGATGGCCTTAACAGCATCCCACCTTGCCTAGTTCAAAGGATTTTGGATTTTCATTTTTTTAGGTTTTGAGATTTTTTCGTGGACTAACCCCTTTGAGAAAAGTCGAAATTTCGGCCAAATTCAAGCCTTGAAAACAAGATTTTTCTGGCCCTTTTAGAGGAGGATTTCTCAGAAAACGTCCCGAGTGAAGTCGTAGCTCTTGAAGTTAGCTTTCAAAGGACACCTAAAACGGCCCGATCGGACCCTCCGATCTCCGGTTATTCCAAAAATACCGAGCACGTGTCCCTAACGGCTGTTCCGAGGAATGTTACCGCGATTCCGGGCCCATTTGGACATCCCGGGCGGGATTTTTGTGGACGGATGGCCTTAACAGCATCCCACCTTGCCTAGTTCAAAGGATTTTGGATTTTCATTTTTTTAGGTTTTGAGATTTTTTCGTGGACTAACCCCTTTGAGAAAAGTCGAAATTTCGGCCAATTTCAAGCCTTGAAAAAAAGATTTTTCTGGCCCTTTTAGAGGAGGATTTCTCAGAAAACGTCCTGAGTGAAGTCGTAGCTCTTGAAGTTAGCTTTCAAAGGACACCTAAAACGGCCCGATCGGACCCTCCGATCTCCGGTTATTCCAAAAATACCGAGCACGTGTCCCTAACGGCTGTTCCGAGGAATGTTACCGCGATTCCGGGCCCATTTGGACATCCCGGGCGGGATTTTTGTGGACGGATGGCCTTAACAGCATCCCACCTTGCCTAGTTCAAAGGATTTTGGATTTTCATTTTTTTAGGTTTTGAGATTTTTTCGTGGACTAACCCCTTTGAGAAAAGTCGAAATTTCGGCCAATTTCAAGCCTTGAAAAAAAGATTTATCTGGCCCTTTTAGAGGAGGATTTCTCAAAAAACGTCCCTTGTGAAGTCGTAGCTCTTGAAGTTAGCTTTCCAAGGACTCCTAAAACGGCCCGATCGGACCCTCCGATCTCCGGTTAATCCAAAAATACCGAGCACGTGTCCCTAACGGCTGTTCAAAGGAATGTTACCGCGATTCCGGGCCCATTTGGACATCCCGGGCGGGATTTTTGTGGACGGATGGCCTTAACAGCATCCCACCTTGCCTAGTTCAAAGGATTTTGGATTTTCATTTTTTTAGGTTTTGAGATTTTTTCGTGGAGTAACCCCTTTGAGTAAAGTCGAAATTTCGGCCAATTTCAAGCCTTGAAAAAAAGATTTTTCTGGCCCTTTTAGAGGAGGATTTCTCAGAAAATGTCCTGAGTGAAGTCGTAGCTCTTGAAGTTAGCTTTCCAAGGACACCTAAAACGGCCCGATCGGACCCTCCGATCTCCGGTTATTCCAAAAATACCGAGCACGTGTCCCTAACGGCAGTTCCGAGGAATGTTACCGCGATTCCGGGCCCATTTGGACATCCCGGGCGGGATTTTTGTGGACGGATGGCCTTAACAGCATCCCACCTTGCCTAGTTCAAAGGATTTTGGATTTTCATTTTTTTAGGTTTTGAGATTTTTTCGTGGACTAACCCCTTTGAGAAAAGTCGAAATTTCGGCCAAATTCAAGCCTTGAAAACAAGATTTTTCTGGCCCTTTTAGAGGAGGATTTCTCAGAAAACGTCCTGAGTGAAGTCGTAGCAATTGAAGTTAGCTTTCAAAGGACACCTAAAACGGCCCGATCGGACCCTCCGATCTCCGGTTATTCCAAAAATACCGAGCACGTGTCCCTAACGGCTGTTCCGAGGAATGTTACCGCGATTCCGGGCCCATTTGGACATCCCGGGCGGGATTTTTGTGGACGGATGGCCTTAACAGCATCCCACCTTGCCTAGTTCAAAGGATTTTAGATTTTTATTTTTTTAGGTTTTGAGATTTTTTCGTGGACTAACCCCTTTGAGAAAAGTCCAAATTTCGGCCAATTTCAAGCCTTGAAAAAAAAAAATTTCTGGCCCTTTTAGAGGAGGATTTCTCAGAAAACGTCCTGGGTGAAGTCGTAGCTCTTGAAGTTAGCTTTCCAAGGACACCAAAAACGGCCCGATCGGACCCTCCGATCTCCGGTTATTCAAAAAATACCGAGCACGTGTCCCTAACGGCTGTTCCAAGGAATGTTACCGCGATTCCGGGCCCATTTGGACATCCCGGGCGGGATTTTTGTGGACAGATGGCCTTATCAGCATCCCACCTTGCCTAGTTCAAAGGATTTTTTTTTTCCATTTTTTTAGGTTTTGAGATTTTTTCGTGGACTAAGCCCTTTGAGAAAATTCGAAATTTCGGCCAATTTCAAGCCTTGAAAAAAAAGATTTTTCTGGCTCTTTTAGAGGAGGATTTCTCAGAAAACGTCCGGAGTGAAGTCGTAGCTCTTGAAGTTAGCTTTCCAAGGAAACCTAAAACGGCCCGATCGGACCCTCCGATCTCCGGTTATTCCTAAAATACCCAGCACGTGTCCCTAACTGCTATTCCAAGGAATGTTACCGTGATTCCGGGCCCATTTGGACATCCCGGGCGGGATTTTTGTGGACGGATGGCCTTAACAGCATCCCACCTTGCCTAGTTCAAAGGATTTTGGATTTTCATTTTTTTAGGTTTTGAGATTTTTTCGTGGACTAACCCCTTTGAGAAAAGTCGAAATTTCGGCCAATTTCAAGCCTTGAAAAAAAGATTTTTCTGGCCCTTTTAGAGGAGGATTTCTCAAAAAACGTCCGTAGTGAAGTCGTAGCTCTTGAAGTTAGCTTTCCAAGGACTCCTAAAACGGCCCGATCGGACCCTCCGATCTCCGGTTATTCCAAAAATACCGAGCACGTGTCCCTAACGGCTGTTCCAAGGAATGTTACCGCGATTCCGGGCCCATTTGGACATCCCGGGCGGGATTTTTGTGGACGGATGGCCTTAACAGCATCCCACCTTGCCTAGTTCAAAGGATTTTGGATTTTCATTTTTTTAGGTTTTGGAATTTTTTCGTGGACTAACCCTTTTGAGAAAAGTCGAAATTTCGGCCAATTTCAAGCCTTGAAAAAAAGATATTTCTGCCCCTTTTAGAGGAGGATTTCTCAGAAAACGTCCTGAGTGAAGTCGTAGCTCTTCAAGTTAGCTTTCCAAGGAAACCTAAAACGGCCCGATCGGACCCTCCGATCTCCGGTTATTCAAAAAATACCGAGCACGTGTCCCTAACGGTTTTTCCAAGGAATGTTACCGCGATTCCGGGCCCATTTGGTCATCCCAGGCGCGATTTTTTTGGACGGATGGCCTTAACAGCATCCCACCTTGCCTAGTTCAAAGGATTTTGGATTTTCATTTTTTTAGATTTTGAGATTTTTTCGTGGACTAACCCCTTTGAGAAAATTCGAGATTTCGGCCAATTTCAAGCCTTGAAAAAAAGATTTTTCTGGCCCTTTTAGAGGAGGATTTCTCAAAAAACGTCCATAGTGAAGTCGTAGCTCTTGAAGTTAGCTTTCCGAGGACACCTAAAACGGCCCGATCGGACCGTCCGATCTCCGGTTATTCCAAAAATACCGAGCACGTGTCCCTAACGGCTGTTCCAAGGAATGTTACCGCGATTCCGGGCCCATTTGGACATCCCGGGCGGGATTTTTGTGGACGGATGGCCTTAACAGCATCCCACCTTGCCTAGTTCAAAGGATTTTGGATTTTCATTTTTTTAGGGTTTGAGATTTTTTCGTGGACTAACCCCTTTGAGAAAAGTCGAAATTTCGGCCAAATTCAAGCCTTGAAAACAAGATTTTTCTGGCCCTTTTAGAGGAGGATTTCTCAGAAAACGTCCTGAGTGAAGTCGTAGCTCTTGAAGTTAGCTTTCAAAGGACACCTAAAACGGCCCGATCGGACCCTCCGATCTCCGGTTATTCCAAAAATACCGAGCATGTGTCCCTAACGGCTGTTCCGAGGAATGTTACCGCGATTCCGGGCCCATTTGGACATCCCGGGCGGGATTTTTGTGGACGGATGGCCTTAACAGCATCCCACCTTGCCTAGTTCAAAGGATTTTGGATTTTCATTTTTTTAGGTTTTGAGATTTTTTCGTGGACTAACCCCTTTGAGAAAAGTCGAAATTTCGGCCAATTTCAAGCCTTGAAAAAAAGATTTTTCTGGCCCTTTTAGAGGAGGATTTCTCAGAAAACGTCCCCAGTGAAGTCGTAGCTCTTGAAGTTAGCTTTCCAAGGACACCTAAAACGGCCCGATCGGACCCTCCGATCTCCGGTTATTCCAAAAATACTGAGCACGTGTCCCTAACGGCTGTTCCGAGGAATGTTACCGCGATTCCGGGCCCATTTGGACATCCCGGGCGGGATTTTTTTGGACGGATGGCCTTAACAGCATCCCACCTTGCCTAGTTCAAAGGATTTTGGATTTTCATTTTTTTAGGTTTTGAGATTTTTTCGTGGACTAAAACCCCTTTGAGAAAAGTCGAAATTTCGGCCAATTTGAAGCCTTGAAAAAAAAAAATTTCTGGCCCTTTTAGAGGAGGATTTCTCAGAAAACGTCCTGGGTGAAGTCGTAGCTCTTGAAGTTAGCTTTCCAAGGACACCAAAAACGGCCCGATCGGACCCTCCGATCTCCGGTTATTCAAAAAATACCGAGCACGTGTCCTTAACGGCTGTTCCAAGGAATGTTACCGCGATTCCGGGCCCATTTGGACATCCCGGGCGGGATTTTTGTGGACAGATGGCCTTATCAGCATCCCACCTTGCCTAGTTCAAAGGATTTTTTTTTTCCATTTTTTTAGGTTTTGAGATTTTTTCGTGGACTAAGCCCTTTGAGAAAATTCGAAATTTCGGCCAATTTCAAGCCTTGAAAAAAAAAGATTTTTCTGGCTCTTTTAGAGGAGGATTTCTCAGAAAACGTCCGGAGTGAAGTCGTAGCTCTTGAAGTTAGCTTTCCAAGGAAACCTAAAACGGCCCGATCGGACCCTCCGATCTCCGGTTATTCCTAAAATACCAAGCACGTGTCCCTAACTGCTATTCCAAGGAATGTTACCGTGATTCCGGGCCCATTTGGACATCCCGGGCGGGATTTTTGTGGACGGATGGCCTTAACAGCATCCCACCTTGCCTAGTTCAAAGGATTTTGGATTTTCATTTTTTTAGGTTTTGAGATTTTTTCGTGGACTAACCCCTTTGAGAAAAGTCGAAATTTCGGCCAATTTCAAGCCTTGAAAAAAAGATTTTTCTGGCCCTTTTAGAGGAGGATTTCTCAGAAAACGTCCAGAGTGAAGTCGTAGCTCTTGAAGTTAGCTTTCCAAGGAAACCTAAAACGGCCCGATCGGACCCTCCGATCTCCGGTTATTCCGAAAATACCGAGCACGTGTCCCTAACGGCTATTCCAAGGAATGTTACCGCGATTCCGGGCCCATTTGGACATCCCGGGCGGGATTTTTTTGGACGGATGGCCTTAACAGCATCCCACCTTGCCTAGTTCAAAGGATTTTGGATTTTCATTTTTTTAGGTTTAGAGATTTTTTCGTGGACTAACCCCTTTGAGAAAAGTCAAAATTTCGGCCAATTTCAAGCTTTGAAAAAAAGATTTTTCTTGCCCTTTTAGAGGAGGATTTCTCAGAAAACGTCCGCAGTGAAGTCGTAGCTCTTGAAGTTAGCTTTCCAAGGACACCTAAAACGGCCCGATCGGACCCTCCGATCTCCGGTTATTCCAAAAATACCGAGCATGTGTCCCTAACGGCTGTTCCAAGGAATGTTACCGCGATTCCGGGCCCATTTGGACATCCCGGGCGGGATTTTTGTGGACGGATGGCCTTAACAGCATCCCACCATTCCTAGTTCAAAGGATTTTGGATTTTCATTTTTTTAGGTTTTGGAATTTTTTCGTGGACTAACCCTTTTGAGAAAAGTCGAAATTTCGGCCAATTTCAAGCCTTCAAAAAAAGATATTTCTGGCCCTTTTAGAGGAGGATTTCTCAGAAAACGTCCTGAGTGAAGTCGTAGCTCTTGAAGTTAGCTGTCCAAGGAAACCTAAAACGGCCCGATCGGACCCTCCGATCTCCGGTTATTCCAAAAATACCGAGCACGTGTCCCTAACGGTTGTTCCAAGGAATGTTACCGCGATTCCGGGCCCATTTGGTCATCCCGGGCGGGATTTTTGTGGACGGATGGCCTTAACAGCATCCCACCTTGCCTAGTTCAAAGGATTTTGGATTTTCATTTTTTTAGGTTTTGAGATTTTTTCGTGGACTAACCCCTTTGAGAAAATTCGAAATTTCGGCCAATTTCAAGCCTTGAAAAAAAGATTTTTCTGGCCCTTTTAGAGGAGGATTTCTCAAAAAACGTCCATAGTGAAGTCGTAGCTCTTGAAGTTATCTTTCCAAGGACACCTAAAACGGCCCGATCGGACCCTCCGATCTCCGGTTATTCCAAAAATACCGAGCACGTGTCCCTAACGGCTGTTCCAAGGAATGTTACCGCGATTCCGGGCCCATTTGGACATCCCGGGCGGGATTTTTGTGGACGGATGGCCTTAACAGCATCCCACCTTGCCTAGTTCAAAGGATTTTGGATTTTCATTTTTTTAGGTTTTGAGATTTTTTCGTGGACTAAAACCCCTTTGAGAAAAGTCGAAATTTCGGCCAATTTGAAGCCTTGAAAAAAAAAATTTCTGGCCCTTTTAGAGGAGGATTTCTCAGAAAACGTCCTGGGTGAAGTCGTAGCTCTTGAAGTTAGCTTTCCAAGGACACCAAAAACGGCCCGATCGGACCCTCCGATCTCCGGTTATTCAAAAAATACCGAGCACGTGTCCCTAACGGCTGTTCCAAGGAATGTTACCGCGATTCCGGGCCCATTTGGACATCCCGGGCGGGATTTTTGTGGACAGATGGCCTTATCAGAATCCCACCTTGCCTAGTTCAAAGGATTTTTTTTTTCCATTTTTTTAGGTTTTGAGATTTTTTCGTGGACTAAGCCCTTTGAGAAAATTCGAAATTTCGGCCAATTTCAAGCCTTGAAAAAAAAAGATTTTTCTGGCTCTTTTAGAGGAGGATTTCTCAGAAAACGTCCGGAGTGAAGTCGTAGCTCTTGAAGTTAGCTTTCCAAGGAAACCTAAAACGGCCCGATCGGACCCTCCGATCTCCGGTTATTCCTAAAATACCAAGCACGTGTCCCTAACTGCTATTCCAAGGAATGTTACCGTGATTCCGGGCCCATTTGGACATCCCGGGCGGGATTTTTGTGGACGGATGGCCTTAACAGCATCCCACCTTGCCTAGTTCAAAGGATTTTGGATTTTCATTTTTTTAGGTTTTGAGATTTTTTCGTGGACTAACCCCTTTGAGAAAAGTCGAAATTTCGGCCAATTTCAAGCCTTGAAAAAAAGATTTTTCTGGCCCTTTTAGAGGAGGATTTCTCAGAAAACGTCCAGAGTGAAGTCGTAGCTCTTGAAGTTAGCTTTCCAAGGAAACCTAAAACGGCCCGATCGGACCCTCCGATCTCCGGTTATTCCGAAAATACCGAGCACGTGTCCCTAACGGCTATTCCAAGGAATGTTACCGCGATTCCGGGCCCATTTGGACATCCCGGGCGGGATTTTTTTGGACGGATGGCCTTAACAGCATCCCACCTTGCCTAGTTCAAAGGATTTTGGATTTTCATTTTTTTAGGTTTAGAGATTTTTTCGTGGACTAACCCCTTTGAGAAAAGTCAAAATTTCGGCCAATTTCAAGCCTTGAAAAAAAGATTTTTCTTGCCCTTTTAGAGGAGGATTTCTCAGAAAACGTCCGCAGTGAAGTCGTAGCTCTTGAAGTTAGCTTTCCAAGGACACCTAAAACGGCCCGATCGGACCCTCCGATCTCCGGTTATTCCAAAAATACCGAGCATGTGTCCCTAACGGCTGTTCCAAGGAATGTTACCGCGATTCCGGGCCCATTTGGACATCCCGGGCGGGATTTTTGTGGACGGATGGCCTTAACAGCATCCCACCATTCCTAGTTCAAAGGATTTTGGATTTTCATTTTTTTAGGTTTTGGAATTTTTTCGTGGACTAACCCTTTTGAGAAAAGTCGAAATTTCGGCCAATTTCAAGCCTTCAAAAAAAGATATTTCTGGCCCTTTTAGAGGAGGATTTCTCAGAAAACGTCCTGAGTGAAGTCGTATCTCTTGAAGTTAGCTGTCCAAGGAAACCTAAAACGGCCCGATCGGACCCTCCGATCTTCGGTTATTCCAAAAATACCGAGCACGTGTCCCTAACGGTTGTTCCAAGGAATGTTACCGCGATTCCGGGCCCATTTGGTCATCCCGGGCGGGATTTTTGTGGACGGATGGCCTTAACAGCATCCCACCTTGCCTAGTTCAAAGGATTTTGGATTTTCATTTTTTTAGGTTTTGAGATTTTTTCGTGGACTAACCCCTTTGAGAAAATTCGAAATTTCGGCCAATTTCAAGCCTTGAAAAAAAGATTTTTCTGGCCCTTTTAGAGGAGGATTTCTCAAAAAACGTCCATAGTGAAGTCGTAGCTCTTGAAGTTATCTTTCCAAGGACACCTAAAACGGCCCGATCGGACCCTCCGATCTCCGGTTATTCCAAAAATACCGAGCACGTGTCCCTAACGGCTGTTCCAAGGAATGTTACCGCGATTCCGGGCCCATTTGGACATCCCGGGCGGGATTTTTGTGGACGGATGGCCTTAACAGCATCCCACCTTGCCTAGTTCAAAGGATTTTGGATTTTCATTTTTTTAGGTTTTGAGATTTTTTCGTGGACTAACCCCTTTGAGAAAAGTCGAAATTTCGACCAATTTCAAGCCTTGAAAAAAAGATTTTTCTGGCCCTTTTAGAGGAGGATTTCTCAAAAAACGTCCGTAGTGAAGTCGTAGCTCTTGAAGTTAGCTTTCCAAGGACACCTAAAACGGCCCGATCGGACCCTCCGATCTCCGGTTATTCCAAAAATACCGAGCACGTGTCCCTAACGGCTGTTCCAAGGAATGTTACCGCGATTCCGGGCCTATTTGGACATCCCGGGCGGGATTTTTGTGGACGGATGGCCTTAACAGCATCCCACCTTGCCTAGTTCAAAGGATTTTGGATTTTCATTTTTTTAGGTTTTGAGATTTTTTCGTGGACTAACCCCTTTGAGAAAAGTCGAAATTTCGACCAATTTCAAGCCTTGAAAAAAAGATTTTTCTGGCCCTTTTAGAGGAGGATTTCTCAAAAAACGTCCGTAGTGAAGTCGTAGCTCTTGAAGTTAGCTTTCCAAGGACACCTAAAACGGCCCGATCGGACCCTCCGATCTCCGGTTATTCCAAAAATACCGAGCACGTGTCCCTAACGGCTGTTCCAAGGAATGTTACCGCGATTCCGGGCCTATTTGGACATCCCGGGCAGGATTTTTGTGGACGGATGGCCTTAACAGCATCCCACCTTGCCTAGTTCAAAGGATTTTGGATTTTCATTTTTTTAGGTTTTGAGATTTTTTCGTGGACTAACCCCTTTGAGAAAAGTCGAAATTTCGGCCAATTTCAAGCCTTGAAAAAAAGATTTTTCTGGCCCTTTTAGAGGAGGATTTCTCAAAAAACGTCCGTAGTGAAGTCGTAGCTCTTGAAGTTAGCTTTCCAAGGACACCTAAAACGGCCCGATCGGACCCTCCGATCTCCGGTTATTCCAAAAATACCGAGCACGTGTCCCTAACGGCTGTTCCAAGGAATGTTACCGCGATTCCGGGCCTATTTGGACATCCCGGGCGGGATTTTTGTGGACGGATGGCCTTAACAGCATCCCACCTTGCCTAGTTCAAAGGATTTTGGATTTTCATTTTTTTAGGTTTTGAGATTTTTTCGTGGACTAACCCCTTTGAGAAAAGTCGAAATTTCGGCCAATTTCAAGCCTTGAAAAAAAGATTTTTCTGGCCCTTTTAGAGGAGGATTTCTCAAAAAACGTCCGTAGTGAAGTCGTAGCTCTTGAAGTTAGCTTTCCAAGGACTCCTAAAACGGCCCGATCGGACCCTCCGATCTCCGGTTATTCCAAAAATACCGAGCACGTGTCCCTAACGGCTGTTCCAAGGAATGTTACCGCGATTCCGGGCCCATTTGGACATCCCGGGCGGGATTTTTGTGGACGGATGGCCTTAACAGCATCCCACCTTGCCTAGTTCAAAGGATTTTGGATTTTCATTTTTTTAGGTTTTGAGATTTTTTCGTGGACTAACCCCTTTGAGAAAAGTCGAAATTTCGGCCAATTTCAAGCCTTGAAAAAAAGATTTTTCTGGCCCTTTTAGAGGAGGATTTCTCAGAAAACGTCCTGAGTGAAGTCGTAGCTCTTGAAGTTAGCTTTCCAAGGACACCTAAAACGGCCCGATCGGACCCTCCGATCTCCGGTTATTCCAAAAATACCGAGCACGTGTCCCTGACGGCTGTTCCAAGGTAGTAAAAATAAATATCAATTTTTTGCGAAATGATAACAATATATCTCGATTTTTTTAACTGCGAATAAGATACAAAAATGATGATATAGAATTTAATCAAATAGTATCACTCACTTTAAAAGTTAAAACAACTCAACATCATCCAAAA
The DNA here is from genome assembly GCA_037127255.1 of Persicaria tinctoria. Taxonomy (NCBI): domain Eukaryota; kingdom Viridiplantae; phylum Streptophyta; class Magnoliopsida; order Caryophyllales; family Polygonaceae; genus Persicaria; species Persicaria tinctoria. Next base: position 811,739 of record JBANSL010000016.1, on the reverse strand, counting down.
TACATCAAATCTTAATTCCACCTATTATATGTCATCGATTTTGGCCGGATTTCTGGCCGAAGAAGGAGTCGAGATACTTTATTACCACATTTTCTAAAGGTTGGATTTTTCTTAACATTGCAAATTGCAGATATTTTTTTACCACCTCTCAATAGTCACAAACCGTTGAAATTTTATAAAGATTATAGTTTTTATTTTCGTGCTAAATAGTAAACGTCAATTTTTTTAAAAAAAAAAACCCTGATGGATATACATATATGTAGTAATAGTTTAAATTAATTTATTTATCTATCTTAAGATATGCTAGTTTTGGTTGAAATGAAAAAGTTTGGAAAAAATAATATTGAGATGTTTCAAAATATAATTATTTATCAAAAGAGTCATAGATATGTGATTAAAACCTTATATGGAGTTGTGTTTCTCAAAGAGCTTACTACTGTTAATAGTATGAATCCTCAATTTGGAGGGAAACATACATTATTTTTCTTGATTGAAATAGGAAACTATGCATAAATAAATCTTCATATACAACAAACAACAATAATAATCAATATTCTACCAAATAAATCTTCATATACAAGAAACAACAACAATAATCTCAGCAAGGCAAAATGCCTTTGTAGCATGAAAATGATTTACATTTTACAGACGCCTTCCATAGCTGACAATTTGACCCTTGTCAGCTGCCAGCTGAGCTCTGTGGGAAGACCTTCCTTATGAACTGTAGGAACCGCTGGGAGTAAAATGTGGGGTCCACGGCTGATATCGACAAAGCATCGAACTGAAGTGACTTGTATGCGTGTTCGATCTTCTTGGTCATGTTATAGTCTTGCAGTATGTCAATGATGCCCAAGTACAAGACGACGTCGTACACCTGCAGGAAATCTGTTTCAGCGTGTTCCGGAATGTGTTCTGCTCTTGCTGGCATGTTAACTCCGAGCTGGATTTGAAGCCTATACAAACACATGAAACAGACTCAACACAGGTGATGGATACATCATACATGCACATGTATCTTCAGCTAAACCCTATAAATACCGTATCAACATCACATGTCAAATGCACCGAAAATCATTCCTAGTTGATCCATATGATATGAGACTGAACTAGGATCGGTAGGAGTTACCTTGCTGTACCGGGAAGGAGCAGATCCACCTCCTCGGCGCCTGCGGAGGATGATGTTCGTAGTATGCTACCTCTTACGTGAGGGCCCACAACAACACTTCCATCATCTGTGCGAGGGACCAGAACAAGGCTTTGTGGGTAGCGGGAAATGTCATCCTCTAGAACATCTGCAACAAAATAATCTGTGATAAGCACACGCGACTTATTGACTCACATGCGAGCTGTCATGCCAAATTGAAAGATAAGTGCTTCACGCATCGTGGCTACCAACTTAGTAACTCCAGGGAAATTATTGTTGAGAGGATGGAAAGAAACATACCTTCTTCAGCAAGAACTCCCAGTCTGTCAGTTAGAACGCCATTGTTGCTAGACATGTAAGGTCGAAGGTGCTGAGGAGCGCGATAATGAACCCCTAGCAAAAGACTGTAATCCATAATATGTTGATCCTCCAAAAATTTGCTGTCAATTTCAATCTGTCTGCAAAAGAAGTTCGAGCCCATTCAGACCCTTCAGCATCTCCTTGTGAGTTTTGCCTTAGGTTACCACAAAAACTAAGAAATGATAAACAGACCAACTCGCACACAAATCATCCTAAACAAGGACACAAAATCACTTGTGCATGCTTAATCAAGTACCTAGGGCCTCCTTCAAAAGGAAGCAGAGAATTTTTCACTATTATTAAGCACAAGCAAGCATTTCCTGGTCAAACTAGGAGATCAATGAATAAACTATAGAATTACTTACTCCAACAAAGCCTCCTGCCATGTAGGTTCCAAGTAGAAGGAGTAGTTAAGATCCAAGTCTTTAAGGATAGTGTTTTCATCAATTTCTACTTTACTTGCACAGCGACCAAGTGAAGAACCTTTCAAATCAAATCTTCGGTGGATCCTCAGCTCAGTACAGAACATATTCCCCATCACCACAAAGCGAAACTGCAAAGTAAGATAATTTTAAGTTGTCATTCAATGTCATCATTTGTTCAGCACTCTGAGAAGAATTCTTGAAATACAGAAATAGATGAATACAAATGTGAGAAAAAAGCATCTCATAAAAGAAAATATCATAATTGATGGATTTTGTACCCCTACATGGGAAAGAAATTGTCGAATCTTTACCAATTTCAACATTACATACCTTTTGCCCACTTGATGGCTTGACTCTATGAAGACCAAAAAACTTAGTTATGAGTGTATTCTCATACTTAGAAACATGACTATAATAATCAGGAAGCATCCGCACCAGGACCTGCAAAAAAAAATAGAGAATGGTTTTTCATCCCTCAATTATCTCAAATAGGAAGAATAAAGGAAGCACGAATCTGAAACAGATCCACAAAGCTAAGGGAATAGTTCAAAGAGAACAAACCTTTACTTCAGATTTTCTGAGAGTCTTTATCATAAAACGGCCATCTTGAGACAGGAAAAAAACACTGCCACTTTTGCCTGGCGATGACAATTCCCTCAACGTATCATTCCCACATATGGACATCATGTAATCAGCAGCATCAATTTTGAACATCTCCCTCAAATTCCTAAAAGACATGGTAAACACAGACATCTCAACTACAAATTCTATGTTAAAAAATCATAGTATAAGAACTAGTACTACTTATTGCTATAGCTGTGCCAAGGTAACTTTTTTATTTGCAAGATCATTTCTCATGTATATGCAACATTGGAAAACAAAAGCTGAAAACTACACTGGATGCAAGAACAAGATATATAGCAATAACATGCCAGTTATCCCCCATCTAAGCTGGTAAGAACAACCACCAACCTGAAAACCATTGGACAATAATCTTTCCATTTAAAATCCTCTGCCTTATGAGGTGGCGTCAACTGGGACCCATCTTTTGGAAAGTTCATCCAAAAGCTGGCTTGTGGGCCAAAATCTGATCCTCGAACTTCTCGCCTTTGTATGGGCGTAATCTTCCCCACAGTGTATCTGACCATGATCTCGTGCACATTTAGTCTCTTTATCCAGAAAGGTCAATGATAACAAATAAAGGAACATCTGATCAATATTTTGCTATTAATATAGCCCGATACAATTGTTACTACGTCCATCAATCATCTGATAACTGATGGATGAAGGCCCTAATGCTAAAAACCCTTGGATGAACCAACAAGCACTCAAATTGTACAAAACATATGGCCTCTTAGAAGAATAAGATTAAAGTCACAGGCAGACAGAAAAGGAACAAATACAAATAAGCAAATATAAGATTAATGTCACAGGCAGAAGAATAAGATTAAAGTCATATGGCCTCTTAGAAGAATAAGATTAAAGTATACAATGGAGGCAATTCCAGTCCTAGAAAAGGCATGAAGATGTATGTACCTGATTCCAAGCTGCAAACTCAACATTAAATCATAACTGCGATGGCCTTTAATAATTGCTTCACCTGGCTTTTTTGCCTCCTTTGTTAGTTTTCTCTTCCATCGTTTAGGTTTTCTCGGAGTTAAATTGTTGCTTATCACAACCTCATTGATCAAAACACCTTGCATATATTCCCTTTCCAAAATTGGTATGTTTATTTGAACTTCCTCTTCTCCACTTCTAGAGAAAGATTCCGATGAACCCAATGACGAATCATTTCCAATCACCTTCTCAATGGATACTTCAAGGCTCCAATGCCTCCCCAGAGAAACGTTTTTGTTATCAGATGAATGACGACGAGATCCATGACTAGCTCCAACTTTGACAGTTCCCATGTCCACTGAAGAGGCATGATGAATGTGAGACACTTTGCTCTGCTTTCTCAAATCGGGCAACAATCCCCTTTTTCGCAGGGCACTAAGGTACAGCTCTTGTGCAACTGGAAGCTTGGAGCTGTTCGGATAAAATGATCCTTTTCCGTCTTTTAGACCACGTGTCCACGTTCCTATGTAGCAACTGCCATTACTCCATGTGTACACTCCAAATCCATGCATCATGCCATTCAACCAACTACCTTCAAAAACATCCCCATCAGTCCATGTAAGAGATCCACATCCTGACATCTTACCTCCTTTCATATCCCCTACGTAAACATTCCCATTGGCCCATGAATACGTTCCAGGCCCTTCTGTTGTTCCTTGGATCCAGGATCCTTCAAAGCTATCTCCATTGTCATATACTTGATATCCCAATCCATGTTTAAGACTCAATCTCCATCGTCCTTTGTATGTCCAATGACCAGGCCATGTATATGTTCCAGAACCATGCATATAACCTCCTGAAAACTCGCCCTCATAAACAGCTCCAGAAGGAAATTCTAGCTTTCCATGTCCATGCCTCATCCCTTTTTTCCACTCACCATCATAAGTGCAGCCATCAGACCAGACATACTTACCAGAACCCTCAGGCTTGTGATCATGTAGTGTCCCAGAATAGGACACCCCATTCGGAAATAATATCTCCGCAAATCTAAAACCAGAAGCTTCAGGTGAAGTACGTTCAACCTCTCCGTTTGTCGTTGAAGGCAAATCCTCTTTTTCATTGAAGACAATATCTAGAGACATGGTTCTCCTAGTAGAAAACAACATTCCTTCCCCATTTTCACTAAGAGCCACAAGGTCAGACATGCATACTGACAAAGATTTCAGTTGACTTGATGTTCTCAAAGTTCTTTAGAACTGTTAAATATCCCAAAAGACAACCTAAAATGAGAATGAAAATTACTTCAGTCCAGTAAAACCAAAAGGGGGCAAGGCAAACTATAAATAACTTCAACACTTTGTCAGCAGCAATCACAAAAGATGATAAAATCTTAAACAATAAAAGCCAAAAATAGGTAGTTTATGTAGAACCACATACCAAACAAATGAATTTGACAAGTAAAAAGGAAGGATTAACTACTATAAAAAGTAAAAAGTTTTACAAAACAAAATTACAACTAGCTACAACTTTATCAAAGTGCAAAATGCCAAAAGCAACAAGACGGATAGAACCGGGAATGAAGCATCAACTACTAGAGCTAGGCATTTTCAGAATCGGCGTGAATGGATCGAATCAATGAATTCCAATTTCAACAGAGAACAACAAATTGAGCCACTAGTGACAGATCTCAGCCACAGATAACACAACGAGCGGGCCAATTTCAGGAGCAACTCCGATTGGCACACGAATCAACAAGAGCAAGCAACTGAAAAGTGAGGGAATCTGAAAGAGTACCTTTAGAATTAAAGCACGGGAATAAAGAAGCTTTATTCCTTTTTGTTTTTCAATCTGTTTTTGCAGAAGCCGCAAAGTTCGTTAGGGATTCAAAAGGAAATCTGAGGAGGAAGACGACGACGACTGGAAACGAAGTAATTTTACCACTTCGGGGAGTTCGTCTACCTTTGAATCAAGGGAAACAGTGGTGTGTGATAAATACGTGAAACTGTGCAAAGAAATTTTGCAGCTAATCTAAGCAACACAAGCTGCTTTCTTTGAAATTACGGATTTGTCCCTCCCTCGCTTCCTCTGTATATATATACGTATATACTAAGCGTAGACCGTAGACTTGATCTCATCTCTACGAAAGCCGTAAGGTATTCCATTAATTCGGCCATTATACAGATTTAATTATTCATTTAATTAATGCGAATCTAATTACAATAATTCTACTCTTTTTTTATTCAAAAAATAATAATAAATCTACTTTTGTAACATTTTTCAACTGTAAGAAGGTAAAAATATATTTTATTTGAAATAAGGGGGAAAAGGTCAACACCATAATACAGGCAGGATTTATAGCCAAATGTATAGTTTTCAAGTGATCTTGATTTTGTGGTACACCCCATCTTTCCACTTTGAAGATGACGGGAACTAGGGCTGGGTAAAAATTACCATGAAAATCGAACCAACATGTACCAATCGAACCAACATAATTAGTAACCAATTATATTGGTTACCAATATAATTGGTTCGGTATACCGAACCAAGTTCCAAAACTTGGTACGGTAATAGTAATGAGAATGTAAAAGTTGATATTACCATTACCAACCAATTTCAAATTGGTTGGTACGATAATACCAACCAATTCCTACCAAATCAATTATATCTAGTTTTATTTTTATTTTTCTAATTTATTTTCTAATTGTTTTATGTTTTTAACTTTTGTTTTTAACTTTTTTTTCTTCAGAAAATGTTTTTAATCAAGGGAGAAATACTAAGTTGACCTCGATTAAGACGAAAACCTATCCCGTTAGTTAGAATAATACCTTCATACTACTATGTTGCTTTTGCTTTAGTGTTTAAACACTTTGTAATAACTTTAAAGTTTTATGTTGCTTTCATCCTCAAATATAATCGATTCGGACGAAAACCTAAGCATTGGAATAATTTATACGTTTTAATTAAGTTGATTATATTTGCATTTTTTTTTCTCAACACTCGAAAGTTGGTAAATTACCATTACCAACACGTACCAACCAATTGATAACCAATTAAGTTGGTACAACCCCTTCAGTGGTTGATAATGGTAGAGATTTTACGATTACCAATTCAAATTGGTTGGTACATAGTAAACGGAAAAATGAATTGGTAATATACCAATTCCAGGGGAACTTAACACCTCGGAAAGCGTTAACTAACACCAACTTTTGTAGTTTTACGTGCATTCCATAAAAGAAATGGTTCAATTAAGTTATCCACTTTGAAGATTTATGTGTTTTTGGATTTAGTGTTTTGCATCGTAAAGTGCGCTATTACTTGTGAGCTAAAGGAGAGGCTGGCTGAGCTACCGAATACCGATGCGTTGGGCTATCTAAATAAAAGGCCCAATGGGCCACACCCGGATTGGGCTTTATACATAAAATTGCTGTGATAGATGGGCCCATATTTTTACATGGGCTTTGGCGTCAAGTGTGCTTCCACCATGGCCCATGGACCATGAAGGTAGGTTTTTTATTTTTATTTTTTTTGGTTATAGTCCATTTCGATAGAGATAGAGCTGGCTGTTATAATATGTAGATGGGTGGGTGATGTCATTGACTAATTAACTCAAACAAATACAGTTAATACACCTCGCTTGCACGTTAATACATCGGCTATATACACCGCAAATCCCCACGTCCTTAAGGACGTGCAAGTGGGGTGAGAGCCACCCGAGCCCGGACGTGCATGCACGTTTTTATTTTTTTTTTAAAACGTGCTTGCAAGTCCTTAAGGACGTGCAATAGTGCACATTGTTGCTATTCCAAGGGTGATGAAGGTTGGAATTTCCAATGTTTTTAGCTAAAGCCCTTGGAAATTCCAACGTTTATTTCACCGTTACTAAAATCGTCCTTGGAAATCTTTTCAAGAGTTTTTAACGTGGTAATCTCCAATGATTTGAAGTGTAGGAAAGAACCAACCGTTGGAAATTCTAAAAATCGATCTTTTACCGTCAACCTCTTCATATTCAAAGAACCTAATATTCATTTCATATTATGTAAGTATAAATAATATCATATTCGTATACTTATTTTTACATTATATTCATATTCAAATAACCTAATATTCATATATTCATTTAAAAATAGCATGATATTTATATATGACACCATATTCATTCATTTCACCACCGTTGCTAAAATCGTCCTTGGAAATCTTTTCGGAACTAATTAATTGTTTGTTTTTAATGTATATTTAACACTTCTCACCGTTGGATAGATTTCCAACACTTGGAAATCCTTGGAAATGTTCATTAAAATCCTCCCGAGCTCCCAGCGGTCTTAACCATTGGAAATAGATTTCCAACACTTCTCACCGTTGGAAAATATTCCAACATATATATATTGCATGTCCTTAAGGACGTGTATGCACGTTGTTAAGGACGTGTAAAGGGTCCGCTAGTGGACGTGCACTGTCCCAGACTTGCACGTCCTTAAGGACGTGCAAATCCTTAATCCGGATTTGCGGTGTATATAGTGACACCCTTTTTATTTGTATTGTATATTTACACGGTTCGCTTGTTTTTATTTGTATTGTATATTTACACGGTTTTCGTCTGATTTGTCAGTCTCTCTAGAATCAAACTTTTCCAATCTCGAATCTTTACTTATAAAATAAAACTCAAACAAATACACATTATCCAAGGAAAGATTTTCAAACTTTAATCCTTTTCCATTTTAAAAAAATCTTAAGGTTTATCGATTCTGAGGTAAATTGGGTGAGGCCTTTGCTACTCTTTTATACTTCATCCGTTCAGAAATATATATAAGTCCTTTTAGACTTACATTTTTGTTTGAAAATATAAGTCATTTTAGATTTTCTAGGTATTGTGATATGAGAATTGTTAATTTTTTACTTTTTACTCAATTTTTTTGGTTGATGAAGATTGTGGATAGTTAATGAGGGATATAAATGTAATAAGCTTATAATTTTCTTAATTTGTGTGCAAATGTCTTTTATATTTTTGAACGGAGGTAGTACATAACAACAATAATCCCAATATATATCCCACTCTTGGGTTCGATATGAAAATTAATAAATAATGCTAAAACTAATACATATCATTTATCATATTAAATAGGATTTGAAATAAGATATGAAGGGTTTGAATCAGTTGAAATTAACGTTATAGGTTTATCTAGAAGTTATCTAAGTTATATGGAGTACAATAGAAAAATACGCAAATGGAAATAAAAGAAATATTTCTATGTAGTTCCATGCGATGCTTCTATTTTACTAAGAATCGATTGATTATTTGATATTCATAATTGTCAAACTAGTAAGCATTTTGAATTGCATAACTTCTATTTTGATAAATAGGTCATATATATCACAATTTCATTTTCATTTAAACCAAAATCGTGACTATATTACTCATATTCTCTTGATCCAAGACGTGTCTACTTTTGCTAAGTGGTTATGAGATGAAATCTTGTTGGATTCATGCTTTTTCAATTCAGTCTCTCATATGCGGGCTAGTATATGACATTCTTCCAACGATCTAATCCCACCGACTCTCTAACAACTTTATTATGGTATCAAAGTCAGATTCGACTAGTTTCAATTGATATATTTTAGATTAGTAAGATTATTTGGCCTTATGGCATGCTACGGGCTTTGGGTAGGCTTTGGCTCCCATTTGAGGCGGGTTTTGGGAAGGCTTTGGTCTGTTCCTATTTGAGCCAACTCTAACATGATATTAGAGCCAAAGTCTGGGCTTTTAAATTACCGAAGTTGCTATTGAGCGGGCATGCATGTTGGAATATAATTGCCTTACATCGAATAATAAGATGTCTTGAACAAAACATAAGCTCGGTGAACTACTTTTATCATTGTTAATTAATTGATTTTGAGAAGGAATCCCATTCAATTTATATGTTGTTAATTCTCGGGGCGCTCGTATATGAACCAACACACAACCTTACTCCAATATCTTAGCCCCACCTAATCCATCCAACTTCAACAACGTGTTTACTTTTGTGTGGGTATTGTTATTAACCTATTCCATTGTGATAGATTTGAAGAAGCCATCTAAGATAAAAGTCCTAATCGGGCACGGAAGGAGGGGTGGGCTGGGCTTTGCTTTGCTGCAGCCCACCCCATTTTTTATTCATAATATGTTATATACAGCTGAAACATGATACACATGGTAGGAATTGTCAAGTTGGTTTAGACCTTGCGCTTTTAACCCATGGACACAGGTTCGAATCTCATCTTGAATGGCCGATTTCATTGCATTTTTTTTTCTTCTATCAATAATATCTTCACCTAAATCTATCCATTTTATAAATATATATCTATTTTCGTTCCGAAATTCTTACAATAATTTTTTTACTATGTATCCAATAAATTATATACGAGATAATAAATCTGATTCTATCAATTTCATCACTATATTTATCTATTTTCATTCAATTTTTTCCACAAGAATTTCTCTTCATGGTATAGGGAAATCCAGCACACCCTGAATTTCATTCATGGTTCCGTCCCTGGTCCTAATCATCTATGAGAGAAAGAAGTAACTAAGATTTATATATATTCTCGAGAAAAATATACTCACATCCACTTTTAAACCTAAAAAAATGAAAACTATTTCAGTTAAATTAAAATTTTCAATATTCATACCTATGGAACTTAATCAACTTATAAGAATCGAAGACTATTCTCAAATCAAATCGGTTAGTGAAGCACTAAAGCCTGGAAGTGGGAAGTTTTCCTTGACGAAAGGTCAATCTAAGAAAAAGACGATTAGTCACTAAACGGTATCATTTTTTCAGCACAAAAATTAATACATTTGACTAATTATGAATTAGCTATAGCCTATAGGGCGGCTTGTGATCGAGTTGTGAAACAAAAATGGTTAGGCAGGCCGTGTTTGATCCGTTTACCTTGGAATGGAATTATATATGGCCGTGTTTGATCGGTTAACTGTGGAGGGTACGGATAGATAGGCTTAGAGCTTATTTAGACACGTGTAATATTGTAATTAAGTTTCCTTATATTATAGGGAAGTAATTAATTGGATCATAAATTCATAATATTCGACATTTTGAGCACTATAAATACCCATCGATCCAATGGAAGCAATTAGTAATTAAACTTAATTACGCAATTCATAGTGAGATTAATTACACACACAGTTCGTTAACAATGGAGGCTTCTTTGCTCTTTGTTACTGTCGCCATCTTGGGTTCCTTCATTTCTGGTGTCTTAATCATATCTATCACTATCTATTATGTTATCTTTTTACTTTTTTAATTAATTACCTTTATTTTATTTTTATGTGCTTGCACTCCTATTCTTTAATACTACGTAGTAATATTTAGTAGATAAAAATATAAAAAGTAGATATTTTCATTCTATTATTGGAAATTCTATTTGAAGAAAATAAGATAAACAATACCTACGAGATCTTTCTAGCTTTCAATATTTTATAAAAAAAAAGATCTCGTTACCCCTTTAAATTTATCTAAATTATAAATCGTTTTTTCTATCTTATATCCTAAGGATATACTCCCTCCGTTCCACAATACATGTCCTTTTAGTTTTGGGCACGTTTTTTAATGAGCGAAAAACTCTATAAAATATCATTTTTTTAATTATTATTTTTATATAATTTGATACTTATTACTAATAAGTATCACATTATATAAAAAAATTAATTAAAAAAATAATATTTTATAGAGTTTTTCGCTCATAAAAAAACGTGCCCAAAACTAAAAGGACATGTATTGTGAAACGGAGGGAGTATGATAAAACCCTAAATTAGAAAAGATTTCCTAATAGATATATAAGCTACTATACAAATCTAATTAAAGAAAAAACTAAAATAATTAAAGTTGAAAAAATATTTCCAAATTAGTGATTATAAATTATATTGAAAAAAACATCTATATAATACTTTAAATCAGAAGACTTTTGCTTACGTAGCGCGCTCTCCACCCTTCTCTCCCTTCCGCCCAATCACATTTTTTTTTTTCCTTTAATTTTTTTTTTATATTTTCCCAACCAAAAACTCTATTCAGTAACTATCTATCTATATAATACTTTAAATCTGAAGACTTTTGCTTACGTGGCGCGCTCTCCACCCTTCTCTCCCTTCCGCCCAATCACATTTTTTCTTTTTTTTTTTCCTTTAATTTTTTTTTTCATTTTCCCAACCAAAACTCTATTCAGTAACTATCTATGTAATACTTTAAATCAGAAGACTTTTGCTTACGTGGCGCGCTCTCCACCCTTCTCTCCCTTCCGCCCAATCACATTTTTTCTTTTTTTTTTCCTTTAATTTTTTTTATATTTTCCAAATCAAAACTCTATTCAGTAACTATCTATATAATACTTTAAATCTGAAGACTTTTGCTTACGTGGCGCGCTCTCCACCCTTCTCTCCCTTCCGCCCAATCACATTTTTTCTTTTTTTTTTCCTTTATTTTTTTTTCATTTTCCCAACCAAAACTCTATTCAGTAACTATTGGGCTTAATTCAAAAAATTAAATTAAATCTAATATAACTATTGGGCTTAACTCAAATTTATTTACTAACTATTGAACTTAATTAAAAAAATTGAATATAACTATTGGTTATGACACATCAAATTTAAACAAAGTTACAATGATATTATCTATATCTATATCTATATCTATATCTATATCTATATCTATATCTATATCTATATAATTACTTAATTTCCTATACTTTCCGCTGACGTGGCGCGCTCTCCTTATTCCACTCTCTTCTAACCAATCACGTTTTTTCTTTTAATTTTCATTTTTACCCATTTACTAACCATTGGGTTTAATTCAAAATATCTATCGATATAATATCTTAATTTATAATATTTTTGATGATATGTCAACAACTCCTTCATTTAAATTTCTTAAACTAATCACTATTTTCTCTTATTATTATTTTTCTTTTTTCTCTTCACCTTTTTTCATACATTTACATTATTCCACTTTTAATTTTTTACCCATTTACTAACCATTGGGTTTAAATCAAAATATTGGATTAAATCTAATGTCGACTATTAATCTATATTTAAATATTTATACATTACAATACTAATAATCTATATCAATATAATATCTTAATTTAAAAACCTTTTTATGGAGCCTAACTTTATGGTTAACATTTATTTTCTTAAAGATTTCAAGTATATCTTCATTATTTTATTTATCAAATATCGCGTCATGGCGCGGGGATTATACTAGTTAGTGATTTAAATGCCTAATAAATATTCCCAACCAGTTAAAACATAAAAAAAAAAGGGATATTTAGTGAATTTATTTTTATTGATTTAGGTTTTATGTAATATATGCACTTAATTACTTCTCTGTTGCAGGAATTGAATCAACAACCTTCACCATAACAAACAACTGCCCTTACTCAATCTGGCCGGGCGCCCAAGACAACGCCAACGTCCCGTCGCTCGGCAACACCGGCTTCGCCCTTCCCAACCAAGGCGACTCCAACTCCATCACCGCCCCCGAAGACTGGGGGGGCCGCTTCTGGGCCCGCACGGGCTGCGCCACCGACAGCTCGGGCCGATTCACCTGCGCCACCGCGGACTGCGGGTCGGGCCAGATCCCGTGCAACGGAAACGGCGGGGCCCCGCCGGCCACCCTGGCCGAGTTCACCCTCAACGGCGACGGGGGCAAGGACTTCTACGACGTCAGCAACGTCGACGGGTTCAACTTGCCCGTGGCGATCACTTCCTCCAGCGGGTGCGCGGTCAGCAGCTGCCCGGCGAACATTAACGCCGCCTGCCCGTCGGAGCTCCAGGTGACCGACTCCAGCGGCAACGTGATCGGGTGCAAGAGCGCGTGCGTCGCCTTCGGCACCGACCAGTACTGCTGCACCGGGGCCAATAGCACCCCGGAGACCTGCCCGCCGACGAACTACTCGCAGTTCTTCAGCTCGCAGTGCCCGGAGGCGTACAGCTACGCCTACGACGATCTCAGGGGCACTTTCACTTGCCCCAGCGGAGGGGATTACACTATTACCTTCTGTCCTAATTGATTGAATTGATGTTAGGCGTTACATCTAAGTTTTAAATATATAAGGGCAAAATAAAAGTATACGTGCTCAAATAAGGAAATGACAATATATATGTGTTATGGAAATTCCAATGTACGAGTTTCGAGTTGGAATTCATGCAATCATATGCATAAAGAATTACTCAAATCCGTCTACCAAAAAAAAAAGAAAAAGGAATGAATAAAATTATACTTCACATATACTCCCTCCGTTCCACAATACATGTCCTTTTAGTTTTGGGCACGTTTTTTAATGAGCGAAAAACTCTATAAAATATCATTTTTTTAATTATTATTTTTATATAATTTGATACTTATTACTAATAAGTATCACATTATATAAAAAAATTAATTAAAAAAATAATATTTTATAGAGTTTTTCGCTCATAAAAAAACGTGCCCAAAACTAAAAGGACATGTATTGTGAAACGGAGGGAGTATATTGGTAAGATCACAATCTGACGGTGCTGTTACTCACTCTTCCTTTTACTTAGGTCACCTGCCTGCACCTAGCTAGTGCTTGTATTTTTTTCTTTATTGTCGTGGTCTTGTGGTTAGGTTGCTTATACGACGGTTGATCTATTTGTCTTTTTTACGGCCATCAAATTCTTACTTGTATAAAAATAAAGTAGTAACCTCGAATAGTTGATCGATCTGCGGTATACATAACATGGGATTACTTACTATACAATTTTTTTTCAAATGACAAAAAAAAAAAAACTATATAAATATTAATATTATTTTTTTAATTAATTTTTAAAAATAATTTCATGTTTTTTTTATGTAATACTCCCTCCGTCCTAAAATACATTGCTTTTTTAGCATTTTGCACAAGTTTTAATAAAACACCTTACTTTTAAAAAAACCATCATCATTGCACTAACTTTTTCATAAATTTTATTATTTTTTAACACCCACTACACATTTTAACCAATCAAATTATTTTAAAAAGTCAACAACACACAAACCAATACAAATCATTACAACTTTTACCTAGAAAACCTAAAAGCTCATCTATTGTTGGATAAAAATTTACCTCTAAAAACTCATGTATTGTTGGACGGAGGGAGTATCATCCACCAACACTTCATCAATATTTGATCCATCTATTTTTTGAGGATCATCATGTGTATCTAGTGAAATGTGCAGTAGATATATAGTTTTATATATCTCTCTTGATTCTGATAAACATAGAGCAGTTATTCGGGAGTACGTTGAACCGAACTTTCGAGTAATACTTTAAAATTCTTTCGACTCGACCACCCAACGGATGGTTGGATATCTCTTTTTCACATTTAAAGCTTACTTAAAATTTATAAAACATGGGGAAATTACTGAAGTCCGTTGGGACTCGGGATCGGGGTCGTGTGCACACGTGCGCCCTTGCGCTAATAGCCTAGCACATAAGTCGAGCGAGGTTGCATCCTAAAACCAATTGGCAATAGGTGGCCAGGTAACCCACTAGGTTATATGCTAAGGCTTTATGTTTCACACTTTCAATGTGGGACCTTTTGTCTCTTTACATTTCATTCTCAACACGCCCCCGCAAGTGCAACTAGGGTCGTCTTTCGCCTCTAGTTGACACTTGGACAACAGGTCTAGCATCTCATTCTCTTTTTTAGCTAGCCCAGGATCGAGAGTCGGGCCGTTTGGCTTTTCCGCTATGATACCATACTGAAGTCCGTTGAGACTCGGGATCGGGGGTCGTGTGCACGTGTGCGCCCATGCGCTAATGGCCTAGCACATAAGCCGAGCGGGGTTCCATCCTAAAACCAATTGGCAATAGGATGAGTAACCCACTAGCTTATATACTATGGCTTCTTTGTTTGTATAATCAATGTGGGACTCTTTGTCTCTTCACATTCTCAACAGAAATGAAAGTTATAGTATATACTCATTATCTATATAAACTCTTAATTTAGAAGAGTTTAGGATGATGTGTCATTCTTAGAGACATTTTAGGAGTCTTAACTAACCATTATTATTTTTTTCATTTTCCTTTGATTTTCTTTAATTCTCCTTTTTTTATTCATTTTCCTTTAATTTTCTTTTTTCTTTAATTTTACTAACTAATAACTATCTATATCTATATAATAAACTCTTAATTTAGAAGAGTTTAGGATGGTGTGTCATTCTTAGAGACATTTTAGGAGTCTTAACTAATCATTATTATTAT
Source organism: Persicaria tinctoria (assembly GCA_037127255.1). NCBI lineage: Eukaryota > Viridiplantae > Streptophyta > Magnoliopsida > Caryophyllales > Polygonaceae > Persicaria > Persicaria tinctoria. The sequence continues at coordinate 796,004 of JBANSL010000016.1, read as the reverse complement.
TTTCATTTTTCTTTGATTTTCTTTAATTCTCCTTTTTTTATTCATTTTCCTTTGATTTTCTTTTTTCTTTAATTTTACTAATTATTTGGCTTAATTCAAAACATTGAATTCAATCTAATATAACTATTGGGTTTAATCAAATTTATTTACTAACTATCTATAGAAACTCTTAATTTAGAAGAGTTTAGGATGATGTGTCATTCTTAGAGACATTTTAGGAGTCTTGACTAATCATTATTATTATTTTCATTTTTTTTATTTTCTTTAATTCTCCTTTTTTTATTCATTTTCCTTTAATTTTCTTTTTTCTTTAATTCTACTAACTATCTATATAAACTCTTAATTTAGAAGAGTTTAGGATGATGTGTCATTCTTAGAGACATTTTAGGAGTCTTGACTAATCATTATTATTTTTTTCATTTTTTTTGATTTTCTTTAATTCTCATTTTTTTATTCATTTTCCTTTAATTTTCTTTTTTCTTTAATTTTACTAACTATTGGGCTTAATTCAAAACATTGAATTCAATCTAATATAGCTATTGGGTTTAATCAAATTTATTTACTAACTATCTATATGAACTCTTAATTTAGAAGAGTTTATGATGACGTGTCATTCTTAGAGACATTTTAGGAGTCTTGACTAATCATTATTATTATTTTCATTTTTTTTTATTTTCTTTAATTCTCCTTTTTTTATTCATTTTCCTTTATTTTTTTTTCTTTAATTTTATTAACTATTGGGCTTAATTCAAAACATTGAATTCAATCTAATATAACTATTGGGTTTAATCAAATTTATTTACTAACTATTGGGCTTAATTCAAAACATTGAACAATTACGGATTATGACACATCAGATTTATACAATGTTATAATGATATTGATATTATTAATACTAAATAATTTAAAATATCTATATTTATATATTATACTCAACATAAGATTTAAAAATAATAATTTTATGAGATAATTATAAGATATATTTATTGGAAAGTTTTTTTTTATCATTTTTATATTAACATTTATTAATATTTTTATATATTATATTTTAGTTTTAAAAAAATGCGCCATGGCGCGGAAATCGTACTAGTTTAAGTTTATATGTAAAGAAAGTTGTAGATATATCAAAGTATTGGACTAGAAAACAATAGCTGAAACGTTTGGCCCGGACTTAACATCTTAGGTGGGCTAAATAGTCCACATTTAACACAACCCAATGGGTGCCCGCGCCGACAGGGTTTCCATCACGGACGTGTTGGCAGTAATAGACCATGCCAATTATTTTGAGGGCCCTGTTCGAAATTAAAATTGATCATATTAATTAATTATTATATGTTTTTTACTAAATTTATAATTATTTATATGACATCTATTATTTTATTTATATTTATATTATTTTTGGTAGAATGAATTATATATATCTAGATTAATTTTTATTTTATAATTCTCTCACACTTTAATCGTTATTAATTTAATTCTTATATTGCAATTCGAATTTATTATTTTTCATATTTTTAATAGATTTCTTTTATAGATAATATATGCAATTTTAGAATATTGTGTTAACACATTTCTGTGCAACGTTAACCACTATGATATTGCAAACATTCACTATCAATTGCGCAAAAAGACAGATATTTATAATAAACTGAAAAATCTCGGTGAGCATATAATTAACGTGGGGATCCACGCGTTTTGAGCGCATCATGCGCACCCAAGTCGGGTTCTCGTGATTTTCGATGTGGGACAAATGTTTCAAGACATCACAACACGCCCCCTCAAGTGCAACTGCCTGGCCCTGTAAAATATGTCAGTTACACTTGACGTCTTGATCCTTAAGGTCACCTAGCCCAATAATAGATTGACCAGGGTCCCGGACCGCACGTTTTGAGCGCATAATGCGCACCCAAGCCAGCACACAAGACCAGCGAGGTTCCATCCTAAAACCAATCTATTATATATAATAAAGGAGAAGTCGCCTGAGACACATGGCGGCTTCTCCTTAAAAGTAGTTTTGTGAGCCAATTAAATATTTTGAAAATTAACAATCAAATATTTTGAAAATTAAACAAATCTATTATATATAATAAAGAAGAAGATAAAATTAGATCCAATTTTTATGTATGGATATATATCTCATAAGATTTTATGTTAAATAGATAATTAATTAAGTGTTTAAGATAAAATATTGTAGTTCCTATATATATAGGTTATTTACCCGACATCACCAAACCTTCAATATCACATTAACTAGCCGCTTCAAACAATTAGTATTTGCCGGTTGAAGTTCGAATCCAAATTTGCCGTGTCGAGTTGATACGTTGACAGGTAATAAGAAGTTTTTTTTGGTCTTTTTGTATTTTGACCTTTGAATTGAATTAAATTAACATGCATATTTGATTTTTTTTCTAGGATGGCAAATACTAAGAAGTTTCATTTACTTGATGAGCTAAAGACAAATTCAACAAACACCACGAAAATACGATGGAGTGTCATGGTTCGAGTGCTTAGAATATGGAAATCTCCAAGTTTTACAAATCCTAATGAAATTCATTCTATTGAAATGATTTTAATGGATGAAAAGGTTATGTTTTTTAATTCAATGATATTGTTTTGAATTTTGTACATATTTTAGTGTTTATTAACAATATAATCTTATTTTGCAGGGTTCTAAAATACAAGCTAGCATTAGAAAGCAAGATTCATCAAAAGTTGAACAAATCTTAGAAGGATGTACTTATAACATCATGAATTTCTCAGTTTATGATCATGATGTCAAAGTACATTGTAGTAAATTCAAACATCGTATTATGTTCTTCCAAAATGCTTATTTCAAAAAAATTGACCAACCATCAATACCGCTGAAAGGATTTCAATTCGTTGAATTTGATGTAATTCTAAAATCTGATACTGTTCGTAGTTGTATGGTTGGTAAGTTATTCTTTTTATTTAGTTAAATATTAAAGATTATTTCTTTACATATCATCAAAGTTATGCTTAAAATAACATTGTTTATTTTTATAGATGTGATTGGCGTTGTGTTGAAGGTGGGTCCTATGAGTACTAATGTTGCTGGTCATCGGGGAAGCCTACACCAAAGAAGAAGTATTTTAATCACAAATTTAAGGTACCTCTTAATTTCATATTTGCAACTTAATTAGGTGTATATTAGACTTTTGTAATTACCATTGTTACAATGGCAAATAGCTGTCGTTTGATATCATTATCTACATGTTTGCAGATCTAATGTCATCAAATGTACTTTGTGGGATTTATACGCCGAACAACTTATTCCTTATGAGAACATACGCATGGACAATAAAGTTGTTGTTATTATTCAATTTGCAAAAATTGATAATTATGATGGTACTCCGTATAATTTATTGATTTTATAAAAAAATTTATTTCCATATATTTAAAAATATCTATTATATGAATATAAACCTGATTCACATAATTGATTGCAGGGAAAAATTATATATCCAATTGTTTTAGTGCTTCTTTGATATTCTTGGATGATTTACATATTCCAGAAATAGTTGACTTCAAAGAAAGGTATGTGTTTTGTTCAATAAAAATTATATAATTAAATTATCGTCTTCATTATTTGATTGAGTTATATAAATACTAATCCATCGTAAATTTAGGTATCATGTGCCCGACTTCTTGCAAAGAAGTTGAAAATCAACCATCATATTCCCTTGAAGATCATTTCTTGAAATTGCATGATTTTAAAACATGCCATGAATTGAATGATTTACTTCTTGCAAAGGAGGTAAATTTCTCATAATTAGTATATCGCATTAATTCTATTTCAATATTCAAAGCTATTCTTATTTTTATATATATGATGCATTTCATCCATATATATCGTTACAACTATTTATTCCCTCTTTTCTATAGCAAGGAACATTTGTTACAATCGCTACAATACATAGAATAGACGATGAGTTTGGATGGTACTATAATTCATGTGTACACTGCAAGAAGAAAGTTTTTCATGATGGTGAATGTTTTTGGTGTAACAATTGTGACAAAGAAATCCAGTACCCTGAGCCTAGGTAATTTCTTAAATAAATAATTCCATACTTACTTTTATAATGTACAATAGATTAACTCATGTTTTTTTGGACAAAAGGTTCAAAGTTGTTTTGAGGGTTGCCGATAGATCTGGAAACACACTGTTAACAATGTTCCAAAACCAAGTTTTTCAACTCATTCACAAATCGGTGAAGTCAATTCTGGACTCCATCGAAAAGGTATAGTATTATTGTATAATTTATAGATTAATCAAAAATCCTAATTTCATTATAATATTTTCCTTATAATATTGTAATTAATTTGTTGTTTTCATTATACAGGATGCTGAACTCAGTGCTATTCCATCACATTTTGATTCGATTTTAAATAAAGTATTTTTGTTTAAAGTAGTCATCGATGAATATGCCATCAACAACAATAATAGTGGTTTGAAAATTTTAAAGATCAATGATGATCCATCCCTAATTCAGAAGTTTAAAGAAAAGTTTGGTAAAGATAAGGTAAATATTGCAATAAATTCAGTACTAAATCCATATGGATGGTTTTGAACACTATGCAATCTACTTATTAATATCTTAATTTTTTTTTAAATAGGGCGATTATGTTGAAGAAGGTAGCTCAGAGACATTGGAGAATTTCAGCCTGGGAAAACGTCGTCAAAATTCTGGAAAAGGCAAACGAGCTTTAAGAAAACGCTATCAAACTTCTATCGTTATTTCTGATGATAGTAATGTAGATGCTTCTACCAAGAGCGGAGAGGAATGCTCAGAAGATGAAGTCTCTTCATTCGATAATCGAGTGAAGGTGAAAATAGAGAAATGACAATTTTGCTTTATAGGAGTAATTGTTGTTATTATTATTACTATTATTATCAATATTTATATTTAATTTAGTCTTTATATGTAATTTAAACATAAAATTGGTTTGGTATCAGGATTCTCCATTATAATTTGTTGCGCGGATTATGGTTGATTTATTATTTTGACGATTAATTTTTATAAACTATCTAATAGTATTTTAGATAGGGTAGTTATAAAATAGTTATGATTTATATTTAAAAAATAATAATTGAGTTTGATATTACCGAATTTTAAATAATATTATTTGTATACCAAAATCCATACTTCTTAAAGTAGGAATTTATTTTGTTCGAATCCAGCGTAGATCCAAATCAAATTCAAAACCAGATGAAAGTTCCTAAGATTATTATTTTAAAGTGCTATTATGCATACGATAAAACCCGATTTTATTAGATATTTTTACACATAATCAATATCTATTATATATATGCATAATTTAAAATTTTATTTTAACCCTATTTAATCAATACATCTATATATACATAAGATAAAATTTAACCCAATTTCTTTAGATATAGATATCAGTTGTATGAACCAATCACGAATTTTGGAAATACTCAATATATATATAATATAAAATTACATTCAATTTCATTAGATATAGATATATTTTTATAAGATATTAATGAATTTTGAACATTATTATAAGATAAAATTTTATCTGTATACATGACACTCGATCCATATATTACATATCAAACAACCTCATATAATCATATATATTGCATGATCTAGAAAAGATATAAATACCAAAAAACTTCTAAGAAAAGAGAGCATGCATTGACCGCAGTTAACGAAAGGTAGATTTGAAATTAACCAAGGTCAACTTTATTTCATATAAAACGAACTTAATGAACACTAAATCTATTAATATCAGGATTGATATTTTCATAACAATTTCTTTTACTATATTTTCCTTAGTTTTTTTTACATATGGATATAATTGGAAAGAGTTTAAACACAATTTTTTATATTGAAGATCTATCGCTTTTGTAGATAAAGATATAAATTTTCCATATTTGAAAGGTATAGATATATTTTGGGATTTTACCCATATATAATTATGGATAGATTTTTCAATTTTTCCCTATATATACTTTAGATTGTTAATATTATCTCACCCTTCTCCCTTCTTTATGTTGTTGCTCTTGTGGGTTATTCACAACTTTGTTTACAATTTTCTTTATAATCTTCTCGAAATATATAACGTGCTGATTGTTTATAAGGTATATTATTTTATTATTTTATTGTCTTTTATTTAGTTTCTTTTATACGTACTATGAATAGAGTTTAAAGTGGTCTAAATATTCCGAACTTGAACAATTATGTAATTATATGAGATTCTTATAATTATGTACGTATTTTTGTTATAGGTACGATGGTTCCAAGTGATGAAAGAAGGGCAGCTACACAACATAATCGACATGAGAGAATAGCAGCTCTTAGAAACAAAAGAAAACGAAGATTAGATGAACATCTTCCTAATGCTCCTACAGGTACTTTAAGGATGATTAATGTAATTTTACAAGAATACTATATTAATATATGTTTAAGATAAAAAATTTATCCACTTTCGTTAGATATAATTTATTGATAAAATTAAAAAATTATTTACAATTTATTGATAAATAATTATGTCTTAGAAATATGTATCAATAGCATAACCACATGATTTATCACAAGGTAATTAAAATCAGTTTTTACAACTTTCTTTAAATGCAGTGCCCTATATCTATAGTTAAATAAATATTGTTCCCGTACATAATTTTTGTATTTACAAACAAAAGTATTAAAGATAAAATGGAATCAAAATCAAATGTACAGCATGCTATTTCAACCATCTTTAGAATTAATTGATTAGATACTTGGGAAGCCGACAATGAGGAAGACGATGATAACGATGATGCAGCAAATGATGGTTCTATAGATAACATCGGTACGTTCATTTTATATATATATATATATATATATATATATATATAACCCATAATATTTATGATCTATTTATATTCATTTTCTTATTCTCTTTCTCATTTACTATTATATATGTAGGTACAGATTATTATGATGTTGGAAAACCAACGTACGAGTGTCAATCATGTGGTGCCCTTATGTGGTATGATGAGAGAATAAACAAACGCAGAGTAGAGAGAACTGGACCCAAGTTCTCTCTGTGTTGCATGAATGGAAAAGTCCAGCTGCCTTTGCTAAAACACCCTCCCTATCCGCTTAACAATCTATTATCAAACAATGATTCAAGGAGTAGACACTTTCTAAATAATATAAGAGCCTACAATATGATGTTCTCCTTCACGTCAATGGGTGGAATAAAAGACAAGACCCCTAATGCAGGTTTTGGTCCAAACATGTTTCAATTACATGGACAAAATTGCCATTTGATTGGCAGCATGTGCCCTGATTCGGGCGAAACTCCCAAGTTTGCCCAGCTGTATATCTACGATACCGAGAATGAGGAACAAAACCGACTTCGAGCAATCACGTAACTACCTTCTGTATACTTTCTTTTCAAAATATCTACACATATAATTCTTTAAATTTGTAAATGCCCTATTTTTACTTGAAATATTTTGCAGTCCTGATGGTGTAAATCAGTTCAAAGAATCAATAGTTTCAGATTTAAAACAGATGCTGGATCTTCATAATCCACATGTAAAGTCCTTTAGAATGGCAAAAGATAGAATTCAAGATGATAGCTCTTCGGATTTTACATTAAGGTTAATAAGTACAAGGTCAACGGATGGTCGCATGTATAATCTTCCTTCAGCATCTGAGGTTGCAGCCCTTATTCCGGGTGATGTTACCACCACAATTGACAACAGAGATATTCTTCTGCAAAGACATTCGGGGACTTTAAAGCGCATCAATGAATTGCATACTTCCTACCTTCCTCTTCAATATCCATTGTTGTTTCCATTTGGTGAAGATGGTTACAGGCTCAATATTGAGGTTCGTGATGCTGGAACGAACCGTAGAAAAAGGATAACCATAAGTATGAGGGAATTTATTGCATTTCGGATACAAGAAAGGCTTCGTGAAGGGCAAACTATTATACTGAGTCGAAGACTTTTCCAACAGCTTATTGTCGATGCCTACACCATGATTGAGTCCCACAGAATTAAATACTTCAGATTGAACCAACCGAAATTGAGAGTTGATCTTTACAAGAACTTGACTCGTGCGGCAGATAATGGCACGACAGAAGGTTCTTCTACTGGTAAACCTATTGTTTTACCATCTTCCTTCACCGGTGGTCCCAGATATATGATTCAGAACTATCAAGATGCAATGGCGATATGTAAACGTTATGGATATCCTGATTTATTTATTACATTCACGTGTAACCCAAAATGGCCAGAAATAGACAGCTTTATGAAAGAACGACATCTTTCTGCTGAGGATCGTCCAGATGTCGAAATTAGAATATTTCACATGAAACTTCAACACATGGTCAAGCTGTTTCGTTCTAACAAAATATTTGGACAGGTCATAGGAGGTATGAATACTCTAATTATGCACTTCACTTGCGTGTTACATATCTATTTCCTACATATTTTTATAATAATCTCTTTATTTATTTCGGTACATGAGCAAACTAATTGTTTTTTTTTTAATTCTAAATTGGTGTTTTCTTGCAGTGATCTACACAATTGAGTTTCAAAAACGGGGTCTCCCACATGCCCATATTTTATTATTCTTGCATGCTGATGATAAATACCCAAACGCTGATGCTATTGATAAGATAATCTCAGCAGAGATTCCAGATCCGATCTCTGATCCTGAATTACACCAGGCTGTTTCTGAGTTAATGATGCACGGTCCCTGTGGGAAAATGAACCCCAAATGTGTATGCATGAGCGACAACAAGTGCACCAAACACTTTCCAAAGCGATTCGTTGATAGTACCACAATTGATGATGACGGCTACCCAGTATATAGAAGAAGAAATGATGATAGAACAATGCTAAAAAATAAGCATCATTTGGACAACAGGTACGCATTTTATAAAACTATTTACATTCTTTAATTCTACAATTAAATGACTTTGCTGGATAAATTCTATCCCATTAGCTACAGACATAGTATTAAAAATTAATTTAACAATTTCCTAAAATATAAGATAAGAAAATATAATATTTTATTTGGTATTTATTTTGTGCGATTAGATTATTTAATTTGTCTATTATAATGGATAGAAGGTGTCCTTAAAATCAAGTAGTAAAAGTAGTCAAAATTTATGCTCGGACTTTATACTTCACGTGAATGATAGTTTCTTCTTTTTTTTTTTTCGTGCAAATGATAGTTTCTATTATTTAGATAATATCATTTATGAAGATTTTTTTAAAAAAATTTATCGTAATATATTTTCCAAATTAAATATTTCTAGATATAGATATATGCACGTATCAATTAAAATCATGGAAGATTTAAGATATACTTTCCCAAATTTTTGTATACCCAAATCTTTTTTTATGTATGGTATAAATTTGGAAGATTTTATATTCAAGGTTTTTATTCAGGAAGTTTTGGAAGATTTTATTCAAGATTTTATTAATTTTTAACGTTATTATCCACTCTTAAACACAAACCCGTTAAATTTATCGCATACATATTATTCCTATTAAAAAAACAATGCCTTTTTTCGAAAACAACTAAACTATATGTTTTGACATTAAAGCTGTAAATTTATAGATGAACATTTTCCTTTGTCTTTTTAGTCTCATGGCATATCTATTATAGAAAATAACTTAACAAAGTAATAATTTCAATATCTATCGTTTGACGAGACTCATTACTTTACTCCTTCCGTTATAAAACACGTTCTTTGCTTTTAAACGTACAATTTCATTTCATAATTATACATTATTATATCCAAATCTTAATATCCATTGTTTCCATAACAGGTATGTAGTCCCATACAACAGAATACTTTTACTAAAATATCGTGCCCATATTAATGTCGAATGGTGTAATCAGTCTCGGTCCATCAAATATCTATTCAAGTACATAAACAAAGGCCATGATCGTGTCACAGCTAGAATCGAGGGCGAGCCTCACAATGAAATCGACGAGTATCTTAACTGCAGATATATATCCCCATGTGAAGCAGCCTGGCGAATATTTCAATTTGAAATCCATTTCAGGAAGCCGTCAGTTGAAAGGTTGAACTTCCATCTCCCTGATGAACAAAGTGTTGTCTACGAAGGGGAACACCTCATAGACTCAGTGCTAAATAATACTACTGTCCAAACTTCCATGTTTCTATCTTGGATGAATTGCAATAGGATCTATCCACAAGCAAAGAACCTCACATATCCCCAATTTCCATCTACATTTGTTTGGAAGCCTAAAGAGAGAACATGGAAACCAAGAAAGCGTGGGTTTTCTGCGATCGGTAGAGTCTACCACGTCAGTCCTGGAACCGGTGAAAGGTATTACTTGCGGATTTTACTTAATCATGTCAAAGGACCAACTACATATGAAGAAATTCGCACAGTTGGTGGTATTGTTTATCCAACCTACAGAGATGCATGTTACGCACTTGGGCTGTTAGATGACGATGAAAAGGAATACATTGATGGTATCACAGAAGCTAGCTTCTGGGGCAGTGCTAAGTACCTCCGAAGACTTTTTGCTATTCTATTATTATCTGGAAGTATGTCTCGCCCAGAATTTGTTTGGGCCAATACATGGCACCTTCTATCTGATGATATTCTTACCACACAGAGAAGGATCCTTCGTATTGAAGGTATGTACATGTATGTTATAGATTATACTTATATATATATATAATGTCACTCTTTTTCAACAAACTATGCAATTAAAAATAATATACTTTATCTAACTTCGTACTTAACTAATATGACTTCCATCTATATTATATATATCTATATATTGTATATTTAAAGTAACAACTCCTATAAGATACAAATTTCACAACTCACCGTTATTTCTTTCACACGTTTCCTAATTACGTACACTTACTTCCTCAATTTCATAACTACATTATTATTTGTGCAGATTTACATCTCTCAGATGATCAGCTAAAAAATTACACTCTAGCTGAGATAGAAAGGTTGCTACAAGAAAACAACAACAGTATGAAAAATTTTCCCCCAATGCCTATGCCGAACGAATCTTTGCTACCAGAACCACACAACAAGCTCATCGAAGATGAACTTCGTTATGATCGCCAACAATTAGCTATGGAACATGATAGATTGGTTCAAAGCTTAACTACCGAGCAGAGAGGAGTGTATGATGAGATAATGAATGCCGCATCAACAAATACTGGTGGTGTCTTCTTCCTGTATGGATACGGTGGAACAGGAAAAACGTTCATATGGAGATCCCTATCGTCTGGCCTAAGATCAAAAGGCCATATAGTACTAATTGTTGCGTCCAGTGCCATTGCAGCTCTATTGATCCCAGGTGGTCGAACAGCCCATTCCCGCCTCAAAATCCCAATACAAATCACAGAGGATTCAATATGTGATATACGTCCAGGAATTGATCTTGCAGATCTGCTTATAAACACAAAGCTTATAATTTGGGATGAAGCTCCAATGACTAATAAGCACTGCTTTGAAGCATTGGATAAAAGCTTAAGAGATATTATGCGTTCTCAACATAATGACATGGCAGACAAGCCTTTCGGAGGCAAGTTGATCGTATTTGGTGGAGACTTCCGACAAATACTCCCAGTTGTACAAAAGGGAAGCAAGCAAGACATTGTATTCTCCGCAATCAACTCTTCTCATCTATGGAGTTATTGCAAGGTGCTCCGGCTGACAAGAAATATAAGGGTTACCCAGGGAAATTCAGAATCAGATGCAATTGTTGCAGACACATTCTCAAAGTGGATTCTTAGCATCGGCGACGGCACCGAAGGCGAACCATATGACCTCCACTCAATTGTGCAAATCCCTGCTGATTTGTTAATTATGGGTGTACAAGATCCAATTGCAGCAATCGTCAGTTCAACGTATCCATCGTTAACTAACATTCCGAATCCTCCCGAGTACTTCCAACAAAGGGCTATTCTAACCCCTACTAATGAAGTGGTCGACACCGTCAATGATTATATAATGTCTTTATTACCAGGAGAAGAACATGTTTACCTCAGCTCGGATAGTATTTCCTTATCAGAAGAAACGAGTGCTCATCATGAAACACTCTATTCTACTGAGTTTCTAAACACCATCAAGTCCTCTGGTGTTCCTAACCACATACTGAAATTGAAGGTGGGAATACCTGTTATGTTGATAAGAAATATAGACCAATTCGCTGGCTTGTGTAATGGAACAAGATTGATAGTCACCCGCCTCGGGACACATATCGTTCAAGCCACTATCATATCAGGAAAGAACATAGGAGAAACAGTGTATATTCCGCGTATGGTCCTAATACCATCTGATACAAGATATCCCTTCAAGTTTCAGAGAAGACAGTTTCCCCTCTTGGTTTGTTTTGCAATGACAATCAACAAAAGCCAAGGCCAATCACTCTCCCATGTTGGTTTATATCTTCCAAAGCCTGTCTTCACGCATGGTCAGTTATACGTGGCGATTTCAAGAGTCACCACCAGAAGCGGCTTAAAGATTTTGATTTGTGACCCAGAAGGCAAGCCTACAAATTCTACCACCAACGTAGTCTACAAGGAAGTATTCCAAAATCTGCGTTAATAATGGTACATTGTCTCAACTTCTTACATCATATTCTACTCAACATCTTTACCTTATTTTCACAAATACATGCCATTTTCACTCAATCCTCATAACACAACTTCGTCTTATATTTCCCTTTTGCAGGAACATTGTTCTATATTGTTTATCGGCTACAACCTCTGATTTCTCCCTGGAAGAACAATTACTCATTTAGTTATACTTTTCTTTATTCATATTTTCATTAACATACATGCTTTTTATTGTTATGTTATTCAAGTTTTTACATGTTATACTACTTTTTAAAGCTTCATTCTCTCAACATTTTCTATTTTATCCGTTTCAACCTACACTTCTACCTGTACAAATACATTTATGCATTCAACTCACCAACCACATATTATTACATATATTAAATACACAATATTTTCATGCATACGCCGTGCAGGGCACGGGTACTGAACTAGTTGACAATATATAGGAGGGCACACTGACTTATATGTAAGACTCGGGTTCTCGTGTTTTTCGATGTGAGACAATTGTTCCAAGACATACTCCGTGAGTTATTGGGCCTTAAAATTTGGGGGCTCTGTTCCATTGATTTACCATGAACATGCTTAAGCACGGGTATGAACAAGCACTTCCCTAGCTCCATCACCTTGACATCCGGCGACGATCCAGAAATTTTACAGTCTTTTTTTTTGGTAACACGTGGGGATTCAAAATACCAAACATCACCCATAATTAGATAAACTGAGAGATTGAGAGAATCGACAAACAAATCCGAACCAAGAATTTGAGAGTTTTATAAGAAAAAAAGAGGGATGGGATAATAAGTTTTCTTTCCGTTTATTTTAAGGAAGAAAATAGATTGATCAACATAGTTACATATATATATAAGAAAAAAAGAGGGATGGGATAATAGGTTATATTACTTATTTTGAGAATTTGGTAAGAAGTTGACCAAACTCGATTTTCAGGTTTCCACTTTCGGTGGGACCCGAGTGGACCCCGTGGGACCCAGGGCGCTCTCGACGGGCTTACCTGACTCGCGCCGAGAAATTCGGCACGGCCCAACCTGTGCCGGGAGAAGTACAGAGCCCTTTAGGGCCTCCCCTATTGAGAAGTTTCATCAACGACGGTTTTTTATCAGCCGAGACTAATCCCGCTTTAAAAAGGGGGGCTCAAAGCTAGGGAATTCGGCCTAAGCCGTTGGATATCCCAATTTCCGACCCTAGAATTGACCCATCATTTCGATATTTATAGGCCAAGATGAGTTTCCCTTTGCATGTATCACTTGACAAGTGTACGTCTTAGGTTTTAGGACAAGTGTCGGATGGGTGATGCCACACGCAAGTTAAATTTTTTTATATCTAATTATACATTATTACATGTTAAGAATACAATGTTTATTTATTGTGTTTTATATTCTTATTTTCGTGTTATATCTTTGTAGTAGTCTGTAATATTGCTTGACACTAGTTTGTAATATCGTTTGACACTAGTTTGTACTATCGAACACATTGTGTGTTTTACGACTTTTTCTCGATCTTATTGTCTACTACTACGACTTTTTTTGGTCGGAAAACGGGCATAGACCCCAGCTCCTTGGAGGGAGCTTTCAATAAGGAGTTACACCATCTTGGTGTCGCCATCCCAATTGCATCCTCCCTCAAAACCCAAGCAACATTTACATGCAAAGTTTGCAAGACTATCAGCGAGACTATTCGCCTCCCGGTAGATAAGACGGAATTGGATATCCCAGTTGTTTACTATGGTGATCTCCCGCTCAAAACGTTCTGGCTCCGTCCCTGTGGAGTAGTATTATATCTGTATAGAAAGAAAAACAAAATTGAATTAATCTTTGTCAAAATTATCTATCAAATTGTGAATATTAACAGAGGTGTAGGGCTGCGGGCGCCTAACTAATTGTTTAAGCAACAAATAAAACTTGGCCGCGTAAGAAGCGTCAATTGTGATTTGTGGACGTAGTCGTATTTGACGTTGTTTGTTTTGGTCAAATCGTTACTTGGCTTCATTCTACAATTTCATTTAATATGGGTTTCCAGTTTCCACCTATAGGCCAAACCTGTGCTGTCCAAATGGAATACTACGGAGTATAATTTACGTTGGTAACAGTATCTCCTCATAGTATTTACATTCATTTTTAGATAAAACTAAAATTTTTTTGGAGAAAATAAAAGCCTCTAAATATTAATTATTTTGTAATTTCAATGCAAAATTTACTTTAAATAGATAGAATTTATATCATATAATTATTGTATATAATAAATATTGAAATTTGTTAATTGAAAAACTGTTAGATTTTAAATATAAAAAATTTAGAGATTTTGATATTTTTTTAATCTATTTTGAAGATTTTATAGACGAGCTACTGGAGATGCTCTAAATATTTTTAAGACCGATCGATACAAGGTAGAGTTGTGATTTAAATTATTTATGTAATCTACAATTTTTTTTAAATATAGTTAATTATTGTTTATATATATATTAATATTAGAGTACGCAGTAATTTAAAACCCAAATGCACTAACTTACGAAACATTCAAGGCTTGAAATGATTCAATTCGCGCGAATGTACCAATACTAGATATTCAACATTTCGAACGTAAAATTCAAGTTATCAACATTCTGAATTTCTCAGTTTAGGAATTATATAAACACTGCTAATTTAGTATTCGTACCGTATGCGTTTTTTTTAGTTAAAAAAAAATTGATATTAATACTCGTTAAAATTTATACGTACACATTCTAATAATTCAGATCTATAATTCTAAAATAAACCAATAATTAAATCTAAATAAATCTCATAATATATTAATTGCTTGATTGCTTAATTGCTTAATTGTGTTATGAGAATACATAATTATAATTGATTATTTAATGATCTTTGTTTATTATATAAGTATAATATAAGCCTTAAACAACTTATTATTTTAACTTTATAAAGTTTTCATGTCTCATTTCTTAAAAAAAAAATATGTAAACTCAAATAACTTCTTAGGGGAAAAAAATTGTATCATGAGAATACACAATTTTTTTAAAAAAAATAATGTTGGATAATTTTAATATAAAGTTTGTTGAAACTTATGATCAAGAATTGTTTGGTTAATTTGTGTAAAGGACTTACATATGCGTTATGTCCAACAATTGTGTTCCTAAAATCATGATCATTTCTTTACTTTTCAAGTTATACATAACTTACACGTACACATTAACTATTTTTTCTCAAATAAAAATAAAAATAAAATAAAATAAGAAATTGATACAATATCAGTGGCTATATATTTCTGTGAAGTGTGAATATATGTAATTATGTATAATACAAAAATTAGCAACCTATAGCTGCCATGTCCCTATAGTTACGCGGAATTAAAATAGATTTGATTGATATAATATTCAAACATATATTACTTGTTGATCTCTTAATAATATTCAACGTTTTGATGCACTATAGTCTATAAATACCATATCGCTCCCAATGCCATTTCCATAACGCATTCATATATTTGAGAAAGCAATTAGTAAGCAAATTACACACATAGTTCGTTAACAATGGAGGCTTCTTTGCTCTTTGTTGCTGTCACCATTTTGGTTTCCTTCACTTCTGGTAAGTTTCAATATAATCGATCACTATATATATATATATAGTCCGTTTTATTATGATATACAGTATATATTCATCAAGTGTTTAATGCAACGTATATTGTATTTTTTATTATAAAAAGTTAATGTCTATGTTTATTTAATTATTATATTATCATCTTTAGCAAATATCATTTGTGCATATATTGGAATTATATATATATAAAAGCACGCTCATACATACATATATTATACTCCATTCATTAATTAAAACTTAACACATTATTATTCACGCACGTTTTTTTAGTGTTAAAAACTATATAAAATATTAACTTTTAAAATAATTTTTTTTAATAATTTCGTACTTATTAGTTATTATAATTAAGTATGAATTTATAAAAATAAATGTAAAAAATATTAATATTTTATGTAGTTTTTATCATTCTAAAAAAACGTAAATGAATAGTAAACGATAAGTTTTAATTAACAGAGAGGGGTATATTTCATCCACAAGGATATACTTTAGCAGTGGTTCAGGTGTGACTCTATCAAAGTCATTACTTATATATATATATATATTATATTTGTTTTCTTTATTTATTCTATATACAATATACTTTATTTATTTGGCACTTTTTTTAATAAAAAAATTTACATTAAATATTTTTTTTTCAAAATCTCATACTTATTACTATGCGTGAGATTTCAAAAATGTAATTATAAAATAAATATTTCATAATTTTTTTCATATTTTAAAAATGTGTTAAAATAAAATGTCCAATTGAAAGAATATATATATGGAGTACGTATATATCTTCAATTCATTAATGCTGATGAATGAATATCTATCTAAAATCAATTGATAAATAAAATCAATTGATAACGAGATAAGTAAACCATATTATTATTATTATTATTATTTAGTTTATTTTATTATATCATTCTTTAATTAACACATAAGAGTATATTAATTTGTGCAGGGATTGAATCAACGAGCTTCACCATAAAAAACAACTGTCAATACCCGATCTGGCCCGGCGCCCAAAACAACGCCAACGTGCCCCCCCTCGGCAACACCGGCTTCGCCCTCACCAACCAAGGCGACTCCAACACCCTCAGCGCCCCCAACGGCTGGGGGGGCCGCTTCTGGGCCAGGACGGGCTGCACAACCGACGGGTCGGGCCGATTCACCTGCACCAGCGCCGACTGCGGGTCGGGCCAGATCCCGTGCAACGGCAACGGCGGGGCCCCGCCGGCAACCCTGGCCGAGTTCACCCTCAACGGCGACGGGGGCAAGGACTTCTACGACGTCAGCAACGTGGACGGGTTCAACGTGCCCGTGACGATCACTCCCGGCGGCGGGTGCGCGGTCAGCAGCTGCCCCAAGAACATCAACGCCGACTGCCCGGCGGAGCTCCAGGCGAAGGACTCCAACGGCAACGTGGTCGGGTGCAAGAGCGCGTGCCTGGCCTTCGGTAACTCTAACTACTGCTGCACCGGCGCCAATAACAGCCCGGCGACCTGCCCGCCGACGAACTACTCGCAGTTCTTCAGCTCGGAGTGCCCGCAGGCGTACAGTTACGCCTACGACGATCTCAAAGGCACTTTCACTTGCCCCAGCGGCGGAGATTACACCATTACCTTCTGTCCTTGATTTAATTAATTTTACATTAATTATAATTATCGATCTAAATTAAATAATTAAGGGCATGCATGAATAAAAATAAATAAATATGTATAATAGTGCAAAATATATGGTAGATGCCTATAATAAGGAAATGCCGCGCGCTATGAATCCATTTGTTTGTATCCATAAGATCATGATCATGATCATATATATGTATAATGTATTTGACCTTACCTAGCTATTGCACTTACTCTCACAATATAAACTGATCAGATTTTTTTCTATAATTAAATTCATAAATAAACGGAAATTAATTTTCCATTTAACTCGATCGTAATAATTTCATCCAAGAGTAATCATCGAGAATAAAAATTAATTGTTTCACATAAAAAAACACAATAGCCAATGTGAGAATCTTATTTGTTCAATAATATGCTACATACCGTTAAAAAAATAAGTTCTTTTAGACATTTCCATACAAATTAAGTTCTTTTAGACATTTCCATACAAATTAAGAAAATTATAAACTTATTTATATCACTAATTAATTAATTATCCACAATCCTCATCAATCAATAAAATTCGAGTAAAAAGTGAAAAAGTAACAATTCACATATCCCAATACCTACAAAACCTAAAATGACTTATATTTTCAAATAAAAATCTAAGTCTAAAAGGATTTATATTTTTTAACGGAGGGAGTAATACTCTAGTTTCTGGCATTGAGTCTATTGACATGTTTTTTTTAACAAACAAACACTATTATAAATTATTTTTAAAAAAAATTGTAGAAAGAGAGAGATAAGGAGATGTTATGTTTATAGGTAATGTTGTTTTAATGGGTTGAAGGTAAATTCGATTCTTGTAGATCATTACGGATAATCAAGACAATTTGAGTAGACCCAAAAAGGGTAATCTCATGGGTAGACCTCAAAAGGTAATCCCGAGTGAGTAGGCCAAAAGGCAATCTCCCCCGAATTCTTTTAGACGTCAAAACTAAGTATTTAAGCCCTTTAGAAAAGATATATAAAATGGTTTGGAAAATGGCAAACGATTTACTCAAATAAATCGAGTTTTCCTTCAACGTTTATTGCCCCTATTTATGCCAAAGGGTTGCACTACAAAAACGTTGTGGGATAAAACGTTTCCTATACAATAAAAGGGTGGCATCCCATTTCATTATTGCATATATACATACCTTGTTTGTGTTCCAATCCTTTCCATGCAGTACGTGGTGGAACTAGACTCCCAGTGATGAGGGGGCCGGAATTTTACATAATATTATTTTTGTTTATCAAGCACAATTTTTTTAAAAAAATATATTAAAAATGCAATAAATTTGTAGTTTAAATATGAAATTTCTTTATGAAAAATCGAAAAAAAGGGGACATGCTAAAAAAATGTGAATTTTTTTTTTTTTTATCATAAATCAAAGTGTTTAAAAAAAAACTATAAAATTATAGTTTAAATGTTTAATTTCTTTCAAAAAAATGGTAAAAAAAATTAAAGGCATACTAAAAATTTCTAGAAAAATTGTTTTTGTTTATCATAAAAAAGTATTGAAAAAACTATAAATATTAGTTTAAATGTTTAATTAAAAAAAATCATCGATACAAAAATTTGTCCAAACTAGAGGTATGAAGACTTGAATCTCTAATCTCTAAATTAAAGTGGTTACCCTTTAACAACTAAATAATTTATTATTTTACTCTTTCATTATTAATATCATATATAATTACTTATATAAATAATACTAAATATATAATTAACCATATGTTAGAAAAAAAAAAAACTTGTGGGGGCCAGGGCCATCCCTAGCCCCCAAGTAGTCCCGCCTCTGTTTCCAAGTGGATGGCAAAGGCCTTTTATAAGCAAAATGGCGTGGTAGTTTTTGGGTGGTTATGGGTAGTTATTGGTGGTTATGGTAGTTATGGTGGTTGAGGGGTTACCCCCCAATAACTACCCCAACCGCTGGCCTGATAAAGGCCCAATAAAAACCAGCCCAATTAAGAACAATTTAGGATGACGGAGCTAGCATAGTGGAGCTAGGTGATAATGCACATTTCTAATGGGCATTATAGGATAATTTAGTTGCATTTACATTGTAGAATATGCATGTTTTAGTGTTAATTTAGATTAAACTCTTTTTGTGGAAAAGTTCGGAATCTACGCTATTTCGGTTGAATTGTGCAGAATCGTAGATCCGACATGGTGGAAAGCAAGGAAAAGCTGTTAAACATGGTCAAGTGAAGTCAAGAAATCAAGCTAAGAAGAGAAAGAAAGGAGGAAAAAAAGAACAAGGGAAGAACGATGAAGAATCAAATCTCTGGGCAGATTTCGCTGCTAGCGGGATTTCTTTCGCTGCCAGCGAGTGGAACCAGAAGCATGGAGCCCGGCAAGCCAGCAAGAGAGAGCCAGCGAGAAGAGAGAGCCAGCGAGAGAGAGAGCTTCCCAGCAAGCGAGCAAGCCAACACCGTTCGCTGCCAGCGGTATGACTCGCTGCAGCGAGACGTTCGCTGCCGCGGAAAACTTCGCTGCCAGCGGGAATCACCAGGGCCACGGAGACTCGGCAACTCGCTCCAGCGGAAGGATAAACTCGCAGTAGCGGGAGGAGCAGCTCGCGGCAGCGGGTTCAGTGTCTCGCGGAAGCGGAAGGAAGGGTCCTAGGAGGATGGAAAAATTCTATGGCATGGAAAAGTCGCTGCCAGCGAGTGTGCCAGCGAGGTGGTAGCGAAAATCCAACAATGGCTCAATCAAGGCTTTTCGCTGCTAGCGAAATTTCTCGCTGCCAGCGGAATCCGACGCTGAATTATATTAGGAAAGTTCTATCTTTGATCTAGTTTGTTTAGGAAGTTTCTATCTTTTATCTACCTTTTATGGAAGACATTAGGCTTATAAATAGGATGTTTTAGGGTTAGTTTAAAAAAGTTTTTAATTAAGTTTTCAAGTGGAGCAATCACCATAGAAGAGAAGAGAGCTTAGGTAAGTCATGAGAGGCTAATTTTCCTAGTGTTTCGCCTACGTTTTCGGAGACTTGGTTGGTGAATTGTGAGTTTTTAATTCGAGTTATGTTTCCTCTATTATAATTCCTTCAACTTCCTTGTGCTTATTGTTATTTTATTAATGTTATCTTGCTTGGCCAACTCGATAATATTGATTTCGTGCTAGGATTTAATGCTTTCGTATTTGTGTTAATTCCGTAGTAGCATGCATAAGATTGTGGATTCCGTGTTTGAAGCATGATTATGTAGGAAGTTGACATATATCTTAAACATCGATTTACCGTGTTTAATTGGTGTTATTTATGTGCTCAAGTTCTCGGGATGTTGTGCTATCTCTTTGTTAAATCTTAACCGTGTTATGATTGCATTGAGGTGTAAGGGATTAATTGGACTCGTAGGACTTTTAATCCATATAAACCAAGACGAGAGGAATTTGTAGGAAAGTTAATAGCTTGAAAAGAATTCAATGATCGATAAGCCAACCAATGTCAAAGAATTCGTAGGTGGAACCGTTCTCTACTCTTGATTTTATAACAAAATTCCGTCTTTACTTCGTTTTAATTGTTCTTATTCAAAAGTTGCATCTTTTCCCACTTTTGTTACTTGTTGGTGATCAAATTACATTGTGAAATCTTAAATCTCCCGAGGATTCGACCCCGTTCTTGCCAATTATACTAATTTGTGAGAGTGGGAACTACTTGATTGGGAATCAACGATTTTCATCCCGTCAAGTTTTTGGCGCCGTTGCCGGGGAGATTTAATTCGATTTCTTTGTGTAGTTTAATCGTCAACTTTTGTGTGGACCACTCGCATGGTCCACACCCGTTCTACTAATTCCAATCTCTTACCTTTTGATCCATAAATCGGGAGGACAATTTCTAGGTTGCGAAGAGAGCACTCATCCAACCCGGAAAACAAAGAGGAGATGAACGACAACAACGGAGACAACAATCCACCGCCAAACGGCAATGTGCTCATGGCCCCACCACGACGCACTTTGAAGGAGCTAAAGGAGCCAAATTTAGAGACACAACCATTGGCTATTAGGCTTCCACCACTCCCGGAAGGCACCAAGTTTGAATTCAAGTCACCATGGGTCCATCTTTTGCCAATGTTTCATGGCATGAGTGGAGAGGACCCAAACAAGCACCTTGCGGAATTTCACGGAATATGCGATCGTTTGAAACCTTAAGGCATCACGGAAGATCAAATGATGCTAAGGGCCTTCCCATTCACCTTGAAGGATGCGGCCAATGATTGACTCTATTATTTACCCACGGAGAGTATTACCACATGGACGGAGATGAAAAAGGCCTTCTTGCGCAAATACTTCCCCGCCACTAAACATAATATTTTAAAGAAGGAGATATCAAGCATTGAGCAATCGGCCACGGAGACTCTCTACGAATATGTGGAGAGATTCAAGAAGCTAAAAGCTAGTTGTCCCTATCATGGCTTTTCGGAGGAAGATTTGGTCCTATATCTTTATGAGGGGCTACTAGATCATGATCGTGGGACGGTTAACTCGGCTAGTGGAGGGAACATCCTCAACAAGACACCGGAGGAAGCTATGGAGATATTTGAGGAGCTTGCTAATGCTTCTCAACAATATCGAAGGTCTCATGGAGCTAGAGGAGTCTTACACGTAGACTCCCCCACATCAAGCATGCAAAATGAGCTTAAGGAGATTAGAGATGCCCTAAAGAAGTTAACTTTGCAAAGAAGTCAACAACAACTCAATGCATGTGGGTTATGTGGAGATCCATCACATCCCATGGATCTATGTCCCGAAGTGCAAGATGGAGCCATGGAGGTCAATGCTATGGGAGACTACGGTCCACGACGCAACTACGGTAATAATCTCTATAATTCTAATTTTCAACAACAAGGTTATGGTGTCCGTTTCAATCAACAACAATAACAACCTCCCTATCAACAAGGAGGACCCCAATATAGAGCACCCTATGATAATCGTCAAAGGGGGCCTCCTCAAGCTAATCAACAAGGTGAGGATCCATACAAACTCATTCTAGAAACCCTCAAAGCCCAAACGGAGAAGATGAATGCACAAGAAAGGATGATGGGTCAAATGGCTAAAGCAATTGGAGAATTACAAGCAAAGGACTCGGGCAAGCTACCACCACAAGTGGTGGTCAATCCAAGGGAGAACGTGAGCGTCATCACCCTAAGGAGCGGCAAGGAACTGTTTGTCGCACCTAGGGGTGAGAAAGAAGCCTTAGAAGAGATTTCGGAAGAAAGCCACGACGAAAACAAGGAAGGGACGAGTTTTGAGCAAATTTCGCTGACAGCGAAACCAGACTCGCCGGCAGCGAATGGGGTGAATGCATCTGCTGAACCAGACGCGATCCCACTCGCTGCCAGCGGAATCTGCCCAGAAAACTGACGTCCCCAAGTCCGGACACGTTACTTCCGATTCCAAACCTCTTTTTGATGATTTTAAGCCAGTGGCACCCTTTCCGGAGGCTTTGAAGAATCCAAGGAGGCCGGAGAGTGACACCGAACTCTTCGAAACATTCGCCAAGTGTGAGGTAAACATTCCCTTACTCAACCTAGTTAAAGCTATTCCTCGTTATGCAAAATTTTTGAAGGAATTATGCACGGTCAAGAGGAATCAAAAGTTGAAGGGGAAGCAAAAGGTACAAGTAAGTGAACATGTCTCCGCTATGTTAGAAAGGCGTATGCCCGAAAAGTGTAGCAATCCGGGTATGTTTACTATCCCTTGCACAATTGGAGATGCTAAATTTAATCATGCTTTGCTAGACTTGGGATCATCCATTAATGTTATCTCATACTCCCTCTATAAATCGCTTGGTCTTGGTACTTTGCAAGATACAAGATTTGTGATCCAATTGGCCAATCGTTCTCAAATCTATCCTAGGGGGTTTGTGGAAGATGTTTTAGTTATGGTGGACAAGCTAATCTTTCCCGCAGATTTCTTTGTTTTGGACATGGAGCATGGAGTAGCAGAAGCACCTATCCTCTTGGGTAGACCCTTCCTAAGGACCGCCCGAACAAAGATTGATGTCTATGCCGGTTCACTTACTATGGAGTTCGATGAAGAGAAGGTAGAGTATTGCATATTTGATGCAATGAAGTATCCTCATGATGAACACTCTCTATTTGCTATTGATACTATTGAATCTTGTGTAGAAGATGTTTTTGAGTTTAATGGAAAAGATGAATTGCAAGTAGCTTTAGAAACCCCTCTAGATGAGCTTTCAATGGAATATGCTATTTCACCTTACTTGCATAAAGTATTGGAAGCATTAGAGACACAACATACTCGCCAAAGAAATGATGCCTTAACACTCACCCTCCAAAGCGAGAGGCTTTTACCTTCTATTGTTCAGGCACCCGTGATAGAGCTTAAACCATTGCCGGATCACCTCAAGTATGCCTTCTTGGGTGATGGAGATACCTTGCCGGTCATCATATCAAATAAGCTCACTCTTGAGCAAGAGGAGAGGTTGATAGCGGTGCTTAAGGAACACAAGACGGCCCTTGGATGGACAATTGCGGGCATCAAAGGAATAAACCCAACCATGTGCATGCATCGCATACTCTTAGAGGAAGGAGCCAAACCATCAAGACAACCCCAAAGGAGACTCAACCCACCAATGATGGAGGTGGTCAAGAAGGAAGTTCTAAAGCTACTACAAGCCGGTATGATCTATCCTATCTCCGATAGTAAATGGGTTAGTCCTACGCAGGTGGTTCCAAAGAAAGGAGGCATCACGGTCGTAGAAAACAAAGAAGGAGAGCTAGTGCCCACGCGAGTCCAAACCGGATGGAGAGTTTGCATCGACTATCGCAAATTGAACGCGGAGACTCGCAAGGACCACTTTCCTCTTCCATTTATTGATCAAATGGTGGAGCGCCTCGCCGGAAGAGCTTACTATTGTTTCTTGGATGGCTACTCGGGTTACTTTCAAATTGCCATCGCACCGGAGGACCAAGAGAAAACAACATTCACATGTCCCTTTGACACTTTTGCATATCGCCGAATGCCTTTTGGACTATGCAATGCTCCGGGTACATTCCAAAGGTGTATGGTAAGTATTTTCTCCGAGTATATTGAAAATTTCATTGAAGTTTTTATGGATGATTTCACCGTCCATGGCGATGACTTCAACTCTTGCTTAGACCATTTGGCATTGGTTTTAAAAAGATGTGTTGAAACAAATTTGGTTTTGAATTCCGAAAAATGCCACTTTATGGTTGAGCAAGGGATTGTTTTAGGTCACATCGTCTCCCGAAAGGGAATTGAGGTTGACAAGGCAAAGATTGACATCATTCAATCTTTGCCTTGCCCTACTAATGTGCGCGAAGTTCGCTCTTTCCTTGGTCATGCAGGATTTTATCGCCGATTCATCAAGGATTTCTCCAAGATCGCCGCACCTCTTTGTGAACTCCTCAAGAAGGACACCACATTTGAGTTTGATGATAAGTGTAAGGAGGCTTTTCACGAGTTGAGAAGTCGTCTTGTCACCGCACCAATCATTCAAGCCCCGGTGTGGACCCTCCCATTCGAGTTGATGTGTGATGCTAGCGACTACGCCGTCGGAGCGGTTCTTGGACAAAGGATTGACAAAGCCTCACATGTCATCTACTATGCTTCAATGATTCTAAACGGAGCCCAACGAAACTACACAACCACGGAGAAGGAGCTATTGGCCGTGGTGTTCGCCTTAGACAAGTTCCGCTCATACTTGCTAGGCGCAAAGGTAATAATATACTCCGATCATGCAACCCTTAGGTACCTCATGAAGAAGAAGGACGCCAAACCTAGGCTTATTCGGTGGATCTTGCTCTTGAGCGAGTTCGACATCGAAATCAAAGACAAGAAGGGTGCGGAAAACTATGTGGCCGACCACCTTAGCCGCATTGTGCACCCGAATAGTGTGGGGGAGAAGCTACAAGCGCTTGGAGAATTCCCGGACGAAACTCTACACTTCGTCTCAAGTTCTGCTGACGAGTCGCTGACAGCGAATCCTCCTGTAACCCAGCGAGCTCTACTCGCTGCCAGCGAACCGAGTTCGCTACTAGCGAGTCAAGTCACCAGCAAGCCGCTCCTGTCGCCGGCACCAGCTCACATTCTGACTCCATTCGCTGCCAGCGAACCTGACTCGCTGCCAGCAACCTCTGCCCAGAAGGTATGTCCGTTATCCCTTACTCCCTTGTCTTTGATGGCAGCCAACGTTCCTCGGCCATGGTTCGCGGACATAGTCAATTTTCTTGTCACAAAGGAGTTTTCGCCAAACTTTCCCAAGTACAAGAAAGACAAGATTCGCCACAACGCTCGATTCTATGTTTGGGACGATCCGTTTCTTTGGAAGCATTGTGCGGATCAAATCATTAGGCGATGCCTACCCGATAATGAGGTAATGTCCGTTCTTAGCTTTTGTCATTCCTACGCATGTGGAGGGCACTTTGGACCAAACAAAACGGCTAAAAAGGTACTTGATTCGGGATTCTATTGGCCCACGATTTTTCGCGATGCATATGCTTTTTGTAAATCTTGTGATCGGTGCCAACGCATGGGGAATATTGCAACTAGGAATGAGATGCCCCAAACTAGGATGATGTTTTGTGAAATTTTTGATGTTTGGGGGATTGATTTCATGGGACCTTTTCCTAGTTCTTTTGGGAATCTTTATATCTTGCTTGCGGTGGACTTCGTCTCCAAATGGGTGGAGGCGAAGGCCACCAAAACTGACGATTCTAAAGTGGTCTCAGGATTCCTTAAGGACTTGTTTACTAGATTTGGTATTCCACGTGCATTAATTAGTGATCGAGGTACCCACTTTTGCAACAAGACGGTAGCCGCTCTCTTGAAGAAATATCATGTTACACATAGGGTATCCACCGCCTATCACCCTCAAACCAATGGACAAGCCGAAGTGTCAAATAGAGAGATCAAGAGAATCTCAGAGAAGACGGTTGCCCCTAACCGAAAAGATTGGAGCCAACGGTTAGATGATGCTCTTTGGGCCTATCGCACGGCCTACAAAACCCCAATAGGTATGTATCCTTACCGCTTAGTTTATGGAAAATCATGTCATCTTCCGGTAGAACTCCAACACAAGGCCTATTGGGCGGTGAAAGAGTGCAACGTGAGAGTAGATGAGGTTGGCGAATTCCGCAAGCTTCAAGTTCAAGAATTAGAGGAAATTCGTTGGGATGCATATGACAATGCCATCACTTACAAAGAAAAGACCAAAGCATGGCATGACAAGCACATCTTGAGAAAGGACTTTAAGGTAGGTGACAAGGTACTTCTCTATCAATCTCGCCTTAATCTTTTTCCGGGAAAGCTACGCTCAAGATGGAGAGGTCCCTACACCATCATGCACATATATCCACATGGAGCGGTGGAAATAAAGGATGAGGAGAATGCACACGTGTTCAAAGTAAATGGCCACCGACTAAAGCGCTACTATGATGGCTTCTCCGACAAGATCGTGGAGGAGATGAACCTCCAAGAGCCAACAAAAGAGACCCATTGAGGGGTCATATCGTCGAGCCTACGACATAAAACAAGGGCGCTTCTCGGGAGGCAACCCGAGGTAAGTTTTTCGTCTTGCAATTTCAAATTCATAATTAGTTAATTAGTTTTAGTTTATTTATTTATCCAATTAGGTTAGAAACTTCCTTATCACATTAGATAGATTTTTCCCGAATAGTTTGGAGCTAACCTTGCAGGGACAAGAGAGAAGTCGGAAAAAGGAGGAACTGGGCTGTTTTCGCTGACAACGAAAATATTCGCTGCCAGCGAGAGAAACCAGCAGCAACCATGGAGCTTCCGGGCACACCAGCCCTATTCGCTGCCAGCAAACCCAACCCGCGTGGCAGCGAGCTATGCCATATCCCGAAGCCACCCAGATTTCCAAAAAAAAAAAAAAAAAAAGAATAAAATATTGGAGATTCCTTTTTACCCCTTTTTACTCACTTACCCTTTTAACCACCTTCCTTTTTACCCATTTTTTTTATATTCATCATCCCCCACTTTCCATTTTTACCATCTTCTTCCTCCTTCCAAAAACCCCCTACACCTCCATTGGAGCACCTCCAAGCTTCTCATCTCCATAGCCACCTCATCATCTCCGCCACCCCGAAATCAAATTCCGGCACCGGATTCCGACTTCCGACGAGCCGATCTACACAACCACACCACATTCACCACATTCCGACCACCCATCAACCACCACATAACCACACAATCACCCAAATCCCTTTTATTCTTCCGCCACTGCATAGATCGGGTCGAGTTGGGAAACTTTCGTGAAGGAATTTTTGAATTCCGACGTCCGAACAACGACGCCGGAGTTTCGGAAGCTCCGACTCGCTCCCGCGGAATAGGAGCCACCACCAGCGACACACCAGAGCCGCCGAGCCCGAAAGCTGATCCAAGTCGCTGCAGCGAAATCCCACTCGCTGCCAGCGAGTCTCACCCATCACGCAGCAAGTCCGGAGCTCATCGGTGTACCCCAGTCGCTGCCGCGAGCTACTTCGCTGCCAGCGAGTCACCTCACCTCCGCGCGCAGAGCCCTCGGCCTGACTCGAGTCGCTTCCAGCGGGATTCCATTCGCTGCCAGCGACAATCCTGCAGTGAGTCGACTTCTTTGTGAGTTCTCGATCTTCATCCTTTGATTTTAATTGTTATGGCTTCTCCTCCAATGGTTAGACCTAGGGGATTGAGTAGAGCTCAAAGGGCTAAGTGGGAAGATCTTGAGCCTCGTCGTTATATTTCGACGAAATTTTTTGATATCCCCACATTGAGATTGTTGGGACTTGAAGAGAGTGTGCGGACATTTATGGGCATTGGAGATATTGATGGTTTGGTAGACAAGTGTGTCCGCACTTATCCGGATTTGGTTAGGGAGTTTTTGGCAACCTTTGCAATGGCTAGTGACGATAGTTTCACTTTTCGATTGGGTGGGGCAAATCAAGCTATGACTTTTGAAGAATTGAAGAATGTGTTTGGGATCACGGGCAATCCCTCCGCCCGTTGGTCTGAATTGCCTCGTAGCTCCACCCCTCAACAACGATGGTTGGAAGTCACACAAAAGGTCATGACCTCCGGCAATGACTACAATTATAGCATCGTCCACCCTTCCCTTAGACTTTGCCACAAGGTCTTGAATAACACTTTTTTCGGGCATGCCGAGATCAACAAGGTTTCCAAGGGAAGTTGGGCTTGGATGACTTGCTTGTTGCCCGAAGCACATTAGACCCCAGATTGGGTAGAGCTTTTCTTTACCGCTTGTGGCGAGGCTACTAAAAAGCATTCAAGGAAGGAAGAGGTGAAGATTGGCTTTGGAGGCTTAATTACTTTCCTTGCATTGGAGCTTGACATTGATTTGAATGCCTGTGTACCTTGTGCGGACAACTATAGACTCAATTTGGCTTCGCTAAAGAAGGCTAACATCGTGAGGGAAAGTGATTATGGGGGGAGCTTCATTTGGTATGCCGGGGTAAATAAGTCCCACACTTTAGTACTCCCTCGCCCACTACCCACCGGTCCGTCCCCCTCCGATTTATATATTCCACCCGACGCCTTACCATTGGGGCCACCTCCGAACGCCAACGAAGGAGATGCTTATGAGGAGCCTTATGAAGAACCCACGGAGATGGAGTATGAGCCGATAATGCAAGAGGAAACATTCCATCCACGAGTTTCTTATGGCGGGCGAGCAAGTTCTTCACATGGAGGATACCATGGCGAGTCTTATGATGGATTTCCATCTCATGGATATTTTGAGAGTGCTTTCCGTAAAATCACCGAGCGTCAAGATGCCACGGACCGACAAATTGCGGAGAACCACAACATTCTCATGGAGCAACAACGAAAGAATCATGAGGAGATCATGTCCCAATTCACCGCTTGGGCGCCCTTTGGGTGGCAAACCCAATTTCCACCACCACATTGAGTTCGTAAGTTTCCTTCTCCCTCACCTATTTCCATTGTTTAATTTTTGATGTCTTTATTTCATTAGGGACAATGAAATATTCAAGTGTGGGGGAGGGGTTTAGTGTACATATTGCATTAGTTAGGTCATATTTAAAATTTTCGCATGCATATCATGTTTATTTTCTAGCATTTATATTGCATTAAAAAAAATTCAAAAAATCCAAAAATCCAAAAATATCATGCATTGCATTCATGTATTATTCAAATACCCATCTTGCCTTAATTGTCATCTATTTTATTTGAGTTTTTGAGCTTAACCTATAAATCCCATGATATGTTTGAATTGGCTAATCTTGTCACATACTTGTGTTGATTTTCATTGGAGCATGACTTGTTAGTTTAATTGAGCAAGTATGATTCTTATTGGCATTATTGAAATCCAACAAAAACTTGTCCTAGTGAGAAATTTTGGCCTTATAAGGGATTTTCATCATATTTATTCCCTTTTGCTTTCTTGTGTGACATTATACTCTCCATATGCACTTACCTCTTGAGATTGACATTGTTATCTATATTTGAGGCCGAATTTATATGTCTATTGCTTATGAGTTTCAAATGATAGAGGCATGATTTTCTTAGCCATATTATTATCCATATCCACCCTACATATGTGTCCTTTGCTTGTAGCCAAATTTGAGCCTTAACCTTTTCTTTGAAGCTCCACAAAAGTTTATCCTAGCCAATGATGAGCCTTACCCTATCCGGGAATTAGGATTAGAATTGGTGAATGGTTGATTTGTTTGAGTGGAAAAGAGATTATTGTTGAGAAAGTTACAAGTTTGGATGAGTATGTAATTTTAGTTTTATTCCTCACATTGTGCATTATTGTTTTGGCTCTAAAGAAAAAAAATGAATGAAAATAAAGAAGAAAAAAAAAACGCATGAGTTTGAGCCTTTTATCTTTATTATGAATGTGAGAGTTGGAAATAAATTTTGGTTGAGAGATGAATGTCTTTTGTAAAGTTGTTGAGAGTTTGAGTTTAAGATGATGTTTTTGAGAGAGTTAATGGTTGATGTTTGATTGTCTAGGATCTTGATTCCCGGATTTTGAGCACCACATGACCATAAATTCTCCTTGCCCTTAATTCCTTACCAAGCCCCATTACAACCTTGATAAAAGACCTCTTGATGTTGCTTATGAGTGATGGCATCCGCGGTGGAGAATATGTGATATATGCGTCAATTTCTATGTAGCTTTTTGCATGATGGATTGAGTTGAGCGATATATTGTTAAGCCTAAACACAATGAGAGTGAGAGCAAACACATAATCCCGGTGAGGTTGGATGAGATGTGCTGTATTTTGAATCGTTCATATACTTGCTAGGATGTTAGCTTTCATGTTCATGGCTCCTCCACTTTGATGTTGCTTTTGACAAGGTTAGTGCTTGAAGATTATATGTGTGGGATGATGGTTTTGTTCTTCTTTATTTTGCATTGCTTGAGGACAAGCAAAAGGTTAAGTGTGGGGGAGCTTGATAATGCACATTTCTAATGGGCATTATAGGATAATTTAGTTGCATTTACATTGTAGAATATGCATGTTTTAGTGTTAATTTAGATTAAACTCTTTTTGTGGAAAAGTTCGGAATCTACGCTATTTCGGTTGAATTGTGCAGAATCGTAGATCCGACATGGTGGAAAGCAAGGAAAAGCTGTTAAACATGGTCAAGTGAAGTCAAGAAATCAAGTTAAGAAGAGAAAGAAAGGAGGAAAGAAAGAACAAGGGAAGAACGATGAAGAATCAAATCTCTGGGCAGATTTCGCTGCTAGCGGGATTTCTTTCGCTGCCAGCGAGTGGAACCAGAAGCATGGAGCCCGGCAAGCCAGCGAGAGAGAGCCAGCGAGAAGAGAGAGCCAGCGAGAGAGAGAGCTGCCCAGCAAACGAGCAAGCCAACACCGTTCGCTGCCAGCGACATGACTCGCTGCAGCGAGATGTTCGCTGCCGCGGAAAACTTCGCTGCCAGCGGGAATCACCAGGGCCACGGAGACTCGGCAACTCGCTCCAGCGGAAGGATGAACTCGCAATAGCGGGAGGAGCAGCTCGTGGCAGCGGGTTCAGTGTCTCGCGGAAGCGGAAGGAAGGGTCCTAGGAGGATGGAAAAATTCTAAGGCATGGAAAAGTCGCTGCCAGCGAGTGTGCCAGCGAGGTGGTGGCGAAAATCCAACAGTGGCTCAATCAAGGCTTTTCGCTGCTAGCGAAATTTCTCGCTGCCGGCGGAATCCGACGCTGAATTATATTAGGAAAGTTCTATCTTTGATCTAGTTTGTTTAGGAAGTTTCTATCTTTTATCTACCTTTTATGGAAGACATTAGGCTTATAAATAGGATGTTTTAGGGTTAGTTTAAAAAAGTTTTTAATTAAGTTTTCAAGTGGAGCAATCACCATAGAAGAGAAGAGAGCTTAGGTAAGTTATGAGTGGCTAATTTTCCTAGTGTTTCGCCTACGTTTTCGGAGACTTGGTTGGTGAATTGTGAGTTTTTAATTCGAGTTATGTTTCCTCTATTATAATTCCTTAAACTTCCTTGTGCTTATTGTTATGTTATTAATGTTATCTTGCTTGGCCAACTCGATAATATTGATTTCGTGCTAGGATTTAATGCTTTCGTATTTGTGTTAATTCCGTAGTAGCATGCATAAGATTGTGGATTCCGTGTTTGAAGCATGATTATGTAGGAAGTTGACATATATCTTAAACATTGATTTACCGTGTTTAATTGGTGTTATTTATGTGCTCAAGTTCTCGGGATGTTGTGCTATCTCTTTGTTAAATCTTAACCGTGTTATGATTGCATTGAGGTGTAAGGGATTAATTGGACTCGTAGGATTTTTAATCCATATAAACCAAGACGAGAGGAATTTGTAGGAAAGTTAATAGCTTGAAAAGAATTCAATGATCGATAAGCCAACCAATGTCAAAGAATTCGTAGGTGGAACCGTTCTCTACTCTTGATTTTATAACAAAATTCCGTCTTTACTTCATTTTAATTGTTCTTATTCAAAAGTTGCATCTTTTCCCACTTTTGTTACTTGTTGCTGATCAAATTACATTGTGAAATCTTAAATCTCCCGAGGATTCGACCCCGTTCTTGCCAATTATACTAATTTGTGAGAGTGGGAACTACTTGATTGGGAATCAACGATTTTCATCCCGTCACTAGGTCACTCATAAAATATAAAATGTGCATGCATGATATTTATACAAAGCTGAGTGTAGCTACCATGCAGCTAAAATGGATAAGCTAAAGCTTCAACGAAGCTAAAACCCTAATCAAGCTAAAAATTAGAGCTAGGTCATTTTTGGAATTCCGAAACTTGGCTAGCTCTCAAATTTTGTACCAAAGCTTTAGAGCTTAATGTCTTTCTTCAAAAATCATCTCTTTCTTCACAAATTATGAGATGATGATTTAACTCACTATAAGTGATCAAAACTCGATCAGAACCATTTTAGATCGAATGCCGAGCATTTCCCTATTGCTCACTTTTATGGAAAGTATCCGAACAAGCTCAAGACAGACTTTGTTGATGTTGATATCATTGCATGAGTCTTTTCTCATGATTTCCTTTCCTCTTAAAATCGTAGAATTACTTAGGGCCGATCACATGGGTCGTGTCTCCCGCACACCATAAGCCCGAGTGATGCTCTTAGTAATTCTCACACTTAACATTTATTATTTCGGACAAATGGATTGATGACTTTTCACAAACCACCAACATGAGAGATCGAGAAGATGAGCAGATAGGGTAGGAGAGACAGAAGGGGTTAATATCACTTGAGATCCCACATAGTTGTTAAAATAACTCTAGATGATAAAGTTGGTTAAATCTTAATCACTCAATTTTAAATTAGTGGGTTAGATTTAAATTAGTTTAGCCATTTTTTAATTTATTTTTAGGGTCGATATATAGCTATAGGGTAATCATTTCAAATTCACATAGTTCAACTCCACGGGATCCTTACCGGGAATTGATATATACAAGATTCACCAGGTGCAGGTGGGATCTTCTACAACACTTCTCTACACCCCTCCCTACTCCACTAAATTTTCTTAATATTTATTTAATTTTTAAAAAAATTATATTTATATTCATAACATCTATTTTTATATATTTATAAAATTTTATTTTGAAAAATCATGTTTTAAAATTTTTAATAATTGTATTTTGTAAAATATTGCCTTTTTAATTTTTAAAAATTGTAAAACATGATTTTTTAAAATAAAATTTTATAAACATACAAAAATAGATATTAGAAATCTAAATATAATTTTTATAATTTTTTTTAAGATTAAATAAATGGTAAATATTTTTGTGATGCAGGGATGAGAGTAGAGTACGTATTGTAGCCTGTAGGGTTAGCGGCTCTTATATGGTACCCCCTCTGTCCAAAAATACATGGGCTTTTACTATTAATGCACGTTTTTTTAGGAGCTAAAAATATATAAAATATTAACTTTTTTATTAATTTTTTTTAATAATTACAAACTTATTATCAATAAATTTGTAATTATTAAAAAAATTAATATTTTATATAGTTTTTACCTTCTTAAAAAAGGGTGCGTGAATAGTAAAGCCCAAATATTTTTGGGACGGAGGTAGGATATTTTTCCCATAAAATTTTCAAAAACATTATAAACCCATTGTTTCAAACAACGACGTATCTCTACTTAATTTGGCTATTTTTCAAATAAGTTTCTAACAATTTTGCTTTTTTATTATTATTATTATTTTTAAGAAAAAAAAATCGTATATTGACCCATATATTGAACCTAGTCGGCGAAAGTTCAAAAATCTGTTATACATTCATTAAACTATTCAAACTTGTCGAATAGATTTTACATACTCCCTCCATTCCACAATAGATGTCTTTTACTATTTATACACGTTTTCTTAAAATACTAAAAATTATATAAAATATCAAAATTTTATTAAATATTTTTAAATAATATCATACATATTACTAATAAGTATAGAATTAATTTTAAAAATTAATTAAAAAATAGATATTTTATATGTAGTTTTTAGCTCATTAAAAAGCGTGCATAAATAGTCCAAACAGAAGTATCGTGGGACGGAAGGAGTATACTAGTTTAGTTGTAATTTTGTATGCTATCGTTGAGAAACAAAAACATGGGCTGCAAATAAAATGACATCTTGTGGAATTTTCATTGGATCCCATGAAGTTGCTAAAATAACTCCATGTGAAGTTGGTTAAATCCTAACCACTTAATTTTAAATAAATGGTTTAAATTTAAATGCATTTAGCTATTTTTTAATTTATTTTTTAGGGTCGATGCATTCCTATTGGGTAATCCTACCAACTTCACGGAGTTCAACTCCACGGGATCCTTACCGCTAGTGGAGATATACATATATAGCTTGAATATATATTAACCTGGACAAATTCCTACTTGACCAATTGATCGAATTGATCGGGTCATGTTCCGATCCGTCCCAATTTGTACATCTATATACTTCCAAGCTATAGTTAGTTTAGTTATATACAGGGGCGGAGCCAGAAAAAATTTGAGGGGGCTCAACTAAATTTTCGGGATTTTTTTTTTTGATATATATAAGATATATAATTTTTGTTATAAGAAAAATAGTATAAAACACACTAAATGTATGATTTAAATAACTATTTTGAGTTTAAAATGCTAAAAGGAGAAAAAAATCTCTAAAATGAAGCTATAAGGATTCAAACTCAAGACCTTATCACTCTATTCCTCAACTCATACCAACTACGCTAAGCAAACTTATTAATTTAATACTCTTTTTAACACTTAAATTATCAAAAATTACAAAAAAAGTACACATATTTTATTTTTTTTTACGTTTTCCCCCGACCCAGGGGGGCTCGAGCCACCTCATACCCCCTCTCCCTCCGCCCTGGTTATATATATTGTCGTTACAGCTAGCTATAGTCTTCAAAAACTTTAATTAATTAATTTATAGCCATCCGCGTAACGACTCTTTCTTTTCAATATAGTACAACGAGTGAAAATCATCTACCCCATGGTGCGCCCTAAGGTGCACCCCAAAATTATTTTTGTCATAAAACAATGTTAAAAAAAATTTTAAAAATTATATTTAATTTATATACATCTATATTTATATATTTATAAAATTTTATCAAAAAAAAATTATGTTATAGAATAATAGAAAAATCATTTTCTAAAATAACTCAAATTTTCTTTATTTATAATTTTTTAAACATAATTTTCTATGACAAAATTTTATAAACATATGAACATGGATGTATCTAAGTTAAATATAATTTTTAAAAAAAAATTTAACATTGTTTTATGACAAAAATAATTTTGGGGTGCACCATGGGGTGTGTAGAGGATCTTCAATATAGTACAACGTACCGTCTATTGGAAAATTCTAACAATTGGTGCAGTATATAACTACGTACCCGTCGTGCCCATGTTACTAAACAATATTCATATACACAAACGCACAAATTTAAGACAAACATATAGCAACATATATCCATCGATTCATACATTATATATAACATGGAAGCTCCTTTTCTCCTCGCCGCCGCCACCGTTTTGCTTTCCTTTATTTCTGGTAAGTATTACTTAACTATTAGTTCTTATGATTACGTCGACACAACACAAAAGTAGGTGAAACCTAGTGTGCATGAATGTTATATAGCACGTACCCATATACACTAGTATATAAATCGATGAATTATTTCTCTTATTTTTAATTAATTTTAGAATAACCTCGTCATATTTATAGCAGTTCATCACATTACTCTTTATATATATTATAAGGGGTAGTTTGGTATTGATATCTAGATATCAGATATCGGATATCAGTCCCCAATAACTGATATCTAGTGTTTGGTAGGCTAGATATCGATATCACTTTAACTGATATCGACATCTAGTGTTTGGTATGCACATAATATCAAGTGATATATGATATCTGTGTTTGGTAATAGCCAGATATCGATATTAGTTGATATCTAGATATCAAATTTAGCCTATTTTGATATACTCATTTTTTGGGAGGTATCACTTGATATCGATATCTTGATATCAAGATATCACCCGATATCGATATCTTGATATCGATACCAAACGACCCCTAAGATCAATTGGCAATGGGATGAGTAACTCATTTGACTCATATACTAGTTTGATTTAGATAATTAGCACTCATGTCACACATCGGATATAATAAGAATGTTAGGAATACGTGATTAATTTATAAATAATTCAATTCATACCTATATTCTCACTTACGAGTGAGTACAACAGATGTGAAATTGCTAGGTGACATAGATCGATGCCTCTGAAGACTTCTTATACTCTTGACATGAGTTCTTTTTATAATTAACCTCTTCACATCTTACCACATTTGATACGGAGTTTATACATATATATTTCTCTATACAGGGACTGAATCAGCAAGTTTCACCATAAAGAACAACTGCCCTTGGACAATCTGGCCAGCCGCCCTCACCTCTGCCAACTCACCGCCACTCGGCAACACCGGCTTCACCTTAGACCAAGGCGCCTCGACCACCATCGGCGCCCCAGCCGGGTGGACGGGCCGCTTCTGGGCCCGGACCTTCTGCGGCACAGACGGCTCAGGCCGATTCACCTGCCCCATCGGCGACTGCGGCTCCGGCCAGGTCCCATGCAACGGCAACGGTGGGGCCCCACCGGTCAGCCTAGGAGAGTTCCGCCTCAACGGCGACGGTAACAAGGACTTCTACGACGTCAGCCTCGTCGACGGCTTTAACCTGCCCGTGACCATCGCGCCTCAGACCGGTGGCTGCCCGAGCACCAGCTGCCCTAAGGACGTGAACGCGGGCTGCCCGGCGGAGCTGTCGATTAGGGCATCAAACGGCGGGGTGATTGGGTGCAAGAGCGCGTGCCTGGCGTTCAACACCGACGCATACTGCTGCAGGGGGGGCTTCAACAGTCCTCAAACGTGCCCGCCGTCGAAGTACACGCAGTACTTTAAGTCGGAGTGCCCGCAGGCGTACAGTTACGCTTACGATGACGGTAGCAGCACCTTCACATGCCCTAGCGGAGGAGATTACCTTATTACCTTCTGTCCTTGATTGGTTTAATTAATTTCTAATTATTAACCTCCAATATTGAATTGTTTACCAAATTGGTATAAACACATTAAATTATTTATACATGGATAAAGATAGAGTAAATAAAGACGTGAATAAAATTATATAGTGCAGTAAGTTTAATTTGTGTACTAGAATAAGAGATTGCACTATAGGTATCTAATTGGCTGTATTTACATCTATCTACATTTAATTTTACAATATTTCTTTGTATTCGGAAATTTTGTACAATTGAAGTTTATTGAATAAAATTTATGCTTTTACTGTTGATTATAATATAATCCCTTCCATTTGTAAAATATGAATCGAAATTTATCATTCACATACAATTTTTTTAGGTAATAAAAAAAACTAATATATAGAATATCCATTTTTAAATAAATTTTTAAGGATTTTGTGCTGATTAATAATTAGCTAATCAGTAATTAACCATACATCATCGTTTATATATATATATATAAACGTAATGCAAAACTAATCACATTTTTAAACGTAATTCAAAACTCAATTCGATTGGATTCAAGCTTAAATATACAGCTTGAATTCTTTTGAGTTATTATATCAATATATCACGAGGAAATAGGGCTAACTCATTTATTTATTTATTTACTTACTATTATTTTTTTACAATATGCAAACATTTGAAGGGATTTACAAAAACTGTAAACCACCCTCATGAACATCCTGAAAAATGATGTTACAAAACCCCTACTATAAGAGGGAGTAGATTCAGAGGCTGATCTTATGGAGAGCCCACCCATCAATTGTTGGGTCAAAAAATTGAAGTAGGTAATAAATTATGCTCGGTTAATTATTTTGGGTCAAAAATTTGGAGAAGGGTAATGAATTTAGGTGGGTTAATTATTTTGGTTTGCTATTCTTTTTTTTTTTTTTTGGCCTCAGTTATTTAGAAGCACGTGATTCAACTATCTCAAACTTTTCTATTTTCCATTTTACGCATTAAAGATATCCATTATATATGTAATTTCATTTCATTTTTCATTTTATAATAACATAACCCAATGAGTGCTGAATTCATTCTTTTGCTTTCAATTTTTAGCATCCCTTAAAAAGTAATAAAATATTCAAAGCCAAATTCTTTGGATACCAAATAGTATTTCACAATCGCATTTTTACTTCTTTTTTTTTTGTCTCTTCACCATGAAAATTATTTCGCATACTTAGCTTTGTAACTCTATATCCGAAACTGAGTAGATCTATTACAGATAATATCATGGCTAGCTATGAAGTCAGCTACCTTGTTTGCTTATCAAAGGCAATGTTTAAATTCCACCTGATCGAAAGTCGGCTTCAATAGATGGATCCTTTCCACTCGGTGCATAATTTTCCATCTGATCATGTCTTCATTTCTTCACCATTGATTATCACCTTCTATAATGATCTTCCTTAGCCATTTCCTTACAGCATGCTGAAGTCCCATCAAAACTGCAACATCTTCAGTCCGGAGAACAATATCTTTACATATCTCCTGATAAAATATCTCTATTAAATGGCCCTTGAAGTCTCTAATGACCCCCACCCCTCGACAAATACCATGCCCGCGGCTAACTCGTCCATTTTTTTTTTTTGGTCTTAAACTCATCCATTTATTAAATAGGCAGAATATAAGAACATTTTTAACTAGAATGTAAATAAGTAATAATCAACCCGTTCAACTCAAATAATAACTCTCGTGTCTATATACATTGACAAATGAACAAATCCGGATCTAGCCCAAACCCTTAAATATCAACTTGTATTTATTTTCTAAAAGTATTTTACTCGAAATGAATAACGGATATCATAAAAAAATAAATATTAGTAGAAAAATATTAAATTTAAGTGGACACAAATTAAGCCCTGCGTATACGCCGCGCCCCATATTTGACAAGTAAATTGAAATGGTCTTTCATAACCCCAAATCTTGAATTCCACAATAAAAATTATCCATCTTCAATTCGACTTCATCCTCCTTCCACTATGAGTATCATATTGCATCGGTTTGAAGGAAAAAAATATCATGTTGCATCAATTTGAAGGGAAAGAAAATTAAAGCTTTTATTTTATAAATTAAATAAATCCTAACACGACTCTCGTTTTGATTATAAACCATTTGATTTGTTGAATGATTTGGTCATATATACTATACATGTTTGACTTCAATTTACCATAGTTCTATTTATAGAAATTTTATATTCCAATATGGCCACATCCGTACAAATGTGGATTTTGTACGTATGGAATTTTATTAATATAATATATTAATACCATGAACCATCCATTTTCAATCAAAACATGGGCTGCAAAAATAAGTTGTTACGTACGTTCGTTAGCCCCTGAATTTCTTATAAATTGATAATTAACTACATATATATAGTTGCGCAAATATATATGGACTTTACTTGCATTGGATCGAATCAAATAGGATTGATAGGAAGCAGATCGGTCTAACAAAGAGTGCGAGATGGGAGACCACACGGGATCTCCAAATAATGACCGAACTTGTTAAAAATTTTAGGATAAATTATTATTTATAAATCAATATTAATACGAACTTTGAAAATCACTTAAGGTATACAATTTATTCCATATTAAACCAATTATGTTATAGAAAAAAATTGGTTAAATTTTTTATGTGGCAGCAGAAAAGGTTAAAAAATTTAATGACATATATTACAACACATAATTAAGTGTTTAATGTAATATTTGTAAACAAACTAATTTTGAATGTAAACTAATTTTGAATGTAAATTATATGAGTAAATCAACCCTATAATCCAATTTGTATTGAAAATGTATTTTTATTTTGAAATATCATATTTGGAAATTAAATAATAGAATGTAAAACGTCATTAAATATTCAAACATTCGGCTAGCATGTTGAAAATTAAAACAAAATGTTGGGTGAAATTTTTCCTTTATCAAAATTGGTTTAATATGAAATAATTTGTATTTCTTTTAGTGATTTATGTTTTAAATAATGCTATAAATTTGTAAAAACTTCTTCATTTATACCATTATTGTCTTAACTTAGGGTTCGTTTGGTTTAACACAGGAAGAACAATTCCCAGGAAGTTACTTCCCGGAAATTCAATTCCCACGTATTGCACTTCCCGGGAATTGAAAAAATATGTTTGGTTGGATTTTAAATGGTAGGAATTAAAACAGAAAAATTGGAAATTTCTTTTTATAAAAGGTGGAATTGGAACTTACCTAGGGGGAAGTAGGTAAGTTAAATTCCCTTGAAATGGAGGAATTTAAATTCCTGGGAATTTAACTTCCTGGGTTTTCCTGTGGCTAAAACTCCAACCAAACACATATATTTAATCTACTTCTTGGGTTTTTCAGTTGCTAACCAAACGAACCCTTAGAGATGGAATGATGTGAAGACCAAAAAAAAAAGAGATGAAATGATATAAAAAAGAATCAATTATATCAAAAAAAAAATTCAAGATGAAGAAGTTATTAGAGATAATTCAAGTCCCTCAAGATAAGAGTAACAAGTACGTACGTTACAGTGCTGCATATATAGCTTGAAAGTTGAATATACTAAGTTGGAAAATTTTGGTAATTGACCGATGATCGACCCATCTTCAATCTGTATACATTAATTTCTGCAATTTAGGATTATCTGTTAGAGCGTACGTACAATCGTCGTCAATAGCCCATCTAAGTCGACTTTTTCTACATATATATGCCCAATTGTCCACGTAAATAACGGAATGACATTGATAATTCAACATTCGATGGACTATAAATACCCGCCTATGATACACCTTATTTCACATCCCATCCATCCATAATAATATTCACATTTGCTAAAAGATCCAAGTAGTAATCTAATTACGCAGCAAATTGTGAGATCGTTCGATCCATACATTTGGCAATGGAAGCTCCTTTCTTCCTCGTCGTCGCCACCATTTTGCTTTCTTTCTTTTCTGGTGAGCACTATATATATAATTAGTTACAACTTATTATTATTATTATTATTATTATAATATATCTAAAGTTTTTACATGAAATTGGATGGGAGCCGGCTAACAAGCTGAGTTTCGCAACCCTTCTGAATACTAAAAGCAACATCGAAAGTTGAGCCTAAGAAGTACTTATTATATAAGTCGGTGAACTACTTCTTCTACAGCTAATTGGTTTTAGAATGGAACCTCATTCGTGTGTGATATGCTACTAGCGCATGTGCGCTCATACATATGACCTCAGTAATCGGTCAGAGTCAGACTTTGATATTATTATTATTATTATGTGACAGACCGTTGTTAATAAAATGATGAACAATTGAATTTAATAATCTTTTTTTTTGTTAGAATTTTAGATTTATTATAAAGTTGGCAATTCAATCAGAATTTTTTTTCGAAATATTCACGATTTATAAAATAATTATCAAATTAGGCATTGATTCAAACAATTTGTCAAAATGTTCAAAATTGTCCGGGACTACAGAAACTCGCGGTTTTGTTTGAAATTGCAAAGAAAAAAAAAGATATAATAATGTAAACCGCGGTTTACTTTTTTTTTTGAAAAAAAAACGAATTGGGAGAGAGGGTTTGGAGGAACGATGGTGGGGGGAGGGAGGGGTGGAGGCAGTGGAGGTGAGGGGACGGGGAGGGTGCTGGCGATGGCAACAAAGAGGACGGAGGTGCGATTGAGGGTGGTTAGGGCGCCGGAGAGCGGTGGACGGAGGTGCGATTGGGGGTGGTTAGGGCATAGAGCGGTGGAGATGGGAGATGCGATTGGGGGTGGTTAGGGCATAGAGCGGTAGAGACGGGAGATGCAATTGGGGGTGGTTAGGGCGCTAGAGAGCGGTGGACGGAGGTGCGATTGGGGGAACTCCCCTGAACTTGGCGGAGTTGGTCGTTGGGGGCGACGGATGTGCGGCGGAGGAGGATGTGTAGCGGCGGCGCTGGGGGGTGCCGGAATAGAGGTGTGAGACAGGGTGCGGGGTGTCGGAGCTGCTGCAAGATCGACGCCGGGTACCACATCACCTCCTTCTGCTCTCCCTCCCCCACCATCGTCCTCCAAACCCTCTCCACCAATTCCTTTTTTTAATTAAAAAAAAAAAAGGAAAACCGCAGTTTTCATTATTATTTTATTTTTTCTTTGCAGTTTTCAAAGAAAATCGCGGTTTTCTATCGTTCTTGACAGTTTTGAACATTTTAAAAAATTATTTCAATCGATGACTAATTTGATAATTATTTTTTAAATCGTGAATATTTCTAAAAAAAATTCATTCAATCACCTTCCAAGTTCCAACTCAAAACGTTGGGTATGATTTGAGAATGGGTTGGGTTGGGAGGGTTTGAACTTGACTTTTACCCATATTTTGGTCCATCTTCATGGGTCGGACCTGCGCTAGGTCCGGCTGCCCGAGACTTGAGACATCTACTTTCCCAAGCTTGTTTATTGGCGAGTTCGATAGCTCAGCAAACCGCCTATTAAAATCTCACATAATATTATTTTGCTAATACAATACACGTAAAAGATTCCATCAGAATGAAATTTCATGCAATTTATAGTTACACAACTTAGAAATCACACAATACAATATTTATTATTTAGTGTGGTTTTGTTTCTATGAAATAGCATTATATATACTCCTCAATTCATATAAGATTTGAATATTATTAGTCATTTAATTTTATTAAGTTAATAAATTAAGAATATAAATTACATAATTAATATATCTAGTATTTTAATAAAAATCTATATATATATATATATATATATATATATATATATATATATATATATATATATATATATATATATGCTTGAACTATTGCTTTGCTCAAATCCATAAATTTATTAAAGCGGGCTCGATGGGTTTACCCTTGTTTAGTAAGGTCTAGTTTTACCATGATTTATAGCTTGTAGACTTATAGTTCATCTTATTCATTTATCCTTTTATATTTTTTTGAAATGGCATATTTCTTGATCTAAAACCCTATCTTGTGTTTGTTAGTATGTACTTAGTGCTATGTAAGACGGGATACCAATTCATATAAATAGGACCCTTGTATACATAATCAGTTGAACAATTTCATAATACAGATTTACATTTCCTCTCTTCCTTTCTCTATTCGTTTTCCTTTTGCTTACACATCAACATGGTATCAGGCTTTTGATCATCTTCCGCTTC
This sequence comes from Persicaria tinctoria, assembly GCA_037127255.1. Taxonomy (NCBI): domain Eukaryota; kingdom Viridiplantae; phylum Streptophyta; class Magnoliopsida; order Caryophyllales; family Polygonaceae; genus Persicaria; species Persicaria tinctoria. The sequence continues at coordinate 751,937 of JBANSL010000016.1, read as the reverse complement.
AATCAATCAACTCTTTTTCTTCCTCTGGTCATGGAGACTTCTACATAGTGTTAACCCCTCTAATTTTGTAAAAAGAATTTCTCATGAACTTTTATGTAGTGTATCTTGAATTCGTATGTGAATTTATCGGCATCTCAATTTATCAAATAATTACTTTTATTTCTAGTTATCACTTTATTAAAATGAAAAACAATCACCTATTTCAAACTCTCTACTCCATTTCAAATGTATTTTAATAGTTAAAAATCAAATTATTTTAATTTATAAATAAAATAATAATAAAAAAATAAATTGCCAACCCATCAAACTCTTCCTGTAGGATCCTAAGTGGAGTATATATTGTGTTTATGCATTGCAGGGATTGAATCAACAAGATTCACCATAAAGAACAACTGCCCTTGGACCATCTGGCCCGCCGCCCTCACCTCCGCCAACTCCCCACAGCTCGGAACCACCGGCTTCTCTCTCGGCCAAGGCGCCTCCACCACCATCGGCGCCCCAACCCGGTGGGAGGGCCGCTTCTGGGCCCGCACCTTCTGCGGCACCAACGGGGGCAGATTCACCTGCCCCATCGGCGACTGCGGCTCCGGCCAGGTCTCCTGCAACGGCAACGGCGGCGCCCCGCCCGTCAGCCTGGCCGAGTTCCGCCTCAACGGCGACGGAAACAAGGACTTCTACGACATCAGCCTCGTCGACGGCTTCAACCTGCCCGTCACCATCGCCCCTCAGACCGGCGGCTGCCCCACCACCAGCTGCCCTAGGGACGTCAACGCCGTCTGCCCCAACGAGCTAGCGATCAGGGCATCCAACGGCGGCGCGATCGGCTGCAAGAGCGCATGCCTGGCCTTCGGCGGCGAAGCGTACTGCTGCACGGGGTCCCACAACACCCCGCAGACGTGCCCGCCGTCGAACTACTCGCAGTTCTTCAAGTCGCAGTGCCCGCAGGCGTACAGTTACGCCTACGATGACGGCAGCAGCACCTTCACTTGCCCCAGTGGTGGCGATTACCTCATCACCTTCTGCCCTTGATCACCATCGATCTCTACGTACACAATCACACATATACCAAAATAAATAAGTGGAATTTATAATAAATATAAATACATATGAAAATTGTATGAATAAAAATAGTGCAGTTATAGAATAAGATTTGCACTCTCCAAAAGTTACAGAATATTTCACAATATACATAGTGTTGTTGTTGTTTTTTTTTTTTTGAAAATTCCAATATACAAGAAATAAGATGCATGTTCTCAAAAAAAAAAAAAAAAAAAAAAGATGCACGGCCCAATGGGCTAATTTGTCCATTTAAGCGCCCACACTTAATCTATTTAAGCGCCCAATGAGCTATTTTGTCCATCAAATGTTTTTTTGGTTCGAATACCTCGTGATTAAATTTCTTATCAACATTTGACCAACATATATTACAAAAAAATATTTTTATAAAATATTTACATAAGTAATCAATACAAAGAATTGTCCAAACCTTCGTTGAAATTTTCAAACTAATTTGTACGTATGGTAATGTTCATTTACCAACATTTTCAAGTTGCTTGTTCAATCCAATATATAAGAAGTATCATAACACCCCTCAAATATTCAATTTTTTAAATCAAATAAATGTTATAAGTTGAAATAAAATAATATTTATAGGTGTTTAATAGTAAAATATATGGTTGCGGACAATTCGTAAAGAAAAAGACCACTCTCAAATCGAGCTTGAGAATGGAAAATAGAGAAAGAATAGCAACGTATGGAGAAGAGTCAAAACTACAAGTAAAATTAGGAAGAAATATCATCACTAGTCGGTCAATTAAATAATTGAGTTTATATTTTTCGAAAGAACTGTCCTAAAAATTATCATCTAAGAAATTTTTTTACTAAAGCCAATTTTTTTTAAAATCAATGAGAAAATAAAATACACAAGAAATTAAAAATACCCTCGTAAACTATAAATGTGTAGATATAATGTAAATAAAGAATCGCGCATAATTTATTACATAATTGTCAAATATTTTAGTATAATCTACTGATTCGAATCTATTGGATTTAATATATATATATATATATATTATGAATAGATGACCTTATATCCACACATTATTTTAGATAACCTATAAGTTTCGTTTCTTAATTAATTTTGACATAAAACTTTGTTGAAACGAATTTATTTTTAAAATTTATTTTCTTATAGATATATGCACCCATATATAACCTTCACCTGATAAAGACAGAATAAAATAACTAATAAGTCTTGAGTGCGACATATAGCGAACTAAGCCGCCGGCCCGCCGCGCAATTATCCAACCCAACTTGTACGCACTCCTTTTTTATTTCTCTCTTTTTTGGCCGATCATATACAATTAATGGGCGAAAGCGAAACTAATTAAAATAACTCGACCTTTAAAGGTGTGTTACAAATATATCCCAACTTTTCAAAGTGTAAGATAAATATCCCGACTTCAAAGGGGTGTTAAAAATATATCTCAACCTTTCAAATGTAATATAAATATCTCGACCTTTATAGGTAATGTTAAAATAATATTTCAAAAAAATTTGTACAAAAAAAAAGAGCTAACAGGACATGTATATATGACAAAAAAAATTAATAAAAAAAACTTTAAAAAATCTATATAAAAAAATTATAGACCACTTTTCTTTTCTTTTTTTTTTATCAAGGGAAAGAAATAAATTAATAAAATATAAATATATAAAAAAATGATATACTTACAAGTGTTTAATATTTTATTTAGATTAATTTTATATTCGAGGGATAACACCCATATTTGTATAATGGACCATTTAACTAATTTCGCATTTTTGATGAAAATTTAAAATAGAAAGAAGAATAGTTAGAATTTTAGTAAATAAATTATGTAAAAAAAATGGAACAATTGAACAAAGAAGAATCATATGGAAAATTGAAATATTAATAACGTGTCTTGAATTTTTTTTAAAATAATAAATGAAAAAACTTGTTTTCTTAAACCCTTCTATTAATTTTTTATATATTTTTTTAAAATTTTATTTTTTTATTAATTTAGTTTGCCACATATGTATGCCATGTTAGTTTTTTTGGGTAGAGAATTATTTTATATATTATTTGAACATCACTTATAAAGGTTGATATATTTATCTTACATTTGAAAGGTAGGGATATATTTTTAACATATCCTTAAAGGTCGGGATATTTATCTTACATTTGAAAGGTTGACACACCCTTAAAGGTTGGGTTATTTTAATTAGTTTCGCCCAATTCATGCCTATGGAGTTTCCATGTATTTGCTTAATTAATCTTCAAATTGACTTTAAGTTTTTACATAAGGCGGTTTGCCTAAACGTATGCCTAATTTTTCTTTATGATTAATTGTAAACCAAAGTACATATGCGGATTTAGAAAATAAAAAAAAAAGCTAAGTTATTTTTGTAATTTTTAAAACTCTTCTATTCCTAATATTATTAAAAATTACCAAAAAAATACATTAATTTTTTTTCCTCGACTTTTCTTCTGAACTAAGGATCGATGTTGTATAATTTAAAGAGGGATAAAATTGGTGGTGGAGGCCTCATATTAGATAAGGTAAACACACTTTTATAATGTTATCATTCAACTCTTTACATAGAGATTATAATGCTTGGAGAATAAGTAATATAAAGATATTGATAATCTAAACATATTAAAGATATATATTTCTAAACTAATATAAAAAGATCAGAATGGGAATGAAATGGTTTCGACATGGATCATCTTGAAGAAAATGAAGAGAGAATGGGAATGAAAAGATTTCACCCATACACGTGAAATGTTAATCCCTTCTGTCTCGCCCAACTGAAATGGTTTCAACAAACTTTAAAATTCCATTCCACAATGCTTCCAAAAGTGCAACGAATTGTAGAATATGAAATTATCCCAAAAAGCCATAATTTGAAAGCATTAAATAAGAAATATCAAAGAACGAACACGAGGACCAACTGATGAAGCCACCTAGAAGGTCTTCCCTTATAACATTCAAAGATAGGGGGCGGCCAAACACGACTGTAGTTAAGTAACCACTAATTAACGAAATCATAAATTTTTAGGAATAATTTGAGTTCAGTTTGATTTTATTTGCATAATTTTGTTTTCCCGTGTAGAATTTACACACATTGGTACGTTAGTCATTTTTATGCGTAATATAAACTGTTCATTAAAGATTTGGTTACCTAGATAGACTATTTGACAATAATGTCGAGAGTTTCAAACAACCAAATAAATACTCCGATCTAGAGTATTAATGAATGCACACATATTATATATCTTATTCGTTATATAAATCCTAATACAAAATCTACGCAATCTTTAAAGAAGGAATTCAAACATATATTATCTTATTCATTTGGATAAAATGACATCCCGCATTGATAAAAATATAAATCCAATCCTTGCATATACGTCGGTGGACTACCCCATCTAACACCAATTGGTTTTATGGTGGAATTCCACTCGACTTGTGTGCTCGGCTTCATTAGCGCATGATGCGCTCGGACTAAACCTAAGCAAACATGAGCTAACCCGCCTGGAGGTGGGCGGCCCGACCCGACAATGAGGGCGGGCTTGGACAAGGCACTAGGCCTAAAAACCATGTCTGACCCAAGCCCGACCTGGTTTAATGAGCTGAAAATTTGATCAAGACCCGGCCAAAGCCCGCCCGGCCCGGCCCATGCTCAGGTCTAACTCGGATGTGTATGACCCCCACGTCATATTGTCCGCCTAAATTTAACATCATCTCTTGACTTTCACACTTCGGTCTTTACATCTACATGCACAACTACTTAGCGCACGTACACACATTAATCACAAAAGAAGTTTGAAAACTAAAGGATGTGAAGGTTACGAAATTCTTCAACATATGTAATATGACATGTTTAGGATTTAGATTTAACTAAATATGAGCAAAGTTTGTATCAAATTTATATTATTTTGATATAAAATTTAATTCACATAGTCTTTTCCATCAATTAAAATATTTCTTTTAATTTGGTTACATGCCCCGGCCCGGACCTTCGTTACCTCTAGGGAGTAGATTGGAATATTCAACATTTGATGCACTATAAATACAGGCCCATCTTAGGCCTTTTATTTCCAAACCAAATTCACATTTGCTATATACCAATTACTAAACACACTAAACACAAGAGGGTGTGCGATTCAATTCATTGATTAACGATGGAAGCATCTTTCATCCTTATCATCGCTTCCATTTTGGTTTCCTCCTTTTCTGGTAATTAATTAGTCTCCTTTTTTTCTTTTTCTTTTTTTATAGTTACTTATCTCTTTTATGTAGGTTCTTTTAATTTGTAAAACTGCGTTTTCGTTTTAATTTGAATATGTTGTGTAAATTATACATATAATTAATCTATTGATCAAAAGACAGATCAAAAGACATAGCTATTCAATTCGAATGAGTCGAGTATTACTTATTCATATTCAGCTTGTTTAGAAACGAGTTTAGTTCGATGCGAGCCTAAATTTGAACTCGATCGAGCTTAAAAATATTCAGCTCGTTTAAAAATTAACGAGTTCGAGCCGGACTTTTTTCGAGCATTGAGCAAACCAATTTGGTCAAAATATAAAAACATTGTTTTTTCAAGGTTAAATCGAGCGAGTCGAACTTTACACGGGTTCGACTGATCACCTTATTAATTGTTCTCGATATATTTTCTTCTTTTTGATATATTTTTCTATTTTATTTATATTTGTTTGACGGTTTATCCGTGGTTGAGTTTTCGATAATGCGCAGGGATTGAATCAACAACTTTCAACATAAGAAACAACTGCCCTTACACAATCTGGCCAGCACTGATAAGCAACCCCGGCACCGTAGGGATAGGCAACACCGGCTTCGCTTTGGGGCAAGGCGGCACCGTCCCCGTTGGCGCCCCAGGCGGCTGGCAGGGCCGCATGTGGGCCCGCACCTTCTGCGGCACCGACGGTTCGGGCAGATTCAGTTGCCCCATCGGAGACTGTGGGACCGGCCAGGTGGCCTGCAACAGCAACAGTGGAGCCCCGCCGGCATCCCTAGTCGAGATCACCCTCAACGGCGGCGGCAACAACGACTACTACGATATCAGCCTCATCGACGGCTTCAACCTGCCGGTGACAATCTCGCGCGGCGGCTGCCCCACTGTGAGCTGCCCTGTGGACATCAACGCCATCTGCCCCTCCAACCTGGCGGTTAGGCTCTCCAACGGCGCCACCGTTGGCTGCCGGAGCGACCCGTCGTTCTTCAAGCAACAGTGCCCGCAGGCTTACGCTAACCCTCCGGACCCCGACACCTTCGCCTGCGCCAGCGGTGGAGATTACCAAATTACCTTCTGTCCTTGATCGATTATATATATATGCGCCAGCTCTTAATTAATTAAATTAAATATATAATTGCAGGAAAAAAACGCCTAAGCATGTTGTAATTTAAAATTTCAACGCTAGTTGGAATTATTGAATGAATAATAAATGAGTTAAAGGAGTAATATAATTTACACCAAAAAAAACGCCTAAATAAATATGCGGTTTGGTCCTCTCTCAGTCTCTCTGGTGTCTGGCCGCCCTCATCGTTTCGGTTTGGGGCTGAGTTAGTCCCTCAATTCGGCTGCAAATCCCTGGCCTTTCTCCTCTTTCGGGCGGATGCTCTCTATCACCTTCGGGTTTGCCTTGGGCCCGAAAGTGGTCAAGACCCAGTGGATTAAAGCTTGTGTGTTTTGGCTCAATTATTTTGTTTTGGGTCCAAGCTATCCAAGAAATTAAAATAATTAATAAAAATTTCCGGTCGGATCAGCTATTTCCCGTTAGGATTTCTGGTGCGTTTCGATTCAGGCGACGTGTTGCTCTATGTTTTGGCGTAACTCGACTTTCTTTCCGAGTGATGAGGTTTTGGCAGTTGGAGTCGAGACAGGTTGGGGCCATGTCCGTGTGTATCGATGCATCTCCTTTTTTCGGAAGGTTGTTTTTTTGGAGGTTCGTCTTCACAACCCACATGTGTCTCTTAATTGAAGCGTAAGATGCTGGGCATGTTATTGCACAACTTAAAATAAACATTCATCCTTAATTAAGACCGATCGAGACTCGAGACTTGGATTTGCACAACTTGCATATATACGTACAACTTTTTAGTCTTTTTTTATTTTATATATAAAAATTGAAAATGGAGTTCGTTGAAGACTATATAACTTAGATGACTCGGAGTCGTCGTCAGTCCTACAAACCTTATTATATTCTTCGTGTAGATGCGATGCGACGCGACTTGCGAGTCTCCGACAAGTCACTAAATAAAATTAATCTTATATATTTATTTTCGAAAGTATGACTCAAATCGATATGATAATTAGCGGTTGTGTACATAGGGTATGTAACCTGCATTAATAAAATAGCAGATAAGTTAAGTGAGTTTCATTTTAAAACCAATATATTTCTAATACGACGAGAAATTCACTGACTTATATAGAAGACTCGTTAAATTTATCCTTTTCATTTGATGTAGGACTTTGTCCTTTTAAATTTCAACAATTTCTATCATTATATATTTTGAAAATGATACTTAGTAAAAAAAAATTGACATATCTCCCAACTGAAAACCAGCTTGCACACTAAGATTATCCCTTAATCCCATCATCAGGAGCTCTTGGTCAAACTGGGTATGCACACAAGTGAGATACTCCTGTTTGAGGGGATATTATAGAATAGTTTTGTCCATATATATAGTTTAGAAGTTTATATAAATACAGGGTATTTTCTGTATGGTGATTCAAACTTTGTGTCAAAGGTTTAATTGTCTTCAAGTTAGTTATGTTAGTTAGAATCACTGTTCATTGCAACAGTTATGTATGGGGACGTTTGTCATTCATTCAATGAAGTGAGGCAATTTCAAGCAACTGCTGGCTGCTGTTATCTTCATTGGTTACTGTCACAGGTTGCATCAGACTATCAGAGTTCTTCCTGTGTTCTGTGTCTCAAATCACTTGTAAAGAGTGTGTGTGCCTTGATTGTGATCCACCCTAGTTGATCTAACACCACTGATCGATTGGTTACCTTACATTCAGTTGGTTGATTTCTTTAATTCAGTTAAACTAGTAGATCGATCTTGTATCAGCACATACTGTTGCTTAGCTCGCCTTTGTCGGTTTGATACTACTACTTCTTAATCATATGCATCAAATGAACTAGTATATGCAACTTTCGGAAAAATGAGATGACAAAATACAAACATACATGTATACACTATACAAAGTTTTACCTGATTCTGATACTGTGTCAAAGTCTGGTGAGTCAATAAACGAATTGACTTGAAATTAATAAGCACTCCTTAAAACCCTAGGGCACCATAGAGCGATTGTGGCGATAGTCCTCTGACCGTCGGCACTCGCTGTCCTTCTCTCCGGTCTAGGGCCGTGGGAGCCAGGGTAATCTCGCCGAGTTGCGCGGGTCCACCGAGGCAAGCAGGGAATCAGGTTTGGGCAAGGAATTTGCTTGGATATGGCATCAGGAAAGAAACAGTTGAAATTGACGGAGGAAGAGTGTGTGGAAATTCCGGTAGGAGGCGTTGCGGTAGAGGCTGGTAAGGGCAAGGGGACGATCGTATTGGTGGGATCTCTCCTGACGAATAGGCCCTTTAATTCCTATGCTTTAAGCGCTACGATGAAGGGAGCTTGGAAGTTGAAATAAGGGTTTGTTTTCCGTGAACTTCGACAGAACTTATTCTTATTTCAGTTTGGGTGTGAGGCGAATAGGGATAAGGTCGTGAAAGGGAGCCCTTGGAGTTTTGATAAAGCTCTTCTGGCGCTAAAAGACCCAGGTAATGTTCAACCCTCTCAGATTGTGTTTGATACGGTCCCGTTCTGGATAAGGGTTTATGATCTCCCGATTAATTTGTTGACAAAAGAAACTGCTATGGCTATTGGGGGAGTGTTCGGGGGTGTGATTGAAGTTGATGAAACTGACTTTATAGTTTGTGCTAAGTATCTAAGAATTCGGGTGATGGTGAATATAAGAAAGCTATTGAGAAGGGGGTTGCTGATGAAGGTAGAAGATCGGAGAATATGGGTGGAAGTGAAGTATGAAAGGTTGCCAAACTATTGCTATGTATGCGGATGTTTAGGGCATGTGGAGGCGGACTGCGAAGGGGAAATAGAGAGTGAGAATCAGGAATACGGGGATTGGCTTCGGGCCTCACCGGTTAAACGAGGGCTAGAGAGATCGATGATGGAGAAAGAGATGGAGAGGGAGCTGAGGGGAGTCGAAACAAGAGGGGAAGAGGGAATGGACAAAGGAAAAAAAGAGAGAGATGAAAATAATAAAAGGGTATTATTGTTGAGCTTACTTGGGGAGGAAGATAGGGTGGAAGAGGAGGACAAATCTTTGACAGAAGAAGGAAAAGAGCAAGAGAATGAGGTAGTAGGAATAATAGAAAAGCTTAATTTAGAGAAAGAAATGACAAAGTAGGGGCTGAGTGCAAAAGAAATGAGGAAAGAGAGGGAGGTGGTGGTTGAGGGGGGAGGTAGTGACAAAGTAGGGGGTGTGGCTATAGGAGGAAAGGGGGAGAGTGATGGAAGGAGGGAGGGGAGTGTGGGGACGGGTGAGCTAAAGGAAAGGGAGGGAGTAGCTGATCAGGAGGGGGGTGTACTGGGAGGGGAAAATATGATGTTAGATGAGGGAAAGGGAGGTAAAAATGGTGGAAAAAAATGGAAGCGGATGGCAAGGGGAAATAAATTAGAGGAGACTGAGAACATGTATAAGGGGAAGAGGAAAGTTAGTATGATGGAGATCGACGATTTGAGAGGGGGAGAGCTGACCGAGGACAATAAAAAAAGGAGAGTAGGGTTAGATGGTACAAATGATGTTCAATCGGCGGGAGAGGACGAGAGCCTCTCTTGCCGATCACAATGAGTCTTCTAAGTTACAATTGCCGGGGATTGGGGTCGTCCCGTGCAGTTGTCAGACTCACCAATTTGGTGAGAAGGGAGTGCCCCAGAATCGTGTTTCTAATGGAGACACGGTGTGGACGGAGGAGGATGGAGGAGGTTAGGGTTAAACTGGGTTTTGAGAATTGCTTCACGGTAGAGAGTGTTGGGAGGTCAGGGGGGTTGAGCCTTATGTGGGAGAGTGGGGTGGATGTTAGTGTGAAGACCTATACGATGCACCATATAGATGCTGAGATTAGGGAGAACGATGGTGTGATGTGACGGTTGCTTAGTCTGTATGGGTGGCCGAGAGGGGAGGAGAAACATCATACTTGGAGGATGATTCGCAGACTGAGCGAGGAGGTGACGGGTTCTTGGTTGGTTATGGGAGACTTGAACCAAGTGGTGAATGTGGGCGACAAGGAAGGGGGTTTACCTCCGGACATCAACGTGATGGATGAGTTTAGGAGGACTTTTGATGATTGTGGGCTGGAGGTGCTGGGCTTTGAGGGATATAAGTTCACCTGGGACAACGGGAGAAAGGGAAAGGACTTTATACAAGAAAGATTGGATTATGTGTTGGCAAATGAGGAGTGGAGAAATAGATTTGAGGGAGTCCGGGTGTTTCATTTGGATCACCAGGGATCAGATCATGTTCTTGTTGTCGTATTTCCTTTGAGAGTGGAGCAGCAAATCCAGACGGAGGAGAAAGGAGTTAGACCAAGCAGGTTTGAGGCGATGTGGGTCGAAGACGAGGGATGTAGAATGATAGTTAAAAATGCATGGGAGAGACCTTACATAACGGGTGTGGTAGGAAAGCTTGAGAGATGTATGCTGGAGCTGAAAGAATGGAATAAACATGCTTTTGGGAATATTCTCGAGAGGCTTAAGAAAGTTAGGGAACAGCTTCGTGAATTGACCAAGAATGGGATGAGTGGGGAGACAGTGGCTAGGCGACAACAACTGGAAAAGGCTAATGGAAGGGCGAAGCGAAATAAAATAACAAGGTTGATTGATGAAGAGGGGATGGAGTGGAGGAGTAGATCGGAGATGACAAAGGTGGCGGTGGATTATTTTCAGAAATTATTTAGGTCAAACCTGATTGCCTTGCTCAACTCGGCCACTAATGGGATCTCTGCATCAATTTCGGCTGAAGATAACTCTGAGCTGTTGCGTCCGTTCACTGGTGAGTAGGTACGTATTGCCCTATTCTCTATGCACCCCACAAAAGCTCCTGGCCCTGATGGTATGTCAGCGTTGTTCTATCAGCAACACTGGGATATTATCGGGGCAGAAGTTACTAATTTTGTTCTTGATATTCTTGGAGGTAAACCTTTCCCGGAGACACTTAATTATACTTTCATCTCTCTAATCCCTAAGAATAAGTGCCCATTCCGGATGAAAGATTTACGTCCAATTAGCTTGTGCAATGTTTTGTACAAAATTGTTTCAAAGGTGCTAGCGAATCGACTGAAGGGGTGTCTGAGCAAGGTGGTGGCAGATAGTCAGAGTGCTTTTGTTCCCGGGAGACTGATCACAGATAATGTGCTTTCAGCGTTCGAAATATTCCATTACATGAAGAACAAAAGAGGTGGAAAGCAGAGGTATATGGCCTTGAAGTTGGATATGGCCAAGGCTTATGACAAGGTAGAATGGGGCTTCTTAGAGCAGTGTATGAGGAGGATGGGATTTCATGATGATTGGACGAGGCTGATAATGAGGTGTGTTAACACAGTGTCTTTTTCTGTGTTAGTGGGGGGGGGTGCCGTCTGAAACTTTTATGCCAGAGAGGGGCTTGCGACAAGGGGACCCATTGTCACCATACTTGTTCTTGTTGTGTGCGGAGGCTTTCTCGGGCCTCATTAGGCAGAGCGAGAGGGAAGGACGATGGGGTGGGGTTAGGATTGCTCGTACTGCACCGACCGTGTCTCATCTATTTTTTGCTGATGATAGTATTTTGTTTGCAAAAGCAACTTGTCAACAGAGCACAGAGATCGTTGATATCCTCCAGAAGTATGGAGAAGCATCAGGACAACAAGTAAATTTTGCAAAATCTGAGCTATCTTTTAGCAGGAATGTAGGGATGGAGAGGAGGGAGGAGATTCAGGAAATACTGGGGGTGATAGAGGTTGAGAAACACGAAAGATACTTGGGGTTGCCAACGATGGTTGGTCGGTCCAAGAAAGTTATTTTCGGACAGATTCGGGAGCGAGTGTGGAAGAAGATGAAGGGTTGGAAGGAAAAAACCCTCTCTAGAGCAGGGAAGGAGGTGTTAATCAAGGCGGTAGCGCAGGCTATCCCTATGTATGCCATGTCGTGCTTCATGATGCCCACTGAATTGTGTAGGGAGATTGAACAACTTATGTGCAACTTTTGGTGGGGCGAGGAGGGAGGAAAGAAGAAGATCCATTGGATGAGATGGAGAAAACTATGTACGCCGAAGGAGAATGGGGGGTTGGGGTTTCGGGATATGGAAGCGTTTAACCTTGCACTTTTGGCGAAGCAAAGCTGGCGGATGTTGAATGAACCAGAGTCCTTATTAGCAAGATTATTAAAGGCCAGGTACTTTCCTTCGTCCGATTTTTTACATGCTAGGTTGGGTTACAATCCAAGTTATGCATGGAGGAGTATATTAAAAGGGCGGGAAAAACTAGAACAAGGGCTTATTTGGGTGGTAGGAAATGGGAGGAATATCCGAGTCTGGTCGGATAAATGGATTCCGAGAGTAGTAGGGAATAGGCCCACTCCGAGCTTAGGTGCGACAGATCTAACAAGGTCGGTTGTCGAGTACATTGATTGGAATGGGACTAGATGGAGGGAGGAGGCGGTTAAGGAGGATTTCATACAGCACGAAGCGGATGCAATTCTGAGTATTCATTTAACGGACCAGTCGATTCGAGACCAGCTGGGTTGGATACATACGAGTGATGGTTTGTTTACGGTGAAATCAGCGTACCATATGATCATGGAAGAGAAGCTTGCATTGGATGGGTTGCCTGGTCCGTCTGATGGGAGGCCAATGAGGACATTGTGGAAAAAAATCTGGAACTTTAGAGTGCCCCCGAGAGTGAAGAACTTCTTGTGGAGAGCAGGGAAGGGAATTATGCCATGTAAAGCTAATCTCTACAGAAGGAAGATCACGCAGGATCCATGGTGCGAGTTGTGCAGGCGCGAGGAGGATGAGATTCACGCCTTATATGAGTGCAAGTCGGCAAGAGAAATCTGGAATTTGGAACCTGGGTTAAGCAGGAAAAGTGGGCGGCAAGGGAGAATTAGAGATCGGATTGAAGCTGCGGGGAAAGAGTTGAGCGCCGATGAGCAAACGGCATGGGCTACAGCACTCTGTGGTATATGGAGGGCTCGGAATGTAAGGCTCTTTGAAGGAAAGGAGGTGAGAGCGAAAGCTATTTGGGAGGAAAGCTGGAGGACAGAGAACATGAGCAGAATGGAAGGAAGAAGGGGGAGTATAAGGGAGGTTCAAGGAGGGGAAATGAGGTCTCGATGGTCGGTACCGCCAAGAGGATTCATCAAGCTAAACTGCGATGCGTCGGTCGATCCCGAAAGAGGAAATGGAGTGGGTGTGGTAGCGCGAGATGACAAGGGTGAATTATGCTTTGCAGCTGCGAGATCGGTGAATTGCGCGTCGGCACCAGTCGAGGCGGAAGCAGAGGCTGTTGGGTGGGCTGTGCAGCTAGCGATCCGGGAAGGGCTCTCACACGTAGTGATTGAAAGTGATTGCTTGGAGGTGGTCAGGTGGCTTCAAAAGGGGACGGAGGCAAGGTTGGCAATGGGAAATGCGCTTAGAAGAGCTGTTGAAATGGCGAGCAATATACAGGTGTGCAGCTGGACTTACGTGCGAAGGACAGGGAACGGAGCTGCTCATCTCCTAGCTTCATTACGGCCGGATGTACAGTTATTTGATTTCAATGATTCCTTTACAAACTCTAGGCTTACAAGGGTGATGTTGGATGATTTGGCTCTTTAATTTATTGAAATGATGGTTTATCAAAAAAAAAAAAAAAAAATTCACTTACAATAGCTTTTAAGGAATACAAAGCATTCCAAGATACTGCGGCGCCTGACCGGAGGATGGCGCCTGACAGAAGGTAATTGTGTAATCTCCACCGCTACCGCAGGAGAAGGTGTCGGTGTCCGAAGGGTTAGCGTAAGCCTGCGGGCACTGAGACTTGAAGAGCGAAGGGTCGCGCCGGCAGCCAACGACGCCGCCGTTGGAGAGCCTAACCGCCAAATTGGAGGGGCAAATGGCGTTGATGTCCACAGGGCAGCTCACGGTGGGGCAGCCGCCGCGCGAGATTGTTACCGGCAGGTTAAAGCCATTGACGAGGCTGATGTCGTAGAAGTCATTGTTGCCGCCGCCGTTGAGGGTGATCTCGGCTAGGCTCACCGGAGGGGCCCCATTGGTGCTGTTGCAGGAGACCTGGCCGGTCCCACAGTCTCCGATGGGGCAACTGAATCTGCCCGTGCCGTCGGTGCCGCAGAAGGTGCGGGCCCAGATGCGGCCCTGCCAGCCGCTTGGGGCGCCGACGCGGACGGTGCCGCCTTGCCCCAAGGCGAAGCCGGTGTCGCCTATCCCTGCCTTGCCGGCGTTGCTTACCAGTGCTGGCCAGATTGTGTACGGGCAGTTGTTTCTAATGTTGAAAGTTGTTGATTCAATCCCTGCAATTTATACCCCCCACACATGAATTTGATCGATCCAAAAATCGGCACAAACAAATCATCAGGAAACTAATTATTGTAAAGAAAAAAAAGTTAAATATACCATATATAAATAAATTGCAGGAAGATGGTGATTCCAACAAGACATTCCTCCATTTTAATTCATCTGAAAATCTGAAACCAATTGTCAAAATTAAAGACTTTTTATCTTAGATTATCTGTAAATTAAATTATGCCACGATGATGGGAAGACAAACGAATCTCCTAGATTGACGAATTGTGTTATTTTCAAAGTCAACAATAAGGAACTCTCTCACGCGGCATTGATATAGGTCAACATTACCTAATTAAATAATCGATTTTTTTATTCTATATCAAGGTATGGTATAAAATCTTAATTTCTTTTAAAAAAATTTTAATTAGTTTAATTTTTTAATTAGATTATTAGGATTGCTTGATTTTTTAGGAAATCTTTCTCAATTTAAAATCTTATCTTATACCCTTAGATTATAAGATAGAAAACCCCATAAATAATTTCTTTCTTCTTTCTTCAATCTAAACTTGCTTAATATACGGAGTAAGAACTGCTTCAACTTTAGATGGTGCTATTAACTTTGGGTTAAAATCTAAGTAATTTTAATTTTTGGCACTGAAACTTTAGAAATTTCCATTCAGTGGTATGGAAAGTGTAAAATTTTTCTATATTTGATTAAATCAAGAGAGTGTACAACTTATACCCAAAAATTGAAAACACTAGTATCATGTACTATTAGGGTTATAGAGTTTAGTTCGAGATCGGCTCGAAAAAAGATCGGATCAAACTCGTTCATTTGCCGAACGAGCCGAGTATAATTAATCACATTTATAAGCTCGATTCAAGGTGATGCTCGGCTCAATTCGAACTTGAATAGCTCGAATATTGTGGGATTTATAAAATTTTCTCTTAATTAACAACCTCGGTTCGGAAAAACATGTAATTGGCCCTTTGAGGGTTTTTCACACTTCTTAAGAAAGCTACAATTAGAAAATAGAATAGTTAAAAATTTAGCAAAAAAATAATGTGGAAAAAAAATGGACCAATGGAAAAAAAAAGAATAGCATGGGAAGTTGGAGTATTAATAGAATTTCTTGGAAATCAAATACAATTAATGAGATAAATTGATAAAATTAGAAATTTTTGTCATTAATTAAGTTCAAATGGATAAATATTTTATTACAAGAAAAAGTGATTAAAAGGCCAATTGTTTCTTTACGGATGGAGTAGTAAATAAAAAATTATAATTTTTTTTATATAAAAATGGATAATTTATATAGTATTATTATCCTAAAAAAATGTGTGGATAGTAAATGTCATAATTTGCCGAACGAAAGAACTATTTTAATTATGAGTGAGTGGAGCTACTCTAGGCTCGAATTAGGTTGAGCTCGTTCGATTACGAAATGGGCTGAACATGAACACATTTCAAATTAAGCTCGAGTCTAAATTTAAGTTTGACTCGTTCAACTCGAATATCGGTCCTATCAAGTATCAAGTAATTCTTTAAATAACTCTATTCAAATGCATAAATTAAATTAGTAATTGCAACACTTTAAGGTTTATAAGTTATAACCAATCATTTTCAATATTTTTCTCTTATTTAAAAGGACCACTCCAATATAATAAACTACCTGCAATACATGTTGAAATTCCATAATACACCCAATTAACATGGGTCCGTTGGTGTCACCTCGATCTATCTATAGGGTACGGTGCACTTTAATTTCTTCAATTCTTCTATATATATATATATATATATACTCCATATAAGATTTAGTAATTGTATGCTTTTTTTTATGTAACTTCGATAGCAGTTAAGGACAGAAGGTGATTGTATAATCTCCTCCGCTGGCGCAGTTGACAGTGTCGGCGTCCGCCGGGGTAGCATACGCCTGCGGGCACTGCGACTTAAACAGCGACGGATCGCTCCTGCAGCCAACCACGCCGCCGTTGTAAAGCCTGACCGCCAGGTTCGACGGGCAAATGGCATTGATATCCACCGGGCAGCTGACCGTGGGGCAGCCGCCGCGCCAGATTGTCACCGGGAGGTTATAGCCGTCGACGAGGCTGATGTCGTAGAAGTCCTTGTTGCCGCCGCCGTTGAGGGCGATCGCCACTATGCTTGCGGGCGGGGCCCCACTTTTGCCGTTGCAGGGGACCTGGCTGGTCCCACAGTCTCCGATGGGGCAGCTGAATCTGCCCCATCTGTCGGTGCCGCAGAAGGTGCGGGCCCAGATGCGGCCCGACCAGCCAGCTGGGGCGCTGATGGCTTTGGTGGCGCCTTGGCCCAAGGCGAAGCCGGTGTTGCCTATCGGCGGGGAGTTGGCGTTGCCGAGGACGGCTGGCCAGATTGTGTACGGGCAGTTGTTTCTTATGTTGAAGTTTTTTTTTTTTTTTTGATGAAAAATCATGCTCTTATTCAACCTCCAAATCAGCCAAAGTGATGTCTAACAACGAATAAGGAAAATCAAGTTCAGAATCATAAAAAAGAAGCTCTTCCGGCCTGAGTTGAGCAAGACAGTGGGCAGCTCGATTAGACTCCCGCTTAACCCAACTCCATTTGCACCGTCGGAATTCGCTAGCAAAGCACCTCACCTTGTGTCCCAATCGACCAGCCACTCCTCTGTAGGATGCTCGCCCCTGCACAATATGCACTGCCTGACTGCAATCAGTTTCAAAGATAACTGAATCCATACCCTTGTCCTTCGCCAACTGCATTGCTACCAGGATAGCCTCCAGCTCCGCGCACAGGGGTTCCGTCCCGATCTGGATGCGTTTCGCAGCTGCCCAACAGGCAACACCAAACTCATCTCTAGCAATCACCCCTATCGCACAGCCCCTGGTAGCGTCCGCCGACGCGTCGCAATTAATCTTGACGAACCCGTCCTCCGGAGGACACCAACGTGCTCGCTCCCCCGCTCTATCCGGGACATGATGTTGCAGCTGGCCTCGCTCCACCTCGCCCCTATGCAGCTCCAACATTTCCAGCGCCCTATCAACTATGGACTCGGCGGTGGTGAGCAGCCCTTCAAAATAAAACTTGTTCCTTGCATGCCAAATACCAGCAGCAACGTGTGCCCATATGCATTTTAATTCCCAATCCTTCCCATGAAGCATAACATCAGCCCATCCTTTGAAATCGGGAGCTGTTTTCCCTCTCCGTTTGATCTCGGGAAGGAGCCTCCACACCTCTCGAGCTCTCGGGCACTCCCACAAGGTATGCCAAGTGGATTCTTCCTTTCCACAATGCTCACACCACGGATCCAAAGGGACCCCTCTCTTCGCTAGAGCCCCCTGACTAGGCAGAATGCCCTTGCACGCTCGCCATATAAAGTTCCGAACTCGCGGAACAACCCGTAGTTTCCAAATCTTGCCCCATAGGTCCGTACCTCTATCCCCACTGGAAGGCTCACCATTGCTTTCAATTTGACGTTGTTCTTCAATCTGCAAGTGATAGGCCGACCGAACTGTGAAATTGCCATCTCGTGTGTGAAACCATGTCACTGTATCTTCGGCCATGGGGTCATCCAGGTGGATATTGAGAATCATCTCTGCGTCACATGGGAGGAAAGCTTCGCGGATGGCTCTTTCATCCCACCGACCAACTTCCCAATCTATGAAATCAATGACTCGGGTCAATTCTCCCCTTCCGCTTGGGTTCGCAATCGGCTTGAAAGAACAAGGCCTAGGAATCCACTTATCTCCCCATGCATATAGATTGGCCCCATTACCAACCGTCCAGTAAATCCCTTTCTCCAAAACCCTCCTAGCACTAATCAAACTCCTCCAAACATAGCTCGGATTGCCTCCCACACTAGCCTCAAGGAAGGATGAGTGCGGGAAGTACCGTGCTTTAAGGATCCTAGAGAGAAGCGCCTCCGGTTGGGTCATGATCCTCCAACCCATTTTGGCCAATAAAGCAAGGTTGAACATCTCCATGTCTCGGAATCCCAGTCCCCCTCTCTCCTTCGAATGACACATTCTTCTCCATGAGAGCCAGTGCATTTTCTTTCCGCCATCTCCATCTCCCCACCAAAAGTCACACATCATCTTCTCTATCTCCTGACACATGTATCTCGGCAACAGAAAGCATGACATGGTATACATTGGTATCGCCTGCACCACAGACTTGAGCAATACCTCCTTTCCGGCTCTCGAAAGAGTCCTAGCCTTCCAACCCTTGAGCTTTTTCCAAATTCTATCCCTTACGCCACTGAAGATAACTTTTTTTGATCTTCCAATCATCGTGGGGAGACCCAAGTATCTTTCATGCTTTTCTACCTCAACTACACCTACCAACCCCTGAATTTCCTCTCGGGTCTCAGCACTCACATTCCTGCTGAAGGATAGTTCAGACTTCGCAAAGTTCACCTGTTGTCCTGACGCTTCTCCATAAACACGGAGCATATTCACAATTTCTGAGCCCTGTTGACAGTTTGCCTTTGCAAAAAGAATACTATCGTCCGCAAAGAATAAGTGTGAGACAGTCGGAGCCGAAGGAGCAATTTTGATCCCTTGCCACCTCCCCTCCTCCTCACTTTTCCTGATCAGCCCTGAAAATGCCTCAGCACATAACAAAAACAAGTAAGGAGACAGGGGATCACCTTGCCTAAGTCCCCTCTCAGGCACAAAGATCTGCGAAGGAGAGCCCCGGACTAGTGTTGCAAAGGTCACCGAAGTCACACATCTCATAACTAGTCTCCTCCAGTCTTGGTGAAACCCCATCTTATCCATGCAGTGATCTAGGAAACTCCATTCCACTCTGTCATACGCCTTTGCCATATCAAGCTTGAGCGCCATGTAACCCTTCTTCCCTTTTCTCCGATTCTTCATGTAATGAAAGATCTCAAAAGCGGACAGCACATTGTCCGTAATGAGCCTTCCTGGTACGAACGCACTCTGACTCAGAGAGATCACCTTGCTAAGGCACACTTTAAGCCGAATTGTAAGCATCTTAGAGATGATCTTAAACAACACATTACATAGGCTTATCGGCCGAAGGTCTTTCATCCGAAAAGGAGCTGAGACCTTCGGTATCAAAGCTATGTACGTGTGATTAAGACCCTCAGGGAAAGGGGCACCAGCCAAAATATCTAAAATGAATTTTGTGACTTCAGGGCCCACAATATGCCAGTACCGTTGATAAAACAGTGCTGACATACCATCAGGCCCCGGGGATTTTGTGGGATGCATAGAGAATAGGGCAGATTTTACCTCCTCACCAGAGAACGGACGAAGGAGCTCCAGGTTGTCTTCCTCCGTGAGCTTTTGCAAGATTCCTTGAGAAGCCGACTCGGGAAGTGCGCTCGGATTTGATTTGAACAAATTTTCAAAGTAATTCACCGCCACCCCCGCCATCCCCTCTCGACTTCTCCACTCCATACCCTCGTCATCAACCAGTCGAGTCAAATTATTTCTCTTCTGCCTCCCATTTGCCTTCATGTGAAAGAATTTAGAATTTCTATCTCCCCATTTAAATTCGTTTGCCTTTGCCCTCTGGAACCAAATGAGCTCTTCCTCCTCCATCAGTCTCTCCTCCTCCCTTTCTAGCTCCCTTCGCCTCTCTACTAGATCCCCCGACATACCCGTTTTGTGAATCTCACGCAGCTTCTCCCTCACCCTCTTTAACTTTTTCAAAACATTCCCAAATGTCACCCGATTCCAATCCCTCAGGTCCTCCATGCATCTCGAGATCTTTCCCATAATACCATTTTCCCCCATCGAAGTGCCTGGATTCATCCATCCATTCCTAACCACTTCCACACTACCTTCATGCTCTGCCCACAAGGCCTCAAACCGAGATGGTCTTTCCCCCCTTCTCTCCTCGCCCCATTCCCTCTCAACTTGAAGCTTATACACCATGATCGGGAGATGATCCGATCCCTGTCTTTCAAGGTGAACAGAGCTAGTTCCCGGAAACCTTTCTAAGAATTCATCATTGCACGCCACATAATCCAAGCGTTCCTGAATGAAATCATTGTTTCTCCTCCCATTGTCCCATGTAAATTTTGGTCCCATATACGGTACCAAACTCAGCCCCCCAGCATCCAGAGCCTCCCTCAAACCTTGCATTTCCTCAATCCTAGGCGTCATACCTCCCACCTTATCCTCCGCGCAAATGATCTGATTGAAATCTCCCATACAGAGCCAAGCCCCCTGAGGCTCCTGAGCAAGCCTTCGGAGTAAGGTCCACGAGTGGTGCTTCTCTCCTTTCTTAGGCCACCCGTAAAAACCCGTGAGTCTCCACTTTGCCCCACCCTCTTCTTCCACCCAAGCATCAATGTGGTGGCTAGTGTAGGTCTGAATCGATATATCAATATCATCCTCCCACAACAAACTCAAACCTCCCGACTTACCCACACAATCAATAGTAAAACAATTTTTGAATCCCAAACGGATCCGAATCTCCTCCATCCGCTTTCTTTCACATCGTGTTTCCATCAGGAACACGATTCTGGGGCCCTCTCTTCTCACCAGATTGGTGAGACGAACAACTGCACGGGCCTTCCCCAACCCCCGGCAGTTGTAACTGAGTAGACTCATAATGCTCGGCGAGAGGGGCTTTCGTCCCCTCCCGCCAAATCGGTCATATCTACATCTTCAGCTTGTTTCCTCCTCTTTCCTCCATCCTCATCCTCCCTCATCCCTAGAATCTCATCATCTCCCTCACACTTCTTCCTCTTCTCTATTCTTTCTCCCCCTCCCTCTCCCATTGCCAATCCCAGTCTTGCCCTCCTTTTCCATTTTTTCAAATCACCCCTCCCTCCCTCACTAATCTTTTCTTTCCCTTTTTCCTCCTTTCCTACTGTTACTTCACCACTAGGATTTCCTAAGGTATTGTCACCCTCTCCCCCCTCAATGATCTTGTCTTTCTCCCCTTCAACAGCCACACGCCCTTCCTCTTTCTCTTTATCATTTTGCATCCTTCCCAAAACCTCCTTCTCATTCCTCTCTAGTGACAATCCCTGGATGTTTCTAGCACTGTCAATCCCCAATTGTATTAGCTCAGCCCCCAACTCCCTCCTTTCTTGACTTTGAACATCATTCACCCCATTTTCATTATTTTGTAAAATTTCCAATAAAGATTTCCTAGCTCCACTACCCCCTCCCTCACGTTCAATACCTTCCTCAGCCCTCATAACCCGCCCTATCACTTTCCCAGCCCCTTCTCCACCGTCTCGCCCCCTCAATCCTTTCTTTAAACCTCGACGCAGCGGTGATGCTCGTAACCAATCCCCGTATTCATGGTGCTCCTCCTGCGTCTCGCTTTCACAATCCGCTTCAACGTGGTTCAAGCATCCACATAGGTAGCAAAAATTTGGTAGCTTTTCATATTTAAAATCTACCCAAATTCTTTTACCTTCAACGTTAAGCAAAGCTCCTCGTCGCAATGGTTTTGCAACTTCGACATGTACACGAACTCTGACAAACTTTGCACAACCATTTAGTTCTTCCGTGTCAACCTCGATTGCTCCCCCATATAGGTTGCCAACAGCCTGTGCGGTCTCTTCGTTCATCAACTGAATAGGGAGGTCATAGACTCGCACCCAGAACTGAACCTTGTCGAAGACAATCTTCGATGGTTGCTCCATCCCGGGTTCCTTCATCGCTACCAACGCCTTATCGAAAGACCACGGACCGCCTTTCAAAACCTTCTCTTTGTCCCGAAAATCGTGAAACTGGAAGATAAACAGGTTTCTCCTCAACTCTCGGAATCCAAACCCCTTCTTTAGCCTCCAGGCTCCCTTCATTGTTGCTTGTAGGGCAAACGAATTGAAAGGTCTGGATGATAGAACTGACCCTACCAATGACATCGAAGCCCCCTTCGGTTCCTTCCCCGCCTCCCTGGCCTCAACCGCAATCTCTTTCCCTTCTTCCTCCGTCAAAACCATATTACCCCGCCTATCCCTCTCTTTATCCATCCCAAAGCGAATTACTTTCAGAAAACCTGCTGTCCAAATCCGAGCAACGAACTTCCCACGCCGGTGAACCTGCACGCTGAAACGGCAGGAGTACCTAGGCTCCCACGGCCGGTGACCGGAGAGAAGGAAGACGATCGGTGGTGGTCAGGAAACCGCCGCCAGAAATCGCCTTGCTGTTTCTTATGTTGAAGTTTGTTGATTCAATCCCTGCATTTAAATTCATTCGTTTTGCAATTTTATTAAATTTATTTCCAATAATTATTTAGCATTGATTTTTAATAATGTGAAAAATTAAACTAATAATTAATAGTATAGTCTCTCATTTCACTTTTAATTCACTTTTTCACTGTTCACTCACGTTTTTGTTAGTAATAATTAAAAAATATAAAATATATTTAATTTTTTAATAATCTCATACCTAATAATAAGTATAATATTATTAAAATAGATTGAATATATAAAATATTGATATTTTATGGAATTTTTACCTTTTTAGAAAAATGTACATGAATTTAAAAAGTCAAATTGAAATAAACAGATCGAGAGTATGATAAATTTAAAATACAGAGAAAGGGACTAACAAATAAAATAACAATAACAAAATACTAGTGCATTTGACTCTTTTTAATGAAAAGATAGACTTAATATTTGTGTTATGTATCTACCTCAATTAAGGTCTTGTAACATAAGTGGAATCATATAACTAACTTAACAACAACTTTTCACCAAAAAATTAAAACTTGATAACAACTATTCCAAATGAATTTTGTAATGATAATAATAATAAAGTTACAACGATGATGATCTTTATAATGTTAAAAAGTAGTAGAAAATAAACCAAATTAATTATTACCAGAAATGAAGGAAACGAAAATGGAGGCGATGACAAGGATCCTCAAGGAAGCTTCCATGGTTAATCAGTGGATATATAATCTCTCTCTCGTTTGCTTGGCAGTTTGCTTAATTTAGGAAATATATGGTTATATGTATGGCTTAATATCCACCATATTTATAGCCAAATGTTTAATATTCCCGTTCTGGGTATGTTCCATTTGCAAGTCGATAAATATATAATTAATCTCACTAACTTTTATATATATTTCCATTATGGGTTTGTTTCACATGCACGTCAATATATATGCTTAATCTAACTAACTTTTATACATAATAACGTAAAACAAACCCAGTATATCCCGCTTAAAACAGAGTTTGAAGGGTCTCATTATATTTTCACCAAAAAAAAAAAAGGGTCTCATTATATGCTTAGTTTGAAGAGTCTAACTAACTTATATATATATATATATATATATATATATATATATATATATATATATATATATATATAGAGAGAGAGAGAGAGAGAGAGAGAGAGAGAATGGGTATAAAGTGCACCCCCTTAGGGTGTACTTTGTGCACGATTCCTGGCCATTGGATTGGGGTAAGCGGATGACTGAGATTAAAAGACTTTTTTTTTTTAATATAAAAAGGTGGGGCCCGCGCACTAATTAAGAAAACCGGACTTACTCTCTTTGTTTCATGATGTGGGCGAGTGTGGTGTAGAGGAAATTGTGTTGTTGAGATTTTTGTTCATGGTGGGTCCCTCCAATATTCTTGCCGAACTTGTTTTGTGGATTTGGAAATTTTGGCAGTTAAATATTAATGTTTATATTAATGGAAAACAACCCATTACTTATCCCATAGATTATCAATGTATATCTTTTTTTTAAAGAATTTTTTTTGGATATATAAAAGTAATTGGCAACTGCTTTATAAATTTTATATTAATTGACAATATCTCATATCTTAGTCAATCCATATCTTAGTGGATAATTAGAAATGTGAAGTACCGGTTTTTAGATTTTTTTTCAAAAAAAGAAGAAGAAAATGGTTAGTGGATCTAAAAAATCAGTAACGATACATATCCCCACAAATAATTTTAAATCAATTTTTTTGTTATAAAGATCTGACAATTTCAAATAATGTTATAAGGATTTGACAATTTTTTGTTATTACCTAGCTATATAAAACGATTTTAAAAAATTGACAATTCTACCGAATAATGTTATGTTATCTTTTTTCCATTCAATTTAGATCACTAATTATCAATTCCAGTGAATAATTTGTACTATGCTACCGAATAATGTGTTATTTTTTTCCATTAATTTAAGATAAAAGAAACCCAAAATCATCAAACAATACTTACGATTTATACGAATAATGCTTCGTATTTCAACGAATAATGATTCACATTTCATCAAATAATATTTAGTTGTGTAATAATACTCATGCTAACGAATAATGAATAAAATTTCACTGAATAAAGCTTCATGTATAACAAATAAATTAACATCTCAAATTTCGATGAAAAAATTTGACCATTATCCTGAATAATCTATAGTCAACCATCTCAGATTTACCTAATAATCCCGGTATTACATTGAATAATTAGTCTCGACAAGAATTCCAAATAAGATTCATATTCATATGCCCTGTTCAACCCGGCCCTTTGTCGTTCTCTACTCGCCCTTCCTCCTTCCACAACCAAAGACGAACCCGTCAAGCCGACCGAGACCAGCGAGATCAGTCTCGACATGTATTGCCATACTTAGCCGTCGATTGCGACACCATCGAGATCGAGCTCCGACCGAGACCCATCAAGCCGGCGGATCCACTGAAGAGCCCTTGGTTGTTCTCTCCGCAACCAAAGACGAACCCATCGATAAAGTTAGGGTAGATCAAGATCAGTCTCTCCTTCGCAAATAATTCGTTATTTTTATTGAAAAGACAGGACCAGACATACCTGAACAAAGCCTTCGCCGCCGCATATTCCGCCGCACAGCAACCTTCGTCGCCGTCAATCTTTGACGACTGTCACCACCACCGCCCAGAATCTGCCACCATCAATCCATCCCTCCCTCAGTCGTTCTCCCTCCCAGCCTCGCCTCCATCGGCCCGAAAATCTGGAGATACTTTCGAAATCGCTTGCTCCTGCAACCGTCGTCGATCTACGCCTTCTCGAAGGAAAGGAAGGAAAAGGAGAAGAGAAGAAAGAACCTGGGCACGATCGCCGCCGCTACCACTCTTATTGCCGCCGCACTAGGGAGAGGGGAGGAATTGCTTCCATGGGAAAGACCGCACTGTGGAGAGGCCGGCCTTCTTTTTTGGTCTTTTAGGTTTTATTGGAGATGCTATGCACGCGCCCAATTGCTTCCATGGGAAAGGCTGGCCTCTTTTTTTTTTTTTAAAACAATTACACGTGGCGTGATAGAGGCCATCTGATCCATCCATATCTACGGTCAGGATTCGTGCAATAGGTAGATCCAGGAGGATGGATGGAGAGAGAGAGAGAGAGAGAGAGAATGAGTCACTTGTGCACACCTCTTAGGGTGTACTTTGTGCACAATTCTCAGCCATTGATCGGGTGTGGATGGATGGAGGAGATTAAAAGGGTTTTTTTTATTTATAATTAAAAGCAGGTGGGACCCACGCACAATTGATGAAAAATGCCACTACTCTCCTCCTTTAGGCGCGTGTGAATGGGTGAGGGCTTGAAATCTGGGAAATAAATCCCTACCTCCCTCATCTTCTTCATCGTGTAGATCCAGGAGGCAAAGCGGAGGCGAAGGGCTCGAAACTCGGATCCGACGAAGGGCGATAGGGCGAGGAAGGTGGCCACTGTGGTTGAGTCCGGTGACTGCGCTTGGCTTCCGGCAACAACGAGTTGGGGGGGGGGGGGGATTGCGAGGCTTCGACCGATGGTTGTGGACATGGAGAGGAGCGATTCATCCGGTGACGGTGGCGATTGCGAGGCTATAACCGGAATCCAAATCGGACTGCATAGCCAGAGGCAGAGGTTCAAATTTTATTTAATAATATGCAAAATAAATAATCTAATCTACAAGTAAAATTTAAATATAAATATATGAAACTTTGATGAACATTTATAATTATATTCAAATTTTAATTTTTTAGTTTAGATTAAATGATTAAATGCGTAAAATATTATTTGGCATAATAAACTTTTATAGCCTTTTACAAGGATATGTTAAATTGAGAGTCGTTAGAAGTTTTTCACTTACACCTTTTTGAAAGGTTTTTCGCTTGTGTAGAGTGTGTTTACTTGTATCTAATACCATTTTTGTATTTTGTGTTTTTTGGATGGTTTTCCGTCTGCCAATTTGTCGACCATCGAGGTTCAGGCTTGTCTGACCTCGAATTTTTACCTAATAAAAAAAAAGATTTATTATAGGTATCATTTCACGGTTGGTCGTCTGTTGATCTAGTTGACCTCTCGAGTTGTTAGACCTGTTTCACATTCGAATTATTTCCTAACAAAAGAGGAATTTATTACCTTTTCAATTTTTTTTCTCTGATTACTATACATAAATAGATGATATTCCCTTCATACCAGTATAATTGGCATTTTGGCCGTTTTTTCGTGTAATAAAATATTTGTCCATTCAACGTTAATGATAAAAATATCTAATTTTGTTAATTCATCACATTAATTGTATTTGATTTCCAATATGCTCTTTTAATACTTCAACTTTCTTTACTATTTTTTTTTTCATTTTTTCACATTATTTGCTAAAGTTTTAGTTATACATCTTTCTACTTTTAGTTTTCCTAAAAAGTTTGAAATTGGTTAAAAGATCAATTATACCGGTATGGATGGAGTAATACGTATTCCTAGCTAGAGGTTTTTCTAGTAGTGTAATATAATTCCTCATAATTAAAGTAGAAAGCCACTATTCGATCAAAACCATTTTTTTTAATTTAAAAAAAAAAAACAGTAGCTAAAAGACCACTAGTAGAACTTTGAGAATAATAAAATGGCAACCTATTGAGAATCAAAGACCAAGACTATAAGTAAGTCGTGTGAAATTTCCTTTTTTTTTTCTTTAATATACGGTATCCTTGATCACCCCGTGGAATGAAGTTACATATATAATTCCCTATTCAAAGTGAGCGTAGTCATATTAGAAATACATCTAACTTTAACTTTTGTAATTTCCTATTCAAAGTGAGAGTGATCATATATATATATATATGTATATATATATATATATATATGATCCAATTTAAAATAAACTTACACATGAAAACCTAAATTTTTTTATGGAGTATCATTTTTAAAATATATAATGATAGAAATTGTTGTAATGTGAAAGGACAAAGTGTCCTATATCAAAAGTATAAACTTAACAAGTCTTCTATCTAAGTCAAAAATATATTGATTTTAGAATAAAACTCAGTTGCTATTCTGTTAGTGCATGTTACATACCTATGCATGTATTCAATCGCTAGTTATCATATCGATATGTGTCATACTTTCAAAAATAAATATATAAGATTAATTTTATTCAGTGAGTATATCTAAAAAATGGAAGGGTTAATTAATCAAATTTCAATATGTTAGGGTAAGGGTTCGTTTGGTTGAATGCGGGAAGTAGAATTCCTGGGAACTTACTTCCCATGAATTGAATTCCCTAAAAGTTCACTTCCTATTAATTAAAAAAAGTTGTTTGGTTGAATTTTGGTTTTTAGTAGTATAAAGAGGGAAATAAATAAATCCATGTTAAAAAATGGGGGAAGTTGAACTTACCTAGTCCCCCTAGGTAAGTGAACTTCCTACGATTTGTAGGAATTAAAATTTATGGGAAGATGAATTCCTGTATCATTCTGTCAACCAAACACAGAAATATATCATACTTTCTGGGTTTTTTAACTTCCTTGTTTTTAACTGGCTAACCAAACGAGGCCTAGATATAAAAATACCCCTGAATTGACTCGTCGGAGACTCGCAAGTCGCATAGCATTTACACGAAGAATATAATAAGGTTTGTAGGACCGACGACGACTCCGAGTCATCTCAGTTATATAGTCTTCAACGAACTCCATTTTCAATTTATATAAATAAAACTAGTGTAAGACCCGTCCCAAGCACGGGATTTACGGTGTGATGAATATATGTTACCGTATATTATGTTGAAATTTTTCGGATGCGAAATTGCAAGGTTGTTTCTATGTATTAGATTTTGACTATATAATGTTAAATGGAAGATGTTATATATGACATACTGTAATTGAATTTAAAAATTAATTATAAAGATTAAAATAATTTGATATTGAGAGGTGTGTAAAATATAATTATCTATCCTATTGTCTAATTACTATTTGATAAGTCAAGTTTCATATAAAATGTCGTGAATAAATTGATAGATAATCAATTTCAACTAATGGACATATGATCAGTTGACGAAAGGTAACTCCCCATCACACGGAAAATGGAGATATTTATAACGAAATAATATATTTGTGGTATTTACTTTCTTCGAATTTTATATTTTTTGAAAGATAAATATCTGTTCAACTTGTTGAATAGAAATAATAATTTTAAAGGATATTGAAGTTCTGACAGACAATAATCTCATTTATTTTATATATATTTAATCTGATGTGTCTCCCTAAATTGTTGAGAATAATAGAATTATAATGTAAATATATAATTACGTCTCTTAATTGGTTCTAAAATGTATTATTTTGAATATAAATATTTAAAAAGGACAAATTATGTAGAATTAAATTATAGAGAATAATTAAAATTAAAACAATCAAGTATACGTCTATCCCAATTCTTCAGGATAAAAAATGGTAAAAAATTATTGATATTGTATTTTAAAATTATTTTAGGAAAATAAATGTGTAGGAATTATCATTAATATAATTATTATTAAAATAACTTGATATTAATTATTACTCCCTCCTTTAATTAAAAGTGTATCACTTTGTTTTTTTTTTATCAATTTTTGTATTAAAGAATATAAAAAGTACGTAATGTGTCAAAAAATTTTTTTTATAGTGTCATACCTATTTATAATAAATATAATGAAATTAATATATATATTATGAAGGAATCGCGAAGAATGCGGTTAATAAGGGTAGTTTACGTAATAAAGCACCTATGAAAATATAATTTTTATTATACATATTTCCATCGCTAATGTATGTATGTATGTATGACAAAACAATTGTGGTTGAAAAATAAATCAAGCATTTATTGTTATTTGTTTACCAAATTACCCCTTACAGGTTACCTTTTTGTTTTTTTGGATAGATCCCTTTACGTTTGGAACAAAGGCGAGAGTAAAGCCCTCTCTCTAGCTTTGCCTCTGGTTTTTCGTGGCCTCCAGCGAAATGGAATCACAGCCGGCCATCGTTGTACGCTCTCCACGACTCCACCTCGTCGTCCGGCTATCATTGGCCGCCACAGCGCCACCCACCTTCGACAGTGGCGACGACTATGAAGACTCTGGATGCGCGTTTCGACCTCGATTCCGGCGGACACCTTTTTCTGCGATTCACGAGTTAGGGAGATTGCAATTGAAAGGTAAATCTCCAATTGCCTATGTTAAAATCTACGCATTAGTGGTTAGATTTCGAATTCAATTTGAAATGCTTGGAAGCTAGAATGTTGGATTTTGAAATCGACTTTTAATTTCTTAATAGGGATAGCAACGATCATAAAATCAATATTGTATTAATGTATTCCAACATAGTATATAGTAACTAAAACGTGCAAAAAAGTAAGTATATATGTTTTCCATAAAAAAACGCAATGGTGT
Source organism: Persicaria tinctoria (assembly GCA_037127255.1). Lineage (NCBI taxonomy): Eukaryota > Viridiplantae > Streptophyta > Magnoliopsida > Caryophyllales > Polygonaceae > Persicaria > Persicaria tinctoria. The sequence continues at coordinate 721,746 of JBANSL010000016.1, read as the reverse complement.
CTAAAGTGAAATAATTAGAAGGAGGTATCATCTTTCTATATCTTCACTGAAATTTTGTCTTGAGTGCATGAAAGTCGGGCACTCTTGTTTTTTACTGAAGACCGTTGACCGGCATTTCCATCTTCCTCTTCTGAATCGGAACTCAAAATCAAAGTTCTACGTTGTCATTTTTGTAGCAGGGCAGTGGAATACGAAGTAACGTCTGATCCCTTTTGATGATCATTGCTATATGAGTCCGAATCCTACCCAAAAAATAAATAAATTATATTGTGAGTATCTTTAGATAGGAGCCTAGCATTATATATTTTAGGAGTAATGTAATAAGTTTAGAAGCTTATTGAAAACATACCTGTATAATATTTGGACTCTTTAAGAACTGATTTATCAAGGAATCATCATCCGTCATATTTAGCACTTTGTAGACTTTATACTTCTTCTCTATGTTAAATTTGCCGATGTCGATTCTAAACAAATACTTCTTATTGACTATTATCTTCAACTCTTTGGGGCATCCACTACTTTCACCGCCCTATAAAGTTAATAAATTTACATAAAATTAAAATAATGTATATTGAATACTTATATAAGTGATTTTTTTTATTAATTACAAAATTGAAAGAATTACCTTTTCCAAAAATTTCTCTTGTAAATCTGAAGCTGTTATTTTGAATAGGTGCAAGGCTTCGCGATCAAACAATACTAAAGTAGCACTGTCGGTGTCATCAACCACTCGAATTTTGACCATATATCTATTTTAATTGATAACAAAACGTATTAGAATAGTAAATAAAGAAATTTAAATATTGTATATATTGATCGATAAATAGATACATGTAACTGATTTACCTTGGACCTACAATGTTGACATCTTTCCCACATTTTCTGCACCAAAAATTTTCACCTTGACGTTGAACTTTGGTCGCACAAATCTTGCACCCAATGTAAAACCAGTCATGCTCGTCTTCAATTCTAATAATAGTTGCAAGACTCACAATCTGACGTTCCTATGAAGCAATATAAAGAATATATTTAATATTATTTGTAACAGTAAAATCTATCTATATTTTATATACATGCACGATAGATATTTTTACCTTGTCTATACTGGGTATGATATCCAAAGATTTTCTTTCTTCTTCTTTCAAAAATAAGTCACTTGGGGAATTGGAATTTTGGCTTCGGTTGTGGATGACCCTATTGTCATTGCTTTTTCCACATGTAGCAAGCCATCTAATATATATTTTATAAATGAAATATTTATTTGAGAATACCACCGCAATATAACACATTAAAACACCAAAATTTGTAAATTTAATTCTATAATAGTACCTTATTTTGAATTCATGAATTTCATTGATATTTTCACCAAATATAAGTCTCGTATTAAAGCAATTTGATACTTGCATGGTGCATGCGCATTTATAAAACATAACATATGATTAAATAAGTGAATAGATTAAAAAAAATGTCCCCATTATTCAAATATATATCGGTTAGTTTTATATACAACGATCACTTAATTTTAGAACATGAATTAACTAATTGTGTACGGAAGCTTTCTAAATACCTCAATTAATTAATGTTGACTACATATAAATAAATACGTATATATATAATTAAAGTGATACACAAATAAATATGTATATATAAATAAAGTGATACGTATATTTTAATTAAAGTGATACGTATATATAAATAAATATGTATAAATCACGTACCTTGCCATTGTTTAATTTTTCCACACTGGATTATCATAAATAAGTTGTCATCTTCAACGCCTTTTAGTTTGGATGAAAGTTGTTGAGCGTATTCTCCCCATAAAACACAATCAAGGAGAGCATTCCTATGTATATATGTATATAATAATCGATTAGTAAAATATATGTAAACCTTACTATATGGTAAAAGAGTGGTAATAATAATACTTAAAAATACACTCACTTGCAATCTTGTAGCTTAAATGTAAACCTACTATTACCACCGGTAGGTAGGAAATAAATATCATCACAAGTGTGAACTCTTCCAATCACATCTACAAATGTAGAGAAACAATGAGGAAAAGTTACTCAAATAATATTATAAAACAGTTAATTATTTTGAACAAACTTATATATACATACGTACCGGGTAAGTAGCTTTGATCTTCTTTATTATTAATTATACGCTCAAAATCAATGAAGTTGAATGATGATGTAGGAATATCTACGATCGCATTGCACTCTTTGACCGATGTTGCAAACGTAAAATTTACCTTACAATCATGTTTTGTTAACTTCCATGAGCCGGTATTTCTCCCAACACGAAAATGCTTGATAATGTATAGGCCGCCCTCTTTAAGGATATCAGAAAAATTATCTAATAAATTTTCATTGATAAAGCCTTGTATCTTTCCTCCCTGTAAAGTAATTTTTTAAAAGTTAAACATAATCTTATAAAGAAAAATATTATAAATCATGAAAGTAAAATATTATAATATTACCTGTTCATCAATGAAGATCATATCTATGTGAGTAATTTTACGGGACTTGAAATCTTTAACCTTCCACAGATGAAGTATGCGAATTCTTATTTTTCCATCTTCTTTGTTCGTTGTAAGATCGCGAATAACATCATATACTTCTGCCATTAGAATCCTAAATCAAAAGATAAAATTAGATTTCAAACACGTCAATTTAATATGAAGAACAAACGCTATAAAAATGAATTTAGTATAAACTACATAGCCTACCGAACCGAACAATACAAAAACTGAAATCTTTCCTCCAAAGCCTAAGCACGTATGCACGAAGAACAAAAGGATTCAATGGAAGAGGTGGTGGTTCATCCAATGATTATCTGTATTATTTTTATAGCAACTCCAAAGTTGTTAATTAAAAATCTATATTTGAATGAAAATAAGCCGAGTTTGGCTGGACAATATACTCATACTTGCCTAAATAGTGAAAGAGGACGGGACCTCAATATAGGAATTTACTTGCCGTATGATATATATCAATATATATGTATATAGAAGATAAAAGATAGAAGATTGGATTACTTGCCGTATGATATAAATCTATATATATAATGTATATGATGATTAGATTAGATAGGATGGAAATTGGGTAAATAATCTAAATTTAGGTATCTAAATTTATTCTCTATTAGGAGAATGGGTGGATGGTTATAATATAATTTATTATTATTATTATTAATTATTATTATTATTATTATTGATATTATTATTATTATTGATGATTGTGTTATATTGATATAATTTTTTTCTTATATAATATTTATTATTATTATTATTATTTTTATTAGATTTATTATTATTTTTATTAGATTTCCTTTTTTACGGGAGAAAGTTTACATAGATTTAATTATTTTTATTAAATATCCTTTTTTACGGGAGAAAGATTATATAGTTTTTTACGGGAGAAAGTTTATATAGATTTAATTATTTTTATTAGATTTCTTTTTTGACGGGAGAAGGTTTTGCGAGACGCTCTCTCATGCCGCCACGTAGGCAGATTCACTCACGCGCCGCCACGCAGGACGCTACGCATCGGTTTTAGTATATGTATATAGATAAAAAGACTAAACAGTTGTGTATATCTTCCTCATTTGATTCGGTATCGTATATATGCTTTTTTTAAACAGGGGTTCTAAACAATGTACAATGTAGACAATTCAAAATTAAAAGCTCTTTTTTTTAATCAGATATATACCCAGGTGTGATTCAGAAATCCAAGTTGTATCTCGAGTCTCCATCGATCTTAATTAAGGATAATCTTGGATTAATATTTATTTTAAGTTGTGCAAGTACATGCCCCGCAACTTACGCTTCAATTAAGAGGTGTGCGAGTACATGCCTCGCACCTTACGCTTAAAAGTTGGATGTTCTATCGACATCCTAGATCATTTAACATCAATGTCGGATGTTTGTGGGAGCAAGAGTAAATTTTTCTGGGGCTAGGTTAAAAAAAAAATTGTTGGGTGGAATTTTTTTGTAGGTGGGTAGTGATAGATTACATAGGTCTTAATATTGTATAGTGGGCTAAAAGCCCATTAAGGCCCAATACCCTTATAACCTATATATATATATATATATATATATATATATATATATATTATATCAATGAATGGAAACCCTAAGGAGGACTTTACATCAATTATATAATCTTACAGGTAGTACTAGTGGGCTTAATGTATTAAAGGTCCAGCCCCCTGGGGCATAGCTCACTGGTTGAAAGGTCACCCTACGCTGGGCCTAGAAGCTTCGGGCGGGAGGTTCGATTCCCAGGAGGAGCATTATTTGTTTCTCTTGTGGAGTGGGCCTCCTGGAGCCAAAGGGTATAAAGGGGGGTGGTTGGACCATTAGTGAGGCACATCCCGCGGTTTACCTCCCCAAGTCGATGAGGCCATGAGGGGCCGGAGACTTGAGGCACATCCCGCGGTTTACCTCCCCAAGTCTAAGTGTAAGCTTGGGATACCTGGATATAAAAAAAAAATGTATTAAAGGCCCAAAGGGCAAAGACCTCTTAATTAAAAAAGTAAACTGCAGAAAACCACCCCTTAAATATGTGATATTACTCAAAACCACCCCTTATATTCATAATTGCCAAAAACCACCCCTTATAACTATTCCGTTAGCAATCAACCACCCTATTCAACTTTCCATCCAAATTTCCGTTAAGTATCATGTACTTTAATTATCTTAATATAAATGAATGATTTTTTTTATTAAAAAATATAACAAAATAGATTGTAGAGATGAATTTGAAGGAAGTAATCGGACATCTCTAGGGGTGTTATGTGAGACAAGCTACTCGTGATCGGCTCGGGTTCGGCTCGTATAAAACTCGACTCGAGCTCGTTCATTTTCTAAACAAGCCGAGTATGAGCACATTTTTAAGCTCGTTCCAAAGCTCGGCTCGTTCGAATTAAACTCGAATAGCTCGAATTTTATGAAATCTTTAAAATTTTCTTAAAGTTATTGTATAATGAGCAAGTAGAATTGCCTAAAGCTCGAAAAAAGCTCGGCTCGAGCTCGCTCATTTCCTAAACGAGCCGAATATGAGCACATTATTAAGCTCGAGTCAAAATTTAGGCTCGGCTCGAGCTCGTTCATATTCTAAATGAACTAAATATGAACAAGTAATACTCGGCTCGTTTGACTCGAATAACAGCCCTAGACATCTCAAATCACAAATTGAAGAAGATAAAAAATGGCGGTGGAAGATCAGAAAAATAAAAGGAAACAATGGTGGTGCTCGCGTCTTGGAGTCGGCGGCGGTGGTCTCGAGTTCGGTGGGTTGATGGCGATGGCGGGGCTTGGTTCCGGGGGCGTCCTTTTGTCTTCTCCAAGGTCTGCCATGGTTGGATGAAAGCCATGGTGGACTCCTGCAGGCCAACGATTGAGAACGGAGCGGACGGAGCCGCAAACGGGAACGGACAAGGCTGGCCTCCTAAAATCAGTCCGGAAATCCACTTGTTTTGTGAGAAACGGCGGCGCCCTTGTTTCTCCTCCTGGTAGGTTGTCCGTCATCGCAGGTTCCAGATTGTGCGACTTTTGATTTCATGAAACCTGAAGGATTTGTGTGGTTTCTTTGGGTTGGATCTGAGGAAAATAACACCAAAAATCAGTAGCTTCCCGGATCTATACTAGTTTCTCTTTCGAAGGACAAACCCTAATTTTTGGATTCGAATTTTTTTGAAGATTTTCCCCTGAATTGGTTGAGGGGTTGATTAGACTGCTTATAATACTCCCTGTCACCCTTAATTCCGAGATCAATTTCTGATTTGGAGGATTTTTGCATCTGACGAAGTACACAATTTGTGCCTTTTCTTTGTTGAGTTCGATTGATGGTGCTGCAAACGGGTGGTGTTCGTGCTTGTTGTTGGTACCAACCGGTGGACTCGATCGTTATCTTGTTTGCAGGCCTGGACCTGAGGCGAGGCCCAACAGGTCGTCGCCTCAGACCCACTTTCGCTAAAGGGCCCAATTTTCGTATGTATGTATATAGTATATATATATATAGATATTGAATACAACTAGTGACAACATGGAAAGCATGGCACAACGGATGGAGACGCAAGGGATTGGAAGGAAACGCGGGTTCGAATCCTAAACTTCCACTTTTTTACCTTTTTTTTTTATTTGTTTTTAAAAACATGCATGTTTTTTTGCCTTTTTTTGTTTTGTTTTTAAAAACTAAAGTGCTATTTGTATTTTGTTTTTTTTTTTAAAAAAGCATCAAAGACAATGTATGTTTGTTTTTGTTTTGTTTTTAAAAACATCAACATGTTTTTTTTTTGTTTTTTTTTTTAAACCTCTAAAGTGCTATTTGTATTTTGTTTGATTTTTTTAAAAAGCATCAAAGACAATATTTGTTTTTTTTAAACATTTTTTGGCCTTTTTTTTGTTTTATTTTTAAAAACATCTTGCTGCTACAGTGCTATTTGTATATTTTTTTTAAAAAAAAACAACAAAGACAGTGTATATTGCTGCTATTTGTTTTTTTTAATACTTTGATGTTTGTTTTGTTAGGGTTGAAAATAGTAAAGGGTCCCGTTTTGAAATCTCGCCTCGGGCATTCAAAATATCAGGTCCGGCCCTGCTTGTTTGGTGCACATAACTTCCTTGAACTTGACTCCGATCTTGTGGTCGCACTTCCGCCATGGATATGGAGTATTTCGAAGTTGGACATGACTGTGTACAAAGAAGTTGATCGGTAATTTTGACCTATGGAGAAGAAAGGCAATATTTGTTTTTTATTTTAATTTTAGAATATTATTTTTGTAATTATCTTCTACTTCACATTATTTTACATTAAAAAAGCAGGGGTAATTATGTAATTTTATATAGTTAACTAAGTTACTAACAGAAACATAAAATGGGTGGTTGATTGCTAACGGAATAGTTATAAGGGGTGATTTTTGGCAATTATTAATATAAGGGGTGGTTTTGAGCAATATCATATATTTAAGGGGTGGTTTTCTGCAGTTTACCCTAATTAAAAAGGTTCGTTTTTTTTTTTTACATTTGGAATCAAATACACCGCCTCACCCTCCTTCCAAGTTCCACCGTTCCACGCACATATAAGCAAAAGCAAAGGCTTCGACACTATTAGGCTACACAACCCGTTTTTTTCGACGTTTATTAAACTTCAACCTCGGTCATTTAATTTTGATTTTCAAACTCTTTTACCACTTCTTTAATCGAATTTGTGAGATATGTTTTTTTTACTCTCTTCTAATTAGTCTTTATTGAATTTATAATTTACTAAATTAGGGTTTTGAATTGTTTGGGAATTTGATTGTAGACATATATTGAGATGAGATTAGTATTTTATATCATCTATTTTTAATTTCTAAATTAGGGTTTTTGGCTTGTTATTTTTTTTCTTCTTTTTCATGACTAAAACATTTCCGCTCACCTAGCTTTGATACACTAGATCCGCCATTGTCTAACATGATGATGTTCTGGAACTCTCAACAAGAACTCAAAATAACATTACAACTCAGCTGAGATTTTGCTAGAAAATCGTCTGCAGAATTCGCCTCTCTATAGCAATGTTGGAATATGATGGTCTCAAAACTTTCGCTAAATGAACGAATTTCTTGAACTATTTGCACCACCTCGATCCAATGGTATGTTGTTCCCCTGATTAATGACATTGATAACGATTGAACAATCACTTTCAACTGTGGCTCTCCGTATCCCAAGCTCCACTGCTAGTCTTACCTGCATATACTGCAAACGCTTTAGCTAGCTAGGATGACAGAGCTCATCCTAATATTGCATTCATGTATCCGAATAATCTAACCATAATTATTCCTAAGAATGCACTCAATCTGAGGATGCCTACCAATTTTAACCGAAGCATCTACGTTAATTTTGACCACATTTGTTGGGGGACATTTCCAAATCATTTTATCAGGAAGCCTCATACGTTTTGTTAATTTGGTTTTCACTTCTTCTTTATTCCAGCATGAAATCTTATCATTTAATCTAAACTAAAAACATTAAAATTTGAATACAATTATAAATATGTTCATCAAAGTTTCATATATTTAGATATAAATTTTACTTGTAGATTAGATTATTTATTTTGCATATTATTAAATAAAATTTATCATATGATTAATACTTTTCATTTCATCATAATAATTTATTTAACAATGTTTAAGAAAAAAATTTATCCGATAAATTGATTTAAGTAAAAGCTATTATATACATTATTTAAATATACTTTTTGTTGGACCTAAATATAAATAAATTAATGCCCTAAAATCTTATATATGTATATATATAAGTTAGTTAGACTCTTGCACAAGTACGAGTCATACAAAAGTTCTCTCGACCTAAGTCGGGAAAAGAGAGCGTACAATGAGACCTCTCAAACTCTACTCTAAGCAGAATATACTGGGTTTGTTGTTGTTTTATATAAAAGCTAGATAGATTAATTGTATATATTGACGTGCATGTGAAACAAACCCATAATGGGAATATATATAAAAGTTAGTGAGATTAATTATATATTGACTTGCATATGGAACATACCAAGAACGGGAATATTCAGCTCATTTAGTAACATCGAACGAGCTCAAGCTGTTATATGTTTTCGAGCCTAGAGTAGCTCTACCCAATCATAAAATACTCCTTTCGTTCGACAAATTATGACATTTACTAACCACGTATCTTTTTAGGATAATAAAACTATATAAAATATCCATTTTTATATAAAAAAATTATAATTTTTTACTTACTATTAATAAGTATGAAAATGTAAAAAAAAAAATTAATGGGTATTTTATATAGTTTTCATAATCTTAAAAAAAAATGTGCATAAATAGTAAATTACATGTTTTTCCGAACCAAGATTATTAATGAAGGGCAAATTTTATAAATCCCACAATATTCAAGCTTTTCAAGTTCGAATTGAATCGAGCTTATAAATGTGATTAATTATACTCGATTCGTTTAGCAAATGAACGAGCTGAGTTTGATCCGATCTTTTTTAAAGCCGATCTCGAACTAAACTCGATAACCCTAATAGTACTCGATAGTGTTCTCAATTTTGGGGTATAAGTTTTACACTTTCTTGATTTTGGTAATATAGAAAAGTTTTACACTCTCCATACCTCTAAATGGAAATTTCTAAAGTTTCAATGCCAAAAATAAAATTACTTAGATTTTAACCCAAAATTAATAGCACCATCTAAAATTGAATCAGTTCTTACTCTGTATTAAGGGCTCGTTTGGTTAGACGTGGGAAGTATAGTTTACGAGAAGTTAACTTCCTAGGAATTCAATTCCCGTAAATTGAAAATCATGGGAATTTAGAAATTGTGTTTGGTTTTTGGATTTTGGATTATAGGAATTGAAATAAAAAAATAGAATTTTCCTATTAAAAAGGGTGAAATTAGACCTTACCTAGGGGGAACTAGGTAAATGCACTTCCTCCAAAATGGAGGAATTCAAATTCCCAGGAAGGCAGGAATTCAACTTCCTAAATTTTTCCGTAACAAAAAACTCAACTAAACGCTGGTATTTTCTTCAATTTCTGGGATTACTACTTCCTAGGTTTTTAGAACGTGAACCAAACGAGCTCTAATTAAGTAAATTTAGATAGAAGTCAAGAAAGAAGAAGGGAATTATTTAGGTGAGATTGACAAATATCAATGCCGCGCGAGAGTTCTTTATTGTGGACTTTGAAAATGAGACAATTAGTCAAAGTAGGAGATTCATTTTTCTTCCCATCATCGTGGCATAATTTAATTCCCATATAAACTAAGGCTGTGTTTGATAGAATATAGAGATTTTGTCGATTAATGAGATTTTTGTAGATATTAGGAGATGGAGACAGATTTTGTAGATTAACGGAGTTTGTGTAGATATTAGGAGATGAAAATTTATTTGGCCAGAAATCTCTTAAAGATATTTGGTGCGTAGAAGATTTTGATGTATTTAAAAGATTGAAAATTACCTTTCTACCCCTAGAATTATTAACCCCCACCCTTCTCATGCCCCCCTCGCGAGTTCATCGTTTTCCTCATTCCCCATCGAGCTCCTCCTCATCGCGAATCTGCCGACTGACGCCCGCAACTTGAGGGTTCTCTAACGCCACCGGCTGCAGTACCCCGACTTCACCTCGACAGAAGCGCTTCACCTTCGACACCACTGTGTAAAATGGCGTTTGTGTAACTAAGCTTGTATCACAATTCACAAGCAATCCTTGCGTGATACTGCAAATCAGCAGCTTCACCTTCAACAGCAATGTCAATACCATAGGCACATATCGATTTAGGTGATTCCAAATCCAATTAATGAAATGTGAAACCGAATCCAAATTATCAAATTTTTACGATTGTAGGGATAAGAGGGGGAAACCGCATTTAATGAAACTTCTGAGGAATTCAATGTCAGTTGAAATCGAGGTTCACACGGATACAGTAAGCTGCAACCGAAACTTCATCAGACGAAGCAATACACTACAAAACGGGAGAGGAAAAGTAAAGCTAGAGTTGAACAAAGGAACAACTTCGAAAATCAGAGAGGAGGCAACATCTACTTGGATCTTTGTCTCATCTTTCATCGCTCCATTGAGATGTGGATTCAGTTGCTGTTGTGTTTCCCTCCTATATGGGGGAAGAGTCCAATGGACTATTTACCATATGGTTTTTACCATGTGAAGTTTTACCCTACCTTCTTTATAAAAGGGGATGCCTTTTCCATTTGGGAAAGTAAGAGAGAGAAAACAAAAGAGTGAGAAAGGGAGAAAAGAGAGAGCTTGGAGAGGAATCCCGTATGCCCTTGTTCAGCCCATTTTGAAGTGCCCCGATCGACGACCAAACGACCTCCGATTGGGACGATTTTCTGGTATGTTGTTCACCTCATCATAGGCTTCATTTTGTACGGTTGGATCGTCGTTTTGAGCCTCCAATCTCAGATCCCCTTTGCTTGTGTTCTTTCTTGGGTTGTTGTTGATTTCCACCAATTGGGTGATGAAATTGGAGATTTGTCCAAGCTTGTTGATGCTTGATGATGTTGTATGCCTCTAGCTTTGTCTAGGGAAGATTGTACCCACTTGTTATTGTTGATAGTGGAAGTTTCTGTCTCCCGTGGTTTTTTCCCCGTTTTGGGGTTTCCACGTAAATCTGGTGTTCTTTGTGCTTGGTTATTTTATCTTCTGTTTGTGTCTGATTGTTAGTTGGATTGCTTGAGTTTGGCTCTCTGGTTTACAGTTCTTGTCCATCCCGATTCGTATGTGTTAAAAGGGGTGTGTCTGACGTCCCTTGCTTCCCGGCTCAACAGTTGCCCCATCGGAGACTCGGAGACCATGGGACCAGCCAGGTCTCCTACAACAGCACCAATGGGGCCCCGCCGCCAAGCCTAGTCGAGATCACCCTCAACGTCGGCGACAACAATGATTCCGGCTGTTCACACCCACCTCGTAGCCACCTTGGACTTCGATTCGACAATTTTGGGTTCGAATCTACCCATTTATGTGAACCCTAGACCTTTTGGAAGAAGATGACAATGGAGGAAGCGGTGATGCGAGGTGTCCTCCAGCTCTGAAGAAACGCGTGAAATGGAGAGGAGGGGCAAGAATGTCGAATCATAGGATCTCCAAATCTCCATAATCTTCACCCTCTAGATTTCAGATTCTTCCTTTTTTTCATCTCCTAAAATCCCCTTAATCCCCATCTCCATGGAGCAGCCAAACACCGTATCAACGAGATTTTGTTTTAATCTCCAAATCTGTTGAAATCTACTCAAATCTATAAGTTTATTTTAATTTTAATCCAAAGTAATCTATAAAAAGTTGCCTACCTTTTTAAACACTTTCGGTAATAAAATGGGACAATTTGTATATATATATATTCATTATAAAAAAATTAATTCAAATAGATTTTTAAATCCATTTGATTATTTAATTTAAATATTGAAATTAAAATATAAAAATTAGAATGCAAATTCTTTTATTTATTTATATTTTAAACGGAAATAAATTCAAGAGGTATAAATTGACTTAATTTAATAAAAACCATTTTAAAAGAAAATGTACCAATTTGTCGCATTGATGTTATTTTTTATACCTATTTGTCTCACTTGATTTTTTTTTATACCAATAAGTCGTTTGAGGTTGATTTTTTATAACAGTTTGGCAATTTGGCCTATATATATATAAATATAAAAGATTAATTTTATTTAGTGAGTGTATTTAAAAGTTGGAATGGCTTAATTAATGAATTCAATTTCAATTTGTTAGGGTAAATATAGAAAAAAACTTGTTTTAATTTGAAGCCACACCCTGATCGAATTGACTTGTCGGAGACTCGCAAGTCGCATCGCATTTACATGAAGAATAAGGTTTGGAATTTTTTTTCAAAATATTCACTAAAAAATAAATAATTACAAAAATATTCACAGTTTAAAACTATTTACGAAAATATTCATTTTTGTCAGATCGGGCAGAAAAACGCGGTTTGAAACCGCGTTTTATTCACAAGGTAAAAATTTTAAAATTGAAAAAAAATAGGACAAAAACTTAACAAAAAAAACGCGGTTTCAAACCGCGTTTCTATTGCTAATTTTATTTCCGGATTAAATACTCAATTTTTTAATTTTTTAACCCTAGACACGCGGTTTGAAACCGCGTGTCTTGCTTCTTTTTTTTTGGAAAATTGAAAGGTCGCCAGAGGAGACGCCGGAGGGCGATTCCGGATGCAGGCCGCCAGAGGAGGAAGGAGGGACGCTGGAGAGGAAGGAGGAGAGGCCGGAGAGAGGTGGCGAGGCCGGAACCGGTGGAAGGGGAGACGCCGGAGGCTGGGAGGCAGAACGAAACGCGGTGCTCGGACGAGGGCGGATCCGGTGGAAGGGGAGACGCCGGAGAAGCAAGAAGGCGGGATCTCGGATCTGCAGTTACAATTGGTTGCAATTGGTGGCGGGTACCGAGAGCGAGGACGGTGGGAGGCGGAGAGCGATGACGAAGGGAGGAGCGCCCATGGTTGTCGGCGGTAGGAGACGAGCGGGAAAGGAGAGGCGAGAGGGTGAGAAGGGAGAGGCGAGAAGGCGGGATCTCGGATCTGAACAATTGTTGGCGGGGACGGAGAGCGAGGACGGTGAGAGCACCCATGGTTGTCGGCGGAGAGCGAGGACGAAGGGGAGCGAGGACGAAGAGGACGGAGAGCGAGGACGAAGGCGTCGCGAGAGGCCGAGCAAGAAAGGAGAGGCGCCGCCATGGCCATGGAGCTCAAATCTGAGCAATTGGCCGAGCAACACCGGATCCGGCCTCGCCACCTCTGTCCAGCCTCTCCTCCTTCCTCTCCGGCGTCCCTCCTTCCTCCTCTGGCGGCCGGCATTCGGAATTGCCCTCCGGCGTCTCCTCTGGCGGCCTTTCAATTTTCCAAAAAAAAAAAAAGCAAGACACGCGGTTTCAAACCGCGTGTCTAGGGTTAAAAAATTAAAAAATTGCGTATTTAATCCGGAAATAAAATTAGCAATAGAAACGCGGTTTGAAACCGCGTTTCTTTTATTAAGTTTTTGTCCTATTTTCTTTCAATTTTAAAATTTTTATCTTGTGAAATAAAACGCGGTTTCAAATCGCGTTTTTCTGCCCGATCTGACAAAAATGAATATTTTCGTAAATAGTTTTAAAGTGTGAATATTTTTGTAATTATTTATTTTTTAGTGAATATTTTGAAAAAAAATTCTAAGGTTTGTAGGACCGACGTACGACGACTCCAAGTCATCTAGTTTTAGTCTTCTACGCACTCAATTTTCAAATTTTATATATAAAAAGTTGTGTTTATCTTCCTCATTTGATTCGGTATCGTATGCTTTTTTTAACCAGGGTTCTAACAATGTACAATGTAGACAATTCAAACTTAAAAAGTTTTTTTTTAATTAGATATATATCCAAGTTGTCTCTCGAGTCTCCATCGATCTTAATCTACATTTAATTTAATTATTGTTTAAATACAAATAGACACAATTAAATATTTGATTAGATTCACTAGATCGTAATTTGAGTTTTATGTATTACTATCCATAATGATTTTGAATAAAATATTCACATTTACACATTTATAATTATAAAAATAATTATCACTTTTTGACATTTTGTTACATTTGATTAAATATGTACACATACTTCAAATCAAACTAATTTTAAAAAAATAAATAAAAAAATAAAAAATAAATCAGTGAAATTATTTAGGGTTTTGTAAAAGTTTATACATATAATAAGTTTTGAAATGAATTGAAAGATAATCTCCTACGTACCTTAAACATAATACTCTTCACATCTACGTGCTTGGTCGATTTATTTATAGGTTTAGAGCTCGTTTGGTTGGCAACCCAAAAACCCAGAAAGTAGAACTTCTCAGGAAGTATCTAGGAGAAATTTATGTATTTGGTTGATATTTTTGAAATTAAAAAACACAAGAATTCAACTTTTCAGAAAGTTAAATTCCTCCAAAATGAAGGAAGTTCACTTACCTAGTCTCCTATACGTAAGTTCAACTTCCTTCATTTTGTATTTGGAAATTTTCAATTCTCCCTTTTAATCATCTAAAATAAAAAAATCAACCAAACACATAAAACACATTTTCACAATTCTCATCAATTACACTTTCCGGGAATTCAATTTTCATAAAGTAACTTCCCTAGAATTTCAACTCTCACATTGAACCAAACGAACCCTAAAGATATTGTGGAGAATATAAGTTGTGTGGGATAGATCTCACATTGAATAAAAATTGAATCTAAGCCTTACAAATAAGCCGGTGGACTACTCCACCTAACACCAATTATAAATGTTCATCAAAGTTTCATATATTTAGATTTAAATTTTACTTGTAGATTAGATTATTTATTTTGCATATTATTAAATAAAATTTATCATATGATTAATACTTTCATTTCATCATAATAATTTATTAAACATTGTTTAAGAAATTTTTTTAACCGATAAATTGATTTAAGTAAAAGCTTTTATATACATTATTTAAATATACTTTTTGTTGGACCTAAATATAAATAAATTAATGCCCTAAAATCTTTTATATATATATATATATATATATATATATATATATATATATATATATATATATATATATATATATATATATATATATATATATATATATATATAATTAGTTAGTTAGACTCGATCTTGCACAGGTACGAGACATACAAAAATTCTCTCTCGATCTAAGTCGGGAAAAGAGAGCATACAATGAGACCCCCAAACTCTATTCTAAACAGGATATACTGGGTTTGTTGTTATATATAAAAATTAGTTAAACTAATTATATATATTGACTTGCATGTGAAACAAACCCACGTTTTAGGTGAGATTAATTATATATTGACTTGCATATGGACATAATTTTTTTTTCAAAATATTCATTAAAAAATAAAAATTTACGGATAAATTCACACATTGAAACTATTTATAAAAATATTCAAAATTTGCAGATAGGTCAGAGAAACGCGGTCTGAGACCGCGTTTTAGGTGTTAGTGGGATACTTTTTATTTCTTAATTTAAAAAAAAAACCAAAAAAAAAATAAGGAGAAGTAAAACGCGGCCTGAGGCCGCGTTTTACTTTGAAAATTAAAAAAAAAAGAAGGAGAAGAGACAATCGTCGAAGAGGGCCGCGTTTCGGACGGAGAGGGCTTCTTGCCGGCCAGGACAACCGTCGAAGAGGAGTGGCCGGAGAGGTTCTCCAGAGAGCTCCCAACCACCGACGACCTTCAATTGAACGCCACCCACCACCGCCTGCGAGACCTTGGCCATCGAAGGTGAACGCCGCCTTCGTCGTTGTCTGGAATCCTCCGCCTCCGCCATCCAAATCCCATTCAGTTCACCCCCTTTCTCCAATTTCGATACCGGCGCTCCCATGGCTGCTCCTCCCTCCGTTCTCGCTCTCTGTCTCTCTCTTTTGCTGCTAGCGGCCGCCGAGGGCCGAATCGAAGGAGCATGGAGGCAGAGGTTGCGCTTGGTGGTGTTGCGAATCTCGATCTCTCCCGCTGAAGTTGCTTCAATGGCGACGAAGATCGGAGGCTGAAGATCTGGTTTCAATCGAGATCCAGATCCATGGAGTCCGGTTTCAGATTTGGTCCACTCATCGAAGATCCAGTGCAGCGGACAAACATCGAAGATCTCGTTTCGATCGAGATCGAGATCCACCGTGGCGCCGCCTTAGCAGCTCTCCCCTTCGGAACTTCTCCCAGTGCCCTCTCCGACCGTCACCCGCTCGGCCTCCTCTCTCCTCCGCCTCCCTCCGGCCCTTTCATCTCCCTCCCTCCGCCCCTCCCTCTCTCCTCCGCCTCCCTCCGGCAGTCCGACCCTTCCCCTCTCTCCCACTTTCCAGTTTCAATTTTTCATAAAAAAAACAAAAAAAAAAACAAGAGACGCAGTCTGAGACCGCGTCTCTTTGTTAGCTTTTTTTTTTTTACCCTTTTCAATCCATTTCAGATTTTTGACCTTACGAATAAAACGCGGTCTCAGACGGCGTTTTTCTGTCCAATCTGACAAAAATGAATATTTTCGTAAATAGTTTAAAAGTGTGAACATTTTTGTAATTTTTTTATTTTTTAGTGTATATTTAGAAAAAAATTTCATGTAACATACCAAGAACGGGAATATTCAACATTTGCCTATAAATATGGTCGATAATAAGCCATACATATTTCCTAAATTAAGCAAACTGCCAAGCAAACGAGAGAGAGTAACCATGGAAGCTTCCTTGATCCTTGTCATCGCCTCCATTTTCGTTTCCTTCATTTCTGGTAATAATTAATACGGAGTATGAACTATTTTGGTTTATTTTCTACTACTTTTTAATATTATTAAGATCATCATCATTGTAAATTTATAATTACCATATTATTATTATTATTACAAAATTCATTTGGAATAGTTGTTAATTTGTTATCAAGTTTTTTTGGTGAAAAATTGTTATTAAGTTATATGATTCCACTATATGTTACAAGATCTTGATTGAGGTAGATACGTAACACAAATCTTAAGTCTATCTTTTCATTTAAAAGAGTCAAATGCACTAGTATTTATTATTGTTATTGTATTTGGTAGTCCCTTCCTCTTTATTTTAAATTGTGTTCGATGTATACATCCCAAATCATGCATGTTTTTAAGGACGTGCATGGTTAAAAGGGATTAATTAATTTTTTTAAAACACTAATTAGTCAGAAGACATTGCATATCGTTAAAGACGTGCATTTTTTACTTTGGATTTGCGTTGTATATAACAACACCCTTTTAAATGTATCATACTCATTACTCCCTGTTTTTATGTGACTTTTTAAGTCATGTACCTTTTTGTAAAAAATGTAAAAGCTACGTATATATAAAATGTTAAATTTTTTTTATAGTTTTTATCATTTCAAAAAATGTGAATAAATAGTAAAAATTTAATTAGAAGTGAACGGATTGAGTAAGAATTAGTTTATTTTTTCACTTTACTAAAATTCAAAAACGAATGATTTTAAATGCAGAGATTGAATCAACAAACTTCATCATAAGAAACAACTGCCCGTACACAATCTGGCCAGCCGTCCTCGGCAACGCCAACTCCCCGCCGATAGGCAACACCGGATTCGCCTTGGGCCAAGGCGCCACCAACGCAATCAGCGCCCCGCCCGACTGGTCGGGCCGCATCTGGGCCCGGACCTTCTGCGGCACCGACGGATGGGGCAGATTCAGCTGCCCCATCGGAGACTGTGGGACCGGCCAGGTCCCCTGCAACGGCAACGGTGGGGCCCCGCCCGCAAGCATAGTGGGGATCGCCCTCAACGGCGGCGGCAACAACGACTTCTACGACATCAGCCTCGTCGACGGCTATAACCTCCCGGTGACAATCTGGCGCGGCGGCTGCCCGACGGTCAGCTGCCCGGTGGATATCAATGCCATTTGCCCGTCGAACCTGGCGGTCAGGCTTTTCAACGGCGGCGTGGTTGGCTGCAGGAGCGATCCGTCGCTGTTTAAGTCGCAGTGCCCGCAGGCGTATGCTACCCCGGCGGACGCCGACACTGTCGCCTGCGCCAGCGGAGGAGATTATACAATCACCTTCTGTCCTTAACAACTATCCAAGTTACATAAAAAATTATACAATTATATATATCTTTTATATATATATAATTGTATAGATAGATCGAGTTGACACCTACACATACCCATGTTAATTGGGTGTATTATGGAATTTCTACTTGCTTGTAGTTATTATATTGGAGTGCTCCTTTAAAATAAGAAGAAGAAACAAATATTGAAAATGATGGTTATAACTTATAAGCCTTAAAGTGTTGCATTGCATATTTGCAATGATTTATTTATGCATTTCAATAGAGTTATATAAATTAAACGGAGTATCTATCTATATAAGATTGAAATGAATATCTAAGTCTCTAAGGTGTGATGCTTATATAGTACGGGCGGAGTATTTTCAAACGCACATATTTCCATTCTCAAAATATTTAACATCGTATAGAAATTATTTATATTAGTTTTTCTGTCCTAAAAGGAAATAGGATAAAATTTTAAATTGAAAAAGATTTCCTCCTAAAAAATAAACGATAATAGGAATCTAATTAAAAGAAAAGCTGAACTGATTTAAAATTTAAAAAACATTTTAAAATTAGTACTCTTATCCTATGCACTAAGGATATATGATAGAAAAACCGTCTTTATATTTATACGCTTTAACAAATTGGATTTGGGACTATGTACTTTTTTTTTCTGTGCTAGAATAATACAGAATTATTAATGAGTCAAATCTAAATTTAGACTTGGGCTTTGAAATGAGTTCATGCCCTACTTATTTAATAACTAAACGAGCTCTATATATTCGAACCAAGAGCCAATTCAGGAAAATAAGTAACAACTATTTATGCACTTTTTTTTTAGAATGATGAAAAGTTGAAAACTATATAAAATATTCATTTTTTATAACAAATGGATATTTATTACAAATATTGAAAATGATGGTTATAACTAATAAGCCTTAAAGTTTTTATAAAAAATGTGCATAAATAGTAAATAACATATTTTCTTGAATTGAAGTTATTAATTAAGGGATAGTTTTATAAATTCTACAAATAAAACTATTCGAGTTCGAATTGAGCCGAGTTTTAATTTGAATTGGGCTTATAAATGTGCTTAACTATACTTGACTCATTTAATAAGGATCAAACTTTTTTTAAGCCCATTTTAGATTAAGCTCGAAATAAGTATGATAGTATTTTCAATATATTTTGGGTAAAATATATTTTTACACTTTCCTTTACCACCGGATGGAAATTTCTAAAGTTTCAGTGCCTAAAATTACTTAGATTTTAACCCAAAATTAATAGCACCAATATTGAAAATTGAATTAGCTCTTACTCCCTCCCTCCGATTGAAAATATCTGATGTATTAGGAGGCATAATGTGATAAAAAAAAATATATTTGATATGTTAGAAGTGATAATTACATTCTTTGTTATTTTGTACTAATAACAATATAATTTTTTTTTGTTTCACCAATTATAATTGTGCATAATATATAGATGTGGTGGGAGTAAAAATCATTTGATAGGGTATTTAAAGATAAAAGTGACACTTTTTAATCTTTGTTCATATTTTTAAAATATCAAATATTTCCGATTGGAAAGAGGATTAAGTTTAGATAGTCATTTTTCAACCCAAAAAAATAATAATTAGATAGTGATATACGTAGTAAATGAATGCCGCGTGAGAGTTCCTTGTTGTTGACTTTGAAAATAACACAATTAGTCAAATTAGGAGATTCATTTTTTCTTCCGATCATGGTGGCATAATTTAATGCACATATAATCTAAGAATAGAAATCTTTAATTTTGACAAGGTTTCAGATGAATTAAAATGGAGGCATATCTTATTGGATTCACCATCTTCCTCCAATTTGTAGCAGCCATTGAATCAAAAAACTTCACCATAACAAACAACTGCCCTTACCCAATCTGGCCAGCCGCCATAGACAGCGCCAACTCGCCGTCGCTCGGCACCACCGGTTTCGCCCTCAACCAAGGGGCCTCATCCACCATCTTCGCCCCTTCCGGTTGGGCGGGCCGCCTCTGGGCCCGCACCTCATGCGAGACCAACTCATCATCAGGCGGTTTTGTCTGCGCCACCGGGGACTGCGGCACCGGTAAGGTCCCGTGCAACGGCAAAAGCGGGGCCCCGCCCACCACCCTGGCCGAGTTCACCCTCAGCGGCGCCGGGGGCAGGGACTTCTACGACGTCAGCAACGTCGAAGGGTTCAACGTGCCCGTGACAATCGCGCCTAGCGGCGGGTGCCCGGCAAGCAGCTGCCCCATAAATATCAACGCCGCCTGCCCATCGGAGCTCCAGATGAAGGACCTCAACGGCAACGTGATTGGGTGTAAGAGCGCGTGCGAGGCCTTTGGCACCTCTAACTACTGCTGCACCGGCGCCAATAACACCCCGCAGACCTGCCCGCCGACGAACTACTCGGAATTCTTCAAGTCGGAGTGTCCGCAGGCCTACAGTTACGCCTATGACGATGCAACCAGCGCTTTCAACTGCACCGGAGGAGGAGATTACGTTATTACCTTCTGTCCTCCGCCCACTGAACCCCAATACCTTGGAATGCTCTGTTTTTAACAAGTGCTTTTAAGATGAGCATTTTTCTAATATCTCCATTTTTTAACAAGTGCTGAATTACTCTTGTCCATCATCATCATCTTTTATTACCATCGCAATGTGCGCGTAGATTAAAGAAATATCTCCATTTTTTCTGAGTAACGAAACTCAGCTTTTCGATCTCCTTATTTGATCATCGAACTGTGACACAAACTAAAGCGATTATGTCATGCAATTTTTACCATTTGTCCATCATATGGTATTCTGGTTCATTTGAATTGGTCCATATGTGATTATATAAGAGCTCTGTTAGGCTCATCCCTCTCTACTTTGTGTAATTCTAAAAATATAAATACAGGTATGACTCTACCTGTATTTATATTTTTCTCACTTTTTCATTATAATTACAAATTTTATCAAAAAATCAAAAAAAATAAATATAAAGTTGCTGATTCAAACAACGACTTTATTACAGCGACTACTAAATCGCAAAATAGTTTGGATTTTTGGCTAGTTCTCAATTTTTTTTCTCTTTTTTGGCCATTAAAAAAAAATATTCTTTATTTTTTTGGCCTAATTTGAAAAAAAAAAACCGAA
The DNA here is from genome assembly GCA_037127255.1 of Persicaria tinctoria. NCBI lineage: Eukaryota > Viridiplantae > Streptophyta > Magnoliopsida > Caryophyllales > Polygonaceae > Persicaria > Persicaria tinctoria. Next base: position 700,512 of record JBANSL010000016.1, on the reverse strand, counting down.
GGTCGCAGTCCCCACCCACTGTCACCCTCTCTTCCTTTCCAATCATGTTTGCCTTATCCCTAAAAAAAATTTGCAACAGCGGCTCACATCCACAATAACATAATTATTATAGAAATAATACATATGATGTAAAATAGGAGGGCAAAATGATCTTTGTGTGTTCTGCTTTTATACAAGGCCGAGCTTGTGTATCATGTACACTTGTACAGAGCATAACAGAAGCAAGAAAATTCCACAACAAACTTTCTGGTTCTTCTTCTTCGTTGACACAGAGAGCTCCTTTCATGGAGATCTGAGTGTGAATTAGAGGAATTCACACTTATTCAAGAAGTCTTCAATTTTGACAAAGGTTTCGATCGGATGAATTAAAATGGAGGCATATCTTGTTTTAGTCACCATTTTCTTGCAATATTTTATAGCATCTACTGAATCAACAAACTTCACCATAACAAACAACTGCCCTTACACAGTGTGGCCAACCGTCAAACACAACGCCAACGCGCTGCCTCTCCGCATCACCGGCCTCTCCCTGAACCAAGGCACCTCGATGACCGTCGCCGCCCCTTCCGATTGGGCGGGCCGCCTCTGGGCCCGCACCTTCTGCGGGGCCAACTCATCAGGCGGTTTCGTCTGCGCCACAGGGGACTGCGGCACAGGCACGACCCACTGCGACGGCAACGGCGGGGCCTCACCCATCACCCTGGCCGAGTTCCAACTCAACGGATTCAGCAACGACGACTTCTACAACGTCAGCCTCATCGACGGCTTTAACCTGCCGTTGACCATATCCCGCGGCGGCTGCCCCACGGCGGGCTGCCTTAAGGATATCAACGCCTTTTGTCCGTCGAATCTGACTGTTCGACTTTCCAACGGCGGTGTCGTTGGCTGCCGGAGCGATCCGCCGCTGTTCAAGTCTCAGTGCCCGCAGGTATTTGCGGAACCCCAGGATACCAACACTTTCACCTGCCCTACCGGCGGCGATTACCTTATTACATTCTGTCCCTCGTCCTTGGGTCAGGCGCCACAGTATCTCGGAATGCTTTGTATCGCTTACAATTATTGTAAGTGAATTGATTTCGAATTTATTGGCTCACCAGACTTTTGATACATTACCAGCCACAAATAGGTAAAGCTGATCACTTTGTATAGTGTGTATACTAGCTTAGCTATGTTTGTATTGTTGTTATCTCATTTTTCCGAAAGCTGCTTGTACTAGTTCATTTGATGCATATATACGAACAAGAAGTTATAGTATCAAACCGACATAGGCGAGCTAATTAAGCAATAATACCTGCTGATACAAGATATACTAGCTAGTTTAACAGAATTAAAGAGATCAACCAACTGACCAAGATTGAAATGCTGATCATTATAAGTGTTAGTGGTTAGATCTAAGCTAAATATATCAATGGTATTCCTTGGGTGAGCAGATATATCATTAGCTAGAACAGTGTTATGGCTGCCGGTAAACACATTGGTTGCTTCCATGCTCCGAACAGTGTTATGGCTGCCGGTACGTAAACATCCCATTGACGGTAGCGATGTTAATCCTATCCTCCTCACACACCAACCACATACAATGCCTAAATATATATTGCAAAATTATTATCCGATGGATATAATGTCTATAATGGGATTTTTTTTTGGAAATAGCCAAAAATTAGGAAAATATTAGGGAACTAGCCAAAATCCGAAAGATTTTAGCGATTTAGTCAAAACAGGGTAAAGTCGTTGTTTATAACAGCGACTTTACCCAAAGTTTTTTAAAAAAATATTAAAAAATGTAAGTCGCTGTTATAAACAGCGACTTACATATATTTCGTTTTTTTTATGTATAAAAAATCTCAATTTATTGTTAAAATAAGTGAAAATAATAAAAAAAAAATTAAATGGAGAGTCGCTGTTTTAAACAGCGACTCTCCAAAACCTGTTGATTTACAGGGGAGCCCAATCGGAAGGAGAAAGGGCATTCAGGCAGGGAGTCCGTCGGCTGGTTTTGGAAGAGCAATCGGAAGGGAGTCGACCGGCCGGATCTGGAAGAGCAATCGGAAGGCAGTCCACCGACAGGACCTGGAAGAGCAGGCGAGGAAGCCCAATCAGGCGAGGAAGCCAATTGCAGTCGGAAGGCGATTGAACCCTAGGGAGTCGAGTCCACCGCGGCCGAATCTCGGAGTCCACCGGTCGGGCGATTGAAACGAGGCGGTAATTGCAGTCGAGGAAGCCGATTGAATCCAGGCGGTCGAGTCCGAATCCGAAGGCGATTTGCAGTTGGAAGGTCATTGAATCCAGGCAGGGGCGGTAATTGCAGTCGAGGAAGCCGAATTCGGAGGAGCTTAGCCCAGGCCTTCGACCACGCAGAGGCGGAGGCGCCGAGGCGGTAATTGCTCTCGCTGCAATTGCGCCTGACAACGGCGCCGCCGACGCTTCATCCTCTTCCCCGCTTCATCCTCTTCCCCTCTGCAATTGCCCCTCTTCCCTGTTGCTGTGGCTGCAATTACGCCGGATGGATAGGTTGAAGACATTGAAGGTGGCTTGCCGGACGGATAGGTTGAAGACGGGTCTGGGAGCCCTGGCAGAACAAAGACGGTCGTCGCCTGACTCGCCTTTAGCCTGGATGTTTAAAAAAAAAAAAAAAAAAAAGAGTCGCTGTTTGAAACAACGACTCTCCATGTAATATTTTTTTTTTGGTTTTCACTTATTTTAACAATAAAACGGGTTTTTTTTAAAAAAAATGAAATATACGTAAGTCGCTATTATAAACAGCGACTTACATTTTTTAATATTTTTTTTAAAAACTCTGGGTAAAGTCACTGTTACAAACAGCGACTTTACCCTGTTTTGGCTAAATTGCTAAAAAATTTCGGATTTTGACTAGTTCCCTAATATTTTCCTAATTTTTGGCTATATTAAAAAAAAAATCTTATAATGGGTGGTTTTAAGGTGTCTATTGGACTTCTCCATCCCACGTTGAAAGCACATGGGTATCCTAAATGCGTTTCTAAGGAGACTCTTCCACTACCTGCATTAAGAGGTAGAGGAGGAGATGGGGCACCCACACATGCGCCCGCCGCCTGTCCGTCCGGCTCTTGCTCCGAGATGGGAGTTAAGAGTTTAATTAATTTTTGCGGAAAATATATTTTCTTGTGGCCGAAAATTTTTCGGATAGACTTGTTTTTGGATTGCCACGATCCTCTGAAGATAGATCGAAATCTTCTCTTGCTTATGTCCGAAGGAGGCGATTTCAGCAACTATCGTAGGCTAGGATTTCAAACCCACTAAAAACAATCGCCTCTCTTCCTCTCTGATTTTCTCCTGCCTTTTACGTTTCTGGCTCTCATATACAACGTTTCACCGCCACCCGTAACCCCTTCACCACCCCTACATCCACTAATGCCCTTAAGCAAGGTGACGCCCTACAGCAAAGTTTGTTGCTAGGTTCCAGCACTGTTAACCGGTTCTTCTGAACGAGTCTACGCTTAGAAGAAGATCCACCAATTAAGAAGATAATACAATTATACTTGTCATGCCGCGTAAGTGGTGACTTCCTTTTTGACTTGGAAAATAATACTCCGTACAATTTTAAGTCTCGTTTTTCTTCGTTTCACATCCACCACTAGCATCATTCAGAATTCAAGTCTTCAATTTTAACTAGGTTTCACTTGAATTAAAATGGAAGCATATCTTGTTTTACTCACCATTTTGCTGCAATTTGTAGCAGCCACTGAATCAACAAACTTGACCATAACAAACAACTGCCCTTACACAGTCTGGCCAGCCACCCAAGGCAACGCTAACTCGCCGTCGTCGGTCGTCACCACCGGCTTCGCCCTGAACCAAGGCGCCTCGTCCACAATCACCATCCCTTCCAATTGGAAGGGCCGCCTCTGGGCCCGCACCTACTGCGGGACCAACTCATCAGGCGGCGGTTTCTTCTGCGCCACCGGGGACTGCGGCTCAGGCAAGATCCCCTGCAACGGCAACAGCGGGGACACACCCATCACCCTGGCCGAGTTCCAACTCAGCGGATCCGGCAACGACGACTTCTACGACGTCAGCCTCATCGACGGCTTTAACCTGCCGGTGTCCATCTCCCGCGGCGGCTGCCCCGCGGTGAGCTGCCCTGTGAATATCAATGCCATTTGCCCGTCGAATTTGACGGTCCGCCTTTCCAACGGCGGCGTTGTTGGCTGCCGGATCGATCCGTCGCTCTTCAAGTCTCAGTGCCCGCAGGCTTTGGCCTTACCCCAGGATACCAACACTTTCACCTGCCCTACCGGCGGCGATTACGTTATCACCTTCTGCCCATCGTCCTTCGGTCAGCCATTGTCCTCCGTTCAGGGGCCGCAGTATCTCGGAATGCTTTGTATCCCTTGAAGCTATTGTAAGAGAATTGATTTCGAAGCTATTGGCTCACCAGACTTTGACACGTACGTTATCATAAATAGGTGAAGCTTTGTATAGTGTAAACTAGCTTATATGTTTGTATTTTGTCATCTTATTTTTAGGAAAGTTGGTTGCACTAGTTCATTTGATGCATACGAATATATATAATAAGCAATAATACCTGCTGAATTAAAGAGATCAACCAACTGACTAAGATTTAAAATGCTGATCACCATAAGTGTTAGACCTAAGCTAACCAACCAGTGGAGTTCCTTGGGTGAGCAGATCATTAGCTTGAATCTGGTTCGGCGCGCTTCAGTCGGATGAAATCCGTCCCAAAACACTTTCACATATATGTTCCTACCGATCTCTATTTAACCTGTCAACACACTCAACACATTGGTTGCTTCCATGCTCCGAACATGTACAGTGTTATATATGGTTGACGGCAAACATCCCATTGACGGTAGCGATGTTACTCCGGCTATCCTCTTTACACCAACCCCATACAATGCCTAGTGCAAAATTATTATCCTCCTCAGTCCTCACACCAGCTCTTCTGAATGAGTCTTCCCTACGACTTTTTCATTCTTCTTTTTTCCATCTCAGCAAATATGCTCATCTGTTACCCTTAACTCAGGGACGGAACTAGGAACGGGCTGATATATCCTAACGTCCACCCCATTTTGGCAGTAATATAGATAATATAGTTGTATCGAGTGTCATATTTATTTATTGGCACATAGAGGGAATGAGACTTCTGTTCGAATCTCTCTCTATGACCTTGCCCAGTTCGTTTCATTATTTCTTTTGTCTTTCCTTTCGCAACTTTTGTTCTATTTTCTTCCCATATACTGGCATTCTTCAATCTTCATTGTTCCTTTCTCTTTTTTTTTCCCGTCTTTCCTTCACTGCTTTTTTTTAGTTGTACGTTTCTTTCTACAATGACTAACAAACTAATTAATTTATTCATTTGTTTTTGTGAAAATTTGAGAGAATATACTTTTTTTTTTTAAGTTTTTTTTTAGGTAGTTATACCCTCTAGTTTTTCTTTTTACTATCTATACCTTTTTAGGGTGGTTTTTATTTAAATACCTTAAAGTAATAATTTTTCTTTTTAGAATTAAAAGAATAAATAGATATTGATAAGATTTGCGTAGGGTTTTTCAAATGAGACGCTACTTCACCCATCGGTTTTACGCTTTGAAAAGGGAAGATTCTACTTCATCTATCAATTATTCCGTTCGTAATCTTGTGAATTGTTTAGGATTGAAGGTAATTCTTGTACTATGTTATTTTCTTTCATCGATCGATCTATTAAGGTTAAGCAAGTTACAGATTAGAATAATTATTAATTTGAATATTTGTATTCTAGTTGAGATATTCTAGGGAGGAAAGACTATCTTCTCTTTCTTTCCTTTATATATTTCGATCCTTGATTAATAAAGTTATACACACTTTTCTCTTGAGCCTCTGCTCTTATATGGTATCAGCCGAACGATCCGTCCCCAACAAAGCTTAATCATCCTCCATGGCCACTGACTACGCAACCCAAATTCCCAACCCTCATGAACCAAATCATCCCTTCACAGTTGTGATTTTATCAAATATCATCAAACTCGAACCTACCAATTTTCTGCCATGGAAGGTCCAAATACAAGCAACGCTTGAAGGTTTCGATCTCTTCGAGTTCTTTGACGGGTCTCATGCCGCCCCTGCGGCAACCGTCACAGGCAACCGTCACAACCAACAACACCACAAATCCCAACCATGCCTACCTAACATACAAACGTCAGGATCGAATTCTCTATGGAGCGATCCTTGGAACTCGCTCTCCGTCCGTGGCATGCCTGGTTACCACAGCCACATCTGCAAAGGACGTCTGGGATAGTCTCCATAAAACCTATGGAAATAGTTCTCGTGGTCACATAAAGCAAATCAAGGAGAGACTTCGCTCCGCTACGAAGGGCAATCTCAGCATCACTGAGTATATGCAGAAGGTGAAAACTGCAGCCGATCTTCTTGCATCTCTCAAGGCTCCGGTCGCCAATGAGGATCTAACAGACTATGTTCTTAGAGGTCTCGACGATCCATACAAACCAGTTATCCATGCCATTAACGCCAGGGATACGGCAATCTCTTTTGAAGAATTACATGAGAAATTAATCAACCATGAGCTCAGCCTCAACTGTGAAGCCAAGGTGAATTCGGCCCCTGCTACAGCCTTCAACGTGCAGACCAAACCAGGAAAGGGCAAAGGTAAGCATCATCTTGCTCAGCCAACATGGCAAACCTCCAATACCCCTCCACCAAATCAATCCCGTCAACCCTGGCCACACACTCAAAAGCCTTATACCTCTACACCCCAAGCCGCTAGCAAACCCTTCAAAGGACGTTGTCAATGGTGTAAAGAAATAGGCCATGTCCTTACCCAATGCCCGACTTTTCGACAGCTTCACCCAACCATAGCCTTACCATCTTCTGCTCGCTTTCCTTCGGCACCTCCCCAAGCCAATGTAGCAGCCAACTCGTTCAATCAGAACTGGTTAGTCGATAGCGGTGCTTCGCATCACGTCACTAACGATCTTAACAATTTGGCGATTCATTATCCATACACTGGACCCGATGAGTTGTATGTGGGCGATGGCACAGGTTTAACCATTTCTCATTCTGGCAAAATGTCTTTACCATCTAACTCTCAAGTCTTCTCTCTTGATAATGTCCTCTGTGTTCCGTCTATGTCCAAAAACATTCTTTCTGTTTCTAAACTCACAAAAGATAGTCCTTATGCTGTCGTTTTCTTATCTGATTTCTTTTTTGTACAGGACATCAGGTCCAAGAAAATCCTAATTAAAGGTCCGTGTGTCAATGGGCTCTACATATGGTCGAAGGCTTCTCCAACGGTCAATTCTAGTGAAAAACTTGACTCTGCTTCTCTTCACCACCGCTTGGGTCACCCATCCACTGCTGTCTTTCAATTCTTAGTTCGAAACTTCAATTTATGTTCATCTCCATTTAAACAAGCAGATTGTACTTCGTGCAATATCAATAAAAGCCATAAGCTTCCGTTTTATGAATCTACTATTGTGTCAAGTCATCCTTTAGAAGTTGTTTACTCTGATGTTTTGAGTTCTCCCGTTGCTTCCTATGATGGTTTTCGATATTATGTTATCTTCGTTGATCATCACACTCGCTATAGCTGGATTTATCCTCTAAAAAATAAATCTGACACAAAGGAAACATTCATTAAATATAGATCTTTGGTTGAGAATTATTTCAAATTCAAAATCAAAATTCTTTATACAGATAATGGTGGAGAGTTTCTTGCCCTTCGTTCATTCTTGGGGAATAATGGCATCACTCACTATACCTCTCCGCCACACACACCAGAACACAATGGCATGTCGGAACGCAAACATCAACATGTTGTTGAAACTGGCCTCTCCCTTCTAACCCATTCGGGTATGCCGCTGGATCATTGGCCTCATGCCTTGATTACAGCAACATATCTAATCAATAGACTTCCTACACCAGTCTTACAAAATCACTCTCCCTTTTTTAGATTGTTAAATGTCATGCCAGATTACAATAAATTTAAAAGTTTTGGTTGTCTGTGCTTCCCATGGTTACGGCCTTACAATGCCCACAAACTTCAACCGAGATCCATTGCTTGTGTCTTTATTGGCTACTCTGCAACTCAAAGTGCCTATCAATGTATGGATCCGATCACTCGACGGATTTATACATCTCGCCATGTAAGGTTTGTAGAGCATGAATTCCCGTACAAAACCATACCCATTACCCCAAATTCTACTCCTACCACTCTTTCTAAATGGAGTACACTTTCTATACCTATATTAAATTCCCAACCCACGGTAGATATTCAAAATACCCCTCAAATTCCACAAAATCAGCAAGTGAATCAAAATCAAATCCTACCCACCCAGCAAATCCCGTTGGCCCCTCCAAATCCCATTCTTCCTCAGATCATACCCACCCCTCATCCACGTCAACGGGAGCCACCCCCCATCCCTCCAAAACCTCAATCTCGTCCCGAAGCAGTTACCCGCTCCCAAACGTCGACATCCATCCCTCCAAAACCTCAACCTCGTCCCGGAGCAATTACTCGCTCCCAAAACAATAAACTCAAACCCATCAATAAACTCAACCTCCATGTACATACATCCGTCCCACCCCTGCTTGAACCCCAAACAATCACCCAAGCCCTCAAAAGCCCGGAATGGAGGTCTGCTATGAAGGCATAATACGATGCTCTTTGCTCAAACAATACCTGGGAACTTGTCCCTTCATCTCCTGCATACAATCAAGTGGGCTGCAAGTGGGTGTTCCGAATCAAGTATCGGCATAACGGCGAGGTTGACAGGTTGAAGGCTCGGCTCGTCGCTAAGGGCTTTCATCAACGATCGGGACTGGATTATAAGGAGACCTTCAGCCCGGTTGTAAAACCGATAACGATACGCATTGTTCTCACCTTGGCTGTCTCCAATGGATGGCGTCTTCAGCAGCTGGATATAAACAATGCGTTCTTGCAAGGGACTTTGTATGAGGATGTGTATATGACACAACCAGCGGGGTTCGTTGATAGTCGGTATCCTACTCATCTTTGTAAACTGCGAAAAGCCATCTATGGACTCAAGCAAGCCCCAAGGGCTTGGTACAATGAGCTTCGGACGTTCCTCCTTCAAGTTGGTTTTATCAATTCTATTGCAGATGCCTCCTTGTTCATCTATCGACGAGATGATCACGTCCTCTACCCGTTGGTTTACGTTGATGATATCATAATTACTGGTAGTGTTTCTTCTGCAATTACTAAATTGGTTACAGCCTTGGCCTCCAAGTTTTCGTTGAAGGATCTAGGTGATTTATCATATTTTCTTGGCGTCGAGGTGATTCCTTCTCCCACTGGAATCTTCCTCTCTCAAAGAAAGTATGTATTGGATCTCCTTTATAAGGCTGGAATGGATGCAACGAAATTAGTCACCACACCTATGTCTACAACGCCACTGCTCAAAGATGGAGGTGCTCGGTTACCTTCCCCAACAGATTATCGTATGCTTGTGGGAAGTCTTCAATACTTGGGCCTAACTAGACCAGATATTGTTTTCACGGTTAACAAATTGTCCCAGTACATGCAAGCTCCGACTTCGGATCACTGGATTGCCCTGAAACGGCTCCCGCGGTATCTGCCAGGCACTACTCATCTTGGTGTCAACATTTATAAGCAATCCTCGCTTGTGCTCCATGCCTATTCGGATGCAGATTGGGCAGGAGATAAAGATGATTTTGTCTCCACAACTGGTTATATTATCTACTTTGGTTGTACCCCGGTCTCCTAGAGCTCTCGCAAGCAGCGATCAATGGCTCGCTCATCCACAGAAGCGGAGTACAAAGCTCTCGCAAACACAGCTTCAGAAGTTCTTTGGGTTCTTCATTTGTTGACTGAGTTGAATGTTCAGTTAATTCAGCAGTCAGCTATTTTTTGTGACAACCTTGGAACTACTAGTTTGAGTTCCAATCCAGTTTTTCATTCAAGAATGAAGCATATTGCTCTTGCATATCATTTTGTGAGGGAGCAAGTACGAAACGGAACTCTTCGTGTCAGCCACGTCTCAACTGATGATCAACTTGCTCATATGTTAACCAAACCATTGCTGCGTCCAAGGTTTCAAGACCTCCTCAGCAAGCTTCGACTAACTATGAGTTTGTCTAGCTTGAGGGGGAATATTAAGAATAAGCAAGTTACATATTAGAATAATTATTAATTTGAATATTTGTATTCTAGTTGAGATATTCTAGGGAGGAAAGACTATCTTCTCTTTCTTTCCTTTATATATTTCGATCCTTGATTAATAAAGTTATACACACTTTTCTCTTGAGCCTCTGCTCTTATACGATCGACATCGATTCTACCTTTCATCGATATCTCTACTATGCTATTTTCTTTCATCGATTCTACCTTTCATCGATATCTCCACTTTTATTCTTGTACTATGCTATTTTCTTGTGCTAATCGATATCTCTAGTAGTGTTATTTTGACCGTATGTAACATATCTTTTATTGTAGCCCACTTTTATTGTAACATATGTAAATCAAATAGTAAGGTTTCAACTTTTACGGTAAACCACTTTGTTGTAACCGACCTTTGTTGTAACCTATTGTAACCTACATTTGTTGTAACCTATTGTAACCTACTTTTGTTGTAACTTATTGTAACCTATCTTTGTTGTAACCTATTGTAACCTATCTTTGTTGTAATTGTAACCCTACTTGTAATAATTATTGTCCCAATATTAGAACTAACCTATTTTCCAACGCCACTAACCTAATTGTTAAGGTTGTAATAGGTTACAATAAATACACACGGCAGAGTGTAGCTAAATAATTGTAACCTAAATAAGCACGATAGATTGTAACCAATTAATTGTACATGTCATTGTAATAAATATTGTAATTGATTTGTTGGCGCTTGTAGGCAATTTTATTCTTGTAATTAATTAATTGTATTGAGTTTATATCGTAAAACTAACCTCATTGATAGAGTTTTTATAGGTTACAATAAATACATTCCATATATTTCAATAATAATAGGGTCAAAATACACAAAATAATTAGTTGATGATTATTGTAATCAATGGCGGCAACAATGCTTATTTTCACATAATCGGACTCAAACTTCTATCGATTACGGCACTAGGTCTTTTATTGATTACGGCTAATCGATTAATTGTCCAATTAAATTTCACCCCGTATAATATTACGGATAGCAATCTAGTAATAATCTCAAATAACTATGAACTATACGGCAAGAATTATAGCACAAAAACATAACCACATACCTTCAATCTTGAAGCACCAAAATAAATTGATGGTTAAGAATAACGTAGTGAGCGATTGTTAAGAAGACCGTATTGACCGATTAGCACCACTTGTAATCAATTTGGGAGGAAGGAGTCAGTTAGACGTGATTTAAGAAAGATATCTCTCTAGGGGCAAATCAGTCATCAAAAACCAAAAAGGTACAATTAACAAAACAAAACTTCCATTGGTATAATTACCCATTAAAAAATTAAAAATAGTATATTAACTAAATTATCCCTTTGTTTTTTCATCTTCGTTTTTTTTTTAAAATTTGAAAGGTAATTAACTCTATTATCATTATAGATAAAAAAAATTATCTCTAAATTTTAATTATCAATAGTTTCAGTAAAAAAATATTAAAATTATATACAAATTCAACCTATTCAAAATTATAATATCCTGGTTCCGTGTCCGGTCACCAATGTTGATTCGTGTGCAGAACTCCGTTTGCAAGTGGTCACTGTGGTCTAATGACAAACCAGTTGAGCACCCTTAACAATAATTAATTAGCAGGCTGAAAATGGGATGAATTCATTGAATTTTGGGCCTGATCGAGCAAGCCACGTTGACTTTGTAAATAACACAATTAGTCAAACTAGGAGACTCATTACTTTTTTTTAAAAAAAAAAAAAAAAAAAAAGAGACTCATTACTTCCTATCCTGCCATAATGCGTTTGGAGCAACATATATGATATATATTTGTTTAATGGTAAAATATATCATCGTTTAAACTTTAAACTAAAATATCATACTTTTGATATGCTAAACTTAGAAAAAATCTATCGAAGATTAACTGAATACTTTATAGAATAAAATTACGCCAGCTTTGGTTAGAAATTATGCAAATTGAAACTTAAAAATTATGCAAGTTTAAACATCATCGATAAATTTCTGGCTCCGTCAGTTGCTATTGTTGATTCGTGCAGACCTGCTTTTGCAAGTGGTCTAAGGACAGACTAATTGAGCAACCCCTTAAGAGTAATTAGCAGGCTGAAAATGGGATGAGTTAATTGAATTTTGGGCCAGATCGAGCAAGCCACGTTGACTTTGTAAATATTACAATTAGTCAAACTTGGAGACTCTTACTTACTATCCTGGCATAATGCAAGTTTGGAGCAAGTGATATCTTCTGCGACCCTCCCTACTCTACTAAATTTTTTTAACATTTATTTAATCTTAAAAAAATTATAAAAATTATGTTTATATTCCTAACATATTTTTTTTATGTATTTATAAAATTTTATATTGAAAAATCATATTTTAAATTTTTTAATAATGGTATTTTGTAAAATATTAACTTTTTAATTTTTTTAAAATTGTAAAATGTGACTTTTTAAATAAGATTTTTAAGTATATAAAAATAGAGATTAGGAATATAAATATAATTTTTATATTTATGTGATGTAGGGAAGGGAGTAGGAACATCTTGGCTGGAGCCACATATATATAACATAAGAATCAAAGTCTTCTTTAATTAATTTAATTTATACGGAGTACAAGATTTCATATGAATTAAAATGGAGGCATATCTTGTTGGATTCACCATCTTGTTGCAATTTGTAGCATCCACTGAATCAACAAACTTCACCTTTGTTAACAATTGCCCTTACCCAATCTGGCCAGCCGCCCAAGACAGCCTCAACTCCCCGACGCTCGGCACCACCGGCTTCGCCCTCAAGCAAGGCGCCTCGTCCACCATCACCCCCTCTTTCGGATGGGCGGGCCGCATCTGGGCCCGCACCTCATGCGTCACCAACTCATCAACTGGCGGTGGTTTCGTCTGCGCCACAGGGGACTGCGGCACAGGCCAGATCACCTGCAACGGCAACGGCGGGGCCCCACCTACCACCCTGGCCGAGTTCACCCTCAACGACGTTTCGGGTAACGACTTCTATGACGTCAGCAACGTCCAGGGGTTCAACGTGCCCGTAAGGATCGCGTTTAGTTGGCCTAGAACAGCCTTGTGCCCGGTCAGCAGCTGCCCCAGGAACATCAACGCCCACTGCCCGCCGGAGCTCCAGGTGAAGGACGGGAACCGCAACGTGATCGGGTGTAAGAGCGCGTGCCAAGCCTTCGGCTCCGATGGCTACTGTTGCACCGGAGCCAATAACACCCAAGACACCTGCCTGCCGACGAACTACTCGAGGTTCTTCAAGTCGGAGTGCCCGGAGGCGTACAGTTACATCTATGATGACGATGCAACCAGCTTCTTCCGCTGCACCTCCTTTGGAGATTACGTTATTACCTTCTGCCCTCCATCCCCTAAACCCCAATATATTGGAATGCTTTGCATACATTAAATGTGCTGTTTTTAACGATTAATTGCTTTTATAACATGGTAGGACTGTTATATGAACTGAACCGCTCGAACTCGGTTTGGAATTGACTCGAAAAAGCTCGACTCGAGCTCGCTCATCTCACTTATTTAAACAAGCGGAGCTTGATCAAAATTTAAAGTGATTATGCCATGCCTTATACCATTTGTCCTACCTATATATAGTATTTTTGTTTATTTGATGAATATTAATAAAAAGTTTCAAGTATCATAGCGGCCAATGCAACATAAGCAAGTTAATTGCCATTGTAACAAGTAAAATCGTGCATCTTAGTATCATTTCAAACATTTAACAATCTTACTTGCTCAAACCAACAACTCTACTACTAGTTTAACTGAATTAACTAAAGAGATCAACCATGACTAAGATATGAAATTCTCAGCATCATGAGTACTGTTGGAGCTACCCAATCAATGGAATTCCTTGAGCGAGCAGATCATTAGCCAGAATCTGGTTAGCTGCTTCAGTCGGATGAAATCCGTCCCAAAACACGTACTGTGTCGCATTTGCACATGTTCCTACCGATCTTGCATTACATAGCAGAGATGTCTCTATCGTCCCCGTCCCACAGCAAGCCCTCCTTGCTTCAAAGAACCCTGTGAAAACAACATTTTCCATCAGCCTCGGGTTGTTAAACAAAAGAAGATTGATGTGTTAGCCTTTTATATAGGTACTTACCATTGTCACTTGGTTTTGTTACCATATCTAGGAGAGGCTGGTATATGTCGAAAACCACTAGTTTGAGGTTCGGCAACGCTTTCTGCAAGCCTTGTCCTGTGCTGCTGAGCTTGCTGTTGAAGGATACTGCGTCTCTATTTAGCCTGTCAACACATTGGTTGCTTCCTGCTCCGAACAGTGTTATGGCTGCCGGTAAACATCCCATTGGCGGTAGCGATGTTACTCCTATCCTCCTCACACCAGCCCCATACAATGCCTATATATTACAAAATTATAACTATCAGTTGTTCCATCACATGGCCAAACAACATAAAAACAATAACCATCTTACTTTATATATCCCACTCAGAGTATTGTCTGAAAGTTCGAAATGTGTTCTTTTTGAGTTCGCAGAAATTGCCTATTTGAAGTTGACCCTTTCTATAGATTGTCAATTGCAAATCAAATTTCAAGTTATTTAGATATATAGGTATATATATGACTATAAGATCACCATGTGTCATAAAAGATACTTGTATCTCAATTCCAAACTAAATAACAAAACTTACTGTTATAACATACAATCAGTAGGATTCAATTGAGCAAGAAATAAACCTGAACAAAGCCGGAGAAGGATTTGATGAGACCGTCAGCGAATTGGTCAGGAGTGTACTCCCTGTAGAGGATGGGGTCAATGTAATAATTCTGTAGAAAATCACTACTCCCAGCACTAAGAATGTGGATTCCTCCAGAGAACAAGGCATTGGCCTTTGCACTCCCAACCATCTTCACCACTTTGCTTTGGAAGTCCTTGTAGTGTTCAACTTGTTGGGTCAATGAAATTGCATGCTACACACACAAACCAAACAAGATCAAAAAACTCAAACCAACTTAAAAAACTTCACCAATTTCAAACCAACAAATTAAGTAGCTTGTTTAATCTGTTTTTATACATAGAGTTGTGCTGTTCTGTCATAGTAACCAGACCCAGCTGATGCAAAGTTTGCCCCTGTCAGTAGATTCTTCCCATTGGCCTCTTGGCTTAGGTAAGCTGGTGGGTATGTAGTGAATCCCAAGTTCTCAGCTGTCAGATATCACAAATACAAAGGTTAGACCAAAGGGGGAAATCTGATATCAAGTGACAATGATAATGGGGCCTAAAAACAAAGGTAAAGAAGTAGTTATGTAATGTACCGGTGAAGTCAGTGGCAAGCTTGCCATTGCAGAACCTCCCAGTGGGATTGTGGGTAACAAAATCTCTACCATAGGGAGGGAAGTTGGACTTGATGAGTGTGTAGAGGTTGTTGTTGTTGCCGACGTCTGCGACGGAGTCTCCGAAGATGCAAAGCATGGGGACTAGAGGCTGCCCATCAGCCAAAGGAAGCAACACTGCAGTAGCAGTAAGGAGAGAGCTCAAGAGGTATGTTGAAAGCTCCATTTTGGTTGCACAAAGAGTGGGAGAAGTCAATTGTGAGGAGTGAAAATATAAAGGGAGGGATTCAAACTTTAAACTGGAGTGGTAAAATGTAAAAAAACAAAAAATACAGTTGGTAGTTGTGGTAGAATTTAAGAGTGGTCTGATAGTCCAGGGGCAGTAATTGCATCAAACATAGGGGTGTTCATGAAGGAGTGTGTCAAGGCAGGCATGTTTTCTTGCTATCAACATTAAGTGGAGTTAATTAACCAAGAAAATTACACAGTGGCAAATGCAAAATGAGTTCAGTCATTACATGTGGCAAAATCTACAGATCATTTATCATCTTGCAGTGAATGGCAGTGGCACCC
The DNA here is from genome assembly GCA_037127255.1 of Persicaria tinctoria. NCBI lineage: Eukaryota > Viridiplantae > Streptophyta > Magnoliopsida > Caryophyllales > Polygonaceae > Persicaria > Persicaria tinctoria. The sequence continues at coordinate 684,471 of JBANSL010000016.1, read as the reverse complement.
TTTGTGAAAGTAAAAATCTACAGAGACACTGTAGTAATTTTTATTAACCACTTTGCACTTCAAGGCAAGACAGACCTGTTTTTTTTCATGTTAATAAACATTTACCAGGGTTTACACACTCATCAACAAAGCATCAACATAATTTTTCTTAAACAAAGGCCATGAGCATAATTTTATATTTTAAAAAAAATAAAATAATAATACAAAAAATTAAGAAAAATTAATAAAAAAATTTATCTATTTATTTATTAAATTAAGAGTTCTATTAATAAAAATTATACATATAATTAAGAAAATTTTAGACTACCTAGTCTACCAGAATTTAATTTCTGGTTCAATGTGTATCTTCATGTAGACGGTGTAGCATATCGTCGACTTCCTCTCTCTTTCACATACGCCCATTTGAGTGTAAAAGAATACGTCGTCTTCTTTGTTTTATTATAAAAATCTATATTGTAGAAAAATAGAAAAATTATTGTAGATATAGGGTTCTCTTCTTTGCTTGATTTAACATAATCTTCTTCTCTTTCTCGAGGTCCTGTTTCGATGGGATTTTTATAGATATATCAATATCAAAAGAGGTATAAGAATTACTCCCTTCATTCGACAATAGACATTGATTTTTTTGACAATGTTTTTAAGAATTTAAAAATTATACGTAGTATAAAATATTTAATTTTCTATTTATAAATTTCATACTTATTGATAATGGGTATAAATTAATAAAAAAAGTAATGAAAATAATGAATACTTTATATAATTTTAAATTTTATATAAAAAAAAGTCAATGATATTCTATTGGCGATATTCATTTTCTTTACGGCTTTACCACGGGAAATGAGAATGCAATAATCCGGTTGGTTGATCAGATGAAAAAGGCGACCTTGAACGCGCTATCCCCTTCCCACCTTCCTGGGCTACGCCTACGAAGCCGCCCTTCCACCGAAACCCTATCCATCTTCCGATCCACCGCACCAGCCGCCTCAGATCTGTACCTCCGACGCCCATCATCCTACCACCAGACGCTAATCGTAGGTCCCGCGATCCACCGAGATCAATTCCGGATCTCAGGCCGGATTCTGAATTCAATGTCTGAGGTGGACTCCAAGAAAATAGAGGAAGGCGATAAAGAGGCGCCGCGGCCTTCGGCGGAGGAGAATAAGAAGAGGGAGCTTCCGCCGCCGCCGGAGCAGCCGGAGCCTGGCGATTGTTGCGGCAGCGGATGCGTTCGATGCGTTTGGGACGTGTACTACGATGAGCTTGACGAGTACAATAAACTTATCAAGGAGATCTCTCCTCAATCTCCGGTCGATTCTTCCGCCTCTCCTTCTAAAGATTGAATCTTGTTTTTCATCTTCTGTATTTGCTGCGATTCAATTGGTTTGCTGAGCTGTAACTATTCAATTGATTCGAATTCAGACGTTCTATATAGGGAGATGGTGCAGCCAATTGCTGTTTTCCATCCCCTGTAAATCAAATCTGATGGATTTGTATACCCCTATTCAAGAAATCGCCGGGTAATTTCTTAACCTTTTCTCCTCTTTTTTTTTGGTTGGTTGTTAACTATTGATGAAATTGTTCACCATGGGTTGTAAATCGACAAGTTTGGTGTAAATTTAGGGATTTAAAGTATATGGGGACTATGATTTGGGAATTTCATTGCAGTCTGCATATGGCTTCATCGACATATGGTGAACTGGGGAAGTGGGAGAGAGTTGACAAATTGTTGTGCATTTTCTGGTGGATTGATTGATTCATTAATTACCTTCAACACATCCTTCAAAGTTCAAACATTCAAATGCGTAGAGGGACAAAATCGATCCACAAAAAATGTTCCAAGGAAGAAAACATCTTTCTACTAGGTTATAACTTTATATTAGAACTGAACTCGGGGAGTCGCCAATTTAATCCACTAAATTTTTATGAAAGTTTGTTATCTATACAATAAGCAATACATATTGTGACAATGCAAAGAAAAACTATTCAAGTATTGTGTAGAAAAGGGTTGTTGCATTCGTTTTGAGGTCACTTGTTGCCGTTGCAAGAAAATATGCGCTAAGCCTATACACATCGACTGCTCTTCCCTACTTAAGCGTTGTTCTTTCTTGAGGAAACGCAAGGATGGTTGTGAAGACTTGAAAGAAGCCCTAGAAGACGGCCTTGAAGACAAGCAATCTTGCCTGCAGTTGAGGTACTTGTGTGAGGATCGAAATTTAACGTGAGGAAAAACCTATTCTCGCGATATTCCAGATAAACATCAACATAACGTTTCTAAAACAAACGAGATGAGCTATGAGTGATATTTTATGGGAAAAAATTATTAACAAGATAAACCTGGTTTGTCTCAAGTATAAAGTTTTCATTTTTTTTTTTATATATCCAGGTATCATAAGTTTACACTTAGACTAGTCCTTGATCCCAAGTCTCCGGCCCCTCATCGACTTGGGGAGGTAAACCGCGGGATGTGCCTCACCAATGGTCCAACCACCCCCCCTTTATACCCTTTGGCTCCAGGAGACCCACTCCACAAGAGAAACAAATAATGCTCCTCCTGGGAATCGGACCTCTCACCCGAAGCTTCCAGGCCCAGCGTAATGTGACCTTTCAACCAGTGAGCTATGCCCCGGGGGGGCAAGTATAAAGTTTTCATTTTCGTGTAGTATATGGTCGACTTTCTCACTCTTCCACTACCATTTCAGAGCAGAAGGATATGTTGTCTTCTTCATTTCATCGGTTCGCCGTGAATGAGTTACATTACATTACTTATATTTCATTAACTTTTGTTTTTGGTTCATAGATAGACATTTAAGCAATTACAATAGAAGGGGGAAGGGGGAAGGTGGATCTGAATTTTTGACCTTAGAGCATCCGCATTAGTTCGGATTTCTTGAGTTTCTTAACCTCTTTTATCACACTCTCTCTTATTAAAAAAAACCCAACTTATTTTTTTACCCATATCTATAAAACCCCTCATTTGTTATTTATACACTTATAAATAATAGCATGATGTCCCATCTTCCCTTTTGTCCCACCAATTCCCACAATCTCTCTCATCCCTTCTCTATATCTCTCTCTTTAATTTGGATTTCTTGGGTTTTTAGTGTAGTTGCTACCTTATCAACCCAAAATTGGGGTTTTAAGCTTTATCTAATATTATAATGTTTTTTTACCACTAAAAACTACCAATGTGGTGCTCTTAGTCACTACATATCAGCCTTCCCAAATAAGCTAATAAGACTTTGACAAATTTCATTAACTACGGTTAATATTGCATTAGCTTCTCTATAACAATTTTACTTTACCTTTCCTTTCATTCTTTAGTTTAATTTTTTTTCAAACACTAAAAAAAAAAAAAAAAAAACCAATGGGCTTTGATGATTCCACACATAGAATCTGGGCTTAAATACCCAAGCCCATGTTAATCTGGGCCCTTTCCATTATGAAGACCCATTTACGCAGCCCATTTTTTAACTAGTCCGTAAATCATGAGCATTTTGGATGACTTGTGATGTGACGCTTTGCAACACGTGTGGATATGCCATATTAATAGTGTGACACGTGAATGTACCTCAATAGACAATAGAGGCTCTATATCACGGCCAACATGTTGATGAATTTACTCTTCTTTTTTTTCGTGATTAAGTAAGAATTCGAGATCAGACAAACCTGATTCTCGAGAGGCCGACGAATCGGCAGGCGAAAACCGCCTAAATATACAATGAAAATAAGAAAATGGCACTAATAAACAAACAAAAAAACTCTACAAAACGAACGAACTGAAGAACTCCTCCCGACAGTTGCGGACGACGGTGAAGAACGAAGTCAAGCACCACCGAAACAGTAGTACCGCGGGCCAGCGGTAACAGCAGGAATCTATCTCATGTGGGAAGTGCAGACGAAACTCCAAGGAAGCTCCTTCCCGGATATAGAGTCGCCCTGAACGCACTACCTCGACCCCAGCCAGTCCCGACTCCAAACTTCACGCCCCCAACCAAGCAGAAGACCTCCATGAAAACGCCGGAAGTAGAGCCACACAATGCTTGTGCAAAAACGCCAAAAGAATTAGCTAACCAGAAATTTTAGACAAGTCCATACGTAACTTAGACAAGCCCTTTCATGATTTTATCAACAAATTCATATAAATGTTTAAATGAAAACAAATATATAAATCCATACAATTTTATTTTTTTTAATCTCTACCGGGTTGATTAGGGCCCAAGGGTTTTGATAAAAATCAGGCCCGAACCCCCTTTTCTCTCTTTCTTTCTTTCTTTCTTTCTTTTTTTTTTTTTTTTTGGATCTGTGACTTTGTACGATTACAATCAGTAATCGCCGGGCACCACCAACCCCAAACTACAACACCGATAGCGAAAAAAAACCACCACGGGAGGGCTTGCGCCATAGCCGCTGAGAGCAGCCGGAGGAGGACGGGTGGGGGCGGCGAGAACACAACCAGACAACCCTAACCCCAAATCAGGGAGGGCGACCGGATTTAAGCCGAGGTGTCTCAGACCGAGCCCTAGATCGGAAAATCAGAGGCCAGTTTGTTCGAATAAGATTAGATAGGTAATGAAATTGAGATCAAGGATCACGAATCTACAAAAGCCCTATGAAAATGGAGCTATAAGGCCGGTAGATTGGTTGCAAAAGCAAAGGGGCGCCGAGCCAAGAGGGAGACAGAGCATCGACAACCAAGACGGATGACAAGGCGGGGTGGTGTGATTCCGACGCCGCACACAAAGCCGGAGCACCGGGAGGAAGCAGAACAACCACCACAGACCGGCATCGGCAAGACGACGTAGAGGTATTTGAAGATATGAGTTCAAAAGCCCCCAAAACACAGGAGGATTCGAGTGGAGGGTGAACTGAGTTAGAGGCGGTCGAAGCCGATGTAGAGGCGGCCGAAGCCGAGTTGACAGTGGCCGAAGCCGAGTTAGAGGCGGCCGAAGCCAAGTTGGTGGTGGCCGAAGCCGAGATTCGAGATCCCTCTCTCTCTAGATTCGAGATCCCTCTCCATAGTTCTTGCTTACGGTGTTGTTTAATGTTTATTAGTTTTTTTTATATAAGTAAGGTTTTTATAAACTAGACAACCACATCTGATATATTGAGAAATCTAAAAAATTGATAAATGGACAAATTATGATGAGAAGCAACCAAACAAGAAAGAAAAAAAAGTAAGATAACACTACCAAACACTATTGATTATTAGTTACTTTCTAAAAAATGGAAATGATGTGGCATTTTTGAATTTTTGGGGCTAGAATACAAGTATATTAATACATAATTTATTTATTTTTTTAAAAAAGACTAGATTATTATAATATGAGTATTATGAGATATGGGTAGAGTTGTAACCCTTTAAATTCGATAGAAGAAAATCAAAAACACTCTTGGTAGGGTTTTCTAACACATACAACAACGTATAGAATATAACTGGATTACTACTTTATCCATTGTCAACAGTTTCACCATTTTAAAATTTTTGATGATTTTTAAGTATTTTGTTGACAATATATTTTCTATTTCATTTCTCAAAATGAGAAAACAGTAGAAAAAATGATTTTTTAAATCTTTTAAATAGAAAACTATTCAAGTTTCAGAAAAATAATGTGGAGAATATACATTTTATTTTTTATTTTGGAGAAATTTATAAAAATACGGTCTTATAAAATGACAGAATTGTCAGTGCTAGAATTCCTACTTAAAAAAAGGATTGTTAAATTTGCATTGCCTATAAAAATTATTATGTTTTTTTTTATCAACAATTATATTTAAGGATTTAAATTTGATACCCGGGTTCAAGTGGTTATCGAAAAAGACAATTTAGGTTAAATCAGTCTTAAAATGATACTCCTTCTGTCTCGAACAACAAGTAGTTTTAGATTTGTTGAGTTGTATTAAAATACATGTCGTTTTAGGTTTTCTAGGTAGGAGATAATAATGATTTGTATTGGTTTTTGTGTTGTTGACTTTTTTTAAGAGTTTGATTGGTTAAAAAATATAGTGGGTATTTAAAAACAATAAAATTAATGAAAAAAGTTAGTGGGATGATGATGTTGATTGATAGGTGAGTATTTTATTAAAAATAGCGCACAATGCTAAAACGACTTGTTTTTCGAGACGGAGGGAGTAATAATAAAATATTGTGTGGTGGATATTAATGTACGGGTATACATTGGAATCTTGAAATATACGTAGTAACTCATTAACTATATCAAAACAACTACATTTATTAAAACTTAGTACTCCGTAACACTCATAATTGATTTTCTAATCTTAAAAAATTTAATTATTTTCTCAGTATACTTTTTAAATGATAAAATTTCTTTATTTATTATTTTTTAATAAAATACTTAGTATTATCATTTTTGAATGTTTTTTATTAATTATTAAAAAAAAATTGATATGAGAGTTTTTTTAAGCAATTTTGTAGACAAGAGAAATATTATAAAAACATTTAAAATCCCTATTTATTTTACAATTTTTAAATATGTGACAGAGACCTATATTCACGTCGGAAAAAAAAGGTGTGGCTAAATCTATCCGGAAAACAAAATATAAAAAAATGTATGGTTAATCTCGGGACTTGGACCATAAGAAGCACACAAAACACTTGTACATTAGAGGTGGACCATAAGATTGCCACCTCTAATTGGAAGCATGTCTGGCAGCGGTGAGGATCCTCTGGTCCGTAATCGTGGTCCTTTTTATAGTCCACTTTCTCTCATTGGTTGAAGGTAATTATACAACTACCCTATTTATTAGGATAAATAATAAAATAACTCGGCATATCCAATCAAGCGATACGGACCACAATATTGAACCACAATTGTGGACTAGATGATCTCCACCGGTCTGGCAGGGACAGGACCATGTAAATAAACGAAAATCGCAAGGGCAAAATGGGAAGATCAAACCTACTGTATTTTCATTTGTGCATGCAAATTCGATTTTTTGTAAATAGCCAAAAAATCGAAAATAATTAGGAGTAGTCAAATTCTGAAAGATTTTAGGGATTTAGTCCAAACAGGGTAAAGTCGCTGTTATTACCCAAAGTTTTTTTAAAAAATATTAAAAAATGTAAGTTGTTGTTATAAACAGCGACTTACATATATTTCGTTTTTTTTTATAAAAAAAATCCCAGTTTATTGTTAAATTAAGTGAAAAACAAAAAAAAATTACATGGAGAGTAGCGGTTTAAAACCGCGACTCTCCCTTCTTTAATTTTTTTCCCACACCGGTTGATTTACACGGGAGCCCAATCGGAAGGAGGAAGAGCAGTCGGGCAGGGAAGCCGATTGAACCCCAGACGGTCGAGTCCACCGGCCGGATATCGAAGTCCACCGGACGGGCGATTGAAACGAGGCGCTAATTGCGGTCGAGGATGCCGATTGAATCCAGGCGGTCGAGTCCAAATCCGAAGGCAAATTGCAGTCGGAAGGTGATTGAATCCAGGCGCGGTCGAGTCCGAATTCAGGCAGAGGCAGTAATTGCAGTCGAGGAAGGCTGCAATTGTGCTTCATCCTCTTCCCCTCCGGGCGGAGTCCGAATCCAGACGGAAGCTGCAATTGCGCCTCACAATGACGCCGCCGACCGCTTCATCCTCTTCCCCTCTGCAATTTACCCTATATGCTTAAAAAAAAAAAAAAATTACAACTCTCCATGTAATTTTTTTTTTGTTTTTCACTTATTTTAACGATAAATCGGGATTTTTAACAAAAAAAAAATAAATATATATATATATATGTATGTAATTCGCTGTGTATAACAGCGAGTTACATTTTTTAATATTTTTTTTTAAAACTTTGGGTAAAGTCTTTGTTTCTGTTTTGGCTAAATCCCTAAATTTGGCTACTCTCCTAATTATTTTCGATTTTTTTTGGCTATTTAAAAAAAAAAATTCTGCAAATTCAGTCTTTATGAACTGCGTATCATGCATTGGCGTGGTGGCGCAGCCGCGCAGCCATTCACTACCAAATGCCTTCCTCCCCAAACCCCCCAAACCTCCCCTGCGGAAGATGAAACAAGGCGGATTCGTTTTCCCTTTGACCAGATTCCTCAATTCAGCTGCTCTCCGCCGTAATTGAGGAAGAAAGATTAAATCTTGAAATGGCTTCCCCTTCCTCCCGGTGTGTCAACTCTCTGCCGGTGAAGCAGCTCTGTTTCATGGTTTTGCTGGTTTTTCTTTCTGGCTTTGTGTGGATTTTGGGCCCCAAACCGCAACAAAGGATGGAGTACTCTGTTTTCCCCAATTTTCCCTCCTCCAATGGCAGCACAGTTGTAAAAACAGTGCACTCTGTTTTGGTCAACACCTGTTCCGTCGGAGTTTGCGGCGTCGCGCCGGTTGCTCAGCCAACGCCGGTGAGATCAATTTTAGCCTAGTCTGTAAATCTGTAATTTCTGAATTGTCATTTCTGGAATTCGACCAGAAAAGGTAAATTAAAAATGGAAAAGAAAATTAGTTCGTCTCTAGTTCTTCATGCTAATGGCTGTGAATCGAATTGAATTGAATTTACGTTTGTTGTTTCTTTCGATTGGGACAAAAAACAGACCATGTAACGTTTTACTGCGTAATTTAAATACACAGCTGATTTCAATAAAACTGTGAGCCGAATTTGATGCCAATTTCAATGAAACAGTCTGAAACTTTGATCGGAAAACAACCTTTTGATTTACCGGCAAATTCCTCCGGTGAAGCTCAAGCCCCCTTTCCGGCAGTGATCAAACCCGCACCGCAGCTCCAAAAAGTGGCTACTGATCTTGATCGGGTCGAATCCGGGCTCCGTCGGGCCAGGGCGGCTATCAAGGCGGCTAAAAACGAGAACCAAATCTACGATCCCGATTATTCTCCGGTGGGTCCAATGTATCACAACGCAAATGCATTTCATAGGTACCGTTTTCCGTTTAATTTGAATCAGAATTTAATTAAGAGGGATTATTGATGTTTTAATTTGTAGCTTAAATGTTGATTCATTCTGTTAGGCCTCGTTTGGTATGAGTATATCGATAAGCAAGCAAATGAAGCGTGTGACTCTTAACTATATACATTGTACATGAGATTAACCAATTGTGAGTTTGATTGTAGGAGTTATTTGGAAATGGAGAAGCAATTCAAGGTTTTTGTGTACAAAGATGGGGAGCCCCCAATCTTTCACAATGGTCCTTGCAGGAGCATATACTCGTCCGAGGGGAACTTCATTCATCAGATGGAGTTGAGCCCTTTCCGAACCAAGAACCCGAAGAGGGCCCATGTATTCTTCCTACCCTTTAGTGTGGTCATGCTCGTTCGGTTCGTCTGGGAGGCTATTGACTTCAGTCCCATACGAAGAACGGTTAGAGACTATGTAAACATCGTCTCAACCAAATACCCGTATTGGAACCGAAGCCTTGCAGCCGATCATTTTATGCTCTCTTGCCATGATTGGGTAAGGCATCGAATCTTGTCGATTTCTCCTTTGATATTTTGCTAGTTTGTTCATTTGGATATATCTTGAATTGTTTTGTGATTGATTTTCTAGGGGCCCAAAGCGTCTAGATCGGATCCTCAGTTGCACCACAACTCCATCCGAGTCTTGTGCAATGCAAACACTTCCGAAGGGTTCAGGCCCGAAAAGGATGTGTCCTTCCCCGAAATCCACCTTCTAACGGGCTCAATACGCGGCTTTATCGGTGGTCCTCCACCGACCCATCGGCCCATCCTAGCCTTCTTCGCAGGCGGCCTCCACGGCCGCATCAGGCCCATCCTCCTCAAACACTGGGAGAACAAGGACGACGACATCAAGGTGTACAAATACCTCCCTCCCGGCATCAACTACTACAACATGCTCAAGAAGAGCAAGTACTGCCTCTGCCCTAGCGGATACGAGGTAGCGAGCCCCAGGATCGTGGAGGCGATCTACACGGGATGCGTGCCCGTCCTGATATCCAAGCACTACGTCCCGCCCTTCAGCGATGTCTTGAACTGGAAGGCGTTCTCGGTGGAGGTCCATCCAGACGAGATACCAAACCTAAAGAACATACTAAATAGCATAACACCGAGGAAGTACATTCGGATGAGCCGGAGAGTGCTCCAGATCAGGCGGCATTTCGAGGTCCATAACCCGCCCCAACGGTATGATGTGTTCCACATGGTGCTGCATTCGGTCTGGCTTCGAAGGCTCAATGTCCGGGTTCAAGGCCATCAGGAGTTGTAGGCCTCTTTTGATCAGTGTCATATAGTATGTCCAGTGAGTCCTCAGGATTTGTGGTATATGGTGATCGCTAATGTCATATTCATATTGTTTGTATATTATCTTAAAATTAAGTCAATGGCCAATTTGTTATAGAATAAAAAGTAGCTCTCAATGAGGGTGACATATACTGTAGTGATTAAGATAAGGTAGATCACCGGTCACTGGAGGTGGAATTAACTTTTCCTCTCATAGCATCTCATTGTGAGGCCAACTATTAATAATGATGATAGGGCTATGTGTTAATTAAGGGTGATATTAGTGGTCTAATAAGAGATGCTACACCACTAGTTAGAGGCGATATAATGATTAATGATATTCATATGATGTTATATTGAGACACTTCAAAGGGCTATAATGGGCCTGCAAAATGTGTTTTGGGCTTATATGAAAGTTATGTGTGACTCAGGCCCAATAAGATCCATTGTAACAGATGCTATAGTTGGCCGGCCAGATTGTGTATGTTAATGAAGTTCATTTTATTTCGGAGCAAATCAATATGATGACCTCCTCAACTAATTGATAGTGCAAAACAGATCGATTGTGTTATCAATATGACCCCCTTCTGTTCACCGTGAATTAGTTACATTACATTACTTATATTACAATAGAAGGGGGAAGGGGGATCTGAATTCGTAACCTTAGTCATTACATGACATCCTTACCAACTAAGTTAATAAGACTTTGACAAATTTCATTAACTACGGTTAATATTGCATTAGCTTATCTATAACAATTATATTTTTCCTTGCATTCTTTAGTTTAATTTTTTTTCAAACACAAACAAAAAAAACAATGGGCTTTGATGATTCCACACATAGAATATGGGCTTTAAACCCAAGCCCAAGTTAATCTGGGCCTTTCCCATTCTGAAGCCCATTGACGCAGCCCATTTTTTAATTCAACCAAGAACATTTGGATGACTTGTGATGTGACGCTTTGTAACACGTGTGGATGTGCCATATTAATAGTGTGACTCGTTAATGTACCTCAATAGAGGTTCTATGTCACGGTCAACATGTTGATGAATTTACTCCATAGTTCTTGCTTACGATGTATGATGCATTATGCATATCTAACCGCCCAAATTAGTTTTGCGGTTTTGGAGTCATGTATGTATAATTCATTTTTCTATTATACATTCAAAGTATTAGTAACATTTGTATTCCCAAGAAAAAAGAGATGTAGGTCATTAATGAGTGTCTACAACACCCGGTGCACCCTACGACAGTGTTCTAAATATCGGATATATCGGCGATATATCGGGGATATTTAGAATCCGATACGATATCGGCATATCGGGTGAAAATATCGAGCAACGTGATATATCGGGTCACTATCGGCGATATATCGGGTCAACGCCGATATATCGGGTCAATATCGGTGATATATCGGGAATATTTATAATTTTTAATTTTTATAAGGCAACTTTAGCCTTTATGACCCGATATATCGGGGATATTTAGAATTGTTTACTTTGATAAGGTAATTTTAGCCTTTATGAATAAAGTTGTTTTTATTTTGTAATGTTTATTTGGTAATTTTGTATTTTAAATATTCATTTTTCATGTGTATTTTTACATTTTGAAGTATAAATATAATATTTATAATAAAAATTAGCAAAATTGATAAATCCGATATATCTCCGATATATCCCCGATATATCATTTTTACTCCTAACCGATACGACCCCGATACCCGATATTTAGAACCTTCCCCTACGGTGCACCACGAAATTATTTTAGGTATAATTTTACATTATAAAAATTTTTAAAATATATAGTTACATTCTACATACTTATATTTTTTTAAAATGGATTTTTTAATATTTTTTTTAAAGTTTATAAACATGTAAATATATTTTTTAAAATTTTTTTTAATGTAAAATTATACTCGAAATAATTTCGTGGTGCAACGTAGGGTGCACCGAGTGTTGTAGAGGATCCACACTCGTCATTAATAAATCTCTTTTTTTTTTGGCGCTGCAATATTAATATAAAACTTTAACCGTAATACTCTAATAGGGTGGGTGTTTTTTCAACTTGATAATAAACGATTGAAATTGATTTTATACGTTTAGATTAAAAAAGTGTAACGGGAAAGGGTTGATCTAATCGAGTTCAGCCAACTCTCGTGTATATGGCTCGTCCACTTGTAACGTTGAAGGTGTTGTTTAATGGTTATTAATTAGTTGCTTTCTAAAAAAATGGAAATGATATGGTATTTTGAGAAAAAATAATTTGAAAAATATACATTTTATTTTTTATTGTGGAGAAATTTAAAAAAAAAAAAAACATGGTCTTATAAAATGACATAATTGTCAGTGCTAGATTCCTACTTAAAAAAAGGATTGTTAAATTTGCAACCTAAAATTGCCTATAAAAATAATTATATTTATGATTTATTTTTTTGTAAACAATTACATTTAAGGATTTAAATGACTTGGGTTGTGGTTATTGAAAAAGACAATTTTGGTTAAATCAGTCTTAAAATGACAATTTAGTGACCTCGTTAATAATATTGTGTGGTGGGTATTAATAGATGGGTATACCTCAGAATCTTGAAATACGACTTAACGTTTAAGGTGTTCATTTCCCACGGTTTTCTGCAAATAGTTCTACGAATCATTAACTATATCAAAACAACTACATTTATTAAAAGTTTAAAACTTAGTGACACTCTTGATTTTCTACTGTAATAAACTATTATACTTCTTTCGTTAAAATATTTAATTTTTTCCAGTATATCTTTTTAAATGATAAAAAAATTATTTATTAATTTTTAATAAAATATTTTTAAAAAAAATTAGTAAAAAATTTGATATGACATTTTTATTTATAGGAATTTTGTAGACAAGAAAAGCATATAAAGTAGGCGTGGGACGGGCCGTTTCACATTCCGCGTAATTTTTGTATAATAGAATTGTGATGTGATTCACTATTTTTTTTAATCTCGCATGATCTTTGCCTCCCACGCGAGTACACGACGAAATGGGCCAAACTCTATCCCTAAAATAAAAAAAAATTATAAAAACATTTAAAATTCCTATAGACGATTATTATTGTTAAAGATCAGAAGCTAAAATCTCACCCCTCTAATGCATATGACCCAAATCATTTCTAACCCACAACTAATTAAAAACCGAAGATGTCTTTTAAAATAATTGATATTATTTAAATTAAATACGAACCTATAAAGTGATATTTTCTAAGTTTCTTTACCATAATTAAAATATAAATTTGGTGACTCGTTCGCCTTTTTTGATCACGTTTTGGTGTTGCTCTTTCGTCTTTGTAGTCGCCCCTTCTTGTTGCTGTGTTTAGTTTCGGATGAGGTTCAGTCTCGTACGCCCTGTTCATCGAGTTGATTGTGGCAGTGTTCGGATGAGGTTCAGTCTCGGACGCCCTGTTCGAAGATCCCTCATCCAGATGAGGGGAACGTCGGCGATCCACACTTCCCCAGGTGACGTCTCTTTCCCTGGGTGGGCTTCTGTTCTCGTTTCTCCAGCGTCAAGACACCGTGTTAGTCCATTGGCTCTCCCGTGCTCACAATCTTTCCCTGGGCCTCTCTTTACTGGTTGGGCGGATCGTTATTGTGATTGATTAGGACTGATCTTTCTTTTTTATTATTTTTGGTTACGTTGTTGTATCATGACAGTTAGTCTGTCGGCTGCTTGCGGCCTCTCGGTCTACCAGACTTGTCTGGTGTATCGAATTATTTACGTTTTAAAAAAAAAAGGAAAAAAAAAAGAAGCAAAATCGCAATTTTGACAAGTAGCTTTCACCGGTTCAAATGAGTCCATCTAACTCAGACCTATATATATTTATTCAAGCCAGGATAAAAGGTGTGGCTATATCGATTGGGAAAAAAAAATGGGAATAAGAAAAGAAAATGTATGGTTAATCTCGGGACTTGGACCATAGAACTATAGAAGCACAAAAAACACTTGTACCTTGGAAGCATGTCTGGCAGGGACAGTACCATGTAAATAAACAAAAACCACAAGGGTAAAATGGGAAGATCAAACCTACACTGTATTTTTATTTGTGCATGCATATTCAGTCTTTATGAGCTGGGTATCATGCATTGGCGTGGTGGCGCAACCATTCACTACCAAATGTCTTCCTCCCCCTGACCTCTCCCTATACCCCCAAACCTCCCCTGCGGAAGATGAAACAAGGCGGATTCGTTTTCCCTTTGACCAGATTCCTCAATTCAGCTGCTCTCCGCCGTAATTGAGGAAGAAAGATTGAATCTTGAAATGGCTTCTTCTTCCTCCCGGTGTGTCAACTCTCCGCCGGTGAAGCTGCTCTGTTTCATGGTTTTGCTGGTTTTTCTTTCTGGTTTTGTGTGGATTTTGGACCCCAAATCGCAGCAAAAAATGGAGTACTCTGTTTTCCCCAATTTCCCCTCCTCCGATGGCAGCACAGGTGTAAAAACAGAGCACTCTGTTTTGGCCAACCCCTGTTCCGCCGGAGTTTGCGGCGTCGCGCCGGTTGCTCAGCCAACGCCGGTGAGATCAAGTTTACATTAATTTTAGTGTTGTTTTCTTCTGTTTCATGGAATTAAATTTCCCTGATTTAGGTTTTCGTCCTGCAAGTGAACTGTTTTATGTCTCTCCGATTAAGCCTAGTCTGTAATTTCTGAATTTCCATTTCTGGAATTCGACCAGAAAAGGTAAATTAAAAATGGAAAAGAAATTAGTTCGTCTCTAGTTCTTAATGCTAATGGCTCTGAATTGAATTGAATTTACTTTTGTTGTTTCTTTCGATTGTGACCGAAAACAGACCATGTAACGTTTTACTGCGCAAATTAAATACACAGCTGATTTCAATAAAACTGTGAGCCGAATTTGATGCCAATTTCAATGAAACAGTCTGAAACTGTGATCGGAAAACAACCTGTTGAGTTCCCGGCGAATTCCTCCGGTGAAGCTCAAGCCCCCTTTCCGGCAGTGGTCAAACCCGCACCGGAGCTCCAAAAAGTGGCTACTGATCTTGACCGGGTCGAATCCGGGCTCCATCGGGCCAGGGCGGCTATCAAGGCGGCTAAAAACGAGAATCAAATCTACGATCCCGATTATTCTCCGGTGGGTCCAATGTATCACAAAGCAAATGCATTTCATAGGTACCGTTTTCCGTTTAATTTGAATCAGAATTTAATTACTAGGGATTGATGTGTTTCATTTGTAACTAATGTTTATTCATTCTATTAGGACCATTTGTATGAGTATATATTGACAGTCACAGAACTAGAAATTAAAATTCGGTGGACTATGACTATATAGGCTCGTCCCTGGGTCCGTGCCTGTATATCGATAAGCAAGTAAATGAAGTGTGTATAATAGTGATCATTGACTCAACTATACATTGTACATGAGATTAACCAATTGGGAATTTGATTGTAGGAGTTATTTGGAAATGGAGAAGCAATTCAAGGTTTTTGTGTACAAAGATGGGGAGCCCCCAATCTTTCACAATGGCCCTTGCAAGAGCATATACTCGACCGAGGGGAACTTCATTCATCAAATGGAGTTGAGCCCTTTCCGAACCAAGAACCCGGAGAAGGCCCATGTGTTCTTCCTACCCTTTAGTGTGGTCATGCTCGTTCGGTTTGTCTATGTTCGGGACTCTCATGACTTCAGTCCCATACGACAAACGGTTAGAGACTATGTAAAGATCGTTTCAACCAAATACCCGTATTGGAACCGAAGCCTTGCAGCCGATCATTTCATGCTCTCTTGCCATGATTGGGTAAGGATTCGAATCTTGTCGATTTTTTATCATTTGAAATGTTCGTTTTGATCTTTAATTGTTTTGTGATTGATGTTCTAGGGGCCTGAAACGTCTTCCTCGGTTCCTCAGATGCGCCACAACTCCATCCGAGTCTTGTGCAATGCAAACACTTCCGAAGGGTTCAGGCCCGAAAAGGATGTGTCCTTCCCTGAAATCAACCTTCGAACAGGCTCAATACGCGGCTTTCTCGGTGGTCCATCACCGTCCCATCGGCCCATCCTGGCCTTCTTTGCAGGCGGCCTCCATGGCCCCATCAGGCCCATCCTCCTCAAACACTGGGAGAACAAGGAC
Organism: Persicaria tinctoria; assembly: GCA_037127255.1. Taxonomy (NCBI): domain Eukaryota; kingdom Viridiplantae; phylum Streptophyta; class Magnoliopsida; order Caryophyllales; family Polygonaceae; genus Persicaria; species Persicaria tinctoria. Next base: position 668,156 of record JBANSL010000016.1, on the reverse strand, counting down.
GACGACATCAAGGTGTACAAATACCTCCCTCGCGGCATCAACTACTACAACATGCTCAAGAAGAGCAAGTACTGCATTTGCCCTAGCGGATACGAGGTAGCGAGCCCCAGGATCGTGGAGGCGATCTACACGGGATGCGTGCCCGTCCTTGTATCCGACCACTACGTCCCGCCCTTCAGCGATGTCTTGAACTGGAAGGCGTTCTCGGTGGAGGTCCGGCCAGACGAGATACCAAACCTAAAGAACATACTAAATAGTATAACACCTAGGCAGTACATACGGATGAGCCGGAGGGTGCTCCAGATCAGGCGGCATTTCGAGGTCCATAACCCGCCCCAACGGTACGATGTGTTCCACATGGTGCTGCATTCGGTCTGGCTCCGAAGGCTCAATGTCCGGGTTCAAGGGCATCAGGAGTTGTAGGCCTCTTTTGATCAGTGTCATATAGTATGTCCAGTGAATCCTCAGGATTTGTGGTATATGGTGATAGATAATGTCATGTTCATATTGTTGCAAGTGTGCAAACTGGGGAATTAAACTTTCATTTAAACTTCACTTATTAGGCGTATTTTTCTCTTAAAATTAAGTCAATGGCCTATTTTTTCTAGAAAAAAAAGTAGCTCTCAATGAGGGTTGATGTATACTGTAGTGATTAAGATAACGTAGATCACCGGTCACTGGTGGATTAATTAAATTGTGAGGCCAACTACTGTGTTAATAATGATAGTGCTATATTAAGGGTGATATTAGTGGTGAAGTAAGAGATGCTACACCAGTACACCACTAGTTATTAGAGGTGATATAGTGATATTCATGTAGGGCTATAATGGGCCTGGAAAATGTGATGGGCCTATATGAAAGTTATGTGAATGACTCAGGCCCAATAATATTTCATTTCAGCTTCATTGTGTTATAGTATTGGTTTGTACAACAAAAATCAACCCAATGTATCCTGCTGAGAGGCACGTAAAGAAACACTCTCAAGAGTAGAGTTACACAAAGAAAATAAGGTGGAAACAACACAGATAAAAGGCATAGAAGACTGCAGAATAAGACTCTAGACCGAGGTGAAAACCACGTAGGACAAACAAAGCTAAACATCAGTTTTAGTACATCTCTTCCATTAGTCCGATCAATTGTCATATCTTCTGATGAAAATGCAAGAGCCAGTGAAAATGCTCGAAGCAGGATATAATTGGCTTGTTTTTGTTGTTATTGTATAAAGGAAAGGATAATGTAGTGTATGTTAGATTAAATAAAAGAGTCAAATTGATAGAAAATTTCTGTTATTATGTGATTTTTATATTAGGCAAGACCATTATAGCCATTGGATAGAATAAAATAAACTATTTTTATAAAAATAAGAAATTTATTAAATACTGTATTTTTAAAAAAAAATCTATTTATTTATTTTATAATAACATTGTTAGACACACAAATTACAAATATGTGGGCCCTTTTTTTTTAGGATAAATAGAATGACAGATTTTTCAATATGTCGACCAACAAAAACAAAACAAAAAAACAACGATATGTATATGTAAATTATTTTTCTTCTCCTTGTTCTTTTTTAAAGATAAACAATACGCGTTTCACTTGGGTGCTCACACGTGTCGAAATGTGATGAATCCACCTCCGATGAGGTGTGAAGGTGTCACCCCCTCGTCTCCGCCAACATCGACACGCGTCAATCAAATCTCCGGCGAAATCTCTTGATTCCGCCTCCCAGCCTCCCTAATCTCTATTTAACACTCCCAATGTCCCACTGTCTAACGCAATCGAGCAAAACACATTGCACAGTAATCCCAATTTCAATAAAAAAGCTTCTACTTTTGTTGTACCAGAAGATCGAAAATGGCGAGCAAGGAAGCAAAGGAGGCGAGAGGGGAGCAAGCCGCCAGGTACGCTGCCGACCAGATCAAGGAAGCCAGGGAGGAGAGCGAAGCCGAGCAGCGGCCGCAGTCGACTCAGATCGGCTCCGGACACCCGCAGCAGGAGCCGCGACCAGGCGTGATCGGCTCTGTTTTCAAGGCGGTGCAGGGCACCTTCGAGCACGCTAAGGAGGCCGTCGCGGGCAAGTCTCCCAGCGACACCGGAGATACGCTTGAAAGCGCGGCGGATCGGGCTAAGGAGAGGGAGAAGGTGGTGGAGTACAGGGAGTACATTGCGCCGGGGATTGGAGATGAGGTGAAAGCTAGGGTCGCTGAAACAGGGGATGCCATGGCCGGAAAAGCAGGGGAAGCGAAGGATTACACGGCGCAGAAGGCGAAAGAGGCCAAGGATGCGACTGCTCAGAAAACAGGGGAGTATAAGGATTACACAGCCGATAAGGTGAAGGAGGCAAAGGGCACGGCGGCGGAGAAAGCCGGGGAGTATAAAGATTACGCCGCCGAGAAGGCGACAGAGGCAAAGGACGCAACTTTCGACAAGGCGAAGCAAGCCAAGGACGCGACAGTGGACACCGCCAATCGAGCTAGGGATGCGACGGTGGAACAGGCGAGGGAGGCGAAAGACGCTACGGCGGAGAAAGCAGGGGAATATAAAGATTACGCTGTGGAGAAAGCGACGCAGGCAAAGGACGCAACTTTCGACAAGGCGAAGCAAGCGAAGGACGCAGCAGTCGACACTGCGAATCGGGCAAGGGATGTGACAGCGGAAAAGGCGACACAGGCAAAGGACGCGACGGTGGACAGTGCGCAGCAGGCGAAAGACACGACGGTGGAGAAAGCCGGGGAGTATAAAGATTACGCCGCCGAGAAGGCAACAGAGGCAAAGGACACGGCTTTTTACAAGGCGAGGCAAGCCAAGGACGCTACAGTGGACACAGCGAATCAAGCTAGGGATGTGACGGTGGAAAAGGCGAGGGAGACGAAGGGATCGGCGGTGGGGACACTGGCGGGATTGAAGGATTCGGCGGCCGGCGCGGCGAAGAGGGCGATGGGGTACCTGTCCGGGAAGAAGGACGAGGCCAGCGAGACCGCCGGAGCGGTAAAGGAGAAGTCTTTGGAAGCGAAGGACGACGCAGCGCGGGCCGGGATGGCGGCAAAGGTCAGTCGCCTCTAAACAAAATAAACCAGCCTCTGTACTTCCCAATTTGGGTATTTTTTAAATAAAAAGTAAATTAGAGGGTGGGTTTGTGTAATTTAATTTAAAATGTGGACAATGAGGTTAAATATTTATAATGTACAGGAGAATGTGAAGGAGACGCAGGAATCAGCAAGGCAGAAGATGGAAGAACTGAGAATTGAAGGAGAAGAAGCTAACAGGAGTGACAGAGTTGCTCCAAGGTTTTATTTAAATTTAATCTCTTTTCTTTTTAAAAATGTGATTTTTGTTTGGTTTAATTGATTAAAGGGAGTGTTTTTTGGCAGGGGAGAAGAGCCAGTGGGGATACTGGGTGCCATCAAGAACGTGGCGGGAACGATCAAAGAGAATGTGACCGGTGGCGGTGGTGGTGGTGGAGGGACGGAAGCAGGGGAGACCGGAAGGAGAGGTGTCGAGGAGGAGGTGGTGACCGTTACCGTGGAGGAGTCGAGGCCGGGAATGGCGGCAGACCTTTTGAAGGCGCACCGCCATCCATGATAGACAAGAGTCACGAGACGATGACTATGCTCCATTGATAATCATGTGTGTATTTTGTTTTGGTGTTTCTTTTTGAGTTTTATAATAAACTTTGTTTTGGTTTGTAATGTGGACATGTAAGTTTGATTTCAAGTAATTACTAATGTGCTGTTAATGTGGTATATCCGGCGATTCTTTCGTAACAAGGATTTTAATCTTTCAAAAAATGGATACTACATCATATACTGCCTCTAAACCTCTAAACCGTAAAATGACATTTTACACATTGCTCGCTATGACATTTTACACATTGCCTCTAAACCGTAAAATGACATTGTTGGCTAGATGAGGAGGAAAAAGTAATCCCTCTGGCAAATATGCCTTGAAAGGGTAAATAGATAGATGTGGTGACGACATCAATATACAAAAGATGAGACCAAATCACCAAATCGAACTCTAACGAACCTATCCTCTCAAAAAAATCCCATACCTCTATCCTCCCAAAGTATCCAAAAGCCCTATTCAAACCATCTACCTACGTAACAAGTGTCGCTTCCACGTCCTTTCCATGAGTGTTTTGCACTTACACTTCACGGAAATACGGGTACCAAACCAGACCTTCACAGGTAATGGTTACAACTAGGGTTGCTCATGGGTTCAACAATGGGCCGAACCAGCCCGAATCGAACCTAAAACCAAATTTTTAAAATTACAAACCAAAAACTGAACCTAACACCTTAGGTTCAGTTAGGTTGAAGTTAGGTTTATTTAGGTTCGATTTAAGTTTTGAACCTAATTGACAACTAATTCTAAAAAAATTAAAATATTTAATTTTAAAAAATTATGTTTTTGAAAATTTGCTAAAAATACACAAAATATCTTATAATAGGTTATACCTGTAACTTTTTTTATGAAAATTGTTTCAATCTCAACTAGTGTCGTATAATGTTTTTATTTTATTTGATAAAAGTTAGGTTTGAACCGAATCATCGAAAATAAATCGAACCGAACTAAACCTAAAACCAATTTTTTGGAAATTGCAAACTAAAAAACCGAACATATTCTATTAGATTTAGTTTCCAAAAATTTTCCAAATTTTTTTTTGAATAATTAATTATAATATTGTTACTACTATAATTTTATTTTAAAAAATTTATTAATAATTTTGACATTAAAAAAAAAAGAGTTTTGTATAACACGAAAGGCTACGCAAGGTGCGTGATCGTCTCTCCCATAAACACCCATGTCGACGAACAAGAACAAATTTCACCAGAGTATGTGTTTCAATTGGATGATGACACGTTTCGAAATGTGATGAATCCACCAATCCAAATCACCTGCAGCTGATTTGGAACTGTGAACCCACACCCCCTCCAATAAGATATGAAAGTGACAGGTTGGTCTCCCCAACATCGACACGCATCCATGAAATATCTAGATTTTCCGCCTCCCATCCCCCCCAAATCCCCTATTTAACACTCCCCCAATCCCCTCTCAAATCGCAAACGCAGCCTCAAGCAAAGCCACATTGCACAATCAAATCTTCCAGCCAATTCAGCCAGAAGATCGAAAATGGCGAGCAAGGAACCCACCGCTGCCGAGAAGGCGACACAGGCAAAGGACTCAGCTTTCGCCATGGCGACGAAAGCCAAGGACGCAACCGTCGCCTCGGCGATCCAGGCCAAGGACGTGACGGTGGAGGCGGCGACGCAGGCGAAGGATGCGACGGCGGCGACGCTGACGGGATTGAAGGATTCGGCGGCCGGGTACTTCTCAGGGGGGAAGAAGGATGAAACCCCAAAGAAGTAGGAGCCCCTTCGATCAATTCCATGATCGATCGATCAGACATTAATGCGTTTTAATTAATTTCTGTCATTTGTATAGTCATCTCGTGTTTGAATGACTATTGTTACTTTCTGTTGGTGTTCATCCTTATGGTGTTTCAGTCATGTGTTCGTTTAGGTGTGTAAACTGTGTAATGTTAATCACTTTGTTTTCTGTCGATTTCAAGTTATTTTGGTTGATGTGGTATCTCTGCCAGTTCTTCACTAACAAGTATCTTCAGTTAATTGATATTTTAAAAAAGGGTTGTTATCTACACGGGCAATTTCTCGTCGACCTTTCTACCAACATGGGAAGTCGGAGTCGCCAAATACCTCTTGATTTTGGTAAATAGAGACCGGTTATCCAAGAATTGATCCGGGACGTTCAGTTACTACCCTAAGTTGAGATCTTTTTCGGCTCGACCACCCCGTCATGGTTGTTGGCAAACACCTCACTGGCTCCAAAACAACACCGAATCCCCCCACACCATTCACTGACTCGAGAAGTCGGTGTCAGCAGTCCCACCGTAGCACCAGCAACATCCTCCACCACGGCACATCACCATCAACATCACAAGTTACCAACACGGAGAGTCGGTATCGGTGAGCTCGCCATGCATTTAGCGAGATTGAGTTGTCCCATAGCAAGACCGTTTAAAAAAACATAGTGATATTTTGTTTGTGTCCGAAATTCGATTATCATATAATCCATTTAACTAGTTTTATAATGTGCTTTTTGAAGAGATGAAAATCAAAATTTTCAATCTAATAGTTTTTCTTTAAAAGAAATGAAAATGAAAAACTTGTTTGGTTAAAGAATCAGGTTTTTATTTTTGGGTTAGCTTATGTTGGGGAAAAACATTTGGTTAATCTATGATACCGATTGAAAAAGATGAAAAAAACAAAAAACATTTACTTGGGTTTTTTTTTACGAAACAAAAAAAAGGTACAACACATAACTATGTTCAATATAGGATAATTGGACTTCTGTGGAAAAATATCAATACACCCATTAATGTTTTTTTTTTTGGATTTTAAAGTCACTAATCAATTCATGGAACTTCAACAACAACAAATTGGTGAAGGGGGAAAATGAATGGTGAAAAATCTCTTATCCACAAATTCCACAATGAAAGCCAGCAAATGGTAGAAGGAAAAGTTTTGCACCCCACAACGTTCAAACTTCAAACTCTTCACAAACACAAGCCCGGAAAATCATGTTGGATTTTACCTTATGCTTAGCCTCAGCGAAAAAAGTAATTTACCCTTTTGACACCCAAACATGAAACATGGCATTGCATTGGGACTGTGCTGTGAAAGAACAGACAATGCCGAAAAATGTGGACGCCTGAAGCAGTTCCATTGCAGTTCAGTCAAAAACCTCAGGGGTGAAGTCAAATTTCAAAAAGAAGGCCGGTAAGAATCCATGTTCAGTGATGAGCCACTCAAGCCTCTTTGAAGGCTTAGTTACCAGTTGAAGGAGATTCTTTGGCCATTTTCGGGCCTGTACTTATGGCAATATTGCCCATTCCAACCTCCACTGCCTCCTGCCCATCCTTTTCTTTCTTCTCTCTATCGGTGCCGGTGCTTTCTTCGGGTTCGCTTTCTGATGGCAAGGAAGTGAGTGGGGCTGGATTTAGCCATGGATGCTTAAGCCATTGAGCAGCTGTGGGGCGTTTATCCGGGACAAAATGGAGGATGGGGAGAAGGAAATCAGCCAAGTCACTTGCATCTTGCTCGCTGAACTCGTATTTTTCCATTAGAACCTTGCTCATGGGCCAAAACCGTAAACGTCTAATGTGTCTCAAGTCGCCATATCTGTTGAAGAAGTCCCTTGAATAGCGTCCACCTAATGCAATCTGAATGTACAGAAAAGAATAAATAAATTATTCGCACTGAGATGTTTATTTATTCAAGTGAACTAAAGGTTGCACTCTTACCTTTCGGGGCATCATTCCAAGAAGCTCCATCATCAGAGCCAAGTGATCCTACAGAAAGTTCAAGGGCAGTATAAGGAAAACACTACAGTTCTCAAGCCAAGTTTCTCAAGGAAAAAAGGAGGGGTGAAGGAGGTTAGTTCTAAGCATGTTGACATGAAGCAAAGCTAAATGTGCACAGACGATATTTGGCAATTTTACACAATAAGCCAGCAAGCAAACAGCAGCCAAATGGATGGTCAATCTATCAACAAAGAAGCAGTTGCTTATTTCGGAAAAAAACAAGCAAAGCTCTGATATCAATCATCTAAAAAGAAATGACTAGCATGCCAAGTTCCTGAGTATATCTATAAAATGCTTAATTGTCTTTCAGCTATATCTCCTTTTATGCAGACTATCTATTCAGTTGCAAACTTCACAACCACAGTTTACCTTAATATGATCTTGAAGTAAAAATACACAATTACACAGGCCGATTGCAATCACCCAAAATCAGCATATGCTTTCGTTCTACATTTGCAGCCCCGCTTCAACACCCTAAAAAAAACTAAATAAGAAACAATTAAGGAAACATGAGACCCTTTGTACAAACTTTATCTTTCCAGTTCTAAATCCATAAATACCAGTTAGAATTCATCCCTAACTATACAAAGTTGCATAACAATATAGGTAAGAGAAATCCCCACATGATATAAATACATAATGTACTCGGAAATCAAAATTAAGATAGCCAAATGGTCATCCACAAGAGAAATTGACTTAAAGGCAGCAGAACAACGAGTGCAAAGAACAAAATAAATATAACAGAGAGAATAACTATAAAAAAAAAAGAGGATAAATGGGCACTCGTACCTCATCTCGATCATAATTCTCACCACTGTGAGGATCGAATAAGACATCTCCAGTTGCAAGCTCAAAACATATGCAAGCAAAAGACCAAAGATCTGCAGAGGTTGTATACTTTGATCCAAGGACAACTTCTGGACATCTATATTGCCTAGTCTGGATATCACTCGTGAATTGCTTGTAAGTCCAACAAGCATTTCCAAAGTCGACCAATTTGCACCTGAGATCAGCTGATTCTAAGAGCTTTCTCCTTGTCAGACGATTTCCCCTTTTATGACTAGAAGTAGCTCCTGCATCCTTTCGTCCGTCAACATCTGAGGATGTATTTGCACCATTAGAACTATATACCTGACCCCACAAAGTCAAATCAAATTCTTATCATAAGAAGAGTCTACTGCACCTGCTGTTTCCGAACGTTGCTCCAATTCCGCAGAGACTTCATTACCCAGACGTCCTTGGACACGTTTTGCTTTTTTTTTTATCTTCTTCTTCTGGTTCTTAGTCAAATTACCATTACTAGCTTTAAAATCCTTCCCGGCTGCAGAATCCAATACTGATTTATCCTTATTGGATGGGAGAACAAGAGCAGCACCAGACTTCCTCAGGTCCTTAGATGGGTCTATCATTGACAGCAACAAAATATTCTCTGGCTTCAAATCTGTATGTATTATCGACAGCTCCCTGTGCAAATAATCCAGACCAACCAAAACATGATAACAGATCTCCTTCACCTTTTGAAGAGGCAACCCTCGATAATCTGTGTACTTAATCAATGTCAAAAGATTATCTCCCAAATACTCAAACACCATACAAACATGCTGTCCATTTGGACCAGAATGTTTAAAATGGTCTAAGAGCTTAACCACACACTTGATATCTTCCTGATCCCCCTCTGCAATTTGTTTCAATATTGTAATCTCATCCATCGCCGCTTCAGTGTAATGCTGTGCGCTCTTCTGTACTTTCAACGCCACATAACGCTATGACACCCCAAAAAAAACAATGCAATTGTAAGGTTATGACTATCACTTATCAGTTACCAATTCAACTAAACTATTTCTAAGGATATGATAAATCAAGAAATCCTCAGAACAGTAAAAGAAGCCGAGATCTATAAAGCACTAAGCATTGCAAGAATCAATATTCCTTGCATTCATCATATACAGCTAAAACATTAGGCCTTATCAACTAGGTCATAGTCCCAAAATCACAGGAAATTAACATTACTAGATCCGGATGGATTTTCCCCCAAAATGAGCAATTGAAACAAGCAGAGTTCAATCAGCGATGCACAGTAACGCAAATAAGAATCCAACGGACAATTCAAACGGAAGAAACGGATAGGAAGACGCACAGAGTGTTTGGTGTCCCAAGCAAGCCAAACGGTGGAGAAATGGCCCCAACCGAGCTTGCTCTGAACGATGTAGGTTTCATTCTTGAAGGTATCTCCGATTCGAACGGCATGGTAGCCTCCTCTTCTGTAATCTTCGGTTCCTTCGTCCTCCGATGTGTAATCGCTCCCGCTCTCGCTCACCTCCTCCTCCTCCACTTCCGCCACCGACGCCGGTGCCTCTAGAATCTCCGCCTTATCCGTCGACTCCGCCACCTTCCGCCGCTGGTCCTCCATCGCCGAAATCTCCGATCTTTTCCTGTGTTGTCGTTGTTGCGAAGTTGCGATTGGAGAAAATGAGGGTTTTCTTGTGTGATTTTTTGTTTCCGAGGGTGTTTTGACCTTTCTCTTTGCTTTTTACTATTCCCTGTTTATAAAACTAAAATAGACCATGAAATTAAAATAAAGAAATTATATATTCCTTCTTTTCATTTTTTCAAGCAAGATAAGAATTTAGTTTTATAGGAAAAAAAGAGGCAGCGCCGCAGAGTTAGAGATCGTATCCGAGATCTCCTGACATCCCTTGCTCCCTACCAGTGAGCCATCCCGACTTAAGCAATTAAAGGATAACTTGATCTTTATAATCGTAGTGCAAAAAATCTAAACCGTCCTTTGACATTCCTAATTAATTGTTCAAGCTAATTATCTTTTGATTTCCAATTGCATTTTTATTGACTAACTCCAATAATTCTAACATATTTTCATCTAGATGTTAGCTAGATATTGATGATGATGAAAATTTATGAATAAAAAAACAAAAAAACAATTGAGTGAGTAATAGTTGAAAAGTATCATTTTAAAAACTAATTCAACTAAAATCTTATATTTGTTTTAATTAAAAATATATAATAATTTTAAAATTAAAAGCTAACCGATGGTGTCAAATAAAGGCTATGTCATGATAATAAGGTACATGCTCTTATTCCCCCTCTTCTACTCAATTTCTTGATGATTATAAGGTAGATGTCTTGTTTATAATCTAGAAAGACAAATTGTTCTCGAGTTTTACATAATTAATTTGCCACTACTAATTCCTAGCTTTTATTTTGGAGAAGCTTATTTAATTCGTAACTTGTACTAGTAGATTTTAATTATGTATGCTTGGAGTGCCCAATAAGTTAGCTAGATCGCCTCATCAAAGGCAATCCCATTCTCTTTTTCTTCTTAATCGCTCTGAATTGAATTACAAAAAACCATTGTCCCATAAATGAATATTTGAATTCTATTTAGATTGTAAACATCCTATTGAGAGAATGAACAATATGAAGAGATAAAAAGGTCCCATATTGAAAATGTGAATGATAAAGCCTTAACATATAAACTAGTGGGTTACTCCTACTATTGTCAATTGGTTTTAGGATGAAACCTCACTCGGCTTATGTGCTAGACTATTAGTGCAAGGGCGCACGTGTGCACACGACCCCCGATCTCGAGTCCCAACGGACTTTAGTATGGTATCAGAGCGAAAAAGTCAAACAGTCCGACTCTCGAAAAGAGAATGAGATGCTAGACCCGTTGTCCAATCCTCAACTAGAGCGACCCTAGTTGCACTTGCGGGGCGTTTTGAGATGGAACACAAAACAAAAAAATTACGTTTCGGCTATATACACTGCAAATCCCCACGTCCTTAAAGACGTGCTTGCAAGGGGGTTTACAGCCACCCGAGCCCGGACGTACAAGCACGTTTTTTTTTTTAAAACGTGCTTGCACGTCCTCTAAAATCGAAGCCGACATGCTTCGTCGTTCCCAATTCCATCCAAATCCAGAGAGAAAGAGAGAGCGACCTAGAGAGCGATTGCCGGAGAGATAGAGGTTGCCGGAGAGAGAGAGAGAGAGAGATGGAGCCGGAGAGAGAGTTGGTGGTGGAGCTGGCGGTGTTGATGGAGGAGACGGCGGAGGTGGTGGAGCCGGTGGCTGAGGAGGGTGTTGGTGGGGGTGGAGCATTGGGGGAGGCTGTGGCGGTGGAGCCGGTGACTGAGGCGGGTGGTGGTGGGGAGGCGCCCATGGAGGTTGAGGAGGGTTGTGGTGGTGGAGCAGCATAGGCAGCAGCGTCCGGTGGTGGTGGTGGTGATGGCGGCGGAGTGGTGGAGGTGGACCTATTACCGCCGCGGAAGCGGCGGACTATGGAGGTTTCGTCGGTCCCGACCCCACCGGTATATTCTTTGATTTATTTATTTTGTTTGATTTATTTTTATAGTTTTATAATATAGTTTAGATTTTAATATAGTATTATAATATAATGTAATTAGTTTTAGTATATAGTTTCATAGGTACTATATAATTTGATAGATTATTCTTGCTTTTCATATATATGTCAATACTCTAACTCTAATTTTCTGTTCTCATAGATCTGGTTGCGTCCTAACACTCCTATTCCACCGCCTCCGACAGAATGGGTCGCACATCATCATCCGAGCGTCAAAGGATAGGATGCTCCGTTTCAAGATCAGTTTGAGAGATTTCGAGCCTTGCGTGTCGAGTCCGGCCGCCCTCTACTACTTTCCTAGATTTTATTCCACCAGTTTATTAAAATTATGAATGTAAACCTTTTTTTTCCGTTCCTTGTAACGTTATTCGCATATTATCCGAATAAAAACCTTAACAATTATTGTTTTCTATTTAATTTGACCCTAAATCCTTCAACTCCTCTAGCTAAACATTTCAATTTTTTCAATTAACATTACAAAAACATCGGAAAACCTAAACCCTAAACGCGAAACCCTAACTAGGATTTGCACGTTGCACGTTGTTAAGGACGTGCAAATCCTTAATCGCCATTTGCAATGCATATATCAACACCCAAAATTTATATTACCGTCTTATCCCTTTTCACCAATACTTTTTCACCAATTCTTACACTTGCAATCTTTCCGGAAATTTTCTTACGAAGGACGTAAATAAATTATGTATTCAACAATACTTTTAAGAAATCCCGTGACTTGAAGGTACAAGTATTACACTAATTTCTAACATGTGTAAATGTAATTGCAGTACACATACCATATATGTTAACCAACTATGTGTATTTTACCATTAAACAATAACCATAATTGATAATTATCATAGATCGATATATTTAAAAACAAAAACATCATTGTTAAACATAAAATTATAGAATGGTTATTGCATATATAGTCATATAATTAAAGGATTAGTTGACATGATTAATAGGACGCTAAGTGCTAAAGGCTAACAGGGATAGTTAGTAGGGAGAGCAGCCCAGTAAGCGGTTGCGAGTGGGGAGACCACTGTGTTATATTCATCTACTCCACTGAACAAGTAGTGGCACTCTTCTGCTAACCCGCTCTGCGGCGGGCTTATCCCCGTTGCCGCCTGCTGCCCCGCCGCAGCCCCTCCCCTTCCGCCACGCCCCGCACCTGCCGACGTGCTCTCCACCGTTTCGTCCCCGCCCGAGACCTCGGTGCAGCCGATCGACACTTGCTTGGTGTTTATGTTGTGGTTATTGTTTCTTGGCATGGCTTGGTCCATCAACATTGCCCTCAGTTTCATGACCTGTATCATGCATATGATCATATATTTGCTTTAATTATATATAGACAATTGACAATTCTTATTGTATAATATGTGAACAAATATGTCGAACACTCGATATTTTACAGGAAATTTTGAAGAGAAAAATTATTCATCTGTAACAACATGATTATTCGTACATAACGAATACGAATAAAAAACAACACAACTCGGTATATCCCACGACTAAGGAGGGTCTGTGGGTCATAATTCATAAATCATAATGTATGCTGCACTCTTTCCCCGAACAAGTCGAGAGAGAGTTTTCGGTAGACCCAGAATAATAAGAATGGTGGATCAGAAACACTCTCTTGACTTGTTCGGGGAATAAAAATGAATAATCATGTTGTATCAAACGAATAATTTTCTTATGAAAAACCCTAATTAATTTATGGGTTGTTTCTTCAAACTATCCCACATATATATTGGGCACATAAGTACTTTTAAGCGGTATATATCGGGTCTGTTGTTGTCGTTGTTTCTTCGGGCAATCTCATATCAAAATCTCTTGAGAATGCTATAAAATAATATGGAGACTTGCACCGAAGCAAATGTACACTAATGTAAACAAATGTCAGGAAGATCCTCTAACAAATGAAACCCAATGGAAAATTATTTGAATCCATGCTAAATAATTGCTAAATAAGTTCAAGTATGTTTGAGCTCATTTAAAAAAAAAAAAACTGCATTTTAATAGTTCAAATAATGTATGATAAAATTACCTCATCTTGGAGCTTCTGCTTCTCCCGGGAGACGGAGTCGAATTCGAGCTTGAGGGAGTCGTACAAGCGCTCGAGCTGCTTGGTCTTCCAGCGAGCACGGCGGTTTTGGAACCACACGGCCACCTGGCGGGGCTGCATCCCAAGCTCCCTGGCCAGCTTCATCTTCCGGTCAGGGTCGAGCTTTATCTCCTCCTGGAAGCTGTTCTCCAGCGACTCCAGCTGCTCGCTCGTCAGCCTCTTCTTCTTATCCGCCAGCAACTGGCTGCTCAAACTGCAGCCATCGCTTCCACCGCCACCCCCATAGCCCACTGATCTCTCCATCAGCGCTGGCGGCACCACCATGTGCCCCCCAGCCATCACCATCTCCGGCTGCTGCTTCACATCTATACCTTAAGTAAATGAATAAATAAAATCAGCATCGATCTCCTAGCTAGTTACCTACCATGAGTATATATTGATCACTTCGATCTAGCTTGTTTACCTGGGAAGGGTTCCAGGTTGCAGTTGAAGAGGAAGTTGAAGGAGCTTTCGGCGGGTCGAGGAACGAAGCTTGGCCGGCTTAAGTTGGTATGCCACTCCATGTATATCTGCTTTCTTGTTTCTTGTTTCCCTTCTTGCCTCTTTCTCTGTGTGTGTATATATTTATATAATTTCAGTATATATATAGGGGGCTTAATTTGGCCTTTGTGTCTCCTCATATATATATATATATGAACCAAGGGATTTAGGGATTGCATATGAATGGGGGGGACTAGCTACCTACTTACGTACATGACATTAATGAAGTCATTAACTAAGATGAGTTAGTCAAAAAATGGTTGACCGATTCACTAATGAATTCATTGTAGCTCCATCTTTTTTTCTAGTATGAGTACTTGGTCTTCATTAAATATAACCACCATAAGTTCAACTAGCTAAAGAACTAGCTAGGCCGATCTATTATTTCTCACTATAGTATTAGTTTCATTTTTCATACTATTTTTTTAGTTCTATCATGTAAAGTTTGAGTGGGTTCGTCTCCAAATCATAGTGACTTAGTGAGAATATATACAGAAAAGTGTAATTAAATATTAAAGATTAGTATTATGTTTTTTTATTATGAAAGAATTCAGATAGGGTTCAATAGCATCTTGTTGGATGAGGTTAAGAAGACTTGGATCATTGGAAAAATCAATGCCCTTGGTAGAGCGGCTAAGGTGTTCAACCTTATCTATTGCCAATGCGGAGCACATGAGAGAAGGATATCTCTCTTATTTTGTAGAA
Organism: Persicaria tinctoria; assembly: GCA_037127255.1. Taxonomy (NCBI): domain Eukaryota; kingdom Viridiplantae; phylum Streptophyta; class Magnoliopsida; order Caryophyllales; family Polygonaceae; genus Persicaria; species Persicaria tinctoria. The sequence goes on along the minus strand of JBANSL010000016.1, from coordinate 653,083 downwards.
GAAGTTTAATGTCGGATAATTTCATTTCAATTTCTCATGGACAATGTTTGTTATGCTTTAGGTTGTTTATGATTATGAGCGAGTCTTTTTCGGTCTGTAATTTTGTTGATATGGATTAGTATTATGTTAGAATAATATAGTATAAGATAGGAATGGATGAAATTCATAAATAAGAATATAAATTGAATTTTTTTTAATAAAAAAAAGAAAAAGAAAAGAGAGAAAGAGGGGTCACAATCTGGGACCAAGGAGGTGCTCCTACAAGACGGACAACACGCCTTGCGGTACTCACGCCTCCTCTCTCTCCTTAAAAATGAGCAAAAAACAGAGCAAGAGACGTGAAAGAAGGTCACTGTTGCCAACTTGGGAGGCACCTCCCCAACACCCGCAGGCCCCGATTGCAGTACTGCAGTACGACACTCGAATCGATCATCAGTTCTCCCACTGTACAGTATGTTCTACACACCCAGTATGTGCAGTCATCAAAGAGTTACTTATATACATAAAAAGACGATTGATCATGTTCTTAAGCCGAAGTTGATGCTATTTTTTCCAAACTTAGAGCAACTCGGAAGTTAGGGTATTTAGTGCAATTTAGCAGAAAAGGAAAAGACAAAGGTTGAGAAAATTGAATTCATGAGTGGGCCTTGTTTAAAGGCATTTGCAGATGAACCAGTGGTCGAGGCAAAACCTCTCTTTTGGCTGTGGGGCGAAACCTTCACTGCCCAATTTGCATTTAATGTTGTGGGGGAGGGAGGAAGACATAGCCTTTGCCCCTTGCCTTGCTTTGTTATTTACTGCTGCGGACATGGAATTTAAATCTGTCTCCAACTTTGGTCAACCTCCATGTATTTGTTAAAATCTGCATTAGGGTTCATAGAAGTTCATCTAATTTTGTTAGTCTGAGATGGGATTTTTGCATAAATGATGAAATGGACTAAAATCATGATTTTGTGTAGATTTTCAACACATCAATTGAGGAGATTCCATCTTCGACAGAAAGTGGATGACAAAAGCTTATCAGCTGACATCAGAGTTAACATTTTAGACAAGGAAAAAGGTTTCCTTTTTTACTTAGGGAAGTGAAAAGAGAGAGAGGGGAAAACAAAGTTGCTTTCTTTTGAGAGACAAAGAGGCAACTTTGGCAAAAGATTCATACTACTGTTAATTGAATTGACTAATTCTCGTATGTGGATTTAAGTGTTTTCACTCAGCTTATCCCCAAATAGATTCCTCTGAATATTTACTTAATTTATCACAAATTTCAACCAGCAAACTGAACCTGATGGATATGCATACACAGCAAACCTAGCACATGCTTTCAGACCATATTCCATTGTTGCCCAGCTACCCAAAGTTGATCGGATCTAAATTTACAAACTTTAATTCGAATGGGAAACAAGTGCAGCTAAACTCTGGATCCACATAATTAAAAGTAGTATATGCTTACCTACAGCCACTGTTGAGTATAGAACGGCTTGGATACAACTTCCAAGTACAAAGAGTGTCCTTACACCTACCAGTGGTATTAAAAATCTAATACAATTAGGATGGGCCATATATGCTACTATTATAAATCAAAATCTCAACTCATTCTAACCAAAAAATGATACTATGCAGGATCTGTACAGTTATTCATGTCCAACTCTTGTTAATTCATTGACTTAATCACATTTTCTTAACATTGTTTTAGTATATTTTAAATCGAACTAGTGAATTTAGAATGCAATATAGAAAATGATTGATTATGTATACATAGTACATGTGTAGACAAATACTGTTACATCTCAACAATTTTATCATTTCAAATAGTGTATGAATTGGGATACAGTTTCATCCATGTCATTGATGTCTCCTCTATAGTATAGCAATGGAAAAGATGAGGGTAGGCACAAAAATCCAAAGGCTAACACAAATCCAAATTTGAATGCAAATTCTAGAAAGAGGACCATTAGCACAACCCCGGACCACCCCATGGCTGTAGCTCTAACTGTGTAACCTAAAATGCACAAAGCTTTTTCAACGGCATTAATGTTCTACATAGCCCTTATTAAGACCCTAATTCAAGTAGCCAGAAATAAGCCATCGCTAACTGGAGGTCCTAGAAGTGGGAAAGAGTTAACCTTGTGGCTGATTTCTTAATTTTGTATGACATCTCCAAGTGCACCAGGACAGGATCCACACCAATCTGTGTGATGGGTGTAGCTGTGTAAGGATTCATATGCCGAGAAAATGGTTCGCCCACAGGGCCACAGCGCGCCTTGAGATTATTTGATGTCTGATGCGCTTAACATCCCCTTTATTGAATCGAATTTCAGGGCATTTGCTCAAGGCATCAAAGTATTCAGTAGCGAAAAGGATAAGCTAAAGGCTAACTTCAGTTCAATGGAGACGCTTAAACCCCTAGAAAGTATAGATAACAGTTACTAATGATGAAGCAATAGGTAAACCAAATGAAGCAATGTAAAGGGGGAATGGCAGCAGCCACTAATGAAACAATGTAAATGCATGAATTAAACCTAAAGCACACAGTGTCCTCTTCAACTACATGTCGTCACCGAATCTGTAAACATTTAGGATAGGAAGCAAGTGGCAGCATGTCATCACCAAGGTTTGATTGCTAACTGCTCTAGCTCAACTAGATGCAAAGAACACTGTATATGGGTGGCGCTAATTCAATTGGAAGAGTAAATTGCAGCTCTTTAGATTCCTCAAACAGAGAGGGTATGCCCCCCATATTTTCACTGGCTACCAGCAGTAACAGTATGATCCTGGCAGTATCATAAATGTCAATAAGTCAATAACACTTCTACTTAAATCTCGAGTAGGACGAGCTCAAAAGAAAATTGAGCAATGCAACTAATTAAGCGGCTCTATAGGGTGATGCAATAAACTCTTCAGATGTTTTTTTTTAATGCAATATTTGTTTAAAAAGGCTAACCAAACATATCGACAAGGAAAAACGCGGATATGGAACACCCATGGAACAATTTCATAATGATTCCTGTAGAGACCCCTACTGTTAATTTCAGTGGTTTCACGGCATAGAGGAAGGAATATAAACATAGGCTACATAGCCTGTAGTGAAGTCTGACCTTTTGTTTTTGGTCAGATAGTAAAGTCTGACCTTGTTCAAACAAGTAGCAACAAAGTTGATGAATCCAAAAGAAAAGAACAAATTAAAACTCAGCATTTGTTGGTTTCCATCCAGAAGTAGTAAATTCACCTTTCAGATTATCAGATTTTCTTGCTTCCATTGCAGTATAACTATAAATGATGGCCCAGCAACTGTTTGCATACTTACCTGTAATCAGATTTCACAAAGGGCCCCCACATGAAGGGGGTTCTCCTCATCTTATAACATCTTCATCCAACTCCAGCTGGAAGGGTCGCTTTATTTGAAGGCAACAGCAAGATGCTTCAACTTAAGCTGGATTTCTAACCAAAACAATGCAAAGAATATCAGTGAACATTTACAACCAAGTGCAGTAATTGAGGACAACATGAATAAAAGAGTTTCTTCAAATGGAATCTTACCGGGGAGTTGATCTTAGCCAAAAAATGTAAAATAATACTGTATCATTTTCTTGCAGATTTGTTTCCTGCCTTATGTATGTCCAAAATCTGACAATTGGATCAATCAAATCATAGTATACAAAGAAGATGATGTAGCAAAAGAAATACTCATAATTAAGCCCTTCTTTCTTCAAATGTATTAGAGTCAAAACAAAGATAAAATATGAACAACGCTGTATCCAAAAAAACATGATCTCAAGAGGACAGTAACACTGAACTAGGCTGACAAAAATCCAACTTAGACAGGATCCTCTAAACAATTCAAAAAGGATTCAGCAAAATACAAGCTCTATGGCTATACTGTATCCCAGTTAGGAATATCTATCAACCTACAACATACACATCATTCTTGGACTCGGTATAGTGTAGAGCTAAATACACTAGAAGCGTCTTAGTTGCTTCCTCAAATTGTTAGGGATGATAGACACGGAATCTACACAGAGTCCCCCTTTGGAGTGTGTGCAATCTATTTGCTTGGCAGAGAATCTGATTTCCGTGGCAGGGGCAGAGTTGGAAACAACAAATTCTCCAACCTTATAATCTATCCAGAACCCTCGCTTGTGGTTGCCATTCGTATCATCCTGTTCAGTCTCATCCAAACAGCATTCTGAAGATGCTTGCTGACCATCTGAAGTGGTCAGCTCGAATCGAACTGGCTTTATATTCCAACCATGTGTGTGCTCAAAGCTACAAACACGTCGCCCCCGTCTTTTAGAAAACCCTCCAAGATGTAGCCTGAAGGAGAGTGTATAGATGTCAGGAGGCAATGGAACCTTCACAGTCCCAGCAACTTCAAACCACCATATTTGTTGCAAATAAGCCACAATGTGGAATCTGCATGTCAATTAAGGATATGTAAGTCCCTCAAGCTTCAAGTGTTCGTTAAACTGGAAAAGTCGATGCCACAAAATGGGCAAGCTCGTATTGGACCATACAACAGGGTCACATAAGACTTCAGAACGGAAAATTTAGCATTAACGACAACTTTTTCTGCCCTTCAGCAGAAAATAATACTGGTATAGTGGTGTGTATTAATTTTTTTTTCATTACTATAATTATTCACAAAACAACAGTAGACAAAAATGTGAAAGGATTGCAATTTTTCAAAAAAATCACATCATTTCTTCACTTAACTTGAAACAACTAGCAATAACTCTCTTAAGCACCCCTTCCAAATATTTTACTCGGAATAAAAATGAAATGTCTCACTTATTAATTATTCAAGAACCTTTAAGGAGAAGAAAGAACAAAGAATATAAAAACCTTCAAGGAAAAGAAAGAACAAAGGAATCAACTTTTATACATCCACATAAAGGGCTCATGTCAAGTCAAAAGAGTCATAAGTCCTTAATTAAGAGTAATATATGTCACATTGCCACCTTATGCTACCAGCCAGAGTATCAGACAAGAAAGCTAGAGAGTAGAGCCTATATGCATGAACTTTCTTCTCACAACCTCCAAGTCCCAACGGATAACAATTTCCGCCTCCAATACCACGACCTTATGAGAAGGTTTAAGCGTAGAACAAGTTGATAGGACAAAACATATGCAAGCATCTTAAAACTCTAACTGATTTAGTAGCTAAAACAAATCTTAAAGTGCGACTAGATTACAAAATACATATATGCATTAAAATGCATGTTTAGTTATAATGTATAAATTATATAAGTTATGTTTGCATTCACACTGCATTGTTTTTTGTTGGTGAGGTGCATTATTAGGCAATGCATTATCCATTCTTGTCATATTATCCACCATATACAAGTTGTGGCATTGTGCTCTTGATTGTTTATAATTAAGTTTTTAAGAGTTACATACTTACATCCAAATACAACTTATCTCCGGTTTGTTATTATATTTAACCTTGTAAAATACCCAAATAATGCATTTTTCTATTTAATACATGAAAATATGCATGCAATCTAAACGAACACTTAGAATACTTTCTTAACCAATATTTCAGTTTTAATTCCTCAAGTCTGTTTGCTTAAGAATCTCAACAGGTAATTTATGATCAAAGGCATTTCTTAACTAATCCTCCAGTAAAATAAATCTTATATGACCTACATTCTTTAAAAAAAAAAAAGGGGAGAGAAAACTTCCTACAATAATTGGGCTAAATATGACCCAATGTAACTCTTGAAGAGGAAGAGACTAGAGATAGAAAGCAAGTTGGCTCTTAACATTTTAGCTGGAAAGGCAAATAGATGACCTGTTAAGCCTTGGTGGAGTGCTGTTGACACATAAATTTATGTGGCACCATCTATATTTTCCAAAAAATGGAAACTGATCAGTGAAAGGGACTCGCGTATAATTTAGCATCAATTTGAACGTGATAAATATTTCCACCAAAAAAGAAAGCTATAATGTCAATATAATTCAACAAAAGAGCTTCAAAAGACAAGAACTTGATAGCTACAAAAATAAAGTGATACCAATTGGTATCCCACGAATATAAAGTAAAATTCCAAAAAATGTGATGGCTGTGTTCAAACTTCAAACAAAGGTTATCAAAACCATTCACAAACATCATAGAGTCATACTAATCAAAATCAAAGGAAGAACTTGATATCAGCAGAAAAAAGCTCAGCTTTTAGAGACTACCCTACCTCTGCAACCAGCTGAAAAAACTGAAATGATTACAGCACCTCAAAGCAATCTAACTTATCTTCCCCTAATAGTATTCTTGCTTACCAAAATTAATCCAAAAAAAAAACACAGTTGAAGAACATGAACAAGCATGAACACAATCAAAGTCATACACAATAGGTGTTGATTTCTAAACTGTGAAGTCAAGACCAGAGAGGGCGATCACCCTGGAACAATAGACTCACACCCGATGAGAAAGAAAAACTCCACAGCAAGTATCACTCTTAAGGGGACAGTATCACAGTAGCCATCACATGAACAGATAAACAAATCAGAAATGAAGGGAAGAACATTAGACAACGATCTTTACCTGGATTCTTCAGTAGGAATCCAGTTCCAATACCTCCGGTCCTCAATCCCGGTGATCGTCATCGCTTTGGCTGATATCGACACGCACACTCTGCTGGTCATTCTATCCACCCACACTTGCTGCCCAGTCAAAAATCCATTAGTCAAATTTCAGAAACCCTAAACAATCCTCGGTTCAAAACCATCCCCAATCTGACACAATCAAGCTAAAAAATCCAGCAAAATACCTTGTTGCCACCATCGAAAGGAACGGGGCGAGAGAGAAGAGCGAATATATGCTTCTTGGAGAGGTTCTGGTACCTCTCCGGCGGCATTAGCTCCAGCAAATCATGGTAATTGGAGGGAAGCTTGGTCTCCCAGACGGCATCAGACGAGGCGGCACCGCGGAAGGCGCGGTTTAGCCTCGCTAGGTTACAGATCTCAGGAGGCGTCAAGTAGAGGAAGACGCACGCCACGCAGGCCTCCGGTATATCTCCCAGCCCCAACTCTCCTCCGTATCCGCCACCGCCTTTCTCGCCGCTCTCCGCCGAGTTCGAGAGTGACGCCCCCATGCGGGTCCCCTCCCAAACACTCCCGATAAAAGGAAATGGAGATAGAACTTATATCTAAGATTTTTCACATACCTGCTTGCGATTCATATCACCGGAGCCGGCGTGAACCGCCGGAAATTGGCGCAATCAATTGGAGGAAGAAAATAGGGATTTAGCTCTGGAAAGAGATTGTAACCGACATCAATGGAGGTGAAAGCATCCGTTGTTGTGCGAGTGCGGTTAGAAACGGGAAATTTTGTCGGTGAGAGGGTAGAGATTAAGGGAGATCGGAGAGGGGGGATTTTCGGCGCTTTTGCTTTGGTCGGAATGACGGAGAGAGAGAGAGAGAGTGGGGGAGAAGTACCGGTGTGCGTTGACGTGGCGATGGACCCACATGACGGTGGGGGTTTCGGTGGAAACTGGAGTGGAAACTGCAATTACATATTCAAACCCGGATGAAATGGGCCGGGTCGGATCGATTAATTGGACCCTTTTTTACTTCTTTGATTGCTTGGTTTTTTTTTTTGGATCATCATAGTAGTTGGAAGTTTCCCAATAATATGGTTTTTGTATGTGGGATTTTTTCAGCCATTACAAAAAACGATTTTTTACAACGATTTTTACAACGGTAAGAATCTTGATTTTTAGAAATCATTTTTCTAAATAACAGTGTATAAATTATATAAAATTATTTTTAAAATTACTAAAATAGTTAATCTAAGTTTTCAAAAAAAAAAAAAAAAGAAGTTAATCTAAGATCATCTTCGTCGAACTAGAATATTTAGCAAGTTTATTCCTTTAGAAACACCCTTTTTTTATATTTCTTTAGAAACTATTAGACACACTTATTCTATTGATGCTTGAAGTCAATATGATCAATGATAGATTCTTACCGATCGAGTGATTTATATATAGTAATATATTGCCAACCATCAATATTTTCTATTGGTAATAGTTGACAATAGTACAATATCCAGTTTTGATATATTAAAAGTATGCAACTCTAAATTTAACGAGTAACTTAATTCGTAATCCTAAAAACATAAATCATTTAATTATATATGCTTGAAATCATTTACTTATATTGCACACATTTCGTTTTCGTTTGATTATGTAAAAATTCGATGGTCAAACATACCTGGCTCATCGAGAGGTCGGCAGACGACGAACCGTCAAACATACAATCATAATAATAAAAAGGTGCTAACACAAAGACAGCAAACAAACAATCACTAGAAGAACATACGAGTCTAATCCATAAAAGTTGAGGTCAGCGAAGACAGAACGAAGCCAAGCGTCATCAAGAGATAACACCGCTGGTCAGCGGTACATCAGGATTCTCCCTGTGGACGATGAAGACGAACCTCCAAGGAAATTTCCGGAATATGGAGTCGACATGTTGCACACCGTCACGACCCCAGTTAGACCCGACACCGGATGCATAAGCCCCAACTCAGATCAAAACCGCCAAGAACAACTGTCGTGAACTACCCCCGTAGAGAGCGCACCTGCAAGCCCTTTTGGGAGTTTGTCAAGACCCTTTCGAAATTTTATCAAACCCTTTCGAGATTTAGATTTTAGACTACCTTTCGGGTGGTTTTACAAATTTTTATTTTTTTTAATTACAAATCCAGGCCCGAAGGGACCCATATAACTCAACAAATGGTTTGTCGGGCCACTTGGGCCCAAAGAAAATGGCATTGGGCCCGAAGGAGACCCACCCAAGTAGGTATCTCAATCCCTTTCTATATTTAAGGAGTTGATAAAGGTGTGTAGATTAATAAACTAGGATCTTAAAAATAGAGAAATCTAAATTAGCCCTTTCAGTTAGATTTGCTAAAGTAGGTATCTCAATCCCTTTTTTTCCTCCATTCTCCATTTCTCATAACATGTAAGTTAAGTTTCAACTTTCATGAAACTTGAAACCACAAATTTCTCTCATCTCGCGAACCATCGATACCGGTCGGTCACCGTACAAATATACATCATCCTTCATCGGCGACCGGCCTTCACCGACGGTATGCTACAAATCCTTCGCCGCTTGTCTAAATCCGATCACATCAATCTGTGCTTTACATGATCATGAAGCCGTAAATAAGCATACAATTGTGTTTTACGTATGGCATTTAAGTAGTATTCAAACTCTATATATGAAATCCTACAAAATAATTTGTGTTTTTTGGTATATAATTGTTGAAATGAGATTACATGGGCTTATAAATTTACCCTTGCTTTTATAATTCCAAGGAATAAATGTATGCATATACATATAATTATACACATACATAATCTACATACATATATACATTATTTAAGTAAAAAAATTTCTATAAATGTTCATATATGTTAGGTCTACATTATCTTACATTATATTAATTAATATAAGAGTCGAAACCGTGATAGATCGGTGTTATGAAAAAATCTCTTTTTCTCACGCATAATTTAAATAGATAAACTCATCGTCTTTATTATCTTTTATTACCCATTAAGTTAAATGTATGTTAACTGAATTAAGTGATGAAGAGTTGTTTCATTGAATGTGCGAAAGGTTGTTTCTCATCCTTTAAAGTTATGAACTATCTTCATTAATTTATAAGTGTATTAAAAAAAAAGATGGAATTGAGTGTTTTAATCTGACATTAGTAAAACAACTAAAAGAAAATGCAAGAATTGTTGAGATGACGAACAGCGAGATCGCCATGAAAATTGATCTGCAGAAGCTTGAGAGAGAGAATGAGAAAGCAGTGTGTTACGGGGAAAGCTGGGTTGTTAACCCATTTCTTGAACAAGATTATGAATATTACAACTGAGTTGAATTACAATATAACCTGTTTCCCTAATGTCTCACGTGACTACCTCATTTCATAACTCCATCCAGAATCAGAGGAGAAAACATTACTTATTTCTTATATATGTGTCTACATATATACATATGTATCAAAGTCCGACTCGGACCGATGACCGGGGGTCGTGTGCACGAGCGCTAGTAGCCTAGCCGAGTGAGGTTCCATTCTAAAACCAATTGGCAATAGAAGGAGTAGCCCACCGACTCATATACTAGGACTTGATATGTTCAATTTGCCGATGTGGGACACTTTTGGTCACATTCACATCTCAACAATATATACATATAGGGAATTAATTGCATGCCTTGGAAATAAAAAAAAAAACAAATTACTCATCACTATCTCTCTATGTTATACTCTCTAATCTATCCCTCACTATGTAAGGTTTATCATTTCAGTAGTATGTTGAAGAGAAATTAAGACCAAAAGAAAATTGTTAACCTACTATGATGGATACGAAGAGTAGCATTGGGAAGGTACGACGACTAACTTGCTCAGTTAAGAACTATGGTTGGGGTCTGGTTGGATCTGATGCGGCAGTAGCAAAGTTGCATTCCATGAATTCGGGTGCAACCATTGATCCATCTCAGTCGTACGCAGAGTTTTGATTGGGGACCCATGAATCCGGACCATCCTTTATGATCGAAGATGAGGGGAACACAAATACTACTCTCAAGTCTTGGATTACGGAAAACCCTAGCGTTCTTGGTGATAGGGTTCTTCAAAAGTGGGGATGCAATCTTCCTTTCTTGTTCAAGGTAACGTTTTTATACATCAAATATATATAAATTTTAATTTCGATTCACTTATGGGTTACTAATTTTTATTTTTGATGGATTTGTATGAAAATTCACAAGCTAGGTGTTATCAATTGCAAAGCCATTGTCAATACAAGCTCATCCCAATAAGACTTTAGCAAGGGAGTTACATAAACTACATCCCGATATTTACAAGGATGACAATCATAAGCCGGAAATGGCCTTGGCTATGACCGAATTTGAGGCACTTTGTGGCTTTCTTGAATTTAAGGTAAATGAAATAATGTTTAATTTTTGTAGTTACACTACACACATGCTTTATTAGTGAAATTGAGTAACTCTTGTAAAATGTATTGGATTACCTATATAGGAGCTAAAGGAAATCGTAAGAAATTCTCCTGAGATAGGAGATTTGGTCGGCCATGTTTGCACAGACCAAATTTTAAATGTCGAGGATGAAGATGAGAAGATAAAATCTGTTGTGAAGTCACTCTTTGCGGAGATCATGGTTGTGCCCAAGGAACATGTATGGGAGGTAATTTCCAAGTTGAAGACTCGTTTGCTCATGAAAGACGAGGTATTACACTTTTTTATCAAATATATACTTGAGATAGGCTACATACAAATACAATTGGTTTTAGCTAGGATAGAACTCATTGGGCTTAAGTTGCATATGGATGTGCGTACGTTTGTGCATAATCTTTGATCAACAATCTCATCATACTTTAATGTAGAACATGAATTCATCTTTTTCATGAGTAACATTTGATCAACTTGTGGTTCTTGATTAATGAATGGTCAGCTAACATCAAAGGAGCAACTTTTGTTACGTATTGAAGACAAGTATCCAAATGACGTGGGTGTGATTGTTGCCTTATTGATGAACTATGTGAAGCTCAAGCCTGGGGAGGCTCTTGTTCTAGGTCCAGATGAACTCCATGCATATGTATCCGGAGATTGTATCGAGTGTATGGCAACCTCAGACAATGTGGTACGGGCAGGACTTACTCCTAAGGAAAAAGATGTCAACACCTTGTGCTCCATGTTGACTTATAACATGGTAACTAAGATCTTTAATTCATTACTTTTTGGGGATTCCGTTTTAAAGCATATTAACAATATAAGGAGAAATCCACTGATTTACATTCTAGGTTAGAACTATTTGTATAAGCAATGCATGTGAAACGTCTTAATAGGGTTGGTTCCTACTTAAATTGAATTGAATTCAGGGATCCCCCCAAAAGGTCCAGGGAATACCCTTGAACGAGTACACAACAAGGTATCGTCCCCAACATGAAGAGTTTGAGGTTGATCGTTGTATTCTTTCTGATGACAAGGCATCTGTCTCGTTCTCTGCCTTGTTGGGGCCTTCGATCTTGGTGGTTATAAATGGGAAAGGGAAGATCCGAACAAGTGATGATGATGATGAAATAGGAGAAGTAATTGTTGCAGGCGACGTATTATTTGTCCCGGCTAACCTAGACCTCAACATACATGCAACTTCTTCATGTCTTGAGCTATATAGAGCCGGGGTTAACAACACTAGTATCGAGTAGTGACAAATGTAAATTTAACACAACTCTCTCATGTTATATTGATAAGCTACATTATTTTCAGAGCCTTCTTATCAACTATTTATATTGTTTTTGGGGCATTCTTGCTTATAACTATTTTTATCTAACCTCCTATTATACTGATACAAACATAAAGAGTAAAAATTAATGACTACAAATATTATAGAAGGTACTAAGGTAGTCATATATTGAATTTATTTTGGTCTTTTTTATTTTAAAAAAAAAATTATTTAATACTAATTTACTTTTATACATGTTTGTGATTCGTTAGTAAATCTTAGTAAATACTCCTCCGAGTAAAATAGCTATTAGAAAATACTTGTTTTTCCGTATTAGACGTACATGGTTTAAAAAAACATATACGGTATATTTTTTACACATATTAATTGATTAAATATTATAATCTAAATCTCATGTAGATATAAAAGATAGCAGATTTTGAATTTAATAATACATTATTTAATTTATACAGCCATATGTTTAAAAATATATTCATATCCAACAAAGTTGCATAAAATTTGATAGAATTAGATAGAAATTGGAGAATTTTGTATTGTGCAACTGATAGAAAGTGTAAATTTTTTAATTGGTTGAAAAATCAACGATTAAGGAGATTTCACCATGTGTCATACTCATAGGTGAATTCTCCTTTATTATATACTAGTCTTATAACCCGCGTACTTCGCAAATGGTTAATAAATTATATATTATTTTATTTTATATTTTTATTCTTGTTATTGATAGGTTTGAAGTTATAAAAAAACTAATTAAAAATTCACATTTTATATATTTTTTAACTTATTAAAAAATATTTTAAAAATAAAGTGGTGTGTTTTTATTATAGGAGAGATTATTAGATCATTCAAATATAACTTGATGATATATTTATTTTAAAAAAAATATTTATTTCATAAATGATGATTCTTATGCATTTATTTTTTAAAATAATGTTGACTTAAAAGTCAAGGTAAATGTTAACTTGAATCTTTTTATTTTAATTATTTTCTAAAATTTATTTCTTTAGTATTTTCATAAATTTTTTTATATCATAACTTGTTCTAAAATTTATTTCTTTAGTATTTATAAGATTGTCCAAAATAACTCAAGGTAAAAAAATTCTACCAATGATAGATTTTGTAATGATTTAAGATATGAAATTAAAAATTAATATAACATTTTTAAAAAAGATAAATTAACACAATTTCATCTAGTAGTCATTTTTTATTTATTTATGTGAAACACAAATTTTAACCATATGAACTTAATTATCTAATGGTGACAACTAACAATTATTTTGATTGATCCTATTTTCATACTCCGTAACTTTCATCATATGTTTACGTGCACTGAACGAGTGGGTTCAAATCGATTTAGAACAGTGTAAGAAACTAAGAAATTAACACCCATATGGACTTATTGAGTACATGAACTACACTAATTATTACTCATAAAAGCAACATCCATAAACCAATTAATGAACATACTCAAAAGTTAAAACAAACAACATATTATATTGTCTAATGCCTGAATGACAAAGCATCCGACTTTATTAAAATTACATCCAAAATATAATATCTAGAAATTTGAAAGACTCAATGGAACCTCCAACATTTAGTAGCTAGCATTGTTGACCTCCGATCTTTATAGCTCAAGACAAGGAGAAATTGCGCGGTCCATGTTAGCAGGGACAAATATATAGAATGTCACCTCTTACATCATCAGTTGTTTGGATCTTCCCTTTCCCATCTATAACCACCAAGATGGAAGGCCTCCACAAGGCAGTGAATGAGACCAATGACTTATCACCAGGGAGTATACACCAATCAACCTCAAACTCTTCGTGTTGGAGACTGTACCTTGTCGTGTACTCGTTCAAGTGAAATCCATCTCTATCCTTGGGAGTAAGTCCAGCCCGCACCACGTTGTCCGCATACATTCAATACATTCATCGCACACATATGCATGGAGCTCATTTGGACATAGGACAAGAGCTTTCTCGGGATTGAGCTTCATGTAATTAATCAACAAGCTCCTTAGGCACGGTCATGATTTCCGTAAAGAGTGATTTAACAACATATTTTATCTTCTCCTCTTCGTCCTCAACGTTTCAAATTTGGTCAATATAAACATGGCCAACCAAATCTCCTATCTCACAATAAGTTCTTACAATTTCCTTCAACTCCAGTTGGCAAGCAAAATATAGATAGATGGTAAGTAATCCATTAGATCAGAACTACAACAATTACTAATTATAATAAAATTAGTCATACAATTTACCTTAAATTCAAGAAAGCCACACCTCGAATTCAGTCATTGCCAAGGCCATTTTCGGCTTATGATTGTCATCCTTGTAAATGTCCGGATACAACTTATGCAACTCTCACGCTAAAGCCTTATTTGGATGAGCTTGTATATAGATAATGACTTTGCAACTGATAATACTTGTGAATTTCCAACAAACCCATAAATAAAAGTTATCATTTCAAAGTCTTAATTGCATGATATTCGCATGAAAACATCCTTCCAAAATTCAATTTTAACATGGGTTATGAAACTTAAAATCATCATGAACTATAATGTCATTTTCATATATACATATATGATATATACATATATACATACTCCCTCTGTTTTTTTAATGACGATTTCATCTATACATATACACGTATATATATGTATACATATATACATACTCCCTTCGCATGAAAACTATAATGAACTTAAAATCATCAACGACCGCCAGAAAAAGATGACTTTCATCCTCATAGTTGAACTAATCTTCTGCATTGCGGTGATTGTGGGCACGTTGATGTTCGTCAATGGCACAACTAATAGCACAACATAACCATGTGCCATGTATACAACTCCTTTGATTGTGATGGTAATAACACACAAATCGATACAAATCATAACTGAGGATCATTGTGATAATTGTGGGCACGTTGTGGGTTCATTCTGCGTTGCCGTCAACATAGCCATGTATGCAGCTCCCTTGACTATGATGGTAAGAACAAAAAGCCATGTAACAATGTAAAAATGCCCGAAAAAAATTCATGTCATTGCCGCTGTCTTTTCGTCTTTGGCCAACTTTTTAAATGGCAGCATTTGGTTAGCTTACACATGAGTCAAATTTGATCCCTGGATCGCGGTAATTGATCACACATTACATCAATTCGGGTTTGTTTAATACGGAGTACTAATCAGTCTACTTTTGGTAAGAAATGATGGTCATTGTCCTAAGATCTGTCCTGATTTTTGGCAGGTTCCGAATGGTTTGGGAGTGATCTCCGGTGCATTTCATCTCATCCTATATGTAATACCTCGTCTTTCCCGATCAAACGATCGAGTCTTCAACTTTAAAAGTACCTCCGATACATGCTCCTTAATTAGGCACGGTCATGATTTCCGTAAAGAGTGATTTAAAAACATATTCATATATTTTCCTCTTCGTCCTCAACGTTTAAAATTTGGTCAATATAAACATGGTCAACCAAATCTCCTATCTCATGATAATTTCTTACAATTTCCTTCAACTCCTGTTGGCAAGCAAAATATATATAGATAGATGGTGAGTAATCCATTAGATCAAAACTATAAGAACTGATAAAAAAAAAAAAAAAGTCATGCAATTTACCTTAAATTCAAGAATGCCACAGAGCGCCTCAAAGGTCATTGCCAAGGCCATTTTCGGCTTATGATTTCCATCCTTGTAAATGTCCGGATACAACTTATGCAACTCCCATGGCAAAGCCTTATTAGGATGAGCTTGTATAGATAATGGTTTTGCAACTGTGAATTTTCATATAAACCCATAAATGAATAAATAAATAAAAAGTTATCATTTCAGAGTCTTAATTGCATGATATATCATGAAAACATCATTCCAAAATTCAATTTTAACATGTGTTATGAAACTTAAAACCATCCTGAATTATATTGTCACTTTCATATATAAATATATACATATATGCACATTAAATTGTTACAATAATGTAACATGTTGTTACCATATATAGATCTAAGCCAACGACCTCTACTGTAGTTTGTAGTAGAATGACAAGTGTTGTCATATATAGACATCTACTGTAATAGAAGTTGCTCCTTCGATGTTAGCTATCTAACCATATTAAGAAACAAAAAATCGTTCAATTAATCCATGTTTTGAACAAAAATTATACCACTCTACATTTGATAAACAATGTGATACCTCGTCTTTTCTAACTAAACGAGTCTTCAACTTTGAAAGTACCTCTGAATCCCTCCGATACATGCTCCTTAGGCACGGTCATAATTTCCGTAAAGAGTGATTTAACAACATATTTTATCTTCTCATCTTTGTCCTCGACGTTTAAAATTTGGTCAATATAAACATGGTCAATCAAATCTCCTATCTCATGATAAGTTCTTACAATTTCCTTCAACTCCTGTTGGCAAGCAAAATATATATATATAGATAGATGGTAAGTAATCCATTAGATCAGAACTACAAGAATTACTAACAAAACAAATTAGTCATGCAATTTACCTTAAATTCAAGAAAGCCACAAAGCGCCTCAAATTCGGTCATTGCCAAGGCCATTTTCGGCTTATGATTGCCATCCTTGTAAATGTCCGGATACAACTTATGCAACTCCCCTGCTAATGGCTTTGCGACTGATAATACTTGTGAATATTGTTGTAAGAGAAAATCGAGTTCAATAAATAAGAATATAAATCAAACCAGATTGTGCACACGCAAATAATTACAAGTTGTATAGATAATGGCTTTGCGACTGATAATACTTGTGAATATTGTTGTAGGAGGAAATCGAGTTCAATAAATAAGAATATAAATCAAACCAGATTGTGCACACGCAAATAATTACAAGTCTTACTCCAGCCGTAGCAAAAGGGTAGTCAGGATCGATCCTCGAGGAAGCTGGTCAGCGGATCTCAGATAGCCATGTGAATCACGACCAGAAGTCAACTCAGGGTACTCGACCTCGACTCGGTGGTAGTCGACAAGGGTCTCGTACAGTCGATCTCGAGCAAGCAGCGAATTCAGGCAACAGGAGTAGTCGACGTCGACTAGGAGTCCTCGACGTCGAGTAGGTGGTCGAAGTCGAGTAGATCTGGTCAGTGGCGGAGCCAGGATTCTCGACCGGGGGTGCTAAAAAAAATTCGTGATTTTTCTTTTTTTTGGTGTATACTTATTACGAATATTTTTTGAAAGAAAATATTCAAAAATTACTACAATTTTGATTTTTTAAAAGTTTTCTTTGTATTTACATAGTTGAGAGTAATAACAAAAAAAAAATAGAAGAGAAACAAAAAAATATAGGAAAAAATCACGAAAAATTATTTTTAAAACAATATTGAAAGAAAAGGTTAAATGCATAATTTAAACATAAATATGACATTCTTTTAATGAAATAGTTGGTAGAAACAAAAAAATATAGAAAAATTAATAATATGATAAAATAAATAAAAAGTGAAAAAGTTGAGATTTGAACACAAGACCTTTTAAGATTATGTTTTCTTCCTCCCTTCCTTTACCACTAGAGCTAGTTAGCACTCTTGTCTCAAATACCATTTAAATATCTTATATTACCTTAAAAATACTAAATATATGCAAAAAAAAATATATATATTTTTTTTTTCCGCCAGGGGGTGCTCGAGCACCCCCAAGCACCCCCTTGGCTCCGCCACTGGATCTAGTCGTAGTCGAGTACCTGCAGAAACACAAACGGCAACGATCTCGCTTGATTGAGAGATTAGTGGTCGACGTCGACTAGGTTTAGTCGAAGTCGAGTAGAACCGCAGAAACGTAACGAATTGCAGAATTCGAAATAAACAATATAAAAGAAAACTTCCAAGATCGATGTTTGCAACAACGATAACCAAACATGCATAAGACAAGATAAAGAGAGAGAATCATGTAAATCACATCAAATGATCAAGCTTTCGCCTTTTCCAACAATTAGACAACTCTTTCAAAAAACCCTAATTGTATCTACCAATTTTATGTTTATAATTCAAGTTGTTAACCTAAATCTCTATTAATTAGGTAATAAACATAACAAAGATAGTGGATGATCAAAACACAATAAAAAGTCGAATATTTACCTTAAACATGCATGACTATCGTCGGGCTCACCCCGACCCTAGAAGTAGGTCGACTACTCGCTCTTCATCCTAGGAAAACTCATCAATAATAAAAGAAAACTAACTTGCATTAATAAAATAAAGCTTACAACCGATTAGATGAGCCAATTCCGCTCTCGCCAAATACAACTTCTCTTGACTCCAAGCTCTCTCTCCTAACTCTCCTACTCTTGTGTTCTCTCCAATTGGAATGAATGAAAAACTAGCCCCATGAGCTTTATTTGTAGGGCTTAATCCTTGCTAGTCAAGGTAAGCAAACTCTATCTAATCCTAAAGATATAAATTTGATAAAAGAAACATTAATCTAAAAGGAAACAACTAAATCTTCATGTGTGGATAAATCTTCTCTTCCATAGATAGATCTTGATAGAATCGTGATAGAACCGGCCTTGCTTCGTGCCCAGGTAATCCACACATCCTTGGATTGGCCCAACGGATTCGCGGCCCAAAAACAGCGTAGTCGACATCGACCGGTTCTAGTCGACGTCGGGTAGTCTCCTCGAACTCGGGTTGTCTTCGGAGTTCTCGAGTAATCTTCTCCTCGCCAAGCTCGGGTGGTGTCCGTCTTCAGTCATCGACTTGATTTTGCTCTCAGCTATAGTCGAGTACGCTTGTCGACGTCTAGTATAATCCTGCCTTCGTCTCTCCCTTTGGTTTCGTCCCGGAATGGCTCCAAATTCTGCAATATTAAACAGGAACTCGTGTGGACCTCAATTTATGGCAAATAAGCTTATACTATACAAATTCAACATATTCCCAACCCGAAATATGCAATGTACTTAAAATAAGGAGCTAAAATGTGCATAAAAACATGGTTACTTTAGTGGACATCAAATATCCAACAAACTCATAAATAAATAAATAAAAAGTTATCATTTCAGAGTCTTAATTGCATGATATTAGCATGAAAACATCCTTCCAAAATTCAATTTTAACATGTGTTATGAAACTTAAAATCATCATAAACTATAATGTCATTTTCATATACATATATACATATATACATACTCCCTTCGCATGAAAACTATAATGAACTTAAAATCATCAACGATCGACAGAAAAAGATGACTTTCATCCTCATAGTTGAACTAATCTTCTGCATTGCGGTGATTGTGGGCACGTGTTCGCCAATGGCACGGCTAAAAGAACAACATAGCCATGTATACCGTCAACATAGCCATGTATGCAACATAGCCAATGGCACGGCTAAGATCTGTCCTGATTTTTGGCAGGTTCCGAATGGTTTGGAAGTGATCTCCGATTCTTCGGTGCATTTCATCTCATCCTATATGCAATATACTTCAACCTTAAATCACAGCTGCATATGCAATATGGCATGGAGTATTAGAATTGATTGAGTCTATGAAGAACAACTATTTTGAGCTGACAAAGGAAGATTCAGTCACACTGCCTTTCGAATTTCGATTAAGGAAAAACCAGCATGGATGTTCTTAATGCAAGTGCAATGCCAGTTAATTGGGTAAAACTAGATGTTTTACAAATGCTAACTATCAAGTATTAGTTGTTATTATGGTGTTTGATAATGGAGTCATAGTAATCTTGAAGGTTCTCCAATCTCCTTGATGGTTGATTGTGTTTGTTACTTTACAGAATTTGATCAGCAAAGAGGCATCTCCTATCTTCATGAATTGGTAGTTGAAACATGTAAATGCATCTATCTCTATCATCGTCGTTCTTTCTGGTGGAGTCATGATCAATCGGCTGTTGAATTTTGGTGGGATCAAATCAAGTTGGACCGCTCTTCAAGTTTAGGAGAGGATGGTAGAAAACTCAGGTCAGACGTTTGCAGCGGCTTTTGCTAAATCGCATCAATTTCAGGTTGATGCCAACAGATGCCAACCTGAGCATCACCGTTTGCATCTGTTGGCGTCACCATGACCAATGCCTGTGACGACGAAGATGGCATGGCTGACGCAGCTGCAAAAGTACAAGATTTAGATTATACAATAGCTTGATGAAGTTTGCCATGTTAACAATTTCTGTAACATCCAGCTTGACAACTTTTCGCCCTCTCCATCAGATCTTAGAGGAAGAGATCAGCAAAGGCTTTATATAGATAGGGCTATGCTCTCCAATCTCCATTGTTATTGAGTTGAGGTAGCTGATCAGCAAAAACATTTTGCATATGATGATTGAAGAGTAATTGCAAAATTCACATCCATCTATCACAGACAGTAACAACACCAAGGTAGCTTTCATTTTCACATACAGTAGCCACAACATTCAAGCTAGAAAAACACGACAACGAAGAAGACTGAGATAGTGTACAAGCAATAAACATGTCAGTCATCTATCACATACACATCATATGTTATGCACTTTGTGCTACTGATCGTGTCGTATCTCTGTAAGCTGGAATCTACAATTAAGATACGATCCAGTACACTTCACTGTATAAGTAGAAGAGATTGCCGCATCGATCCAGAACATTTCATGGATACAATCAGACGCTGCAAGCAGTAGTGTCTCTTTGGATGAGAATGCTGTCGTGATTTCCAGTCTCAGTGTATCCAAACACAGCCTTTTCGTAGAGGTCTTTGCTACACCTGCACAGGTAATTCAAACCCATCAAGAGCTCCAAGATAACGTCTTCGGTCTTAGCCTGGTTGGCAAAATAGAGCGTGTGAACCAGAAGAGCGTTTGGCTTAGACATTGCGTTTTGCTTCTCAAAGTTCCTCTCGGACTGCCACCTTATTGTGTTGTGAGCGAGCGGAGAAAGCCAGTCCAATATCCTCGTCATTGCCAGGCTCCACTCGGTTGCAAGGGTGGCATCACTAACTGAGGGGCAAGCGGACTTCCCGTATTGTTTCAGCTTCCTCCTCAAAGACGTTTTTATGCTAGTCGGTAGCATGCTGTAGAGATCATCTCTCACATCAGGGCCCAGCAGGTGAGGTAAGGATGCAAGCCTCTCAATCAATATGATGATGTTTGCATAATGTAGGCTCAAGGCAGCACCGCCAAGTGTGGAAGGCGGAGTGATGGATGACATAAACTGACGACTCAAGATAGATGTTCGATGACACAAAATAACGCCAGCCATTTTGGCCATTCCATCTTTAGGCCCTGTCTTACTCTTAACCTTGTGCAGTTGGGGCGGTCCAGAAGAGTCGCTAGTGCTAGGTAAACAGGTCTCAACTACAGGGGAATCACTTCCTCCCAACATGCACCCTTTGAAAGGCCCGGATTGACCAAACCGCTTTGCTGTCAAGAGAGGTTGCCTTTTAGGGATGTCGGATACATTTCTTTGGTGAGATTGTAGCTGCTTTTGTTGATTCTTTCTGGCTCTACTACTCCCAATGCCCAATCCCAATCTGGAGCTTGACACAGACATAGGTCCAGAGTAAAAGATTGATGACTGATTTTGTAGAAAGCGGGCATGAGGATGGACTAGAGAACGACAACGAGAAAGGGCATCATTGGATTGCTTCCCAGACACAACCTTCTCACCAACAAATAGATCCTGATTGCTGATCCCAAATATGACCTTAATCCTTTCAATTATTGTGAAGAGAGATTTCACGAGCAACCGAACAACATAACTGTAATTCCGGCTCCAAGGAGACATGTCTTGCAAGGTCTTCACTTCCTGGCGCTGCCTAGAGACCTTTTGCTGAAACTCAAGTGATTTCACCCTGCTGGTGTCTGGGTTGATCTGCATTCTCCTCAACGTCTGTTCAAGCTCCGCCAGCACTTCGATCTCATGATAGAGTTGAGATGTAGAGCCAATAAATGTACTCATTTTCTTAACTTTCTTCTCCATCTTCTTCCGGCTATACACCCATCCATACCACTCAATGCTGTTGTCAACTGGGTTACGGAAAAACTCTTCGAAATGGCGGTAAATGGGATCAGGGCATTTCTTCGAAAGCATCATCACAGATTGTGCAACATAGCCCAGATTCTCGAAGACCTCAGCAAATGCAAACTCCATTAGCTGATTTTCATCTTCAGAAACAAGCTTTAAGATCCCAAAGGAGTTGAACAGATCTTCTCTTAACATACTTATTTGTCTATCACCCAATGTATTCCACATGTTCACAACCTTCGACATCAAACTTGTAACCTCGAAGGCCCGAATTCCAATCACGGATCTCTCTGATTGAAATGCTGCTCGAGCACGAGGAGTCCTCCATAGGTTACTGAACCATGATTCATTCACGGAGTCAACCCCCATCCTACACAACTTGAATCAAAGAAATGCTTGATTTAGATTCTTACACAGAGTTCCAGACTTCCATTCCTGCAAATGCCATCGGCATTGCAAACAGTTGATTAATAGAATTAGACATTACCACTCCCCAGTTTTGGGTCTTACGATCATGACATTGGGGTGAATTTGAATTTCCTCAAACAGATAGGTGACAGGGCCATAAAAAGTGCATTTTGGCTTATCTAAAGTGGAAAAAGGGAACGCAAACAAAGAGCAACTGTTTGTTTCTAAAGAAATTCATGATTTGGATTCACAATGCCCAAATTGCTTAATACTCTTAATTGGATATGCCCAATGGCTGTTGGAATTATACACAATTACAAGTCATTTTCCATATAACTCGACAAATTTCACACAGATTACTCACATTCTAGGTCAAAAACAGTGACTCAACAAAGTCAAACACGCAATTCGCCAAATTCACACGGATAGAATATACTCTAGATAAGAGAAAAGAGAAACTAACCGCTGAGGTAAAGAAAGGGAAAGTTTTTTTCCCACGGGAAAGCCCTGATTCTGCAGTTTTCGACACAGATCGAAAGTAGGGAGTGTGAGAAAGGGATGGAATTTGAACAGATGAAAGTGGAAAGTCGAAAAAAGGACTGCTACCCAGCTGCGCAGGGCAGTGCAGAAGCCGCTAATTTGCGCCGGCGGCACCGGAAAGTTGGAGTTCGGAGAGAAAGGTCGAATCTTTTGTGGTTTTGGGAAGTGCTAACGGCCGGAGATGGGTCGGATTTCAGGGGTTTGGAGTGGTTGATTACAGTGAAGTGAGAAGGAAGAAACGGTGGTCGCTAGTGCGGAGTGTGTGTGATTGGCTGAGGATGGCCCTTGTTGGTGTCGACTTGAAACGAATCGTTTTGAGCTTTCTAATCGGAATACGACGCCGCATCCAATTGTTTTGTAATGACTCGGTTTAGAGTGGAGTTTTCAAATTCAAATCCTATAGATGATTGGGGAATGGGGATGGGTACTTAAGTCATAAAGTAATTGTTGAAATAATGGATCCATAAAACAATAGTTTATCGGTTAATATAAACTATAAAGTATTTGTTCACACAAACAACCCCATAAACAAATCACCTTTTATAAATCCACACAATACATGGGAATTTATATACAAAACCACCCTTTTAAGTTTAAACTTAGAATGTCAATAAGAAGTGAATATTGTGATTGTGCCATTTTTTTAAGGAAGGAGATTAAAGCAACAAACAAACAAATAATCATAATAGCAATCGAATAAGTAAAGCATCATCAAAGATTGAATAATCAAAATATTACTCCCTCCGTCCTCTTTTAATTGTCATTAGGACAAAAAACTCATGAAACAAGGTAAGTTTAGTCTTATAAAAAAAAGGTGAAGAATTAATAATTAATTAATTCTCTTACTGCTGGGTATCTCCTACAATTTATGAAGTTTTAAAAAATGTCCATTGTAAAGTGTGAGATGTCCTTGTGGTGGTGACATGCTTTTAAAAATTAAAAGGGTATACACAACATACACAACGGGGATTCCGGCCACCAAAGGGTGGTTGTTTAGGTTGCCAGAGGAAGACCCTACAGGGTTTTGCTCTCTTTTGAAAAAAGAGTTTTTTCGTTAAGAGATTCTAATTTTTGAGTCATTTTTCTTGTAACAAATTACTTATCCCTTTAAGTGAATCTTTCGATTTTTAGATGAAGTTTAAATAACCAATCACAAGTTGGTGTAGTGGTTATGGGGCTACATCCCATGCCTCGAGGTTCGAAGTTCGAATCCCCGTGAAAACATGGAGACCTTTGTGAGTGGGAGGGTCCACCCCTTAATAGGTCTACAGTAACCCGACCCAGATGTAGAGTGGGCTTAGCCCACTTGAACTGGTAAGGGAAAAAAAAGATGAAGTTTAAATACATTGTATTGATAAATAGTAGAGATAGTATTTGGGTACAAAGATCGTGTAATTGCAACAATAAAAACCATTAATCATTAATTACATCCATTTGGAAGTACTCAAGAGACGGATTGTATTTAATTGTAGATTCTCTCTTCCCTTTTCTAATTTTAGGTTCCTTAAAAATGTGAAAATGTTCAAAGGATCAATTATTTCGTTACGGAGGGAGTACATATTTTATCTTCAAACATTCTTTCACTGGAAATTACAAATGGTTCTTTATGAGTAGACCTGGGCAAACGCGGGCGCGGGCCGGGCTTTACTCGAGATTTTGTCCCGTTGTTGCGGGCGCGGGCCGGACTAAGCCCGCTTAACGGGTTGAAAGTCTTGTCAAAGACCGTCCGCGAATGCGGGTGCGGGTAGCCCGCGAGTATCCGCAATTTTAAATATATATTATATTACATATATTATTTATATGCCTACTGTTTTTATATTACATATATTATTTATATACTACCTACTATTTTTATACCAAGCCTACACTAATAATAAAAAAAAAATACTACCTACTGTGTTTATACTACCTACTGTTTTATGTAAATATATATAGTTACTGTTTTTATATTATTTACATACATACATATAGTTACTGTTTTTTATTTTTTAAATGAATATTTAATATTATTTATTACATCTATATATATTAATTTTAATAAAAAAAAGGCGGTTACCCGTTACGGGCCTAGCAGCCAGTAACGAGTTGATTGATATGTCCAATCCCGCACCCGATACGGGCGCGGGCCGGGCCTAGTAGCCCGCGTGGGCTTTTCCCCATGTCCAAGTCTGCCCGCTAATGCGGGCGGGCCGAGCGGGCCTACCCGCGTTTGCCCAGATCTATTTATGAGGGCCTTTTTTAAAGGAAAGGAGAGTTTGGAAGGCAAATAAGAAAAAAGATGGAAATTTTGGGCACATTATGTTTTCTTGTAAACCTTTGGGCACATTATGTAAATGTTGTTGATATAGTTTTTTTTTTTTCCTTTTCCTTTTTTTTTTAACCTGTTGCTCTGTTTTGTTCTCGCGTGTCCAAACCCTAGAAATTCAGATCGAATAAAGAGCGAGGGGGAGGGAGAGAGAGAGAGCGAGAGCGAGAGCGAGCTGAGAAAAAATGGCGGAACATCTGGCTTCCATATTCGGTACGGAGAAGGACAGGGTGAACTGTCCCTTCTACTTCAAGATTGGAGCTTGTAGGCATGGCGACCGGTGCTCCAGGCTCCACACCAAGCCCAGTATCAGCCCCACCATCCTCCTCTCCAACATGTACCAGCGCCCCGATATGATGACTCCTGGTGTTGATCCTCAGGGTCAGCCCCTCGATCCTCGCAAGATCCAGGAGCACTTCGAGGTTTACGCTCACCCTCTTCAATTTAATTTCTAGGGTTTTTTTTAAAAACTATTTTGGTGCTGTATTCGTTTGTTTCTGGGTTGGATTTCGAAATTAGGGATTTGAATTAGGAGCTGCCGTGCTGTGCTGTATACTTATGTTGTTCCAGACAATTTTTTTATGATTTCTCTTTTGGTTAATCATTTGGATGTGGAAATATTGAATTCAGGACTTCTATGAAGACCTGTTCGAAGAGCTGAACAAGTACGGCGAGATTGAAAGCTTGAATATATGTGACAACCTGGCTGATCACATGGTATCCCTCTTGTAATTTATCGGTTTATTCTTTTGATCCCTTAGTTTTGTTTAGCACATGAAACTGATGTTTCCTCTTTCAATTGGTAGGTTGGTAATGTCTATGTCCAGTTTAGAGAAGAGGAACATGCGGCAAACGCCCTTCAAAACCTTAGTGGGAGGTTCTATGCTGGTGTGTAACCTTTTTTGCCATACAACTTTATACCTTTGACTCCTTGAGATAAAAATGCTGTAGCTCATATGATCAGATGTATATGAAGTAAAAGGTCATATTTTGAAAAGCCTTAATATTCAGAAAGAGGATACCCCTTTCTTTTCTGTTTTGAGAGTCTCTGATAAAATTCTTACTACTAGACTGTGCTTCCTCTATTTCCATCCTGGAGGAAAAATGTATTGAAAATTGAATGGGACTTGGGAGTGATGATTTATGAGACTGTTATGTCTATTGTCGACTTTATTGTTTATGTTTAAATGTCTGTTTCTTGGTCCAACTTTGCCTTTCTGATTTGATGGAGTTGAATTATCCAGGTCGTCCAATTATTGTCGACTTTTCTCCCGTGACTGATTTCCGAGAAGCTACATGTAGACAATATGAGGAAAATGTTTGCAATCGTGGTGGCTACTGCAATTTCATGCATTTGAAGAAAATCAGCAGGTAACATTGCTTAAATTTTTCTGGTTGCCCCCAACCCCCAGTTTCAATGGCATTTCTATGTGACAAATTTAATTTGTTGTTTCAGGGAGTTGAGGAGACAATTATTTGGAAGGTATAGGAACAGACGCAGTAGAAGTCGCAGTCACAGCCCTCGTCACCGTGGGCATGGAGGAGGAGATCGTGCATTTGGTGGAGGAGACCGCCCCTTTGGTGGTGGAGACCGCCCATTTGGTGGCCGTGGATATGGCAGAAGAGATGATGAGAGAGGTCATCGCCACCAGGACAGGGGTAGGAGACCCAGAAGCCGAAGCCCTGGGAGGAGAGGACGCAGCAGAAGCCCTGGGGGTAAGAGGGACAGGAGCCCCCCAGCTAGGGAGAGCAGTGCTGAGAGAAGAGCAAAGATCGAGCAATGGAACAGGGAAAGAGAGGAGGTAGATACTGTAAACAAAGATAATGGTCATGAAAAGAATGACAGGTACCCTGATGATGACGCTCAAAATGGAGGAGATAGGGACCATGGAGAATATCATCGGCAAGAATGACGAGCAATGCTCCGATTCAAAGAGCATGCGGTATGTATATTTCAATCCTTTTGAATGATCGTATTTTTGCTCTATAGGGTCAGAAAGTTTCGATTATTCTTGCTAAAAGTCTAAAGCAACCCAAATTTCAAAAACTATTTTATACTTTAATCACCATTTGCCACTGTGCAGGTGGAGTACAGATTCATGTTCTTTTTGTCAATGAAAGTGAAAATCTTTTGTCCTGTGGTCAGATGGTAAAAATAGCCTTTCATGAAAACAAACACAAATTACACCATTAACTGTTGACACCCTTTTATTAAATTTCATTTAAAATGCTAGATAGTTTTCAACCCATATATTGACCTACTTTTATTGACATTGTTTTAACAAATATATAGTTTTTTCAAGATAGCCAAAAAAATAATTTTTTTTTGGCAAAATAGCCAATGCCCAATGTCAAACTTATTTGGAAAATAGCCAAAATGAAAAAGTCACTGTTTCAAAATAAGCTTATGACATTGGCTATTTCTGTAGTTTTTTTTTTTTTAAAATTGACTATTGTGAAAAAAAAAATTCAAATATATATGAAACTAAGTTATATTGTTTCTGTCCATGACATATGACATAATACTTTATCCTATGCCAACTGATTTTGAGCTTGATTTTTCTTATATGAACAAAGTAAACTTCATTCAAACTAATTGTTTTATTTAGGTTTGAAACTAATGAAACCTTCATTCCTTTGTATCAAAATGATTTGCTCAACACTCTTATCTGGCACCTCATTCTACTTCAAACTAATTGTTTTATTTAGATTGGAACTATTGAATCCTTTGTATCAAAATGATGACCTCAAAACTTTTATCTAGCATCTCATTCTACTCTTACAAATGTTTCTATTGATTCAACTTTTGAATGAAAAAAAAAACATGGAGATAAAAATATGAAACAAACATCCTTCAGCAGTTTGAGATCTGGTTCGTAGTTGCAACTTGCAAGCCTATATACACTGCTTTTGGAAGCCTTTTTCTATAGGAGTTTCACTATGCAAAGGCTCAGATGAGTTCAGCTACAAGCTATTTTTTTTTTCCATCCTCTCCCTTTTGTTCATTCCCCTTTGATTTTGGAACAGTCTCATTTGAATTTACGAGTTTTGCAGGTCCAGGTATTCCTGCTGTGCGCTGAGACCTGGTATATATTATGGCAGCTTATGTTGATGTTTGTATACAGGTTTGCTGTTGTCATCTGCAGAGCCAGTTTGCCAGGATTTCTACGCTTGTTCGTTGCAGGGTCCTTGGAAGCTACTTTTGCTACTATCAACCTTCCTTTGAAGCTCCTTTCTAGCATAGTTTACCAATATTTGATTTCATGTACTAGTTACAATTTCAAACCATGTGCCCTTTCTTTTCTCCCTTTTTGTGCTTTGAAGCTTTGAATTGGTCTGTGTATTGGAATTTGGTAGTGTCATGTCTTATTTACAGTCTCGTATAAGTACTTTTTTTATTACACCATCTGTCACTGTTATATAATTGAAGGGTTTCGTATTGGAACCATTCCGGAATGGCTCATCGGAAAGGACTTGTGGATAATAGTCATAGGTCCTCGATTCGAACCCCGGAATGATCGCTCTTTATTTACCAATTCAAGAAGGGTTTTTAGGTAGCGGTAGAACTTTTAATCACCTTCTCCAAATCACTTTATATTTGGAAACGAGTTACATGGTGTTTTTCCAGGATCCGGCTCCAGTGCAGTAGTTGATTAACTGGAGGATAAAGTTGGACAATCTCCTCCCACCGTTAGATTAAATTAATGGTTAGGATTAATTTTGATTATATTTTTTTTAAAATAAAACAACTCTAACTCCTCCCCTTCTTCCCCAAAATTCCGAGTGTGATTCTGCAATTCAACTTTGATTCCACATTCCTATTACCTAATTACCTACAACCCAGCGAATCCGGGATCGTGGGTCATCCGAGAGGCCGGTGGATTTCCTTCGTTATTGTCTATGTATTCAAGGGTTCAATGGAGGAAGGGGGGAACTGGTGGCCGGATAACAGGCCGGAAATTGTGGTTGGGAGGCGCCGGTAGTCGGAGGGAGTAGTTGTGGCCGGCCTTGTGGGACTGTGCTGGTGCGGTAGTGGGGTTGTGTGGGCTGTGGTGGGTGGCGACGACAAATGGTGGACTTGGCGGCCGGCGTTGCAGTGGTTTCCGGCGGAGGGAGGAGACAGACGGCAACGAGGGTTAGGGTTTAGCGGTGGTGGATTAACAAATGATGAAATAGATTGAAGGATTCGTACTGGTAGCGGCTCCGGTGGTGGTTGTCGATGGATCCGGTGGGGAGGTTGGAGAAAGAGATGGAGACACGGCGGTGGACCTAGGGGAAGGGGGAGACGTCACTTTGAAAACCCAGGAAAAGATGATGTGCAGAGTCACACTTTCTTTATTTTATATTTTTTTTAAATAGAAATTAATTCTAGCCGTTGATTTAATCGAAGGGTGGAAAATTGCTCAAATTCAAGCTCCCGTTAATATAGGAATGGGATGGGAGCCGAACCCGTTTTTCCATGTGCAATGTGTCCTGCTTTTGATGAAATTTTTTTCATTTTCAACTTGCTGGATATATTACAACCATCATGCAATTTTAACTAAAAAAAGCTCTAAAAGACTAAAAGTTAACTGTGAATTAAAATGATTGAAAAAAGGCTAACTAAAATAATTAATAGTAGCTAAATCATCATTCATTGAAAGTCATTGTATAAGCTCTAAACACCAGGCATGGCCATTGGTCAGTACTCAATAGTAATATCATCATTTTCCCAAGCCCTCAATTTGGCTTTCGGTTTCAGTTCACTGCACAGCCAAAATTCAATCACCAGAAATAAACCATTGAAGAGGTATTTAGTATAGGAGGTCGACAAAAAGATTAGGGACCAACAGCATCATTCTTTGCTGTAAAACTGCAGTTTTCTTGCAAGTCAGCAGATGAACAAGTGATCAGCTCAACAATCCCATTTGATACCTTCTTGATGTGACATTCAACAGACTCGGTTGCTTATGATTTGATAAAGCGATACAAGCTGGGTGTTCCATTTGTCTACAGCAGCATACTTCTTCATTCCCTTGGACCTGCAAGATTAGAATTACCAAATTTAGATATTTGAGAAAGAGCATTTACCAGTTTACCACAATGCAAAGTGTTCCGTTTTAGTCAAACAAAGAAATTGATCCATAACAATGATTAACCTGTTGCTGTGCTCTAACAGGCCCTTCACTTGATCTATGTGCCCTTGGATCCTGTTGTCCAAAATGAGTGAAACCAGAAGCTGTACAACATCTGCTTCTGGCACATTCAGCTCCTGCACGTAATATTATGGCGTATATTAGAATCTGTTACTTGCAAAAACACTGAATTCGACCATTGTGTTTTGCAACAAGCTTATTAGGATAAAAACAAGTCGAAAAATCTCATTACACATTAATAATGACTTTTGCAGCAACAAGAATCGTATCAATCAGAATTATCCTGCTATATCAAAATAAAAATTATGCAAAAGCCAAAAAGTTGTGTTTTTTTTCCCCTCTCTGAAAGGAAAACCCCCATGTCATAGATCCATATCCGCAGTGTACTTAGAATCAGAAGGGACAGAGAACAGCAAACAGAAACCACTACCTTTGATATAAAAGGAATCCTGATCCTTGTGTAAGGTTTGATGAGCTTGAGCAATACTTGAGTTCTAATATTTTTCAAAAGATCCTCAATATAGTTCCTGATGAAGGGATCATCCATAATTGTTCTCCTGTTACTCTGGATATTAAAAACAATTTTATAAGATATAGATGTGATGTAAACACAGATATCTGAAAATATGCTCATCCTAACCTTGAGAATCTTTTCAAACTCCAGTATCTCATTTCGTTGATAAGCTGCTATAAGATTTGTCATAGCCAAAATTTCAGGATCATTTTTGTAGCTGCAATTCAGATTTCCAAAGTCAATTATATTATTTTTTTAACAAGCATTATACAGGTTTTGGTACAAAAACATACGGCTTTGCCTCTTGACCATCAAATGGATTCACCTCCGATTCCATCAACATGTTGGCAAGAACCAAGTACCTATAAGTGCAAAACAAGAATTACCACCTCTAATCTCTTTTTTTTCCAAGAAATCTGAAAACCACATTACTGTCACAGGTTATAGAAGGTCAAAATCAAATTATTATACTACAATAAACACAACCATCTAGGGAGTCCTCCACAAAGCCTAACATATGTCATGTCGTACACTTGGTGGTATCCAAAGTACCTATAGTAACTTAAATCTGGACTTTATATTATTCTCTAGTATACTTCATCATAGATATGATTTATGCAAAAGCTCTAAGAATTAATAATTAAAGCATACTTCAAACACTGGATTCGGCGTTGGTTGCCTGCTTCATCATAGTTCTTGAAAGCATCAAAAAAGTCAGTTGCTGCTTCAGCCCACTGACGCTCTGCCATGTGCATTTTCCCACCACATTCATGAATTATTCCCATGATCCTTGGATGTGGTATGGCTGATTTAATTGTTAATGCTCTTTGGTACAGTTGCTGCAGTTAATAACAATGAATTCATAAGCTAGATCATAGCATCCATTGAAGTCCCAGAAGAACAGGGAAGATGGCTACTATATTTACTAAGCATCAAGCAGATCAAATATGGATATATTCCTTATCTTGTTTCATGTCACAAGAAACGATTCAAAGTATTTTTACCTTGAGTTTTTTGTTGTTCTTTGTTTCAGTGTACAACTGAATCTCAATTGCATAGACATCCAACAGCTGTGTTCCTTTCTTCTGATCATCTGTACCATCTTCTTTTTGACATGATTTATGAAGTTCCTTCAGAATCTGTTATATTTCATACAGAGTAACTTTCACAATGTCCAAACACCACTTTAGAAAGAGAAATGATGTATAATCATGCACACCTTACTCATTCGCCCATATTCATCAATGTCAAACCAGATTTTGCAGAGCTTAAGATTGGTCTTGAACCACAGTCTCTATCAGAGAGGGGGGGAAGAAGTAAAAGGCATTATTGTCAACTTCCTAAACAAGCAAGTAAGTATAACAACCTCAATTAATCTCTAACCTCATTTTTTGCCTCTTCAAGAGCTGTCAAAGTAGTTTGGTAAAACTCCTGCAAAAGGTCAAAATTTTGGCTGGCAGACCCAGAAACAAAATCCATAATAGTGTTTATACACTTTTCACTATAGTTTCTTGCCACAGCAGACTTGATATACGTCAACATCTCCCTGTAGGATTCCATCATCTTCTCGTATCTTCCCAACCGATAATAGAGCTTGACAGTTTGCTTAAGGGCCTTAAATCCCCTGATGCATTAAATTGAATATTTTTCAATGTTAGATAATAATGGAATGCAAGAAAGGGGTCATAATGTCCCTTGTACCTTATACAAGATGCTACTCTTTGTACCTTATGTAAGAATTTGAAAGAAAGAGTTGAACAAAATTTTCTACTACGAGACCATCAATATATAGTGCTCTCTAAGTTCCTCTAACTACCAAATTTTCCATGCACTCTTAACTTCAATTCATTTCTTTGGTCAAGACATCATAACATATGACCAACGATTCCCAAAATTTGATCAGGGTGACTCTAATATACATTACTAGAGGTTACATTTAATACAAACCATGGATCTTCGATATAAAGAAAAATTTAACTATTTAAGAGCAATTGATAACAGATATGTGTCCCATATTTCTCCAAGAATAAGATTTGGAATCTCACCATTCAGCTTTCTCGGGCTCCATCTGGACCACTTCATAGAATCCTTGCAGTGCACCTTCTGGATCAGTTTCAACCAACCCTGTACATAAGTGCGATGTTTAGCATACTAAATATAAATGAAAAAACACTAAACATAACAGATTGTATTATTTGTATATTGAATTAGCATTGCAAGTCATAATAGTCATGAAGGTGTTGTGACTTGATGCATGAAAAATCTCCATGCCTTTAACCAAAAAAAATTGTACGAGTTACTACACCCTGCTTGCTATGTATGTAGTTGTAGGCACAAAATACATATACTTCGCAAGAAGGCTACCTTTAGAGTTGTAATATTGATTTTCAATGTCAACATCTTGCTCCTCAGGCTCCTCATCGGAGTATTCAAAACCGTAGTCTTCCATATCTGCATCTGAAGAGGGAGGAAGCAAAGGTAATTTGGTAAATAATGAATAATACACGTTATGAAGCAAGATATCATTTGGATGTTTAAAAGAAAAGTTAATTACATATTGGAATGACTAGGACCTACATTATACCTACATACATCGTCCTTCAAGAAAGGATAAATAAGCTGAACTGCTGACGCAACTTAGTTAATGTGCATTACCCTTTTCAACTCTTCAGAAGCATTATTTATCCAAATTCTAATTTCTGCACATTACCCTCTACTTCACTGTTTAATTCACAAACTATGGAAAGCAGTTTGGTTCCTTTCCCACAACTATCTATCCCTGCTGTCCATTTAATAGTCGACGTTCTTGCAGAAGCTAAAGGAAAACAGAGACCCGGAATGCAATATAGCTATTTAGATATTAATACTCCTAGAATTCATAATATAAAAAAAATCCACTAGCTGATAAAAGTTTCCAGGATTTTCTTAAAATGGGAACAAGCTCCGGCTTCTCTATATGGACTTGGCCAAGAAAAGTTGTTTAGCCGAAACAAAAAACTTACAAGCAGAAACCATCCATCTAGCTCAAAGATACAAATTTCCACATTACTTCTACCCACCAAAGAAGGCAAGCCTTACAAGTCACAATCTTTGAAACATTATGAACCAGAATGTCAGGAAACAGGTTTGAATCTTCAAACCTGTTTCCTGTCATTAATCCACGATACAATGTAGAACAACTGAAAATGTATAATATGATTGTTTAGCAAGTAGAAACAAAAGAGGAGGAAAAAATCTAATAGATCGCTAAATGCCCTAAACAGGAAAAAGCCAATGAAAACCCTCAATTACAATTCATAAATCGTCGTTCACGGTTCAAACTAGTAGCTATACCCTAAACCAGATTGACAAAAATAGAACTTCTGAGATAAAAAAAAAAAAAAACGAAGTTTCTACCGGAACCCATTGGTGCTGATTGAGCGGAAATTGAAACCTTTTCACTCAAAGTTATAAACTTCCGAATAGCAAAGCAATCACAAGGCAAAACCTACAAATAAAAAATAAATAAAAACTGCATCACGATTCATAACCACGGCAGAAAACGGTCAGAAACAGATGTTCCGAGTAAAAACGCGGACGGTCGCTATAGAATACCTTTCGGAAACGGAGAACAAAGTGTATCCCTTTCGGACTGTAATCTCAGCAGATTCCGTGGGAGTAGATGAGGGATCGGGGTTTGGTCTGATTTTGAGAATGGGGAGGATGAGCAAGTCGGAACTGTTGCTCGAACTCGAAGGTTTTGTCCGACGAAGAAGAGCGAAAGCAATTTTGTTCGGTGGGACCGGGCTTAACGGTGGATCCGGGCCGGCCTGGTGGTTGCTCAGTGCCTACGATTTGGGCCGGCCTGCATTTTTAAGAACGAGGATCCGTTTCAAATTTTTTTTGTGTGTGTGAATTATTTTGTGATTTATTTATCTTTTGAGAAAAATATACACATACTCACTTTTATTAAGTTTTTTTTTTAAATTTCAGCGGGATTGTAAATTCGTCCTCAATGAATTGAGAGATGTGGATAATTGGGGAATGGATTAATTGTTATTGAACAAAGAATCAACAATAGCCACTGAGTGTATCTCGCTATTGAGCAAGGTATAAGGCTCAGAATATACGCACTATTTTTTCGAACAAGTTGAGAGAGTGTTTCCGATAGACTCTGAACAATATAACAAAAAACCCGAAAATTTAATTTGGGTAGCACGAAGGAAAGAAAGGTGATGGATTGATTAAAGTCATAAAGTATGATTAAGAATTGTTGGTAGGAGAAATGCACAAGAGACTCCTCTTGATCCCTAAAGATCAAAATCTAAAAGTGTTTTAAATATGTAGCATCACAACCGCTACACTATGCAAAAATATTACGAATATGTAACTTTCATTTTAAAATTTCAAATTACTTTCAAATTATTTGTTATCTACCTGATTTCGTTTCGTCAAATACACGATAGGTTTACTGATTTTCGAAGTTGATAAGCGTTTTTTGCCTGAAAAAAGTTTCCCGTCACGGACAAAATAGTTATTAATTTTACAAACACCGTGACGACCCAACTTTTTTCAGATAAAAAAAATACTTATCAACGTCAAAAGTCTGCAAATGATTGTGCATTTGACGAAATTCTGACCGTACATATAGCAGTACCTTTATTTATGAATAAAGTTAATTTTCAATTTAACTACGGTATGAGATTTATCGTCCTACTATCCATATAGAAAGTGATGAATGGCTTTCCAATTTGGTTACACTTGTTCTTGTTAATTTCAATATTGTGTCAGTACTCCATTTATCATTTAATGACATTGTCTCCGCACCTAGCATTTGCAGTTGTGCATAGATGAGATAGATCCCAAAGATGGTCTTATTTAAGAGATAAAAGAGTCTTCATGGGAAAGTGAGTCACGTGGCTCGACCGACAACTCGGTTCAGCGTAGGGACTACAATGTTACTGCAAATCCGTTGGGACATATGTGCACGTGAATTGATGCGCTAAACATATATAAGTAGGTTTGATCGTAAAATCAACTGAAAATAGAATGAGTGGTTCACTAACTGTACTAAATGGATCATTTATATTTTCAATGTGAGACTATTTGATCGCTTTAAATCTCTCAACATACTATCTCCGTTCAACAATATAAATCATTGTAGACATTTGCACACAAATTAAGAAAATCATAAACTTATTACTTTTATACCCCTCATTAATTATCCACAACCACTAACAACCAATATCATTTCATTAAACAAGTCAAAAAGTTTCTTTTCTCTTAACACAATGCCTAGAAAACCTAAAAGGACTTATATTTCTAAACAAAATCTTAAGCTTAAAAAGACTTATATTTTTTAACGGAGGGAGTATGTTCTAATGTTGTTTATTAATATATACTCCCTCCGTCTCAAAATTTAAGTCGTTTTAGGATTTTGCACAAGTTTTAATAAAACACTCATTCATCAATCAACATCATCATTACACTAACTTTCCCATAAATTTTATTATTTTTTAACACACACTACATTCTTTATCCAATCAAAATCTTTAAAAAATCAAGAACACACAAATCGATACAAATCATTACTATCCCCTACCTAGAAAACCTAAAACGACCTAAATTTTTGATACAAGATTTAAAGGCTAAAACGACATAAATTTTGAGACGGATGGAGTATTGTTTTGAGATGCTCTTAGTGAGAGTTTTTAATCAAAGATTTTGAATAATTACATTAAAGCTTATATAAATCAAAATTTCAGATCTTAAACATATATTATTTGAATCCTAAACCAAAAAGATTTAATTTATATCTTTAAAGTGACGTTTCTTATGCAATGTGGATATTTCTAAAAAAAGGGTAACTTTAACATGTTAAATGGTTGAAAAATATTCATATATAAAAATATTACTTAATGACCTTACTTTTTTAAATATTTTTTTAACAACAATGTAATTAAATCTACTCTCTCCGTTCGCGAAAACTTCTCATTTTAGAGGTTCGATTTTGTTCATAAAAACATGTCATTGTAGATATTTTAACTTCCACTTTACGAAAATGCCCTTAACATGATTGATGAGCTGTGAGTTGTAGTTTTCGATAAAGTGAAAAGTTGTGCTAAGAGCTAAAATGACAAGTTTTCGTGAACGGAAGGAGTATTACTTTAAATCATTCAATCACAAAAGTCATTTCAGCGTGAAAGGAAAAAAAGAACACAGAGACAAAATATAAGCAAGAAAATCGACAGCTTTATTGACTTGCATTTTGACATTGCCGGAGCTCTTGAAATAGTGAGGCAAGAATAATGCAAGATGGTTGATTGTTCGCAATTGGCACCCCATTCACCTTGAGGAAAGACACCCCTTTAGAATTTCAAGATTAATGGAACGCATCACATTCCATCCAAATATGAGAAAAACCTTTCTCTAGCTATGCACAACTTCATTTCTTATGCATCCAACTCATCACAAACTATGATCACAAACTTCATGTGTTCGTCAACCACGACATCACTATTAAGCTTGATGAATCTCGTCAGTGGTCTAGACCATCTAATCACCTCATACTTTGATGGAGACATAAGGGAAAAGAGATACAACATCATTATTAGTGGCGGTCGGGATTTGCAAGAGAGGGAGAATCATAAACTGTGGTTTAAATATGACATTGATATTAAAAAGAATTCAAATAATTTTTTAAAATACATATGTAACATAATGAATATTCTTATGAAAAATATTTAAAAAAGTGTAAAATTTGATTTAAATATGACATTTATAATAAGTGTAAAAAATAAATAACGAGGTTTGAACTCATGATCTCTCGCATTACTTATGCATCTTTTTTTTTTACCAACTAAGTTCCTTTTCACATTTTTTTAATATTATTTACCTTTTTTTAATTAATTTTTAAAAAAATCTACTTTTTTCCGCCGCCGAAGAAGCCGCCCCTTGTGGGCTTGTGGCCACTCCTGGTTATTATACTTGGATATTCTAAAAGAACATCAACCCACCTAAGTTTCAAACGATCTTTTCTTTCCCTAGAAAATCTAGAGAGAGAGGGAGTTTCAACCCCACCTTCAGCTAACCTATCTCGACTCCGACCACCTTAACCCGACTTCGGCCATCTCAACCCACTTCGTCTGCCTTTGTGGTGCCGCCGTCGTACCTGCGCTCCAGCGTGATGCTTATTGTGGCACTACTTATGTGCTGTTGTAGAAGATGAATGGAAATCCCTATCTCATAAATCCTTTTTCGAATCTCAATCAAAAACCAAATTGGGTTGAGGCTTGTGTTAGTTTGTGTCTGCTTCCCAATTTTTCATTCGCCTGGTTTAATCCGCGCATCTTCTTCCCCGATTTGAGATCCCTCTTTCGGGATTGCTGAGAAAACCATCGCCGCACACCATTGGGCTGGGGATGGCCTTCGTCGTCGTTCTGCATGTGTCGCTGCTCTCCTCTAGAGTTTCAGGATGCAGTGGCACAAACCACCATTAATCAGGGTCGAAAAACAACCATCGTCGAGGGTCGGTAATCCTTTGCCCCCCACCGCCGACCTATGGTCCCCATCTTCTAATGCCTAACACCTTTTGGATATGGTGTCCCTTTATTCATGCGTTGCAAGGGCGTGGAACACACTTGCTTCTTTGGGCCTAAAGGTTATTCCTTGGGCTCGAGGAGGCTCGTATATGTCATAAGTTGGCCCAACAAATTGTTCTTTAACATAAAAGCAAAAAACTGATTTTTTTATTTAAAAAAATCCTGATTTTTTATATATGTGTATGTGTGTGTGTGTGTATATATATATATATGTATTGATTAAAATCATGCAAGGGTTTCAAACCCCGCTCGTATGCGCGTGTACTAAATCTCGTTAGGGTTGACTAAATTCCGAAAGGGTTTCTATGTGCTCTTTACTCAAGCGGTGTGCAGCTCTGTGAAGGCGTGACTTGACAATCTTATCTGTGGATTTGGTTCTGACTGTCGGAGTCGGGATAGATTGGGGTCGTGGTAGTGTGTATCGTGGTATCTCCACTACTAGGGTTGACTGTCTCCCTGGAGTTTCGTCCTCACTGCCCACATGATGATCAGGTCATGATGTATCGCTGGCCTACTGTTCTGCATCAGAGTGGGGCTTGACTTCGTCCGTCGTATTCGTCTACGTCCAGTCTGGTTTAAGTCTGCTTGGTTTCGGTTTTTGTAGAGTGCGTTTGCCTAAGTTTGCACCGTCATGTATTGTTATTTGTTATGGTTTTTAGATGGTTCTCCCGTCTTTCGACTTGATTAGCCTTCGAGTTCAGATTTGTCTGAACTCGAATTCTTATCTAGTAAAAAAAAATATAAAAACGCACCACAACGCACCACATAGGACGCTAGGCATCGATTTGAGTATATTTATTTTTTTGATAAGGAAAAAATTCGGGTTGTGGTTAGCCAACCCGAGAGCATCCCAAAGGATGAGATCACGAGGATCTGAAAGAAATACAAATACATAATACATCAAAAGAAACACAAAAAGCAAACCCGGAAAAACCCCTAACCCTAAGCAAACAAGCGGATACAAAATCGAAATAAAGGAAACCCGGCGTGGTGAAGTGGATAGCGAGCGCATGGGACAACACCAGCTGACACGATGTCTAGCCGCCGGAAAGACGGAAAGCAGAAATCCTCGAAAGGCAAAGACGACACATGGGGAAGTGTGGATCACACGACGTTCCCCTCACCTAGATGAGGGATCTTCGGAGACCACAAACACCAACAACACGATCACTTCGATCAACTAGGTCCGCATAACTGCTCCTCAACCGAAACTAACCACGAACCAACATACGGGCTCCCAAACAACACGAAGAAATGAAGCACGACCGCGAGTAGAGCGAAGAGCGAGAAAAGATTCCAGAATTTAATTAAATATTATATATATATATATATATATATATATATATATATATATAATTTTTTTCTTTTCTTTTTCTATCGAGCTCTTTTGGGCCCAAGGCAAAACCTTGGGCCCAAAGGACAAACCGGGACCAACATACGGGCCAGGCCCAATAGAACCCAATTAGCAAGGAAATGCAAACACAGGCCCGAAGAAACCCAATTAGCAAGGAAATGCAAACTCAGCCGAAAGCTAGAGAAAGTCAAGTGCAACTCACAGAGACGTCGTCCACCACCCGGAAGAAAGAGTCGGGCGAAGAGAAACCGGAGAGAGGCGGGGATCGAGAGCGGCGCCAGGAAGCGCCAACCCAACGACAATGGCGGCGAGCAACAGGCCTGAACCCGGTGTAGGCTAGATCGAGGGTCAGCGAGAGGCAACAACCAAGGGAGACGCGTCGGAACAAGACTACATCTGAGGCCAATGAGAGGCTGAGGGAGGGACCAAGAAGAGGACCACCCCCAGACAAAAAGCCCCAAGCCAATTGAAAGAAAAGATAGATTATGACTCGCCCACCTCGGTCCGAGAGGAACAGAGGAAGCAGAGGTTTGGAGGCGGAGGCGAAGCCTGGCATTGGAGAAGGAAGATTGCGAGGGATCGACTGTAAATTTATACATCGGCATCCAAGATCGCCTTTGAAGACGGAGGAAGAGAACCATTCCCACAAGTTGAAGAATAAGGTTGCTGCAGACCAGAAATTGGTCTCAAAACCACCTAATGAAGGGGGAAAACGAATGGACTAGGTATGGACCCGATTGAGGCTCCCGAAGAAGATTTAGGGCTCCCGAATGAGATTTAGGGCTCCCGGAGGAGCGTTTTTTTTTTTTCCTTTTTCCTATTCTTCTTTCATTTTCCATGAGATTTGGGGTACTGCACATCAATCCATACCATCTACTCCTTGCTAAGCAAAGAACAGATGAAACGAGTGCAACGACGACCCTGGAACCCTGCAAGAAGGCGACGGAGAGAAAGGCCAGCACCAGGCGCCGAGAAGGGGCAGAGCTCAATGACCAGCACTTCCTCTTCCATCCCTTCCTCCGCTCCTCCTCTTCCGCTAGGGCTTCCTCCGCCTCCGCCTCCATCCCTTCCTCTTCGCCGCTCCGCCGTCCTCCCCAATCGAAGCTCAGCAGCTCCGTTGCCTTCTTCTCCATAGCTCGCCCTCAACCATCACCACACCGTCAGACCGCCGGCGTCTACCTCCGCCCACCATCGCCGGACCACTTCCGTTCTTCACCTAACCCTCACCGACTTCCCTTCCGGTCTTCGTCCTCACCCTCAAACCGCCGGCAGCCACCGTCACCGGCTTCCCTTCCGCCAGCAGCCCTCCCCTTCCCGGCTCGCCTTCCTCTCCCTCATCGTCATCCTCGCTTGGCCAGATCTCGCCTATTCGCTTCTCTCTTTCACTCCGTTCTTTTTTTCTTTTTTTCTTTTTTTCTTTTTTTTTAATTTTAAAATTGAAAACTAATGGGACATCCACCAATTCCGTTAGAATTAACCTGAAAGGGCATTGGGCGAAAAAAAATCAAAACCTCGCGAAATATACAAAAGAGTTGT
Source organism: Persicaria tinctoria (assembly GCA_037127255.1). NCBI lineage: Eukaryota > Viridiplantae > Streptophyta > Magnoliopsida > Caryophyllales > Polygonaceae > Persicaria > Persicaria tinctoria. Next base: position 611,499 of record JBANSL010000016.1, on the reverse strand, counting down.
ATACCTCGCGAAAATAGTAATACCCCAGGGGTACCTCGCGAAATTTCCGTATAATATATATAATGATTTTTTTAATGTGTGCTCAAAAAAAGAAAGATACCCTAGTTTCAAATTTCAATGCATTGACATTAGAAACTACTCCATCCGTTCGCGAAAACTTGTCATTTTCGAGGATTAATTTTGTTCAACAAAACATGTCATTTAAGTATTTTGGCCCCTACTTTACAAAATTGTCATTGTAATGATTAATAAATTGTTAGTTGTAGTTTTCGATAAAATTAAAAAGTGGTGTAATAAATGAGAGTATAATACTCCCTCCGTCTCGAAATAGATGTCATTTTAGCTCTTTAATTAGTTTTGTATTAAAATAGATGTCGTTTTAGGTTTTCTAGGTAGTGGAAATTAATGATTTGTATTGATTTGTGTGTTGTTGACTTTTTTAAAGGTTTTGATTGGTTAAAAAATGTAGTTGGTAATAAAATTAATGAAAAAGTTAGTGGAATGATGGTGTTGATTGATGGATGAATGTTTTTATTAAAATTTGTGGATAAGGCTAAAATGACATGGATTTTGAGACGGAGGGAGTAATATATTTGCTTATTTCCTTAAAACTTGTGAAAGAAGCTAGAATAACAAGTTTTGGTGAACGGAGAGAGTACTCCGTAATGTATTAAAATTGAAAGAAAAAAAACACTTTTTAAAAGTAAACTTTTGGACACATTATAAAAATCAAACAACAATTATTTCTGAACGTAGAAAGGAGTAAACATTAGTAGTCATTATCACCTTATAATTAGTAAGTCATATATTGTGGATAAAATAGTGCTCTTATTTTTTATTTTTTGATAAAGTAAAAATTCGAAGCTTAAACAAGCTTGACACATCAAGAAGTCGACAAAGTCGACAGACAACGAATCGTCAAACATACAATCTAAAATAATAGAAATAAAGACAACAAGCGAAATCAAGTACTAGTACTCAATGCCAATGATTGGTACTCGTTTCTCCAAATTGAGAAATACTAGTACTAAAAGCAAGTTCTATATCAACCCCACCTTAAACAAGCTCTATATCAACCCCACCTACATATCTATAAAAGCTTTTGATAAATTAAGTTACTCCACCTCGAATAACGGATTTAGATTCCATGAAGTTGACGGTTGACTTACCGCTTTATAATTAAAGTTGACTTTTTTAAGAAACAAAGTTGAGTTTTCTACTTTAAAAAAAATAGTTAAAGGAAAAAAATGAGTCAAAGGGAAGGGGGTTGAGATTTAAAGAAGAGAGTAAATTTAACCGTTAATTATTTTTTGGAAAAATGGACAAAAATAATACCAAGTATAAACATTTGGTCAAAAATAATACGAACTTTGAAATTGACTGTTTTATATACAAACTATCGCCCTATTAACCGAAAATAATACATATGTGTATTCCGGTGAACTTTCCGACCAAATACGCCACGTGGACGTCGGAAAACACACATGGCATAAATTCTTGTAAGTTATGTCATGTCATAAATTTATTTTTCATTTTTTTCAAAAAAAAAGAAAATTTAAACAAATAAGTAAATAGCTACAGTACCTTTCGAAACAATGGAATTGAGGGTGAGCGTCTTCACTTTCTTCTCAATGTTATCTGCTCGTTCTCTCCTCCATTGTTTCGAAAGGTAATGTAGTTATTTGCCTATTTATTTAATTTTTCTTTTTAAAAAAAAAAATGAAAAATAAATTTATGACATGACATAACTTACAAGTTTAGTGACGTGACAAAAATTTATGTCATGTGTGTTTTACGGCGTCCACGTGACGTATTTGGTCGGAAAGTTCACCGGAATACATATATGTATTATTTTCGGTTAATAGGGCGATAGTTCATATATGAAATGGTCAATTTCAAAGTTCGTATTATTTTTGGCCAAAAGTTGATACTTGATATTATTTTTGTCAATATTTCCTTATTTTTTTAACCGTATGGATTTTTTTCAACTTTACTCATAAAGTTGAAAGACAACTTCATGGAATGACATGACATGTGTTAGTCGCCATACTCAAACATCTTTTATAGCCTCCACAAACAACTTAATTTATCAAAAGCCCCATGAGGTTTAAGCAATTCCAGAAAATGGTTAAGCAGAAACTTGATCACATGGAAATTCTTACCTTACCAATCAATCTTATTCAAAATATCAATTCAATATATTGATATTGATATTTTACTTAAAAAGTAGTAAAAAAGTATGTTAAAGAAAAAAAATATAAATTATATTGGGATTGATTTTGCACTTAAAAATATCAAACAAATATCTAATCAACGGAGATATTTTTTAGATAATACTCTGTATATGGTTAATAGGTTATTGATAAATAATTTCCTCTATGAAAATATACAGGCTACCGCAATAACAATTTCAGTTTGTCCTATCTAAAGTAGAGTATGTTGAATCGAGATGTACACATCATTTCTAAATTATGTTGGGATTGATTTCGTACTTATAAAATTTTAACCAAATATCTAATCAAGAGGATGTTTATGATTTTCTCTATGAAAATATAGATTAAAATATTTCATTCTTAATTACATTGGTTTTAAACATGGGAGTATAACTTTACAGAATTGTGTAACAAGGGGATTATAATGGTATAAAGTATATTTATTTATCTTTGCAACATTAACCTCGAACAAAATAGTGCTGAAATCCAATGGAAAATATAAATCAAAATTCGTAAATAAAATAGGTCTAATATTTGCTTAAAAAGGAGTTGCACGGTTCGCACACATGCCTACGAACACAATTCCATCAACATGCTTGAAATTGCAAAGATTTATGTGAATAATACTATGGATTAAGTTGTTTTCAGATTAATAAATACATGCACGCTCTTAATTTTATCCTTTCCAATTTAAGTGAGCTTTGCCCACTCTACGGGGATTCACAAGTGTCTCCATGTTTCTACGGGGATTCGAACTTCGAACCTCGAGGTATGGGATGTAGCCCCATAACCACTACACCAACTTGTGATTGGTACATACACGCTCTTAATGAACTGAAATTAAGAGAATATCCACCCCTTGATAAGTTGGGTAAACTGCACAAAATAAAATAAAGACATGTAAACATAATACTCCACTACGTCCCTACTATATGACTGAAAAGGGAATAAATATAATTAAAAAAGACAATTTTTATAAACAATCTAAATAAGGATGATTTTATGCAATTTTATCTTATTTATTTGAACGCTGGCGAAGTATCCGTCGAATATAATATAATATAATATAATAAAGTTCGCAAACAGACGAAATATACCTTTTTGTCGAATTTAATGTGACAGGAATTCACCAATCGATTCGATACTCCTAGGTTGCGGTAGTGGAGTGAAAGATAAGCAAAGGTACTATAATGAAAAGTCAGAAGGGTTTACCGGGAGCATAGGTTACCGGTTCAAGGAAACCCTCACTCAGCAAAACGAAGACCATTTCTTCCTCCTTCCTCTCACCTAACTCTTGTTCTCTCTCTACAAAAAAAAACAGACTTGTGAGCTCCAACGCCATTTCTCTCACGAACACAGGCGGTGGAGACGGATAGAGCAGATCTACCCACCGGCATTTGACCCGGTTCCCGGTAGCCCATCATCTCTTCATTTCTCTTCAGATTGATTTGAATATGAATAGCTTTGATCCCCTTAATTCATGTCATCACATGCAAGTGAAGAACAATGGATGAACAACAGTAGTTTAGTCAGTCAAAACCAACACAGGTCCTCATTTTTTCTATATGTTTGTTTTATTTTTCCTTTTTATGTCCAGCTCTCTGTTCCTGATCTATATAATCACCAAATGGCAAATCAATTTGTTGATCCATCGGAAATGATTTGACTAAGGTAATAATAATAAATGTTTACACTAATCTCTTCTAATCTCCGATGTATTGAAGAGTTTTCATCATTTGATTTTTACCAAATCTTCATCTTTCAGGTGATCAGACCCAAAATCAGATTTGTCCAGAGTTTATTAAGAATAAGGTTTTGGTCAAGGATGGGAAACAAATAGCAAGTCACTCTACCACAGGAAGGGGAGATTTTTGGGGGAAGTGGTGGAAAAATGAGAGCTGACACTGGAAAATCTGTTCCAGTGTTGAAGGAATTCCAGGTGGAGACCATGGTGGCTCCTCTTACCCCGGAAAAGCCGATAATATCGGGGGAGAGACCCATCTACCGAAATGAACAAGCCTTGTCAAGCCAAGACTGTATTATGGCTGAGAAAGAGGAGTACCTCTCAAAATTCACCCAGCAGACCCCCTCAGGTGAAATGCCTATTGTTGGTGGGATCCCACTTAGCGGGCCACCGAATCGATTGTGTGAGAGCATGAGCAGTAGCAGCTACATACATCAGGAAAGTTTCCTTGCCTACAGAAACAGCATGATGGGCCGGAATCCCTCGCTTCAGTGGAGGAGCATGACGTTTATGGATCTGTTGACTCTGAATGGGGGCAATCAGTTGAGCAGTGGTTTCCTCTCCGATAATCCATATCGATCTCCATTAACAGCTTCAATGTCTGAGAATCAAGAGAGCATTGGACTGCAAGGATCAAATCAAGATATATTAAGAATCCATGAAAGTAAGCATCCTTGACTATTGTTTTACTGCCTTATGTGAGTTATGTTCAATTACATTTAGCTTCTAGGGGCATTTTTAATTTGCTCATGTGATTAGAGGAATCGTGATTATGCAGTTGTAGATGGGAAAATGTTATCAATGCACAACTGCTAATACATGGTTTCAACTGTATCCGGTTGGCCAGTTGTATAGTTGGAGAGTATGCAAATGATCGATTTTATAGACTCCTTGTCCAAGCCTTCCTCAATTCCTGTTTTTTGCCTTTTAAATGCAAAATCCATTTTTTTCTACTAACAAGAGATCAATATCAAGCCACGCCACTTCTGAATTCGATGCAGGCATTATGTAGGCTGATTATAACTAAACAAATATGATTTGCTTTCATGACGTGATGTGACCAGTGCTATCAACTCCAATGATTTTTTGCAACCTGAAACTGTTATCTTATAGGTGGTTTTGCTAAAAAAAATTGTAACTCGTGTGGCATGATCTTCTCCTACCCAAATGCAGATGATGCACATCCAAATGGAAACAATTATGGTTTCATACATGCATTTGCACCTGCTACTCCAGACCTTTCCAAGAGACTTCAAAATGGAGCAGGCGGTCAATTGTCTGTCACTGATGAACTTCTGGGGATTAAGGGGATACAACCACCTACAGATTCAGTAGCCATGGAAAGCTACGACCCTACCAAGGGAGGTAACCCCGATCTAGACCTGAACAAGGCAATTGAACAAAAGCCAAGAAGAAGAAAGCATAGACCGAAGGTGGTAAGGGAAGGTAAGCCTAAACAGACTCCAAAGGAGAGGAAACCAAAGCCATCTGATGCAGATGGAACCCTGAGACAGAAGAGGAAGTATGTGCGTAAAAACAAGACGAACATGCCTACAACAGCTCCCCCAGAAAGTGGAACAGAAGCACCACTTGATGGCAAGATTCCAGATCCAGGTGTGAAGTCTTGCGGAAAAGCTTTGAACTTTGACTTGGAGGACCAGGAAAAGGAAAAGAAGCCAACTGATGCAAATGAAACTCAGAGACGAAAGAGGAAATATGTATACAAAAACAAGATAAGCATGCCTTCAACTCCTCCCTCGGAAAGTGGAGCAGAAGTGCCCAATTGTAAGACTCCAGACCCAGCTGTCAAGTCTTGTAGAAAAGCTTTGAACTTTGAAATGGAGGACCAGGTAAAGGAAAATAACTTCTCTCATACATCAACTGATAACCCACCTTCAGAACAACTCGTGCAGGACCAATCAACCCCCTCAGAGCCTGAGTTTAATGCTGTCACTGGAGCAATGCCTCCTAGGGACTTTTTTGTGTGCAGTCCAAATTTTAGTACTTGCACAAGCTCAAGTGAAGGTGGACACATGAGGAGTTTGAAGAGGGCTAACTCTTACTCAGCTGATGCTTCAGATGTGGGCACGGAAAACCCAATGGATCACGGTACACCTTCCCAAGCAAATTGCTCATCTATGGGGAATGCAATTTCCAGTTGTACACATGGGATGTATTTCCCAGAATCTCACAAGAAAAGAAAATCAGAGACGGTGTTCATGCCCAACATGTCAGATATATTGTTGTCAAGAAATTCAATAGAAGATACCAGAGCAGAAACAAGTTCTCAGAACTACCCAAGAGAAGCAGCTAAAACATCACAGTACTACTACTCACTTCTTGTTCCACATTTCAGTATCAGTGCTGAGGCAAATAGTCAAGCATCAACAACTACTAACCATCAAGATAATACACAATTCGTCAATTGGGGAGACATTGATTTATTGAAGAAGAGGTCCAAGGACCCAACATGTGTCAGTGAGTTGGATTTACTGAAAGGATTGGAAGAACCTAAGAAGACGTCAGGGTCTCCAGCCAAAGGAAGAGGCAAAGGCACACAGAAGAAAATTGTGAAAGCATGCAACACATCTTGGATGGAAGCCCTTTCCATAGTAAGCAATGCAAAGCAAAAAGATACAAGAAAATATCTGAAAAAGACATCAGGGGCAAACTCTGTTACTTCCAGCTTCAATATGGTCAATAAGCACAGCATTAACCTGTATAACGGCCAACATTTGACTGGGAACTCAAACAGTAAGTAAATCAAGAGATAATCCATTAGTGTTTTAATGTATATATATATTTTAGTAACATGTACTATGTACTGCAGGTCCTTTTCTGGCACTACCATGGATAGACACTAACTCTATCAATGTTCAATACCAAGAGCAAGGCACTCTTATACCTTATCATGATCAGACTCAACAGTTGAATGCTCTAGTCCTATACCAAAGAGATGGTGTTATAGTTCCCTTTGAGGGTACTCTATCCAGGAAAAGACGCCCAAGGGCTAAAGTTGATCTTGATGATGAAACCAACAGAGTTTGGAGTCTTCTTCTCGAGGACATAAATAACCAAGGCATTGATGGAACGGATGAGGAGAAGAAAAAATGGTGGGAGGAGGAACGCAATGTCTTCCGTGGCCGTGTCGATTCATTCATTGCACGCATGCGTCTTGTTCAAGGTATTGAAAATCATGTATCTGCCTACTTAAAATTCATCTTGAGTTGATAATAGCAGCACAGTTGAGGGGCTTTGAGGTAACTGTCTTGTATGCACCCATGAAGCCATTAATCCATAATATCAATGACATCACTAAAACTATAATTAAAAGAAAAGAAAGACTAACTGATAATACAATGACTTATACGTCAACAGTGACCGTTCAACTTACATGTTAAGATTTCTTAACTTGTAGCCGAGCATTAAGTCATGCATCATTGATCGTACATGTTAGAATTATTTGCTACTGTAGATACTAACTGCCCCATTACACAGACAAGATATAGCTTGCAGTAAAACAGAAATCAAGTAAAAACAGTAATTAAAAAATAAATAAATAAATAAATAACTGTGACCAGTCAACTTTGTACCTAAAGGTGGATGTCCTAGGATATAAACATCAAACTGTCAAAATTTACAGCGATAACACACATTTGTTAAGCATAGTATATGTAAACATTTTATTTGTGCTTTATTTCCAACTAGTTTGTTAATCTTGTTCTTTTACTTATGCAACACTATTTTTCCTTGTAAACTTCATGCAGTAATACTCCTTCAATCCCACTGCATAATATTTCAGCAATCTCAAAAATACTTTTATATGTTTATATAGAAACTTTTCACTGATGTAATTATATTTTCCAGTCACAAAAGAAATATGAGGAGAATTTCTTCCTGTCACACAATTTCTTTTCAAAATGCGCTAAAATCAAATGGGGCATATATAGCAAAGAGAAGTGGGGTCTGATTGATATGTGTTTATCTGAAAATTGTTATAAAAAAATTATAATTAGAAATAGTAAGTTCCCCAAGCGCAAGATCAAACAAAATTTATTCTGAACAAAACTTGTTGTAGATATTTAGATTAGCTTACCAGCTTATTAATGCATTTAAGTATTTAATTTTACCATCTTATGAATTATATTTGACAGATAAATATATTCTTTTATTATGTTATCTAAACAAGCAGTTCAGCCACTTAATGCACTGGAACGGTGACCTAATAAGCCATTACTAGACCAGGTTGATCTTTGGCTTTGTATTCTGGTAAGGATTTACCATATCATCTAGATCCGACAGTAAGAGAAGCCAACAAATACACAGAGAAAAAAAGAAAGAAAAAACAGTATACCCTTTTCCAGCAAACACCAGTTATCAGTGTGCAATTACTCACCACCCATATTGCTACTTGTTGGCATTGCAGGGGATAGACGCTTTTCTCCATGGAAGGGATCAGTTGTTGACTCTGTCGTTGGAGTTTTTCTTACGCAGAATGTTTCAGATCACCTGTCCAGGTAACAAGAATATAACCAAATCTCCAAGATTTTATAAATTAGGAATTACCCACTTTGTACGCTGTACTGATTTAGAGTATCATATGTGCAGTTCTGCATTTATGTCTGTTGCAGCACGCTATCCTCTTAAATCAACAAACAAGGTCAGAAGAGATTCTGAGGAAGAGATTGATTCTTCAGTTGAAGAGAGAGAAATTTGTATTGTGGAGTTTGATGACAACATTGACACTGTTGCACAGAATGAGAAGGCAGTGGAAGACCCTGCCTGTGATAGGAATTCCAGGACTCTCCATGATATTGATGTTAGAGAAGAAAAAGTAGTTGACAGCAATGAATCTCTTGATTTTACTAATCTGAAAGATGATACATGGTACCTTTCCCACAGCTCCCAAGGAAAGCCCCATGAATCTCAATTGTATACAAGTAGCATCAAAGAGTTGGAAATTCCAAGTACTCCAATGGTTGACAGGGCAATAGATGATGTGGCAATTGATGACTTCACATCATCACAACATTCAGTGAACTCTTCGCAAAACTATGTTGAATCTTCTGGTGTCCCAGCATCAAGAAAAATGGGTCCGAGCTCTAACAACAGTTCTGAAGGAGAGGGTCCGACACACAGAGCCAACCCAAGTTTTGTGCATTCTGAATCGTTTGTGGAGCTGCTGAAAATGGCAGAAACACCAATGCTAAATGCAAATTACACCCCAAAAGACCAAGTGCCATCATATCAGAGTCATTTACAAGCTGTTGATGAAGAAAGCAGATCTGTCAATTCAACGAGTTTAGGTGAGAACCTTGCTACTGAGCCAAGTAAAGCAACAGAAGAGTCGGCAGAATCAGCGACAGAATTCCACTTGCACAAGAAAGCTTCAATAAGCAATATGGGACCAAGTTTCCCATTTGACAATGTGCGCTCTCGTTATGTTCTTGAAGGAGAAGAAATGGTTTTCCAGTCTCTGAGGCAGCCAGTAAGAGAGCAAAAAGACACAATAAACCCCCTGACTGAAAAACCAATCCCACCGCACATAAAGTTACCAACCGTATCAAGAGACTATGTTACTCCAGAAAGCACCTGTGCATCAAACAGCACAATATACAATGAGCTTATACCAACCCCGCTCCTTTCAGATCATAACCACGGTTTAGGTGAGGCTCATAACATGTTCAAACAGGATGAGATTAAGCAAAAGACGGGAAAGAACCCAGGTAAAGCTCCATATGATTGGGACAGTCTCAGAAGACAGGCACAAGCAAATGGTAGTACAACTAGACAAAGGACAACCAGTACGATGGACTCAGTAGACTGGGAAGCAGTTAGGTGTGCAGATGTTGGTGATATCGCTGAAACAATAAAAGAAAGGGGAATGAATAATAGGCTGGCTGAGAGAATACAGGTACAGTTCAACCTCAATATCTTGGTGCAAATTATATTTGTTCAATGGAAGAAGCCTCTGGAAGCAACTTGTTAGAACAAGATTTTAACCACCTCCAAATGATTATTTCAGGAGTTCTTGAACAGAATAGTGAATGATCATGGTGACATTGACCTGGAATGGTTAAGGGATGTCCCACCGGATAAAGCCAAGTAAGCCTCCAACAAGACCTTTTGATTGTCATCACTATCTTGCTATTATTTTGTTACATCTTTTTAGCGTTAAAGCTCACATAAGCTCCTCCAAATCACGTCGATCATTTGGAATGTCTAGAGAGTACCTGCTAAGCATAAGAGGCCTGGGATTGAAAAGTGTGGAGTGTGTGAGACTTTTGACACTTCACCATCTTGCCTTCCCTGTAAGTTCCGCGTCATTAATAGCCAACCCTTCTCTAATCTCTTCAATGACATTTATGAGCATTGTACAAGTTAAAATTGTGGAATGTATGCAAGGTTGACACAAATGTTGGGAGAATCGCAGTACGACTTGGGTGGGTTCCTCTTCAGCCACTTCCTGAATCACTTCAATTGCACCTTCTAGAAATGTAAGTATCTTTTGTAGCATTTGCCCATCCAATGCATCCATTATTGCTAATATGCCAACACCATTACATTTACAGGTACCCAGTCTTGGAGTCTATTCAGAAATACTTATGGCCACGACTGTGCAAGCTCGACCAAAGGACACTGTAAAAACGCATCCCATTTAAATTATAAGTGACATGATACTGATATGTATACGCATTTCATCAAGTAGCATAGACAAAATTTGTTCATGAATTAACAAAAATACAATTTTTCATTTCATGCTGAATGCTGATATGGTTCATTTCCTGATTCCATATAGGTACGAGCTACATTATCATATGATCACATTTGGAAAGGTAAATGCACAATGCGTTTTTTGTTCTTTTCTGGCACCTCATAAGTGAGAATAGGGCATTTTTATCTTGCAAAAAGTACCAGAATTCATTTCCTCTCTGAAGAGGAAGTTAAATTGCAATACATTACTGTACAGGTTTTTTGTACAAAAAGGCAGCCAAATTGCAATGCATGTCCTTTGAGAGGAGAGTGCAGACACTTTGCCAGTGCATTTGCAAGGTTTTTGTGTTGCAAAACATTTCTCTACTACATGATTTTACTTCTCCCTTACATTACCACAATGTGCTGATACAGAACATTTAAATTAATGCAGTGCTAGATTGGCCCTTCCAGGCCCACAAGATAGAAGCATTGTACTTTCAGATCAAAGCAATCCGACTCACCGAGATTCTCAAGTGACCTTCAACAATTCTTTACCAATGCCTCTCCCAATGACAGACCAGATCTTAGAAACAAAATCAGATGCAAGAAATTGTGAGCCTATTGTTGAGATTCCAGCATCACCAGAACCGGAACCAGAACCAGAGCAGATACAAGAGTGTGACATCGAAGATACTTTTAGTGAGGATCCTAATGAAATTCCAACAATCAAGCTCGACATGGAAGAATTCACTCAAACTCTTCAGGCTTACATGCAATCGAACAAGGACCTGCAAGAAGGAGATATGTCAAAGGCCTTAGTAGCTCTAGCAGCAGAGGCTGCTTCTATCCCTACACCTAAGCTCAAGAATGTGAGTCGATTGAGAACTGAGCATCACGTGTAAGTACACCCTTATACTTACTCAGATGAAACCTTTATGATTCACTATAACAGTATCTTCATAAATTGCTAGAGGAAACTGGCTAACTCAACTCGTGTTTAATATTCTGTAGATAGACTCATAGACCTGAGACTGCTTGAATAGCAACAGAATTGCAACTAAGATGCCAGAGACATTGTGTTTATTAACTTTTTAACTGCTCCTGTAAACCAATTTGTTAACAAATGAAAGCATGTATCAACCAAAAGTTGACAAGGGATATCCTAATTGGACCAAATAATGTTTCTTTTTTCACACCGATCGCATTCATTTAGCATTTTTATACACTTATAAATGCACAAAGTGTATATACACTTGCATTTTCCAAAAGCCTTTGATCCCTTGATATACTCCTGGATAATGTGCAGGTATGAACTTCCAGACACACACCAACTCATAAGGGGGGTAAGCTACGGACTAAAATTGTAGTCATTATCTATATGATGTTTAAGATAAGCTTCTCCATACTAACACCGCCTTCCTGACAGCTTGACAAACGAGAACCAGATGATCCATCTCCATACCTTCTTGCTATATGGTCTCCAGGTACGAGAACACTAAAAATCTAAAACTATTGTCATCGTTTTGGTTAGATGTTCAACAACCAAAATAACCTGAAGCAAACACCAGGTGAAACTGCAAACTCAATAGAACCGCCGCAAAAAAAATGTGACTTCCAGGAACCAGGTGAATTGTGCAACGAGGAGACTTGCTGCTATTGCAATAGTCAACGAGAAGCAAATACACAAGTTGTGCGAGGGACACTTCTGGTAAAGATACATATCAACTTAAGGTTTCAACAGAAAAAAACTATGGGTTATAGATTATATTAACCTTGACAATGAAAACTTTCCTAGAAAACTGAATGATGATACATATGTTTTGAACAGATACCATGTAGAACAGCAATGAGAGGAAGCTTTCCACTCAACGGAACCTACTTCCAAGTCAATGAAGTAAGCATAAATTCAATTTGCTTATCTAATTCATACAAGATGCATTTCAGATTTTTGTTTTTGTTTTCAGTTAACATTATTATGATGGTAAAATGGAATTACTCAGGTGTTTGCAGACCATGATTCCAGTCTTAACCCGATCCATGTCCCCAGGACATTGCTATGGAACCTTCCAAGAAGAACTGTCTACTTTGGTTCCAGCATTCCAACCATATTCAAAGGTGCACTAGTAAAATGCTGTGGGAGAGAGGCTTGCCTTTTTTTTTTTGTACCAACATTGATCTAAAGTTTTTATTCTTTCAGGTCTGTCCACAGAAGGAATTCAGCACTGTTTTTGGAGAGGTTTGTCCTGAACCATTAGCAAACTTGTAGTCAAGCACCAGATAACTTTGCCTCGTTTTTGCTTGTGCATTTGCCAAAACATAAAAAATGAAAACACAATAGTTATAGTTACCTTACCTTGGATATAACATTACAGTGTTGTATCTTCTACTGATAAATAACAACCTATAGCCTTCGACATTTCCACCTTGACATCATCCACAAACCCAAGAAGCCTTTAGTTACCTAGAGTGTGGTTCTTTATACCTTTTATCTATATATTCTACACAAAAGAATCATTCCTAGTATAAGAGGGGGTAAAAGAAGGGAAAATTTTCATTCAGGTGCTGTGAGGTTTGTGAACATCATAGCACCTAAATTATTTTTTTCCCCAAAAAAAGGTTTTTCTCTTAGTGCAGGCCTATTAAGCTTCGTACCCAAGGCAAGGAGAAAATACAAACAGAATGCTGAAAGGGCAACAATCCTATATTCCTATGTCATGGAACAGTATCAGGTCATATATCAAGCTTCTATATTGAGTTAATTATTGTTATTTATTACTTGTGTACAGGATATGTCTGTGTTAGAGGGTTTGACCAGAGAACACGGGCACCCCGTCCATTAATGGCTAGATTACATATTTCAGCGTTCAAGATGGCTAAAGCAAGAGGCAAAAGTTGAGTCAGGAATTACTAGAGCCACAACGCGGGAGAAGCATCACAGAGGCTATAACTCTTGAGGATACAAGTGGTCTTACTGATTGAAGTTGCTATATGTAATTTTGTATCCCAACTTCCCATCCTCTGAAAAGTTCTGTAACTTCCCTACTGAGTTGGATACCCTTATCCTGTACATGGTAAAGTATGTCATAGAGATTTATGCTCCAACTGAGCTTTCTCAGGATGAGGAAACATCGATATGTCTTCTTCCTAAATTATGCACATATCTTCAGAGAGGCGGCAAATTCACAAGTATAAACTTGGAGAGGAGATATCGTAGAAACAAGCAAAGTGAACCGTATTGGTGACCTCAGGAACTAACACAGAAAGATATCAATGCGTTTATTTTGCTTTTCAATGGAAAAGAACATGGAACTACAAGAGTAAATTCACAAAACCAAAAGTGACCTCTCTGTTTGGAACATGAAATTAGGGAGAAGTGGTGATCCATATCAAGTAAATTAGAAACACGCATCGGAAACATGTTTCAACAAATATCAAAACAAAGCATTTCAACCTCTGAAGTCGCCGACATAGATCAGATCTGAATCCTTCTAGTTCTAGTCAATTCATTCTACAGGCGTTCAGCAATATGAATCAGACTGGCAGGATGCAAACAAAATTTAAACTGACCTAAACATGGAGGCTGATTTCTCTTCGATTCCACGAAGCTTTAAGAAGCAGCGAAACAAGATCGAGCAAGCATAGAGAGCAAAAATCACGGAATAGGCATCGGAAAACGGATCTTCGACGCGAAAGGCGAAGGTGTGACATCGTATTGCGGAAGTTCTTCGCTGAAATTAAAAAGGAAAACAACACCCGACGGATTGTCAGATAGAGCATTCAATGTACGCCGGCGAAAACAAATTTTCGAGAAATCTTTCAAGTTACATGAGCATAATAAACGATCGAGAAAACTAGATGAGCATGATAAATAATCGATAAAAGAAAAGAGTAAAGAAGAAATTGTAGACTCAGTTGTTGATATCGTACCGTTAGGAAAGAGAGAGAAACTCTCAGATTCATATTCTTCCTCTTCCGCTCTTCCCCCAAACCTAAACGCGGGGAGGGGTTTTTCAGATCTGAGTTTGCCGCCTTCCCGCCTTTTAAGTTGCCTCCCAAATTTTCACCCGCCAAAATAAAATAAAATAAATAAAATGATGTTTTATTTTTATTTTATTTATAAATTAAAGTATTTCGAATTATTGTATAAATTGAGAAGCCGAATAAATTGACGGAAAAAACTAATTATACTAGTAAGAAATATTAAATGATTATAAACAAAAAATGGATATAGTTAATTGTAAAATCAAACTCATCTTAATTAAAAAATATGCAATCAATTCTATAAAATATATTAGCAACATAGATTTGTCTATTAGAAACATATTTTTATTTATTTTTCCTTAATCCATTTTCCATTATTTTAAAAATCATATAATTTATTTGATATTTTATAATTAAATAATACTCCATCTGTCTCGCACTTTTTATAGGTAATAATTACTACTTTTACGTATTTTATCATATAAAATTAAAGAAATTGATCTTTCGAGAGGGGCAATGTGGATGGGCAACAACAAAACAACTTTGTCGGGACTAGGGTGTGAAGACAGATGTTGCTTATGTCTCAACGATAATTTTGGATAAATCGTCCTACTAATAGACAAAAACCTATGTTACTAATAAACTTCTTCAATGAAAAATGACACGGACTAATAAAAATCAATGCAATTCTCACATTCAAAGAATAGACCGCAAAAATTCATAAAAGAGAAAATCATAACCATAGATTATGCATTATTTAAAAATAAAAATGTAATGTATTACCCTTATAAAACTCCATACAAGTTTCATACCAAATAAACCCTTATTGATGAAGTAATCACACCAAACACTCCCATGGCCATCAGTTTTCTTCTTTGTCTACCATACGTTTCACTTTCACGTGGAAGGGAAAGTGCATACAACAAGGAGAGAGTGGTGTAGTCCCACTCAATTATTAAATGAAATTAGAGAAAACGGATTTGGTCATTGGCATCGGGTATAGATACATAGAACTTAGACTGCATGCCGCGCAGAACATAGCACCATTGATTATTTTATTATAAATTTGAAAATGGAAAATTACCACTTCGCCACCGAACTTCAGCTGATACACCGAATCTATTCTTCACGCTTCACGTCACGTCTACAGTCTACTGCTCTCTCCATCTCCGACGAGCAAGCAAAATTAGCGATCTCGCTGTGAGGAGTGTGAGCAGGTAGAGAGAGAGAGAGAGAGAGAGGGAGAGATGTGCTCATCAATGGAGAATTCTTAGTTTGGTGCATAGTTCATACCGAATTTCGCCCCAACATTCGGTGGAAATGATTGGGAAGACATCGAATTACTCGCTGATCGGTCAAGTGGATGATCAGCAAGAGAGGAACTGCTCCGGGGATCCGTTGTGCGAGTCTGACTTCTGCGAGAGGGGGGAGGTTAGAGGTGAGAGGAATTTGGACCGGGAAGGGGTTTCAGAGCAACGGAACTGGATGAGGAGGGGTATGATCCCGTCGTCGATCGGGATTCAGAGGCAGAGCAGTGCGAGTAGGTTCGGCGAGAGCTCTCTATCCGGCGAATGTTACGCTCCGACCATCTCCGCCGTCGCCAGTGATTCCGATGGGTTTAGCTATGTGCGAGAAATAGGAAGAGGCCACGGAGACACGCAAATTAGGGTTTCAGAAGATACTTTCGGGGTGGCCGACCGCGGATTGTCATCGAAGAGCTGTGCGCAGCAGGCGGAGAGTTACCAGCTGCAAATGGCTGTGGCTCTGAGGCTCTCACTTGAGGAGACTTGTGCTTATGACCCCCACTCTTTGGATCTCTACGAATCTGCATCGCGGCGGTCTTCGTATTCGCCATCAGCAGAGTCCGTTTCTCATCGTTTTTGGGTACGTTTATCAGTGGCCACGCTTATGCTATATTTATATTGATCAATACCTACTGAGAATGCATTTACTGTAGGGTTTCTAGGGTATCTAGTTGTTGTTTCTTGGTATCATGGTGATGGCCGTAGTTTTAAACTGATTATGCATACCTTACAGAGAATTTTACTATGATTTGTGATGGGGAATCTTAATTCATTCCCATCATTTGTGATTTTCTTTGTGATTTGAGTAATTGGGTATTTCCCATGGTAGTTCATTAATGATAACTATGTTACACGTTGGGTTCAACTTTTCTGACTGGTATATGGTTAATCCTGTTCTTTCTGCATGGTTTAGATAAATGGCTGCCTATCATACTTCGATAAGGTTCCTGATGGCTTTTACGTAATTCATGGGATGGATCCTTTTGTATGGACTGTTTGCAATGAGTTACAAGAGAATGGCCGCATTCCTTCAATCGCATCACTGAAGTCTGTTGATCCTAGAGAAGGTTCTTCCCTTGAGGTAGTATTGTTTGATAGACAAAATGATTCCAGATTGAAGGGCTTGTTGAATGAAGTTCAGAGTATATATCGTTGCAGTATCACTATAGAAGAAATAGTTGAGCAGCTGGCAAAAATGGTTTGCAACGCCATGGGGTGAGTCGTCTGGGAAATAAATTTTCCACTGGAAGTTTGGAATTCTTATCTTTTTGAGTATGTGTGCATGATACGTGCTATTTTCTAAATCGTCCCCAAGGGGTGTAGCTTTGACTAGAGAAGAAGAAATTGTTCCTAACTGGAAGAAGCATATTGATAATCTTAAGGATTGCATGCGGTCTATTGTGATTCCAGTTGGTAGCTTACCTGTTGGCCTTTGTAGACACCGGGCCCTGCTTTTTAAGGTCAGCTCACTTCCCGTTTTTCCATCTACCATGCCATATTTACATACCTGCATGAAAAATCTGTTTCATTTTTATGGAATACACTTAACTTCCTTACCAAAACTACATTTGCTAATAATATATGATGCAATTTGCTGCTTGATTTAATTCAATATTGAGATGAATTTTTGCAGGTCCTTGCTGATACAATTGCGTTACCATGTCGAATTGCAAGAGGCTGCAAATACTGTTCTAGAGATGATGGTGCATCTTGTCTCGTCCGTTTTGGGGCTGATAGGTAAGCTTAAATTGTAGTCCAGAGCTTATCAGAGATGTTGTTCTTTATTCTTTTGAGTGTTCAGACTTCAGAGGTGTTGTTCTTTATTCTGTAGTGTTCATTTATGCTTTCAGTTGTTATTCTCTTAATCTCTTTAGTGTGTACGAACCAGTGATTTTTTATGACAGTTTAATCCTTCCAAGTTCCGACCCATTGGGGGTCTTGCAGCTAACTCAGGCTTAGAATATGCTCTTTTACATGTAAACTCTCTGTTATTTGTGGTTTCACGTGTAACTTAACCTTGTAATTTTTCAAAATGTACTATGACGAGTTATTTGAGTCTCCATAGACAATATTTTCCTAGAAATATTTACTAGATGAGGAGTTTACCAAGGATAACACCTTAGTTTTGTTTTACATGATTCATTGTGTAAATCAGGCATATGAGGAGTTTACCTAGAATAGAGGCATGAATCATCTTTCCTAGTGATGAGCGGTTTTCAGTCGCATAAACCGTATCAAAATAAAACTCAAACCTACAAACTAGTATAGCAAGCAAGTAAGAGGTCGATCCCACAGATAATCAAGTATTCCTTTGCAAAGTGTATTTACCAATTAGTGAAAGGGGGGTTTTTGGATGATTGAAACAAGAAAGAAAGCAAAATAAACTATAAACAGATTGATGCAAAACAATTTAGAGAAGATCGCTCTACCTACAACTATCCACTTTATTTGATTGAATTGATATTGTAACTTCCTCTTGTCCTTTTAGTCTTCCTATGAATGCCCTTGTCCCGACCTAATATAGTTACTAGTCCAATCAGTCCTAGAAACCCTTATCAATCGAACAGTCCCTAAAGAAGGATTTAACCCAATTGATAGCTTTAAGTTCAGAGATTAACCAAGGTATTTGCAGTCCCTAAAGAGAGATTTAACAACACATTCAACTTCCTACCCATCCAATTAGTTCAATCAGCCCTAAAGGGATAAGTTTGCCACTTGGGTTAAGGTTCACAATCAGGAATCTACAAAACCTTAGCGATTGAATTGATCTAACAAGTTGGCCAGACAAGATAGAACAAAACAATAAACAATCAAGCACAAAGAAGTCGAAGCATTCAATATAGGAAATAAGGAACGAGAATTAGAAACTCACAACTTAATCCAAATAAAGCTTCAAATTGCAAGTAGAACGAAGAGAGTTTAGTCGCCCATGGCGAACATCGCTCTCTCTCCAATTGTCTAATGAATGTAGAATAGAATGGAAGTTATGAAAAATAACATAAAAGTCGGCCTAAAAGACATCCAAGTCGGCCCTCAAAACAAATTAGAACATCTAGGGTTTTTTCCAAAAACGCTGCGCGCTGACGGCAGCTGCGGCGGGCGCAGCATATAAGCGGCGGGCGCAGCATCAGTCTTCCTCTTGCATCGGCCCTGGCGGCGGGCGCAGCAAACCATGCGGCGGCCGCGGCATTGGTTTTTCCCGAAAATTCTGTCTCGAATTAGCTCTCGACGTCAACATGAAAGTTGTAGCTCTCTGAAAGAGCTTTCCAACGCATGGTCATAATAGTCGATCGGACAACCGAGGCCTCCAGTAAGTGCAAAACAAGTTCAGCATGTCTGGCGACAACTTCTGCAGACTTGTTCTTCGTTTAGGTTCGCTTCTTCTTCTCAGGACCTCTTGAGATCTTCATGTAAGCTTCTTCGATCAACTAGACATTCTCATCAAATGCGTTATCAACTCATGTCTTCTCCTCGGATCTACCATTACCTGAAATAATCAATAAAAGCGCGTAGATTCCGACTCCGACAACATAGAGAACTAATATGCAAATCATGCTTAATCCATCCATGAAATGCATCTTAACTAAGCTAAATGCAACTTATTATGCCTACCTAAATGCATGCTATCACCTAGTAAGAGGAAACATGCTGGTAAGATGATGTCATTTTGGGGACAGATGTTGTTCTCGGTTTCATAGTTGCAAGACTCTGATGCATTCCTTTCATGTTCTTGTCAAATTTTATTTCGTCTCATGGCTACGTCATTTAGCATCCTGTATATGGAAAAGCTGTATTTGATGATGGCTTGACTGTCTTTGTTCCACTTTGCCATAGTGACCTTTAAATATCATGTTTATATGCTGCAGGGAGCATCTGGTTGATATGGTTGGGAATCCTGGTTGTTTATGTGGGCCTGATTCTATGCTTAATGGCCCATCTTCCATCTCCATTTCTTCACCATTACGACTTCCAAGAAGTAAACGAGTCCAGCCCCCTCTTGACTTAAGATGGCTAGCAATGCAGTATTTTTCGGATGGCCAGTCCCTCAATACTGCGTTTCAGGAAGCTTCTACAGGTTTGCCTGCTATATCCAGAAGGAATATTGTCCATTTTAATTTGTGTCATATGTGTTGGCAATCATATTCCCCCAGAAAACAAAGAAAAGTAAAAAGAATGCTCACAAATATTTTCCTTATATTCTATAAAAATATCATCCTGCTTCTGAGATTAGGCTTTTTTTCTTGGTTTCTGCCTTAGGGCTCATGGTTTCTTTGCATTTGTTTTTAATTTCAGGGGGGTTTGTTGGTGGAGGGAGTTCGAGGTTACAACATCCATCAAACGCTCCTGAAACAGCAACTCATTCTGGAAATCCCCAATTGCTTGAGTCTTCTGAAAATTATAATAGAAGGATTGGTATCCAGCATTATCTAGCCGTTAGCAATTCAGTGGATCATCCACCCAAAAGTATGCAGTTGTTTGAGATAAATAATTTGGTTCGAAGTATACCTCTTAGAGATATCAACTTGCACCTTGGTGATTTGGTGATCCCGTGGAAGGAAATTGCTTTGAAAGAAAGTATTGGAGCAGGTTTAATCTCCCATCTAATTTGGCCTTTCTTTATCACTTGTGATGTTCCCATGATATGCGTTAATTAGTTTCTTGCACATTCAAGAGTAGTTACGGAGTCGAATAAAAGGCTTGATTCTGTTACTTGCTAGTGAATTGGTCATAATAATCTTTGTTGGTTCTGTGCTTGCAGGTTCTTTTGGGACTGTTTATCGTGCAGAATGGAATAATTTTGTAAGTTACAGATCTAAAGCTTTTTTATTTAACAATACGAATTATAATCTCCGTGGGTAACTTCAAATTACATCCTCTGTTTTTATTAAATTATTGATTTTGATCATTCAAAGACTTAGCTGGAATAGGAGACACTTAAAAAATGCCATCAACTTTGTTTTTTTAAATATCCAGTATTTTATTTCATATGCTTTGACTGACTAATTCTCAGAGAGAAGGCCATTTATTTCATCTGGTTGAATATTAAGATTCGACTTGATGTTGGAAACCATACTCCAGTTTTTGGTTTATCCAGAGGACGATAGTGTTGAAGCAAATGGTCTGATGAGATATGACATTTTATGCAGGAGGTTGCTGTAAAGATCCTCTTGGAACAAGATATTCATGCAGAATGTTTCAAGGAATTCTTAATGGAGGTAGGTTTTTCTCAGTAAATGGCTTATAGT
The DNA here is from genome assembly GCA_037127255.1 of Persicaria tinctoria. Lineage (NCBI taxonomy): Eukaryota > Viridiplantae > Streptophyta > Magnoliopsida > Caryophyllales > Polygonaceae > Persicaria > Persicaria tinctoria. The sequence continues at coordinate 590,315 of JBANSL010000016.1, read as the reverse complement.
CTTATACCCTTAGGATGAATAATCATTTCTGATTTTGTGTAAATTTTCACGAATGACTTATATCATTGATCATTTTCATTTCATGCTCTTAAATTTATGGATAGGTGGCAATAATGACAAGCCTGCGTCATCCAAATATTGTTCTGTTTATGGGGGCTGTCACCGAGCCACCTAACTTGTCAATAGTGACAGAATATCAATCAAGGTCTTGATGGTTCCTTAATTTTTTGCTAGTATATTCTTATATAATCTTCCATCTATCAGACTGCTATATGTCCCTACTCTTTAACTTTGGCAGTGGGTTCCCATTACAGGGGTAGCTTATTTAATCTTTTGCATAGACCCCATGCAAGGAAAAGATTGGATCTGAGACGACGTCTAAATATGGCTTATGACGTGGTAAGTGAATTGATTTTGTGTCTCTTCAATGCTTTCATATCTTTATGTTGGGTTTTATCCTCAAAACAGTTCTTTAGACTTTCTTGACAGGAAATCTACATGTTGTGGCGTTGTGCTATTATTTATATGATTTATATTAGCTTCAATCAGCTTTTTCATATTTCATTTGTAGGCACGGGGGATGAACCATCTTCACAAGCACAATCCACCTATTGTTCATCGGGATCTCAAGTCCCCAAATCTGTTGGTGGACGCAAAGTATACTGTGAAGGTAAGAATTGAGTTTTCAAAAGAGGTGAATAATATTAGATTTGAAACCCTTCCTTTGATCAACATAAAATTGGATTATATTACCGAATTCCCTTTGCTCTGGATGTTAATGGTTATTTGCATCTTTGGCACACACAACCCTTGTTCATTAAGAGGACCTTATCTGTATAAGTAAGTATTTTTTTTCAGCACAAATAATGAAATAAGTATGATGTGAACACAAATAAGTTAAACATTGTACCATTGCTTTTTCATCCCTAGTTGCCATTGTCTGTTGGTTCATCAATATGAGTGTGCTCAGTGTTTTTCTTGCACACGATAATGAACTTGTGAAAAACTCTTTGTATTTGCTTCAGCTGCTTGTTATATTTTTTATCAAAGATTTTTCACCATTCTTTAGGTAATCCTGTTCAGGTGTCCGATTTTGGTCTCTCCCGGCTCAAGGCAAAGACATTCTTGTCATCACAGTCTGCAGCTGGCACTGTAAGATTCTATAAGACAGTTTTAGTTATACATCTTTTACTTGAAATTTTGGCATTCACATTTTCTGTTGAAAAATTCTTCAGCCTGAGTGGATGGCCCCTGAAGTTCTCCGAGCCGAGCCATCAAATGAGAAATCAGATGTTTACAGCTTTGGTGTTATATTATGGGAGCTTGTAACACTTCAACGTCCCTGGAGTAACCTTACTTCAGCACAGGTTTGTCTTCCTGAGCTTATATGTCATTCTGAGATATTCTATGTAAGAACGCTTAAATGGACATGGTTTCTTTTTCCCTCCTTCTAGGTGATTGCAGCTGTTGCTGTGATGAAAAGAAGACTTGAAATCCCTCCTGGTGTAAATCCTCAAGTTGCTACTATAATAGATGCATGCTGGGCTGTGTAAGTGTTAAATCAACTTTATTTGCACATTTTTCACCAAAAAAAATAATTTCACCCAAAAAAAAACTTTATTTGCACATTGAAGTTACATAATGGATTGATCTGGTGTTCTTTCAGTGGCTTGTGTGACAATATTTGTTTTGCAGAGATCCACGGAATCGCCCATCCTTTGCAAGCATTATGGAGTCTTTGAGTCAACTTGTATAGCCTCTATTATGGAATTCTTGATGTATGTACAGAATTATTGATTATTTTAGGTGAGGATTCCAAGCACAAACTCATTTATGTAAGCACCTTTCATTACCTCTATAATATTAGGCATGTAATGTGGGTTTGGAAATAGGAGAGGTTCATCTAGAAAATCTATTAGAACTACATGAGGGTGACCCTAGGAAGGGATCTCTAGTATAAATAAGGATGGGGCTGTTTGTATAGGGGATCCCTTATCTGATTTGTATTTTGGCTTCTTGCCTCTGGACCATGTAGGGTTATCAACTTATCATAAGGGTACGTTGGGAGTAACTCCATAGAATTATAACAGTGGCTCTGGCTTATCTTGGTCTGTGTTGCGGCCCCCCCCCCCCCCCCCCCCCCTTTTGTCCTTTCTTCCTGATCAATGCAAGCACCCAGAAATAGTGTTTTTTGTGCTTATTAGGTTTGTTTAAGAACTAGGGGAAATCGGGTGAAAATGGGAATTCGCTTGCAAATTTTGGTTAGGATCTGTACAGAAAAGAAAACCAAGTTTGGAAGTATCTCAAATGTTCAAGCTTCTTAGATTCATGTCATACTGTTACTGCAAATCAGCAAGCCATTTATTAGTAGCTTCAGCCTGATCTTCATTGGTTTTTTGATGCTATTATCACTATACTTGTTAATAATCTCGTAGTTCATGTTGTGTTGAATTTTGATTTGTGTACGTGTCAGCAATTTTCGTACTTGTATTAGTATAATATTCTGTTACTTGTACTGCACTTCTGGTAAACTTGTCAGCAAGGATTTGATTCTAGAACTCTGTTGCATGTCTTCTTTTTCCTTTGACAGGATTAGAGTAAATTGCCGTCTTCAAAATGCGGACAGTGACAGAGTTGTAAACTCGAACTTCCTGGAGCTGTGAGAGAGGTCACTTACTGCTCCTTTTTAAAGTAATTACACCATTGAACGAGGAACGTGTGTATGCAGACGTTTCCATTTTCTAAGCTATCATCAAATGAAATGTGCACACGCCGAATGAAAGAGTGAAGAAGAGGAGATAAGTTGTGCTGCAGTGTTTTAGTGTGCATACTTGCTAAATCTTTGTATGTTGGAGTCAGAAAATTAAAGTTTAGCAGGAAGATGCAAAGTGTGAGTTCATTTGTTTGTGACTTTGGCTAATTGGCTATGACTCCTATCAGTCCTATGACAGTGATGTGCCTGAAACCACACTCGAAACGGCAACGTTTTCTCGTGATGTAGGTGTCGGCGTGTCGCCGTGTCGGCATAAAGCTGGGCCACTTGCTCCCCGCAGTTTTTTTTAAATCCTATGAGATTGCATATTTGCATATCCTCACTCAAGACCAGACACTCAGACAGACTATTTCTACTGTATTATTATTATGACTCGGCCAGTCGGCCACTCGGGTTAACGGTTAACCCGAGTCCAAACAATCTTGAAAGGTTTTTCATCACTCTTGAGTTCGTCCTATTTTTCAACTATCCCATAAACTCATAAAGGTTGGATTTAGTAAAACCTTATTAAATTCAATCATTCCCTCGACAAAAAAAAAATCATTTAATATTAATTTATAATTTGTAAGATGATAAAAATTATTTAAATTATTTAATTTTTTTATAGTGAACTACATGTTTAGTCGGGGAGAAGCAAACATTTTACTCTCTCGTCTCAAAATAGACCATTTTTTTTTCATGTTTTATAAAAGAATAAAAAACTCTATAAAATGTTAATTTTTAAAAATAATTTTATACTCTCCGGCTATCGGAGTCGAACCGATGACCATCGCATTTGTGGCGATGCTCTAACCTGTGTATGAGTTAATTTTTTTTAACAATAAATTTTATATTTTATTAAAAAAAATTTTAAAAAAAATGTGTTGAAAAGTAAAGAGGTTAAAGGAGTCAGAGATAGTATAGTGCAAATCAAGTTTTTTTTTTGATACAAGATGAAAATTTGGGGTGGTCAACCTCGGTCGAACCAGAGCCGAGATCCTCAATCTCAATTGGGTACCGCTCAATAAAGAAAGTGGATAACAAACCAAGGTGTGCTAATCTGTCAGCGACTTAGTTTCCTTCCCGCGGAGTGTGGGAGAAATTGATAGCCTCGAACAAATTGCAAAGGCCAAGAACATCGGTGATCATCATCTCAATGGTCTAGGGGCAAGTACGGGCATTGATGATGGTCAGACAGTCTCCTTCAACCACGAGGCGAGAGAAGCCCATCTTCACAGTAGAAAGAAGGCCGATGGGAAGGCCGAGACACTCAGCTTGAAAGAGGCGCTCCCAAGTCTCTGCGCACCGCAGGGCAAATCAAGTTTGTGGATGGTAGAAGCTGAGAAGCTCCGATCTATTGCAAAATCAAGACCAAAATCACAATTTTACAGATTGGATGCAACTTGCAACCATGGGCCCCGCTCCTTTTGTTTTTTGGTCCAAAGCTAATCTTCGTGCCCCCTTTCGACCTCTTCGCTTATCAAACCAATCAGTGCGAGCGAAGATTCGACCAAGGTCGATGCTCGCTCTCCACGCCCGTTGCCCGTGATCGTGACCGCTGACCACCGGTAACCCACTTCAACCCACCCCACCGCCTTACTGTTTCACTTTCGGAAGATATTTTGTCGAATACTTGGTGTGTAAGTATCCATTTCCCTATATATCTTCCGCCATCGCCGTTTTTCATCTTCATCAAATCCGCGCTTCTGAATTTGGGGGGTTTTCGGTTTTGCGCTTGTTTTCTTAACCATATGGATCCTTACGATCAACTAAATCTCTCTTTTTCATCCGATTTCCAAACTGGATTTGAAGGCTTCACTCAGTACGAAGCCAAACCCGAGTTCCCGGTAGCTGAGTTCGATCATCTCACTGTTCCGCAGCCGCTGGAGTGCTTACAGGGGAACCCGATCCCTCCGTTTCTGTCGAAGACCTACGATCTGGTCAATGATCCGCTGTTGGATCCGATCATCTCGTGGGGCAAAAGAGGAGATAATTTCGTGGTCTGGCAGCCTCTCGAGTTTTCCAGGACTGTTCTTCCCATGAATTTCAAGCACAACAATTTTTCCAGCTTTGTTCGCCAACTTAATACCTATGTGCGTACTTTTGCAGTTTACAGTTAGTCTATTTTTTTTCCAATTTCATTTGCATTTGCTTTAATTTCATGTGTGATCATGTCTACTTCCTATTTATAATTGCCTTGTGTAAAACAGATGATTTCTGGTTGAACTTTTGGAATTGGTCACATTTTGATGTGCTATTTTTTTTCCCTCATAGGTCAGCTTGGTTATTTGGCTCTTTGATGTGTACTTTCCTATAGAAGCATTTTCTTGTAATTGACATTTTTTTGAGATGATTGAGGCGGAAAATTCGATCTGTAATATTCTAGTATAAGAATATTGGAACCGTAATTGGTTGATTGGATCGTGTTAAGTAAGATTGCGGCTCTTTCTCATGGGCTGCCCTTTGCATATGAACTGATGAGTAAAGATGGATTGATTGTGTAGCCAAAGTGGAGAGCTTCACCATTATACAGGTTAGAATCAGGTTTGGTGGAATTATTTACAGTTCTTCACTAATCTCTATCCTCAATCTATAAAATCTTCATATTGTATATGCTTATTTTGTAAGCTTCAGTTGTTACTTTGTATACAGATGAAACTGAGTTCTGTGCTAGTCATTTTGGTTTCTATTACCAGCAATTGTGAATGATTTTCGGGTTATGTTATGTTCAGGGATTTCGCAAGATTGACACTGATAAATGGGAGTTTGCGAATGAGTTCTTTTTGCAAGGAAGCAAACATCTTCTGAAGAAGATCCAGAGGAGGAGGAGGAGGTCACCTCAACCTCAGCAGGTTAGCAGTGAAGATTCTGGACCAGGGATGGGAACTGAGCTTGATCGGTTGAGGATGGAGAAGAGTGTGATAATGCAAGAAGTGGCGGAATTGCAGCAGGAGCACCGCGGAACAGCAGATCATGTGGAATCAATAAAGCGAAGGCTTCAAGATTCCGAGAAAAGACAGAAGAAGATGGTTTCTTTCATTGCAAGGGCAGTTGAGAAACCGGAATTCATAGAGAGTCTTATGCAGATGAAGGCGCAGAGGCAACTAGGCTCTCCAAGGACCCGGAGAAAGATTGCGAAGCAGAGTGCACAAGAAGTAGGTTGTGGCCTAACAACGTCCATGGATGAACGACTCAACAATGCTGCGTCTTCTGGAATGCCCCATCATTATCTTTTACAGGAAAGCTTGCCCTTTCAAACTGAAGATGTCTCATCTGTTGATCAAGTAGCACCTCAGGAACTTGCAGATATGCCGATACAACATGGAGGTCAGGCTTTGAGTTCCGATAATGGAGAGTTTTCAGGCCCTCAACTTGGTTACTTGGTTGATTTTCCTGAAGAGTTGGGGGCGGATAATGCTTTCTCAGAGGGCATAGGTTTTGATTTCGACACTGGTAGTATGGTTGCCAGGTACGATTTTCCGATCATTGGACCCTCGGGTGGGCTCTCGGGTGCTTGGGATTTAAGTGCCATTCAAGGAGCAGGGAGTTCAGAAACAGAGAAGTGGCACAACGGTGATTCTCAAGTTGGCAGCCTGTGGGAGTAAACACCATTACATTAACATTCTGATTATAGTAAAACTTGATTCTTAGCTCCTATTCTTCATTGTTTAGACTATATTTTGTACTAGAGCGATTCTTGGTTCTCCATCGGCGTTTGAGCTTGCTTTGGCAGATGGCCCTAGCGCATACCGCAAGCAGATGGGCCTTCGGCCTTCCCGAATTGAAGAGCCATTAAGTTTTTTTTAGAAACAAAAATGAATAAGTTACCAAAACTATCCCCTCGAAAAAAAAAAGTTACCAAAACTAAAAATTCCCAACTCTGTTTATTTACTATTATTAAACTCATACTGTATATAATATTGCTAACCATGAATAATTCTAGGTGAAATTAATTAAAATAATAGAAAAATATCTCTATCTTTCCACGGTAAAAAAAAAAAAAAAAACTCCACATTTTAGAGCACCCACAATGGGATTCCTTAACTCAAATATAAGAAATTTAATAGTTTTTTAATTGAGATTGTAGAAAATGTGATAGAGAACGATTTGATGGGTTCTTTGCTAAAGAACTCTTAAATGCTTGTCAAAAGATAGAAATTGGGGACCACACCTAAAAGAATTAGGGACCACATCTAAAAGAAAGATAAAAAGTGGAGTATAATGGGTTGTTTAAGGGGAGTTAAGAAACTATCATGGGTTCAAGGGATGTGAGTGAAAATGTATAATAGGTTGTTTAATGAGAGAGAAAGATACAAAGTGGAGTTAAGAAACCCTAATGAGTTCGACGAATGCGGATGCTTTAAGGAAGTGGTAACAAAATATACTCATTTTTTCTGACCATAAAAATAATGATATAAAATTGCTCAAATGATATATTCTCATTAAAATAAGTTAATATTATCCAAAATTCACCAAAATCTTAATTTCAAAAATTAGATGTCATCGCTTTTTCCTGGATTTATAGCCGGAAAAAGAATCGCGATACTTTGTTACCACATCTTTAAAGATTTAGTTATTTTTCTTACCGTTAAGAGCTGATAATGTTTTTTAACACCCCTCTAAAGGTCATATTTTCACTATAAGAAAATGATTACCAAATAATTACTAATCCACATTATATTACATGTCAAATGGTTTTCTATGAAAGCAGAATTTAACACATATTATGCCAAATTTCATAAGTTTCAGTAAAAATGATAGATATACTTTCTATCAATATCAATATATTTCCCACCAAAAAAAAAATCAATATCAATATATCAATATATTTATTTTAAAAGACTAGCCACATTATTTATACATTGCGAGGCTAAGTGAAAAATATGCCTTATAGATTAAAAAAAAGAGGATTTTTTTTAGAATTAGTTGAAACCATTGTTTTTTTAGAAAAATAATCAAACAAAGAAACTATTTTGAAAATTAGTCAAAATCAGACTAATTTTTTTTTTTTTTTGATCTTAGTCCAGTTCGATCGATTCAGTCGCTCTACATCCGGATCGGTTATTGCATGACCCATTTAAGGGGTTGACCCTCCCACTCACAAGCGACTTCATGTTTCCAAGAGGATTCGAACTTCGATTTCATGGGATGCAGTCCCACAACCACTACACCAACTTGTGATTTGTACCGGACTAATTTCTTATTACAACAGCGAGTCTAGGCTTTCTAGCCCAAGTTCTAAAAATAATACTCCATAATAAATCTAAGTCATTGTTTTTTTTATATACATAACATATCCGATATTTCGAATAATGACTTTGCTTTAATTTTTTTTAAGTGACACTCAATTTTCTCTCTATTGCAATTCATTTATCTCGGTTTCTCTTTCCCGCTCTGCCTTTTTATACAAATTAAAACATAGTCGATGTTTCAAACAAGGAATTTGGGTATATGTAATATGCATATAGATTTTTCATTTTCTAACCTTTCAAATTAAATAAACACGGAAAAAAACACTTATAAGTAATTACAAATAGTCACTTTAGTATTTTATTAAGCATAGGTTAGATTTGCTGTTACAATTAACGACTTAGGCCGATCTTGACTAATTACCAAAATAGTTTCTATTCGGCTATTTTGTGGTAATTTCTCATATGAAGTTGAAAAATTGCAATTTTTGGTAATTTCTTATAAATTTCGGAGTAAAATTCGTCGGACACTCGGACCCCCAAAAATAAAAGAAAAAAAGAAAAGAAAATTCGAGCTCCACGAAGGCCACAGTTACCCCTTCCGCACTTTCCTTGATGCCCGTTTCCTTCTTCGACCCTCTATAAATCCCAATCTTCACCTGCAAGTGCAATCCACACCTCCCCCTGCTATTCATTGATAAAATTTTGTCGAAATTATCTATATTCGGCATTACTCCAATCCCCTTAATCTCCATATAGCGGCGAACTTAAATTAGGATTTAGGGTTTTCTTCGATCTGTTGCGGTTGTAAGATTTTGTTTCATTCTATATGAAGCGATTCACGCTTTATAGTCTTTCCTCTGTTCGATTTATACTGTAGATTTCTATGCTGTAGATCTGTCATGGACTGGAATATCTAGGGTTAGGGTTTTCCTTTTTGTCGTTTGCCTCGCCCCGAATTCCTCTTCGTTGATTCTGTAAATGGAGATGGAGAGCTCTCGTAGACCATCGTTTGATAGATCGAGAGAATTAGGTTTGAAGAGGCCGAGATTAGCCGAAGAGCCCAACCTCAACAACCGTCCGTTCCAACAGAAGCAGCAAAGGCCTGCGAATTCGGGATCGACAGTTTCGGCGGCGTCTGCAAGGTTCCGAGCGAACAACGACAGGGATAGAGAATCCGATGAATCCGTGCGAGGCTCCTATCAACAGCCAAGTCAGTTGCAGCAGCACCAGGAGCTGATCTCTCAGTATAAGGCGGCCCTCGCTGAGCTGACGTTCAACTCGAAACCCATCATTACCAATTTGACTATTATCGCTGGCGAGAATACACACGCAGCCAAGGCCATTGCAGGGACGATTTGCGCCAACATTATTGAGGTGATTGTGAATTTTCCCCTTGGCTTCTCAAAAGTTGATTGGTTGTTAACTGTGAATTGAATTTGCAAAGCAGTTGCTATTGGTAGATTGTAGAGTCCGTTGAGTTGGTTGTTTAATTGAAGAAAGCAACTGGGAATAAGCATATTAAAAATATTCCCGTTCTTCCTTTTAGTTAGTGATGTTTTTTCTTGTATATGTCAATACCCAACAGTTAGAAATATCTTGAATAAAAGGGGTGTCTTTCGTTGAGATTTTAGTATAATTGTGCTCTTTGTGCTCTTTTAATTGATCTGCAAAAGGGAATAGCGAGCATAAAGCAAACAGCTGAAAGTGGACTAAATTTCAGTGTCAGCAAGTATTTTGAAGTTATATACACTCAAACCTCAGAATAAAGAATACTGTACGATTTGTGGGTTTTTCTATCTTGCAATAACGAAGTGGCAAGGCGCTCACACGATAAATTACTTCTGCAAGTCGAATGGCAGAGTCACTCCAGGTCAAACTGTATTGATGAGGAATTTCTAATGCTATGGAAGTGATTACATCAGCTGTCAACAGCTGCCATATCATTGCTTTAATCTTTGTATGTAGTTATCATTGCTTTAATCTTTGTATGTAGACATCATCAAATTAAATTCAGATGTTTTTGTGTTTGATATCCATGTGTGTGGAATGCTACCCTGCTGGCTGTTGCTACTCTTACTAACCAGCTAACTGCACTGAAGTGTGTTTTAAATTGTTGATGTCACCCTGATTTAGCCTTAAAATGTAATCTTCATCTCTTTTGAAGATATGCATAATGCATTATTTTGTCATGGCTTCGATAGTGGATTTTGAAGTGCAAAAGAATGAGCGAAAAAGTGGCTTTCTTTTAGCACCAAGGAAATCATAGAGATAGTAGAATGATATTGGTGGATGGGGTTAGGGGTGCTCACTCTCTGTTTCCTTCACTTGCTTGTGGAGTTGATTATCCTTGTATATAGGTGATGTTTTAAGGTTTGCATAGGGAATCAGACAAATATCTTTTAAGCAATGTTTTTTTTTTAAAAAAAAATTACTACGTATAAATTATGTGGCTGTGAATGTTATTGTATTTTTGACCTGGCATAGTCTTGGTGTTCTAGGAAACTGGTGAAATCAGCTTTCCTTCTCAGTTAACTTATATGGGGCTTGGAGCCTTGGATTATTTTTATTTTTATATTTCAATCCTTGATTTATATATTGACTTTTCCGGGCATTCGTAGATAGCAGCCAATCATGCACACATAGTATACCTCATGTGCGATGGAGTATAAGTGTTTATTAGAAATTGTACTCAGGTTGTTCTTGGCTTGTACATTATCAAATGTAATTGAAGCTACTCATTGTGGCGAGGGCTGGTCTAGATCAATGGATTTATGTATTTAGAATTTATTTGATATCTTGTTAATGTCAATTTCTAGATATATTTGGGGAGCCTTAGGCCTTCTTTCCCCTCACACAGTGCTTGCTGCATCAAGGTTTGCTTATCAAATAAAATAGATATACTGGATATAGGTTTCTTTTATGTCTGGAAAACTTTTTCATCAAATCTATCAATTGATTCTTGATCCACCTTACTAAGACTTTGTCATTGATTTTTACAACTGATGTCAATTGTCTTAACCTGCAGGTTCCCAGTGATCAAAAGCTGCCATCACTTTATCTGCTTGATAGTATTGTTAAGAATATTGGAAGAGACTACATCAAGTATTTTGCTGCAAAACTACCCGAGGTTAGAATTTATTCTGAATCAAATGCTTTTCATGGCAGTTGTATGGCATATCGTGTATGTACCTCAGCCTTATAATTTCTGGCTTTTCAATAACTTGTGATTTGTAGTTCCATTATGAGTTTTTATTCTGCTTCAGGTGTATCTACTAGATCATGCTCATCTTTGATATTTTTTGTTGTATTTGTTCTTACTCATATGTCTAGCAGTAGAGAAGTCTTTTCCTTCATGATATTGATAGCATTATGAATCAAGGTCAGAAGTTTATGTATTTTTTTTTGCATAAAGGTCTATTGTCAAGAAAAGGTAACTGAGAAAATATGACTTCTGTAACTATTCTACTGTTTGTTTACATTTTGTGTAATTGGTTTTGTTTGGTAGGTTTTTTGCAAGGCATACAGACAGGTGGACTCGCCAGTACATGCTAGTATGCAGCATCTTTTTGGGACTTGGAAAGGAGTTTTCCCTCCTCAGCCTCTGCAGATCATTGAAAGGGAACTTGGCTTCCTGGCTGCTGCAAATGGTTCCTCGTCGTCTTCAACAATTACAAGGGCTGATTCACAGGCACAGCGCCAACCACATAGTATTCATGTAAATCCAAAGTATTTGGAGGCTAGGCGTCTACAGCAATCAGGCCGGGTAAGTATTTAGTGGTGAATCCCATATTCAACCGAGGATGTATAGAGACTTGATAGAATATGTGGCGTTTGACATTGAACCAGAAGGAATTGGTGTGACCCCTCCTTCAAGCTGCATGCATGAGTTTCGCGTATCTTTTCAATTCCTTGATCAATGTCTTTCTGTTTAATTTTGTGTTCTTTTTTCAGAATGTCCAACAACCCCAAAGAGAAGAATTACGAGACACAGTCCATGAGAAACCCCTTGGTGCAGAATCTGAGGATCATGAATATGGTTCTGGTCTTTCTAGGCATATTACATCCAGATTAGGAAAATCCAGTGAGAGGATGGCAGATCATTCATATGATAAGCAATGGTCTAGTGCTGGGAGAGGTGTTGATGAGTCGATGTCTAGCCAAAAGAATGGTGTTAATGCTCGACAAAGCACTCCTAGTCTTATGGCATCCAGATCAGCAAATGTGCATTTGCTGCCCCCACAGAATGCTGCCAGTAGAGGCAGTAGGGAGTTGCCTCGAAGCTGGAAGAACTCTGAGGAAGAAGAGTTTATGTGGGATGAATTGAACCCTGGAGTGGCTGACCATATTGCAGTTGACAGCATTCAGAAAGACCATTGGACAATTGATGGCCTAGACAAATCGGTAAGCTGCTTCTTATAACAGGGATCTGATAATTAAATAAGAGCGTACGTCTCTTTAGTGCAGTATCTGCTGGTAAAATAAATCATTATCCATAGAAACTATCTTAACTGCTAAATTAACCTAGGACCATTTGAAACAAGAAAATGTCTCTTTAGTGTTTGATTCATATATTTGCTGGTAAGATTAAACAAAATTCAAAGAACCTATCCAAACTGCTAAATTAACCCAAACCTACTGACCTGATATGTAATTTTTATTTTTTTTGGTTTGTATAGCATCTCTTGAACAGATGAGACCAATGATATTGAGACATTGAAAGGATTGAAAAGATATAGCTGCTAAGATTTCAAAGATCTTGATATTATAGGAGTATTAGGGATCATGATGCAGTCCTCATATTTCTTGTTTATTTTATCACTTGTTTTTTACTAGTATTAATTTCATTAAGAATTTCAGATAATGGAGGCTCATAACAGAGCTTAGTGTTGTGTCCTTGATTTTACCCTTGTCCTTCGGGTCATTATGGATTTCTCATTTTATATTCACAACGAAATTTGCTTTACAACAGGAATTTGGTGGCCGAAATACCAACCGACTAAACCAAGCTGTCACTGGGTCAAGAATTGACAGGGAAATCGATTCTTTATCCAGTGAACAAGTGCCTTTTGCTCGCCAGAGATCATCATGGCAATCACAGGAGCAGCTGCTTGTGCAGGGTTCAGACATTCCACTTCCAAGGACGGCTCTTCAGTCTCATGTTGGGCCAGCGCATGCTACTGGTGCTTCAAGCTTTGGCCTTCCAACTATTGCCGCTTCAGGATCTGCTGGATCCCTTGGGCAAAGGCATGTGTCTTCAGGAAAACCGCTCATTTCTCAGCCCTCGTCACGTGATCCTCGCTTAAACGTTTCTGAGAAAGAACAGGCACAAGCAAATTCCTTGCCTCTGCCTAACCGAAAACCAGCTCTGCCTTTACGATCATCAGATGGGCCCCCTAATTCAAAGCTTCGTGATTCTTTCGCTGGAGTGCATCACAGTCTTAATCTGGATATCAATAGAAAGTCAGAACCACAAACTTTACAGAAGATGACTTCTGCTGGGTCTTCTTTCCGAGCAAAGCAATATAATCCACCTGCGCAGCAGCTTCCATTGGGTCAGTCAGAGGCTGAACCATCTTGTGGATTTCAGAGTCGTTTGAAGCAGCTGGTACCTTCTGGGACTTTAAATCATGTTCCTGGAGAATCAACTGGACAATTGAATGCAAGTGCTTTGCTGGCTGCTATCCTGAAGAGTGGAGTTCCCTCAGTACCTTCGACAGATGGCACACAGCCTTCTTCGTCAAGTGGATCTTCACATACTTCTCTTGCTGGTCCCAGGGTTAGATCCTCATCAGATTCTCCTCATGATCTTTTGTCCTTGCTGTCAAAGATAAAGACGGATGAGCCTCCACAGTCATCTGGTCCTTCACCAACTTCATCATTGGCCAGAACTGCGAATTCTGATGGTACAAGTTCTAGTTCAAACCCATTCTCGAGCCTCTTAAACACATTAGTGGCTAAGGGTTTGATAACTGCTTCAAAAACTGAATCAGCACCTCCTCCTTCAAAAATTGAATCGGCAACTCCTGCTTTAAAAACTGAAGCAGCACTGCCTGCTTTAAAAAGTAAATCAGCACCGCCTGCTTCTCTTATCTCTTCAAAAAGCAATAACCAGAGCCCTAGTGTCGCTATTACAACCAGTGCAGATGTACCCTCAGTTTCTTCTACCACTCCCTCATCAACTGCCAACAAGACGGCTTCCTCCAAAGCATCTCATGCAGCACCTGAAATGAGTAAATCAGAGATAGTTAATCTCATTGGGTTCGAGTTCAAACCTGATATTCTCCGACAGTTTCATTCTTCTGTTGTTGATGGACTCTTTGAAGACCTCCCTCACTGCTGCAACATATGTGGGCTTCGCCTGAAGTTGAAAGAAAGATTGGACAGGCATTTAGAGTGGCATGCTTTGAAGCAGTCTGAAGTGGATAAGTCGTCAGGGATGTGGTATTCGAATTCAGATTACTGGGTTGGTGGAAAGTCAGCAGTGGATTCTGGATCACATATCGTCGGATTCTCACAAGAGTCTGGCGCAGCATCAGAAGAAGATCTTGAGCCTATGGTTCCTGCAGATGAAAGTCATTGTGTTTGTCTCTTGTGTGGTGAGCTTTTTGAAGACTACTACAGTCTAGAAAGAGATGAATGGATGTTCAAAGGAGCAGTGTATATGACAGTCTCATCTGAAAGTGGGGCTAGGGCGTCGTCTAGTCGGACTACTGGACAAGGTGTTATTGTGCATGCGAAATGTATGGCGGACGATTCGGTTCGTGATTTGGACCTGACCAGCATCGTCAAATTGGTAAGTTTCTCCCTTTCAACATTGAGGTATATTCTGATCATGATATAAGTTGTCAAATTGGTAAGTTTCTCCCTTTCAACAGTGGGCTCTGGTTATTACCACTCGTGCTTCATGTTTTCTTTGTACATGATTTATCTCATCGTTACTTTTTACTTTTCCTCTTTTAAATGAAATACCACGGATTATCTCATCTAACAAAAAATAACATTCCCTAAAGATAAACCCAACCAAAGCAAACCCCCTGAAGGGTACCATAGTTAATTAGTTATGGTTCTTTAAATTGCAGGCTCTCTTGGTGGCTGATGTTTGAAATTTGGATTGTGTTTTTTATTGTTTGCAGGAAAAGGATGTTTGACATCATATGAATCTCTGGAGCTCCAGGTCAATTCAACAGGTTGGTGAAACAGGAGTGGATCGGAGGTGCTGTGCTTCGAGTGGTATGAAAGATGAAAACAAAGTTTCAGGTTCTTCAGTTTAATGGCTTTAAGCACCATACCCTTCCCTGTAGCAATGCAAGGGTCCCTCTTAAAAGAAAAGAGGCTTGGGCTTGAAAAGCTCTGCCAATGCCCTTCCCTGTAGCCATTTTGAAGAGTGTTGTCGTCTTTTGAGAGCGCTCTCTCAATTGCGTTTGCCCGCTTTGCCGTTTGGTTTACAAATTTTTTAAGCATAAAAAAAATACCAGCATTAGTTGTGTTCCCAGTTTCTCAATTCGGTGTTCTTTTAGGTTCTCCTATGATTTTATCGACTTTGGGTGAGTGGAAAGGTTGCCATGCTCAGCAAACTTCTTTTCATAACACACTTATAACGACTCTCGCAACCAACACAATGGCTATGTAGCATGTTCGTTTATAATCTAAAGGGGGGTATTTATCTTGTCATGTTTGCCTCCCGGTGTTGTTTTTGCACATAACTGATTTTGGTCAGATCAATTGCTTTAAATTTGCCGTAATTCCAGTTGTTACAGATGATTTTAGATCATTTGCTTTGCTGGAACTTGTATTGGTATATACAATGTACCCCAGTTTTGGCAGAATACATGGCAAATCAAATAACAGATGATAATCAGAGTTAAAATAAGTACAATAAGATGGTTGCGATTTAGGACGGGTTTTGGGACTGGGTGTAGATGTAATCCAAATGAGCATCAGCCATCATCCTCCTTGTATTGCAATCTTCATCTCCTTCTCCACATTCCACCATGTCCATCCCCATCACCTGTAACCAGGCCAACACACAAAACCCCAAATTAAAATAATAATAAATAATAAACGTGGAAAATTGAGAGAGGAAGGGTGTAAAGATTAGAACTAACGTTGGAGAAATCATCCACAACCCCCTTGTTTTGTTGAATCCCATTAGGCATAATCTTCTGTTCACCTGCACAATATATATATATGCTAAAAAAAAAAAAACTTGAAATTTAAAAGCCCTTTAAGGGTTTACCCCCCTCTCCTTTTATTACCTTGTTGCATTTTTAGTGGAGGAGCACGCCGAGATGCCGAGGCGGTGAAAACCAGAGCAAGGAAGAAGATGCACAGTAAATAGGCAAAAGCACAAGCATTTCCCTTCCTCATTTCCCCTGTGTTTTTAACCCTTTTGTGAGAGAGGTGGGGGTTAATGGGTAATACGCCTGTATCTAATGTGTAGTTGAATTTGAATATATAGGCAAATAGTGTGGGGGAAATGCAAGGTATGGGAAATTGACCCTTTTGCAGTAACAACAACGAGAGTGGTCAACTCTTTTTTTCTCTGTTTCTTTTCCTTCCCCACAACTGACTCTTGGTATCTACGCCCATATTTAAGCATAAATGGACGGTTAAGATTTAGCAAACTATCATCCATTTTAATTTTTGATAAACTCCACTCCACCAGATTCAATTCTAATTAAAACCAGACCAGCTAATCTCTCTTGTTTGGCCCTAATTCCTTCACTCACAGGCCACAGATTAAAGGGTAAGTTTGGTTGATTCTAATTTAAAACTGTGTAATTGGATGTCATATGAAGGAAAGTGGTGTATTTTGACTATTTTCAGCTCCCATAATAAAAAACACAAACTGTGTTATTTATACACAATTTTAAAATAGAAGAGGAAGAAACCCACACGCTTCCACTTTGTATCTTCAATCTGCCTGCTTCTTTTTGTCTTCTTTTTGGTTTATTGAAACGGAACTCAGTGTTTTGTTGTGACTCACCTTGTATGTAGTGACCTTCTAGTTAAGTCGGAGCTAACACATTAGGCACAATACAACTTTTCCTTTTTTAAATAAACATCACGGGTTTGACATTTTAGTACAGGTCTTAGGTTTACCAACTCTAAAATATGCCACTTTTTTTTTTTTTTTTTTTTTTGTAATGTCAAGTGTGAATTATATAAGTTGTAGTCTTGCCTAACTCGGCTGCTTGTTCTTTCCTTAACCACTAAACTTCACATGTGATCTTTAATTTTTTTTTAAATCGGTAAATATATTAAAACTAATAGCCCAGTTATAAAAAAACATACTCAGTAGACAATAGTACAATACCCTTCCAACCCCTCTCAAACTGGATTCCTAGACAGGCTAGACTCTCTCCATAGTGCTGGTGCGGTGCATACTCAGCCATCGTTTCTCGTCAAGTGTTTCACATGTAATCTTTACTTGAAAAAAAAATCTAGAAAAACTAATATTTGTATGAATTAGTTAGAATGGAAAAAATTGACAACAAGTTGAGATGGCCGAGTTGGTCTAAGGCGCCAGATTAAGGTTCTGGTCCGAAAGGGCGTGGGTTCAAATCCCACTCTCAACAAATTAATTTTACTCTCCCTTTTTTGGGTAATAGATTCCAGGCCCACTTTGGGTTTGGCCCAATGTTTTTGTTGCCCAAGTTTTTGTACTCCGTATTATTTTAATAGAGGTATCACCCAATTTTAATGCTTAAAAGTTTAATTGAGTTTACCTAAACAGTACTCCGTATACCTTATCTGTATAAATTATAATCAATATATTTGTTGACTTTCAATAGTTGTTAAGTTGAACACTTGAACCAAATCAACCAATGAGGCAATGAGTTATATATTCAATAATCAATTCTTTATCGAAATGGCTTTACATTGTTGTTAGTTGAACCATTACTCACCACTGTAACACACCACTTGTTGCTTTCTAATATTCAAACATTACATCTCACATGGATGATGCATCTTTGATTACTCTCCCACGTTCAATCAAATTCCCCAAATTCCCCAATGAACACTCTACCTCTCCTCATCGCCGTCCACGTCATCTTCACACCCATCGCCGCCTCCGCCGCCCACTCGGAGCTTCTCCGGGGCTACCAGGCCACCCCGGACACCGCCGCAGCCACCCAATTCCAGCCACTCCTGATGGACCCCACCGCAAACTTCTCCCTTTGTTTCCTCCGGGTCGACCCGCACCAACTCGCCCTCGCCGTTGTCCACGTCCCCTCCGGCGAGCCGATCTGGACCGCCCCGATGAACCGGCCTGCCAAGTGGTCCAAGCATACCCGGCTCACCTTCAATGGCAGCATCGTAATTTCTGACCCCCACTCAGGGGCGTTTTGGTCCTCCAACACCCCCGGCGGCGACCGCGTCGTCCTCTCCGCCTCCTCCAACCTCCAAATCACCGGGCCTGGGTCGGGCCCGCCGGTGTGGCAAAGCTTCGACTTCCCATCCGACACTTTATTGGAGAACCAAAATTTCACTTCTAACCTGACTCTCCGGTCATCAAATCAGCTCTTCGAGCTCCGATTAGGGCCTGATTTCATCGGCCTGTACGCCAAATTCAACGCGAACAAAGATCAAATCTACTACAGACACACTGCAATCGAGGCCAGGGCCAAGATTATCCCGGGCCAAGGTCCGATTCACATTCGGGTCTCATCCGATGGATACTTGGGCATGTACCAGAACGGGCTTTGGCCCGTAGACATTCAGCCTTTCAACAGCTACGGGAGATCCGTACCCGGTATTCATCGGATCAAAATCGGATCAGACGGGAACTTGAAGGGGTATTATTGGTCCGGATCCGAATGGGTGTTGGACTACCAAGCCATATCCGAAACGTGCGAACTTCCTAGCCCGTGCGGGCTCTACGGGCTTTGCCGGGCTGCGGGTGGGTGCGCTTGTTTGGATGAGCGGGTTGAGGCCCGACCCGGGGAATGCCATTCGGGTCTGGTGGTCGGCGATTTATGCAGCGAAAAGGGGTTTACGGTTATGAGGAGGGCGGGAGTGGAGCTGCCGTTCAAGGAGCGGATGGGGTTTTTCGTAACGGCGTCGTTTGAAGATTGCGAAGGGGCGTGCGAATCCAACTGCACGTGCTGGGGAGTGGTGTATCATAACGCATCCGGGTACTGCTATCCATTGGACTACCCGATCCAGACCCTGGTGGCTATTGGTGATCGGAGTAGGGTGGGGTATTTTAAGGTGCGGGCGAGCGCAGCGGATGGGGAGCTCCGGGTGTGGTCAGGGGTTGTGATTGGGTTGCTGTTGCTGCTAGGTGTAATCATGGCCATTGGATTTGGAGGGTATCGGATGTGGAGGAATAGGTGTTTGGAGCATAAGGAGATTGACGATCCTATAGCGTATAAGTATTTAGGATCGGATAGTTTTGGATCAATTGAATTGACCAAATAATCGATAGGCAACTTGTTCATAACATAAGCTAAACACTTGTCTGCATCTTTGTAATGTAGTTCAAAGGGATTGGCGATTTGGCGCTCTTGTAATGTGCAAGTGTCTTGGAGTGTGTAGTTTTGGATCAATTCAATTGATTGACTAATTAATAGGTAACTTGTTTATAACTCGAATGAAACACTTATGGCTTCTAACTTTGTGTGGGGAGCAAATCGTATAAGAGACAAATATTTAATGTTTGAATATTTATTCATCAACCATGTAAGAATGTCAATAGTATTTGCAAGTCTTAACATACCTTTTTACTCTTAAAATTAGAAATAGTTAGAGAAAACTTTTAGAGTGATATAAGGAATAGTTTTATGTGTTGACTAATCAAAATTTAGAGGGCTTATACATTGCTTCCTTTAGAGATTTCAGTATTTCACTATCAATAAAACTGAATTTCGAGATAATTGTTAGTTAAATGATTTTTGTGATAAGTAAATACATCTTTTTTTGTGACAAGTAAAATGAGAAAAGACTATAAGCTATACTGAAAATATAAATAACAAATTTCCATCTTGCAAACTAATAGTGTGAGTTCAATTTTTGTGATAAGTAAATATGTCATTTATATATATTTTCTTGGTCGGCAGAAATGTAATTTAAGAGAGAAAAATTCTCAAGGACCATACTAAAAAAGCAAACTGTTTAATGTCAAGAAGACGAAAAGGAGAAGAAAAGCAAACCGTTTTTCCCCTTTTCCGTGCTTCTTTTCCATTTCAACCCCTTTTCTTCTTACTTTGTTATCTTCTGTGTCCATTATCCATACAACTCCGGATCTCCCATTCCCCGATTATCCACACATCCAATTTCAATTTTCTGTGTGAATTTATCGTCTGTACAATGCGAGGCATTGCGACTTGTTACAGTGATCAAGCCGTGAAAATCTCCGATTCTTACTGTTCTTCGTATCCAAACAGGTCCTATGTCTCCCCCAGATTGTTCCCTCCCGCACGAAACGCCGTCGTTTCCACCTACAAGCTCAAGCTCTCCCCTCAAACTCACCTCCACATCACATTCACCTGGTCCGCCAAGCTCCTCTGCAGAGGCTTCTGGATCCGCGTCACCCGGAAACCCGCATCGGGCCAGCCCGATTCCGCGCTCCGGAATATGGCCGCCGACAAGGGGAGGGAGCGATTCACTGCGTGCGGGTCCACGCTCAGAGTCCACTGGGACCTATCCAACGCCCGATTCCTCGGGCCCGGCCCCGAGCCCGTCGGATCGTTCTACGTCGTCGTTTTGGTCGACTCCGTTCTGGGCCTCCTCCTCGGAGACATGGAGGATGATCCTTCCGTGCAAAAGTTGACCTTCGGTTTGCCACCTGGCAAGTCCTCATTGGTCTCGCATTGCGAGTATCTATCCGGTTCGACCCAATTCTCGACCCGGGCGAGGTTCTGCGACTCGGGCCGGGTTCACGAGGTGGCGATCAGGTGCTACGAGGAAGGGGCCGATGTGGGCCCGGGGCTGACGGTTTTGATCGATAAGAGGGCGGTGGTGAGGGTTAGGAGGCTCAATTGGAACTTCAGGGGCAATCAAGTGGTGTTCGTTGACGGTTTGCTGGTGGATGTGATGTGGGATGTCAGCCGTTGGATTGCGGAGGACGATGACAGATCAACGGTGGGTGATGGGTTTTTCATGTTCAGGACGAGGAGCGGGTTGGATAGCAGCTTGTGGTTCGAGGAGGAGAGGTTAGCCCAAACTAACCATGACAAGGTTGAGTTCTCGTTTCTTGTGTGTGCTTCAAGAAAACTTGGTTAGCGTTTTTTTTTCCCCCTGATTAGTTATCTAGTTTCTTAGAATCCTTAATTGGAAAAAAAAAAAAACATTATATTCTTTTATTCACTTGTGGTGATGGATGATTTCATAAGTGATCGATTGTTCGAGGATCGTCAAACTTGGTAATAACTATTTAGAATCAAGATAGTTATCGGCCAAGTTTGACAAAATTGGTATTTTGTAGATACTTGTCCCTATCGAAGTAGTTATTTGTATATGCGTTAGTGGCTTTGTATATAAGTTGAGTGATATTATATTTATATTTTCGATGTGTGACATTTTTGTTCGGAAACGATATCTACACCGCTAATTTTTACTATATCCACTGCTAATCACCGCATAGATATGCGGTGAGTTAATGACGGTCAACGCTATGTCCTGCCGCATGCGGTGAGTACCCCGTTCCGTTTCAACCCCACCGCATACCCATGCGGTAATATCGGATAACCGGATTTACGGGCAACAATTCGGTTGAGTCGAAGGGACCGATAGACACTGCTTGGGTATGCGGTATACTATGACACTACGAATTAATCGTATAATACAGGCACATCTGCGGTGTTATATCCTTCTACAGTTAAATTAACTTGTAATAATGTCGTGATCTGAAAAAACTCATTTGTTGAATTTAAAACGAAAGTGCGATAAATATCCTCGATGACGAGTTGAATTCAAAAGAAATATGATATTGCACCAACATTGATTAAAACGAAAGTGCGATAAATATCCTCCATGACGAAAATATGAAGTTCGAAAAATAATTTGTGAAATGGAATAGACAAAGATACAACCTAATTCAACAAACGAAGTTCGAAAAATGACACCAGAAAGTGGAAAGTGCTAATACGATAGGGGACGGCCACCATCACGACGACGGTAAGCTCTATATCGTGCTATCCTCGCTGCAAACTGCTCTTCCCAACCGTCGACCGTGCGATGGTGATGCCGTGTCCATGTGACGTAGACTGGAGGAAGAGGTGAACCAGGCAACAACCAAATATGTGAATACAAGGTGAATATTGACATCAGAAAAGATAAACAAAACATTAACAAATTAATGAATATGAAATATGAAACGTACCGGAACGAAATGGTTGTTGTTGCCGACTAAAGCTATTCCATCTAGCTCCTCATAGGCCGGTACTGACGGGCCACCGGTGGCGTACAGAGGTAGGCATCATCTGTGACAAAATCACCAAAGGACGCTGGTGAAGCGTGGCAAACACCTCGCCCATGATCGGAATCTCCATCCAATACGTAGCATCATGACACGTGCCGAAATAGTTGACCCTCATGATGAGCTCATGTAAGGCCGGATAGTAATGGTACCGATCTGAATGCACCTGCAGCTCAACGGCCAGCTCTCGTCGAACTCGAGGCCATGCGTCTTGTCCCAAGTTCAGCAGACAAGCAAAAGACCTATACCCACAGTGACCATCACCTGCAACATTTGTGACGGCTCGTATGAAAGTAATCATGAATTCGTCGATGTTGCGAGTGCCCCAATTGAATTCTACTCGAGGTAGATTATGTGGTGGAAGCGTCGTAGGTGCTGGTGTTGGAGTGTCGCCTACAATCTGCGGAGGTGGCTCCGACGCTGATCGACCTCGTCCACGTCCCCTTCCACGACCCCGTCCTCGTCCTCGGCCCCTAGGAGGGTTGTCGATGGCAACGTCGTTGGACCCAGTGGCCTCTTCAGTACCTTCCACGTCATCTGTTTCGTTTGATGTCGGTTGACCCCAACCTCAGCCTCGCCCTCGTGCGGATCCAGTGGTCGCCTGTCTATCTGCCCGACGTTGAGCCCGAGCACGCTCACGTTCCCAGGGTAGAGGGTTCGTCTGACAGGGGTGGCGAGTCCTCGGTCTCCCGGGCGGTCTACGGTCCTCCGGGTCAGGGGTGGTCAACGGTGTATGGGAGGGACGATCCCCGTCGTTGAATGCCGACGCGATTCTCCAACGAGTATCCTCGTCCATAGCTCCGCTCTGGAACAAAATGATCATGCGCGACATGTCTACATCAGCTCTGCTGAGGGGAGTGTTATCCTGGACGTTGTCAACATGAGGCCTCTTGAAATCCAATTGCTTCCAAAAAATGTGTATCTGGGATGGTCTGATGGGTATCTGCGTGTCTCGACAAGCTTGCATGTCATGTGTGCATGGAAGACCGTAGACGTCCCTCCAGTATGCATCTCTGCATGGTTGCGAAGGTGGCTCGGCTTCCATCTTTGTGTAGATTTCGAACAACAGGTTGAAACATTCCTTCGACACGATATTCCGAATTCGATCGAAAATCCATAGGTCGTGGGAGTCTGTAGGCCAGGTGTTGTTCGCTCTCCCCAATGTATTCTTCACCTCCCATATTTGATCCGCCATCATCAGATCGATTGTGTTTATCACGTGAGTGAAATCACCGACTGCAGAGTTTAAGGTCTTTTTCAACACAAAATGAGCAGCCTCAACCCTAAAAGATAAGTGAGACTCGCAGATGAAGATCGTTATATGTAAACAAATAACGTGTATAATGAATTTTATAATGAAAACGTAGGCGCACCTGTTCGTCGTGGTCGTACCAAAATGCTGGATTGCGTCTGTCCATGCACGAACTATCTGCTCCGAGTAATCTCGTAACCACGTCGCCTCCAAATACGGTATAAGCCCTTCGATATGCCCCCACTCTGCATGCATACCCCTCCTTCTAGCGGTGAAAGTTTCAACCGATCTGGATTGGAATAGGCAACACATGCGTTCTTGAAACGCCTAGCAACATCAAGATTCTTTGACTTCTGGAAAGCAGCTTCTTCGCATCGTCGGAGGACGTGCACTGTGCACAACATATGCCTGACATTGGGAAGAACTTCTCGTAGCGCCGCAATCAACCCCAACTCTCGATCAGTGACAACAACGTTAGGAAGATTACCTCGCATGAGGTAAACGAGCTGCCTCAACGCCCAAATGTACGTATCTGTGTTCTCGTGCGACATGAAGCAAAACCCGATGACGAAGTTCTTCTTTGTGCAAGTAAATCCAACGAACTCACACAAAGGGATCCCGTACCTGCATTTATGGTGAAATATTTGAGTTCGCAGACCCTGTTGGAAAGGGGTAAAAGAATAAGTGTATATAGAAACTTACGCATTCGTCCGGTATGTACTATCGACGAGGACGACGTATGAAAACATGGCTAGAAGATGGCGAGCGTCTGTATGGGCGATGAATAGATCTTGAAGCCTGTTGGGATCGTTAGGGGATCTCCTCGTACAGTAGTAGTAACCCTTATCCCGCAGAATGCGGAGTGCTTCCTGGGAGACTGTTCGATCTCCTCTCGCTTCAGCTTTAAACTTTGCTCTCGCATTGTACACCTGGCACCGCGATGTGAAGTTCAACTTCTTTCGTGTGTCAGCTGTCATCTTCAATGTAGCTAAAATCGGTTTTGGTGGGGTACCAGCGACGGTAAGGGCCAACGTAGTGTCTCTTTCCTCTGTATCCATTCGTCCGACGTACGGGTGACCGTCCAATGCACCGGGGAGTAGATGATTGTGCTTGCCATGAATAACGTCCAGGCCCCATTCGCCCCGTTTGAACTCCACGCCAGACAATGCAAACGGACACCCCTCTATCTTCGAAACAGCTCTGCGCGTGTTCCCGCTTGCATCATCTCCGGCTACTCGCGGTCTCTTACGGGGAGTGTACTGGCCGTACTTCTCACATGCGAGCAATAGACTCCCACGCCTTGTAGGAGTGCTCCCCCAAGAACGCTTGATTGTCAAAACCATATTAAGCTTTAATGCTGTGCCACGACAGTGTTGTAGGAGATCGTCGCGATTGGTCCACGTCTGGGATGTAGCAAAATCGGGAGTGTAATCGCGGTACTCCTGGTTACGGGCCTGATCGTCCTGACCGTCTTCCGGCATCGGATCAGCCTGCTCCTCCAGTGGTAGCTGTTAGCATGCAAACAGTACATATATATTACGTGACCCATTCATGGTTTCCGTCTGCTCTATTTAAGAACCTAATTTATTCCCCTACATTTAAAAACCGGTACATATATCTTGGTTTCCATTCCATATGATTCCACTACCTATATTCTTGTTATTCCACTACCTATATTCTACCAACAACGACATTCCAAATGATAAACATTAATCACATACCGGAAGACGAGGGGGTGGTGAGTTATCGGCCATTGGCGTAGTTGTAGGTGCTTCCTCGCCTTGACTTGAAGGCCGTCGATTGGTGTCGTCGTTAACCATTTTCGGAAATGATCGTAGATGAGGTGTGCGGGGATTAGATGCATTCCTACGGAGAGCGGTGTCGACTTCTTATACAGTAACACCGAATAGGTATGCGGTATGTTTTTTTACCGTTGCCACAACGGTAAAAAAATACCGCATGGAGATGCGGTATGTTTTTGCCCAAATTTTCGTTATTTTAAAATTATACCGCATGGGTATGCGGTATACGTTTTAAATATTTTAAAATTCCACCGCATGGGTATGCGGTATTTTCGGATAACTTCGACCCAACCGGATTATCGCGTTACGGACTCCGTTTCAACCTAACCCACCGCACGTACTTTCGGTGTTTTTATACGGTCAACGGACATACCGCATGTACATGCGGTATGTCGAATTAAATTTTGATTAAGCCACCGCATAGGTATGCGGTGACTTTGCGGTGTAAATAGTAAAAATTAGCGGTGTACATATCATACCCCATTTTTTTTACATCTCAACAATGATTCAATATGCTTGAAATTAAAAATATATTCAAATGATTAATTGTTCTTTAAGTGGAGCATAAATTGAGAATGCTGAATGATAAGGATGCACGTAGTAATAGAATACATTGCGGAAGGTTTTTCAGACATTAAAGAGAACACGCGAAGAACATGACAGGAGTGCAAGCTATACAATACGTAGTATTAATGAGGAGGAGAGGGAGGAAGTTGTGGCAACTGCCAACTGGGCATGTGCTCTTGTGCTTAATTCGTTTGTTGGGGAAATTGACAGCCGTTGACAATTATGAGAGAGGACAATTTTGCCGTTGGACGGGCACTTCTGACTTACCCCTATTTTTATGGCGTCGAATTGAAGCATTTCAAGTTTCCAACACCTACATAAGGTACTCCTAAGTCCTACCACAAGTTGCAACCAACTAAATGTAGCACATCTATGATCTATCTTACACAGCTTGCTTATCCGTTTCCGAGATAGAAACCTTATCATCGTCGTTTTTTCTGTTATAGAAAAAAAAATTATACGATGCGACTCGTATAATAATAGTAATTTATATGGAGTAATATAACAATATCCTTGATCCAAACACAGCCCATAAGATTGAATGAAAATGGTATTAAGATTCCATCAAACATTGCCGCTCCGGTCCCTTGAGTTTTAATATGGGCAGATAATAGATCCAAACACATTATATGGGCCAGACCCACTGGCCCAACAATCCTAAATTAGACTGAGATTGGGCCTTAAGTTAGCCAGTTTGGAAGAGCAGGACAAGCCGCAAATATGTTTGACGAGGTTGAGTTTGTGATTCCATATAACAACATTGTTGATAACGATTTTATATTGCATAAACTGACAAAGGGTGTGTTTGGATTCCAATGCATTTTAATTATAATGTAATTATTTTACCTCGTTTTATGTGCGCGTTTGGTTATAAAAATAAAAATCGAAGTAAAACAGTAATTTAATCAAATAATCACATAAATCGAGATAAAATAATTACATTATAATTAATACATCGTGGAATTCAAAAATATCATAATTTAAATACTTTAATTAAAAATTGTGTCATCCAAACACCGTCTTATCATTTTACATTATAAACATAATGCATTTAGAATCCAAACACACCCAAAATGTCATCATTCGGATGGTTCAATAGCGGGTTCTTGACTAGTGACTACGTAGTCTTTCTACTAATCAATCTAGCCGCATTCAATGACTTGCACTTGCATCAAATGGAGGCTATAGTTTTACATCCTTTGATAATTTTAGTAGCACACATCACCGGGTCACATTGCTCATTGTAGAATATGGTTCGATTCCGTGCCTCGCACGTAAAATACACAGTATTACAAAAAGCTTAAGCCACTGTGTAGAGATTCCTTCCACCTTTATATTTATGGTACTTTAACCATCCAGAGTCAAAGCATGAGTCGTGTTAGATTTATTTTATTTTTAATTATAAGAACGAAATCTACCCTTATAACACAAAATCTTAAAATAGTGTATAATTAATCATTTTTTGCACATTATATTTATGGAATTTTATCACTCATAACCAAAGATTGAAATGCTGTTTTTTTATCCAACACAAAAAGGCGCACATTCAATGTCAATAAGTTATCATGACATGTATCAATGAATGTGAATAAATAAAGGCCCTAATACATGAATTAATAATGTGTACATTATAGTATCATATACTCCCTACTTGCCGAAAAAAAAGGTATTATATACTCAGTAACGTGGACTGATGGCATATATTATCACACTAAAGTAGACGATTGTTGGCTTAGGCCTAGTGGCCACTTTCAGATTCCGTAAGGCATACTATAAAATAATATATCGTCTATAACTAATTTTATGCTGATAGATCGATATGCTTTCTCGTTTACTTATCAGCTTCATTTATGTCATTGATCGGCATGATACTGCCCTTATCTTACGGGGAATTATAATTTTCTAAATATAAAATGATCGATCGAAATCGACTTGTGTTTATTAATTACTATTAACAATGAAAATTCAAGTTCCGAGTTGGCACTGACAGCAGGTAATTGCGTTGAAATTGGAGAGAGTGATCGATTCAGGCCGGCAATGGCGTCATAGATCATGCATATACCAAAAACTTTGCTTTTTTTTTTTTTGAACCGAAAATAATTTGGCAATCAGGGGAGACCTTGAGCATCCAAACGGATGAAATTACGGAGCACAGAGTCGTTTAGGGATGGAAATGGATCGGATTATGAGTGGATGTACCCATTCCATCACCCGATCCATTAAGAAATTTCCTCCACCCGATCCACTAACCCTTGCATCCATATCCGATCCATCCATCATCCGCGGGTTATTGGGTGGATCGGGTGAAATATATTGGTAGAAAATTTCATATAAATGTTCACCGTAATTTTCAAAATAGAAATAAAACTTAATAAAAAAAATAAAATTTTAATATATTAAATTTAAAATACTCATCATTCTTAACTTACACAAAAAATAAAAATTCAAACTATAAAATAAAGTTACATATAATATATATATAAGTTGCGTAAAAGATATGATAAAAGTTCATATAATAAACAATTTTAGTGGATCGGGTGGGTGGATCGGGTGATGGGTCGGGTGGTGGATTGGATACCCCTTCATCCATATCCGATCCAATCCATCATCCATTAATCTATCATCCACTTATTTATCCATTTATTTGAGTTTTCATCAACATAGTCGGGGTGGATTAATGGATGAATCGGGTCTCCGCGGGTTGATTTCCATCTCTACACTCGTTAGGTATCGATGAACCCGAGAAAGCGAATTAGATGTGCGATAAACAGTCCGCAACTCGATTAGCTTTCCTATAGACGTGACAAATCTCATAATAATGGAAAAAGCCTGAAGAAATTAGACTGTCGGAGACAATAATTTCTTAGTCGCTTGTAGACATATCATACCTTTCATCCTTTTTCTTTGTCCTTAGAAGCAAGTACAAAGAAAGAAGGTAGATCCATAGGAAGTAGAAATTAACTTGGAGTGAGGAAACCACCACCTACTACCGCCCCATGTTCGATGTGACTCACGGGTACATTTAAACCAGCTGCTCACCCACCGTTTTCACTCCTGATTTATTAACAATCCCACCAAACAATCACCAAAAGCAATATTGAAATTTTGCAATGATAAATTAATAAAAAGATATGTTTATTGATTAAAAAGTTTATTTTTGACCCGGGAAATAAACTGATTTAAAGATACTTGTTTCTGAATTTTACTGGAATGCTGTGGTTTTGACTGCAAATACGTGTAATTTGACCTCGAGTCTTCTTTCAACCAAACACAATCCAATTTTTTTAAATTTTTTTTCAATTATCAACCAATATAAAAATTGAATATGAAAGAACAAAAATTGGAGAAATAAACCGTGGCGAATGGCGATAGCAACAAGGCCTCTCTCACGCCCACCCTAACATTTCTAGATTTTCCTTTCCTTTATTTATTTCCCATTTTGCCCTTTTAAGTCTCTCCTCTTTATAAACCCCTTTCCCCCTCTCCCTCACTATCTTCTAGTCTCCTCCTCCTTCCGCCTCCGCAAAACTCTCTTTCCGAACTCTCGCCGCCCGTTTCTCTTCGATCATGTCCGCTTACCGAGGCAAATACGCTGGTAATTCCTACTTCATTCCTCTGTGTTATGGTTCTTCATGTAGATCTGTGTATTTACGGTGTTAGATCACTTCTTCTCTTGCGTTTAGTCTTCGTGATTGGGTAGTTTTCTCATATCTGTTGTAGATCTGTTTTTTTCTGCAAGATCTTGCAAGGCCGCATTAACTTTTGCTTGTTTGATTAGGAGTACTACTCTGTTTGACCGATTATAAGTTCTTGCGACGGATCTGTTTGACAGTGCTTTAACGTTTTTTTCGTTGTTGAAAACGTTGCTGAACTCAATCCTATTCAACCTGTCCGGTGAATGAATGAGGCGTGATACTGATTGAGTTCAGATCTGCGCAAGTTGAGAAAAATTGATTCGGGAGTTAGGTTTAACGGTTTTTATTTTAGACTGTAATAACTAATAAGGATTGAAAATAAGAAACAAATCTATGGAGTTGTTTATCGACAGTGTACTGCAAATAGATCTTCAGTTGGGGACGCAAAATTAACGTTTCATTCCACAACTATTGTCAGCATCTGCTTTTCCATTTGTTGAAAATCCTAATTAGAGTACATGTAAACACTTATGCGATTGTAATTTTATCACTTGTATCGGGAATTGGGAATCAAGTTCTTAGTTATGGAAACTGATCTCTCTCATGTACAGAGTATATATTCCCCTAATAAGTTATGCTTTATACTGTGTATGTATTCCGATAGTTACGTTCACTAGGAAATGAGGTTATGCTTATCGATTGATGCGTGGGTTATCAATTATGAACCAAAATGTTTTAGGGCATAGTACTAAGATAGTATCACCAATTCAGTTTTCTGATATGATGGTTTCTGTGTCAATTATCCAATCAGATTTTAATAAAATTTGATTTGTTTTACTCGATGAAGATGAGCTCATTGCCAATGCTGCTTACATTGGCACCCCTGGGAAGGGTATTCTTGCTGCTGATGAGTCTACTGGTACAATTGGCAAGCGTTTTTCCAGCATCAACGTTGAGAATGTTGAGAACAACAGAAGGGCTCTCCGGGAGCTTCTTTTCACCACCCCTGGAGCTCTCCAGTACCTTAGTGGTGTGATCCTTTTCGAGGAGACCCTCTACCAGAAAACTGCCTCGGGTAATAATCTGCTCTTCACTTTTGAAGAGTGTACTCTTTTGTGTTTATAATATTGTGATGCATGCGAGCTATATTGCTGATTTACTGCTTTTTGTCCTTCAGGCAAGCCTTTTGTTGATGTTATGAAGGAAGGTGGTGTTCTTCCTGGCATCAAGGTTGACAAGGGAGTAGTTGAATTGGCTGGTACCAATGGGGAAACAACCACTCAAGGTCTCGATGGCCTTGCCCAACGCTGCCAGAAGTACTATGAGGCTGGTGCTAGGTTTGCCAAATGGCGTGCTGTCCTCAAGATTGGCCCAACTGAGCCATCCCAGCTTTCCATCAATGAGAATGCTAATGGACTTGCCCGCTATGCCATTATCTGCCAGGAGAACGGTTTGGTGCCCATTGTTGAGCCCGAGATTCTGGTGGACGGATCTCATGACATCGACACCTGTGCTGATGTCACTGAGCGTGTTCTAGCCGCATGCTACAAGGCCCTCAACGACCACCACGTTCTCCTTGAGGGAACTTTGTTGAAACCCAACATGGTCACTCCAGGATCTGAAAGCAAGAAGGTCTCACCACAGGTGATCGCCGAGTACACAGTTCGCGCCTTGCAGAGGACCGTACCACCTGCTGTGCCTGCCATCGTCTTCTTGTCTGGTGGACAGAGTGAGGAGGAGGCTTCAGTCAACCTCAGCGCCATGAACAAACTCCAGACCAAGAAGCCATGGTCTCTCAGTTTCTCCTTCGGCCGTGCTCTTCAACAAAGCACCCTGAAGGCCTGGGCTGGTAAGGAGGAGAATATCAAGAAGGCGCAAGAAGTGTTCCTCGGCAGGTGCAAGGCCAACTCCGAAGCAACCCTCGGCAAGTATGAGGGTGGAGCTGCAGTGGAAGGTGCAACAGAATCACTTCACGTCAAGGACTACAAGTACTAAGCAAGTTTTGTTCAGACTCTGTTATCTTTGTTTTGTCAATCCATCCAGATTGTGCATCTTATTATCAATTTGGTCGTTTCGCTCTCTAGTCGCTAGGATGTTTTCTTAAAAAATAAATGCTTGGAAAATACTCTCAGAAATTTCTTATGAAGAGCTTTTGTGTGTTTTCAAGCCCTTGTGAACTTGAAAATAGACACTTTAAGAAATTTTAAGATGCAAATGCTAATGGCTTGTGTCGTTTGCCAAGTTAATGTCATACCCCGTTCAGTAGGAACAACTAATTTAAAGATGCAAATGCTAATGGTTTGTGTCGTTTGCCAAGTTAATGTCATACTCCGTTCATTAGGAAAAACTAATTTAAATAGCTCAATTTTGATGGGATGAGTAAGGAGCAGGAGCACCACAAACTTTTGACAAAAAGAACAAAAAATTACTAGTTTTATGTGCTAAGATCACCATTTACGTATCTTTTGTTTTTTTAAAAGAACACCCAACTTTTATAGTTTTCAAATAGCACCCAAAATGACATTAAACTAATTTTTTAATGTGTTAATGAAAATATATATATAGAAAAGAAACTACAAAAGGCAAGATACTCTATGTCTAATACTCCGTCCATTTTTTTTGGTATGGCTGTGCCCTTGTTCTATTATAGCATTGAGCAATAGTCCCAAATAGGAACTATAAAGTGTTCAATAAAGGATTCACTCAAACTAATAGACTTTAGCAAGTGCATTGGCATTGGCAAGGCAAGATACTCATGTCTGAACATTCTTAAGGGGTTTTTGTTTGTTAATTAACTATTCAAGTAAAAGTTTTGATTGAAAACCTAGTTTCATACTACCTCTATTATGAAAACATGTCATTTTATTATTAACGTACACTTTTTAAAGAGTTAAAAATTATATAAAGTATCATTTTTTTTTAATTTCATACCTATTACTGATAAGTATAAAACCATTTAAAAACTTAATAATTTTTTTAATATATTATACTATAATTTTTATCATTGTAAAAACATATGTGCATGAATAATAAGTGACATGTTTTTACAGTACATAAGGAGAATTATTTTGGTAACCATTCCGGAATGGCTCAACCGAAAATGACTTGCGGCTGGTAGTACCCAAAGGGACCCGATTCTAACCCAGATGACCGCTTTTTATTTACCAATTCAATGAGTATTATTTTGTCAGGAATTTTTTTTAAATAAAATATTGGCGGTACCTGACTAGTATATAAAGTGAAAGCATGAGTTTTTTTTTTTTCACTTTGTAAAGTTTACGGGGCTCCTTACTCACCCTACCAAACGGAAAACATGCGTGAATAGTAAATAACGTGCTTTGTTGAACTAAGAGAGTATAAAATATATTTTTTTTTATGAAAAATAAATTTATACTTTTATCATAAATATCTAAATAGTAAACATATTTTGATGGTAAACAAAAGTTGAAGAGAAAAGGAGGCAGTAAGTCTCCATCAAACTAATCAAAGTGGTTGACAAAGGCCGAAAATGAGTCCATCTGAAAACTTGGTGTGCTTGCCAATTGGCATGCATATGCATTACATGAACTATTTGAAGGGATAAACTAAGGATAATATATATTATCGGGTAACAAGAATCTCGTGGTGTGAGGATTTGGGGCCAATGGTTAGATGGTCTGTCGCCGTTGATAGCTCCAAATTTTGGCTTTAAATCATTGGTTGTCTGGATTGGAGCCCCTTTGGCTTTGGGTATGTCACTGTTTACTTATGCTCATCCCAATTCCTATTTGTTTGCTTCATTTGTTGAACACCACAGGTCGGATATGCCTTTTGACTTGGACTCCATTGGCCTGCATTACACTTATCCATAACTTCACTCCCATATTAAATACTAATAATGACTGATTTGTGTTTGCTCATCTCCTCCCCAAGAATTGCTACCTTTATCCTTACTGATCCCTGTTTACTATACCCAAAATTGTGTGGTGCTTAACACACATTTTTAAGCCTATTGAATATTGATTGATTGGGTCAACCACTGGTGCCCTAGGATTCAATTTGGGCTTTGCCCGAATCTATCTACAAGCCCAATACCTTTCTCATTTCCTTCTCTATAATGTGATGTTGTGATTTCCCACATTTGAAATGCTTTCAATTAGGGCCTAAGGCGAGTAGTTAGAGTTCGACTAGAAAACGGCTCAACTTGAGGTCGTTTATTTATTAAACGAGTCGAGTATGAGAACATTCGACATTTCGATTCAGAATAAGGCTCGAGAATTAGTAGCTCGAATAGCTCAAATTTTGCAGAATTTACAAAATTTCCCCTAACTTATTAGGTCTTGAGCAATTAGTAGCTAGAGCTGTTCTATGCTGAGAAAAAATTCCACTAGAGATTGTCTATTTACTAAACAATCCGAGTATAAATACCTTTTAAAGCCTTATTACAAATGAGAGCTCGACTTGTTTCTAAATAAACTGTACAACTAACACTTGGCTCATTCAATTCAATCACCTTTTGGTGTCTCCTGAATCCTCAGTGATGTGATTTAGATGCTAATTTGCAAGTGGGTGTGGAGGAGTGGGCGAAAGCCTTATTCTATAAAGGAAATTAACTCCATAGAAAATAGACTTGATGAAGAATGGAAATCTGGGCTCATCAGTTCACAGTCTGATGTGTGAAGTCTAATAAGCAACTGAAGATGCATAAATGAAGCCCTCTCTCTCCTATTGGTTAACCCAGAAAGAGAGCTTCAGATATCTCTGAGTTCTACCACAGCTTTTCCTCTGTTTGCACATATCTCATCTCTCCTGTTTTGCTGTCCCTCTATTGCTGACCTCAGGTGCCAGTGCCCTTCACTTTGAGACTGAGTTATTGAATTTCATAGACTAGCGTCAGCAGTGTACACGGCCCTACAACACTAGGACCATAGGTAGACCTGATCGAATTCGGGTTCGGACCGAGCCTAAATTGTCTTCCGGTGTATTGGTCGGGTCGGACGGGCTACCTAAACTCGATCTGCGTGTTGTCTACTTCTACCTATGGATAATATATATATGCCCCGACTTTAGGTTATGTTACGTCTTTCAAAAATTCTTTTTCGAATCAAGATCCTCTCCTTTTATTTATAACTTCCTACCTGAATCAAATCAATCGCTAAAATTAAATTCTTATAATGAATTAATCCATATTCCAAATCCATCTTCCTCTTTAAAAGATTACACAATATTTGAGAATCTCAACTAGAGAGACTTTTTGTATTAGGAGTACTATGTAATTTGTTCATGTAGTTAAAGCCAAGAGAAGGTTAAAGAAGCATCAATGGCACAAACTAAATATCCTTTTTGGAAAACTTTATATACATATAAGTAACATAACAATGCCGAGTTAGTGAATAAATAAGGGGCTAAATTCGGAAATCTTCGGACTGCCGATACGATTAGGGCATATATATGTACATCAACTAACAATTTTGTTTCTCCAGCAGGGTTAAAATTATAATTTTTAAAATTAGACCATATATATAACTACACAAAATAATGTGTTTTAGGTGCTTCTTTACCCAAATGTGGCAAGGGATGATTCAAGCTGATGCAATTTGCAGAGAGGAGCTGAGTGCAATAAATTAATGAAACAAACATTGTTCATGAAAGAGACTAGATATGAGAGGGAAATCCAAAAGAAGCAAGCTAGCTAGATACTCCGTATATATGTACATATATATCTTTGTATATTTAGGGGCCCTTATAGATGTAGCTACCATATATTAATTTTTGGTTCTCTCTCTTCCTATCTGAACTTGTACTGCTGTTGCAGAACTGCAGATTAATACACACACACACACACACACACACACACACACATATATATATATGTATAGTCTCAATCAAGCTAGCACCAAATTAACCTAGCTGGTTTGCCCACTTTGCTTCTAACTTGCACTAGGTAACTGTTTTGTAAAGCTAGATGTTAGTATACGTAACATAAGTTTGACCATATGCATAAAACTTATATACATATATGTAGTTAAACTGTTACAATCATTTGGTGGCATTAATTGTTTTTTTGAGTTGATACACTGGACAGTTAAGTAGGTCATCCAAATAGAAGGACTCATATATAGTGATTTAAGCTCAAAGCTAGAATCCCTTTTTATACAAACATTATACAGTAACAAACTTAAGCTAGGTAGAGTAGGACAATACTGTAGGATATAAAATTTGATTAAGAGCGTGTATGACAAAGCGTTTTATAGTTCATGAAACGGTGTTGGTCACCGCTAACAAAGGAAGTGGTACAAGTACTACAAGCTACCACAACACCAAATACTACCTTAAGCTGAATGAGCCAACCCACCCTAACTTTTGAATTGGTAAATAAAGAGCGGCCATTCCGGGGTTCGAACCGGGGACCTATGACTATTATCCACAAGTCCTTTCCGATGAGCCATTCCGGAATGGTTAACCCACCCTAACTTACAACACAATGAAAATATATATATATATATAAATAAATATACATATATAAAATGATCCCTTGCATTAGTTAATTAATTGGTTTCACCTTTATTGTTGAGCTTAACACCATAGCTCTGATCCCATAGATGGTTCTCCCCTCCATGATCACCAATCAACATTCTCAAGCAGCTTTCATTCATGTGGTTTCCTCCTCCCAAGCTTTTGTCTTGTGGGGCCAACTCCATCCCTCCTTGGCTATTCATTTGATCATGACCATATTTGTAAAGATTGTTTGGGAAGTGCTCACTGGTTTGAAAGTTGCAATTGATGGGTTTGGACCTCCAATTCATCTTCCTTTTCTTGCTGCAATCTTCATTGGTATTACCCTTACCCTTGTGATCAACTGCAACCTCACTAATGCAATCCCATTTTTCTCCATTGCTCTCCTCTTCTTGTTGTAATTTTTGGGCCTTTAGATCATGATCATGACAAGATGCAGCCATAAGTAACTCTTGTGAATGATCACCACCAGATGATAAACCCTTGTCCATTATAGCCACCTCCTTTCCATTCACAACTCTTTGCAAAGCATCCATTAGGGCCTTATCACGGGCCTCAATCCAAGCCCGTTCCTCGGCCCATAGCTTATGCTCCCTCTCCATCCTCATGGACTCTTGCTTCCTCCACTCTTCCTCCCTAGACTCCCTCTCTTGCTCCTTGTGCTCAATTGTCCTCACCATGTTCTCCAACCAAGCTTCTTGCTTCTCCATTATCTTCCTCATTTGTGAGTCAATGAATTCCTTTATCTTCTCCTTCCAACTCCTCTTCCCTCTCTTATTTGGGCTCCTCCCACCTCCTCCTCCCATCGACGACTCTCCCTTCTCAGTGGACCCGATCTTTTCGTCAGAAGACGACAAGTCAAAATCGGATGATGAATAATTTGACAAGCTAATACTTTGGAAGCCATCTTGGTTACTAATGTTGCATTGACCTTCATGAGGTGTGGCGGCGTGAATTGGCGTTTTGTTCATGTTGTTACCATCAATCATTTGAAGATGATGATGAGTGGTTGTGTGGTTAGGTTCTCCATAGAGGGCTTCAAGCTGCCTGAAGAACCTGTAGTGCTTGCCATCATGTCTACCAGCTTTGCCATCTTTAGTCTTCTTGTAGTACTTGTATAGATTCTCAAACTTCTCTCTGCATTTCTTCCCACTCCTTTGAAACCCATTTTCTTCATACATTATCCTGATTCAAAATGCATTACAAAACTAATTAAGGATACGTGCATTTGTTTTTATCAAATGGAAGATACATACGTGTAACAAAAAGGTCCCTCTAGCATCAGTTACCAAAATTTGCAAAATATGTATGAATTTCATTGTCAGCCTTAAATAATTATATATGTCTAGGTTAGGTTGGGGAAAATGTTACATTCTAAGGTTGAGAATATAGAAATATCTCACATTGATTATAAGCAAAGAAAAATTATAAATAGAAAGGAAGAGACTCAACTCTCAAGTATGTTAGTGTGTAGGAGTGACAACCTAACTATCAAGAGTGTTCAATATAGTAGTAGAGGGTGTCTTAAGAAGAGCTGAAAGTAGGTGATTAGGCATAAACTTTGGACCCTAATAAGGAAATAACAAGGGATCAGGTACGGTGGAGGGGCACTATTCAAGTTATAGATCGAGGGTTAGTTTGTAATTGTGTGGCTTTTTTTGTGTGTAGAGCATAACCTTTTTGTTTCTTGTTTATTCTTCTTCTTCTTCTTCATTTTCTTTGTTGTCCTTCTTTGATCTTTCTTATTGCTGCTATTATTGGTACTTCTAAGTGATTAAAAACACCCTCTTGATGTAATCTAAGAAAGGGTGCGTACATCTCGACTTTCCAAACCTTAACCTGAGTAGGATATATATACTAATCTTGGATTTGGTTTGGTTGTTATAGAATGTATTGTGAAGCTTCTACATAACTACATAATATATATAGCTTGACAGGAATCTCAATCAAGCTAAGGAAGGTTGAGAAGAGCTAGTTAGGAGTTACAACTGCTAAGCTATAAGGTAAAATAGGAAGCAAATACACAGTAAAAGGCAAGACAAAACAGAAATGAGTATTTAGCTAGTTAGCATATTTAATTTATTTCTTTCCAAAGATGTTTAAAAGAGAAGTTCTGAGAAAGGAGGGTAAAGTGATGAAAACACACGGGTGCATCTTAAGTTCAAAAATGAAACAAGACAATTTTTTTGCAGTGAAACACACAGAAAAGGTCCAGCAGCTGCTGCAAGTGATCTGCAAGAACAAGTTTTGTCATTACTTTATTTATATATTCTACTTTCTTTATTTTATTTTTATTTATATATACATGGCTTAATCATTCATCCAGCAAAGCTACACCAAAAAAATAAGAAACCCTAGATATATATGTATATGATATGAATAAAATAAAAGGGGTTAATCAATTATACATGAGTTGAGTGAGATTAATTGAATTTAATTACCTAGAAACCTCATCCCACAATGGGCCCTTGTGATTAGCCTCCTTGAACTTAGGATCCAGCCGAGATCTGATCTCCAGCAGCGTCAGCGTCTCCTGCCGCGGCCACCTCGCGGTGGCTCCGCTGTCCCCGCCGCCGACACCCACCCCGAGCCCACCGTCGCCGCATCCAACTTCCACATCCAATCCAGCTGCAGCAGCAGCAGCAGGAGTTGAAGTGGGGCGGAAGCTATGAAGATCCGGGCGGGCGGCGCCCATGGCTAGCATCATGGTGACGTCATAGGGGTGGGAGAGCGGGGCGAAGGAGGAGAAGAGGGGCTGCTGCGGGGTCGGCGGCGGCGGCGGGAAGTTGTGGCTCGGCGCTGCGGTGAAGAACTGCCGGAGATCCGCCATGTGATCGCCTGATCCTTGGTATTGATGATGCAGGTGCTGGTTTTGGTGTTCCTCTTTCATATCTTGTTTCTTGATTGTAATTTCTCTCCCAGCTTAAAGATGGAAATGGTGGGAGAGAGAGAGAGCGGGAGAGGCGGATCGTGTCGAGGGGAAAAAGGGGAGTATCAAGTAGAACTAATTGAGCAATGGAGGACATGAATGGGTCCTTTTTTCTTATCACTCCATTTTGGTGGGGTTTTCAGACACCAAACAGTGAAGGAGGAGATGAATTTATTGCTGTTTTTATTTTATTCCACACTAATTACTTATGTTTCATTTCAACTTCGATTTTAACTTACACTATTCATATTTCATAGACTCCAACTTAATTAATAACCCGGAAAAACATTCGGCCACTTGTACCGATCGATACATATAATAGCGACAATAGTAAATATGTTCGACAAGTACCTACAACGCGAGCGATCTAAATAGTCAAATCTTCTCTTTAACGCTCGCGTAATATGGTAAGTTATAAGTGAATGTTTATGCAACAAGAGTGTTACCGTTACAGTAGTCCTTCTATTTAAATTCGAATCGAGGAAAAAAAAACTATTTTTAGAGTAAAGTTGATATCAAATGAGAGACGATGAAGTTCTAGGTGTATGATAAATCAATCTTTTGTCACGGATTCTTAAATTCATTGGTCTACGATTGACTTTAATTTGATACCTATAGGCTATAGCTAGCAAACTGTTTTTCGGTTAGAAGATATTTAAAAAATTAATCTAAATAGATTCATATTTTAGCACCTGTGGATGGAGAGATTAAATCAATAATTCATGTTTTAAACTTCATAACTTTTTTTTTAAAGTAATTTTTTTTTAAAAGTCGTGAGAAGTTTCTCCGTTTTGAAAAGGCCTAACAAATTAACAACCCTAAATCTTCATCTATTGTTTCTCTACTAATCTTAGTCCGTTAGTCGATTCCCTTCAGCCTCTCGATTTTCCAAATTTATTATCATCTGATATTTCAAATTATTACATTAAAAAAAAAGAAGCCCTAAATCGGTTGTTTCTCTCAAAATGCAGTTATTGAAATCTTAATCTGAAACTAATACGCCATTCTTAAACCACCTGTACGTATTATATGTCCACTAGGAAGAGATTAATTAATTACAATCCTCCGACCAAATATTTTAAATTATTAATTACAATCCATTTTTATCAAAATTAAACACGTACGTACTGTATACTAAATATGTCTTCACTCAACTCTATCTCTTACAGTACGTAATGCATGGAAACATTAATTGCTTAAAAGTGTATATATATGTAATGATAATGTAGCATATATACAATAATAATTGCATAAAATAAATAGACAAAAAAAAGGGACCTCTTTTGCTTTGAAAAAGTAAAAGGCAGCCGAAAATTTAGTCATCTTTTTTCAAATGTTCATCATTTCTTTCTTTTTTTTTTTTACTTGGTCGAAAATGTTCATCATTTATATTCTATAATCTATAGTCTATACTATGGACTATCATGATACAAATATATTATGAGATACATATGAGATTTAGCAATGAAAAAAGTGAAATAAATCTTACTTACCTAGACTTCCTAAGCTAATCTCACATATTTTATAGAAAGTTATATTTTTTAGAATTTAACTTTATATCATTCAATAAGAACAAAAACCTAACCAAACATAAAAATTCACCTTACTTCCTATTATTATATTATATTATATTTTTTTCGACAAATCAAACCATCACGATGGTGCAGCCTTTGGACTAAAAAATTTGTGGGGCTTGCCTTTTAATGGTTGTTTCTTATTTTTCCGATAAATTATGATGGATCTTGTCGAATTGAATAATTTTTTAAAAAAAATAAATTAAAAACTTGTGGTCATATATATGATGAACGTGTTATTATCTCAGTACATGACAAGACTCGAAAAATTAACTTGCCTCAAAATATTGAGGTTATGATCGTAAACTTATGAAAGGCAATGGGGAGAGTGAAGACGATGAGATGAGAGTGTAGGGTGGGGTTGCGTAGTCTGTACCGCACTGGATCTTTTCTTGGCCGTACATTGATTTGGTTTGTTGTGTGGTGTTTGGGTTCCACTCCAATGTGCATTATGCAATATTCAATATTCATGCACCCACGCTCGTTCAAACTTGGAAGTGAAGCAGAGACTGATGGAGGATCAGAGGGATTGCACGAGCGGCCCAGTCCACTCTGACCAGGTACTGAACCCACCACTGGGCCCATCTTTGCACGGCCCAATGTATTTCACCTTCCCGTAGGTGTTGGGTCCCATCATGATGGCCTGGCATTGGACTTCTATTTTCTAGGAAAAATAAATATAAATAAAGATATAATCACTTGAATGATTGGTCATGTATTCATACATATTTGTGATGAATATAAAGGTTTGTTTGGATTTCCATACATTTTAATTACACACTTACAAATATAATTTAAATCATTTTTCCGTTAGTGTTAAATCTAATTTTTTTTTGGACATTTTGAAAACAGTTGTTCACAAATTGTCAAAAAAATAAAGAAATTTTAAATCCATTCTCTAGGAAAAATGTGATGATATTGAGACAAGACGTCCATAAAACATTCATCTGGGTTGTCCAAAATAGCCCAAGAAAGAAGGTCATGTACATTATAATAAGACCGATAGACACATGCTAATTTTTTTTTCTTCAAAATAGGAGACGTACTGGTCAAATCAGGTCATTTGAGCACTCGTTGGAAGGCTAATTTTAAGAATTACAACTTTAATGAGGATGTCTTATGAGAAATACTCCTCTAATATGCCCAAAAATCACTTTTCCGTCAATTTGGAATCTGAAATTTTTTTAGACATTCTACAAAGGGGGTAGTCCATGAAAATTTCTCAAAATCTGGGGAAAAAAAAAAGAAAATCCAAAGAGGTTGTGCGCCTTACCATTCTACAAAGAGGTGATGCTATTCAGGATATATAGACGTCTATAAAACACCTACTCGGGACGTCCAAACAACCCTAGAATGAAGGTTGTGCGCCTTACCATAGGACCGACAAACCCATGCTTGGTATTTTTTCCGCAACAATAGATGTGCTGGTCGGATCAGGGTATTTGCGCATTCGTTGGAAAGCTAAGTTCAACAACTACAACTTTATTGCGGACGTGATCTTATGAGAAATCCTACTCGAAGAAGGCCAAAAAAATCATTTTTCTGCCACTTTGGAGTTTTGACAAATTTTGAACTTTTCCCAAAGGGGTATTCCACGAAAAAAATGTCAAAATAAAAAAAAATCCAAAATTTTTTGCTCTAGCACGGTGGTTTGAAAGCTAACTTCAGGAGCTAGCACTTTATCAAAGACGTCTTCTAAGAAATCCTCCTCGAAAAAGGCCAAAAAAATTATTTTTCTGCCACTTTGGAATATGGACAAATTTTGGAGTTTTTCCAAAAGTTGAGTCCATGAAAAAAAT
Organism: Persicaria tinctoria; assembly: GCA_037127255.1. Lineage (NCBI taxonomy): Eukaryota > Viridiplantae > Streptophyta > Magnoliopsida > Caryophyllales > Polygonaceae > Persicaria > Persicaria tinctoria. Next base: position 547,896 of record JBANSL010000016.1, on the reverse strand, counting down.
GTACAAATCTCGAAAAAAATAAAAATCCAAAATCTTTTTCCCAAGGCATGTTATGATGCTATTCACGCTAGACGTCCATAAAACACCCACCTGGGACGTCCAAACAGCCCCGAAATCAAGGTACTCTACCTTGTGATATGACTTACAAACCCATGCTCGTTTCCCCCCCCCCCCCCCCCCCCCCGATGTAGGAGATGCAGTAGTCCGATAGAGGCATTTGAGCACTCTTTGAAAGCTAACTTCAGGAGTTACATCTTTATTGCAAACGTCTTATAAGAAATCCTCCTTGAAGAAGGCGAAAAAAATTATTTTTTCACCACTTTGGAATCTAGACAAATTTTGGACTTTTTCCAAAGGGGTAATGCTAATGAGGTAATAGGTCGATGAAATGACAACATGAGATGCCCAAATAGCCCCGGAATAAAGACAACGTGCCTCACTGTATGAGTTACGGACACATGCTTGGTATTTCTGGCAAAACTAGGGTTGTGTTGGTCCGATTGGGCCATTTGAGGGCTCGCTAGTCGTAGCCCTTGATGTTAGTTTTCCCAAGAGTCCTCAAACGGCCCGATCGGACCAACGAATCTCTCGTTCCACAAAAAATACCGAGTATGTGTCCGTAAACGCTGTTCTAAGGCACATTACCGCAATTCCGGGCCCGTTTGGACAACCTGGGTGAGAGTTTTGTGGATGGATGGCCTTAACAACATCCCACCTTGCCTTCTGCAAAGGATTTTGGATTTTTATTTTTTGATATTTTTTCGTGTACTAACCCCTTTGAAAAAAGTCGAAAATTTATCCATTTTCAAACCTAGGAAAAATAATTTTTCTAACCCTTTTAGAAGAGAATTTATCTGAAAACCTCCTTAGTAAAGTGGTTCAGACATTTTATAACATGTGGTTTAGACTTATATGTGCTTCAAGACTTGTACAACATGTGGTTTTGGATTTTAAGAAGAAATGCGTGGTTCATACCTTTTACACTATGTGGTTCAAGTGGTTCAGACATTTTATAATGTGTGGTTCAAACCTTTTACACTACGTGGTTCAAATGTATTGGATTTTCTTTTTTCCAATTATATATATATATATATATATATATATATATATATATATATATATATATATATATATATATATATATATATATATATATATATATATATATAAGTTAATTATAAAAAAATCTAAAATGTATTTATATGACTCATACCACCGCAACCCCACAAAGGTTTCATTTTTTTTTATTAGGTAAGAACCAAACAATAACTCAATAGGCCGACGAATCGGTAGACGGAAAAACCGTCAACATACAACAAACTAAATAACACACATCAACCAAAATGAAAGAAACCCCCCAAATAACCCATAAAACCCAACAACGAGCGGAGGAAATGAGGACGATATAAGGCGAGTCACGAATGTTGAGGACACGGGAGAGAGCGACTACTCACACGGCGCCTCGACGCCGAGAAGGCGGAAAATATCAACCCACCTTCGGAAAGGGCGAAACCTGCGGAAGTGTGGATCACCGACGTTTCCCCCACCTAGATGAGGGATTTTCGAAGATCACAAACACAACCACGAACATCTCGATCATACAGGACGCCCGATGCTGCAACCTAACTCGGAACTAAACGTACCCACGCCAAAGCAACAGACCGACGCCAACAGAGGGAACTAATACGGGCCAAACCAGGGAGGAAAACAATCATTACACGAAAATTTGTGTGTTAACCCGGAACCAAACTGAAAAGTCAAGGGAGAAATTATTATTAATAATATTATTAAAATTATTCTCTAATCCCATACGGGATTTTGGTCACACCCTTTCGGGATTTAAAGAAGGCCATTTCGAAAAAATTTCCAACCCTTTCGAGATTTAAAGAAATCCCTTTCGGAAATTTTATCGACCCATTCGAGTGGGTTCATAAATGTATAAAGATATAGTCAAATAAATGTATACATATAAATATAGATATAAAATCATACCTATATATGTAAAAATAAGATATACACTGATTTTTACCAAACAAAAAATACAGGAATTGACTTTATAAAAAAATATTTTCAACCAAATATAACTCATATTTTCAACCAAATATAACTCTAGAGGAAATCTAATTTATACGAGACCTGGGCTGAAAGGAAATCTAATTTATACGAGACCTGGGCTTCAACCAAATTTTCCTATGTGTTACCTTTAGGGCCCATGGGCTCTCCAACGAGGATATCCTCCCACCGCCTCAGGTTTCTTGTGAGTTGTGACATACTCCGTAATCCGTATTATGCTTCGTTTTATTTTTATTTTTATTTGAAAATGGCAACTTGACCTAGTCAACTATCCTCCCACCGCCTTAAGTTGCCTATACTAGACATACGATCTCAGACAGACCGAGAGGCTCACTCGCTCTCAGAATTGCCATCTCTTACCGCCTTAAGCTCTCTCGCTTGCTCTCTTCCCTCCTTTTTCTCCCGATTTCTACTATCTACACTTTCGAATTTCTTTTTCATCTCTACCGAAGTTTAGCGAAGAAGAAAAGAAGCGAGCGAGAAGCAAAGATGGACCCGATTAATATATTAATATATATATATATATATATATATTAATATATATATATATTAATATATTTCAGATTTTTCCCTAACCTAAGACAAATGTGTACCCTTTTATTTCAAAGATTAAAGAAAAACCCTAAACCTTGGACAGAAGAACATACTAAAATTGTACGAATAATAAAAGAAAAAGTTAAAACCCTTCCATGTACAAATATTCCTCATCCTTCTGCTTTCATGATAGTTGAAACAGATGCGTCAGAAATAGGCTTCGGAGGAATATTAAAACAAAGACTACAAGATCAAACTAAAGAAACCTTAGTAAGATATTATTCTGGTGTTTGGTCTGGACCACAAAAGAATTACAGTACTGTTAAAAAAGAAGTTCTTTCTATAGTTTTATGCATTTCTAAATTCCAAGATGATCTTTATAATAAAAAATTTTTACTTAGAGTTGATTGTAAATCAGCTAAAGAGATTTTACAAAAAGATGTTCAAAATTTAGTTTCTAAACAAATTTTTGCCAGATGGCAAGCCATAGTCTCAGTATTTGATTTTGAAATAGAATTTATTAAAGGAGAACAAAATTCCTTACCTGATTTTCTTACAAGAGAATTTTTACAGGGAAAAACTACCTCATGAAATTCATCTATAAGATTTGGAAGGAGCAGATTGAACGTGATCTGTGGATTCCACCAGTTCAAGATTTAATTAACCTTTCTATTATACAGGGCCATCCTGATCAAGAAATGATTGATTTTCTCAAAAAATTAAAGCCGGAGGCCAAGAAAAGATTAAATAAGATTCCCTTTTGATAACTGTTTTTACTCACGATAAATTTTGATGAAAACCGTTTTCATTAACCCCCATTTCAAAAAAGTGAGAGAAAAAATAGAGCAAGATTTGCAAATACCCTTTCTTCGGCATATGTTTAGACTATCTATGATAAGAGGAGATCCAGATTTTGACCTAATATTGGTAATTGACCAAAGACTACAAATTGCAGATAAGAGATTTCGAAGTATTCCATTCTAATGGAATCAAGTAGCAGAAAACAGACTCCTCAAGACTATGAGCTTGTTCCTACAAGTTCAGCAATTGTTCTTACTCAGAATCAGTTCCAGTCCCTTGCAGAATTTCCTCCTCTCTCATACCAAGAAGTCCTTTTCAGTCTAAAAACCCCTGCTAAGGCAATTCCCAAAAGAGACACTCCTTATTTTAGATATGTTACAAAACAGAGTCCCATACAAGAAGTCTACCTTACCCCGGAACATGAAGTCCTGTCTCAAACACAAATAGAACCTTTTATTACCAAACTCTTCCCCACAGACTTCCAATGGTTTCCAGATGATTTAAAGAAAACTAGAAGATTCTATGAACTGCTTATATAAGAGTTATAATTTGTGATTATTTTCTGAGAGTATTACCTATTTTCAAATAATCGTTACTATTATCAAATCTGGGTTCCAACTGGTATCAGAGCCATTAGAAGTATTAACCTAAACCTTAAATTATATTTCTTTTTACTGTTTAAATTACCGTTCATATTAACACTGTTAACGTGTGCGTGCTTGGTTTAATCGTAAAACCGCATGGTCAGCCCGTGGCTTAGGGTGGTCCCGGTCGATGGTCCCACGCCAACTATAGTGTTAAACACTGAATTAGTAATGTTAAGCAGTTATTAGAAATATGGCTTTACAGTTTAGACGAATGCTTTCTAGGGGTTCTAGTTCTAACAGTAACCCTGTTGTGCATAGTAATGAAAATTTATATACAAATGATGAAAATAATATGGTTGATTGGTCCATTCCTCATCAGAATATAGAGTCAATTTATAGAATTGGAATTATAGACTTTAAAACAGCTTTTAGCGTAAGAAGTCATGAAGAAACTATTAGTCTTAGTAAAGAACAACAATCTTTACAACTTTTATCCTCTTTATCACTAAGAAAATATCAAACAAAAGGATATAGATACATTCATCTAGGTTTAGTACAAGTTGCTCTAAAACCGTTAGCCAGAAAAGGAATTGATACACCTATTTTCATAGCCTTAAGAGATGATAGACTTAAATCTTACAAAGACTCGTTAATAGCTATAATTCAGACAAATATATGTAATGGTCCAGTCTATTTTAATTGTTCACCTAATTTTCATGTTGATCTTACAGACCCTAGGGTTACTCAGACGTTAACTTTAGACGTAAAAATCCTAAAAGATAACTTTAAACAATTATCAAAGAATTTTGCTATAATATATAGAGTTCATTATAGACTTTTAACTTCTTTAACAGATCCAAGATGTTTAATCCCTCCTGTTCCAAGAGGAGAAACAACTTTACTTCAATTAGAAGCTGAAAAATCTACAATATTTACTCCTAAACTTATTAAATGGGATGATATAACTATTCCAACTACTTTAGAACTAGAACATGATTGTCCCCCAGAAGATTTAGAAAAAAAAGAAGTTTCAGAAATAACTGAAAGTTCAGATGGTAAAGTTCTTCTTAAATTCAATCTTAGTAGAAGTTATTCAACATTACCAAGACTAGGAAATAGTTTAGGTCCGAGAAGCTCTTTTTCAGACTCTTTCTATACTACCAGAAGTAATAATTATAGTAGAAGAAATAAGAGCATAGACTTAGAAAATACAGAAGTAATCCTAGACTTCAGTAGTCCTATACCTAATCAGGTTACAGAACCTATAGACCAAACTCAGTCTTCTCCTACTGATAGTGAAATGAATAGATACTCTTCAATAAATGTTATTATCAACTCTGTCTTTACAATAGACAAAGATTACCTTAGAACTGATTTTAATTCAAGAAAAAATAAAGAAAAGAGAAATTGGTTCTTAAGTTTTGAAGAAAGTTATAAAATTAAAATTAGAGAAATTTGGTATGCAGAAATGGAAAAATTTCAAAGTAATATTCCTTTCTTTAGCTGGTTCAAACACTACCTTAAGAAAAATGGTATAAAACAACCTTTTAATTATAAGTCCATAGAAGTACAAACTAGACTTACTAAAACATGGAACATTTTACCCGAGGGAACAGTTCATTCAATTCACCCTCCTCTAAAAGGAATAAAAATCAAAACTGAAGAAGGAGAAATAACAGGTGAACCATTTAAAAATGGTAGGATTGGCACTTCAGAAAATAGAACATCTACCTTAGAAGATGTTAAAAAAATCTGTCAACAAAATAATTATTCTAATCAGCTTCTTTATACTATAGCCACCCAAGTAGAACTTGTGCATGAGAAAATAGCTAGTGAAGAACCTAAGTTCCCTAGGAATATTTCTAAACCTCATTTTCAGATTCAAGGAATTCCAAAAGAATCTCTAAAAAATGTCTCACTAAGTTCACCCTTAACTCTAATTGATAAAATAAATAAAAAATTAGATAAAGACAAACAAATACAATGTATAAATGAGCAAAATGATAAATCTTCAGACTCAGACTCTGATTATCCTACTACTGAGGAGTCTACATGATCAGAAAATTCAGACGACGAAAAGATAATTCATAATATTGAAACTAATTTTCATAATGAACCTTTAGAAATAAATAAGTTAAGAAAAAATAGAAAAGGATTTCAAGGGCATAGAAGGATTAATAGAAATATGGATACTAGAAACTTTTACTGTAGACCTACTCCTCCAGATATTCAATATGAAGAAAGGTCCAAGTTTAGATCTACTGATTATAATGGACAAAGTATCTATGAATGGAATATAGATGGAAAATCTGAAGGAGAAATCCTAAACACATTACAAGAAATGGGAATGGCTAACATAGCCTATAAATGTTCAGATAAAACTGACCAAGTCTGTGTATCCTTAATTGTTACAGGATTTACCGGACAATTAAAAAACTGGTGGGACAATGCTCTTACTTTTCAACAAAAAGAAGAAATCTTAAACTATAAAAATGATTTAGGAGAAGAAGAACCAGTAAATCAATTAATTTACACAATTAGTATGCACTTTATTGGAAATCCTAAAGAAGAGCTCCAAGCTAATAGAGAAATACTAAATAACTTAAAGTGTAAAACACTCAGTGATTACAGATGGTATAAAGATGTATTCCTTTCATATGTATTCAAAAGATCAGACTGTAATAAAGGATATTGGAAGGAACACTTCGTTGCTGGTCTACCTTCCTTATTCGCCCAAAGAATTAATCAAAAAATAAAGGAAGAATTACAATCTGAAGAAATTCCCTGGAAAGATATAACATATGGTCAGTTAACTGCTTTTGTAAAAAGGGAAGGATTAGCATTATGTTCAGAACTTAAATTACAGGCTAAATACGGTAAAGATAAGGGATCACGAAGAAAAGAATTAGGAAATTTCTGCCAAGACTTTGGATTAGAAAAAGTTGGTGATCCTCCTAGTAAAAGAAAACAATTTAAAAAATCTGATAAAAAACAAAGTTTTAGAAAATCTAGATTTAATAAACAAAATAATAAAAAATCTGATAAACCAAGGGAAAAGAAAATTATCTGTTATAAGTGTGGAAAACCTGGACATAAAGCGAATCAATGCAATCTTAGACAAAAGATTTCAGAAGTTTGCAAAGAAGATGCAGAATTAAAAGACAAACTAGTTAAAATACTTATTAAAGAATCATCAGAAGAAGAAGGTCAAGAATCATCAGACTCTGATGACTCTGGATCCACTCAATTTTGTTATGTTATAACAAAAGAAAAAGAGAATGAAGCATTATTTCAACTTATAGATAAACTTGAAGATCCAGCTATAAAACAAGAATATTTTATCAAATTAAAAAATTTAATTTTCAAAGAACAAAAAACTCTTCCCGGAGAACCATTTAGTCTATCAAAAATGATCAGTAAAAGACCATCTTCGAGTATATTTTCATCTATAACAACTAAAGACCTTCAAGCTGAAGTTAACAATTTAAAAAGAGAAGTTAATGCCCTACAAGAACAACTCATTTTAAATGAAGCTAAAGACTTAGAATTAGAAACTAGAATTGCTCATCTTGAATTAAATAAACATGAAGGAGATGAACAAACTTCGTCAGACTCATCTTCTAACATCAGATCTAAAGATGAAGTTAATATTAATGATGATACTTTTATAAACGTTATTGAACAAATAAATTTTCAAAAATGGTATGTTTATGTAACCATAAAAGTAGAAGATTTCGTACTTAATACTATAGCCCTTTTAGACAGTGGAGCAGACCTCAATTGTATTTGCGAAGGTATTATTCCCTCAAAACATTATCATAAAACTACAGAAAAATTACATAATGCAAATGGTGTAAGAATGAAACTTAATTATAAAATACCTAGTGCATCTGTATGTAACAATGGATATTGTTTTAAAAATACTTTTATAATGGTAAAAGACTTAACACAAGAAGTTATATTAGGAACACCCTTTCTAACACAGATCTATCCCTTTAAAGTTAATAGACATGGTGTTCATACTAAAGTAATGGGAACTAAATTAACATTTAAGTTCCTTAATCCCATTAGACATTCAGAAGTTACTTTACTTCAAACTTCATCTATAATAAAAAATATAAATCTTATTACAAAAAAGTCATCATTAATCAACTCGTTAACTAAAGAAATCTACAATCTTAAAATTGAAGAGAAACTTGTAAATCCTAGTTTACAACTAAAAATAAAAGAATTTGAAGAACTCTTTATAAAATCAGTTTGTTCAGATTCTCCAACAGCCTTTTGGGAAAGAAAAAGACATCAAGTATCCTTACCTTATGAGAAAGAATTTAAAGAAATTAATATTCCTACTAAAGCTAGACCAATACAAATGAATTTAGAATTATTAAATTACTGTAAAGAAGAAATAAAGTCCCTTTTAAACAAAAAATTAATTAGAGAATCAAAGTCTCCTTGGAGTTGTGCAGCTTTTTATGTTAATAATCAAGCAGAAAAGGAAAGAGGAGCACCCCGTTTAGTTATAAACTATAAACCACTTAATAAAGATTTACAATGGATAAGATATCCTATTCCAAATAAGAGAGATTTACTTAACAGACTTTTAGGATTTTTACGTCTAAAGTTAACGTCTGAGTAACCCTAGGGTCTGTAAGATCAACATGAAAATTAGGTGAACAATTAAAATAGACTGGACCATTACATATATTTGTCTGAATTATAGCTATTAACGAGTCTTTGTAAGATTTAAGTCTATCATCTCTTAAGGCTATGAAAATAGGTGTATCAATTCCTTTTCTGGCTAACGGTTTTAGAGCAACTTGTACTAAACCTAGATGAATGTATCTATATCCTTTTGTTTGATATTTTCTTAGTGATAAAGAGGATAAAAGTTGTAAAGATTGTTGTTCTTTACTAAGACTAATAGTTTCTTCATGACTTCTTACGCTAAAAGCTGTTTTAAAGTCTATAATTCCAATTCTATAAATTGACTCTATATTCTGATGAGGAATGGACCAATCAACCATATTATTTTCATCATTTGTATATAAATTTTCATTACTATGCACAACAGGGTTACTGTTAGAACTAGAACCCCTAGAAAGCATTCGTCTAAACTGTAAAGCCATATTTCTAATAACTGCTTAACATTACTAATTCAGTGTTTAACACTATAGTTGGCGTGGGACCATCGACCGGGACCACCCTAAGCCACGGGCTGACCATGCGGTTTTACGATTAAACCAAGCACGCACACGTTAACAGTGTTAATATGAACGGTAATTTAAACAGTAAAAAGAAATATAATTTAAGGTTTAGGTTAATACTTCTAATGGCTCTGATACCAGTTGGAACCCAGATTTGATAATAGTAACGATTATTTGAAAATAGGTAATACTCTCAGAAAATAATCACAAATTATAACTCTTATATAATTTTTGGAACTATTGAATACAAGCAATTTATGGTAAAATAAGAAGGACTTACAAATATTCAAACTTTTCTTCAACTTAGAAAAACTTGAAAACTGAAAGAAAATATTTTTGAGAATTGAGAGGTTTTTGAGATATGGAAGAGCACTCTCTGAATTTCGATGCATAAAACGCCCTTGGAAGAGCCAATGTGTGATGCTAATTAGGCAGTAGGTCCATTAAACGCCCACCTTACATGCCCAAATAGCCCCTGCATGAAGGCAACGTGCCTCACCATAGGAGTTACGGATGCATGCTTGGTATTTCTGGCAAAACCAGAGTTTCGTTGGTCCGATCGGGCCATTTGAGGGTCGTTGGAAAGCTAACTTCAAGGCCTACGACTTTACTGAGGACGTCCTCGGGAAATCTTTCTCGAAGATTCCCCCAAAAAATATTTTTCCATCAGATTGACGTGGACTTTTTCCAAAGGGATTAGTCCTCAAAAAATCCCAAAATATCAAAAAATTTAAAATCCAAAATTCTTTGAATCGGGTAAGGCGGGATGCTAATTAAGCAATAGGTCTTAATTGGATAAATATCTCTTCCTTCTTACTAAAAAGGTAAGTTGTTTTGTAAATTTTTATTCCTTTTAAACCTTTTTATATATCTTAGAAATTAGTAAAAATTATAAATAAATTTTTTTTTTCGATTTGTCTTCTAAATTAATGGAGTGTCACGGCAACTGATCAATTTAATTTGATTGACATTTGAAATCAATGGTTAATTTGGGTCCATTTCTATATTCCTTATCCTCACTCTTTGCCCCAATAGGTTATGGTGACATTTCACCTAATAGCATCCTCAAATACTAAAATCAATGTACGTGTCAACTTATGAAATTTCCTTTTTCTTTCTCTATTCCTATTGTGTTTCCAAAAGAATGGATGGTAGAAGAGATCAATCATGCCCATGATCTATGTCGGAAGACTCGGAACTAGCTAATTAAACTGCACTGCTATGAGGCTCATTCAATATGCTTAATTACATAGAAAAACAAACAAACAAACAAATTACCCAGTACGCGGTGATCTGATCAATTGATTCCATAAGATAACAGTTTTTGCTTTGCACTTACGGCTTTAATATATGAGTTTCATTGTTTTACGCCGCAAGGAGTCGGGTCATATCTAACTTTATAACGTTCAACTTCATATATATAAAGCTACTAGTACGTTCAAACTATATATATGAATGTACAGTCTGAAGGCACTAACTAATTGTGATCGGTTAAACTCGGATGTCACTAAATGTGGTGGACGTACAGTGCCACCAGTAAGTATGTACACAACAATTGATCCATGGATCACTGGAGGACCAGCCACCAAATTTTAGGATTTTTTTGTAATTGGTTAAAAAATATTAAATAGATTAAAGTTAAACAAATAATTTATTTTAGAAAATAGTTATAACAAAGCTCCGGTTGAAAAAATAATAAGAAAATATTGTAGTCATTGGTTGTAACTTCGACTTATGTACGTATTTGATTTTTCTTTTAATATCTGAGTAGTTTATGCAACTTTATATATATTATATACTTTTTAAATAAATAATACACTGGGAAATTGGTTTTAGAAAATATCCTAGCTTGAAACTTTACTACTTTGTTTTTTTAATTCGACTAGAGTTGTTAAAATTTACAAATGTGAGTTATACTCGTTTTGACTAATTTTGATAATAGTTTGTGTATTTGACTATTTCTATATAAAAAAAAATTTAATACCCATTCAAAAAGAATCCAAAATTTAACCTTTTTAAGTCTTTAATTTAAAACTAATGAGTCTAATGTTAATGTTAATTCTATACATTTTCAGTAAATACATATGGAAGTTTCCAAATTCACAATCATTACAACCCCACAAATTTAATTGGATCTTGTCTATTAGCGTCTGCATATCACTAATCCCTGATCCATTTAGATTCAACTAACATCCATCGGCCTCTACACCCATTAAGTAACATATTGGATATATCAATTGATTATTAAATTTAATTTTTTTAGTTATATGTATTTCAAATGACTATTAGTATATATATATATATATATATATATATATATATATATATATATATAAAATTTAAATAACTATTAGTATATATTTATTTTTAAAATTTGAGGATAAATCATGTTTTAAAATTTTTGTATAATCATAGTCCAAACTAATTAATTGATCTTTATATGAAAATTTTAAGACTTGATTAATTGTCATCAAATTTTTTCATTAACGTAAGTTAGTATACTTCCTATGTCATGATGTGATTTTTTTCAAATAAAATATTAATAAGAGAATAAATTAATATTGTACAATTAAATAAATTATTAATGAAAATCATAATATAAGAAAGATAGGTTTAATAAAGTAAAAATTCATAAAATGTTTGCCATAAAAGTATCTTAGAAATCATTTAAAAATTATTTAAAAAAATTATTCTTATTTAATTTAAAGGAGTACTATATATATACATAGATAAAGATATTTTATATCACCTATATTGGTTAGTCGAATAAAAAAATAAATTAATATCATTGTAATTTGTAACTTTGTTTAAAATATTTAAATAAATATATATATATATATATATATATATATATATATATATATATATATATATATTAATATATTTTGATTGGTTGCAAACTTTACAAGTTCTCATTTAAAATATTATATAAAATAAAAAAATTATAATTTAATTAGTTAAAAACCTTACAATTAACATCATATCATCAAACAATAATTTTTAAAGTATTATATAAATATAGATTTAAAAATTAATGTAAATTAAATTAATATTACATCCAAAGTTACGTAATGGGCATACAGATTACAGAATCTTCTTCACTCGGTAGCAGTACTTCGATTAATGATAGAATTAACCCCTTTGACATTGAATATATATTATATATATAAATAACCAAAATCATATATATATATATATATATATATATATATATATATATATATATATATATATATATATATATATATATATATATATATATATATATATATATATATATATATATATATATATTTATGCATATCTCCAGCAAAAACCCAGCTTAACTTCCACCCACCAGCCGTTTCATCGCCAGTTCGATCGCCACGGTATCCCTCTCCGTTGCAGTTCATCCCTCTCTGGTTCACACCTCTTCCTTCCATCTTCGCCCTAAATTTAACCACCTCTTAAAAATGGCTTCTCCCACGTGCAAGTTTACCGCCCTCAATCCCCCGTACAACGGTAACCTATATATATCATATCATATCGATCGATCAATATCAGATGCCTGCCAACAGGGGCAAACGCGCCGCCGCCATCGGAGCCGCCACATCATCAGCCGGCACTCGCACCAGGGGCCGGAGCCGCTCCCTGTACCGCGGGGTCAGGCAGCGAAGCAACGGGAAATGGGTAGCCGAGATCCGAGAGCCGAAGAAGCCGACCCGAATCTGGCTCGGCACCTACCCAACGCCGGAGATGGCCGCAGTAGCTTACGACGTGGCGGCGATCTCCATTAAGGGCCCCGCCGCCACCAAGCTCAACTTCCCGGACTCGGCCCCGTCCCACCCCGTCCCCGCCTCCAACTCCCCGCGGGACATCCAAGCCGCAGCCGCAGCCGCTGCAGCAGCTGCTGGGGCGGCGGCTGACGCCATCAACTCCGGAGGCGGGGCCCAGCCTGTGGAGCCTGTTGTAGGCCCAGCTGCTGCAGGAGGCCCGGTGGATGATGAATTGCTGTTCGAGATGCCGAATGTGGTTGCTAACATGGCTGAAGGAGTGCTTCTTAGCCCTCCGAGGAGTAATCTGGTGCCGCCGAGCTTTTGCGACGAGGATGAATCGACGGCTGGGATTCATGATCACGGCCTCTGGAGCTGGAACCACACACCGTGAGTATACATATTATATACAATCATACCATTTCGAATTATATATGAATGAACGAACGTAAACGTACGTATATCACACACGTACGTAAGTACTTACGGTAGTGCACTGCATATATACATATATATATATATATATATATATATATATATATATATATATATGCATTATATGGAGTATATAGTACGCAACGTACGCCTCTGGTTTTCCGGTTGTTGGACCGTTCCCTCGATTTTGATGGATGGTGGCTCATGTACAACGTTTAACCGAAGAGGAACATGTTCTCTCCGGTTGTCCTTGCAAATCGGAAGTTTTTTCCTTGTAAGAAAACTTACATGTATGTAAAATACTACTACGTATAAGCTAATATATATATATATAGCTAGCTAATTAGTAATTACTATCTAGCTAGGATATATATATATATATATATATATATATAGCATTTGGCATTGTCTTGTAAATTAATCCATAAAGGTGCTTAATTTGTATATGGTAACGTTGCCTAGCTTGTAAATGTACTATGTCCTCGTCTTTCTCTTTCTCGATCTCTAAACAATTATGTTTAGCGATTTTTGTAGGTCTTTATTTTCACATTGATTTCTCGACTAATTATATGTAAATGATCATATTGGGTCCCGTTTGATATCGATATCTGATTATCAAATATCGGTGGTTGATATCTGATATATCTATTGTTTGATCTAATTCTAAACCGATATCGATATCTTATATCTAATACTAAATTTGAAGGGGTATCACCTGATCGTATCAAAATCTCATCTGATATTGATATATAAGATATTTAAATATCTAAACGAGGCCTTAATTAAAGAGTGTATGTATATATGCTCGGGGTGAGTTTAGTGAACATATACGTACTACAAGTTATAATTTCTTCCTGGGTATGATTAGGACGTTGAAGTTGAAGTAATGTGGAAACAGTAGGTCAAGTAGTTTGAGCCTGTAGTCTGTTTAATCAATGATTAATTAACCACCAAATTAAGTGCAGTGACCAAATTTGAGGGGAGTGGCGGCTGTCGGTTCACTGGATTAGCTAACTCCCTTAATGGGCCACATTTTAGAGGGCCTCTCTTTTGGGTTATATCTCCAATCATCTCTTTCATCCATTCAACCCTACCACGTTCCTAAAACCAATTACCAAGGCTTTGTTAAGCTCATATTTTGGATGTACAACATTTGTCTTTTTTCACATCTCAACCATACAACACTCCTTGTGATGCAGCGAAGGCTAATTAAGTTTACCTTGTTTTTATTATTGGTTAATCTATCTTTTTTATTTAGTTAAAGTTTTTGGTCAATTACGCCGAAAAACTATTTGATCTTAGTTGGCTATAAGAGTGACAAGTAGATGGTATATGCCGCAATGAAGTAGGATTTGTTTATAGCATTAGTTTACCCTTTTTTAAGGTATTTAGGAGGTTTTTGATCGCCATTCGATGTAAATAGTAACGGATGTATGATTCTAGGTTTCTTGTTCGGTGGATACAGAATCAAGTTGACTCCAAAGATTACCTCATGCCCACAACTTTGCCGAACTAAAACTAGCGTAAAAGACTAAAAGAACACAGTTTTTTGTTAGTTAAAAGATCAATTAAAAAAAAAACCATCATTCCAAATTCCAAATTTCCCTAATGAAAACAATCACCTCTTGTCTCCCAAAACTGAGGTACAAAAAGTAATGATGAAGAAGCTCATTGATTTGTCAATTTCACCCACAGCTCAAACATCAATCCATCATTACATTCAAATATACCGCGAGCACAAATGGTATCCCCAAACAAAACACAGTAGTAACAAAAAACACTACCAAAACAAATTTACTTGCTTTCTTATTTGGTGAAAAATAAAATACCAGTACAGATTGAAATGACTTTGATTATACATTTTATACATGCCTTCTGTCTTTTTCTCCTTTTCTTGTTTCCTTTTTCATGAACACTTCTTTGGCCCAAATCCACCGAAGGGAAAATCCACATGTATACAAGAATAAAACACACACATATATATATATACTGTAGCTGTGAAGGGTTTGAACAATAAACAACAAAGGCAATGGACATGTGAATTTATGCTATCTTGATTCAGAAAAACAAAAATCAGTGAGCTGGGCACCTGAGAGGAGTCCTTTTCAAATTACCAGTTCAAACCCACCATGGGGTTTATTCATTGCATTTGCATTTCTTGAAATGCACATCAATGGCTAAAACAACACATTCAATTTCACTCAAGGGGTTTGAAGTGGCATGGTGGGGGGCTCTACTCAGAACTGATGAATTTTTGCCTTTGCTGTCAGCACTTAGCAGATAAAGCCTTATATTTTCTGTGTCCTTTTTTCTTACCATTTTCCACTTGAATTGGTTGCATTTATTTTCATGAAAAAAGCAAAGTACAAGCAGAGTCATGCATTGTGTATCAGAATCTGAATTTTGAAAGCTGCCCTTTTCCTTGTTTAACCTGCATCAGATATGGAATCACTAATTTGAAAGCTACCCATTTCATCTTAATTAATGGAGGGTATCAGATGTCTCCACTTTTCTTCTGTAAGCTCAAAACTTCATGTATTCATTCATTGTGGATGCATGTGAGGTTAATATGCAGATAGCTTATGGAGGTACCAAAAATTACTGCCTAGAGTAGAGTTTTCAAGGTAGCTGATGAATTATGTTTTAAATATAGGTTAATATGCCGATATACTAGTATGGTGTTTGGAAAACCTAGTTGTTGGGGTAGCTGATGGAAACGTGTGAATAAAAAATCATACGCTCCGAAAAACTTGGGTGAGTATGTAGTTGATGAAATGCTATGATTTCAAAAGCTAATTAAACTAAAATCTTATATTTATTTCATTTTAAACTATATAATATCATACTCTCGCTCTGAAAAGCTATTTTCTGTGCCAAAACAGAGCCTTAATCAATAGTATAGAGAAACCAATTAAGTGAAAGAAGTCATTCTGGATACTGGAGAATACATTGTACATTTTCATCTTGTTTTCTAAAACAGGATAATTAAGCTAGATTTACCATATATCCCCTCCTCTCCTTACATACATGATACTACAGGCATCTAGCTAACCAAGTACCAACTATTTGTTAGATTATCCTCACATTTGAGCCATCTGATGATTAAGAGAGAACTAAAAAATAATCAAACAATTAAAAAAAAAAGAAGAGGAAAGATAGGGAGGAGAAAAACAATACTAACTCAACATGGGAAACTCATCTTTCCCATCTCCAACCCTATTCTTCCATTGGATTCTTTTTATTATTAGTTCGCGATTGAGCTTAAGACATGATTAGTTCATCCAGCAACTCCTCAAGCAATGCCGCGAAGATTGAAAGCTCCAACACTTTTGCAGTCTGGGAGATCTCCTCTCGCGGCTTCTTCCACATCATGTGGTTCTCTCCTTTGAGGTCCATTGCGACCATCATCTCTATCGTGTTCGGCTCCACCTCTTTCCATGACTCCAGCCTCTTGCAGACTCTCTTGACTACGGATTCGTAGCTGTCTTCTAAGGATTCAGATTTCTCTTCTTCGGAAATCAGGTCGGATAAAAGCCTCTTCATCCATGGACTCAGAAGGCCATGAACTAATCCTGATTTCCTTGCTATCTCAACAAGGTACCCCTCATTGCCACTTTCGAAGTCGAGTGAGGTAATTGAAAGATCATCATCCTCGTCATTGTCAGCTTCGTATTCGAGTTCTTCTTCCTCTTCATCTTGTTCTTCAACCATCCTCTTCTCAAGCTCAATCGGATCCAACTCCGCCAGTTTCTCGAACTTCCTGAGCTTTTGTAGTAGATTTTGCTTTGCTCCTGAGAGTAATACAAAAATCAACTCATAAAGATTAATGTTTTAGTCATCACATAACCCCTGAAGGGTCTGTTTGGCGTAGGCTACTTATCAGCAATCAAGACATTGCGTTAAACAGACTCCAAGGCACAATGTTACATGAATGAAGGTTAAGCAATGGAAAGTATATTAGACAAATTAGAGATCAATGGCTATAAAGAGCCAAACCGATTTCGACGGTGGGAGATGAAGAGGAATGAGGTAGGGCCCAAACACAGTATAAAGACATAAGCCAGATCAAACTGAAGCAAAACCATGAATGAAGTGATCAGATGGTTAATAAGAAAGAAAACAGTAGTGGTATGTTTTCTGCATTAAGTCAGCTCATCAACCACCACAACCCCCATCACCCCATGGCTTATTTTCACAGTGGTGGTGGGACACAAACAAGGACAATGAAAGGGGCAGGTTATATACCAAAGTGAGAATGGTGGGTCAGATTAATATTAACACAGGTACTGCTGATGCATATCTCTAATGGACTCCCACCATAGATTTCATAGTTTCAAATCAATCATTTAAATAAAAAACTATTGGTTAATTCAAGCAAAATGCCAAATTGGGAACAGATTTTGGTACTGATATGTAAATGTTGAAGGATCTAAAATAAGATTTTTGTTATAAAATCAAAATTTTGTTTTTGTCAACTTACTTTGTACAAATGCATAGCTGCAGTCCATGTCGAATTCGTCCTCATTGTCACCGCAATCGCCCTCTTCCTCTTCGCAGTCATCGTCTCCGAAAGGAGGGTCTAATATGGAGACTGGACTGCACTGCTCTTTCTCCTCCTCTTCATCCTCTACTTGGAATTTCACTGATGTGTCTTGTTGTTCACAGTTTACAGTTTCCTGTTCAATTAACATAAAAAAAATTGATACTGTAAGTTTGACAATGACACCAATCAGAAAATGTTAGCAAATAATGCACAAATAATTAGTAATAATTTATGTATCCACAGTTGAGCCACTATTGCTTGAAAGCAACCATCCACTGATCTTTTAATAGGTTGTTTAGCCTTAGCTGAAACTTTTATGCTTCTGTTCTTAGTTTGATTCAAGGGAATGTCTTTAAGATTTTTGAATCCAAAATTCCATCAACTGTCAAAAATTACCCCAGTTTCCAAAACTTCAATCTTAAATAGTCTGACAGCTAATCTATGTCAATTGGCATAAAATTGAATATGATAATGATTTTATTTATAAAATAAAAACTGTACAGTATAAATTATGCATTCAAGTTTCATATTTAAAATTCCAAAAAAAAAAAAAGAGTTGATAAGGGGGACTAATCATCTAACCACTTTATTCCTAAATGATACAGTATAATTTAATCATGGATTCCAAACAGAACAATAGAGACTCTTCAACTAAAACCACTGCAGTACTCATCCCCAACAGCTATCCAATAATCAACATAAAACCAAACTTAAACCAATCAATTAGTTAATCAATTTATTTATTCTTATACAAACCTTGAATTGCAATAACACGGATTAGTATAGTAGTCATGTAGCAACAGTGAAATCGACAACAAATCCAATCCCCAATAACACAATTTGTCGTTTACCAAGCATGAAAAATGGTTGAATTAAAAAAAATTAAAAGAGCAGACAAAATCTTGGATGGAGATAAAAAGAACAAATTGAGGGAGAGAGAGGGTGTGTGTGTGTTTGACATGGATACCCGTGTTAGAAAAGCATTGGATTCTAACTGTGATTAGACCCTAGAGGGGTATTTTTGTCCTTTACTGTGACCACCCCGGCACTCCCCTCTGCAACCTGAATAAAGTGTTTCTGGGTGCCGACAATTGGTCAGTGGCTAACTCGGTCAGCTCCGATGAGTTCACTCGGTGACTCGGTTCCGCAGCAACCAATTAAAACCAAATACAACTACAATTTGTTTTCAACTGTGACTGATAATTTCCCAATAATTACTGGTACCGTAGCTATAATTGGAATTAAATTGAAGCAAACAAGGAATTTCCTGTTTGAAATAAATGTATTGCTAGCTAATCAACCAAAAATGGATGTTAAATTTAAGAGATATTGTACTTCAATAAATCGTACCACAGCGGCTGCAATCATATTTCAAAAAAATCGAAACTTTTTCAGTTTTTCTTTTGTGACTTGAATAAAATAATATTTTTAAAAAGTTTACCTGGAATTTGCGGCGGGAAGGAGATGCCTCCGGAGAACAGAACGCCGGCGACCGGCGGCCGGGGGAAGGGCTATTTTGAAGGGCGAACCGGAACGGACTCAGCGGGCTTAAACAAAAGGTGAAGTCTTCAACAGTATTTCTACCATTTTGGTTCTCTTCCGCTTCTTCTTCTTCGGATAAATTGCCGCTGGCGCTCCTGCTGCAAGAGGTGGATGAAGATGAAGAAGCTAATGATTTGTTCTCCTCGGACCAAACGCTGCTCAATCGGCCGTTTGAAAACCCGGTTTGGTCCTCAGCAAGATCAGGTTTTTCTCCCAAACCCGCTCCCGGCCCGGCCCGAATTCCAGAACTGGTCGATCTCCTAACCGAATCCGCCCATCTAATAACATCGTCATCGGCCGTGTTTTTCGGATCCCCAGCTTCGAGCTTTCGGGTCCGGGCCCGGTTCGTGAGCCTCTTAATAACCGAACCGAAAAGCCCGAACCCGGAATTCTTTGCCTGGGGCTTCGATTTAGCCTTGGGGTTCGAAGAGGAGGAGCTCTTCTGGATCCTACAGGCGGCGTCTAGGAGCAGAGCGGCGGTTTTCGCAGGGACGTGGAGGAACATAGCTTGGGAGGGGCTCTTGCTCCCCAAAGCCGCCGGCGATAAAAGAGGCGACTTTTTGAAACAGTCAGGGGAGTCGACTGGGATGCTGGAGAAGAAGCACGCGTTTCGGCAGAAATGGGCAGGAAACGATGCGTTTTGCTTGGGCGGCTTCTTCTTCAGCTGGAGAGTTTGGGGGTGACATTTCTTATGATCGGCGATGTAGGCGGTGAGGTGGAATGGCTCCTGGTCTTCGCTGAGGAGCTCCTTCAAGTGTCTCTGTTGTTGAGATTCAGAGCGAGAACGAGAAATCATCTTCACGATGGTCTTTTTTTACTTGGCCCTCTTTTTCTCTTAAAGTGGGGTGGGGCAATGAGGATTTGCCCTTTAAGGAGTAAAAGATGGGAGCTTTTTAGGTTATGGAGGGGGATTTGGGGATGTATAGGGGGGTGTATAGGGGGATGAGTTGACAGACAGGGGAATAGAGATTAGGGAGATGGGAGTGAAGAGGGAGGAGGAACTGGTTCAAATATGGGGGATTTAACTAATCGAGGCAAGGTGGTGAATTTGAAGATTTAAATATCAGTTTTTTTTTTTAATTTGGACCGTAGAAAATAATTTAATGTTTTAAAGGTGTTAAAAGGGTTGAGAAAGCCCGGTTTACAGTTGTTTTGTAGGAAGACGAGGGTGAGGAGGTTTCTGTACCTTCTTGGTTTGTGTGGTCGCAGTGCGACTGATTTTTTTGCTGAATTAAAATCATTTTAAATGGTGTAAAAAATCGAAACCTGGAAACTGATTTATCGCTATAAAAAATTTGAATAGATCGATTTCCTGTAAAAAGGATTGTTTAATCACAAATTAAGGGTTTTTGAGTTATTAATAATTTAATACTGTCGTAGTAGTACTGTACTTATTTAGCAAACAAAAAAATGTATTTTACTCTCTTCATTAATTAAAAATTTGTGATCTTTAGAAAACAAATATAAATAATAAATACTCAGTAACAAATACTAAGTAAAAGTTAAATGAGGGAGTATTAACTAAAAAGTTGGATACTTACCCGATAATGGTTCTGAAAGTATCAACCGTTATGGAGCTACCATCCAATGACGTCATCTTTTCTAACAAGGAAAAAGAGTTCTTGATGCAACATGGTCGTCTCGTACTCCACGAAGACATGTGTGCAATTTGACCACTCAAAATATGAAAGTTGCTGCAAAACGTATCCATTTGCAAGTGACGGAGTCAATGACCGTCAAGTTGTCTCTCTCGATCATAATGCGTCGAAGATCAAAATCCTTTGTAGTTACAAGACTAGCTAGTTTAGAGCACTAGAGTTTTCGCTTGTAAGGAGGAGGCATATCCACACTTGAGGCTACCCGAAGAGATGACCAAGCGACTTGAAATGCATCTCCAACGACGAAGCTAATTGTGGCAAGGCATGTATGAAGTTGAGATATGTCAAAAAGACTAGCTAGTTTAGAGCACTAGAGCTTTCGCTTGTAAGGAGGAGGCATATCCACACTTGAGACTACCCGAAGAGATGACCAAGCGACTTGAAATGCATCCCGAACAACGAAGCTAATTGTGGCAAGGCATGTATGAAGTTGAGATTCGTCAAATTGATTTTGAAGTGTGTTAAATTACGGTGGGTAATATACGACGTGGGGGGAGCACGCACGTCCAAGCGCATCATGCGCACCAACCAAGCCGAGCACACAAGCCGAGTGAGGTTCCATCCTAAAACCAATTGGTGTTAGGTGGGGTAGTCCACCGGCTTATATGCAAGGCTTGAATTTCATTTTTAATCAATGTGGAAGACCCTGGCCACGCATTATTGCCAGTTTGTTCGGCTCTGATACCATGTTAAATTACGGTGGGTAATATACGACGTGGGGGGGTCACGCACGCCCAAGCGCATCACGCGCACCAACCAAGCCGAGCACACGCGCACCAACCAACCCGAGCACACAAGCCGAGTGAGGTTCCATCCTAAAACCAATTGGTGTTAGGTGGGGTAGCCACCGGCTTATATGTAAGGCTTGGATTTCATTTTTAATCAATGTGGGAGATCCCATAACTTCAACTTTTTATATTCTCAACAAAGTGTCTCGTCGTTGCTTTTTCCACCTTATGTTTTTCTTTTTTTCTATGTTGGATATGCGGATAAATGCATTTATAATAACAACTAAATAAACGGGATAGTTTTTTTAGAATAAACAAACACTTCATTTTACGTAATGATAATTTTTGCAAATCTTCGGAAGAAAAAAAATAGGGAAATTTGATGGTAGCATTTTAATTTTGTTTTTGACTAAAGAAATATAATACTAATTTGAGTGGTGAACAATCCAATAAAAAAGGGTAAAGAAAGGATAGGTATTAGGTGGAGAGCGAGGAGTGCGGGAAGGGTGCCATGCCAGCCAGGTTACCTCCATTTGCAAGTCTCCATCTCCACGTAACTTCAATTTTTTGTCCGCTGTTATAACTTACAAACATTAACTACTTCCATCAATCAATTAATTAATTACTCGTAATTACTAATTAATTACAGTAATTAATTTCCCCACTTTGGTAGTTTCTCATGACAAATACGGAGTATACTCTACGAAATAGCCCGTATTTTTTACTAATAAATTGTCGCCATGCGTTCCAATTATAATTTGATGATTTTGACATTTTTGTTGGCAGGTTGCATGGCAGTGTACCATTCAACTCCTCTCTTCCTTAGTTTTTGTGCATTTTAATATTCCATTTTGTATCCATCAAAAATGCTTTTATATACATGTTCAGAGCATATATTTCTTTAGATTGATTTGTCAATTTATCTAACAACAAAGCTCTTATTATTTATATACTCCGTGTTATTACATTACATATATGTCCAATTATAATCAATAATTATGGAGATTTAATCCAAATCTATCGTTTTCAATACATTTTAATTATGTTTCTTGAAATTAATCGGATATATAGAAAAATATCTAATGATTTGATATCATGTCATTGGTTTCTTATATTACCTAGTTTTCAATTATTTGCATGCTATCGTTTTCACTTTTTATTGTTACAAATAGGTCTCTTATCGGCATTGGAATGGTACTCCTTGCCTCGACAAAACACCTCTAAATACTCTGTCATCCCAAACTTAGAGAAAATCTTATCCAAAATTTCCTAAGAAATTGGATAAAGCTCTAGACGAACCTTGATGAGAAGTTTCCGATCGGCTGCCATCAAATTCCGATCCCCCTCTGACGTTGTTCCGTCTGTTCGAATTTAGCTGCATCTGATTGCTGCTCCCGTCGGTGGCCAAGATCGGGTGGATTGCGAACGAAATCTGCGAGCTGTTCCATCCTTTGGTCATTGAATTTCTTGAAATGCTCGAACTGTCGAATCCGCTCTTCCTGAATTTTCTGCAAATCGGCCAATGACTTTGCTGTGGACGCCATGAAAGACTTGGTGTCGTCCCTGAACTCTTGAAACTGTAACTCTGTCGTCTTTGATCTAGTTCTTTCCGCCATTGCCGGAGTTGCAAATGTGGCTACGGAAAACACGTCGGCCGAAGATTTGCTCTGATACTACTGTTATGACCCGAAGGTCAATTAGGCGGAAGCTTGGCTTCCATGGATTATTGAGAGTCTGAGATAAGAAAGAAAGTAGATAGAAGGTAGGATGGGAGATAGAGGAAGATAGAACGAGGGAGAGGATAGAGATAAAGAGGAGATTAGGGTAAACATTTCATTATTACTTGGATACCCCCAATTACAATATCTAAGGGTATTTATACCCTAAACCTCTAACACTATGGACATAACATATCACTTCCTCCTCTGTTCAATAAAAAAAACATTTATTATTCACATGTATTTTTATAATATTAAATATATATATATATATATATATATAAAACACTAGCATTTTTTTTTATTTAATACATACATTAATAAAAAAAAATGTATCAATCCATTTAAAAAATTAGTTTTAAAAGTTAATCCGTAATATTTTATATATTTTTATTATTTAAAAAACATATGTGAATAATAAATGATATAAGATATTTTGTTAAATAAAAGAGTATTTTTTTCTTAAATATAATTAATCTATGTTTGCTGGGATTTTAAGTGCTATGGTAATTTAAACCTTATCGAGTTTTTTTTGGGTAAATTACACATAACCACTCATAAAATATGGTACTTTTCACATAACCACTCATAAAAACTTAAATTACAGTAAGTCACCCATAAATTAGTTATCTTTTCATAAGACTACCCACCCATTAAACCTCTATTTGTTTTGTTTAAAAAGATTAAAATACCCTTAATTCAAGCTTATTTGTATTAAATGCAATGAATTATTTTCATAAGACTTCCCATTTGTTAAATAATTCGGTTTTACTTTTACTCTTTTAAAAAAGGATAAATTATAATAAACTTATTCATGTTCGGCTAATTTGTCAAATGATACGTATAAGTTTAGCTTGTTTTTTTTAAATGATATGGTTTATAATTTAAGATATGAGCTAATTACCCTTCTTTTAAAGCAATAATCTTATTTTATTTTAGAACTTATCCCTATTTTATTCAACAATATTTGAAGGAGGGCAGACTGTTAGAAGCTATTGCAAGTCTCGACTCTTCACATTGCAAATCCAATTTAGATATATATTGGTTGGAGTGTTTAGGGCGGGTTTGAATTCCATTCCATTTTTATTATAATTTAATTATTTACCTCGATTTATGTGAGCATTTGGTTGTATAACTAAAAATCTCATAAACATTGAGGTCAAATAGTAATTTAACTAAATAATCACATACGTACATTGGGATAAAACTATTACATTCTATATAATTAATAAATTATGGAATCCAAACACACCCTTAATTTACCTTAATTTTTTTGTTTACCAAAGACGACCTTGTCTATTTTGCATTATAAACATAATATAATTGAAATCCAAACACTTATATAGTACATGAAACATTGTTCCTTTACAAAGTACAAACAAATAAGCTTGAATTAGGAGTATTTTAGTCATTTTAAACAAAACAAATAGAGGTTTAATGTGTGGTGGTCTTATTAAAACAAGTCAAATTTATGGGTGGTTTACTGTAATTTAATTTTTAATGGGTGGTTATATGAAAAATATCATAATTTACGAGTGTTTATGTGTAATTAACCCTTATTAATATGAGTTGACCTAAGGAGTAAAAGAGGCAACTTTTACTCGGAATAATTGAGCTTAATTCTTGTCAAAACTCAAAAGTGGAGCCTAGAGCAGTAAAAGCACTGTTACTTACCCTATCCCTCCCCCATTTTATTTGTAATCATTTCCCTTTCAACTTTCCTTTCTTTTTAGATAGTGCCTTTTTTCACTTCCACTGTGTTTAAAGTTTAAACTATCCATTTTGAAATAGAGGGTAAATTAAGAGCAATTTTTGTTGATTTTGTAAAAAAATTATCAACCCAATTTTTCCCATTCCAATTCAAGAGGAGCGGGTTAAACTCTTTGTGTTGTTACATACATAGCCAATTTCTCTGCAAAGTATATATAGCCATTTTTTATAAATTAGTGAAACTTAATAAATTTATATAGTTCCTCCGTCATAAACTACTCCGTAAAATATAAATTTTAAAAAAAAATACAGCATAGTGGGATTAATTTTGAAAAAACAGGTACATTTTGGATCCGTACGAATCGGAAATTGACGCGCGGTTTGACTTGAACTCTAAGCCGTTGGATGCAATGCAAGCGTGCGGGGAACGACCGGCGACAAAGAAGGAACAGTACAATGGCGTTTTTACACTTTTGCCCCTTACTTTGCGCACTCAATTTCACATTCACAATCTCACTTTAATTTAAACTACCACTAAAGTTAATTAGCTACTTGGGCCGTATAATTAAGTTTACCTTACACGGTGACGGAGGGGTCATTCATATAAATTTCATCATCTTGAAATCATATCTTATTAATTACTACTCCGTTCAATTTGTTTTGATTTGTTGCATATTTTAGGTTCAAATCACTCCTCGCTCGTGTATATTAGCCACACATACATATTTAGATATTTGACTAGATGATTGTTGTGGAAGATGTGAAATAAACACATCTCACATCGATAATATAAGGAATCAAAGTCAGTTTGTATATAAGCCAGTTGACTACTCCTCTTAATGTCAATTAGTTTATAATGGAACTCATAGGTGTTGTGTGTTCGACTTGATTAACGCATTGTGTGTTCGAATGTATTACCCCACGTCATATAGCCCAACAAATAATATAAAATATAAACTCTCTCGGTGCATTGTATAATTTTAAAACACATCAAGATAGGCGTATATTAATCTACATATGGGTGTGGATAACATTTTACAGATATGTGGAAAAAAAACTCAAATATGTTTACAATAATGTGATAACATATTGATGTGCACATCGATCAGCTTGTAAGAGAAAATGATGGATCCATAATATAAAATGGAATTAATATATATATATTAAAGGTAATTATTCATATATAACTTAATTCATCTATACTCGCCAATTATATGGATATTGGATTACCCATTAACTTATATGATGTTGGTGCCTTTTTGTGACGTCCGGGGTCCTCAAAGGGGAAAAAGAACAAAATAAAAGGTTTGACTATTTGATAAAAATAATTTACGACCCCTCCAATATATCTTCGGGTGGATGACATTTCAGAAAAGGGCCTACTTTTTTCTCAAAATTTCAAAATTGGACAGCTTGTGTATCCACTGATATATCCATCCAATATGCAGATCCGGGATTCGCAAATTAACTGGACCCGATGGATCTGATGTCTCAAATTCATAGATAGTGGGATGGAGTTCAAATTTTAGACCTGCAGGCTGCATCCACTTACCGGTTAAATGTAAACCTGGTACACAAAATTGGCCATGCATGCGTGCACTTTATTCTATTTTTGTATATTTTATATTCAAATTTCATAACTCTAAAATCAAGTTAATATATTATGCAGAAACTTACATTAGACTTTGAAATGAGTGCTTTGGGGGGTTTATATATACTCCATTCGTTTTCATTTAAATGACCTTTTTAAGTAAAATACGTAGTTTTAGAACGATAAAAACTATACGGAGTATTAAATATTAATATTTTAATAATTTAATAATTTTTTTAACAATATTATACTTGTCACTTATAAGTATGAGATTGTTGAAAAACAGTATTTAAAAAATAATTATTTTATATAGTTTTTTCACACCTATAAAAAAACGTATATGAATAATAAAAAGTCAATTAAAAGGAAACGGAGAGAGTATAAAGCTTTTAGCGCAGTGTAAGTACGTGTATTGTTAAATGCTTAATTTTGAGATGAATTATACGGAGTAGATTTTTATATATATTTTTAATAAAGAAAGGATTCGAAGTATCAGATAAACATGGTAGTTCAAGAGGCCGAACAAATTGGTTGACGGGCAAACCATGAAATAAGTAACAAAAAAACCATCAAAGGGGGGAAGATCAACAAGATACAAACGAAAGATGGTGAATAATTAGGAACTAGAGGAGAACGGCGTCGAACAAATAAAGTGACACCAAATTCTAAACTGAAGGAATTGTGTCCTTTAATTTATTGTGCAATGATTAATTACGGAATATGACAATTGATAGAGATATTCAATCCGATTATTTTAGGAGTCGTAATGCTTTGCTAGAAGCCAACTACGATTAATGGGCTTAAACGGGTTAAACCCATGGCTATTATAAACATGTCCTATGCGGTCACACACTTAGAGTTGACGGGCTTGATCAAAAGATAGATGATTTTATTATTAGTGTATATTAGATTTATATTAATAATAACGGGATAAGATTTATTTGTGAAATAAATAATTAATCAAGTAAGGTATAAATATAAGCTTATAAAGATGGGCTTATTATGACTTAACCTAATTAACACATCCCAGAGAGAGGAGCGTGGGTCTTGCCGCTTCAACAGACGTGAGGGCGGAATTTCACCATCATCTATCAAGAGCAATTTGATTGTTCACCTTTTGATCTTCGTCCTAGCAGTCGAAGGCAAAGGAGATCTAGACCGGGCTCTTGTGGACCAAGTAGAGGAGCAACACGTGGGGCTCTAGTTCTCTTCCGAATCCTCCATATTTAGATCCGGTTCACGCATCAAGAGGTATTTCCTATGAACAATGATTTCCATCATAAACTCCTTTCGATGAAGCTAGTGGAGGACAAGTCAAGCACTACAGTAAAAAATCATTGAAAAGCAAATACAACATGACTCAATCTCCTGAGGAAATGAAAATGAGCCTCTAAGGAAGCATCTCTCGAAAAAAGGAGTTATCATGAACACACAATCACAACCCTGATCAACCACGAGGTCCACGACTGATGTCATACACCAAGATTGAAAGAAACTACCACAACAGGAAGCTCGAAATACAAGCAAACACACGAGCCTAATAATGGAGTATCACAATTAGTGAACAAACCCTAGAATGATAAAAATGGAAATCCACTAGAAGAGAAGAGATAACCTCTTGAAATTTATGAATAATTAGATAATAATATTCTCGAGCCTACAAGCTATCATCTAAAAAAAAATCCTAAAGATTTTAAAAGAAACTTAAATTGTAAGAAAAAACAACTAAAATGTCAATTTAAACCCTGAAATGAGTTCAATTACCCAAAAAGATCCATAGATCACGTGAGCGAATTCCCTATTCACAAAGGTATTAGGACATAATTAAACTCGCATGATACGAGTCGTGTTTACAAATGATAAAAATCTAACATATAAGTACAATCAAGTAACAAAAATCATAACTCACTCACTTTATATATTTATATATAAGGAATAAGTTTCATAAATTTTCAATCTAGAATACTTATTATATAGTGACTGGATTGATGAGGAAGTGTAATTAATGGTCCAACCGGTCATATTTGATCCATTTTCAGTGCCAGCAACAAACAAGACAAATAGAAAAATGACAAGTTACAAACTAACAATTTTAATTCAGTATTTTTGGCAAAATCAAATACCTGCCAAAAAAAGACGCATGCCCGAACCATTTATAATTAATTATGCAACTCTAACTTCGAAAACACCAAAAGTGCTTAAATTCACGGCTTTACAAGATTACACCACTGTAGTTGTAAGTTGTCCATGTTTTTTTTTTTTGCATTCATTTGTGCAGAAAGTGATCAATCAGGATCGAAATGCATGGGACAACCAAGCTTGTAATTACGTATAACGTCAATTAACATAAATTCACCACAACTCGTCAATTACGTATTTAGACTATCCACAATGTTTTTGTCTATAATGTATACATTTGCACGAGATGTGTAAAAATACTCCTTACTTTTTGGTATTTTGCTCTAATAGTCAAATGTGTATTTTTTACACACCATTCAAATACAATTAATTTAAAACAAAAAAGAAAACAAAATCATAAAAGATGTGAAGATGTAACTAGAAGAGACATCCTTAGCTAGTTCCGCTTGCAGGGACATAGAGTTAAAATGTGAAGATGTAAAAAAGAGTCTCTTATCGAAAATATGAATAAAACAAGCTACAAGCTACAACTTGGTGGGCTTTGTACTCCTATTGCAATCAGTTTTATGATGGAACATTACCATTAAGCATGATATCCGATCATAAGTCTCAACGTACTTCAGTACATTTAATTAAATTAACAAATGAATTTCTAAACTTTTGTTGCACATCAACAGAAAAAAAATGTCATCGTTTTAAAGTCTTATGTTTTAAAAAAAATTCAATTTTTTTATTTATATCAATTCAATTTTTTTAGTGAGTCAATATTTTATTTTAAACAATTAACCAATAATCTATATCTATATATCTATCTATATAAACTCTTAAAATCAAAGAGTTTTCGCTTATGTGCCACATCCACCTTAATTCTCTCATTTTCAACCAATCACTTTTTTTTTTCGTTTTTCTTTTTGCAATTAATTTTCATATTTGAAATAACCATCTATATCTATATATATAAAATATTAAAGCAGAGGTTGGCCTCTGGTGCAATTTCGCACCCATAGAATTTTCGGGATTATTTTTGCTTACGTGTCATATTCTAGATTAAATTGGTATTATATTTTTGGGCCACATCAATTTATAAGTCAATATAGTTGGGTAAAAAACTTATCTTTTTAGATCAATACTCTATTCATTAAAATCTTATATTTTAATTAAATAAATATATCTTACACGTAATACAGTTATTGAAAACATTTAATTCTTCAAATCAAACCTACATGCCCATGATCCATCTATATAGGTCTACAAATATTCAAAGTGAAACTTTTACTATATTCCCAACGTATTCCTGCTTTGATGAATTCTTTAAAGCTTTTGTCTCCTCCTGATCCTATTATATTGGTTTCCCACTTGTTTCTGTCGGTGTACCTCTCTCTCTCTCTCTCTCTCTCTCTCTCTATAGCTCCAATTAAAGCAAATTTGGCTCAAAACAAATTGGTTAAGTTCAAAACAAATTGGTTAAGTCGCACGCATTAGTGTGAATTGTGAAACAATAAATTTTTAATTATTTTGAGTTTTTGTTGGGAGTTATTTCGGGTTTTAATTCGGGTCAAATCACATCATAAATTAAAAAAAAATGGATTAGATGAAGCAATCGGCCAAAAGAGATTGTTATTAATTATGAGGGTCTTACAAATGTGGGGTTTTTGTATGATGATAAATTGATAATTGGGGCATAATATTAGATTATACATATATTCTTTCACCTTTTCCCTTGAATAGTTGTCTTACATTTGTAATCATATCTTTTTAATCATAAGCCACATCACTTACCTTCTTTTTATAAAATAATTGATCGAGTCCTAGCAACTTATCCCCACAACTTATGGTAGAAGCATCTATATATTGAAATATCCGATCCCATACTAGCTATGAGTTCATTATAGGATACTCTAGCTTTTCTTATTCGAATTTTCAGAGTTCGAATTTTAGAAATGGAGTATTTTCTTGTAATGAAATTATTAATTTATATCAATTACACCAATTTTTTTCTTCCATTTTATTGTAAGAGTCATTTTACAAACAAGTACAATTATTCATATTTAATGACATAATTATTTATTTGTATATATATATATATATATATATATATGAATAATCACCTTATTCGCATATAATGTAAGTTTATATAGTATGCAGATACTCACACAATGTGACCATCTATAATGGGGTTTGGGTGTGTTGAAATGCAGTAGTTGCCTGGTAATATAGAGAATGTTTGAACAACAAATAAGGTTGAATAGTTACTCCTTTCATTGCCAATTGGTTTTGAGATGGAACATTGTTCGGGTTTATGTGTTGTTCGAGTCTCCCGTATGTGGGTCCGCACACACAACCTCCCTCCAACTTGTCTTTGACCCAACTAGGCCCAGCCAACTTTAAGATGAATATGGTATTAGAATCGTGTTCGGTTAGTTTCGGTCTGAGCTTCGGATTAGTAGAGTTGCTGCTCTTGTTGACATGTCACGGGCATTTATTCTCATTTTTAACTGGGCGAAGTTGTATGTGTGTCCCGGCAATTATTGCTCCTCCTAAGCACAAGCCGAAAGTTAGTGTACAGTGCTAGCTAGTGTAATATATATGCTTAATGGTGCCTAAATCATTAGCCTATAATGAATATATAGACTATATTACAGTAGTAGCTAGCTTGTATAAATATATCGAAGTTGATTAATTAGCTCTCACATTTATGAAAGATTCTCGAAGTTTAGCAAACGAACAAAACGTGGATGCAACGCTAGCTAGCTTTATCATGATCCACATCAACGGTCGTCTATTTCTGCCACTTGCATTAATAGAATAATTAATTAAGACCCAGTTTAATTAAATGTAGTTCATTTTATTACTATAACAGGAAGAAAAAAAGAAGAAATGTGTAAACTATAATAATAGCCCAACAAATTAATTATGAAGCACTTAATTATTTTAAATTATCTTTAGATGTATTATATATTATCCATGTATTAGAAAATATAAAGGCAATGTAATTTTAAGTTACAAACACTGTACGTACAACCAAAATTGGATAGATACGTAGCTAGCTAGGAATCTTTTTACCACTGTGCTATCCTAAGTCCTAACGTACCCCTCGCCTCCGGTATGGAGGAAATGCATTTTAAATTATGATGCCAAACACTTAATGTAGTTATTTACTTATATATTTTTAACACGTAAGGTAAGTACATCTAGGTTCATATAATCAACATAATTTATTGCCAAACTAGTCATGATTGTCAAGAGAAAAAGTGACTGCAATAATTGTATCAAGCCAATAATCAAGGTATGTCTCAAACTTATTTTTAAAAAATATATATAGTAATATAATAGTTATGATAAAAATAAAACAATATTTTCTATTGTTAGTAAGTAGGGTTTTAACATGTATGAAATTAGGACAAGTTTGATCCAAGTTCATTTTCCAATATATATAGATTGTTGATTGAGTTATAGAGAGATTGAAATAATTAGGTTTTGAAATAATTAGATGTTACATATGATCATAAGTCCCTACTAGACTACTACTCAAGAGCATTATTGCAGATGAGAATACCAAGATGTCTATCTATCCGAATACTTGAACTGACGGTAGACTGAAAGAGACGAGAGATATGATCTGCGCATCCGATTTTCCTCAACTCTATCATAATTAATTTGATCAAATTGTAGTGAAAAATAGTACCAATAGTTTAAAAACAAATAAAATGATTGGTCCTTAAAAAGATAATGTGTACTTTCTTTCAGCGGTAAAGATTTTTTGTTTAATTTGATGAGATTCTTGTAAGTGGTAACACAAACACCTCAGTCCTCATGTATGGTTAATATATAGTTCAACTTCAAGCCATCCATTATACTACAACGGATTATTGAAATGGCCTTATTTACTCTTGCTAATTCTTTCACTTTACTAACCTCAAAATTTCTCAAGTATATAAATAAAACAGAGTTATAGTTCCAACAATATAATATTGTGGCTGTCATGGATTGGAAGAGGTAAGAAGGAAAACAAATTGAGACAAAACTCCGTGCAATTAATAAATAATGAATGTTGCCCAAATTTGACAAGGGAGGTTTCGGAGCATTAGATTTCGCAGTAGCCGTGACCCCGTTAAACGACGCCGTACCACCCACATGCAAGTTTCAACGGGACCTATACGCCCATTCAATGCACCGTCGTTTCGTTTAAGTTCGGTGCTTTTGTTTTGTTTTTTTCAAATATTTTTTTTTCTTATTTGCCGATCCATTTTCCACGTGTTCGTCGGTTCTGGAAATCCACGTGTCAGATTCTGTCGGGGAGTGGCCGTTTTTTCTTTCTATTTTTTTTAGTTTTTCATTTTCATATCCAAAATTAAAGTTTTTTTTTTAAAATAAACCCTTTGTGTCCTAAATCAAATATTACAACTATTTTTCTCTTTATACATATATATCCTTCGTCCCTTGAGTCACACATATGTGATTCAAAAAGCATAGGATTTATTTTTAAAAAATAAAAAATTTGAATGTAGATAGTAAATAAAAATTATGGGGTAAATAATAACATCCATTATAATTTTAGTAAGTTGACATGTGAATTCTACGATGCTATAATATGGATTACTATTGCGTCTTAAGTGTTTTTACTCTTGGTTTTGAGTGTTTATGTTGTATTATATTTGTTGTGGTCTTCTTACTTTGTTAACTTTGGGTCTTTCATAAACACCATCAGTGAAAAAAAACGGAATGGTTGGTCCAAGTCTAAAATAAA
This sequence comes from Persicaria tinctoria, assembly GCA_037127255.1. Lineage (NCBI taxonomy): Eukaryota > Viridiplantae > Streptophyta > Magnoliopsida > Caryophyllales > Polygonaceae > Persicaria > Persicaria tinctoria. The sequence goes on along the minus strand of JBANSL010000016.1, from coordinate 514,134 downwards.
AAAAAAATGAATTTGGGCACCGATTATCATAGGATGCTATTTTGAGGCGTCCACAAATATAGTAAATAAAATTAATTGGATTTTTGGCTGTTTGCTAATATATATGCTTTTATGAAATAAAATATAATATAAGCAATGGATGTAGTTGTAGCATGCATGCATTGTACCCCTCCCCCATTTTTATGAGATACTTAAGTTGGTATATATATATATATATATATATATATATATATATATATATATATATATATATATATATATATATATATATATATATATATATATATATATTTGTAAGAAAATGATTTACATCAAATATAAATCTGTTTGATTTGGCAGTCAAATTACGAGACACTCACTATATAAGTATGTGTTAGTGTATAATTGATAGATGGACATCGAATCGGAATATAAGGGTGATGTCGGATCCAAATCATACAGTACTACTATAGGTATATAAAGCATCTAACCTGGTCAACTTAATTACCTGGCGTTAATTTGCATGGCCATATGCAGTAGTTTATTTATTTGTCGTATACCCAATTTGTTGCAGGATCGAGTTCAACTAGCTACCTAATTTAACTAGCCTTAGCTGAGATGCTTCATTAATTTATGGAGTAATATAAAATGCAACTACGTGGAAACATCATATATACTCATTTGGAATTGTAAGGCTAAAACGTGGTTGCAATTGGTTTGTCGTTATAGGGGACACACTATTGACTATACACGTACTCACTTACAGTAGGATTGTAGGAATATGCAGGTTAGGTACTCCGTAATTGAATTCTTCAAGGCGCTGTTTGTTTATCAAAAATATTATAATCACACTAATTTTGTAATTTTCCTTTCATTCTACTCATTTCTCTCAATTTTCAAATCTGAACTGGATGGACGGTGGTCAGGCCCAATTAGGCCCAACAATCTGTATCCTGTTAATTGCATGCCTATTAAGAGGACTTTATTTATTTTAAATAATAAAGTTTGGTTATAAGAATGGAACATAAGTTAAAACCAAGGGACTCATTGTAGCGTTTAAAACAATACCACCAAGCCATATATGTTCAACTATTGAATTCACAAAACTCAGGCTATTGGTGCCCACTCTACCTGCCGCCTCTGTAACATATCGTTCCTTGCTTCTACATGGTAGAATTGAATACCTTCAACTTCATTTGTGAAGACACATTCGAGATCCAACATCACTCGAGATCAGAAATAGCCTAGCACATCAATCGAGCGGGATTCCATCCTAAAACCAATTGACAATAAGAAGAGTAACTCACTAACTTATATATTAAGACTTCTTTGTTTATATTATCAATGTGTGATCTTTATTCTTCACATTCTCTCAACACCTCTATAGCCAAATAGAGGAGATTCTCGATAGGAGATGCCAGCCCATATGAAGTTGGTCTCGATAACCTCCCTCCCAAAAAGGACACTCAAAACCATAAACGAGCCTCTCAAAATAGTACATCCTTTGTGAGCCCAAAACCATTGGCACAGGCCACAAGGAGCCCCATTAAAAACTAGGGTTCATACAAGTTGAAATAAATGAAGGTAGGTAGGTCCAACTCCAACGGTGTTCAAAGTATTTTACAACGAAAGCAATCAACGATGGTGGTCCTCGTTCAACTGCCTTTATCAGGATAAAGGGGGAGGAAGTTACTATTACATCATGACTGAAAACTGAAACGATGACACCTCTGCACATTTCAAATTTTCTACATTAACAACAATACTATTTTGCTAAAGAATTTATATGATGATGATGATGATGATGATGATAGATGTAAAGTAAAGTAGGCACTACCGCATAAACATCCCAATTGAATCTCTGAAGAAATCAATCAAAATCCACATGCTGCACTTTTTTGAATTTACAAGCCAACTCAATTAATACTCCACTAATAAAGAATAATATAAAGTTAAAATGAAAAGAAAGAAAGAGCACCCAGAACGAGAAAAACACACCAAACCAAAACCAAACCCCAACGCCAACGGCAACAATCTTAAATAATAATACAATAATCATACAGTAATTCAAACCCCAAATTACCCAAACCCATCTAACATTTTTAAGAAGAAATTGGTTTATACACAAAACATATCATTATCATCACATCAGTTTCTTTGTTTCTAGGGTTCCCCTAGCCTAATTCTTCAGGAAATCAACGCTCTTGCTCAGCTCCTCCAGCTTCTTCATCCTCATCACCTCGCTTTCTCCCACCAGCTGAAACAAATTAACAACAAACATCAACTGTGACAAATATTTCAACTTGGCTTGAAATCGAACTGTTGAAGCAATGGAATTGGGCGTTTTACCTCGACTAATTTGTTAATTAACTGCACTTTTTCCTTGTTCTTCTCGTTGAAAGTGCCAAGAACATCTCTGTATTCCTTCTCCTGTTTACCAAAAAATGTGAAGCTAAAACGACCATTTTCCCGAAGCAATGAAGTCGCTAGATCTAGATTTATGAAATTGGAAGCTTGGAGAGGGTAAAAATGGTAATTTTATTATACCTTCTTCTGAACCATTTGGCCAAGGGGTTTGAGTTCTTTGTTAATGGAGTCGATCCTCTTTCCTACAGTAACCACTTCCTTCCGCATCGGATCTGTCAACGCCTCAAGCTCCTGTCAACAGAAACCACATGCAGATTCTTAAGATCTACAACCAAACACTGAATAAGCCCTCAAAACATCTCAAGTTTCAACCTTTTAACTCAGGCGTTTTTACAAGTCGCCAATTTTCACTGACTCAAGACAAAAAAATTAATCCAACAAATCTCTGACAACCGAAAAAGGTGAAATTTTAACAAACAAGAGAGAGAGAAGGAGATTCAAAATTAGGGCTTTTAGAGAGAGAAAGGGGGCGAAAAACTACCGAACGAATGAAAGCCAAGCGCTTGGTCTCCTCCTCGACACGAGAGAGCTGAGCCTGAACCCTCTCGCGAACCTCCATCTTCCTCCTCTCGATCTCCTCCTCCTTAGCCCTGAAATTGGAGAGCGCGGACTTGGACATCTCCTCCTCACCCCCAGAAGAGGGCAAGCTCCCGTCGAAGCTGGCGCTGCCGGACTCCGAGACGGGAATTTCCTGGTTCTGGTCAGTCATTTCACGCTTCTTGCGGCCAAACATAGTGTCGCTGGATTTAACGGTACGCCTGGAGGAGAACGAAGCGCAACAGAGAAGCAAGTAGAAGCGCTTAGCCCTGCTCAACACCGTCGGCTTTACTCTTACCCTCTTTTTCATATGCTTTCGATTTTTGCTGGGGATTTATTTATTTGTTTTTTTAGCTCTGCTTTAAGGCGCTTTTGGAGGAGAGCTACAGTTGTTCTTGGTTGGATTACCACCCCCACCTTCCCCCTTTGCTTTCTTTTATAAAGTTTCGCTCGCCTGGTTTTTCATTTTGATTTGATGTCCGCTTTTCATTTTTTTTATCTTTCTTTCTCCGTCATCAGCGCTGTTTGGGCTTTTTTCTATTGGGCCGCTGTTACATAAGGTGCTTTAATGGGCTTATTCATGCCAGAAGCCCAATTAATATTTTCATATTGGGCATTAAAAATGATGAAGCCCATTTATGATGATTGTGAGGATTACGGCCCAGGCTTGAGAGTTGAGATTGTTGGGACTTGGGAGTCCTATCCCATCCCACTTCGGAAAAATGATAGAAAGATTAATGGTATGAGGTTGTGTGATGTAAAAAGCAAAACAAACAAAAAAATTGTATCTTGACAATGTTCTCCTATTAGTTAGTATGTATTGAGATGTGATGTCTATCCCAGATCGATTATAAGTCAAAGTTGGTGGTCTATTTTTCTTATTTTCAATTCAATTTATGATAGAATATCATTGAATTTGTTATTAATTGGTTTACGTTATATAATAAAATGATATGTTATATATAACAGTAGTTTTTAGATTCTTAAAAAAAGTTTAGTTATTTCCACTAATATTGGTTTCGGGTTAACCAAAGATGCTCTCTAGGTAAAAACGAAGAGGTGATTGGAAGGTATAAAGAGACAAAATGTTGATGAAACTCATGAGTATTATAACTAATACGAGGAGAAAGATCTTAGGCAGCAGCATACAGACAAATATATGTTTATACGGAGTAGTTTAATAGTACGAGTCTATGAGACCAGAGGTAGGTAATATATACTTATATAGTACTGTAGTACTTGTTGTTTAAATATAAGTATCATATGGATGTGGATGCTAAGTTGGTAATTAAACTTAAAATGTGAAAGACATAGTGAATATGGACTAAGGAATAAGGATAGTGAATATGGGTCACGTGAAGGCACGTGGAGATGCGATGGGGGCCTCGTGTGCCGGGCGTGCTTTTCATCTTTATCTTCTTTGGCATTGCAGTATGCAATCACTAAATTAAACAACCTATCTACTCTACTCAATATGTGTATTAAGATTATAAAAGCAGAAGCCATTTAATGTTTTAGAGATTCCATTCTACCTTATACTATAATATACTCCGTCGTATTTGTTTTTGGTTATAATATTATCAAAAGTTCAAGGGCACTACCATACAAAATATGTATAATAAATAACAATATAAGATGTAGTGTATTATAAGATTAGAGATACATCTATATTTCTTACTCTAATGGTAAGTACTGAGTGGGAGATGTTCTCTTTCTTTTGTTAGACTATCCATAATGGTTTTGCTTATAATGTATACATTTGTACAAGATATGTAAAAATACATCTTACTTTTTAGTATTTTGCTCCAATGATCAAATGTGTATTTTTTACACATCATTCAAATACAAGTAATTTAAAACAAAAAAAAAACAAAATTCATAAACAATACACCAATAAAATTGTTTTATTTTTTGAAAAAGTTTTTGCATATGGGGGAGGTAATGTGCTCAAATTTGCACATTACATGCTCAAATGTGCACATTTGCACACCCCAAAAGTAACCAGTGGAGCTCAAAAATGTCTAAGAAATACACATTTGTACACGACCATTGGAGTTAGTCTTATGGTGGGGTTGAGCCTATTTGTCATGTGGTTTCTTGGTTTATTCGGTTCGAGTTTTTTTTGCACCTAATACTTTAAAATTCATAAAAGATTACTATATAAACTCAAACACCTTAAAAAAAAAAAGAGTTTAGAGAGAAATAATTGGAAAAAAAAAAAAAAGGTTAGAGCTACTCTTAAAGCTATATTTGACTCAATCATCTAATTAACTTTTCAAAACTTAATACTCTGAATTATATAGTTCTAAATTAAATAAATACAGTATATAATTTTAGTTTAATAAGGTTTTGAAAACTTTACCAAAACACTACAGTACAATTTTAACAAACACATTGTCTTATACGGAGTACTTGAAACATCTCCAATTGTTTTTTTTTTTTTTTTTTTTTTTGTTATAGAAAAAGGGCAAAAAAGAGTAAAGAGGTGGGAGGAGAGTACTGGCAAATGGCAGTGGGGGGTGGAGGGAGGTGGTCATCTGCAGCCAGCTGCCACTTCTGAGTTCTGACACTTTTGTCAGTCTCTTTCTGCAGGCCTCCCTCCTCCTCCTCCTCCTCTCATTACACCACTCTCTAGCTACTTGCTCCTTGCCTGTTTTACTATTTTACCCCTTCACCTTTCCCACAATTTCATACTCAACCTTCCACGCCATATGGCAACACAACCAACCATCGAGATTGATTATTACACGGAGCTGTATATATTCTCATCTGTGATCTGTGGGCGGAGGTGGATATGTATCATGTATGTATAGGCATTAGGCAAGCAGTATATAATATGGTCACCTCACCTACCCTACAAACAACTTTCACATATATTTACTTCCTTTTGTGTTATTTGCAATTTAGCATTTGCATATTGATATATACGCACATACACTACACGTACGGTAATGTTAAATGTATATTTCCATATTCATAATAAGGTTGGTAGTACTTGCAAAGCGCGCTGTTGAAGTGCTATTGAACAGTGATTGTTTCCTACAAACTACAAGAAGAATTTAGGTTGCTGATCGATGGAAGGAATACAGGGAAATTGGGAGGTTAAAGCAAACAAGATAAACTAATCAGAACAAACAAAAGCAGTGAAACATGTGAGGTGGGGTGTTTTTGACAAGATAACACCTTGCATCCCTCATCAATGTGTTTCCCCAATATCTCCATTTCTATAAACTACTCTCTACTATTCACCACCCTTACATTTTTTTTTTTTTTTTTTAAACATGCCTCCTTTTTTTTTTTCCTTTGGCCAGGCTAGGTAGCTAGCTAGCTACTGTAGTTCTCAGCTTTGTTGCATCAATATTTATTTATCACAGTAATAAAGAGAGAGAGAGGTGGTTAGCTACTTAGCTGAAATATGAAATGTAAGAAAGGACAAAATAAGAAGGAGAGGAGAAAACCAAAACATATTCCTCATCATTGGATGCTCAGATGGAGAGAGGTTCTCAGTAGTCCTCTCCCTTCACTTCATTTCATTTCACCTCATTTGGAATTTGGAGGTTTGCAATTTGCTTCATTTGGTGGAGGTTTGCCCCCTCTGCCTCAACCTTCCTACACTTGTGCCACAATCAATCAGCAAGCCAGTAACCCTTTCTATATCCCCCTTTTGTCCTTTCTTATTTTGTTTAGGTAATGTTATTATACTTACGCCCTAATACTAATACTAATACTAATACTAAGCTGGATTAGATGATCTCTATTGAAGTTGGTTATATTAACCTTATAATGGTTGGTAATGTATTGATGCTAAATTGATGAATGAGAATCCTCATTCCATCTCTAAATTTTATTCAATACACTCATTTGGATTGGTCTATATATACATATATATTTATTTATTTAATGTATAGTATAGGAAGATAATACGGAGTATAACGATGAATATAAAAGCTGGGCTAAGAGGAGCAAAAAGAATTTGCTCAGCACAAAACAATTGTTATAAACAGTAGCCAGCTTCACGTACCCTCTGAGACTGAGTGCACCAAACTGAAGACTTGAAGAGTAATGTTAAGTTGTGTGTGTACTACACTATTAATCAGAATGTACTACAGATTAAGCATCATGTACCAATAAAATGTTCCATAAAAGCCCAAGCAAGTCACCCTATACCACATCTTGTAGGACCATTACAAACTAGGCATATGGGCACACAGATAAATCAGCCACTGCTATACTATTTGGTGCCACTTCCACCATTTCTTTCAATACCCTAAAATCACACACTAAAAATAAAATTGACTTTTACATATTTTTCTCAGCTTCATAACTTAACATTGTATTGTGCTTTATGGTAAACGAATCCAAGAAAATGCAAAAATGAAAACCCCATGATTGAAACTGCAGGTTACTTTACTTTAACAAGATTGAATTTGGGTTACTTTAAATGCAAAAGTTACCAACTTAACACCCCATCCCTCCCCCACTCCCTCCGATTTCCAAAAGAGCATTTAGTACCTTGGTGTAGTGTGCAGTGTGCTCATGTTCCTCTTCTTTTTTACTGCCTTTTCCTTTGCCTGTGTTCCATTTCCAAAGCAATGAAAAAGAGAGGGATAGTTCATAAAAGTTGGAAGCAAACCACTCCCTCAGGGCCTCAATGTATATATATATATCTCATTAAATTTGTACTCCTAAATTATACACTGAATTTTTTCAGTCTCCATAAATGTCATATTTTAGCCCCACTTATGTTTATTCACAAACTCTATTTTAGTATTTTTGTTAATAAACATATCTATGGGCTATAAAAAAGGTTTAAGTATAAACAAATTGGATTATTTGGAAGTTTGTATATCCTCATCTGTCCTGTTTGACTGGGTAGACAGGCTTTCCCATCTGCTCTGTCTCTTTGCATACCTGCAAAACATGAAATTGCCCACTCATAACTAAATACAGTATGGACTATGGAGTAAATAAAAGTTCTTTTACCCAATAATAAATCACAATATACACTAAAATCCTGATAATTAATCACAAGTGTTTTGTAAAACATTATAGCAGCATCCCACAGAATGTTACTGTACTATGTGTCGATATCGAATAATGGTATAACAGAGTCTGATCCAAAGTCGTTAATGTAGTAGTAATAGCAGAGAAAACAAGGGTAATTAGTTCTTTATGTACAGTATAATGCATTCAGAACAATCTACTGTACAAAATTTTCTTGGACTCATGAGACCAAAAAGTGGACCACCCAGAAAAAAAAAGAAAAAAAAAAGGAAAAAACTCATGTGTCTTCCCACTTCATAAACTGAGACAAATCCCACAACAGCACCACCACACACCCTACCGAGAAGAACAAAAGAAATTGAAAAAAAAAAACTACTGTATTGGAAGCCCAAACAAACACAGCTGCCAAAAGCAAACCCAAAGTCCTTAAACTAGAAGTAAGAGCAGAGAAATCACTCCACACACACACACTCACTCTATCTCTGTCTTCTGTCCATGGATTTCCATCTGAAGCAATGGAGAGAGCACCAAAACCAACACCATCAGGAGGAGTCAGAGGAACAACAACAACCTCCCTCTGCCAAAGTACCCAGGCTCCTTCTCCAAGTAGATTCTCATGAGCCTCCCCCATCTGAATCTGATCATCAACCTGCCCTCCCCTTGTTCTCTCCCACTCACCAACAGCCCTCCAAGATCAACTGTTTCTCAACCTACCCTGACTCCAAACCCCCTTTACCACCACCTGCATCCCCAACCTCAACAAGATTTCCCTGTAGTAAGACCCAACACCACTCTTATTTCTTGTTGATTTCATGTGCTTGATTCACAGCTGATTTAATTTGTTTCTGTTTTCTGATGTGGGTTTTTAGGGGCTGGAGGTGGAAGTGGAGGGTATTTCAGCATGAATCAATGGCAGGAGCTAGAGCTACAAGCTCTGATCTTTAGGCACATGGTGGCTGGTGCAGCTGTGCCTCCTGAACTCCTCCAGCTGGTCAAGAAAAGCCTCTTCAATTCCCCTTCCTACTATCTCAACAACAGCAACTACTCCTACTATCAACCCACCTGTAAGCCATCTTCTTGTTTTGGCTTTCTTGATTACAAAAAAGGAAGCTTTTTTTTTTAAAATAAAATAAAATTGGGGGTGGCTAGTGTTGCAAGCTGCAGGGTATTGGGGGAGAGGAGCCATGGATCCGGAGCCAGGGAGGTGCAGGAGGACAGATGGCAAGAAGTGGAGGTGCTCAAGGGATGTGGTGGCCGGCCAAAAGTATTGTGAGCGCCACGTCCACCGTGGCCGCAACCGTTCAAGAAAGCCTGTGGAATTCCCCGTTCCCACCGCTTCCGCTGCGACTACTCCCCACGGCGTTGCTGGCGCTGATTTAGGTGTTGCTGTTGGTGCAAACAAATCTTCCCCTGCATTTGCTTCTTCACTGCAACATTCAAGTCTTGGAGGGGGTGGTCATGGGGCCCATTTTTCACTCTCTGGTCCCACTTCTTCTTCTTCTCTTGATATCTTTCAGCTTAATCAAGGGTAAGTGTTTGGTTGTTTGTTTAGTTGATTTGTTGTGCTTTTGCTTTGCATTTTTGTTCTGCCCGTATATTTAGGCGATTTGCAAGTTACAACACTAATTCATCAAAGGATCAATCTGCAAAACATGATAGATCTTACTTCTGAAAAAAAGGGCGTAAATGGCATCAATAGTGGGGTTAGTACTTGACAATCTTTCACATAAATTTCCATCTTTTTTGTTCTGGTGCGGTAAGTTAGTTGCATTGGACCGTTTTTCACATTTTTAAAAAAAAGCCTTGAAAAGTCAAAAGGCTTTTTGTAAGGCACTAGTTCAAGTTGCTAAAACGTTACTACTTGTATCGAGGAATCCTTTAAGATCAACTTCAATGAGATTAGTCGGGCTCAAAACACTCGCAAAGCTTCAAAAAAGTTGGTTGAATTGGATATGGTGTGATTGTTCTAATGGGAGAAATAGAGAGATGGTTAGTAGTAGTTAGTTGGCTTACTATAGTGACCATTTCAGCTTTGTTAGCATTATTGTAGCCTTTTGTATGGTCATATAGGTGAACAAAATTTAGGCCATTCAGCATTGATCTAATCTATATATGCTTTTATGGTCTACCTAATGCTTTCATTTCTTTTGTTTTTTTTTCTTCTCCCAGCATCATATTTTCACTAGCTTGTTCATGTTCAGATGTGACCTTATATACCAAAATCTTGAAACATTTGATGATGTACAGTTGTGATTGGTTGGTCCTGGTAACTCAGTTGTACCAATTAACAAGGACCCCACTTTCTTTTCTAGCCCTGAGACCCCATTGAAAGGGCCTCTGTGACTGTAACTATCTTTATAATGGGCACTCTGACAACAAGCTTGGGGGGATTTTCACTGTGATTCCTCTGCACAAAACCCACTTGGTGTGGTGGTGGTGGTGAGAGCCTTTGCTTTGTGCTGGTGCAAGCTCAGCTGGTGCCTTAGCTTCAGCTGTTTATTCTTTGCTTTTAAAATAGGTTTGCTTTAGGACTTGAAAAAAAATATGAGACGAGGAACGGTTAAAAGGTGCAATAATTTACTGGGCGAGGAACAGTAAAAAAGATGTTATTAATGGATTGAATTTGGGGAATAATATTTTTTGTATTCCTCTTGCTGATGGGCAGAGGTCTCCATTGAACCAGTAAGCTGGCGCTTTTCCTTACCAATTGGTTGATTTTTGCTATTTTTATAGGGCATCAGAGACAAAGCCAGACAGTAAATTCTCATTTGAGCCACAGAATGATACAACTGGGGGCAGTAAATACAATGGCCGAGTGCTAAGGCGCTTCTTTGACGACTGGCCCAGATCCGATAACACCAGTGAAGGCGATCCTAGCCGGGTGAGCCCTGCCACGAGCTTATCCATTTCCACTCCAGTGGCAGACTCGTCGTTGGATTTCTTGAAGCTGTCGACAGGCAATGGAGAAGACAACCTGGCCAGAAGAGTCGATGGGAGCCGGAATTCCAATGTATGGAGCGGAGAGAACCAGGTGGCTACTATGGGCGGGCCACTGGCAGAAGCACTAAGATCTTCAACTGGCTCTTCCCCCACAAGTGTTCTGAACCAAATACCACGATCAGCCTCGGAGACTAGCTATGTTGCTGCCTGAGTTTAGGATATATGGGTATCCTGATGTTGTTCCTGAATAAGAAATTGGGTTTGTTTCATAGTTATTGGTTCTAACTCTGTAGAAACTGCACAGTTTGGGTGTGTTTTTCTTGGTGCAGTTTCCTAAAAAAATGTGCGATCCTTAATCTTCTGGCATCTCTAACTTTGACAAGGAACCTGCAAAAACTATCGAGGTATTGTACCTTTTTTTTTTTGGTTCTCACAAGTACTGTACTGTCAGCCATTTTTCAACCACAAGCCAAAAGGATGGTTGGTCTGTGCTGCAGATTACAGTGTTGGGTTTGTAGTTTCTCACATGTTTTATCACAAGCTAGCCTTTTTGTAAAGTTTGTTCTCCCCTATTTAAAACAGGCAGAAAATTCAATTGCCAAATGACCATTTTTCCTTTGCATGTACAAGTAACCACTGGAAAAAAAATCAGAGCCAGCTCATTGAAGCTGACTGCACTTGGGAAACAAAGAGCATATACACAAGAAGAAGAAAAAGGCAGTTGCACAAAGTGTAATAAAACACAGTAACATGCTGCAGCCGTAGCCAACATCATAGAGAGACTTATTGCTCTAGCACCTGAAAGATTACACAGCATAATTTACAAGATTAAGTAAAAAGATCACTTACAAGTTAAAATCCACCTGTAGCATATGAAGGTAGCAGATATTCCTTCAGTTCCCCGAAGAGGCAAATTGCTAGCATGCTGTGTCCTGGGTATTCTTCGTGCATCTCGGCTCTTCCACCTTTATGGGACTACGTGGCAACAGCGACCAGAAGAAGAACATGGTGATCTTCTCTGTCTGAACTGAAATGCCAATGCACATGACAAAAGCCCTATTTACACTCCGCTCTCTAGGGCACTGGTTCATCTTCCACGAGAGCATAGACTACTGCTGTTCTGGAAGGTGCATAAACCAAAAAGGATCGTGGCCGGTCATCATACCACCCTTCCTGCAAGTATGAATTGAATATTTGCAGTTTACTCTCAGGATAGAAAGAAAAAGAATCTTACAAAAATGGAAAATGAAGGAGATGAGTTGTCTTACAGCAGTGAAGTATTCTGCAGAATGATCTATTCTACCGTGTCCACCAAATAATGGGTCATCTGAATCTAGAACAACCTGAAAGAGCATCACATATAATCTTGAGAGGTGAGATTTGTCTTAACATTCCCTAGAATTAGACACTACTTGCAATAACAATTTTTATTAAAAAATAAAACTTTGCCTCCAAAATTGGAATGTAACGATGAGCTACATCCTCAAACATAGATGTGAAAGCAAAGAGTAGTTTAATACACAATACCTTGTATTTTCCTGGCTTTAAGCAACCAATCTTATAGTCAAAGTAACTGTTTGACCAATGAAAATTAAACACGAAAACTAGGTTCCCTCTCTCAAAGACGATGACCCTATCTGCTTCATCCTTGCATGAAATGTATTGGTGCTCTGAAATCATGAACTGCACAAGCATTTCAACCAAAGCTATTAATACTCATTAAGCCATTAAGGAAAGTGGCCATGTACTACAAGCGTGTGGTTGATTCTTCCCTTCTGGAAAAATTCAATTATTTTCAACTTCTAAAACAGGTATACCCTTCTGTAAGTGACAAAATGAATACAATCAAAAGATTATATGAGTTCAGGGAAGAATAAATACAACATACACCATATTTTTCTTCAACTTGCTGCATTGCCCGATCAAATTCTTGCATACCACGGTATCTCAGAAACCCTGAATCAGCCTGAGAATATAATAAACAGAAATTCAAGCACAATGATGCACGTGCACAAATATGCTAACAAGTAACAATAGTGTGACAAGAGAAAAGATAAAAACAGAAAATCACCAAATCAACAAGAACAAAAAGCTTTAAAAGAATCTTTTATTACTCACTATAAGATATTTTTAAAAATGAAATAGTAATTTTGTCTATCCTTTGACAGTTAGTTATACCTTGTCCAAAATCTAGTAATGATAGATAACCTGCTTGCCATATTTGCTCTCTCTATTCTTGAGATGTGTGATTGAGCCACTAATATATGCCCTTGCAGCAATTGTCAAATCATACTGTTAATAAAACCTGAAGTCTAAAACTAAACTATATATTTTCTCATTCCCGAGCTGGTAGATAGACTCGGATGAGTTGGTATGCTACTAGTTGTGTCAAATATGTGAACACTAACCCTTTTTTCTAGAAAGAATAATGCCCCATGAATGACATCTGGACTCTGCAAGTGCAATTCTGGGAGGATCAAGCAATAACTATTAGCAAGTACTAGATTCCTATGCATCCCATATTGTTATGAAAAAGGAGCTTTGCAACTTCCATTCAGTTATTGGTCCAGTATGAACTACTTTTGAACACATGAAACCACAAAACAAAATCTTCCCAAGTATGTAGTTGGAAAAGGCCTTTAAAATAATTTAAAGGACTCACCAGATCAAACCTGCGCCTACATTTATCATAGCTATTGTTGTTTCCAGGGATAATTTTGCCATCAGGAAGATGCTGTTCACCCCGGGGGAAATCAATCCACTCTGATACATAAGATAAACACTCAAGACTCAAGAGGCAAGGTGACAAAATAGAAACAGATTTCCCACTAAGGGATGAGGAATATCAGTTAGGTAAATGGCAGTGATAGCTGACGCCTGGTACTTACCAGGATGCCCGAATTCATTTCCCATGAAATTCAAATAACCTTCTCCGCCTAACCCCATTGTAATAAGCCTTATCATTTTGTGCAATGCAATTCCACGGTCAACACGGGGAGTGGCCGGTCTATCTAAAGCCATGAAGTCGTACATATCCTGTTGAGCACACAACAGCAAACATCACTGAATACCCAACTTAGTGGACTCCCCGACTCATTTTTATCTTAAGCCAGTGTTCACCTCCATACACCAGTTTAGTAATTCTGTTTATTGTAGCAAACCTAGATGAAAACCATGAAAGAACGAAAGAAAGAAAAAGAATGGGTCCAACCTTATCCATCAACCAAAATGCAATTGTTTTATCACCCACCAAAGCTTGGTCATGACTTTCAGCATAAGCAACACATTTCTCCAACCACCTTCTATTGGTGAGAGTGTGAATAATGTCCCCCATTTTCCAATCCTCATCCCTTAGCCTTCATCAAAGACGACAAAATGGGAAAAGTTATCATCTTTAATATGTTGCATAAAGTTGAAAATGATTGGAAGAGAACGGAATTAGTTTTTACTGGAGCAGTTCTATCCATTTATCAGCAATAGCCATATGAAGACGGTAATCAAATCCAACACCACCATCTGCTACAGGAATACAGAATGCCGGCATTCCACTGACCTGTAACATCAACAACAGATGAGTACCAGGACATCTAATTGGTGTAGAAAAGGTTAACCCAATCCTGGAAGGGGAAACATTGAAAAAACTTCTACATGTCATACAAAAGCATTTGTTGTCAAACCCATCCATTTTCACACAAAAATGCATTAAGAAGAGTTCATATTGCATAATAAAGTACGATTTTGATAAACTTGATGCCTCTAAAGGGAAAATTAGTCTCAAATGCAACAAACACCCTTTGTAGTGTCATTTTTTGGCAGCAAAGATTGAAAAAAAGAAGAGGTTTTCCAGAGGATGATTTGCTACTCAAGATTCCCGAGGAGACAAGCCCTAGTGGTTCTACGTGTGACGTTTGGTTCTCCTTGTATACTTCTCCAGAGTTTTTATACAAATAATAACACTGACTAATTGAAGGTTGGTTCGATTACCAGCTGTGAGGATATTGCCATCTTTTTATGATCTGGTGTTAGCTTTTTGACAGTTGATATATCTAGAATTCCAGTGAAGATCCTTTGGTCCGCTTGTATAGTCCATTCCCTTTGATTGGTTGAAAATAGTTAAAGTACACTAAAAATTACCAACTTATATTAAAATTTAATAAATATTTTCACTTCCACCAATAAATATAAGCAGACCACGTAAGCGGGCTAGAGGATCTCTACCGAATTCTGGTAAAATTCACTAACCTCAATCCCAACCGCCCACCCCAACAAAAAAAGGGGAAAAGAACATTTGTAATGTACAATATTATCTATGAGCTCAATAAGAAAAAACTCTAAAAGAAGTATGAATTTCCATGCATGTCAAGAGATGTATTCAGAAGAACATCAACAGCAAAGATGTCAGGATAAATCTGCATTTGAGAAGAGATGATTAACATACATCTTCTCCTATGGACACAGCATCAGGAAACAAGCCGTGTATCATGTCATTCACCAGCATCAGGTAAATGACAGCATCTACATCTGTTGCAAAACCAAAATACTCACTGTAGTTCCCAGTAAATGTCACCTGAAGATGAGTATATGCATATTTGTCAGAGTAGTATCAGGAAACGGAGAGCATATTCCAAAAACTGAAAGGTATTCCCAGGACCCCTTTCTCATTACAATATGGATAAAGCGGAAATTCAATAAACAAGCAAGCATTAGCCATTCACTCGAATCAAGATGGTGAAGCTTGCATTTTCTTAGCAGTCCCCCTTCAATCATTTTGATCCATCAGCATGAAATGTCACAACAAACAAAATCAATTTTGAATCTTAAATACACTAAAAATTTGAATATCATCCAGTTCTTGCATGGAAGAATGTACTTTGATTTTATGACAAATCCACTTATGTTGATGGGATATTTTACAAAAGCTCATCTTATATAAATAACTTAACAGTCAATAGAGAGAAGTTATACAATACATTCCAGAAATTTACATAAAGCCACAGATATCGAAAATCATGAGAGTTATACCTTACCCCAATTAGCATAAAGAAATGTTCAAGTAAATAACGGAACATAGCTTCTGCAATGATATGGCTGCAATATAATCTATTTTATGCAAATTTAACAGAAAGATGTAGATGATGAATCACCCCCAGATTTTTCTGTTATAACTTGAAAGAATGGAAAGAAAATGGAGCTTAAAATTGAAGGACATGGATTAAATTTGTATTGCATGCCAGAGGAGACAAGAAAGTAAAAAGTTAATGTATTTTATGGGATTATTCAATAAGTAACGGAAAAAGGACAATTTTTATCAACTTGTCCCTATCTTATTTCCAGCTTCTTTGATGTCCGGTCATGGGTCACTCGGAAACACCCTCTCGACCTAGTCGGGGCAAGGGTGCGTACATCTCGACCCCCCAGACCCTGCTCTAAGCGGGAGATACTGGGTTTGTTGTTGTTGTTGTTTGTCCCTTTTGTAAACATGACATACCCTTTTAAAATATCAAGGGAAATATGAAATCATAAAATATGTTGTTTTCTTTTCCTAACCCTCCTATGAACAGAAACCAATTTTCCCCTTTGAATGGAAATTTGCCTGCCCAATCTATTTCAGTAAATTTAGGATCCGGCATTTTAATGTAAACAAACAAAAGAAACTAATCTATTTCTTCCATCCAACTCTATGTTGTCACCTAGTTTTTCACTGACCCCATCAAGTATCATCTAATAGATCGTATTAACAGTTCAGAGAATGTTAGGAAATGAGAGAATTTGAGAAGAGAAAAGAGTGATGCATTATTCCTAAGAAAAGTTACAGTCTTACAGAGTATAAAGAGAAAGGCAAACTAGGAAAATGTAGCAGAAAAAGTAAACAGCTGAACCTAACTAATACACTAAAAGCCAATAACAACTTAATAATAATTACATGTAGCATGCTAACAGAGAAAAAAAAACTCAACAGTGAACATGAAGAAAGTACCTCTAAACCATGGTGTGTGTACATCATGGAAGTCACACCATCAAATCTAAAGCCATCAAACTTGTATTCATCTAACCACCACCTTGCATTTGATAGGAGATACCTAAGTACCTACAATTAACAAACATGGGAATCAGCACCTTTATAAGAGAACAGAAACTGTGTTAAAGCCAGCAGTTAGCTTTTGTTAAAAGAGAAAACATACTTCCCAATTTCCATAATTAAAAATGCGAGAATCCCACATCCAATGATAACCACGTGCTCCAGAGTGAAAATAGTGGGCATCAGTTCCATCAAACATGTTCAACCCATCCAGTGTATTTTTCGATGCATGGCTGGTATTGCAAAAAAAAAAAAGGAAAAACAAAAGAAAACAAGGCAAACTTATATATCAAATTTACAAGATCACCAAAAAAAGAAGAGAAAAGGATTAAAGTATGAGCACATGAATACATGTGGGGTTGATATTTTGTTTTTACAACTCTTCTCATCTTTGGAGAATGAACAGGAGAATATCCAAAGGACAGGAATAGTGCTAGACATGATAACATATAGTTCAATGTTACTTGTCATCCATCAACTTTTAATAACACTAGGGAAGTCTTTACATCCATTTTTGCTTTTACATTTATCTAGTTAGAGAAATAAGTAGTTCTTGGTAATTAGGTAGCTGTTTCAACATTGATCTGTAAGAAACCTAATTACGCTCTATTTTTAGTTCCTAAGCTATTTATATACCATTAAGTTTATGCTACTGTTTTCCCTTAATTATTGATTTTTTTCATGGAAGTCAAAGGTCTCTGACCTCAGCCAAAGGCTTCCAAAGAATGCTAAAACTACAGGGCCAAGAAACTAAACATGTTTCGCCAAAAATAATCAACCAATTAGTATTTCATGTTTCCATCATGAATCAGTGGCCAATTGATCTCACTTCCTGATCTATAATCCTTAGTCTACAATCCCACTAGCATGGTAAATGTTAATCTAGATAAGAGAGAAGAAGATACTAGCATGCTAAGAATACAAGTGATATCATAATTGAGGAAAGCATATTTTCTAGTAGAAGCAACTGCCCTTTTCAAAAGAAAAAAAGTCAAGCAACTGTATCAAAACTATAACATCTGAAACATATCTTACCTATGAACAATGTCCATGAGGACAAGCAGACCTAACTCATGAGCTTTATCGATCAAAGACTTCAGATCTTCTGGAGTGCCAAAACGACTACTTGGTGCATAAAAATTTGTAACATGATACCTGTCAAGTAGAAGTGCAAGATTTCAGGTGTTTGGTCAAATGAAAATAAGTTCCTGAGGCAAACAAACCATCAGAACCCTCGAAGAAAGAATTATGCAATAATCAGGAAAAAGATTTTTAAATCCGTCAGAGCAATAAGTACCCAAAGCTTGCATAATACGAGTGCTCCTGGATAGCCATGATCTGAACTGCATTATAACCAAGCTTTTTTATGCGAGGAAGAACATCGTCTCTAAAGCCCGCATAGGAATTAATTATTGGCTCCTAAAATTCAAATTGATCAAAGAAAAAATATGAGCCAAGTCATTCACGGGGAAAGGATAACAAAATTAATGCATTGTAGTAACAAAAGATATGTAGTTCTCAATTCAAGCACACTGCCTCCGTCTCGCAATACTTGTTGTTTTAGCTCTATACACACTTATAAATAAAACCTATATTTACTTTACTTTTATAGGTTAAAGTACTTAAAAGTAGCAATTCTTACCTATAAAAAGAGCAATCATTACCTATAAAGATAATAATTATAACTAAAACAACAAGTTTTTTGATACAACTTTACCACTCTAAAACTAAAAGTATTGCGAGACGGAGGGAGTATTTGTCAGTTGGTGATTAAAAAAAAAGTAGGATAATAAGATTGTTCTTCTCCATTTTGTGCATGCAAAGGTAGGAGGGATAGGATGGGATCTGCAAAGAGGATCCTGCAAGTATAGATGGCCTTAAATGCCCTGATTATACAATAATCAGAGTATAACACAAAGGCTTATCAAGGTTTGAAGTTATTGTTCGAAAAATATAAATAAATTCTATGTCTCCTACAATGCAAGTATAGATGGCCTTAAAACCAGATAAAAAACATAAGGTGTCAGCATAACTGATGGCCATCAGAGTAACAAGGATAATTGACATTCTAGCTCGAGTTTAACTTAAGGGAGTCAAGAATTGAGATAGCATAAAGGGTTAATAGGAACCAAAAGAATCCAAACATATGAATAAGCAACAAGCAAACAAAAAGACGACCATTGACAAGTATGATTAATTGAGGAACTTCAGAAATGTTGCATAAAGGGGGCAGGAAATACACACCGGACTACTCATGCCAATATGTGACTCATAAATCCTAAGTGACTTTGGTCTCTTCGGTTGAGGGTGTTTGAAAACATACTTCTCCTGTTAATAGTTGCACCCGATTTATCAGCAATGGTAAATAATAGTTGAACACTATTCAAAATAGGTAAGATCTTATACCTCCTCTGGTGGATCATAATAGATGCCATCATATGGAATTTCCCCAGGGGGTTGAACAGAGTATTTGATCCAAGCAGGAATGGAGTCTTTAATGCCAGATGGAGTTTCCATGCGGATCTATCATGTTAATTTAGTGGAAGGATGAAACACGAGAACAAAGAATGCACTCAGAATTCAACAGGAAGGAAGCATAACAAAGCATCATGGAAACAAACCTTCAAAACAGTACTGAGAAGTCAATTTAAAAAGGTAGAATTCACAGGCTAGCAAAACTAGCATGAACAGAAAATGAGAATCTACAAGTCAAATGCCCATGGCTGTTGTCAGTTGCTCCTTGCATGTTCCTTCACATTCTTGCTATTGAACTTTGAAAATATCTAAAAATACCCGGGTCCGTAATGGGTGTGTTTGGATTCCATTCCATTTTAATTATAATGCAATTATTCTTCTTCGTTTTATGTGCCTGTTTGGTTCAAAAAATAAAAATATCGTAAAAATCGATGTAAAACCGTAATTTAACCAGATAATCACATCAATTGAGATAAAATAATATTGCATTATAATTAATACACCGTGGAATCCAAAAAATCATAATTTAAACACCTTAAAAATTGGGTCAACCAAACACCGCCTTATCATTTTGCATTATAATTAAAATGCATTTGGAATCCAAACACACCCAACATTCCTTGTGATTTCAAAATTCAACAGTTGGTAGAACCCTTGATAATCATCGGGCTTCTAATTTACCCAAGTCTAAACAACTATTCAGATAAGACGTTGCTTCACACACTACATTTTCAAGCTCATTCTTACCTTCACTCGAGAACCATGGGGGATTGGTGATGAACCATCTGCATTGTTTGGCAAAAAGATCTCCCAAACTCCAAATGCATTCTGTTCAACACATAATTTCAATGAAAAAATTTATCACTTTCAATTAATGAGGCATAGAAACTGAAATACCAAGAACCGAACTGTACTGCTAACGAGTTGGAATCAGAGAGCCTACTTTACTCATGACATCAGCATTAGAGTTCCAATTGTTGAAGTCTCCAATCAATGCCGCTGACTGTTAAACATGAACTTGTGAGTACATTTTGAACCAGAAAATGAGAGCACGGAACACTAGTAAAGTATCTGCAGCAACCATTTAGCTTCTCATGAACAACTAACTGAATTACTACTACTGTGGCAAAATACCAGTGGAGACAAATAAATGGATTACACAATCAGAGTGGTCCATCCCATATAGAGGAAGCGACAGCAAGAATTAGCAGGTGCAGGGTGCAGTAAACAGAAAAAAAAAATCTGCTTGCCGCAATTACAGATCATAGACATCAATAGCAGGATGGGGAAAAGATTAATAATAGCAATTATTTGTACGTAAAGATCACAGATCAGATATAGAATATTTATTCTGTTTTTCTTTCGATCCCACAGTAAAAGTAGATAGTTGATGGATTGCTTAACAATACTCAGAAGTACGGAGGAACGAAAGCTAACCATAGCACCAGGTGCCCACTCCCTGTAAGTCACTCCAGTTTTGCTGGAAACCAAGTTACAGAAGAAAATTAGCAACCAGAAGAGTTAATATAGAGGCAAATTCACTCATTTGCCATCTGCAAAGGATTAGAGAAATTTTACTCAAAACTAATGATATACCTGCGAATGAATCCAAACTTCTCATAACCACGAGAAAATTGTTCCAGTCCACCCTCATGCTTGTCAATAGCTTCACGCATTCTTATGTATTGTTGAAAACTACATACAAGAGTGGCATCAAATACTGTTTATGAAAAGAACATACAATGACCAGCCATTAAAATGTCAATAATTTTAAACATTTGAGATACTAGGCTAATATTAAGCAAATAAATTCAATTAAAAAGGCAACAATATAACTTTACAAAGAAAACGATTTACTGATATTAAAGCTGCTACTATACATTATTAAAAAAGTAAAATTAAACATGAAAATATGTTGTTTCTAAAATCCTAGCTTCGACTTTGGTTATTCTAGTAGGTGCATTTAGGCCAACTTTTTTCTCTTCATTAAACCCATTCGTGATTTTCTCATTCTATTCAGTGAAAATCCACGTTTATTATGTTAAAGATATAAAAAGGGAAATTTCATCAGGCATGTCAGGAAACAGTCAATAGATGTCAGATACTTGTCCTAGGAGCCATTCATCTCTTTCTGGCAATAGAAGGACTTGAATGGTAAATTGTTTGAAGCTCAAGCATATAGAAGTTGGGCAACACTTGAAAGTAGATCATTAGATGAGTAAGCCTTTTGGAGTTCGAACTCATTATCCAAACTACTCAAACAAGGCCTCCTACCAGTAGATAACTATTGGAGGTTCAAATGCTCAGAGAAAACCTTTGGATTTGAATCATAATACTTACATTAGCACCCCGCTCTTACATTCAGGACTGAATTCCTACAAACCCAATCAGCTACAGGGCTGCAGCCTTCTTTTTTTTTGGCATCAAGTAGGTCAACAACCTAAACAGGAAGACTCTCAATACCTTTGTCCTCACGTGGCTTAGAGAAAGAAAAGTGCACTTTTCACTATTACTTATTCAACTTATACCATAGAAATCGATCTCAACCCTTTAGATTCATGATCTAACACGACTTGCCCCAGGGAGACCTGTCTACATTTTACTTTAGCGTTGTTCATACTTAAAATCAATGCTCTCAAGAGTTATCTAATCCAGTGAAGTGGGGCATATACAAATTCATCAAGTTAAGAAGAGTTGTGGTAAGTGAAGTAGTTCAACTTTTTCAACCAGATGCAAGTGTTTACTGTATACTCCTCCAGCTCCAGCCCTCCCTCCAAAAGAGATAAAGATAAAGGAGGAGGAAACAAAAGGTATTGAAAGACGAGAGGACGGAGGCAGGGGGGATATATTTGCTCAAAGTGAGCAGATCATATATTTGCTCAAAGAAGTGCAACTCACCGATAATCAAGATGTTGGCGATGAGTTGTAAGAAATGGATCATATTCATATATTTTTTGCCCAGATCCAGGTGGAGGGATTATCTTCTTCTCTACAACAAAAGTTTCAGATCCAGTTGGAGGGATTGTCTTTTTCTGTCCGACAGAAGTTTCAGTAGGTTGCACTTCATCACCTTCATCCAGTGCTGACTCTGTAGTATCTAACTGATCAACGATGTTGAGGCTATCCATAATTATTTCACCACCCTTCAAGATCAGTCAATTTAAGTCCCGAATTCCATCAGAAAACAACAGTATTTTCATGTACATAATAATAATGAAATAACAATTTCCAAGGTAGCAAGTTTGATGCTATATGACAATAGTACCAAATATAAGATATTGCAAACCCTTATACAGGATACTCAAATGAAACTTACTCCCATCACCCCACAATATACATACATGTATACATACATACATGCATAAACGAAGTGTTACAAATACGAGCAAAATGGATTTTTGGCTTGGGATGCAGTCCCCAACGGAAATTATGCCACCAGAATTTTGTCTAAAAAATTCTAACCATCTTTATCACTGTTTTCCCTTGTAGTCTTTATCAGTTTTGTGAGGGAAGAAGTGGGAAATGATAAAGACATTCAATCATAGCACTGATGGGATAAATTGAGAACAAGAGTAGGAACTCTTGTACGAGCCAATAATATATTAGTCAACACAACAAACCAAGCACCACACACCTTTCAAAGGCACAAATGTGCCATAAATGATTTAGAAGTATATGTTAGATTAAGTCTAAGCTTGTGTGCGACAGATGGATGAAGTCATTACCTCAGAATCACTTAAATTAGCATCAGATGTTTCCAGATGGCCAAGTGACAGTGAAGAGTCGGCAATTTCACTTCCAGGAACGAGTGTTTTCTCTGAAGCAGCTACTATTGTCGATGTAGAGTCAGAATCATAAGAAGGTTTTTGAGCAGAGGTTTTCCCTGTTAATTAAGAGAGTCAACTGCTGAATCAAAATTAATGAAGTAACAATTAGCTAGTAGAGCCAGAAAGATGATTGTAATAGTATACAAAAAAAATCTGCCAATGCCTTTATTTTAAACAGAACCCACTAAAAGAGGCTAGCTATGTTGATAGTGCTCGAGTTAAATTTCCTAACCCCTCTTGGCACAAGATTATTCAGCAAGAAGCCAGAAACTCCATTTTTAACCAACAGAAGCCAAAATCCCACTCATACTGTGGGATCCAGCTGCAAGTAAAAATGAAAACAAATGGTTAATGGTATACGGACTTCTGCGGTGATATCTTATGTTGATTGAGATCTTGAATGCTATATGTCCCTGAAATTTCTCTATCCTTAACAATAAGCAAAAATGCAGATCCAATTTCTCTATCCTTAACAATAAGCAACATTGCGTCTAGTTTAATCATTTACCCCTGCTGTTGATTTATACGGAATGCTATCTGTGTGTTGCCGCTTCCATATAGTCAGCCACTTCCGTTCTTTTTCAAGGCATGTTCCATTTTATTCCCAATACTCAATCAAGTCTAAATTGACAGTACACCTGCTCCATTTTAATTTCGCCCAAACCCCGCCCAGAAAAATTGAAAAGCTACAAAACTCCACACCTGCTCTAAATCTGATTCAATCTCCTGAAGAAACATTGCTCATGATGAAATTATCAAGCAAAAATTATCATCCCTAATTTTTTCCAGGCAGACAGACAGTACAAAAACAGAAAAGCGCAATTAAAAAAGGTAATCTCGATCGCCATGCATCAAGAATAGACTACGATCGGCAAACAGCGCAGCGCTCAAATAGCCAGATTCAAAGAAATGAATTCATCGCTCTGCGCGATAGAGCACAACTCCAGCAATTTAACAGACACGGAAAGAATCAGGTAGCGAAATCCGTTCACATTCAAATTAATGCAAACGCGTAATATAGCGGGGTCGAGGAAGAAGCGTACGGGAAGCAGCGGTCTTCCAGTGAAGAAGCGGGAGGTTGGATACCCTCCGACCACCATGGAAGCTCGATCCATACGACTTTGACACTAGCGGAGAAGGAAACCTGATTCCGGAGAGAGTAAACACCATTTCCTAGGGTTCAATCGGCCGACGAGTGAGGGGCCGAGATTGAAGGGGAGAGAGCGAAGAGCCACCACTACCAGTGATCTGACGAAGATGAGGGAACGAGAGAGGGGAGGTGAAATAGGGAAATATCTTTCGATCCTGACTATATTTAATTTTCTTTTAAATTTTTTTTGGAATAAAAGATTTTCCACCTAAAGCGGTATAACTAACCGCCAAAAGAAGCGAGAGAGAGAGGTGGTGTACACGCGATAGCCAATCGTGGCAGTAGAGCATGGGATCTCTGTGAGCGGGCCCCGCGGAATTCACGCGCTCCGTTCATTTCCGGATCCGCCTGTGGGATTGTGATGTCTGGACCCCACGCGTCCCATGGGCAATGGCCCGTTTCCCTTTACCGTAGCTTGCCACACTAGTTGTCTTGATTTTTTCCCTCTATGCCCGGAGTGCCCACTTGTCATTCAATGTCAAGGGTCGTTTAAAACTTAATTACTCATCCTTTGTCTTTTGAAGATAAAAAATCCTAAGAGCACCCACATTGATATTGATAGTATTTAGTGGATTTTTAGTGGTAAGAAAACATTATAATATTAAAGAAAAATTAAAAATCCAATTTTGAGTTGATAAGGTAGCAACTAAACTAAAAACCCAAGAAACTCAAATTAAATAGAGATAGAGAGAAGGGAGAAGAGAGAGGGTGGGAATTGGTGGAACAAAAAGGAAGGTGAGACCTCATGCTATTATTTACAAGTATATAAATGACAAATGAGGATTTTATGGATGTGAGTAAAAAAATAAGTTGGGTTTTTTAAGGAGAGAGAGTGTGATAAAAGAGCTTAAGAAATTCAAAAAATCCGAACTAATGCGGATGGTCTAATATAATTCATAACAAATTACATAGTGCTTTAGTTAATTAATAAGTTTATTATTAACTTCGTTCTTTACTGAACTAGTTTCAATAATTCAATTTAAATTGCATATTCGTGTGTTAGACACAATGCACATGCACGTTTTAGATTTACAACACATCTTCGAATCTATGGATGGTAACTCCTATTTTGAGAAAAAAAAATAGAATTTTTGTGAGATTCTAAGAAACCAATTGAGTCGTATGAAAACGAGAGTCGTGTTGGATTTATATTGGCTTCCCCACCCTTATATTTTGTGATCTTTTATCACCCCACGCCCTTTCAACAGGTTGACATTTGAACAATTTTTTATTATTATTGTGTCGGGTTTATCTCGTTTTTGGTTACAAGGTAGAGATTCACCATTTTAACACAAGCCATGATGTATAAGTTTTTCCCACCCTTATATTTTGTGGTCTTTTACCACTCCACAATCAACGTGGGATAACATTTTTATCTCAACAAATTTTATCATTTATACAAGAGCCGGCCTTGGGCATAGGCCAAAGAGGACGTCGCCTCGAGCCCCCGATCTGGTAAGGGCCCCGTAAAAAAATTGTATAATGTATATAATTAAGGTAATATGTATATAAATATTTTGTGTCATGTATAAGTAAAAAAAAACTCATTAATTTTATGATATAAACAAAACACGTATATTTGTCACATAACTTGTTTAATCTTTAATCTGAGTGAATAAATGATGAATATATAGTCCAAGATAACCTTATCTTAATTTCGATTTTACAAATAATACAAGGTGATTTTTTAGTAAAAAGAGATTTTATTTGTAATTATGTATGGCCAATTTTGATATTGCTACAAGTTAAGTTTAACTTTAATTACCATCGAAAAACGAAGACATTATAAAAAATATTTTTTGAACTTTATTTATCACTAGCAAAGTCTCTCATTCTTTTTATACCACTAATAGGGAAATCTATTAACCTCAAGTAAATAAGTATAATGGTATAAAATCGTTGTTTTGAATCGTATAATCACAATGTATAACATTAAATGTATACTACGAAATACGAATCATTAATTAGTGATGAAAATAGAACTCAAGTTTACTAGTGTTAAACTAAGTTTAAAATTTATACTTTAAAATAATTTATTTAAAAGTATAATTTGTGACTAAATTTGTAGTAAATGACCATATTTTTTTTTCCCGCCTATAGCCCTAAAAACGCCAGGACCGGCCATGATTTATACTATTTTAGAAAATATCATACTCCAGTCCAGGTATATTCTCTTGTAGTACAAATTAATAGGGCATGGAGATTCACTCAAATGAACCTTCTCTTGATTGCAAAAGATATCGGAAAGCGATGTAGGAAGGGTATATCTCTTTCATATTCCCCGACAATCGACAGGCACACCCCTCTATGAATTGATAGACTAATGTGCCAAATCTGTCACTGCCACTCACAAATTATGTTAGTATGTTGCAAGCTCCCCATTATTATTATTGTTATAAAAGTAAAATGGACCCGTATATGATTCAAATTTAATGCAAACATTTAACTAATCCATATCAACTAATTTAACCATGTTTAAGCATTTTCACAAACTCCAGTTTCCATTAGTCTACTTATTTAGGAATATGGGATTTATCTATATTGTTTGGTGTAAGGAAATTTTAAATGAATTGGGCTCCAGTCACATTATCAATGACCTATAAATACTTAATAGATTATCTACAATGCCACAACACTGTCTCATTCGTCGCCAAATCGGACTTGTATATGGAGTGTTAATTCACTTTGGATCCCATGAAGTTGCTAAAACAACTCCATGTGAAGTTGGTTAAATCCTAACCACTTAATTTTAAATAAATGGTTTAAATTTAAATGCATTTAGCTATTTTTTAATTTATTTTTTAGGGTCGATGCATTCCTATTGGGTAATCCTACCAACTTCACGGAGTTCAACTCCACGGGATCCTTACCGGTGTTAATTGGACCCTAATTCGTGGTCAATTTGGCAAGTGATGTATTTGGTAACCATTTTTTCTAGGGTGCTTACAAGTATGGGCTTTATGTAGATGGAAGTATGTGTTTCACAAATTTGGGCTATCAAGATGTTTGTTGGGCTCTATATTTCTCGACCCAAAATCAAGTAGAAAAGGGCAGAAAGAGGGAGATTGATTTAAAAAATAAATAAAAAATCATATCGCACAAATACATTAAATAACTAGTTCAGTACCCACACTATGTGAGTTTTTTTTTTAATTTAAATAAATTTGATATTAAAACCAACAACAAGCCCAGTATATCCGACTCAAATAGCAGGGTCTGAGGGGTCGGATTGTACGCACCATTTTCACGACTAGGTCGAGAGGGTGTTTCTTAATGACCCAAAGACAAGACAACAAGGGAAGATGATAGCACACATCCTACGTAAACTGTAATTAAAAAAAATCTATGAAAGAAAAACCCATTTATTCAATTAATTAATTTCTTCAAATACTTATTCATTCGTAACTAACATATAATTAAATGAAATTCTTTTAATATATACATATATATTCTTTCTTTCTTTTAATTTAAATAAATTTTATATTAATGCACATCCTAAAATATATTAATATATTAAAATCAAATAACTTCGTTAGAAAAAAATTGTGTAGTGTGAATAATATAATTATAAAAAACTATTTAGAACTCTAAACAATTTGATCTTTTTATATAAATATAATATAAACTTTAGACAACTTGTTTTTAAATTGTCTAAAAAGAAAATTAATAGAATATATGGGTAGATAAAAAAATTAATTGGGACCATATACATAGATATTAGATAGATAGAGATTGAGTTTAGTAAATAGTATTATATAAAAAGATATAAAATAAATGGTTGGATAAAAATTATGGAGATAATTGATACAATATATCTCTATTTAACAAAGTTGGGTAAAATCTTGTAAAATATATTTATTTATATCTAATGAAATTGGATAAAGTTATTTAATTAGTATGATCATGTAATATATTGATAAAATTATTATCTTCTGAAAATATGTTCATATATAGGGAAAAATAAGTAAAATCTTATCTTATATAATAGTCTTTAAAATTAGTTAATATCTTCTAAAAATATATCCATATATAATCAAGTTTGGTCAAATTTTATCTTATGCGCATGTAGATATATTGATTAAATAGAGTGAGAATAAAAATTTATATTATGCATATATTTTAAAATTACTAGTTAATAGGCTAATAGCTTATAAAAAAAATCCATATATAATATATCAAATTAAATTTGGGCCAGATTTTATATTATGAATATATAGATATATTGATTAAATAGAGTTAAAATAAAATTTTATCTTACATGATTCTTTAAATTTTTTGTGATTGATTCATAAGGTAAAGCCGCAATGTGTCACAGCCGATTATATATAATTGATTGATGATAAAAAGGAAAAGAAATAAAAACCTAAAATAACTCCAGCGTGAGTGTCTGGGAAGGAAAGGGTTCTTCGGTTCTTACTTCTTCCCAATTCCCATTGAGCTCTTCCTTGTCACCGGCTTTCTGCAATCTCCATCGTCGGGCGGAACCCCTCGCATCGTCGCCGACCAACTTTCCGGTCAGATCTCCGCCTCCTTCATACTGCTTTCTCTCTTACAAATTTCACTGCGATTTGTAATAGCGTTGTTCATGTATGCTCTAATTGGTGTGTCTTTTTGCATCATGCATTGATTTATTTCTCTTTGTTTTTCTTCCTCATTATGTTATGTATTTCCTTGATTGAGTTGTAATTGCAACATGCTAAGGGTTTATTT
This sequence comes from Persicaria tinctoria, assembly GCA_037127255.1. Lineage (NCBI taxonomy): Eukaryota > Viridiplantae > Streptophyta > Magnoliopsida > Caryophyllales > Polygonaceae > Persicaria > Persicaria tinctoria. The sequence continues at coordinate 485,006 of JBANSL010000016.1, read as the reverse complement.
GATGTAATTTGGTCCTTCGTGTACTGCTAGTCGTTACTGCTTGGGAGACGAATCGACGATCTGTCTCTCTGAGATCTAATTTGTATTTTTTGTCGTCAGCCTTGCTGTGTGATTGCTCTAGGTCTTCTGGTGCATAGATCTGTGCAGGAATGGAAAGATATAGATTGTGATTGTAAAATTTATTTGTCAGTTCACTAACTAGGAAATAAAAAATCCTCGCTTTTATGCAATGGAGCCAGTTGCGATTACTTTTTATTTTTTTGCTATTAGCGGTTGGCTGAACGAGTTTTGGCTCAGTGAGTTGGTTGGTAATTGGTAGTGGATGTTGGTAGCTTTTGTTTATTGGTTATAAAGGGACGTGGCCCAGCAGAGTTCATGTAGTGAGAACCATTTTTCCTTTGTTCTTTTCCTATATGTAATTCTTAATTTATTGCATTGATTCTTGATCCTATATGATACTCCAGAAAACTAGGCTTGAGCATTCCAGCTTACCATCCAAGGACATGCCTTTGTTCGTCAGCATTTTTAATTATGAACATTTACTTGTCCAATGGAGCATTCATCACTTACCAGGAGTAAACTTTGCAGGCTTAACAACTTTTCTCTAGGAACTGATCATGGCTGCATCCGAGGAAAACAGTGCGCTGTTTCCTATCTTTGTCTTGACTATAATGGCTATACCGTTGGTACCTTACACAATGGTCAAGTTATGCCGGGCAGCATCAAAAAAGGCAAAGTCTATCAATTGCGAATGCTCTGTATGCTCTCGATCTGGCAAGTACCGTAGGTCCATTTTTAAAAAGGTGAGTCAGCCCTAATGATCCTATAGTTATTTTTTAAAAAAATAAATATTAATGTGCTATATAATGACATGTCTGATTCTGGTGTTTATTTTGCAATTTGACTGCAGATATCAAACTTCTCAACATGGAGCAATCTGACAGTTGTCTTGCTATGGATCGTTATGGCAGTGCTGGTTTATTACATTAAACAAATTAGTCAAGAGGTATTGTGTATTTTATTGGGATGACATCTAACCGTCAGTCTAAACTCTAGTTTACAAGACACTAAAAGGGTTTATTTTTCATGTTCTTTGTACATGGGTGAGGACAGGGGTTATGAGGCATTTTTCTTTTTTGAACATGAAACATTTGTCAAGTTTTTATGATTGTATTTGCATAATTTGAAGATGCATAATATTTTCACAGCATCAAACCTTTCTAACTGCTAACGCTGAGTTGCTCAAATTGTTTACCAGATCCAAGTGTTTGAACCATTTAGTATTCTAAGTTTGGAACCTGGAGCAACTGATTCAGAAATAAAGAAGGCATATAGGAGACTTTCTGTTCTGTACCATCCTGATAAGAATCCAGATCCAGGTTTGAGTTATTCTGATGACTTGGCCCTTAACCATTACCTATATAGATTTTTCTTCTTAAATATTTTCCCATTCTTTCTTGCAGAGGCAAACGCATATTTTGTTGATTATATATCAAAGGCATATCAGGCTTTGACGGATCCAATAGCTCGTGAAAACTTTGAGAAATATGGGCATCCAGATGGTAGGCAGGTAGTATAAGCCTCCTCAAAAACTCACTGGCTCATTTTACACAAAAGAATAATTTTGTCACTAAATACTCAGTATAAATTTTAACCAATGGTCTACAATTTTCTGCAACAGGGTTTCAAAATGGGGATTGCCCTCCCAGTTTTCTTGCTAAATGTGGATGGTGCATCCGGTGGAATTCTCCTACTTGGCATAGTTGGAGTGTGTATTATTCTGCCATTAATGGGTGCTGTGATATACCTTTCTAATTCATCAAAATATACCGGCAATTATGTGATGCATCAGACTTTGTCAGCGTATTTCTACTTGCTGAAACCTTCACTCGCACCAAGGTCCGTAATCCTCTGTGCATGTCTGCTTTTTAATATTCAACTTGTTCATGTTATGTTGACAGTTGACTACTGAATTTTCATGTTTTGTCTTGCAAAATACTTGTTTTGTCATCGTGTTTTCACCATCCTAATGTTTTATCTTTAGGACCGAAATGTTTACTCTAGCTAGTGTGCAATATAATCTCTAGGCGTGAACTTACTTTTCAGCTCTGTTAACCTATATTTTGTCTTTACAGCAAGGTAATGGATGTATTCATAAGGGCAGCTGAATATATGGAAATTCCAGTTCGTCGAAGTGATGGTGAACCACTTCAGAAATTGTTCATGCTGGTTAGGAGTGAGTTGAACTTAGATCTTAAAAACATTAAGCAAGAACAAGCAAAGTTTTGGAAACAGCATCCGGCTGTAGTGAAGGTAACTGAGTAGTATATCTTTAACTTAATCAGACACTTGTTAGAAGGTTATGAAAATATTCTTATCTTATCTTATTTTCAGACAGAGCTGTTGATTCAAGCTCATTTGACCCGTGAGACTGCCGAATTGTCCCCAGTTCTGCAGGCTGATTTGAGACACATGCTTCAACTTGCACCTAGGCTTCTTGAAGAGCTGATGAAGGTTTTTATTATTTTCTTTAGTTGCATAAAATATCTTCATTGATTTGATCATATGACATGTCTCATTCCATTCGACTATCTTGTCTTAGAAAGTAATCGCTGGAATATCTCCTTAATCCCTGAAGGATTATTTTCTCTTGCTTGTTTCTTGTGACGTAATCGTGTCTGCACTTTTTGGACAGGATGTCATCAAGATCTTATTTTTGCTTATTTTAATTTCTTTGCGCTTGCAGTTGGCTGTTCTACCACGCAATCCTAAAGGGCATGGATGGCTTAGGCCAGCAACAGGAGTAGTGGAGCTTTCCCAATGTATCATCCAGGTGCTTATGCCATTGTAATATTACATAGGAACTATTCTATTTCTCTCTCCATTAACCTAGGGCCCGTGTTGCTGTTCAAATTGCATAATGGCTATGTAGCTGTATTAATGAAGTCTTTATGAAAACTAACCCATGAAAGCAACGAGGATTTTCAAGTTTCCTAAGAACATGAAGTGTTCAGTATCATGTTTACTTGTTTAGGTTATCGATTCCATCCTTCTCCTACTGAAGTGGATGCATTATTTGCATTCTAATTGCAGTCCCTACTTATAATACTTATATAAGAAAGTCTATAATGCAGGCAGTTCCTATTAGTTCCAGGAAACCAGTTGGAGGATCTAGTGAAGGTATCGCTCCCTTTCTCCAGTTGCCACATTTCAGTGAGGCTATTATAAAAAAGATTTCACGGAAGGTATTCATTTAAATTCCTATGCAGTAAGTTGCTGGCATCATAGTACTCGTTTTTCTATGTTGTAAATGAGAAATTTGCGTTAATCAATTGGAAGTGGATTACTGTGAAAATAGAGTCAAAAAACTGCAGGATAAATCATGCAAGTGAATCCATAAGCATACTAGTAAAGGACCTTAATCTGATTTTGTGAGATTAAGAAGAAAGGAAAATGAAAGAGGGAAGACAATATGAGTCTAACAGGAGTAAGATCTATAGTTCAGGAATAGGATCCAGGGGAGGGCAGATACTCTAAAAGCTTTTCTTGTCCCTTTGTTTTTTGTTTTTTTTTTCTGTTAATCCAAAATTCATATAGGGAGAAGAGGAATGTTTATATTTTCAAAGCCGATGTATGCAGTGGTTGCTCTGATATTTCATAAAATTTTGGGGCATCCATATAACCGTTTCGAAGTTCTAATTTGGCATCCTTACATTAAGAGTTGAGTCTCTTAAACCAATTTCCCTCTATATGTCTGGATTATTAAAACTTCACTTGTATTTCTAACTCCAGAAAGTGAGAACATTCCAAGAGCTTCTTGACATGACCCCTCAAGAACGTACTGCGCTGCTGACACAAGTGGCCGGGTTCTCTGATGCTAAATCACTGGACGTGGAGACTGTTCTTAACATGATACCATCCATAACAATTGATATATCCTGCGAGACGGAAGGTGAAGATGGGATTCAGGAAGGTGATATTGTCACAATGAATGCTTGGGTCACTCTCAAGCGAGGAAATGGCTTGGTTGGAGCCCTCCCACATTCACCTTACTACCCCTTCCACAAGGAAGAGAATTTCTGGCTGCTGCTTGCAGACCCTACCTCTAATGACGTGTGGTTATCCCAGAAGGTGAGCTTCATGGATGAACCTGCAGCTGTGATGGCTGTGTCAAAGGCTATCCAAGAGCAGAAGGAGGGATCTGGTGCGAATGTGAAGGAGATAAACCAGGCTGTTAAAGAAGCAGTTGACAAAGTGAGAAATGGTTCAAGGTTGTTGATGGGTAAATTTCAGGCTCCCTTAGAAGGGAACTACAGTCTTACTTGCTACTGTTTATGTGACTCGTGGATTGGCTGTGATAAGAAGACTGGTCTAAAGCTAAAGATCTCTAAGAGAAGCCGAGCAGGCACAAGAGGAGCCGCCTTTGTGGACGAGGGGCTAGCCTCAGAGGAGGGCATTGAAGAGGAAGAGGAGGAGGGTGAAGAAGTGATTGATGATTATGAGAGTGAGTACAGTGAAGACGAGGAAGACGAGAAGAAGAATGACACTGCTGCTTCTAATGGGGTTGCCCACAGTAAAGGTAGCAGTTCAGAATCCGAAGGCTCTGGCTCAGAGGAAGATTAAAATTTGCTTCATTTTTCTTGCCTCTTTTTGAGTTTTACATGGACATGGATGAAAACGAGTATGACCAGTTTTGTTTCAAACCACTGACAATAGGCCTTTTTAGTTAACTTGAGTTGCTAATAAAAATGTAGATTTTGTATGGATATTCTCAACTGTTCCATCATTCATATGGTTTATCATCCAGCTTAAACAAGTTTTTCATGATTGCGAAAAATCCAGTACACCATGATATATACTACCTGAACCTGATAATTTGATTGCAACTTGCAAGTGCTGCAATTATGATGTACTTTTCAAAATGGCGCCCTCCAATTTCAACGAACTCTTAACATCGGTGGGGTTCAAGGTACTTAGAAAACCTGCATGAAATATGCTACTTTATATCATTGATAGTTTGCATATGAACTTCAGCGTTAGGATAAGATTTGTATAAGATGTAAAGCCACTCATCGCTTGGCTAGTCATGTTACAAAGAATGATAGCTTTCCATTCTCCTTTACCTCTTCAGACTATTTTTACAATACATCCCTGCTCATCTACATGTATTGGTTCTCTATGAACTTGGAACCTTCCTAATGTAAAGGCACAACTCCACACCTGATGTATGGGGTAGAAACAAACTTGGTCTGCCCGACTGCCACTCTTCGGAATTGAGGATCGGATCTTGACTCTTGTACTTTATACAAGTTTTTGTGGTATCATCTTCGTTGGAAGTTGAGAAACTTGATCCCATAAGCAAAGACGAACAGGAAGAGGAGCACCCATCCTATATGGGCAGCGATAACAGCAGGGAGAAACTCGTAATGAAAGCCAAAGTAGTTCTTGAGGAACTCCCTAACCGTGGTGCTATCAGTGCCGGGTACAAGTAGGGGGGTATCTTTGTCACCCACTTGAGAAGTCACGGCACCGTATATTGTCCATGCAACCGGGGAAGCCCAGTAGTACCACCTCCACCATATGGGGATTTGCTGCCAAACAGTTGGAGGTTTAAAAATGTCAGAACTTACATGATAAGAAATGAAACTCGCCGCTGCCATGATAAATGACACAAGAATCAGGAAGTGTAAAGCCATTTAACTGCAAAGGGGATCCATGAAATTCTTATGCATACCGGGTATGGAATTATAAACCCCGAAAAGAGATTCCACAATGCCAGGAAGAAGGACATGATAATGGCCCCAATCTGATCTCCAGGAGTAAGTGCCACAAGCATCATACCATACAATGTGAAGTAGATGAAGCACATAAATATGAAGTAATAGAAATAGAAGAATTTGACGACTGTCCACTCAAATCCAATCATGGAGTAGAGAATGAGGCAGTAAACGAGACTTTGAATCAAATTATAGATTATCTCTACAGCCACCTGCATAAAGACAAGATTGACATTAGCCGAATAAGGTTTTAGATCAATAGGTTAGAAGTGTTATTCTTGGTTTTGTATGTGATTTACTACCTGAGCAAACGCGTAAGGTATAGCTGAATACATCCCAGCTGCTCTTTCACGGTAAAAGACTGTTCTTTCCACTGCAATTATTGGTAGAACAGCTGACGTGTTTGTGGCTCCAAGGAAGAGCATACCCGAATACATGGCTCCTACCAAGTTCATCAGGTCTTGCATCTTACCACTGTCAATGGAATCATACAAGTATATTAGCAGTCATTGTCTGCCGAAAGATGAAGTGGCAACAACCTTAAAGGGAAGTCGGTGCTTACATTTTATCACCGCGACTCCAAAATATAACACCGAAGATAAGACCACTTATGATGGTCATAACGAAACGTGTGGCGTTATATGGTGGATTCCTCCAGTAAGACCAGTATTGCTTCCAAAAACAAGCTTTGCACTGGGCGAAAAATGGCTGGGAGTATTTGGTTGGGAAATAGAGATCCTTGGATCCTGGAACCGGAGTGCTAAGGTCTGCAATGAGTTCCTGATTTGACCTGAAGAGTTAAAAGCATCAAACTTGTGGCTCCTAAAAGATTGAAGTAAAAATTCAGAACTGAAGTTTACATCAAATGCGTTTTTGAGTAAATGGGAGGTATGTTCTTACTGGTAAACATAAGAATTGGCAAAGAGTTCCGCAAAGTCTACACCTAAGTGAGATTCAACATGTGGAGTCGTGATGTCAAGCATCCATGTGGCAGGATTATAACCATACTGGATCGCGGGAACTCCTGGAATAGCCTACGATAATGAAGTAATAAACCACAAATTTCACATATATACACCAAAGGCCAGAAGACACAAGGATGAAACGAAAAAAGCAACCTACTTACCTCAAAGTACTCGACAAGTTTGTTAGAGTGGTGACCCAGTGGTCCTGCATAAATGACTTGCCCTCCTCTTTTCATCAATAAGAGCTACAAACAAGCATGGTACCAATTCAAATCAAATGGATAATTAAACACAAAATGTACATAAAATAAGGAACTTGTAATCTCTAGACATGTTTATACCTCGTCAAAGGCCTCAAAGATATCTATGCTTGGTTGGTGTATCGTGCATACTACAGTTCTTCCAGTATTTACGGTGTTTCTTACAGTACGCATAACAATGGCAGCAGCTCTGGCATCCAGTCCAGATGTTGGTTCATCCATGAAGATGATAGATGGGTTAGCAACCAGCTCTACAGCAATCGTGAGCCTCTTTCTTTGTTCTGTTGAAAGACCATCCACACTTGGGAGGCCAACAAGAGCGTCCCTCAGCGGATTAAGCTCAACTAGTTCCATGACTTCATCGACAAACATCTGTAGAACATGGAAGAGCAGATAGACAAGTAAGCCTTGATGGTCAATTAATAGAAAAAAAAAACAGCTCACAGTTAAAAAGAGTATGCATTTGCGAAAGATCGATGTAGCTTAGAGCACCTTTCTTGTCTTTGAACTAACATCTGATGAAAGACGAAGCCGGGCTGAGAATAGAAGAGATTCATAGAGAGTCACATGTGGTGAATGAATGTCCGTTTGTTCACAATAACCACTGATACGGGCAAACGTTTCTTGTTTCTTTGGATATCCTGATATCATAACACTTCCTTCAATGTAGCCACCAGTCTTCCGTCCTGCTAATACATCCATCAAAGTGGTTTTTCCAGCACCACTTACTCCCACTAGAGCTGTCAATATTCCCGGCCTAAAAGCACCACTAACATCTCGGAGTAGTTGGAGACGATCTTCTTCTACACCTTGCACTTTCATTTCCTGATGCATAACCAAGTTTTAACTCCATTGCAAGTGTAAACATCATAATTTTTTCACTAACTTTTCAAATGTCAAGACTTGCAAGTTAAGTCAACCATGAATCCATAAACATTTATAGTGGTAGAATGATACGAAAGGCGGTGTCTGATAAGTTTAACCAAAGGAAAGTAAATGAAGTAAATGTTGAAAGATGGTTATGGGTTATGTTTCAATTTATTCAATGATATGAGAGAAATTATTCATCTTGAAACTCTTATCTAAGAAAGGGGTATACGCTGTCTGATTATTCAGGACTCATCAAGAAGCAAGTGAATGAAGAAATTTGTTCATGAAGTAACTAACCGCTGGCATATCCACGTAGTAGTTTACATGGCTGAACGCAAGTGCAAGTGGCTGGAAGGGCAAGATCATTCCTCTTCTAGGCAAATCAGAGTTTGTTATCCCCACAGTACTTTCCAAAGCCACGGCTGTTAGTTCTTGCACCTGTCTAGCAGGCAACTTCTTGGTTTCCCCTTTGTCAACCTCAGCTGAGACCACAGCTCTTGAATCCGCGAAAGCTGAGAGTACAGGTTCACCAACATAAGAAGGTGTTATTTTTTAGGATTCATTGAATTTGTAGTTTTGTTTTTGGTGTGGAACCATTTCATTTGTAGTTTACAAAACCAACAAGAAGGGTAAAAGAAATATGACTTACGATTCAGGTATTCCAGTGCCAGAATGAACAATATATTGAAAAGAAGAGAAAACCCGAAAAGTGCTCCAATGCAAATCCAATACCAGTAGTCCTCTGTAAAGAAGCCTCGAGATGCCAGGAGAACTCTACCCACTGTTGGTTGATTGAATCTTGTATCTGTATTTGGCTGCATTATACATCATTCAGAAGCTTGATCAGCAAGGGTTAAATACTGCCTACACAAGAGAAGCAAACAAGAAGACCTACAGTATTCCATCTCTCATCAAGGAACTCGTTCATGACTATGGCGTTCTGTCCATACATCATAGGAGATGCATAATAACCCCAAGTCATCCAAGACGAGATATCCTCTACATGAATCAGAAGTTACAAAGATGAGCACAAGAATGAGTGTAGACGGTGAATATTTCCAACATGAGAACAAAATGTAATTGAAGTTTATCCATTGTAATGACAATCAAAATGAAAGAAGCTGTCAATCGCAAGAAAGAGACTATCACATACCCTTTGCAATGACGAATCCACCAAGGACAAAAACTATTAGCAAGGAGAGGATTCCTGCTGAATTAGCTATCACCATAGTTCTTCCCACGGCACCAACTAATCGAAAGAGGGATAAAGACATGTGGTGGATGCTAAAGAATGCCAAGAACTGACCAAGAAACCTGATGACAAAACTGTTTAAGTGAGACTCGAGACTTACTTTTTAAAAGATTTAAAAAAATATATTTGTGTTTACCTTGTGAAATCTGGAGCATACCCAATCGCATAATAAGTAATAATAACCCATATTGCAGACTCCACAAATGAAAGAGGAATCCTAAGGACCCACATTGGCAAAGCATAAGCCCATGCAGGATAGAACAAAAAGTTCCTCTGTTTATAGAAGACGGGAAGCCTGGAAACTGTCATGGTAAGCTCTGCAAAGCCATTAAACATCACATTGATGAGACTAAAAAACAGAGCTCCAAGGTATTTCCCTCCATCTTCTACAGTTTTGTGATGCATCGTCGTCTTGAAGAAAATAGTCATTGCTAACAATGACATTATTGTTATCTGCGTAGTCTTGAAGATGTAAACAAAGGAGTTACGCTTCATCAGGAGCCACTCCCTGGAGAAGCATGCCTTAATCATTTCCCAATTTGAAAGTCCATATTTCTGCTTCACTAATGCAGCTTGGTGGGCTTTTGATTTGTCATAGGGAACACTGAGATCGGACGCTAGATGCTGGCCGATATGGAAAGATCTGAAAGCCTCAGCAAATTCAGTCACCGATACGAATCTGTAAGGTTGGTTCCTCCTTGACCAGTATTGTTCTTGGTCTTTCTTGGAAGTAACTTCTTGGAGAAAATCAGCTACTCCTTTTCTCTCGGGGCACTTGAAGCCCATCGATTCAAAGAACTCAAGGACATCCTCTCTTGGACCTTGGTATACAATTTGGCCTTCTGATAGCAAGATAACATCATCAAAGAGCTCATAAGTCTCGGGTGCAGGCTGCAAAAGAGAGATAATCATGGTTACATCCATTATATGTACCATCTGCCTCATATACTTGCATATTTGGAACGTGGTGGAACTGTCCAACCCCGTTGATATCTCATCCATCAACAAGACCTTAGATGGACCAACTAACATCTCCCCTGCATTCACCAAATTAGAAATTGGCATCTTACAATGATATTTTCAAGTAAAGCATGGAAATCAATATATACGTACCACTTGTCACGCGCTTCTTTTGTCCTCCAGAGATACCTCTCATCATTTCATTCCCTATCCTTATATCAGCACATATATCCAATCCAAGTATCTGTTAAGGCTGAACAAAAGGTTAGTTTTTTTGTTCACTGACAACCAGTAATTTATGCAGTTTTGATAAAGAACCCACCTTGAGAACATAATCAGTAACAAAACTTGTTTTTTGGCCTTCCATTGATACACCCTTCATAAATGCATCAATCTCAGGATCCGGTTTGATCCCTGCTTCTTTCTCTCGCCTTGCAAGCTCAGCCAACAATTCATATCGGGTGCCAACACCCAAGCATCGCCCAGAGAAATCCAAAGTTTCCCTCACTGTCATCTCTCCAAAGTGAAGATCATGTTGGCTGATATAAGCACATGTTCTTTGAGGTACAAATTCATTGAACTCGTGACCGCAATAGGTTACCTTTCCTTTCACCTGTCCATAATCCAAATGGAAAAGAACATTGAAGGGAAATTCAGAAATGAAAATGCAAGCTGCCACTGCCAATAGAATCATCAAGAAGGTTAGAAAAGTACCAAAAACACAAGTAGCTAAAACAGAAAAATTATACCCTGAGACTCTTATCAAGTTTCCCTGCTAGTGCAAGCAACAATGTCGTTTTCCCTGCACCTGGAGGTCCCAGAAGCAAAGTCAACCTGCCAAATAACAAATTGATAGATGAACACTATTGTTGCATCGAGTAGGAGAAGAAATGAAAGAATTGATTTAAAATGCAACAATAATCTGTTCATGTCAAAGATGACCAGCTTGTTCAAAGGTTCAGTTGCACTTATAGAGGGCCATATCATTTCACTCACTGAAATTCACCATACAGAGAACTGTTGTAAATTCATGCCGAGTTTACCTTGATGGCTTTATGATTCCGTTGACATCTTGAACTATCTTAACAATCTTCTTCTTTGATGGAGAAAGGCCCACCAATCCAAGAATTGCCTGCTTGTGTTATCATAGCAACATTAAAACTTGAAAGCAAAAACGAAGCAGCAGAAATAATGTTTAATTTACAAGAAAATTTCCATTGGTGTTTGTGAATCCTTGTTAATAATTCGTTATAATCACCAACAAGTTGAAGAGAAGATAATATTTAAAATAGCTTCTTCTTTTTGTAATCAATCACCTCAGCGGAATTCATGGCAACATTAAGCAGGGTGGGAACTGCTCTGCCGCCAACATGAACATCTCCCTCCACTGATAAATTTTCGTAACGAATTTCAATCTGTGGAGTCTCAATCCCAACTCTGCATTCCCATTCAACACCAGAACACAAAATCAATCATCAGTAAAAACAAAAAAGGGAAAGTTGAAAACTTACAATCACAAGGAAAGGAAATCAATTATCATCAAATAATGTAATTACTAACCGATCAACTCTCTCTCTTAACTTGCTAAGGAATTTCTCATTATCTTCCTCCACAACTCTGAGAATATTATCAATTAACAGCTTCCTATCTTGCCTACCAATCTTCCTAAGATCAATTTCACTCTCAACCATCTTCCCACTATCAAGCATTTGCCTCAAAACCCCCTTTCGGAGCCTTTCGAAAGTAGGCAGCCTCTCAATGGCGGCCCACTTAAGCTCCTCCTCCTCCTCCGCGACAGGCTCCGATCTCCGGCTGCTGTTGCTGAATACATCCGGCGGCCCCACCCAAGCTTCCCTGAAGCTCATCCTACTACTTATCGACCCCCGATCTAGATCAGTGTCATTAAATTCAACCGTCATTCCTTTCTGTGTTTAAGCCTACAAGGTGTTCGACGAAATTCCCCAGAGAGAAATCGAGGAAACACAGTAGCAATTGCTTTGCCACGGTTGCAAGCTTCGCTACCTATGGGGGATGAATCAGGGATTTCGTTGAAAGGGAGGGATTATATATCCATGGAGTGGGCAGAAACAGATATACATTAGCGTAAACAGAGGAGGGAAAGTGGGGGAGGGATTTGTAGAATCCATTAAAATAAGAAGGGAAATCAATGCACGTGGAGCGTAAGTCAAACTCAAATGCCGCCATTGATGCAAAGAGATGAAAGAGAAGTTTCCTCGCGAGGAAGAAAATTATGAAACCGAAAAAACAGCAATTGAAGAGTCGATCATGTGTGTGCGCTGTGCTGTGCTGTGCTGTGTTATGTTGTGGGGGGGAAGAAAACGTCCTTTCCACTTCAGGAACAGTTAGATACACCGACCTTTTGCGTAATACTTATAACGTCCAATTTAATAAAAACAAACTTAATTATATACTCTAGTATAAATATATAATTATAAATGTGAACTTAGACTTTTCTTCTTGGGAAGGAGCATAATTATCAACCAAACCCCGTTAATAAATTAATAACTAGAGTTCACCAAAAAAATTATAAAACCAACTTTGAAACAAAAAAAAAAAGAGTTAAACAACGGACGGATCTCTCTCTATATATTACTTTTTCTTTCCAAAAAATTCAACTTGGTGTTTTTTTAAAAAAAAAACCATATAGACAAATTTATAATTCGTTACTTATATTAAATGGCTCAAAGATCTGTTCGTTATTTTTTTTAATGTCAAACGTATTTAATATTGAACATGTGTCAGGTTGAGATTCAATCGGATATAAAAATTCATTCATGTGAGTGTATATAGAATATGTTCTCGGTGCATATTGCTTGTGATACCTATATAACTATTTTAAGTGATTTTGTCTTTCTCATTAATGTATTTTTTAATTCCTTTATCAAAAATATATTGTACCATTATTTAAAATTCCTTTTATGGAAAGGAGGGGTATGAAATAAATATGAATTGATGGGACTATCAAGATGTAAGATTCTTACATTAAATGCCACCGCCCTAGCTCCCACTCGGTGGCCACTCTTCCTCCAATTATCAATAATCAATAATTAGAAATTATTACTTCATTTAATTTGAGTCATATACGGAGTAAAATGCATTATTATAAGAAGTTAAAAAATTCTTGAAAGAATATATAATTACTTGTTCTATTGACTTGAATAATATTCTACTCCGTATTTGTGTTACTCTAAAAATATGTTATTTTCACATTCATGTTCATAACAAGATATCATTAGGATTTCTAGCTAGGCAATAACTTGTGAATCATAATGTTTATTGTTCTATATATTTAGACAATATTCATTGCTTTAAAAAAAAAAAAAGACATTCATTACCTTGGATGCAAGTAAACTCAAAGAAATTTTAAGAATATTTTTACGTACTGTTCTAGTAAGTAATAAGTATGTCAAATGCGAAAATTAAATTAAATGATATCTTTTAAAATGGTTAGAATCCATATGCATAGCGAGAGGGGATTAATATGATATATATGAACCCCTTTACGGGTTGAATTGTAAATAAATTGATTATTCATAGGTACGTAATATCATATTTATTTATTTGAGGTAATATAATTATTCATATGTATTAATAGTTTTTTCATATAATTAAAAAATATTTATTTGTTGCAACATGATTAGGCGTACTTATTCCGATGTGTTATATATGAATAATCATAAGTTGTTATAAGTGAATAATCTTTAAATTTTTATTATAAATCTCAAACATTGATCTTTTTAATCCAATACGTACTTTAAATTTGTTTAAATATTACACATGTTTATAAAGAAATTCAGACTGTTTACAAACATAACAAAGTTGAAAATGAAAAATGAATTTTGTCCCATGTTGATAAATATATATTATAAGGTTGAAAATGGGTTAGAATGAGTAATATTGAAGCGAAGTAGTCATTTAATTATGAGTCAAGTACGTTCGAAATATACGTTGAAAGATGCTACCTTAATTAGTAAAAATCTTAACGTGGCTATCTTAGGAACTTCAAAAAAACTAATGTATATAAGTATTAATTAACTAATGAAGGTGGCATCTTTTTAATTAATTAGTTTTTTATATATAAAATAAAAATAAAGAAAGAAAAAAAATACTCCGTAGTAATAATGAGAGTGGGAGCATATTGTACGGATGGCGAAAATGTAGGGATCTTAAGGAGATACGTAGGCATTTGAAGAGTTGACGTTGTGCAACCAATTGAAGCAAGCTGTGGCCTGTCTGTATAATTTATCTTCCGGCCCTTAATTGTTTAGCCTAATCCAAATCCTAATCCTAATCTCCTCTACGTAGCGTTAATTACTTGTTTAATATCTACTCCTTTACCCGCTTATTAATTAATGTCCAATTCTATACTTCATCATATCTTATATATGTGCCTGTTTGTCATCATGTACGTACGTGTTACAAATCCTACAAAGCTGCTAATTCACATTAGCATAGAAATCTAATTAAAAGAAAAGATAAACTATTTAAAAAAAATATTTTCAATTCAAATTACTCGATCTCTTATCCTATGGATAGAAAAACAGTATGTGTATATTATATATGATGATTATTAGTTGGCATAATAAAGAGAATCGAAACTACAAATATATATTAATATTTGCTTATTTTCCTTATATAAGATATGGTGTTATCTTTATATGTACGTACATTTCTTAACTTTAATTTTGGAGTTAGAAAGTGAAAAATGAAAAGAAGTAATTTATTGGGTAAAATTATTACTTGATATATTGCTTGAGATTCAGATTTTAAGTATTTAATTAGTAGCAATCACATATTTGTAATTTCCATGCAAAATCCATGATCTATGCAATCTCGGGTCGCATCAGAAGGAGATCGCGATGCTTAATGTCCTTCTAACTAAAGCCGACCAGTAATAAACAATATTATTGCATCTGATTTTGGACAATTCATTATAATTAATATTAATTAATTATGTGTATAGAATTAAGTAGGAAGATTGAAGGCAGCCATTAACTTAATTTTATGTGCAGTTCCAGAGACATGTTATCTATTTGGATTGGATATCATATCACCCTAACGGCTACAAGATTTGGTCGATCAAAATTCAAAAGCTACTACGTTATTTTAGGGATCGATCATTTTATATTAGAGCTACTAAGATATATAGACATGCAATTATTTAATTAGGGAAGTTAATTTGTGGTGAGGATGGAATGGTAATAAAATAAACGAAATGGACCCGTAAAGACAAGGGAGGAGATTTCATACCTCGCTTCCAGTGCTTCATTAATAAATGTGTTCAACTTCTGATTGCAATTGCTACAGCCTACAGATATTACACTTTCATTTCTTTAATTATTTATTTATTTGTTTTCATTGTCTTCTTGCCAATTGTGTACGCGATCGGTTTTAGACCGACCGGTGGATCATGCCGGCCCAGCTTTCATAATTGCCACAGGCCCACAAGTACACTAACAACCAAATCTGACTCGTGCTATTCTAGACGAGAACTAATGTTTCCTTACCAGCCTTCTTTGAATGTTCGATCTAGAGTCAGTTTGTTAATACGGTAGTTGAAGTTGATCAATTGATAATTAATTGTGCTAAATGTATGTTAAATTCGATGGTTTATAAGTTGGTAAGATGCTTGATAACTTAGTACATTGACAGAGTAGGTATATAGGTTAATGGACAAGAAAGAAGAAAATAAATAGATTTGTGAATAGAAAAAAGAAAATTTTCAAAAAGCTTGAGATGGGTAGAGGTTAAAATTCAATTTTAAAAATTAATTAAACTAAAATCTTACATTTACCTCATTTAAACCTAATATTATAGTTTGCAGTTAAGTATACAAATAAAAAAAATTGCTAAAAAGTAAAAAAAAATAAAAATAATAAAGGGCATTTATTTGCATTTTACAAACATAAAAATCAACCTTCTTAAATCAGTTTATAAGGGTATAATATGGAATTATAAAAATGAGGGGAAATAACTAATTTTCGAAAAACATGGCTCAAACTCTTGGAAAAGGCCTAAACTCTGGAATGATATTTGGAACTTCGCTGTATTATTCTCGTATTTTAGCCGAATTATTCGAATTAAACGTGAATTAAAAAAACGTATTTTGGCTTTCTTCTCTCGCCCTCATCGACCTCCATCTCTTTCTCATTTCACGTGCCCTAAAATCGAGGCCCTCACACATAAGCTCGGAGTAAGCAATTGCAGTGGAGAAAGCATGAAGCAAGGTGAGAGGGGAGGAGTACTAGTGTTTCCTTATGCACAGGCCTTCTTGGGTCGGGGGAGAGTTGGGGTTGCGACTCATTCTTGGTCTAAGGTTATAAGTCTTTCGTGATTCAACAATGATGACGTACGGTGTTGTCGTTCTCACTCTCAGTATTGGAATCTGAGCGCGGGTCAATACAACGACGATAATATGGATCTAGATAGCGACCAGAATAGATTTAGGTCCAAGGGTTATGATGGAAGGCAACTTGGCGATGGTGATGGTGGGTTAACTTGTTTCCACCTTGGCATGCAGTTACTCCGAGTAGTTGTACTAAATTGCCCCACCAAATAACTTATAAATGTGGAGTCTCCGTCTAGACCAAAAGGTAGAATAAAAAATAAATGAAGTGGATCAAATAGAAAACGTAGATGATGAATCTCAGCACCCTAACCCAAGTCATCGAATATCGTAGGTCAATGCAATGACGATAATATAGATCTAGATAGCAATCAGAATATAGATCTAGGTCCAAGCTAGGGTTGGGATGGGAGGCAACGTAGCGGTGGTGATGGTGGGTTGTTTCCACCTTGGCATGTTGCTACTCCGAGTAGGTATGCTAAATTACTCCGTCAAATAGCCTATAAATGTGGCGCTTGCAATCGCAATGCCAACAAAAAAACCCTTCTCTTTAGTACTATTGGGAGTAGCATCTCCATAACCTGCAACATATACTATACCATTTTATCTATAATTAAAATATATATATCTTACTGTTATGTACCCAACACTTACATATATAAAGCTTAAGTAGATCATTTAATTCAAATAATAAGATTGAAGTATACTAACCGACAGTCAGCAAATTGGTGCATGAAATATATAGTGACACTACGTACACGGTCAGTGGATCAAATAGAAAACGTAAATGATGAATCTCAGCACCCTAACCCAAGTCCTCGAATATCGCTCTACAGACTCCTCAATGACTCTACGAATAGATACAAATAAAAAAAAGAGGACAATAGACAAGAATCTCACTTATAAAGCGTGAAACACGTTTTTAATATTAATATTATATATCCTAACCAAGACGAGTTAATTAAATAGCCTCCGAAAGAAAATGTGGTTTTCAAATGCATTATAATTTTGTTATATATATAATTTTGTTAGTTATATTATAAATATATAATTGAGTTACAAAAAAAAAAAAAATCTAATATAGCTTCCGAGGTACTTATACCTTTGATGGCAGCAAAGGAACGAGATAAGAATATCAGAGAGAGTCCACAAGTTAATGATTGTGTTATTAAAATTCAATAAAGTTAATAATTAAATTTATAGTTATTTATAAAAAAAATAATACATGAATATTACTAGTTGATTACTTACCCATGTTTCAAGAACTCCCATGTAGTCATATTAGTAGACTCTGAATACTAATAAAGAGAGCGAAGAAACCTCTCAAACACTATCGTGATAGATGCAGCAATTTCCAACTAGAATATCAGATGTGGAAGATTCTCACCTAAGTATATGAAACCCCACTCAAATGGTATGATGAACATACTATATAGAGTGATCCAAGCACCATGACATATACGATGAACCAACCCAATCTGCATTAACACAAATACACAATAATGATAATATTAGAAATTAAAAAAACATAACCAATTAGAATTTTTAGGGTTAGAAGAGATGGAAGGAAAAAGAAAAGAAGCTAGAAAGAGAAGAAGTTAAGCTCCGTCAATTGACAAGACCCGAATATAATTAATTTTGTAATCGGAGTGATCGGAGTGATTAATGAAATCAACGATAATGTAAATTATTTGAAAGGTGATTTAATGATAATGACAGTTGAGTTCTTTGTCTATCAATCGGAGTGATTACTTGTTTGGAACTTCGCCGTATTATTCCCGTATTTTAGCCGAATTATTCGAATTAAACGCGAATTAAAAAAAACGTATTTTTGGCTTTCTTCTCTCGCCCTCGTCGACCTCCATCTCTTTCTCAGTTCACGTGACCTAAAATCGAGGCCCTCAATCACACATAAGCTCGGAGCAATTGAAGTGGAGATAGCATGAAGCAAGGTGGGAGGGGAGGAGTACTAGTGTTTCCTTACGCACTGGCCTTCTCGGGTCGGGGGAGAGTTGGGGTTGCGGCTCGCTCTTGGTCTAAAATTATAAGTCTTTCGTGTTTCAGCAATGATGACAGTGTTGTCGTTCTCACTACTGGAATCTGAGCGCGGGTCAATACAACGACGATAATATGGATCTAGCTAGCGAGCAGAATATGGATCTAGGTCTAAGGGTTAGGATGGAAGGCAACGTGGCGGTGGTGATGATGGGTTAAGTTGTTTCCACCTTGGCATGTAGTTACTCCGAGTAGGTGTGCTAAATTGCCCCACCAAATAGCTTATAAATGTGGAGCTTGCAATCGCAATGCCAACAAAAAAATCCCCTCTATAGTACTATTGAAGTAGCATCTCTATAGTACTATTGAAGTAGCATCTTCATAACCTGCAACATATACCATACCATTTTATCTATAATTACAATATATATCTTACATATATAAAGCTAAAGTGGATAATTTAATTCAAATAATGAGATTGAAGTATACTTATCGACGATCAACAAAGTGGTGCATGAAAAATACAATGACACTACATATAAGGTTAGTCTGTTCTAGCTCCTTTCTAAAACCATCGATGATAAAGCCATATATCCTGCTAATCCTGGTATCTTGGGTAGTCTCTGTCTAGACCAAAAAGTAGAATAAAGAATCAGCGAAGTGGATCAAATAGAAAACGTAGATGATGAATCTCAGCACCTTAACCCAAGTCCTCGGATGTCGTAGGTTAATGCAACAAATATAATATATATCTAGATAGTGACCAGAATAGGGATCTAGGTCGAAGCTAGGGTTGGGATGGAAGACAACGTAGCAGTGGTGATGGTGGGTTGTTTACACCTTGGCATGTTGCTACTCCGAGTAGGTGTGCTAAATCACTCTAGAAAATAGCCTATAAATGTGGCGCTTCCAATCGCAATGCTAGCAAAAAAATCCCCTCTTTGTAGTACTATTGGGAGTAGCATCTTTATAACCCGCAACATATACCTTACCATTTTATCTATAATTACGTACCATCAGCACCCTAACCCAAGTTCTTGGATATCGCTCTACAAACTCCTCAATGACTCTACGAATAGATCCAAATCGAAAAAGGAGGATAATAGACAAGAACCTCACTTATAAAACGTGAAACATGTTTTTAAAATTACTATTATATATCATAACCAAGGTCCAAGACGAGTTAATTAAATAGCTTTCAAAAGAAAATGCGGTTTTCAAATGCATTATATATATATATATATATATATATATATATATATATATATATATATATATATATATATATATATATATATATATATATATAATTTTGTTAGTTATATTATAAATATAAAATTGTGTTACAAAAAAAAAGAATAATCTAATATAGCTTCCGAGGTACTTACTTTTGATGGCAGCAAAGGAACAAGGTAAGAATATCAGAGAGGGTCCACAAGTTCATGATCTTGTCATTAAAATTCAATAAAGTTAATAATTAAATTTATAGTTATTTATAAAAAAATAATACATAAATATTACTAGTTGATTACTTACTAGTGTTTCAAGAACTCTCATGTAGTCATATTAGGAGACTTTGAATACTAGCTAATAAGAGAGCGAAGAAAACTCTCTAAAAAACTATTGTGATAGGTGCAAAAATTTCCAACTAGAATATCAGGGGTGAAAGATGTTATCTTGTATATGAACCCCACTCAAATGGTATGATGAACAAGCTGTAGATCAATCCAAGCATCATGCCATATACGATGAACCAACCCAATATGTATTAACACAAATACACAATAATGATAATATTAGAAATTAAAAAACATGACCAATTAGAATTGTTAGGGTTAGAAGAGATCGAAGGAAAAAG
Source organism: Persicaria tinctoria (assembly GCA_037127255.1). NCBI lineage: Eukaryota > Viridiplantae > Streptophyta > Magnoliopsida > Caryophyllales > Polygonaceae > Persicaria > Persicaria tinctoria. The sequence goes on along the minus strand of JBANSL010000016.1, from coordinate 464,702 downwards.
AAAAAGAAGCTAGAAAGAGAATCCGTCAACTGACAAGACCCGATTGCAATCAATTTTGTAACAATTGATGAGGTTATACAAAATAATCTTGCCCTTGTAATATATTCCTATTTACACTCAATAAAGACCATATTTCCTTTATAATATATTCTTATTTACTTCTGCAATCTGATAGTTATTTGAGTGTCACAATCCACAAGAACTGGGGTTGCGACTCGTTCTTGGTTGAAGGTTATAAGTTTCCCATGATTTAAAAATAATGACAGTTGTCGTGCGAATTATAGAGATGCTATCAATCGGAGTGATCGGAGTGATTAATAAAATCAACATCCATTGCAATCGTTAATTGTCTCTAGCTTCAGAAGCTTACTTATTTTAATATCTTATTTTAAATTTACGATTTTTTTTTCGCTGACCCATAATAGGGTTTTAAAATATTATTAATTAATTAAGAGAAAATTTGTGCTGAATACACAAATTTTCGCTCCAATTAGAGGAGTATCCTAGTTTTTTATAAAAATTAGTGGATTGTCCATATCTCAAAAATAAAAAAATACTCAAATTGAAACTCTTCTAATCCCTAATCTGAAGCCTCCATCTGAGTCGTCTCCTCGTTTCTTCCGCTCTCCCCGTCGCTGCTCCCGGTGACCGGCCTCCCTCCCAAACCGGACATGGATTGGAAATCGCTAAAATACTAAAATTGAAAATCTTCCTTCACAAAAGTAAGCTTGCATTTGGGTATGTTTGAGTATGCTGACATGGATTGGAAATCGCTAGAATTTAGAGGCGTAATTGTTTGTCTTCTTACAATTGCTTCATTTTGATATTTAGTGTGCTCTTGTGTTCTTTAAATCTGTCTATTTGCTTTCTTCAATGTCTGCTTCTCAAGCTCAAATGTGTAGAGCAGGTCAACTTATATTGCCACAAGAGAGAAGAGTTGATGTTTAGTGAATTATACAGAATCTGCCTATTGCTTTTTGGCTATTGCTTTAAATCTGCCTAGCTATTGCTTTTTTTTTCATACAGTTTGTTCTTACAGAATACAATGTTTAGTGAATCATACAGAATTTACAGAATACAGTTTCTTCCATGGCTGATGTAATTATACAGAATTTACATCACCTATTGTGTGTTCATTCTAACCAAATATGCAACTTCGAATAGGTCAGCAGAAGGAAATTGAGATTGATTGTTTACGATGAACTTTACTTGCCAATATTTTCATGTGTTTAATGAATTATCAGCAAGCTTAAAATAGGTCCATATCAAGCTCTTGGTTTGTGCAAATGCTGACATCTAACTGTTGTAGTTGTGTTCTTTAAATCTGATTTTACTGGTGTTGCAAACATCTAGCTGACATCTTCTGGAAATGTTGACATCTTTTGGAAATGCTGACATCTTCTGAAATGCTTACATCTCCAATATAAGATTATTTTTGTGTAATTAAGTAGACCATTTTCAATATAAGATTATCAGCTACATATATATAAGATTCAGAAACATATGTGCTGATACGGAGTGAATATGTGCTGACATGTGCTATTTTTGTTCAATTCAAGTAGATGTATATGCTATTTTTTATTTCTAATTGTGTGACATGATCTCTTGTGCAAATATAACATGTTGACATGGGTTTTGTACACTAGATGAATGAGTTTTTAAATTATTAAAAATTATGTCAGCAAGCTTAATTTGAAACTAGAGATGCTTGCCTAGTATGCGGTCTCGGTAGAAGTGATATCAAGCATCCGGTGTCGGATTCTTTATTATCATACCTTTCCGGATAGGGAATCGCGCTACTGTTCAAAATCACTGCGACGCGGTGACCTATGGTCTTTTTCGTCAATCGGAGATCATTTCAGGGCTTAAAATTGAGTTTTTATGTTTTTTTCCGATAATATCAACAATTTAATTATTTTATTTTTATCGCTTAACAACCAGGGTTTAGTTACACTTTTCCTATTTAATAACGTGTTTGTATATTTACATTGGAGTGCATTGAGATTTCTGACTTATCTAGAGATGTTAGCTAGTAGCTTTACAAAGTTTAATTGTGTGCTGACACGTTTCTTTTTTATTTATAATTGTGTGTTCACATTGTCTCTTTTTGTGCAATTCAAGTTGATGTATATGTTTTTTTTTGTCAGAATGTATAAGTTCTTTTTTATTTCTAATTGTGTGCTGACATAGTCACTTTTTGTGCAATTCAAGTTGATGTATATGTTTTTTTTGTCAAAATGTATAAGTTCTTTTTTTATTTCTAATTGTGTGTTGACATTGTATCTTTTTGTGCAATTCAAGTAGATTTATAAGTTTCTTTTTTATTTCTAATTGTGTGCTGGCATGATCTCTTGTGCAAATATAACATGCTCAATTCCAATGTGTAATTAACTTGATTTGACATTTGTACAAAATTCATTTAGTACTTTAAAGTGTGCTTTCTTTATGTTTCCTTGTCATTTTTCGTAATATTCTTGATTGATAAGTCATCTTTTTGAGATTTACACTTGCATAGCTCTTTATTAGACTTATTGCTGGGAGAAATATGATTTTTCACATTATTTGCTTAAAATTAAGAGGGAATAACAATCTTGCTAAAAGCTACTCATATACTGTAGAATTTGTTAACTATGCTGATTTGAAAATAGATAAACAGAAAGAAAAGATGCATGTGCTGACATGATCTCTTTTTGTGCAATTCAAGTTGATGTGTATGTTTTTTTTTTTACATTTCTAATTGTGTGCTGACATGGTCTCTTTTTGTGCAATTCAAGTTGATGTATAAGTTCTTTTTTATTTCTAATTGTGTGCTAAAATGACCTCTTTTTGTGCAAATGTGTATACAAATGTGTACTGTTTATTAGGAGTTCCTACTCTTTTTTTTCTCCTTTTTTGGTTGTGGCGTGAACATAACTCTTATTTGTTTATTTGAATGTTATGTTATAATATAATTAAAAGTCTTTTAGCTCAATGGTAGAGTGATGTGCTTATGCGCAAATACGTGGGTTCGAATCCCGCATAGGCTAAAATTTATAATAATTCTAGTAATTTACAAAATTTTCTAATAATTGTTCAATAATAAGATATATTAGTGCAATTTTCTAGTAATTTATAATTGCATATTATACTTTTACATTTGCATATCATCAATTTATATTTGCATATTTTAATCTTATATTTGCATATCATCAATTTATAATTGCATATCATACTTTTACATTTGCATACTTTTACATTTGCTTTTATATGATTAGTTCATTCTTTTATATGATTTGTCACATTATTTGCTTCAAATTAAGAGGTACAAACAATGTTGCTGACATCTGGTGTCAGCAGTAACAATTTGCACAACAGATTGTTATTTGTGCATATCATAAAGTTATATTTGCATAACAGTAACTTATATGTTGACATTTAAGCTTAAATGTTGACATTTAGCTTAAATGTTGACATTTTAGCTTAAATGTTGACATTTAGCCGTTGATGTGCAAAATCTTTATCTTTTGCCATTTCTTTTATCAGATGATTATAGACGTCTGATATTCTCATCTCATGTAATATGATATCAATTTTGGGAATGATCTTATTTGTAAACTTTATCTTTTATTAAATGTTGACATTTAGCCGTTGATGTGCAAAAGCTTTATTTTTTACCATTTCTTTTATTAGATGATTATAGAAGTTTGATATTCTCATCTCATGTAACATGATGTCAACTTTGGGAATAATTTTTTTTTCTAAACTTTATCTTTTATTATATGTTGACATTTAGCTTAAATGTTGACATTTAGCCGTTGATGTGCAAAAGTTTTATCTTTTACCATTTCTTTTATTAGATGATTATAGAAGTTTGATATTCTCATCTCATGTAATATGATATCAATTTTGGGAATAATCTTTTTTTTTTTGTAAACTTTATCTTTTATTATATGTTGACATTTAGCTTAAATGTTGACATTTAGCCGTTGATGTGCAAAAACTTTATCTTTTACCATTTCTTTTATTAGATGATTATAGAAGTTTGATATTCTCATCTCATCTAATATGATATCAATTTTGGGAATGATCTTATTTGTAAACTTTATCTTTTATTGTATGTTGACATTTAGCTTGAATGTTGACATTTAGCCATTGATGTGCAAAAGCTTTATCTTTTACCATTTATTTTATTAGAGGATTGTAGAAGTTTGAGCTTATCATCTCATGTAATATGATATCAATTTTGAGAATGATCTTATTTGTAAACTTTATCTTTTATTATATGTTGACATTTATAGCTTAAATGTTGACATTTACCCATTGATGTGCAAAAGCTTTATCTTTTACCATTTCTTTTATTAGATGATTATAGAAGTTTGATATTCTCATCTCATATAATATGATATCAATTTTGGAAATGATCTTATTTGTAAACTTTATCTTTTATTATATGTTGACATTTAGCTTAATTGTTGACATTTAGCCATTGATGTGCAAAAGCTTTATCTTTTACCATTTCTTTTATTAGAGGATTGTAGAAGTTTGAGCTTATCACCTCATGTAATATGATATCAATTTTGAGAATGATTTTATTTGTAAACTTTATCTTTTATTATATGTTGACATTTAGCTTAAATGTTGACATTTAGCCGTTGATGTGCAAAATCTTTATCTTTTGCCATTTCTTTGATTAGATGATTATAGAAGTTTGATATTCTTATCTCATGTAATATGATATTAATTTTGGGAATGATCTTTTTTGTAAACTTTATCTTTTATTATATGTTGACATTTAGCCGTTGATGTGCAAAAACTTTATCTTTTATCATTTTTTTTACTAGATGATTATAGAAGTTTGATATTCTCATCTCATATAATATGATATCAATTTTGGGAATGATTTTTTTTGTAAACTTTATCTTTTATTATATGTTGACATTTAGCTTAAATAATGACATTTAGCCATTGATGTGCAAAAGCTTTATCTTTTACCATTTCTGTTATTAGAGGATTGTAGAAGTTTGAGCTTATCATATTATCATCTCATGTAATATGATATTAATTTTGAGAATGATATTATTTGTAAACTTTATCTTTTATTATATGTTGACATTTAGATTAAATGTTGAGCAACCTACACACCTCCGTCGAGAATGATCTTATTTGCAACCTATCCTGCGTAGGAAGGCGCCTAAGGCGAGCAAGCCAAAGAATAAAGGCTTGCTTCGGCGTGCCACCCTTCACCCAAACGACACGTGCCCAACGGACACGATCACCTCCAGGGCGAAGACACTCATATGTGGCAGCCACTCTAAAATCTCCTTCCTACACTCACCCAGATAAAAGCTCATCACTCCGGTAAAGTCCCTCCCCAAACCGGATCGTCATATCTCTAGCCCTAAGTAGAGCTTTAATCAACGGAGAGTCCCTCCTCGAGCCCCAATCTATCCCTCCTCCTTGGGCCCCAATCTCTAGCCTGCCTACCATAAGATACCTATGGTGCACCCATCGAACCCAAAGGCTATCCCGCTCATCTTGGATGTGCCAAAAGTGCTTGCACATGAAGGCAACATTCCAAGTTCGTATATCAACCAAGCCCAAACCACCTTCGATCTCTTCTTGGCAAACACACCTTTTCCCATGCCATTCTAGATGTACGCCACAAGAAATCCCTACACACCTTCACAAGTTTGTCCAAGACAACCTGCGGCACTAGGAGCACACCCAACCAGAATCGTTTGCGATGTCTTCAGCACCTAGACTCGTTTTGTAACATTTTCTTTTATATTTCTTGCCATCACACATCTTTCCTCCACATGTCTGAACTTCTTGCATATATAGTTTGCATACCGAGGGAAGCCACTCAAAATTCACCTTTTGTTTGTACATTTTGCCATTGGTATTCTATTGAGCTGATGATCACAACCTTCTCTACCGTCACTTCGGCGAGCATTCTCACAGAAGATAGACGAACTCCCAAAGCTGTTCTTTCGTCAATACAAACCGGGTTTCCGATCGTACACCCAAGCCGACTCAAGACAACATTGGTATGGTAAGTTGGGTCCAACTCCGAGAGGCATACCCAGATCGGGATACGCTCGAACACAGTCCAAGTAATTAATTGGGATGCCTGGAAACCAACATTTCATGATCATCGACCTCGTACCATAGATCGCTCATGGGCCGTTATTCATCGGCCAATCCAAATCACTTTCATTAATTATTGAACTTAAAAACATATAACCCATTATCCTTATGGTATAGCTGAGGCGAATCTACCTTCCATTCCATATTAACAAAACGTTGAACCACATTGAAAGGAAGAATCATACCCGGGATGATACCAATCAATGTTGCACTCCATTCATCATTTTTGACAAGGATTACATTCGCCCACTCTCTTATACTACCACGCCCTCTTCCTGTCTTTTTCATCTCCGGCACCAGACTCCATGCCTCCCTCGCGCCATAATACTCATATATCGGATGCATCAAACTCTCCTCCCTAGCTTCCGTGTAGATCACATCCCACTTCAAGCCACTCTTCTCCTAGCCAGAGCCACTCTACATGGCACAATCTCCCGACATGCCTGCCAAAAGAAATGTCTTACACGCGGTACTACCTTTATCTTCCAAACCTTGTTCCACAAAGCCCCGAATCTGACGTTTCAGGGCAACCACCCACACGCCTTCTCCTTTCCATAATAGCATGGTAGGCCGTTTTGACATTATAATCTCCATTCTTGGAGTAAAACCAAATCTGCATGTCCGAGGTCTTCTCATCCACCAAATGGATTTTCAACACTACCTCTACATCACCATGGAAGCAAAGTCGACTGAATAGCAGCTCTATCCCATCCCCCGTTACTCCGGCCAATCAATCAACTCGCTCACTCGCATATCCAGTTCTCTTCCTTGAAGATTTGCAACGAGTCCGGCCTTGGGATCCATTTATCTTTCCAAACCTCGATATCTGAACCATTGTCGACAACCCATAATGTGCCCTCCTCTAGTACTCTCCTCCCATGAAGAATACTTCTCCACGTGAAGCTCGGGGCATATCCTAAATTTGCTTGCATAAAATTAGACAGTCTTTGCCACGACATCCCGTGCATCCTCTTCTTCTCTGGTTTTGTTAAATCTTAGTTTCAAGTAAGGTTGTAATCTTGTATGCCATGTGGATCAAAATAATTGTGACATTACTTGTGACTTCTTAAAATCTCTCATATAAATGGGAAAACTTCGTTAGTTCACATTTTCCCGAAAAATATCTCCCGGATGGCAATACTTTGTGTAAGTTTATTGACTTTCCCGCATTCTCGCTACTTTTGTCCATATGAAATACTCCCAATTTTTTTTGGAAGTGAAAGTGTGATGAAACATGTTCCCAAAATTTTTTGTCAAAGAGGAATTGAATCAGAATTCACCTCTCAAATAATTTACGTTTCAGGACATTAGTATGTAACAAGAAACAAAGATGTTAAACATATTCCCAATTTCTCATGGTGCATCAAGCTCCTACAATCCCACAAAGGTGTTTGATAATATGCTCAAGCTGGTGCAATCCGTTTTCTTCAACCTGGTACATCAAGCTGAGAGGGCTTGACACTTCTTTACAATTACTTGTTGAATCCGACGATGACATGTATATGAGTTTTAGACTTTGAACTCATGAAATCCTTTCTTTTACTACTGCCCTCTGCAGCCCTGTGCTATTCCAGACGAGAACTAGTGTTTCCTTATGTACTGGCCTTCTTTGAATGTCCAAATGTTGGAGCCCGGGCATGCAGTTCTGAAACTTACATCTTGATATTTTCACACTGCTCAAATAGCATCTGTTTGCAAACTAAAGGGTACATATAAAAAATTAGCACTCGATTTGAGCCAACGACACTGATCCGACACAACAAATGAAAGGGTTGTATTAACCATAACATGATTACGCATTTTTTCGACTTGAAAAGTTGAGCCTAACCATTTTTGTGGCAGATTTTCTCTTAAAGTACTATTATCTCACAATGTAATATTCAGAGAAACCGCCTCCAAAACTTACTAGCGGAAGATCGAAGTCTCCTTCATTGGCATCACACCAGTCCAGTGATATATTCCGAAGCATAGGAAGCTGTTAAGAAGAAAATGACTCCAATCAAAGTAGCAAACAATATCGAGTCCTTAAAAAGCACCAGCTATTAATGTAAATGAGTGAAGCACCATATGTCCACATACCTTTGACGTAGCATCAAGGATGAAGTTTTTCTTGATTCCAGGACCCTATTAACGACAACAAGAAACAATTTAAATAAAATTATATATGCATAAAACTCAACAACTTGGTGAGGACTGTTCCAGATAGATCAACCGCAGGTTAAGTATTCGGAATTAACAAGGGATATACAAGAGCCATGAATAGCCAACTCAAGTAAACTAACCATCCAAGTATTAAGGCATGTAGTTCACAATTGAAAGACATTGTAGCATAATAAGCGAAGCTTACATTGTGCCTGAGCAGAAGATTTTCCAAAGCTTTGCAAGTGAAAAGACAGCAAGCCCCTCTCGATGTTATTCCACCACAGTCCTTAAGATTCAATAACCAAATGCAAAAACACATGTTCGTCATGTACTTAAATTTTGGAAACCAGGAAACTACTTCTATTTCAAGCAAAACAAATCAATATATCCAAATGATCTTACCAGAAAATGAACATGAAAACAATATCAACAAAATCAACCAGTCATTAGTAAGCAATATTAGGAAGTTCCTAATCTAATGTTTTTCCCTTCCTTGTATTTTCCTTCCATCTTTCTCAGCCATGCTTTGACCTCAAGGATAAATTGTTTTTTGAAAGGTCCAAATAATATCAGATTATTATATCTCTCTTTCGCACCTCACCAAAAAAGAGTAAGAGAAACATAGACCTCGGACTCTGATTGATACCTCCAAACAAAGAGAGATCAGGCCTGGCCAACCATATGAGACGATCTGCTGAGAATCTGCCAGCAGAATATTTAAACCCCATCACTTCATCAAAGCTTGTGATGAGCAAAATCTCCAAAGTAATACTGAATATGCTATTTTACTAGGACAAATAGGAAATATCCAACAGGCTTATTAAGTCAACTACATATAAGAAGAGAACCTGATTCTCATAATTGTGAAAAAAAAACACTTAAGAAAATATTGTGCTGCATTTTTTAGGTGGATTATGTTATCTCACCTGCATCAAGACATCTGCAGCCTATCAATGAAAGCTCGATTAGATTTGGAAAATTTTGTGTCAAAAGAGTCAAGTCCTGGTTGGTCATCCATGGTGTCACCCTTTCCAGCTTCAATTTTCTCAAACTTTGCACGCTGAACTTGAAGCAAAGTGGAGAAAGATCACCAATACAATAGCAGAACTCTAACGTCATCAAGTTCCTCAGTGTTTCCAACAGCTTTCTCACAGCATAGTCCGATACTTGCTTAAAAGAGATCAAGATTTCAGATAAAACACTGAAGTATTGGAAAACAAAATAAATGACAGAGGCGGCATATAATTTTATAGAAAGGCAGGATGTTTTTATGATCATAACAAGGATGTAATACTTCATCAATTGTACAGGTTTTCAACAATATAAATTAAGGTTCGACTCTACCTTTAAGATATAACAGGAAGAGCTTAACTTGAAGCTACCGAGTCAATGAAAATCACGCATGCATAGTACTACAGTACAATAGGATACACTTTTGAGTGCCAAATTTATTTTTATGATCAAAGGATTATTAACCACTTAACTTTTAGCAACGACATGAAGATTGCCAAACTGATTAATGCAACAGATGGACATATACCTTATTCGAAAGCTCAAAGATTTAAAATTTTACACGAGTGGCTCAGGATATACTAGTCAATTAGGTTCCAAAATCACAGAGCTAAGGATTATGAGATATAAATCATATAATGAGCAGAATGATAATAGTCCTTGGTGCAGTTTGTAGCCATAAAACAGGCATTGCAGATCAGCAACACATGATAAACTGATTAAATGAATAACTAGTCCAGGAAGTTTTAAGAGATCAAAAGAATCTCAAGTGATAACTCAATGGTAAGCTATTGACCTTTTATACCAAAAATGCAAATGAACCCATTACCCAGGTATTATCTTCAATTTGGAAGAACAACTGACTTTAAATTAATTGAAAAATGCTATAGGAATGATCTTGTAGCATCTTCAATGCCATAAGCACCTGAAATAGAAGGGTGATTGACTCCAACATTGGACATAACCTTGTTAGCAGAACCAGTCCTTCCTCGCCTAACGATCCACCCAATCCAACAGTTAATGATTTGAGAGACCTAATCGCAGGTGCCAGAGTCTCTAAAGAGAAGAGTGAAAATCCCCATCCAATTGCAAACTGTTCCAAACTGCATGTCTTCCCTAACTCAATGCTCAATTTCTCACACCATTGTGATGACAGGAAGTCGTCATCTCTATTTTGTTGAGACAATCCTTTACAACCCCGTGCTTTTAAACATTTCAGATGGGGATTTCTGCTGATAATATATATTAGAGCTGCTCCATAAATCTGTAAATGGAAAAGTTAGAGAGCATGAAGGAAGATATGCTGGAAATATCAATAGCAGCACTGAGAAACAACATTGATACAACTCCTTCAAAAGGAATCTAGTCTAAACCTGAAAATTTGTGATAACAAAATTCTGGCGTCTAGAGAGAAGTAAAAAACAATGAGACAGCATATTGAGGGCATTTTGTTCATACATTTTGACTATATTTAAATTTATAGAACTTAAATCTCTTGAAAAACACAACAGCCAAAAAAAAAAAAAAAAACTCTTGATAACCCTTTCCAACCAATCTCATCCTCAGAAAATGCCAACTTACCGCAGTATTAGAAATATTAAGCTTCTCGAGCGAATATCCAGTGAAGGTACAGAGAGCATTATCGAGTAGACAAGTGTCCCTCAAGCAAAGACTATTGAGGTTATGTGCTTGAGATAAAATTCCCAGTAGAGATGCTTCATCAACACCTGCAAAGATTACATCTGTCACGAACATCTTTCACATCCTAGTACAAATAACAGGCCCATATAAATTTTCCTCAGACTATCCTGCAAAAACTTATGATTTGAAGCAGAAAAAGAAGTGTAAGGGTAAATTTTAATATCAACTGGATAACAGAGAAAAGGAAAGATCCTTGATTGGATGTTAAACAGCCAGGGAGTTTGTTTTGGAACTTGAATTTCTTGTTCCACCACATCATGAATGTACTCAAAAGGTTAACTATCCAACAGAAAAGAAATAAGAAATTCACTAATTCAGCAACAAATTAGCTAGCATCATGGAATGTTTACAAAGAAAGTAAACAAAACCAACAAGAAAAGACACTTTACTCACCCTTACAGCCACCTATATGTAGTAGCTGTAAATTGATACTCGTATTAGAAACCTCTGCATACTTATTCTTCACATGTGATAAAGAGAAACCTGCAGATTTAGAAAGTCTATTGCAAAGAGCTAAAGTTGAAAGCTTCCCAAATAGTGTGTCACAAGCTATCAATGAGTCCAACCTTTCACAACGGCTTATGAAGTTTGATATGCCAGCATCTGTTACTGAAAAGCAACCCTTAATGTCCAGGTAACATAAGAAGACAAAATATTGTGTGATCCCAAGGAGATCAGAATCTGGCAGAGAGACATTATTTGAATTAGAAAAATAGAGAGCTGCTAGCACATCAGAAGATGCTAATGGAGGGGGTGTCAATTTTTTATGAAATCTGTAAACAAAGCAATTAGAGACTTTTAAAAGTGTTAGTGCACATCAAATGTAAACAATTTTATTCTTTAATCTTATTGAACATTCAATTCTATAGAAATTGCCATGAATTCAAATTTCTAGCATTAGGAAATAACTGCGATACTTAAATGAGAAGGTTAGAGAAATAGAGCCCAAGCATCCATTAATGTTTTGTCTCATTCACCTTTCTTTGGTCAGTTTAGGCCATCTTACTCTTTTCCCTTTTTCTTTTAACAGGATGTCATTTATATGTGTCAACATTAGCAGGATAGTAGTTGCAACTTTTTGTGATTGTTACACGACTGAAAAATAGAACCATAAGCAATCTATTAGATTTGAAAATAGAAAGGTATATGTAGACATTAGGAATCCCTTTCAAAACCAAAGCAATCTATCTTTTGAAAAATAGAAAACTTTTACTTAATGGAAACAATGGTATGTGGAATCTCACCATTAATATCAGTTCGCCCCCTCAATATGAGTTTTGTCACAATAGAGAAGGGCTGCTTGAAAAGGTAATGTGCAGCACCCAAATACATTCTTGGTGCTCCTTCACTTTCCGGTTCAGAATATAAAATGGATACTTGTGATGGTATAACTGGACCAATATCTACTGTCAAATCAAGTGCATTAAGAGAAGAACAATTCTCAGTCAATTTTCGCAAAGAACTGGTCTTAAAATCCAAAAAATAAGCCGCCTTCAAAGTCTTTAGTGATGGAAATGATTTGGACAAGAGCACTAATACATGTGGCAGATGTAGCTTCGGACACTTTGAAAGATCTATTTCCACAACAGACTTAAATGATAACATCTGCAACAGACCCTGGGACTGGGAGATTGGGTTCATATCTAAGCTGAGAGATTTAAGATCAATATTTGTTAGCAAGGGGCTCTCCCTTGGCACAGAATTCTGGTTACAAGGAAATAAGAAAAAGAGTAAGTTTGTTGCATGTATCTGAGGACAGCCAGACAGATCAAGTTTCTGCATAAAGATCAAGTTCAACCAATCAGAAACAGAAAAGTTATTCCAAAAAAAGGGAGCTCACAGAAGTTCTCTATTAAAAGGATATATCATACTATGGATTATCAATATTACATGAAACCATTATGAGAAATTTATTTGCAAACAGCAATAAATGAAATGAAAATAGAGGTTTGGGCTAAAATCTAAGGAAGGGCATAAGCCCTAACTCATTGAAGAAAAAGAAGAAAAAACATAAACATACAACTCGAAACAACACAGAAAAACAAAACAATGATCCATGTGAGACAACCATCTAGATTAGAGGGAAAGAAAACTAATCGTAGAAGGAAAAAGGAACATCTTATTCGTCTCATATTTTCTCCTGACAGATCAACAGATCAAGATTGGACCATAATCACTTAATAACCTTTAATACTAAGTCTAATTGCAAGGGTTGCTACTTGCTAGTTAACTAAAAAGAGATAACTGGATTTGAGTTCTTCCATCATGGGGGATGTCTTCAGTCAACTAAAGATCCCAAATTCTGGGCAATCATAAGATCAAGTCCAGTTACTAGTTTGAAACACAATCTAGGGTGTACATGCATTTTCCAAATCGTTTCAACTAAGAACATGTTAGGTGCTCTATATTTCACTCGAAAGTGAATAAAACTAAAAGTCTAAAACTACTTGAAGCTTTAAGATCTGAAAGGAAAATGACAGACAAACAGCAAACTGGGGAAAATTCATTTAGATACCATTCCTTCAAAAAAAAATATCTACACTTAAAAGTAACCACCAAGTGGCATTCTTAAGAATATCACCTTAGTAAATTCTGTCAATCGAATTCTCCAAGGACTCAAGTCACCGATTTCTTGTATGTCCATAGAGCCTATGGATGATCGTTGAAGCTGACTAAATATGACATCAATGCTTTGCTTTGCAAACTCGGAAAAATATTGGCAATTTAGTTTCCCTAAAGCATCAAATGTGAATCAGAATAACTCCATTTCATAATTCCATAAAGAAAGAAGGTGGGGGCACATACCCATAAGAAACCACAAAGGCAATATGTAAACTCGGATCTGCTCAATAGAGAACCAAGTCAATTAATGTGACAGAAGTAAGTCCAGTGATGCCAAACTGACATATGAGAGAATTCACATCCAAAGATGCTAAAAATATGTTGGAACATATGCACTCCATCAAAGGTGAAATATTTTGAGCATGGATGAAGAAAAGACATATACAAGGGTTTCATAAGCTTTTTTCAGGAATATCGTTTTTTAAAAAAACATTGTTGAACAAGCATACCCTGTGTTAATTATGTTTCATCAAGTAGAGCATGTCGTTGTCGTGTGATATAGAGAACCCACCACAGAGAGAATGGAAGCTCTTTATAAGAATAACAATAGATTATGATCATCTTTTATTAAAATTGCATTTTCTCAACTTTTAAAGAAAAATCAATGAGTGACAAATTTGCCCAAGTAGTTACGGTACATGATAGTAGAAGTTATGCAGTACCTGTTTAAGAATGTTGATCCAAGCAAATTTAGAGTTGTCATCATGTTTGAGTTCTTCAACGTGAGCAAATATCCAAGATAGAAGTGCTTCGGCAAGGTGCCTCTCACTATTGAAATATAAGCATAAGGATCAAGCACTTCCATTTCCAAACTGAAATCGGAAGTGAAAAAGATTATTTACCGACCTATTCACCGTCAAATGAGGGTGCTTTGTACAGGAAATGAGCAGACGGTAGGGAACATCAATGAAACTCTCACATGCAATGGCCCACATCTGAAATGAAGACAGAAACTTCCATAGTGGAATACTTCAAAACAATTCATCAACTCATCTCCCCAACACTAAGCATGATCAGTTGGAAGATGTGAAGGCACAGCAGCCTACCCTAATTGGAGCTACGTCTCAAAATATATACGAGCAACAAGATTCAGGTATTAGCAATCGTTTCTCCACAACAGTCGCTGGATTTCATTTTTTTTTTATAAAAAATAATGCTTATCCATGCAAAGATCCACATAAATCTTGCAATGACATCAAATATTGCAAAATCTGATATCCATTCACAATATTCAGTAAGATGAAAAAGGCAATTCTCATTTACATGTGTAGCTGCAAATTTTAGACAAGCCATCCTGGAACACAAACAGGCAGGGAGCTTTGCAACGAAAGACAGATCAAAAGATAGGTTGAACTCTGTAGGGAATACGTACAAAGTTTCTGGCCATATAGCTAGTACAATGCCCTGAAATTAAATCAATTCCTGCAACAAGATCTAGTGTCAGTTGTCAAAGGAAATAAAATTTTCAAGTTCATTAAGAGCAAAAGTTAATTCAAACAGAAAAAAGGGAGGTAGAAGTATATCATACCATATTCAATACTACAGTTCCAAATGAGTACCAATACATCCAAATGCATTTGTGTTGAACTTGAAACATCGCGTGAGAAGTTATCAGAAAACCAGGTTTTACACTCTAAAAGGAGAGTTTCCACACCGAAGTATAAAGCAGCCTGAAACGACACGAGAGAATAAAAGCCTATCATATTGAAGACCGTGATCAATTGAGCTAAAACTGAGTTTTCATGGCACTCATGCATGATTGAACAGCAAAGCACTCATGTCGTGATTGAATAACATCCAAAGGCACATCCTAAGTGCCAAGGCATTTGCAAAGTACAGTATCAACAAAAATAAATGTAGTACACCAGTAAATGCTCAACCATAGAGGCAAACAATGACAACCAATACATATTGGAAACTGGAAAGTAATAGTTACCTGCAAAAAATTAACAAAGTTAGCAAGCGTAATTTCTGTATGACATCCATGTATGAACCTCAAAACTTCTAAGAACGTGCTGAGGTTCCACCTTATTACAGCACATTGCTTTGATGATTCACTGCAAGAAACCAAATCTTAATTTTTAGCAGATGATAAAGAATAGTCAAATTTCAATAAATAAGACAATTTCTATAGTTCCAAATTCGATTGCTACGGACTAGGATTATGCCTAGAACAAATGATTCCGAATTCAAATATCGTAGACTGCATATTTACCTAAAATTTCCACTTAAGAGACCACGAAAATAAGAGCACTGTTGAATAAGCCTGGAATTCAATGCGATCAGTCAGCAGCGGAAGTAGAAAGCAAAAGTTGATCAATTTGGAACAAAGTAAAGAGTAAAGAGCTAGTAGGAGAACTTGCTTGTTTCGACTTGCTTTGACCTTGACGATCTGGTGAGAGAGAATCATAGATAGGTCCCAATCAGAAATTTCGGCCGTCGAAATTGTAATCTCAGAGGAGCTGGATTTGATTGCTTCGCCTTCATCGTCTCGTAGGTCTGTGCATTCCAGCAATACAGTGTCTTCCTCTGCATCATCTGGTGTTGGGGAGCTTGAGGCCATCAACAGAAGCTCCGCCGTTTAATAAATGAGAAAATGGAACCCTATAACCCTTATTCGCTAATGGTGGACATGGAGCTGAAGCTGGATGTGGAGGGGGAGAAGTGGGGAAATCGGAGGTAAAATGTTGGTGATCGTTTTAACTGTTACTAGCGCAGTACCCGTGCGTTTGTAAAACATATTATATTTTTAGAAGATATTCTCATAATTTATTTACATTATATATTAGATATTATAATATAATAATAAAATGAAAATGATATAGCCAATAATATAAATTTGGATTAAAAATAATGCATATATTATATTAAAACGTCAATGTCTCACCTTCCTAGCAGGGTCGAATCTGAGATTTGAAATGGCCGAGGCAGTACCTAAACATGTGGCCCTTTGGAAAATTTTCTTTACCCTCGTTCCATTATTTTATTTTATTTTATTTAGCTATTTTTTTATATAAAAAAGCTCAATATGGATGATTTTAAATAATTTTTTTATTTGTGATTTTGGGTAATTATTCTTTTATAAAGGGTTTGTAAAAATCTAAACTTAATGTTTAAAATGTGAAGGTGCACAAGATAAAGGAGAATAAAATATTAAGAAAGTTTTTTTTATTTTTCATAACTATATATAATGGATAATTTCTATTTTATTGGTTGTTTTTAGTGATTATTAAATGAAATTTTTTTGGGGGATGCAATTAAATTAATGGGTGATAAAGAGAATTGCACCGTGGACTAATGAAAAGGAATGAAGTTTTTAACCAACACATTGTAATGACTTTAGTTAAACTCACTAATAAAAAAAATCATATACTTGAAACAGAATTGGGTCCCCTTTAAATTTTGGGCCCGAGGAGGAGGCTTGTTACTATTGCATCCCCTCAGGTCGGGCCCTGCTTCATAGATGAAAACAATTGTATACATAATTTTATAGTGTTTTAATTTTTTTTAGCATTCTAAGTTTTTTTTTGGCAAGGAAAATATATGGTTTAGTTCACACATAATTTTTAATTTTTATAGTGTTTTAATTTTTATTCTAATATAGCGAAAATATATGGTTTAGTTCACACATAATTAGATTTTTCGTTTTTAATTCTCATTATTTTTATTAGTTTAGTTTCAACATCTTATTATAAATCAATGCATTGCATCAAATAAAATCATCTATCAATTATGCCATAATTTAATAACGCTAATGGGTAAAACCCTTGCTTAGCTTAAAATGGTTAGTATCGTCATTAACACTCATAACTCATTAGGTCCTGATTTGTTAAATAAAGTATCAAATGAAATAAATAACTATGTTGAATGAAATGATCGAAATACTATTATAAGTATGATACTTAAGTAAATAAAGTTTAAAAAAAAAAACTACATATTAAATCCTCTAAATCAAGTGTGCATTAAAATATAAGATCCAAAAATTGTATTAACATTGGTAACTAAATTTTCATAAATGGATTTGGATAAAATCAGGTAGTGAATTCATATAAAATCCCATATATTTGAACAACAAATAGCTATTTAAACAATATTAGATTAATTAATAAACTTAAAATCATTAAAATATAAAATCTCTGCTAAAAAAAAATTACATAAGATCCCAAAACTGTCTTAGCATTTGGTAACTAAATTTTGAAAAATGGATTTGGATTAAATCAGGTACGGGGTAGTGAATTCACGTAAAATTCCATATATTTTAACAACAAATAGTTATTTAAACAATATTAGATTAATTAATAATTAAGTTAGTTAATTATTTGATGTGGGCCCAAGAGTAATAAAAATTTGCCACGTGAGATTTTTAGGCCTATAATTAAGTAGAGTTTGCCAAGTGGCATCTTCTAACCTGTGTTTTAGTATTATATTAGATATTAGATATTAGATATAGATCTCAAATGGTGGGCTGAACTGTGTTTCTAAATAGGTGGATCCGATTCAGGATTGAGGCCAAAAAAAGAACCCTAGACGGCCTATCTAAACAACTCAATCCTCATTCCTAAATTCTAATCCAACCCAAACAAAAGAATAATTGAATAAATACTAGTATAATAAAATTATAAAAATAATTTATATTGATAATTAATTTTAATTGAAATCGTTAATTTTTTGGCGTCAAGCAGAAATATGACCTTGAAAAGTTATTATAAATGTCTGAATTATATAGCACATCATCATATATAAATTATTCTTTCTTTCTTTATAAGCAATCTATTAATGGATAAAAAGGAATATTTATGTGATTATAAATTTTAGAGATTTGTCTTGACCAAATTTTTTTTGTAGAGATTTGTGATAAATTATCTTGTATAGATTTGTGGTTTTAAACTGGATCATATAAGATAAGAAGTTTATATTTGATTATTCTTTCTTTACAAACAATCTATTAATTATAGATTACCAAAATCATGCAAATAAAAATTATCTTGTATAGATTTATAGTTTGAATCGGAGTATGCAAGATAAGAATTTACGTCTAATTTATCAATATATATGTGGACAGGTTATAAACAAAAAATATAATAATATTTCTTAACAGGTAAATTATGCAAGGATAAACTCATGTGGTTATCTTTCCTTTTTATCCCTTGTCATTTTATCAACATTAGATGGATAATTTCATTTAAAAAAATAGATGGATAAAGAGTAATAATCCATATATATATATTTTTTTTTACCTGACATTAAAATAATACATTATGTTGTTAAGTTGATATTAGGTTAGTTACGCAATTTGAAAATTTTACCACCGATAAATTTGTGATCGATTTTAAATCACAAGCTATATCTTGATTAACCCGAGATATGTTTCTTAAAAAAAAAGGAAAAGGAGAAAAGAAAAGAAGATTAACTCGAGATAGGATCCGTGTGTTTATCCAGTAAAGTTTGTAAAAGATAGTACTATATCTTTTAGGAAAAAGGAAAACTATCAATCGAAAATCCCCTATAAATGCCGCCGATCGCCAAGATTCTCCATCCATCGTGCAAAGCTTGTTCTGCTATTCAGTCTTCCTTTCAATTCTCTCGAATTAGGGTTTTTTGCTTTTCAGAAGAGAGAAACAATGGAGCTTGATCTTTCCCCAAAAGTAGCGAAGACAGTGTATGGTGGCAACGGAGGTTCGTACTCCACCTGGTGTCCGTCCGACCTCCCTATGCTTAAAGAAGGCAACATCGGTGCCGCTAAGCTCGTTCTCGAGAAGAACGGCTTGTCTCTTCCTTCCTACTCCGATTCTGCCAAGGTCGCCTATGTTCTTCAAGGTGATTTGCTTTTCTGC
Source organism: Persicaria tinctoria (assembly GCA_037127255.1). Classification (NCBI taxonomy): domain Eukaryota; kingdom Viridiplantae; phylum Streptophyta; class Magnoliopsida; order Caryophyllales; family Polygonaceae; genus Persicaria; species Persicaria tinctoria. Next base: position 445,266 of record JBANSL010000016.1, on the reverse strand, counting down.
ATTCTTTCATTCGATCGCTTTGTTTGAAACTCTTTGATTGCGAATCTTTGATACAGCTTGTTCCCCGTTGACTCTTCTTTGATCCAATCATTGTGAATTTTGCTCCCGTGGTCATTCATATTTGCGCAAATTGTATTTCCATGCTTAACTTTTTCCCATGTTTTCATGGTGATTTGCACTGTAGTCTGTACGGAAGCGATCAATTTTCCACTTGTACTGCGTTTGGAACTCTTTCAATATGATACAACTTGTTTTCTTTCACTCTTCTCTGATCTGATCATTGTGAATTTTGCTCCAGTATCCATTAATAGTTATGCAAATTTCATTTGTATGCTTCTTTTGGCCAAGTTCTTCAAGGTGATTTGCTTCCCAAGCACTGTTCCATTCAATCGCTCCGCTTGTTTGCCATTCCGCATTGATCTGATCAGTCTTGATTTTGCTTGATTATTCAGTTACACGCAAATTCCATTATGCCTAAAATTTCGGTGCAGAAGATATTGAGAATAAGCAAAACATCTATCTATTTTTTGTAGATGCCTACCTTTTGATTAATTGTACCAAATTCTGATTTATTGTAACAAAGGCCAAAGGCCTAACTTCTGATTTGGTCTAACAGATGTTAACTTTTGATTTGTTATAGATAATGCCTACCTTTTTTTTGGAAGAGTTTTTTTTTTTGGAAGAGATAATGCCTACCTTTTGTTTTGTTATAGATAACGCCTACCTTATGATTCGTTATAGCTAATACCCAAATTTTAATATATTCTAGCAATATCCGTCTCTTGGTTTGTTGTAATGTGCCCCTAACTTAACCAAGTGCCAAAAATGGCAATTCTTTTTTGTAGGAAATGGAGTTGCTGGGATTGTTCTCCCTGAGAAAGAGGAGAAGGTAATTGCAATCAGGAAAGGAGATGCCATAGCTCTCCCATTTGGCGTTGTGACATGGTGGCACAACAAGGAAGACACTGAGCTGGTGGTCCTCTTCCTAGGCGAAACCTCAAAGGCCCACAAAGCTGGCCAGTTCACCCAGATGTTCCTAACCGGCTCCAATGGCATCTTCACTGGCTTCTCCGCTGAATTTGTGGGCAGGGCATGGGATCTTGAAGAGGACGTTGTCAAGAGCCTCGTGGGAAAGCAATCAGGCAATGGCATCGTCAAGGTTGACGAATCTGTCAAGATGCCGGAGCCTAAAGTAGCTGACAGGGAAGGCATGGCCTTGAACTGTGAGGAGGCTCCTTTGGATGTCGACGTCAAGAATGGTGGCAGGGTTGTCGTGCTGAACACCAAGAACCTGCCCCTTGTCGGCGAGGTTGGACTAGGTGCTGATCTTGTGAGGCTGGATGGGAGTGCCATGTGCTCCCCTGGCTTCTCTTGCGACTCTGCCCTCCAAGTCACCTACATTGTCAAGGGAAGTGGCCGTGTCCAGGTGGTTGGTGTGGATGGGAAACGTGTGCTTGAGACCACCCTCTCGGCTGGCAATCTCTTTATTGTGCCCAGGTTCTTCGTGGTGTCGAAGATTGCTGATCCTTGTGGGATGGAGTGGTTCTCCATAATCAGTACTCCCGAGTATGAATACCCAACCCTGAAACTTGTGTAATTTTAATGCATTTTATGTTATTGTTTGATGCTTAATTGCTCTCTTGTGTGTTTGTTTTTTGCAGCCCTGTGTTTACCCATTTGGCTGGGAGGACATCGGCGTGGAAGGCGCTGTCTCCTGGAGTGTTGCAGGCTGCCTTCAATGTGAGCCCCGACATTGAGAACAAGTTCCGCTCCACTAGGACCTCTGATGCCATTTTCTTCCCTCCAAAATAAGAAGGCTATTTCCTTGCTTTTATGATTTAGGTTCATAGTTTTAGGCCAGTAAATAAAGGGGAAATCCCCTCCGCTTGTTCGAATCTTTGCTTTAGTTTGTGTTTCTTCAAATTCAAGTCAGTGAAGTCTGAACTTTCCTTTGGTATAATTGTCACTTTCAAGTTTTAGTTTCCTGAGTGTTTTCATTTTGCTTGTTATAATTTGTTTGGTTTTCAAAACTTGAAACTATCTGAAATTTGGAATTCAAACCAAATAAACCCTTCATGCTTGGTATATAATTTAAATGGTGAATCTGCAACTGTGCTATATGTATCCTGTCATATTCATTCAATGAACAGAGGAACTTCAATTTGAACCTAATCTAACACAAGGAAAGAGAAACACAAGGGATCCTGTTTACAGCAAATCAGAAGATAAAGAAGCTGTTTAGTACAGGAATAAATTCTTCTTCCCTTGATCATCTACTACTTAGTTGCCGATTTGAGTAGGAGTAATCTTGATAACAAGGCCAGGGAAGACATCATCAGGATCATTGATGTGAGGGTTATTTTCCACAATGTAGGGATCCCCACATTTATCACTGATGGTCTGCAATGTCTCTCCTTCCCCTACCACATAGATATCATCGCAGGGCTTGCTCTTCATGATCATCATCACCCCCACCCCATCCCTCCAACCCTGCACCTCAGCTGCAGATGAGTAAAACTCCTCCATCTCCATCTCCCCCATGCCTACAAACTCCTCCCCTTGGCATAATAAGCTCATCGCCAACATAAAAGCCAGGAACAGAGATGTGTACCATGAGATGCTCTCCGCCATCGACAGCATCGACAGGGACGAAGAGTAGGTCACCGATCTCGTCTTAGGCGTTCTCAATGACATCTGGAAAGCGGATTTGTGATAAATAGTATTTTGGTTTCTTGGTTGCTGGCCGGTTGAGAATCGCTTCAAAGGATCAATTCGACAAGAGTTATATATAATGCATCTGCAGGATTTTGATAATTGAAGGACGATCTTGAATTTGCTTAGAGGGTTAGTTGAAGTGGGTGCAATATACCATCAGTTTTCTTCCTATTTGACGTTTGACTTGTCAAACGAAGAACAACATCGATCAAGATTGGATAAAATGTCAACTACAACTATTAAAGTTTTGAGTAGGAAGCAATTTCTTTGGTTCAACTGCTTCATTCAGGGTTTTGATAACTGAATTAAGTCACATACTCATTAAATCAAAATCCAATCCATTTTCTCACTGGGCGACGAAAACCAAGTAAATATTAGATTGATTTTTCATATAAATACAGCCCAGTTGGAACCTTTGTGACAAGTGTTGGAGGCCCAACCCAAAAACCTTGGCAATTCACCGGCTTGGTTGAGACGACGTCGTCTTAACTTGGAATGGAATATATTGTTGGAAACGAACTGTTGTCTGTTGAAGTTCGGCCTCACAAACAACTGAAACAAGTCCAACATACGATAATTTTCGTTGTATTTTTCATGAGAGCAATTTTTCTTTCCTTTTATTCAAAATCTACATGCTTTGCAGGCTTCTTTTTTTGTTGTTGGAACGAGAGACGAAGCTCTCGAGTGAACTAAACTGAAAACAAGATATATACAATTACAAAGGCACAAGTCTTGAGGTAAGAAAGACAAGGAACCCTAAGGCTTGTCCAAAATTATATACAAACTAAGTGGAAATATGAGGTAAGAAAGACAAGTAGCTCGCAACACCGTTCACTTTTATACAATGAATTAGGTTTTTATGTTAGAACGGTGGATCGGGCATATGAATTTTTTGTTAATTTGAAAAACGGAGTCATTACTCTATGTTTTATGTTTGAAAACGGTTGATTAAATTTTTTTTTTACATGACTCGAAAAAAAAAATGAGATAGTGGTTGTTTATCGAGATTCCGCTCCATTGATCCTCATAATTTTTATGATCATAGATTGATGTCGCTTTAAGGCCTTTTGTGTTAGTTGCATGCCATTATTTTCTTGATTTTTTTTCTCAATAACTTTGCTTCTAATCGTTCCCTTCGAGATAAATGATAACATATCAATGAGAAATGATATTATTGTTGTGTATTTATTATATAATTCTCTGTAAACTACATCGGACCATTTAGGTGAACATGTTTTGACCAAAAAAATAACAATAATTAGGTGAACATGTAACACCAAACCATATACGTACAGCTCAACAACAAGGTTTTAGAATACCACCTCTAAATTAATGTTGTAGTCAACTTGAAATGGATTTTAAAGAGGCGTGGGAAGTTTCCCGATCGTTGTTTTTGCAACGGGTGAAAAAACAAGGGGAGACAAGTCAAAGTCAACTCAAGTAGCAAATAAGGGCAGTGATGGGAACCAAAGGACATAATATGAGGACGATGACTAAGGCAACAACAGTACTAGTGGTATTGTTTTCAAACAAACTATTAAATTAAATGAATGGTGACGTAAATAACTCGCCTTCAAACACCGCCGTTCTTCATCCTCATCCTCACAAATTGCAATCCTTATCCCACTACCTCAAATATCTACTAATCTTTCAATCAAGATAAATAAATAAAAATATCTACTAATCTACCCCTTTATTAAATACAGTAATTACTCCACCACATCACATGGGATTACAATTTACACGGAGTATTTTTGTACGTTTAATTATTTTGATTTTTTAGTTTAAAGCCAGTACTAATACATACACCAATTTAGTGTAAAGTATTTTTTGAATGAAGTTGAAACTATTATGGTAAATAGTTTAATTTTGCTACTTTATTAGGATTTTTGAGTTACTTGTCGGAAACAGTTGAAAGTGAAATTGATTGAACTCTGATATTTTTGAAGCCCAGTAGGCCCAATTATCCTTCACGGTAAATCCCACTAGTGACTAGTCTACTAGGACCACTTACTCCCATCTCCTTCAAGTTCAACCCACCAATTTAAACATTAGTCATCACTTAACTCATCACCCAATCGCCACTTTAACTACTCCTATAAAAATAATAGAATTTGCTTTATAATCAAGTTTAGCATATACATAGAGGAGTAATTTGTGTATCTCATTACGTTAATAATAAAAACAAGACACACACAATTACGTAATTAACCAGAACAAAGCCAATAAGCCATAGCTACAAAGTACAAAACAAAACAAAGGCATTGATTAAAAATAAAATGATGTGATATTTATGATCCAACTCTCCAACCTTAGGTAATTAACCTCGATGGACGATGGGTCACCACCACCCTCAATGCCGCCACAGATAAGCCACCAGATGGATGACACGTGTCGATGGTTCCTAAATAAGGAGGATGTGTCTGCGTTTCACTGGATTCCTTTCCTGGCCTGCTCAACAGGCTGTCAACTTTATTATTGGTACCTTATCCTTTCCCTTTTTACATCCTTTTCTTTAAGCCGAGTATGATAATTATTTATTTATATTTATTGGCACAATTTAATTTCCTCCAAATTCAAATAAACAAATACTCCTACAAATTACAATAATAAAATTAGTAAAATCATATCGCCACCCCACCTTGATTTGTCCCTTCTTCTCCGTCATTTCCCATGCGCTCCTCATCGCCTTTTCTCTCTCTCCTATAATCTCCCTTCCCTCTCCTCTCCTCTCCTCTCCCTATTTTTATTTCTCCCTTCTCCTGCTTCCTTTGTACAGATTCCTCCTCCTCCTCCTCTTCTTTCTGTTTCTCCATCTCTCTATCCCGCGGTACCTAATTCTCTCTTTCAATTTCTGTTTCATTTTTCCAATTCAATTGAGATTTTTGTTCATCTGATCTTATATATGTTTTGTTTCTTCCTCCTTGCCAGATCTGTTGTGCTTGCCTCGAAATATTTCCGCGAGGAATTAAAATATCCATTCGCAGGACGAAATTTTGGAAGATCTGAACCGTTGAACTAGATCGAGGATAATATATATATAAATGGCGGAGGAGCACCGATTTCAATCACAGGAAGGCCACATATTGTGCGCCAACAACTGTGGATTCTTCGGTAGCCCGGCGACTTCAAATTTCTGCTCCAAATGCTTTAGGGATTTGCGAATGGAAGAGGAACAGGACGCACTCGCTAAATCTGCCTTGGACGGTAACACCAACGCCAAATCCTCTCCCGCCGCTCCTTCCATGAGTAATCCATCTCCGAGTCTGAAGCCGTTGACCTCCGCCTCGCCCGCACCTGCCGTCAAACTGCCGGAGATCGCCACCGTTGAGGTGGCGCCGGTTGCTTCGCAGCCGAACAGGTGCCTGACTTGCCGGAAACGGATCGGACTGACCGGATTCAAGTGCAGGTGCGGATCGGTGTACTGCGGGCCCCACCGGTACCCGGAGCAACACGGCTGTACGTTCGATTACAAGTCAATGGGGAAGGAGGAGATTGCGAAGGCGAATCCGGTGGTGAAGGCTGCCAAGCTACACAAGATCTGAGCCGCCCGCTCCGAATCCGATCATTGACGTCAAATAACGAAGAGGTGACGGAGGTGTGACGTCGTCGTATTTGATGGAGAATGTCGGGTGGAGGGAAATTAAAATTACTGTATCTTGTTAGTTAATGACGACGGGTGGGAAAATTCCGTGATTTGGCGCATGTTTATGTTAATTAATGTTTGTTAATGTATAAAAAATATCCTGGCTTTTTCTCTATTTCTTTTTCTTTTTTTTTAAAAAAAAAAGGGATTTTAATTTTATTATCAAGGGTTTAATAATATTGTTGGTCTTGTAGTTGATAGGTAGGAAACTACGGGCCAAAAACCTTATTTGACGTAGTTGGAGTGTCTGCATCCAATGTTCCAAACTTGGCAATAACTTGGCTTTAAAATTAAATAAAAAACACAAGTTTGAGAGCGACTAAAGGTAAAGCTTATCTGATTGAAAACTACAATTCAACTTGTATGAAGATTGAAGATGTCAAATGTGTGCTTAGTTGCTTTGGTTGAACACCCAATTCAATTGTGACACCTCTCTTATCTTTAATAGTAATAATATATGTAAATGGAGATTAAAAATGTGATTATACGGTGAAAGTTTTATTATTTGTCCAGTTTATTCACCATATAAGTCTGGGCCGCAAATGAGTCGTCTATTTTTCAACATGACCCAACATTATATACATAAAATCTTGTCAGGCCCAATTAAATTAATTACTCATCCCTTCCCTTTCAAATGATTCAAGGGCTTTATGCACCTTTTTTCTTAATCACTTGATTATCAACAAATTACTACAATTATACTCCGTATTACTCAACATTTTATGACGTATCAGTTGCCTTGATAATACTATACTATATAGTATTGACATTTATCATTTTGTTTAGTCAACCCAGTTAATATCATAATCACAAATTAAGCAGCAACCAATTAAGCATTGGCATTTCAATTGTATGCACTATATAATATGTCAATTGCACGATAATTATCAGGCTTTGTAAGTGTAAATTGCTCATATACAAATTACAATATATATAAGAAAGTGTTACTTGCCCATTTGTTAAGCATTAACATTTCAATTGCCAATAATACCCCTACAGTGAGATCTATGATATCCGATCCATAGATTCAAAATACATACTTACTGAAATTTGTTGAGACCAAATAGTCATGTGTACGGGTGCACGTGGACTAGTAACTTAGCACAAAAGTTAATTGAAATTTAATTCTAAAACCAATTAGCAATAGAAGAAGTCTTAACCCATCGACTTATATCCTAAGATAGCTATATATATATATATATATATATATATATATATATATATATATATATATATATATATATATATATATATATATATATATATATATATATATATATATATGGCCGATTTGTTAAACTAGACCAAAAAAGGGGCCTAATTGCTAAACTAGACATGTACCTAAAAAATTGGTTAGGGGTAGAAAGTGGTGTATTTTTGCAAATGCAAAAATACCACCGGCAGTGGAGGTAGCAGGTGAAGGGGAATTGAGCATTGTAGCTCCATCATTTGAAAAAACAGAAATCAGGAGGGGGGGTGCTGGACATGGTGTGTGGCTCAAATAAAGTAGGAAAATGGGGGGGCATTTATGAGGGGAAATTTCAATGATTGAATTAAGGGTGTCAATTAATCCTTAGAAAATCTTGATTGATGGGTGTCATTCCTTATTAAATGCTCTGCAAAAAAGGGAGCCAACATAAGAGACGAGTGGAAAGTTGAGGGCAAAGCATCACCTTCATTTTTGGGAACTGGAAACGGTTGGCTTACCAATAGAGGACAAATATTTTACCAATAGCCGACAGGTGTCTTATCGATAGGACAAACTTATCCTACCATACATTGAAATTTTGGAGATAATATGGAGGGGAATGTCCATAGCGATTTTGGCGGGATGTCCGTGTAATTTTGGTGCCAAAACAGGGTTCTTCATTGGGGAAAGAGGGAGAGCATCTGTCTGACCAATATGGTACAGTTATCTAACCATAAGCATATAGTTATCCTACCAATAGGCTTAAAATGTCTTACCATACCTGAAAATTTAGGGAAATTTGGAACGGATTGACCGTAGCTGTTTTGGCGGGTTGTAAGTGTAATTTTGGCGCCAAAACGGGGTTCTTCATTGGGGGGAAGGGGGGGAGCATTTATGAGGGGTTTCACGAGACCAGTTGCAGAGAGTTCGTAATTTATACTCTATCTTTTTTTATCAATTGCATAACTTGCAAATTTATTTTTGCTTCCTGCGAAATTATCACTTCTTGATGTCTAGACGATCATAAGAACCCATTGAAAATAGTCTATTAGCTCAATTGGTAGAGCGTTGTGTTTGCACACAAAGATGTGAGTTCGACTCTCACATAGGCTAATACGGAGTATGTGTTCATGAATCTCTCTAAACTTATACAATTATGACCTTGGCAGAAAATATATATACTAATGGTAGAAAAATTTACGAACATGTTATGAGATTCACGTGGAAGTAATTTTTTTCGTAAAGTCAATTATGCATTTACATTTTTCCAATAGTATAAATATATCGTACCATCAGTGTGCATCTATCCTTCCATTAGTGTCAAGTTATACAGGAATTACTGGGTTTCCATTATGATCCTACCAATATCGTTGTTTTCTCCTACCATTAGTTTCCATCAATCATACCATTTTGATCCTACCGATATCGTTGTTTTCTCCTACCATTAGTTTTCATCTATCCTACCATTTTTTTGCATCTATCATACCAATTTAAATAGCTTTCAAGGAAAATCAAGCTAGAAACCGTAGCAAATTATGTTCGACATTTTTCAGAAAAACAACCAAGGGTAGAGGATTTCCAGTCTACAACAGAAGATGAAGGAAACCTAAGTAACATTATATCCAATGGTAGAGGCTCTAATTCAGTCGTTCTAGCATTGAATTAGATTGGATTCGTGAATTTTGATTGATAGAAATTGGATTGAGATTGGGATTTATGGACTGGTAATTGAGATTGAGATTATGGTCCATTCACGCCTCAATGATTACTAGTCTGAGATTTGTGGATTGATCAATATTAATTCTACTTCTTTGCCAATAGTACAAATATATCTTACCATTCGTGTACATCTATCCCACCATTAGCGTCAAGTTATACACTTAGGAATTTCGGTGATTACATTTTTATCATATCAATATCGTATATTTATCCTACCTGGTTCACAAATTTGTCCTACCACTAGTCTATATATTTCCTACCAAGTTCATAATTTTATATGTTCAGAGATGTTTATAATTCATAAATTTGTCCTACCAGATTCACAAATTTGTCCTATCACTAGTGTATATATTTCCTACCAGTTCATAATTTTATAAGTTCAGAGATATTTATATATTTGTCGTACCAGATTCACAAATTTGTCATGTCATTAGTGTATATATTTCCTACCACGTTCAATCTTATAAGTCTATAGAGATGTGAACGCATACTCCGTATTAGCCTATGTGAGAGTCGAACTCACATCTTTGTGTGCAAACACAACGCTCTACCAATTGAGCTAATAGGCTATTTTCCATCCATTTTCATTATGAATGTATATTAAGTTATTAACAAGCATGTTTCTTCAATATTGAGCTAATAGGCTTTACCCAACCACTCATGACCCTTGTCACAACTCTTCGCAGCCATTACGTTTTCTTCAATGTTGTGAACCTGCTACAATCTGATGGCACCTCGAGGCAAACACAAAACAGGATGAATAGAAAGCTATCTAGGTGCAATCCAGCGACGGGCATCAAATGCACAGTCCTGTATGCATTCCTGTCAAAGACATTAGTTTCACAGAGCAGTTGACACATCAATCTAAACCGAACATCATAACTGGTTGGGCATAAATTTTGAAGAAGGAACAAACAATGATAAATTTGCGCTTGATATGAGTTTCATAATATGGTTCCTGCTTGGAATTGATGCTTTTCCTCTATGATGATTCTCATTATCAGGCTACTGATTTGGGATTCTTCATACAAAAAAAAAGGGAATATAGCATAGGGATGCAATTGCCTCCTATTGACACAAACTTGTTTAACAAATCAAGAGAGGAGGCCCTTGCTAGAGTAAGAGGATGAACAATCAAAAGATCTTGGACAACAATCACAATTTAGAATACCTGGAAATCAGCTGACATCCTCTTATATGATCTTAACCCTCTTATGAATTTGAAACCTGGAAGCTGGTAATTAAAAATTTCCCCTTTTTTTCGGTAAAAAACAGGGTGTGGGTTCCGCCATTAACAAGCTCAACGATGTGTTAGCAATGATTGCAGAGGTACAAAGCATTGCTAACTCCCTGAATGTGTCCATCCAAAACAAGGCAGTAGCGGATGAGAGAAATTCAGCAACAAGGGTTATATGATTTCCAGAGCTGTTACTATAAGGAAATAAATCCTACATGTAGAATCAGAACTGAAAGAGTTGCCAACATGTAGATGATTGCATGTCTTCATCCACTTTGACATGCTTCAATACCAATTAGTTGTTGAATTTCATGGATGAAAAACTGATTGTCCAACCATAGCCAACCATTCTTCACAAAAAAAATTTAAAAAATTGTCAAATCTTACATGTTGAATGAGGGTTGTGCAGCGTGAATAGAAAAACTAATAGTCACTTAAACGCAAATATTTACGAGACACTAGTAGCCTGATATAAACTCTATTGCCTAATTTCACTTGAAAAGCTATTTCCCCAAACAACTTATTCCCTTGTGGCTTAATGGTATTCCTCATCATCATCATTATCAAGTTCAGAATCACAATCCGCATATGGTTGATCGTCCACGCCCATTTCCTACAAGAAATTGTCAATTGAGTATTCTCAATAAGAATTAACGCTTGGCATAGATCTTTGACAGCAAGGATTGGGATAATTATACCTTCCTTTTCATATACTCGGCCATTACTTTATCAAACTCTGCTCGTTTCTCAGCTGCTATGTCGTAGTATTGGACCGTTTCAATTGCCTATATATTTAACGTAATTAGATAAGTTGTTTACACAACTGAGCGTTAATTCAACAGATTTATCACACTTTATTCGAGCATGGACAACAATCACAGTTCAAAAGAGAAACACAGGCCTCGCACAATGATTATCGATCGATCTCAGATCGGAATAAGCAGACAAAATATCACATATATTAGGACAGAGAACAAAATGAATGAATCAAGCTTTCAGATTTGGCTTGTTGCAATTTGCAAAAACCCCAAGCATTCATGTCTAGTCTACAGCTAAGCAAATCAGTATCAATTTCAACAAGATGTTTAATAACCTGTATTAGCTAAAATCTACGATTAGAAACTCTAGGGAGAAAAAGAGAAACATACCAAGAGCCATGAGAGCAGCAATGGCGGAGATCTCCCCAATAGCCAGCGGAAAATTAGACCAAATACACAAAACCTTTCTCGGCACTCTCTTCAACCATCCAATTGCCGTTCCAGAAACCTTAGTCGGAGGCGAAGGAGGCGCTTCTTTCTCTCTCCTCTTACATCCATTGAAATGTCGAAACGGATCCCATTTTCTTCGTCGCTTTCTCCAACAACGAGGAGTGGGAAATCGATTTTCTGGAGATATGCCCTCATCTTCATCCTCAATCTCTGCTCCCATGGAGGACGAAGCCCTAACCCTAATCACAGGCCTCCCTAACCACCTCGCAGCCCTAATCCTCGCCCACATCCCCATCCCCCACACCCACCGCCTCCAATCCACCTCCCGTTCATGGCAGATCGTCCTCTCCTCCAAAACCCTAATCCCTCCACTCGCTCCGCCGCCGCCATCCTCCACAGGCAGCACCGACTGCCACGGCCCAGAGTGAAGCTGCTCCCACGCCATCTCCCTCGCCGCCTCCCTGCTCGTGCCATGCTGATTTTCCAACGCAGTGATATGGTCGTCTCTCTCCCTCCTCTGGTTTACCCTCTACAGCCTGTTCCAAACAGTGCAAAAAAATCGGACGTTTTATTTGCTTAGGGGTAGAAGGGTTATTTTGGCCCATTTTTTAACCTTGTGGTCTAATTGTGCAAATAGGCCCAATTTTTGGTCTAATTACTACCATTTCCTATATATATATATATATATATATATGTTTTGACGCACTAATGATAGGACATATGTATGATACAACCTGAACCAACCCTTGTCTAATAAAGAAATTGACTAGTTGTTATTATAAAAATGGCGACAAGTACATCAAGATGGAGTTTGCTCACACTAGGAGGCAAAATGCTCTGATTGCAAACCTAAAGCTCCCCTTAACCCAACAATGGCTAAAGGCTACCCCTATACCTATTCTTGATTAGGTTATGAACCTCGCTACCTTTCGGTCTATTATTAAGTATCGTCTTGGGATTGAGATGTTATAGGTTGGATCCAAATGCCCTGCTTGTGCTTGCAAGAAAGACATTTTGGATACGTGGGAGATTACACCATTACTTGTGCTGTTGACATTGGTGTTAAACATCGCCATAATATGGTGTGTACGTGATGCTTTGTGTGATGAGTGTTTGAAGGTTGGGATTTCTGTTTGTAAAGAGGCATCTACTGGTATAGTTGATAACAGGGGAGGTGAGCTTCGTTTGGCTGATATTCTATTCTATAACTGAGTGTAGAAAAAAGACACTTGTTTTTTTACTAGAGTTGCCTTTAGTATTCAGAAAGTTTACGGAGCTCAACTTATTAGCAGACTCCCATTAAACAACAACAACAACAATAATAAAATGTTGTACTCCGTAAGGTGTTTTCCTCTCCTAAAATCACACATTCATAATTAAGTAAGAGAATAATTAAGTAAGAGAGAGTTACGAGGAGAGAAATGATTAAACGTGGTGCTTCCACTAACCACTTTATATTAAGACGTACGTAGCTACCTCTAAAATTTACTTTACTACACAGCACTCCGTAAATTTGTATCTTAGCTTTCATATATATATATATAATCATTGTCCGCCATTTCAGGTTCATATATCTCGACTTTTTAAATAGTGCGCGCCCTCCCACATAACACATACCACTAATATTATGCATTTTTTTTTTTTATGAACTACTCTGTAAAATACGGAGTCCAATGTTTCAAAATACCAAGTAATTTAATACTCCGTAGTCATATACATATATATACCCCAATTGAAATGGTTAATTGCAGCATTACAAAGGACGTGCAAACTCATCATAACCAAAAGTTAAGCAAACAAATGTACACATTTTGGGATTAACCATATATATCAGTATATCACATACAATACAAAGTATATATAAATTGTTTGTATCGGCCGTTCATGATTGCATTGCATGTACGTTGTGGCAGAGAGAGAGAGAGAGAGAGCTACAAACAAAACAAAAAGTGTACATATATGTCCCCTCCTCTCTTTCCCAGTCGATCCACAAGGCCTGCAGTATAAATGTGAAGATATCCAGATTTCCACTATATATATATATATATATATATATATATATATATATATATATATATATATATATATATGCATATCAGCATATGCCAATCCAACTTCCAAAACTCCCTCTCTCAACGTACTGCATGCTTCTCAAACTGATCGAGCTAATTGCTTCCTCCATCTCCTGTTTTGGCCGGCTTCAACCGGCCTTGAATACAAATTAAAGGTGATCTTTTTGTTTTCTTCACAAAAGTTAAACACAACGATATATATTACCCCACCTATCTGGATGTTGATTATGCATGTCTTAATAATTAATTATTTTGTTTAATTACTTACTTGTCTCTTCTTCTACAGATCGAGTGAGTACGTGCTTTTAATTAAGCTAGCTAGATTTTGTACGTGTTTCAATACCACATTTTCAGAATTTAAATATACATATATATATATATATATATATATATATATATGCACGTACACTTTATCCTTGTACATCCGGCCATCTCCTCCAAATATCCCCATTATATTTAAATTCTGAAACTGGATCACTAATTTAATTAAACTGGTCGAGTTAATTAGTGTTTTACATATATATAATTGCAGGACTCAGCTGGTAGATTGAACAAGTACGTATCAATTCAAGAAGGAAAATCAGCGTACACGTACATACGCGCGTAGACTATATATATATTGATTAATGGAGAGGGTAAACTCAGATCTATACTTGCAAAACTTGTACATAATGAAAGAGAATGAGAGGTTGAGGAAAAAGGCTGAGCTGCTTATCCAACAGAACCAACAACTCCTCTCCCAGTTACAACTCCACAATCAGCTCTCATCACTATCACTATCACGCCAACCAAATCCATATCCAAATCCAAATCCCAACCCCAATCCCAACCCCAACGACGACAACCTCACCAATGGCAATGGCAATGCCCTCCGGACTCATCTCAATTTCGCCTCCTCTTCCAACTACTCTAATTAAATGATCCATATATATATGCCACTTGACCACTTCCATCTATCTAATTCATGCTACCTATAGCTTAGCTAGCTCTATGGCCAGGGATGTATCCATGATCCATCTTTTGGGGATTTTTCAATTCGGATATATATGGGTACGTACTTAAGTGGAGATTAAAATCGGAAAATGGTGCTTTCAATTTATCTATTGGGTTTTTAATTAGAAGCATGTAATTAGTACGTACTTAATTATTACAAGGACTTATTATAAAAGTATATGCGATTATTAATGGCTCTTACTTAATGAGATTCAATCTTGTTCATCGATCCACAAGTCCATATATGCATTTTTTAATTTTAATTATAAACGAGTTTTCCCAACAAAGGATTCACATTGTACGTACGTCCGTTAATGATCGAGCTAGTCCATTATATAATGCTAGATAAATCATTCCAATTAAATTACTCCGTAATTATCCCACAAATTATATTATTTGCTTATTGTATAAAAATTAATTAAATTCCCCGTTAATGAGTACGGTTTGAAAATATGAACTATACAGTCTTACCTATATATAATGATTTATTCGCACACTTGTATATAATTCGTTGGATATGGCATGGAGATATGCATTTCATTTTGATCCAAAGGACGTCCCCATAAACACATGCTGAAAGGATGGCGGGCGATGCTTTGATTTAAGATAACAAGGTAACATGGGGGCATATCTCCGCCTATCAGATTCAGAGGTTGGATATCATTCAATTTAGGGCACTTAATTTCTTTGAAATGCATAATTACTAATGGACAGAGCTACGGCTATGGAGAAAGAGTATGAATGTATGATGGGATCAAACAACAAATGAAGAAGCTTAGCTACCCATTTCTCTGATGGACAACCACAACCATTTGTGTCTTTGGTCCACCAATTACTCAACCCCTATTTCATCCTCTCTTTTTGATGAGGTTGAAATGCTTACACACTCGACAACAGTGTTGCTTCCAGGTGTTGGACTGACTTGTATGTTAGCATTGAGAGTGAGTGCTACATGTTGATTTTGGTTTATAGGTTTCGTCACCAATAGAATAAGGCCAAAAAAGAAATCTACCAAATGAATATGACGTGGACGATTTTTTTTGTCAATGATGCGATTCTGTGGGTTGACCTCCTCCTTCTCATCTTCTCCTCTCTCTCTCTCTCTCTCGTCAGATGATCTCCATTCTCCCATACCACCAATAGGGTTAGGGTACGGCCCCTCATTTTACAGGCTCCTACTCCATCCAAACAAATCACCCTCACTAGATTTTATTTATTTTTTGGTGAAGCATGGCAGGATATTTGCTTACATTGTTAGTAGTCACCAGGTTGATGGTGAATCTGCAATCTCAACAGCACACACAAGTAACCTTCATAAATTCAAAATCCCCAATAAGTAGTAAAACAACCTACCGCCTGCTTAAAATCTTTAGGCACCCTCAAATCATCAACTCGGCTATGATTTCCTTCATATGTTGAGATCCGGCTTCCGACAATTTTGGAGTCTCATCATCTCTTCTCCTGCACCAATCTGATGAGTGAAAAATAAAGCGGTTCGAGATTGCGAGATGACCTTAAGGAAGTGAAAATATAAATACATTGGAGTACAATAGTTACAATGGGGAAGTGAGTGTGTTCCAGAGTTCTGCTAGTTCCAACTACAATGTCCATGCCAACACCTGCAATTATCTGTTCTACTGTTGTACAATTCCGGGTTTGTCAATGGGAATAGAAGCCAAAGAAACCCCACAGTTCCGGCGCCAAACAACGTCAAAAACATAATCGGGTGTCCTGAGAAAAACATTGGAGGTGATGTGTTTAAGATTGGCATTGAAATGGAAGTATTCTGAGATCAATGACTTGGAATAATAGAGCAGGAGTTTTGGATTTAGAACTGTCAAAAGCTCTATTTCAGCAAGGGGGTGATCTTGCTTGATTACCTTTCCGTTGAGAATACACAACAGGTAATCCCATGATATTGCAGAAAACGTGTGCGGTCAATGGGGCAAAAAGATGTCCTGCCACAATAATTAACAAGCCAAAACAGCGTCAGGCTTCTATACGAGGTTGCAGAATAAACGAGAACCACAAGGGAAGGATCAGTTCTCTAGTGAAAACTAGTAGCACACGATCCACAAGCCTTCCTAGAATTTGAGAAGAAAAAATCATCTATCAAGAATACCCAGTTTTTTATGTGAGAGAGGAAACCGGATTTTGGCTCCTAGATGGCAGTCATTTCCTGCTGTTTCCAAATCGGAAGGAAAATATAGTAGTGAATCATTTTAAGAACATCTTCTCTACGAATATCATTTTGCTGTTTCCTACGAATTCAAACTTTTGTCAAGCAAGCATCATGTGTTATATAGGACCAGTTGCAATATCATTCAACTGGGAAAGTAGAAATTGGTGAGTTCTATATTGGTCATATTACTCATGTGCTGGGAAGAGAGAATATTTACAAGTCACAGCAAGAGAAATTAACCATCATTCTCAGAGTCGCGTCAAAAAGGGTATAAAATACAACAAAATTACAAAGTAAGTGTAACAAATTACAATGTAGAGGGAACTACAAAATAATTTTCACTAACCTGTTCTAACGAAGAGAAAAGATGCATATGAGCCAAAGACTACGGTGTACAACAGCTGGATACCTAAAATGGAAAACTAAACATTGTCAAGCAATAGTTGAGGACATGGATAAAATTTAAAAGAAGTTTAATATTTAAATATGAGGGGAGAAAATGTCTATCATATATATATATATATCCTAAACTTCACGTCCGCCATGATTTGGGCATTCAAATAATGGAACTCAATATTTCAGACTCCAATAAGTTTAGTGGCAATAAAAGAAAAATGTATTGCATCTAAATTCTAACTTCTAGCCATTATTTCCACTCTTGAGTTTCCAATGAAATGAACCGAGATTTTAATGATAACTAGAATCAGATCACAACTGGAAAATAATGGTAACTTCTAGCTTTTACTTCCATTCCTTTGGGTAAAAAAGCAAGATTCAAGATTGAATGAGAAAGTAGCACTTGAGTAAACAGTTCTTTAAGTGAAACAGACATACCAACTGCTACAGAGGCTCTGGATAAACTACAATTTCTCTGGCTACAGAGCTCCCACAAATGGTTCAAGTGAGCTGCAGGAAGAAACAAGAAACGAAAAAGCAGTGAGAGTCATTATTTACATCTAGCAGCAGTTGCATACTGAAACTTCACAACTGTGTAGCAAAATCCATAACAATCCAAGTGAGCAAGTGATCAACTCACCCAAGCTAAAAAAGATAGGGCAAAGGAATACAACAATCTGTGGTTTAAATCCTCCACAAAGCAGTAAGGGAATCATACAAGCTCTGAACACCAACTCCTCTGTCAATGGTGCCTTCAACAGACAACATAAATCAAATAAGCAATCAATAACATATTCTAGCAGAAAAAACCAAAGAAAGGGATATCCATTTCAACTTTAATTACTCATGTATTGCCAATAACATGGGGTCTATCTGATAGACATACTTATGTTTTACAAGACAGCTTATATAAATTAATTATTATGGCAATACTGTGCTCATACAGATGCTTATTATGGCGTAAGTGATATGTGCCTAACAGACCTTTAGGGAAAGCGAAACGTCAAACAATATAGAGAATCAGCATCACAGAGGAAGTTTGTGTGTATACATCCAAATCTGTTGCAATCAATATCAGGAAACATATGCTTCATTAAGCTACCAAAGATAAGAGAGAAGGATCTGACCACAACATAATTACGCCACGTCACAATATTAGAAACCAGAGATAACAGCCAGTCCCGGAGCATTTGCAGAGCATGACTAAAGCTCGCAGACTCTTTGCATGACTCCAACAGTACCAGGGACTTGAGGACCAAGGATCCAGGGTACATCAGAGAGGTCAAAGCGAGAGGAATTATCACAGCTTGCCACTGTTCCACACATGAAATTCGAACTGAGCATGTAATTTAGCAATCAGTCGCACATTTTCTTGTGCAGCACATGAAAATATGAAATTGTGTGATATTATGATGATTAAGATATCAGTTGCTGGGCGGCTGTTATAATGATCTTAATAAGTTAAGCATGAAGTTGACCAGAAATACTTACTATATGATCAGCTCGAACACCAAAAATATCAATCAAGGTCAACATTTTCCAATCCCATATCTGCTCAGAGAAACAATTATCAATTTATCGGCAATCAACTATATGAAAATAGAGGCAAGACACCAGGTGGTCACATTGAGAAATTGAAGCTAATACATTACTAATGACTTTATCTTCAGATCAACAGATAGCAAATGCAACAGAAGAAGGATCTGAAAATGGCAATCAACTATATAACAATATATGCAAAACACCAGGTCAGATTGGGAAATTGAAGCTACACATTAATATTACTTTATCTACAGAGCAACGGATAGCAAAAGCAACAGAAAAAGGATCTGAAAATTGAAAACTATCCACCAAATCACTACCAACTAAATCGGCTACTACTAACTTGGCGTGTGCTACTAATTTGCTGAGTTGCAAACCTATGTGGATTGCAGCGCTATTGTTTCCAAAAATCAATTCAGTGTGAAAAACGAATACAAGAAACTGAGGTTCGGATAGAGAGATTACGGGGACGAGAATGAGAGAAGAGGCGAGGAGAGAAAGGAGGGCGGAAACGCAGACGCAGGCGAAACGTCGGATCAGAAATTGTGTTAAGGACGTTGGACTTGGAAGGCGGAGAATCGCAGTGGGGGCGTAGAGCAGCGCGACGTAGAGGAAAGTGAGGGCGGCGCAGGCGAGAACCGCCACCGATTTCGAAAGTCCTTCAGTAACTTCCATCTCCGGCATATGCAGGCAGTGGTGGATCAGGATTTTTGACAGGAGGTGCGATTCGAAGGTGGATCTGGGAGGAGCCGCGGCGGCGGTTCGGTGGATCCGTGGAGGAGCGAGTCAAATTTCTCGATTCGCCGTCTCTGTATTTGTTCTATCGATAAGAGAAAAACACCTTGCTATTTTCGGACTTGCTGAGAATCGAACTTGACTCTTTAACCCTATATCGTAATTCGTATACATACTTCGTATTAGAGTAACTGCACATATGTCATTTTTTAGTTAAAAATCTCTCTTTATAAAAAATTTGTCCAATTAGTTTTTGTCCCTATCCACCCCTTCTACTTATTATTTTAGAAGCAGACTCTTTGTAAAAAAATGAGTCACGTGTCCTCCTTCTCTGAACAAAAATAAAAAGCAGTTTTCCACTTTCTCTCATCCACGTTCTTTTGGTTACCAATACTAAAAACTGAAATTGTTTCTCAAATTACTTTCTCAACCCACGTTCTCTTCAAATGCTCAAATCCCCTTTCTGACATTGAAGTAACCATGGATTTCACCTCTTGCAATTGGTTTCGGTTGTCGATCACCGAAACCTTGAGGAACAGCGAGAGCGCGACCATCACGATGAGTGCGGCGATCACGCGGCGGCTGAGATTCTTCCCCGACGCCATGAAGCAGCCGACGATCGTCACCGTGCACCACGCCATTCCCTCGGCCTTGGCCGCCCAGCTCTCCGGCATCCACTGCATCTTCTTCCTCTGGTACCGCCCCGTCGCCGCTGTCGCGTGGTGTTCGCCGGGCGCCGCGGCGGAGTGCGTGGTCGGGGATTCCTCGCCGCTATCGTCCTCTGACGATTCATTCGGCCGCTTGCACTGATCGGCGTCGGTTTCCGCCGTCGTGGGCTTCACCGCCCGCCGCCGGGTGGCTGTGGGCAACGCCGTCAGAATTGAGATTGAAACCCGAAGATTGAGATTGAACAAAAAAAAGGAGAAATTGAGAGAGGAATTGAGATTGGAATTCGGGATTAATGCTTATTAATGGGTTGGGGGAGGAGAAGATATTGGAATCTAAGATCATATATCCTAGATTATTTTTTTATTATTTTAATTTCTCCATTTAAAAAAAAATTACTATCTAATGGGAGATTATAGGATGAGATTGTTAGAAGATGAAGTTAGGTTGTTTTGCTAACTCTATCTTTTTGTAACCACGATTAATTACTTAATCCACCCCTTATTTCATGGCGTAGGTGTTAGATATGTCTAACACATGCCATTGTTGTTGTTATGGCCATATTTTTTTTCATGCCCGTGTTGTGAAATGTGTTGAGTAAAAGTCTTTAGTTTATTGTGAAGGACGGAATTGTTATGGATCATGTGTATTTGTAATTCAATGTAGCTTGCATCTTAATTAACATAGTTTCATATAGTTTGGGAGTTTGATATAGTTTGGGTCGAGTTGTTATTTTTCATGGTATGAAATATAGTTTGGGAGTTTGATATAATTCACCATGACGACCAAAGATTTCGAAGAACAACAAGGTGAGAAGTATATTGGTTGAAAATTGACGTTCGATCGAAAATATACCGAAAAAACCCGAACATGGTTCGGGAAAAGTACTAGTTAATAATTATTTTGGTTAATTTAGAGAATGTCCAGTAAAATTATCATAATTAAGTAAATATCCACTTTTTAAATAAATTAAATAAATGTCCATTTTTGACACTTTTACCCTTCCTAACCCCCTTACTTCCCCTTTGACCATTTTTTGGCTATTGACTAGTCAACATTGATCATTTCAGTCAATGCCTACATTTGGTGACAATTTTTCGGTGACAGTTGAGTATATTTTTTCGGTGACAATTATTTTGGTAACAATTGACTATTTTGATGACATTTTATTTTTTCTAGTGCCAGTAATGGGAGATTTTTTCCGGAGACAATTGATGTTTTTTATGACGGTTGATTTTCTTTTTGTGATAGTTGCTAGTAACACTTTTCCAGTGACAAATGATTTTTTTCCCTGCTAACAAATGATTTTCTTGGTGACAATTGTTGATGACAACTGTTAATGAAGAGATTGATCACAATATATCGTCACCACAATATTGTAACATTAAAAAACTATCAGCATAATTATACATTACCAAGGCATTGTCATCGTAACACTATTTCATCAAAAAAAAAAACTAACATCATGATACTAACCCCGCAAGAATTGTCACCACCGCGTTATATTATACCATCAAAATATTGTCACCAAATAAAATTTTAAAAATTTGACTAGTTTCTCTCAGTCGAAATTGTCACTAAAATATTATTTCAAGAAATATTTGCGACCACGACCATTTAACCACAAAAAACTGCCACCATCACACTAAATATCACCAAGATATTGTCACCAACCTATATTTTCAAATTTTGACCATCGGCTTTGCTTGAAAATTGTCACCAATAATACTATTTCAACAGCAAAATACCAACACAATATTGTATCCTCCAAAAATTGTCACCACCACACTATTTAGGACTAAGATACTGTCACCAATTCATATTTTCAAAATTTCATCGTTGACTCTCAACATAAACGGTCACCATGACACCACGATATCGTAACATTAAAAAACAGTCAGTAATAATACCAAACTATTTATCGATCATCAAGATATTGTGAACAACCCCCGTTTTGGATATTTAACTCTTTATGAAAATTGTCACTACAATACTCATGTGGCATCATCTTTGTCGCTTTATATTGTCATCGCCATTGTCATCGAACTAAAACCATAGGACAAGGGAAACATAAACCCTATCACCGCCAGATTAATTATTAACACCACAATTATGACAGCATATATTGTCATAAACTATTATCACCAAATAAAAATGTTAGTGATCACGATAATTGTCAGCAATTATTGTCACCAAACACAATTGTTATCAAATGAATCTACAAAATAAGTTATTGACACCAAACACAACGTCATTTGAAGAAGAGCATTTTAGACAAATAATAAGTAATACATAATATAAGTAACAAAGTCAATTCATGACTGTTGAGAATTGGTGTAAATGAACACACCTTTCATTAATTCATAAAAGAGAATATATAGAGCAAATACAACGATGGTGATGGAGATGGTGGAGAGAAAGGTTGAGTGAATTACTCTAACAACCTTGACTAATTTTACTAAATCTAAATAATTAAAAATAATTAAACTAATCAAATCTTAAATAATAATAATATAAATAACTATTATTTTTCTAATATACCCCCGCAGTTAAAGCGAGAGATATCGAGACTGAAAACTGGATTAAAATGCTAATTGGAAGGATCTCCGGGCGGGGTTGTGTGAGATCTTCGTTCCAATTCCAAACCGGGCGAGCGTACTCCCGTGGCTTAGTCCTGGCTGAGGAGAGAGTGAAAGCGACTGGCCCCTAGTGTCGGCTGCCCCAGGGTGGTTGTCGAAGCCTGCAAGCGTCGTCGGTCAGGCCACACTTAGCATCAGGGGATCGAAGATTCAACGATCGAAGATGGTGGGGGAGGTACTTCCTCCGTCGATGGAGAGGATCTGATGCCCCTGTTGCAGGCCGTTGGAGACCCTGGCGAAGGCGAGATGGTCTGATGCCTCCCTGTTGTGCTCGGCCACGACGAATTTGGCGATCTCCACCACATACGGAGCGTTTGGGTAATTGCTTGTGAGCGGCACTTGAAGGCGATGAAGAGAGAGAGCGGAGGTGCACCAGGAAGGCGTCGATTTGCTAAGATAATGGCCAAGACACATGCATCACCATCAAATTGCTTCAACCCACAAAGAAAAAACCAAATCCCCAAACAACTTCGTTTGGAAATCGACACTTATAAACACACAATTGAAGCTCATAATTTACACGCCGTTCACCCTAATACCCAAAGTACTCAAAGTGAATATTAGCTTACCCCCTATTCAATTTGAAAGTCATATGAGAGAAGGATATCAGCTTGTAATGGCCATCTTCCATTAATTGGGGGTCAGGATTGAATTTGAAGCCAAAGCAACCAAAATGCAGTTGTCATCACAACCAAATTAAAGCTAGATCGTGCTAATTGAAGCTAGATTGAAGTTGGTGACGGAAAGTTGAAGGATGAGGTATGGTGGGGGTGAACATGCATGTATTGAGGAGAAGGTGAGTTCAGACTTTTGAAATTCTAACCCCATCACTAAATTGGGGAGGAGATGGATAGTGGCTCATCAAAAGAGACGGTCGGACGTCGGTGACAAGATTTGCTAATGGGGTGCAAGAGGGGGTAGGAGAGAACTGCCTACAGAGTCGCACATACGGTTAGGTGATGGAAATCATTAATTGAGGTTTGATTAAAATATGGGTATTAAGGTAAATATATGGACAAATCCTTAATAAACTAAAAAAAGTGGACAATCACCTAATTATGAACTCTAGATGGATATGTGAACAAATTTATCCTAATTATTTTAGTAAGTTTTTTTTGTATATGGGTTCTTTATTTGGTCCTACCTCTGTTTGGAAATATAAGTCTATTGACTTTTTACCACGTTTTTGAAAAGTTAAAAACTATATAAAATAATAATTTTTATTAATTTTTTTACAGTCTTATATATATTACTAATAAGTATATAATTATGTAAAAAATAAAAAAAAAATTATATAATTTTTAACTCCTTAAAAAACGTGCAAAAAAATCAATTAACTTGCATTTTCAAACAGAGGTAGTATTGTTTTTAAAAAAATTCTAAAAAAATTTATTGTCATATTATAACTCAGTTATCATCATTATTAACCTCTAAATTATATATGTTCATTTTTAAGAGAATGTATTCAATATTGAAAAATAATATATTTCAATAATGTAATTATATAAAAAAAAATCATGTTGAATGTTTATTTGCTATTTTTTTAGTTGGCATCACTAAAAAAAATCACAAAAAAAATTGCTTTAGCAACGACTTAAAACCGTCGGAAAAAGTAGGTTTGCTTTCGCAAAAAACATCGGCGACGGAAAATCCAGCGACAGATGATTGTTGTGGCGAAAATGTCACTGAGTTTGTGACTACATTTTGCGACCAAACCTGTCGTCGCAAAATAATCTGCCATTTATTTGGATGAAAAATAGTTCCCACGCTTTATTCCCGCCATTTTTTTCAGTAAGGCGCCAAACACCTTTCCAGTGATTCAATATTACAATAGCCCATTTCCAGTGGCAACGAAACATGATTGTACTTGAAAGCTTCCATCGCTAATGCAAGCAATGACTCGCTTATCCTTAATTAGCAGTTTGAGCATAAACCCAAAATAGCCCCGATCGACCAGACAATCGATCCATACTACATTTCGAACTCAATACTGCAAACACAAGATCACATTTTCCCCATCAGATTGCGCCAATCACATAATAGCAAAAAGATGATTAATAAACTTCTGTTTATTCATAATAACATACCCACCCTCATGCAGCCTCAGTTACGGGCAATTGAACCGGGAGTCCCTTGTTTCCGCAGCCTCAGATTGCGATTGTGTTCGTCGACGTCTTATTATGCCATTCTCAGAACAGGTTGGATGATCGACGAGCTCTGATACCGATTTTTTAGGATCCTAGATCTTCCGTGGATGATTGAGAGGTTGAGGTGACGAGATTGAACGAGAGATTAGAGTGAGCGAGAGGTAGAAGAAGATAGGAAGGGTTCTGGAATTGATTGATTGATTAATTCATTGATAGTCCGTACATACAACAATATGAGTATTTATACCACAATACCCTCACTTTCTACTAATTATAATACTCACCCTATATATCTCAATCCTATAACACCAAATCTTAAGCTCGGTTGAAAGCTAGACTAGTTCGAATAAAGCTCGAATAGCTCGAATTATATAGAATTTCTAAAATTTCATTTAAGTTAACATGTTATAACCAAGTAGAACTACTTTAGAGCTCGAAAAAAGCACGGCTCGAGCTCGTTTAACAAACGAACCAAGTTTGAACATGCCAAGCTCGGCTTGAATAACACCCCTAATTATGACAATACTATTTTTTTTTACAGTAGGCAAGAAGTAGATCGACAAAGCGATCTTGAAGCCATCTAAAAGATGGCTTGATGAACCCTACACAGAGGGTCGCCAGTCAAAAGAAAAAAAAACTAACTTAAATCTAAGATTACAATAAGAGCTCGTTTGGTTGGCAACCTAAAAACCCAGGAAGTAGGATGAATTCCTGTGTTTGGTTGGTGTTTTTAAAATTAAAAAACACAGGAATTCAACTTACCGAGAAGTTGAATTCCCCCAAAATGGAGGAAGTTCACTTACCCAGTCTTCCCTAGGTAAGTTCAACTTCCCCCATTTTTAACTTGAAAATTTCCATTTCCTACATTTAATCTCCTAGAATAAAAAATCAACCAAACATATTTTTAGAATTCCCGTCAATTGGAATTCCCGGGAATTCAATTCCCATGAAGTAACTTCCCGGGAATTTCAATTCCCACATTGAACCAAACGAACCCTAAAGATAAAAATACAATTTAAAACTAACTTAAATAAAGATAAAAATAAATTTTAAAACTAACTTAAATAAAGATAAAAATACAATTTAAAACTAAATTAAATCTAGATATCTGGTACATGCAAGCCTAGGAAGATGTTGACATTGTTGGCAATGACAGTTGCGATTCTGGTTGCGGTTGTGATGCCCGACGAGGCACAGGGGAACGTCTTATCTTTGTCGACGCCACCGACAAGGACAAAGAAAATCTGCATGCAAGTTTAGGTTTCACGATTTTGTTTGGTAGATTTTTTTTTTTGGAGATTTGTTAGACATCAGGGGCTAGATTTGTTTCGATTTGGTTTTTTTTTTTTTTGGATTGGGTTTGGTTCTGGGTTTTTTTCTCTTTGTTGGGATAGATCTGAGGAATTGGAAAGATGGAAGAGAGGGCTGTCAGTGGGGGAGGGAGGAGGCGCAAGTCACTTACAGGAAATCCGGATGACGGAGGCGGCGCCACCACATGGGGGAAGTGCCTCTGTCGGCCAACTTGTGAGAGCAAGGAGGGAGGGCGGAAACTGGTGAGGTCGGCGACCACATCGGAGCCGCCAGGGGGCGGATGAACGGAGGAGAGGAGCGGCGACGGGGGCCTCTCGGTCGGAAGAAACCAACACAACGTCGTCGGGGGTGAAACAAGAAGGGTTGAGGTTAAAGGTTCGGAGCACCGACACCATCGAAACTCACCACGGTCAGGAAGGAGGCCAGGTCAGAGTCGACGGCGATGGAGTGGGTTGTGGCGGCGGGGACTCCAGGGAGGCACCAAGGGTTAAAGAAGGAGAAGGGTTGTGGAGGCGGCTAGGGTTATGGGAAAGAGATAGTGTTTTCGGTCAAACTTGAAACAATACCATCGGTTGAAGAAGGGGCGGCGAACCATAAGAGCGGGTATTTTTATTGTTATTTTATCACCTATTTTTCCAAAAAAAGAAAAATAAATTATCTTTATTATTATTTTTTAATTGAAAATATAAAAGTATATAAATGATAATAAAACATTTCATATTTATTTATGGGTGGTAGTAAAATGTTACGGAGTATTAAATAAAATTTTATCTCATAAGATAAGATGTAAAAGATTAAATGATCGAGGTCATATAGAAATATACTTTCTAATTAAGTAATTAATAAAGATAGAATATATTGATCGATCAGTATTGGAAACAACGTACGATAAATAAATAAAGATGATTGATAAAGATAGCAAAATGATGAATTAGTTTTGGAAACAATAATACTCCCTCCGTTTACTTTTATTTGTCGTTTACTATTCACACACGTTTTCTTAGGATGATAAAAACTATACTCCTTCCGTTCGGTATTAAACGATGTTTTACACTTTTATGCGCAAATTAAGGAACCTAATAAGATTAATAAAAATTCATTCTTTTTGTCCAAGTGGGTACAATTAATAGGTGCATTTAAATTTACAAGTGATGATTTTTTTTAAAAAATGAAGCCAACTCTTTAACTTCTTGGAGCCAAAAAAGGGGTGTTTGAAATTATAATTTTTTAATCCCAAAACATCAAATAATTCCGATCAAATTTTTACTCCTAAAACATCGTTTAATACCGAACGGAGGGAGTATAAAATATTAATTTTTTAATTAATTTTTTTCAATAATCTTGTACTTTTTAGTAATAAGTATGATATTGTTAAAAAAATATATTAAAAAAACAAATATTTTATATATTTTTTATTACCTTAAAAACACGTGTCTTAATAGTAAAATGAAAATTAAATGTGAACGGAGGGAGTATAGTTTAACACCGGTGTAAATAAATATAATTGTTGTAATTGTTTAAAATTTAACAGATAGAATTTGTTGCAGCAAAAAAATCAGTACTCGTATTACGAGTTTGGATCTTCTACAACACTAGGTAAGACCTTGGGTGTAACACAAAATTATTTGTATTATTTTTTAGTGATGAAAAAAATTAAAAAAATTATATTTACATTGTATATATCAATTAACATATATTTGTAAAAAAAAAAAATAAACTAATATTTTGAAAAATATTAAAATTAAAAGAGTCGTTATGATAGAATATTAATTATAATAATTATTAAAATACCATTTTTGTAAAAAAAAAGATGCAAATATATATTACTAAACATTTACAATGTAAATACAATTTTTATAGTTTTTTTCATCATTAAACATAACACAAATAATTTCGTGTTACATAATAGATGATTCAAACTCTCGTATTACTAGGGCTGGAAATGGGGGACGGATATCCAATTCACCCATTCCACCCGCATTTTTTTGGCGGGTGAAAACCCGTAAAAAGCGGGTGACGGATGATGCGGGTGAAGTGGGTTGCGGAGTGGGTATGGATGATGATTTTTCACCCAATACCCGCTCCAATAACCCGCTCCATTAACCAACACCAATAATCACCCAATAAGAATCCAATAACCCAATTAAACATATCATTTTACTTTTCTATCCCTTAAAAACCTTAAATTTCTTTGTTTTGATATCACTTCCTCACATTAATTTTATATTGTGTTTTTATATTTGTGTTTATAATGTTAGAAAATGTCGTAGTTAATTTGAAAATTAAATTACGTAGTTAATCCAAAAATGTTTCTATATTGTGATCTTATTGAGAATAGTCTCATTGTTTTTTATTTTATAAGTTTTATATTTTCCACGTTTTGTTAAAGTAGAAACCGAAATATTTTCTATTTTATTAGTTATGTATACTTCACGTATTTTTAAATCCGAACTTGATATGTTAGTATGTTTTTTATAAGGAAAAAATTCGCATAATGTTTTAAAATAAAAATAATTAGTCTTTTTATTGGATATCCAAAAATCACCCGCACCACCCGCTCACCCGCACGGGTTGGATGCGGGTGAAGAATTTGCGGGTGATGGAGCGGAGCGGGTGAAGATTTATACCTGCAGGGCGGGTGATGGAATGATGATTTTCACCCATAGCCGGCCCCATTTCCACCCCTACTTATTACACAAAAGGACCGGGGCGCTCCCACCCGCCACAAACGGCCAATTTTTTTTTTGTTGCAGGATAATGGGGCCCACGCCCGTACAATTCCCAGTCTTTATAAAACGAGAGCCTTCGCCCAATTGGCACAGGCACTGCACACACCAAATCCTCTTCAGACTGCACACGCGAAACGAATACACGATGCCGAGCCTGACCCGCACCGCCGCCCCGCCATTGAAAGCGAGGATTCAGGGATTCGTGACAGCCTTTGAGAGCAGGTAATTTCATGTTGCTTCCCGCTTTGACATTAATTAATACTACGTAGATAATAGTACGTACTTATATGGCAATATCAATATATATGCTATATTTTTTGTTTATTAAAAAACCATAACATAGATATAATATGTATATATATATATACCTTGACCCATGGAGGATATACTCAAAGAAGTCCTGAGCCCTTGAAGAAAACATAAAGTATCGCCCATTACCGGTTCCAATCGGAAAGGACAGATTACAAATCCTTTCAAACAACTGTAATGTAGAAAATACAAGTCCAGCCCCTTGCAAGACAAGTAAAGGGGTGAAAATAATTCGAAACGGGATCTCTTTAGAATTTGCTGATGTAGGATGCGTTCCCTGCACAACACATTTTAATTTGTAGCTAGGTTCATATATGCATATATCGATCAATTAATCAAATAGATGAAAGTAACTCAAATTGATTCTTTCATATATATATATATGATCAACTGATATGTAAGTTGTATGTTCTAATAAAACTAACCACACCTGCAAGCGCAGATAAAGAAGAACCTCGAACCCGACTATCAAAACCATCATAACATAGCCACCAACGTTTTGCAATGAGAGCCTTCTACTAATTCCCATCTTTTCATCTTCTTCTTGTATGTGTAGTTCAGTCTGGTCAGTTGTTCGAGAGTATCTATCAATCACAGGATAGGTCCACTTCTTACACACCACAAAAGCAAAGAATTGTCCAACACTGTACACAAAATTTAAAATCACCCAATTTAATTATATCCATCACAAACAATCATCCAACTGCCAACACTCGTCATGCCACTATATATATATGGAGGAGGATCAAATTTTGAAAGGAAACGAATGTATTTCATACCCATAAGCATAATAAGGACGCCACCATTTTATCGTAGCCATATCACCTGCAACAATCGTTTAGTAGAATAATTACATTTAGAAGAAAAATGAAAATATATCCAAAGTGTTGATCGAATTTCATTTAGTGATCGAAATACACACTAACGATGATCATGCCTAGATAAAGTAAAGCATGCAATAAAATGTAACACGACAATGAAGGAATAGGAGAATACCGGATAGGATTCGAACCATGATCAGTATTGCACCAATGATGAATGCCATAGATAGAATAATCAAGCAATGCTGCATAGAGAAAATGCTGACTATGATTATGGTAAATTATTAATGTTTTATATTGAAATAAGCTAGGTTGATCGAGTGGGTAAAAAAACTTACACTAATTTTCTTCTCTGTAACATTTACATTATTAATACTTGAGTCTTTAGTTTCTTCTGGCATTAATGAAAAGTACATTCTGTAATTACATCATCATCATCATCGTAGATTAATGAGGAGCAGATACAGAAAAAATGTGTATAGAGAAGTAATCAAGACTCATTACGTAGTATGTCTTTGTGTGTGTGTGATTTTGGTGTACTAAATATATACTTAAGAAGACGTACAAGGCATAGATCAAATGAACAAAGACGTGAACTTGTTAAAGTAATTGTGCGCTTGCTCTTTTAATTAGTCAGATCGATGGGGCTCTTGCTAGGGCTGCTCAGAATTCGGTTCAAACCGAATTTTTCAACTAAACCGAACCGATCAAACCGGAACCAAACCGAACCGAAGTGCTTCGGTTTAGGTTTTCGGTTCAAGAAATTTCCAATTCTGATTTTCGGTTCGGTTTGTATTCGGCTCGGTTAAACCGAAAAAAAAAACGATCTCAAGAACATCACATGAGCTTTCCTTACTGAAATTAATTAGCTAGTAGTACTGTATATATTTGTTTGTATACAGTAATACAGGTGATCAAAGTCAAGCACACTCAAACCTTTCTTGCTGTATTAATCTATCAAGTAGCCATTATCAATTAAATAAGCTAGTAATTCTTAGTTTTATCAGCTTCAATCTCGAATTCTCGATTCCCTCTTAAAAAAAAACTGCTTCTCATGATTTACAACTTGGCAACGGTTCCATAATAAAACTGCTATAATATTTACGAGAGAATATTATATTTTAACGAATTTTTCCTTGGTAGAGCCTATATATATGGAGTATAATTAATTTATTTTTGTATATATATATACTGATATTAAAAATCGGTTCACTTAGGTTCAAAACCGAACCTAACCGAAGCCGAACCGGTTAAAAACCGAACCAAACCTATTTGTTTCGGTTCGGTTTTCGATTTCCTTTTTTGAGATTTCGGTTTTCGGTTCGGTTCGGTTTG
This sequence comes from Persicaria tinctoria, assembly GCA_037127255.1. Taxonomy (NCBI): domain Eukaryota; kingdom Viridiplantae; phylum Streptophyta; class Magnoliopsida; order Caryophyllales; family Polygonaceae; genus Persicaria; species Persicaria tinctoria. The sequence continues at coordinate 413,675 of JBANSL010000016.1, read as the reverse complement.
ACCGGATTCGGATCGGTTTTGGACCGATGATCAGCCCTAGCTCTTGCTATATATATATGAGCAATACTGCCTTTGCAATTTGTTTTGGCAAGTCATGTTTCCTTTATATATATATATACCTACAAAATCATCAGATAATCGATCGATCCAGTAAAGAAAATACCTAATATTGTCCAGTATGATAATTGTTCCGAGGAGCAAAAGTGGCAAGAAAACCATCGTCAAGTTCACAGCTGCAACAATAATGAAGATATATAGAAACAAATTAAAACAGACCAATATATAAGATCGGTCTTTCTATCCTATGCCCTAGGGCATATGATAAGAACCTTAATCGGGAAAGATTCCCTACCAAAAAATAAGCGACCCTAGAAAATTAATATTGAAAATGACTAAAAATAATTCAAATTTAAGAATTCTTTCCTGATTAAGCTTGTTATCCTATACCCTTGGGACATAGGATAGAAAATCCGATATACGGTATAAGATACTTAGACACACACACATATATATATATATATATAGATCACGAAAAGAAACGAAACCATACCATGGGGGATCTCTAAGTAGAGACAAAGGAGAAATTCAAAGGCAAAAAGCAGCGGCAATGCAACATCAGAGTGAAAAGGGGGCCACTACAAACACACATAACATATAATATAATAAAGGTGTATTTAATTCGATCGATATGGTATTATATAAAATAGATATTGGAGTAGGTTAGTAGTGGAGTTTTGAAAACAAGATAGAGTAATTAATTAAAGGCATACGTACGTGACAATCGCGCAGACATAAAGGAGCGGGTATGGAGAATCTCCTTCGGGCAAAAAGTGCATGAAATAGCCATAGTGGAGAAAAGATGAACCTGCAATATTATTGCATCAATCTCAAATCATCAATAATAGTATCAATGTATACTAATTAATCAATAATCAACGCTCCTTCCATTAATCAAAATCAAAATCAAAATCAATATCAATTGTCAAGATTCAATAGGATGTTGTCGAATGAATAACAACAAGGAGATCGAGGAGGAGGGAACTAACCACCAAGAGTGAGAGTGAGAGGAGGGATGGTCGAGTTTGTGAACGACAAGACGAGTAAAGGCGAAGAGCAATCCGTGGGCTGCACACCGCGTCGCCGCCTGCGCCAATCTCATCTTGTACACGCGGGATCCCCTTATATTCTTTCATCATGGATCTATTATCCTCTCGATATCTCACTTCCCACCTATTCTCACTATCCCTAAATCCCCTAATCAACAGTATACGGAGTCAACTCAATATATGTCAACCGCCCACCCACCCTATATCCCTTGGAAATTAATCTCAATCACTACGCTTCCGGATTCCAACCCGCCTCAATTTAATATAAAGCTATCTTCTCCACTTTTGGGCAAAAACCCTAATTCCTTCCAGAACAAGCTTTACACGATGGATAGATGGAGGTTTCAATTGGCTATTGGCGCGGCGTTACTCATGTATTTATAGGGACTTCATATTTTGTTAATAAATTATATATTTTATTATATTAAATTATTAATTGATGATAGTTCATAAAAATAAAATCATATATAAATATATTATATATTCAATTTGATAGCCTGAATAAGATAATAAATTTTTCTCGTGCATTATTTTTATTTTTTATTAGATACTACGTATGATTTAGTACAAATATATAGTTAAACTTCATCATATTAATAAGTTTGAATTTAATAAAAATAAAAATACTAAGTTTGAAATTATATGTGAAAATTTATCAATTTGATATATTAATAACGTTATATGCTAAAAGATTTGATATAACTTTTAGGTTATGTTAATCAAGATATATGACACAAAACTCTACGCACTTTAAGAGATCATGAATTTCATATTAGTTTATATATTTTTAAAAACAACTTTTTTATGATAAAACTGCTTTTTTCTCACCGCTGCTTCTTCGTTCTCTTTCTCGCCTTCTTCTTCCTCCACTGCGCTCTGCTCTCCATCGCCTAACCCTCCTATCAGTTCTTCCTCTAGCTCTCTGCTGGTGCTGAGCTCTGAATCGGCGGGCGAACTAAAACCTGACACCGAATATCGCCCCTACCCTACGGTTTGATGCCGGCTTCTCTTATCTGTTGTCCAGCTTCTTCTTTGTCTCTCCGAGCTTCTGGTTTTGTTCATCTTCATCTTTGGTTTATTTAACGATCGTGGGTGCAGGTATGTTCTTGTTTCCTCTGATTTTTGCTTTCTTCTTTTCAATTAGGTTCTGCAATTTATTTTGTCTGTGCTCTTTTGAATAAAGAAATTAGGCCTCTGTGCTTTTCAATTAGGTTCTTATCTTTTCAATACAGAATTGTTTTTGTTGTTGTTGCCTCTATTCCATGCTTCCTTCTCTTCAATTAGCTAGGGTTGTTAGGATTAAAAAATTAGGGTTTCGGAATTAGGATTTAAATTTATGTGCTATCTTCCACAACCATATAAACTCCAATCTCCTACTCCCCTTAAAGTGTGAATTACTTGCTTAAAATTTGGGGATTTTGCCCCTTGTGGGGACTAAGCACAGCGGTTCGGCTGAACTTAACAATTGATTGTTGAATTCCAAATATATGGCCATTGATCTTGCCTCCATTGATGGATTTTCGTAGAAGTCGAGAAGGGAAGAAAGCGCAGAAATAGGAGAGCAGATCAGCTGCAAATCCTGTAGTTCTAAATACAGTAAATTGTTTCAACTAGATTGTTTCAACTAGATGCTTAGATTTGTATGAATGTTGTTAGACTTTTGATTATTGAGTTCTAATCTATCTGTCATAATTTTTCCTCACTTGGAATGGCTTGAATATGGCCTGTAACTATAGTCATTGTGGTATGGAATGTGTCGTAGGTGAACGATCTTTATTAGGGAATCTCTTACAAGCCTAGCTGATTTGATAAAATCGGTCTTCGAAGCAGGATACTTTTTCAGGTATGTATTTAATCTTTTAGGATTCATGTGCCCTTTTATTTGACATATACATGCTCCTTTATGATCAAGTGGGTTGCTCTTGTTCTTATTAGAATGAAGCACTTATAGCTACCACCACTTTCCCTATTTTTGTTATTATGAATTTGTACTGGATAGGATTTCAAACAGCATAGAATTTGGTGGTTAGCTACTCTGTAATTGCTATAGTCAGTCACCGGGTATTTATATATGTATCACTATCACTTGCTTAATCATTTGAAATGAGGTCAGAAAGTTGCTTCATTCTTGTCCCTTTCTTCTTCTCAGTAATTCAATATACTGATTTGTTCAGATCCCCATCAATAGATCACATCTGGGAGTGTAGTTCACTCTCTGGCCTTAGCTTTAAATACAGTAGCTGTTAATTTATTTATTTTTTCGAGTGAGCCTCGGTTCCCCCTTTTTTTTCTTGAGCCAGATAATTTAGTAGCTCATTGGATTGGGAATTTGGTGACAGCTGTGTGACTATTTGATGTTTTGGTCCCATAATTGCCCAAGAGTCAAGTCTCTTTTTGCAGCAGAAGTCTTTATAGTCGTATACTCGTATCCATAAAAAAATAAAAATCTATAGTGTTACAGAAAAAAAAAAATCATAGTGAATAACGATTATTACAAAGAATCTTTGTACCCAAGTATCAAAATTTCCCTCTTTTATACAATTCTTGTACACTTATTTGTTGCAATTAGCTTTAATTAGATATTTGTCCAAATGAAGCTCTAATATGAGAGACGATAGAATTTCAGGATAGTTATGCTGGGCAAAGATTCAGTTGCTTGGATTCACATCTGGTGATAATTGAATAGAAGGGTAAATCCGTACTTCTAGCTATGACTTCAATGTGTGCCCTTAAATTGGCAGCAAATTTTATGGTTGAGAAAAAATAATCCCAGCTTGTTCCTTTCAAGTTTCCTTGTATGTTTCTTATTTTGTATCCAGTGAAGAAACTGTGATCAACTCATGCTGGATGTGTTATGCCACTAAATCTAACCTTGTTTAACACATGCTTATGCTTAGAAGTAATCTCTCTTTTTTGGGAAATGTAGGAAGCAGCTTTTCAGTCTGATAAACGACTTGCCTACAGTTTTTGATGTCGTATCAGAGAAAAAGCGTATAAAAGACAAGCCCAGTGTTGACAGTGGAACTGGAAGCAGCTCTATAGGCAGTCCAAAGGTGCTCTATTCTTTGTCTTGATTCAATTATCATTTGCCTATACACTATGGACTAGAAATATATGTTTTTTTTTCGCGAGTAATTTGAAGTAATTTAAACTGGTAAATATATAGATATGGTGGTTAGCAAACTTACAAAAGGTATAAGACCATACAAAAGGTCTCATGTAAAACGGGAAAGCTATACCCAAAAAGAAAGGGTTCCCTCTGTACTCCACCCAAAAGAAATTACTGCCGCTATCACTCTAATAAGCCACATTATGTGCTCTAAAGTCTTACGAGTCTACATTTCCTTCTACTCTCCAATGTGGTCTTGCACTTCCACATTGTGGAGATGCTACTTTTACAATGCTCTATAATCATAGTGGCACATGACAACGAATTTAAGGATTCATTGCAAAAAATCACCTGGTTGTGGGCCAGCCAGGTGAAATAGATCAATGCCTCGAATGCAAGTAACTTCGATTGGTAGAGCAGCAATTTTTGAATAGCTGGAGGCTCCAAAGCGAACCAACCCAGCCATCCCTCAATAGTAGCAAACCTTCTCTCAATGCCCACCTAAGTGAAGACCAAGTGTTGAACTTCCAAGATCTTCGGCCAACCAAACCAGAGGTGATTCTCACTCTCCTCCTCAAAGCCACACAACACACACGCAGCAGCAGCAGGCCCCTTCCAATGTTTCACCCGTCTCCTGGTGTGAAGCCTTTGCCTACTAGCGAGCCAAACCACGAAGGCCCATTATCTGCATTGGATGCCCCTCCCAATTTAGAAAATCATACGCCTTCTGATCAATTTTAGTTCCAGGCTAAAGCATGTCCATTGTCCACTGCTCATTTTCTCTGCTTGAAGGTCAAATCGCTTTTCGGTTCTTCTAAGAATGGACTTTTCAGGAACTGAAATTGCATTCTTCTATTGTCTTCACAGAGGTCAAGTGATGGGCAGATGAAAACCAACAACACTAAGCCGACCGGTGGGGGCTTCGAGGACGATGAAGATGAACAGCGTGACACCTTCTGCGGCTTTTGTGGGGGAAATTACAGCCCTGAGGAGTTCTGGATAGGCTGTGACTTCTGCGAAAGGTGGTACCACGTGTGAAGATTACCCCAGCTAAGGCAGAGAACATCAAGCGTTACAAATGCCCATCTTTCTTGAAGAAAGTTAGGCATTAGCAGCATCACCAGGGTTATACAAATCGGGTCGAGAAAATGCTGCTTTCCTTGTGGATTTGACATAGTGTATCTTTTATTTCCCCTGGTGGCTATGAAGAAACAAAATCAAGGTGAAGAAGTTGCATGTTTCTGTAATATGGTTCATGGTAGATGATGGGGTCTTATATCTATTAAGGTGTTTTGATTTTAAGTGTGTAGCTTCTTGTAGGAAAGTGATGGGGTCTTATCAGATGCATTCCTCTTTTTCCTTTTATTTTTTGGAAAATTTTTAATGTAGGAGTGGGGACTGTATTATGTTTTCTAAAATCTAATTTTATAATCCCAGTTCCTTCTGATTGAATCACTCTTTGGTGATGTTGTTCTTGCAGCTGAAAATATATGGAATTAATGGTAGTCAAAGAGAGTAGCATTTGTACTCAGATGGCTTCATTGTCAGTTCAAACAAAGGAATTAGGAACAAGAAAAGGGAATGTATGATTCTCTTCTTTAATTGATCTTCTTTCAAGCATTTTCTTCTTCTTCTTGAAGTAAGTGGAGTATAATCTTCTGTTCATTTACTCGTGCACATCCTATTTCACATTAATAGTACAATTTTACCATCATTTTGTAGGACATGATACAAGGAATGCCTTACGATGCACATCCATGGATGTTCTTATTAGTGCTATGAGCACTCTCTCTGTCTTTCATCCACATGCAAATCCGGCTCTTAGGGTATGTTATCTTCAAAATGGATTTTTCCCTTCCATTTCTTCCATATTACCGATGCTTCATTGTAGGTGTTTGCTTAGAAAGGATGGGATACAGGCTGAAGTGAATCAACTATTTTGTGATCTTGATTCTTGAGATTACACACCCATGCCTACTCTCTCTTAAAGAGTTGGAAGTATATGAAAAGTTATGATTCTGTCATGTGGTGTAACTGAATGGCATTGCCAAAATGGTAGAATTGAATAGACAGGTTTTCTTTGAGTTTAAGCACATTACTATAACAAATTTCAAGATTCCGGTTATATTTTGGTAATATTTGTCAAACTGTTGTAGGCATGGAAGAAATTGTTTCTGATTCGGAAGAGCATTATCATTGTTTATCTCACATGTACAGATAGGAATGGATACACATCCTGCATGCACACATGTACACACAGCCTTTGTTTGTTGCTTGGGATGGCAAGGGAGGGTCTAATGAAGCTTTATTGTATTGAATCAATGTCCTGGACTGTTTATTGTTCATCTGATGCAGGATCAGGATCTTTACAAGTCAAAGCAAGTGCGAGCTAAACAGATTGTACGAATACTTGGGAAGGTTTGTGTTACTTTTGTTTCCTCAACATAATAGTCCTTTCCTTATATTGTTACTCTTATTATGGCATAAAGAATCATGTACAAGAAGACAAGTCAGAAATGACTCATATTATTGCAGGCACCGGCCATCACAGCTGACGCTTACCTGACACTAGCAGGAAGACCACCTGTCCCTCCTTCCAACAAACTCTCTTATGCTTGATTCATTGTATGTTCTATCTCTTCCTACCTATAGGCATCACCATAGCTTGATTTTTGAGCTGTTTACACAAATCTCCATGCTGAGTCTCTGCCATATAGATCACTCTAATGAGAATTAATATTGTAGCTGGTTCCATCAATATGTTCGATTTGCTCTGTAAATTCCATGACTAAGACAACTAATAGGTCTAGCATAATATTCAGTAATGTTCTGTTACATCATGCAGGGGAAACAGGGAGTACAGACCGAACCCTAGGTTGGCCCGTGTTCTTGGTATTTTTTTCATCCTGCATGCAGAACATGAAATGAATTGTTCTACAGCTGCTGGCCGTCATCTTGCATTAAGGTATTGTTATTTCTTGGTATAAGCTTCTCCTTCTTACTCATAAGTCATAATACCATTACTGATGGATGGCTTGGTCTGGACAGTGGGGTTGATGTATACACAGCTCTTACTGGAGCGGTTGGAGCACTATATGGCCCTCTTCATGGTGGAGCAAATGAGGTAAATATGGTCTATTTTCTGAGAATAACTCCCAACATCTGCATTGTTCTTCTCACTACGCTGTTCAATCTTTTACATCATTTTATCATTATTTGATGCTGTTCTTATTTTTATTCTTTCTGTTGAAATGTTGATTCCAGGCTGTGCTTAAGATGCTAAATGAGATTGGGAGTGTTGAAAACATTCCAGATTTTATTGTGGGTGTGAAGAACAGGTAAAAATGAAATGGATCAGTGACATTTTGTTGTCAATACCTGAAAATATGGAAACTGGACTAAATTTGTATTTTTCTGAATGAAATTGTTTTGCATGGTTGGCTAACAAATTATTGCCACTGAAGGAAGTGGAAAATGTCAGGGTTTGGCCACCGTGTGTACAAGAACTTTGACCCCAGAGCAAAGGTTATAAAAAATTTAGCTGAGGAAGTTTTCTCAATTGTTGGAAGGGATCCTCTAATTGAGGTACTTAATGTTTTCAACCTTCATATTGTTCCCTCATATTTTCCCTTGATGAGAAGGACCACCTTTCATATTATTGTTGACTATTAGTATGCGACTGCAAATCCGGAGGACAGCAAACCAGTAAACCTCTACTTGAAGGGAAAACAAGATTTCCTTGTCAACATTTAACATTTTTGGACTCGAACAACAGCCTAGAGTCGCTCATGTTCCTTCACTTCCCCTTGGATATAGAAAGATCCCTTTTAGATAGAATTCTTGAACAATAAAGGCGTACCTTACTGGGGACTACATGATTTCTGGGACAATTGACTTATTTGCAAAGTAGCAAATTCTAATACCTGGTTCATTTATACCATCACTTACAGAGTTACAGGTAGCTGTTGTGCTGGAGAAAGCTGCACTCTCTGAGTCTCTGATGAATATTTTATTAAAAGGAAGTTGTATCCATATGTTGATTTTTACTCTGGCTTAATATACTGGTATGACTCATGTAGTTAGATTCATCATGGTATCTTCTTCCGAAGATACGAATACTCCATGATCTTAATGATTTATTCTTTAACAGGGCCATGGGATTCCCACCGGAGTTCTTTACAGTGCTATTTGCGATCCCTCGAATGGCTGGCGACTTGGCACATAGGTCCGAGTCCCTAGATGATCCTGATACAAAAATAATAAGACCACAGGAGGTTAGGTTCTTATGTTTCCACTAGATTTTAACCAGGTCTCTCCTAATACTTGTAACATATTTGAATCAACAGATAAAAATCATGTTTAGGACCAATTTTGCATTCAGAGGTTGATATCTCATGCCTCCCTTTTTATTTCAGGTGTATACTGGGGTATGGCTGCGGCACTATGAATCAATTACAGAATGAAAGATGCCAGCTAAGTCAGACTCGCTTAAACAGATTTCAGTATCAAATGCCACAAGATGCAGGCTTGCCGGAAGCAAGATTTAAAGTGAACGCGTCTGGATTGCATTTGCAGCAGCAGTATGTGGAATGTAGCCTTCTTATCAAGTAACAGGTAATAAAAATCCATGAAAGTTCCCTACTTGATCCTTGGAAAATGGTATACGATACGAACCGAGGCGGAACTACCTTGGGGCCAGGGATGGCCCTGGCCCCCACAAGCTTTTTTCTTTTTTTTTGTAATATATGGGTAAATATATATGTAGTACTATTTATATAGGTAATTATATATGATATTAATAATGAAAGAGTAAAATAATAAATAATTTAGTTGTTAAAGGATAACCACTTTAATTTAGAGATTAGAGATTCAAGTCTTTATACCTCTAGTTTGGACAAATTTTTGTTTGATGATTTTTTTAAAATTAAACATTAAACAAATATTTTATAGTTTTTTCAATGCTTTCTTATTATAAACAAAAATCATTTTTCAAGAAGTTTTTAGTATACATTCAAATTTTGTTTTTTACCATTTTTTTAAAGAAATTAAACATTTAAACTATAATTTTATAGTTTTTTTTCAAAAATTTTGAAACACTTTTATTTATGATAAAAAAAAATCCACATTTTTTACTATGTCCCCTTTTTTTCCAATTTTTCATAAAGAAATTGCATATTTAAACTACAAATTTATTGCCTTTTTAATATTTTTTTAAAATTTTGTGCTTGATAAACAAAAAAAATATAATGTAAAAGTTCGGCCCCCTCATCACCGTGAGTCTAGTTCCGCCATTGGATACGAAGTTTCCTGCAGTGTTTTTAGTGCAAATAAAAAGTATTCCAAAGGTGCAGTTCTTTCAGTTACATGAATATATAAGTAAAAATCAACTCCTGAAAACTCTTGTGTGTGGAAGTTACGGGTGGATGGGTACAGCTATGTTTACCTTCTTATCTTTAGATAACGGGTTTAATTCCTCTCTTGTTGTACTATGGAAAAACAACAATAATACATGCAAGTCCAAGTTATTTGGGATCTTTTAAACTTTGCACATAGATGAATTAGTATATCCTTTCGTCAGTTTATTTTTTTTTCCCATTAAATCTGTTAGGTTTTAAGGCAAACCTAACTGTTGTTGGTAGTCATCTTCTTGAAATATCTAACAATGAAAAGATGCTTGCTTACCAAATTATATACAAAACAATAGGCTCTCTATAAATTGGCTGCAGTTGTTGGTAGTCATTCGAAGTCACTTTCTTGTGCTTACCATACTAATAGATTTTCTAATCCTTGTAGGGATTTCTAGCAGTAGGTTCATCTCGATTGAACTGGCCATTGAAGAATTTAAACAAGATATCCAAGCTTGTAATTATAAATAGTCCACTGACAGTTTTATCTCCAATTCTTGGCCCATTTCAAAAGCTAAGGTATATATTGTGAACTTTATCTCTTTTAAATTTCGAGCTGAACTAGGGTTATTATCTTTTCTTGTAAGCTAACTACATTGAGCTTTTGGGTTTTCCAACATCTTTTGTCATGTGACTTTATTGGATTGGATCATTTGTACCCCTTCTCTTGCCCTATACACATGTTTTTTTTTTTCTTTATTATCCATATACTACTTGTTTATGATTGTGATTTGAGAGAGAATCCAATGCTATGTAGGTAGTTTATTGAGTATCCACCTTACATAAATTGAGATAAATAAGACTAAATAATCTTTAATATGGAGTATATAGTACTCATAAACTTGGAGAAAAAAACTAATTGGGAAAGGGTTAATAGTATCCATGTATCTCTTCTCGAGTCAAAAAGATTTGAAGTAGGAGATTGAAAGTAGAGGGAGCTATGTTTGGCTTTAATGGCTGCCTTTGTACAGCATCTGTTGCATCATCTGTGGTGAGCTTTTCTTTTTAACTGAGCCACTTATCATTGTATAATACTACCAAATGAATGTGTTAAGAGAAAAAAACTCATCATAGAGAATTGTTTAATTATGAGTTCATGAAAGGGTTAATTTTATTCAAATTGTAAGTGAGCTACTGCATATACTGGTAGAATAAAGAAGTTTTTCAGTAAAACATAAATTGGAGTTATTTGTGCTGCTGCTGCTGCTGGTGGTTTAACCGTTTGATCCTGCCCAAGCTGCTGGAAGTGTATTCTGTCTTCTGTTGTTCCATGTTTTCTGCTGTTTTGCTGTTGTTCCATGTTTGCTGCTGGAAGCTATGATACAGCTCAAAGAAAAAGATATCATCATTTCTAAACTTAGAATCAAAGCAATAAAATGACAGGCAAATACACTTCTAGAGCACAGGCCCTTAAAGAGCTTGCTACCACACTTCTACAGCACAGGCCTTGAAAGAAGAAACCTGGAGAAACTTACTTTCTGCATATCTTCGGGAAAGATGTCAACAGAAAATGTAGGTCATCTGTTGCAACAGAAGCCAAACCAATAAAACCAGCAGAATCATTTTGGGTGGTGGGCCGGCGGAAGGAAATCGATCATTCACCCATCATCCGACCCATTACCATCCCTAATCTCTGATCTGATCGCCAAATAGTTTTCTGAGACGAGAGAGTCCATGTTTGATACTGATATATAACAAAGCTTTGTACTAAAAAGCGGGACTCATAGGAACTAGCTAGGATCACATAAACGATAGAGAAAAACCTAAAGAGAACATTATCATAATTAACTTGCTTCAAATATTGAATATATACCGTATATTATAAGTATACGTAAGTTATGAGGCCAATGTAAAAAGCAATCCGCAACCACTTAGCATAATCCAAGGACACATTATGCATGACAGACCATACAAATTAAATACTCTACATTTCGATCAATATCACTCCTAAAGAATAAACTACATAGATCTTGCGTGGATATAATTTCTTACAACTTGTGCTTCATTTCCGGTACAAAAATTCAAAGTGATGCAATCTTGCAGCCACGGGATGCTATTTGTAGTAACGATCTTGCTCCTAATAGAGTCGTCGAGGCAACAGTTCTCCCTATCAAAGTTCCATGTGCACATAATGAACGAGCTCCCTAACGACAGCCCCCTGGAGGTGCACTGCAAGTCAGCAGATGATGACCTGGAGGACCATACGGTGTGGAGCCAACACGAGTATGTCTTCACCTTCCGAGAAAACTTCCTCATGACCACGCTCTTTTGGTGCAATTTGCGTTGGGTCTCCATGGACCGTCGCATTTCGTGCAACATCTTCTGGCCCAACGAGGGCTTGTTGAGTCGTTGTAACAACCATAGCTGCATCTGGCACGCCAAAGAGGGCGGCCTTGAGTTCCGTGATCCGTTTACGGATAACGTTTTCGTTAACTATGAGTGGAATTGACTTTGGGTCAGTAAAAAGTAGCATAAATTTAAGCACTTGTATTGTCTACTTGAAATCGTATGTTATAAGGAAATCTTTAATGTAGTTGAACTAGAGCTACAACTAGATCGAATAATTAACACTTAAGTTCATGGTTATCATGTGGTGTTATGAACTTATGATTGATCATTGTTCATTGATGATGGACACAACATATATAAACTATAATTTATGAATAACACTTGATAGACGATGTAGCCATATTTTCATTTATTTTGTTGTTTAACTAGTAAAATTTCCGTCCATGGCGCGTTTTTTTTTTTATAAATAAAAATATAAAATTATGTTTTATACACTAAAAAAAAAATTAAAGTGTTTTAAATTAAACTCATTTATTTAAATGAGTTGATCGAAAATAAAAGGAAAAAAAGATGGGTTTAAAGAAATAAAGGAGATTAGGGGAAAAGAAAAAAGCTTATTGGTGGAAATGTAAGAAAAAAGCTTATTGGTGGAAATGTAAGAAAAAAAGAAGAGGCTGACACATCGTCAAAAAAAAATTGTTTTATGAGTATACTAGTTCGGTACCCGCACTTTTGTGCGTTTTTTTTTAAATTAATATATTTAGTGTTAAAAATATATAATTTTTTTTGTAAATAAACTCTAAGTACTATTATTCACATCTAAACATTGTTAATTATTATATAGTTAATGGCAAAACAACTTTGAAAATTTGTAATTAGAGACAAAATTTTATCCCATTGTTGATTAATATTTGTACCCAAATGCATGTATGTAAAAATAATCATAAATTATATATGCAATATACCGTTGTTTGGAGTTGAAATTATTTTTCTTCAATTTATTCTTCTTCTCTTTGAATACGTTTGTCATCTTTAAATGCATCTCCTTTCAATTAAATTGTGGAACAATGTAAATGAACATGTATCATTTATATTTAAAAAATATTTAGTAAATTTATTTATTTATTTATTGTGATTTGTTAGGCATACTTGAGATACTTGAGATGTCAGATAAAGAAAACAGAGTACTCCCTCCGTTTCAAAATAAATATCGTTTGATTTTTTTTGCACGTTTTTTAAGGAAGTAAAAACTCTATAAAATATTATTTTTTGATCAATTTTTTTTTATATAAATTGATACTCCCTCCGTTAATTGAAACATGTCATTTTATACATTTGCACAATTTTTAAGAAAGCAAATAAAAGCAAACAAAAATACACTTATACCTCTAATTATTACTTTACTTTTCCACTTTATCTAAAACTACAAATAACAAATCCCTAATCATTAAAAGAGTAATTTTGGAAAGTGAACACTAAAATACCTAAAACGACATGTTTTTCTTAACACGATTTTACTCCTAAAACGACATGCATGTTTTTCTTAACGAAGGGAGTACTTATTATTAATAAGTATAAAATTATTCCAATCCCTAGCTTTTTTCTTGAGATACTTTTGTTTGAACATAAGTTGGAACAAATACGAGCCCGAGCACGATGCATGCCACGATTGTTTAACTATGTTCCGGAAGTCCTTCTGCTAAAGCCATGCATTCTCGAACTTGAAGGGAGGGGCTTTAAAGACTGAACCACTGTAGAAAGTTATAGATATAGGACAGTGATCAGAGGAAGAAAAGACCCCCATTAAAAGTAATTAGATCGGAGAATTTCTCAATAATCTGGTGCTGAACCAGCACTCGATCAAGTTTTTCTCGGATATTGTTTTCTTCGTCAGGGTTCCTTCTCCAACTAAACGTGTTGGCGAATGTAGGAAGATCCACAAGGCACTAATGCATCGAATCCCATCATTTTTTTTCTATTTTATGTTAACTTTTGGTAATAGTTTATTTAATTTTACAATTGTAGTTTTTTGTACTTAATTTTTTTTTTTAAAGAAAAATATCCGCCATGTACTAGTTAAAATTACGGAAATTTCGTCAGGTACCCCTGGAGTATTGCAATTTTCGCGAGGTCTACAATTTTTTTTGCATATTTCGCGTGGTGCCCCTGAGGTTTTAAAACATTTCGCATCGTGCCCTTCCCGATTAAGTTTAACAGTTTTTGCTTTCTCCCGCTAGTTTGCAAATTAAAAAAAAAAGAAAAGAAAGAAAGGCTCGAGCAAAGAGAGAGTGAAGAGAGAAGGCTCGAGCGAGGAGAGAAGGCGCCATACCGTGCTCGAGTCGGAACCGCTGCTCGGACATGCGCTCGGACCTAGGCTCGGACCTGCTGCAACCGTCTCTCGATTATAGCCAGGTGAGTATTACGAACCTATAATCTACGGTTGGGTGGTTAGATTTGTGGTGTTCTTGTTTTTAGATCTAGTCTTCCCTAGGGTTTTAAATTAGGATCTATAGATGTCTTAATCGAAGTGGATTTCTGTGACTTTGTTTTCCGTTTTGCATCTCGCAAGTAATGGAACTTTTGATTATGTCAACCAGTTGTTGATTTCTGGATCTATTGTTCTTGTTTTTGTCTAAATTCGAATTCGAACGATAAGAAAATTTAACATGTTGGCTAGTAGCAAATATGAATGATACGATGCATTTGACGCAACACTGATTCTCCAACTCAATCCTAGAATGAAATTGTGCTTCTACAGAGAAGGTGATTTTCGATTGCTTTTAGTTTGAATCTGTGTGCAATTTCCGTTTGCTTTTAGTTTTGGTCGTTTGTGTTGAGCCTAAAAGACAAGATTGTACTAAAGTCATCTTCATAGAAGCAAACTTAGTAATAAAAGCATGTTAGACCTCTCTGCACAATAATTCAAAGCATTGTGGTAAGGTTAGGTTAGGGTTGGAATATGCTTAGATTCATGGAAAGCCTAAAAGTGAAGGCTACCAAATTATCCAAATTCTAAATTTATCATTGAGGTTCTTTGTTTTTTTGTGTCTATGCTTGCATATGTTGCATCTACTGTGTTATACGCTGAGTGTATATAATCAAAACCCACCAGTCATCCATCCAAAAGGATACTTAATCAAAACGATGTTATTAACTTTAGTCCATATCATTTCTGATAATGTGATGCTGCTGAGTTGGCTGGTCCTTGTTTTAGTGTTGAAAGAGCCAAGCCATGGATGGTTTTGGAGTTGTGGTTCCAAATTGGTGGGTTGCGCTGGCTAGAGGTGAGAACCCAGCTCCATTCCCAGCACTTACGGCTTTTGTTTTAGGTCATCTGGGAGGTCATCTGGGGTAATTTCTCACTGCTCTAAATTCATCCTTACAAATTTTATCTCGTGTTTCCTTTTACTGCTAAATTTCATATAATGTGTTTTCTTCCAAAATTTCATACAGGGTGTGTGCCTATAAAAGGTGAATAATAATGTAACAAACAGTTCAGTTGAGAAATCAAGAAGTGTAACAGCAAAGTCAAATAGATCGATATGATCCCAGATGGATTTGATCAATATCTACGACTTCATCAAATAGAACGCATTGAGAGTTTGAATGTTCATATGATATAATCTTGGCCAGCTATACACTAAACTCAAGTACACACTAAACTCAAGCACAAAGAACAATGAACAAATAGAGAATGATGAAATTGCCTCTCGTTGCAACCATCCAGCCCTTGAACCTTGCTTGGAGGGGCAAGGCTCGAGCCTCTCAATCGGATTCTAATTAATCCTATCCTCATAGTCCTCACTTAATTAGAGCTTGGAAATAAAGAGTTATTGTGAAATGGGTAAGGATTGAATAACTTATAAATCACTCCGTACATCCTAAATAATAAGTAACTATTAAGTCTCATATTACTAGCACCAAAAATCTACTTTCCTTCCATCATAACATTAGAATGACAAAATTAACAGAAGACAACAAAGAGATAAATGGTGTAAGCATCAAGGTCAGAACAACAAAGCTTTGTAATAGCAACTACTTGGACCAATACAATTTTCTTTTTCATATAAGACGTAATCAATATACATTACATGGAAAGCCTAAAAGTGAAGGCTACCAAATTATCCAAATTCTAAATTTATCATTGAGGTTCTTTGTTTTTGGTGTCTATGCTTGCATAAGTTGCATCTATTGTGTTATACGCTGAGTGTATATAATCAAAACCCACCAGTCCTCTATCCAAAAGGATACTTAATCAAA
This sequence comes from Persicaria tinctoria, assembly GCA_037127255.1. Taxonomy (NCBI): domain Eukaryota; kingdom Viridiplantae; phylum Streptophyta; class Magnoliopsida; order Caryophyllales; family Polygonaceae; genus Persicaria; species Persicaria tinctoria. The sequence continues at coordinate 397,506 of JBANSL010000016.1, read as the reverse complement.
AGGATGTTATAAACTTTAGTCCATATCATTTCTGATAATGTGCTGCTGTTAAGCTGGCTGGTCCTTGTTTTAGTGTTGAAGGAGCCAAGCCATGGATGGTTTTGGAGTTGTGGTTCCAGATTGGTGGGCTGCGTTGGCTGGAGGTGAGAACTCAGCTCCATTCTCAGCACTTACGGCGTTTGTTTTAGGTCATCTGGGGTAATTTCTCACTGCTCTAAATTCATCCATATAAATTTTATCTCGTGTTTCCTTTTACTGCTAAATTTCATATAATGTGTTTTCTTTCAAAATTTCATATAGGGTGTTTCCTTTTACTGCTAAATTTCATGAAATGGGTAGGGATTCAATAACTTATAAATCACTCCGTACATCCTAAATAATAAGTAACTATTAAGTCACATATTACTAGCACCAAAAATCTATTTTCCTTCCATCATAACATTAGAATGACAAAATTAATATAAGACAACAAAGAGATAAATGGTGTAAGCATTAAGGTCAAAACAACAAAGCTTTGTAATAGCAACTACATGGACCAATACAATTTTCTTTTTCATGTAAGACGTAATCAATATGCATTACATGGAAAGCCTAAAAGTGAAGGCTACCAAATTATCCAAATTCTAAATTTATCATTGAGGTTCTTTGTTTTTTGTGTCTATGCTTGCATAAGTTGCATCTACTATGTTATACGCTGAGTGTATATATTCAAAACTCACCAGTCCTCCATCCAAAAGGATACTTAATCAAAAGGATGTTATAAACTTTAGTCCATATCATTTCTGATAATGTGCTGCTGCTGAGCTGGTTGGTCCTTGTTTTAGTGTTGAAGGAGCCAAGCCATGGATGGTTTTGGAGTTGTGTTTCCAAATTGGTGGGCTGCGCTGGCTAGAGGTGAGAACCCAACTCCATTCCCAGCACTTACGGCTTTTGTTTTAGGTCATCTGGGTAATTTCTCATTGCTCTAAATTCATCAATACAAATTTTATCTCGTCTTTCCTTTTACTGCTAAATTTCATATAGTGTTTTCTTTCAAACTTTCATATAGGGTGTTTCCTTTTACTTCTAAATTTCATGAAATGGGTAGGGATTGAATAACTTATAAATCACTCAGTACATCCTAAATTATAAGTAACTACTAAGTCACATATTAGTAGCACCAAAAATCTATTTTCCTTCCATCATAACATTAGAATGACAAAATTAACAGAAGACAACAAAGAGATAAATGGTGTAAGCATCAAGGTCAGAACAACAAAGCTTTGTAATAGGAACTACTTGGACCAATACAATCTTCTTTTTCATGTAAGACGTAATCAATATACATTACATGGAAAGCCTAAAAGTGAAGGCTACCAAATTATCAAAATTCTAAATTTATTATTGATGTTATTTGTTTTTGGTGTCTATGATTGTATAAGTTGAATCTACTGTGTTATACGCTGAGTGTATATAATCAAAACCCACCAGTCCTCCATCCAAAAGGATACTTAATCAAAAGGATGTTATAAACTTTAGTCCATATCATTTCTGATAATGTGCTGCTGCTGAGCTGGTTGGTCTTTGTTTTAGTGTTAAAGGAGTTAAGCCATGGATGATTTTGGAGTTGTGGTTGCAGATTGGTGGGCTGCGCTGGCTGGAGGTGAGTAACCAGCTCCATTCCCAGCACTTACGGCGTTTGTTTTAGGTCATCTGGGAGGCCATCTGGGTAATTTCTCACTGCTCTAAATTCATCCATATAAATTTTATCTCGTGTTTCCTTTTACTTCTAAATTTCATGAAATGAGTAGGGATTGAATAACTTATAAATCACTCCGTACATCCTAAATAATAAGTAACTATTAAGTCACATATTACTAGCACCAAAAATCTATTTTCCTTCCATCATAACATTAGAATGACAAAATTAACAAAAGACAACAAAGAGATAAATGGTGTAAGCATCAAGGTCAGAATAACAAAGCTTTGCAATAGCAACTACTTGGACCAATACAATCTTCTTTTTCATGTAAGACGTCATCAACATACATTACATGGAAAGCCTAAAAGTGAAGGCTACCAAATTATCCAAATTCTAAATTTATCATTGAGGTTCGTTGTTTTTGGTATCTATGCTTGCATAAGTTGCATCTACTGTGTTATACGCTGAGTGTATATAATCAAAACCCACCAGTCCTCCATCCAAAAGGATACTTAATCAAAAGGATGTTATAAACATTAGTCCATATCATTTCTGATAATGTGTTGTTGCTGAGCTGGCTGGTCCTTGTTTTAGTGTTGAAGGAGCCAATCCATGGATGGTTTTGGAGTTGTGGTTCCAGATTGGTGGGCTGCGCTGGCCGGAGGTGAGAACCCAGCTCCATTCCCAGCACTTACGACGTTTGTTTTAGGTCATCTGGGGTAATTTCTCACTGCTCTAAATTCATCTATACAAATTTTATCTCGTGTTTCCTTTTACTGCTAAATTTCATATAATGTGTTTTCTTTCAAAATTTCATAAAGGGTGTTTCCTTTTACTGCTAAATTTCATGAAATAGGTAGGGATTGAATAACTTATAAATCACTTTGTACATCCTAAATAATAAGTAACTATTAAGTTACATATTACTAGCACCAAAAATCTATTTTCCGTCCATCATAACATTAGAATGAAAAAATTAACAGAAGACAACAAAGAGATAAATGGTGTAAGCATCAAGGTCAGAACAACAAAGCTTTGTAATAGCAACTACTTGGACCAATACAATCTTCTTTTTCATGTAAGACGTAATCAATATACATTACAATCCTCCATCAGCTTTAACTTTTTCAAATTATTTCATTTCCAACACAATGTATGTTGTTGTTCTATTCAGATATGTGTACGAATACGCATCGTCATTCAGCTTGTGGACGTACAATTTCTTAGCTTTTTGCTGATGAAATGACTCAACTCATTTTCCAAGGGAACCTCCGCTGATCCAACTTGGAAACGAAAATATTTCATGCTGATAGAGAAACTTTAAGTGTCGTTTGGTTGGAGACTATGGAGACGAAAGGGGGAGGCATTGAGATAGTATAATTAGACTAGATTCATCTCCTCACTCCTTCGTTTCATACTTTTAAACCAAACCAAAGGAAGTAAGAAATCATCAATCACATCAATGGCTATTTTACATAAAGAAGAAGGAACAATTATCACTTTTTTCATCCAGATACACTTTAAAAGCTCCAATATGCACTATGGACATAAGAAGCGCTCGGGACACCGAAATATAGATAGTGTAGAATTTTGCAGTACTTATTTGATAAAACCACGGGGGTGGTGTGTTTCCCATATTTGGTAAAATTCGATCGCCTACATCTACAGATCCAGCACTTCCTATATAGACAACACTAACCATTTTTCCCACTACACGCCTCTAAGGTGGATATGAATGGTTCACATGAGCCACATCACTCCAAGGTGGATAAGGATAGTTCACATGAGCCACATCAATCCCTGGAAATTGTGTTTCTAGCATCTTTTCCACTTCAAATGCTTGTCTCCTGAGAGAATTGCAAGATACAAACGATAGTCGGAAGAAGACCACATATAGCGTATATTTATAAGTAACAGAAACAAACACTTCTAATCCAAAACAATCTCATACCCGTTATTTGTTTACATACTACACATCAATGGATTTGAGATTTTTTACTCTTACTAATGTTTATCAACAAACTACAGAAAAAGGTCAATCGAGCTAACATTACAGAAATGTTGGTGAATTCAAGCATAGACAAAATATATGTTCTTTTCCCGTTTTCTCATCGTCAAATTATGAGCTCAACTTAGCCATTGTGCCCTTCTAAACCAGGATCAAGAGCTGAGTCACTGCACAAGAGAGGTGAGAGAGCAAAACTAAGCGAGCCCATTAAGGCCCAAGGGCATTTTGTCTTTCCTACGGTAACCCTCAAACCCTAATTTTGATTATAAAACATAAAATATGCCTCCATTAGAGAGGAGGAATTAGAACAATACTGACTTGAGCGTCGGAGGGTCCTCCCGGGGAGACAAGCCCCGCCCCAACCTCGTTTGTTCTTGTTTCACAGGTTAGGGTTCGTGTTGAGATCATCATCAAGATCGGTCTCCATCAACAGTCATTGAGAGCAGATTTATGCACTCACAATTGGCGCCGTCCGTGGGGATTCGATCAAAAAGCCGTAAGATCGGATCTCTCAATTAAAGAAAAAAGCAACAAAGATCGGTGTGAAGTTGTGTGAACCGCCGGAACTGCAGGAGCAGCAACTCCCACCGCAGCCACCACGGCGTCCTCCGGCGGCCGAGACGCTGTACTCGACTGGATTGCTCTCCCTCAGGGCTCGAACACCGCCAGATATGAGCCTCGCCACACCACCGCACTACGCCGGTGGATCGAGCATCCATCGCCACCATGGCCATCGACTCCGGTCTCTTCCATCTCTCTCTGTGCGACTTCTAACGGAACCCTAGCAGCGAGAATAGCCGCCGAGTCCGGCCTCCTCCATCTTGGTTCCACATAATCGCCGCCTTGTCCACCGAAGGTCGAAACAGGCGATGGGAGGCAGGCTTTGCACGAGAAAGATACCGGCCCCAAATCCGATGGCCCGGGGCACAACCGAAGCGATCTTGGAGTTCGCACCCATCGCTCGATGTTGCAAGGACCCCTCGTCGGGTTCAATTCGTCGCCGAGGATCCCCTTTGAAGTCCTGCGCCGCCGACGCTCTCTGTATAAAACCCTGTGAAGAAGATGACTTTGCAAATTTAGAGTAATTACAAAATCAGCTCAGATTTCTTGAAAATTGCAGATCAGCCTACACATTTAAGCTAATTACGGAAAAGGCCCAACTTTCATAAGGCAGGGTATCTCACTTGGAGGGGCAACGTATCATGTCCGGTCAGTCCATCATATGAGACCCAAAAGCTAAGTTCTCTATGTCCTATTTTGGTGAAAAGTTTGCTTTTTAGTTAATTGTATTACATGGTTAATTGCATCAATGCCATATAATTTCTTGAAATGCTTATATGCGTGTATATATATACATAGAACAACATTAGCCGCTCAAGGCCAAATCAGCCGCTACCCGCCCACAATCGGTGCCGATCTGAGAGAGGCGGCGGATGCTAAGGGCGTTCATGACCGGACAAGATTTCGAAGCATTAAAAACCAAACGGTTTGAAATCAGGAAGTGCCCAGGACCATTGTCATTCTCTTATATTTTCATTATTCACATATTTACTTGACAAGTCTAATATATCTATATGTATATACACATCATGGATAGGAGATCATTGATTTGCTTACAAGACTAGATCGATCAAGTTCAGTGCTCTGGGGCAATTTGAAGATATGCACCACACGACGTTGGGCACAGTTACTAAAGATAGTCAATAACGACCAAGCGAAATAAGAGGATATTCGTTTGTGCGTTGATTGCATCTTGATTAGTTGGGAGGGTCAAACAAACGCCGATCACCGCCACCATATGTTGGCTCTCCTTCATCGCACGTTGATCATCAGAGTCTCGACGGAGGAAGAGAAGAAATCGGCGGAGCAGTTAGCCCGCACGCATTTGTCCTGCGCTAGATTTCTTTTGGAGTCTTTGCAGATTCCATCACATTTGGTTCGTCATCGTAGCCGCAGCCAATACCTTAATTACTGAGTTTGCCTGTCTCTCACTTTCTTTTCAATTGATGCATGAATTTTGGATCAAATTGCAATAAATTTACACTGAGAGTCTTAGTCGATGATTCATCTCCTATTCTTTCGCCGATTCAAGTATTGAAACAAACGATTGATTAACATTGGTTTTATCGTATATTTCGAAGTGGTAGCTTACAGATAATTTGGCACATGGAGCAAGACCTCAAGAGCAAAACGGGGTCGGATCGTGTTTGAGGTCACAAGAAAAGTACTCATCGACCATGTGGAATCCCCGTCGATTCCTCCCATCGATCGTCAACAATAAGACTGCCGATCTCGGCCTCCGCCGTTGGCTATTGCGGGTGAAGCAGCCGGTGGCCGCCGCTCACTAGAACCCCATCAGGTCTACTTCGACGTCTCCCTCTTCGGATGGCTCAACAGAGCCTCCTATACTGGATTCCTAAAAGCGTTTGTTTATAAATGAGCGAAGAGAACACCGAGATGAGCATCGGGCCAAGGTGCAATACAACAAAGTGAATTGAAGCTATCATAGATTAATTAGATAGCTGCATCCTAGTCCTATGAACTACCGCAAGCAAAGCCGAAGGCATACCCCTTGCACTTATCAACTCTGCAAGTGCAGGTCCACCTAAATAAGTAGCCGATCAAGGCCAATGGATAGCCAATCAAGGCCAATAATTCTCGCCACTAATAGGCCATTCAGGTGATCGTCAATCAAGACCCAAAGAAAAGTCAATTACGGCCGAAATAAGTCCATGACAGGACCAATCTCTAGCCAATTACGATCAAAATAAGTCCATGACAGGACCAATTTCTAGCCAATTACGGCCGAAATAAGTCCATGACAGGACCAATCTCTAGCCAATTACGGCCAAAATGAGTCCATGACAGGACCAATCTCTAGCCAATTACGGCCAAAAGGAGTCCATGAAAGGACCAATCTCTCGCCAATTACGACCGATCAAAATAAGTCCATGACAGGACCAATCTCTAGCCAATTACGGCCGAAATAAGTCCATGACAGGACCAATCTCTAGCCAATTACGGCCAAAATGAGTCCATGACAGGACCAATCTCTCACCAATTACGGCCGATCAAAATGAGTCTATGACAGGACCCATCTCTCGCCAAAAAGTAGCCAATCAAGGCCAACATATCGTCTTTCAAGACCAAAAAGTAGCCAATCACGGCCACTAGTCGCCCTTTACATGCCAAATAGTGAACATCATGTAAGGCCAATAGTCGTCATTTACAGACAAACCAGTGGAAACCAACTAAGGTCTATAAGTCGCCGTTTGCAGGCCAGAATCTCAGCACCAATCATGGTCAATATTATTCAACCATTGGCAATCAAGAGAGTTTACCCAACTTGTTATCCAAGTACCCATCTACGAGATCAAGGATCAACTAAGTGGTAAAGGGGAAAATCCAAGTACAAGCATAAAGATTCCCAAGGATCGGAAATTATCGGCCTCCTTCACCACTGATAAGTGCTAAAGAAGCCCGAGAGGCAATTGAGAGAGCAAAACTAAGCGAGCCCACTAAGGCCCAAGGGCATTATTGTCTTTCCTACGGTAACCCTCAAACCCTAATTTTGATTATAAAACATAAAATATGCCTCTATCAGAGAGGAGGAATTAGAACAATACTGACTTGAGCGTCGGAGGGTCCTCCCGGGGAGACAAGCCCCGCCCCAACCTCGTTTGTTCTTGTTTCACAGGTTAGGGTTCGTGTTGAGATCATCATCAAGATCGGTCTCCATCAACAATCATTGAGAGCAGATTTATGCACTCACAAGAGGTAATTTCAACTCTATTTTTTTCCTGTGTGCTTGAGTTTGGGGTAATTTTATCAATGAAGGGGTGTTCGATGTCACAACAATTGCTCTCCAACTTTTTCATCTCTTCAACTCCTGTCAACCAACCCTCGGTTTGCCGCCTCCTTCAATCATCCAACTATATATTCAATTTTGTAAACAATCCAAGGTAGCAATTAAAAATGTTGGAGCACAAAAGTACTTAAATGTATTTATATATCGAAGTTATTAGTAACTAATCATACATAAAGTAGTGACTTAAAAATGTATTTTTCTGTATGCTTGAGTTTAGGGTAATCATACATAAAGTAGTGGCTTAAAAATGTTGGAGCACAAAAGTAGTGTATTTATCGGAATAATAGTAACAATTCAAGGGCATGTATGTGAAGTGTGAACCTTTGAATTGTGGCTTATGGGTTGAGCTTCTACTCACTTATCGGCTTCCTCTCCGATGTGGGGACCAGTGCAGTAAGACTTAATTTTGAAAGACTCTCTCATTTTTATAGGTTATTGGGAATCTTGTACGAAATACTCCATCGTGTGGCTGGTGTTAGACGTGGTGCACGCTCTGTCTCCACCACCATATACACACACCATGTACTTTCATTTTCTCACTCCGAAAAAAGGATCATTTTTCCCATTCTCTGACCTTCTCTAGGACAATTGTCCAACAACTTTTTTGGTAGTATGTGGTATATCTTAGATAAGGATGACAATGGGTCGGGAAATCTACTTCTGGCACCCAACCCACTAGTTATAACTTTATTGTTAAATATTATTGGTAATTTATTCTATAATAAGGTAAGTAAAAATGAAAGTAATCCGTTAATATTTGCAATATATAGGGTGGTTTTTTCATAAATAGGCCTATTGAACCCATAAACTCGGAGGTTGGGCCCAGGTTTAGTGTTCTGAACCCGTGTTGGGCCAATTGCTTTTCCAATTGACAACCCTTTTTTTTTTATAGGATGTTCATCCTTCAAACGCCCAATGAAATTAAAGCGTACATATATATGTTACACACACGTATAGAGGAAATGTATGTAACAAGACTAGGTCACATGCAATACGGTAGCTAGGTAGGTAGATTGAAAAAGACGAATAGGCTGGTAAGGTGTACGTAGTAATTGAGCACAGATGATGGGACTAGCGTCGCCTACAAGCAGTTTCACGCTGAGCGTTGAAGAAGACGGCAGCGACAGGGGAGCCTAGGTCGTTCTGGGTTGCGAAGCAGCGGCTGTTGAAGTAGTCTCTGGATGGAGGAGGCGGGGCAGGGGCAGCCTCCTCCTGAAGCCGCCGCGGCTGTTTAAAGAGGATGAAGGCGAACCGGTGGATGCCGAGGTATGGCCTTGGCATCTCGTAGCCCACCACCTCTCTACCTGCATCCACAATATTAATACATCCATCAATAATATATATATATATATATATATATATATATATATATATATTATACCCTATATTAATTAAGCTAGCCCGGCCTACTTATAAATAAAACTCCAATATTAACCTTAACGTACCTCTCTCTCTCTATATATATATGGAAACTGCATGTATCTACTCGATCACAAATTTTTTTTACTTTACAAAGACAAATAATCCAAAAAAAAAAGTCATTTTTATAATTAAGAGTAAATATTAATTAAAAAAGAAGTAATTAAGATTGAAGAGGGAGTAGTACATACCAAATGAGGCGTCTGTAGTGCCTGGAATGTCCGTAACTAGCCTGCCAGATCACATGTATGTATTGTTAAAATTATTTCCTAGAGAATGGGTAACTTGTCCACAAGGCTTAGGATGTGCATTGTGTACAAAATATTATTCGGTGAAATGTGAAACATTATTCAGTGAAATTTGAAGCATTATTCGGTGAAATGTGAGTATTGTTTAGGGGCTTGTGAAACATTATTTGGTGAAATTTGAGGCATTCCATATAAATTGTAACTATTGTTTAGGGAATTGAGGTTTCTTTTATTTGAAATGGATAAATAAAAAAACTAAACATTATTCGGTAGAATGTTATAAATTATTCAGTGGAATTGGGACGTTTTCATCTGAACTGAACGGAAAAAAAAACATAACAGTGTTTGGTAGAATGTTTCACATTTCACCGAATAATGCTTAAAATTTCACCGAATAATGTTTCACATTTCACCGAATAATATTTGTGCACAATGCACACCCTAAGGAGTGTGCACTCTGGAACCACTCCCTTATTTACTATATACTATCTCCGTTCGGCAAAACTTGTTTTTTATTATTCACGTACGCTTTTTTAAAATTATAAAAACTATATAAAATATTCATTTAAATTTTTTTTTTAACAAGTCTGTACTTGTTAATAGTAACTATGAAATTGTTAAAAAAATTATTACAAAACTAGATATTTTATATAGTTTTTAGCTCCCAAAAAAGCGTGCGTGAATAGTAAATCGTTAAGTTTTGCCGAACGGAGTAGCAGTAAATATTACATATCATACTATATGATTTCAAATCTTTAATTAAATTAATCGATCAGTTTGCATTCAAAACACACACGTACAGTTATATATTCAAGAAATTAATGGTAGGAAATTACATGTAGGTAGCATATATACGTATATAAAGGATTAAGGAGCATGTATATATATAAACTGTAATTACTAATTAGGGAGGGGCTGGTACGTACCAGTGGAGATGCTCTCTCAAATAGGGATCACTTGGACCTGGAACATCTGGGTCTGTCATCACCTACAATTTCATTAATTATCATTATATGTATATATATTAATTAAGGAGAAGATAGAGCTATGGAGCTGGATTATATGGGAGGGTAGTTATACCGTACCAGGGTAAAGAAAGTAGGGAGGTCAGCAACAGCAGCAGCAGTAGTAGTAGAAGAATGACCATGGGGGGCATGGATGTGAACCCTTGGGGCGGAAGAAACTGCGGAGGGGAAGAGCTCAAAACCATTAGAGACCAATAGGTTGTTTTGGTAAGTGATAGTCATCCTCACTGAGGGCGTGAACCTATCTATCACATCCCCTATCACTCTCCCTACCACCAGTGTCTCCACCGACGTTCTCACTGCCATCGATCCAATCTCTCTCTATTCTTCTGCGTTAATTGCTTAGATTAGACCTGACGACATGGCCGCCCTAGCTCATCTTATATATCATACTACATACATGCCCGGAATTAATATTCATATTGAGATTCTCCAACTCTGCGTGCCCGGCCCCTTACTAGCTAACTTCTTGTACGTACGTACATATATAGTTAATTAATAAGTTAGATCCTTGCGACAACCTTTACCACACTGATCAGAGTCAGTGGCGGCCGCGGGAATTGCTGGAGGGGGGGATTTTTTTTTTGGAGAATATTTTTTTTCTCTGTATATATAATAAAGAAATTTTAAAAAAATATATTGAAAGAAAACCATAAATATGGTATATTTAAACAAAAACCATAAATTATGGTATATAAATATGATATTTTATTATCAAAAATAGTGCAAAAAGGCTAGAAATGAGATTTGAACCCATAACCTCTTGGAAACCCAAATTTCCTTCTCTCTTCTTTTACCAACTAAGCTAGACAAGTTTTGTGTTTTATTTCACATTTTCGTAGTAATACTACAGAGTAAATTTAAATTTATGGTTGCAAAAATTGATTATTATGGTTGATCGGTACGTGTGATGATCTTAATTAATTAGTTAGTGTTACTTTGTTTGAATTATATTGATGGAGAGCAATTAATTTGCAGCATTCAATTCAATCGACCTACCAACATTTTCCATTTTAAAGTTTGAAAGGTAGTTAATTAGTAGGCCAACACGAGATAATATAAGTTTGAAGATTTTGTTTTTGTTATGACAAATTTGCCATTGATTTGATTGTAGCAACTAATAGTAGAATCTCTAATTAATTCTAATTCTATTGACGTTCATCCCATTCCATCAACGCAGGTTCTTTTCCATTCATCTCTTCATTTAGGTGACGTTCATCCCATTGCATCTTCCTTGAAACACGGTGATTGTGAAGACATTTAAGGTTGGCAAATTTGTTTTACTTGTTTATGTGATTGTCACTGTAACTTCCATAGTATAGTAAACTCTAATTTGAGAACTCTAATTCAACCACGGGAATTAGACACCCCCATACAGACACAAAAACTCGTCATCGATCACCGTTTGTAATTTTTAAAAAAGAACGACGATGCAGGGTAGATGAAAGAACGAAGATGTATGGTAGATGGAAGCTTCAGGGAATCGATATCTTACGTACCTACGGATATTGTATTCGGTTCTTGTTAGTTAGGGACAATAATTTAGGTTACAATAATCGTTATCTATTCTTTACAATTGTATGCTACTTTAATTGATACCTGCCTTTACCAAAATTCGGTCATTACAGAAAATCATTCATTACAATAATTGTATGCTATTGTAGTTGGTTATAGTAATGGGTATAAGAATTCGTTCATTAAAGTAAATCATTTTACAAGAATTGTATGCTATTTTAGTTGGTTATAGTGATTTCTTGTAATACAACTCCACAGGACAAATATGGGTATAGTAATGGGTAGAAGATTTCATTCATTACAGGATTGATTACATGAATATTATTGTATTACAGGAGTGTGATTTCTTGTAAGTAGCTCATGACATTGTATTAAATGAATATTATCGTATTACATGAATGATTAATGTAATGTTTACTTTTATTGTAATATATTGTTGGATTGTATGTGGAACGCTGCAATTTGGAAAAAGAAACAAAAATTGCTACAATAAAATCATTTGCACACAATAATTTAGGTAAGAATTGATCGATAAACGATTCTAATCAAATAATTTGAAGAGCAACGTACGTTACTTGTAACCTAGAAAATTGTTGAAGTGATATTTTAGAAAATTCCCCGTTGATAATAGTCCCTTCATCCACCAATCCATCTGCAATAATCTAACTAAGTAGTTTTTAAAAGGATAAAGTTTGTTAAAATATCTTCATCCACCAATCATTTTAAAAAATGATAAAAAAAATTTAGGATAAAATTTGATTTGTTAAAAATATCTTCATCATCAATTACTTTAAAAAAAGGATAAAAATTAAAAAGAGTAAAATTAATTTTAAGGGTAAATATGTAATATCTATCTTAAAAAGGTACAATTACCTAAAACAAAACTGAAGGAGTACAATTACTTAAAAAAAAAACTTAAAAGTGGTATATTCCACCCAATTTCCTCGGTCGTCTAGTTAGTTAGTAATGGTCAAGTTAATTATTTATGACTCTTTGTGACGAGTTTCGTATGTGTTCCCCCGAGCTTGCATTGAATTGCATACATGCGGTATAGGAAATTAATTTAAGTGTACGTGCATGCACTGTATAACTTATGCCATCATGACCGCTACAATACAAGTTTAATTATGTACGTGCATGGTTCAATTCGATCTATATTAGATTAATCACATACACAAAATACACTACTCCATGTACTAATTAATCTTCAACACAAATTAATCTAATATATATGATATATCCCAAACATGGATTATTAATATATATATATATCACGCGCGCGCGCTGCTAGTACATGATGATTTATTTTTCCACTATGTTAATTGGGTCCTCCTCCAGGCTCCATCGATCAGAATTTGTTCCCGATAAGCTGCGCGCTTTATTTAATTAAACTGCATTTCACTTCTTTTAATTACATATATATATGTACCATCCAGCTAAAGTACAAAGTGATCCATCAGATTATATATACTCCGATCCGTAAAACCTAATTTAAAAATTCTTTGCATGCCATTCCCCGGCCACTAATTATTCATGTTTGTTTATTTTTAAACTAATACGTACAAATCTCAAGTTTCAGGCCACCCCCTCAAGTACTATATATCTTTAACCATATAACCTACAGATAAAAGCAACAAAGAATTAATTATATACTAAGACATCACCCTTTCGCTAATTTGGCAATATTCCGTCAATCGATTCATCAGACTTTTCCCATATTGGATATATCTACGTACTTCATTTTTGTAAATTAAAAATCACCATATTTGGAACAAATATATCTTTAAATTAACTATTTTTGTAACATATACCTAAAAAACATAGCTTAAAAAGTTTAATTGAGAAAGATTTCTTCTCAAATAAAGCAATCTTAAAAAAAAAAAAATTAATCCAAAATGAATTAATAAATTCTTAACAAAAACTAGACGATTTTAAAATCTCTACGGACAATCATTTTTCTTATCCTATTTAAAATTTAAATCTATATAATTAAAGTTAATTAAATGAAGCAAGGGATCGATGGTGGATAATTCTTAGAATATTAATTGATAAATCCTAACTTAAATTAATGTAGACTAAACAGTACATGAAGTTAATCATATTATATGTTTCTACTTAAAAACAAACGAGGATATGGAGGCGGAAGACTCTATTAATTAATTAGCTCGATATATCAATTCAAGGCTATATTAGGAATCCGTCTCCCACCCTCTCCATATTTGGGATTTGTCCACCGAAATTTTTATCATGCTGAAAATTTTGTTTTCAGCAAAAAAAAAAAATCCACGAAATTTAGTTTTTTTTTTTTGTTTTTTTCCGCGTTGCAGAAACTGCTGAAACCGAAGTTGCTGAAATTGATTTCTTTTTTTCCACATTCTTTTTTTCCACGTTTCTTGGGTTGCTGAAACACCTGTTCCCCCTCTGTTTCAGCAGTTTTTTTTCTTTTTGCATTACTGTTTTTTTTTTCACGTTGTCGAACCCGGAGTTGCTGAAATACCGATTTCAGCAACGTTATTGATGCTAAACCCACAGTTTCATCAATGTTGTTGATGTTGAAACCCCAATTTCAGCAACGTTGTTGATGCTAATCCCACGGTTTCAGCAACGTTGTTGATGCTGAAACCCCGATTTCAGCAACGTTGTTGATGCTGAAATTATTGTTGAAACTGTGTTACGGGATATAAAATTTAGCCTATGCGGGATTCGAACCCACGTATTTGCGCATAGCACATCGCTCTACCATTGAGCTAAGAGGCTTTTGAAGCAAGTTCAACAACAACAATTTCAATAAATTCTAGTTTTGAAGCAAGTTCAGCAACAATAATTTCAGCATTTCAGCGTTCTACAAAAAGTTTCAGCAAGACAAATAAATTACACACTAAAAATTACGCGGACAACAAATTCACAAAATAGAACAACCCGAAAATACACTATAAAAAATGCGGACAACAAATATAGAGATATAATAAAATTAATTTTTCTTAAACATATATATTTCAGCATATGTTGCAGACTTGCAACACATCATTTTAAAGTGAAAAGAAACACCATGCGTACAACTACAAAAACCAAGTCACACATCCCACCTCCCGAACTTGCTTCACAGATAGTTTTCAAATCAGATTGGAAAAGGAATCCATAAAAACAAACACAATTCACCAGCACTAACCTGGAGGCGATTTTCGCAAATATTACTTGCTCCATGTGGCCTCCAATTCAAATGAACTAATTTCCGCAAATTCAAACAGATCCACTAGCGCCGCCGCGAAGAATCTCCAGGACATGGACGCCCTCCAGAAAGCTCAAACATGACCGGTACGCACTGAGGACCTCGCCACAGTGGCTCGCCCCACAGATCGATCGAGCGCGGAACAAGGCAAAATCGAGCGAGCGCGAGATCGAGAGGGAGACAGAGAAAGACTTACCAATCGCACACAGATCGGACCTCCTTCCTCCGTCGTCGCCTCGCCAACAGATCCGAAACTAAATCCGGTGTCGCTACCGCTGATCCAGACGGGGCTACCTCGCCGATTCTATGGGAGGCCGATTCGGAGACAGACGGGGCTACCTCGCCGATTCAGAGGACGACGGAGACGATTCGGAGATCTTGCTGAAATTGAGAAGAGCTAGCGAGATCCATGGACAGCGAAGGCTTGTGCGGAGATCGGGGACACCTTTGAAACGCACTGATTTCGCCCCCCTCTCCGTCCGAGCAACAAACCACGATACCAGGCGTCGGATAGGAGCCACCATGGACAGCGAAGGCTTTTGCGGTTCCTCTCCCTTGTCGGCGATGAGAGCGATGAAGTAGGTTTCAGGAAGAGCAGGAGGAAGAGCGACGGAGTAGTTTCAGCGAAGGCGCGGATCGATTTCAGGAAGAGGAAGAGGAGAGAGAGGAGATCTGAGATTTGGGAGGATCTGATTCTCAAAGGAAGGATCTGATTGTGGTGAGAAATCAGAGGACGGACAGAAATCACAGGAGCGCGAGGGAGGCGATGCTGAAACGCTAATTTAGGTTAAGATTTCAGGGGCAATTTTGTCCAAAAAATTAGAGGTGGACAAAAACCTAGTTTACTGGACTTGGAAGACACTCCCTCAATAAAGCCAAAAAAAAAAGACCCGTTGGACAAATTTTCTCATTCAAATACAATATGATCGAGTGGGGATCTCATTTCAACATGCATATATTATCACATTCAATTCGTGTTCATCTATCTGTTTGTGTCAATTATAATTAGTCTGTAGATCGGACATAATTAAGTTTCTCATATATTCAGACTTGAGTTGAATCTTTATTTATTTTGCTAAAAAAGATGGAATCTTTATTATGTTTTCCCCCTTTTAATAAAATAATCTTCATACGCATTATGAGACGAGATCCTTTCATCTGCACCACTGATTTTTGTTTCATTTGGATGTATTTTTAAAGTGGAATGCTTTTAAGATGCCCTCTGGGAAGTGATAGCTCGATGAAAACGGATTCTTAGCTGATTTGACTTGCTAAATATATTAAGGTATATATAGCTTAAGGAATAACAGTAGTGTTATACCTTAATATTTTTGCATATATATATATATATATATATATATATACTGTATTGTCCAAAATTTTGCTTAATTTTTTAATGTCATAAATAGAGCTCCTGAACCCAAAAATCTGACTGAAAATGATTGATGTAAAATCCCCAAAAACTTAATTAGTACTCCGTAGTGTATAACAAAAAAATCACTCAAAAACAGAGTAGACTTATGTTAGGAATTAGATATATGGGATTAGTAATGTAAATATGAGAAAGTCGGGTATTGTGGTATAAATACCACAAGTTGTATTGTGAGGGCTATCAATGAATGACAGACTATTCCTCCTATCTTCTTCTACCTCTCTCTCCTTCTGAATCTCAATTCTACTCTTCTTCAATCTCCTATTTTCCTATCTCAAATCATGAACCGACCTCAGGGTCATAACAACTTATTTTACAACCCGACATCCGAATTACCCAATAACTGAAATTGGGCCAAACCCTAGTATTGGGTTATTAGTTTGTACAAATTAATGAAAGATGATAGTGGGAGCAATTTGCTGTTTGAGAGCCATCGTTGCTGGCTTACTGTTTCTCATTCAGAAAATGTCTATTACAAATTGTTGTTATATAGACCACTAGGTCCTTAGCCTAGAAGCATCCTTTTTGTCTTCTACTGATTGCATACAATGGTTGGGCTGAATACAAGCTTGTGTTACTAGTTTGTACTTGGTTTTTTTGTTTAGGTAAATCGTGGGTTGGTCCTAATTAATATATACTGGATTCACGTGCCTTGCCTGGAGCATTGAATTGAAACCATTTTGGAGTTAATTAAAAAAAGACAAAATGAAGATTAGGAAGGGTGGTTAGGTCATAGGTGGTGGGCAGTGGGCTTAATTAATTAGTGTTGCAGGTCCATATATATAGCATATGTAGATGAGGATTGGGCCGCACCCACACGACCCCACCTTACAAGATAATACATACATTAACATCACACTTACTCAAGAGCGTTTCGGTTTCACTCTAAACTCTATCTATATTCTATACAGTATGCCAGTATTCATTCTATATGGAACTGGGAGAGCGATGCAATGTGACCCGAGTGGCCATGCCATCTTTCTATTATTGAATGCACGCTAGTTTGTACTCTGATCTGATCCGATCATGTATGTGAGTAGGCACAAAATGCACATATTCAATATGTTTAATTTAACTTGTTCTTTCGGCAGTCTTCTTCTTTAGAGACCGTGTCATGACTCATAATTCATGCATGCTTCCTGCTCCACAAGATTAAGAGGCCTCCCTCCCACCCTCCCATGCTCTCTTCTTGAATTGTTTATATAAACGGTGTTTCTAATATTAATTAATTATATAGATATGCAAGTGGTCGCTGGGTGTACTGGGACGTCTCCTACAAAGTAGATCCAAATAGGATACTATATACCTACAATACAGCTTGCAAAGTTTCAAGTTGAAAGTGATCCAACAGAAATATAAGTTAGTCCGATCCAACTGTACATGTGCGCAAATGGAATCATGGAGTAGGTGAAATTTCACATCTTATACTAAAGCCAATACAAATTAAGTGGGTAAATTTAAAGCTACTGGACTGGACAGGACAAATAATCGATAATATGAGCTAAACAAACTTTACTTAATTCATGGCAAATTGAAGTTGTTCGATATCATTTGCAAACAAATACAAATAAAACAAGATTCAGGGTCATGAATTGAATTACACAAATCAATTTCTAAGATTCCCAATAATTCAAACAACGTACAGAAGCATGTATCCAATTCCAGTTTGAATTATTGATTCCCAAAATGTGGGTTTGGATCTGCAACACTAATTAAGATCAGCTCAATTTAAGATTGGATCCCTCCAAAATACCTTCTTTTGATCTCTCATACTCACAAGCCATGTTATGTCTAGCTCCTCTTTAGTCTTTACCTTAATGCAAGCAAGCTAACTACTCACCCCTTTTTTGGGAGAAATTTCCTCCTAATCACACCAACCTGCTGACTACTCAATCCGAACGCCTTCTCTAAAACTTCATCTTTCACCTCCGATCCAAACAGTGCGTTGGGGATCCTCAGTATCCCTGGATTCTGGCTGTTAAAGTTTCCTATGATGGTTGCCATCGACTTCCCCACGTTCAACTGGAAATGAACAAGCCCCCTTGGGTAAACCATCACCTCTCCTGCCTCCAACACCTTCGCATATACCCTATTCGTGGT
Organism: Persicaria tinctoria; assembly: GCA_037127255.1. Classification (NCBI taxonomy): domain Eukaryota; kingdom Viridiplantae; phylum Streptophyta; class Magnoliopsida; order Caryophyllales; family Polygonaceae; genus Persicaria; species Persicaria tinctoria. The sequence goes on along the minus strand of JBANSL010000016.1, from coordinate 378,981 downwards.
GTCTATAAAGCCGGAGTAGATCCGACCCGTCACCACATAAGCTACCTCGGTGGCCCTGGGGTGGAGGTGCGGCACATTGAGCCCACCGGGCTTCAGATCAGCCCGTGCAAACGACATCCCAAGGGTGTTGAGGCCCGGGAAGGAGGTGGTGGTGACCGAGATGCCAGCAAACCCGGTGGGTGAGAATGCCCCGGGTTGCTTGATCCCGGAGAAGACGAAGTCGTCTGGGGTGGCTAGGGAGGAGTTCTTGCAAGGGAGGAAATGGAAGTTCTGGGAATACCCAGTGTCTGTCGAGATTGGAATGCAAAAATCTTGAAGAGGGTCAGGGTCAGAAGCATGTGTTACCGGTGTTGTCAGTAGTACAACAACTACAAGGGAGAGAGTAACTGATATAAAGGCATACATCTTTGGCTGTAGCCTGTATGGATGGAGATGTGCAGATGTGCTTTGGCTTGGAGGAGAGTTGAAGGAGGGTTTGGTGCAATTTATAGGCCCAATCTGCTTCTGGGAATGCCCTTCTTCAATTATCATGATAATGCTTCCATTTGGTGTCATTTTGTGCCTATTTTGACCGTTGATTTTTCTAGGTAATATTAAATTAAACTTCAATTTTCATGTGGAAAAGAAGAATCTGAACTCCTCGGAGCCTCCATTTAGGAGTTTAAATGTTTAAATTGAATTTAGTCTTATTAAAACAAGGACCACATGGACATATGGAATAGAGAAAATACAAGAATTTTAGTGAAAAATCAATATACAGATTTCATAGTTTTTTGTTTTGGTCTAAACAGATTTCATAGAGTTATTCTTACTTTATTACGCTCTAATGGGGTGGGAATGAAATTGATAAGTTGGGTACCTAAAAGGTGTCTTTAGGAACACCCCATTAGAATTTAGAAACCTCCAACATGATTAAGCCGTAGGTGATGCAGTGATGCTCTTTTTTTAAATGTTCAATGATAGTCATGGCTTGTATCTCTCATGATGTCTTTGCTTTCATGGAGGAGATGGACCTGAAATTCCGGTGAAGGGAGTGGCTTTGGATGTCAATTGAGTTGTTTTTTCTTCATCATTCATAACTCTCATGATAATCGACAGATGAGTTGTACATTCTTGCAAGCTGATATCTAGTGGGGGAGATGGGGCTTAATTTGAGATCTGAAGCAAGTTCACAGCAAATGAAAAGGGGCTTTGATTGTGGGTGAAGGGAGGAAGTTGATAAGTGATAAGATCTGACGATAATTGGACAGAGAAAAATGAAAGATAGGGCGGAGCAATCAGCAGTCAGTACAATATATCATAAGCCAGAAAATAAAGAGGCTTACTTGCTTGAACCAGCTGCATCCAACACAACAGCACGAACCAAAGGTTTTTATACAATCCTTTCCTTGGTAACGTAGAATCTAACCAGAATTTGCCGGTTTCGAAACCTAATCAACACCAAAATATGCAATCAGCAAAGATTGCAAAGTTAAAGCTTCGGTGCATTTTGGAAAATGATGTCCATGAATCAAAGAAACAACATCACTACAAACAATTGATCAGTTGTACAAAACCAATGAAGCAAAATGCTCCTGCCAAGAATTAACCGAGATCTTCTATTTTATTTCAGAGCCTGAAGGGACAAGCAAGACCAAGCTAGTCATCTGTAGCAATACAAAAATGGGAAAAACAGGAATTCTCATTTAGACTTCTTCCCTTGCTTTTTCTTAATGACTTCGTCAATGTACATTATACCCTTGCCTTTGTAAACCTCGGGAGGCTTGCAGCTTCTAACAGTGGCAGCAAACTGATGAGTCCTTTGCTTGTCGATCCCCGTGCAGCAGATGACGTTGGGCTTGAAGCAGAAAACACGGACAGCAGGTGGAACTGCTAGCTCAACTTCATGGCTGTAGCCCAGTTTCAAGAAAAGCAGGCGACCTTGTGCTTCTGCTCTGGCTTTGAACCCGACTCCCACAATCTTTAAGAAGCGAAAGAACTTGGCTTCCATATTTGTTTTGGCAACCCAAAGCCGAGTTTAACCGAAATCAATAGTATATGACAATCAATTCAACAGCAACACACCTGCCAAATAGGAAGAGATCAGATGAATCATGGAATCGCCATCCAAATATCAGATCACATTGTCATTTCTACTAGTAAGCTCAGGATTTGCCAAAATACCAATAAAGATAAGCTCTTGGCTACAATTCACACTCGATCGCACCATGTCAACTAAAAATGAACGACACCACACATTAAGGGTAGGGCTTTGAGTTCTGAGGTGCACAAATAGTTGTGACAACCAATTCAATCAAGTCCAAATAACGAACAAGGAGAAGGGGAAAAAAAAACTTGGAACCGTATTAGAAACCAGTTATTCGCACTCTGCAACTCCCATTGTCGCACAAGGAGCCAAAACCCTAATGATCGATTCGATTCGATTCCTCCAAATTGGAACACCAAGTAGAAAGAAAACAAAATAAAAAAGATGCGAATACAAGTTACAGAACAAGGGAGAAGAAACACTGAAATGATAGTTACCTGAATCAGAAGAGATGGATGTTTGCTAATTGCTCCCACTGAAAGTAACTCAAGGGAAAGAAGAAAGGGGTGAGAGTCAGACATACAGACGCCGCTGGTGGAGGTCAATAAGTCAATTGGGCTCCGAAACTTAAATGGACTGCCCCGTCGGGCGTCGGGTATGTCTATATTGTTCATTTTAATTTAATTTTATTTTGATCATTACTCCGTATTATTTTAATAATTTGGGCCGTTTACTCGTTTAGGATGAATTTTAATTTTATTTACATATCTTTCTCATAAAATTCAACTGATTAATTTCGGCCATCTCTTATTTAGCGTTTATTTATTACTCCGGGTCCGGGTCTGGGTCCAGGTCCGGGTCGGAAAAGAAAAGAAAATTAAAGGTGAAAGGATAAAGAAAACCAAGAATGGAGCATCGTAGCTTAACATCTGAGCCACATGAAAACGGAAGCTGCTCTCTCCTCCTTAAAGAGAAATGGCTATGGCTCCGCTGTGCTAGCAACCAACAACCGCTGAGAGCCAAGCTCAAATGGCTTCTTCGATCTCCACTACCATCTCCCTCCCTCCGAGATGCCGCCATTTTTCTCACTGCAGGAGCTTCAAACCCCCGGCTCTCAAGCTGCAATCTCAGTTTCACCTCGCAACTTCGACCCTCCTCCTCAGAATCGATTCATCTCGCAAACCAAGGAGAAGAATCCCCTGCGTTTCTGTTCGGGCCAAGAGTGCCGATTTTTCCCCGGGCGCATTGGAACCTCCTGGAAGGGCGGTGGAGAGCGATAAACTCCCCTCAGATGTGCGGCGCCGGGCATTGGACGCCGTCGATTCGCTTGGAGGCAGGGTTACAATTGGTGATGTATCCTCCAAGGCCGGCCTCAAGCTTGATGAGGCACAGAGGGCCTTGCAAGCTATCGCTACAGACACCGATGGTTTCTTGGAGGTTTATTCCAAATTCACTTGTCTTCTTTTTCAAAATTGTCAATCTTTGTGTTATATGTTTAAGCAAATTGGCAAGTTATTAGGAATTATTATTTATTTTTTGAGGTTTTGGAGCAAATACATATTATACATGGTTGATGAGACGAATATATATGGTCATGATCGGTTTGATTTCCGTATATTAGAAATTGAGATGAAGGTTACAATTCACTCCGTACTAATTACTTGCTCTGTTGCATACTATCAACTTGAATTTCGAGGTCTCTCTCTTGAAATATAGTGTTGTTATGTTCAATTGCCTTTGAATGATGAACCAGTAAATATTAGGCGAAGTTATCAGTTAAACGTTTTGGTACATTATTGTTTTTCAATTAATGGAAGGCTGCAGCTTAAAAAATGCATCAAAGTTATGATGGATTATTTGGTTGTTTTTGCAATTTAATGGTTTGATGAATGGATTTAAGATATGGGTTGATTTCCCCCCCATTTTGAGCTACTATTTAAGGTTCATTTAACAGGTTTCGAATGAAGGCGATGTTTTGTACGTGTTTCCAAGAGACTATCGTACAAAGCTTGCAGCGAAGTCTATTAGGATGAAACTGGAGCCTCTGTTTGAAAAGGCTAAGGTACTAACTAATAAACTGTCTTCTCTATTTCATTACTAATTTTAAAATTGGAAAGCAATGTGCTTTCAGGAAAGGTTCTCTTGGTTGGTTGGTCCTCATATTCTCTTTCTCGTTTTTGGTGGCAGTCAGCTTCCGGATATCTCATAAGAGTTTCCTTTGGAACTGCACTGATTGCGTCAATTGTTCTTGTCTACACAACTATCATTGCTCTGGTCTCTAGTAGAAGGTATCTATTTAACTGAAAGAGCAGTTCCTCATGAGCAACGCTTATTTTAAGATTTAATTTCACTAAAGTTTTCTGCAAAAGCTGCCTTTTGTTGCACGCCTTACCTAATTTCTTTTGACAGTGAGGATAATGGTCGTGGAAGGCGAGGAAGATCATATGATTCGGGTTTCAACTTCTATCTTAGTCCCACGGATTTGTTCTGGTAATGTTCTTTGCAGACTTCTTATCATAATTTGCTTTTTTCTTTTGGGTGCTAATTAGATCCAGGCTTTGCAAAAGGATCAGGATTTCTGGTTGACCGAACTGTTTTTTTTTTAACACTAAAAACTTGGAATGCTTCACCAAATAGAGATCTTACTAGTCGGTTACGGTTAACATATTTGGATGTGGTTTAAACAAAAGCCCTTAGCTGTCTGCCTTTTAAGCCTATGATGTTATGGTTAACTCAAAGTGAAAAGCAGTTAACCAATGACTAGTGGTACGAACGTACGGTTCACATTTTTACTAACCTACACGATTATTAACTTCTGGATAACTTACTTTGGATTAGTTCACAATGTGTCAAATCTTAATGTTTGGTGTTGGGGAAGTTTTCTTTTGTACTTCTTTCTTCCCTCTCCCTTTTTTTGATGGGGGAGTTTTGGATGTCCCTCCAATTGTGCATGACAATGTATATGACATAGTTGCTTTCATTTAGTATTTATGTTTTGTTTCCTAGAAAAAGTAGATTAACTTTGCTTTGAATCTGATTTATCTTGCCTCACACTTGAGCAATTATTTTAGGTATTGGGACCCATATTATTATCGAAGACAACGGAAAAGAAGAGATGATGAAGGAATGAATTTTATTGAATCTGTATGTAAGAAAATAGTTCTACTTGTTCTTGATCCCACTATATAATAACTATTTTGACTTGATTGTTCCATTTTGTAAGGTTTTCTCATTCGTCTTTGGGGATGGTGATCCAAATCAAGGAATTGAAGAAGAAAGATGGAAGTTGGTAATGTAGCATCTAACTAATCACTGATTTGAGGGTCATCTCTTTTCCCTGATTAATTTTTTCTTCCTAATTTGCACATTATTTCCTACATGAAAATTTAGTTTTTGGAGCCTAATTGTAGCACTTATTCTGGCGATGCCATTGGGGCATCTAGGATTATCATTTATGCACTCCAATTACATTATTGATTGAAATTATTTTAAATAGAAAATAATTAAATATATGATCAATGTGATTAATGCTACGGGTATTATGTGTACTTAATGACCTGTTTTTCATCCACAACTAAATCGGCATACTGTTAATTTATCTTGGCAGATAGGAGAGTATATATCATCAAACGGTGGGGTGGTTACAGCTGAAGAACTTGCTCCGTATCTTGACGTAGAGACTACAAAAGAGTCTATGGTGTGATCTTCATATCTCTCTTCTCTCTTGAGCTGATCAATCAGCAGTATTGTGTGATGTGTAATTTTGTATGTTACTATGGTTTCTTATGTGATTTGTATATTTTTCTATTCACTTTCTTTTTGAATTTTTTAAATAGCATCCCATTACAATTCCCTTGTTAGAATGTCAATACACTTGGTGGCGTTGGTGCAGTCGTGATTATATGTTTATATGCAGGATCTTTTCACTTGCTGCTTTCTAATGTTGCCAATGCCATACAACTGATTTCTGGTAGTGTTTTCTACATTATTAGGCTATGTTCGTTTCTGCCCATACTTAATGATTCTTCTTTAACGAATCTCCTTTCTATTTTCTTACCCCACCCCCCAAGATTTGATGCTTAATTTTTTTATTTCCACAAAACTTGTTGATCTTTCACGAGGTATTTACCTTTTATGTATACGTAAAGATGTTTCTGATATTGTCATCCATCTTGTGTTGTCTTTGTTTTCAGAATGACGAGTCATATATTTTACCCGTGCTTTTAAGGTTTGGTGGTCAGCCGGAAGTGGATGAAGAGGTTAGTTTACTTAATTCTCTTTATCGCTCTCTGACATTTTTAGATTTTCACATGTATGTCTATTGTTTCTTGTATCTTTTCTTCTAAATTTTTTATGAACATGTCCAAGTTTATTTGTTATAGGGAAATATACTATATAGGTTCCCTTCACTTCAACGCACTGCTTCTTCTCAAAGGAGTGGCAAGAAGGAGTATGTTGGTAGAAAATGGTCTCAGTGGGTTGGAGGTGTAGAAAAATTCTTCAAAGAAAAGAGATGGCAGTTTAGGTATTGTTGTTATTTCATGTTTTCCTGCCTTGATGACATCATTTCCTATGTCATGAAATTTTGAAATGTTGGCTACTTCATTCGCAGTAAAACTAGCAACTCAGAGAGAGCTATGGCTGTTGGACTTGGGGCACTCAATTTATTTGGAGTGATTATTCTTGGGACAATGCTAAAGTATAGCTTCCCTGACTGATATTCTTATCATCTTATTTCACGCTTGATTGTTACACAAGCCTGATGTGCCTTTTTCGTTTTCAGGAATACAGCAATTAGGCCAACTGGATTCATAACATTTGTCTCTGATATATTTCCTTTGCTTCAGGTATGATTTGTCATCACATGGTTAATCGTTAAATTAATCTGAAGGCTAGAATGCTAGATTTGCTTGGTGTGTCCAATATTCTTGCATCCTGAAGAAAAGGGTGCTCTCAGCTTACCGTTTTCTGCATTATGTTTACCTTTCCTTGAGCCATAATAATAAAAAGTGTCAGACCTTTAATAGTGACTTCAATCTGTAAAATGTTTACTGAAAGGCAATACTAAGAAAATACTTGTCCTTCATTACCCGCTTATCTGTTTAAGGTTTGTCTTAACATTTTATTAAATATTGGAACATGGTCCTAAATCCTGATGGAATACACACTTCCACTAGGATTAAGAGCACACCCTAATTTTTGTGTATTGATAAAATATTGCAGATTTATGCTGGTTCCTTCTTTGCAATACCTATTGCAAGGTGGCTATTCATTCGGAATACAAATGCCAAAATAGAAAATAGAAATCAAGCTAGAGAACAGCGTGCTAGAGCACTTGAATTGCCAGATTTTTCGTTGAGGCGTAAGGTAATAGTTTTTGGATCCTGCTTTCCTGTTTGTTTGCGTCTCACTTATTCCCTTGATAATGCTGCATGCAGTTGCTATTGCTAGTCCTTCATGAATTAATTGTCTGCTCATTGATTTCATTAAAAAACTCACGTTTTTTCCTGTTACTGGATCTTATGTTTGTTATTTTTGCACATATAAACAACCGCAGGCATTCGTAACCAAATGCATTTGACAACTCACAACAAAACTGAACATATTGGCATCTTTGTGTCCATTTGCATTCTGGTCTATATATATTCAATTCAATGAATTCATAGATCTCATTTTTCAGCCCTTATTGTTTGACATAAGCAATTTCCTAAACTCCAGCATTTTGTCTGTGAAATGAGTTTCTGCCACTCCAGAACTGTGAAGATTAGCATTCTCTATTGGAATTGTTTGTAGTTTGGTAGCCTTCACTGGCTAGGATATGCAACTGCTCTTCATCATATGTCTGACATTGTTTCCTTTCTTCAGCTTCTGAGTGCAAGAGACATGGCACAGAAAAATTTCATTGGGCAGGATCAGATCATCTATAGCACTGAGAAGGACCTTCTTGAACAAGATTATGATACTCAGGAATGGGATAGAAAGTTCCGAGAAATTAGTAGCTCTGAATGAGCTGGCTGCAAAACCTTAACCTTCTTCCACAGTCCACGCCATTGCGGTACAGAGCATGAGTTTATCATTGTTCATGACAGAAATTCACAGGTGACAGGGTTTATTAGTGCATACTTATTGCAGATCTGTTAAAAGCTTGTGGTTATAACTCCTCTCACCCCCATAGAGCTCAATACCAAGAAAACATCCCATCTTCAGATTCTGGCGCTGAAGAATGGAAACTGGGGATTGAAGACGACGAATCATCATATATTCATGCTTATCACTATGCTGCCACTCCATGCAGTTATTTCTCGACTACCCTTTATAGCAGAACTTGTTTGGCTTATTATCTTTGGGTGCTTATGTAACCCCTCCTGTACAGTTACAGATTTGGAAAATAATCGGGGAATCAACCAAATGTACACTGTTGTATATTTATTGGAGCTCCAATCTTTGTTAGAATTGTACAACATCTGCCCTGTGAGTTTGAGCATTTTTTTTTATATATTCGCATTCCATCAAAGCTTAGTTCTTTACGGTGAGTAAAGTAAACCTCTTTCTCAATTAAAAGCCCATTAATCGAGCCCAATAAATGTTTTTATTGATTCGAAATTGCCGAAAACATAACATGAACATGATGAACATACAGCACAAGCCTAATAAAAAAAAAAATTCAACAAAAATGGCTTCTTGGATGATCTCCTCGTCTCCTAGTCCTAGATGGGGTTGCCGCCATTCCTCTCCCCCTCCGACTCTCACATACTCATCTCAATGTTACCTCGCCAGTTCGGCTCTCGTACCGCGGCTCGTTTCCTATCGCAATGCAAGGAGAAGAAGCCCCGGCGTTTTGGTTAGGGCCAAAAGCTTCGATCTTTCGCCGGCAGCGTTGAAACCGCTTGGAAGGGTGGTGGAGAGCGATAGTCTCTCGTCAGATGTGCGCCGTCGGGCGATGGACGCCATCGATTCGTTTGGAGGTAGGGTTACAATGGGTGACGTGGCTTCCAAGGTTGGACTGAAGCTTGATGAAGCGCTGAATGTATTGCAAGCTCTCGCTTCTGACACCGATGGCTTCTTGGAGGCAAAATTCAAATCTTGGTTACTTTTTTGGCTGCACATTGTAAAACATTGAATTAATTTATAGCTTGTTATTAAACAAACATGGTTGAATTTGAGTGCTAATAGTATTATTTGGGGATCATTTAACAGGTTTCGAATGAAGGTGATGTTTTGTATGTGTTTCCAAGTGATTATCGTTCAAAGCTTGCAGCAAAGTCTACTAGGATGAAACTGGAGCCTTTTTTTGATAAAACTAAGGTACAGACAGACAAACTATTTATGATGTTTCATTGCTCATCTTCAAACTTCAATATATATTATAGGGAGCATCACGCTTTAGCAATAAGGTTGTATTGTCCCATTGTTATCCTATTTCTTTCTCATTTTGGGTTGCAGTCTGCTGTTGGATATCTCATCAGATTTACCTTTGGAACTGCACTGATTGCTTCTATTCTTCTTGTCTTCATAGCTATCCTTGTTCTGTACTTGTCTACGAAAAGGTATGCTTTTACTTGAATGATCAATTCCCCATAAGCAAGCACTTGTTTTAAATTTCAAGTTTTCTGCATAAGCAGTCATTTGTTTCATTTTTACATGCCTTGTCCTTTTCTTCCTCTTTTTTTTTACAGTAAGGATGATGATGATGATGATGGAAAGGGAGGAAAATCAAATGATTCGACATTTACCTTCAACTTTACCTCCATAGATTTGTCCTCGTAAGGTTCCACCAACTTTTTTTTATGTCATAATTTAGTTTAGCTTATTTTTGGTGTTAAAATGCTCATGCTTTGGGAATATGTTGAAATCCAGTAAAATTCTTTTGTTTCCTTGCAATTTTGTGTTTACGATGTGTCATAACTCAAATGTCAATGTTTGGTATTGGTAAGAGTTTTTGTTTATACCTTTTTTTTTCTAAAAAAGTAGATTAACTTTGCTTTGAAATCGAATTCTATCTCCTCACTCTTGAGCAATTCTTTTAGGGGTACCGATCCACCACAAAAGAGAACAGATAATGAAGACATGGACTTCATTGAATCTGTATGTAAGAAACTGGTTCTACAGTTCTACTTATTCTCGATCCCATGATTTAATAACGTTTCTACTTGATGGGCCCATCTTTGTAGGTTTTCTCATTCGTCTTTGGGGATGGTAGTCCAAATCAAGGAATTGAAGAAGAAAGATGGAAGTTGGTAATGTAACATCTAACTAATTGCTGGTTTGAGGTTTATATATCTTTTTCGTGACTCTCTTCTTAATTTGCATATCATTTCCTACTTGAAAATATAAATTTTCAGTCCCTAATCCTAGCATTTGCTCCTCTTTTTGTAACATTTGTTCAATTACTTTGGCAGATTGGTGAGTATTTATCATCAAATGGTGGGGTGGTTGCAGCTGAAGAACTTGCTCCATATCTTGATGTAGAAACTTCAAAAGACCAAATGGTGTGATCTCCATTCCTCTTTTCTATCTCTTGAACTGATTGATCAGTAGTATTCTGTGAACCATATGTGACTTCTTATTCATAACATACTTGAATCTTCACTTTCTTTTTGAGCTGTTTTCAGGCCCTTCCATAAGAATCCCCCTTTTATAATGTAAATAAACTTGTTGCAATCGTGCTCTCCATGTTTATGCAGGCCCTTTTTGCTTGTTTTGAATTTTGGCGGACAACTGTTTTTTGGTAGTTTTCTTGATTACCAGTACACCTTCTTTCTTTGAATGCATCTGCATTAATGAATCCCCTTCTTATTTTCTTGCCAACCTGTTGAACTTGCAAGATTCAGAGGTGTGTTTATATGCATGCCTAAGGATGAGTATAGTATTGTAATTCATCTTGTCTTGTCTTTGTTTTCAGAATGACGACTCGTATGTTTTACCTGTACTTTTAAGGTTTGGTGGTCAACCGAAAGTGGATGAAGAGGTTAGTTTACTTGGCTATCCAATCTCTTTTCTCTCCCTAGAATTTATTGAGGCCAGTAATTGTGGTTTCTTGCATCTTTTATCCTTGTTTTTATAATTTTACGAAAATGTCCAAGTCCGATTGGTTGTAGGGAAATATATTATACAGCTTCCCTTCACTTCAACGGACTGCATCTTCTCAAAGGTGTGGCTCAAAGGACTCCCAGGGGGTTGGAGGTGTAGATAAAATCTTGAAGGAAAAGAAATGGCAACTTAGGTATATTTATCCTCATTTGTGTTCTTCTAATTCGTGCTTTCTTGCCTTGGTGATCATGCTCCATGTCACGAGAATTGACATTTTAGCTGCTTCATTTGCAGTAAAACTAACAAGTTGCAGAAAGCTAAGGTTATTGGGCTGGGGGCGCTCAATTTATGTGGAGTCATTATTCTTGGGGCTATGCTAAAGTATATCCCTCACCGATATTCTCATCATTTGTTTATCATGCACTTGATTGATAGATAAGTCTTACATTTTTGTTTTGTTTTCAGAGAGACTCCAGTTGCGCCAAATCAATTCATAACATTTGTCTCTAATATATTTCCTTTGCTTCAGGTATTCAGTGGCTCATTTTCAGCCATTAAATTATTCTAAAGCCTATATGCTTAGCTTGTCCAATGTTCTTGCTTTCCTCAAGTAAAATGGTGTTCTCACCTAGTCGCTTTAATTTGTAAGAAGTTTACACTGACAATGTCAATAGAAAGAAGTACCTAAAAAATATTCACCTTCATTATCCGGTTGCTGCTTAAGGTTTGTGTTAGTCTTTAATCAACTATTGGAAGATGGTCATCATAGAATACATGCTTCAACTAGAATTAAGAGAGCATCCTAGTTTTACATCTATATGATAAATTTTTTGCAGATTTATGCCGGTTCCTTCTTTGCAATACCTATCATAAGGTGGTTTTTCATTCGCAACACAAATGCCAAAATAGAATACAGAAATCAAGCTAGAGAACACTGGGCTAGAGAGCTTGAATCCCCAGACTTTTTTTTGAGGCATAAGGTAATACAGTAGTTTTTAGTTTCTGTTTTGATTTTTTTGCTCCCTTGATAATGTTACATGTATTTGCTAGCCCATCATAAGCTAATGGTCTAGCAACTGTTATTTTCTCCACATAAACAGCTATTGGCATCTGTTACCAAAGGCATTTCCACCCAATGCTACATTTTTCAGTCTTGGGTTGACATATATGATCAATTTCTCAAGCTTCAGCATTTTATCTTTGAAATGAATTTCGAATTGCAGTCTCAATTAGAATCATATGTTTGTGGTCTGGTAGCCTTTACTGGCTAGGATATATGCTATTGTAGTTGTGTCATATGGCTGACATCCTCCCCTTTCTTCAGATTCTGAGTGCAAGAGACATTGCGGAGAGGAGTTTCATTGGGCAAGATCAGATCATCTATAGCACCGAGAAGAACCTCCTTGAACAAGATTATGATGCTCGAGAAGGGGATAGCAGATTCTGAGAAATTAGTAGCGCTCCAAATGAGCTTAATACAAAACTTACCATAACTAAATAGTAGTAAATACAGAAGTTTACACGAGACTGAGTTTTCGAGTGCATATTTTTGCACAAGTGTTATAAGCTTGTGGTTAGATCCTTGCCAGTTACCACTCCCATATATAGCACAATAACGGGAATATGTTCTACTTGGGATTTGTGTTGATTTCTCTGCTGCTATTCTACACAGTTGTCTAGGCCTTATTTGGAGTGAAGTAGATTTCCCCATTTAGTTTTCATCAAAATATCTTGAGTTAAGTTGGACAACACGAGTGGATTCAATTTTTTTTTAATATATATGTATTAAAAAAGGTCATTTCCAATTAGATAAAAATAATATTTTTTTAAACTTTGTTTTACCATAGTGCTGTGCTGCTGATGTTATGGTAAGAAAAGTCACTATCTAATGAACTTAATGAAATTGCAGCCACCAATTAAGTTTGGAAAGCTGTTTGCTGGTAACCTTTGCATCCTCCCAGTTTTTCAACCATGGCTTTGTTTCTTTTGGATCTTGGTTGAAACCAACCTGGGAAGCAAATATGGCTTCTTTTGGAGGTCTAACAAGCAACTACTAGTAGCAAGCAGTGCAAAATTCATCAACACACCCACATATGATATATTGATATGACAAATGCTTCATCTTTATTTTGTGAGAGTAAAAGCTAATAGCTTTCTATTCAAGTGTATACAATCATCATCAATGGTTTTTGTGGAAAGAAAAATATACAGTACATATTTTGGTGGGTAGCCCCAATATAATTTTAACCAAAAAAGAAGATGCAAAAGAAAATGAGGATAACGAAAAACAGAGAAAAGTTGGGAATTTGAAGAATGGATCAGCAACTATTCTCTACACTGAGTCTACCTGAACGAGCTCTTCTGCCTTCCTCAACAAGAGCAGCTCTGGCTGACAATATCTCCTTAGGCACCGAGTCGAAACCAGAGCAATCGATCCAATCGTGGAGGAAACTCTCTTGGCCCCATATGTCTGGTATCCACACCTGACTAGCCACTTCCACTCTGTGTCTCTTCAGCCTTTCCCTCCCGGTCTCGTCACTCAAGGAAGCCTTGAATGGCAGATCCTTTGGTGGTGGTGGTGGTGCTGCTGCTGCTGTGTTTTCTCCCTCATGGGCATCTGACAATGTTACAATGGTTTTTCTGGCATCACTTTTCAATGAAGGGGATGGTAAAAGCGGGAATTTCGGGGATGTGGGTATGTAGGACGACATGGGCTTTTCTTCTTCTTCTTCTAAAAGACTGCCTCTACTTCTTCTGGACTCCATTGATTCAGTTTCAGATTCTTGGTACCAACCAGGGATTATTGGGGGTGGGGAGTTAGTTTTAGAGTGCCTCCTCCATAGTCCCCAATAATCAATTTAATTTAGTAGGGAGTAGGGACTCTCTATCTGTGTGGTAATTGACAAGCGTACGTGTCTTGTTGTAGATTGGATTCAACATCATGTTATGTGGCCTCAGTTTACAATTTCCTGAAAATACACAGCATATGATTAAAGAGAATAAAAAGAAAGGTTGACAAGTTGAGTCTGTTTGGAAGCTAATTTGTGAGGTTGATGTTGATTTAGTCGGGTGTGATTTTTTTTTTCTTCTTGTTGGGGAGTGTTTTGGGCCAATGGATTCAGGGGATTTGATCTTTGCAAAAGGGCATTTGGGGGAATCTCTTGCAACTTGCAAGGCCTCCTTGTCCCAATGGGGCACTGTAGGACCGACTAGGTAGGACTGCGACTATGAGCATCTTCATTTTTCCCTTTTAAGTCTTAACCAATGAATTTGTAACCAACTCCAAGTTATTGTTTAACATTGTTATAAGAAAGCAAATTCAATTGCAGATTTTAAGGCCGTCTGGATGATCAGAGAATAATCTTCGTCTCAAAAACATTCACCTTCTTCTTGTTGAATGTAAAAATAAAAAAGTAATGATGATATTTGTGTGTTAGGGGAATGAATTTGATTGAGACCCTCCAAGTCCAATCAATTATCAATGTACATGGACCATATTCATATATGGTGAATGGTGATGGATGTGGCCTGTGTGGCTCCATCTATTAAACAACCATAACTAGATATTTGGTTGTGATGCATAACTCACAACCATTTGTTTTTTGTGCCATTTGTTGCATTTTGCATCACTCTATTCCTTTGAAAAATATTTCCTTTTATCTATCACCTAATTATAATTATATTATATGGAAACACATACGAATTACAAATTAAATAGCTGTAGAAGCAGCAACCCATCTTAAAAAGGTGTTCAAAGTATGTATGGTAGTACATGTACCTACCCATTTATCATCAATACTTGGATTTTTTTTTCTTCATGTATCCACTTGTTCCTTGAATTTTTCATGGACCATATATATTTCTTTCTTACATCATTTTTATTTTAAGATGTCCTTTTCATCAGCATTTAATTGTAAATAGTCTTCTATTCAAAACCTTTCAAATTAAGATTCACAATGGGATTGGGATTTGGGATGTACAATACCTACCAACATTAAATTTAAAATTTGTAGGCAGTGTAATTTATAGGTAAAAAAAATATAATTAAACATGAATCTCTTTGGCTTGGAATTGGATGTATGTTATTTTTAACTCTTTATTGAAAAACAAACATGTCATACAAATTACAATACTTGAAAATTTCAAAATTTTGGAAAAAATATTTTGCATCTCTTTGGGTTGGAGTTGGATGTATTTAGTACTATTTATTGGTGTTAATTTATAAACTATATTCCAATGTATATATGTGAGAACCTGAGTTAGTGATGTATTTACAAATTAAGGTATCTGTTGTCAAAGGAAGGGCTTTATTTTTGTTTGAATTGAATAATCTATTTGGGTTGAGTGTTAGTGAACGCAATTGAAGTTTGAAGGCATCGAAGAAGAAGAAGCCAGTGGTTGGCAGATGATGGTCGATGGATCCTCTAAAATGAAGATGAAAATATGTCTTACCGTTTTGCCCTTTACTTTTGTCATTGTGCAGTTATAATTACAAAATTGCCACCGTCTTCTCCAAGTCCAAACTATCGTCGTCTCTTTTTCCTTGGCACCCTACCATGTCTCTGTCAGATCCATCTATCTCGGCACCGCACCCCGCTCCGACGGCGACGCTGTTGGCTCCTCCCCGGTGTGGCGGCGATGAAGACCCTGCTTAGCTCTTCCTCCACATCTAGCAGCTACTGCAAAAACCTTGGCATTGCACCATATCTCTGACAGATCCATCTCTCCACATCCGGCCTTCTGCAATTTCGCCTCTTTCTCTCCTTGTCTCGAGTCTCGCCGCCGACTCTGTAAATATTCCGGCCTCCTTCAATTTCCATTGAAACCCATTGTCCACCAAAGCTCCTGTGAACCGACTTCTTGCTCCCTTGCAAGAAGAATATACACGGTAAGTTAATTTTCTCCATGTTTTACACGAAGTATATTATAAAGGTTTGAATTTATGAGGTGAAAGTTTGAAATTGTAGTTTATTCTTTGTTGGATTTCTAATCATAATGCATACAAGGCGTTTGATAAAATGCCAACCTAAAATTGGTGAAATTGTTGTTCATGTTATGCTTTAGTCTTAATCCTATTAGCTAAATATCAAGATTAATCTCAGTATAAAATATCAAACTTTTGTTTTGCAAAAGTACATTCATTGAACATCAGGGCGAATTAAAAAAAAAAAAAAACTCACAATCAAATTTTGTAATGAAATAACAATACTTATTAAATCTAGATATTGTTGGCATCTAAGTTGCAAATTCAAACAAACACTTCCATGAGAGAGGGAGTATTACTACCTATAGGGAAAATAAAGAATAGAAAAAGAAAGGGAAAATAATAATAAAAAAACGTAAGTGCTACTCCACTGGTGAAGGAGGAGATAGTTAAGTACAAATTGAAGCTTGCAATATACCAAAGTTGAAGATGATGATGAATTAGCTGATTTACATAAATGAAGATTTTTTGGTCAATTGATTTCCTTGCAATTTCTTGTCTTTTTAATCTTTCTTAAATTATTAACATAAACTTCAAATACTGATTATACTTTGTATATATCTATTATCTGCGCTGTCTAATTGCTAATTAAATTGGTGTCCATGTGAATTGATGTTCTTGCTTCTTGTTTTCCAGTATGTTTTTTCTATGGACTTGGCCTAAATAAGTCTATCTGCTTTTATGTTCACTTTCTTCCAAGATGAAAGTTATATAAATTATTCCATTTCCTACGAAGTATGTAACAAAATGTTATTGCAATATCCATAAATTGTGGTCTTGTATCTCTGCTTCGCCATTCCTCTTTAAGTAACCTGTACTCAGTTTTTTGGTCATCTTTTTTCTACAATCCGTTGAGTATTGACTGCACTAACTAATCTGTAGAAAAGGGTATAGAAAAGAGATATACTCCATCATTGATCGACATTTATTTTGTCATGTTTCTGATGAAGGTGGCACCAAGAACAACAAAGTTCTTATAGATCAATTTTATCCCATTTCAACCACATTTTTGGATCTTGACAAAGGGTATATTCTTCTCATTCCAAAATAAGTTTGTGCAGTGGTAAATCTCCGGAAGGAATTCAGGTGGGTTACTGGAAAGTCTTAAAATACATAACTCAAACATAGCCTTACAATTAAATAATAAGACCTTATAATAGAACAAAGTTCTAGATTCAACGGATCTAAGATAATAGTCTGAGATGAACACCCAACCTAAAATCTAGAATAAGATGAGTCGAACATTTTTAAATATAATGAAGTTATAGACTTAGGTGATTTCTTTGAAGCAAAATCAACTCCTAGCAATCTTTTCTAAATTCTGAATTGTGTTTATGCATATGAGGTTTTAGATCGTTCGTTTTTTTATTGTTGTCTACTTATGAAACAATTTAATTAGATTGTGCAAAGGCTATAGTTTGTGTGTCAACAATTATGCTTTCACAAGAGTAGAATTAACAAATTCCATTAAACTTTACAGGTGAGAGAAAAATCTTAGTTGCAATGACGTTGAGCAGAATTATGGAAAATAGCTTTCCAAAGCGTTTTGTTCAGATTTCTTAAACCGAGGGTAACCACTCTGAATTTGGCAATTTGCCAATCTTTGCTGGAAAATTTCTAAGTGACAGTATTTCCATTTGAAATAGGACTATTATTAATTTTGTGAGATTCATTGAATTTCATAATGTTTATCTGTTAAAGCATATGATTGGCTTTCACAGTTCAGTTAATATAGTTCCAGTGGAAAAACATTGGATTCAACAAGACCGAAGCAGGCATAGGAACTAGACTTAGTTTTGGTCATGGTTTTGGAGTTAATATGTCGTTCTTCCCTGTACTATCAGAAATGAGAATTAAATTTGTCTGAGATGGTGTTATTATGAGATTGATCATTTCATTACTAATTTTTATCTGAAACTGCATACTTTTGTTAATGTGTTATGTGTTATGTGTTGGCATGGTTTTGGAGTTGATATGTCGTTCTTCCCTGTACTATCAGAAATGAGAATTAAATTTGTCTGAGATGGTGTTATTATGAGATTGATCATTTCATTACTAATTTTTATCTGAAACTGCATACTTTTGTTAATGTGTTATGTGTTCTGTGTTGGTCAGGGTTTTGGAGTTGATATGTCGTTCTTCCTTGTACTATCAGAAATGAGAATTAAATTTGTCTGAGATGGTGTTATTATGAGATTGATCATTTTATCATTGCTCTTTATCTAAAACTGCATACTTTCTTAATGTGTTATGTGTTCTACGTGTGGAGAAGGTCAAACTTGTTGCATAGCTGATGCTTAATAGACATACAGACTTGTATCCTGTGTTTTTTATTTTTTCTGAATGCTAAAATGCTGAAATCTTGTCTCGTGATTGTCTTCAGGGGATCTCAAGAACAAGATCGATCTACAACTCCAACCATCAAATGCCTCTGCTCAGTCTTGGTGTCCTCCATCTGTAGTTAACTCCTAAGTTCTTCACACCCCTCAACAGGTGCTAGCAATTCATCAACGTAACCAGCCGCGTACACCCCTCAACCGGTGCGCTAGCAATTCATCAACATAACCAGCCACGTACACCCCTCAACAGGTGCTAGCAATTCATCAACGTAACCTTCGCACGCGATAATGTAACTAGTAGTTATACAAAATAAACACTGAAATATATATATATATATATATATATATATATATATATATATATATAGAGGAATATGATATCGATTTCGGTTTCAAGTTCATCACGCATGCTCATGGACTCTGCCACCTGGGCCTACCTTCTCCAAGCTTACGCCCAAACCAAGAAGCTCAAACACGGCAAGCAGCTCCACGCCCGTCTACTTCGATCTGGCCACACAACATCCCAGTTCAAATCCAATCACCTGCTCAACATGTACGCCAGATGTGGCCACATCCACTATGCCCAGAGAGTGTTCGACAAAATGCCCCGCAGAAACTTCGTTTCTTGGAGTGCACTCATCACTGCTTTTGCACACAACTATCTGCACCATAAAGCCCTCCAAACCTTTTGTCAGATGTGGACGGCTAGAATCAGCCCCACCCAGTTCGCATTTTCAAGTGCCATCCAAGCCTCTGCTTCCATTCGGTGTGTGGAATTCGGTAAACAACTGCATTGCCTGACTCTTAGATGTCTTAGATGTGGGTTTACCAGTGAGTTGTTTGTGGGTAGCAGCTTAGCTGACATGTACTCCAAGTGTGGGTCGTTTCACGATGCTTGCAAGGTCTTCGAGGAGATGCCGTCTAAGGATGAGGTTTCCTGGACCTCCATGATTGATGGCTACGCCAAGAATAGGGATTATCAGGAGGCCTTGTTGGCTTTTAAAGACATGTTAACTCAAGGCATTGTGGTTGATCATTATGTGCTTTGCACTGCACTCACTGCGTGTGGATCGGTGAAAGCATCTCATTTTGGAAAGGCTCTTCATTCGGCTGTTGTCAAATTAGGATTTGAGAAGGAGACTTTTGTGTGCAATGCACTGACTGACATGTACTCAAAAGCAGGGGACATGCTGAATGCTTCAAGAGTGTTCGGGGGCGGAACCAGCTATATGAACATAGCGTCGTATACTTCTTTGATTGATGGCTTTGTGGAAGTAGGCCAAGCGAAGACAGCACTTAGTCTGTTTGTCGATTTCAGGAGACAGGGAATTGAACCCAACGAGTATACTTTTTCGAGTTTGATAAAGGCCTGTGCAAACCAAGCTGCACTTGAGCAAGGGACTCAGCTCCATTCTCAGGTAGTGAAATTCAATCTAATAGGTGACCCTTTCGTTTCGTCTTCTCTAGTTGACATGTATGGGAAATGTGGGTTGGTCGATCAATCAGAGCAGATGTTCAGTGGGATCAAAACTCCAACAGAAATTGCCTCAAATTCGTTGTTGGGTGTGTTTGCTCAGCATGGTCGCGGGAAAGAAGCAATACAAGTTTTCAATAGGATGGTTTGTGATGGTGTAAAGCCTAATGCCATAACGTTTATCAACCTCTTGATTGGTTGCAGCCATGCTGGATTGGTTGAACAAGGATTGGATTATTTCCATTCGATGGGAAGCAGGTACCAAGTGACACCCAAATCAGAACATTATGCTTGTGTGATTGACATGCTGAGCCGAGCAGGAAAGCTGAAAGAAGCCGAGGAATTCATCAAGGACATGCCTTTCGAGCCAAATGCTTTCGGATGGTGTTCTTTTCTAGCAGGCTGTAGGGTCCTTGGTGACAAGCAGCGGGGCGAAATGGCGGCTAAGAAACTGCTAGAGATCGAGCCTGATAACAGTGGGGCTCATGTTCTATTGTCGACTATCTACGCAAAAGAAAGGCAATGGGAAGACGTGAGAGGACAGAGGGTGATGATGAGAGACAGCAATCTGAAGAAGGTGGCAGGCTACAGCTGGGTTGATGTGGGCAACAAAACACATGTGTTCGAGGCTGAAGATTCGTGTCACCCTCGAAAAGCAGAGATCTATGAGAAGCTTGTAAGTCTAGCATGTGAAATAAAAGAGGCTGGATACGTTCCGGAAACGGAATCCATCCTGTATGAAATGGATGAGAAGGAAAAGGAGAGGGCGCTAGCGAAAAAATAGCAGTGGCATTTGCTGAGCTCAAATAGGGGTTCCATCAGGGAAGCCGATCATCATAAAGAAGAATTTGAGGGTGTGCAGGGACTGCCATTCTGCAATGAAGCTTATCTCAAAGGTGTCAGCAAGAGTGATCATCCTGAGAGACAATAGCAGGTTTCACCATTTTTTGGATGGATGTTTCGTGTGGGGACTATTGGTAGAAACTCAAAACCAAACAGCCACAGCTGATTTTGATCACTAATCACTTCATTGATATTTAGTTCAACTTGCACACTACCACACACCACACAAGGTGTTAGTGTTAAGTGATCACTGGCTACTACAAAGTACAAAGAGATGGAGAAGTTGGGTTGCTTGAGAATGTGTGGAAGGCAGCTACTTGGTACTTGGTAGGCTGTTGCCATCAATCCCGTTTGGTTGATGTGGCGACGACAGAGTTGTTGGTTCATTATGTTGCCCCATTTCTTCTTTGGGCCGCTCCTTCGTTAATGGATCGCTCCCTCTTTTAGCCTGTTAACTGTATCCTTCATGTGCCCACAGCCCACATATGCTTTTTTCTTTTTGGTATTTATAATCGATTGAAATGAATTATTCTCTATTTTTAGATTATTAAACTCCTAGCTACTCTGTTTTTTTTTTTTTAAAACTTTTATTTTATATATATATCTAAAATAAAAATACAAATTGGCAAAATATACACTATTTAATCAAGTTAAAGTAAGGTAAAAAAAATGGAAATTGGTAAAGTTTAATGGGCTGCAACATAAACCCAAATACGGAGTACTTCGTATCAAACAAGGGGTTTAATTATGACAGTGTCGTCTGAAAGCGAACTAAACGTTTGTTTGTGGATGAAATAATAAAAAGGTTTAGTACGGAGAATATGAATGGTTTGTAGATCGAGTGAATCCAGGGATTCTTTTTCCGTTTATAGAAACGAATCCATAAAGTTAAGGATTTCCATCCAAGTAAATAGTAAATACTCCGTAGTAATTGATCAAAGAGTTAAATAGTATCTACTCTAATAAATGTAAATGTAAATGTAAATGATAATAACAAAAAAGAATGAAAATAATGAGTGGTGGAGAAAATCAGTCGTGAGAGAATCTATTATCTAACTGGGTTGGCATTCACTATAAATATAAATATAAATATAAATTAAAGCCCCCCTCCGGCCTCCCCTGTTAATAAGTGATAACCTGTTTCTCCTGATCCCTCCTTCTTGCTTGACGTTACCTCATCAGTCATCTCCCATGGCCATAGCCCAATCCTGGTATCAATACAGTTCTCCTCATTCAATTCTAGGCCCCCTTTCTTTCTTTGTACTAATTTCATTTATTTTGCATCAACAGAAGAAGTTTTTTTAATTTATTTCCATCAACTTACATTTGCAATTGTTTTTCATACTCATACATATAGATCCTTATCAACATGGATATATACCTTCTTTTCTTTTGGAAGAAATTAATCAACCTTTTCCACAAAAAAAACCCATAACCCATTATTATTATTATTATTATTACTGTATTATACTAGTATTATTTTTTAACTGATTTTAATTAACATAGGTGTACATATACTTGTTGTTGGTTGATATTTATCAATATATAGGTTGAACTCGAGATAGCTAAACTCATCATCAAATGATTTGAGTCCTGCTGATGAAACCAAAGAGTTGGCTCCTGGATTAATTTGTGGGAGATATATATAACATACAAAACTTCTCTAATTGCACCCTACCTTCTATAAAGGGACATCCCCTGATTCCTACCTGATGTAATTAGTTAATTACAATGCGTACACCTACCTTCTCCGTCTTCTCATTTTTACATATATATGTTAGGAGAGTGAAGGCTATATAAGCATATGTGTAACTAACTACTCTCCCATTCATGATTCAATACACATACTCCTACACTTCCGTTCTTGATTCTGATCGGCCGACAGCTAGAGAGCTTAACAATAGTGATATGATTTCAATGCCCTACTTATCGCTCTAAGTTGTGGAATTGATGATGGGGGATGGGTTAATATATACTTGGGCAAATGTGGGCACGGGCCGGATTGAGTTAAGCCTACTTAACGGGTTGAATATCGTGTCCAAACCCGTCAGGAATTACGGACACAAGCTACCTGTGGGTACCCGTAAACCTAGCCAATTTTCTGTTGTTACTTCAAGTCTTCAACGATACAACCAAAAAAAATAGTTGTGTGTTGTGGGGTTAATAATAGTACGTTTACGTACAAAGATTTTATGCAATGGGAAACATCAATTTTGAGCCATAAATTAAGGGGCGGATCCAAGGGTGGGCGGCATCGGGTCGTTGTCCATCCGACCCGGAAAAAAAATATAAAAATATATGTATTAATAGTATTATATAAAAAAAATTGAAAGATAAAATACAAGTATCTTTAATGGCTTAGTGGTTGAGCCCATCCCATTTTAAATTGAATTCAATCAACCCTTGAATAGGAATACATTTTTATTTATTTTTTCCTTAATCCATTTTTCATTATTTTAAAATTCTTATAATTTATTTGGTATTTTATAATTAAATAATAATAATTTTTCTTACAAATTTAAGGTATTCTCTTCATATATTTTTTAAACAAATATATTTCTTCTAAAAATAATATAAAAATTATCTATAAAAAATTGTGCCCACACCGAAAAAATTTCTCCGTCCCTGCATAAATCATCATATTTTGATAATAGTTAGTGTACCAATAGGCACAGAGATTTTATGCAGTGGGTATAGGACTATAGGTCTTTTCCTTTTTTTTTTTTTTTTTTTTTTTTGAACCGAAAAGAATTTGACAAGCCCAATCCTAGAATTGTCACTTGTCAAGCGCATCCCTAAGGATGATAGAACGAAGTTCTATGTCGTCGTGCGAGGAATCGGAGAAAGCTAAGTTAAAGTGCGATATAAGATCCGCAGCTTGGTTAGCTTCACAGTATATATGACAGACCTGAGAGGAGTTGAAACAACTCAAGGAGAAGAGAGCGTCTGAGACGATCATTTCAATTTCTCCTGGTGGGGACCAAATGCCTTTGAGGCTATTTATGATGGTGAGGTTATCACCTTCGATTATGATATGCTGAAGTTGCATTTCCTGAGCCATGTTAAGGCCTCGCCACATCGCATAGCCTTCGGCACCCACAACAGAGTTAATAGGGGAAGGGCCAGAAGCCATGTGGATCGGCGCACCATTATTATCCCTGATTATGTATCCATAAGAGGCTTTTCCAGAATCAGAAAAGGCACCATCAAAGTTTAGTTTGTAGCTTCCTTCCGGAGGTTTTTTCCATCTCGACGTTTTCCTCCGCTTTACTGTTGTTGTACTTTTATCACAGGTTGAGGTAGTTTCCTCATCTATCTTAGCTAATTTCCAGTAATAGATTTGGTTTTGGGCAAAAGCCAATATGTTACGAATATTCGGTTTGACGTTTTCAAATAGTGCTTTGTTCCGGAACATCCAAATGCTCCACCATGTCCATGTTAACTTTGAAAATTGGTCTTTGCTGATTTTGGTGTTTATAGTCTTTAGGGTTGTGTTAACATCTTGCCCAGTATTTCTGATTGCTTCTATTGTTTTGTATATTTTTGGGTCCATTACTTTTATTGTGGCTAGTGTTATTGGGCAATGCCACAAGAGGTGGGGGATGTCCTCATAACAGGAGTCACAAAGGAGGCAGTTGGACGGGATACCAGACCCCCTGTTCGCGAGAACGGCTGATGTTGGAATGCCTTTCTTTGTGATTTTCCATAAGAAGGTTTTGATTTTTGGTGTAGTGTCCAAGTTCCAAAGCCAACTGAGGTCCGATTTGGCATGTTTTTTAAGTGTATGAATTAAGTCAACTGCAGAAGCAGTGGAGAACCATCCGTTTTTGCTTTTTTTCCAATACAATCTGTCTTGGAGAATGTGTTTTGGTATTGGTGTTGATAGTATTGTCTCAATGGTTTCTTTATTTACCTTATCATGGAGGTATTGGTTAATTGTTTGTGTATCCCAGGTTCTGTCTTGTCGGATGAAGTGGTTAACCTTAAGTGTTGCATCCGTGTTGTTTGGGTCTGAAGTTTTCTCTGTTAAAGGGGACGAACCACACCAAGTGTCAGTCCAGAAATTTATACTTTTACCATCCCCAATAGACCAGCTAATTCCTTGTTTGAAAAGATCTATTAGACCAGTCAATTTTGTCCATTGCCATGAGCAGCTTCCTTTTCTTTTGTATGTTAAGATATGTTGGTTTCTTATGTATTTTTGTGTGACTATTTTAACCCACGGGTTTTTTGGTTCTGCTAGGATTTTCCATATAAGTTTTAGTTGTAGGGCTTTGTTCATGTCCTCAGAACTACGGATACCCATTCCACCATTCTTTTTTGTTTTACATACTTCATACCAGCTAATAAGGGGTTTGTGGTTTGCTCCTTTATTCCATAGAAAGTTTCGATTTATTCTGTCTAGTTCCTTATGAATGGTTGTAGGTAATAAAAAGCATTGCATAAGGTGAATTGGTTTTGCAGCTAGGGTAGTTTTAATTAAGGTGCATCTGCCTGCTTGAGAGAGAGAGTTTGCTTTCCATTTGTCCAGTTGGCCTTTTGTGGTGGAGATGAGTTCTTTAAAAGAGTCTTTTGTAACTCTAGATGATAGAATCGGGCATCCTAGGTAACTTTCTAGGTTGTTTGTGTGTGAAACACCCAGCTCTCCTTGTATTAGTCGTCTGGTTTCTGTGTTTGCATTCTCTGTTAGTTGGAATTGTGATTTAGCTTTGTTTATTTTTTGGCCCGTGAGAGAGCAATATTCATGAAGCACTTTGTTTATGTGGTCACATGCTGTCTTGGTTGATGATGCAAAAATTATTATGTCATCCGCAAAGGCTAAGAAAGGAATTCTTTGCCCTCCTCTAGTTAGGGTGATACCCAAGTGGCTTTGAGGTTTTGAGGCTTCATGGTGTAATGATCTTGGCAGTACCTCAGAAGCGATGAGGAATAGGTAGGGAGAAAGTGGATCACCTTGTCTAATACCTCTGGATGGTGTAAAAATTTCCGTCGGTTCATTGTTTACTAGGACCGAGTAGGAAACTGTAGTGATACATTCTTTGATCCATGCTATAAATCTAGGAGCGAATCCTAGTTTGTTCATGATTGAGAAGAGGAAGGTCCACTCAACCCTGTCAAAAGCTTTTTCCATGTCGAGTTTTACATCCATCCAACCATTTTTGCCTTTCTTTTTATGGAAAGAATGGAAAATTTCATGTGCAATTAGTATATTGTCCTGGATAGCCCTCCCAGAAGAGAAGGCACTCTGTAGTGGGTGTATAATTTTATGCATTATTCTTTTGAGTCTGTTAGCTAGGACTTTTGATATTATTTTGTATGTGGTTGAGCATAGGCTAATAGGCCTAAAATGGTTTGTTGTTGTTGGGTGCTCACACTTGGGTATTAACGCAATAAAAGTATGGTTTATTTGTTTTAGTATCTTTCCGCTAAGGAAAAAACTTTTAATCGCCTTTGTTACTGTAGGGCCCACAATGTGCCAGTATTTTTTAAAGAAACCGGCAGGAAAACCGTCAAGTCCAGGTGATTTTTCATTTGCTAGCCCAAAGACGGCCTCCTTAATTTCAGAGTTCGAAAATTGTTTCGTTAGGTAATCATTGTCCTCATTTGTTATTTCTTGTCTGATATAGCTATCTATGTTGTTGTGTATTATTTGTGTTTTGTTTTGTGAGGTGAATCTAGATTTAAAATCATCATTGATTTGACTTCTAATTTCTGTATCTTGGGTGAGCGAGACACCTGCTGGTGTGTTGATTGACTTTATGATATTTCTGTTTCTTCTTCCAGTTGCAATTCTGTGGAAATATTTTGTGTTTGCGTCAACGGCCTTGATGTGAGTATGCTTAGCCCGTTGTCCCCAGTAATGTTTTTGAAAGTTTAGGAGTGAAGCATGCTTTTTGGCGAACCTGCTTAATTTATTCTCTAAGTCAGGATCATATCTCAAGTAAAGTTGCATTTGTAGATCCTGCATCTTGTTTTCTGTTATAGCAATTTGCCTGAAAGCGTTACCGAAAGTGGTTCTGCTCCAGACTTTGCTTTTCCTTTTGACTTCTTGAAGCTTTTTTGTTAGCTTGTAAAGGTTTGAACCTGGATAATCTACACGCCAAGCATCTTTTACTAGCTTTTCGAAATCCTTTCTAATAGTCCAGGCCATTTCAAATTTAAATGGTTGGAGTTTTGGCCTTTGGTTGTCATTTAGCTAAATAAGGATTTAAGCGTGATCAGATGTGGTAAATGGGAGGTTTTTTGTTTTTAGATTTGGGAAAGTGTTTAATAGTCCAGTGCTAGCTAGACATCGATCTAGCTTCTCATATGTGCTGTTTTCTCCGGTTTTCCTTTTTCGCCATGTGAATTTGTTCCCTATTGTTGGAAGATCAATTAGGTTGTTGTTTGTTACAAATTCTGTTAGCCTCCTAAACCTTGCTTGTTGGGGGAAGGCTCCGCCCAACTTGTCAGAGGAAAGTAGGATATCATTTAGGTCACCAATTACTAGGTACGGATTTGATAAGGACGATATTATGTTTGTTAGGTCATTCCAGAAACTGTCTTTGTCTTTCTGGTGAGGCGGGCCATACACAAATAATATTGTTATTGTGGTGTTTAGATGATTGTTGACATATGTGGTTTGGATGATTCTATCATTTGAGAAATCAACTGTAAATGTTTCATTGTTTAAGTGCGTTGATTTCCAAAGCAGACAAAGCCCACCTGAAAGTCCGTTAGATGGACAGAAATGTAGGTTATCGAAGCAAGACTTTTGCCAACATCCTTTCAATGGTGGTGTTTGAAGTTTCGTTTCAGCTAGTGCTAATATGTGGATATTTTCTAATTTGGTATTAATGTCTATTTGGGTCCATACATTTTTGCGTTTAAGACCACGCACATTCCAGTAACTTATTTTCATAGTGTAACCTCTTTTTGTAAGGGTTCTTTTGATTGAGACCATGGTAGGAGTTTATGGTTGAGCATCATTATCTTCCTTAGGTCGGTGCTAGAACGTCTAAAGAATTGGTGATGTGATTTGGTTAGTGTGTTTATGATTCCTAAGAAGAGGTGATAGCAATCTAATCCAAACCGGCAACACATCCATTGCAAGTTGGATATACGAATCAACCATGAAGTTAATAGAGCTACTTGTTTATGTTTTTGTGTGTGTTTCTGAATCTCAAAAATTGTTGCCCAGGATAATTTGAAAAAAATACTATGCTTGTAACAGTTTTTGTAATTGCTTGTTTGATCCTGTAAAGAAGAGAAATCAAAGTTTAAAACAGTCCCTATTACACTCATAGTTGCTGTGATGGAGCAAAGGATCCCATATGTGTGTAGTGACAGGTTGATTTGATGCTCACTAAATGCAACATAGTGTTGGTATGAAATGCATTGGATTTTATATAAAGGTACAAACACGAAAGGGATAGCTGAGCAAGTTACTTGGCATTCTTCAGTTTGAAGACAGTTGAGATTTTTATCTGTATATGGTTGTGCTACTGTCTCCAGTTGAGAAGCGTAGTGTGAAGAGGAGCAAGCTGAAACCAACCCAAACCGAAGCTCATTTATATCATTAAGGGTCAACCCGAGTAGGCTCATCCAATGTGGTGAGAAATCTCCCAGCAAGTCCATATGAGAGACATGAAGCTGAGGTCCCACGAGGTCCTGTAGAAAATGATATAGATAATTTGGCTCGAGTGGAGAGATCACTCGAGCAGAGTTAGTATATGCAGTTAAGAAGGTTTTCAAGCTAATATAATGTAAATCAAACGATTTGCTGTTGTAAGTCACTGTTATAGTGTGTAACAAGTATGCAATTTCATAATCCACCAGTACAAACAAGTAGCATTGCACACAGGGCCAAACTGTCTTTAAATGAGCATTAAGTTTGCTAGTGAATATGAGGATAGAAGAGTTATAACACAAACAAAGGATAATGGTAATCATAGTGAAGGAAGAAAAGTCCAGTTTCCCCTTGCTCTTGATACATTTGAGTGATTTAGAGGGAGTTTTAGGAGTCTTAGGAGTGTGTTGTTTACCTGGAGGTTTTCCAGTAAGTATGAGAGTAGAGGGGTTCGGAGGAGCCTCAGGGAGACCATCCTTCCCATTGGGTAAGAGAGTAGTGGGGTTCGGAGGAGCCTCAATGAGACTCCCCTTCCCGGTAGGTAGCTGATCGGAGGGGTTCGGAGCATTCTCGAAGAGAATTTCCTTCCCTTTAGTAGGTTTCTTACTGGCTGCCATGGTAAGAGAGCAGGAGCAGTAAAAAATGGAGCAATCTGTGAAGAAAGAGGGATTCAGAAGGTGGTTGAGACCGAGAGAGGGAGATGAGACTTTTTGAGCATTTAATTTCAGAATGTAAAGATTTTTATAGGAGCAATGAGTTTTGGTGTTAAGGTTAGGGTTCTTCATGTTGCACTTGTGTTGGATATACAGATAGCAAATTCGGAAGCAATTTTTTAATATCAGATGGGAATTATGATTCAGTTTAGGAACAGATTTCACATACCTGTCAAACCATGGGTCAAGAGACCACCATCGGGAGAAGATGCCAACCCAATGATGGCAAGGCGGCCACGCGGACAGGCCAGGCAGAGCTAGGGCTATCAGAGAGTTAAACAGCTTCAGTAAAGACCACAACGACCACACGAGGGAGTTGCAGCAGCAACTCCAGATCCGCTCCAGGAGAGGGAAGGAGGAGTCCCCTCCAAGCCGCAAGAGAGGGATGAGATCGGAGCAAGGCACCCCCCGGCCAGAAGCGAACACAGAGAGCACCCCCAAGCACCCGGTATGATTGCGATGTGATTTGAGGGAGATTTCTTTTGAATTTCTTCCATGGTTGCTGAACTGGGAGTACCAAATCCAACCTCTGTAGTTTCTTTTACTTGTAGAGAGATCGTAGCTTCTCCAAGCACAAGTATAGGGGCTTGATTGCCATCGTCGTAGGTTGGATCTCATATCTGAGCTTTGATTTTTGTCTAGGGTTTTCACAGGTTGGGGGGGGATGTTTGGGGAAATTTTGGGGGCGCGTTCTCTGGCGCGTGAGTGGGTTTTTTGGGTCCGAGTTAAGTCATTTGGTTGTCAAACTCTATAGGTCTTTTCCTTATTTTTTTTCCTTATAAAAATTAATAATTAATATGGTTTATTATATATATATATATATTTTAATTTTAATTAAAAAAAATGGGTATATTGATCTTCCCAATCTCATATCCGCGGCAGGTGCGATTCAGACTTAGCAACCCGCAGGAGCCTTGTCCCATGTCCAAACCCTCCCAAAATAGTTGACAGGCAGAACGGACCGAGGAGCCAACCCACATTTGTTCAGATCTACATACAGAGCAACACTAGTCAACAATCTACATAGAGAGCAAGTTCAACAAGACCAACTTTGGCAGAGTTTATTTTGAACGACTCCTTTGGGTGAATGCGCTAATATAAATATCCACAATAATAATATATATGTTTCCTTATTTTAAGGATTTGGAAGAAATTGTCAAAACTGTTTTACAATAATCAAGGAAAACAAGTGGTGGAGAAAATGAATACTGAGTAAATGATGGAAAATAAGCTAAAAAGGGGAAGCCATTGGGTATAAAAGGCACCCCCATCCCAACCCATATTAACCAACTACCATCCATAATTGAATAAGTTCCTCTACCTAGCTTTATTGTTTACCAAAAAAAAAAAAGGAAAAAAAAATGATTAAAATGGGAAAAGCTTGTTTAATAACTTTGTTGTTTGTTGGCATTGCCTTCCTCTCTCAAAATGCTTTTGCTAAAGAACCAAAGCCTGGTAGAATTTACATTCTTTTCCTTCCTTGATTATATATATATATATATATATATATATATATATATTGCTTTTTCTATTTCATTTGTTTTAATTTTTTATTTTATTTTATCAATAATATATAATTAATTCGATCATTTGATTTGATATAAAAAATAAAACAAAATAGGGGTAGGAGCACCGCCATTCAACTACCTTGAAGAACCACAGTGGGGAAGCATCGCACCAGGGTATAAACTGTGCTCAAGCGGAACGCGACAATCTCCGGTTCACATCATAACCAAACAAGCAGTTGTCAACAAACAACTTGGGCCACTAATAGTCGACTATCAAATCACCAACGCTACCCTCATTACCAATGGGTTGGTTCCCCAGGTTAATTTCACAATTATCTAGCTTGCTTCTAAATAAATAAATGTCATTGATTAATTATGGAGTGGTTTTCTATCTAATCTAAATTAATTAACATATAAGTACGTACGTATGAATTAATGTGTTGTTTCGTTAAATAAAAATGGGAATGTAGGTGTCCGTGAAGGGGAAAACTGAAGTGACTGTAGATGGGAAGACGTACAGGCTACTCAACCTGCGTTGGCATGTACCTGCGGAGCATGTAATTGACGATGTCACGTAAGTTGTTCGATCATATTCATATTCATATTAATGTATATATATTATCAAAGGGAATTAATTAAAGGCTTGGAAATTGTACGTGGGTTGTTGTTTGTACTTTGTAGACAAATGGCTGAGTTGCAGCAAGTGTTCGTGAGCACCGATGGAAGCGGAAGCCTGATGATCATAGCAACCGTGTACAAGCCAGGGGCTGCCGATAAAATTGTTAACTGGGTTCAATATGAGGCTGATAAATTGTCCAAGCAAATCAAGGATGGAGGACTAGTGTTGGAGTTGAGCCAACAAGTAGGCATGGGGAACTACTCACCCGACATGTTCGCCTACATCCCAAACAACAAATATGTAAGATACGAGGGGTCTCTGACGACACCACCGTGCACCGAGCAGGTCACCTGGTTTGTGGTTACAGAACCACAAACGATGACCAAGTTACAAGTCTCCCTAATCAACGAGCTTCAGACCAAGGAAAACAAGAACAATGCAAGGCCTGTTAAGCCCCTCAACGGCCGTGTCCTCCAAACTATGGCCCCCGGACCAGCTTGAGATCATATCATATCCCACTTAATTTCTTTCTCTTTATTTCTTTATTAGCTTCAATTCTCAATCTTTTTACTAGCTACGTACTGAATTCCCGTATGAATTAATTCATAATTAATAACGTACAGTATGTACCACGTTAATTTCAATTCGCTTAATTATATTATTTAGTACGTACGCACGCTGTTGCAATTGGTCTACCAACGTAATATATATTTTAATTGCAGCCCATATATTGTTCGTTAATATATATATATATATATATATATATATATATATATATATATATCGCTGCATGTATAACCGCAAAGCGATCGATCGATATAATTAATTAATGATATATATGTTCGATCAATGATCGATCTATATATAGCGCGCATGCCCAGAGATGGATGTATTGGGCGTGAATGAGACGTGCAACTCTGCCGATTCTATTTAAAATTACACGGTAGTTATACAGGCAGCCCAATGGAGATGGGGCTCTGGCGGTTTGGTATCTCAAATTTTTACTTGATAAAAAGCCTCACCTCTCGTTAATTTGTCAGTTATCAACTTTGATTTGGCATTTTCATATTGATCAAGATAAATTAATTTCTGTATTATTCTCCATATTAATAATCATCATCATAATAATCATAATAATAATAATAATTAATTTGACATTTTCTACTTTACTTATCGATTGTGGTGGGCTTGAAGTTTACACTGTTGTCGACACGCTATATTATACTTTTCTCGTTCGGCTTCGAGGCTCTAGTCTCGTGGTTTGCAAGATTGTATTTTGATAGCTTCTAAAGTCTCTGGTGATGGAGTCGCTTTTGGATCAGCGACTTCTAGTTGGAGTATTATCATTGGTAAGGACGACTTAGACATGTATGTGACACAACCATCCCCATGCCTATGAAGAAATTAAATTGGCTAGTTGTTATTACAAAAAATGCCAACAAGCAGTCAAGCACCTCAAGATGGAGTTTGCTCAGGAGGCAAGAAACTCTGATTGCAAACCTGAAGCTCCCTATGACCCAACAATGGCTAAAGGTTGCACCTATATTGGGTCTTAGTTAGGTTATGAACCCTTCTACCTTTCGGTCCATTATTAAGTATCGTCCTGGGATGAGTTTTTCCATGCTGGAGTCAAATACCCTGCTTGCGAGAAAGACATTTTGGATTCGTGGGGAGATCACTCCCTTACTTGTGTTGTTGATATTGGTGCTAAACACCGCCATAATATGGAGCGTGATGCTTCGTATGATGAGTGCTTGAATGCCGGGATTTCTGTTCGTAAAAAGGCGTCTATTGATATGGTTGATGACAAGGCAGGTGAGCTTTGTCCGACCGATATTCTGTTTTACAACTAGTTCCAGGGCAAAGACACGTGTGTTGACATTACAAGTACTTCTATCTTTAGCTCTTCTGGTCTTTCAGGTTTCATTCCAGGTAAGACGACTAGAGTAGTTGCTGGAAACAAAAGGAAGAAGTATGAGGATGTTTGCAGAGACAAATGATATCACATTATGCAATTTTTCTTTTCTACTATTAGTGACTTAGGGGATGGGATCATGAGACTTCTCAAGCTGGTGTGTGGGGTCGCTAGGGGGCTACCTGGATATAGAAGGGATACTTGTCATATTTTGACTAGAGTTGCCTTTAATATTCAGAAGGATTGCGAAACTCAACTTGTTAACCGACTCCCATCCAATTTCATGTAAAAGCAATGTGAATTCCAATGTTAGTGTGCCAAGTATCGGGATTTGTGCACAACGGCTGGTTGTGGTTTCCTACCCTTCTCCTTCTCTTTGTTGGGGGAGCTAGATACGAATGCTACTGCAGTACTGAAGCGAATTCATAAATTCTCAGTATCTCAGGATACCGTGTTGAGAGATATATGTGAATGAGACACTAAAGAGTCCCACATCGAAAGTTGAACATAACGAGCCTTAGTATATAAGTCGGTGGATTGCACTGCTGAAGCGAATTCATAAATTCTCGGTATCTCGGGATACCGTGTTGAGAGATGCGAATGAGACCATAAAGAGTACCACATCAAAAGTTGAACATAACAAGGCTTAGTATATAAGTCTGTGGACTACTCCTTCTGTTGCCAATTTATTTTAGAATAGAACCTCACCCAACTTGTGTACGTGCTAGACTACTAGCGCGCCCGTGCACACAATCGACCCCAGTTATCGATCCGAGTCAAACTTTACTAATTTCTTATAAATAATAATAATAATAAATTAATAATCCTTTTGAGTACCAATTCAAGGCTAAAGGGTTGCATGGGCTATTTTTTCATTGTCAATAGAGCACAGTTGAATTTATATGGGTGATGATAAATTCACCGCTAATTTTTACTATTTCCACCGCTAATCACCGCATAGGTATGCGGTGGGTTTAATGACGGTCAACGATATGCGGTGGGTCACCGCAAAGTATTGCGGTGGGTCGAGGAGTATACAGGTTTAAAACCGTCTCCATAATGATCCAAAACCATCGCAATAACCCACCGCATAGGTATACGGTGAGTTTGAACCGTCGCTATAACAGTTAAAACCGTCGCCATAACAGTTCAAAACCGTCGCTATAACCCACCGTATACCTATGCTGTGGGTTATAGCGACGGTTTTGAATCCCTTCTACAATCCGTTTTCAAAAACTGACCGCATGTATACCGTCGCCATAACCCACCGCATACCTATGCGGTGGGTTTGTATACGGTCAACGGATCCACCGCATGTATATGCGGTGGGTCTGGGAAATAGTGGATTAAGACCACCGCATACCTATACGGTGATTAGCGGTGGAAATAGTAAAAATTAGCGGTGGAAATATCCGTTCCGAATTTATATATATGTTGTTCGTGTCTCCCATATGTAGACCCAACGTGACCTTATCCTATAGCGTTTTGACCCATCGAAAGTTCATTGTCATATTTCTAATAAATTTTATAAATAATAACAGTGATTTTAAAATATTATATTAAGATATGGAATTACACTAGTGTCTAATATACGAGTTACGTTATTTTAGGTGGCTGGGTACATATACGTACGGTGTAATCTCTTTTTAGAAATGTCAAAATTTACATCTACGAAATTGGATTTTATAGAAATGAACAAGATTCTAGAGGAGTGAATTAAGAGATTTTTTTTAGGAAACAAATTGTGAGAGTTAATTAAGGATATCCATCCATATGAAATGAATGGATGAGTGGATCAAGAGATTTATTTTCCCCCTTTTTTTTATTGAAAGAAACGAATCAACGTATCCGTCCAATGCATTGTCAAAAGTGTTAAATATTATCTAAAAATAAGCAAAACAAAAAAGAAGGAAAATAAGTGGTTGGATGAGAAAAATGAATTGTAAAATCTACTCCCCCTCTCCCTCGGTTCCTTTTCCTTATAAAAAAAGGCTCCCTATTAGCGAAGAAGAATAAAACCAAAAAAAAAAGAAGAGAGAGGCAAATATAAACAATTGGTTAAGATGTCAAAAGCTTGTTTAGTAATTTTCTTCTTTTTGGGCATTACGTTCATCTCTCATACTACTATTGCTAAAGAACCTAAGCCCGGTATTATTCTATGCCTCCTAATTTAATGGAATGTTGTAAAGTAAACTAGATATTGATTTTAATATATATATACATAATACATGCATGTTTATATATATACTAATTAATTAATTTGAACATATATACACGTACACAGGGGCAGAAGCACCACAATTTACTTATCTAGAACCAACAAAATGGGCAGACATTGGACCTGGTTACAAACACTGCTCTACTGGGACTCGTCAATCTCCTATTAACATTGACACCAAAAAAACGGTCATCAACAAACAGTTACCTCCATTGAAGGTCGTATACGAAATCACCAATGCTACCTTGATGACCAATGGCTTGGCTGCTCAGGTTTTATTTCTTCCTCATCAAATTCGATCTGCATATTGATTTACATCCTTCTATTCTAATCATTTCTCTAATTAACTTATATATATTTATGTATATGCACTTAATTAAATTGGGAATGTACGTACATATGTAGTTGGCGGTGAAGGGGAAGACTGAAGTGGTTATAGACGGTAGTACATACAGGCTACGTAACTTGCGTTGGCACACACCCTCCGAACACACTATTGATGGAAAAACGTTCTGATCGACCATCTATTTTTTTTTTTTTTATCAATCTACTTAATCTAGCTTTTATGACTACTAGCTATATTAAATCAATTTGATTTGATTATATATATCTAGATTTGTGGCTGAGTTGCACCAACTATTCATGAAGACCACTGGAGACTTTGATCTCGCGATCATAGCAACCGTCTACATGGTTGGGGCACCTGATCCAATTGTTTCCTCGGTATGTAATTTCTGGCTTGTCTTTATACATGACATTAATTAATATCAAATGCACGTTAGATCGATATCATCTGATTAATTAAGGATCGGATCGGATCGGATTGATGACAGCTTAAGCCCCAGATGGATAAACTGGCGGAGGAAATGAGTTCTAACCAAACTGACCATGTGGCGGAACGAGTACCCATGGATACGTTCTCCGGGGCTTTGGTAAGCAAAATCCCAACTACAAACTATATAACATACTCGGGCTCACTCACCACCCCGCCTTGCGCCGAAAACGTCACCTGGTTTCTAACCAATGTAAGTTACACTCAGCTATGTATGTGTTGTACACTCGATCTCCATCAT
Source organism: Persicaria tinctoria (assembly GCA_037127255.1). NCBI lineage: Eukaryota > Viridiplantae > Streptophyta > Magnoliopsida > Caryophyllales > Polygonaceae > Persicaria > Persicaria tinctoria. The sequence continues at coordinate 342,630 of JBANSL010000016.1, read as the reverse complement.
TTCATTTCATTGATTTAATTTAATTGGCCGGTGGCTATATATATGTACATACTGATCGACACGTACGTACATTAATAATCAAATCTTCTATCAGCCACAAACGATGACATTGGAACAAGCTAAACAAATCAACGCGCTTCAGAGCAAGTCCAACAAAGCCAATGCAAGACCTACTCAGCCTCTCAACGGTCGACTCGTTGAAGTCAACGTCTGAGAGGCCGACATTGTATTTTGAAGATATATATATATATATATATATATATATATATATATATATATATATATATATATATATATATATATAATTAAGGCTCTATATATGTGTATATATGCTTTCTTTTTCCAAGTAAATCTGATTCTGTACTGTACGTACTGAATTTAATTACTTTGTAATATTTACTTTTATAAATATACTAAGACAAATCACAAATTAATTGTTAAATTACGGTGTGTAATATACGACGTGGGGGAAGAGACGGAGCATAACTATGATATTTTACATTAAACGGTGATATATATTAGTTCAAGACAAGATATTTTTAGTTCAAAACACAACGTTTTTTATTCAAAATTGTGGTGTTAGTTTAAAACTATGTAATTAGTTGTTATAAAGTTATTTTTCTCTTTAAAATGAAAATGATGCCGTTTTAATCTATAACAACATTATTTTCGTCTAAAAATATATCATTTGAAACCCACAAAGTCATATGCAACTTGTTGTTCTCTTATCATGCAATAACGTGTAACAAGATATACAAACTTTAAACTTGCATAATTTCTTATATAATTATCGAATTTAGTAATATAACCTCTTATTTCGAAGTTCTTAGATTGACTTACATTACCAAAATATCAAATTAAGTAAAATATAAAAGCATCATGATTTATTAAAAGACATTTGAAATAATTAATTTGTGTTTAACTTTCAAACGTTCATAACTTTTTACTCGGTTATCGGATTCATGCTTATAATATATCAAAACGAAGCTATCGACGAGTAGAACAAATATAGGTAATTTTTCAGATGAAAGGGGGGGCGAATGCTCCTGCTTGCCCCCGCCTAGCTCCGCCTATGCGTGGGGGGCCACGCACGTCCAAGCGCATCACGCGCACCAACCAAGCCGAGGACACAAGCTGAGTGAGGTTCCATCCTAAAACCAATTGGTGTTAGGTGGGGTAGCCCACCGGCTTATATGCAAGTAGACCTATCAAACGGGTCATTCCAGTCGGGTTCGGGTTGGATCACTTCTGGTTTCGGGTAAAACGGGTTTCGGGTTGACTCGAACTCGGGTTTGACCGGGTTTCGGGTCGATTTCGAGTTTGTCAATTTTTTCTTTTTTAAATTAAAAAAATCATGATTTGATAATTTTGTGATAAATTTTATTTATATATATAAAAAAATTAATTATATATAATTATAAATCAACCGGGTCACTGGGTCAAAATTACCGGGTCAATCGGGTCACGGGGTCGAAACCTAAATTACCCGAAAAATTTCAAGTTTTTGGGGTTCGGATCGGAAAAAAAATTCAGGTCAAAATTCCCGGGTTCGGGTCGGAAATTTTTCGGGTCGGGCAGGTCGAATTGTGTTTTGACAGGTTTATATGCAAGGCTTGGGATTCACGGGACAACCCACAATCATATTCTCAACATTAATTCATTCATTTATCTTCACATTTCTCCTCTTTCTAATACTAGTTCGATCTAATATCTATATATATATAAGCATATATAATATATAATCTTTACTTAAATCGGCATATCTCCATATATAATCCTAAATTTAAATTTATTTGTTGATATTGAAATAGAACTAAATCAATTTTTATTTATAATTACTATTAAAATAACGGATTTTCTAAGCATAGGATAAGAGTTCAATTAATTGAGAAATATTTTTCCTAGATACATCCGATTTAGCCATTTATAAATTAGATTATGGGGTTCACCCATTTCCTTTTAGGGTATTCTTTCCTAATAACATATTCTTATCCAATGTCATTGGGACACACAATAGACAAACCATTAAAATAAATAGTCAAGGTTAATTAATGAAATTCAAATCGGATAAGATAAACCTAAATCTGTGTTTTCTTTTGTTCATTAAGAGTATCTCCTTATACTGTTGTTACATTGCTTGATTCTTTTTCTTGGTAATTTCGGGCGTCGACCATGTTTAGGCAATATTAAACATTGAAGAACAAACTACTCTTGCAAAGCACAAAATCAGTACAGATATGAAATTTTAATGGGATAAATCGATTAAGAGAAATTGAAATTCGTCTTGGGTTTCTCTCACCGTATTAACCAATTGTGAATGAAAACTTTTTACTTTTAACTTGATTTGTTGAAATCTTCCACAATAAGTTGGATTTAGATTGTGGTGAGCCTCGCTCATTCAACTTTGTTGAGCAATGGAAATTCGGAGATGGATGGTATGAATTTAGTTTTTTTTTTCTCCTTGATATATAGATTTGTAATTATTTTGTAGAGTGGGAAGTACTTGTGCGCAAATTTGTGAAAATGATCTTGTCAATAATCATTTTCACATCTTGTCAATAACCCTTATGCTAAGATAGGAAGTTTAACAAACAATAATTACGATAGAAGTAACTCAGTTTGAAAAATGATTATTTGCAGTATATCTATCTATTATTTTGAAGTCAAAATAATTTATGTTTGTTCAGTTTTGAAACGTTTATAACTTTTCGCTCATATATCGGATTTGAGCATCAAATCGAATCTATCCAAGAGAGAAACATGTATATTAAATTTTATTTTTAATTTTTTTGGAAGGAGGAGGAGTGGGTGAATCTTTCTCTAGATCGACAACTCTACAATGTCTACATTACTACTAGCTAGCTTGTATAAAAAAAATATAGGATTCAAATAACCATTTATACAACAAACGTACGCAATTAAGTACGACTACGGAGTATATATTATTTAGATAAAAATAAATATTGGTTAACGATTGCAAAATTGGAATGATAAGATATTCTAGAGCCTCGAATTAAGGGATCTCTCTATATATATATAATTTGAATGGAGAGAGTTAAGGATATCCATACAATGAATGGTCAAAGTGTTAAATACTAAAAAATCAAAAAAAAAAAAAAAAAAAAAGGAATACAAGCGGTGTAGAAAAAATCAATTGACCGTAAAAATCTAAACCCCCCCCCCCCCCCCCCCCAAAAAAAAAACATGTAGGAAATTAGTATAAAAACAATGAAGGGAGGAATCATCGATCATATAGCTAGTAAGATCGAGAATTATATATTAAAAAAAAGGGCGGGTAAGAATAAAAAAAAAAAAGAAAGAAGAAATAACAAATGGTTAAGATGTTAAAGGCTTGTTTGATAACCTTGTTTCTTGGCATTGCTTTTATATCAGAAATCGCTACTGCTAAAACACAAAAAACTGGTATTATTACGTACTTTTAATTTGTATGCATGTGTAACATTTATAGCATAATTAATTAATGTTGCAAAATATCTAGAACTAGAAGAGAGGTTATTTTAATTAATGTAGGTAGGTATGTGCATAAATATTAAATATGATGATATGATAGAATTACAAAATACGTACAGGGGTAGGAGCTCCGCCATTCAACTATCTAGAACCAACAAAATGGGCGGATATTGGACCTGGTTACAAACTCTGCTCTACTGGATCACACCAATCTCCTATTAACATTGACACCAAAAAAACCGTCATCAACAAACAACTGCAACCATTGAAGGTCGCATACCAAATCACCGGGGCTACATTGACCACCAATGGCTTGGCTGCCCAGGTTTCATTTCTCCCACCAAATTCATATTCATATTCATATTCATATTCATTATCTGATGAATCTAATTAAGTTATGTTGAATTTATCATGATTATTATTATATTAAATTGGGATCAATGTAATAGTTATCCGTCAAGGGGAAGACTGAAGTGGAAATAGGCGGTCACACATACAGGCTACTCAATATGCGTTGGCATACACCCTCCGAGCACACTATTGATGGAAAAACGTATGTACATTGTCATCGATTGATTCAATATAATTTTAATTCTTTATTTATCTACTTGTATATTAATTTTTACGTTTGATTTCCTTATATATAGATTTGTGGCTGAGTTGCAACAAATGTTTATGGCGACCACTGAAATTGGACACCTTGATATCGCGATCATAACAACTGTCTATGTGATTGGGCCACCTGATCCTATTGTTGCTTCAGTATGTAATTTTTATATTTACATGATAAATCAACCACCCAATTCTCAAGTGAAAACTAATTTTAAGGATTGGATGAATTAATATTAATATTGTACGTCGGTGACAGATTAAGCCTCAGATGGTTAAATTGGTCGAGGAAATGAGTACCGCTGGTGACAAAGTCCAATCCTTGTCCGAAGAAGTGCCCATGGATAAGTTCTCAGGAGCTTTCCTCAGCAAAATCCCAACTACAAACTATATGGCATACCCGGGATCTCTCACTACCCCTCCTTGCTCCGAGAAGGTCACATGGTACTTAACCAATGTAAGTTTTACACCCAACTACCTATATATATAGCTACAATCCCCATCTTTTCATTTCATTATTGGTACCGTAATATGGACAATAATTGGACATTAATTGTGGAAATGATCCTTATATTGATTCATGTATCATCAGCCCCAAACAATGACATTAGAACAAGCTAAACAAATCAACGCGCTTCAGAGCAAGTCCAACAAAGCCAATGCAAGGCCTACTCAACCCCTGAATGGTCGATTTGTCCAAGTCAATGCCATCTGATCAACCTTACTTCCTCCTAATTCTTGTTGACAAGTTGTTCATAGAGTGGAACTCTCACCAATTTTTTTTTTAATTTTTAATTTTATGTTGCAAGTATGTAAAAGAGGGTTGATTAATTATCTCTACTTGCCTTCAACGGCCTAGCCCATGTTGCCAAAACATCTTTCATTTTGTATATAAGTATATATTGTTCAACGATTTTCATGATTGAGTTTTTTTAAAGATGCTTCATGTGATTCTATTCATTTAAAATAAACCCCTAAATAATGAAATAGTGTCAAATGTACGTATCCAATTGCATTTGTAGTCCAGTAAATATTGCGATTAGGGGTGGCAATTTTGTCCATGATAAATCGAATCAATCATTACCAATCAAACTAATTAAATTGATAACCAACTATATTGATGATCAATTGGTTCAGAACTTTCAAATGTGGGCACGATAATGATAATCAATTCGGTGATATGAGTATTACCGCTACGGAGCGGCGCTATAGACCTGGGCAAACGCGTAACAACTGGCGTGTACCAACTGTATATCTATATATGTTGTTGTTGTTGTTGTAAATACATAAATTCCAAAATTATTCTATCTTTAGATGGAAATTTTGAGGGGGGTTTTTCAGAAGACGTCCTTGGTAAAGTCGTAGGCTTTGAAGTTAGATTTCTAGCGAGCCCTCAAATGGCGAGATCGAACCAACGCAACTCTTTTTATGGCCAAAATACCAAGCATGCATGTGTCCGTAACTCATAAAGAAAGGCACACTACCTTCATTTCGGGGCCATTCGGGCATCTAGGGTGGGCCTTTTATGGACCTATCGCCTAATTAGCATCACACCTAACCTAGGGCAAAGAATTTTGGGTTTTATATTTTTTGAGATTTTGAGATTTTTCGGGGAATACCCTCTTTCGAAAAAGTCCAGATTCCAAGCTGGTGGAAAAATGATTTTTTTTTTCGAAATTTCGAGGGGTATTTTTCATGAGACGTCCTCAGTAAAGTCGTAGGTCTTAAAGTTAGCTTTCTAGTGAGCCTTCAAGTGGCCCGATCGGACCAACATAGCTCTTTTTATGGCCCAAATACCAAGCATGTGTCCGTAACTCCTATAGAAAGGCACACTACCTTCATTCTGGGGCCATTTGGGCATCTCGGGTGGGCCCTTCATGGACCTATCACCTAATTAGCATCACACCTAACCTAGGGCAAAGAATTTTGGGTTTTATATTTTTTGAGATTTTTCGTGGCCTATCCCCTTTGGAAAAAGTCCAAATTCCAAGCTGCTGGAAAAATGATTTTTTTTATGAAACTTAGAGAGGGGTTTTTCAGGAGACGTCCTCAGTAAAGTCGTAGGCTTTAAAGTAAGCTTTCTAGTGAGCCCTCAAATAGGGGTGTTATGTGAACACGAGCTGCTCGGATTCGACTCGTATTCGACTAGAAAAACTCGGCTCGAGCTCGTTCACATTTGAAAAACGAGCCGAGTTCGAGCGGGTTCCCGAGCTCGAATCGAGCTCGAGCCGAGTACGAGCTCGAGCTCGAGTAGCTCGTATAGCTCGAACAAATGTATCATTGTGCTTTTTTCCCCTTTAGTTTTATGGTTTCTCTCAAATCAATCTCGTTCACTTCAGGCATTCGAACGAGCTCCAAGCTCGAGCTCAGAAACGAGCTAAAAACGAGCTCAGAAACGAACTTCCAGCAAAAACAATAACACGAGCTCACGAGCTCGAGCTCGGCTCAACAAAAAACGAGCAAAACGAGCTCGAGCTTGTTCAAATACTCGCGAGCCGAGTTCGAGCTCACTTCTAAGCTCGACAACAATTCGAGCCGAGCTCGAGCTCGAGCTCGAACAAAAACGAGCCGAATATGAGCAGCCTCCTACTCGGCTCGTTCGACTCGAATAACACCCCTACCCTCAAATGGTCCGATCGGACCAACACAACTCTTTTTATGGACAAAATACCAAGCATGTGTCCGTAACTCCTATAAAAAGGCACACTACCTTCACTCCGGGGCCATTTGGGCATCTCAAGTGGGTCTTTTATGCACCTATCGCCTAATTAGCATCACACCTTGCATAGGGCAAAGAATTTTGGGTTTTAAATTTTTTGAGATTTTGAGATTTTTCGTGTACTACCCCTTTTGAAAAAGTCTAGATTCCAAGCTGGTAGAAAAATGATTTTTTTTTTGGAAATTTCAAGGGGAATTTTTCAGGAGACGTCCTCTGTAAAGTCGTAGGGCTTGAATTTAGCTTTCCAGTGAGCCCTCAAATGGTCTGATCGGATCAACACCTGGTTTTGCAAGAAATACCTAGCATATGTCCGTAACACCTATAGTGAGGAACGTTACCTTCATTCCGGTGCTATTTGGGCATCCCACGTGGGCGTTTCATGGACCTATTACACCTTGCCTAGTCCAAGGAATTTAGGGTTTCGGGTTTTTTTTTTTTTTGAGATTTTAAGTTTTTTCGTGGACTACACCATTTGGAAAAATGTACACATTCCAAGCTTATTGAAAAATGATTTGGGCATATTTGAGGAGGATTTCTCAGGAGACGTCCTCCATAAAGTCGTAGGCCTTGAAGCTAGCTTTCCAACGAGCCCTCAAATGGCCCAATCGAACCAACGCACCCCCTGTTTTGCAAGAAATACCCTGCATGTGTCCGTAACTCCTACGGTTAGGCATGTTACCTTCATTCCCGGTCTATTTGGGCATCTCAAGTGGCGTGTCATGGACCTATTTCCTAATTAGCATCATACCTTGTCCGGTCCAAAGAATTTTGGGATTTAAATTTTTTTAGATTTTTTGTGGACAACCGTGCCCGCCTGCCCGGTGTTTATCAACCACCAAAGGTGGATTATCCTTTTTAAAAAAAATGACAATGCCCACCAACTATAAAACAAAATCATTAATTAAAATAAATGAAAATTTTGGTAGAATATTCATTTAGGATTTGTAATTAAGTAAATGTCCATTTTTATTTGACAATTAAGTAAATGTCCACAATTTTAGCTTAATACCTAAACTACCCCTATTTAAATTTAACATTCGTCTTCATCCTTCATCCATTCCAGGGCTTCCTCACCGCCTCTCGAATCATAACCCCTTCCAGACCTCGAACGGGCGACAACCCATCTCGAATCTGCTACCACCGCCACGATCGCCACCGTCATCGCCATCGAATCCGATCTGCTCTCCCCCCTCTCCGATTTCCTCTCCTTCATCTCCGTTGATCGCCAACGATCCTACGCTCCCTCGCCAAATTCTTCCGCCGCCGCCACTCTCTCCAGTAAAGTCGTCGCGGAACCGATGACCAGTGCTTCCTGGAGTCGGTGAAGGCGCCGGCAATCCAACTCTTCAACTTCGCAGAGGCGATTTCAGACGGTCACCTGAGAAGCTCTTCAAGATCCTAGACCTCCACGACGCTCTGTTCGAGCTCCTCCCTGACATTGACGCCGTTTTCTGCTTTAAGCCGACGGACTCAATCAGAATTGAGGCAGACGAGATCGTCTCCCGATTAGCGGAGGTGGCTCGTGGGATCTTGTCAGAGTTTGAGAACGCCGTTCTACGGAAGACTTCCAAGGTTCTGGTCCCTGGTGGCACAATTCATCCTTTGACAAGGTATGTGATGAACTATGTAAGCTTAATTTCGACTACAAGCTAGCAAACCTTACTTGACTTGATTGTGTCAAATCCCGCGTTCGGGTCACGGTTTGCATTTGATATGGACAATTATGATCTTGGAATCCAATTTGGAAGGAAATTCGCAATGCTACAAGGACAACTCACTGGCACATTTTTTCATTATCAACAATGTCCATTACATTGTGCAGAAGATTAAAGGATCGCCTGAGTTGAGAGAGATGATTGGGGATGACTATTTGAAGAAGTTGACATGTAAGTTCAAGTCAGCTGCAACTAGCTACCACAGGGCGACTCTAATTAAGGTTTTGCATTGCTTGAGAGACGAAGGATTACATATTACTGGCCAACGAGCAGCTTGAGCGATTGGGGGCGAGCAACTTGAGCTCCGATCAGGTAAAGTCAGCGACGATGGACGCCTTCTTGTGCTTTCATATTGGTAATATGTTGCTTGATGGTCTTAGCCAATAAAACCAATAGCAAATCTTCCATTTTGCCATTGATCATAGTCATATCATACCACATTTTGGTCATGAGAATTTGAAATCGATGAGTTCTTATTCAATTGATTATTTCTTGAATTGGATTTTGAGTGTGTTGTAGTTGGTGATATCGAGTGTGTTGTAGTTGGTAACAATTGGTTTGTGACAATGTTTGGGACAATGCTCACTTGTTGGTGACAATAAGTTGATGAAAATAATTTGATGACAATGTTTCGTATCTATTGACAATTGGTTTGTGACAATGTTTGGTGACAGTGCTCACTTGTTGGTGACTATAAGTTGGTGAAAATAATTTGATGACAATGTTTCGTAGTTGTTGACAATTGGTTTGTGACAATGTTTGGTGACAGTGTTCACTGTTGGTGACAATAAGTTGGTGAAAATAATTTGATGACAATGTTTCGTAGTAGTAGACAATAAGTCGGTGACAATATTTTGTAGTTGGTGATAGCACGTACTTAGTGAAAATTGGTGGCGACAATATTTTATAGTAGGTGACAAAAAGTTGGAGACAATGTTCTGTAATTGATGACAATAGGTTGGTGACAGTGTTTACTAGTATCGAAAAAAAAATTCCGTTAAATGTCACCAAAAAAGCCAGTTGTCACCAAAATAATTGTCACGAATTTGAACCGGTACAAAAGCAAGTACGTGGTGAACAAGTGAGCCCATCTTCTTATTTCCACATATCATTTCATTCTTGTTGCACAACATAAAATAATTGATATGATCTCTAAAGCTTTTGATGACAATGTTCTGTAGTTGGTGATAATAGGTTGATGATCCTCTTTTATTGTTGGTGACAACAGATTACTAAAGTAAGTTGGTGACAATAGAGGTGGTGATAATGTTCTCTCTTCATGGATAATAGATTGATGACAATGTTTTGTTGTTGGTAATAATTGGTTTGTGACAATGTTTGGTGACAGTATTCACTTGTTGGTGGCAAAAGTTGGTGAAAATAATTTGATGACAGTGTTACGTAGTTGTAGACAATAGGTCGATGACAATATTTTATAGTTGTCGATAGTACGTAGTTAGTGAAAATTGGTGGTGACAGTATTTTATAGTAGGTGACAAAAAGTTTGTGAGAATGTTATGTAGTTGATGACAATGTTCTGTAATTGATGACAATAAGTTGGTGACAGTGTTCACTAGTACCAGAAAAAAAAATCCGTTAAATGACACCAAAATAATTGTTACAAACGACTGTCATCGGAAAAATTTACGCAATTGTCACCAAAAAATTGTCATCAAGGGTAGTATTGACCAAAATGGTCAAATGTTGACTAGTCAAAGTCAAAATTAAAAATAGTCAAAGGGGAAGGAAGGAAGGAGGGTTAAGGATGGGAAAGGAAGGGTAAAAATGTAAAAAATGAACATTTATTTAATTTATTTAAAAAGTGGACACTTACTTAATTATGACAATTTTTATGGACATTCACTAAATTAAACCTAAAAAAACTCCTAAAATTAATTGTTGGACGCCCCAAAAATTAATTTATCTAAAATCAGAAAAAAGGGGGGGGAAACAAAAAAAAAAAAAGGAAAACAAGTGATGGAGAAAATCAGGAAAAACAAAAATTAACCCGCTTAATTAGATAAAGTCCTTGGACATAAAAGGAAACCCCATTGTCCATATAAACTAATCGAAACGAATAAAGTTTGTTGAAGCAAAAGAAAGCGGGGAAGAAATAAAGGTAAAAGGATTTAGGTGGAGGAAAAAGAAAGAGTAAGTTTTGATCAAGAGTTAAGATGAGAAATTATTGTTTAATAAATTTTTTATTTGTTGGGATTGGCTTCATCTCCCAAAATGCTTCCGCTAAAGAACCAAAGCCTGGTATGATTTATTAATATGATTTTCTTCCTTAATTCAATTCGATATATATGAAATTAAATATGATCCCCTCTTTTCGGTCTTTAATTCAAATAATTTATTTATTTAATTAATAAAAATGGATTAATATATTTTAATTGAACAATATTATGTTGTTGTACGTTGTTGTTGTTAAGTTGATTGATGTAAATGAAAATGTTGTATGCGTACAGAAGTAGTACCACGAGTATTCACATATGTAGAAGAATCAAAATGGGGAAATTTGGATCCTAGTTATAAACTGTGTTCAACGGGAACCCAAAAATCTCCAATTAATATCGTATGCAAACAAGCAGTTGAGAATAAAAACCTTTCGCCACTGATGATCGACTACCAAATCACCAACGTTACCCTGGAGAGCAATGGCTTAGCTGCTTATGTATGATTTCATATCGACCTGATCGATCACCTAATTTAATCTCTTCCTTCAAATATATATAATTTATTAATTTTCGAATGTAGTTGCGGGTGAAGGGAAAGACTCAAGTAACTGTAGATGGGAAGGTGTATAAGCTCCTCAACTTGCATTGGCACGTACCCGCGGAGCACGTCATTGACAATGTCAAGTATATATGTTATCCATCAAATTTAATATTACATACATACATATATTATATATATAGGGACCATTTTAATTAAATTATGTACGTACCGTAACGTACATTTTTTAACAATTGTTTGTAGAGAAGCGGCTTGACACCGAAGGAAGTGGAAACATCGTGATCATAGCAACCATCTACCGTCTTGGAGGGCCCGATCCTATAATTGCCTCGGTATGTAATTTCTTTTCTTGAATTAATTAAATATACCCAAATTATAATGCTTTGATTGATTTATAATTATAGACTTATAGTATATGTTAATGTTATGTTTGATGGGGATATATTTATATTATATGTGCAGCTTGGTGAGGAGTTATCTAAAGTTTCGAAATTAGTGTCTACCGGGAAAGGTTTGTGGGCCGCAGATGTGTCTATGGATAGGTTTTCATCAGATAAGTTGGCCCATATCCCTACCAAAAAATATGTGAAATACATGGGGTCTCTCACCGCCCCTCCTTGTACAGAGAATGTCATTTGGTTTGTAATCACAACAACGCAAGGCCCGTTAAGCCCCTCAATGGTCGTGTCGTCGAAGCTACCGCGTGATCCCTATCCACCTCCTGGCTCCTGCCCAACAACTATTCATTTTATTATTTCTGTTCACCTTATATTTATCTATTTTTACTGTAAGAGCAATTAAGGGCCGCTGCGTTCTAAATCCAATCCATTTTCATACATAATTATTTATATACTCCTTAATCTAAGATATACATGTTAGTTTCTAAGAATTTATATTTGTGTCTAACAACTGTTTATGTATTGGATTTTTTTTCAGATTTTTTTTTCGATGCCTACCATTTCAATTTGAGATCTAAAAAAAAATTCAATTCTATACCTTAAATCAATTCATACACACACACACACACACCATATAGTATAATTGCTTTTCCATTTTATGCCCTAAGGGGATAAGAGTACTTATTTAGAAATATTTTTTAATTTTTATTTAGTTTAACTTTTATTTCAATTAAATTCCCAAGATCGATTATATTTTTTGTAGGAATTTTTTTCTAATTTTGGTTCTTATTATATATATATACACGATTATACGGGTTTTCTATCCTATGCCTCAAAGATATAGCATAACAACCTCAATCGGAAAAGATACCCCAATTTAAATTATTTTTTAGCTATATATGTATGTATGTATATTTGTATATGTATATGCCCTAGAAAGACGATAATATAATATATATATATATATAGATTATTTTTATTTTCATTTGTGGAATTAGAAGTCAAACCAATTCCAAGAAGAAAAGGCAAACAAGGGTTTCTTTAATTATCACGGAGTATATAATATGTAATTAAACGTTTGAATAGACTTGTAAAATAGAATGTGGACCAATGAGTGAGAAAGCGGGCTGGTATACCATTTTCATTGTGGTATGAACATTTGACTAGTTGAAAAGTAGCGCTTTTGAGTTTTGACAAATCCACTCCGGATCTGCTCTTCCTCTGCGCTCCCGCCTACAAAACAATATTGGGTGTTTTGTGTTGCAAATTTTAAAATAATTAGTGATTTTGTGTGATTTTAAAAATTGAGTATTCTTTTGGGTTGCATTTTTGGCAAAAAAAATATAGATAATTATGTGCAATTTAAAAGTAAAGGGTGATTTTGTGCAATATTGAAATAATAAAGGTTCATTTTTTGGCAAAAATTGACGCTCTCTCGTATCACTACATTCTTGCGGGTCAAGCCGTGCACAAGAATGTAGTGATACGAGAGAGCGTCAAATTCGCATCTGTAAGACCCGGGGTCTTAAGAGGCGCCAACCGGCCGCAAGAATGTAATGATACGAGAGAGCATCAAATTCGCATCTGTAAGACCCGGGGTCTTAAGAGGCGCCAACCCATGCCACGTAGCCCTGTCAAGTCCGTTGTCCTCACTTGGAGCCTGAAAAGTAAGAGCTCTTGTGACATAGGTAGGGCTTGAATCATTTATAAATCACTCACAACATCCTTATGATATCCGATGTGGGACGGGGGTGTTACCATCTCCCCTACTTAAAGCATTGACGACCCGTCAAGCCCAAGGGATTGCCCTCCGGGAGAAGCGTACCCGAGCATACTGTCGGAGCACCTCCGAACCCGGAGTCGGCTCTAATACTATCTGTAAGACCCGGGGTCTTAAGTGGCGCCAGCCCATATGCCACCTAACCCTCTCAGGTCCGTTGTCTTCACTTGGAGCCTGAAAAAGAAGAGCTCTTGTGACATAGGTATAGTTTGAATCACTTATAAATCACTCCCAACATCCTTATGATATCCGATGTGGGACGGGGGTGTAACAGCATCCCTGAAAAACCTGATCATGCTCAAGGTCGTCGACAGTGTTGTATGTGAAAAGGTGGCGTTATCTTACGTTCCTTATTCTGTAAATCGTATATGTCAGCAATATGAATTATGCATGTCACCTGTTTGTATGGCCGTGTCACCTGAATGATTTCCCATGTCACTTATTTGATTTTGAAGTTTCACATTTTTTAGTGTGCCTAGTGTCTACCAATTTGTTAAGGAAATCACCCCTGTCACATGTTTGTATAACCTTGTCACCTGAAGGAATTACCATGTCACAGAGTTTCCCATTCAATTTGTTTTCGAAATGAACCATGTCACCTGTTTGTACGACCGTGTTACTTGAAGGACTTAACGTGTTTTTATTTCCACTGAAACATTTGAAAACCAAGCACGTTCATAAAAAAAGTTTTGAGCATAAAAGACTAACATCTACTGGCCAACCAATGTCATAAAATTCTACAGCTACTAACCAACATAGATCATAAAGAGAACTCTCAAATGCATAAGATGTTCATAAACGACTAACATCTACTGACCAACCAATGTCATAAAATTCTACAGCTACTGACCAACAAAGATCATAAAGAGAACTTTCAAGTGCATAAGATGTTCATAAACGACTAACATCTACTGACCAACCAATGTCATAAAATACTACAACTACTGAGCAACAGAGATCATAACATCCTACAAGTTTTGAGCAATAAAGTTCACAAAATACAACCCCAATAAAGTTCACAACAACCTAGTGCAAGGAAAAGTACACCCTGCCCACCCCTGTCCATGAAAGAACCATCGTTGTCGGAAATGGATACAAGTCTCAGTTGAATGGCCGACGTTCGCGCTGACGACAACATCCTTCCCTTTTTGGCCCCACGATTTCTTCACAGGGGAGGCATGTGTTCTATATCACCTCCTAGAGCCTTCCTAGTCTTCTTGCCTCGCACACCCTCCACTTTTGCAGCCTCAAAGATCTGGCAAACGCTTAGAAAGGTTTAACTCTCATTCCCAGATTTTGATATTCCGTGTCACTCAACTAAATGATCCCTGTCACCCAACTGCAATAACCTTGTCACATCAATTAATAACAAACAGATTCATATAATCGACATTATCAGATTTTGTTATCTCGTGTCACCGAACTAAATAAACCTTGCCACCCAACTGCAATAACTTTGTCACAACAATTAATACCAAACATATTCATAATCGACATTCCCATGATTTTTTTATCCCATGTCACTTAAACATAAATATCATGTCACCTAACAGAAAATTTACCACCTCTACATCCTTGTCTGCATCATTCCCAGCTTGCCCCACATTTTTTACAACCACCTCTACATTCTTGTCTGCCACCTCTACATCCTTGTCTGCATCCTCACGATACCATCGCAAACGAATTGAAATTGAAGTTTGGCAAACGGCTTACCTTTTGCTTGTTTTGCGGAAGTCCCTTGTCACGATGTAGTGCAAAAGCCGTTGGCACCTTCTCCGCATACGTGGCTTTCAACTCTGGGTGGGCATTCATCAGTACGAGGACTAGGTGGGTGATGCAACTTAAGTTTGCCACAAGCTGTCGGTTGGTGAAGAGGTGCACATCCGAGTTATAGATGTTCACTTTTCACTCCTTTAGATCAATGGCAAGGCCTACCCATCGTTGTCGGCGAGGTCCTGTCAAAGTAGTCCAACATATACTTTTCAGGCTTGTAGCTGTCCGGGTTCGCGTTGTATGTCTTCCGATCCCTCTCAAGCAGTGACGTCTAGAAGGTGTCCACAACGAAAACCGACGCCCAACCTCGTTGCCCCTCTCCATGATCTGTTTATGCAGAAGATAACATGATTGTTCCATATGTTGCAGCAAGGGGGTTACACTAGTAAAACAACCTCTATTTAAAATTCAAAAACCAAATCAAAATCCGCTACAAATGCACTAACTACGTCGTAAATGAAAAATATCAAGTAATATCAAAGACATGTTTCAATTCATAGGAGACAGAGGACCTTGCCTTCATTGCTTCTCCTTATGGGAGCTTCTCCCCGCCTTTAGTTGTACTGAGGCACTAAACATCTTAGCGTTATCGACCTGTAAAAAAGAAATCAATCTTTAAATTGTTGGAACTCAGATTTCTCGTGTCACCCAAATTTATTCTCCATCCTTTTTACACCCGCTACACCCCCCCCCTCATTTCATTCAATTTGACCTGCATTAAATATATGTAGCGGGCTTTTTTTTCCCTAATTCCGTTTTCTTTTTCATTTTTTCCCTAGCATTTAGTACTTCACTTTTTTCTTTTCTTTTCCCTTTTTTCCCGGGTTACCTGCTTTTATGGGTGGGGATGACCTGCACTTTTGTGCAAATTTTGAGATTTTTAGGTCAGTTTTGCAAATTTTCAGGAGTTAGGTGTAATTTTGCCAACCAGTGTGGTTTTTGGCTTATTTACCCCCATTTTCTTTTTTATTAAATTTTTTTAGATAGTTTAGTATAAAATTAATATAGATAGAATCCTCTAAGTAACAAGAAATTTCACTTGCTTAGTTGGTTGAAGAGAAGCTAGCTAGCATAGTCCACCCAGTGGCGGAGTCAGGAATCTCGACCAGGGGGTGCTAAAAAAAATTCGTAAAATAGTTTTTTTTTTATGTATACTTATTAAGAAGATTTTTTTTATAAAATATTGAAAAAACACTAAAATTGTGATTTTTTAAAATGTAAATCACGAAGAATTACTTTTAAAACAATATTGAAAGAAAAGGTTAAATGTATAATTTAAACATAAATATGACATTTTTTTAATGAAATAGTTTATAGAAACAAAAAAATATAAAGAATTTTAAATGAAATAGTTGATAGAAACAAAAAATATAGAGAGAAATAAAAAAGAATTAATCAATATTATAATACTAAAGGAGAAGTCGCCTACGACATGTGTCGGCTTCTCCTTTAATGTAGGTATTTTTAATTATTTATTAATTAAGTTGTTTGGATAATTAAGTAAATTTAATTAATTAATTAAATCTAATTCGGTTAAGATTTGTTTGGTTAAGATTTGGATACGAAATCGGTGGATATATTTGATATTTTTGTTGATTAGTTTAGATATTAATTGGATAAGATTAAAATAAAATCATATTTATTTTAATAAATCAAATATGACTTTTTTTTATCTGTTTAGATTTTTAATTGTGTGTCTTCTTATGTACGTACAGTCGTACACCATCAATATTATAATATTATAATACTAAAGGAGAAGTCGCCTACGACATGTGGCAAACTTCTCCTTTAATGTAGCTTTTTTTAAAGGAGATTAATTGATTTATCTTAAAATTGATTTATCATTGTTAAAATCTAAACAAACTTATTTTTTAAATGTTAATTGATTTGTCTTAAAATAGGATTTGTTTTAAACAAGTTTATCTTCAATTCACTAAGAGGATCGAGACTAGGATTTGCAAATCTAAATAAAATTGACTTATCTTCATTTCACGTATCCTAATTCTCACTCTCTTCTCTCGGATCCTCTCTCGCACTCCTCTCGCTAGAACATCTCGGCAGTTCTCTGTTACCGAGTCATGTCGCCAATGACTTACGGTCCTCCCGCATTGTTCAAAGTAGGTGGTCGAATCACAATCCAGTTGCCCCTTGTGGTGGTTCTCTCATGCTCCATAGTGCCTCCTCTCTACGTAATGAAACATAGCGATATCCTCCATCTTTGCCCAACCCATTGTCGTAAGTCGTCGTCCTCTCCTGTTGTCATCCCCCGCATTGATCGCCTGTTTTTATCTATCTTCAAGGTTTGTTCATCATCAGTACTCTAATTATGTGTAAGGATTTAGCATTTGGGAATTAGGTTTAGTATAGTTCCAGAATTGAAATGTGCAACTTACGGCTAAATTAAGTTCAATTCTAATAATTAGATATTTTATTAGCTTCTTCATGGACAATGGACATTAATTAAGCCAACCTTATCGATTGAAATTCATCATCATTTTCCTCTAATGTTATTTCCCTTTCTTTATGCTAATGTATTAAGCAATCCGGTTAACTATCAAATTGATGTTTGTGTATAAATTATATAGTTATGTGTTTATCAGACTCCTTATATTAGACAGTGTAAAAACAAAATGAGCATGGATACTCTCTTTTATTTTGTATAATGAATTAATGATGACTGTTCTTAACATCAGTCTGATAAAATATTTTTAGGACAATACACAAATCCATTGATTGGGGAAGACAGAGTCAAGTCAAACGGAGGAGACGATCTCGTTGAGGAACCGAGACGTGAGAACTGAGAGGATGTTTTTTTTTAATTATGTGAGATATAATCTTATCCGTTAATTTATTTCAATGGCTGAGATTTAATTATAAGGCAAATATAAGACACTTTGACTAAGGAGAGAATTTGTATCCATCCAGGTGGCGGCTTCTCCTTTAATGTAGGGATTTTTAGTTAGAGTTTAATTAAATTATTTAGCATAATTCAATTAGAAATTAATTCAATATCTATCTATCTATTAATCTTTATTTATATTATAATTAATAATACTAATTGATTTTGATATCTAGATATTATGGTTAGCTGGTTTAGATATTCAAATGATCATATCCTTAATAATTATCTTTACCAATAATTTTAATTATCTTATTTAGTTTAAAACATTTTCCATTTCTATTTTATCCATTCTACACCCTTGACCATCATTATATGTTTGACGATAATCGGTGAGCCACCTTTCCATTTCTTAAAAACCTCTACTCTGATCATTCTATTGTCTTTCTATCAAATTCTAACCATATTTTTGTAATTTTAAATTTTTGTAAGTATTCAAATCCATTGATAAAATGTTAACGATTTGAATTTTAAACTTTTACATTTTTTTATTGATTTATAATCAATTCTGACAATGCTTTTTCCTCATGTCGAATATGAAGAAGTACGCTTTAACTTTATTGGATGATCTAAAGGCAAAAGAAAACTATAAAATTCAAGTTCGTGTTATTCACATTTGGAAAAGCAAAAGTTCAAAGAGTGGATAAGAAGTCGAGTTCATGTTTTTCTTAGTCCCGTGTTATATATCTTCCCTGCTAATTTCAATTCTATGTGGTGCCATATTATTTCACCGATCCTTCATATTAAATTGTGGTATTTTCGGACTTTGTTTTCTTTAAATAAATAAATAATTACTCCGTAATATTTAAATGGCATGTTCTGTAATCCTATCTGGTTGTTACAACAAATATTTACCATAACCTGGTACAAATTGAAATCCTTATCTTCAATTGGCATCGGTTTAATAGGTATTTATTTTATTGGATTGTTTTGAAATTTAAATAACAATATATTTCTTGGATTGTTTTACAATTTAAATAATACTTTATTATATGTTTTAGTTAACATTTGACCATTTAGCATAAGAATTAAATCAAGAGGTAGACAAATTTTCCAATTATATAAATTATTTATTTTACCCACATATTTAAGCCGTTTATTAATAAATTATATTATATTACTACTCCGTATATATTATTCATATTTAAATTATTTTTATTAAAATGTGAATATTTTTTATTTTAGTTTTTCTTTTTTAAAAATAAATCAAGGAATAATCAACTAAATGTGTAATAGTGTAAGACGTGCTAATGAATTATAAATTTAGTTCACAATTTAAATTTTATTGATACTATCTCATTGTCATCATAAAATGTATATAATATAAAGAGAGTCCATTTTTAAAAGATTTATATTTGACTTGTCATATTTTTTCTTTAATACAATGGAATGGAAGGAAACTTCATATGAAGATCGATCTCTACCATCTATATAAGATCGATTAAAAAAAAGTCAAATAATTCCAACAATTTCATGCAGTGTGTCATTGCATCTCTAAAATGAAAAGTTATGTGAAAATTAATGTATGATATTGTACATAATTAGATTTTAAAAAAAGATCGTGCCTTGGGCACGGGAACTAAACTAGTAATATAGTAAAACAAATAAAAAGTAAGAAGTTAGGAATTGAACCCAAAACCTTTTGATTTTGATTTCCCTATCCTTACCACCTGAGCTAGATAACACTTTTATTTCAAATATTCTTTAAATATATTATATTACCTTAAAAATATTAAATATATGCAAAAAAAAAAAAAAAAAAAAAAATTTGTATTTTTTTCCCATCAGTGTGCTCGGGCCAAGTATCCCCTGCTCCGCCCCTTAGCCCGCCAGTCACGGCACACACAGAAAAAGAAAAAAAACTATTCGTGTCAGTTACTCGTAAAGACTAAACCCTAGAGAAGAAGCATGCACTCGAATACCATACATTTACAGAATTACAGAACCCACCTCCCCCTCCCAACAAGGTTAAAACGGAAACCTCAACAACCAACCACCCTAAACAAAAGCTTTTGTTTTTAAGGGAAAAAAAAGTATATTATAGCCTGATTGACGTGAGAAAGTAGAAAATTGTTGCTTGGATGCTACCTCATCCACCTCCCCGGTGGGCGGTGGCTGAATTGCCGGGCCCCACCCTGATTTTTCAAACGGAGACAGGCCCTACCGCCACGGACCCCCATTTCCGGTCGACGTTAATTTCCGTGGGTGGGCCCCCTCCGTTTCGCCTTTGCCAGATGGATCCCCGATCCAACGGCTCAGATTTCGCTCCATCAACCTCCATGTCAGCCGCCCACGCGTCAGATCTCCTCCCTGACGAAAACCGCTTTGCACCCCCAAGACTCGGCGGCTCAGCTTCACACCTCACGCTCCACCTCGCCGTTCCCGATAAACCTGACAAGCTGTCTCGCTTCCTCCCGCTTCTACTCTTCTTCAGCGCCTCCGCCGCTGATGCCGCGACGGCTCTATCCCCCTTTTTGGACCTAAAGATCGCCCGGAAATTGTTCCAAAACCCGGTTTTCCTGCTCTTACTGCTTCTGGACCGCTTCATCGCCGGCTCGCCAGTCTGATTTTGCCTGTTCTTCTTCCGCCGCCCACGATCTCTCCTAGATCTCACCCTTCCGATGCAAGAGACCTTCGGAGAAGACGGCTCCGACATCGTTTTTCCTCGGTGAGAGTTTGACGAGGACGATCGCTTCGGAAACAGCCGGATGTTCACCGGCTTCCGGCACTTCGTCTCGGCGTATGCCGCCTTCTGCGGCTTTGGAAGCCCTAGGAACGATGGCTTCGTCTTCACCGTCAGAGAATACCTCTGCGATCCCGAATTTAAGGTTGGATTGTTCGGATTTGGAATCAGATTCAAGTTCGCCGAACTCGACCTGCCGGAGTTCTTGCGCTCGATGAAGCCGTTACGATCAATCCAGTCTTCTGCCGCGTCACTGGAGAGGACGAAGGACTCCGGTGGATAATCCGAAGGTTGATCGAGGGCAAGTGGATTATCGCCGGCAAGCGTTTCACATGCGATCTTGCGGTCGTTGCAGGCGGCGGCGACCCCGCCGGGGCAGACTGAAGCGAGATCAACCTGTGTCATGTGGAAGAGTCAAAGACGAAGCGTGGATTTAGGGATTTTTAGAGAGAGACGGTTAGCTTGAGATTTGGGGGAAGTAAATGGGACTGGTGATGAAATAAGGAAGAAACCTCATTTTTGTTTTCAATTAACTAATTAAATATTAACAGATTGGAGAGAGAATGTCACTTGATGACAAATTTTCTTTTTTATTATAATCAAGTTGTAAAATTGTTGATGTATTATTTTATCGGAAATTCCGGTTAGTATTTGATCAGCGTAGATCCCATGCTATATGATCTTTAATTACACTTAATTATTTTGAATATAAATTTATATTATAAAAAAAATTTAAAAATATATTTATATTTTATACACTTATATTAATATGTTTATAAAATTTTATTATAAAAAATCATTGTAAAAAATTATGGATAATTAAATATTGATAATTTAGGAAAATATTTTTTATTTTTATAAAACATATATATTCAAAATAAAAGTTTATACACATGTTAATATAAGTATATAGAGGTATAGGATGATTTGCACAAATATACCAATTCACACCCAACTTTGCAAAAATAACCATGATGTGGATTATTTGCATGGGAATGACAAAATGTCATTTTTGCAAAAAATTTGGGCACCTTCCCAACAGGTTTAAGTTAACCAAGGGGGAGAGAGAGGAGGAGAGAGGGAGACCCACTTTAATTGTTTTAAACTAATTTTTGGCCATTTTTATTTGTTAAAATTAAAAAATAAATTTATTTTTGAACTTAATTTAATTTTATCTATCTATAGACACCCACTTTATACATGTTTATGAAAAAAAACATTTCGAAGTAAAGTTTGGTCTACATTGTATCTTGATCTCAATTTACGATTTACGCTTACTAGCTAGTAACTACTCTTGCCTAGCCAGTAACTACTCTTGCCTAGTCAGTAACTATTCTTGCCTAGCCACCGACTATGGTCTGTAAAGGCTCGGATTTTCAAATCCTAATTTTCTGGAATAAGAGAATTAAAAATGAAATTAAGTCGGTTTTAAAACTTGTTTAGCGGATTCCGACCGGAGTATAAATTTAACGAACAATTTCCGCCATTTTACCTCGGAAATTCAAAATAATTATCGTGGTGTGATATCCTTTTCGATTTTATAAATCTAATTAATCGAGAAAACGATATTCAAATAAACTAACTGTCAGAAACTAATTTCGGGGTTCGAAATTTACGTATTCGAGATTTACCGGGTATTGGGTTAACCAATTCAACACTCCATTCTCACCCACCCCATCACCTCACCTTACCCTTCCAAACCCATTCCCTCCCTCTCCCATCACCATCCGGAGGAACCATTTCACGCTACTTCACCAATCACCATCACCCTCTCCCCATCGTCACCTCCAGCTGCAATCACCATCACCAACATCGTCGCCACCATCGTTCGCACTCTTCACCGTCACTCACCACCTCTTCCACCTTCGTCCCTCCTTGTTCCTTGAAGAGCAGCAGCAACAGCACCGCGAGTCCCCTCCACCGACGTCCAGCGCCACCCCAGGGCCGCCCAGGAGCCATCAACGCCGTCCAGGAGCCACCGAACCGTCATTTCCTCTGTTTAGCTTGAGCCACGTTCCGGTACGTCGTTCTCCTTCGTTTCCGATCCAAATCACCCCCGAGCTCCTCCATCACACTCACCCATGTCCGAAGCAGGTCCGACGAGCCATCGCGAGCCACCGACGACGCCCAGATCTCCGATCGAGAGCTCCGAAGTCGCGAACCTCCTCGGTGAGTTCCGCCTTTTTCTTCCTCTGTTTCAATTTGATTCTGACTTGGGTCGGGGTGTGGGCGAGTGTTGAGTGTGTGTGAGCTGAGTGTGGGGCGTCGGGGGAAGCTCGTGAGCTCAGGCGAGAGCTACGGCGAGCTCGAGGGCGGCGTGTGCGACAGAGGCGAGCTGTACGCGCGGGCGAGTGCAGCTGTGTGGGAGCGGGGAGGGTGAGCGAGGAGGAGACGACGAGGGCCTAGCTGCGAGAGTCCGAGTTCGGGCGAGCAGGCCACCATGCGGGAGCGTGAGAGGCATCGGCGTCGAGCTGTGTCGCGAGCAGCAGGCGGGAGCTGCAAATCCTGTCGAAGTTGAAGGAGGAAGATGAGCCGTGGGCTCCATCCCCTGCCCAGTCAGCAAACGTGGCCCACCTCCTTTGTTTCTTTATTTTGTTTAACCGGTTGAGATTTATGCGGGTTCGGTTCGGTTTGGGTTAAAAGCGTTGGTTCGGTTTGAGTTTATTTGCTATTTATTTATTTATTAGATTTATTAATTAATTGTTTAACCGATAACCGATAATTGATTATTTAGAAATCGATTTATGTCGATATTTAAAAAGGGTCGGTTTTAAAGTATATAAATTGAATTAATTAGTAACGATTGAAAATTATTTAAGTCCCTAGAATGATGATTTTAATTAAAGTGAAGTATGTCGGGATTATTTAATTGGATTTTTGGAAGTATTTTTAAAGATTAAATATTTTATGAATTAGAAATGGCTAAGTATAATTTTGAAGTAATTGTTTTGACTAACAACTTGACTAGCTAGTGAGATTATATGGATTGAAGTATGATTGAGCCAGTTATGGAAATGTCAATGGAATAAGATGATATAAGATGTTGACATAAGTTGAGATAAAGAATGTTGATGATGCTATGATTAATGGATTGGTGGGCATGTTATGTAGTGGTAAATGGGTCCCGTTTTGTGCAGTTTACTTATGCATATTTATTAATAATTGCTAGGTGATCTGTAACCTGCTTGCTTATATCTTGCTGCTTTTCGTCTTGCTGATCTGCTACTCCAGGTAAGTTCTTTGAACTTACTCATGATGGGCGCTCTATGCACTGGGTGTTATATAGTAGGCTAGTGTCCATGCACCATACGACTTAGAATCATGCTTAGGAGCTAAAATGAAAATCATATGATTGCTATATGTCCTTGCAAGAGAACGGCCGTTATCTGTGATAGTCCTAGAGTCTTCGCTAGGGTCATAGGGTAGCCCAGCCTCATCGGGTACCCTGAGTAAATCGAGTCTATATGAGCATGATATGATAGCCCAGCACCATCGGGCAAGCGATGAGATGATATGATATGATGATGCCGTGGTTTGTGCACCACCACGAGGAAATTGATATGCTATAGCACCGAACTGGCCAGTCTCCGCCCTAGTGAAAGGGGGTAGAGGTACGAGAGGGACATGCCATTTGGCATTCTGTGTGGATCCATTTATCGCTTTCTGCATTATATTAATCTGTCAGTATATATATATATATATATATATATATATATATATATATATATATATATATGTGTGTGTGTGTGTGTGTGATTTAATTTACGTATGGCATTACGCATTTCATCTTAAGAATAGGGTGCTTATTATATGCCTCTCAGAGTGTGTTTACATACGCGCATGAGTGACCTGATGATTGACCCAGATCCCCCTCATTTTTTTTAGATTCAGGTAACCATTAGCCGCTATCGTTGCTTATGTGGATGCTTGGCGGGTTCAGACTTTTGGCGTTAGATCGAGAGGTTGAGAGACCACCACACTTCCTCTCTTTTATACTCCTTTTCGGATTGTATTTAAACTCAACCTTATTTTTGCTTTCGCTCGATTTCACGATTAGACTAAGGCAGGTATTTGGTCCCCAATGGATCTGCGATCTTTAAGGGTTCGAAATCCCTTCTTTTAGTACAAATATTTTGTTTTAAAACTCAACCCGTACCTGGATTGCAAGATCCGAACAAGGGGTTTTATCCCTTGAAACGTAACCCGGAAATCATAATTCTGGGCCGTTACAAAGATGGTATCAGAGCTTAGGTTGTGCAATTCGGGTACACAAGGGTCGAGTGTGTGTTTTGAAAACCGCCCACGAGTTTCAAGGACTTTTTGAAAAGGATTTAGAGGGGCAAAATGAATTTAATGTGCTTAACTAAAATTGGACTAAGTAATGAACTCGAGTTGTAATAAAAAAGGAGAATCGACAAAACGGGGACACGATTGGGTAGTAAAGGCGCTAGACCCCCCCTATTGGGTGTAGTTGGGAACGGTAGGCAAAATACTAGCTTGCTCTTTACAGAGGGTCCGGAAGACTCCAAGGAGATTGCACCAAGGTGGTTGGAGTGGCGAGTTAGGTAGGATCGCGAGGTTTTTGCCCCTCCGGTCAGTCGCTCCTTGAAGAGCGACATTAGATAGCTTGATGTGCTTTATATATTGAGACTGAGTATGACCTCCCTCGAAGGAGTTCATTATAATTGTCATTGACTAATTCTATGCTGAGTGCTTGATCTGCTAAAGTCTGATTGGTATGCCTAACAATTAAACGTGTTTCGACTGATCTGTACAAACGGGATAGTGGGAGTACCCTTAATTCTATGTGGTCAACCCAGCTTGTGTGAAATAGCCCCTTCCACTATGTTTGTTAACCCTTTGACGGTTCTATCGAGTCTTTCTCCCGGATGTCAGTATCTTTCATCGGAATCGGGTTGGTAAACACATTGCGTCAGAAACTCATGTATGTATATGGAGGTTGTCTGAGTGAGTATTGGAAGATAGTCCTTGATGTCATTTTGAGTCAAAAGTAAGGTGTTTCCGGGGTTGTCTTCCTTGATTCTTATGATGATCAACCGAGGTTTTCTTACCACAAAGAGTCGTACGTACCAAGGTCCCACGAGAAATAGGGGTGATGAGTCAGTTCGGGAAGGTCAATGGTTGTCCTTAGGGATCTCTGTCCGGTTGTAATGGTGACTCTCTCTGAACTGCATGACATGATTTTGTAACCTCCTGCATGTATCTTGCAAATGCTCATTTTTAAAATGTTGCTCATGTTATTACATCTGTGATTAGTTGCATTGATCAAGTCTTGTGTTATGCCTCACTCTCTATCGTGATTACGTTGTCATAGCATGCCTACTTGACTTATTGTCTTAATTGTATTAATGATTGATTGGAAGCGTATGAACCACATGATATGAACCTACATGATAATTGTTTTCTCTTGGGTTAGGTCCATGATAGTGTGATAAACTCTTCTTCGTATGAATGCATGTAAATGATCTCTTTAACATACTAGCGGATGACGCCTTGATGCTTATTACTCGTTTTATGACAAGAATCTACAACATGCCCATCTATTTTGTATTCGTCAGATTAACGACTGTTGGTTGTTTGCACTTGATATTGTTGTGTGATTAGTTGCGTTGGATGGGGAATACGTGGTATAATTGAGTCTTGATGAATGCATGCTTTAATGTTTATGACTTCATGATGGCCATTGTGCGAGTCCAAGTTACACATGTTACGTGTCTATCATCCCAGCATGCCCTACTCGGTAGATTGCACCGTCATACTACTGCATGAATGTAAATATCATGTGTTAGGAAGCCGCATGATTAATGTTCTCCCTGTAAATAGGTTCATGATAGTGTGATCGTTCAGTTCTTGTATCATGATAGAGTGACTTCCATACTTGATGATTATGTGTTATAACTTGATATCAGCATGCCGTATATGATACGTAATTTCCAGTACATGTTAAGATGATGATCCTAAATGTAAATTCGTGGTTGTATGACATCTTGTGTCCATGCTTGCCCCATTGATTAGGTCCCATGTTGCACCTTGCTTCCTGTCCTCATTATATGTTGCCTTCGCATGTCTAATTGACTTGTTGTATTGATCGTACTAACGGCTGATTTGAAGCATGAATTGCATGATAAGTGTCTGTATATAGTTATTGTCTTCCCCTAGATTAGGCCCATGATAGTGTGCTACACTTCCCTTGTATGAATGTCGTAAGATGATTTCCCCTGCATGATTAGTCGATGTTACCCGTGGTTGTTGACTAAATTAGTAGTTCAATTGTGATCATGCTATTTGACGTGATGTCTTGGAAAATGCATGCCTTATTCAAATGGTTGTTGAGTTGGTCATTCAAGCGCATGTATGTATCGAATGTCATGTTAAGCCTTTAGTATCATGTAGGACCATTGGTTGTGACTTGTGCGAATTTATACCTTGCTTGCATTATTACTGATTCTCTCTCGAGCTAGGTCCCTCATAGTGTGATCCTTTCCTCTTTCCATCACCTTGAAATATCTTACTCATGTAAATTAGATTGATGTTGAATTCGATGATCAATTGCTTTATGTGGTGGTTTATCCTGGCATGCTTACATGTTATCACTCGGTAGTGTTTCCCCTATTACCTTATGAATTCCTGTAGTGTTGGCATAGATGTATGACTTGGCACCTCGCATGATTACACACCACGTTATATCATTTCGCATATGTATGACGCATAAATGTTACAATGAATTTAGGCGAGTTACCTTGATTGTGGTCATGATTCGATATGTGCTAGTAGTATCCTGTAGGGCTCATGATTTCTAGTATGACTCGCTAAATGATTACATATTGTACCTGTTCTATGATGTGATAACTATTGTACCTTTATATGCGTCCTATGATGATTCGTTCCTAGCATGATTATAATCTATTGCCCATGATGTCTTTCTTGTTACTTTTGATGATGCCCCATGTTTCGTGAACATCCTATTGAACCCCTTTTAATGACTCTTGACTATGCTTGTATCACATTATGTGTCGCTAGTATCATGTAGGACATGTGCTTTCTAAATGTATCTCATCATATGATTACGTGCCATGCTTGACCTATTATATGACCAGTGTGTTTGGATGAGATAGTTACTAGGTTGCTCCTATATGTTCTCGTATGACGCTTAATCTAGTTGTTATGTTACACCTTGCCATGCCATATTTGACCTCACCTATTGATGCGTACACCATGCTTGTGCATTCGTTCATATACACCATACTCGTCATCGTCGTTAAATCCCACATGACCTCGAATCCTGCATGCTCATTCTTGATTCCGCATAACTTGCTAGGCATAACTGCTTTCATGGAATAATAGACTATTATCTTGTCTCGCATGCATCAGTATAGGAATCGATCGTGTCGTTGGAAATGAATACGAATGTTGCTCCTCTGAAATAGGTACCTGTTAGTGTGGATTAGCGTGATTGGTATGCTCCATAATGAATTTGTGTTTGCTTGTCGCGATTATAACTTAATGGACTTCCATAAGGGCATCGTTGCTATTCTCAGGTCAGAGTTTCGTCTCTAGTTGTCATCCTTAGGGTTGGTGTGTGTTCGTTCCGAAAGGAACATTGGGTTTTCCGCTCTTGTCCCTCCCCTATCTTCGCTAACTTGAACTCCTACACGACACGTTGGACGATTGACGACATGAAAGAGGAAATGGGAAGTCTGATAGCGATAGAGCAACGCCGCGAAGGCGTGGGCCCATTACCCACGGGCCTCAAGATCAACGATTTCGGCAGGACAAGCACGTTTTGATGATGACGATTACTGAGTACGCTATGACTTGCGAGCGGGAGTGTCCTCCGTTCTAACTCTTAATCCTTCGAAATTAGTTGATGGCGATATTGCACTGACCTGACGATGAAATTTACGTGTTGATGTGCTGACTTGGTAATGAATGGTTCCTGAGGGTCCATTGATTATGATTATATGATTCAATGCCTTGCAGTTCTTATATACCATGATGTCTTGATGTGTTGCTAAGGTGAGTTGTTAAGCATGATCTAAATTCCTCTGTCTATAAAAGTATGAACTGCGAATACTAAGGAACTTGAATTGGTATCTGATAAGGTTATGATGAAAGTTGCTAGCTTGAATTGACTATGTTCATATATGATGTTTTGCAATAATTTTGAGCATAATAGCAAATTGAGACTTGTTGACGTACTGATGATAATTTGGGAATTTTCTTGCTTACATGACTTGTAAATATGTACTGGCATGATGTTAGATAGCGACCATGAGGAACTTGGTATGGAACAATACTACATGTTGATATGCAATATTGAAATCTAGTGAAAGTGACAAATGCTATCATGATATATTGATGATTTGCTATCCTGTTATGTTGTTATAAAAGAATGTTAGGATGTGTTACGACAAGATATATGAGATAATGATGTGTTATTATATGAAAGCATGATGTTGTATTATATAGTTAAGCATGATTATTGATACGTTAAATGATGAACATGACTTAATGGTGCCTGGTTACTAAATTATCGTCATTCGATATTGTGATGAGTTGAGGTGATGTCTTTCAGAGCATGCTTGTAACGGCCCAGGATTATGATTCCCGAGTTACGTTTCGAGGGATGAAACCCCTCGTTGGGATCTTGCGCCCCGAGTACAGGTTGAAGGTTTGAAATCGAAGATGCGCAGTTTAAAGTGGGATTTCGCACCCAAACCCGGAAGGTCCATTGGAGACCCCGGGGGTAAACCCCTGTACCTGTCCTAAGTCTACAACGCGCGAAAACCTTTATCATGCAAAGGGCGAAAGTTCTGAAAACGATACAACCATTGCCACGGCAGAGCCGGGTCAAAACAGAGTATAATAGGAAGAAATCCAAAAAGCATGAGTTTGGTGAAGTCAGGGTTCATACACTCACTCTCCGCCATATGAATGGACCCCGTCATATCATCACAAAATCAAGTAGTAGATCGGGTACCTGAAACTATACCACAAAGTCAGGCCAAGAGTCCGCCCGCGGGTCCTCTGACCGCGCTGAGGACATATAATACGCCTATACCTAGAATAAAGGATGCCTTCATGCAGTACTGAAATAAAACCACACTATCATGCTCCTAATTCATAAGTGCAGAGTATGGAGGAAGGCCTTAACAAAGAATACCAAGCGGTATATCCCTCTCTTACC
Organism: Persicaria tinctoria; assembly: GCA_037127255.1. Classification (NCBI taxonomy): domain Eukaryota; kingdom Viridiplantae; phylum Streptophyta; class Magnoliopsida; order Caryophyllales; family Polygonaceae; genus Persicaria; species Persicaria tinctoria. The sequence goes on along the minus strand of JBANSL010000016.1, from coordinate 312,639 downwards.
ACCACCCCTCTTCCAGACAAGGTGGAGACTGGCCAGTTCAATGCTATAACCATATCAAATCTCATCATCATATCATATCTCATCATCATATCATATCATATCTCATCATCATATCATATCTCATGCCCATCTCGTATCTCGTGATATATATATATATATATATATGACTCGAGGAGGACAACGCCCGATGAAGCTGGGCTGCCCTATGACCCTAGCAAGGACTCTAGGACTCACAGATAACGGCCGTTCTGTATTCAAGCGCATACAGAATAAGGATGCTCATTCATAAATGCAATTCCTAAGCATGATACTACATGACATGCTCTTATGCATATGCAACACCTACATACTATATGACACATCAGGCAGGAGGTACTGGTTACTGAGTAAGCCCCGGAGGTACTTACCTGGCTAGAAGATCAGCAAAAGAAGAATCCAGCACACAGTAGTCACGATCACAGAATATCACCTAATCACATAACGAGAATATACTAAGTATACTTCTATAGCCTTTCTAAACACATATATTACTCGCTCAAATCAGCAGATAGATAAGTAAGCTTGAATCAATCATACTTTCAATTTATCACGATCAACCACCTCTTATCTCATACCATTCATCATAACTTGTCAACTCATCAGTTTAAAAAAAATATACTCCCTATATATATCATACTTAGCCAAATTCGCATATTATTATTTCATACGTATACTTCCCATATATATATCATCATAAATATTGAACATTTAATCTCTTCTAAAAATCACCACAATATCATGCCATTAGTCACACATAACATACCTTTAATCAAACAATCATATTATCATGCTAGTTAGTAATCGTCTTATTCTCAAGTTAGCTTCAAAACCATTTCAAATCCGAATTAAACAGTTAAGAATTCCGACCCTTGAAAATACCCGCAAAATTCCTTTTTCAAATTCATTATAATTCTTTATGTCCTAATAATATATTTTAAATCTCAAATATTATTATATGCTATTTTAAATACCGCTAACTAATTAATAAGTCAATGGTTAAACCGAACCAAACCAAACCCATTTAAATCCAACCGAACCGAACCCGGTTCAAGCCAAACCCAACCAAAATGAATAAATAAATAAATAAATCGAAGGTGGGGCCCCCTCCTGGACGTCTTCTTCCTCTTCGTTCAAACAGAGGTTCCCACCATGCTCCGCCGGCGCCGAGCTCTCCCGGGCTCACCGGCTTCCGCTGCGCCCAGCCCCGCCTCGGTCTTGGCTCGCGCTCCTACAGCACCGCACCTCACACTCGCCTCTGCTCATCGCCGTTGGTCGCCTCGCCTCACCTCGCCTCGCGCCCTCGCGCTCTCGCTCACGCCGACCGAGCTCCGACGATCGTCGGAGCTCTCGACCTCACCTGATCGTCCCACACTCAGCTCACGCACACTCTCGACTAGTCTAAGCATCGAAAAAGACTCAGAAACGAATCGAAACGAGGATAAATTCGGAGCTCACCGAGATGGATTTTTCGCGACTTCGGAGCTCTCGATCGGAGTTCTGGGCTTCGTCGGTGGCTCGCGATGGCTTGTCGGACCTACACCGGATGTGGATGAGTGCGATGGTGAAGACCGCAAGCAATTTCAATCAAAAACGAAGGAGGGACGCTTACCGGAAGTTAGCTTCGCGATTGATCAAAGATTAGAAAGGAATGGGTTGCGGTGGCTCCGTGGCGGTTCCGGTGGTGTTCGTTGTTGCTACCGGTGGCTCCGAGGAATGTCGAAGGCTGTGATGTTGCTCTTGAGGGAGGAGGAAGCAAGGAGGATGATGGGGAAGAGAGCTGCAGTGATGGTGTGACAGCGGGAGATGGGAGCGGAAATGATGAAGGAGGGAGTCGGTGGAGGTGAGGTGAAAACATAGAGTGAAGGTGACGGTGGTTGGGATGGTGAAATGGTGATGGAAATGAAAGATAAGGAGAGGGAGGTGATGTCTTGACAACTGAATTGGGGAGTAGGAGGGCTGTAGGGGTGAGGCCGGTGCAGAGGTGAAGGAGTGGGTGTACGAGGTTGAGTGTGAAATTGGCTAACCAATACCCGGAAATAAATTCCGAATACGCGAATTTTGAATCCCGAAATTAGTTCCCGAATGTTAGTTTTTCCGAATACCGCTTTCTCGATCAATTAGATTTTTAAAATTGACAAGGATATCGCCATCTGATAATTATTTAGAATTTTCGAGGTCAAGGACGGAAATTGTTTGCCAAATTTTACATTCCGGTCGGAATCCGCTAAACGAGTTTTAAACCCGATTTTAACCTCTCTCTTCCTTTTTTTTTTTTTTTATTCTCTTTTCCCGAAAAAAAAATTAGGATTTAAAAATCCGAGCCTTTACATCATCCACCTCTAAAAACAAGTCTCGTCCTCGAGACTAAAATTATTTTTAAAACAGGGGATGAAGTTTGAAATCGGTGAGTCCATGGATCATGCCATTGATCTCGTAAACACCTCATAAGTGCCCCTATGAGGTCCTCACAGTACCGTTGCCGTGATCATAATATCCCCAAATAGACCGCAGTAAGGATGTAATATGGGCCCCTACCACATCCTTACTCCGACTCCTTGGCCATATCATAACTCAAATACTTATCCACTTCGTGGGGCGTTATAATGAAACTAGTGTTGTATTTATTTTATTTTATTTTATTTTTATTCTTGTTTTCCAGGTTAGTCTCTTTTGAACACGATTCAAAATTCCATGTTCGTCATTAGTAAAGTTCATTTCTACCTTCTGAGTTCATCTTACCATCCACCTCTAAGGGCTAACCCCACATTCTCTTCCTAGGTTCCATGTTATGATCAAATTCCAATACTTCAACTTCCATCATCTCTATCATCAAGCCTCATATATATATATAGTGACACTCATATCACATACTAATAGCATGACCTAAACACGTCAAGTATAGTCACATACCATAAAATATCTAGCACGTCATCACATCATCACAGCTCATCATATCATATCACCAAGGATCTGCACACAACTACCAATCATAAGTACACAAGCAAAGAGATACTACCAACCAACCCCAATCCAACTACATAACTCACCGCACTCGCGAGGTCAAGGAAATATCTACGCTTGGCTCGACATAGGATGCGAGCAACTCGTCTAGGACATCCCCATAACTAGCCCGAATACTCTCCTCAGTCTCCCACGTGGCCTCCTCAGGGCTCCTCTTAGACCACTGAACTAGAAGCAAAGGAACCTCCCTGTTCCTAAGCCTCTTGACTCGACGGTCAAGAACTCTCACAGGACGCTCTACAAAGGTATGGTCAGGCTCAACCTGAAGGTCTGAATAGTCTAGGACATGGCTAGGGTCAGGGATATACTGGCGAAGTTGTGAGACGTGAAAGACGTCATGAACACCGGCCAAGGATGGGGGCAGTGCTAAGCGATAAGCCACCTCGCCAACTCTATCCAAAATCTCAAACGGGCCAATATACCTCGGACTCAACTTTCCTTTGATCCCAAACCGTCGGACTCCTCTGGTAGGCGAAACTCGAAGCCACACATGCGAACCTACCTCGAACTCAATCTCTATCCTCCGCTTGTCTGCATACTTTTTCTGGCGATCTTGGGCGACTCTCATGTGCTCACGGATACGTCCCACCTTATCAATGGTCTCTCTAACTAGGTCCGGTAAAGATGAAACCGTGTCCGCAGGCTCATCCCAACAAACTGGCGACTTGCATCGCCTCCCATACAGAGCCTCATATGGAGCCATCTCGATCGGCGCATGGTAGCTGTTGTTGTATGAAAACTCCACCAATGGTAGGTGTCTAACCCAACGGTCTCCCCACTCCAAAACACACGATCGCAGCATATCCTCCAAGGTCTGAATCGTCCTCTCACTCTGGCATCTGTCTGAGGATGAAAAGCTGTACTGAAATGCAGTCTAGTACCTAGGCTCTCCTGAACTTGGTGCCAAAACCTCGAGGTAAAACGTCCATCTCTGTCAGATACGATCCTCTCAGGTACTCCATGAAGTCTCACGATCAGGCAAATGAACTCCTCAGCTAACCGCGATGCTGGCCATGTCTCCTGAATCGGAATGAAGTGAGCCGACTTGGTCAACCTATCGACCACGACCCAAATGGCGTCGAATCCTCTGACATCTCGCCTCAGCCCAGTGACGAAGTCCATCGAGATATCTGTCCACTTCCACGCGGGAACTGGAAGCGACCTGACAAGTCCTCCCGGTCTCTGGTGCTCAATCCGAACCTGCTGGCAAACCTGACATCTGGCTACAAAATCTGTGATGTCTGCTCGCATCCTCTGCCACCAATAATATCTCCTCAAATCCTGATACATCTTATTCGTCCCTGGATGGACGGAATAAGGAGTGGAGTGAGCCTCCTGCATGATCCTTTGCCTCAGACTTGACGTCGACGGAACTACAACTCTGCCCTGAAAGGTCAACATCCCATCTCCTCTCTCTACAAGCTCTCTAAATCGACCTTGGGCCATCCGATCCCTCAGAACTGGAATCTCTGGACAGTCTGCCTGACCTCGACGAATCTCCTCGGTCAACTCAGCCTGAACCTCCAAGAATGATAACTGTCCATTCTCCCGCTGAACCCACACCTCGAAGCAACACCTCATCAAATCGGTCTGCAAATCCCTCTGAGCTGTAAGCCTCGCAACTGATGCCTCCTGGTGAGTCTTCCTACTGAGCGCATCTGCCACCACATTGGCCTTCCCTGGGTGATAAACTATGTCCAAGTCATAGTCCTTTAGAAGCTCTAGCCACCGTCTCTGTCGCATGTTGAGCTCCTTCTGAGTGAAAATATACTTCAAGCTCTTGTGATCCGTCATCACCTTGCATGAAGTGCCGTACAGGTAATGCCTCCATATTTTCAGAGCATGAACTACAGCTGCCAACTCCAAGTCATGAACGGGATAGGACACCTCTGCAGGCTTCAATTGGCGCGAAGCATAAGCGATGACCCGATCTCTCTGATGCAGAACACATCCCAAGCCGGAACGTGAAGCGTCTGTGTAGACGACGAAGTCCTCTGTCCCTTCTGGCAATGATAGTACTGGGGCGGTCGTCAGCTTCTCCTTCAGAAGCTCAAAGCTGGCCTGACATTCCACACTCCACTCAAAAGGAACATCCTTCTTCAGCAGTTGCGTCATCGACCTAGCAATGCTCGAGAAACCCTGGACGAATCTCCTGTAGTAACTGGCCAATCCTAGAAATGAGCGGATGTCCTTGACGTTCTTGGGCACCTCCCAAGCAACGATAGCATCAATCTTCGCCGGATCCACGGCGACTCCCTCAGCTGAAATCACATGGCCTAAGAAAGCCACCTCTGTGAGCCAGAACTCGCACTTGCTGTATTTCCCATACAGCTGATGCTTCCTCAGCGTCTCGAAGACAATCCTCAAATGCTCCTCGTGCTCCTCTCTACTCCTCGAGTAGACTAAAATGTCATCTATGAACACGACAACGAATCTGTCCAGGTAGTCAATGAACACGCGGTTCATGAGCTCCATGAAAGCAGCTGGTGCATTGGTCAGCCCAAACGGCATGACCACGAACTCGTAGTGACCATAGCGGGTCCTAAAAGCGGTCTTCTGGACATCCTCTGGCTTCACTCTCAGCTGGTGATAACCGGACCTCAAATCAATCTTCGAGAAGACAACGACGCCTTGCAGCTGATCCAACAGGTCGTCAATCCTGGGAAGGGGATAACGGTTCTTCACCGTCGCACGGTTCAACTCCCTATAATCGATGCATAGCCTCAATGACCCGTCCTTCTTCTTAACGAACAACACTGGTGCTCCCCAAGGTGATGCACTAGGCCTGATGTAACCCTTCTCGGCTAGCTCCTCCAACTGAGCCTTCAGCTCGGCCATCTCCGTCGGTGCCATGCGGTAAGGGACTCGTGAAATAGGTCTGGTGCCTGGGTCTAGCTCGATCCCAAAGTCAACCTCTCTCGGTGGGGGAAGTCCCGGTAGCTCATCTGGAAACACATCTGCGAAGTCTCTGACAACAGGGACATCTGACAAGTTGGGATGTGTGCGATCCACCTCTAAAGCGTAACACCAATACCCGATGCATCCCTGGTCTAGAAGTCTGGCGGCTCTGACTGCGCTAATGAGCGCTCCGTTCCTCTTGGGGTCGCTCCCCCAAACCAGGTGCTCAGTTCCATCATCTGCCAAGATAGACACCGTCCCGCGTGTTCCAGATGAGAGCTGATGACCGTACTGCCCCTACTTCCGCAGGTACTATACATTTCCATGATGCGTGCTTGTCTATATTGTTTGACACTGGTGCTACTCACTGCTTCATAGCAGAGGCGTGCGTTGCTAGGCTGAGCCTGAGCTGCACGAGTGGTTTACCCCTTACTATTGGTCTAGCGGACGGGGCAAAGGTTAGGACGAGTCGGGAGATTTTAGGGTGCCCCATCCATATAGGTGAGCGTGAGTGGCCAACCGACCTTATTGTCATGCCATTGAGGATGTTTTGTGCAGGCGGCGGGGCTCTACCGTCCTGGGGACAACGGGCGGCTCTATGCCCCATGGTGCCGCAAGTGAAGCAGACAATCGAACGATCTGGGCAGGAAGCGACATAATGACCTCTCTCGAAGCATCCATGGTAAGTGACACTCCTCACTCGTGCATCTCCTCTAGAAACAGCTGGACCGGGCGGCTGGGGTGCCCTTGGTGTAACTCCGTGATATCCCCCTCTAAATCCTCCTCCATAGCCTCCTCTCCTGGATCTGTCGTCTCCGCGACCATCCGCTGGTCTCGCTCTCTTCGCCTCAGGGCGAGAAGTGGTGTATGAAGTCTCGGACAAGATCCGCTGCTGGTCGTACAGGAGGATGACCTCCAGGAATCGATCAAAGCTAACAGCTCCCAAGCTGGAGGCACGCAGAAGTACTGGAGGCGGCAGTCTCATCGATAACATGCGAATCCGGCTCTCATCGGAAGGGCACAAGTGAGCACAGTAGACCAGTTCCTTCTTGAACTGGCGAACGATGGTAGAGACAGAAGCTGATCGGTCGTAGAAGCCTCGCATAAAGGATACCTGTCGGGCTATCTCAATCCCAGGAGGGCGGTACTCTCTCAGCATCAGATCCCTAAACTCCTCGTAGGTCCACTCAGCCTGATCTATCTTAAATAAAGACCAGCGGTCAAAAGCGTCTCCCTGTAGACGGCCCGCGGCAAGTCTCTGTCTCTAAGAAGCGGGGACAGCAACATGGTCGAACAACCCATCCATCTCACGGAACCATCTCTCAATATCCCCCCCAACCTCTCCAGTAAAAGTCGGAGGACAGCACTGAGCTAACGTCTTGACCCAGTCGACGCGCTTCTCCGGGCGTGCATCGGCTACGGGCTCAGCTGGCTGAACAGGAACCTCGGGCGTTGGTGCTGTAGATCGAGCTCCTCCTCGTAACTCGCTCAGAATGTCGTGAAGTGCGGCCTCTAGCTGTCCAAGTCTAGTCTCTGTGGGAATCGGAATCTGGTCGTCAGCCGGCGGAGGCGAAGCTCGCTCCTCAACATGATCGTCAGCAGCGTGCTCCTCGACGCTCTCAACAGCAATCCGACGGGGGCGTCCCCGAACGCGACGTACCCTACCCCCACTCCCAATAGAACCGCGTCTAGTATCGACCATGATGGCTACATGAACGATATATTTAAACACTCAGCACAGAAGCACTCAACGATTAATATAATCCCCTTCAAGGAGGATCGCCCTCGGGCCCAATTGTATATATATATAAATTAAGCATAGAGACGATCTATGCCGTCCTTCGAGGGACGGCTGACCAGAGGGGCAAAACCTCACAGTCACCTAACTCGACACTCCAACCTCCGTGGTGTTCCTTGGAGTTATTTAGGACCATCTGTAAATCAAAGCTAGTATTTTGCCTACCGTTCCCCGAGTTCTACATCCATAAGGGAGGTCTATCGCTTTGGTCTCTACCCACGAGATTGTTTCCCCTTTATTCATTTTACGTTTTAATTCCAATTAAATTCATTTTGCCCTTTTGAAAGCATTTCTCAAACCCATTTGAAAACATTGGGCGATTTTCAAAACCATCTTCAACCTGTTGTACTCGGATTGCAAAACCTCAGCTCTGATACCACCTTTGTAACGGCCCAGGATTATGATTCCCGAGTTACGTTTCGAGGGATGAAACCCCTCGTTGGGATCTTGCGCCCCGAGTACAGGTTGAAGGTTTGAAATCGAAGATGCGCAGTTTAAAGTGGGATTTCGCACCCAAACCCGGAAGGTCCATTGGAGACCCCGGGGGTAAACCCCTGTACCTGTCCTAAGTCTACAACGCGCGAAAACCTTTATCATGCAAAGGGCGAAAGTTCTGAAAACGATACAACCATTGCCACGGCAGAGCCGGGTCAAAACAGAGTATAATAGGAAGAAATCCAAAAAGCATGAGTTTGGTGAAGTCAGGGTTCATACACTCACTCTCCGCCATATGAATGGACCCCGTCATATCATCACAAAATCAAGTAGTAGATCGGGTACCTGAAACTATACCACAAAGTCAGGCCAAGAGTCCGCCCGCGGGTCCTCTGACCGCGCTGAGGACATATAATACGCCTATACCTAGAATAAAGGATGCCTTCATGCAGTACTGAAATAAAACCACACTATCATGCTCCTAATTCATAAGTGCAGAGTATGGAGGAAGGCCTTAACAAAGAATACCAAGCGGTATATCCCTCTCTTACCACCACCCCTCTTCCAGACAAGGTGGAGACTGGCCAGTTCAATGCTATAACCATATCAAATCTCATCATCATATCATATCTCATCATCATATCATATCATATCTCATCATCATATCATATCTCATGCCCATCTCGTATCTCGTGATATATATATATATATATATATGACTCGAGGAGGACAACGCCCGATGAAGCTGGGCTGCCCTATGACCCTAGCAAGGACTCTAGGACTCACAGATAACGGCCGTTCTGTATTCAAGCGCATACAGAATAAGGATGCTCATTCATAAATGCAATTCCTAAGCATGATACTACATGACATGCTCTTATGCATATGCAACACCTACATACTATATGACACATCAGGCAGGAGGTACTGGTTACTGAGTAAGCCCCGGAGGTACTTACCTGGCTAGAAGATCAGCAAAAGAAGAATCCAGCACACAGTAGTCACGATCACAGAATATCACCTAATCACATAACGAGAATATACTAAGTATACTTCTATAGCCTTTCTAAACACATATATTACTCGCTCAAATCAGCAGATAGATAAGTAAGCTTGAATCAATCATACTTTCAATTTATCACGATCAACCACCTCTTATCTCATACCATTCATCATAACTTGTCAACTCATCAGTTTAAAAAAAATATACTCCCTATATATATCATACTTAGCCAAATTCGCATATTATTATTTCATACGTATACTTCCCATATATATATCATCATAAATATTGAACATTTAATCTCTTCTAAAAATCACCACAATATCATGCCATTAGTCACACATAACATACCTTTAATCAAACAATCATATTATCATGCTAGTTAGTAATCGTCTTATTCTCAAGTTAGCTTCAAAACCATTTCAAATCCGAATTAAACAGTTAAGAATTCCGACCCTTGAAAATACCCGCAAAATTCCTTTTTCAAATTCATTATAATTCTTTATGTCCTAATAATATATTTTAAATCTCAAATATTATTATATGCTATTTTAAATACCGCTAACTAATTAATAAGTCAATGGTTAAACCGAACCAAACCAAACCCATTTAAATCCAACCGAACCGAACCCGGTTCAAGCCAAACCCAACCAAAATGAATAAATAAATAAATAAATCGAAGGTGGGGCCCCCTCCTGGACGTCTTCTTCCTCTTCGTTCAAACAGAGGTTCCCACCATGCTCCGCCGGCGCCGAGCTCTCCCGGGCTCACCGGCTTCCGCTGCGCCCAGCCCCGCCTCGGTCTTGGCTCGCGCTCCTACAGCACCGCACCTCACACTCGCCTCTGCTCATCGCCGTTGGTCGCCTCGCCTCACCTCGCCTCGCGCCCTCGCGCTCTCGCTCACGCCGACCGAGCTCCGACGATCGTCGGAGCTCTCGACCTCACCTGATCGTCCCACACTCAGCTCACGCACACTCTCGACTAGTCTAAGCATCGAAAAAGACTCAGAAACGAATCGAAACGAGGATAAATTCGGAGCTCACCGAGATGGATTTTTCGCGACTTCGGAGCTCTCGATCGGAGTTCTGGGCTTCGTCGGTGGCTCGCGATGGCTTGTCGGACCTACACCGGATGTGGATGAGTGCGATGGTGAAGACCGCAAGCAATTTCAATCAAAAACGAAGGAGGGACGCTTACCGGAAGTTAGCTTCGCGATTGATCAAAGATTAGAAAGGAATGGGTTGCGGTGGCTCCGTGGCGGTTCCGGTGGTGTTCGTTGTTGCTACCGGTGGCTCCGAGGAATGTCGAAGGCTGTGATGTTGCTCTTGAGGGAGGAGGAAGCAAGGAGGATGATGGGGAAGAGAGCTGCAGTGATGGTGTGACAGCGGGAGATGGGAGCGGAAATGATGAAGGAGGGAGTCGGTGGAGGTGAGGTGAAAACATAGAGTGAAGGTGACGGTGGTTGGGATGGTGAAATGGTGATGGAAATGAAAGATAAGGAGAGGGAGGTGATGTCTTGACAACTGAATTGGGGAGTAGGAGGGCTGTAGGGGTGAGGCCGGTGCAGAGGTGAAGGAGTGGGTGTACGAGGTTGAGTGTGAAATTGGCTAACCAATACCCGGAAATAAATTCCGAATACGCGAATTTTGAATCCCGAAATTAGTTCCCGAATGTTAGTTTTTCCGAATACCGCTTTCTCGATCAATTAGATTTTTAAAATTGACAAGGATATCGCCATCTGATAATTATTTAGAATTTTCGAGGTCAAGGACGGAAATTGTTTGCCAAATTTTACATTCCGGTCGGAATCCGCTAAACGAGTTTTAAACCCGATTTTAACCTCTCTCTTCCTTTTTTTTTTTTTTTATTCTCTTTTCCCGAAAAAAAAATTAGGATTTAAAAATCCGAGCCTTTACAATGCTGACATGTTGGTGATTTATATACTACTTGATCTTCCTTTTCTGAATCTTAATAGCATGACTTTGATGTGTTGATATGTTGACATGATAAATCTGCTATGACTGGTTATACTTGTAGTGCGATGTTATGCGATTGTGAGAATTGATGTGTACTGACATACTAACCCCGTGACACCTAGCTCATTGATCTCTTGACATGTGTGCTTACATGATAAGTTATGAGGATCCGATCACGAAGTTGCGATGCCTTCAGTATGATGTAGATATGCCGTATGGCTCGTGGTATGATGTTGAGATTTTGTTATTGCTTTTGGCATGTTCTGAATGGATGGTATGATTTATCTTATGGGTAAACATGCTATGCGGTTGAGATGTTGACTAGTTGAGATTATCATGATTGATGTTAAGATTTGCCACACGAGAGGTGGCTGATGATGTTATGAGTCGATGAGTTGGTTTACTTTTGTTTATGTTGAGTTGAGAATGATGATTGTTTTGATTCGGAAACTAGGAAGAGAATATGGGATTAGCCTTTAGAGGTGGATGATTCCACCTCCTGAGATTTGGAAATTGCTTGACTAACATCGGGTTAGGGAATTTTAAATGGTGTTTAAAAACGACTAACTTGGGTTTTGAGAAATCAAACGCGATCGATAACTTCAATGATTTTGAGACCAAAACTTTTCAAACTATGAAACCTCTTGAAATTTTCTAACCGAGCTTGCATTATGACTCCCACGAAGTGGATACAGACATTTTATAGGGGCCCTTATAGATTGCTTGCTAAGACCTAGTGGAGATGCTGTAATGCTTTTTGAGTTATGATATGACCAAGAAGTCGGAGTAAGGATGTGATAGGGGCCCATATTACATTCTTACTACGGTCTATTGGGGATATTATGATCACGGCAACGGTACTGTGAGGATCTCATAGGGGCACTTATGAGGTGTTCACGGGATCAATGACATGATCCTTGGACTCACCAATTTCAAACTTCATCCCCTGTTTTAAGATTTTTTTTAGTCTCGAGGACGAGACTTGTTTTTAGAGGTGGATGATGTAAAGGCTCGGATTTTCAAATCCTAATTTTCTGGAATAAGAGAATTAAAAATGAAATTAAGTCGGTTTTAAAACTTGTTTAGCGGATTCCGACCGGAGTATAAATTTAACGAACAATTTCCGCCATTTTACCTCGGAAATTCAAAATAATTATCGTGGTGTGATATCCTTTTCGATTTTATAAATCTAATTAATCGAGAAAACGATATTCAAATAAACTAACTGTCAGAAACTAATTTCGGGGTTCGAAATTTACGTATTCGAGATTTACCGGGTATTGGGTTAACCAATTCAACACTCCATTCTCACCCACCCCATCACCTCACCTTACCCTTCCAAACCCATTCCCTCCCTCTCCCATCACCATCCGGAGGAACCATTTCACGCTACTTCACCAATCACCATCACCCTCTCCCCATCGTCACCTCCAGCTGCAATCACCATCACCAACATCGTCGCCACCATCGTTCGCACTCTTCACCGTCACTCACCACCTCTTCCACCTTCGTCCCTCCTTGTTCCTTGAAGAGCAGCAGCAACAGCACCGCGAGTCCCCTCCACCGACGTCCAGCGCCACCCCAGGGCCGCCCAGGAGCCATCAACGCCGTCCAGGAGCCACCGAACCGTCATTTCCTCTGTTTAGCTTGAGCCACGTTCCGGTACGTCGTTCTCCTTCGTTTCCGATCCAAATCACCCCCGAGCTCCTCCATCACACTCACCCATGTCCGAAGCAGGTCCGACGAGCCATCGCGAGCCACCGACGACGCCCAGATCTCCGATCGAGAGCTCCGAAGTCGCGAACCTCCTCGGTGAGTTCCGCCTTTTTCTTCCTCTGTTTCAATTTGATTCTGACTTGGGTCGGGGTGTGGGCGAGTGTTGAGTGTGTGTGAGCTGAGTGTGGGGCGTCGGGGGAAGCTCGTGAGCTCAGGCGAGAGCTACGGCGAGCTCGAGGGCGGCGTGTGCGACAGAGGCGAGCTGTACGCGCGGGCGAGTGCAGCTGTGTGGGAGCGGGGAGGGTGAGCGAGGAGGAGACGACGAGGGCCTAGCTGCGAGAGTCCGAGTTCGGGCGAGCAGGCCACCATGCGGGAGCGTGAGAGGCATCGGCGTCGAGCTGTGTCGCGAGCAGCAGGCGGGAGCTGCAAATCCTGTCGAAGTTGAAGGAGGAAGATGAGCCGTGGGCTCCATCCCCTGCCCAGTCAGCAAACGTGGCCCACCTCCTTTGTTTCTTTATTTTGTTTAACCGGTTGAGATTTATGCGGGTTCGGTTCGGTTTGGGTTAAAAGCGTTGGTTCGGTTTGAGTTTATTTGCTATTTATTTATTTATTAGATTTATTAATTAATTGTTTAACCGATAACCGATAATTGATTATTTAGAAATCGATTTATGTCGATATTTAAAAAGGGTCGGTTTTAAAGTATATAAATTGAATTAATTAGTAACGATTGAAAATTATTTAAGTCCCTAGAATGATGATTTTAATTAAAGTGAAGTATGTCGGGATTATTTAATTGGATTTTTGGAAGTATTTTTAAAGATTAAATATTTTATGAATTAGAAATGGCTAAGTATAATTTTGAAGTAATTGTTTTGACTAACAACTTGACTAGCTAGTGAGATTATATGGATTGAAGTATGATTGAGCCAGTTATGGAAATGTCAATGGAATAAGATGATATAAGATGTTGACATAAGTTGAGATAAAGAATGTTGATGATGCTATGATTAATGGATTGGTGGGCATGTTATGTAGTGGTAAATGGGTCCCGTTTTGTGCAGTTTACTTATGCATATTTATTAATAATTGCTAGGTGATCTGTAACCTGCTTGCTTATATCTTGCTGCTTTTCGTCTTGCTGATCTGCTACTCCAGGTAAGTTCTTTGAACTTACTCATGATGGGCGCTCTATGCACTGGGTGTTATATAGTAGGCTAGTGTCCATGCACCATACGACTTAGAGTCATGCTTAGGAGCTAAAATGAAAATCATATGATTGCTATATGTCCTTGCAAGAGAACGGCCGTTATCTGTGATAGTCCTAGAGTCTTCGCTAGGGTCATAGGGTAGCCCAGCCTCATCGGGTACCCTGAGTAAATCGAGTCTATATGAGCATGATATGATAGCCCAGCACCATCGGGCAAGCGATGAGATGATATGATATGATGATGCCGTGGTTTGTGCACCACCACGAGGAAATTGATATGCTATAGCACCGAACTGGCCAGTCTCCGCCCTAGTGAAAGGGGGTAGAGGTACGAGAGGGACATGCCATTTGGCATTCTGTGTGGATCCATTTATCGCTTTCTGCATTATATTAATCTGTCAGTATATATATATATATATATATATATATATATATATATATATATATATATATATATGTGTGTGTGTGTGTGTGATTTAATTTACGTATGGCATTACGCATTTCATCTTAAGAATAGGGTGCTTATTATATGCCTCTCAGAGTGTGTTTACATACGCGCATGAGTGACCTGATGATTGACCCAGATCCCCCTCATTTTTTTTAGATTCAGGTAACCATTAGCCGCTATCGTTGCTTATGTGGATGCTTGGCGGGTTCAGACTTTTGGCGTTAGATCGAGAGGTTGAGAGACCACCACACTTCCTCTCTTTTATACTCCTTTTCGGATTGTATTTAAACTCAACCTTATTTTTGCTTTCGCTCGATTTCACGATTAGACTAAGGCAGGTATTTGGTCCCCAATGGATCTGCGATCTTTAAGGGTTCGAAATCCCTTCTTTTAGTACAAATATTTTGTTTTAAAACTCAACCCGTACCTGGATTGCAAGATCCGAACAAGGGGTTTTATCCCTTGAAACGTAACCCGGAAATCATAATTCTGGGCCGTTACATGGTCTCTTAGTCAATATAAGACTAACCCCTGTTCAACCCTTCGCTTCACCTTGGTGTCCGACGAGGCAAAGAGCTGCCGTGGCCGGAGTGAACCTCCTCCATCCGTCTCTACCACCCTTCTCCACAAATCTCCCTCTATCTCCACAAATCCAATCGACATCCACACATTTCCATTTTCTCTTTCACAAAATCCCCAAAAAAAAAAAAAAGAGAAGAGGAAGAGCCACCACGACCGCCGCCCTCCATCCCGCCGTCGTCAGCCTCAAGCCTCCACTTCCCCTTCTTTCTTCTCTTGTTCGGTTGTTGTGAACCCTCTCTCTCTCTCCCTCACTCTCCCTCATTTGCTTTGTCTCAAATCCCGCCCAAACATACCTCCAAAATTTCAAACTCCCGCCAAAAAAAAAGAGAAAAAGTTACGATTTACGCTTACTAGCCAGTAACTACTTTTCCCTAGCCACTAACTACGATCTCTTAGCCAATATAAGACTAACCCCTGTTCAACCCTCCACTGTTCAACCGTCCGCTTCACCTTGGTGTCCGTCGAGGCAAAGAGTCGTCGTGGCCGAAGTGAAACCCATCCATCCATCTCTACCACCCTTCCTCCACAAATCTCCTTCCATCTCCACAAATCCGACCGACTTCCACACATTTCCATTTCCCTTTCACAAAATCCAAAAAAAAAAAAAAGAAGAGGAAGAGCCATCACGACCGTCGCCCTCCACCCCGCCGCCGCCCGCCGTCAGCCTCAGGCCTCCACTTCCCCTTCTTCCTTCTCTTGTTCAGCTGTTGTGAACTCTCTCTCTCTCCCTCATTTGCTTTGCCATAAATTCCGTCCAAACCATCTCTAAAATTTCAAACTCCCTCCAAAAATTTTATGTAACTTGGTAGATACAAGTTTTATATTGTATTTATTGAATCGTAGACCAATATTCCATGTTTTGAGTCCGTCGCATATTTTGCCATTTTCTCATAGGGTACTGTACACGAAAATATATCGAAATCTTAAGCTATCCAAAATGGCAGAGCCTTAACTCTAATGACTCTATAACTTGGTAGATACAAGTTTTTTATTGTATTTATTGAATCGGAGACCAATATTCCCTGTTTTAAGTCCGTCGCATATTTCGCCATTTTCTCAAAGGGTACTACTGTACACAAAAATATATCGAAATCTTAAGCTATCCAAAATGGCAGAGCCTTAACTCTAATGACTCTATAACTTGGTAGATTAAAGTTTTATATTGAATTTATTGAATCGGAGACGAATATTCCCTGTTTTAAGTCCGTCGCATATTTCGCCATTTTCTCAAAGGGTACTACTGTACACGGAAATATATCGAAATCTTAAGCAATCCAAATTGGCAGAGCCTCAACTCTAATGACTCTGTAACTTGGTAGATACAAGTTTTATATTGTATTTATTGAATCGTAGACCAACATTCCATGTATTGAGTCCGTCGCATATTTTGCCATTTTCTCATAGGGTACTTTACACGAAAATATATCGAAATCTTAGGCTATCCAAAATGACAAAGCCTCAACTCTAATGACTCTGTAACTTGGTAGATACAAGTTTTATATTGTATTTATTGAATCGGAGACCAATATTCCATGTTTTAAGTCCGTCGCATATTTCGCCATTTTCTCATAGGGTACTATACACGAAAATATATCGAAATCTTAAGCTATCCAAAATGGAAGAGCCTTAACTCTAATGACTCTATAACTTGGTAGATACAAGTTTTATATTGTATTTATTGAATCGGAGACCAATATTCCCTGTTTTAAGTCCGTCGCATATTTCGCCATTTTCCCATAGGGTACTAATGTACACGAAAATATATCGAAATCTTAAGCAATCCAAAATGGCTGAGCCTCAAATCTAATGACTCTGTAAGTTGGAAGATACAAGTTTTATATTGTATTTATTGAATCGGAGACAAATATTCCATGTTTTAAGTCCGTCGCATATTTCTCCATTTTCTTATAGGGTACTGTACACGAAAATATAATATATCGAAATTTTAAGCTATCCAAAATGACAGAGCCTCAACTCTAATGACTCTGTAACTTGGTAGATACAAGTTTTATATTGTATTTATTGAATCGGAGAGCAATATTCACTATTTTAAGTCCGTCGCATATTTCGCCATTTTCTCATAGGGTACTGTACACGAAAATATATCGAAATCGTAAGCTAACAAAAATGGCAGAGCCTCAACTCTAATGACTCTATAACTTGGTAGATACAAGTTTTATATTGTATTTATTGAATCGTAGACCAATATTCCCTGTTTTGAGTCCGTCGCATATTTCGCCATTTTCTCATAGGGTACTGTACACGAAAATATATCGAAATCTTAAGCTATCCAAAATGGCAGAGCCTTAACTCTAATGACTCTATAATTTGGTAGATACAAGTTTTTTATTGTATTTATTGAATGGGAGACAAATATTCCCTGTTTTAAGTCCGTCGCATATTTCGCTATTTTCTCAAAGGATACTACTGTACACGAAAATATATCGAAATCTTAAGCTATCCAAAATGGCAGAGCCTCAACTCTAATGACTCTCTAACTTGGTAGAAACAAGTTTTATATTGTATTTATTGAATCAGAGACCAAAATTCCCTGTTTTAAGTCCGTCGCATATTTCGCCATTTTCTCATAGGGTACTGTACACGAAAATATATCGAAATTTTAAGCTATCCAAAATGACAGAGCCTCAACTCTAATGACTCTGTAACTTGGTAGATACAAGTTTTATATTGTATTTATTGAATCGGAGAGCAATATTCCCTGTTTTAAGTCCGTCGCATATTTCGCCATTTTCTCATAGGGTACTATACACGAAAATATATCGAAATCTTAAGCTATCCAAAATGGCAGAGCCTCAACTCTAATGACTCTCTAACTTGGTAGAAACAAGTTTTATATTGTATTTATTGAATCGGAGACAAATATTCCATGTTTTAAGTCCGTCGCATATTTCTCCATTTTCTTATAGGGTACTGTACACGAAAATATATCGAAATCTTAAGCAATCAAAAATGGCAGAGCCTCAACTCTAATGACTCTGTAACTTGGTAGATACAAGTTTTATATTGTATTTATTGAATCGGAGACCAATATTCCATGTTTTAAGTCCGTCGCATATTTCGCCATTTTCTCATAGGGTACTGTACACGAAAATATATCGAAATCTTAAGCTATCCAAAATGGCAGAGCCTCAACTCTAATGACTCTCTAACTTGGTAGAAACAAGTTTTATATTGTATTTATTGAATCAGAGACCGAAATTCCCTGTTTTAAGTCCGTCGCATATTTCGCCAATTTCTCATAGGGTACTGTACACGAAAATATATCGAAATCTTAAGCTATCCAAAATGACAGAGCCTCAACTCTAATGACTCTCTAACTTGGTAGATACAAGTTTTATATTGTATTTATTGAATCGGAGAGCAATATTCCCTGTTTTAAGTCCGTCGCATATTTCGCCATTTTCTCATAGGGTACTGTACACGAAAATATATCGAAATCTTAAGCAATCTAAAATGGCAGAGCCTCAACTCTAATGACTCTATAACTTGGTAGATACAAGTTTTATATTGTATTTATTGAATCGTAGACCAATATTCCATGTTTTGAGTCCGTCGCATATTTCGCCATTTTCTCATAGGGTACTGTACACGAAAATATATCGAAATTTTAAGCTATCCAAAATGGCAGAGCCTCAACTCTAATGACTCTATAACTTGGTAGATACAAGGTTTTATATTGTATTTATTGAATCGTAGACCAATATTCCATGTTTTGAGTCCGTCGCATATTTTGCCATTTTCTCATAGGGTACTATACACGAAAATATATCGAAATCTTAAGCTATCCAAAATGGCAGAGCCTTAACTCTAATGACTCTATAACTTGGTAGTTACAAGTTTTTTATTGTATTTATTGAATCGGAGACCAATATTCCCTGTTTTAAGTCCGTCGCATATTTCGCCATTTTCTCAAAGGATACTACTGTACACGAAAATATATCGAAATCTTAAGCTATCCAAAATGGCAGAGCCTTAACTCTAATGGCTCTCTAACTTGGTAGATACAAGTTTTATATTGTATTTATTGAATCAGAGACCAATATTCCCTGTTTTAAGTCCGTCGCATATTTCGCCATTTTGTCATAGGGTACTGTACACGAAAATATATCGAAATCTTAAGCAATCTAAAATGGCAGAGCCTCAACTCTAATGACTCTGTAACTTGGTAGATACAAGTTTTATATTGTATTTATTGAATCGTAGACCAATATTCCATGTTTTCAGTCCGTCGCATATTTTGCCATTTTCTCATAGGGTACTGTACACGAAAATATATCGAAATCTTAAGCTATCCAAAATGGCAGAGCAACAACTCTAATGACTCTGTAACTTGGTAGATACAAGTTTTATATTGTATTTATTGAATCCGAGACCAATATTCCATGTTTTCAGTCCGTCGCATATTTCGCCATTTTCTCATAGGGTACTGTACACGAAAATATATCGAAATCTTAAGCTATCCAAAATGGCAGAGCCTTAACTCTAATGACTCTATAACTTGGTAGATACAAGTTTTATATTGTATTTATTGAATCGGAGACCAATATTCCCTGTTTTAAGTCCCTCGCATATTTCGTTATTTTCCCATAGGGTACTACTGTACACGAAAATATATCGAAATCTTAAGCAATCCAAAATGGCTGAGCCTCAAATCTAATGACTCTGTAAGTTGGAAGATACAAGTTTTATATTGTATTTATTGAATCGGAGACAAATATTCCATGTTTTAAGTCCGTCGCATATTTCTCCATTTTCTTATAGGGTACTGTACACGAAAATATATCGAAATCTTAAGCAATCAAAAATGGCAGAGCCTCAACTCTACTGACTCTGTAACTTGGTAGATACAAGTTTTATATTGTATTTATTGAATCGGAGACCAATATTCCATGTTTTAAGTCCGTCGCATATTTCGCCATTTTCTCATAGGGTACTGTACACGAAAATATATCGAAATCTTAAGCTATCCAAAACGGCAGAGCCTCAACTCTAATGACTCTCTAACTTGGTAGAAACAAGTTTTATATTGTATTTATTGAATCAGAGACCAAAATTCCCTGTTTTAAGTCCGTCGCATATTTCGCCATTTTATCATAGGGTACTGTACACGAAAATATATCGAAATTTTAAGCTATCCAAAGTGACAGAGCCTCAACTCTAATGACTCTGTAACTTGGTAGATACAAGTTTTATATTGTATTTATTGAATCGGAGAGCAATATTCCCTGTTTTAAGTCCGTCGCATATTTCGCCATTTTCTCATAGGGTACTGTACACGAAAATATATCGAAATCTTAAAAAATCTTAAATGGCAGAGCCTCAACTCTAATGACTCTGTAACTTGGTAGATACAAGTTTTATATTGTATTTATTGAATCGTAGACCAATATTCCATGTTTTGAGTCCGTCGCATATTTTGCCATTTTCTTATAGGGTACTGTACACGAAAATATATCGAAATCTTAAGCTATCCAAAATGGCAGAGCCTTAACTCTAATGACTCTATAACTTGGTAGATACAAGTTTTTTATTGTATTTATTGAATCGGAGACCAATATTCCCTGTTTTAAGTCCGTCGCATATTTCGCCATTTTCTCAAAGGGTACTACTGTACACGAAAATATATCGAAATCTTAAGCTATCCAAAATGGCAGAGCCTTAACTCTAATGACTCTATAACTTGGTAGATTAAAGTTTTATATTGAATTTATTGAATCGGAGACGAAAATATATCGAAATCTTAAGCTATCCAAAATATGCGACGGACTCAAAACATGGAATATTGGTCTACGATTCAATAAATACAATATAAAACTTGTATCTACCAAGTTACAGAGTCATTAGAGTTGAGGCTCTGCCATTTTGGATTGCTTAAGATTTCGATATATTTTCGTGTACAGTACCCTATGAGAAAATGGCGAAATATGCGACGGACTTAAAACAGTGAATATTGGTCTCCGATTCAATAAATACAATATAAAACTTGTATCTACCAAGTTACAGAGTCATTAGAGTTGAGGCTCTGCCATTTTGGATAGCTTACGATTTCGATATATTTTCGTGTACAGTACCCTATGAGAAAATGGAAAAATATGCGACGGACTCAAAACATGGAATATTGGTCTACGATTCAATAAATACAATATAAAACCTGTATCTACCAAGTTACAGAGTCATTAGAGTTGAGGCTCTGCCATTTTAGATTGCTTAAGATTTCGATATATTTTCGTGTACAGTACCCTATGAGAAAATGGCGAAATATGCGACGGACTTAAAACAGGGAATATTGGTCTTTGATTCAATAAATACAATATAATATTTGAACCAAGTGAAGAAAAGAATATTACATTGAGTTTTAAACAACTGTCAAAATTTTTTGCTATAATCTATAGAGTTCATTATAGACTTTTAACTTCTTTAACTGACCCAAAATGTTTAATCCCTCCTGTCCCAAGAGGAGAAACAACTTTACTTCAATTAGAAGCTGAAAAATCCACAATATTCACTCCCAAGCTTATTAAGTGGGATGATATAACAATCCCAACTACCTTAGAACTTGAACATGATTGTCCCCCAGATAATTTAGAAAAAAGAGATGTCTCAGAAATAACTGAGAATCCAGATGGAAAAGTACTTCTTAAATTTGGTTTCAGTAGAAGTTATTCAACT
The DNA here is from genome assembly GCA_037127255.1 of Persicaria tinctoria. NCBI lineage: Eukaryota > Viridiplantae > Streptophyta > Magnoliopsida > Caryophyllales > Polygonaceae > Persicaria > Persicaria tinctoria. The sequence goes on along the minus strand of JBANSL010000016.1, from coordinate 290,823 downwards.
TTACCAAGACTAAGAAACAATTTATCTCCTAGATCTTCTTTTTCAGACTCCTTCTACACCGCTAGAAATACTAATTACAGTAGAAGAAATAAAAGTATAGATTTAGGAACAAAAGACACAGAAGTAATCCTAGACTTCAATAGTCCTATACCTGATCAAATTATTGACCCTATAGACCAAACACCATCCTCTCCTACAGATAGTGAAATGAATAGATATTCTTCAATAAATGTTATTACGAACTCTACCTTCACGATAAATAAAGAATATCTTAGAACTGACTTTAATTCAAGAAAAAACAAAGATAAAAGGAATTGGTTCCTAAGTTTTGAAGAAAGTCATAGAAATAAAATTAGAGAAATTTGGTATTCTGAAATGGAGAAAACTCAATGTAATATTCTTTTCTTCACTTGGTTCAAATATTATCTTAAGAAAAACGGAATAGAACACCCTTTTAATTATAAGTCTATAGAAGTACAGACTAGACTTACCAAAACTTGGAACATTCTACCGGATGGAATTGTTCATTCCATCCACCCTCCTCTCAAAGGAATAAAAATTAAAACTGAAGAAGGAGAAATAACAGGAGAACCATTTAAAAATGATAGGATGAATACCTCGGATAATAGAACTTGTACATTAGAAGACGTTAAAAAGTTTTATCAACAAAATAATTATTCTAATCAACTTCTTCATACTATAGCCTCCCAAGTAGAACTTGTTCACGAAAAAATAGCAATTGAAGATCCTAAGTTTCCTAGAAGTATTTCTAGACCGCATTTTCAAATTCAAGGAATTCCAAAAGACACTTTAAAAAATGTTTCATTAAGTTCACCTTTAACTCTAATTGACAGAATAAACCTAAAATTAGACAAAGAAAAACAAATATAATGTATAAACGAACAAAATAGTGAATCCTCCTCCAACTATCCTACTACTGAAGAATCTACTGATAATTCAGAAGATTCAGATAATGAGAAAATAATTCATAATATTGAAGCAAATTTTAAAGACGACTCTTTAGAGATAAATAAAATGAGAAGAAATAAAAGGGGATTTCAAAGGTATTTTCAAAGACATAGAGGAATTAATAGAAATATGGACACCAGGAACTTTTATTCTAGACCTACTCCTCCAGATATTCAATATGAAGAAAGATCTAAATTTAGATCTACAGACTATAATGGACAAAGCATTTATGAATGGAATATAGATGGGAAATCAGAAGGAGAAATCCTAAATACTTTGCAAGAAATGGGAATGGCTAATATAGCCTATAAGTGCTCAGATAAAAGTGACCAAGTTTGTGTATCCTTGATTGTTACTGGATTCACAGGACAACTAAAAAATTGGTGGGACAATGCCCTAACTTACCAACAAAAGGAAGAAATCTTAAATTACAAAAACGATTTAGGAGAAGAAGAACCAGTGAATCAATTAATTTACACAATAAGTATGCACTTTATTGGAAACCCTAAAGAAGAGCTCCAAGCTAATAGAGAGATACTCTCTAATTTAAAGTGTAAAACACTTAGTGATTATAGATGGTATAAAGACGTTTTCCTTTCATATGTATTCAAGAGATCAGACTGTAACAAAGGATATTGGAAGGAACACTTCGTTTCCGGCCTTCCTTCTCTATTCGCTCAAAGAATTAATCAAAAAATTAAAGAAGAATTACAATCTGAAGAAATCCCTTGGAAAGACATAACATATGGACAACTAACTGCTTTTATTAAAAAAGAAGGATTAGCCTTATGTTCTGAACTTAAAATACAGGCTAAATATGGTAAAGATAAAGGATCAAGGAGAAAAGAGTTAGGAAACTTTTGTCAAGACTTTGGATTAGAAAAAATCAGCGATCCACCTAGTAAAAGAAAACAATTCAAGAAAACTGATAGAAAACAGAGTTTTAGAAGATCTAGAAACAATCAGCAAAATAATAAAAAATCAAATAAATCTAAAGACAAGAAAATTATTTGCTATAAATATGGAAAACCGGGTCATAAAGCCAATCAGTGCAATCTTAGACAAAAGATTTCAGAAGTCTGTAAAGAGGATAATGAAATAAAAGAAAAACTAGTTAAAATCCTTATTAAAGATTCATCAGAAGAAGAAAATCAAGAATCATCAGACTCTGATGACTCAGGAACTACTCAATTCTGTTATGTCATAACAAAAGAAGTAGAAAAAGAGGCTTTATTCCAACTCATAGATAAAATTGAAGATCCAGCCATAAAACAAGAATATTTTATTAAATTAAAAAACTTAATTTTCAGAGAACAAAAAACTCTGCCGGAAGAACCGTTTAGTTTATCAAAGATGATAAGCAAAAGACCTTCATCAAGTATATTCTCCTCTATAACTACTAAAGACCTTCAGGCTGAAGTTAATAATTTGAAGAAAGAAGTTAATGCTTTACAAGAACAACTTATTCTAAATGAAGCCAAAGACTTAGAATTAGAAACTAGAATTGCTCATCTTGAATTAAATAAACATGGCAGTGATGAACAATATTCAGACTCATCCTCTAATATTAGATCTAAAGAAGATATTAATATTAATGACGATACTTTCATAAATGTTATTGATCAAATTAACTTTCAAAAATGGTATGTTCATATAACCATAAAAGTTGAAGATTTCGTACTTAATACTATCGCTCTATTAGACAGCGGAGCTGACCTCAATTGCATTTGCGAAGGGATTATTCCTTCAAAATATTATCATAAAACTACAGAAAAGCTACAAAATGCAAATGGTGTAAGAATGAAACTTAATTACAAAATCCCCAGTACATCTGTTTGTAACAATGGATATTGTTTTAAAAATACTTTTATAATGGTAAAAGACTTAGCACAAGAGGTTATATTAGGAACACCTTTTTTAACACAGATCTATCCTTTTAAAGTTAACAGACATGGTGTTCATACTAAAGTAATGGGAACCAAATTAACATTTAAATTTCTTAATCCCGTTACACACTCAGATGTCACTTTACTCCAGTCCTCAACAATAATAAAGAAAATAAACCTCATCACAAGAAAGTCGTCATTAATTAACTCTTTAACCAAAGAGATTTGCAATCTTAAAATAGAAGAAAAATTAGTGAATCCTAATCTACAGATAAAAATAAAAGAGCTTGAAGAACTCTTTAAAAGATTAGTTTGTTCAGATTCCCCAATAGCTTTTTGGGAAAGAAAAAGACATCAAGTAACTTTACCTTATGAAAAAGAATTTAAAGAAATCAATATTCCTACTAAAGCCAGACCAATACAAATGAACTTAGAATTATTAAATTACTGTAAAGAAGAAATAAAGTCTCTGTTAAATAAAAACTTAATTAGAGAATCAAAGTCTCCATGGAGTTGTGCAGCCTTTTACGTAAATAACCAAGCAGAAAAGGAAAGAGGAACACCTCGTCTTGTTATAAATTATAAACCACTTAATAAGGCTTTGCAATGGATAAGATATCCTATACCAAATAAAAGAGATTTACTTAATAGACTTTTTGACTCTAATATATATTCAAAATTTGATATGAAAAGTGGATTTTGGCAAATACAAATAATAGAAGAAGATAGATACAAAACAGCTTTTACAGTTCCCTTTGGACATTACGAATGGAACGTAATGCCATTTGGATTAAAAAATGCACCTTCGGAATTTCAAAAAATTATGAACGATATATTTAATCCATACTCCAAATTTATAATAGTATATATAGATGATGTTTTAATATTCTCTAAAACCATAGAAGAACATTTTAAACATTTAAATACTTTCCTATATGTCATAAAGAAAAATGGTCTAGCAGTCTCAGCCCCAAAAATAAAATTATTTCAAACCAAGATAAGATTTTTAGGACATAATATTTATCAACAAACCATAAGACCTATAAATAGAAGTATAGAATTTGCCAATAAATTTTCAGATGAAATAAAAGATAAAACACAACTTCAAAGATTCTTAGGATGTTTAAATTACATCTCAGACTTCTTCCCTAATCTTAGAACAATATGTACTCTTCTATTTCAAAGACTAAAGAAAAATCCTACACCATGGACAGAAGAACATACTAAAATCGTTCGTATGATAAAAGAAAAGGTAAAAACTTTGCCGTGTATTAATATTCCTCATCCATCTGCATTTATGATAGTCGAAACAGATGCCTCAGAAATAGGCTATGGAGGAATACTAAAGCAAAGACTCCAAGAACAAACTAAAGAAACTTTAGTTAGGTACTATTCTGGTGTTTGGTCTGGACCACAAAAGAATTATAGTACTGTTAAAAAAGAAGTTCTTTCTATAGTTTTATGTATTTCAAAATTTCAAGACGATCTTTACAATAAGAAATTTTTACTTAGAGTAGATTGCAAATCTGCTAAAGAGATTTTACAAAAAGATGTTCAAAATTTAGTTTCTAAACAAATTTTTGCTAGATGGCAAGCTATAGTTTCAGTCTTTGACTTTGAAATAGAATTTATAAAAGGAGAACAAAATTCCTTACCTGATTTTCTTACAAGAGAATTTTTACAGGGAAAAACAGCACAATGAAATTTATTTATAAAACATGGAAGGAGAAGATTGAACAAGATTTATGGATTCCCGCAGTACAAGATGTGATAGACATTTCAATCCTCCATGGCTATCCTAATCAAGAAATGATTGATTTTCTTAAGAAATTAAAATTAGAAGCCAGAAAGAGATTAAATAAAATTCCATTCTGATAAATATTTCCATTATCTACTGCCTTTTTACAAAAGAATTTATACAGATTTTTATATGAAGACTATCATTATTAGTCCTCATTTCAAGCCATTGAGAGAACAGATAGAGCAAGAGTTACAAATACCATTTCTCCGTACAATGCTCATACTATCTATATTACGTGGAGATCCAGATTTTAATCTAATATTGGTTATTGACCAGAGATTACAAATTGCAGATAAGAGATTTCGAAGTATTCCATTCTAATGGAATCCAGTAGCAGAAAACAGATCCCACAAGATTATGAGCTTGTTCCTACAAGTTCAGCAATTGTCCCAACTCAAAATCAGTTCCAATCTCTTTCAGAATTTCCTCCTCTCTCATATCAAGAAGTTCTTTTTAGTCCAAAGACTCTTGCTAAGGCAATTCCCAAAAGAGACACTCCTTATTTCAGATATGTTACAAAACAAAATCCCATACAAGAAGTCTACCTTACCCCAGAACATGAAGTCCTGTCACAAACACAAATAGAACCTTTTATTACCAAACTCTTCCCTACAGACTTCCAATGGTTTCCAGATGATTTAAGAAAGACTAGAAGATTCTATGAGCTCATCCTCATAGACTCTGGTTCTGCTGAAATCATCCACAGAATGTGTGAGTCGGATACAAAAAAAGATCAACTTCTCTAAAATAAAAATTCTTCAAGTCCTCACTGTTTCCGACTGGAGTAGCCCTTGGGATCTTAAATCCTTTACGGTTCCTCAAGCCCTTCCTGGCTACTCTTACATAGACTACAAAAATGCTTGGTATTACACATTATTGCTAAGACCCTATAGTCATTCTTGGTTCATCTTCTTTGACAGAAGATGCAATGACAATATTCCAGTATGGTTCTATCATTGGTGGTATCACTTTGGTGCTATTGATGATATTTACCCAGATCTCGCGAGAGTTACTTATGATTATTATTGTAAGCATTCTCTAAATAAACCTTTTACCAGACCTCTTAGGTTTCACAAAGATACTGGTTTAGCATGGATTTTTTGCTGGACCTATGAGACCATCCAAGTCCTCCCAAAACCATTCCCCTTAACATTATGCAGGAAATACAAAATCAGATGGTGGGAAAAGTTTGATCTCAATGTCCTCACCATACCAAAGATACAAGAAATCCTGTCCAAGAAAAAACCAAAACCCCAAAGCCCAATACCACAAACAAATAGCCCAATACCTCCACAACAGTCTCCGGTAAATTGCCCTGCTGATCAATTAAAGCAATGGCAAGAATTCCAGGCCTTCCAAAAATACCTAGCCTTACAAAATGTACAACCTGCAGCATCCACCTCACAAAACAGTCCACCCATAAAAGATGATCCTTCACAAGATGCTCAAGACCCATATGATTTTTAGTTTATATGTTCTTTATATGTAATTTTTTTTTGCATAATGTTAAGGGGAATGGCTTAAGATTTTGATATATTTTCGTGTATAGTAGTACCCTATGAGAAAATAGCAAAATATGCGACGGACTCAAAACATGGAATATTGGTCTCCGATTCAATAAATACAATATAAAACTTGTATCTACCAAGTTACAGAGTCATTAGAGTTGAGGCTCTGCCATTTTGGATAGCTTAAGATTTCGATATATTTTCGTGTACAGTAGTACCCTATGAGAAAATGGCGAAATATACGACGGACTTAAAACAGGGAATATTGGTCTCTGATTCAATAAATACAATATAAAACCTGTATATACCATGTTACAGAGTCATTAGAGTTGAGGCTCTGCAATTTTGGATAGCTTAATATTTCGATATATTTTCGTGTACAGTACCCTATGAGAAAATGCCGAATTATGCGACAGACTTAAAACATGGAAAATTGGTCTCCGATTCAATAAATACAATATAAAACTTGTATCTACCAAGTTACAGAGTCATTAGAGTTGAGGCTCTGCCATTTTGGATAGCTTAAGATTTCGATATATTTTCGTGTACAGTAGTACCCTATGAGAAAATGGCAAAATATGCGACGGACTCAAAACATGGAATATTGGTCTCCGATTCTATAAATACAATATAAAACTTGTATCTACCAAGTTACAGAGTCATTAGAGTTGAGGCTCTGCCATTTTGGATAGCTTAAGATTTCGATATATTTTCGTGTACAGTACCCTATCAGAAAATGGCGTAATATGCGACGGACTCAAAACATGGAATATTGGTCTCCGATTCAATAAATACAATATAAAACTTGTATCTACCAAGTTACAGAATCATTAGAGTTGAGGCTCTACCATTTTGGATTGCTTAAGATTTCGATATATTTTCGTGTACAGTACCCTATGAGAAAATGGCGAAATATACGACGGACTTAAAACATAGAATATTGGTCTACGATTCAATAAATACAATATAAAACTTGTATCTACCAAGTTACAGTGTCATTAGAGTTGAGGCTCTGCCATTTTGGATTGCTTAAGATTTCGATATATTTTCGTGTACAGTACCCTATGAGAAAATGGCAAAATATGCGACGGTCTTAAAACATGGAATATTGGTCTCCGATTCAATAAATACAATATAAAACTTGTATCTTCCAACTTATAGAGTCATTAGAGTTGAGGCTCTGCCATTTTGGATTGCTTAAGATTTCGATATATTTTCGTGTACAGTACCCTATGAGAAAATGGCAAAATATGCGACGGACTTAAAACAGGGAATATTGGTCTCCGATTCAATAAATACAATATAAAACTTGTATCTACCAAGTTACAGAGTCATTAGAGTTGAGGCTCTGCCATTTTGGAAAGCTTAAGATTTCGATATATTTTCGTGTACAGTAGTACCCTATGAGAAAATGGCGAAATATGCGACGGACTTAAAACAGGGAATATAGGTCTCTGATTCAATAAATACAATATAAAACATGTATCTACCAAGTTACAGAGTCATTAGAGTTGAGGCTCTGCCATTTTGGATAGCTTAAGATTTCGATATATTTTCGTGTACAGTACCCTATGAGAAAATGGCGAAATATGCGACAGACTTAAAACATGGAATATTGGTCTCCGATTCAATAAATACAATATAAAACTTGTATCTACCAAGTTATAGAGTCATTAGAGTTGAGGCTCTGCCATTTTGGATAGCTTAAGATTTCGATATATTTTCGTGTACAGTAGTACCCTATGAGAAAATGGCGAAATATACGACGGACTTAAAACAGGGAATATTGGTCTCTGATTCAATAAATACAATATAAAACTTGTATATACCAAGTTACAGAGTCATTAGAGTTGAGGCTCTGCCATTTTGGATAGCTTAAGATTTCGATATATTTTCGTGTACAATACCCTATGAGAAAATGCCCAAATATACGACAGACTTAAAACATGGAATATTGGTCTCCGATTCAATAAATACAATATAAAACTAGTATCTACCAAGTTACAGAGTCATTAGAGTTGAGGCTCTGGCATTTTGGATAGCTTAAGATTTCGATATATTTTCGTGTACAGTACCCTATGAGAAAATGGCGAAATATGCGACAGACTTAAAACATGGAATATTGGTCTCCGATTCAATAAATACAATATAAAACTTGTATCTACCAAGTTACAGAGTCGTTAGAGTTGAGGCTCTGCCATTTTGGATAGCTTAAGATTTCGATATATTTTCGTGTACAGTAGTACCCTATGAGAAAATGGCGAAATATGCGACGGACTTAAAACAGGGAATATTGGTCTCTAATTTAATAAATACAATATAAAACTTGGATCTACCAAGTTACAGAGTCATTAGAGTTGAGGCTCTGCCATTTTGGATAGCTTAAGATTTCGATATATTTTCGTGTACAGTACCCTATGAGAAAATGGCGAAATATGCGACGGACTAAAAACATGGAATATTGGTCTCCGATTCAATAAATACAATATAAAACTTGTATCTACCAAGTTACAGAGTCATTAGAGTTGAGGCTCTGCCATTTTGGATTGCTTAAGATTTCGATATATTTTCGTGTACAGTACCCTATGAGAAAATGGCGAAATATGCGACGGACTTAAAACAGGGAATATTGGTCTACAATTCAATAAATACAATATAAAACTTGTATCTAACAAGTTACAGTGTCATTAGAGTTGAGGCTCTGCCATTTTGGATTGCTTAAGATTTCGATATATTTTCGTGTACTCCTATGAGAAAATGGCGAAATATGCGACGGACTTAAAACAGGGAATAATGGTCTCCGATTCAATAAATACAATATAAAACTTGTATCTACCAAGTTACAGAGTCATTAGAGTTGAGGCTTTGCCATTTTGGATAGCTTAAGATTTCGATATATTTTCGTGTATAGTACCCTATGAGAAAATGGCAAAATATGCGACGGACACAGAACATGGAATATTGGTCTCCGATTCAATAAATACAATATAATACTTGTATCTACCAAGTTACAGAGTCATTAGAGTTGAGGCTCTGCCATTTTGGATAGCTTAAGATTTCGATATATTTTCGTGTACAGTAGTACCCTATGAGAAAATGGCGAAATATACGACGGACTTAAAACAGGTAATATTGGTCTCCGATTCAATAAATACAATATAAAACTTGTATCTACCAAGTTACAGAGTCATTAGAGTTGAGGCTTTGCCATTTTGGATAGCTTAAGATTTCGATATATTTTCGTGTATAGTACCCTATTACAAAATGCCAAAATATGCGACGGACACAAAACATGGAATATTGGTCTCCGATTCCATAAATAAAATATAAAACTTGTATCTACCAAGTTACAGAGTCATTAGAGTTGAGGCTCTGCCATTTTGGATAGCTTATGATTTCGATATATTTTCGTGTACAGTAATACCCTATGAGAAAATGGCGAAATATACGACAGACTTAAAACATGGAATATTGGTCTCCGATTCAATAAGTACAATATAAAACTTGTATCTACCAAGTTACAGAGTCGTTAGAGTTGAGGCTCTGCCATTTTGGATAGCTTAAGATTTCGATATATTTTCGTGTACAGTAGTACCCTATGAGAAAATGGCGAAATATGCGACGGACTTAAAACAGGGAATATTGGTCTCTAATTTAATAAATACAATATAAAACTTGGATCTACCAAGTTACAGAGTCATTAGAGTTGAGGCTCTGCCATTTTGGATAGCTTAAGATTTCGATATATTTTCGTGTACAGTACCCTATGAGAAAATGGCGAAATATGCGACGGACTAAAAACATGGAATATTGGTCTCCGATTCAATAAATACAATATAAAACTTGTATCTACCAAGTTACAGAGTCATTAGAGTTGAGGCTCTGTCATTTTGGATTGCTTAAGATTTCGATATATTTTCGTGTACAGTACCATATGAGAAAATGGCGAAATATGCGACGGACTTAAAACAGGGAATATTGGTCTACAATTCAATAAATACAATATAAAACTTGTATCTAACAAGTTACAGTGTCATTAGAGTTGAGGCTCTGCCATTTTGGATTGCTTAAGATTTCGATATATTTTCGTGTACTCCTATGAGAAAATGGCGAAATATGCGACGGACTTAAAACAGGGAATAATGGTCTCCGATTCAAAATATACAATATAAAACTTGTATCTACCAAGTTACAGAGTCATTAGAGTTGAGGCTTTGCCATTTTGGATAGCTTAAGATTTCGATATATTTTCGTGTATAGTACCCTATGAGAAAATGGCAAAATATGCGACGGACACAGAACATGGAATATTGGTCTCCGATTCAATAAATACAATATAAAACTTGTATCTACCAAGTTACAGAGTCATTAGAGTTGAGGCTCTGCCATTTTGGATAGCTTAAGATTTCGATATATTTTCGTGTACAGTAGTACCCTATGAGAAAATGGCGAAATATGCGACAGACTTAAAACATGGAATATTGGTCTCCGATTCAATAAATACAATATAAAACTTGTATCTTCCAACTTATAGAGTCATTAGAGTTGAGGCTCTGCCATTTTGGATTGCTTAAGATTTCGATATATTTTCGTGTACAGTACCCTATGAGAAAATGGCAAAATATGCGACGGACTTAAAACAGGGAATATTGGTCTCCGATTCAATAAATACAATATAAAACTTGTATCTACCAAGTTACAGAGTCATTAGAGTTGAGGCTCTGCCATTTTGGAAAGCTTAAGATTTCGATATATTTTCGTGTACAGTAGTACCCTATGAGAAAATGGCGAAATATGCGACGGACTTAAAACAGGGAATATAGGTCTCTGATTCAATAAATACAATATAAAACATGTATCTACCAAGTTACAGAGTCATTAGAGTTGAGGCTCTGCCATTTTGGATAGCTTAAGATTTCGATATATTTTCGTGTACAGTACCCTATGAGAAAATGGCGAAATATGCGACAGACTTAAAACATGGAATATTGGTCTCCGATTCAATAAATACAATATAAAACTTGTATCTACCAAGTTATAGAGTCATTAGAGTTGAGGCTCTGCCATTTTGGATAGCTTAAGATTTCGATATATTTTCGTGTACAGTAGTACCCTATGAGAAAATGGCGAAATATACGACGGACTTAAAACAGGGAATATTGGTCTCTGATTCAATAAATACAATATAAAACTTGTATATACCAAGTTACAGAGTCATTAGAGTTGAGGCTCTGCCATTTTGGATAGCTTAAGATTTCGATATATTTTCGTGTACAATACCCTATGAGAAAATGCCCAAATATACGACAGACTTAAAACATGGAATATTGGTCTCCGATTCAATAAATACAATATAAAACTAGTATCTACCAAGTTACAGAGTCATTAGAGTTGAGGCTCTGGCATTTTGGATAGCTTAAGATTTCGATATATTTTCGTGTACAGTACCCTATGAGAAAATGGCGAAATATGCGACAGACTTAAAACATGGAATATTGGTCTCCGATTCAATAAATACAATATAAAACTTGTATCTACCAAGTTACAGAGTCGTTAGAGTTGAGGCTCTGCCATTTTGGATAGCTTAAGATTTCGATATATTTTCGTGTACAGTAGTACCCTATGAGAAAATGGCGAAATATGCGACGGACTTAAAACAGGGAATATTGGTCTCTAATTTAATAAATACAATATAAAACTTGGATCTACCAAGTTACAGAGTCATTAGAGTTGAGGCTCTGCCATTTTGGATAGCTTAAGATTTCGATATATTTTCGTGTACAGTACCCTATGAGAAAATGGCGAAATATGCGACGGACTAAAAACATGGAATATTGGTCTCCGATTCAATAAATACAATATAAAACTTGTATCTACCAAGTTACAGAGTCATTAGAGTTGAGGCTCTGCCATTTTGGATTGCTTAAGATTTCGATATATTTTCGTGTACAGTACCCTATGAGAAAATGGCGAAATATGCGACGGACTTAAAACAGGGAATATTGGTCTACAATTCAATAAATACAATATAAAACTTGTATCTAACAAGTTACAGTGTCATTAGAGTTGAGGCTCTGCCATTTTGGATTGCTTAAGATTTCGATATATTTTCGTGTACTCCTATGAGAAAATGGCGAAATATGCGACGGACTTAAAACAGGGAATAATGGTCTCCGATTCAATAAATACAATATAAAACTTGTATCTACCAAGTTACACAGTCATTAGAGTTGAGGCTTTGCCATTTTGGATAGCTTAAGATTTCGATATATTTTCGTGTATAGTACCCTATGAGAAAATGGCAAAATATGCGACGGACACAGAACATGGAATATTGGTCTCCGATTCAATAAATACAATATAAAACTTGTATCTACCAAGTTACAGAGTCATTAGAGTTGAGGCTCTGCCATTTTGGATAGCTTAAGATTTCGATATATTTTCGTGTACAGTAGTACCCTATGAGAAAATGGCGAAATATACGACGGACTTAAAACAGGGAATATTGGTCTCCGATTCAATAAATACAATATAAAACTTGTATCTACCAAGTTACAGAGTCATTAGAGTTGAGGCTTTGCCATTTTGGATAGCTTAAGATTTCGATATATTTTCGTGTATAGTACCCTATGAGAAAATGGCAAAATATGCGACGGACACAGAACATGGAATATTGGTCTCCGATTCAATAAATACAATATAATACTTGTATCTACCAAGTTACAGAGTCATTAGAGTTGAGGCTCTGCCATTTTGGATAGCTTAAGATTTCGATATATTTTCGTGTACAGTAGTACCCTATGAGAAAATGGCGAAATATACGACGGACTTAAAACAGGTAATATTGGTCTCCGATTCAATAAATACAATATAAAACTTGTATCTACCAAGTTACAGAGTCATTAGAGTTGAGGCTCTGCCATTTTGGATTGCTTAAGATTTCGATATATTTTCGTGTATAGTACCCTATTACAAAATGCCAAAATATGCGACGGACACAAAACATGGAATATTGGTCTCCGATTCCATAAATAAAATATAAAACTTGTATCTACCAAGTTACAGAGTCATTAGAGTTGAGGCTCTGCCATTTTGGATAGCTTATGATTTCGATATATTTTCGTGTACAGTAATACCCTATGAGAAAATGGCGAAATATACGACAGACTTAAAACATGGAATATTGGTCTCCGATTCAATAAGTACAATATAAAACTTGTATCTACCAAGTTACAGAGTCGTTAGAGTTGAGGCTCTGCCATTTTGGATAGCTTAAGATTTCGATATATTTTCGTGTACAGTAGTACCCTATGAGAAAATGGCGAAATATGCGACGGACTTAAAACAGGGAATATTGGTCTCTAATTTAATAAATACAATATAAAACTTGGATCTACCAAGTTACAGAGTCATTAGAGTTGAGGCTCTGCCATTTTGGATAGCTTAAGATTTCGATATATTTTCGTGTACAGTACCCTATGAGAAAATGGCGAAATATGCGACGGACTAAAAACATGGAATATTGGTCTCCGATTCAATAAATACAATATAAAACTTGTATCTACCAAGTTACAGAGTCATTAGAGTTGAGGCTCTGTCATTTTGGATTGCTTAAGATTTCGATATATTTTCGTGTACAGTACCATATGAGAAAATGGCGAAATATGCGACGGACTTAAAACAGGGAATATTGGTCTACAATTCAATAAATACAATATAAAACTTGTATCTAACAAGTTACAGTGTCATTAGAGTTGAGGCTCTGCCATTTTGGATTGCTTAAGATTTCGATATATTTTCGTGTACTCCTATGAGAAAATGGCGAAATATGCGACGGACTTAAAACAGGGAATAATGGTCTCCGATTCAATAAATACAATATAAAACTTGTATCTACCAAGTTACAGAGTCATTAGAGTTGAGGCTTTGCCATTTTGGATAGCTTAAGATTTCGATATATTTTCGTGTATAGTACCCTATGAGAAAATGGCAAAATATGCGACGGACACAGAACATGGAATATTGGTCTCCGATTCAATAAATACAATATAAAACTTGTATCTACCAAGTTACAGAGTCATTAGAGTTGAGGCTCTGCCATTTTGGATAGCTTAAGATTTCGATATATTTTCGTGTACAGTAGTACCCTATGAGAAAATGGCGAAATATACGACGGACTTAAAACAGGGAATATTGGTCTCCGATTCAATAAATACAATATAAAACTTGTATCTACCAAGTTACAGAGTCATTAGAGTTGAGGCTTTGCCATTTTGGATAGCTTAAGATTTCGATATATTTTCGTGTATAGTACCCTATGACAAAATGCCAAAATATGCGACAGACACAAATCATGGAATATTGGTCTCCGATTCAATAAATACAATATAAAACTTGTATCTACCAAGTTACAGAGGCATTAGAGTTGAGGCTCTGCCATTTTGGATAGCTTATGATTTCGATATATTTTCGTGTACAGTAATACCCTATGAGAAAATGGCGAAATATACGACGGACTTAAAACAGGGAATATTGGTCTCTGATTCAATAAATACAATATAAAACATGTATATACCAAGTTACAGAGTCATTAGAGTTGAGGCTCTACCATTTTGGATAGCTTAAGATTTCGATATATTTTCGTGTACAGTACCCTATGAGAAAATGGCAAAATATGCGACGGACTCAAAACATGGAATATTGGTCTCCGATTCAATAAATACAATATAAAACTTGTATCTACCAAGTTAAAAAGTCATTAGAGTTGAGGCTCTGCCATTTTGGATAGCTTAAGATTTCGATATATTTTCGTGTACAGTAGTACCCTATGAGAAAATGGCGAAATATGCGACGGACTTAAAACAGGGAATATTGGTCTCTGATTCAATAAATACAATATAAAACTTGTATCTACCAAGTTACAGAGTCATTAGAGTTGAGGCTCTGCCATTTTGGATAGCTTAAGATTTCGATATATTTTCGTGTACAGTACCCTATGAGAAAATGGAGAAATATGCGACAGACTTAAAACATGGAATATTGGTCTCCGATTCAATAAATACAATATAAAACTTGTATCTACCAAGTTACAGAGTCATTAGAGTTGAGGCTCTGCCATTTTGGATAGCTTAAGATTTCGATATATTTTCGTGTATAGTACCCTATGAGAAAATGGCAAAATATGCGACGGACACAGAACATGGAATATTGGTCTCCGATTCAATAAATACAATATAATACTTGTATCTACCAAGTTACAGAGTCATTAGAGTTGAGGCTCTGCCATTTTGGATAGCTTAAGATTTCGATATATTTTCGTGTACAGTAGTACCCTATGAGAAAATGGCGAAATATACGACGGACTTAAAACAGGTAATATTGGTCTCCGATTCAATAAATACAATATAAAACTTGTATCTACCAAGTTACAGAGTCATTAGAGTTGAGGCTTTGCCATTTTGGATAGCTTAAGATTTCGATATATTTTCGTGTATAGTACCCTATTACAAAATGCCAAAATATGCGACGGACACAAAACATGGAATATTGGTCTCCGATTCCATAAATAAAATATAAAACTTGTATCTACCAAGTTACAGAGTCATTAGAGTTGAGGCTCTGCCATTTTGGATAGCTTAAGATTTCGATATATTTTCGTGTACAGTAGTACCCTATGAGAAAATGGCGAAATATACGACGGACTTAAAACAGGGAATATTGGTCTCCGATTCAATAAATACAATATAAAACTTGTATCTACCAAGTTACAGAGTCATTAGAGTTGAGGCTTTGCCATTTTGGATAGCTTAAGATTTCGATATATTTTCGTGTATAGTACCCTATGAGAAAATGGCAAAATATGCGACGGACACAGAACATGGAATATTGGTCTCCGATTCAATAAATACAATATAATACTTGTATCTACCAAGTTACAGAGTCATTAGAGTTGAGGCTCTGCCATTTTGGATAGCTTAAGATTTCGATATATTTTCGTGTACAGTAGTACCCTATGAGAAAATGGCGAAATATACGACGGACTTAAAACAGGTAATATTGGTCTCCGATTCAATAAATACAATATAAAACTTGTATCTACCAAGTTACAGAGTCATTAGAGTTGAGGCTTTGCCATTTTGGATAGCTTAAGATTTCGATATATTTTCGTGTATAGTACCCTATTACAAAATGCCAAAATATGCGACGGACACAAAACATGGAATATTGGTCTCCGATTCCATAAATAAAATATAAAACTTGTATCTACCAAGTTACAGAGTCATTAGAGTTGAGGCTCTGCCATTTTGGATAGCTTATGATTTCGATATATTTTCGTGTACAGTAATACCCTATGAGAAAATGGCGAAATATACGACAGACTTAAAACATGGAATATTGGTCTCCGATTCAATAAGTACAATATAAAACTTGTATCTACCAAGTTACAGAGTCGTTAGAGTTGAGGCTCTGCCATTTTGGATAGCTTAAGATTTCGATATATTTTCGTGTACAGTAGTACCCTATGAGAAAATGGCGAAATATGCGACGGACTTAAAACAGGGAATATTGGTCTCTAATTTAATAAATACAATATAAAACTTGGATCTACCAAGTTACAGAGTCATTAGAGTTGAGGCTCTGCCATTTTGGATAGCTTAAGATTTCGATATATTTTCGTGTACAGTACCCTATGAGAAAATGGCGAAATATGCGACGGACTAAAAACATGGAATATTGGTCTCCGATTCAATAAATACAATATAAAACTTGTATCTACCAAGTTACAGAGTCATTAGAGTTGAGGCTCTGTCATTTTGGATTGCTTAAGATTTCGATATATTTTCGTGTACAGTACCATATGAGAAAATGGCGAAATATGCGACGGACTTAAAACAGGGAATATTGGTCTACAATTCAATAAATACAATATAAAACTTGTATCTAACAAGTTACAGTGTCATTAGAGTTGAGGCTCTGCCATTTTGGATTGCTTAAGATTTCGATATATTTTCGTGTACTCCTATGAGAAAATGGCGAAATATGCGACGGACTTAAAACAGGGAATAATGGTCTCCGATTCAATAAATACAATATAAAACTTGTATCTACCAAGTTACAGAGTCATTAGAGTTGAGGCTTTGCCATTTTGGATAGCTTAAGATTTCGATATATTTTCGTGTATAGTACCCTATGAGAAAATGGCAAAATATGCGACGGACACAGAACATGGAATATTGGTCTCCGATTCAATAAATACAATATAAAACTTGTATCTACCAAGTTACAGAGTCATTAGAGTTGAGGCTCTGCCATTTTGGATAGCTTAAGATTTCGATATATTTTCGTGTACAGTAGTACCCTATGAGAAAATGGCGAAATATACGACGGACTTAAAACAGGGAATATTGGTCTCCGATTCAATAAATACAATATAAAACTTGTATCTACCAAGTTACAGAGTCATTAGAGTTGAGGCTTTGCCATTTTGGATAGCTTAAGATTTCGATATATTTTCGTGTATAGTACCCTATGACAAAATGCCAAAATATGCGACAGACACAAATCATGGAATATTGGTCTCCGATTCAATAAATACAATATAAAACTTGTATCTACCAAGTTACAGAGGCATTAGAGTTGAGGCTCTGCCATTTTGGATAGCTTATGATTTCGATATATTTTCGTGTACAGTAATACCCTATGAGAAAATGGCGAAATATACGACGGACTTAAAACAGGGAATATTGGTCTCTGATTCAATAAATACAATATAAAACATGTATATACCAAGTTACAGAGTCATTAGAGTTGAGGCTCTACCATTTTGGATAGCTTAAGATTTCGATATATTTTCGTGTACAGTACCCTATGAGAAAATGGCAAAATATGCGACGGACTCAAAACATGGAATATTGGTCTCCGATTCAATAAATACAATATAAAACTTGTATCTACCAAGTTAAAAAGTCATTAGAGTTGAGGCTCTGCCATTTTGGATAGCTTAAGATTTCGATATATTTTCGTGTACAGTAGTACCCTATGAGAAAATGGCGAAATATGCGACGGACTTAAAACAGGGAATATTGGTCTCTGATTCAATAAATACAATATAAAACTTGTATCTACCAAGTTACAGAGTCATTAGAGTTGAGGCTCTGCCATTTTGGATAGCTTAAGATTTCGATATATTTTCGTGTACAGTACCCTATGAGAAAATGGAGAAATATGCGACAGACTTAAAACATGGAATATTGGTCTCCGATTCAATAAATACAATATAAAACTTGTATCTACCAAGTTACAGAGTCATTAGAGTTGAGGCTCTGCCATTTTGGATAGCTTAAGATTTCGATATATTTTCGTGTACAGTACCCTATGAGAAAATGGCGAAATATGCGACAGACTTAAAACATGGAATATTGGTCTCCGATTCAATAAATACAATATAAAACTTGTATCTACCAAGTTACAGTGTCATTAGAGTTGAGGCTCTGCCATTTTGGATTGCTTAAGATTTCGATATATTTTCGTGTACAGTACCCTATGAGAAAATGGCGAAATATGCGACGGACTTAAAACAGGGAATATCGGTCTCCGATTCAATAAATACAATATAAAACTTGTATCTACCAAGTTACAGAGTCATTAGATTTGAGGCTCTGCCATTTTGGAAAGCTTAAGATTTCGATATATTTTCGTGTACAGTAGTACCCCTATGAGAAAATGGCGAAATATGCGACGGACTTAAAACAGGGAATATTGGTCTCTGATTCAATAAATACCATATAAAACATTTATCTACCAAGTTACAGAGTCATTAGAGTTGAGGCTCTGCCATTTTGGATAGCTTAAGATTTCGATATATTTTCGTGTACAGTACCCTCTGAGAAAATGGCGAAATATGCGACAGACTTAAAACATGGAATATTGGTCTCCGATTCAATAAATACAATATAAAACTTGTATCTACCAAGTTACAGAGTCATTAGAGTTGAGGCTCTGGCATTTTGGATAGCTTAAGATTTTGATATATTTTCGTGTACAGTAGTACCCTATGAGAAAATGGCGAAATATGCGACGGACTTAAAACAAGGAATATTGGTCTCTGATTCAATAAATACAATATAAAACTTGTATATACCAAGTTACAGAGTCATTAGAGTTGAGGCTCTGCCATTTTGGATAGCTTAAGATTTCGACATATTTTCGTGTACAGTACCCTATGAGAAAATGACGAAATATGCGACAGACTTAAAACATGGAATATTGGTCTCCGATTCAATAAATACAATATAAAACTTGTATCTACCAAGTTACAGAGTCATTAGAGTTGAGGCTCTGCTATTTTGGATTGCTTAAGATTTCGATATATTTTCGTGTACAGTATGCTATGAGAAAATGGCGAAATATACGACGAACTTAAAACATAAAATATTGGTCTACGATTCAATAAATACAATATAAAACTTGTATCTACCAAGTTACAGTGTCATTAGAGTTGAGGCTCTGCCATTTTGGATAGCTAAGATTTCGATATATTTTCGTGTATAGTACCCTATTAGAAAATGGCGAAATATGCGACGGACTCAAAACTGGGAATATTGGTCTCCGATTCAATAAATAAAATATAAGGTTAGGATTTAGATATATTTTCGTGTACAGTACCCTATTAGAAAATGGCGAAATATGCGACGGTCTAAAATCATGGAATATTGGTCTCCGATTCAATAAATACAATATAAAACTTGTATCTTCCAACTTATAGAGTCATTAGAGTTGAGGCTCTGCCATTTTGGATTGCTTAAGATTTCGATATATTTTCGTGTACAGTACCCTATGAGAAAATGGCGAAATATTCGACGGACTTAAAATAGGGAATATTGGTCTCCGATTCAATAAATACAATATAAAACTTGTATCTACCAAGTTACAGAGTCATTAGAGTTGAGGCTCTACCATTTTGGATAGCTTAAGATTTCGATATATTTTCGTGTACAGTACCCTATGAGAAAATGGCGAAATATGCGACGGACTTAAAACAGGGAATATTGGTCTCCGATTCAATAAATACAATATAAAACTTGTATCTACCAAGTTACAGAGTCATTAGAGTTGAGGCTCTGCCATTTTAGATTGCTTAAGATTTCGATATATTTTCGTGTATAGTACCCTATGAGAAAATGGCAAAATATGCGACGGACTCAAAACATGGAATATTGGTCTCCGATTCAATAAATACAATATAAAACTTGTATCTACCAAGTTACAGAGTCATTAGAGTTGAGGCTCTGCCATTTTGGATTGCTTAAGATTTCGATATATTTTCGTGTACAGTACCCTATGAGAAAATGGCGAAATATACGACAGACTTAAAACATAGAATATTGGTCTACGATTCAACAAATACAATATAAAACTTGTATCTACCAAGTTACAGAGTCATTAGAGTTGAGGCTCTGCCATTTTGGATAGCTTAAGATTTCGATATATTTTCGTGTACAGTAGTACCCTATGAGAAAATGGCGAAATATACGACGGACTTAAAACAGGGAATATTGGTCTCCGATTCAATAAATACAATATAAAACTTGTATCTACCAAGTTACAGAGTCATTAGAGTTGAGGCTTTGCCATTTTGGATAGCTTAAGATTTCGATATATTTTCGTGTATAGTACCCTATGACAAAATGCCAAAATATGCGACGGACACAAAACATGGAATATTGGTCTCCGATTCAATAAATACAATATAAAACTTGTATCTACCAAGTTACAGAGTCATTAGAGTTGAGGCTCTGCCATTTTGGATAGCTTATGATTTCGATATATTTTCGTGTACAGTAATACCCTATGAGAAAATGGCGAAATATACGACGGACTAAAAACAGGGAATATTGGTCTATGATTCAATAAATACAATATAAAACTTGTATATACCAAGTTACAGAGTCATTAGAGTTGAGGCTCTACCATTTTGGATAGCTTAAGATTTCGATATATTTTCGTGTACAGTACCCTATGAGAAAATGGCAAAATATGGGACGGACTCAAAACATGGAATATTGGTCTCCGATTCAATAAATACAATATAAAACTTGTATCTACCAAGTTAAAAAGTCATTAGAGTTGAGGCTCTGCCATTTTGGATAGCTTAAGATTTCGATATATTTTCGTGTACAGTAGTACCCAATGAGAAAATGGCGAAATATGCGACGGACTTAAAACAGGGAATATTGGTCTCTGATTCATTAAATACAATATAAAACTTGTATCTACCAAGTTACAGAGTCATTAGAGTTGAGGCTCTGCCATTTTGGATAGCTTAAGATTTCGATATATTTTCGTGCACAGTACCCTATGAGAAAATGGAGAAATATTCGACAGACTTAAAACATGGAATATTGGTCTCCGATTCAATAAATACAATATAAAACTTGTATCTACCAAGTTACAGAGTCATTAGAGTTGAGGCTCTGCCATTTTGGATAGCTTAAGATTTCGATATATTTTCGTGTACAGTACCCTATGAGAAAATGGCGAAATATGCGACAGACTTAAAACATGGAATATTGGTCTCCGATTCAATAAATACAATATAAAACTTGTATCTACCAAGTTACAGTGTCATTAGAGTTGAGGCTCTGCCATTTTGGAGTGCTTAAGATTTCGATATATTTTCGTGTACAGTACCCTATGAGAAAATGGCGAAATATGCGACGGACTTAAAACAGGGAATATCGGTCTCCGATTCAATAAATACAATATAAAACTTGTATCTACCAAGTTACAGAGTCATTAGAGTTGAGGCTCTGCCATTTTGGAAAGCTTAAGATTTCGATATATTTTCGTGTACAGTAGTACCCTATGAGAAAATGGCGAAATATGCGACGGACTTAAAACAGGGAATATTGGTCTCTGATTCAATAAATACAATATAAAACATTTATCTACCAAGTTACAGAGTCATTAGAGTTGAGGCTCTGCCATTTTGGATAGCTTAAGATTTCGATATATTTTCGTGTACAGTACCCTCTGAGAAAATGGCGAAATATGCGACAGACTTAAAACATGGAATATTGGTCTCCGATTCAATAAATACAATATAAAACTTGTATCTACCAAGTTACAGAGTCATTAGAGTTGAGGCTCTGCCATTTTGGATAGCTTAAGATTTTGATATATTTTCGTGTACAGTAGTACCCTATGAGAAAATGGCGAAATATGCGACGGACTTAAAATAAGGAATATTGGTCTCTGATTCAATAAATACAATATAAAACTTGTATATACCAAGTTACAGAGTCATTAGAGTTGAGGCTCTGCCATTTTGGATAGCTTAAGATTTCGACATATTTTCGTGTACAGTACCCTATGAGAAAATGACGAAATATGCGACAGACTTAAAACATGGAATATTGGTCTCCGATTCAATAAATACAATATAAAACTTGTATCTACCAAGTTACAGAGTCATTAGAGTTGAGGCTCTGCTATTTTGGATTGCTTAAGATTTTGATATATTTTCGTGTACAGTATGCTATGAGAAAATGGCGAAATATACGACGAACTTAAAACATAAAATATTGGTCTACGATTCAATAAATACAATATAAAACTTGTATCTACCAAGTTACAGTGTCATTAGAGTTGAGGCTCTGCCATTTTGGATAGCTAAGATTTCGATATATTTTCGTGTATAGTACCCTATGAGAAAATGGCGAAATATGCGACGGACTCAAAACTGGGAATATTGGTCTCCGATTCAATAAATACAATATAAGGTTAGGATTTAGATATATTTTCGTGTACAGTACCCTATTAGAAAATGGCGAAATATGCGACGGTCTAAAATCATGGAATATTGGTCTCCGATTCAATAAATACAATATAAAACTTGTATCTTCCAACTTATAGAGTCATTAGAGTTGAGGCTCTGCCATTTTGGATTACTTAAGATTTCGATATATTTTCGTGTACAGTACCCTATGAGAAAATGGCGAAATATTCGACGGACTTAAAATAGGGAATATTGGTCTCCGATTCAATAAATACAATATAAAACTTGTATCTACCAAGTTACAGAGTCATTAGAGTTGAGGCTCTACCATTTTGGATAGCTTAAGATTTCGATATATTTTCGTGTACAGTACCCTATGAGAAAATGGCGAAATATGCGACGGACATAAAACAGGGAATATTGGTCTCCGATTCAATAAATACAATATAAAACTTGTATCTACCAAGTTACAGAGTCATTAGAGTTGAGGCTCTGCCATTTTAGATTGCTTAAGATTTCGATATATTTTCGTGTATAGTACCCTATGAGAAAATGGCAAAATATGCGACGGACTCAAAACATGGAATATTGGTCTCCGATTCAATAAATACAATAAAAAACTTGTATCTACCAAGTTACAGAGTCATTAGAGTTGAGGCTCTGCCATTTTGGATTGCTTAAGATTTCGATATATTTTCGTTTACAGTACCCTATGAGAAAATGGCGAAATATACGACAGACTTAAAACATAGAATATTGGTCTACGATTCAACAAATACAATATAAAACTTGTATCTACCAAGTTACAGAGTCATTAGAGTTGAGGCTCTGCCATTTTGGATAGCTTAAGATTTCGATATATTTTCGTGTACAGTAGTACCCTATGAGAAAATGGCGAAATATACGACGGACTTAAAACAGGGAATATTGGTCTCCGATTCAATAAATACAATATAAAACTTGTATCTACCAAGTTACAGAGTCATTAGAGTTGAGGCTTTGCCATTTTGGATAGCTTAAGATTTCGATATATTTTCGTGTATAGTACCCTATGACAAAATGCCAAAATATGCGACGGACACAAAACATGGAATATTGGTCTCCGATTCAATAAATACAATATAAAACTTGTATCTACCAAGTTACAGAGTCATTAGAGTTGAGGCTCTGCCATTTTGGATAGCTTATGATTTCGATATATTTTCGTGTACAGTAATACCCT
Organism: Persicaria tinctoria; assembly: GCA_037127255.1. Classification (NCBI taxonomy): domain Eukaryota; kingdom Viridiplantae; phylum Streptophyta; class Magnoliopsida; order Caryophyllales; family Polygonaceae; genus Persicaria; species Persicaria tinctoria. Next base: position 266,660 of record JBANSL010000016.1, on the reverse strand, counting down.
ATGAGAAAATGGCGAAATATACGACGGACTAAAAACAGGGAATATTGGTCTCTGATTCAATAAATACAATATAAAACTTGTATATACCAAGTTACAGAGTCATTAGAGTTGAGGCTCTGCCATTTTGGATAGCTTAAGATTTCGATATATTTTCGTGTACAGTACCCTATGAGAAAATGGCGAAATATGCGACAGACTTAAAACATGGAATATTGGTCTCCGATTCAATAAATACAATATAAAACTTGTATCTACCAAGTTACAGAGTCATTAGAGTTGAGGCTCTGCCATTTTGGATTGCTTAAGATTTCGATATATTTTCGTGTACAGTACCCTATGAGAAAATGGCGAAATATACGACAGACTTAAAACATAGAATATTGGTCTACGATTCAACAAATACAATATAAAACTTGTATCTACCAAGTTACAGAGTCATTAGAGTTGAGGCTCTGCCATTTTGGATAGCTTAAGATTTCGATATATTTTCGTGTACAGTACCTTATCAGATAATGGCGAAATATGCGACAAATTTAAAAAATGGAATATTGGTCTCCGATTCAATAAATAAAATATGAAACTTGTATCTACCAAGTTACAGAGTCATTAGAGTTGAGGCTCTGCCATTTTGGATTGCTTAAGATTTCGATATATTTTCGTGTACAGTAACCTATGAGAAAATGGCGAAATATGCGACGGACTTAAAACAGGGAATATTGGTCTCCGATTCAATAAATACAATAAAAAACTTGTATATACCAAGTTACAGAGTCATTAGAGTTGAGGCTCTGCCATTTTGGATAGCTTAAGATTTCGATATATTTTCGTGTATAGTACCCTATGAGAAAATGGCAAAATATGCGACGGACTCAAAACATGGAATATTGGTCTCCGATTCAATAAATACAATATAAGGTTAGGATTTAGATATATTTTCGTATACAGTACCCTATTAGAAAATGGCGAAATATGCGACGGTCTTAAATCATGGAATATTGGTCTCCGATTCAATAAATACAATATAAAACTTGTATCTTCCAACTTATAGAGTCATTAGAGTTGAGGCTCTGGCATTTTGGATTGCTTAAGATTTCGATATATTTTCGTGTACAGTACCCTATGAGAAAATGGCGAAATATGCGACAGACTTAAAATAGGGAATATTTGTCTCCGATTCAATAAATACAATATAAAACTTGTATCTACCAAGTTACAGAGTCATTAGAGTTGAGGCTCTGCCATTTTAGATTGCTTAAGATTTCGATATATTTTCGTGTATAGTACCCTATGAGAAAATGGCAAAATATGCGACGGACTCAAAACATGGAATATTGGTCTCCGATTCAATAAATACAATATAAAACTTGTATCTACCAAGTTACAGAGTCATTAGAGTTGAGGCTCTGCCATTTTGGATAGCTTAAGATTTCGATATATTTTCGTGTACAGTACCCTATCAGAAAATGGCGAAATATGCGACAGACTTAAAACATGGAATATTGGTCTCCGATTCAATAAATAAAATATGAAACTTGTATCTACCAAGTTAAAGAGTCATTAGAGTTGAGGCTCTGCCATTTTGGATTGCTTAAGATTTCGATATATTTTCGTGTACAGTACCCTATGAGAAAATGGCGAAATATGCGACGGACTTAAAACAGGGAATATTGGTCTCCGATTCAATAAATACAATATAAAACTTGTATATACCATGTTACAGAGTCATTAGGGTTGAGGCTCTGCCATTTTGGATAGCTTAAGATTTCGATATATTTTCGTGTATAGTACCCTATGAGAAAATGGCAAAATATGCGACGGACTCAAAACATGGAATATTGGTCTCCGATTCAATAAATACAATATAAGGTTAGGATTTAGATATATTTTCGTGTACAGTACCCTATTAGAAAATGGCGAAATATGCGACGGTCTTAAATCATGGAATATTGGTCTCCGATTCAATAAATACAATATAATACTTGTATCTTCCAACTTATAGAGTCATTAGAGTTGAGACTCTGCCATTTTGGATTGCTTAAGATTTCGATATATTTTCGTGTACAGTACCCTATGAGAGAATGGTGAAATATGCGACGGACTTAAAATAGGGAATATTGGTCTCCGATTCAATAAATACAATATAAAACTTGTATCTACCAAGTTACAGAGTCATTAGAGTTGAGGCTCTGCCATTTTGGATAGCTTAAGATTTCGATATATTTTCGTGTACAGTACCCTCTGAGAAAATGGCGAAATATGCGACAGACTTAAAACATGGAATATTGGTCGCCGATTCAATAAATACAATATAAAACTTGTATCTACCAAGTTACAGAGTCATTAGAGTTGAGGCTCTGCCATTTTGGATAGCTTAAGATTTCGACATATTTTCGTGTACAGTACCCTATGAGAAAATAACGAAATATGCGACAGACTTAAAACATGGAATATTGGTCTCCGATTCAATAAATACAATATAATACTTGTATCTTCCAACTTATAGAGTCATTAGAGTTGAGACTCTGCCATTTTGGATTGCTTAAGATTTCGATATATTTTCGTGTACAGTACCCTATGAGAGAATGGTGAAATATGCGACGGACTTAAAATAGGGAATATTGGTCTCCGATTCAATAAATACAATATAAAACTTGTATCTACCAAGTTACAGAGTCATTAGAGTTGAGGCTCTGCCATTTTGGATAGCTTAAGATTTTAATATATTTTCGTGTACAGTAGTACCCTATGAGAAAATGGAGAAATATGCGACGGACTTAAAACAAGGAATATTGGTCTCTGATTCAATAAATACAATATAAAACTTTTATATACCAAGTTACAGAGTCATTAGAGTTGAGGCTCTGCCATTTTGGATAGCTTAAGATTTCGACATATTTTCGTGTACAGTACCCTATGAGAAAATAACGAAATATGCGACAGACTTAAAACATGGAATATTGGTCTCCGATTCAATAAATACAATATAAAACTTGTATCTACCAAGTTACAGAGTCATTAGAGTTGAGGCTCTGCTATTTTGGATTGCTTAAGATTTCGATATATTTTCGTGTACAGTATGCTATGAGAAAATGGCGAAATATACGACGAACTTAAAACATAAAATATTGGTCTACGATTCAATAAATACAATATAAAACTTGTTTCTACCAAGTTACAGTGTCATTAGAGTTGAGGCTCTGCCATTTTGGATAGCTAAGATTTCGATATATTTTCGTGTATAGTACCCTATGAGAAAATGGCGAAATATGCGACGGACTCAAAACTGGGAATATTGGTCTCCGATTCAATAAATACAATATAAGGTTAGGATTTAGATATATTTTCGTGTACAGTACCCTATTAGAAAATGGCGAAATATGCGACGGTCTAAAATCATGGAATATTGGTCTCCGATTCAATAAATACAATATAAAACTTGTATCTTCCAACTTATAGAGTCATTAGAGTAAAGGCTCTGCCATTTTGGATTGCTTAAGATTTCGATATATTTTCGTGTACAGTACCCTATGAGAAAATGGCGAAATATTCGACGGACTTAAAATAGGGAATATTGGTCTCCGATTCAATAAATACAATATAAAACTTGTATCTACCAAGTTACAGAATCATTAGAGTTGAGGCTCTACCATTTTGGATAGCTTAAGATTTCGATATATTTTCGTGTACAGTACCCTATGAGAAAATGGCGAAATATGCGACGGACTTAAAACAGGGAATATGGGTCTCCGATTCAATAAATACAATATAAAACTTGTATCTACCAAGTTACAGAGTCATTAGAGTTGAGGCTCTGCCATTTTGGATTGCTTAAGATTTCGATATATTTTCGTGTACAGTACCCTATGAGAAAATGGCGAAATATACGACAGACTTAAAACATAGAATATTGGTCTACGATTCAACAAATACAATATAAAACTTGTATCTACCAAGTTACAGAGTCATTAGAGTTGAGGCTCTGCCATTTTAGATTGCTTAAGATTTCGATATATTTTCGTGTACAGTACCCTATGAGAAAATGGCGAAATATCCGACAGACTTAAAACATGGAATATTGATCTCCGATTCAATAAATACAATATAAAACTTGTATCTACCAAGTTACAGAGTCATTAGAGTTGAGGCTCTGCCATTTTGGATTGCTTAAGATTTCGATATATTTTCTTGTACAGTACCTTATGAGAAAATGGCGAAATATACGACGGACTTAAAACATAGAATATTGGTCTACGATTCAATAAATACAATATAAAACTTGTATCTACCAAGTTACAGTGTCATTAGAGTTGAGGCTCTGCCATTTTGGATAGCTTAAGATTTCGATATATTTTCGTGTACAGTACCCTATAAGAAAATGGCGAAATATGCGACAGACTTAAAACATGGAATATTGGTCTCCGATTCAATAAATACAATATAAAACTTGTATCTACCAAGTTACAGAGTCATTAGAGTTGAGGCTCTGCCATTTTGGATTGCTTAAGATTTCGATATATTTTCGTGTACAGTACCCTATGAGAAAATGGCGAAATATACGACAGACTTAAAACATAGAATATTGGTCTACGATTCAACAAATACAATATAAAACTTGTATCTACCAAGTTACAGAGTCATTAGAGTTGAGGCTCTGCCATTTTGGATAGCTTAAGATTTCGATATATTTTCGTGTACAGTAGTACCCTATGAGAAAATGGCGAAATATACGACGGACTTAAAACAGGGAATATTGGTCTCCGATTCAATAAATACAATATAAAACTTGTATCTACCAAGTTACAGAGTCATTAGAGTTGAGGCTCTGCCATTTTGGATTGCTTAAGATTTCGATATATTTTCGTGTACAGTACCCTATGAGAAAATGGCGAAATATACGACAGACTTAAAACATAGAATATTGGTCTACGATTCAACAAATACAATATAAAACTTGTATCTACCAAGTTACAGAGTCATTAGAGTTGAGGCTCTGCCATTTTAGATTGCTTAAGATTTCGATATATTTTCGTGTACAGTACCCTATGAGAAAATGGCGAAATATCCGACAGACTTAAAACATGGAATATTGGTCTCCGATTCAATAAATACAATATAAAACTTGTATCTACCAAGTTACAGAGTCATTAGAGTTGAGGCTCTGCCATTTTGGATTGCTTAAGATTTCGATATATTTTCTTGTACAGTACCTTATGAGAAAATGGCGAAATATACGACGGACTTAAAACATAGAATATTGGTCTACGATTCAATAAATACAATATAAAACTTGTATCTACCAAGTTACAGAGTCATTAGAGTTGAGGCTCTGCCATTTTAGATTGCTTAAGATTTCGATATATTTTCGTGTACAGTACCCTATGAGAAAATGGCGAAATATCCGACAGACTTAAAACATGGAATATTGGTCTCCGAATCAATAAATACAATATAAAACTTGTATCTACCAAGTTACAGAGTCATTAGAGTTGAGGCTCTGCCATTTTGGATTGCTTAAGATTTCGATATATTTTCTTGTACAGTACCCTATGAGAAAATGGCGAAATATACGACAGACTTAAAACATAGAATATTGGTCTACGATTCAACAAATACAATATAAAACTTGTATTTACCAAGTTACAGAGTCATTAGAGTTGAGGCTCTGCCATTTTGGATAGCTTAAGATTTCGATATATTTTCGTGTACAGTACCCTATCAGAAAATGGCGAAATATGCGACAGATTTAAAAAATGGAATATTGGTCTCCGATTCAATAAACAAAATATGAAACTTGTATCTACCAAGTTACAGAGTCATTAGAGTTGAGGCTCTGCCATTTTGGATTGCTTAAGATTTCGATATATTTTCGTGTACAGTAGTACCCTATGAGAAAATGGCGAAATATGCGACGGACTTAAAACAGGGAATATTGGTCTCTGATTCAATAAATACAATATAAAACATTTATCTACCAAGTTACAGAGTCATTAGAGTTGAGGCTCTGCCATTTTGGATAGCTTAAGATTTCGATATATTTTCGTGTATAGTACCCTATGAGAAAATGGCAAAATATGCGACGGACTCAAAACATGGAATATTGGTCTCCGATTCAATAAATACAATATAAAACTTGTATCTACCAAGTTACAGAGTCATTAGAGTTGAGGCTCTGCCATTTTGGATAGCTTAAGATTTCGATATATTTTCGTGTACAGTACCCTATCAGAAAATGGCGAAATATGCAACAGACTTAAAACATGGAATATTGGTCTCCGATTCAATAAATAAAATATGAAACTTGTATCTACCAAGTTAAAGAGTCATTAGAGTTGAGGCTCTGCCATTTTGGATTGCTTAAGATTTCGATATATTTTCGTGTACAGTACCCTATGAGAAAATGGCGAAATATGCGACGGACTTAAAACAGGGAATATTGGTCTCCGATTCAATAAATACAATATAAAACTTGTATATACCAAGTTACAGAGTCATTAGGGTTGAGGCTTTGCCATTTTGGATAGCTTAAGATTTCGATATATTTTCGTGTATAGTACCCTATGAGAAAATGGCAAAATATGCGACGGACTCAAAACATGGAATATTGGTCTCCGATTCAATAAATACAATATAAGGTTAGGATTTAGATATATTTTCGTGTACAAAACCCTATTAGAAAATGGCGAAATATGCGACGGTCTTAAATCATGGAATATTGGTCTCCGATTCAATAAATACAATATAATACTTGTATCTTCCAACTTATAGAGTCATTAGAGTTGAGACTCTGCCATTTTGGATTGCTTAAGATTTCGATATATTTTCGTGTACAGTAACCTATGAGAGAATGGTGAAATATGCGACGGACTTAAAATAGGGAATATTGGTCTCCGATTCAATAAATACAATATAAAACTTGTATCTACCAAGTTACAGAGTCATTAGAGTTGAGGGTCTGCCATTTTGGATAGCTTAAGATTTCGATATATTTTCGTGTACAGTACCCTCTGAGAAAATGGCGAAATATGCGACATACTTAAAACATGGAATATTGGTCTCCGATTCAATAAATACAATATAAAACTTGCATCTACCAAGTTACAGAGTCATTAGAGTTGAGGCTCTGCCATTTTGGATAGCTTAAGATTTTGATATATTTTCGTGTACAGTAGTACCCTATGAGAAAATGGCGAAATATGCGACGGACTTAAAACAAGGAATATTGGTCTCTGATTCAATAAATACAATATAAAACTTGTATATACCAAGTTACAGAGTCATTAGAGTTGTGGCTCTGCCATTTTGGATAGCTTAAGATTTCGACATATTTTCGTGTACAGTACCCTATGAGAAAATGACGAAATATGCGACAGACTTAAAACATGGAATATTGGTCTCCGATTCAATAAATACTATATAAAACTTGTATCTACCAAGTTACAGAGTCATTAGAGTTGAGGCTCTGCTATTTTGGATTGCTTAAGATTTCGATATATTTTCGTGTACAGTATGCTATGAGAAAATGGCGAAATTTACAACGAACTTAAAACATAAAATATTGGTCTACGATTCAATAAATACAATATAAAACTTGTATCTACCAAGTTACAGTGTCATTAGAGTTGAGGCTCTGCCATTTTGGATAGCTAAGATTTCGATATATTTTCGTGTATAGTACCCTATGAGAAAATGGCGAAATATGCGACGGACTCAAAACTGGGAATATTGGTCTCCGATTCAATAAATACAATATAAGGTTAGGATTTAGATATATTTTCGTGTACAGTACCCTATTAGAAAATGGCGAAATATGCGACGGTCTATAATCATGGAATATTGGTCTCCGATTCAATAAATACAATATAAAACTTGTATCTTCCAACTTATAGAGTCATTAGAGTTGAGTCTCTGCCATTTTGGATTGCTTAAGATTTCGATATATTTTCGTGTACATTACCCTATGAGAAAATGGCGAAATATTCGACGGACTTAAAATAGGGAATATTGGTCTCCGATTCAATAAATACAATATAAAACTTGTATCTACCAAGTTACAGAGTCATTAGAGTTGAGGCTCTACCATTTTGGATAGCTTAAGATTTCGATATATTTTCGTGTACAGTACCCTACGAGAAAATGGAGAAATATGCGACGGACTTAAAACAGGGAATATTGGTCTCCGATTCAATAACTACAATATAAAACTTGTATCTACCAAGTTACAGAGTCATTAGAGTTGAGGCTCTGCCATTATGGATTGCTTAAGATTTCGATATATTTTCGTGTACAGTAACCTATGAGAGAATGGTGAAATATGCGACGGACTTAAAATAGGGAAGATTGGTCTCCGATTCAATAAATACAATATAAGGTTAGGATTTAGATATATTTTCGTGTACAGTACCCTATTAGAAAATGGCGAAATATGCGACGGTCTATAATCACGGAATATTGGTCTCCGATTCAATAAATACAATATAAAACTTGTATCTTCCAACTTATAGAGTCATTAGAGTTGAGTCTCTGCCATTTTGGATTGCTTAAGATTTCGATATATTTTCGTGTACATTACCCTATGAGAAAATGGCGAAATATTCGACGGACTTAAAATAGGGAATATTGGTCTCCGATTCAATAAATACAATATAAAACTTGTATCTACCAAGTTACAGAGTCATTAGAGTTGAGGCTCTACCATTTTGGATAGCTTAAGATTTCGATATATTTTCGTGTACAGTACCCTATGAGAAAATGGCGAAATATGCGACGGACTTAAAACAGGGAATATTGGTCTCCGATTCAATAAATACAATATAAAACTTGTATCTACCAAGTTACAGAGTCATTAGAGTTGAGGCTCTGCCATTTTAGATTGCTTAAGATTTCGATATATTTTCGTGTATAGTACCCTATGAGAAAATGGCAAAATATGCGACGGACTCAAAACATGGAATATTGGTCTCCGATTCAATAAATACAATATAAAACTTGTATCTACCAAGTTACAGAGTCATTAGAGTTGAGGCTCTGCCATTTTGGATTGCTTAAGATTTCGATATATTTTCGTGTACAGTACCCTATGAGAAAATGGCGAAATATACGACAGACTTAAAACATAGAATATTGGTCTACGATTCAACAAATACAATATAAAACTTGTATCTACCAAGTTATAGAGTCATTAGAGTTGAGGCTCTGCCATTTTAGATTGCTTAAGATTTCGATATATTTTCGTGTACAGTACCCTATGAGAAAATGGCGAAATATGCGACAGACTTAAAACATGGAATATTGGTCTCCGATTCAATAAATACAATATAAAACTTGTATCTACCAAGTTACAGAGTCATTAGAGTTGAGGCTCTGCCATTTTGGATTGCTTAAGATTTCGATATATTTTCTTGTACAGTACCTTATGAGAAAATGGCGAAATATACGACGGACTTAAAACATAGAATATTGGTCTACGATTCAATAAATACAATATAAAACTTGTATCTACCAAGTTACAGTGTCATTAGAGTTGAGGCTCTGCCATTTTGGATAGCTAAGATTTCGATATATTTTCGTGTATAGTACCGTATGAGAAAATGGCGAAATATGCGACGGACTCAAAACTGGGAATATTGGTCTCCGATTCAATAAATACAATATAAGGTTAGGATTTAGATATATTTTCGTGTACAGTACCCTATTAGAAAATGGCGAAATATGCGACGGTCTAAAATCATGGAATATTGGTCTCCGATTCAATAAATACAATATAAAACTTGTATCTTCCAACTTATAGAGTCATTAGAGTTGAGGCTCTGCCATTTTGGATTGCTTAAGATTTCGATATATTTTCGTGTACAGTACCCTATGAGAAAATGGCGAAATATTCGACGGACTTAAAATAGGGAATATTGGTCTCCAATTCAATAAATACAATATAAAACTTGTATCTACCAAGTTACAGAGTCATTAGAGTTGAGGCTCTACCATTTTGGATAGCTTAAGATTTCGATATATTTTCGTGTACAGTACCCTATGAGAAAATGGCGAAATATGCGACGGACTTAAAACAGGGAATATTGGTCTCCGATTCAATAACTACAATATAAAACTTGTATCTACCAAGTTACAGAGTCATTAGAGTTGAGGCTCTGCCATTATGGATTGCTTAAGATTTCAATATATTTTCGTGTACAGTACCCTATGAGAAAATGGCGAAATATACGACAGACTTAAAACATAGAATATTGGTCTACGATTCAACAAATACAATATAAAACTTGTATCTACCAAGTTACAGAGTCATTAGAGTTGAGGCTCTGCCATTTTAGATTGCTTAAGATTTCGATATATTTTCGTGTACAGTACCCTATGAGAAAATGGCGAAATATGCGACAGACTTAAAACATGGAATATTGGTCTCCGATTCAATAAATACAATATAAAACTTGTATCTACCAAGTTACAGAGTCATTAGAGTTGAGGCTCTGCCATTTTGGATTGCTTAAGATTTCGATATATTTTCTTGTACAGTACCTTATGAGAAAATGGCGAAATATACGACGGACTTAAAACATAGAATATTGGTCTACGATTCAATAAATACAATATAAAACTTGTATCTACCAAGTTACAGTGTCATTAGAGTTGAGGCTCTACCATTTTGGATAGCTTAAGATTTCGATATATTTTCGTGTACAGTACCCTATGAGAAAATGGCGAAATATGCGACAGACTTAAAACATGGAATATTGGTCTCCGATTCAATAAATACAATATAAAACTTGTATCTACCAAGTTACAGAGTCATTAGAGTTGAGGCTCTGCCATTTTGGATTGCTTAAGATTTCGATATATTTTCGTGTACAGTACCCTATGAGAAAATGGCGAAATATACGACAGACTTAAAACATAGAATATTGGTCTACGATTCAACAAATACAATATAAAACTTGTATCTACCAAGTTACAGAGTCATTAGAGTTGAGGCTCTGCCATTTTGGATAGCTTAAGATTTCGATATATTTTCGTGTACAGTACCCTATCAGAAAATGGCGAAATATGCGACAGATTTAAAAAATGGAATATTGGTCTCCGATTCAATAAATAAAATATGAAACTTGTATCTACCAAGTTACAGAGTCATTAGAGTTGAGGCTCTGCCATTTTGGATTGCTTAAGATTTCGATATATTTTCGTGTACAGTAACCTATGAGAAAATGGCGAAATATGCGACGGACTTAAAACAGGGAATATTGGTCTCCGATTCAATAAATACAATAAAAAACTTGTATATACTAAGTTACAGAGTCATTAGAGTTGAGGCTCTGCCATTTTGGATAGCTTAAGATTTCGATATATTTTCGTGTATAGTACCCTATGAGAAAATGGCAAAATATGCGACGGACTCAAAACATGGAATATTGGTCTCCGATTCAATAAATACAATATAAGGTTAGGATTTAGATATATTTTCGTATACAGTACCCTATTAGAAAATGGCGAAATATGCGACGGTCTTAAATCATGGAATATTGGTCTCCGATTCAATAAATACAATATAAAACTTGTATCTTCCAACTTATAGAGTCATTAGAGTTGAGGCTCTGGCATTTTGGATTGCTTAAGATTTCGATATATTTTCGTGTACAGTACCCTATGAGAAAATGGCGAAATATGCGACAGACTTAAAATAGGGAATATTTGTCTCCGATTCAATAAATACAATATAAAACTTGTATCTACCAAGTTACAGAGTCATTAGAGTTGAGGCTTTGCCATTTTAGATTGCTTAAGATTTCGATATATTTTCGTGAATAGTACCCTATGAGAAAATGGCAAAATATGCGACGGACTCAAAACATCGAATATTGGTCTCCGATTCAATAAATACAATATAAAACTTGTATCTACCAAGTTACAGAGTCATTAGAGTTGAGGCTCTGCCATTTTGGATAGATTAAGATTTCGATATATTTTCGTGTACAGTACCCTATCAGAAAATGGCGAAATATGCGACAGACTTAAAACATGGAATATTGGTCTCCGATTCAATAAATAAAATATGAAACTTGTATCTACCAAGTTAAAGAGTCATTAGAGTTGAGGCTCTGCCATTTTGGATTGCTTAAGATTTCGATATATTTTCGTGTACAGTACCCTATGAGAAAATGGCGAAATATGCGACGGACTTAAAACAGGGAATATTGGTCTCCGATTCAATAAATACAATATAAAACTTGTATATACCAAGTTACAGAGTCATTAGGGTTGAGGCTCTGCCATTTTGGATAGCTTAAGATTTCGATATATTTTCGTGTATAGTACCTAATGAGAAAATGGCAAAATATGCGACGGACTCAAAACATGGAATATTGGTCTCCGATTCAATAAATACAATATAAGGTTAGGATTTAGATATATTTTCGTGTACAGTACCCTATTAGAAAATGGCGAAATATGCGACGGTCTTAAATCATGGAATATTGGTCTCCGATTCAATAAATACAATATAATACTTGTATCTTCCAACTTATAGAGTCAATAGAGTTGAGACTCTGCCATTTTGGATTGCTTAAGATTTCGATATATTTTCGTGTACAGTACCCTATGAGAGAATGGTGAAATATGCGACGGACTTAAAATAGGGAATATTGGTCTCCGATTCAATAAATACAATATAAAACTTGTATCTACCAAGTTACAGAGTCATTAGAGTTGAGGCTCTGCCATTTTGGATAGCTTAAGATTTCGATATATTTTCGTGTACAGTACCCTCTGAGAAAATGGCGAAATATGCGACAGACTTAAAACATGGAATATTGGTCTCCGATTCAATAAATACAATATAAAACTTGTATCTACCAAGTTACAGAGTCATTAGAGTTGAGGCTCTGCCATTTTGGATAGCTTAAGATTTTGATATATTTTCGTGTACAGTAGTACCCTATGAGAAAATGGCGAAATATGCGACGGACTTAAAACAAGGAATATTGGTCTCTGATTCAATAAATACAATATAAAACTTGTATATACCAAGTTACAGAGTCATTAGAGTTGAGGCTCTGCCATTTTGGATAGCTTAAGATTTCGACATATTTTCGTGTACAGTACCCTATGAGAAAATGACGAAATATGCGACAGACTTAAAACATGGAATATTGGTCTCCGATTCAATAAATACTATATAAAACTTGTATCTACCAAGTTACAGAGTCATTAGAGTTGAGGCTCTGCTATTTTGGATTGCTTAAGATTTCGATATATTTTCGTGTACAGTATGCTATGAGAAAATGGCGAAATATACGGCGAACTTAAAACATAAAATATTGGTCTACGATTCAATAAATACAATATAAAACTTGTATCTACCAAGTTACAGTGTCATTAGAGTTGCGGCTCTGCCATTTTGGATAGCTAAGATTTCGATATATTTTCGTGTATAGTACCCTATGAGAAAATGGCGAAATATGCGACGGACTCAAAACTGGGAATATTGGTCTCCGATTCAATAAATACAATATAAGGTTAGGATTTAGATATATTTTCGTGTACAGTACCCTATTAGAAAATGGCGAAATATGCGACGGTCTATAATCATGGAATATTGGTCTCCGATTCAATAAATACAATATAAAACTTGTATCTTCCAACTTATAGAGTCATCAGAGTTGAGGCTCTGCCATTTTGGATTGCTTAAGATTTCGATATATTTTCGTGTACAGTACCCTATGAGAAAATGGCGAAATATTCGACGGACTTAAAATAGGGAATATTGGTCTCCGATTCAATAAATACAATATAAAACTTGTATCTACCAAGTTACAGAGTCATTAGAGTTGAGGCTCTACCATTTTGGATAGCTTAAGATTTCGATATATTTTCGTGTACAGTACCCTATGAGAAAATGGCGAAATATGCGACGGACTTAAAACAGGGAATATTGGTCTCCGATTCAATAAATACAATATAAAACTTGTATCTACCAAGTTACAGAGTCATTAGAGTTGAGGCTCTGCCATTTTAGATTGCTTAAGATTTCGATATATTTTCGTGTATAGTACCCTATGAGAAAATGGCAAAATATGCGACGGACTCAAAACATGGAATATTGGTCTCCGATTCAATAAATACAATATAAAACTTGTATCTACCAAGTTACAGAGTCATTAGAGTTGAGGCTCTGCCATTTTGGATTGCTTAAGATTTCGATATATTTTCGTGTACAGTACCCTATGAGAAAATGGCGAAATATACGACAGACTTAAAACATAGAATATTGGTCTACGATTCAACAAATACAATATAAAACTTGTATCTACCAAGTTACAGAGTCATTAGAGTTGAGGCTCTGCCATTTTAGATTGCTTAAGATTTCGATATATTTTCGTGTACAGTACCCTATGAGAAAATGGCGAAATATGCGACAGACTTAAAACATGGAATATTGGTCTCCGATTCAAGAAATACAATATAAAACTTGTATCTACCAAGTTACAGAGTCATTGGAGTTGAGGCTCTGCCATTTTGGATTGCTTAAGATTTCGATATATTTTCTTGTACAGTACCCTATGAGAAAATGGCGAAATATGCGACAGACTTAAAACATGGAATATTGGTCTCCGATTCAATAAATACAATATAAAACTTGTATCTACCAAGTTACAGAGTCATTAGAGTTGAGGCTCTGCCATTTTGGATTGCTTAAGATTTCGATATATTTTCGTGTACAGTACCCTATGAGAAAATGGCGAAATATACGACAGACTTAAAACATAGAATATTGGTCTACGATTCAACAAATACAATATAAAACTTGTATCTACCAAGTTACAGAGTCATTAGAGTTGAGGCTCTGCCATTTTGGATAGCTTAAGATTTCGATATATTTTCGTGTACAGTACCCTATCAGAAAATGGCGAAATATGCGACAGATTTAAAAAATGGAATATTGGTCTCCGATTCAATAAATAAAATATGAAACTTGTATCTACCAAGTTACAGAGTCATTAGAGTTGAGGCTCTGCCATTTTGGATTGCTTAAGATTTCGATATATTTTCGTGTACAGTAACCTATGAGAAAATGGCGAAATATGCGACGGACTTAAAACAGGGAATATTGGTCTCCGATTCAATAAATACAATAAAAAACTTGTATATACCAAGTTACAGAGTCATTAGAGTTGAGGCTCTGCCATTTTGGATAGCTTAAGATTTCGATATATTTTCGTGTATAGTACCCTATGAGAAAATGGCAAAATATGCGACGGACTCAAAACATGGAATATTGGTCTCCGATTCAATAAATACAATATAAGGTTAGGATTTAGATATATTTTCGTATACAGTACCCTATTAGAAAATGGCGAAATATGCGACGGTCTTAAATCATGGAATATTGGTCTCCGATTCAATAAATACAATATAAAACTTGTATCTTCTAACTTATAGAGTCATTAGAGTTGAGGCTCTGGCATTTTGGATTGCTTAAGATTTCGATATATTTTCGTGTACAGTACCCTATGAGAAAATAGCGAAATATGCGACGGACTTAAAATAGGGAATATTTGTCTCCGGTTCAATAAATACAATATAAAACTTGTATCTACCAAGTTACAGAGTCATTAGAGTTGAGGCTCTGCCATTTTAGATTGCTTAAGATTTCGATATATTTTCGTGTATAGTACCCTATGAGAAAATGGCAAAATATGCGACGGACTCAAAACATGGAATATTGGTCTCCGATTCAATAAATACAATATAAAACTTGTATCTACCAAGTTACAGAGTCATTAGAGTTGAGGCTCTGCCATTTTGGATTGCTTAAGATTTCGATATATTTTCGTGTACAGTACCCTATGAGAAAATGGCGAAATATACGACAGACTTAAAACATAGAATATTGGTCTACGATTCAACAAAAACAATATAAAACTTGTATCTACCAAGTTACAGAGTCAGTAGAGTTGAGGCTCTGCCATTTTAGATTGCTTAAGATTTCGATATATTTTCGTGTACAGTACCCTATGAGAAAATGGCGAAATATGCGACAGACTTAAAACATGGAATATTGGTCTCCGATTCAATAAATACAATATAAAACTTGTATCTACCAAGTTACAGAGTCATTAGAGTTGAGGCTCTGCCATTTTGGATTGCTTAAGATTTCGATATATTTTCTTGTACAGTACCTTATGAGAAAATGGCGAAATATACGACGGACTTAAAACATAGAATATTGGTTTACGATTCAATAAATACAATATAAAACTTGTATCTACCAAGTGACAGTGTCATTAGAGTTGAGGCTCTGCCATTTTGGATAGCTTAAGACTTCGATATATTTTCGTGTACAGTACCCTATGAGAAAATGGCGAAATATGCGACAGACTTAAAACATGGAATATTGGTCTCCGATTCAATAAATACAATATAAAACTTGTATCTACCAAGTTACAGAGTCATTAGAGTTGAGGCTCTGCCATTTTGGATTGCTTAAGATTTCGATATATTTTCGTGTACAGTACCCTATGAGAAAATGGCGAAATATACGACAGACTTAAAACATAGCATATTGGTCTACGATTCAACAAATACAATATAAAACTTGTATCTACCAAGTTACAGAGTCATTAGAGTTGAGGCTCTGCCATTTTGGATAGCTTAAGATTTCGATATATTTTCGTGTACAGTACCCTATCAGAAAATGGCGAAATATGCGACAGATTTAAAAAATGGAATATTGGTCTCCGATTCAATAAATAAAATATGAAACTTGTATCTACCAAGTTACAGAGTCATTAGAGTTGAGGCTCTGCCATTTTGGATTGCTTAAGATTTCGATATATTTTCGTGTACAGTAACCTATGAGAAAATGGCGAAATATGCGACGGACTTAAAACAGGGAATATTGGTCTCCGATTCAATAAATACAATAAAAAACTTGTATATACCAAGTTACAGAGTCATTAGAGTTGAGGCTCTGCCATTTTGGATAGCTTAAGATTTCGATATATTTTCGTGTATAGTACCCTATGAGAAAATGGCAAAATATGCGACGGACTCAAAACATAGAATATTGGTCTCCGATTCAATAAATACAATATAAGGTTAGGATTTAGATATATTTTCGTATACAGTACCCTATTAGAAAATGGCGAAATATGCGACGGTCTTAAATCATGGAATATTGGTCTCCGATTCAATAAATACAATATAAAACTTGTATCTTCCAACTTATAGAGTCATTAGAGTTGAGGCTCTGGCATTTTGGATTGTTTAAGATTTCGATATATTTTCGTGTACAGTACCCTATGAGAAAATGGCGAAATATGCGACGGACTTAAAATAGGGAATATTTGTCTCCGATTCAATAAATACAATATAAAACTTGTATCTACCAAGTTACAGAGTCATTAGAGTTGAGGCTCTGCCATTTTGGATAGCTTAAGATTTCGATATATTTTCGTGTACAGTACCCTCTGAGAAAATGGCGAAATATGCGACGGACTTAAAACATGGAATATTGGTCTCCGATTCAATAAATACAATATAAAACTTGTATCTACCAAGTTACAGAGTCATTAGAGTTGAGGCTCTGCCATTTTGGATAGCTTAAGATTTCGATATATTTTCGTGTACAGTACCCTATGAGAAAATGGCGAAATATGCGACAGACTTAAAACATGGGATATTGGTCTCCGATTCAATAAATACAATATAAAACTTGTATCTACCAAGTTACAGAATCATTAGAGTTGAGGCTCTGCCATTTTGGAAAGCTTATGGTTTCGATATATTTTCGTGTACAGTACCCTATGAGAAAATAGCGAAATATGCGACGGACATAAAATAGGGAAGATTGGTCTCCGATTCAATAAATACAATAAAAAACTTGTATCTACCAAGTTACAGAGTCATTAGAGTTGAGGCTCTGCTATTTTGGATAACTTAAGATTTCGATATATTTTCGTGTACAGTACCCTATGAGAAAATGGAAAAATATGCGACGGACTCAAAACATGGAATATTGGTCTCCGATTCAATAAATACAATATAAAACTTGTAGCTACCAAGTTACAGAGTCATTACAGTTGAGGCTCTGCCATTTTGGATAGCTTAAGATTTCGATATATTTTCGTGTACAGTACCCTATGAGAAAATGGCGAAATATGCGACAGACATAAAACATGGGATATTGGTCTCCGATTCAATAAATACAATATAAAACTTGTATCTACCAAGTTACAGAATCATTAGAGTTGAGGCTCTGCCATTTTGGAAAGCTTATGGTTTCGATATATTTTCGTGTACAGTACCCTATGAGAAAATAGCGAAATATGCGACGGACATAAAATAGGGAAGATTGGTCTCCGATTCAATAAATACAATAAAAAACTTGTATCTACCAAGTTACAGAGTCATTAGAGTTGAGGCTCTGCTATTTTGGATAACTTAAGATTTCGATATATTTTCGTGTACAGTACCCTATGAGAAAATGGAAAAATATGCTACGGACTCAAAACATGGAATATTGGTCTCCGATTCAATAAATACAATATAAAACTTGTAGCTACCAAGTTACAGAGTCATTACAGTTGAGGCTCTGCCATTTTGGATAGCTTAAGATTTCGATATATTTTCGTGTACAGTACCCTATGAGAAAATGGCGAAATATGCGACAGACTTAAAACATGGGATATTGGTCTCCGATTCAATAAATACAATATAAAACTTGTATCTACCAAGTTACAGAATCATTAGAGTTGAGGCTCTGCCATTTTGGAAAGCTTAAGGTTTCGATATATTTTCGTGTACAGTACCCTATGAGAAAATAACGAAATATGCGACGGACATAAAATAGGGAATATTGGTCTCCGATTCAATAAATACAATAAAAAACTTGTATCTACCAAGTTACAGAGTCATTAGAGTTGAGGCTCTGCCATTTTGGATAGCTTAAGATTTCGATATATTTTCGTGTACAGTACCCTATGAGAAAATGGCAAAATATGCGACGGACTCAAAACATGGAATATTGGTCTCCGATTCAATTAATACAATACATAACTTGTATCTACCAAGTTACAGAGTCATTAGAGTTAAGGCTCTGCCATTTTGGATAGCTTAAGATTTCGATATATTTTCGTGTACAGTACCCTATGAGAAAATGGCGAAATATGCGACAGACTTAAAACATGGAATATTGGTGTCCGATTCAATAAATACAATATAAAACTTGTATCTACCAAGTTACAGAATCAGTAGAGTTGAGGCTCTTCCATTTTGGATAGCTTAAGATTTCGATATATTTTCGTGTACAGTACCCTATGAGAAAATGGCAAAATATGCGACGGACTCAAAACATGGAATATTGGTCTCCGATTCAATAAATACAATTTAAAACTTGTATCTACCAAGTTACAGAGTCATTAGAGTTGAGGCTCTGCCATTTTTTATTTCTTAAGATTTCGATATATTTTCGTGTACAGTACCTTATGAGAAAATGGAGAAATATGCGACGGACTTAAAACATGGAATATTTGTCTCCGATTCAATAAATACAATATAAAACTTGTATCTTCCAACTTACAGAGTCATTAGATTTGAGGCTCAGCCATTTTGGATTGCTTAAGATTTCGATATATTTTCGTGTACAGTAGTACCCTATGAGAAAATGGCGAAATATGCGACGGACTTAAAACAGGGAATATTGGTCTCGAATTCAATAAATACAATATAAAACTTGTGTCTACCAAGTTATAGAGTCATTAGAGTTAAGGCTCTGCCATTTTGGATAGCTTAAGATTTCGATATATTTTCGTGTACAGTACCCTATGAGAAAATGGCGAAATATGCGACGGACTTAAAACATGGAATATTGGTCTCCGATTCAATAAATACAATATAAAACTTGTATCTTCCAACTTACAGAGTCATTAGATTTGAGGCTCAGCCATTTTGGATTGTTTAAGATTTCGATATATTTTCGTGTACAGTACCCTATGAGAAAATGGCGAAATATACGACAGACTTAAAACATAGAATATTGGTCTACGATTCAACAAATACAATATAAAACTTGTATCTACCAAGTTACAGAGTCATTAGAGTTGAGGCTCTGCCATTTTAGATTGCTTAAGATTTCGATATATTTTCGTGTACAGTACCCTATGAGAAAATGGCGAAATATGCGACAGACTTAAAACATGGAATATTGGTCTCCGATTCAATAAATACAATATAAAACTTGTATCTACCAAGTTATAGAGTAATTAGAGTTAAGGCTCTGCCATTTTGGATAGCTTAAGATTTCGATATATTTTCGTGTACAGTACCCTATGAGACTCTACCAAGTTTTATATTGTATTTATTGAATCGGAGACCAATATTCCCTGTTTTAAGACTGTCGCATATTTCGCCATTTTCTCATAGGGTACTGTACACGAAAATCTATCGAAATCTTAAGCAATCCAAAATGGCAGAGCCTCAACTCTAATGACTCTGTAAGTTGGAAGTTACAAGTTTTATATTGTATTTATTGAATCGGAGACCAATAGTCCTTGTTTTAAGTCTGTCGCATATTTCGCCATTAAATATATCGAAATCTTAAGCAATCCAAAATGGCAGAGCCTCAACTCTAATGACTCTGTAAATTGGTAGATACAAGTTTTATATTGTATTTATTGAATCGGAGCCCAATATCTCATATTTTAAGTCGGTCTCATATTTTACAAATTTCTCATAGGGTACTGTACACTAAATTATATCGAAATCTTAAACAATTCAAAATGGCAGATACTCAACTTTAATGACTCTGTAACTTTGTGGATACAAGTTTTATATTGTATTTATTGAATCGAAGCCCAATATTCTGTGTTTTATGTCCATCGCATATTTTGTCATTTTCTCATAGGGTACTGTACACGAAAATATATCGAAATCTTAAACAATCCATAATGGGAGATACTCAACTCTAATTACTCTGTAACTTGGTATATACAAGTTTTAGATTGTATTTATTGAATCGGAGACCAATATTCCATGTTTTAAGTCCGTCGCATATTTCGCCATTTTCTCATAGTACTGTACACGAAAATATATCAAAATCTTAGGCTATCCAAAATGGCAGAGCCTCAACTCCAATGACCCAAGGGTTACCCAGACACTAACCTTAGACCCAATTTTGGATTGCTTAAGTTACAGAGTCATTAGATGTAACGGCCCAGAATTATGATTTCCGGGTTACGTTTCAAGGGATAAAACCCCTTGTTCGGATCTTGCAATCCAGGTACGGGTTGAGTTTTAAAACAAAATATTTGTACTAAAAGAAGGGATTTCGAACCCTTAAAGATCGCGGATCCATTGGGGACCGAATACCTGCCTTAGTCTAATCGTGAAATCGATCGAAAGCAGAAATAAAGTTGAGTTTAAACACAATCCGAAAAGAAGTATAAAAGAGAGGAAGTGTGGTGGTCTCTCAACCTCTCGATCTAACGCCAAAAGTCTGAACCCGCCAAGCATCCACATAAGCAACGATAACGGCTAGCGATAACCTGAATCTAAAAAAAATGACGGGGATCTGGGTCAATCATCAGGTCACTCATGCCCGTATGTAAAAACACTCTGAGAGGCATATAATAAGCTTCCTATTCTTAAGATGAAATGCGTAATGCCATGCGTAAATTAAATCACATACATATACTGACAGTTTAATATAATGCAGAAAGCGATAAATGGATCCACACAGAATGCCAAGTGGCATGTCCCTCTCTTACCTCCACCCCCTTCCGATAGGGCGGAGACTGGCCAGTTCGTAAATGCATTCCATAATAATCGGGCGGCACGCATACCCAACTCGCTCCATAAGAATTAATAAAGCCCGCAGGCAGCTTTCGCACTCATGCTCATAGTATAAGTAAAAGAAATTTCATGACTCGATTGACTCTGGACGGGACCCGATGGGACTGGGTCGTCCTACGACCCTAACAAAGACTCTAGTTACTTCACAGATAACGGTCGTTCTCTTGCAAGGACATATAGCAATCATATGATTTTCATTTTAGCTCCTAAGCGTGATTCTAAGTCGCATGGTGCATGGACACTAGCCTACTATATAACACCCAGTGCATAGAGCGCCCATCATGAGTAAGTTCAAAGAACTTACCTGGAGTAGCAGATCAGCAAGACGAAAAGCAGCAAGATATAAGCAAGCAAGTTACAGATCACCTAGCAATTATTAATAAATATGCATAAGTAAACTGCACAAAACGGGATCCATTTACCACTACATAACTGGCTCAACCATACTTCAATCCATATAATCTCACTAGTTAGTCAAGTTGTTAGTCAAAACAATTACTTCAAAATTATACTTAGCCATTTCTAATTCATAAAATATTTAATCTTTAAAAATACTTCCAAAAATCCAATTAAATAATCCCGACATACTTTACTTTAATTAAAATCGTCATTCTAGGGACTTAACTAACTTTCAACCGTTACTAAATAATTCAATTTATATATTTAAAACCGACCCTTTTTAAATATCGACATAAATCGATTTCTAAATAATCAATTATCGGGAATTGGTTAAACAATTAATTAATAAATTAAATAAATAAATAAATAACGAATAAACCTGAACCGAACCAACGCTTTTAACCCGAACCGAACCGAACCCGCAAAATCCCAACCCAACGGAAATACTGTATATTATAAAAGAAAAGAAGTGGCCCCAACGGGTGCTGACTGGGCAGGAGATGGGTCCACTCCCATCTTCTTCTTCCTTCAAAATCTGAAGATGTACTCCCGCTCCCGCCTGGTGCTGCTCGACGTCGGTGGCCCGCGATCCGCCACGCCGTCGCTGCGCCTCGGCTCTGCTTCGCCCAGCTCTCCCCGGACTCACCTCCCCGACCACGCCCACACTCCCTACTCTCACGCTCCCGCCCTTGCCCGCTCGAGTACGCCCACAACCATAGCTCCCCCTCTCCTCTCGAGCTTGACCACGCCGCTTCTCGACCTCACCGGAGCACCCGAGCTCGCCCAAGCTTCTGCACTCGACCCTCACTACCCTCCTGACTAGTTAAGTGCAAGGAACAATGAAAACGAAATGGAAACGTGGAAAGAAGACTCGGGGTCTCACCGGGGTGTTCGCGGATGTCGGAGCTTCGAACGGAGTTCTGGGCACCGTCGGAGACTCGCGATGGCTCCTTGGACCTACGTCGGATGTAGGTGAGTGTAATGGTAGGGCTCGAGAGTGGTTTGGATCGGGAACGAAGGAGAACAGCTTACCGGAAATTTGTTTCGCGCTTGAACGGAGGCGACGAAGCCTCGGTGGCTCGGTGGTGGCGATGGAAGTTCCGGGGCTGCTTTGGCCTGATGGACTTCGCTAGGAGGAGGACGGAGGCTCAACCTTCGGGTGACAGAGGTGCTCGGTGGTCTTGGGCTTGAAAACTGAGAGTACGAGGCGTTGGAACGTGGTGGCGAGGGAGGTATGTGGTGGCGCCGGTGATGTACAGATGAGATTTGGAGCTGGTTGAGGATTCTGAAGGAGAGCGCATTGGAGGACAGAGGTGGTTGAGATGTGAAAGACAACGACGGGTGGTGATGGGCTTTATCGATGGGGAAAGGCTGAACAACAGCTATGAGGTGTAGGGGAAGGGGGTTTGGGGCGCTGCAAAGCCTAGTCATAGGGTGGCTTGGATGGGAATTGCATTAATTGGGAAAAATGACAACTTATTACCCGGAAATAAATCTCGAATTCCGCTTTCTGGTCTTAATCCGACGCGATTAAATTAAATATACAAACCCGAGATAAATAACAAGTCCCGAAAATATTTTCAAGTTCGAATAACAAATTTATACTGGGAGTGGTCTCGAAAAAATAAAATAATTTGGTTTATTGAATACGCAAATTTTCAAAAAATTTCGGAGTCTTAGAACTTAAATGAATTTTAATTTAGGATAAACTCTATTATTTACATAAATAATATTTAGAAAATCTTGGTCCTTATATTAGAGTTGAGGCTCTGCCATTTTTTATCATTACATATATCTCATTATATGTGTATACATATACTAAAATCGATGTATAGCGTCTTATGTGGTGCATTGAGGTTGATTATAGGAAAAAAATATTAATAAGATAATATGTTGCCATTTTTTATGTAAACTTATATTAATAAGCTAAATATATATATATATTAGTTAATTTACAAAAATATAAATAAAAAAATATTTCATAGTCATATACTTATCAAAAATATTAGTAGATAAATATATAATATTATAAAATTGAACCAGTATTTTATATCTCTCTATAAAATATCTATGGATTCAGATATGTGTTTAGGAACAAATTTAGGGATGGGTTTGGGAACGAATTCGGGGACGGATTAGGGGATTAATTTGGGGGAGGATTCTCGGGGACGAATTCGGAGACATATTTGGGGACGGATTCAGGGACGAATTCTGAAACAAATTCGGCAATGAATTCAGAGACGCATTCAGACACAAATTCAGGAACGGATTCGGAGATAGATTCAGGGACAAAATCGGGGATGGAATCGGGATTGGCTTTTGTAACCATCTTATGGTCGTGACTATTCGCCAACAAATATTGTAACACTTGTTTATTTTGTTAATGAGTTTGCGTCGAACGCTTATTCATCCCTATATTAATCAGTAATTAGAGATGAATTTAGGTGTGTATTTCAATTCGTCTCTATATAGAGACGGAATATAAATTTGTTGCTATATCTGTTGCTATATAGAGTTAAAGGTAGACACGATATTTCACCATGTTCCCATTAGATATGCATTTAGGGACCTATTATGGGATATTGCAATTAGTAACAGAATTACCAACACTATGCTAATTTGTTTCAAATATAGCATCAATTATGATATTTTGTTCCAAAATTTATCCCTAATAGGGACACAATTAGCTACAAGTGAAATCCGTCTCTAATATCCGTCCCTATATCAAACTATTTTAGTAGTGGGTGATGTTAAAATTAGAGTAATGATTAGATGTAAAATTAGATTAACTGTAATTATTAAATCTAAAAAGACATGTATTTTTGACAAAATTTTAGAGGCTTAAAAGACATGTATTTTGAGACGGAGGGAGTATAATATAAAACCTCAATCTACCAAGTTACAGAGACATTAGAGTTGAGGATCGGCCATTTTGGATTGCATAAAATTTTGATATATTTTCGTGTACAGTAGTACCCTATGAGAAAATGTCGAATTACGTGACTGACTTAAAACATAGAATATTGGGCTCTAATTCAATAAATACAATATAAAACATGTATTCACTAAGTTACAGAGTCATTAGAGTTGAGGAACTGCCATTTTTGATGGCTTAAGATTTCGATATATTTTCGTGTACAGTAGTACACTATGAGAAAATGTCAAAATATGCGACGGACTTAAAATATGGTATATTGGGCTCCGATTCAATAAATACAATATAAAACCTCTATCTACCAAGTTACAGAGACATTAGAGTTGAGAATCGGCCATTTTGGATTGCCTAAGATTTCGATATATTTTCGTGTACATTACCCTATGAGAAATTGTAGAATTATGCGACGGACTTAAAATATGGAGTATTGGGATCCGATTCAATAAATACGATATAAAACCTCTATATATCATGTTACAGAGTCATTAGAGTTGAGGATCGGCCATTTTGGATTGCTTAAGATTTCGATATATTTTCGTGTACTACCCTATGAGAAAATGTCGAATTATGCGACTAACTTAAAACGTAGAATATTGGGCTCAAATTCAATAAAAACAATATATAACATGTATCTACCAAGTTACAGAGTCATTAGAGTTGAGGATCTACCATTTTGGATTGCTTAAGATTTCGATATATTTTCGTGTACAGTACCCTATGAGAAAATATAGAATTATGTGACGGACTTAAAATATGGTATATTGGGCTCCGATTCAATAAATAAAATATATCACCTCTATCTACCAAGTTACAGAGACATTAGAGTTGAGGATCGGGCATTTTGGATTGCTTAAGATTTCGAAATATTTTCGTGTACAGTACCCTATGAGAAAATGTCGAATTATGCGACGAACTTAAAATATGGAATATTGGGCTCCGATTCAATAAATGCGATATAAAACCTCTATCTACCATGTTACAGAGACATTGGAGTTGAGGATCAGCCATTTTGGATTGCTTAAGATTTCGATATATTTTCGTGTACTGTACCCTATGAAAAAATGTCAAATTATGCGACTGACTTAAAACATAGAATATTGGGCTCTAATTCAATAAAAAACAATATAAAACCTGTATCTACCAAGTTACAGAGTCATTAGAGTTGAGGATTTGCCATTTTAGTTTGCTTAAGATTTCGATATATTTTCGTGTACAGTACCCTATGAGAAAATGTTGAATTATGCAACGGATTTAAAACATGGAATATTGGGCTCCGATTCAATAAATAAAATATAAAACATGTATCTACCAAGTTATAGAGTCATTACAGTTGAGGATCCGCCATTTTGGATTGCTTAAGATTTCGCCATATTTTAGTGTACAATACCCTATGAGAAAATGTCGAATTATGCGACGGACTTAAAATATGAAATATTGGGCTCCGATTCAACATATACAATATAAAACCTGTATCTACCAAGTTACAGAGTCATTGGAATTGAGGATCTGCCATTTTGGATTGCTTAAGATTTTGACATATTTTCGTGTAAAGTACCCTATGAGGAAATGTCGAATTTGCGACTGACTTAAAACATAGAAAATTGGGCTCTAATTCAATAAAAAAAAAAACAATATAAAACCTCTATCTACCAAGTTACAGAGTCATTAGAGTTGAGGATATGCCATTTTGGATTGCTTAAGATTTCGATATATTTTCGTGTAAAGTACCCTATGAGAAAATGTCGAATTATGCGACTTACTTAAAACATAGAATATTGGGCTCCGATTCAATAAATACAATAAAAAAAACCTGTATCTACCAAGTTACAGAGTCATTAGAGTTGAGGATCTGTCATTTTGGATTGCTTAAGATTTCGATATATTTTCGTGTACAGTACCCTATGAGAAAATGTCGAATTATGCGACGGATTTTAAACATGGAATATTGGGCTCCGATTCAATAAATACAATATAAAACCAGTATCTACCAAGTTACAGAGTAATTAGAGTTTAGGATCGACCATTTTGAATTACTTAAGATTTCGATATATTTTCGTGTACAGTACCCTGTGAGAAAATGTCGAAATATGTGACGGACTTAAAATATGGAATATTGGGCTCCGATTCAATAAATACAATATAAAACCTTCATCTACCAAGTTACAAAGACATTAGAGTTGAGGATCGGCCATTTTGGATTGCATAAGAATTTGACATGTTTTCGTGTACAGTACTCTATGAGAAAATGCCGAATTATGTGACTGACTTAAAACATAGAATATTGGGCTCTAATTCAATAAATACAATATAAAAACTACATCTACCAAATTACAGAGTCATTAGAGTTGAGGATCTGCCATTTTGGTTTGCTTAAGATTTTGATATATTTTCGTGTACAGTACTCTATGAGAAAATGTCGAATTATGCGACGGATTTAAAACATGGAATATTGGGCTCCAATTCAATAAATACAATATAAAACCAGTATCTAGAAAGTTATAGAGTCATTAGAGTTGAGGATCCGCCATTTTGGATTGCTTAAGATTTCGCCATATTTTCATGTACTACCTATAAGAAAATGTCGAATTATGCGACGGACTTAAAATATGGAATATTGGGCTCCGATTCAATAAATACAATATAAAACCTCTATCTACCAAGTTATAGAGTCATTAGAGTTGATGATCTGCCATTTTGGATTGCTTAAGATTTTGACATATTTTCGTGTAAAGTACCCTATGAGAAAATGTCGAATTTGCGACTGACTTAAAACATAGAAAATTGGGCTCTAATTCAATAAAAGCAATATAAAACCTCTATTTACCAAGTTATAGAGTCATTACAGTTGAGGATATGCCATTTTGGATTGCTTAAGATTTCGATGTATTTTCGTGTAGTGTTATCTCTAGTGCTGCAAAATTACCGAAACTTTGTGGGTAAATTTGGTAAATATAATAACGTGAGAAAGTGGGAAAAAAAACTAAAATTTGGAGATCAATACGATTAACTTACCGCGTAACATTTGCAACACGACCTAATGTATTTTGGGAGATTTTGGGTTAATAAAGTAAATGTTATCTCTAGTGCTTCAAAAAATAGAAGAGTCATGCAAAACAAAAACAATTCAAGGTCAAAAGATACATGAAATTGTTTGGCTTCTAAATATTAGTTGTGACTCCTCTACGAAACATATATCAAGCCGGAAAATAAAAACAAAAAAATATACTCATGATGAGCAAAACAACGAAGGGCAAAACAAAGTTCAATGTAATCTCAAATCTTTCACAAATTACTTCCCTCTCCTCTGGATCCAACTAAAAGCTCAAAGGCCTAGGGTGTATAAAAGACTACATAAGCTCCCAATGGGGCTAGTTCATTTTATTTTGGATCTGTCGATGTACATGCACCAGAAATTCAACATATGAAAGGCCGGACGAACTCTTGTCTTCAACCATATGCGAGAAGAAGAGCATTCCTGGAAAATGCCCGAAAAATTGAGCAAGTCAGGCAAGCAAAATGGAAGGACAAGAATTAAACATAAATCGGATCCTCATAAAAGAAAAACAATACACAGTTTTGTTCAACTTCAAGACTATGAACTATAGGAGTTTGGTAATCATGTAAAATAAAATGTTGAGTTAAATGTGTCAACAAGCTGACTTCAACAGCTTTCACCTCTATGGAACAGGTTCAAGGTATTATTCACATTCAAAGCTACAGAAAATACTGTATTACGGGGGTCAAAGATTATTTTTTTTTTAACTATTAGGAAAAATCTCACAGACGACTTCTCATCATCACTTTGTTCTCAATGAAGTCCCAAACCTACGAAAAAAGTTCTAGAAGCGGTCCTATTAATCTTTGTCGATACAACTCAAATGTCTTAAGGTTAAAGAGCATGATAAAATCCCAAAGGCTGAAAATCATCACGAAATAATCCATAAAGGCTAGGGGACCAAGGCATTCTGACATTGTACAAGCTAAAAGTTGAAGGATCAATTTTGCAGCATTTGTCATGGGTTTGGAACTTTGCTAGGAAAAAATAAAGGTATTAATCACCATTGCACAACTCTTGAAGCTTGATGAATAAAGATGCATTTTACCCCAATTTCATCCGTTTTAAACTTTTAGTAGTGTAGCATAAGGTGTTTATGGTAAAAAACAAATCTTTAACAACAACCAATAACACCTCTAAAACTGAAACCTAGATTCAAGGCACAAGCATAAAGTAATTTGACTTTTAAATTCAGTAACTCGAAATGGGATTATCATCTTTAAGGGTATTATAAATGGTATTAAACACCTCACCTGAGGGATCTCCTTTCTTGCATAACTTCAAGCTGCAAAAGAATAAATATAGGCTCAGAAAGAGTGATTTATGGCATGAAAATTCCTTTAAACACATTACAGACAGACATATCACCTGAGATAAGAGCATCTTTGTCGTCGTATCTCATTGATGACTTCATTGAATCTCTTTGATAATGGATTGTCGTATTGCTGCAGCACAAGCTGAGTGGAAAAGAAAACATGTCATAAGATGGTAAATCACAGGGAATGTGTCAGCATTGTTGGACGTGATCTGAATAATTAACTTTCACATAGGATGACAGAATGTGAGATCAGGAAACTAATAAACATCTCACAGAAACACTGATTTACTTGTAATCACAAGAAAACACACACGAAGAACACAAACTCAGGGAAACCTAAATGGAATCCAAGGCCTTCCAGAGAGAATAACCTCAAATGGCTACTAGAGAGAAAATGCTCAACTAGCATAAGGCAAAAATGTGTTACCATCTCAGACAAGTGAAAGTTCTGTGTGTGTGTGTGTGTGTGTTATGGGGGAGAGGGGAACTGGAAAATGTTAGGGATAGGGATAGGAAGTTTATCAAAATTTATCCCTTTGAAAGAACATAAACAGCATCAACAAAATGAGACCATGTTAACTCAAAAATCACATTAAAAACGGAATATCACCTGAGTAGGAATCTCATCAACTCTGGAAGCGCCAAAAAGCTGTTGGACAACTTGTGGATCAACAGAATTCCCAACATATATTAAAGAATCCATGCCATTCTCCAGAAGGTAGATGCCTTCATCACTTATATGCTCAGATGAAAGAGGAATTGCAGTAGGAATAACTGATTGATCAATTTCCTGTTAATCGAAGCATAAAAGAGAGAAGTTAAACAGCTGCATATAAAAAATGCTTTCAACAGTAAGGGCCAGCAGGTGAGGTTCATACCTTAGATGCAAGATCGTGGACTGAAATCATTCTAGGATACACCAAGGGAACCGCTAATGGAACAGAAACGGAAGAAACGTAATTTACCCACCAGGAACGATCATCAACCCGACAGTCATTTCGCAAGCCAGTGCCCTTGATCAAAGCTGTGAAGAAGCCACATGTATCACCAAAGAAAGCACTCAAATGTAGAAGATGTCTTCTAGTTCTAAGTATACAATGTTTTGAAATTTCAAATATTTAATTGGAAGGTGTATACCAAATATGTTGCCCTAAACTTTAGGGTAAGAGAATAGTTAATTATTTAAATAGTCAGAATAAACAAACTTCCAAAATCATTTTCTCAAAAAAGAAAATTGTTGTTAAATGTTCAATATTACAGATTAGACATCACAAGAGAATTCTTCATTTTACTCTAATTCCTGAAATCACAGAATCATCAGAAAAAGTTGTCACAGATTCCTCTGTCCTGACACGACGAACAACCAGTGTAGTCTACCTCCAATACCAACTTTATAATATCATGCAGGTATTCTTCACATTGAAGCTTTCTAGTTACTTGTTTTTCAAAAGGAAAATTATAGATACAAATCAAGCCAGTTATGCAGGTATAAGAAGGGGAATGCTGAGAATCTTAACAAGATTAGAATAACAAGCATCTAGAGTATTGTCATTCTACTATTGTACTTCTTAACAACTTTGATCAAGAGCACTGGCTTGCAAAATGAGTCAGGGCCACCCTATAGTACTTCCACTATTGTCATTCTACTATAAAAAATAAGTCCCAAAAGCTAGTCCAAAGGCTACTTGTACTTCCACAGTTCCACAAACAGACATACACAGATAAGACACCAGGAACCACCCATACAAAACTTGTCCAAGACATCAAACATAAATTTACCAGATATGTAATCCTAAGACCAAAGAGGTAGAGAAACACGTACCAAGAGTATATAAAGGAAAAAGTTTGAGTGCCTCGGGAAGTATAAGCTGCCCAGATGATGATACTGTTGCACAAAACTTTCGATACGAGTGCAGAATTGTGATGCAGTGGTTTGTAAGTTGATCCCTGACTTGCAGGAGTGGAGTTGTTGGGATTTCAATTGCTACTATAAATGGGAAGGAGAGAAATATATTCAATTCAAGCAAGAGAAACCAGTCAATCAAGATGGCATGTGCCAAACAGATAAAATATTACCTTGCTTCAAGAAACATGCAAACTGAGCATCCAAATCCGCTGATCGGAAAAGATTGGTCAACATACTTGTACACGGGAGAGAGATGTTTGTAACACGAATTCTTCTTTGACCATATACAGTTGTATACAAAAGAGCACACTAAGAAGTAAAAGAAAATTCTTCAGTTTGGGAACAAGGAAAAATATCAGCTGTAAGTAAAGTTACTAAAATCGCTATCCAAGTCTGTGTTCCAAATCCTATGATCCAAAATTGATCCAATGATCCAAATTGCCTAATAAAATCACATGTTGGTAAGATTGTAGTAGGATTAATAACACGTTCATATAAATTCTACTGTTTTTAGTGTTGTCACCATTTGACCTGTTTACCATCAAACAGCCCATCATGAGACACTACCCTAACCAGTTTGTCATGTCTACCCACCAATATATCATTTACAAAATGATAAGGTTTTTTTCTGGTACACTTCCAACTTTTGAATCCTGAGATACTAATGATCATTTTGGCTTTCAATATAAAAAAACATGACTAAATAACCTTTTCCATATTATGAAAATCAACTTCTTAATAATTAGTAAATGACCATATTATCGTGTTTACTTTAACTATAAATAACTAGCATAATATCAAGCTATTGCCACCATAAGATCATTAGAAATGTTATAACACTTGTACTTTTGGATCTTATGATCCTACAATCCAATAGTAGATCCTAATCGATTTAATAATAAAATATTGATCTTGATATCATTTGCTAAAAGATTTCCCACGTTCTTAAATAAGTTTTGCAGTTAGAGCTACCTTTTGAAGAAATCATATCAACTAACCAACCAATCATTACCTGAAATGCACATTCAGAACCCTCTTGCAGTTTATCATCAAGCTTTAATGTAACCAATATGGTTTTGTCACAGTCAATCTGCCGGCAGAAAAAAAATTAAGTTAAAAGCCAAAAAGAATGAAGCTCAGTGACACCATAATACAACTTTTTAAAATATTAAAATAAATTAGGTTGAGAATAGTCCATCTTCTCGTGCAAAAAAATACAATATTATACCATAACTGCAAAAATTAGATATCGCGTGACTCTTTTTTATAGAAGAAAAAAATTATTAAGAAAGAACACACTTACGATGGCATTAAAAATAATTTCATTGAACAAGGAAAGACAGAACATGTCTATACACAGAAGGAATGTGCTGAATAGATACTAACCCCGGGTAGATCAACATCTGTTGGAATACGTTTGCAGAAGTTTCCATAGTATTCCTGAACTTGAAGACCCTATCAATAAAACAGCCAAAATTTTAAAGCATAGTAAATAAACAAGTCGAGCATATCAGTGTCGAGCAGTTTATATGCATTTGAAGACAGGATGCATATATCAAATAAGCATGTTGAGTGAAAAAATACAAGGAAAATAACATAATGGACTTCGTGATTGACCAACAAGTAAATGGAGAACTTAAACTCAACAAACCTGGCTGCACCTCACACGCATTACTGCTTCAAAACCTTGAGGCCTTGTGACATTCCATCTTAAATCATTAAAAAGCTTTGCTGTATCAGAGACAGCAGAAAATGGGAAATAACGGTAGACCTGGATATCAAGAAAATTGTAAAAAAAAAGATATAATCATGAGTAAACTTGCACATATGATCACCATCCTACTACAAACTCATGCAAACCAGGTTTTTACTTGACCATTCCAATCCTAGAATCATTTGAAAAAAAAAAACTATTTGTTATGTGGCAGACCTCTTCCGAGATCAATTTGGATTGGCTTGCCATAACAGAAGGATAAAAAAAAATATCAAAAAGAAAGAATATATATCTATATCTATATCTATATCTATCTATCTATATACCTTTAAAAATTGTGTTCCAAGGCCTTTTAATAGCTCTCATTAAAGACATTCTCTTTTTTTAATCCTTTTCTTAATTTTCCTTTAATTTTATTAATGTATTCCTAAATGGTTTATTATATACTCTTACTAACTTATGAAAATTTAATTATATTTTCCTAAATTTCTATGCTAAAAAATAATGACCTCATTCACATCATTTTAAACCCCAATATATTTATCAAATTCATATCATCCGAATAACATATATTCATATAAAAATCAATTAATCCTTAATCTTTTATATCTATAACTATCAAAGCATCTTTACGATCCCAATTTATGATTTTTTTTTGTTGAAACCGAATATTAAAAGTCCATTTTATCGATATATTTTGTTAGTTTTAGAATCCTTAATGGATTTTAACATAATTAATAAATTAATTTTAATTTTCGCCTAACAATTTCTAAAATGTAATTATATAAGTAATAAAACATATAAGTTAATCCAAATTTAGCATGGATAATAATTTATTACTTTTTTATGTCACTTTTTTATACTCTGTATTTCTAATCACTTTTTTATGTCACTGATTTTTTTAAATAGGCTATCAACAATGTTACTTCAAATGGATAAGAAATGCGATTTTAGCATTACTAGCTACTTTGACAAGTCTTCAAAATTTCAAACACCAATAGCTAAGAAAGGAGGTGAAGAAACTGACCACTAACACTAAACTGATGGTGAGCCCGAATTAGTCATTGTAAGTCCTAAAGATGAAGATCACGACACTTAATGAAGAAACTCATAAATACATTGTATTGGTCAGCTCGATCCAATTCAACAATAGTCAAGTATTATTATATGTATGCTTTTGCAATATTCATCTATATACAAAAAATAGAATGGTATAATAAAATTATAAATTAAATTTCATGTAAGAATAAGATATCAAACTAGGACATAAACTATAACCATAATATGTCACTGACAATCAAAAATAACATTATTTCTTCAAAAATAAAATATTGAACATAAAAAAAAAGGTTTTATTTTGAAAATGCACCTTATATAATAGAGCGTTTTTTAACAAAAACACCTTTTATTTTAAAAAAACAAAAAAACTAAAATAAATAATTTATTCAATCGAAACACCAACCTCTATTTTTCAGTTAAATGTTTCAATTTTTAAAGATATTTTATGTCAATAAGACTATAACCAAAATGTTCTTATTTAACTAATTTTTTTATTAAAAAAAACACCATATATAATAACTTTATTAAACAAAACAATTCCAAATTGATTAGTCAATGAGATCATTGAGATGATATAAAATATATAAGACCTTAAATAGGCTTATAAAATAGCAAAACTTATACTCCCTCCGTTTAAAAATATAAGTCCTTTTAGGTTTAAATTTTTGTTTGAAAATATAAGTCCTTTTAGGTTTTTCTAGGTATTGGGATATGAGAAATGTTACTTTTTGACTTTTTGCTCAAATTTTATTGGTTGATAAGGGCTGTGGATAATTAATGAGGGGTATAAATGGAATAAGTTTATGATTTCCTTAATTTGTGAGCAATTTCCAAAAGGACTTATATTTTTTAACGGAGGTAGTATTTAAGTCCCGTGCGTGGCACGAGTATGCTTGGCTAGTGTTACTAACACAATCAGGATGCATAATGCAATCAATTATTTGGGTCCATGATGAAATGTTGAGGGTCGGATTTAGAACTACTGATCTAGGGGCACTGACAGAAAGACTAACTAAATTTTAGCTCAATGAGTGGAAATAAGTCACTTATATAAGCAACTGAAACTTCATAACTATAAATTCAGCACCGAGTGCAAACATATGCAATCAGCATTGCTTTTCTAAGTCTGAAGTATGCCACATAGTGGGACAATTAAACAGCTAAGCATACAAGAAATCTAGAACCAGGAAACAGGGCCCCACATGAAATTCTCAAAATTATGTCATCAAAGCAACAAATCAGATGCTACTATCAACCGTACAACCGATGGTGAATTAGTACACGGCAACCACAAGACCATCACACACATGTACTGTATTTGAGATCAGAACTAGAATAGTTAGTGACATAGGTATCCATGAATACCTGTCCACCCGTGGTGCTTGGGACTACTGAGATAGAAGCAACATCTGCATAGGACTGGGTAGTCAAGAAAACGTCAACGCAGACCTGGCATTATTGGTAAAATCGAATCATCAGCTCATTAAATTATCTGAGAATGACGTGTACAAAAGATATGTAATGCATTGAAACTCTCATCACATCAGAATCATAGGAATAAAACAAGAAGAAGACGAATTGGGAAAAATATCCAAGGTCACCTGAAATTCGGCAAATTCAATTGCCATTTCTTTCAGGGTTTTATCCTGTGGTTGGAGTAACTTATGCGCCTCCTGAAAATCATCAACAAATAGAATAAAATAAATGGCTTGATATTTAAATGTACGAAAAAAAATCTGTTAGAAAGTTAAAAAAGTTAAAACACAAAGGAAATTGACTTTGAAAGGTTGGTTGAATTATTTTTAGAAGCATCAAACATGTTTGAGTAAGCTCATAGATTAGCATCACATATTCAGGAGGTATTACAAAAATGATGACAACCAACAGAGTTATATTCTATAATAACAGGTCTATGGGACTATGGGGGTAAGATGCATGCACACACCCCAAGGGGGCTGCATATAAACCAATAATGGAAAACACGCATGCTATTCAAACTCATCAGCAGGAGAATATTGCCAAAAGCACGTTTGCTATGCAGTTCAGATTGATTGCACTGAGGATCAAATGTCCTTATGTAAACTAAGTAGTAAACAACTGTATTAATTTTTCTTTGATGGAAAGCACCTTACAGGTTGTAGCGTTGTAGGCTACAGCATAAACATAATATTTTGCTTCCTTCTTAAATTTCAGGAATGTTGGAAGCCACGCTCAATTTGGATAATGAACTGGACGAGTTCTGATTTATCCTGGATAAGTTTAGACTATCTCCTATCTCTCAAGTCTAACTGCTATGACCACAATTAAAATTTACAGGTGAAACCGAATCAGCTGATACATCTATTTCTTAGAAGTATCCAGGTGGTTCGGAGCAAAAGAGAAAAAATAAATTATTCGGAATTGAAGGATTCTATATATCTGATAAAATTAAGATCGCATAATATATGCCAACAAAATATAAAGCAATCCTTGAAATGTACCTTCTCTCCAGCACCGACACTAGTTCTACCTTCAGCTTCTCTGGCAGAAAGGGCAGCAATCCCAACAGAAGGCAAGACTATATAAAAAAAATTCCATATAAATAAATTCACATGCATAATACCATCAGATTCAAGATCATACACTTATAATGTCATTTATGTGCATTTTGTAAATAAACGACGGTCAATTCACGCATTCCATGTCCTTACCATTGCTATTGAGCCTAGGAGCAGCATTAAATTATTGTATTACACTGTTTACAGACCAATAAGTAAGGATCTGATAGAACTTAGAAGGCAGGAACTGATAACTGATAATCAGCCTTTAATTCATGTACCACAAAGAAGAGCAGATTTCAAGTACAATTATAGGTCAATGACAGTATTCTCTATTGAACATTCATCTATAATGGAGTGGCAGGATGGTTCCAAAGAGGTATCAACATTCAACAGGGACCCATGAGATGTTGAAGATGAGCATGTGGGGGTGTTGGTTCACCATCTGGGTGAACAAACCATTCAAGAGGTTTGTTTTCGAAAGAATAAAAATCATCATCAAAGAAGAGAGTGGGTGTTTCTTAGTACCAGATGCCTTGATGATTCAGATGAAACAAAAGAACGGGTAGCTGATTAACATAATAAAGTTCCTCTCACTTGTTCATATATCACTAAGCATATCGGTTTTTAAGTAATATGGCATTTGGTTATGACAAAGCACTGGGTATAGAGTCACGCTAAATGAAAGAGGGTAGTCATTCATATATACGTAACAATTCATATTCTAGAAGTCTAGCTAGAATCCATATGTTTTGACTAGAAATTTAATTAAAATCTCAAGTGCACTTGACAACTTAACTCATAGCATGATTTCTTTTATGAGAAAAATTCACAATCTCAGGTCTCAACCAAGCTGATAGAGTAGGGTCAAAAAGACCCATTTTCCTTTGGTTAGGCCATAGATAAATGCGGGGAAAAAACGCAAATACCAACATGATACCGAAATTCCACATGCGGCAAGAAGTTGAAGTTGCTTATTCTCATGCATTGTTTAGATGCAACCAAAATTCTACATTCTACTCTTGCACATACAATAGTTATACCATAGAATAATGCTAGAAGACAGAATGCCTAAGAGGTTACCCGACTGAAATACCAAAAGCTTTCCTCCCACATTCTTCATTGCCAAAAAAGCAGCCTACAGAGCACCATGAGAAAAGATATGAGAATGCTTTCTTAGATCGTGAACTAAAACAAATAAACAAAAATGTTGAAGCATAAAAGATAAGCGGAGTGATTATGCATGATAACAAGAGGCACACAGAAACTACATACAAACCAGCAAAGACACACAAACAAACTCATGATAGAGAGTTTTCAATCTTATCTTCCTTTTTTTTGGGTCAGACTTCAGTCTATCTTCCTGTTAACGAGTGTAATGACCTGACAGGCTGACACACATGACAACAAAAGAATACGAGAAAATATATTCAAGGAATAAAAAAGCAAAAGGCATTCGTTATCACATGAGTAGACTCAGTGCGTCACACAAATCGGTTAAAAATAACATATAATGAGAGATGCTGCAAGTAGAAGAAAAATATAATGTGAAGAAAGAAAGGAAGGAAGAAAAGGGGGAAAGCAAAGGATAAGATCACTTTGCAACTCCTACCTTCATTGCTGCGCCAAAGGCTGAATCCGCAGTCTTGTTACTCTGAAACATGGTTGGGATGTTCTCTAGCAACAATTCTAAATGTTGACGACACTGAGTTCACAGAAAATTAATAAATAATATTTAGAATATTTTTTTATTAAAAAAACAATGAATGAAAATGAAGGGAACTGAAAGTGATAGTGATTTGAAAATGGAAATGACGAGGTGAATGCAGCTAAATCATGAAAATGCTTCAGAAAATAAAACTTATGCTTAAAGAGTAAACCTCGGAAAGTTGAACGATGACATCAGTTTGAAGAGGTGTATAAACATCTTGTATATCAGGAACTATCAGCATCAAAGGCTGCAAATTATTAAATAGTAAGATAAATATGTTAGGAACTCCTCACAAATTAGTTCAAATGTTTTGATTAATTGAAAATCATAAACAAATTTATATCCTTCCGTAGCTGATTGTTCAGAATATTTTTAACATAAACAAAGGTATGGTACATATAAAACAAACCTGCTGCAATGCCCGTTTCAAATTGTAAAAATGTATTGTTGAATCAAAAGTTGCAATCCCCACAAAAGTCCTAGGACCGTCCTGCAGTTGACAATGATATGACAAATGGATCATAAGCTTAATACAGTAACCTGCAGATGAACTTCAAAATCCACAAATATGGTCAACAAAGTATGTGTATCATTGACAGAGTCAAATGAAGGCGAGTTCAACAATCAAAAACCTAAAAAACTTATTACTCCAAAATCCAAATCTATTTAAACTTTCATCACCCTGCCTCTACTTGAATCCTTAATAGCCCTCATTCATCTTGGAACTTAATCACCCAAACATCCAAGGCAGAAACACAGGAGAATCTATTAAGTAGGAGTTACATACAAAATTCCAAGGCAAAACTTCTGCTCAGTTTTATCAGATGAAAAATCAATTTTATGCCCAAGGATTCAACTTCCATTGAGGATTTGGAAAACTGCTAAGCTTTCACAAAAATGATAGGTATAAGCTCTACCCTTGTCTGATATGAATGTGACGAGAACAAATAGAATCTATGCAGCTTTGAACTTACTGGAAGATCAGAAATGACTTGATTAATGGCACTACACGCTGCTGCAGTGGCACCTATCTGTATTGCATTCATGGATACATCAATGAGGAAGAAGAAAACAGCCGGCATTGGATCACGCACCTGATGAAACAGAGAAATTGGAAAAAATGAATACTAGTCACACATATTAACATACAGGATGCGTTAATCAAAAAGCAATGCATATATATACACGAGGCTGTAAAGGGGAAGACAACGTTGTAGCATGGAAAAGATTATGGTAAAATCAAGGGCTCCAATATTTCAATTTTTCAATGCATAATAACAGACACAAACACAGTCGACCCCTCCATAATAACTAACCATGAATTCCTTGGAAGCAACAAATTCAACTGTCCCTCTGCATAACTCGGGCCTTTCGTCAGCATCTCTACGGCGACCATCAGGTCCTATATTGGAATGATAATCACGTGGAGTTTCATCAGTGTGCCCTGCAAAGAGAAAGGGGGAGCAAATTGGAATGATAAGACAAGACTGTATTGCCAAGTTTTGGGGACTAATTCCTTCAAGATCGGATACATGAAAAGTAACACTGCCCCCCCCCCCCCCCCCACACACACACACAAACGATTATTGCTTTTCTCCATTACCCCAAATGGTTAGGGAATAATCAATGTCAAGTGAAACCCACCCATACATTATAGCTTCAAAACTTCATTCTCCTGGATTAAAATTAAAGTAACCTCCTCTACTAAAGTGTGATGCATTTTGATTGCATACACACCATAAGGTCTTTCTAAAAAGTTGTTATCATCAGCCAAAAACACAAGTGCAAAAGTGAATATTCAGAAGTTCTCGAGTTATGGAAAGCTTGCAGAAAGCTAAGTAGATATCAGGAATCTCAGAGAAATGATTCAAGGTCCCCTCTTGAAGATTTTTTCATGATTTTCACAGCTACCTACTTTCTTTTGCATATGTCCTCTACTATAGTGCGCATTCCAATTGCATACAAGCCATTATGTCTTCATAATTTTCAAATGCTGAGACCTAAACTTCCCCTTCACCTTCTGCCCCTTAAATGAAGGCATAGCTGGCCATAAGATCAAGACAAGAAGAATCCTTACACCTTAAATAAGGTACCCTTTTTTCATAAATGAGAAGAAACGAATTTATACTAGGAAAAAAAATCCACTTATAATATGATCAATAGACAAATCCTTACCACAAAGGTTACAAATGAACCGCCTTCCCTGATCAATAAATCTCATGAAAGGGTTTATATAGCCTTTGCAGCGTGAACAACGCACTGGGCCACCATCTCCAAAATCAACTAGCTGAAAGGAAGTTCAGAAATGGGTAAATATTGCACATCAAGAAGACTAATGACAACTTTTTCGGGGAGGTTTCCCAAATCTTTCAATCATAAATGTATGCATGCTTCAAGAAAATGGGAATTCCAGATCCCATATAGAGAAAGGACCTGAATGTGTCCTACTAGCCAATCCAACTGTATTTCTTTAATTTGTTACAAGTTATTAGTAAAAACTTATTGATGTTTTGTTATTCCATCCTGATTGCATGCTAGACAAGAAAGAGTTAAAACCAAGCTACAAGTTACGCCACCTGAATGGGCTCCTCATCTGGGTGTGGAAGAGCTAATGGCTGAACCAAAAGAGCTAATTGCATCCCAGATGTAGCCAAAAGATCCTTCGTACAAGGGATCTGTCAAAGAACAAGAAACTAATCATCGCATTGACAAAGACGCTTCCTTCCCCTTTTATTGCATCTTTACAGTAATAATTTACCTGATTAATTGTACACCTCATGTAGCGAGGGCTGCAATTTCCTGTGTCCCTAACAATATATTCACTCGTAGCAGGCTATGGCATAGATGAGCAAAAATACAAAAAAAAAAGAAATGATTAGAGTATAAGATCCCATGAGCACAAACATTTATGTTGGAAAAGAGCAAAAAATCAATATTATACTAAATAGATGTTAGATCAAATTCTGTAAAAGTTCATCCAGATAGTATACCGGAGGAGGATTGGCTTGATTGTTCTGACGAGTTTCATGTAGGATCACTGATGAACTTGGAATAGGGCGTGGGATTTGGTTTGGATCAATTTTGTTGTGTCCGCCCATCGGACCAGTCTGGCCCATAGCAGGTTGAGACATGGGTTGGTTTGGCAGCATTCCTGGGGTTCCAAGTGGTGGTGCAGAACCAGGGAAAGCCAAAGAAGCCTTAAGAAACAAAGTTCAACTGTGAGAAAAAATTAAAGGAATCTTATACTATTACTATAACATCAATTGTTTATCTATTTAATGAGAAGAATCTTATTGCCTCTGCTTGTCTTTGTAAGGAACAAATATAACACAACATATATTTATTTATTAAATAAAAACATGCACTTGACAATGTCTAGACACCATAAAAGTAAAGACTGGCATTCCCATCTATATAAAGTCTATATCGCATCCATCCTTCCCAAGTCTATGCCATAGTATGATCCCTGACCCTTCAATTTCAGTTTCTTATCAACTTATAATGGATTTGAAAAGAAAAATTAGTATCTTGTTTAGAAAGAAAGGCACATTTAAAGAATGCAAGTAAGATCAAAGTAAAAATATCTATACAAGATGGATCATAGAATAAAATTATTAAAATCGGACTAGAAATGGTATGAACTATGAGATTAAAGAAATATGACAAATCATCTGAAGACTATGAGTTTAGCCTTAAGTGGCCCCCTTCAAAGTTTCAAACATTGGAAAGATCCAACAATACTAGTTAATTAAATTAAATGATAAATTCCTCTATACTGTTTGCTAGGATTTTGCACATGAAAGAGAAAATTAAATGATTCTCGTGAGAGAAATAATTAAATTCCCTCCCTCCCTCCTTTTCAACTCGTAAGTAGCATCATAATTGAAAACAGAACCTCATAGTCTACCTGAAACATACAGAATAAAATATAAGTAGAACATGCACAAATCGTAGGCAAAGCTTACCTACCTGTTGGTGTTGTGCCTGCCATGGCTGTGACCCAAAAGGAGGACCAACTGATTGGGGTGCACCTTGAGATGAAATAGTAAAAGGAGAAGTTGGCTGGGATAAAGAGCTAGGAGATGCAGTACTCTCGCCACCCAGAACAGAGCGCATTGTTGGAGCCTGTAGCTGAGCCCTTATAGGAAATGTACCTGGTTGTGGCCCAGATGGTGACTGTTGGAAACCTGTGGAAGAAGGAAAACGAGGGACACCTTGCAAAGTTCCTGATGAGAGGGTAGATGGCCCATTAATGGTTGAACGAGATGCTGAAGAGAAAGGAGCAACTGAGCCAGCAGAGAACGGAGGAGGGCCAAACCCACTTGGCTGAGCACTTGGAAGTGGAGGTGCCACTGCAGAACCGCCCATGGGAAAAGATCCTCGTGGAGGACCACTCATAGGCAACGATCCTTGGGTAGGAGCACCCATGGGCAGCAATCCTTGGGGAGGAGCACCCATGGGCACTGATCCTTGTGAAGGAGCACCCATAGCCATAGGGCCTGATCCTTGTGGAGGCCTAGAGGCAAATGAAGGAGGCAGGCTGGCTAAGGGTGCAGAAGAGGGTCTCCCAGGTAGGAAATTTGGAGGTTGACCATAAGTACCTTGCTGGGGTCCAGATGGAGGTACTGCTGCCCTAGAAACAACACCTGGTGGCGGAGGTCCTGGCCTAGAAACAGGTGACGGCCCAGGAAAACTGCCAGAAGGACCAGCAGCTTGAAAAGGAGGGGCCTGACCTACAAAAGGTGACCTGGAAGGACCATGTCCAAATGAAGGCGCTGGTGCAGCAGCCTCAGGCTGGTTGATGTTCAAGTTCTGAAAATTTTGGGGCAATGACGAATCCGTTGCTCTTTGAAGATTAG
Organism: Persicaria tinctoria; assembly: GCA_037127255.1. Classification (NCBI taxonomy): domain Eukaryota; kingdom Viridiplantae; phylum Streptophyta; class Magnoliopsida; order Caryophyllales; family Polygonaceae; genus Persicaria; species Persicaria tinctoria. The sequence goes on along the minus strand of JBANSL010000016.1, from coordinate 223,315 downwards.
GGTTATAATTCGAGAAAGGAGGGCCTAGTGGTGCATTTCCAGGTCTAGGTGCCCCTGGAGGAACAGGAGGCGACATCTTTCACGACCTTTAAATTAAGCTGAGATCCTGTGTGCCTTTATTTTCACCTAACAAAACAAAACAAAAAAAAAGGTCATCGATCACCAATACTAACAAGTAACGACTACAAAATTGATTCATCCTATGATCTATAAGAACCACAACCGTAAAAATTGTGCACTTGAATCCATGCTTTCAACATTTCAAAATACCCCACTGTGCAATAGCTTGGTTATAAACCCATCACTACTTCAAAAGAATCTAAGCTAAATCACCATATGAAAGGCATTTCGGTTTCAAAGCTTCCACCTTTGCACACGTGCAACAACCAAAAACCCAAACTAGAACTCTACACAACAACTTATTTGGCACACGAGATTAAAGCAGATCAAAACAAATAGAAAAGGACATTGTAGTTCAATTGTACAAGATTTAGCTTTGAGCATCCTTATCTTCTCTTCCCAGTCGTCGATCAGGATGACTGGATTCATCCTAATCCTTTTTAATGAAATTGATGGTCTTGATTTGGTTAACTTTGGTAATTGCTTGATATGATTGTCTCCATCGTTCCAAATTTTTATGAATGGAGATGTAACAATTGGAAAGTCATTGTCAGATTGTTTTTTATTTAGAAACATATATCGAGATATATGTTTTGGAGTTGGGCTTTTTAAACTACAATGTAGGTTGCTATTTGTATTGATCGGTAGACGCTGCTGCTTTAATTTCGTGTGCCAAATAAGTTGCTGTGTAGAGTTCTAGTTTGGGTTTTTGGTAATTAGGTTCTCTCATCCACTCCAAGTTTCTTGGATCAACAATCAAGTCATCTACATATCAACAAGGAAGGAATTTAGTCTCACTATAAACACCACCGGTAACTCACAGTTATCAGTAATTACCCATAGGAAACAAGCTTTACCATAATAACGTGTACACACAATCAGAGTTTTCAATAAGTTCACAACTTAACACCAGATTCACCAAGGTTTCATAAAGAGATCTTAGTAAAGTTTTTTGGAATATTCTTGTAACACCCTCGCTATATAAAATTTTAAAAATTACTGAAACAATGTTTTTTTTAAGACTGACTTAAAAGGCCAAAAAGGAAACATTATCAACACATACCACTCACAGAAACAAAGCCAAATAATCAGCACCAATCACAGAAACAAATCCAAATAATCAGCACCAATCACAGAAACAAAGCCAAATAATCAGCACCAATCCTATGCATCATTGTAGAGCACATACAGAAATTTTTAGGAATCTTATGTTATATGCAGCTTTTATGTACTCCCAAATCTTTGCTTAACAACCATGATATGGGTGCAGCCAAAATCAGGTATATGTCAAGACAACATCACCTAATGATAAACCATTTTATAATTAATAAGCAGATAAATCTTAGTACATTTATACCAAAACATATTAACCTTCAAAAGTCCGTGCCCCATTTCAGATAGAGAAATTAAAGAATTGACTCAAAGGAAGCAATAAGAAATTCCACTTATATACTCCAACTTAAAACATCGATTAAACAATTAGATCTAAAACATTTAGATCTAAAGGCATGAAGATCTAAAACACTGACATCACATACTACACAGGCAAGGCAAAAAAACAATCAAAGGCCACAAAACACAAGACAAATCTCTAAAACTATTCAAAAAGATTCGCAATTTCAGATCTGAAAGCGAAGTTAACAAAATCAATTGGCCAAAAAATATGAAAAAAATCGACTAAATGAACAAATAAGTTTAGCGATCACCAGATCCATTAAATGAAAACAGAAAAAGATCAACAGAAACGGAAAAAAAATCGACATAACACGATATCAACAGAAACAGATCCATTAAATAAGTTTAGCGACTTAATTACGGAAGTAAAACAAGCAGCAGAACAAATGAAACACCGAGATAATCAAAACGCAACAGATGTGGAATTGAAACGGAGATTTGAGGCAGCAAGAGCGACACAAATCAACGGAAAACTATGGATTGAAATTAATAGGAAAAAAAGGAGCAAAATCGCTTACCGCTTACCAGAGAAGGCGGCGGCGGGGAGAGAGTGGGAACTGAAAGAGGTAGCGATTAGCGAAAGCGACACAAATCAAAGGAAAGGATTGAAATTAATAGAAAAGAAAGGAGCAAAATCGCTTACCAGAGGCGGCGGCGGCGGGGAGTGGAGCAGTAAAAACTCGTAAGAATGAAATACAGGATAGCCTCTGCCTAGAAACTCAAAGAATCGAGCTCTAAGGAGAGAATCACAGACCTAGAAATCAGCCGTAGCGATGAGAAGGGACTGAGATCAATTGGATTTTAGAAAGAGAGAGTTTGTGATTAGAAAATTTATTCTGAAATTGGATGAACCAGTAAACGGCCTCAATGGCACTGCATTACACAAGGAGAGGGATGATGATTGATGAGTCATCGACTCTCGAACAGAAAATATGTATATGGGCTTGTAAAGTCGAGATAACACGAAATGGGCTAAAACATAAGTCCAATAGTAAAATATAAAGACCAGCCTACTTTGTTTAAGACTTAAAATAAAACTAGTGTAAGGCCTAAGGCGCGGGTACAAATATTTTTATCGTATGATATTAATATAATGTTATACAGAATATATGAAGCGTTTCCTATCCAATCTCTATATTTCTTGGGCCCTTTGAAATGAAAGGATAATGTTTATCAAAGATCGAATATTCAAACAATGTAGCACAAACGACAATTTAACCAAACGACGACATTACTTCCTAAAGTATTATAAATTGATACTAATAAATAAGAAATTTCATATAAATATGGACAGGAGAAAATAACGATAAATTATCAAAATTGATAACCATCGCAAAGAAAATGATCATTGGAATAACATGTGACCAAAAGTTTATATATTACATAACACATCCTCATACATTCTGAAAAACTTCTTTGTTGTTGCTCTTTTGTTTCGATAAATGGAATCAAATGTCCAAAGTTCATTGTTGCCTGATAGATTTTCTGTGCTACTCCTTGTGCTCCCTTTCTGGTTGAACAGAAAAACAGATAAGATTTTCCTCTAGAGCATTGCATTAGAATATCTGCAGGAAGGTGGAAGCAAAGACCACATAAAGTATAATGAAATAGATCATATTCAAAGAACATAAAAAACAAAAGAGATGATGACACATGATGAGAAAGTATTTTAATGTTTACTGATAACCTATGTTACACAAAAGCCTATATTACTGATAATGACACAAATCATATTCAAAGAACATATATTAAGCAGTAACAATAGAATTATAGTTACTTGTCCAATGATGAATTGAATAAAAAATAATATAATTAAGCTGACCATGAAGACTACTCATAACATATGTTACACAAAAACATCACATGTGCAGCATTTCTTGTTTCCATTTCATTTGAAAACTCGGTAACACAGAAATGCAGATGCACATATCCTTATGGTTAAATTATGGTAAATTGGTTATTATCATTGGAAATGATGCTCCTTTGTTTGCATCTTTTCATTTCCCTTTCCATTGTAACACAGCTTATAACTTGACAATAACAACCACTGACATCATCCACAAAATGTCCCAACTCCAAACCAACCCCATTATAATAAAGTCAAAATAGAGGATCAATTCTCTAGGATGCATCATTAAAGATGAACTGACTACTAATTTATGATAACTCCATCAACAAATCAGTGCTTTATCCCTTCAATTCTAGGAAAACCACTCCGGTTGAAGATTCTTCCATCTCACGCTTTTTCTTGGGTGGGTTTTTAAGGTTTTTCTCATGGCCTTCTTTTACAACTTTTAGGAATTACCTCTCTCTGATCACTATTCCATATTTATGAATAAAAAAACATGTCTTAAGTTGTCTAATTTCCCTTTCTCGTTGATTGTTTCTTCATTAAAGTTGTGTGCTTCATGCTGGCTTCATTATAGCAATCTATCCTCGTTCCTCAATGCTACAACCCTAATTAGTCCGGCTGAGAGGAATCTGAATTCTCTCTCGACTAATTCTTTAACATCCAGGTATCCAATATCCTACATTTTTAGGCCTGAAACACCAAAATTTAGCAATAGTAGATTGCAATGGCATCAATTTTTTGAAAAAAAACAAAATGTTAGTGTCATCACATGAAAGACACTGTTGTTTCGGGAGAAAACACTGCTGTTTAGACTAAAACTCCTTGTAACATTACATGAAAAATAAATAAATGAAATTCTAAGTATAGAGCACATATAAGAAGCAAGATTTACCTGAGACGCACTTTCAATTGGCCCACCATTAAATAGGAGACTTTTAAGAGCTCTTTTGGCACCAACACGCTTTTGATGTGTTACAAATATGATATGATTATGCAATTCACAAATCATGTATTAAGAAGATACATGGCAGCATGAGATCATCATGATTTCACAAAGTAGCTTGCATGAGAGAATTTATTCATCTTTATTTCCAGAACAGTAGAAATTAAATTTTAAGTGGTACTTGTGATACTATCACTCAGTTTACAAGTACTACTTGTGAGTTAGAAGCAAATATATTCCAGCAAATCCCAGCAACACTCCTCCCCATTCTCCTCCTTATGCAGCAAACCTGCCATGATATTTTCTTTCACTCCCCGCCTCTGTCTATGATTAGGGTAAAGTTTATAATTTCAGTCATTAAGTTAAAGTTTGGAGATTATGCAAGGATAAAAGTATGACAATTATATCAAGGCAATTATGCAAGGATAAAAGTATGACAATTATATCAAGGCAATTATGCAAGGATAAAAGTACGACAAAGCATCAAGTGTGGAAGCTAATTGGAATAAGAATGGGTAGGGAATTGAAGAATAAACATAGAAGGGCAGAGACTATTAACCCTTTCTTAAAGCATTTATTGTATCCGGGTCTTTCAGCTTCATCATCCTTCTATGTCGTGCTCACATTAGCACTTCGCAGATCAATCGGACATGGCCAGAGAAATCACAATCTAATTCCAAAAGTATATGTAAAAAAAGAGAACTTGTAAGATAGTATACTCACTCTAAACACTGGAAATCCCAAGTTCTCTATTCTAAAAATAAATTCTTGCTCTATGGTTTCGAAATGCTTCAATTTTGACACTAAAATGTGGTGATATATATGACAAACTCACAGAACAAATAGAAGTTGACGCTACTGCTGGATAAATATTCATAGGTGAAGCATCCGTCTGTACAGAAAAAAAAAATTGACAAAAGTTGTGGAGAGAGGGCAATACATTAGGGAGCTCTTAGTTTTTAAAAATTAAACTTACTTCGGCCATCATATATGCTAAATAAGCCATGAGAATCAGCAGAGCAACCTCGTGATGAATAGAGTGCCTACAATATAATAAAGATAAAAATAAAATAAGTTAGAAATGACCAATGATTACTTTCACATAAATACTTAAATACTATGAAGATGAATACAAAATAGCAATACACGACGTCATAAATCAGAGAAGAGCACAGAAGTTCAGCATCCCCTCAAACCCTAAAGGAACCACCCTGATAACAACAATACATGTTGGACTCACTGCTGCTAATTGTGCACTTTTCTACAAAGGTCACAACGACGGCCTATATCAGATGAACAGGTCAAGCTTACGTGGTTAACCTATGGTCAGTTAATCACAAAAGAGAAGGTATACATTCCATAAATTCAAAAAAAGGGCAATCCCTGTTCGATCCAGTAAACCTTACCCATGCAACCTGTCTAAATTGTCATTTACTTGTTCAATTTTTCCTTTTGACTACAATGGGTGGTAAACTGGTAATCACCTTATTGATCAAGTACTCCAACGGAGATTCCCCTGGGCTTCCATTTTGTTCGCTTTCGCCGCACTCACCTTCAAGAAAACCACAAAGGAACTCGTCCTTGTCGGCTTCCTGCATAGCAATGATAGCAACTCGTGCCTCCCTAGCGGCCTTCCTACTCATCTTATTGTGCTTCTTGGAGATACAATGCTGCATCTTTCTATCACTTGTACACTTGGGAGGTGAGGCAAGAACAACATCCCTACAAGCAGCAACAGGAGCACAATTACCAAGGATTTCAACCCCCTCCAGTTGATCCGATTCCACCTGCAACCTAGCCAATTTAAAACATTTTTCTTTTAGTTCTCCCATTTGCTGACCCTTCTCAGCCCTCCCAGCACATACCTTCATCCTCATCCGCTGCCTGCAACACTAACATCATCTCCTGTGCAATATTTGGCCTTACTGGTTGCCAAACCTTTATCACTCTCTTTGCAAACTGCCTCCTTACTTCCTGTCCTCACTAAACCTGCAACTTTTGTGGGAAACCGAAACTTGACCACAAGGTACATCACACCTTGGAAATGGTCTTTCATTTTGGACTCTAGATCAAATCAGTGGGAAGCAATGGAACCACTATACAAAAAACATTAAAGAGTGTAAACATTGAACTTATATTATCCATAAGCATTAAGCCCACCTAACGAAGTATTAAAAGGTAAGCAATAATCATAGGGTGATGGCTAACCTGACTCAAAAAGGGAGTAACTCCGTTACCCACAACACATATGACAGCAAAATTCCACAATTCAAACGTTGTGTACATCTACTCAAAAGTGACCAACAAAGCATCAAATCAAATTCCCACAAAGGAAGTACACATTCAAGAAACTTGCATGATAATTTTCACATTTTCAAAGTTTTGGTATTATACCTTTTGAAGCTATTTTCATTTGCTGCTTGGTATTATACCTTTTAAAGCTAATAAAAACATCAGAATTGGACCAAATATAAGTGACTGAGCTAAACATTGATAAGAAAGGAACATACTTGAAGATCCCAAAGCCGCACAAAAAGGTTGAAAAAGATTGGTTCTACATCTTCATTGGATGATGTCTCAAGAATCTGCCATTGAATGAAAATTTTAACATAGTAATACATATTCCAGATTAAATTAACTCAGCACTGACGATGCAGAAGGGTAGGAGACTCACTGTTTGCAAACATGAAACTGCAGTCAACTGAAATGAACCATCTGACTCTTCTAGCAATGCAAATATTACCCCTAGTACTTGAGCAGTATATTGATTAATATGAGCAGAAGAAATCTGCAAAGCCAAATAATCAACTTAGAAATCTTTGACAAAAGCAGATGAGAAAAAAAAAACACATACCTTCTGTGGATAGGCCAAACGCTCTCCTGCGATTTCCACCCCCAAGCCATGGCTTTTTGCTCTTCTCCAGAAGTAGGTAAGCCACGCCTTCAAGAGGGTAATGGTTAATAGTACTGCATCTATCTTTTAAATCATCTTTCAAGCAATCGACGAAACTTCCTTAAAGGGCGTGCTTTGATTAAAGGCAAGGAGCAAATGAGCATTCTAAAGTTGCATACCAGCCTAAACTGCACATCTTCAACCTCATCTTGGCTCAATTCTGAAAAGAAATTTGTGCCCAATTAAAAATCAGACGTACATCGATCAACAAAACCAAACTCTGTTGATTTTTCAGGTTTGCACAAATTCGCATCAAAACAGAATCGCAGAAGAGAAATTAATTAAAGAAAGGACCAAATTTGCCCCAAAATCCCTAAATTGAACGACGAAATTGGACAAACGTTGATGTCGACGCCATAGTAGCCTCCGACCAAATCGACCTGCGAAATTGGACAAAGTTGAGACCTTTTTCTTTCGGTTTGAGAGATGATTTAAAAACAGAGGAAGGCGGGGGTTACGTGGGCGGAGGCGCCGTCGAAGAGGCGGAATCTCGGCGCCAGGTGATGCGCTGGTTGCGGGGGAGCTTGCCGGAGCGCTTTCCTTCTACATCTCCATGTCGCTCCCCATCTCTCTCAGAATTAGTTGTTACTGGAGAAAGCGGGTTAGGGTTTGTGCGGCAAATCTATTACCGTTTCTGAAAAAGTAGTACCCGCTTTGAAATCTGAAAGAACGTGGGTGGGAGAGTGGAGACTGGAGAGCAAGAAGTTATCAGCCGATACGCAGTTATGAGAGGTTGCGGGGATGACATGGCCACTAACCCACTTTCTGTTTGAACGGTTTCCAGCCACGTTAGCATAAATTTGATTTTTTAGAGGGTGACATGGATGTACTAATAGCTGAAATAAGGAAGAGATGCTCCCTCCTTTTTACACGTGGATTCCAAGCATTTGGTGAAGCCACATAGGAGTTTGCTTCTACTTTTAGGTTTGTATAGACTAGAATAAGGGTTCGTATGGGACGGAGTTAATCTATTAATATTACTAATTCTGCTAGCATTTTGCTGACGTGTCACGCTCACAATTAAAGTTGAATTTTTTATTCAAATGAGCTTTTCTTATTGGTCAATATTATTATGGAAACTTTAAAATATTTGTTTCCTATTTTAAAAATGATTTGAATCCGTTCCTTTTTTTTATTTTCGGTTATATTGTCGTAAATATTGAGACGTGTTTCCATTTTTTTTTTCCGATTGCAATATCTATCTATTAATATTACTAATTCTGCTAGCATTTTGGTGACGTGTCACTCTGTAAATTAAAGTTGAATTTTTTAATCAAAAGTTTCATTTCTTATTAATCGATGTTATTAAGGGAAGTTTAAATATTTGTTTCCTATATTATATTCATCACAATCGTATTAAAAATATCTAGACAATTAATTCAAATTTCAAAATAAAAATCTATTAATTAATAATAATAATAATCTATTAATCTATTAATATTACTAATTCTGCTAGCATTTTGCTGACGTGTCACGCTCACAATTAAAGTTGAATTTTTTATTCAAATGAGCTTTTCTTATTGGTCAATATTATTATGGAAACTTTAAAATATTTGTTTCCTATTTTAAAAATGATTTGAATCCGTTCCTTTTTTTTATTTTCGGTTATATTGTCGTAAATATTGAGACATGTTTCCATTTTTTTTTTCCGATTGCAATATCTATCTATTAATATTACTAATTCTGCTAGCATTTTGGTGACGTGTCACTCTGTAAATTAAAGTTGAATTTTTTAATCAAAAGTTTCATTTCTTATTAATCGATGTTATTAAGGGAAGTTTAAATATTTGTTTCCTATATTATATTCATCACAATCGTATTAAAAATATCTAGACAATTAATTCAAATTTCAAAATAAAAATCTATTAATTAATAATAATAATAATAATAATACTAATTCTGCTAGCATTTTGCTGACATGTCACGCCCACAATTAAACTTAATTTTTTTATTCAAATGGTATTTTCTTATTGGTCAATATTAGTGCTGAAATTTTAAAATACACGTTTCATATTTTGAACATATTTGTTTCCTATTTTTATACTAATCAAAAGTTTCTTTTCTTATTAATCGACATTAATAAGGGATGTTTTTTTCTTACAATTTACTTATTTTACTTATTTTTTAAAAGTTTTTTTCTTACAATTTACTTATTTTAGACATCTTAAATGACTATCGAAAAATAAGTAATATTTTAAGACTTACAAGCATTACTAATGATTATTTTACATCTTAGATGTGGCTTCTTAGATCACTTTTCTACTTTTTAGGAATTTTTTTATTAATACCATCTTACCTTTATTTTCACTATTAATTTTCCTCTCTTTCTAGCCATCTTTCTAATGAAAATAATGAATAAGTTATGTATATCTACATAACTTCAAAAGTATTCGCACAATCATGTGCTTATGACAATAATTATATATGTAGTATTTATTTCAATTATATTAGGTGGTGTGTTTGAGTATTATTACTACTTTACCTTATTAAATCATTTTAAAATTTTGTATTGTATCTCTTTCCAACTAATTTATAAATTACAAAAAAAAACTTTATACGTACATATTTTTGTTATAAACAAGTATATATTAATATAGTACTATTATAGATATAGATATATAAAATGATGTTCAAATTAAAATGGATCAAACTCCCGTGCCTTCAAGGCACGGGTATTACACTAGTAAATTGACTAAAATTATAAACAATGTAATATTTATAAATTGTTGATAAAAATAGTTAAAAATTTAGACAACAAGATAATCTCCGTATGGGGCGAAAAACAGTTTATTTGTAAAAAGTGGAGTTTATTTGGTTTTTATTAGGGGTATTGTGGTACTTTCAAACCAAATAAGATAAAAGAGAAGGGGTAAAATACTAATTATGAAATATAAACCCCAAAATAAGTTTCAATCTGCAGCTTATTTTTAAACCTTTTTTTTAACTGATTATAGCTTATTTGTTGTTCTCATACACCCTTTAAACCCATTTATTTTTTTAACGGAAATTTCGCCAGGTACCCCTGGGGTATTGCGAATTTCGCGGGGTATACAACTTTTTTACATAATTCGCGTGGTACCCCTGAGGTTTTAACCTATTTCGCCTCGTGCCCTTCTCGGTTAACTTTAACCTTTTTTAGCTAATTCCGTTAGTTTGCTCAAAAAAAAAAGGCGAGACTAGACAGAGAGCGACGCAAAGAGAGCGACGCGAGGAGACTAGACAGAGAGCGATACAGCAGCGGCGGCGGCGACCTGGGCTCGGCTCGGACCTGCTGCTCCCTCTGCGCACCCTCTGCGCGCTCGGACTCGGACTTGTTGCTGCACCCAGCGAGAAAGGTTAGAGTTTTGGTGTTCTTATAACTAGGGTTTGGTGTTCTTTTTTTGGTTGAATTGGATGCATTTGGGGGTTTTTGTGATGTCAAATTTAGGGTTTAGGTTGAAATTGATAGATTTCGAATTCGAAATTTCGATTTAGGGTTTTTGTAGAGGTTCATCTCACTGCACTATGAAATCAGATGTATTAAACTAGGACCTCTGCTCGGATTTTTGGTCTTAATCGAATGGTGATGAAATCAGATTTTAGTGCTCAACTCGCTATGAAATTGGAGGTTTATTGAATCTGTTGGTGGATCTAGAAACCTTTCTTCTTTTAAATTTGTTTCTTCTCCTTGTCATCATTGTTCAAACAGATTAGTAAAAAGGTTTATTGTGAATGAAAATTGGGGAAATGGTTTATTGCTGAATTTGAGATCATTATGCAGGATGAAAATTGGGGAAATGGTTTATTGCAGAATTTGAGATCATTGTGTGCCGACTGGAGTCTAGAAGTGAAATCCGACACAGTAATATGGTACTTGATGAACTTACTCAAATTTTATTGCTTTCATTGTTTGTCGACTGTAATTCGATCAAAGATTGAATCATTGTTGACGGGATGGTGTTCTATGTTCTTAAAATCCAAAGACTTTACTTTTTTTTTTTTGTTGATGTTCTTGGCTTACCTTAATTCATAATATGTTGCTTTGCATCAACTTTCTTTATTGGTTTCTTGGTACTAATTAAACTGTACAATTGATGCTAGTTTATTTACCCCAAAATCCACCCTTTCTTACTTAACTTGTGAGCTTATTTAAGTTTTGTGTCTTTTCTTACTTAACTATACAATTGATGCTAGTTTGTTTTCCTAGTATTGTATAAACAAAGCCCCATGTTTTATACTCTGTACATTTTTATAATTCAAGGTTTAACTAAATATGTGTAGATGTTATAAAAATCTACCAGCATAAAAAAAGTTTGACTAAAAAAATCCAGCAGCAAAAAAAAGTATGATTAAAAAGAATCCAACAACAAAGGACTAAACTGTATAAAACATGACCTTGCTGTCATAAGACTAATCAAGATGCAAATCTGTATAGTCTATTAGCTTAATTGGGAGAGCAATGTGATTGGCACAAAGATGTGGGTTCAAATCCCACATAGACTATTTTGTAACATAGCTTTAGCTACAAAAATTGCCTGAATCAAATTGACAGAGAGTATACTGTAGTTCTTCAATAATTTAAGGTTCGAACTATTTTATAACATAGCTTTAGCTACAAAAATTGCCTGAATCAAATTGATAGAGTTATATGTAGTTCCTCACTAATTTAGAGCTCCTAAATCATAAATTGATAGAGCTTTGCGGTATAGGTTTGTAAAAAAATCCAAATCACTGTATTTGTCTATGTAGGAATCGGACCCACATCTTGTGCATACGCACGTGCTCTACCGTTTGAGCTAATAGACTTTTTAACAAGTTTCAAATCCGTAATTGAATGGCAGACACAAACTATCTTAATATCATATATATTCCCTTCATCATAGATAATCAATAAACATGAACATTTTAGTTAAAGATAAAGAAAAGAAAGATTGACACTTACATTAAGACTAGAAATAACTTAAAAAGGTTCAAATCCCGTCGACCTCCTCTTCGCTGTTCTTCTTCTCTCTTTTCGCTCCCCAGTTCTCCGTCCTCTTTTTTTTTTTTTTTGATTGAGCAAACTAAGGGAAATAACTTAAAAAGGTTAAAGTTAACCGAGAAGGGCACGAGGTGAAATGGGTTAAAACCTCAGGGGTACCACGCGAATTATGTAAAAAAGTTGTATACCCCGCGAAATTTGCAATACCCCAGGGGTACCTGGCGAAATTTCCATTTTTTTTAAAGCTAATAATTTCTATTTTTAACCGGTTTTTACCGGTTCCATACACACCCGTAGGTCCACGACGGGGTTAATTGTATGTACACGGCCGAATAATCATTCATATACCACTAAATACTCACATATTCTACCAAATAGTGTTATTTTTGTTTACCAAAAAATACAACTATTCTACCGAATAATATGTTTAAAAACTGAATGAATAAAAATTAACCGGAGTGGGTACACGTGTTCATTACATATAACACGAGTATATAACTAACCTATTAAACAGACAAATACGAGTGAATAATCACTCATATACTACCGAATAATCATTCCAACAGAACTGAATTGAATAATGAAGTTCGTTGGGTATTTATGGTTGAATATAAAACAAAAAAAATGAAATCGGGCCCCAACTTCATCACCAAATCTTTTTTCAAATCACAATCAGTTTGGTGCTTCCAAATAAAAAAAATAGTGTCTTTCGAAAACTCGAGAATTGGATGGGGAATGATGTCCTACACGCGGCGGCGGAGTATTGGGCGAGCGCTGATATCATATTGATGTGATCCTAGTCGAAAATGAGCTCGAATCCTTTATCTTACAAAGCTATGTTGCTGGGGCCGAATACCAACTCTCGTTTGAGAAAATAGCATGGCGACACTATGGTATTTTGGCTTGTTTGGGCTGTATAAAATTCCAATCGAAGTCGTTGAGCACTTGTTAGAAAGCTATTTTAAGTGGCTACAACTTCTATGAAGAACGTTCATTCTGAATCAGCCTCGAAGATGCTCGAATTTGACGTTCATTTCAGAAGATCAAATCTGGACGAATTTTCCTTAAATTTTTCTATTCTAATAATCTCACATCACTTAGAGCCACTAATAGCTTCCTAATCTATTAATCTATTAATATTACTAATTCTGCTAGCATTTTGCTGACGTGTCGCTCTGTAAATTAAAGTTGAATTTTTTAATCAAAAGTTTCCTTTCTTATTAATCGATGTTATTAAGGGAAATTTAAATATTTGTTTCCTATATTATATTCATCACAATCATATTAAAAATGTCTAGACAATTAATTCAAATGTCAAAATAAAAATCTAATAATAATAATAATAATACTAATTCTGCTAGCATTTTGCTGACGTGTCACGCCCACAATTAAAGTTATTTTTTTTTATTCAAATGATATTTTCTTATTGGTCAATATTATTGATGAAATTTTAAAATACACGTTTCATATTTTTAACATATTTGTTTCCTATTTTCATACTAATCAAAAGTTTCTTTTCTTATTAATCGATATTATTAAGGGAAGTTTAAATTTTTTTTTCCTATATTATATTCATCACAATCGTATTAAAAATGTCTAGACAATTAATTCAAATGTCAAAATAAAAATCTAATAATAATAATAATACTAATTCTGCTAGCATTTTGCCGACGTGTCACGCCCACAATTAAAGTTAATTTTTTTTATTCAAATGATATTTTCTTATTGGTCAATATTATTGCTGAAATTTTAAAATACACGTTTTATATTTTAAACATATTTGTTTCCTATTTTCATACTTATCAAAAGTTTCTTTTCTTATTAATCGATATTATTAAGGGAAGTTTAAATATTTGTTTCCAATATTATATTTATTATTCATATTAAAAATGGATAGATATTTAATTCAAATGTCAAAATAAAAAGTAATTATAAAAATAAATGATTCTCAAAATCATATTTCTTCTCAAAATTTACATATTATATGGTATATACATCTTTTTTCTTGAAATTTTTTAAATATTTTTGGAGATGGAAGCGAAACATCATTAATTTTAAGAAGAGATTATTTTTGCACATGTTATCCTTCGAAAATTGTAGAAAAAATAATTATCGAAAATGAATAAATCTATACTAACTCTACACATTCTATATGACATCTATTTAAATTTTTAACCTAAGATTTTATCAGATAGAAATTATATTTATTCTAAACATCTTAAATGACGATTAGGAATAGTAAAAAAAAACATTTTAAGATCTACATACAAAAATTATATATTTTTAGAAAAGCAAATGTGAAATTTGAATAAATAAATAAACACTCTTTTAAGATTAATTTCTGGGTGTTTGGCTTCAAATATTGAAGAAAAAAATTCAAAATTATATTTTACATCCATATTTATTTTATACAACCTAGAAGGCCCTTATTATAATTTCAATATTTTAAGGCTTGCAAAAGTTTTTTTTTATGAACTTAGGAAAAATAATCTATTTGTGAATACTTGATTTCAAAATTTAATTATAAAAATCAGTTAGAGCCAAAAAAAAGTTTTTCCTTACAATTTACTTATTTTAGACAACTTAAATGACTAGCGAAAAATAAAAACTCCCTCCCTCCAATGATACATGGGTTTTTAGAGGTAAAATTTTGTCCAACAATAGATGGACTTTTATGTTTTCTAGGTAGGAAGTTGTAATGATTTGTATTGGTTTGTGTGTTGTTCACTTTTTAAAATAATTTGATTGCTTAAAATGTGTAGTGGTTGTTAAAAAATAATAAAGTTTATGAAAAAGTTAGTGCAATGATGATGTTTTTTTTAAAGTAAATTGTTTTATTAAAACTTGTGCTAAAGGCTAAAAGTCCATGTATTTTAGGACGGAGGGAGTAATATTTTAAGACTTACAAGCGTTACTAATGCTTATTTTACATCTTAGATGAGGCTTCTTAAACCATTTCTCTACCTTAATTTTATGATCTTTTTATTTTTACCATCTTACCTTTATTTTCACTATTAATTTCCCTCTCTTTCTAGCCATCTTTCTAATGAAAATAATGAATAAGTTATGTATATCTACATAACTTCAAAAGTATTCGCACAATCATGTGCTTATGACAATAATTATATATTTATTTCAATTATATTAGGTGGTGTGTTTGAGTATTATTATTAATTTACCTTAATTATTAAATCATTTTAAAAATTTGTATTGTATCTCTTTCCAACTAATTTATAAACTACAAAAAAAACTTTATACATACATATTTTTGTTATAAACAAGTATATATTAATATAGTATATATTATAGATATAGATATATAAAATGAAGTTCAAATTAAAATGGATCAAACTCCCGTGCCTTCAAGGCACGGGTATTACACTAGTATAATACTAAAACATCTAATATCTAATATCAAATATAATACTAAAACAAGCTTAAATTGACAATTTATCCTTTAATGTGGCCCAAGCTTACGTGGCAAGTTATCCTTTAATGTGGCCCAAGCTTCAAGGATGCCACATGGCGGCACCTACTTAAACCAAGCTTACGTGGCAAGTTATCCTTTAATGTGGCCCCACCTAAATAATTAATTCAATTTAGTCAATTATTAATTAAAATAAATCTAATATCTTTTTTCCTGAATTAAAGTGATTTAAAATTTTTTAAATACCAATTGTTGAATTGTAAAATATTTCACTTAAATTGACAATTTAAGTGAAACGCTCGAGATTTGTAATTAATTCAGATTGGTCGCCTACCTCAGCTCTTCTTACGTGATTTTATGTATACCTCTTCCTACGTGATTTTTGCAGCTTTGTGTTTATTACTAGCTGATTGATTTTCTTGATTGCAATAATGAAACAAACACGACCGATCATCGATCATAGTTTCAAGGTGAAAACATCACTGATCCAGAGAAAATCGCCAGCCAAATTACCAAGGAAATGGCTGAGAGGTTTGTTAAGCCAAACTCTCCTAGAATTACAGCCGAACAACTACCTCATCACCCCCCCAGAATCACTCCAGAAGAAAATGAATCCCTCACATCAATACCATCAAATTTGGAAATCAAAAACATTGTCACAACTATGGCAATTGACAAAACGCCTGGACCAGGTGGCTTTCCTTCTGAATTCTTCACCAAATACTGGCACATAGTAGGTCAATCTGTCTGTAAAACAGTTAAAGCTTTCTTCCATTCTGGGACTCTACTTTCGGAGATTAACCAAACTTTCATAGCCCTCATACCCAAAATAGACAATCCTTCTAACATAAACCACTATAGGCCAATCAGCCTCTGCAACACCATTTATAAAATTATTTCTAAACTCATAGCTAATAGAATGAAGAATATCCTCCCTAGACCTATCAACCCCTTTCAAGGTGCCTTTGTAGAGGGACGATCCATTCAAGATAACACACTAATTGCACATGAAATTTTTCACAGCTTTCATAAACGAAAAGGACCAAAAGGTTGGATGGCTCTAAAACTAGATATGGAGAAGGCGTATGACAAGATTAACTGGGACTACATTAAAGCCACGCTCACTAAATTTGGTTTTGACTCTCGATGGATTAGATGGGTCATGAGCTGCCTAACCACCACTACTTTCTCTGTTCTTGTCAACAACCGTCCAGGTGCACAATTTAAACCAGAGAGGGGTATTAGACAAGGGGATCCCTTAACACCTTATATCTTCATTCTTGTAATGGAAAATTTAGCAGCTGAATTACAACAGGAAGCAATGTTAGACGATGCATTGGTTGGAGTTAGGATCACAAAAAACGGTACGCCTATTCCCTTTCTGACCTTTGCTGATGATACAATTATATTTGCCCCTGCCTCCTTCACAAGTATCCACACCATTCGTAATATGCTCAACAGATTCTCCAATCTTTCTGGCCTAACGATAAATTACAACAAAAGCTCTCTCCAAGTCTCTGAAAACGTTAGTAACTCCCTAGCAAACTCTTTAGCTAATGAAATGCACATCCCTGTTTCTAGAACTATGGAAAAATATCTGGGCATCCCTCTAATCCGTGGTAGAGTTAAAAATGAAATGTTTCAGGATGCAATCCAAAACCTCAAAAAACAACTAGCCAAATGGAAAGCTTCGAGCTTAACCCAAGCTGGTCGGATAACTCTCATTACAGCAAATCTAAGCTCCAAAACTAATTACCTCATGCAGAATTTTTTGCTACCAAAGGGAGTACTCCATCAGATTGATCAAATAAATAAAAATTTCTTTTGGAATAAATTAGAATCTGAACGCTACAATCCGTTGATAAGCTGGGAAAAAATCTGTAAGCCAAAAGACCAAGGAGGCTTGGGAATAAGATTAGCAGAAGAACTAAACATCAGTCTACAAATGAAACTATTATGGAAACTCTACACTAATGTGGATAATATTTGGGTCAAACTCATTACAGAAAAGTATCTAAAAAACCAAAACATAACTGAAACGACTCCGGCAGACCCTTCATGGCAATTTGGCAGACTACTTCACCTTCGTGAAAAATTCATGGAAGGATTACACTGGATAGTTGGAAATGGAACAACCATAAACGTATGGAAAGACCCCTGGGTCCTAAATTGTAACCTCGAGAACTTCCAGCTATCGCATAACCCGGATCTCAAAGTTCATCAACTCATCAACCAAAATAAAGAGTGGAATCTACAAACTCTACAGAACCTTTTCCCGAACAATATTGTTGATAAAATCCTACAAATAAAAATTCCCTCGTGGGAAGTCGAGGATAAGCTAATCTGGAAACTTAATGGGGATGGTCAATTCACAACCAAATCGGTTAAACAATTAATCAACACACGCCAACAGAATGAAATACATGGAAATTGGATATGGAAACTCAACATCCCCCCTAGGATTAAGAACCTAGTGTGGAAAATATCTCAAGATGGAATTTCCACAAAAGAAAGACTAAATCGTTTTTATAACAGAGTGCCCTCCCAATGCTGTCTTTGCAATGATCAAAATGAGGACAGTGATCACCTGTTTCAGCACTGCTCCTACACCAAAAGAATCATAGCGGCTTATGAACAGAAAATTGGGAATTCTTTAAATATATATGATAACCGAATCTCCCAATTAAAAGATACTCTCCAGACTAAACCCTCAAATCAGAACTTTGAAGACCTTTGTTTTGTATGGCAAACAATCTGGGAAAGTAGAAATGATAAAATCTTCAGAAATAAAAATACAGATTCTATCTCTCAAATGGTAACCAAAACTTATATGCAGGTAAGGGATTGGCTGGCTGCCAATCCAGCTAAAGACACAAAACAGGAGAGAAAGAGAGTGTGGATTAAATGGAAAAAACCACCTAGGGCCACCTACAAAATTAATGTAGATGGCTCAACTGCGCCTACTGGCTTCTGTCAGGTAGGTGGGATTCTCAGGGATTGTGATGCAAACATGAAGGATACTTTTCAGCAGCAGGTGGGTAGCGGCTCTGCTATCCAAACCGAATCAGCTGTATTTTGTGCAGGAACAAAGATGGCATTGCAAAAAGGCTTACGTAGAGTTATAATCGAAGGTGACTGCTTAGAAGTAATCAAAGCAATAAATGGTACTCAAAGACCGAGATGGGAGATCTACTGGCAAATCGAGCTACTAAAGAAGATGATAAAGGAATTTGAATGGATAGAGTTTAAACATTGTTTTCGTGGAGCCAATGGAGCAGCAGACTTCATAGCTAGATCTAGAGACACTTGTAATATGGATACTCTCCCTTTGAATAGGGAATTCTGTAACATCATCCGAGGGTTGTGTTCTGTTTTAAGGACCGGCCCCTTTTCGCCTAATAAAAAAAAAGGTCTTGTATTACTAATTTTAACTTCTTTTTTTTTGTCAAGACTAATTTTAACTTATTTGTATTACTAATTTTACACTGGGCTGTTTTACAATGGGACAATGGGCCTGGATAAGTGGGAAATTGGAAAAATATAAAAAGAGCTAGGGGCAGAGTGAATCGAACTCAGGCAGTGGCGGATCTAGTGTATCAAAGCTAGGTGAGCGAAAATGTTTTAGTCATGACAAAGAGAACAAAAATTAACCAGCCAATATACGATTATTATATAGTACCTCATAAAAAATACAAAAGAAATTCAAGATTTATCAATTATAAGAGTTACGGAGTATTTGACATTCATAATAGTAAATGGTTCCATGACAAATAAAATATGATCAACGAAATTGCGCTCTACGATGGGTTTTGTAACAATTTAAGATGGGAGTCTCTGATGTAGGTAGTGTTGAAGTTTGAGTCTCTGATGCAATTGGTGTTGAAGTTTAATTATTATCATCTTTCTTATAGAATGACAAAATATTCTTCAATCGTTGGGTTTTCGGATGATCGGACATCCTATTGAATCAAAAGTAACAAAAAAAAATATATATAAATTCATTCGGGTGATGTTGTATTACAATTGATCACTCGGTAAAATAATATATAAGCATAAAAAAATAGATGATATAAAAATACTAATCTCATCTCAGTGTCTACTGTACAATCAAATTCTCAAACAATTCAAA
The DNA here is from genome assembly GCA_037127255.1 of Persicaria tinctoria. NCBI lineage: Eukaryota > Viridiplantae > Streptophyta > Magnoliopsida > Caryophyllales > Polygonaceae > Persicaria > Persicaria tinctoria. The sequence continues at coordinate 203,476 of JBANSL010000016.1, read as the reverse complement.
ACCCTAATTTAGTAAATTAGAAATTAAATAAAGAATAATTAGAAGAAGAGTAAAAAAATATACCTCACAAATTAGATTAAACGACCGAAATTGAAGTTTGACAAACGCAAAAAAAAAACGTGTTGCGTAGCCTAATACTACCGAAGTCCTTCCTTTAGCTGATGTGTGCGTGGAACGGTAGAACTTGAAAGGAGGGTTAGCCGTGACCGTGAGGCAGTGTATTTGATTCCATTATTCCAAACAAAAAAAAAATTCGAAGCTTCTGAATTAACATGTCTTTGGGCTTTTGAATTAACATGTCTATGGGCCTTAAATCCATTAAGCCCACTACAACACTACCCACCTAACAAAAATACTACCAGCAAAATTTTCTTTTTTACCTTGCCCCAAAAAAATTGACCCAGCCACTGCTGGGTTTGCTTCCACAGCCTTCCGCCACTGAACTCAGGGTCACGAGGGAACTTGGTAACATCCCCTACCACCTGAGCTAACAAAGATTTGCGATTTTTTTGCAAACTATATGCATTATATTAAAAACGGGATGGGCTGAGCTTTACGTCCATGCCTGTTCATCCATATATAGCCGGCCAATTCAAACAAATAAAATTGATTAAATTAATTAAGTTTAAGCCGGCCCATGCGTGTGTATATATATGGCAGGGCCGGTCCGAGACATGTGCGGAAAGTGCAATTGCACAGGGCCTCAAAATTTTAGGGGCCTCGTATAGGTGGTATAATAATATATGTATATATAAATTTCAATGGGTAATATGATGCTGCGGTAGATCAACTGGTAGATGGTTGTGCCTGGCTCCGTATTGACCCGAGTTCGAATCTTCTTGGGAGCAGTTTGCATTTTTTTTCCAAGACACAATTACAGCACTTGTGGGAGCAGTCCAAATTTTGGGAAATTACAGCCCAATGACATCAGCAGTAGCATTGTGGGAGCAGTCGGAATTTTTGGAAATTACAACCCATTCCCATTCTTTTTCCCCACAAAATTACAACAGCCTTTTTTTTTTTTTTTTTTCACAAGCTCACAAACCTTCAACACAATCCATTCCACCTCCATAAAAATAACCCTAATTTAGGAAAATCAATTCAACTTATTTAACCATTGCAATCGTCCCTTCAACCTCATGGACATTATCTCTTACTTTTTATTATATAATCGAAATCTAATGGAATTCAACTTATTTAACCATTGCAATCATCCCTTCAACCTCAAAGATTTTGATAGATGATAACAAATTCTAACTATATTCTTTTGTTATTTTTCACTTTTTAATCTCTTACTTGCGATCGACCATGATGCAAGAAAGGTTAAATGCTTTGGTTTTGATTTCAATTGAATACGAGTTTTTAGAAAATCTTGACTATGAAAGTTTAATAGATGACTTTGCATCTAAGAGTGTTAGAAGATCGGTTTTTTGAAAGTAGTAGTATTGCATTAGATAGATTATCATCTCCTCTGGTAAAAGTTTAGTTTTTGTTAATGATTCTTTGTAATGACTTTATATCTATGAGAATATCTCTTTAGTTAGTGGATTTTGGAGGATAATTTTATCTCGTTGCACAGGGCCTCAAAATATAACGGAACGGCCTGAGTATATATATATATGTTAACGTACTGTAGTTTGTACATGTATGAAAATTTAACGTGCTGTACGTTTGTAGAGAAATGTGGAAGAAAAATTGGTGCTAATTAGAATAGATAAAGGTCCCAGGGAATTGAATAGAAAGAGGATACATATGGATGGATGGGTTCATGTGTTGACCTTAGCGGTGGCGGCGGCAGCAGCAGCGGAACCACCATGGCGATTACTAAAGCTACCGGCAGTCTTGAGCTTTTGAGACTGAAGTAGCAAGTACTGCAGGACTTGGAAAAAGGCACCTTGTCCTAACTGAGCGCAGTTTTGCCAGTAGTGTGATGCCAAGTCCCAAGCCCTCAACTTGAGATCTTCAAGGAGCTTGTCAATGTCACTCTCGTGCTTTGCTATAACTGGTCGAACGAAGCTCTCATACACGTGTCGTGTCCCCTATCATCCATTTTCATATTAATTATTAATTAAGCTACCTAATTAAACATGTTATATGTATACACACAGACACACTTATATATTATGGGTAGGTACCTTAGTCTTCGGATACCATAGGTAAACGATGAATGCCAGTTTCATCTCCCCATACAGAGGCAGCCTGCACAACATTTATATCTTCCATTGTCAACACAACACGATTGAATACAAGTAGTCAAGTACTCCGTACGTATTTAGGACCCTGAAATACCACACAGGTTTCTAAAAAAGTACGTACCATGAAATGAATATGTCTCCAAAAATCTCACATATTGACAGTACCGCCATAAGTATCCTGCAGTGACAAAATTTCAACCATCAATCCATGCCAAACCAATAAACTTACTCCTCCGTTCCCTAGTAATCAAGAAACTCGCAGATAATGAATCTGAATTCAGAGACCAAACTTTTCTCCTTATGTTACCCAGAATCCGAGTCCGAGATAATGTGATGAAGCACTTAATTAATTAAGACTAATTGGAAGATTTAATTTATTTGTACGTAGGGTTCAGCCAATGTTCTACAAAGCTAGCAAGCATTGATTTGCAATCTAACCCGGACCCTATATATATATATATATACACACCAGTATACCACGCATGATTCAATTTACTAATTAAACCAGCTACCAATATCCACACAAGCAACGGCGGATCCACAAATTTTTCTAAGGCGACTAACAAAATTTTGGAGAATTTTTTTTCACATATATATATGTGAAGAATATTTTTTAATGAATATATTAGAAAAAATCTTAAATTGTGATTTGAATAGCCATTTTTAGTTGAAAAAAACAAAATTATTAAAAAATGAGATTTCTTTTTATATGTATATAAAGAAAAGAAGGTGTTTGTTTAAATATATTGCTATATCAGAAAAAAATCTTAAATTGTGATTTTAAATAGCCATTTTTAGTAGAAAAAACAAAAATTATTAAAAATAAGATTTCTTTTTATATTTATATAAAGAAAAAAATGTGTTTGTTTAAATATATTGGAGAAATTTCTAAATTTTTTATTTAGTTAAGCATTTTCAATAGAAGAAAACTTAGAGAAACAAAAATTAAAAACAAAGTGAGGCTAAAGGGGATTTGAATCCATGACCTCAAAGTAATAAATCTCTCTTTACAAACTAAGCTAAGTTGTTTTTTGTGACTTACTCATTTTACACTCTTTTATTTTTAAAATTAGTAAAAATTACCAAATAAAGTCCAAAATAAAACAAAAATTCTATGTTTTTCTTCCGGTCGAGCTAGGGAGGCTTCAACTTAGTCATTCCAAACCCTCCATAGATCCGCCACTACACACAAGGTTTCTTTTTTCGTTCATAGGAAGACACTATCCACACACAAGGTTAAGATATAGGTATTCATTCATTTTGGAGTTTGTCTATAGGAGTAAGTAATTATATATATAACTTTCTCATGGGGAGACTTCCTATCATGCAACAAGTGGAGAATTGTGAGTCATTGGATTCACTTAAATCAAAGGCTAGAATTTAAGATGAGGGAGGAAAAAAAAAGTTAGTTTTCTCTATTTGGGAAAATTGGTTTTTCTTTGTTGGACAATAATCGTAGCTTGTTTTTTTTTTCAATAACCATAGCTTTTCTTTTTCTTATTGTCACTTACAAATTAAAAGTGAAAGTGAATATGTAGAACAAATAATGTGAATATTTGACCTTTAAAAAGTGAATATTTAATATTTTCTTTGTGATAATAAAATCGAAAATGTATAAAAAAAACACACATCAACTATTTCCTTTTTAAAGAAATAAATATTCAAATTTAATAGGTTAAATATCCATTTTCTGCAATCTGTATATTGACTTCTATTTTAGGTTGTTTGTTTGATCGACGATTAGCCGTCGGCTGACTTTGTCGGCCACGTGAGGAGTCAGATTTTCTGACCATCGAATTCTTACCTTATCAAATAAATAAATAAATCAATGGAAAACAAAAACGATACTGCCTCCGTATCGCAATACTTGTTGTTTTAGTTTTATACACGCTTATTAACAAAACCTATATTTACTTTATTTTTATAGCTTAAAATACCTAAAAGTAGCAATTATTACCTATAAAGATAATAATTATAGCTAAAACAACAAGTTTTTTTATACAACTTTACTACTCTAAAACTACAATCATAATGAAATAACCATCTCTTTTTTTTTATCTCCATTAAGTTGGTAGCCCGTAAATTTAGGTTGATCAAAGTCCTCTCTCTCTTGTATACATGTGGGCGGTGGTCATATATAGGTAAAATTGAAGTAGTCGATCTTATAGTATACGATAATACGAGTATATGAAACGGATAAATAAATGATTTATTAAAGTTAAAAAAACTAGGGGCTTACCAATACTGGCACCAGAATCGAAGATCATCTATATTAACTTTGTTCTTTTCAACAGTTTTGTAGCATTCATATGCCGGGTACGCGTATCCAAGAAGCATGCTGCGAATATACCTGTATCAGAAACTGATCGATGGGCGGTGAAATCGAATTGAAAATTACTGTAAATGAATTGGACTTACACAAGGCATCTGCTGATGAAATCACCCACCATTTTGTTTATTTCTTTAATTAATCTCTAATGGTTTTCTTAATTTCTGATCCCCGCCTCTGATCACCGAAAGGGAGGAATGTACAAAAATAAATTAATAAATCAAATCAAATCAATTGCGCAAAATGAATGGAATTTGTAAGAGAGATGGAAAACTTTGAGGGTGAAATTAATTAAGATGATCGAGTTGGGGCTAATGCAATTGAGAAACCTGTCGGTCGGTTCCTCTACGGAAAACGGAATGGAACCTGGCGATTGCGAATTCACGATGACTTGGCGACCATATATGACCTCCAACCCGTTCCGGCGTGGCCAATATATATATAATGAAACGAAATTAATATCGAAATATCAAAATCAAAACAAGCGCAAAGTTAAGTTGTGTTAATTTTGTATATGATCTACCTATGATTTTCTAACGGGGAATGAATGCCACTCCCTTATTACGAAGGGTTGGTTTTAACCTATCCCTTCTATCGTGATGTTGCAGTTAGGTGGGGGCAAATAAATCTTCAGGAGACAGATTGAAAGAGAAATGTGGCCAATGAAAAACAAATATATAACCAAAACTCCCCCAAGGCCGAGGGGCCGGTACGTAATGTGGGCGGGAGGGTTCAGAGAGAATTAAGCAACTTTCCTCTTTTTTCTCTGTCAGATGGGAGAAAATTAAGCAACTAATTAAAGGGTTACCCTCCAAAACATAACAGGAACCCATTCCATTGCTCGTCCATTTTCGTACTCTCTTCTAATTAATTAATTGACGGTTATCCGGCATCTAATAGGTTTTTCCGTAATACATTATCATCAACATGAATATATTAGGCCCCGCTAATAACAAAAATATATAACACAAAAATATAAAAATTGTTTTATAATTATAATAATCTTAAATTTTACTCAAACCTTATTGTTAAGGTTTGAGTCACCCTTTTTTCACTTCAGTATTTTATTAGTAGTATTTTATTAGGTAGGAGGCTCTATTAAGCTTGACATAGCAGCTCGTCAATTTGATGTGCAGTAAGTCTTGATTAAAACAACAAATAACTAGTACGATCCCCGCGTCGTGACGCGATTTTTTTATAAATAATATTTAGATATAGATAAATCAAGACATTAGATTTAATTCAATATTTTTAATTAAACCCATTGATTAGTAAATGTGTTAAAAATAATAGAAAAAATGCACTTGGGTTAAAGAGATAAAGAGAAAAATAAATAATAAATAGTGAAAGATAAAAGTTTTGAATTAATCCAATTGGTTAAAAAATGTAACATCAAATAATATTGGTTAATTAATATTAGAATATTTTTCAAAAAAAAAAATTAGAAAATATAGTTACCATAATAAAATGATATTATGTAAATAATATTTTCACAAATAACTTTGAACGCGGAGAGGACATGTGACATAAATTAATATAGTATATAGATATAGATAGTTAGTAAATGAATTTGATTTAAGCCCAATAGTTATATTAGATTGAATTCAATGTTTTGAATTAAGCCCAATAGTTAGTAAGATTAAATGAAAAAAAAAAGAATTAAAAGAAAAAGAAGAAAAAAGGAGAATTAAAAAAAATGATTAAAGAGAAAAAAAAATTATAATTGGTCAAAACCCCTAAAATCTCTCTAATGTTGACACCTCAGCATAAACTCTTCTAAATTAAGAGTTTATATAGATATAGATAGTTAGTAAGATTAAATGAAAAAAAAAATTAAAAGAAAAAGAAGAAAAAAAGAGAATTAAAAAAAATGATTAAAGAGAAAAAAAAATTATAATTGGTCAAAACCCCTAAAATCTCTCTAATGTTGACACCTCAGCATAGACTCTTCTAAATTAAGAGTTTATATAGATATAGATATATAGATAGTTATATTAGATTGAATTCAATGTTTTGAATTAAGGCCAATAGTTAGTAAGATTAAAGGAAAAAAAGAGAATTAAAAGAAAAAGAAAAAAAAAGAGAATTAAAAAAAATGATTAAAGAGAAAAAAAATTATAATTGGTCAAAACCCCTAAAATCTCTCTAATGTTGAATTGTTGACACATCAACATAAACTCTTCTAAATTAAGAGTTTATATAGATATAGATAGTTATATTAGATTGAATTCAATCTTTTGAATTAAGCCCAATAGTTAGTAAGATTAAAGGAAAAAAAAAAGAGAATTAAAAGAAAAGGAAGAAAAAAGAAGAATTAAAAAAAAATGATTAAAGAGAAAAAAAAATTATAATTGGTCAAAACCCCTAAAATCTCTCTAATGTTGACACCTCAGCATAGACTCTTCTAAATTAAGAGTTTATATAGATATATAGATAGTTATATTAGATTGAATTCAATGTTTTGAATTAATCCCAATAGTTAGTAAGATTAAGGGAAAAAAGAGAATTAAAAGAAAAAGAAGAAAAAAAAAAGGAGAATTAAAAAAAAATGATTAAAGAGAAAAAAAAATTATAATTGGTCAAAACCCCTAAAATCTCTCTAATGTTGACACATCAACATAAACTCTTCTAAATTAAGAGTTTATATAGATATATAGATAGTTAGTGTTATTAAAGGAAAAAAAGAGAATTAAAAGAAAAAGAAGAAAAAAAAAAGGAGAATTAAAAAAAATGATTAAAGAGAAAAAAAAATTATAATTGGTCAAAACCCCTAAAATCTCTCTAATGTTGACACATCAACATAAACTCTTCTAAATTAAGAGTTTATATAGATATAGATAGATAGTTAGTAAGATTAAAGGGAAAAAAAAAGAGAATTAAAAGAAAAAGAAGAAAAAAGGAGAATTAAAAAAAATGATTAAAGAGAAAAAAAAATTATAATTGGTCAAAACCCCTAAAATCTCTCTAATGTTGACAACTCAGTATAAACTCTTCTAAATTAAGAGTTTATATAGAATAGATAGTTATATTATATTGAATTCAATGTTTTGAATTAAGCTCAATAGTTAGTAAGATTAAAGGGAAAAAAAGAGAATTAAAAGAAAAAGAAGAAAAAAAGGTGAATTAAAAAAAATGGTTAAAGAGAAGAAAAAAATTATAATTGGTCAAAACCCCTAAAATCTCTCTAATGTTGACACCTCAACATAAACTCTTCTAAATTAAGAGTTTATATAGATATAAATGTTCATTGTTGTAACAAAAACAAAGTCTTCCATAGGGGTCTGTTGTTGCAGGAGGATGGTCAAGTATGAAATAAATATAGAATAAAGTTCAGACTGACTTCCCTGTCTCAGCAAATAAATACAAGACTTCCTCCCGTTGTAGTAAGAGAAAATCAGGATCGAATCCACGAGGAAGCACGTCAGCAGTTCTTAGGTAGCAACAGATCTCACAGACAAGCAGCAGAAAGACGGAAATAAAAGCAGAAAAGACAGAACAAAGGAACAAAGGAAGAAAGACAAAGCAAAACAGAAAAGGTAAATGAAAGCAGAAACAAAAGCGAGGACACATAAGCTACTCGATCTCGAGTAACAGTCCTCGATATCGACTACGCAATGAAGACAGAAACTGAAAAATCGACAACAGAAGGCAGGAGCTCAACTCGACCTAAACAAACCGTACTCGAGATCGACTACAACCCACTCGATCTCGACAAGCTCTCCTCTGTATCGACTAGAATGCAGAAATTTAAATTGCAAATTCTCGAACCCAAACTCAGATTTCCGACGAAATAAATCAATATATTAAAGAACTTCCAAAGTCAGGGTATCAATGCCACAACGATAACCATGCAAAGTAACACATAAAGGCATAAAAGATCATGCTTTCCATCAAAATAACTTTCGTTACTAACAAATAGGCATATAGAGGCTTTCGCATAAACCCTAATTGTTACTAACCCTTTTCACATAATTAACCCAAGTTGTATTAAGATCACTTTCGCTTCAATAACACAAACAAGGATCACCTTCAACTCTCGCAAAAGAATCATGCTCATAGGGATAGAAGACGAATTGCATAAAAAGATCTGACCTTTACCGCATCACCTCACATGGCAACCGTCGGGCTCACCCCAGCCCCAGAAGTGGGTGGACTACTCACGCCTCATCGCAATCGCAGACATTGATTTATAAAAAGAAATTTGCATTAAACTATATTCAAAGTCTTTACAATCCCGGCAATCAACTTTCGCTGAAAGCCAAAACCCTAAAACCTTTGAACTCCTAAACTGTATCTGTGGAACTACCTGTCTCTGACTGAAATTGAATTAATGAAAAACCAGCCCCTAGGGCTTTATTTATAACCTTCTAATCCTTGCTAATCAAGGATATAATATCTATATCTATATCTAAATTTATATCTAAAACTTTAAAAGATAAATAAAAGCAATTTAGGAATTAAATCTAAAAGGAAAATATATCTAAAGTCTTCCATGGATAGATCTTCTTCTCTTCATGATGTGTCTTGATAGATTTGGATAGAATCGGCAGTCTTCACACCCAAGGAAAGCCAAACCGAGTAGAATTCGTCAAGCCGAGTAACATGGCTTCTGGAAGCGTCGTCGATCTCGACAAGGCTCTTGTCGATCTCGAGTAGAAATCCTGGTCGACTGGCTCGGCTCCTCGTCTCGGCTAGCTGGTCCTCGACAGTGGCTCGGTCATGACTCCTGGGCTTAGTCGATCTCGAGTAAGGCGTACTCGATCTCGACGAGTAATGTGTTCTCGACCTGGTCTTCCGAGTTTGTCGAGTCGGATGTGGGCCTTCAGCTTTGTCGACCTCGAGGACTCTCCTCGATCTCGACGACAGTGGATCATCGGCCTAGTCAATTTGGTGTATCGGGTAGCCCTTGTCGACATGCTCGGACGCAGGCTCCGGAGTTTACTCGATCTCGATGACGGCTCGTCGATCTCGAGTAGAAATGTTGATCAAGGCTTGGCCTGGTGTTGTCGAGCAGTATCTCCTCGACATGGCTCGGAGAATGTGGTCTGGCTCTCGTCGACATCGAGTACTCTTACTCGATATCGAGTAGAGTACTGCTCTGCTCCGCGTTGTCTGGTCAGGTCTCTACTCGACTCCAGTGTTCCTAGACTTGGCTTGTCGATATCGACGAGAACTTAGTCGAGGTCGAGTAGACTTGCTGCTTCCGTCTTTGCTTCTTGGTTTTCTCTCCGAAATGATTCCATATTCTGCGATATTAAATAGAAACTTTATGTAGATCTCCATTTCCGCCAAATGAGCATATACTACATAATTCTGACATATTCCCGACCCGAAATGTGCAAAATATAAAGAATATGGAATTAAAAGATGCAACAGGGTCCTATGTACTCTCTTGTTTGATAGAACAATAACGCCTTTTTTATTAGGAAATAATTCGAGGGTTGTAAACTATAGAATAATCATCTTTTAAAAAAAAATTGTGATAGAGAATTAGGTTAAAAAAAATTAAAACATATATTTATATATACCAGGTCCAATCCATATTTTGTGAGGCCCCGAAAATTTGGGACCCTGTGCGGTCAGACCACGTGGACCACCCTAGGGCCAACCGTGATCATCAATCATCAATTAATCTACATATCTATATTAGATATACTAATGTAGGTCCTATCCCGTATACGGAAAATACACCAATAATTTTACTATGAGCGAGAATCATCAATGTCCCCCCAGATCCCCAGGTGTGCGGACAGCTAGCACCATTGGGATTCAAGTAAACGTGTGGTGTGGTACTGTGGTTTGGAATTGGATGGTTCCGAATTGAAAATCCAAAAAGTCATTTCGGTTGGAGTGGATCCTGTGCTCTCTGCTCTCTACTCCGACTACTCGGCGTCGACGCGCGCTTAAGCCTTTTAACTCAAGGAAGCATTCATCGATGTAATGATGCATCCTGCATTTGGGCCCCGACAAATAAATACGAATCTACTACTATTCACAATAAAAATTGCACTGCATCCTCCCGTTCCTAATCCCAGTACAAGTTTAAGTTGGTTCCTCCAAATAAAAATAAAATAAATCTAGTCAACCGAGGAGCCGGTGCCTAGGAAGAGCATGGCACCAACCGCCCCCATCCGGATATAATCCCCAAAGCCACCTCCTCCCCCGCCCTCAGGCTCAGCTGTGGAAATTACGAGGACAGAGTACGACGAGTTTATGGAGAGGAGAAGAGAGATCAAGGAGAGGAGGAAGAGGGAGGAAGGTATTTGGGATATGGTTTTTGTTTCCATTGCGCTTCTCCTTTTCGCCGCACTGCTGCTGCGCTTCTTCTGGATCAGTTACTACTGCACGCTGGAAGACTAACCAACCCACACTACACTCTACGCTACGGTACCTACCTACATCATTACAGAGATAACCACCAATACAATACAATAAAAGGAAGAATAAGAGGAAACTCCCACTAGTACAGAGTAATTACATTACACTTACCTTATTAGAATTAATGCAAGCATTTTGTTTACGGTTGATTATCTCAGATCGATCAGTACTTTAATGTACACTGATTAATGATGGTGAACTGAAATTAAATTTACAACTTGGAGTAAATGACATGGATAGCTATGTTCACATTTTCCACATGGTTGAATGTCAGACGTTTGGTGGATGTAGCACATAGAAAATTCTAAGCAAAAATCTGCATGAAAAGGCAACTTTACACATATAAATGTGAACCATCAATGATATTGACGGTGTAGGTACATATACTCCACATATCTTCAGTTAAAGCTTTCAAATAGGCAACCGCAACCAAGTTCACAGTTCACACCTACACTAAATTATTGACAACAAAGATAAGGGGAGGAAAAAGATTGACCATTATCACTGGAGACGGGGAATCCACAGAAAGAAAGTAGAAATGACGGTCCTCGCATTGGGTCCTAACTGTGTGGACCATCCAAAAACCAAGGGTCAACAACCTTAAGCTTAACCACATGAGTATCTCCTTATAGAACTTTAGGCCTTTCAACTAAACTGCGGCCAAGAGTTGCATACCCTTCTGAGAGTGAAATCAACAGAGACTAGATTATATACTACAAAAACTTCCATTAAGATGAGCCTGCTACATAAAACTCATACATAGCAGTTCAAGTTTGTTCAAGTAGCCTTTCACAAGCAAAATCCCCACGCGAGAATCCTAGTAATCCCAGAAGAAAGATTTGGAAGTACGTCAATACCATTAATACCTCAACTTGTAGCCATCTCAGTAGCAATACAGTTTTTGCAATCATCTGACCAGTGGAGGCAAGCCAGAAAAGTTTATATCCATCTGAACCCAGGATGGAGCTCTAATCACTAATCCTTCGTATTTGGCAGGTCAGGAGGTCCCCTGGCTATTGGGATCTCAAGATTGTGTTTATATCTAGGCTTTGCAATTTCCACAGAAACAACACGGCCATGTAACACCTGCAGATTATAAACAAAAATCATATTATTGGTTAAGCAGTTGGAAAACAAAAGGCATTGAGGAAGCATTTTCAGTTAGTGGATCCTACATTTCCATTCATCTTGTTCATGGCCCTATGTGCTTCTTCTTCTGAAGCAAAGGTCACGAATCCAAAGCCTTTAGATTTATCACTTGCTCGATCACACACAACTTTCGCTGGAAAGATAAAGAAGACAAATTCAGTATTATGTATCAAGAAGTATAGTTGATGACCCAACAGTTGGAGAGACCACAAAAAGTGACCTTCAACCACTTGACCATACTGTGTAAAAGCTTCTTCTAGCCCCTTGTCTGTGGTGTAGAAGGACAATCCTGCAGCATAAAGATGGATTATTTTACATATCTTATAAAACTCCCCCCTGAAGAGCTAAAATAATTTTCAAAGGGGCTAAAGCAAAATCTTTGTATCAATATCTGCCGTTAAAGTTGGCTCAGCCGCCACTTTGTGACATGGATCAACTGCCAAAGAATGCGCAAACAAAAAAATGGCTCTGTAGCAATAACCCGTTGCTAAAGTAACCAGAAGGGGTCAGTCAATCTTCTGGAAGATATAACACTGGCATTTACCTATCAAACTAGAGCAACAACTAACGAGATCATCAACTACGATACTGCAACTACAAGAGTGAATCACGAATATCCGTGTTAAAAACAAAAATACCATTTGACGGATTTATCAGATAAACAAGAAATGTCTGAATTACATTGTAATGAACGCGTCTCTACTGATAGTTTAAAACACTGAAGCAAATCTGAGTTAGAGTCATAGATGTTGTGATTTACCACATTAATTCTGATTGAGACCACTCTAATTTAAAGCAAAAGCTGGCAGTAATACGGGAAAGTGAATATCGATTGAATCTACCCCGTAAACAGTAGAATAAAAAGAGGGGCAGAAGAAACACGCATTCTAGAATGGTGTGACAATGTATGGTCGAAATAAACTGTGCATACAGTCATTCCCCCGAATAAGAAAAAGAAGAAAAAACAAGATTTTTGGTCATTCTGAATTCTGATAGGTTTATGGGAAACCAAGCCTTCAATTGATCAAAGAACAATTAAAACTATATCGGAAACGAAGATGTTGGATGATCAAGAAGAACAAAGCAATCAACTGGATGCAAATTCAAAACTCCAAAAGCAGACAGAGAGATATTACCTTTGACGAAGAGCTTAAAAGAGATGCCTCTGCGGGATACAAGGAAGAAATTAGGGTTAGGCGATGGAGGGGACACAAGGGCCGAGTTGAAAGCCTGGGTGAAGGTCCTGAGAAGCGCAGCCATATATAAAATCGGAGCACTATGAGACTGAGGTTGCTCAGTATTTGAGTCGAGGGGCGGGAGGAAGTACACCGGAGATCTGGAGGAGGACGAACCGCGAGTTGCAGTTGTAGACATTGCAGTTGCCTTTGTCTTTGTGGTGATTATGGGTTTATCTTTCCATTGGGCCTCCGCACTACAAGGCCCATTGAGTTTACCGCAAGGGTCCGCAACATGAAAATTGAGGAGGATCTCAAAGAGTTAACAGGATTGCCTATATATATATATATTTTCTTTTTTTGGATTAGGTAAAGATTCGAGACATACTTGTACCTCGAAGGTCGACAAGTTGGCAGACGGATAACCGTCTAAGCAAACATAAAATACAACGATGGTGCAAAGCACAGGCAATAACAATCCACAAAGGCAAAACCAAACACAACTAAACCAGACTAAATGAGGACGTAGACGATGGTCGAAGCCAAGCACTACCCTGAAGCAGCACCGCAGGCCAACGGTACATCATGAGTCACATGTGGGCAGTAAAGACGAACCTCCAAGGAAACAACCTTCCGGAGAAAAGGAGACGCATTGATACACACTACCACGACCCTAGCATGTCCCGACTTTGACTGTAGGAACCTCATCAAAAGGAGAGTCACGCCAAATGCAGAGCCTCACACCGCCCGAACCAAAAGCACCAGAAACCCTAGCGGGATTTCAAAAACCCTAGCGGGATTTATTTATTATAAATAAATAATTATTGTTTATCTTTTTTATTTTACATTTATAAATTTAATATCCATCTAGCCAGCTTTGGGCCCAAGGCCTTGGACCCAAAGGACAATCACGGGCCCAACTGCCCAAGGAAACAACACGAGATAGAAAGTCAGGCCACTTCCAAACCTAGCACCATCGAACATGGCAAAGGCCAAAGCCGCACCTCCAACGGACAACAGTCAGCACCCGGGAAGGGGGAGGGAAGAACGGAACAACCGGAGAGGGGCGAGGTTCAAAATGGGTGCTAGCGCCAAACCAAACGCCATCGACAGATGGGAGAGGAGAAGCGAACAATGAATAAGTGACCGCCGGAGAGGATGATGGCCGAGACAGAGACAGAGCAAAACCCCAACGAAGGAGGCATCCAGAAACAAAGTGAACGAGATGCTTGTTTGAAGTGGCGGAAGCAAAGGGGAACCAAATGAAACGAACCCCAGCAAGGCAACCAAATGTGTAGAGGAAACCGTCGAGGCTCGCCGGAGTCTAAATCAATGGGGAAGGCCAACAACAAACCCAAGAGCCGAATCAAAAGCCTTGAATTTGAAATGGTTGAGAAACAATAATGGATTTGGGATCCATATCTTATAAACAGCAAAAACCCCAAAAGATTGGGATTAACTGACCAAAAAAATATTTGTCATGAAAGGGAAGTGGGAGCGAGCCCAAGACGGAGGAGCTCAAAATAGTCCCGACAGCACATGAGAGCAGACAATCGCCACCCCGGGGAAGGGATTCGGCCACCGGTGGAGACCAACGGAGGTAAGTGGGGATTCGAAGACAAACCAACCTCGCCGGAGCACTAGTACAAAAAAGGTTTTAGACAATGCCTTATAGACAACGGTTTCTAAAATAATTTTGTCTATATTGGCAAAAATTAGAGTTTTTGGGACGCACAACAGTTATTAGCTATAACCGTTGTTTTTGTAATTGCAAAGACAACGAATATATAAAGAACCGTTGTCGTAGATATATAAGACATCTCAAACAATACGGTTAAGAGAACCGTTGTCTATGCCCAATTAAAATCGTTGTCTTTATAGTTGCAAAGACAACAATATATAAAGAATCGTTGTTATAGATATAGAGGACATCTCAAAGAATACGGTTGACAGAACCGTTATCTATGCCCAACTGAAACCGTTGTCTTTGTAATTTCAAAGACCACGAATATATAAAGAACCGTTTTCATATATTGAGGACATCTCAAATAATGTGGTTGATATAGAACCGTTGTCTTTATCCAATTGAAAATGTTGTCTTTGTAATCACAAAGACAACGAATATATAAAGAACCGTTGTCATATATATATATAGAGTATGAATCAAATGTTTACAAGGCTTAACATGTTTTGTGTTAACAAATATTGATCATTGATGGAATTAAAATTAAAGGATGAGATTAATTGAGAATTAATATAATTTCTTTTTAAATAATGTGGGCCCCATGTGAACAATAAACCACACCCTCAATAATCCAGGGCGTGTAAATCACATCCCACCCAAATTGTGTAACTGCCTACAACTCATCCACTTTAAAAACCTAATTATCAAAGGTTCCACCATCTACATCTCCTTCCTCCATACGCTCATCACCGTCTCCATCCCCTTCCTCCTCTGTAAATGGCCCAGGCGAAGCCCCCTACAAGAGCAAGCTCGTCGGAGCGCCTCCAATGGCTACCTCTCTCTCTTGGACTTCTCTCTCTCATCTCGACGCCTCCCCTCTCGTTCCCACAAGCGTCGCGAGCATCCCCTCCCTTGCCGAACCTCCTAAGCTGCATGTGGCACCGAATCTGACACCGGTCAACGACGGCCACGTACTCCTCGCTCTTCTTCGCACCTGCGCCTATCGCCCCAAGATCAAGCTCGCCCGAGCGCCTCCAATGGATGCCTCTCTCTCGGACTTCTCTCTCGCATCTCGACACCTCCCATCTCGTTCCCACAAGCGTCGCGAGCCTCCCCTTTCGGTTCCGCACGAGTCGACAGTGCTCTCCTGAATTGGGGATTTCTTGAATCCGGTACTCAATTTGGGAATTTCTTGAATTGTTGTTTATTAAGTTGGTTTTGATTGAATTACTATTTAACATTCGGGATGAAATAATCATTCGGTTCTTGGTGTTTGTCAATGTGAAATCTTTGTTGCAAATGCAAATTGTGGTCCGATCAGAATTTTTCTAGTTTTGTTTTTCATTAATTTCACGTTCAGAGCCATTATTCGGCAAGTTAGAGTTTATATTCGTTGATAATAAGGAATTATTCATCTGTATATATAGTTAATTAGATGTGGAAACCAATCATTACATTTACATCCTCTTTCAACCTAACGAACAATTATTATCAATCTAACGAATAGTTACTATTAATCTAACGAATAGTTACTATTAATCTAGCGAATAGTTGCGTAATTGACCAACGAATAATTACTATTAACCTAACGAATAATTACTATTAACTACCGAATAATTACTATCAACTTAACGAATAATTACTATCAAACTAGCGAACAATAACTGGCAAAACTACCGAATAATTAGTATCAACCTAACGAATAATTACTTTCAAACTAGCGAATAATAACTATAAGTGAGCGAATAATTACTATCACCTTATCGAATAGTTCAAACAGTGCACCACACAAAAAAAAACGTTATCCCATACAAAAAACGTTACGTCACAAAATGCAATCAAAATCTGGACGTTCAGAGTTATTATTCGTTGATAATATGAAATTATTCGGTAATTTGTTCGTCATTATTCATCGAACACACGATGCAAGCAAATTTTCTTCCTCCCCGGGAAAAAAAACGTTACCTCCAAAAAAACACACGCGCTTTGTTTCAGCAAGTTGGCTATAAAAGTGGTGGGACCTACTCTTTTTTCTTTAAATAAAAAGGGAAAGTCTCAATTAGTCTCACCCATTCATTTCTAATCAATCAATGACCTATATTTGTTAACACAAAACACAATAAGGGGTGTAAACACCTCACCCAACCTCTCTCTCTCTCTCTCTCTCTCTCTCTCTCTCTCTCTCTCTCTCTCTCTCTCTCTCTCTCTATATATATATATATATATATATATATATATATATATATATATATATATATATATATATATATATATATATATATTATAGGGTCGCGCTCCGGTGAAAACCAATATTATGGTAGAAACCGTAAGGAGTGATTTGATTGGACGGTGCAATACACGCCCACACTCTATTTTAAACGCGCGTGGATTTTAAAAAAATAAAAATAAGAGGAAATGGTAGTGATTAGACCAAAAAATGGGCCTATTGGCTAAACTAGACATGTACCTAAAAAATTGGCTAGGGGTAGAAAGTGGTGTATTTTTGCAAATGCAAAAATCCAACCAGTAGTGGAGGTAGGAGGTGAAGGGGAGTTGAGCACTGTAGCTCCATCATTTGAAAAAATAGAAATCAGGAGGGGGAGGTGCTGGACATGATGTGTGGCTCAAATAAAGTAGGAAAATGGGGGGGCATTTATGAGGAAAAATTTCAATGATTGAATTAAGGGTGTCAATCAACCCTTAGAAAATCTTGATTGATGGGTGTCATTCCTTATTAAATGCTCTGCAAAAAAGGGAGCCAACATAGGAGACGAGTGGAAAGTTGAGGGCAAAGCATCACCTTCATTTTTGGGAACTGGAAACGGTTGACTTACCAATAGAGGACAAATATCTTACCAATAGAATACATGTGTCTTACCGATAAGCCAAACTTATCCTACCATACATTGAAATTTTGGAGATAATATGGAGGGGGGTGTCCATAGCGATTTTGACGGGATGTCCGTGTAATTTTGGAGCCAAAACTGGGTTCTTCATTGGGGGGAGAGGGAGAGCATCTGTCTGACCAATATGGTACAGTTATCTAGCCAATAGCATATAGTTATCCTACCAATAGGCTTAAAATGTCTTATCATACCTGAAAATTTGGAGAAATTTGGAACGGATTGACCGAACCTGTTTTGGCGGGTTGTCAGTGTAATTTTGGCGCCAAAACGGGGTTCTTCATTTGGGGGAAGGGGGATCATTTATGAGGGGAAAATGCAATCATTGCATTGATGGGTGTTCCCCAAGCACATATATAAGCTTGAGAGGAGGATCTCAAACACCCCAACATGCCCTGCAAAAAGTGAAGAAGAGCAGGAGAGAGGCGGAAAGGACGGGGGAAAAGGCACACGTGGATCCGAGGAAACGATACAGTTGTCATCCTACCAAAAGTACAGGTCTGGACTACCAACAGTGTTCAACTGTCTTTGCATTCCAAGAAAAGTGCAACAATCTTGTGAGTGGCAGTGGCAGCGATGGGTAAGTCATCTTGTACCTTTCCTTTGTAGTTGTTCCTCTTTCCTATATCAGAACTACCCCCTAGGCTGATCCTCTATTCCCGTGGCGTACCCCAGGTGATAGGGTATGTATGAACGTCGTGTGCGGCGGTTGGTGGGCTCCCGGGAGTGGGAGCTTGGTGTTCAAGGGAGAGGCACATACTGCAGCTATGGTGGTGGCACAGAATATTGGTTACGCCCAATTGAAGGAGAAAATTGTTTCGAAATTCGACGTGGACATGGTATTGTACGACATTGAGTTCACCTACCTCCCTCCTTCGATGGGGCGTGCCACTCCGATTCGGGTCAAGGACGACGATGACCTAGAAGCCTACAAGTTCTACAACACTGAATCCGGTGCATGAGCCTGGCCAATCGCACTGCACGCCACCTTAAGGATGAAAACAACAACCCCTTCCACAACATCCAAAGAACATGAGTCGGAGAACTCCGACTCATGGGCTGAGGACCTCTCGTCTCCCATCCCGGGGGAAATACTCCTAACCGGGCCTCCCACCACGCAGGAAGACTTCGAGGATGGTCTTGATGGAGGCGGAGGGGCGGATGAGAAGGTTCGAGGCTCCATCGAGGAGAGAGGGAAGTTGGACGACCTTAGCAGCGAAACTGGAGGGACCTGTCTGTGTGATGAGTGTGTAGCGGGGGAGGGAGAGTGTTGTCCCACTACAAAGGACAACGCTAGTGGGATGCAGGATGAGCTTGCTGGGAGCGGTATACATTTAGACGGAGTTGGTAGGATGGATGACAACAAAATGGTTGGACAGGCGGACGGAGTTGGTAGGATGGATGACAACATAATGGTAGGACAGGGCGATGATGTGGGACAACTTCACGAAATGGATGAACTAGAGAAGGGTGGTGACATGAGCAGGTCCGATGTCATTCGACGCGGAAAGCAAGTGGTGATCGTGGACACCGACGATGATGTGGACAACCTACCCCCCCACGGAATGGAAGACATAATAGACGTAGGAAGCTCCGACGATGAAATGATCGGTTGTGGTTTCCCCGTGAAAGTGGAGGGTGGATGGTCGAACGAGAAATCTGAATCATGGGATGAGGAGGCTGAGGAAGCGGTGAGAGAGATAGAGCGAGCGTACAAAGGACACAAACAACCTTTGCCGACGTTGGAGAAAGTGGAAGAGGATGTGGCTCGGTTCATTCCTCTAGTCGAAGACCCTCGGGAGAGTGTGAAGGAGTTACGTGAGGGGGAGATGTTCGATACGAAGGCTGTCATTCAGTCTATATTGAAGTGGGAATCTTGGCGCGGGTGCTTCGCGGTCCAAGTGAAGCGATCGACAACAAAGGCGTACGTGGTTGTTTGTCCCGAACCGAACTGCTCATGGTACTGTCGGGCGTCAACGTATCGGGAAACTAAGAAGTGGGTGGTTCGTAAGTTCGTTGACACACACAGTTGCAAGGTTAGTGTCGCCAGCAACTACCAGCGCAACGCCAATTACAAGCTGATGGGGCAGAGTTTGGTGTCCGAGTAAGTTTCTAAACCGGCGTCTTGTTCCCCGTCTATGTACTGTGTTGGTGGAATTTTTTGGGTTTAACTCTTATCTTCGCGTCTTTGAAGTTTTGCTGGGTCAGGGAAGGAGCTGGTTCCCCGTCAGATCAGTACGATTATGAAGTCTCGGTTGGGCGTGGACTGCAGCTATTGGAAGGCACGCAAGGCGCAGGGAGCCGCAAGGGAGGGCTTGCACGGGACCTACGAAGCGAGCTACGATCGGATGACCTCATACCTTTACATGCTTGAGCGAGCAAACCCCGGGACCATAACCACATTAGTCCGTGATGATAACCAGCAATTCAAGTATGCGTTCGTTAGCTTGGGTGTTTGGCGGACATCCATCCCACACCTCAGACAGGTACGCCCGCGCAACTTTTTAATCCTACCAAATGGCAGATATCATCTTACCATCTGTGTATATTTGTCATTCCAATTCATGTATTACCAATAGGTACAGACCATCCCACCCTTTACGATCATACCAACTGTCTCCATGTATCATACCAACTGACTCCCTTTGTCATACCAATAGTGTTATGTTAGCCGACTGTTTAAACTGTGACATTGACAGGTATTCTCGGTGGATGGAAGTTTCTTGAAGGGGAAGTATCGGGGTTGCTTGATGTTTGCGACTGCCCAAGACCCAAACCACAACATATACCCCATTGCATTTGCCATTGTCGACGGGGAGAATGACGCATCCTGGGGTTTCTTTTTCTGTCAAATGAAATGCGTGGTCCCGAATGAGCCCAATGTGGTGTGGGTAAGCGACAGGCACATGAGCATCGCCAAGGGAATTCGAGCGAGTTACGACTTCGCAAAGCATGGCCGCTGCACTTACCATCTATTTCTGAATGTGAAGGCATATCACAAAACGGGTGGGCTACAAAAATTGTTCTTCCTAATGGCAAACGCGTACACCGTTGCGGAGTTCAATCGCCACTTCACAACTTTCAGAGAGAACTCTCCCACTGGTGCTGAGTACATTAAGATGGCCGGGTTCTCTAATTGGGCTCGGGCTTTCTATCCCGCCAATCGGTTCAACGTCACCACCACAAACCATGCCGAGTGCTTGAACTCGGTATTTCTTGAACCTCGTGACCTGCCCGTCACCTCCCTGATGGACAGCGTACTCGACAAAGTGGGTGAGTGGTTCGGGAAGCGCCGGGAGCTAAGTTCTAGTCCCGAGAAGGTTGTCACCGACCATGTGGATGCCGTTTTGAGGCAAAACGCCAGCATGCTATATGTCTTCAGGTCAGGACTTTGAGCGAACACGAGTATGACGTACGTAAGGGGCTGTTCGCCTGGCTGGTCAACCTTTCCGCTCGGAGTTGCACATGTAAGCACTTTCAAATTGACCAGATTCCATGTCCACATTCCCTCGCCGCGGCCAAGGTACGTCGGATCGACCCATACTCACTCGTCCATCCTCTATACAGGGCTGAGGCTTGGCGCGCCTGCTACGTCAATGTCGTGTACCCAGTGCCACCTCGTGAGACATGGGTGGTGCTTGCTGGAATAGATGCCAGGATTTGCTTGCCCCCGGTGGTGAAGCGTGCGCCGGGAAGGCCGAAGACGAAGCGCTATCCGTCGAAGGGCGAATACAGGGGTCCAAAGCGTCGTCGACAATAGTGTACTTAGAATAGAACAGAGTGTGGATTCTGCCAGTGTGTTTGGTGGACGATCAAGTCAACTGACAGGTTTATTTTGGGCAGTGATCGTCGTGGACTAGAGTGTGGATTCTGCCAGTATGTTTTTTGCACGTGTCTTGTATTTTCGTGTTCCTAGGGGGCTAATTGTGATGCAATCTTTGGGATTTCGCATGTTTTGGGCACAATCACATGAATTATCGGATATGTTAAGTATTTCTCATGTCGTCCGACCATTATCCTATCTTTATGTACCCAATAGTTAAAACGTATCCGACCATAACAATTTATTTATCTTACCAATTCCTTCCCAACTTAACTGCAATTGACATCCTCAACAATGTTTAGTTATATCATGCCAAAAGTTTCGTATTATCGGATATGTTAAGTATTTCTCATGTCGTCCGACCACTATCCTATCTTTATGTACCCAATAGTTAAAACGTATCCGACCATAACAATTTATTTATCTTACCAATTCCTTCCCAACTTAACTGCAATTGACATCCTCAACAATGTTTAGTTATATCATGCCAAAAGTTTCGTATTATCTTGCCAATAGTTTCGTATCATCTTACCACTTATAACAATCCTGCAAACGTAAACTTACCCACAATATAATACAAGAATGAACCTTGGGTGTAAGCATGAACTAATTAACGTGAACCATAAATACCAGTTTTAACCATTACAATCACAAAACATCCTACCAACCGTGAACAACATAAGTTTTGAAACTACAAACAACATAAGTTTTGAAACCATGAGAGAATCTCTTTACAAACAGGAGATAATGTCTTAACAAACAGGAGAGACCTACAAATCGTGGCGCTGGATGGAGAGCCCCAAGTACTGGCGGTAGGGGGCAATGTAATTGTCGTTGACGGTCTCAAAAGTCTCTACGCCCTCTGCCACCAGCTGGATAGTCCTGATAACGTATGCCCCACAATCACCGCTGCCCGTGAAGGAATTAACAACCAGCATAAGTTAGTTACGTCTTACCACTTATGACATTATATCCTACCAATGGATGTAATATATCCTACCAATAGGCCTATTATATCCTACCAATATTAGTATACGTACATAACCCAATAGTAAAGAGAAACTTACAAGTTTTCGTTCCTAGGGATCTTGGCGGTTCGAGTTATGGTGAATGGGTTGGGGACATCAACTGTGTGCCTGGCCCGGAGCTCGATAGAAAATTGCATCACCACCGGTATCAGCTTCGCAACAGGCTCGAGGTGGGCTTGAAAATCCTTCTCCTTTATCTGGTACCAGTCACAGTCGAGCACTTCTATGTTCCACTTTACGAGGTCGATGACGAGCCCAATCCAGTGCTTCGCCTTGTACAACCAAGGAGCTAATATCTTCACGTTGGCCACCGACCATGTCCTCCCGTGGTGGTCCGGCAGTGTCCCCGAGAAGTACCTCAGAAGCACCTTGGACACATTGCGCTGGTTAATGCGGTTGACATCGCCGGAAACAGTGTCCAACTGCTTCACCACGGCTTTCTGCCAGTATGGGTCCACCACGACGACACCGGACTTGTTGTCACCCTCCCGGGCGTCCAATGCTTTCCGACTGAGGACCAGTGACTGCTGGATGTGCTGCGTTAAGAGGTACATTCCAAATTCTCGTGAGGGCTTGTCCCATGACGTAAGTGAATAAGGAAACATGCGTTACAGGACAGAAGTTTGCGTACCTCGGTGGAAAGCCATACGCCGGGTGATATTAGGTTGTTGAAGAACTCCTTGTTCAATTGGGTCCCGTCTGGGCCCTTAACCTGCGCGGGGAACTTCAGGAGCCATGCAAAGAAGTCGTCTCTCTATTTATCAGTGACCATTCCCTCCGCAGCTGCGTCGGTGGTTGGACACGATGCCTTTGCCCCCTTCTTGGCCCACTTAGCGGGTTGAGTACCCACGCAGTCCCCTAGCTTTGATGTGATCTTCCTGTCACGCTTGCCTCTCCTCGGCTACAACTTTGTCAACTAACAATCAAACACACCCGAGTTATGTTCAAACAGCTTTCATTATCCTACCAAAACAGATTCAATATTATACCAAAAGGTTAAATATATCCTACCAACTGGGTTATTATATCTGACCAAAATCAACTGCCTTTTTTATCACACCAAAACGCACCTTCTGTCTTACCAACAGGGTCAGACTATCCTACCAATAAGTAAGGTTTATCTTTTCCTCCGCATCGTCTGCATCAGACTCACCCTTGGAACCCTCCCCTGCAGCTTCTTTTACATGCTCCTTGCCCTTCTTAATCTGTTCCTCAGCCTGCACCACCTTCTCTCCATCGTCCTTGCCCTCGTCACCCTCCTTTGGCTCCTCCTCAACCTTTTCCTCAACGTCCTCACCAGTGCACATGCCCTGCCCCTTCATATACGAGTTCACCTCTTCTTTCTCCGCCGTGTTATCCTCAACGTTCTGTCCCTGCTTGACCGACCCCTGGTCATCAGCAGTCATCTCTTCCTTCTCCTCCGCCTTTTCCTCAACCTGCTCAGCCTTGTCAACCACGTCGGCCACAACCTTGTCCAAATCTCTCTCTACAACCTTCTCAACAACATCGTCATCAAATACATCAACAGGATCCTACCAATTATACATGTATGTCATTGACGGAGGGGAAACCTGTCGTTGATTCCGACAAAGAAAACTCAAACCTAAAGCAAGTATAGCAATAAGCAAGAGGTCGATCCACAGGGAAAATTATAAAATCAAGTATGATTTAAATGCCGATTAAGTAACCAAAGGGGGGTTTTAGTGTGAAAGTTTTGAAGCAAAGTAACGAATGCACAATAAGTGAATTTGGTTTAGATAATTTAGGAGAAGCAATTCCACCTACAATTTTCCACTTTATTGGATTGAAGCGATCATTGTAACTTCTTCTCGTCCTATTACGTTTCCTATGAATGCCCTTGTCCCGACCTAATATAGTTACTAGTCCAATCAGTCCTAGAAACCCTTATCAATCGAACAGTCCCTAAAGAAGGATTTAACCCAATTGATAGCTTTAAGTTCAGAGATTAGCCAAGGTATTTGCAGTCCCTAAAGAAGGATTTAACAACACATTCAACTTCATACTCATTCAATTAGTTCAATCAGCCCTAAAGGAACAAGTTTGCCACTTAGGTTAAGGTTCACAATCAGGAATCTACAAAACCTTAGCGATTGAATTGATTCTACCAAGTTGATCAGTCAAGATAGAACAAAACAATAATCAATCAAGCACAAAGAAGTTGAAGCATTCACAAATAGGAAACAAGGAGCGAGAATTAGAAACTCACAATCAATCCGAATAAAGCTTCAAATTGCAGGCAGAATCGATGAGTTTAGTTCCTCATGGAAGACATAGCTCAAAATCTCTAAAAAGTCTCATGGATGAAAGAATAGAATGAAAAGTTATGAAAAATAACATAAAAGTGGCCTAATAAAACATCCAAGTCGGCCTCCAAAACAAACATAGAAAAACTAGGGTTTTTTCCTCTACGCGCTGCGCGCTGACGGCAGCTGCGGCGGGCGCAGCAAATAAGCGGCGGGCGCAGCATGAATACCGCCCCTGGCGGCGGCCGCTGCATTGGTTTTTCCCGAAAATTCCGTCTCGAATTAGCTCTCGACGTCAACATGAAAGTCGTAGCTCTCTGAAAGAGCTTTCCAACGCATGGTCATAATAGTCGATCGGACAACCGAGGCCTCCAGTAAGTGCAAAACAAGTTCAGCATGTCTGGCGACAACTTCTGCAGACTTGTTCTTCGTTTAGGTTCGCTTCTTCTTCTCAGGACCTCTTGAGATCTTCATGTAAGCTTCTTCGATCAACTAGACATTCTCATCAAATGCGTTATCAACTCATGTCTTCTCCTCGGATCTACCATTACCTGAAATAATCAATAAAAGCGTGTAGATTCCGACTCCGACAACATAGAGAACTAATATGCAAATCATGCTTAATCCATCCATGAAATGCATCTTAACTAAGCTAAATGCAACCTATTATGCCTACCTAATTGCATGCTATCAAACTCCCCCACACTTAACCTTTGCTTGTCCTCAAGCAATGATAGAATGAACATGAATCAACGCATCCCACAGGAAATCCCTTCAAGTTTCAACCTCATCAAAAAGCAACATTATAGCAGGTGAAAACATAAACCAAGCAAACAAACGTCATAGCATGTATTCCAGTGATCAAAGCTTAGAAGTAGACATCATCCAACCTCACCAGAAATATGTGTTTCACTCATGTGTTTAGGCTTTTAAGTACAACTCTCAACTCAAACCACTCATGCACTAAGCTCATAGACATTGACCACCATATCACCAATTCTCTACCGAAATGTCATTACTTGCGGGACACAATAAAGAAAATAAAATGCAACACTTTTTTTTCTTTTTCTTTGGTTTTCTTTTCTCTTTTTTTTTCTTTTTCTTGTATTGGTGCTTTCCTTACGCGAAGCGCAAACATGGGTGTCATGAATGGCCCCGGTCTATCAACACCTTAACCTATTAACATGAAAACCACTTGAACATCTTTTGACGCAAGTTGCAAACATGGGTGTCATGAATGAACCTGGTTACTCAATGATCAAGCTTTCTTTCCTAGTGGATAGTTTTCAACACCTTTTTGCGCGAATCATACCCATGGGTGTCATGCGTAGATCCGGTTACTAAGTACATCAACCATTGCCACCTTATTTACTAAGTATGCATAAAATTAAACATAAAGACTCAAAACATAAACATAAACTCCGCAAGCAACAAACATGTGCATCGGTCTTCAAAAATAGATATTGCAGTCAATGCCAAGAGGTAGCAACACTAGGCGAGTAATTCACACAATTGAGCAAAAGAATTCAAATAAGGCCAAACATTCTCACAGGGTCATGTTTTTTAGGACTTCAATCATACTTTAGCTTAATCATACATGCTCAATTATATTTGCTAGCTCATGTTCCACAAAAATCAAATAAAGACAAAATCAAAACATCCAGAACTCCATGGGATTTTTATGAATCATGCTTGAAATTTAAAATAGAGGACAAACTAAGCAAGATGGGTATTTGAATAACACATATGTATGCAATGCATGCTTATTTTTGGTTTTTCCGATTTTATTTTTTTTTATTTTTTTATTTTTTATTTTTTTTTAATGACGAAAATTAAAATAAATAAAACTAAACAACAATTAAACTAACCAACAACTTAAATAAACTTAAACATGGTGCAGAAAATTAAATATGATCTACCTATATGCACTATACAAATAGATTTCCTCTCCCCCACACTTGAAGTTTTCATTGTCCTCAATGAAACATTAAAGACAACAAAAGTAAATCACATACAATCAGGGTGAAGGAAAAGAAAAAGGAAAAATAAAAGAAAAACTTACCTCGGGTTGCCTCCCGAGAAGCGCCTTTGTTTCAAGTCGTTGGCTCGACGTACTGGCCTTTGATTTGCCTATGTTCCTCCACCGGGGTCACCAACACCGGTCATTTCATTGACAAATGCGGGCACCCTTGAAAGGTGTAGATTTCTGTTCCAACATTCATCCATTACTCTTAGCTCCTCTCCATGAGCTATGCCTGGGGGTTGTCCTGGAATCACAAACGGGTTCAATTTGTTAGGAGGTTCAAATTTGCATATACTATGTTCCACAGGTGTTTCTAACAAATCACGAAAATTATTGTTGCGATCAGTATTGTCAGCAATAGGCATATCTAAAGAATTTTCAGGAGAAAGCTTAGCATGATTAAAGAGAGAGAACTCTATCTTTCTTCCATCAAACTCCATAGTCAATAGACCCTCACAACAATAAATTTTCGTTTTCGCAGTTTTCAGGAATGGCCTTCCTAGTATAATGGGTGTTTCAGGGGCTCCCTGCTCCATATCTAAAACAAAGAAATCAACAGGGAAAAACAAATCATCCACCATAACCAACACATCTTCAACAACGCCTCTTGGCCTGATTTGTGATCGATCAGCAAGTTGCACTGTAACCCCCGTCTCAGTCAGAGCACCCAAACCCAAAGACATGTACATGTTATAGGAAATAACATTAATTGAGGCTCCTAGATCTAGCATGGCTTGTTTGAATCTAGTATTCCCAATTGCACATGGAATTGTAAACATACCTGGATCTCCACATTTTTCAGGTAATTTCCTTTGCAACATAGCAGAGACATTTTCATTCAAGCTTACCTTTTCCTTCTGTTTCAGTCTTTGCTTCTTCTTGATGGTGCACAATTCCTTCAAAAATTTAGCATATCTAGGAATGCTCTTAATTAATTTGAGTAAAGGAATGTTTACTTCACACTTACTGAAAGTCTCGAAGATTTCCTTGTCATTCTCATACCTTCGTGTATCTTTCAAGGCTTCCGGGAAAGGCGGAATGGGCTTTGGAGTCTCCATAGGTAAGGGAGAAGAAGGAGAAGAAGAAGAAGGAGGAGAAAGAGGGAGAGAAGAGGAAAAAGGTAGGGAAGAAAACGTATCAGGAGAAGCATCGGCGGCGGGGTCACCTGCGGCGGGCGCCGCATGTTTGCTGCGGCCGCCGCTTGCTCCCTGGGCATCACTTGCGGCGGGCGCCGCGTGATTTCCGTCTCTGGCGGCGGGCACCGCAGGGGTGTTGCGGCGGGCGCCGCTTGGTTGCTGCGGCCGCCGCACAACAGTTCGGCCATTTTCGTCTTCAATTATTTCTATTTCTTCATCCATTATCTCCTCATCGTCCTTTTGATTTGTGACAACCAGTTCCTTGCCACTCCTAAGCGTTATTGCACTGACATTCTCCTTAGGATTCTCAACCGTTTGCGATGGAAGCTTACCTGAATCGTTTGCCTTCTTCGCACTTAAGACCTGAATGAGCTGACTCAGTTGATTCTCCAAATTTGTGATCCGGTCTGATTGTTGTTTCTCAACCTTCAAGACCAACCGCGACAATTTCTGTATTGGATCCTCAACAGCCTCATTGAAGTGTGGTTGACCTCCCTGTCGAGGTTCAAATTGTTGGTGGGGCCTTGCCTGTTGCACACCTTGCTGATTGAAAGGTTCTTGGTAGTTTCCATAACCATTACCCTGCTGATAGCCTCCATTGTAGTTATTGTTAAAGTACCCAGGATTGCCAAAGTTGCCTTGCCTAGGCCTTTGTGGAGCGAAATTCCCAATTGCATTCAACTCTACGCTAGGATCTTGCAAAGTTGAGTACATATCCCTATAGTGGGATGTATCGCTGTAGGATTCACATGCTTTCAACTGCTGAGATACTCTGTCAACTACCAGCTTCTTAAGCATATCTTTCACCTCTTCCATATCAGTCTGTAATGCAGCCACTGGGGCATCAATAGCAAGTACACCTCTAGCGCGAGTGCTCTTGTTGAACTGTCTAGAGCCCTCAGAGAGCTCCTTAAACACTTCCCAAGCTGCGGCAGACGTCTTATTCAGCATGTTTCCCCCACAACAAGAATTCACCGTTTTGCGCTCTCCATCAGTAAGCCCGTTGAACAAGAAGAGAACAAGATCCTTCTGAGCGTACCCATGGCATGGGCAGCTAGCGCAGAGTTTCTTGAAACGCTCAAAATACTCATGAATGGACTCCGTCGCGTATTGCTCAATGCTGCTGATTGACCTTTTCAAGGCATTCAGCTTTGTTGCAGGGAAGTACATCTCTAGGAAGACTCTTTTCATCTCAGCCCAGGTAGCAATAGAGTCAGGTGGTAGATAGAAGAACCATTCATTTGCATCATCCTTCAAAGAGAAGGGAAACGCTCTCAGCTTGATTTGCTCTTCAGTCACATTCTCTGGCTTCATCCCAACAACCACCCTATGGAATTCAGACAGATGCTTGTGGGGATCCTCCCCACTCAACCCATGAAATTTGGGTAGAAGATGAACTACCCCTGACTTTAGCTCGAAGTTGACTCCTTCTGCTAGCGCAAGGAATTGGATTGCCAGGGGTTGCTGTGCCAGATCAGGAGCAGAAAGCTCCTTAAGAGTACGGTTCGCCATCTCTGCAATGCTTTCTACAGAGAAGAATTAGTAGCAAAAAGGTATGGACCCTATGAGACGGTCCACACCAAGATCAACACTAAAAAACACACAAGAATTTAATAAAATTCCCCGGCAACGGCACCAAATTTGACGGAGGGGAAACCTGTCGTTGATTCCGCCAAAGAAAACTCAAACCTAAAGCAAGTATAGCAATAAGCAAGAGGTCGATCCACAGGGAAAATTATAAAATCAAGTATGATTTAAATGCCGATTAAGTAACCAAAGGGGGGTTTTAGTGTGAAAGTTTTGAAGCAAAGTAACGAATGCACAATAAGTGAATTTGGTTTAGATAATTTAGGAGAAGCAATTCCACCTACAATTTTCCACTTTATTGGATTGAAGCGATCATTGTAACTTCTTCTCGTCCTATTACGTTTCCTATGAATGCCCTTGTCCCGACCTAATATAGTTACTAGTCCAATCAGTCCTAGAAACCCTTATCAATCGAACAGTCCCTAAAG
Source organism: Persicaria tinctoria (assembly GCA_037127255.1). Classification (NCBI taxonomy): domain Eukaryota; kingdom Viridiplantae; phylum Streptophyta; class Magnoliopsida; order Caryophyllales; family Polygonaceae; genus Persicaria; species Persicaria tinctoria. The sequence goes on along the minus strand of JBANSL010000016.1, from coordinate 173,374 downwards.
AAGGATTTAACCCAATTGATAGCTTTAAGTTCAGAGATTAGCCAAGGTATTTGCAGTCCCTAAAGAAGGATTTAACAACACATTCAACTTCATACTCATTCAATTAGTTCAATCAGCCCTAAAGGAACAAGTTTGCCACTTAGGTTAAGGTTCACAATCAGGAATCTACAAAACCTTAGCGATTGAATTGATTCTACCAAGTTGATCAGTCAAGATAGAACAAAACAATAATCAATCAAGCACAAAGAAGTTGAAGCATTCACAAATAGGAAACAAGGAGCGAGAATTAGAAACTCACAATCAATCCGAATAAAGCTTCAAATTGCAGGCAGAATCGATGAGTTTAGTTCCTCATGGAAGACATAGCTCAAAATCTCTAAAAAGTCTCATGGATGAAAGAATAGAATGAAAAGTTATGAAAAATAACATAAAAGTGGCCTAATAAAACATCCAAGTCGGCCTCCAAAACAAACATAGAAAAACTAGGGTTTTTTCCTCTACGCGCTGCGCGCTGACGGCAGCTGCGGCGGGCGCAGCAAATAAGCGGCGGGCGCAGCATGAATACCGCCCCTGGCGGCGGCCGCTGCATTGGTTTTTCCCGAAAATTCCGTCTCGAATTAGCTCTCGACGTCAACATGAAAGTCGTAGCTCTCTGAAAGAGCTTTCCAACGCATGGTCATAATAGTCGATCGGACAACCGAGGCCTCCAGTAAGTGCAAAACAAGTTCAGCATGTCTGGCGACAACTTCTGCAGACTTGTTCTTCGTTTAGGTTCGCTTCTTCTTCTCAGGACCTCTTGAGATCTTCATGTAAGCTTCTTCGATCAACTAGACATTCTCATCAAATGCGTTATCAACTCATGTCTTCTCCTCGGATCTACCATTACCTGAAATAATCAATAAAAGCGTGTAGATTCCGACTCCGACAACATAGAGAACTAATATGCAAATCATGCTTAATCCATCCATGAAATGCATCTTAACTAAGCTAAATGCAACCTATTATGCCTACCTAATTGCATGCTATCAGTCATACCATAAGGCTTAGAATGATTTACCAACACAAAAACATTATCCTACCAATTGCACAAATGATGGACAATGAAGCACATACCTTTCCTTTGCCGGTCCTCTCTGATAACACCTGCTTGCATTCTCTCGAAACTTCAGTGACCTTCTCCTCAAGCTCCCTGAACCTGGTCCCCATCTCTACCATCATGCCCTTGAATAGAGCCTCAACCTTAGCCATAATCCAGGCCTCCAAACAGACGCTCGATGCGTCTGACCCAGACTGGCTGGTGCGCTGACTGGGTCCAGCAATGGCATCCTTATGTCTCCGCTTATCTCTGCGGGCCCTCATGTGGTCGCCCACAATCTGATCAAAGAAGACGTCTGGAGCGTCTTTCATGTACGATGAGTGGGGGTACGCATCTTTTTCCTTATGGGTGGGGTGCAAGATGGGCTCTGGCGTCGCCAGCAGAACGTGTTCATCAATTGGGTTGTTGGCGGGGGCGTCCAGGCTGAGGAAGGACTTCACATTCTCATATCGTATGTGCAGTTTGGCGTTTCCCATCGCAGACACCTGAGGATGATGGTGTCGTCGATGTTGCGGCCAAAATGATTACCAATCTCAGGGAAGGTCTCGTACACCCACAACTGCAAATACAATATGATAAATTTGGGTAAGCTATTATTGCACAGTTTGCATGACAACTTCATAGATTTGGTAAGATAGAAATACACAGTTTCCATGTCAACTTCATATCTCTGGTAAGATAGACATATATTATTGGCATGATATAATTGCCTTATTGGCATTCCACACAGTCACACATAATCTGAAATGGCAAGGGGTTGAGCCTTTTTTCAGAACTTGACTAACCTGGAATGCCATGGGGAACCCGTAGAGCGCGTACGTTGGCCTATCTTTCAAGTGAGCTTTTGCAGCCACCAAGTCCTTCAACGTCCCAGCCAGGCTCTTGTGTAGCCTCTCGTACACAAGGCGTCCCCAAGGAAATTCCAGAAACCGCGTCGTGTCCTCCAACAGCAGCTTAACCACCCACCCTCTAATTTGTGTCTTCTTCTCCAATCCGAAAAGAATGCCCTCCACAATGACTAGGAGGGCAAGCTTGTACTTCTTCATTAGGGATCCCGAGTCCGTCTGTTTTTCGTGCTCCCAAGCTCTCTCCAAATCCTTCAGACTTACCTTCTCTTTCTTGAACAGCTGGTATATGGCGTCTTTGTGATCCCCCTCCATCACATCCCTAGGGGGTGCTGCGCAGTTTAGCCCCGTTATCAACGCGAACTCGTGAATCGAGAATCGCACGTGATGCCCCTGGATGGAGTACCACGTCTCATGTTGCTTCCGGGTCTTCAGCTGCCACAGGAGGCAAAAGTGCACCAGTTGTGCGGCGAACTTGAATAAGATGAACTTGAATAAGAAAAATAAATGGAAGTATTGTACTACACTAAAAAAGAAAAATAAAATGAACTTGAATAAGGAAATTTGCTTTCCTCACTTGTAATTGGGAGTTTGGATCATCTACAACATTAGGTAAGACCTTGGGTGTAACACAAAATTATTTGTGTTATTTTTTAATGATAAAAAAATTATAAAAATTATATTTACATTGTATGCATCAATTAACATATATTTATAAAAAAAAATTAATATAAAATAATATTTTGAAAAATATTAAAATTAAAAGAGTCGTTATGATAGAATATTAATTATAATAATTATTAAAATACCATTTTTGTAAGAAAAAAGATGCAAATATATATTATTAAACATGTACAACGTAAATATAATTTTTATAAATTTTTTTATCATTAAAAAATAACACAAATATTTTTGTGTTACACCCAAGTTCTTACCTAGTGAGGTAGATGATCCAGTAATTGGAATTGGAAGGAAAACGTGGATAGCCCGTAGGCTTACTGTTCGATCCTCATCAGTCCTCTTTTTTTCTTTCTTTTTTTTTAAAAAAAAAACTTTTATTTTTGTACTTGTACCTTATAGTTTTTCAGTGCTCTAAATTTTTATTTGAGATTCAATTTGTATGTAGGGTATGAGAATTCGTTTAGGGTTACGATCTTGGAAACTAATTTTGTGAAATTAGGGTTTGCGATTTTGAGAATCAATTTTGTGAAATTTTTATTAGGGTTTGTGATTTTGAGATTTGAGAATCAATTTTGTGAATCCGTGAATTAAATTTCGGGAATCAATTTTTTGAATTGAATTTGTGCGGAATCATTTTTGTGAATTTTGAGATTTGATAATCAATTTTGTCTTTTGGTGTAATTTTCGTTTGGAGCAAAATATATTTGCAATCATGTTGATGACTTTCTTCTCCGCATGTGAAGCTTAGGGTGGGTTGGAATAACTTCATCAGAGAAGGAGCTGCAAGCATACCTAGGATACTGATTTGTGCCATTTTTTCTACCAAGGATACTTATTTGTGTCATCAACCTTGCACATAGCTAACAGGTTTGATCAGGTACATAATTGGTGCTATTTTTTTTTTTTGCCAAGGATACTGATTTGTGTCATCAACTTTGCACACAGAATATAAAATTTGCGAAGAGAACAATTTATCACTTTTGACAATAGTGTAACCCAAAATTACTTTGTGAACCTAGTACGAGCTCTAGAGAATGGTCTATGTGACGTGGATTCCCATGGTGCCTCTAGCCAAGCAATTGTCTCGAAAACCTTGGGAGGGTGTGGTAGCAGCAGCAACATCAGTAGGAGCAAAAGCGGGAGAGGAAAGGGCATAAGTGGACCAAGTAGGACCGCAGATGATTCAAACCACTGATCCTGTGAACGTTGCACATTTGCAAATGCCAAGTCTGCATCCGTTTGCCAGATGTGCCAACGAAGGTAACTCTCTCTTTTGCTGCATGGGTCTCTTTGCCATTAATAAGATAACTTGATAAGGTTTAACGAGGTAACCTAATAAAGGGTTGATAAGGCGGGTTAATAAGGTAACCGATGTGGTTGAAACAGATAGATGCCTTGAAAACAAATGAATATGTATATAGTTGTTGCTTTGAGGAGGATGCTTAAAGTATTTCCATAGAGATAATGGATATCTATATGTGTTTATTGCTTGTGGTCATAGTAGAATGTCAATTGTTTCGTAATAGTTTTTGTTGGATTTGTTATTTTTTTTAGTTTAATTACAAGTTAGATTTCATCTTCTAAGTTGTCTTCTTTTCTCACAGAAATGCAATAAGATGCGTGGATGAGGAACATGTATGCTTGCTTTGCATCATTTGTTGGAACAATCGTAACAAGATATGGGCTTGCCATATTCGAGTTGTCCGAAGAAAGGAGTTGCGGAGCCAAGCTTGAACAATTTGATGTGTTGAGTTCCATCATCAAAATCCCGAACACCCAACATAAAGACTTCCATGAAGCAGCCATCCGATGCGTTGAGTTCCATCATCCAAATTCTGGATACCAGGCATAAAGACTTCCATGATGCGTTTTGTGTACCTAGACAACAATTAGATTGTACATAGACAACAGTTCAATTGTATTTAAACAATTAATAAAATTGAATTTAGACAACGATTATGTGGTACATATACATCGGTTATGGTGAATCTAGACAACAATGAGATTGTATATAGACAACTGTTGAATTACATTTAGACAACAGTTAAAGCAGAATTTAGACAACAGAGATATGGGATATAAACAACGGTTATATGGGACATAAACAACGGTTATGGTGTACCTAGACAACAATTAGAGGATACATAAACAACAGTTATATGACATATGAACAATGGTTATATGACACATAAACAACGGTTATATAATACATAAACAACGGTTATAAGCGTTTAATATTGATTGTTCCAAATTTTGTAGTTGCATGGACAACGGTTATGGAACCGTTGTCTCAAAGAACCGTTGTCATAAGTTCAACCGATGTTTTACCTAAAAACGCACTGACATAGACAACAATGCAATAACCTCGTCGGAGGCATTCAAGATACCCAAATGGGTGGATTAGGACTCCCGGATGAAGGTTAGGGCTCCCAGATGAGGTTTGGATATCCCGGAGGAGTGTTAGAGCTCTCCCCAAAAGAGAGCGTTTTGATATGTACACTAGGACTGCCTATATAAACTTAGACCATCCGCAACCATGGGGCAACCTCTTTCCCCCTTTTTTCCCATCTTCCTATCATAACTTTACAACTCATTTATTTTTTTGTTTAAAATAATTTTCACTTTTTCTATCTCTTTCTAAAAGGTTTCCTTGAATAGGTAAATAAAGAGCGGCCATTCCGGGGATCGAACCGGGGACCTATGAGTACTACCCACAAGTCCTTTCCGGAATGGTTTCCTAAAAGGTTTCCTCTACAACCATGAGAAACCTCTTTTACCTCTTTTCAAATTTATTTTCACTTTTTATTTCCCTTTATATATTTTTCCCTTTATTATAGGTGTATCATCATATATTATTGTGAATTATTTTTATTTATAATTTTATAAATAAATAAAAATAGCAACTAGTTAATATAAATATATTTTATTACATCTAGATTAAAATAAAAAAAAGTTACAAACATACGTAAATACTAATCGAACGACTTTGTAACGGCTTCATTGGGAAATAGTTCAACAACAACTTCTTTGTTCTCTTGTACTTGATGGACTTGCCTTGCATCTTCGGTTGAACTTCGAGTGGTACTTCCTTGAACACCCGGAGAATCCTCAAAATGTTAAGCATTTGTAACATCACTTGAACACCCGGATTGTACAAATATAGGATTATGTGGGGAATAATTTGGATATCCGGGTGTTGGAGGATTGTTAAGCATTTGTAACATCACTTGAAATTGAGGATTTTTTAGAAGATTTGGATCAAAAGGCATATTTGGAATGGGTAGAGTCAGGGCCGGTCCTACGGTTATCGGGGCCCTGTTCTATAATAAATATTAGGCCCTGCTAATAACAAAAATATGACAAAAATCTATTAAATTATAATTATAATAATCTTAATTTTTACATATAAATATTAAAGACTTGATTAAAACAACAAATAATTTTCATCCTTATAACAAAAACAAAGTCTTCCATAGGGGCCCTATTCTTTCTCTCTCGTTTGATAGAAGAATACCATCTTTTTTTTATTAGGAAAGAATGAGTGTTGTAAAACTACCTAATAACCGTCTTTTTTTTTAATTGCGGTAGAGAATTAGGCTAAAAAAAATTAAAATATATATAAACAAGGCCCAACCTATATATTATGAGACCTCGAAAATTTGGGGGCCCTATGCGGTCGGACCACTTGGTCCACCCTAGGGCCGGCCCTGGGTAGAGTATTTGAATTATTGTGTTCCATAGTTAAGAAAATAGGTGCAACTACAATAGATCAAGATGGGGTATATATAGAGTAAAATTGAGCTCAAATTATAGAAAAAAATAAAAATTAAACCAATAGGATATTTTATAGGATACTTTATTTTAAAAAATAATGAAATATAGATATATTTTTATTTCATTTTAAACACTATTACAATTAATAAACACAAATATGAAAAAGAGAAAATCCTACTTTTTCATTAAAAAAAAGAAAAAGAAAATTAAAAAAGGGAAGAGGTTACCTCTCTCTACCAAGGGAACCTCTTCCCACCCCTTGCCATAAGGTAAACCCCACGACCATAGGCTTACCTTTTAGCAACCTTTAGGTAAGTAAAACTCATGGTTGCTCATGCTCTTAACGACACTAAGAAATAAATTAAAAAAATAGTTAAAAAAAAAAAATTTAACCGACTTTACATTGAGTTATTTTACAACTCCATAGGATTTTTAAGTATAAAAACAGCGGAGGCTTGAACGACGGTGGCACGGGTGATGGTGGTGGAAGAGTAAGAGCTTGTCTAGGGTTCAGATATCATCGGGGAGTCAACTTTGCCAATGGCAGGGATCGAAACGAGTGAACAAATGACCGAAGAAATCCTCAACCGCGGACAAATGATCAAAATTAGGGATTTCCCCTGCTCCAATCCAACAAATTGATGTCGCAAAACCCTAGGAGAAGACCGGAAGAGGCCTTATCCAGATTTATCTACCCAAGGCAATTCAATTGTTGATTGCCCTCGGAGCACGCTTGAGGATTTGTTCACCGTCAACGTACAAAAAGGCAGATTTGAGAAAGGAGAAGGGAATGGAAGGGAAGGATTTTTTATGGGTTAAATTGAGATGGACTTTTTACTATATACAAATCGTTTTCGCAATATACAGGTTAAAGTGGATTAATTAATTTTTTTAAATTGCTAATTAATCAGAAAAGTTTACACGTCAATTCCGACGTGCATTTGTTAGGGTGGATTTACGGTGTATGTAAAAACACCCCATACAAATATATATGGATTTTTTACTAATTTGAACCGCTAGATTCCTGGCCTCTGGAGCAAATTTTATCTTCAAAATATTCATTTAAAAAACATTAGCTGTATGATAATTAGAGTTTATATTGATTCCTTTAATTCACCAATGTTTAGTGGTGCATTATTGATGATATTTAGGTTTTAAAGGTTAATTGAATAACTCACGAGAGCATGAGCTTATAATATTATATGAGATATTTTTTTTAAAAAAAATTAGCGATTAGTTAAAATGTTAAAATATTTTGGCTTAAAGATTTTTTTTTTCTTTCAATTTTTGGCTATTCCGAAAATAAAAAAAAATCTAAAAAAGTAGTAATTCTCTAAACAGGAATGGCATGCACAAAGTAAAATAGGAATGCATGGTGATGGCATACACACGCACGTTACGGCACTTACAAAAGACAAATGCTAAACAGATGAAAAATTAAAATAGACTACACACAGAGTACGGTTGACGGTAATTTAAATTTTCTCATCACATATAAATTACGTACAACAACAATAACACAAGAAACGTACATACGGCATCAGAAATGTATGTTTAAATTAAAATTACAAGGTACACCGTACGTACATATATATATATACACATATAGTATATACTAAGTACCATATATACGTAGGGTGCATGCATTAAAATTAAAGGAGTACGTACATTGATGGATAAAAATATATTAATTAAAAATATATAATGACAGAAGATATATATGTAGCTAGGTTAATGGGTCTTAAGGGAAATAGCGGATAAAATGACCAAGAGAATTAAGAGAACGACGGCAATGAAGGAGGCCACAACTGCGCCGCTCACCCTCTGGCAGAAGCTGTCGAACTGCTGACAAATGGCGATCCAATTTGCGTTCACATTTCCCTTGTGTGCCAAATACACTATGGCTGCTGCTGACCCCGAAGCAGATGTTGTCAAGGTCATAGCAACCTATATATATATTTATATTATATAATTAAGAATATATAAAACATCAATATAATATAATATATATCAACCAGTATACGTTTCTGATCGAAAGTATATTGACCGATCAAAGTCAAAATGCGGTTGCTTACAGCGTCGAAGGTGATAAGGAGCAGGCGTGGTGCTTTGGCGAGTGGGCGAACAATGGTTACAATGGAGAAAGGCAATGACAGGACAAGGTAGCCACTGCTAATCGCATTCGCTATCACAAAGAAGCTGCATATATGCACGCGAATATACATATATGTCATATATTCATATATATATATAGAGGTACGTGTGAACATAATTAATTAATGGTTAAGTACTAATTAATTAACTTACGTGAACGTAGGAAGATCGTCATAACGGGCTTGGAATTGAAAGAACTGGGTGAAGAAAGGAAGGGTCTGATCAGTAGTCCCCATTGCAATGGTTGCAGCCAATGCAGCAATAACAGCAGCCAGCCTTACCACGAAATCCAGTACCGATATCCCTCTCTTCATCCCGGCGGCGGCGGCCCCAGATGTTCGGCCTCCAAGACGCTCGTATGATCTCTTGCCCATCAGAGGAGCCTCCGTGATGGGGGTCTTTCCCTTGTCTATACTCCGCTGACCTAATTCATATTCCTTGCTTGTGCTCGACGCCATCTCTACTGCTTCTGCCATCTATATATACCTATTGCTTGCGCTCTTTTAAGTTTTAACTAACTAATTGGAGATCCAATCGATCCAGCAGCGTACACCAAATCGAGCAATTAAGTTAAGAGGAAGCTATAACTAATTGTACGTACGTAAGGACGTTTCCGGATCGACCCAGATGAATTGATGCTGCATTCACTCCATCTCTTCTCTTTATATGTAATCATCATATCATATCCCTGCCTATAAATTAATTAATTCATTTAATTTTCAATTAAGGGATTTGGTTTCCCGTACTTGAGAAATTAACTATATAAGATAAGATGAGCTTATAAGTGGAGTGGTTATATATATATATATAGACACACACTAAAAGAGAGCAGGCCATAAGGCCATATATATGCAAAAGTGAGAAAGTGAGAAGGAAAGAAGTTCAGGTGCAAATGTATGCAAAAGTGAGAAGGAAAGAAGTCACCCCATTAGTCGGTTTGCAGCCTTTCTCGTGCGCGTTCCACTTATCCACGCGCTTTGCTCTCGCGCACGCGCTCCTCTATCAGATACGGAGTACATTTTTTTTATAGAAATAAAGACCCCAGTACAAGGGTTCGAACACCCAGCAAGAGGGGTAGCACATGAATTTTTAAGTTTTTAATTGCCATCCTGCCAAACTGATTTCCATGTTCAAACAGCCTTTTAATAGCATTTAATGTAAGTCTTTAAAGTTTTTTCTTCTAAAAAATTCAATTCCATGTTTAATGCTACGTTGCTTTTAATTAGGGGTGGGCACGGGACGAGACGGGATTGGGTCGGGACGGGACTCGTCCCGCGAAATTTTTTCGGGATGGTGTCTGGACGGGATCGGGACGGGACGGGCCTTGTCCCGCATATAAAAATAATAAAATATTATATAAATTTGCAAAGTGAAAAATGCTTTCATAATTCATTATTTAGTATAATATGTTGAATACGGTATTATTCTCAACTATATTATTCAATAATAATAATAATAATAATAATATTATTATTATTATTATTATTATAATACTATTATTAATTCATACAATGATTGTATAATTAATTATAATGTTCAACATATTTGGCTACATTATCTTACTAGATCAGGACGGAAAGGAATTGAGACGAGATTCACCAATATTGTCTAATTATCGATTGATAGTTGGGAAGAATACCGTATTTAATTAGCTATTTGCCTCTTGTAACTCTAAATGGGGTATGGTTTCTTACCCTTCTCTTTTTCTGCGTTGGGTGAACTTGAGGCAGACGCCATATCCCTTCTAAAGAGGATCCAGAAATTTTCTCAAGCTCAAGATGTGGGGACTCATAATGCAACATATATTTTCACTAGGGTGGGGTTTTCCATTGATAAAGGAGTGGGGGCTCAGAATGTCTCTCGGCTCCCCACTAATTCTTTGTAAACTCCTTATAATAATAATAATAATAATAATAATAATAATAATAATAATAATAATAATAATAATATACGAAGGGTATTAATTTGGGAGGAGAGAAAAATAAATAATAATAATAATCCAACGTTATAATTAAAAATAAAATAAAATAACATTACTTATTTTTATTGTTATTATTATAAAATAATTATACTTCACAAGAAAAAAATATAATATGATATAATAATAATTATAATAATTTTATTATAAATTAGTATTAGTATTAAATTAAATTATAATATTATATAATAATAATATTATTATTATAAATTGAAAATTATTATTATAGTTATAAATAATATTTGCTCAAATAATAATAATATTGTTATTATAAACAAATATTATTATTATTATTATAAATGGAAGATTATGATTATAATTATAATTATAATTATAATTATAATATTTGCTCAAAATAATAATACTAATAATATATTATTATTATTCTATAATATTATAATATTATTATTATTATAAAAATTGTTATTATTATTATTATTATTATTATATGCGGGACAGGACGGGATTTGCGGGATCCCACCGGGATCGTCCCGCGTTTCGTCCCGCATAATTTTTGCGGGTCGGGATCGGGACGGGATTCGCTATTTTGTCCTAAATTCCACCGGGATCGGGACAGGATCGGGATTTGCGGGATTTGTGCCCACCCCTACTTTTAATAATAGCTTTTAAAGTTTTAATTCCGTGTTTAAGTGTTTGTTTAAATTTCTTTTTGAAAATTAATTAAAGCATCATCAATTCATCATATAATTTTAATAATTATGTATTAGAAAAATATATATATTTCACTATAAAAAATTGTATATTTTTATAATTGTAAATTATCATTTACAAAAATTTCATGAACCATTACTATTTATTTAATGAACCACTGCTTTTTTATTTCCCAAGTGTAATTTATATGTGCTGAACCGCTCTATTTATACGTGCTGAACCAATTACAGTAAAACCCATGAACCACTTCTATTAATATACATCATCATATAATTTATTAATTACACATTAATCGACATATTAATATACATTTTGCCCTTAAAATTTCACATTTTTATGGTTGAAATTTTTATAGTTGAGTCACTTAACCACCCTCTAATCGGTCACGGTCACTGAACCACTCTCTCTTCGGTAACTGAACCAACCTATATTTATCCCTGAACCAACCTCGAGTAACTCGCTGAACCAACCTCTATTTAGTCACTGAACCAACTTCTATTTAGTCACTAACCCAACCTATTTACTCACTGAACCAACCTCTATTTAGTCATTAAACCAACCTCTATTTAGTCACCGAACCAACATCTATTTAGTAACTGAACCAACCTCTATTAAGTAACCGAACCAACCTCTATTAAGTCACTGAACCAACCTCTATTTAGTCCCTGAACCAACCTATTTAGTCACTGAACCAAACTCTCTTTACTCACTTAACCAACCTATTTAGTCACTGAATCAACCTCTATTTAGTCACTGAACCAACCTATTTAGTCACTGAACCAACCTCTAATATTTAGTCACTGAACCAACCTTCTATTTAGTCACTGAATCAAGCTCTCTTTAGTCACTAAACCAACCTCTATTTAGTCACTGAACCAACCTCTATTTAGTCACTGAACCAACCTCTATTTAGTCACCGAACCAATCTCTATTTAGTCACTGAACCAACCTATTTAGGCATCGAACCAACCTCTATTTAGTTACTGAACCAACCTACTTGCTATTAAAACTGAACCACTTCCTATAAAACACTGAACTACTTGCTATTAAAACTCTGAACCACTTGGTATAAAAATACCGAACCATTTGATATTAAAACCCTAAAGCACGTGGTTAAAAAACCTGATCCACTTGTTATAAAATCCTTAACCGTTGATTCAAACTCAAATACATTTTAGCCCATTAATACATAGCATTATATTAATTATATATTTGTGCAGGCTTAGGCTACTTAGCTTGAATTGAATTCACCCACCCCGACCACAGTTTCATTCACATAAACCAAACAGATCGATCAAGAAATCATATCAGCATGGGAAGAGGCAAGGTGGAGCTCAAGAGGATTGAGAAAAACATCAGCAGGCAAGTCACCTTCTCCAAGAGAAGATCGAAGGAAATTTTCACATTGAACTTCATAATCATCTTTGCTCCGAGTGGACGACGCCGGCCCGATTTAAAATTGCCAGAGATTTGCTTCCCGGTGGATCGATCCAAAGGGAGAGACTAGCTCTAGCTCCGAGACGACGACCGCCTCCTCTGTCGGCTCCTCTTCAAGCGATCGTCTCCTCCGTCGGAACAAATTCGCACTCCGACAGCGAGATTGCGCAAACAAGAGGCTGAAATCTCTGTAAACCATACTGGAGAGGAGAGACAAGGGCAGCGGTCCGGAGACAGGGGCGGCGACGATGGGCGGGAGGAAGGAGGAGGAGCAGCAGGATCGGAGCCTGCGCCGGTGGGGTTTATCAGAGTCGGTGGAGGATGAATCAAAGATGAAGCGCGCAGTGAGGAGGACGAAGTCTGAGAAGCTAGCGCGTGTTGTTCACTAAAAAAAAAGTAGCGCGTGTTGTTTTTTTTAATTAACCAATCAGATTACTTCTTTACTTCTTACCAGACCGACTTCTTCTCACTTGAACCCTAATATATATATATATATATATATATATAACTTGTACACGCGATGTCATTTTTTAAGTGATTCAAAGTCAAACGTACGTCACGCATTAATTGCATATAATAATTATATTAGAAAATTGTCCCCATCCTCTCCATATTAGTAAAATGTCCACCAATTTTCTGACACTGCTGAAACGAATTTGCTGAAATTGTGCCCCAGTTTAGTATTTTTTTTTGGTTTTTTTTACGCGAAACTGCTGAAACCCTATGCTTCCCTCTGTTTCAACAGTTTTTTTTTTCGTTTTTTTTCAGCGTTTCCAGAGTTGCTGAAACTCATGTGCCACCCTCTGTTTCATCAGTTTTTTTCTTTTCGCGTTACTGTTTTTTTTCCATGTTGCCAAAACTGGAGTTGCTGAAACCCCGATTTCAGCACTGTTGTTGATGCCGAAATCCCGATTTCAGCACTATTGTTGTCTTGTTGATGCTGAAATTGTTGCTGAAACCATGTTACTGGATATAAATTTTAGCCTATGCGGGATTCGAACCCACGTATTTGCGCATAACACATCGCTCTACCATTGAGCTAAGAGGCTTTTAAAGGAGATTTAAAGCAAGGAACATCAAAATTCATTGCAGTCCGCATTTCAGCAATTGCTGGAACTACAATCCGCATTTCAGCAATTGCAGAAATTGCCAATATCCAAAACCCAAACCATGTAAAAATCAAGATAATCCATAATTTTTGTGCAATTTGATAACAATTCAAAAATAAAATATTATAAGATGCTGAAATAAGCAATTAGCATGGAGTAATCACACATTTCGGCAAAATAAAGCACGCATTCATATTTGGATCCTTGATTCCGATTTTCCACCGGAATTCAGCAAAATAAAGCACGCATTCATATTTCAGCAAAATAAATCACGCAATTCAGCAAAATAATCGATGCCAACACACACATCATTAGATCGGTAAAATTTCACATACGAATGGAGCAGGATTCCGTCGTATAGGCATATACCTGCTAAAATCGGGGTTTATTCAATCATTTGATCAATCATTTTCGAGAAAAGTGCTAAAATCGGCAGAAATGGCTGAAGAGTGCTGAAATCAGATCCTCTCTTCCTTAAAACTGATGGAGCGGAGGCGGTGGAATCGTGGAGGAGCGGAGGCGGCGGAATCGTGGAGGATTGATGTGTGACAATCAATCACAACCAGATCTGGGCGTCACTCACCTTCTTCCGGCAAGAGCTGTTTTGGTCTTCTACCTCCCTTTCCTAGGCGGCTGTTCCTCATGACCCATGGAAACATGACGTCCATGGAAACATGACGTCGAGGCCACCTGAGCTCCAGCTAGAGCCACCATTCATAGGGGGCGGAAACTGGATTTGCAGAGCGCTCGGCTCTAACGATTTGATGAAGAAGCGTTTCGTCCTCTAACGATTCACACCCTCCGATCCGAACGCGTTTCGTCCTCAAACAACCTGGATCTAACGATTTGATGAAGAAACGAATGTCCAAAGCGCTCGGCTCTCAGATCCGGGCGGGCCACGTCGCCATTTCACTAGATCTGAACTGAAGGCGCGGTTTCAAGTGATTAGGTGAAGGTTCAAACGCACCTGAAGTGAGTAGCGCTCTTGCCGGAAGAAGGTGAGTGACGACAGCGGATGAAGATGACGACGATCTGATGGCACCGACGGAGAGGTGAGTGACGGCGATCGTTGCTCCCATGGATGAGCAGGAAGAAGGTGAGTGACGGCGATTGTTGTCGGAAGAAGGTGCGTGACGGCGATCCTTGCTCCCATGGATGAGCAGGAGAGCGAGAGCACGACGGAGAGGCAGGATCGGTGGCCGGCGGAGCGAGGATCGGGGGTTTCCTCCGCTCCTCTCATCGGGATCTAGGTTGAAGGAGAGCGAGCCCTGGGGAGAAGCGGCGGCCAGATCTCTAAAAAGAGAGCGGTGTACAGCATATTAGGTTATATATGGAAGGGCAATTTTGTCCATAAAATTTTTGGTGGACAAAACCCCAATTTGCCGGACTTGGGAGACATTCACTAAATTAGGAGTTGGCGCAAATTTTCTCACAAATTAATACTATCATTTGTTAACACCTCTTGGTATTGTCTATAAATAAATTTGAAGCTTTTAATTAAAAAAATCAACTCTTGAGATTGACATGAATTTTTTATGAGAAAAATTATTCATCTATAACAACATGATTATTCGTACATAAATCATACGAATAAGTATGAATAATCATGTGGTAACCGATGAATAATTTTCATATGAAAAGATTATATACACGTGAATAATTACATTATACTAAACAAATAATTATGATGTTATATATCTATAAATAATCAGCAATTCACAATTCACACACGTACACAACTTTTACACAAAATGTATTCTTTTGTTTTCTCATGATTAATTATTCAACTGTTTTCACATAACTTTTTGTCTATAACAATGTAATTATTTGTCTGTACAATCCGTGTAAAAAATTAATAAATAGTCATCTAATATATATCACCAAGTAAATTTATTCAAATGAATAATCACCCAGTACCACTGAATCAAGAGTTACTTTTAATCTCGTCCATTGATTTTCTTAATTCAATTATCCTAATTTATTAATATGATACACCATAAGTAATAGATCATCAAGATATCATTTTAACAAATTTGGGCCATTGAACTAAAAAGATCAACAATTGAGATTAAAAGTAACTTCTTATTATTCGGTGGTATTAGGTGATTAATTCATGAAATTATTCGGTAGTATGTACTAGTGATTTTTCGTTAGAAAGAAATTTATATTTTTTTACAGATGAATAATTATATTGTTATAGATGAATAATAATATGAAAAAAGGTAAATAACCATGTAAAAACAAACTATATATCTCTATATATACACGTTATTGGATTTGTTATTATGGGAAAAAAATTCAGCTGGCAGAGTTGACTTGTTGAATTTGGGTAATGACTTTCAAAGTTTCAATTCATGTTGGATAGGTTAGGTTAGGTAGGCATTTTGTTTAATGCTAATTAAGCTAATTAATTCATGGTGTAATAATGATAATTGCTTTACAGGTTATAGTAGAGGGAAAGGATGAACACTTTTGACCTAATACGTTATGCGTGCTACCACAAGGACAGGTATAGAATAACATCATTAGGGATAGAATAATACGTTATGCGTGGTACCAAAATGAACACTTTTGACCTAATACCCAATTTGCCAATGGGGATGTGATGAGCAGAAGACAGATAAGAGTTTTTTCTTCTTCTTCTTTTCTTTTTGTTGGGGGGTGGGGAGGGCCGGAGGGGGAATGGCCGTAGAGGTGGTATTTGGGCTGTTTGGGTTGGATTCAGGTATACCCATTTAGGATTGGTCATATATCGAATTGGATTATATGTTGGGTATATTGTAGGTTCGGTTGGGGTCGGGTCGGATAAGTTCGGGTCAAAATGGATTTCGGATTCGGTCGAGTTCGAGTTGAGTCAACTTGGGGCACATTTAGTTTTGTTATAAAATGATAATTTTTTTGTTTATCTTGATTATTTAATTACTCTCCGTAATAAACATCAATTTTTATTTATTTTAGGTTTCATTATACATAATTCATGATATTTAAATGCTTAAATATAAGATAATTAAAGTAATGATAAGAATGAGTCAGGTTTAATTCATCAATTTTTAGGTTTCATTATATGTAATTCATGATATTTTACCAGCTGATTGAAGGTTTGTTCTAGTGTGATTCTGGGAAGGGGAAATCTGGGCGTGAAAATGGAAATTAATTTAAGAAAAAAAAAGATGTTTATGGAGGGTGAAAAGCAGAGGGACTGAGGGAGGGATTCGGTGGCCATTTTTGAGGTTAATTATCTTCATTTCCATGCTTGCAAGTTGCAGCCCCACAGGCACAAACTGAGGTTTTATCATTTATAGGGTTCGTATTTCAATCGGTTTTTTGCGGGGTATGAAGATTAAGCATTGGTTATGTCCTCAAGTCCTTATGATCAAGGATGAGTAACCATTTCTCATGTTTTCTCCTTAGTCATTCTAGCTTATTTCTTCGAATTCATCTTTTATTAAGCTTTGTCTTGTAGTGTAATAAGAGCTTTTGTCTCTTCTAGACACTATCATGTGCTTGGCACTATCATGTCTCTTGTTTGGACTCGTATAAAAGAATTGCATCCACTACCATGAGAGGTAGGGTTTTAGGATTGATGTCGTCAATCATGAGCCTCCGGGTTTCTATTTGTTGCTTCTGCTACTGCACATGAAGGTCCTATATATGAGACCTTGATTATTTTCTGCTATTTTCTGCTCTTGAATCAACTTATTGCAGCTGAACTTTTGCCTATTTTCACATGGTATCAAAGATTGAGGTTAAATCTGAAGCTTAGATTGGTATTTCTACTCTATTTGGTCGTTGATTAGCATATGTTCACAATCTTTAAATCTGGAGATAGACCATCAGAAGACATGGCAGTGCAAGGTAATCTTGAAGACCCCTTGTTTCTTTCTAATTCTGATCATCCTGGTGCACAACTTGTAGCTATACCCTTTGATGGTACAAATTACATATCTGAACTCGAATTCTTATCTTATCAAAAAAAAAATATTTGTGAATGCTATTGTTGCTCTAAGTACTTTATATGGTTAGGATTTATGCTGCGATTGAGGTGCGCGAATGCACGCCTAAACACAACCTAGTATATGTAAATATCACCTATAGAGTTAAATAAAGTACATGTAAGATCATAAATATTGAACATATAAATAATTTTAAAAAATTGAAATTGAATATGATGTTATTATTTTATAATTTAATTTTTAAGTTTTTGTATTGTTTGATTTATATATAGACAAAATACTAATTTTGTTAATTTAGGGTTTATCTAGAAATTTACAAGTCAATTGGGTAAGAAATATTACTTTTATATTTAAGTTGAAAAAAAATTATGTTAAAATCCACAATTTGCCTACTCCGTACTAGATTGGATCAAAACCTCAAACATGTGGAGTTTGGACAACGTTGACTACCACAAATCTGATACTCCGTATTACTAATTTTCGTCAAAACAATATTGGATATTTTCTATTTGCTCTTGATTGGTTCTCCCTATATACACCGTAAATCCGGGTTCAGCGCTGCTAATGCAACGTTGGATTCGATGCTGCAACATTAATTATATTACAACGTCGGATCTAACGTTGTAATATGTGAAATGAAGGATCGAATCGGACCGAACCGGGTTAACAACCTCGGATCCGACGTTGTAAGGTTAAAAAAAAAATCCCACCCACCCACACTAAAAAAAAAACGTCCTATTGGACGTTGCAAATTAATTTTTTTTTGTTTTTTTTAATATCTTGTATTAGGCCCGATTTGACCCGTAATAGCAACGTTCAATTTGACGTTGTAAAACGTCAAATTCAACGTTGTTATAACATCCGATAAGTGAAATTAGCATACAATTAACAACGTCGGATTGGACGTTGCAGCAACGTCTAATCCAACGTTGCTACAACGTTGGATCCGACAAAGTATTTACGATGTATATAGAGAACGCGCGCGTGTTGATTTTATTTATTTTATATATAAAAGTTGACCTGCATATAGTGTGAAAAATGTACTAGTTTTTTTCATCAAAAGAAAATGTACTAGTTTAGTTTTCACTTTGGTGTAATTTGTTTCATTTCGAAGCTTAAAGGCTAAAGCACTCTTTTATCTACATTAATTGGCAACTGACAATTTACCCAATGAATCCACGAGGCACTAGTACTTAGAAGTATAGATACGGTGACAATTCGGTTGTTCGGTCGGATTTAGGCATACCCATTTGGGTTCATTTATATATCAGATCGGGTTATATGTCGGATATACTATATGTTCGATTGGGTACGGATCGGATCTGGTCATTTTTCTGGTCAGGTAAGTTCGGATCAAATGGATTTTGGATTGGGTGGGATTCGAGTTGGGCCACATTAAGTTTTACTATAAAATGATAATTATTTTTATTTATCTTAATTACTAGTGTAAGTCCCGTCCCATGTACGGAGAATACATTAATACAATATTATAAATAACTTAGATAGATTCCAATAAATAAAAAATAATAATCTAAATATAAATCATTTTTCCACTAAAAATAATATAGATATAAATAAAATTAGTTCGATGGATTGTAAAAAATCTAAATATCTTTTATTTAGATTATCTCAAAATATAAATAAAATTCTCATTGATATGGTAAATTTTTACTATTAATT
Source organism: Persicaria tinctoria (assembly GCA_037127255.1). Classification (NCBI taxonomy): domain Eukaryota; kingdom Viridiplantae; phylum Streptophyta; class Magnoliopsida; order Caryophyllales; family Polygonaceae; genus Persicaria; species Persicaria tinctoria. The sequence continues at coordinate 153,995 of JBANSL010000016.1, read as the reverse complement.
GAATCTCATGTAATTAAATAGATAATTGTTTTTTAAAAATATTTTAATATTGTTTTTAATTAAATATATAGTATAAATTTATTAAGTTAGTTTACTAAAATATCTATCCAGGGATAGATTGTGGCTACATAATATTTTGATAAATTATCTTGGTCTTAAAACATAATATCAATATAAATAAAATAACCATTATTAAATAATTAATTTTGATTTAAATAATTTTTTCAACGAAAAAATAATCTAGATATAATTAAAATATTACTTATCAAACACTAAATATTTATCTATTAATATTTTTGGTAAGTATATGACTATGAAATATTTTTTTTCAATTTACTAAAATCTATATATAGATAGATTATATTTATGGCTTATATAACTTTCTATAAACTATGATAACATATTAGTTTATTAATTCCCCCCCTAGAATTAACCACAACCCGCCACATAGGATTTTCCCCCCATAATCAACCACAAATGATAGATCTGATTATCTTTTATTTGTATTCTCTCGAAATATAAATAAAACTCATATTTATAAGATAAAAGGTTTTTTTTCCTAATATATCGTTACTTAAATCTCATATATTTAAATAGATAGTTGATTTTTTTTAAAAAAAATTTTTGTTAAATATTGTATGTAGTATATATTTATTACGTTAGTTTAGTAAAATATTTATGCACAAATAGATTGTGTTATATTGATATAGTTTTTTCCTTGTATAATAGTCACTCTTTTTTAAAATTCTATCCAATTATATGAGTTAATGGTAAAATAAAATAATTATTTAATCATTTTTAATTATATATTATAACTATCTAATTATTTTTATTAGATTTCCTTTTTTACGGGAGAAAGTTTTGCGAGACGCACTCACGCACTCACGCACTACCACGTAGGCAAATTCACTCACGCGCCGCCACGTAGGCACCAATGCATTGGTTTTACTATATGTATATAGATAGATAGATAGATATTTTAACTATCTAATTATTTTTATTAGATTTCCTTTTTGACGGGAGAAAGTTTTGCGAAACGCACTCATATAGGATATATATATATATATATATATATATATATATATATATATATATATATATATAGATAAACCATTTCAGAATGGCTCACCGGAAAGGACTTGTGGGTAGTACCCATAGGTCCCCGGTTCGAACCCCGGAATGGCCGCTCTTTATTTTACCTATTCAAGGATATATATAGATAGATTTCCTTTTTTCAATTAACTAAAATCTATATATAGATAGATTATGGCTTATATAACTTTCTATAAACTATTATAACATATTATTTTATTAATATTTTTCCCCTAGAATTAACCACAACCCGCCACATAAGATTTTTTCCCTAGAATCAACCACAAATGATATATAATCTAATTATCTTTTATTTGTATTCTCTCAAAATATAAATAAAATTCATATTTATAAGATAAAAGGTTTTTTTTCCTAATATATCGTTACTTAAATCTAGACATGGGCAAACGCGGGACGGCCCGTCCGACCCGTCCCGCCCGCCCGCGAAATTGGACAGGCTTGGGTAGGGGAAAAGCCCATGCGGGCCGCTAGGCCCGGCCCACGCTCGCAGCGGGTACGGGATTACATAAGCCAATCTACCCGTTGCGGGCCGCTAGACCCGTAACAGGTACCCGCTATTTTTTTTAATATATATATTATTAAATATATATATATATATATATTATTAATTTTAAAAAATAAAATAAAATATCTATGTTGACTTTCAAACCTACCGTATAATAAAATGGACCTTGCAACAAAGTGTGCAATGGGAAGCCAATAAAGCCTATAGTAACTATATATGTAATAAGAAAAATTGATTACAATAACTATAAATAATATTAATTATTCATATAAATAAAATTAATTATTCTATGTAATAAGAAAAACAGTAGCTATATATATACTCCTTCTAATAAGAAAAATTATTCCATGTTATATTAATCATTCATATAAATAAAGTGACTATAAAAAAAACAGTAACTATGGTAATAAGAAAAAAGAGGAACATAAATCAAATTAATTATTCATTAAAAAAAACAGTTATATATATATAAATTGATTACCTGCACCCGCATTCCCGGACGGGATTGGACACGACTTTCAACCCGTTAAGCGGGCTTAGCCCGGCCCGCGCCCGCAACAACGGGACAAAATATCGGGTAAAGCCCGTCCCAAGCCCGGACCGCGCCCGCGTTTGCCCGGGTCTACTTAAATCTCGTGTAATTAAATAGATAGTTGATTTTTAAAAATACTTTAATATTTTTTTTTATTAAATATTGTATGTAGTATATATTTATTACGTTAGTTTACTAAAATATTTATGCACGGATACATTATATTGATATAGTTTTTTCCTTATATAATAGTTACTCCCTTATAAGATTCTATCCAATTATATGAGTTAATGGTAAAATAAAATAATTATTTAATCATTTTTAATTATATATATTAAAACTATCTAATTATTTTTATTAGATTTCTTTTTTGACGGGAGAAAGTTTTGCGAGACGCAGTCACGCGTTGCCAAATAGGGAGATTCACTCACGCGCCGCCACGTAGGCTCCAATGCATCGATTTTAGTATATGTATATAGATCTAATTATTTTTATTAGATTTCCTTTTTGATAGGAGAAAGTTTTGCGAGACACACTCACGCGTTGCCACATAAGCAGATTTACTCACGCGCCGCCACGTAGGCACCAATGCATCGGTGTTAGTATATGTATATAGATAGATTGATTATTAAACTTCATTTATTTAGTATATTAGGTCTTATTATATGTAATTCGCATTATTTGAGTATTTAAAAATAAGAAAATTAAAGTAATTATAAGAAAGAGTCGGATCTTATTCGGGTAGAGTCAAGGACGGGTCCTGATGGTATGACTACGGAATTCTATAAAAAGTATTGGGACATTGTTGGAAAAGGAATCATTTGGGCAATAAAAGCCTTCTTCCACACCTGAAATTTACTTAAACATATCAATCACACATTTATCTCACTGCTCTACCATATATAAAATCATCTCCAAGATAATTACGGAACGACTAAAAATGATTATTGGAAAATTAATACACCCGCTCCAAGGAGCTAACCTTTGTATCTAACAGAGCAATTCAAGACAATATCCTTATAGCATGCGAAATTTTTCACTCCTTCCGCTCTAGAAAGGGTTCAGATGGGTGGATTGCAATGAAACTAAATATGAAAAAAGCGTATGACAGAGCAGACTGGCAGTTTACAAAGCCTGTGCTCCAAAGATTCGGCTTCCATCATCGATTTGTGGACATGATCATGGAATGTGTGACTACGATCTCTTTCTCCATACTAGTTAACAATGGTCCCACTAATCCTTTCAAACCTACCAGAAGGCTACGTCAAGGAGATCCTCTATCTCCTTTTTTTTTTCTTCTTGGAGCAGAAGTATTAGCTCGTAAGCTAACGCTTGATGCCGAGTTCGTCAATAAAAGTGTTGGCTTTAAATTTGGGACTTCAGGCCCACGTATCCCTTTTTTGGCTTTTGCGGATGTTATAATCATATTTACTAAAGGAAACAACCCAGCATGTATGAAAATAAAAGAAATAATTGAGGATTATTGCAAATACTCATGACAAAAAGTTAATTACCATAAGTAATCTTTTCAAACCACTCCGGGAATCCCAAGGACAAGAGCACGAGATTTAGAAGGAATCCTCAATATACCACTAGAACGAAGTTTGGAAAAATACCTGGGTTGTCCCATCATAAATGGGCGTGTAACTAAGGAAACTTTCGGTGAGATAATCTGCGATTCAAAAGACCAACTTAGCAAATGGCGTGCTAACGCCCTATCACAACAAGACAGGGCAACTCTAATTGTAACTAATCTATCATCAAAACTTGTGTACTATATGCAGAGCTTCATGCTTCATGCGTGAGTACATAAGCAACTCAACCAAATTAACAAAACATTTTTATATAACAAAGGTGCACAACATAGCCCGCTTATTGAATGGGACAAAATATGCAGATCAAAAGCATCAGGAAGACGTACTGGGAATTCGGAGAGCTAGGGACATGAATGAAGCACTCCAACTAAGACTTTTGTGAAAAATTCTAACTGAACCAGATAATAACTGGGTTAGAATTACACAATATAAATATCTGAAAGAAAAACACATTCTAAATTACGAGAAGAGTGAAAAGACTTCTTGGCAATGGTCAAAACTACGCACCTTGATAACAAAGTTCAAATTGGGGCTCATTAATTTGGTCGGTGGGCGAAAGAAAATCAATCAACCTTTGAAAAGACAAATGGATAACGATGAAGCCTCTTATTGATATATTAGACTCTCAACACATCATAAATCCAAATGAAACTATAAGCAAATATATAATGAGCAGACTGTGGTGGAGGGAGAAGCTTGAGTCTGTTCTCCTTGAATCAATAGCTGAGGAAATTATCAAAATCTCCTTGCCAGTCAAGTCAACCCCTTTGCTGATAGGCTTTATTGATGGTCTGTCAAAAAGAGATGGTTTACAACATCAAGTGCCAATAATCTAATATCATTCAAGTCTCACACAACATCTTCTAATTTTGCTTGGATTTGAAAAATTGATGCCCCACCAAAAATTAAAAACTTTCTTTGGAAAATCAAGCAAAAAGGCCTACCGACAGCTACACACCTTTCCCATAAAGGTGTTGTTGTCTCCACCACTTGTATTTTTTGCAACCACTCAACGGAAGATGATATCCACCTTTTCTTAGAATGCCCTTTCAATAATTTCCAGCCACAATTTCCCAGGAAAATATCCCAAGCAATAAACACCCTCCTATCAGAAAACCGAGAAATGGATCAAATATTACACCTTATAGGAACTAATCTCTCAAAGGAGAACAAACAAAGTATAGCATTTCAATGGTGGACGATATGGTTTATTAGGAATCAAACCATCTTCAGGAAAGCCAATATTCCCTTTGTAGATGGTCTTAAGAAAATCATTATGGAAAATATCGAAAACTGGAAAAAGGCCCATCATTGGAGGAAACTAGCTATTGGTAAGTACAAACTAAATTTTAACGGATCATATATCGGCCTCAAAGAGTTCTATTGGATATATTATTCGAGACTGGACTGGCAACCCCATTTGTATCGGTGGTAAAACAATTGGTGGCCATTCACCTATTATGGCGGAAGCACTAGTGCTGAGACTTGGGGTGGAAAAGGTCAAGGAACTAAAGATAAGCAACCTAATCATCGAAGGAGATTCTAAGATAATTACAGACTTTTTACGTACCCACACCAATTGCCCTTGGAAAATAGAACAAGTAGTGGCGGCCGGCAGGCATCCAAACTATTCTTCTAGGAGTAAGAAATATTAGAGTTTCCCACATTCTCCGCATTGGTAACCGAGTGACAGATATGATTGCACATCTTTGCTACTCTACCAGGAGACCAAGTTTATACAATGATACAGGTTTGCTTGACCTCATCCATCCGGACTCAGGATGCTTTCGGATAGAGTATTCTCACTCGAATCTTTACCTAATCAAAAATAAAAAATAAAAAATCAAGGACGGGTCGGGTATGAGTCGGGTCAGGCTTGTCTATGTTCGTATCTATTCGGGTATCGGATTAAAATGAATTGGGCTCGAATTCGGGTTCGGATTGTGTATGACACTGGATTTTCGAGTTTCGGTCTGATCGGGTCTGGTTTTCGGATCGGTCAGATTTTGAATTAAGAAGTCGGATCCTTGCTCCTTCTCTTATCCGGCTTTTCTTCCTTGGTTTCGAGTTTCGACCCGTCCGCAGTGAAGAGTGTTTGATTACGATTCATTAACCGAAGTTTACATAAACAGTTTGAATTTTTGGTTCCAGATTGTTCGGATTCGTGAGAATTGTGTGAAAAATATGCAACAAATTACGAGCAATGGATCGGGAGGATCATCCTCCCAAAGCCCTAGATCTCCACAATCACAACAACAATTCCTCTCCGTTTCGGTCACGGATCCTGTCAAATTGGGTAATGGAGTCCAAGCTTACATCTCTTACAAGGTCACCACCAAGGTAATATCTTCACCAGCTGCTCCCTACGGACACTGTCCCAAATTATCTGTTGATGTTTTGATCCATCTATATTAGGGTTTATGTGCTTCTGTTGTTAGCTTTGTTTGGCATCTGGGTTCGTCAGTTTCTTCACAGCCGAGATATTGTGTGAGATTGTTGATTCTATTGAATTGTCGAATGTTCCGTTTGACTTCACGGGTTAATTTCACTTTGGTGTTGCGTTGCATCTGAGGAGAGCTTTCAGATTTCGGTTGCCTTATTTGGGGGAGTCTGTATCCAGTATCCACGGACGTGTCAAAATTGGAAACTGGATTGATCTTGTTAACTCATGCAAGTTTTTCCCTTTTTTTGTGGGGCAGACAAACATGCCCGACTATCAAGGACAAGAAAAGATTGTCATTCGCCGGTACAGTGATTTTGTGTGGTTGCGAGATCGACTATTTGAGAGGTACAAGGGCATTTTTGTACCTCCAATCCCACAGAAGAATGCTGTAGGTATGTATTTTAATGAGATGCTTGCTGTTATTGATCTTAGATTTATAAAATTCATCCTCATTCATACGGAATTGTTGAAAAAATAACACACAAAGAAAGTGAAGAACATAGCATCATACTATGAGTATTGCTTACTTTGAATGATACATTTGCATGTTGATCTTGGGTGAAGGGACTGTTCTGTTCTCTATGATAGATGTTCTGAGTACTTGAGCCTTTATTGATCTATAATCTATATCAGTGCAATAATTCACTATCTAATTAGAGTCCTGGATGTTGGTTAGAGAAAGAATGCCTTCTTGATGGAGTTGCATTCCTATGTCCCATAGTTATACAGTTATACTAGCTTTCCTTGTTGATGAAGTGATCCGTCATTCAATCCTAAAAATATGTTTAGGAGAGAATTCGAGCTTGAATGTTATTTGGACCTAGAAAATATGACTAGTGCTCCTTGCAAGTGCTGCTCTGGAATTACCGAACATAGAAATAAGATTAGGTGGATCATGGATTCCTTATGCATGCATGAGTGGAATGATGTATCTTTTTAGAAATGAGCAAGCGTCCCTTTTAATTCCTTGTGCTTCTCGTGCTTGCACAAAATTCCACTAGCTTGTGGTAACTTGTTGCCTCTAAATGCAGAGAAGTTCCGTTTCAGTGCTGAGTTTATTGAGATGAGACGTCAAGCATTACATAAATTTGTTAACCGAATCACTTCGCACCATGAGCTTCGCCAAAGTGATGATCTGAGGTTGTTCTTGCAAGCAGATGAAGAGGTTGAGATATATTACTTTGTTCAATCAGTTTGCACTTTTTTGTGGCTGTAACTGTTTACTGTTCTCAGTCTTTTCCCCTCTCCTGCTTAAAAATGTCCATTGTTGTATCTTCTACTTCCTCCGGTCAAGATTATTTGATGTTCTAAGAGCTAAAATTTGATCAGTTTTATTTGATGTCCTGGAGTACTATCATTACCCTGTAATAAATACTCCCTAGACATATAGTACGGAGTACTAGAGAAGTAGGAGAGAGAATCAATTTTTTTTTAAAAATAAATTCTAATGGGTAATAGGGAAGTTAATAGGGTGGTTTTTGCTCCCATCTTTACAGAATTGATATATTGTAGTACATGTGTACTAGTATGAGAGAGAGGATTGAGTGGTTACATTACTCCTATCTAATAAGGACTACGTACGGATCCTTGTATCCACAATTTTTCTTAATTGCTGTGCCCAAATGTAAAACTTCTTACATAAATGACCGGAGGGAGTATTATATTTTCCTAGTCCTTATTATGGAGAGAAGCCTTTACTTCAATCCTGAAGGACCAAGCATTTATAGCCACATGTGCTATTTTCGTGTATGGAAGCTTAGCTTTATATAGTTTATGACATTGATGGTGCTTACGACATGTAAAAAATAAAATTGTTGAGTTTTGAAATCGGATGGCACTTTGCAGAGTGTGCGACATTTTATTTATTTCCCTTTAACTCCTGCTAAAGGAAATTTCTGTTTGCTCCTCCATAGTGGGTTATGATTGGTATATAAGTTACTCAACATGAGAGGTTTGGTTGTGGTTTTACCATCTGTGGAATGTAGGAGTGATTAAGATGCAGAATGTTTTGAGCTGTGCAATTACGATACACCTGATGCATTTAAATTGAGGAATAATATCGTCATGCTATCTGCTAATGAATAAAGAATTAGGTGAGTACTATTATTCTTACCTCAGCTTCTTAGCTTTGAAAGTCCCTGATGTTGAAAGCATATTTTAGCCATGTTTTTGCATTTGGTGCAACTTGATGAAAGTAGAATTTCGCCTTGATCTGCTTGACAATGGCTATGGGTGTTCCTGCTTTTGACCGTTAGTCACTAATATTTTTTCTTTGGCTGCCTGTGATCATTAGACAATGGAAAGTGCGAGGTTTCAAGAGGCTGGTATCTTCAAGAAAAAACCATCAGATTTTATGCAAATTTTCAAGGTAATCCTGCTTTTGATATGATATACCTTTACAATCTTAGATTATATGGGACTTTTAAGAAGTCCGGTTTGAGACAGAAAACACCATTTTGGCATTACAGGATCTGTTTATAAAATAAATGGTGATTTTGTCCAAAACCCTGCAGGATGTGCAGTCAAAATTTAGTGATGTGGTATTTGGAAAGGAAACACCAATGGAAGAGGCTACTCCGGAGTATGAGAAGATGAAGCATTATGTTTATGAACTTGAAAACCACATGTCTGAGGCTCAGAAGTATGCTTACCGTCTTGTGAAGAGGCATAGAGGTATGATATCAAAAGTATTATAGATCACAAAATGATTCCTGTAGCCCTAGCCCATATTGTAATCACACCATTGCATAAACACATACTATGTTTTGCACAGAATTGGGGCAGTCTCTATCCGATTTTGGGAAGGCAGTCAAACTTTTGGGTGCCTGTGAGGGTGATGATCTAGGAAATGCATTTTCTGAGCTGGGCACAAGATCAGAGGCACTGTCTGTAAAATTGGAAAAGGAGGTAATGCAATTTTAAATGTTTAACTAGTTACTATTATACCATATAGCAAGAGTCACTTTTTAGCTGTGATTTTGTCATTTGAATGGAGAGATCAAAAGCATAATGATGTGCAGGCTCACCATTTATTAATGAACTTTGAAGAGCCTTTGAAAGATTATGTCCTTGCCATTCAATCTATAAAGGTGAATCTTTCTTTCCTCTTACTGGTGGCAGTGATGTTCTTTTATTTTCCATCATTGCATTTTGTTGTGAATATGTTCATATCTAGTTGAAAATTTTATCTTATATGTTTAAACAGGCAACAATAGTAGACAGAGCTGGTGCCTTCAGGCAACACTGTGAACTCGCTGAGGCAGTGAAGCTTAAACAAATCAATTTGTATGTCTCTCACCTCAATTTCTCACTATACACCCTTTTATTGAGCCGTGAAAAAACCCTAGACGGTTTTTTTTCCATCAACAATCTAATGAGCCGTGAAACTTTGCAGCCCTTTTTCCTCTTCACTTGATTGCACTTGTGAACTCAGGCAACTAGAGTCGCAGTGTGAATCTGCTGAGTACTAATTTCCTAAAGTCAGCTTACTTTCGTCGACAATTTTATCAATAAGTTGACTAAAGCATAACCGTAGAAGGTTGCTAGTGTATCCAGAGGAAGTTGGAATACTTGATATTTTTTGGTAGGTCAATTTGATTGGTGTACTTGATCAGTACAACCGAAAGAGAGAATTCGTAGATACTGCTCGAGTGAAAAATACTGTCAAAAGTGTATAGTAACTACAGATAAGAATATTCATCTTGTTCACTTGTTGTTATGATTGTCAGAGGTGTACAGACAAATTAATTAAAATTGACACGCTGATCTTCATTAAGTGTGTTTCAAAGTGCCTTGTGGGAGCTAGAGATACTGGAACGAAATGACCTTGATAATCTTGTCCTTTCAACTTCAGGGACAAGCTCATGCTAACCCGATCTGAAAAGGTGGTGGACGCTGAAGCTGAATATAGGGAGGCAAGTCTGGTGGATGTAAATTTGTCAGTCACAATGCGGCTATTATATAACCTTCACATTTGCTCATGATTATTATTTTTTATTGTAGATAAAAGAGGATAGTGAGGAAGCAACTAAGAGGTTCGAGTCCATTGTACGGCTGATGAATGAAGAGATGGTTACCTTTCAAGAACAGAAAACTGCAGACTTGGGACTTGCATTCCATGAGTTTGCAAAGGGCCAGGCTCGTCTGGCCAGTGAGATTGGCAAGGCTTGGAGGAGTCTCCTTCCGAAACTCGAAACTATCTCATCCTCCTAGGAAGCAGTTTAGGGAACGTGAATGCAGCACACGCAGCATGTGAGAGAGCTGTTGCTTCCCACTGGGTTTGTTTAATACTTTGGGTCATCTTGTGCTTTGTAAAGGAATTTGACCTTTTTCCTTGTGTTTACTAAATTTACTTTATCCATTATCGGTTTCCTGTGGAAATTGCTCTGTTTTCTCTTATATAATGTTGTACAGTATAAAACTTGGGGGTTCCTAATTTTATTTTATTTTATTTTTTCCTTTTTTTCGGGTCAAGTTTAAAGGGCTCTTAATCCTATTGGAGCTAGGCGTAATTGATCTCTCTTTTCTCTTCAGTTGTAAGTCTGTCGGATTTAAAGAGCATGTCCGAATACACTAATAAACAGCAGGTGATGAAATTTGATCGATCTCTGAATGATTTGATTCGAAATATTGTGAAAGAAGAGTTTATGTCAATTACTGAGGAATTGATTGGCTGTGTTATAGAGCCAATAAAAAAGGGCCACGTGAATTGGAGGTTATCTGAGTTGTATGGTGCGTATGTATGTTGATAAATAGGGTCCTCTCATCACAATTCTCATCTTGTACAAGTACAATAATGGCTTCTTCAGCGTCAGCTGGGATGAAGCAGCTCCTGCTTCCCACAAAAGCTCAGCGGTTAACTGCTCCTACCAATTCCAAAGCACTAGCACTAGCTGGCAGTTGTTCGCCAAGGATCGCATTTTCCAGCCGCAGGAAATCGTTTGTTGCAATAGTAGTCAAATCATCGGCGGATATCTCACTGCCTGATCCCCAAGGGGAAGGGGTCTCTCTTGGAACCATGAAGCTTCCCCTCGACACTGATGTTCCGAGATTCGAAACTCTGCTATTTCAGGTGCATTTTTCAAAACATTAGCAATTCCCTTCCTTTCATATACTATGATATAATGTACTGTGCACTAACTTAACTGAACTGGTGACTGGGGTTTCCAGTGGGCGAATAGTCTTTGTCAAGGAGCTAATGTTCCGTTGCCACTTCCGCTCAAGGTTGGTACTCTTTGAGATTTCAAGCCTTAGCTTGTTATGTTATGTATGTGTGTATATGTATGAATGTATGTATGTATGTAGGTATGTTGTTACAATTTAATTTAATTTGTTATTATTCAATCAAGAAACTAGTACATGATAGGATAGGATATGATGATGTATTCGTGCATTCCCACATCCTGATTGATATATCGGATCCTCCTAGAACAGATTGACAAAATTGAAGGAGGGGTAAGGCTAGGTTTTGTGGTAATACAAGACAGTGAGACGGAGGTTCCGGTGTACATTGATTGTTTGGTGTTCCCTGGGAGTGGGGATTCGGGTCCCATTTTCAAGGCCATCAGAAACGGAGCAAACAGGGACAAGCCGCCCCCTGGGGAGCCCAGGATCATGAAGAGCCTTCTTGCAGCCCTCAGGAAGTCTGTGGAGATTGCCACTCCCAGTGCCAGAGCTTAATTAATTACTCTACTTAAGATCACAAGAATTGATTCTCCATCCATCATCTGTATTCTGTAATGTACTACGGAGTACTACTCCGATCCGTATTAATTAAGAAACGTCACATACAATACAATACTACTTACAACAGTTACAAGTGTTTAATTAATTGATTGATTGATGTTCTACTTGTACTGCACCTACGCCTTTCAGTTTACTTGGCTAGCTTTTTTCATCCAACTATCGTATTCACGTGTATTCTAAAAAAACTACAAAAGGATTATTGGCAGATTGCTATATCTTACTCTTTCGAGGCCTGATATTTCTTACACTGTCAGTTAAGTCAGTTCTTTGCACAGGGGCGAATCCTCTTTAGGGCCAGTAGTGGCAGTCGCTCCCCCAAACGAAAATGAAATTTAACATACATATTCTTCTCGTCGATAGCTTCGATTTGATATATTATAAGCTCAAATCCGATATCTGACCAAAAAAGTTATAAGCGTTTCAAATTTCAGCACTAAATTACAATATTTTCTACATTATTTACCAAACCGATATATTTTTATTGTAATTATTATTTATTAATTTCATATCTTAATAATATAACTATATTCGATAACTTCAAATTAAGAGATTATATTGAAATATTTGAAAACCATGAAATAAATCATGCAAATTCAGGATACATTATATAAAATATTTTTTTTATCGTAAATTTTCGCCCCCTCAATCAACAAGTTCAGGATCCGCCACTGTTCTTGCAGCACCCCCATTGCAACCTCATTGGAATGCAGCTTTGTATCTCTTGAGATATTTGAAAGGAACTTTCAATTTGGCATTTTCTTATTCAGCATCTTCCTCTTTCACTTTGAATGCATACATTGATGCTGACTGGGGTATAAAAATATAATTATTATAAATTTTAAAACATGATTTTTCAAAATAAAATTTTATAGATATATAAAAATAGATTTTAGGAATATAAATATAATTTTTATTTTTATTTTCAAATTAAATATATGTTAAACTAATTTGGTGATGTAGGGAGGGGTCGTAGAAAATCCACACTGTTCCCGTAGTATTTTATTTGGTGTTTCTGAGAGTCTGAACATATTGGGCTGAAGAAATTAAAGGGAACTAGTTACTCTGAAAATGAAAGGCCCAGCCCAGCCAAATCATATAACCCTAAGCAGCGAATCCGTAGCTTCCCTTTCTTCTCTGCGCCGAGCAGTAAACAGAGGTCGGAAAACACCTAATCCCTCAACACCTCCGTGCATCTCCAACCATTACCAATTACCATGGCGAGTCTCTCCCATTCGATCTTTCTTCGTAGTTTTACTTCCCTTTGTGCTTCATTCACGTTCTTGTATCGGTTTTCTTTTGATCAATTATTCATATTGAAGACGATTTTCTTTTCTTTTGATTTAGTCGTCGAAGAGAAGGACAAAGGAGCCTAAGGAGGAGACTGTTACCCTCGGCCCAGCTGTTAAGCCTGGGGAGTATGTCTTCGGCGTTGCTCACCTTTTCGCTTCCTTCAACGATACCTTCATTGTCAGTCTATTACTCCGTATGCTTCGATTTTGATTGATTTTTTTTGAAAAAAAAATTATTTATTCAAATTCTTGTATCGGTTCAAATTATGCAGCACGTCACTGATCTATCTGGAAGGGAAACAATGGTTCGCATTACTGGTATGTTTTCTTTTCAATCTCACAATTTAGTGCCAGTGCAGTTTGAGTTGGAATTTTTATTATGATCTACTGGTTGTGCAACACTGCGAAGAATGCATTCTATTAATTTTGTTTATATATACTGGTTGACCTGCACTAATTGTATTTTTGTTTACATTGTTTATTGAACCGCCGAATTTTCTTTTGTTGATATCCTAGTATAAGCTTTGTTTACCTGTTTCCATGGTGGTGTACTCGGGCTATGTTGAATTATTGATGTTTCTGATTATGTTCTGGGATTGCCTTTACCTTGCAATAATGAACCTGGTTATTGAATTACCATCTCTGCATAAATAATTAACCTTTGTTAGGTTCAAATTTCTATTTTAAAATCCAATTATGTTCTTTGCATCTGCCTTGATAAAGTGCTATGTCACTGTTTCCTCATAGCATCTTTAATGGTGGTACTCCAATTACCATAACAATTAAAAAAAAAAGGAAATGTAAGAAAAAATAAGATTTTTGAAAGAACCCATAAAGAAAAGTAAGCTCAAGTATCATATGTATGATACTCATTCTTACACAATACCATAGAATGTTATCCAATTAAAAATTAATAGTGGGTCTCTTTTGATTTTTACTTCCAAAAAAAATTACAAAAATCAATTTTGATGCAAAAAGTGAATTAAGATAGTCATGTCAAGTATCATGGTTGTGGAGTACCAAATATTAAAATGAGAAGAAATGACAAAAAGCATGTTATGGTACTCAACATGAGTACCAAGGTTAAAGATGCTCTCAGTTATAACCACTGTCCATTTTCTATCGCCCTATCATAACTGTTTCCTCTGTCTAGTTAGTTTTAGTTGGTTTGTGTTTACTGCTTTTTATTTCTTGATCCTGGTCCTTTGTTTGCCTATTATTTTTGTTTTTTTACGCCCACATCACTTGCACATTTGGAATAGGTGGGATGAAAGTGAAAGCTGACAGGGATGAATCTTCCCCTTACGCTGCTATGCTTGCTGCCCAAGATGTTTCACAGCGCTGCAAAGTATGCTTTCTTGAGTATATATTCTTGTTTTTTTTCTTAAAAGATCACACATTGTGAATAATAATAATAATACTTGTTGATGTTCTACAGGAGTTAGGTATCACTGCCCTCCATATCAAGCTCCGTGCTACTGGTGGCAACAAAACCAAGACTCCTGGGCCAGGTGCTCAGTCTGCCCTCAGAGCTCTTGCTCGTTCAGGCATGAAAATTGGCCGAATTGGTAAGTCCCTTACATGTGATATGGTGCACTTTGTGTTGTTTTGTTTCTTCTAGCCTTTCCTGTTTTGTTGCGGATATATGATTTTGGTCCTCCCTTGGCAGAGGATGTTACCCCCATACCAACTGACAGCACCCGTAGAAAGGGTGGGAGGAGGGGAAGAAGGCTGTGAGGATTAGGACTCATGTTACCTTTTCTGTTTCGCGGATGTTGGCCCTTTTGAGTAGTAGCTCTAGCTTGAGGTTCAAGGATTTCCGAATCAAATTTTGTGTTGCTTTGATTATATGGACTTTGTTGGGATTGTCATCATGAAATTGTTGAATATTTACTGTTGGAAGACTTAAGATATTGTTTTATTATTATACTTAAGATAATTAAGATGTTACACCAAACATTTTTGGTTGACAATACGAAATTTGCTTATGGAATAAAAATACCAATTCACCATTTTATTGGCCGAAAAGACAAATAGGTATATTAAATGACCCCCTAAGACATATTGGTATATTAAAAGATTCAAGGGACAAATAGGTATATTAAAAGTGCTCTTGTGGACAAACTGGTATATTAAAAAACTTTTAAGGGACAAATAGCCCTTTTTGCCTCATTTGACTTCATTTCATTTGATTTTTCTTAATAAAAACATTTTCATATATTTTAAAATAATTATTTTTATTTAACTTTTATTCATTTGACTATATAATCATAAAAATAAAATTTGGATATATTTCTATCAAATTATAAACCTTTTTATTTTATGTTTCTATATGTTTGTAACTAATAATGATTTATAAAATATTATTACATAAAAATTTTATTGGTTTTTTGTACAAATACAAAAAAAACACATTTAATAGTTGGTTTACAAATCGCAAGTTAAAACACTTATTGCTTATTTTTAGAAAACAATTGATAATGATGATGATAATAATAATAATAATAATAATATTATTATTATTATTATTATTATTATTATTATTAACATATGAAATATAATTTTAACTAATTATTTCATATTTAACGGTTTTATAAAAATTCTCATATTTCATTTTTATTTAACATTTGTTGTGTGATTTCCAAACAAATACTAGCTCATATTTTTGTGGGGTAATTTAATTTGTGCAATTTATATAAACAACCATTGTAATAAAGTTTTTATTTAATAAAATGTATATAATATATATTATTAGTGACAAATAGTGATAAAAATTCAATAGTTTTATAATTTGATAGAAATATATACCAAATTTAATTATTTTTTTGATGATTATATAACCAAATGAATAAGATTATATGAGTATGTAACCAATTCATTTTCATACAAATATATTAACATGATTTTATTAAAAAAAATAAAACGAAAAGGAAGTCCAATTATGTAAAAAGGGTTATTTGTCAACTAGAGTCTTTTAATATACCAATTTGTCCATTACAGCACTTTTAATATACATATTTGTCCCTAAAGGCTTTTAATATACCAATTTGTCCTCAGGGGGTCATTTAATATACTAATTTGTCTTTTTGGCCCCATTTTATTGGATTGTTTGACAATAATGAGAAAGGTTACACACTTACACCCTCTAGTTTGGAAGAACATACTATAACTTTCTCTAAAGTAGAATTCAACCCTAAAAAACCATGTCTCCTCAAAATAAAAAATAGCACATTAAAATGGTCTAAAATATGGAGGTTAATTGTTGTTCATTTGAGGCCTTTCCATGCTCCAAAATTAGCACATTAAAATGGAGGCTAATTGTTGTTCATTTGAGGCCTTTTCATGCTCCAAGCACTCAACTTGTCTATTGTCACAGACTCGGTCCCATTGTTGAATACATACAAGTGAGCCTGATCCAGTCTTGCAATTTTTGGATAAACCCTTGACGTTATTACTGTCTTCCCTTTGGCCCCAAAGCTTTCAACAACTGAATGATCAATCTACACAAACAATATTATTTACATGTTAAATTGGATGAAAGAGTTACTAAATAAAGTTTTTCTATTGAAAGTCAAGCTTGGAGAATTTACCAAGCTCCTAAGGGAGAGCTTTCTGTCTGTGAGATCGACATCCACAAATCCAGCAAATGATGGCATGTAATTATCTTTATCTAAAGAAGAACTGTACGTCTCCAAAGAAGCCAAGATAAAGGAAAATAAGTTGAAGGGCTAATTATGATTTTGTTGAAATTTGGGTAGCATTTGCATCGAAGATACATATAAGAGAGGAAAGAGAGAATTCAGACCTTCTTCCATCTGCGCAAAGGAGCACTACATACTTGTACGAAGCTTTGAAAACTCTGAAGAAGACCGGTGTGTATTCCTCAAGTCCCTTTGACGCCAATGTCAAGAGGCCGAAGGGACCAACCCCACCTTGAACTGTTGAGCCCCTGATGCCACAAAGGTCTTGTGCATTAGTCCACTTTGGGTTGAATGGCTCTGCCTTGTCCAAACTTGATGGCAGGGTGAACACAACTTCAACATCAGCCTGAAAAATGATTAAGTGTTTACTTACATTACTCAGTTGTTTTGATTTGTATATGTAAGTTGATAACACTACTAGATCGGAGTAGACTCAGTACTACTAGCTAGAAATAGGTGTTGGATCAAAGCAAGGCCAACCCTGTCAATTAGGAGCCTTAGGCAAAATTAAATTATGGGGTCCTATATGTATATATGTATATGTATATGTATATGTATATATGTGTGTGTGTGTGTGTTTTTGAGTGTCCCAAGTGTAGACAGAAACAAGTACACAACACACAAACAAGTTAACAAACGACATAGCAAGAGGGTTGATAAAAGAAAAATATTGTGAGAACGGGAATGGAGCAAGAATATGCTCTCTGCCACTTCTTTGATACTCAATCTAACACTCTCTAATATGAATGATGTGTGTGTCTATAAATACCATTAATTTTTTTTCCTAATACTCTTGAAAGCAAAATAGCTAAAACAAATGTCTACTAACAATAAAAAAAACAATGCATGGGTCACATAAGGAAACTCATAGCAAGACTAACCACAAGTTTGTTTTGCAGTTGCATATCCAAGTTGTTTCTTGTCTCAATCTTATTCCACAATTTGCTAGTAAACTCTTGTTATTCTAAGATTTGAACGGCTTGCAACAAAAACAATAGACTTTGTACGTCAACATTTTCTATCACTTAGTCCTCTATATGTTATAGAATATAAGAATATGAAAAATGTGTTTCTTGAACAATCATATATTATATATAGAAGAAACACAATATCTAATTTTCTAATGGCCCCTTATCTACTAAAACATCATAGATATCCAACAGATGGTTAAGGAAACAAGAAGCTAGCTATATATATGTAGGAACAAACCTGAGCTGCAGTTATGCCTTTGACTTGAACATATTTTCCAGTAGGAAGCAGTTGCTTAGACAGTTTGACTTGAGAGGTCCTTAGTGTGTCCAGCTCTTCAACTGGCCATTGGAGCAGCTGTCTTCCATTTGGATCAAGCCAAAGTTTTCTGGGAATCACCTAATATAATATATAATAATAATAATAATAATTGATGAATGAATGAATGAATTAAAGATACTGTATTAATGAATTTGATATGATATGATATGATATGAAAGGATGGAGTAGCTAGGGAGTGAGTTACATGAATCCCAGCCCATCCTTTTTGGACATCATCAGCAGTGGTATCCGACTCATTAGCCCAACCCAACAAAATCCTCCGGTTCTTGTTGTTGTCGAAGAATACCTTGGACGCATAAAAGTTTCCATAATCATACCTGAGTCCATCCCATCCATCAACTGAGGTGTTATCGGGGACATACACGTCCTTCACAGGATCATACCTCCCAACTGTGTAGTAGTCATATCTTGTAAGATCAAGGCTTATTTTGAGGACGTGCTTTACCCCGGGGCCGTTGACGGATGTTTTCACGCCCATTTCCCCCTTCAAAGCGACCGGGTAAAAATCAGGGCACTCCCAGTTTCCAGTGCCGGCTGCTGAATGCAAGGGGTGCTTAGCCTTTTCCCAGGTCTTCAAGTCCTTGCTCTTGTACAAGTATGCCATCCCCCTGTTCCTCCTCCTCCCACCAACCAAAATATGCCAGTGGTGGTTGCTCCACCAGGCGGTGGTGGGATCGCGGAAGTAGCTGGCATTGATATCAGGGCTGGCGGTGATAATGGGGTTGTAGTCGGGCTTGATCCACTTGCGAAGATAAGGGTCGGAGAGGTCGGCAGGAAAAGCAATGTTCTGTTGTTGACGCTTGTTCTTATCAAGGCCGGTGTAGAGGATGACGGGCTTGTTACCGGGGAGGATGGTGGCAGAGCCGGACCAGGTGCCGTTGATGTCAAAAGGCTTGGAGGGCCAGATTGCAGGTTCAAGTGATTCCCAGTTGATGAGATCCTTTGAAACGGAATGGGCCCATACTATGTTCCCCCAGATGGCTCCTTTGGGATTGTATTGATAGAAGAGGTGGTAGAAACCCTTGTAGAACAGAGGTCCTGTTACATGTAATTACGTACGTACGTACCGGCGTTTAATTTAATTTAATTTAAATTGTACACTTAATTAATTAGCTAGCTTGAGATTTGAGAATATAATTGGTAGCTGTTACTTACCATTGGGATCTGCCGTCGTTGGTTGATTTATTTAGCAAGGCATTGGATCAGAGGCCACGGAACATGAGCGAAAGCAACAATCAAGTTAGCACGTACAGTCATATCATATCATATCCATCATACAGTAAAAAATATATACATAGTATACATACATACAGATAACAGATACAGTAGTAAGTATGTCCAAATTTAATTCATATACCCAATTAACTTGAACTTGATTAATGATTTTCGGGCGTACGTAATTGACATTTATACATAAAGATAAAGACGAGACGACTACAAAATTCTATAGTTGACTTTAATGAAAATGCCGATTCATGTTTGAAAGCCATGCTATATTATATATATATATATGACCGGAACTATAATACTACGTATAATATTATAATTGGGAGCTAGCATTAATTAAGTGTGGAATAAATAAAGTTAGTTTAGCTTAATTAGTTTGTTTCAATATTTTTTTTTTACAAAAATAATAAAATAAAATAAAATTCGACCAACCGATGGGAGTTAGTTCTTAGCAGTGGTTTTTGAATCCATCTTTGACCTTACCCTTTAATATTATCGATGATATAAGCTACCTAGCTATAAAGACAAATAAACCAAACTCTTGTACTGTATATACAACGTACGAAGATATATAGACATTCGACCAAAATATATATATACTCCCTCCGTTCCAAAATAGATGGGCGTTTGTTTTTTGACACGCTTTTTAAGGAGCGAAAAAACCTATAAAATATTATTTTTTTAATTAAAATTTTTATACTATTTGATACTTATTACTAATAAGTATCTAATTATATAAAAAAAATTAATTAAAAAATATTATTTTATAGAGTTTTTCGCTCCTTAAAAAACGTGCCGAAAAGTAAAAGACCATGTATTTTGGAACGGAGGGAGTATATATGAAGATAGGTAGAATATGATACTCCGTATAATTAATAGAGCTAGTACTGTGAATTATTGATACATGAGTTGTAAACATTAAACTATTAGGTGAACACGTTAACACGTCCATGAATTATGATCCGGTCAACTCTCGATTTTCTATCTAATTAAGAAATTATTGCGCTCTAATTTTACATAACTCCTCCATCAACCTGATTTTTATAATAAATTAAAATTAAAATACTCTGCTAGTTAGTACGTACTGGTATTATGAAATATTTATATTTATGATAAAGAATCAATTAATAATACAGTTATCGATGGGTCCAGTTTTTATATGTGGAAATTTCTATTTGAACTTCACGCGGTTACCGTGATGAGCCATAATTGTTGACGGACGACTGACGGACTTTTCACAACCTCTGCTTTGACGGACTACGTATTTATGATCAACTACGTTATATTTTCAAAATTGTCACATCTATTGAAAAAAAATACTCCGTATTAAAATCTCAAAAAAAAATCATAATTATAGTACAACTCCAATCATTTTTCTATTAACTTATACATATAATAAATACTTTCTATTTAAAACAAATACTTTGTCCAATCAATAGTACGAGACATTTGACAAGCATTTTAATGACCTAAAACTATATAAAAAATTTAAATTTTATTTTATAATTGGCTACTGATTAGTAATTATAAATATGAAATTGTAAAAATATTAAATAGTTTTATAGTTTTTAACTCATTAAAATACACGTTGATTTTAAAGTCGAGTGTCTTATATTTTAGATCATAGGAAGTATAATTTTGGTTTTGTTAACTCTTATCGAAATTATGAATCGATTGTGTTTTTTTTTTTTTTTATCTTAGTCCAGTTCGTACTAATTAATTGAATCGATCGATAGCAATTAACTAACAAATAAATGCAAAAATGAATAAGAAAAATCAATCAATAACAACTAAAAATTGAATAAACAAACTAAATGTGCAATATATATATAAGTAATTGAATACCAAAATCAAATTTAAAAACAAAGGAGAAAACTTGAAACAATGAATGGACATTGATAGATTATTCAAATTGCAAATGAAATCTGACAGTCGATTGAATTAGAAAAATAAATAATTACAAATAAATTTAGAAAAGTATTTATAAAGAATTTAATTTTAGAGATTTATCTATTTTGCAACGTATAAAAACCCTGAACTGTACTCCTGTATGGTACTCCCTCCATTTCAAAATAGATGGTCTTTTATTTTTTGACACGTTTTTTAAGGAGCGAAAAACTCTATAAAATATTATTTTTTTATTAATTTTATTTATATAATTAAATATTTATTACTTATTACTAATAAGTATCTAATTATATAAATAAAATTAATTAAAAAATAATATTTCACGTAGTTTTTCACTTCTTAAAAAGCGTGCCGAAAAGTAAACCACTTCCACGTGGGAGACTTAATTAGTCAAAGCTGGCTTTTGGATCTCCAAATCTTAATTTCTGCGGGCCACTTGTTCTGAATTTGATTCGTTGACTTTCATTTGCAATCTCCCAATTTCAGTGTATTTTGCTTCAATTTCATTCCGAACCCAAAAAAAAAAAGCTAGAAAATTTAGGTATACACATACACTCGATCACTGATTTTTCGAGGTTTATTTATCTAAAAAATACATTTTTATATACACTAATTTTGACTGATCGATTTTTCAATAAAACTCAATTTTAACTTTAATTAACTTGTAAAACTATTATCAACAGCTAGTATTCTACTAACCAATAACCATGTACTCGTACTCCACATATCCTTATCATCAAACTAAAGATTGTTTGCTTTTTACCATGTTTTTAAAGAAATTAATACTTTAAAAAATATTAATTTTTTATAATATATTCAGACAAATTTATTAATAATAATTAAGAATGAAATTATTTTTAAAAAATAATAAAAAATTTGATATTCATTAGAGTATTAAAAAACGTATTGAAAATGAAACGACATAGTATATTTTAAAACAAAGAGACTAACCAATAGAGGGGATTTTAATTGTAAGATGGGATTCCGGTGGCTAGATATAAATATTTATTTTGAATTGAGTTGAAAGGAAAAGAAGGAAACAAAGAAAGAAGGGATGAATTGAAATATGGATGGATGGATCATGGATCGAAGCTATTACTATTTACTAGAGGGGGCGGAGGTACGTACCGTTGATCCAATTTTGGGGAGGCTGGAAATGGTATCCAGTTCTAAGAGTTTGGTCAACGGATGATGCTTTGATGGCTGCCAGCTTCGGCTGAAACTTGTGAGATGCTTCGACGACTTCCAACACCAACACGGAGATGAAGAGAAGCCATAGCAATAACAAATGGTACAAGCTGCTGGGTGCTGCCATAACCATATACTTTAAGATCAATCGATTGATGGATCCGATCTGAATTGATCACAGGCTAGGTATAGGCTCCGGTAGCCACCGGGCGGCCGGGCAGCGGAGCGAAGGTGTTGATTGGTGGGATAATATATATATGGGATTGGGAGTACGTCTATCGTCTATGTCTATCTTCGTGATGCCGGGTTTAGCTGTCTCGTGAGGACGCCTTATTTATAGATCCAGTTTCCCGCTTCATCCGCGCATCAACTTTATTTAATTTCTCCCCTTTTTTCTTTTTCTTCTTTTCTTTTCTTTTCTTTTTAAATCATTATTATTAATTGCTTCATTTATTACTGCCGGTGCATACTTGTTTTTTATTTTCCTTTTCTAAAAACTACAGTAATTAATACTTTTATTTTACTAGTTCTGTTCATTATTATTAGGCGCTCAAAAAATAAAATAATCATTACTACTTTTTTTAGGAGTGATCATACCTGTATACTAAAATTATTAATGAAAATTAATTTACTTAAAAATAAATTCTACATTTTTTTTATAAAGGTATATATATTGTTACGATCGGATTGGATGATTAGTATATGATATGATATAATGTATTGTATAAATTAATCAAAGCAACCGACCAAATTTCCATATATATGATTCATTTTGTTTAAATATCTATTATTAATGCCCGCAAATTAATCAAAAGGAAAATAAATTAAGGATATGGATGGAGCAATGAGCTCCAACACACGAGTCTTAATTGATGACCGACTAGTAAACTCTGTATAATTTCCAGTCAAACAGACGAAGTGCAATTTTTCAAATCCTAGCCTCCGGTCTCGGTTTTCGTTTCGCAGACCTGGATTATCAATATCAATTTATATACCAAGTATATATAATACTACTTCGATGTATAAAAGTCAATGTGATATTTTGGTTGATTTTGAGAAAATTTTCTCATATATTTTTTTATATTAAAATAATATATAATTACAATTTGCGCAAAATGACAATAAAAAGTCAATATATATATAAGTTAATAAAAATATAAATCTATCTATATGTATTATCTGATCAAAATATAGATATTTTGCTAATAATATATATATATATATATATATATATATATATATATATATATATATATATATATATATATATATATATATATTTTGGTAATTGCTAATGTATTAATTAGTACCTACCTATCTAACTAAAAGAATCTCTGCTTAAAATAGTGATTTTTTTCAAAATATTCAAAAAAATAAGTATTTAACAAAATATTTCGAATTTTAAAATATTTACAAAAATATTCATTTTTTGCAGGTCTGACAGAAAAAACGCAGTTTGAAACCGCATTTTATTCGTAAAGTTAAAATTTTGAAACCAAAGAAAAAAGGGACAAAAAATTAACCATATTGAATTGAATTAACCATGAGAGACGCGGTTTGAGACCGCGTTTTATTCGTAAGTTTACATTGGATAAATTAGCCAAATGAACATTTAGGGCTCGTTTGGTTGGAGGAAATGAAAGGAAAGGAAATGAATCATTTCAAGAGAAGGGAAAGGAAAGAGAAATGGTTAAACTCTAATTTTGTTTGGTTGATTTAAGAGAGGAATCATTGCTTCATCCTTACCTAATTTATTGAAATGAAATTCAACAAAAAAAAATCCAATTACTAAATCAATTGATACAACAATTCAACAAAACAAATGAGATTCAACGCAAAACCAATTTCAATTTTGGGTCTAATTTGGCGTTGGCATTGCAATGAAACAGAAGGTGAAGTGGTGGTTGCTCATATCTCATCTTTGAGAGGCATTGGTTCCTGGCTTCCTGCTATGGAGGAGAAGATGTCGTCATATCGGATGAGGAAGAGGTGTTGTGTTCGATCAACAATTTGCTCCAATCCAACTATCTCTAATCCTAACGGGCACCAACATCACAAAGAGTCTGTCACCATAGAGGGAAAAAAGGGGCGAGATTTTGATTAGAAGATGGAGATTCGACAGAAAATGAGAAAGGAGATGCATATCCGATGGAAGTGAGCGTGAGAGAAAGGTTGTGGGTATGAGAGAGTCAGAGAGTGAACGACTAAACAAGAAGAAGGTCGGGGGAAGGGGTGAAAGAAGAGGCAGAAGGCAGAGAAGGGCTTCCTTTTTTTAGGTAAACAAATGAGCTTCATTAATTGAGGCCTATAACACTAATACTAATACAGTATTTTTGTTAAACCCAATTTCTAATTTATTTCAATTATAATTTTTATATTTTTGTGGGTCGAGTTTGCAATTAGACATATTTCAAGTAAATATATGTCAAGGTTACGCGTGTGTATGTATGCCTTCAATCAACAACAACAACATGATTATAAACTAAGTCCCTCTCGAGTAACAGAGGGTCTTCGCTGGTAGCTTTATAAGCTCGCAGAGATAACTCTTAAATGAGTATAAACTAAGTCCCTTACCGAATTTATTGAAATGAAATTCAACAAAAAAAGAATCCAATTACAAAATCAGTTGATACAACAATTCAAGAAAAACATTCCAATTACTAAATCAGTTGATACAACAATTTAACAAAAAAAAGAGATTTAATGCAAAACCAATTGCAATTTTGGGTCTAATTTGGCGTTGGCATTGCAACGAAACAGAAGGTGAAGACGTGGTGGTTGCTCCTATCTCATCTTTGAGGGGCATTGGTTCCTGCTATGGAGGAGAAGATGTCGTCAAATCGGATGAGGAAGAGGTGTCGGGTTCGATCAACAACCTGATCCAAACCAACTATCCCTAATCCTAACGGGCACCAACATCACAAAGAGTCTGTCGCCATAGAGGGAAAAAGGGGCGAGATTTTGATTAGAAGATGGAGATTCAACAGAAAATGAGATAGGAGATGCAAATTCGATGGCAATGAGCGTGAGAGAAAGGTTGTGGGTCGGGTACGAGAGAGTCAAAGAGTGAACAACTGAACAAGAAGGAGGTCGCGGGGTGAAAGAAGAGGCAGAAGGCAAAGAAGGGCTTCCTTTTTTTAGGTAGTAATCCTTTGAGGTGTTAAAATAAACAAGTTTTTACCGGCTGCAGTCTAATATTCTTTTCCCTAGGCTTATTTTTAGTAAAACAAACAAACCCTTGGTGTATATCGATTTGAGATTGCAACGGAAATTCACTAATAAAGTCTAAAACAAGCATTCAATTAAATCCCAAATGTATATCCTCGTATATATTATATGGCCACAATGCAAAGTATGTATGCATAAATGTCAACATGTATATATGGTCCATATGGAGTTCTTCTCATTAAAAAAAAAAGAAAAAGGAAAAAAGAAAAAGAAACATATGTATGGAGTTGAAAAATGGCGGGAGTAGGAAGGAAGTTAACTAGTTAAGAGGATAGAGATATTATCCTAAAATCCTCTTCCAACGTGTAAAGTTTCTATAGATAGATCGAAGCAAAACGAGAATTGTGTGCATACCATATTTGCCTTTCCGCGTTCAAGTTTTCACACCCTACCCTAATGCCTAATGGCCTAATGAGTCAACGAATCAAACTCCCTCGTATCCTAAATATAAAAATTACCACTACTATCATTTTTTTAGTCGATCGAATCACAGGTTTCTTCTAATCATAGCATGAATAACTTCCACTTATAATTTTAAATTGTTTTTTTTAGGGTAAAAATACCTATTTTGTCCTCCTAAATCATATTCTTATCTTAATATATTAACTATGTCCTTATAAATGTCTTTTTTATAAAATGTCTTTTTTTACCCTTAAAGGTTTGAATTTAAAAATATTAATTTTTCATTTCAAGGTTCTTTCATGTCTTTTAAAAATTATAAATTGTCATATTCCATCAATTTCACCTAACTTTATATTTTTTCTTAAAATACCCAATTATAAGCCTTTTCGAGGTCAACTTTTAAGCAAATCCAGCCCTTCGCACCTTGTTTTCTTCTCATACAGTGCACCACCTCCTGTGAAATCACCACATTGTCGGTGATAAGTCGCCATAGGAGAAAGCTCCCTTGCAATGGGCCAACCAACTTGGACTTAAACGACTGCAATCTATTGGCTAAGACTTTCGTGACCGCTTTGTAATGGACATTGCAAAGACTAATCCAGCGAAATTGGCCAACGCGCTCAGGCTTCTCTACTTTAGGGAGAAGAGTAATAAGAGTATCATTCGTTCCTAGCAGGAGCTTGCCTATCTTGGAGGACTCCTTGACAAGGGCAACTGAAGCCGCCCCAACCACCTTCAAACACTTGTGACAAAATATTGGTTGGAAGCCATCCACCCCTGGGGCTTTATAAGCCTCCATGCTTTTAAAGGCTTTCCAAACCTCCGAGTCCAAAGTCTCCTTGCAGGCTTCCACCCAATCCTTAGACTCCAGCCTAGGGAAATCAGCACTGACCCTTCCAGAGGTATCCCGACACCTTCCCTCTTTATATAGATTCTCGAAAAAGTTCAAGGGAAGCTCTTCAAGTTTGGTCTTGTCCTCAATCCACACATTGTGTGAATCAAACAAACCTTCCACCATCCTTCCCCGGGGCATCCTCTCTTCAAGTTTGGTCTTGTGCGAAGCATTTGACTTCTTTTCATGTTTCCTTCTCATGATCGTCGAAACGTGGAAGAACTTGGAATTCCTATCTTCGAGGGTGGTCAAATTTCTTTAGATTTTTGCATCCAAAAGACCTCTTCCTGCATCGAGCTTCCCTTTGATTATAGCTTCCAGTGCCCGAATGATCTCGCTGTCCTCATGGATGAGCTTTTTCTGAACGGCATCCAGGGCCTCAATCGGAAGTTTTTTCCTCGTAAAGATATTCCCCAAAACTTTCCTATTCCATTTCTTCAGCTCAATGCTAAGATCATCTAAAGCAGCTGCAATCGGAGCATCTTTACGCCATTTCTCCTGCACCAAACCATGGAAGTCGGGGTGGGAAAACCATGCCGCCTCAAAGCGGAACGGACGTCGCTTCTTATCTTTCTTGATGTCCGAGTCCAACTCCAAAAGCAACGGGTTATGGTTCAAGGAGTACCTGGGGAGATGACGGACTCTCGCATCCGGCCAATTCAAGCGACCCGCTAGATTAGAGACAACCCTATCTACTCTTTTGGAGATATTTCTCCCTCCCAAACAATTCTTACTCCATGCGAAATCCTGCCCCATGAAACCGAGGTCTATAAGGTTATGACGATTGATGATGTTCTTAAAAGACACAGAGTCACAATGAATCGCACCAGTCCTCCCATGTGTTTCATCACTAGAAATAATGCAGTTGAAATCTCCTCCAATGAAGATATCACCTAACATATAGCTCAGTGTCGTGTCCAGGTCCTCACAAAATTGAACGTGTCTAGAAGCAGTAGTAGGTGGCCCATAGATAGTAATTAGATTAACCTTCTTCCCACCTTTGGTCCAAGACACAGATGAAATTGGGGTTCTTCGCTTCCACTCTTACGTCAAGGGTTTTCTCGTTCCACAAGAGCTAGATCCCCCTGTGAAACCCACCGCTTCTACCATGTCAAAACTGAGTTTGTCACAAACTTTCTGTGCTTCCGCCCCAGAGATCCTAGTTTCGAACAAGGCCAGGATATCCACTGCACAGTTCTTACACAAATACTTAATAACTCGTAAGAAGGATTTCTTTCCTGCACCAAAACAATTCCACCGTAAGACTTTCATTAGAGAAACGAAGATGCAATAACCAAACCAAACATGCAACGACACAGTTAAAAAACTTAAAATGGACATTAATCCAAATCTGTGGTCTTAAGGGAGGCATCATCTTCCTCCATCCCATCAAGCCCTTGGCAAACCGTAGTGTTCACATTCATTGTGCGATCTTCCCAGAAACGTCCTCTTATTGGTTGTAAATCTCCTTTGTCCATTGATGAAGAACCACTGAAGACAATCATGTCATTCTCATGAGGGTTAGTTAAGATTAGACCTGTCAAACGGGTCATTCGGGTCGGGTTCGGGTCGAGTCATTTCGGGTCTCGGGTAAAACGGATCCTGGATAAAACGGGTTCCGAGTATTTTCGGGTTGACTAGAACCCGGGTTTCGGGTCGATTTCGGGTTTGTGAATTTTTTATTTTTTAAATTAAAAAAATCATGATTTGATAATTTTACGATAAATTTTAATTATATATAAAAAAATTAATTATATTTAATTATAAATCAACCGGGTTAATCGGATCACCGGGTCAAAATTACCGGGTTAATCGGGTCACCGGGTCGAAACCCAAATTACCCAAAAAATTTCCGATTTTTCGGGTTCGGGTCGAAAAAAAATTCCGGATCAAAATTTTCGGATCTTGACCCAAAAAGTTTCGAACGGTCGGGTCGGGTTATGTTTTGACATGTCTAGTTAAGATGTTCAGATTTTCTCAAGCATTGTGCTTCTTTTTGGACCCTTTGAAAGTCGGGTCGAGACTGGTCGAGACAATCAAAGCATTAGATGATCCAACAACTTTCCCATTGGACATTTTTCTATTATTGGACTCTTTCCAACTGGCCAAGCCCATATCCACCCTTTGAAAGTCTTCCAACAAGGGACAAATAAGATACATTTCTTGCTTGCACTCCACAATGACAACGCGGTAATCTTTAATTTATCTCCCCCGACCCCAACCCCAAACCCCAATCAGTTTCAGTTTCGTCCTCTTTCTCTTGTTCGCTTCCACCCCACATCGTCATGCCCACTCCGAGCTCCCGGAATGTTGGTGCCACCGAGAATAGCTGGTGCAGGGCGGTTCCCGGCGGCACCGGCATTACCGTGCTGGCCCTCCTCCTCTCCAAACCCCCAGACCTCCTCCTCCTCCAATCTGCTATCGGCAATCTCCTCAAATCCCATCCCATTCTCAGCTCCAGGCTCCACCTTGATCCCACCTCCCAGACCTTCTCCTTTATCGTCCCCGAATCTCCCGCCCTCGAGGTCAAATCCCTCGACCTCCGCTCAACCCTCGAGATCCTCCGCCCCACTGAATCCCTCTCCCCGTTCCAGACCATTCTAGAGCACGAGATCAACGCTAACCCCTGGGAGGACGTCTCTCAACTGTCTTCCGGCGGCTGCGATGTGTTCCAGGCCAAATTGTACGAGTTAGAGGGCGGGAGGTGGGTGACGGTGCTCAAGTCGCACACTGCCGCTTGTGACCGTGCCGCCGCTGTGGCGGTGCTCAGGGAGCTGCTGGTTCTGGTCCGGCGAGGAGGAGGAGGAGGGGCGGAGCCGGAAATTGAAGGTGAGGGCGAGCTCAGGAGGGGAATTGAGGAGTATATTCCGATAGGGAAGGGGAGCAAACCGTTCTGGGCTCGTGGGATCGATATGCTCGGGTATTCATTGAACTCTTTCCGGCTGTCAAATATTGAATTTGTGGATCCCGTTTCTCCCCGCCGATCTCAGCTCGTCCGACTCCGGCTGGACCCGGAGGAGACCACCAAGCTTCTTGAGGTGAATGATTTGATGAAATTCTCAATGCCGTGATTCAATTTGTTCTTAATTGATTCGAATCTCATCTCATTGACACCGTCATGATTCATTCATTCAGGTCATGTGATTTTGACACTTGAGAGAGGGGGATTTGACCAATTAAATTTAAATTACTCAGTAGCAACATGGTAATTTGACACTTGAGAAAAAGAGAGATATGCCAGCCTGAAATTAGAAATACTACGAGTATTACTGTTTGGCTGATGGCTGCTGATAGAACTAACTAGTTATCCAACACAGGGGTGTAAGATTAGGGAGGTGAAGCTGTGCGGAGCTCTTGCAGCTGCCGGGTTGATGGCTGCACGTCTCTGTAAACGCGTCCCTGAAGGGCAATGGGAAAAGTATGCAGTTGTCACTCTTACTGACTGTAGAGCTCTTCTTCAACCTCCTCTTACTAGCCATGATGCTGGTAATATATATATACCTGATTATCCATTGCTTCTTCCTAAATTCTTCTTAATTGCCTGTGCTCGGTGCCCCTTTTATTAATTACTACGTATTGTTTTCTTTCTTTTCTTGATGAATTCTGACTTGTTTCTGTTACAGTTGAATACCATAATTAGGAGTCCTGATTTGATTTCAACAGCAATTTAAGAGATTCATATATACTGAAAATTAATTAGATCCAAATCTTTCCATGTATTCTGTAGTTTATGTGTGGTAGATCGAGACTAGAGAATGTTGGTAATAATGACGTACATATCTAGCACCAAATGACATGTACATCTCATGTTACACTTGCATAGATGGCGGTATACCATCACCTTCTGTCTGAAGAAATTTAGCTTATTGGCATTTCACATCAGCTTAAATTTCCCTTGTTCAAAAACAGCCCATGAAAAGTTACAACAGTTTAATTAGCTTAGGTCAATACACGTACAGAGATAAATATCTGTATGCAAGCGTTTTAGTTGTTTCTAAATAAGAATCTAAATTCATATGACCTGCAGGGTTCTATCACTCTGCAGTCCTGAACAGCCATGACATGAATGGAATGGAGCAGCTATGGGATCTTGCAAAAAGAACATACAACTCCTTCGGAGATGCCAAGAATGGGAACAAGCACTTCTCAGACATGGCAGATCTCAACTTCCTGATGTGCAGGGCTATCGAGAACCCAGGCCTGACTCCATCCTCTTCCTTAAGGACCTCTTTCATCTCTGTGTTCGAGGATGTCGTGGTCGATGCAACTGACGAGGGTTACGAGGAGATGGGTGTGGAGGACTACATGGGTTGTGCCTCAGTCCACGGGGTTGGTCCCACAGTCGCTTTGTTTGACACAATAAGAGATGGGCGGTTGGACTGCGCATGCATGTATCCAGCACCATTGCATTCTAGGGAGCAGATGCAGGAGCTGATCGATCATATGAAGAGGGTTCTGGTGGATGCTTGCTGCTTTTGATCCCCATTAATGGAAAGTCAAGTTGGTTACGATATATGCAGTGTTGTAAGTGTAATTGGTGGTGTTTCAATTTAAAGTATGGCGGGAGCAGAGGCTTCCCTGAGGCCTTGGGTGTTTGAACGTACAAGAAGGGGGTGATTCATGATTGTATCTTCTACCACAACAAGGGTAGTTGTTTGTAATGTCTGGTTACTATATCGATCATATCAGTGCTCTGATGATGAAATTATTGTGCAGACAATAATAATAGTAATAATATCATCTTGCAATTGATTCAATAATCATGTGCTGTGCCTGTAATTGTATAATCAAAGATGCATATACCGGAATCCGATTCCAATGGAATGGCCTAATTAATTATGTTATTCCAGGCAATCAATTCCCAAAAGAAACGTTACATTCTTCCTTAATTAATTGATCCTTCCAGAATCCAGATGGATGGAGGCTGTGTACTGGAGCTAGGTCTGGGAGGAGTTGTTTCTTCAGCATGAGCAGTTGAGCACCTCCTTCTTCAGCTTGGAGCACAGAGCATGTTCTTCAAATCACTTTTCTATATCTTAGCATCACTTCACCCACATGTCACTTTCTTGCTCTATGACAAGAACAAGTACCAATCTTGAACTTGAACTTGGGCATTAATTTAATTATTTGCCTTGGACATCGATCTATATAATCTAATTTTATTTTTAATCGTACTGTTCTTGTTTCATACACGTACGTACTGACAAGTAGCATTAGCAATGAGTTTAAACACAGTAGTATTTCAGGAAAGAAGCCCATAGGCCATAGGTGCCCTTTTTGGCTTCACGTACCACCTTTTCCTATTAAAATATAAATAATAATTAATTCAAATTGTACGTGTTGTATGTTTGTAACATATATAGCTCTTCCTTCAATCCAACTCCTCATGATCATTCTCAAAGTAGCTAGTTTCCGCCTTGGCACTCTACCAAGAAATTACGTAGTAATTAATTAAAGACCTTTTCTTTATTTGCCATTTTCCCTAGGCCCTAGCTAGCTAACGTACATTAATTATTACTCCTACCCTAAGGCCTTGCTACTTTACTTGTCGTCTAATCCAAGACTCTTGAGTTGATTAACGTACACCTTTAGATTTTGATTTTGATTTTGATTTTGATTTTGATTTTGATTTTGTAGAGAGCAAGCAAATTTTCCCCATAAAATTAACTACTGTATAAAATAACACGTACAGTACGTAATACTTAAATATATATATTAATGTCAGCTCAGGGCTCAGGCTCAGCTGTTGAAGAATCGTCATCTTCAAGCTCGATCCATTAATATTGATCAATTCAATGAACTCCAAACCTAAATGATGAATTACGCCAAAACCTCCATTTCCATCCATCTTTAGATACGGATACGGGTACAGATCGAACACAGAGACAGAAAGAGAAGAAGAGAGAAGCATAGTATTAGTGGGTGAAGAAGAAGATCAAGAATCATATCAGCTGTCTGTGACGACTGTGAGAGTGAGTTGGCCTTGTTTGTGACTGCTTTTAATTAGAAAGTCTCTGATCCATCAGGTACGTGCTGCTACAACAACAACAACAACATCAAGGCTCAAGCTAGCTAGGGAGAAGGAGAAACTACGTACTGATCGATCAAAGCAGCTAGCTAGGCTCAGTGGCTTCGATCTTCTTGGGCTAATTAATTAAGAAGATGGAGATTGGGTTGCCCTCTAATGTCAGACATGTTGCCCATGTCACTTTTGACAGGTTCAATGGCTTTCTTGGCCTCCCTGTTGAGTTTGAACCTGAGGTTCCCAGGAGACCTCCTAGTGCCAGGTTCTCCATCTCCTCCCTTTTCCTATTTCTCATCTTCTTCACCTTTTTTTTGCTATATATAGCTTCTTCTCCTTTTTCCTTTCCCTTTTTTTTCAATCTAATTCAAAAGCTTCTTCTATCCATGTCCAAGATCCAAAATGAATCAATCAGTCATTGATATAGCTACTCTTTCATTGTGCGCGCAGTGCCAAAGTATTTGGAGTTTCCACCAACTCAATGCAGCTGTCCTTCGACTCTAGAGGCAACAGCGTGCCTACCATACTTTTGATGATGCAAAGGCGTTTATATACATTGGGAGGCCTTGAGGTTGAATTGAATTGCACCTTCATTAATATATAATTTCTTATATATACTACTACTACTATATATATTGGATCGGGTTTCTTCCATTCCAATTTCCACTATGGTATGTAGCTAGCACGGCATTGTAAGTCGTTTTGGAACTTACATACATACATATATATATATATATACATATATTTATAACAATGTTTAATTTATAATAGGTGGAGGGTATTTTCAGAATTACCGCTGGCAATGCCCAAGAAGAGTATGTCAGGGATGAGTTGAACAGAGGAGTCATTCCAGACAATGCTGATGTTCATTGCTTGGCTGGCCTTATTAAGGTACGTACGTTATGCAAGTAGTAGCTAGCTTGATCGATGAGAGATGAATGACTTGGCCAAATGTACATGTTGAGCGATCATTAATCGAATTAATATTTGATGAATTAATAGGACAAATAAGAAAGGCTTTTCAGATCTATCTGATCCTGCCTAGCTATATTAGCTAACACATTTGACATTGCATCCAATAACAATCTTAATTGAAGGTTGTAGGTATAGGTTCATCCTGTGAAACTGATATGTATTATGTATATATGGAACTTGATGGTAGGCTTGGTTCAGAGAACTCCCTGTGGGGGTCCTAGACTCTCTCTCACCGGAGCACCTGATGGAATCCCAGACGGAAGAGGAGTGTATGCAGCTAGCTAGGAGGCTGCCCTTGACAGAGGCTTCTCTCTTGGACTGGGCTATCAATCTGATGGCTGATATCGCCCAGCATGAGCAGTTGAACAAGATGAACCCAAGAAATGTGGCTGTGGTGTTTGCTCCTAACATGACCCATGTGTTAGACCCATTGACCGCATTGATGCACGCGGTCCAGGTCATGAACTTCCTCAAGACCCTCATTGTAAGAACGCTGAGGGAAAGACAAGACGCGGTGTTGGATACGGACAACAAACACATTAATAATGGAGATGAACATGAACATCCCTTGCACATGAACATGATTCTTCAACTTGAAGTTGCAGTTGAGAAGAAGATGAAGATGCTTAGTGGGGATAGCAGCCACGGGTCTGATGCTAGCTCAAGCAGAGGGCCCTGCAGGAACCATCAAAAGGGGTTTGCAAAGGGACAGAGGAAGGCTAAGAATAATGAGTACAGTAGTGACCAAGCTTCCCAGAAGAACATTGGTAATGGTAATGGTAGGCGTATAAATCCTGGATCAGACAGGATAGAAGCTTGGCGGTGAAAGAGGTGTTGTGTTGGACCCCTGGAAAGTGACCTTGACTGCATTTTGCATTTGAATTTGCATATGCAGCATAGTTGGGTGAAAATAAAGTTGAAATATAGTATATATGTGGCGTGGGGAAACTTGTGCTCAAAACTTGTGTTACCTTACATAGTACTCTAAGTAGTGTTATCTTATCTGGGGCCTGGAGCGTTGGCCTCAGCCTCGGCCCTCAGGCCTGTCTGTTGTTCTTTCTACTACTACATACTTGTCTAGCTAGCTTGTTGTTCCTTTTAATTAACTGCATCTGCATCTGGATGGATGCTAAACTGGATGTCTTCACTTCTTACCGCTCACACACGTGTTAGCAGGCACTGGCCGATGGTTGGTGCAGCTCTTGTGCTTGTGCATCCATTCATTTGCTTGCTTGCTTGCTTTTATATTGTTTGCTTTCATATTTGGGTTTTTATTTAATTTTCTTTTAATTTGAAACCATATATATATATATATATATATATTTGTAACTTATCAAACTTGCTTTATTTTTCATTATCAAAAAATTATTCCATATACGGAGTACTGTACTACTGTATTGTATTGTATGTAGGAGTATATTGCATTCGATTTACAGCAATTCCATTCCCTGTTTAATTAGAGTTTAGTACACCGTACCCGTGGGTATAGCCGTATTAGGGGCATGGACGCCGAAACGCAGCGTATAGAAGAGAGCCGAGCGATCCAAAGCAAAGGTTGGGGTTTTGGAGGCGAGTAGAATTACAACTTACAAGAGTACTAATAAGTAGAATGAAGATCAGATTCAGATAGATAGATAGATAGATAGATATCGTCCACTTCCAAGTTCCAGAGCAGAGCAGATCGTGAGCGTATCATTGCTTTGCTAACCTTTCAGTCACCGCTCACCACCATGGAAGAAGCCATACGGTTCCGCACTCTCTCTTCCCGCCATTTCCCCCCACCTCCGCCCCCAACCCGTTGTTCTTCCCTCTACCGTATCAAATCCAAACCCAATTCTTCTACTTCCTGTTCGCCCTGGACCGGATCAGCTGTTGCCTCTGGGCTTTCGTCCAAACCCTCGTTTGCTGTGAGTTTCTTCTTCCCTTCAAGTTCAACAATTCAACTTTCTACTTCTTCTTCTTCTTAGTTCTTAGATTGTGATTGTCATTGTGATTGTGATTGGCAGAGGGATCTGTGGAGAGCTGTGAATTCCAAATCTGTACCTGTTATAAGAGAAATCCACAGTGTTGTAATAAGGGCGGAGATGTTTGGTCAATTGACAAGTGGCCTTGAAGCCGCTTGGTCCAAGCTCAGAGGCCAAGGTTGCCTTTCTATTTATCTTCTTCATTCGACTACAATACAGTGCTAATTTTACTTGCTTCGATCATCTGCATTTTTTAGTGCGCTTATATTTAGATTTGTTGTTATGATGCCTTCAGCGGTACTGACAAAGGAAAATATTGTGGAACCTATGCGGGATATAAGAAGAGCTCTTTTGGAAGCAGATGTCAGTTTCTGTGTTAATTAACTCCGCAATCCACTTCTTAACTTAACCGTGCTCTCAAGTCTCACCACAATATATGCTTGCTTTCAAGTATACATGCTGATGCCGTGGTTTTGCTTTCATAGGTGAGTCTTCCTGTGGTAAGAAGGTTTGTCCAGTCGGTGACCGATCAGGCTGTTGGGACTGGCAAGATCAAAGGAGTTCGCCCAGATCAGCAGCTCGTTAAAGTATGCATATCTTGTAGTTTTACCCCATTAATTAAATGCAAACAACTTACTCACCTACTCTACCCTGCTTACCGAATCCAGCTTCTCATGTATCCACATTCGTCTATACTTCATTAAACATATGCTTGCTGAGTTCAATTTTCCATCCCTTTTCAGCATGTCCAGATTACCTATTTAGTCTGTCTGAATATGGTGTTCCCCAACTCAGCTCTTTTTAGCCATACTTTGTAGGGACCTGGGGTGTAGGAAACAGTGGCTAGTTTTCCCCACATTCATCGTTCTAACTGGTATTCCTCTCAGATTGTGCACGATGAACTTGTAAAACTGATGGGAGGACAAGTATCTGAGCTGGTTTTTGTAAAACCTGGCCCAACAGTAATACTATTGGCTGGCCTACAAGGTGTTGGGAAGACAACTGTCTGCGCAAAGTTGGCTTTCTATCTTAAGAAGCTGGTGAGTGATTAGATGAACTCTCTTAGGATATAATTGAGCCTTACCGCGAGTATACTACCCAACTAAGTGCCAGAATGTGAAATCAATCACAGGGTAAGAGTTGCATGCTAGTTGCCGGAGATGTGTACAGACCTGCTGCAATTGACCAGCTTGTTATTCTCGGTCAACAGGTAACGACTGCTGAAATCATTTATGGGACTGGTTTAAAAAGAATTCATCATGCTGCTTTCAACCTATTGATTCCCCATGGAAGGATGAGAGTTTCTTTTCCTCTCTTGCCCCTATAACCTAATTCTCATACATACCAGTAAATTTGTGACAGGTAGATGTGCCTGTCTATACAGCAGGCACAGATGTCAAGCCTTCAGCCATATCTAGGCAGGGTCTAGAGGAAGCCAAAAAGAGGAATATTGATGTCGTTATAGTGGATACTGCTGGAAGGCTTCAGGTTGTATGACTGAATTCAGTGCTTTTCTCAGTTGTCTAACCTATGTGCTGACCTGCCTTCCTGCTTCTGAGACAGATTGATAAAACAATGATGGATGAGTTGAAAGAGGTGAAACAGGCGATAAAGCCTGCAGAAGTTCTACTCGTCGTTGATGCAATGACTGGTCAAGAAGCTGCAGGTAGTGACTCATAACTCATTCAATACAATCTGAAATTAGTTAAAAAATTATTATGTAGCTCCTTCAACGGGCCTGATAATGAAATGTTTATGGCCTTTTGTTTATTTTTAATGATATCTTGATATGGATATGGGTTAGGATAGAGGCTTCTAGGGTAAACTAGAAGAGAGGGAGAATTAGTAGTATAAATAAGGCACTAGCCTCTTAGTTATCATCCATGAAATTCCTTAGTTGAGAGTTGGGAGGCGTATCAACTCTTTCTGGCCAGGGGCCAGGCGCATCTGCCTTGGTGGGAGTATCTTTCCGTTTCTATCTTGTTCCTTCAACTTCTAGTTAAATCCAAAGAGGGTTAACCTCATTTTATCCCTAATTTCTATGTTTTTTGAGTGTAAATTGGTCCTAGATAGACCTAATCCAGTTTACTGGTCTATGATATCTCAAGGCTATTTGAAGGACTTCTGCAGTTTGATAATGTATTGCATAGAGCGAAAAGTTGTGCTCTGATTTAATGTAACTCTTTTCCTAATATTGAATGACGGTAAGTTTGGTAATGTATATTAGTGATTGAGTACATACAAGACTATTTAATTCTGTAGGGATATTTCCCTTGTTTAAAATTAATTAGTGTGAGCATAAAAAGAACTTGCTTACCTTACCCAAAAAAATATATATATATATATAGAACTTGCTTAATGCATCTTGACTGTCTATGTTGAATACAGTCTTTGATGTCTTTCAATTTCAGCTCTGGTGACCACATTTAATGTTGAAATCGGGATTACTGGTGCTATATTATCAAAGTTGGATGGAGATTCTAGAGGTGGGGCTGCTCTTAGTGTTAAAGAGGTAGTATTCTCAAAGATTCACTCTCCTATGAGTAATGCGTTTATATTCTCCAGGCACTCATTTTTATCCTGGATGTCATACTTACCACGTTATATTATCATCATCATGGATCTTATTGTCTTGTATGGATTTGACACTTCAAGTTGAGGCAAAAGTATCCAGCATCCAAAACTGTCAATGATTATCCTTTTTTCTGTTTTTCCATTAAAGGTCTCAGGGAAGCCCATCAAGCTTGTAGGACGTGGTGAGCGCATGGAGGACCTGGAACCCTTCTATCCAGACCGTATGGCAGGACGCATCTTAGGAATGGGGGATGTTCTCTCATTTGTAGAGAAAGCACAAGAAGTTGTGAGTACTAAACAAGTATGGTTAGAACTTAATATATATCAGATGATGGCAGTCTAACTTAGAAATCTGATCACACAGATGCGCGAAGAAGAGGCTGAAGACCTTCAGAAGAAGATAATGAGTGCCAAGTTCGACTTCAATGACTTCCTTAAGCAGACTCGTATGGTTGCACGGATGGGTTCCATGTCCCGTGTTATTGGTATGATCCCAGGCATGGGGAAGGTATCAAAACTGATTCCTTTCTATAGCTGCCACTTGAACAAAATTACTAATACTTGTATGTTTGATTTTCTTCTCCTCAACACAAACATAATATGTCAGATCGATTTGCTCTAAATTTAATTTATTGCCTACCTTTACTTCCATTATAAGTAAAAATGTATAACATAAGAAGAAGAAGAAAAATGAGCTTGATAAGCTGAAATATCAACTGTTAAAATAGATTACTCCTGCCCAAGTTCGAGACGCTGAGAAGAACTTGCAGCAAATGGAATCAGTTATAGAGGCCATGACCCCGGGTACTGCTTGTCTTGAGATTTTTGTGTTTCGTCTATGGCTCTTCAAATTAAAAACGGATAATATCAGTGACCTTTATTTCTCTTTTTATATGCATTCAGAGGAAAGGGAAAAGCCAGAACTCTTGGCCGAGTCTCCGGGCAGGAGAAAAAGAGTTGCTCAAGATTCTGGGAAAACAGAACAGGAGGTACAACATATGCTTACACTCTCGTATATTATGGATGAGGCCAGATTCTCTAGACCCCATCAGTTTTCACTTGCTATGTGATCCAGGTTAATCAACTTGTGGCCCAACTTTTTCAAATGCGTGTACGTATGAAGAACCTAATGGGATTAATGGAGGGTGGGTCTATTCCTGCATTGAGCAATCTTGAAGAAGCAATGAAAACCGATCAAAAGGCAAGTGCTAGGTACTGACTTACATATACCGGCAAATACAGCATCGATCATTGTATGCTGAGCTGTGCATTCTTTTTCCTGTGCTGCAGCCTCCTCCTGGGACTGCAAGACGAAGGAGAAGATCCACAACAAGTGCACAGATGACGGATTCAACAACGTCAAGAGCTGGCCTCACTGGCTTTGGGTTGGGTAACTGAAGCACTGTTTCAACTTTCAAGTGCTAGCCCTATCAGATGGAAGAGACCAAGAGAAAGTGAGATGTTTCCTTTTTATGCATCAAGTTTGTTACGTACTCTGAGGTCTAACATCGGAAACAGTTTGACCTAAATGATACCCTTTCACACTTAGAATATCTACTACTCCGTATCTTGGATGCCTTGCTGAAAATTTTTAGTATCGTGTATTGTATAAAATATAGGCTTAATTTAGTTTTTTTTATATAAGGCAATAATTTGGGAAAGGTCAACCGTGGTTAAACTACCACCCAAGAGCATCCTTTCGCATTTACTCGTCAACTAGCTTCGCATTACCTGTCATTAAAGTTTCTAGTTGTTCTTGCATTATTTGAACATCTTACATCTTCATCTTTTTCCATGTCACCCATTACATTATCAATGTCAGCCCTTACAATTTACATGTCGCCCATTATATTCTTCATGTCACCTCTTAGCATTTCAATGTCACTCATGTCATTCCATAAACATATTAACCCTTGTCATGCAATCCTTAACCTCTCATTCCTTCCATGTCACTTATAATATTTTTAATGATAAAAGTTTCAATCTCCATATCTTTCATTTCATTCTTCATACCACATCTTACCTAGTTCATGACATCCTTTCTTCCATGTCGCCTATTATATTCTCCATGTGAGTAATAGTCTTCTCCCCTTTTTCTATGTCTATTTCGAACCAAACAATTATATACTTTTCTTTGGATTTTTAAAAGTACTTTTTATCACTTTTACTATCTTTTTCTCTGCCTATTGACTATCTTTTTCACTGCCACTTCTCTCTCTCTCTCTCCCCACACACTTTTCAACCCCTCTCCATATATATACTACGTCCGTTCAATAGTACAAGTCCTTTTAGACATTTGCACACAAATTAAGGAAATCATAATTTTGTTATAGTTATATTCTTCATTAATTATCCACAAACACTAACAAGTAACAACCAATAGCATTTCATAAAATAAGTCAAAAAGTTAGCTTTCTCTTAACCCAATTCTTATAAAAATCTAAAATGACTTATATTTCTAAACAAAAATTTAAGCCTAAAAAGATTTATGTTTTTGGACGGAGGGAGTGTGTGTGTATATATATATATATATATATATATATATATATATATATATATATATACTAAAACTGGTGCATAGCGTCCTATGCGTCGTGTTGTGGTTGATTATAGAAAGAAAAATAATCCTATGTGGCACGTTGTGGTTGATTTTAGAAAAAAATATTAATAAACTAATATGCTATCATAGTTTATAAAAAGTTATATAATATTTTAGTTAATTTGAAAAAATATAAATAAATAGTACTATTTCATAGTCATATATACTTACCAAAAATACTAATAGATAAATATGTAGTATTTAATAAGTGTTATTTTATTTATATATATTATTTAATAATTGTTATTTTATTTATATCTATATTATTTTTTGAGACCAAATTAATTTATCAAAACATTATGCAACCACAATCCATCTGTGGATGATATTTTAGTAAATTAACGTAACAAATATATACTATATATTTAATAAAAAAGCAATATTAAAATATTTTAAAAAAAATAGTTATCTATTGTATTAACTAACATGAGATTCAATTAATTGTAGATTAGAAAAAATATATGCTACTTTAAATGAGATTTTTAGAAAAAAATAATTTTATGAAATTATTTCTAAGATTCATGGTACTGATTTTTATCCTGATTTTTATCCTAATTTTTATTAATATTTTATTATATTCATTTGTTATATTATTAAGATTAGATTTTTTAAAAATCGAGCCATAGCTCGAGAACCGTACTAGTGTATTAATTACATATAATTATTCATCCTTAAAACCTTTCACTTCTTATAATATATCAACGGCTATTGAAGCAATTTATTAGGGGTTGGTATAGTTTTGCAATTTTTGTAGGGGTGATAATTTTGCAAAAAAGTTTGGGAAATGGTATAGTGATTACAATACGAAGTTACTTGAAAAAAAATGTTATTTGGGGTAATGGAGCTCTATTTTTTTTTAAATTATTTTATGTGATTTTTATTATTTTATATGGGTAAAAATCCAACTTTTGGAGTTTTGATGGGCATATAACAAATTAACCAGAATTTATGAGCCTAAATAAAAACCCTAAATTGGGAATGCCCCCCGTCGCGCGGTCGTCTAGGTTTCTCTTGCCCTTAATCGGAACTCCAAAGGCTCCCTTCTTTCCCCATCTCATTCTCCCCGGTCAAATTGTCGTCCAATTCAATCGGAGCTTCCCACCGGTGAGTTGCTATTTCTGTCTTATCTTC
The DNA here is from genome assembly GCA_037127255.1 of Persicaria tinctoria. NCBI lineage: Eukaryota > Viridiplantae > Streptophyta > Magnoliopsida > Caryophyllales > Polygonaceae > Persicaria > Persicaria tinctoria. The sequence continues at coordinate 111,651 of JBANSL010000016.1, read as the reverse complement.
TCGTGGAGTTGCTACAGTTGCGAAATTCTAGATTTTTTTTTGTTTGCTCTCCAGTTTCTCGCGTTCTTGCAATTTTCGTTTCAAGTGTTTGGGATTTTAATGAAATCAGAGGGTTTCATAGATGAAGTTTCGTGGCCATTGAACGATTAGGGTGTATATCCTATTTGAGATCGCTATTCCTCTGTCTCTGTGGTTGTACGATTGATTTTTGTTCTCAAGGTCATAAATTTAGGATGGCAAATCTCCTCATGGCATGAAGGTGTACTTGGGATTTCCTTTCTTTGTCAAGTACATGACTCTTATCAATTTCAACTAGCCTAGCTCTAAATTAAAGTAGCGTAGGACTGTAGGTTGATCTGTAATGCTTGAATCCAGCATTTGGTTTTCAGCGTTGTCTGTATGCTTATACTCCGTATTTTTTAGTATGTTACTCCCTATATTTTGTTGTTTGTCAGTATATCATAAACTTTTAACTATGATTTCCTATAATTCAGTCTCTCATCCTTGCTTTTGTACTTCTGTTTCCTCTTGTTTGTTGATCCCATTCTGTGAACTTTATGTTCCAGATACGTGTACGTAAACTTAGCGGGCTGCTTCTGTTTTGGAGAAAAGTCTTATCTAAAATCTGGGAACAATTTTTTCGTTGTTTGTACCTGTTGAGCATCGTCATCCTTTGTCATTATCATTCACGAGTTTCTCTTTTGCCTGTCTCTATTTCTGCTATTCATTCACATTGCAACTCCTTGGAGCCATAGCTCATAGCATGGATTCACTTGAGATTCTTATACAACTCCTTTTGGCTTCCTTTGTTTCTCCACCATTCCATATCTCTATCCTTTCTTCTTTGGATGTTCCTGGATTCTGTTTCCTCCCACAGCTGCCTTGCGAGCTTATCTTATTTAGATATAAAAGATGCCAAGGACAAGGTCTAGTGATGCAGCAGCCTCCAAGTCAGAAAATCCCGTGAAGATTGATGAACCTGAAAAATCCATTGATATCGAAGAGAAGGTGGAGCTAGATGAAGATGAGGAGGACCCTGAAGAGACAATGGAAGAAGAAGTTGAATATGAAGAAGTTGAAGAGGAGGTGGAGGAGGAAGTTGAAGAAGAGGAAGAAGAAGTAGAGGAAGTGGAAGAAGTAGAAGAGGATGACGAGGAAGATGATGCTTTAGAAGGTCACGATGAAGACATGCTGATGGAAGGAATTAGTGAGGATGAGAAGAAAAAGCGTGCTGAACTTCTGGCCCTGCCTCCTCATGGATCAGAGGTCTTTTTAGGCGGCATTCCCACTGACGTGACTGAAGAGGACTTGAGAGACTTTTGTGAGCGTGTGGGGGAGGTTGTTCAGGTAGTTTCTTTATTCCTTTTTTTAAATGCATATTTATTTGGCTAGATACTAGCTAGTAGCTACCATTTGATGAAATCATGTAAATAACAGGTCAGGGTAATGAAAGGCAAAAGTGCAACTGAGAACAAGGGATATGCTTTTGTAATGTTCAAAACTAAAGAATTGGCCTCTAAAGCCATGGATAGACTGAATAATGCTGAATTGAAGGTAACATCTCGAGGGTGCTGCTGCCCCTTTTCTTTCCTTTTCTACTGAAGAAAATCGTGAATATAACTGTATGTTGCAGACTGTTCCAATTCCATCCTTTAAGATTGTAGTTTTTTTTTTAATACATTTCCACATTTATCTTACTTATTGTAGTTGCTTGCTATATTTATTGTCTTTGGCTTAGTCCCTTGGTACTGGGATAGTGAAGATGTGTTTGTGTGTCTATTTATAATATATATACATGTAAAGGATGTGTTCTATAAAGTCCTAACTTCTGGGTATCTGAAAATGATTAGTTTCTTGGCTTTTCTTACCCCCTGCAGGGAAAAAAAATTAAATGCTCTTCATCCCAGGCAAAACACAAGTTGTTTTTTGGGAATATTCCTAAAAATTGGGATGAGGAAGATCTGAGAAAAGTTGTGAAAGAAGCCGGCCCTGGAGTGACAACAATTGAACTCTTGAAGGTTTCTTTTTATTAAGACTTTATCCGTTCATCCTTATCTAATCTGTATACTTGCAGTTCTTAATTTGTCCCTCATCTTATTGCAGGATCCCCAGATTTCCAACCGGAATCGTGGGTTTGCATTTATTGAATATTATAATCATGCATGTGCAGAGTACTCAAGACAGAAAATGTCAAGCCCAAATTTTAAGCTTGATAATAATTCTCCTACAGTGAGCTGGGCTGACCCTAAGAATGCAGAGTCTTCAAGTTCAACTACATCTCAGGTTGTATATTTTTTCTTTCATCTATGACTTTGAATCTACCGCCCCACAACCCAAAAAGGGCCTCCACATTTTCTTGTTCTTGAAGGGGACCTCCATTACACACTTGTGCCATGCATCAAGATGTATTCACAGCACATGTATTATTTTGGTATGCTCACTTATTGCGCATTGCACGCGCCATATGCTTGAGAGTGTTAGTTTTCTGTTTATGTTTTGGGCTTTTAGGCATTGCGCATGCTGACAAGCATTTTCACTTTGATTCCATTTAATTTCCCGAGGCAGTATATAGTACTTGGAAAATTGCAATGAATGGCTGGCTTGATTTTTTTTCAATGCCTCGTACATGACAGTTTTCATTTTAGTATCTATAGGTGCTGAAGTAGAGGTTGATCTGCATTAGCAGATGTTAGGGGGAAAAGAATCTACATACTGAGTGAAATTGTTTCAGAAAGACGTGTTTCTGTTTATTTCATTTTGATGCGTATTTTGTTGCGTTGAAATCCTGCTTTCTAGGGTCAAATGCATCCAGAGATAAGATTCTTGATTTACCCTGTTAAGAAATGATGTTGCATGAAGAATAACCATGGGTGTCTTTTGGCGCTTGGCCTTTGATGGCTGCATCTTGTACAGGTCAAGGCTATTTATGTAAAAAATCTGCCCAAAGATGCGACACCTGATAAGCTGAAGGAAGTTTTCGGACATCATGGAAAAATTGCGAAAGTGGTTCTTCCACCTGCAAAGCCTGGACACGAAAATAGCCGATATGGGTTTGTCCATTATGTGGAAAGGTCAGGCACCATGAAAGCACTAAAGCACACTGAGAGATATGAACTTGATGGTAATATTTCTGTGAAACTTGCAGATATGCATGCAATATGTTAGTACAGTTATTTATGTGTTTTTTCTGGTATATGCAGGTCATGTCTTAGAGTGTTCCCTTGCAAAGCCTCAGGTTGACCAGAAGGCTGGAGGGTCAAGTTCGCAGAAGCCCACTTTACTTCCTAGCTACCAACCTCACGTTGGTTATGGTTTGGCAAGTATGTATCCTCCTCTTGGTGCAGGATATGCTGCTCCTGGATTAGCGCAAGTAAGTTTGGCCTCTTCTTTTCTCTATCTTATCAGCTTATCATTCCTGTCAGTGAGCTAATATACCTTGTACCAGTGAACTTTCATGGGATTTTTTGCTTGGGTAATTTGCCTTCCATACTTCCTGCACTTGCCTGATATCTCCTGCCTGTTATATGCAAGGCTGGATGAGCATGTTTGACTTTCTGTAGTTGAGTGGTTTACAAATCGCTACTGAACTATGCAAACTAAGACTATATAACAATTAGCAAGGCATCATTTTTGTGTTTTTTATTCATGATCTTAGATATAAATCATTAAATCCTGATAAAACTAATTTGCAAGCATGGTCCTTGCAGCCTCTGATGTATGGTACAGGAGGGGCTCCACCTGGTACTGCGATGATGCCGATGCTTCTACCTGATGGAAGGATTGGATATGTACTGTAAGTAATCACCTGCTTCTACTGGACTACAATATGATATTCAACTTTGAAAGATAATTTGTTATCTTGCCCGGACATTTCATACTCTAGCTTGTTAATTGTTTAACTGATGAAAGACTCTTCACCATTCCACAGACAGCAGCAGGGGATGCAGCTACAACCTCCGCTACAACCCAGGGTTGCAAGAGGAGGTGGGGGTGGCAACAGTAGGGGAGGATCATCGAGTGCTGGAAAGCGTGGAGGAGACCACAATCGAGGTCGGAGCAGATACAATCCCTACTAGGGTTTTATTTTATACTGCCCTGCTTGACTGATGGTGAAATCAAGTGCTAGAGGTAACTAGAGCGGACGCAAGACTTGAAATTTTTGCGTCCTGAAATTGTAGTAATTTGTAACTTGTTTTTATTAACTTGCTAGCGATGGGCAAGTAAGCTGAGATGAGATGTTGCCAAAGATTGTTTAAGCAAAAAGGGAAAAAAAATAATGAAATACCAATGCTTATCTCTCAAGGCGAAATCTCCCCAGATCCCAGTTTGTTATTATGGACCTTGCATGATTAATTACATAATCGTCCTGCTGGTAGTTGGTTAGGGTCATTCTCTGGAGACTAACAACACCCACCCAGGCAATCAGGCATGACCTCCCTAAAACACCCAACCGGACGTTCAATTTAGCCCCAAAATTAAGGTTATGTAACACATGCTCGGTAGGGCTACGATTTTACTATGAATGTCTTTTGAGAAATTCCCCTTGCAGATGTTTATAAAATTATTTTTCCATTAGTTTAGAATTTGATTTTTTTTTTAACTTTTTTCAAAGGGGTACGACTTTATTATGTATCCATCAGTTTGGAATTTGGAGAAATTTTAGACTTGAAAGGTAACTTTTAAGGGATACGACTTTACTGTGTATGTTTTTTGAGAAATCCTCCTCGAAAATGCTAAATAAATTATGTTCCATCAGTTTGGAATTTGAACAAATTTTATATTTTTTCAATAGGGGTAGTCCACAAAAAAATTGTCAAAATCTAAAAAACATGAAAATTTAAAATCCTTTGCTCTAGGCATAATGTGATCTACTCAAGCAAAACCTCCACAAAATACCCATCCGGAACGTCCAAATAGCTCCAGAATGAAGGTCATGTACCTTACATTGAGACTTAAAACACATGCTTGATATTTTTGGTGAAACAAGAGCAGCGTTGGTTCGATTGGGGCAACCCACCTAGGACATCCAAATAGCACCGGAATGAAGGTCATTTGCCTTACATTGAAATTTACAGACACATGCTCGATATTTTTGGCGAAACAAGAGTTGTGTTGGTCTGATCGGGGCATATGAGCGCTTGAGCAAAATTTGTTCCATCGCTTGCTTGAGCAAGTAGTAATATCTTGTCCTTCTTTTTTGCCTTTTGTTTTATTTTTATTTATACAAATGGGTTTTAGACTCGTTATTTACTTGAGCAATGAGTGAAAATTTATTTGACTTGAGCAAAAATTGCTTGAAGCATTATTTGCCTTTGACCCACTATTTGCTTGAGCAAATATAATTTATGGATGCGGATTGCTATAATAAACCAATTGACGAGCACATCCAAATAGAATACAACAACACACTGTTTTAACACTAGGCACTTTCACTTGCATTTGCAGCAAACAAGTTGGGGAAAAAAAGAAAGAGAAAAGTCAAGAACAAAGAGGGCAATGTATGAGGCCATTTTCATTGCACTCTCCACATCTGATGGTGCAGTTTTGTTCCTCATCCAGCAGCTTGCAGCTGCCATTGCAGTGGACACACATGATAAACCGTATCCCACCGCAGGCTCGGCAAGAAGTCGAGTTTCTTGGAATCTGAAGAAGCAAACTCCCCAATTTGCCTTGTTCTTCCAAGTTGGAAAGCTCTTGTGCACCCCCAATCAACCTGCCCTTGACAAACACGGTGGGAATCCTGACCTCCTTAGCACCCCCCATCAGCTTCCTCAGCTCCTCCTTGAAACCGGAATCCATGGACAGATCCCTTTCGTACATCCGAATCTGATAGGAGTCGAGCAACGATCTGACAGTGTTGCAGTCCTCAAACGTCTTCCTGATCCCTCTCAGGGTTGTGGTGTAAATCACAACGCTGTCTTCACCTCCGGGTGGGCACTTGTTGTCGAAATCATCAAAATGGCAATCGAATCGAGCACTTGTTGATCTGATGCGGCTGGCGATGGGGGTCTGCGAGATGATCTTCTTGATTTCTTCTTCTTCTTCTTCTTTACCACAACGCTCCTTGTGGTGTTGTTGTATCTGCTGCTGCTTCTTCTGTTGATAAAGCTCCTTCTCATAGGCCTCAACAAGCTCCGGATCAAACAGGGGACTCAAACTCTTCCTCCTTGAAGAAGAAGAATAACAACTCATCCCTTTCTCACAAGACTTGGAGACGCTAATTTGTTGGATGCTATGGCCATGGGGGGTGCTGCTATTACTATTAGTATTACAGGGCTGTGGATGTGGATGTGGCTGTGGCTGTGACTGTGACTGTGTTCCTCCTCTTCCTCTGTTCTCTTTCCCCATGGTTAACTTGTTTCCCTTATTGGGAGAATCTGATACGTTTAACCGTTTAAAAGGGCTCCTCCCCTTCTTTCCAGCGACCCTGGGGCTCTTCCTGCCCCGAACTGAGACGACTGGTAGTGCTACTGTTTCTTCTTCTTCTTCTTCTTCTTCTTCTAGATCTCCCATTAGCTCCCAAGCGTTTATGACCTCTGCTTTCACATCTTCATCTTCATCCTCCTCCTTGGGCTGCGGCTGTGCCTGTGGCGCCTCCAATTTCAGAGCACCGTAGGTTGTTGAAGTGAGAGAAACCACGTGGTTGCCAAAGTATTCTCCTCCACCTCCATTGACGCCGCAAAGGATCTCCCTTTCAACCTCTTTCTTGACAAGCTTGGATGAAACACACCCCATGGTGACGGTGATGGTGATGGGATTTAGAAAGAAATACTAGAATTAATTCTGATTCTTTTTGCGGAGGGATTGGATTTTTAAGTTTAAACAGGGGCCAAGGTAGAAAAAAGTTGCAACTTTTGTTCTTCTTCTTGTCCCTTTTCTGCTTCCTGGTTTTTTTAACCGTTAGCTTGTCGATGCAGAGCCAACGGTCGGAAATTAAAAGAAATTCAAAATAGATCCGGATAGTGTATGGACCGTGGAGTACTTTTTACTTTATTTCATCCCTGTCCTTGGGTTTTCTACTTATTACGTTTTAGTCCCATCCCGTCCCGAGATTGTTTTCACGAAATGGGTCCCTCCGTTGCACTCGCAGTCCACGCACGGGGTGTGCTCCCCTCCTGCTGACCGCACTCCCCAGTCCCCAAACCACACTTTCACCCTTTACCCTCAATCAAACAATACTTACAATACTTTTTTTTTTCCAGAAAAACTACTTAAAATACCCCTTTGGGACATATAGTAAAAATATATTCTCATATTTTAAATATAATAAACATATCTTAACCTTTAAATGTAGTGATAATATAATATATATCATGAGTTTTTTCATGTGCTAAAAATGTTGACAAGACAATATATATATTTTAAATCAACCTGTTTATAAATCAGTATTAAAGTCCAGTATAATTATTGGTTTCATGAGAAAAAAGGAAATGGGGATTAGACCGGACAAACAAAACAAAATTTCAATTTTATTAAACCCAATCGATTATTTTTCACAAATGATCTGCAAAACTTGGACCCCTCATTAATTTTTTTCCCCATGAAATCAAGAATTATACTTGATTTTTGATTTGTAAAAAGGCTTATTTTTTTAAAACATTTTTTCCACGTTGTCAACATTTTTGGCATGCGAAAAAAAAATGACAATATGTTACCACTATACCCTCAAAGACTGGAGTATTTTTATTACATTTGAAAGGTGATAGCATATTTTTACCATACTCAAAGGTGGGATATTTTAATTAGTTGTGTTTATGCTTATAAATATAAACACTTTCAAAGTGCTTATACTCTCTTATTCGTATATGCCCCCAATCTTGAAAGGGAGAAAACCATTTTTTGAAATAATATTTTTAGAATTGTCCACTCTCATATGATTCCCATTTTTCTTGTGGACAATTTAAATGACATCAAAAATGATATAGAAAAAATTAGGAGGTGTTATCCCTTCCTTAAATAGATTCCGCAACCTCTATGTCCAACGTCATTCGTTCACATCATCTGCCACTGTCTCCTCACAATACACATAGATAATAAACTACTTAAAAAGGTACCTCTTTTCGTTTTGAAATGGCATTGACCACTAATCTAGAGTATGAATCTTTAGTTAAACAAAAAAAGTTGGAACAATAAATTGGAAGGCTCAATGTGCTATAAGCTAATTCAAAAACAGAAATTACTGAAAAGGAATACGAAACAGTGGTGTAAAACAAAGCCCAATAATATTCTCAAATACTCCGTAGCTTGTCAAGATAGATAGGGTAAATTACACCACTGGTCCCTAACTCTTCATGTTTTTTCTAAGTTAGTCCTTAACCTTTTACCACTTCTATTTTCATCCTTAACCTTTCTAATAAGTGACACCATTGATTCCTGCCGTTAAAATTCCATTAACTTTACCCATTTTCATAACCATGTTGGATCCATTTTAACTAGACACCAATTTAACTTTTTTTTTTAAATATATCTTTAAAGAAAGAATAAAAAAACCTAAAAAAATCAATCACTAATTAGGATTAAAAAAAATGAAATTAAATAGCTTGAATGGAGGAGAAATAATCCATGAGAGTGAAAGGAAACAATTTGGTGACATAGTCTAGTCTCCTAGGTGCCATGCAAGCTACTTCCATTACACACACATAAAAAAAACAGAATTGCTATTTACACCGTCAATTTCTTGCCATTTGCACCAAAAAAAAAATCCCCAATCGCGTATTTCGGATCCGCGGTAAAAAAAAAATATTTGTGGATGCGTACTTTGCATGCGCGGATCTGATTTCCCCCAATTTCATCCCCTCCAAATTTCATCACCGGAAATCTGTCACCAAACTCACCCATCCCGGGAACAACGATACTCTTTGTTTAAGCCAATCTCGATCTCAGAAGTTACAATCTTAATTCGAGGGAAATCTTTGCAGACCACATGGACTCCTTGGGTGCGGATGCGGCGGTTCTCAGATTTCCCAATTCAATTTGGTTGTGGCGGTGCACATATCTATGAGAGTGGATCTAGATCTGGATCTCCCAGCACTGCTGCTTAATGTGGTAAGGGAAGGTCCTCAAATTTGGGTCTGGATTTGACGATTGGGTGGGTGAGAGTGGGAGGCTGCCTGGCTGCAGATCTTCCAACGAATTCGTCGGTGGAAAGGGAGGTCGGTGAGGGTTAGATTTTAGGGGCTCTCCTCAACGTATTCAACCTGCTCACTCCCTCTTTCAATCTTTCATTCCCCGACTTCTTTCTCCTCGACGTATTCCACCGTCGGACCATCGCACTCGCCACCGGACCCTGCAGTTGTAGTCTTGTCGGAGAACAGAAGGTCAAGGTCGAGCACGCCCCGCGCCGCCTTTGATTGCCGCTGCCGTGCCGCTGCTCATCAATGTCGAGCCCTCGTTGCCTTCGTCTCGGATTTCCGCCGCCAACCACTGCTCGAGCGCCGCCCAGTCGTTGCCATCGACGCCGGAGGAGAGCCGCGCCCCATCGTCGCCCCGACTTCTTTCTCCTCCCCCCACCTTGCTCCATGATTTCTTCAGTGTAAGTCTGTAATTGCCTTAGGCCACACGAACTGACAGAGTAAAGAAAGAGGGGAAGTTCGACGGGGACCAAAAAAAAAAAAAAAGTAAGAAAACAACCGCGTACACGGAATACGCGTTTGCATTTTTTTTTTAAATAAAATAAATAACGCAATCGAGCATTGCGAATTTGCGGTTGCGAATCGTGTAGCCGGCGAAAAAATCACCGTGCAAATAGTAAGCCCCAATAAACACCAGAAGATGTCCACACCCTTGTCAAACTTGAATATCACAAAAGGCACAAAAAGACCTGTAAAATATGTGAAATACCTCGTGTCAAGACCTGTAAAATATGTGAAATACGAACAATTAAAAAAAATTGTGTTTTCAAGTGCAAAAAATTTGGCTTGGTTTCCACTCTCTACAATATATCAATAAATACAGTAGTTAATTAGTACAGGCAAGAGACTGTTTTTTAGTTATTCCTAGTCTCATCATGGCATGATGGCATATGCATGTTGACCGGCTAATACAGATTCAATTCCTCATTCAAAAAGTGTTCAAATAAGAGAGAAATCAAAATAGATTCCCACAATCGAACTATCACAGAGTACGTAGCTGTCACAATAACACACACATACACACACCGTATTGGGGTTTCTCTTCTAAAGGATCCTTTTGTCGCCATCTTCTTATGCCTTCCAATTTACTCATCTTCACCAAATTACAACTTGCAAGCACTTCATGAATTATCCCAACTGTAGATTTTTAGAGCGTTATTCCTTTAACCCTCCTAAAGGATCAACTTAAAAGAACCCTAATTTTACAGACGAGTTTAACCTTTTTTATTCTTTCTTTAAAGATATTTTTTTTAAAAAAAGTTAAATTGGTGTCTAGTTAAAATGGATCCCACGTGGATGTGAAAATGGGTAAATTTAATGAAATTTTAATGGTAGGGATCAATGGTGTCACTTATTAGAAAGGTTGAGGATGAAAATAGAAGTAGTAAAAGGTTAAGGACTAACTTAGAAAAAACAACAAAGGTTAGGGACCAATGGAGTAATTTACCCAGATAGATACAAAAAAAAATAGCAGAATTATGGCAAAACCAAATCTGGGGAACAATCAATGACCAACAGAGTGCAAAACTACAACGTTTGAGAAATTCTCGTAATCAGATGTTAGATTTCAACCATAAATTTTGAAAATAAAGAGCCAAAATTAAGCACTGCCAGCTTGGAGATAAGAACACAAAATACACTATGCCAGATTGCACTTCAGGCGACGGACCCTTGATCTTCCGTCGCCTGAGTTCACTTCCGGCGACGAACTTATAAGGGTTCGTCGCCTGAATCTTCCAAGACCAAAACCCATCTCAGATTAGATTTAGGCGACGAATTAGTTTCAAAGTTCGTCGCTTGAACATGTTTTAGGTGACGAACTTATTTCAGGCGATGAACATTTATATAAATACGGTCGCTTGAATATAGGCCCTATTTATGTTTGTCAGAAATAACCTATTTAGGCGACGAACATATAAAGTTCGTCGCTTAAATGATATTTCAGGCGATGAACATATATATTTCGTCGCTTGAATGATATTTCAGGTGACGAACATATAAAGTCCGTCGCTTGAATGATATTTCAGGTGACCAACATATAAAGTCCGTCGCTTGAATGATATTTCAGGCACCAAGATTTTCCGCCTAAATTTTTGTGAAATTTGAAATACATTCATGCAACCAATGTTTATTTCTAAGTCCGTCACTTGAGAAGTTATAATCTTATTATATTTATAGTTTTATTATATTTTAACACAACCATATTCACTAGGTAATATTCATAATATTTCTATAAAACAATACTAAACCATATAACTAGAGATGTATTTATAATGTTTTTATATGAGTTCATGTATTTGTTAATATTATATTCATATATGTTAGGAATATAAAAAAAATTCAAATATATCTCGTTATAATCAATAAATTTGTAATGTTATAATCATATTGTTATAAATTTTTTTTAGTGAACTTAATAATGTCATAAATTTGTAATGTTATAATCATATAGTTATAATATCATAACTTAATAATGTCATAAATTATAAATTCATTATGTAATATTTTATGAAGTTAAAACCATAGTATAACATTAATTAGGTGATGTTTTTTTATAAAACCATACTAACTAGCTTTATATTTGTAAAAATAATTTATAATGTTATAACTTATAATCCATATAGATGTAAATTAAATTTCCAAATGATCATTTATTCTTGATTTTTTTTTTGCTCTTAGCTCCTAAAATTTTCATTATTTTTAAGAAGTATAAAATAAATGTAACTTTAAAATGTCATATATAAATTTCTAATTTCCATTTGAGATTGAGATTTTAACTAAAATATTTTGATAGAAACATTATAATCTTTTATTGAAATTGAGATTGAGATTTTGGTTATTATCTATAGATATCGTGATAGATATTATATATGAATCTCCAATCGATCATTTTTCTTTATAAATTCATAAAACAAGAATTGAAGGCCCTAAGAAGTTAAATTTTATAATAATGACTTATAGGACGTATAAAATCAATATAGATGTAAAATTTTCAATTGATCGTGTATTCTTGATATTTATTGATTCTTTTCATGTTATACAAAATTATAAGATTATAGCTAACTTTTAATCCCCCTTATTTTTTTACTATTAATAATGTAGTATTGGGTTCATAATATGAATATATCATAATATTATTTACTTATTTCATTGTTAGATATCACATATAGATTTCCAATTTCTATTGAGAATGAGATCAATATCAAGATTGAGATTGAGATTTTGGTTGTTGAATACAGATTTTGTGATAGATATTATATATGAATTTCTATTTTTCATTTAAGTTTGAGATTGATTTTAAGATTGATATTGAGAGTTTGGTTGTTAAATATAGATTTTATGATAGATGTTACATATAAATTTTTAATTTTCATATGAGTCTAAGATTGATATCAATATCAAGATTGCTATTGAGATTTAGATTGAAGTTGTGATTTATATTGAAATCGAGATCAAGATTGAGATTGAGATTTTTGTTGATAAATATAAATTTTGTGATAGATGTTATATATAAATTTCTAATTTCCATTTGAGATTGAGATTTTAACTAAAACATTCTAATAGAAACATTATTAATCTTTTATTGAAATTGAGATTGAGATTTTGGTTGTTATATATAGATATTGTGATAGATATTATAAAATCAATATCTTATATTTTTTGCTCAATAAATATCTCCTTAACAATTAGAAATAACTCTTAGAATAAAATAATAACAATGTATTTAATTAGATTAACCATTTAAAAAGTAATATATCATTTAAAGTTGCATAAAAGTTATTTTTATGTTATTCTTCGAGAATAGGAAAAAATCAGAAAACATGGAAAGTTGAAAATTAAATACGATGATGAAACAATAATTTTGGTTGATAATATAGATTTTGTGATAGATATTATATTTGAATTTCTATTTACCATTTGAGCTTGAGATTGAGACTAATATTGATATTGAGAGTTTGATTTGTAAATATAAATTTTATGATAGATGTTACATATAAAGTTTCAATTTCCGTTTGAGATTGAGATCGATATCCAGATTGAGATTGAGATCAATAATGAGATTGAGATCAATATCGAGATTGAGATGGAGATGGACATTATGATTGAGAGATCTAGCGAAGCTCGATTTTGAAATCCCATTCCATCAGGATTCTCACTAGTCGAGATGATTCCCTTGGACTACATCAAGTGTCGATTCTCACTAGTCGAGATGATTCCCGTTTAGAAATGGGCTCTCAAAGCTATGGAACCCAGTCTAAGCCGTTAGAAATTCCAAAAACCAACCTCTAAACACGGGAACCTCTTTTATGCATGTATTTAATTACTCATTTTCATTTATGGCATCATCAAGATCGATATCGAGATTGATATTGAGATCAATATCGACATTGTTATATATAGATCTTGTGATAAATAGTATATATGAATTTCCAATTGATCATTTTTCACAAACTCATAAAACAAGAATTGAAGACCCTAATATGTTACATTTTATAATGACTTATATGATGTATAAAACGGAATTATTTTTGCTTGCGTGTCACATTCTGAATAAAATGGTATTATATTTTTTAGTCACCTCAATTAATAAGTCAATAAATTATAATATAGTTATGATCTTTTAATACATCATATCTTATTTAAGATTCTTACTAATATAATAATAATAATATAATAACTTAGTTAAGATATTATAAATAATAATTTAGTTTAGATTTATTTTAAATATAACAGATTCAAAATTATTGTATTTTTAGCATATTAAAATGGTTTTGGAAATGTTACAATGTTTTCAATATTAAATAAATTTGTTGAATTGACTTTTATAAAAATAAAATTGCCTTTTATAAATTGAAAAAGAAGAAGATAGGATTTTAGGAGGGAATTTAAGGATTTTAGGAGGGAATTTAAGGACAAAATAAAAATTTAGGAGGGAGTTCAAAATGAAAGAGGGATGTGAGAAACCCTAGCCAAATCTCACGCGTTCAGATCTGAGCCTCCAGCTCTCCTCTCTCTCTCTCTCTCTCTCTCTCTCTCTCTCTCTCTCTCTCTCTCAAATCTGAGGAAGAGCTTTGAACGCTTGAAGCTTTCATGGCTTCCTTTGTCCTCGCCCCTCCCGTTCTCCGCTGTGGTTGAGGCTCGCAGCCATGGCGGTGGCATCCTCAAGCCGGAGCAGCACCGCTTCTCGCCCAGATCCCGGATCTAGGCCGCCGCCACTATCTCCGTTCTCCCCGACGACCTCGAGCTTCTTCCTCAGATGCCGGAAACCTTCCTTGAAGCCCCGACACCCTCGCTCTCCTTTAGCTCTCTTCTCTTCAATCCCGATTGCTCGAGGCGCCGATGAGGCTCCGGTCCTCATCTCCGCTCCCTCGTCCTGGCGCTGAGCCTAGTCAAAGAGGGAAACCGAAGCCACCTCCTCATCTCCGCTCCCTCGTCCTGGCGCTGAGCCCCGGTCAAAGAGGGAACCGAAGCCACCTCCTCCTCCCATTACAAGTGATGCAGCTCCTACGCCCCTGAGCCGTGGATCCGAATCGTCAAAATCTAGGGTATAAAATCTGGCTCTTACCTTGTTATTGACTTTAATGGTGTTTAATTGAGTTCTAATTTGGTTTTAGTATTTACCTAATTAAGTGATTTGAACAAGGTTCGGTCTGATTTCTTGTCTCAATTGAATTGGATTAGTATGATTGTTTTGGGTTGGTTTGATCTTGATGGTTGGTGTAGTTGTGTTGATTATGTGCAGGTGCTTTTTGTCGATTGTTGTTGGTTTGCCTTCCTGCTTAATTTTATTAGCTGGGAAAATAAAATACCCAAGTATTAATTGGACTGAGAATGTTGATTAAATAGGCTATTATTGCATTTATTTCCATTGCTTCAATTGTTTCGGTTCATTATTATGTTGTCCAACCTACAGGAGGGAAAACTCAACCTTCTTCGGGATAAACAGGTATTTTCTTTTAATCTTATTTCTTGTTGTAGATGTTTCTTCGTGGAATTGTCCATCATGTGTGTGTTTGTATGTGTTCATGTTATATTCCTTTTGCATCTCTGCAGAAGCTGCGTTCATTTTGCTCATTGCAAGCGTGCTCTTCGTCTTGGCCTTCATCATCTCCGCCTGGTAGAAGTAAGTTGTTTTCGTCTCTCCCTTTCTTATCTTTGGCTAATTACTTATTTTAATTAGATATTATGATTTCTATCTGGATTCATTCTAGCATTTCGGTTGACCGTGTTTTTGTAAGCTTATTAGTTCAAGCTTTGCTTTGTCTCTCTTTGGTCTTCACGAAATGTATCTTTTGTCTGCATCCAACGAGTTGAATCAAGTACTGTAATAAACAATTTAGAATAGATAAGAAATTGTTAAAAAAAAGCAGATGGATATCTTCAATTGGGGAAGTAAAAGAAATTCAGGGAATGGTTTAGATTATAAATTGACATCTTCATTCACTAATAAAGAAATAGGAGGATACAAAAAGGAATGACACTATTGATTAGCATTCACATGTATGTTTGGCAAGTGGTACATATGAAGAGAATACATTGTGTCTTTGGATTGTCATCTTGTACATTAAATACCTAGATACAAATATATCATGATTTTGGTACTCTCTCTGCTCTATAAGCGTGTTAATTCATCCCCGGTTGCATCATAAAAGGATCTTTTTAGAAGAAGAGGGACACATTGTCTTCCAATTTTTCATCTTAAGGCAGGTGGAACCCCTCTATTATCCAAAATGATCATCCTGTCTGCCCTAGTATTCCTAAAAAAGATCATAAGTGTATGGTCATTGAGAGGCATCTTGTCTGTTGTGTTAGTTTCAATTGTTCTTTGGACACTAATGTTTAATAAAGTTTTCTAATGCCATTTAAATTGATTTGTCAGGTCAGTGTATGGATGCAATCATTTTGTTAACAAACCAAACTACATATGAGCTAGTTAGACGAAGGTGCATTGGATATATGAGGTTAGTACTCGAAGTCATCCTTAATTTTATACTACACTGAAAACTATTTGGGTAAGTAGTCTTTGGTTATAATTCTGATTTTTAGCCCGTTGTTGTCCTTACTCTCAACAAATGGGTCATCTTGGATGTATACTATTACTAAACTGATAACTATTTGGGCATGATTAGAAGGCTTTAACATTTCCATTTGTGTTATGCCCTTTCTGATAACTTAAAATCCTTTTTACTTGTAATTACGATGATATTCACATTCCTTGTTGTATATCCGTCACATTCAGTTTTTAATTCTTTGTGATTTTTCATTTGATAAGGTTTTGTGGTTTGAAGTTTTACATGTTCTAGACAAGTGTAAATTCTAAGCACTCGAATTTAAAGAAAATTCATACAGTATGAAGTTTTGTCGTACATTTAAGTTTTACTTGTATATTTTTCACCTTCATTCCAAGATGTTTGCTTAACTCAAATTGCTCACTTCTATGTAATATTGCTTGAACTGTAATTTTGACTAATCTTTTACAAGCTTTCAAACAAAATAAACTGAAATTGCTCACATCTCTTCTATGCTCACTTCTCTTATTTTGACTGATTTGTAGGTTTGGTAGCATGTGGAAGCGTTGGAGGTGGTGCTCATTAACATGTTCGTCATCTCATAAACAACTCTGAGGTTATCGATTCTCGAACTCTATGTATCCTTCAAACGTTTTGGAAAGTTTTATGTAAATTATTTTGGTACAATTTTGTGAAAATGTGAATTGTGGTTGTTCTGGACATGTGAATTGTGATAGGTTTAAACATTTTGTAATGTGGACATGTGTGAAAGTGTAAATGGATGGGTTTGTGCAGGTTGTTTAATATATATATATTCTAGTTTTGTTTGTGCAATGTACATGTGTTTTGGTATGGAGGTTCTTTTTATTAAGGGAAAAACAGGTGGTATAAAAAAACTATTGCAATTATATATACATACATACATATATATATATATATATATATATATATATATATATATATATATATATATATATATATATATATATATATATTTCAATTAAAATATACTCGGGCGACGAACATTGAACATATTCATGGCTCCCAATTTTTTTTTTTAAATCAGAGCACATTCAGGCGACAAACGTAGTTTGGTATATGCTCGTCGACTGAATGCTATGGGCGGGCTTGGAGAACCCATGGGGTCTGACAATGTTTCAGGCGACGAACAATTTTTTTGGTCACCTAAGACTCATCAGGCGACGAACATCATCATTGCCGTCGCCTGAATACTCTAAGGACAGCAATGGACCGACGACACTTCAGGCGACGGAATTCCGTCGCCTGAATTCTCTAGTGGCGAAAACCCTCATTCAGGCGACGACTTGGGTCCGTCGCTTGAGATGTAAATTGGCATAGTGATACTACCCGTGTGTAGCGAAAATATTTTTTTTAAAAATAGAACAAACTATTTTCAAAATAAAAATAGAATCATTATCAACGATAAAGAATTAATTTCAAAAAAAATTAAGGGGGGCTTTTTTCTAGAGATTTCTTTTTCATGTATAGATGAAAAATATTTTTTTTATTTAAATATGTTCGAACGGTGGTGCATGAGAGGAACCGGTAGCGATCACGGAGGCGACGACAGATACAAACACAAAGAAGGTAGATGGTGATGCAAAGGAGTAACTCGAGGGGTTTAAGCATGAACCAATTTTTTTTAATAGCTGAACTACTTTTTTTTAAAAAAAATTGAACCATATGTGTTATTCAAATACTGAACCACCTGTCCACGTATGTAAAAGTACGTGTGAACCATTTCATGAACCATCAGAGTAAATGGTTAAACCATTAAAATTGGTTCCACCATCAAGAGTAAAAGACTGACCATAAGGTAAGAAAGCATGAACCTTGAATTGGTAAATAAAGAGCGGTCATTCCGGGGTTCGAATCGAAAATCTATGTGTACTACCCACAAGTCCTTTCCAGTGAGCAATTCCGGAATGGTTAAGAAAACATGAACCATTAAATAATTGAATCGCATGCTATAAAATGTTAGACCATGTAAAATTTTACTTTACTATAATTATAATTTTTAAAAAAAAATTCCAGCTATAAAAAAAAATATTTTTTATAGGGAAGTGTGTATATATATGTTCATATTTTCTAATATATGATTCATAAAGTTTTAATTAATGTTTGAAAAAAATGTAAATAAAAAGAGAGAATTGGATTCTTTCGTTCTAATCGAAGAGAGGTTCTCACTGAATACAAATTCGGGTTTGATTATATGTCAGGTCATATGTCAAGTATATTTGTATATTCGGATCGGATTGGATAAGTTTTCAGATTAAGTAAGCTAGGGTCTAATAAATTTTGAGTTGGGTCCGATTTAGGTGGGGTTAAGTCGAGTCACATTTAGTTTTATTATAAGAGAGGATAATTATTTTTTATTTATCTTAATGATTAATTAATCATGCAACTATATTTGTGGGTGAAAGGCAGCCTATAATTAGCTAGCCTTACCAATTACTGGTAATAGTGATGGATCACTTAATCGGTTGCTCCAATAATAAAATGTTTATTTTACTACGAGTCCAATTTTCTTAATTTTGTGTATCCTATCTATCATTCAACAACCCGATCGATCAGAATTATGCGGTAATAATCAGATTCGGCCCATTTGCTTTCTTTATCAATTTATGTACTACTCCCTCCGTAACGCAATAGTTGTCCATTTAGGGGTTTTCACACTTCTTAAGAAAGCTACAATTAGAAAGTAGAATAATTAAAAATTTAGCAAATAAATAATGTGGAAAAAAAAATGGACCAATGAAAAAAAAAAAGAATAGTATGGGAAGTTGGAGTATTAATAGAATTTCTTGGAAATCAAATACAATTAATGAGATGAATGGATAAGATTAGAAAATTTTATCATTAATTAGGTTCAAATGGACAAATATTTTGTTACAAGAAAAAGTGGCCAAATGGACAACTATTGCGTTACGGAGGGAGTATTCCGTATTTGGCGGCGTGGCGAATGACAAGGCACTCACTTTTAAACAGGGGCGGAGCCAGGATTAAATTTAGGGGGGGGCTCAAAAAAATTTCACTAACTACAATGCACAAACTGAGGGTGTAAAAGAGAAGAATGTTAAAAAAAAACAGAATATTGTGAGGGGCCGGGAGGGATTCGAACCCTGGACCTCTATTCTCCCCATATGACCCTCCGACCAACAGTGCTGGCGCGCTACCTTGTCACACTACATCTACTATATATACATATACATTTTTTCCCGGGGGGGGGGGGGGGGGCTCGAGCCACCGCATGCCCCCCCTCCCTCCGCCCCTGCTTTTAAATATGTGTCAGGATCCCCATCGCCTATACTACCACCTCTAATACACAGTGGAGTATTAATTGAATGGCAGATTGACGAAGAAACTCACCTATAGCTGAATTGCGAGCAACAGAAGGCAGAATGTACATCGCCGGGAGAGTAGCGAACGCGATCAATCTTGTAGTTGGAGGAAGCTTGGGTTTCAATGGGGGAAGTCAGAGAGACTAACTAAATCTGAAAATTTTGATGGGGAAAGAGGATGTAAGAGATATGATAGAACTGGTGAAATGCGAACCAAATGAAAGGAAGATTGAAAGAGAGTTTGTTGTATTTCATTTTCTGTAAAACTGAATGAATGAGCATTTACAAGCTCAGCTCTTATTTATAGGGCATGATGGAGCTAGCTATTACACGGTTGTTACAATTAACCACTTGACAATGCACACACACAACAATGTTCAACAAGCTCCCTCAAACTGAGAAGGTGAAGACATTCCCAGCTTGGATAAGATGAGTTGCTGCTGTTTTGAAGGTAAAACCTTTGTAAAAACATCAGCAAGTTGTTGAGTGGTGTGGATGTATGACAATTGGAGAAGGCCTTACATGACTTTATCCTGTGTGAAGTGACAATCCACTTTAATGTGCTTTGTTCTTTCATGGAAGACGGGGTTCTTTGCTATTTGGAGAGCTGAGCTGTTGTCACAATGAAGTGTGACTGGTTGCAATGAATTGATGCCCATGTCTTGTAGGAAACGAACCATCCATGTAATTTCTGCAGACGCTTGAGCCATGGCACGGTACTCTGCCTCAACCGAGATCCTAGAAACAACTGACTGTTTCTTAGATTTCCAACTAATAGGGGAAGTGCCAAGAAACAAGACATACCCAATGACAGATCTTCTAGTGTTAGGACAAGCAGCCCAGTTCGAGTCTGAATAAGCAGTAAGTACAGGGTGATCCCACCCTTTCAAGGTAATTCCACAACCAACAGCACCTTTAACATACCTAAGAGTATGAATGAGGGCATCATAATGAGATGTACGAGGAGTCTGCATAAACTGACTCAATGTTTGAACTGTATAAGAAAGATCAGGCCTCGTGTGAGTTAAGAAATTTAGCTTGCCAACAAGCTTTTTGTACAAGGAGGGATCAGAGAAGGTTTCTCCATCAGTGGCACTAAGCTTGCAATTCAGAGGAAGATGTGAGCATACAAGCTCAAGCTGGGACAGATCAACCTCACTCAAGAGCTCCTTAGTAAACTTGCTTTGTGTCAACACAATACCACTATCAATATAAGAGACCTCTAATCCCAAGAAGTAATTCAGTAATCCAAGATCCTTGACACTGAATTCTTTGTGAAGAAATTTCTTTAGAAAATCAATGAAGACAGAATTAGAGCCAGTGGTGAGCAGATCATCTACATACACAACAGCCAATGTCAAACGATCCTTGGACTGATGAGTAAAGAGTGAATATTCATTCTTTAATTGATGAAATCCCAGAGAAAACAATGCAACAGTTAACCTTTGAAACCATTGTCTTGAGGCTTGCTTAAGACCATATAAAGACTTCCTAAGTCTGCATACAAGGTTGTTGGGATTGGGAATCCCATCAGGCATCTTCATGTACACTTCTTCTTGAAGAAAACCGTGTAAAAAAAGCATTATTAACGTCCAATTGATGGACTTTCCAATGCTTAGAAGCAGCCACAGAAATTAAACACCTCCCAGTAGGCATTTTCACAACAGGAGAGAAGGTTTTAAAGTAGTCAATTCCATGTTTCTGATTGAAGCCCTTAGCTACTAACCCGGATTTATACCTCTCCAAAGACCCATCTAATTTGAGTTTCACTTTGAACACCCATTTGCATCCGATGGCCTTTTTGCCTGTAGGTAATGGAACCAAATCCCAAGTGCCATTGGAGTGTAAAGAATCTATTTCCTTTCTCATAGCAACAACCCAATTTGGATCATCTTTAGTTTGAATGTAGGATTGAGGTTCAAAGTAAGAGGACAAATTGGAGATAAGGGCAAAATGAGAGGGTGGTAAAAAATCAGACGTGGTTAAGTTCACATGATGTGTTTGAGAGGAAGAGTGCAAGAGTAGTCACTCAAATAAGCAGGTGGCCGATGCTCTCTGTTGGATCGACGTACAACAATAGGAGGGTTAGGAGGAGGGTGTGGTGGAACAAGAGGGACATGAGGGACAACAATAGGAGGGTTAATATCAAGGGTAGATGTCTCAAGAGGGAGAATAAAAGGTGTGACAGTAGGACAAAAAATGTGATCAGGGAAGTCTGAAACAAGAGTAGGAAAAGTCTAAGACATCTGTATAGAGGACAAGTAATGAAATGGAAAGTGTTTTTCATGGAATACCAGGTCCCTAGAATGGAATACAATCTTTGTGTGGAGGTTTAAAGCAAAATATGACTTTTTACCAAAAGAGTAACTAAGGAATACACAAGGTACAACACATGGTTGGAGTTTGTTTCTTCCTCTTTTCAAAGTACTGGCAAAGGCTAGACAACCAAATGCTTTCATGAAACTGTAATAAGGGGCTTTATGAAACAAGAGTTCAAAAGGAGTCTTGTTACCTAAAGTAGACAATGGAACCCGGTTAATAAAAAAAGTAGCAGTGAGAACACAATGCCCCCAGTACTGAAGAGGAAGATTAGATTGAAAAGACAATGCTCGAGCAACCTCAAGGAGGTGCTTATGCTTTCGTTCAACAACCTCATTTTGTTAAAGAGCAACACAAGAGGTTTGATGAATAATACCAATAGATGAGTAAAAGGATTTGGCATTGCTGTCAGCAAATTCAGGGGAGTTATCAGAACTAATACATTCGATTTTAGCATTGAACTGAGTAAGGACAAAACTGTAGAAAGACTTGATAACAGTAAGAGCATTGCTTTTATTACTCATGAGAAACAACCAAGTACAACGAGTGTGATCATCTATAATGGTTAAGAAAAAACGAAATCCATTGTAAGTAGAATTTTTGTAGGATCCCCAAGTATCCATATGGATATAAGATCAAATGGAGCTTGAGCCCTATTACAAGAACTGACAAATGAATTTCTGTGTTGTTTGGCTAGTGGACAAACCTTACAAATGACCTTGTGTTTGATAAAAGAAGACAAAAATGGTATGTGTTTCAACTGCTCATAGGCAACATGCCCAAGTCTTAAACAATGCCAAATGTCAAGACTCTTATGAAAGCTTGAAGAAGCAGACAGAGAAACAGTTGTACGTGAACCAACATCAGGAGAGCAATCAGGCATACCAAGAAGAGATTTGTCAAGGACATACAATCCCCTATCCTCTTTACCAATCAAAAGTGGCTTCCTCATTGAAGGGCCCTGAAGATAACAAGCAGTAGGGGTAAGTATGACATTATAGTTCAAGGCTTTGGTGAGCTTGCTGACAGATAGTAGATTAAAGGCAAAGTTTGGGACATGAAGAGCATTGGATACAGACAAATGGGGAGCAAAGGTAGTGGGTCCAACGTGTGTCACACTGGACTTGTGGCCATCAGGCATTGTGATAGAGATAGGGTGTTGTATGGGGGAATAGGATGAAAGTAAAGGGAGTTGTGGGGTAATATGGTCGGTGGCCCCGCTATCAACGATCCAAGAAGAGCTATTACCAGAAGAAAAGAGACAAGAAGCAATATCTGCCAAGAACGCACACGAATCCTGTGGCTCGGAAGTAGCTTTGCCCAGTAGATTGATCAACTGATTATATTGCTGAGTAGTGAGAGATACAGGCTGGGATGAAGAACTATTTGTAGGAGGGGGATCACTTGATGTAGAGGCAGCAACAGCAATATGATTACCCTTAGATTACATAGATGAGGGGTAACCATGGAGTTTCCAACACCTTTCAATTGAATGATTTGTCTGCTTATACCGATCACAAAAGAAAGCATTCTTTTTCTTGTCATTACTAGTACCAGTGGTTCCATTGCT
The DNA here is from genome assembly GCA_037127255.1 of Persicaria tinctoria. Classification (NCBI taxonomy): domain Eukaryota; kingdom Viridiplantae; phylum Streptophyta; class Magnoliopsida; order Caryophyllales; family Polygonaceae; genus Persicaria; species Persicaria tinctoria. The sequence goes on along the minus strand of JBANSL010000016.1, from coordinate 88,259 downwards.
GTTAGAGGTGCCATTGGCGTTGGACTTAGGAGTCGAATTGCCACGCGTCTAAGACCTAGACACCTTACTGTTGGCAGAGGCAGCAAAGGTAGAAGCATCTTGATCAATCTGTGGGGCAAGAGAACCAATTGCACGTTGCTCTTCTTCTTGAAGGAGCTTTTGATAGACCTCATCAAGGGAGGGAGGAGGATTAATCATCAAGATATTCCCACGGACAGCAGAGAACGACTCATTGAGTCCCATCAAGAACGAAATGACGTGTTGATCTTGAAGAATAGAAGTAAGAAGATTACGAGAACCACAATCACAAACTTTGCTTTCTAGCATCGCATAATACTCATCCTAAAGCTTCTTGCGTCTTGTGAAATAAGAAGTGATGGAACTGGTACCTTGAGCGACGGAGCTAAGATCGTGTTGGACTTGATACATCCGAGTTCGATTCGCTTTGCCAAATTGGGAAGCAAGCTCTCTCCAAACTTGCGACGCAGATTTGCAGAAGAGGATAGACTCAGCAATATTCGGGCTAACCGAGTGAAACAGCCAGGAAATAGCCATGTTGTTGCATCGCTCCCACTGAGCGAAGAGGATCGAGTCCGCCGAAGGAGGTTGGCAGGTGCCGGTGACGAATCCCAATTTGTTCTTCGCCAACAGAGAAACCTCCACACCGATCGCCGCCAGTGATGATAATTCCGATCATTAAGAAGTCTTGTTGATAATACGTAACTCGGATGATCGGAGGTGTTGAGGAAGAGCTCACTTAGCGGATCAACCGGAGATGGCGGTGGGAATCTTGCATCAGACGCTTGATTGAACGCCATAACAGATCAGAGAAATGGTGATGAAGAACTCAAAATTGAAGAGACGAAGCAGCGGAAGACAAAATTGGATCGAAATTCCAAGCTGATACCATGTTAGAACTGGTGAAATGAGAACTAAAGCATGAGGGAGTTAGCTATTACACGGTTGTTGCAATTAACCACTTGAGAGTGCACACACACAACAATGTTCGAATTTTAAATATCTAGATTAACTTTTGCAAAATTGATAATACCGTCCTAAAAATTACAAGTCACGAGACACCAAATACCACTTTACATCTCTTATACCACTTTGCGTGTTACATCCGAAGTTACTCTTAATTATTTTGAATATAAATTTACATTAAAAATTTATAATTATACTTTAGAGAAAATGGCAGTCAATATACCACTTTATTCTCTCCTTTGCAAAAATGTCTCTCCCCCATAAAAAATTAGTTAAATGTCAAAAAGTAACTTTTATTTGCAAAAATAACAAGTCACCGTTACCTATTACAGTGGGTTAGAGTCATTAGAGTTGAGGCTCTGCCATTTTTGATTGCTTAAGATTTCGATATATTTTCGTGTACAGTACCCTATGAGAAAATGGAGAAATATGCGACGGACTTAAAACATGGAATATTTGTCTCCGATTCAATAAATACAATATAAAACTTGTATCTTCCAACTTACAGTGTCATTAGAGTTGAGGCTCTGCCATTTTTGATTGCTTAAGATTTCGATATATTTTCGTGTACAGTAGTACTCTATGAGAAAATGGCGAAATATGCGACGGACTTAAAACAGGGAATATTGGTGTCCGATTCAATAAATACAATAAAAAACTTGTATCTACCAAGTTATAGAGTCATTAGAGTTAAGGCTCTGCCATTTTGGATAGCTCAAGATTTCGATATATTTTCGTGTACAGTACCCTATGAGAAAATAGCGAAAAATGCGACGGACTTAAAACATGGAATATTGGTCTACGATTCAATAAATACAATATAAAACTTGTATCTACCAAGTTACAGAGTCATTAGAGTTGAGGCTCTGCCATTTTAGATTGCTTAAGATTTCGATATATTTTCGTGTAGAGTACCCTATGAGAAAATGGCGAAATATGCGGCGGACTCAAAACATGGAATATTGGTCTACGATTCAATAAATACAATATAAAACTTGTATCTACCAAGTTATAGAGTCATTAGAGTTGAGGCTCTGCCATTTTGGATAGCTTAAAATTTCGATATATTTTCGTGTACAGTACCCTATGAGAAAATGGCGAAATATGCGACGGACTCAAAACATGGAATATTGGTCTACGATTCAATAAATACAATATAAAACTTGTATCTACCAAGTTATAGATACATTAGAGTTGAGGCTCTGCCATTTTAGATTGCTTAAGATTCCGATATATTTTCGTGTACAGTACCCTATGAGAAAATGGCGAAATATGCGACGGACTTAAAACAGGGAATATTGCTCTCCGATTCAATAAATACAATATAAAACTTGTATCTACCAAGTTACAGAGTCATTAGAGTTGAGGCTCTGTCATTTTGGATAGCTTAAGATTTCGATATATTTTCGTGTACAGTACCCTATGAGAAATTGGCGAAATATGCGACGGACTTAAAACAGGGAATTTTGGTCTCTGATTCAATAAATACAATATAAAACTTGTTTCTACCAAGTTAGAGAGTCATTAGAGTTGAGGCTCTGCCATTTTGGATAGCTTAAGATTTCGATATATTTTCGTGTACAGTACCCTATGAGAAAATGGCGAAATATGCGACGGACTTAAAACATGGAATATTGGTCTCCGATTCAATAAATACAATATAAAACTTGTATCTACCAAGTTACAGAGTCATTAGAGTTGAGGCTCTGCCATTTTTGATTGCTTAAGATTTCGATATATTTTCGTGTACAGTACCCTATAAGAAAATGGAGAAATATGCGACGGACTTAAAACATGGAATATTTGTCTCCGATTCAATAAATACAATATAAAACTTGTTTCTACCAAGTTAGAGAGTCATTAGAGTTGAGGCTCTGCCATTTTGGATAGCTTAAGATTTCGATATATTTTCGTGTACAGTAGTACCCTATGGGAAAATGGCGAAATATGCGACGGACTTAAAACAGGGAATATTGGTCTCCGATTCAATAAATACAATATAAAACTTGTATCTACCAAGTTACAGAGTCATTAGAGTTGAGGCTCTGTCATTTTGGATAGCTTAAAATTTCGATATATTTTCGTGTACAGTACCCTATGAGAATATGGCGAAATATGCGACGGACTTAAAACAGGGAATTTTGGTCTCTGATTCAATAAATACAATATAAAACTTGTTTCTACCAAGTTAGAGAGTCATTAGAGTTGAGGCTCTGCCATTTTGGATAGCTTAAGATTTCGATATATTTTCGTGTACAGTAGTATCCTTTGAGAAAATGGCGAAATATGCGACGGACTTAAAACAGGGAATATTGGTCTCCGATTCAATAAATACAATAAAAAACTTGTATCTACCAAATTATAGAGTCATTAGAGTTAAGGCTCTGCCATTTTGGATAGCTTAAGATTTCGATATATTTTCGTGTACAGTACCCTATGAGAAAATGGCGAAATATGCGACGGACTCAAAACAGGGAATATTGGTCTACGATTCAATAAATTCAATATAAAACTTGTATCTACCAAGTTATAGAGTCATTAGAGTTGAGGCTCTGCCATTTTGGTTACCTTACGATTTCGATATATTTTCGTGTACAGTACCCTATGAGAAAATGGCGAAATATGCGACGGACTTAAAACAGGGAATATTGCTCTCCGATTCAATAAATACAATATAAAACTTGTATCTACCAAGTTATAGAGTCATTAGAGTTGAGGCTCTGTCATTTTGGATAGCTTAAAATTTCGATATATTATATTTTCGTGTACAGTACCCTATAAGAAAATGGAGAAATATGCGACGGACTTAAAACATGGAATATTTGTCTCCGATTCAATAAATACAATATAAAACTTGTATCTTCCAACTTACAGAGTCATTAGATTTGACGCTCAGCCATTTTGGATTGCTTAAGATTTCGATATATTTTCGTGTACATTAGTACCCTATGGGAAAATGGAGAAATATGCGACGGACTTAAAACAGGGTATATTGGTCTCCGATTCAATAAATACAATATAAAACTTGTATCTACCAAGTTATAGAGTCATTAGAGTTAAGGCTCTTCCATTTTGGATAGCTTAAGATTTCGATATATTTTCGTGTATAGTACCCTATGAGAAAATGGCGAAATATGCGACGGACTTAAAACATGGAATATTGGTCTCCGATTCAATAAATACAATATAAAACTTGTATCTACCAAGTTACAGAGTCATTAGAGTTGAGGCTTTGTCATTTTGGATAGCCTAAGATTTCGATATATTTTCGTGTAAAGTACCCTATGAGAAAATGGCAAAATATGCGACGGACTCAATACATGGAATGTTGGTCTACGATTCAATAAATACAATATAAAACTTGTATCTACTAAGTTACAGAGTCATTAGAGTTGAGGCTCTGCCATTTTGGATTGCTTAAGATTTCGATATATTTTCGTGTACAGTAGTACCCTTTGAGAAAATGGCGAAATATGCGACGGACTTAAAACAGGGAATATTCGTCTCCGATTCAATAAATTCAATATAAAACTTTAATCTACCAAGTTATAGAGTCATTAGAGTTAAGGCTCTGCCATTTTGGATAGCTTAAGATTTCGATATATTTTCGTGTACAGTAGTATCCTTTGAGAAAATGGCGAAATATACGACGGACTTAAAACAGGGAATATTGGTCTCCGATTCAATAAATACAATAAAAAACTTGTATCTACCAAGTTATAGAGTCATTAGAGTTAAGGCTCTGCCATTTTGGATAGCTTAAGATTTCGATATATTTTCGTGTACAGTACCCTATGAGAAAATGGCAAAATATGCGACGGACTCAAAACATGGAATATTGGTCTACGATTCAATAAATACAATATAAAACTTGTATCTACCAAGTTACGGAGTCGTTAGAGTTGAGGCTCTGCCATTTTTGATTGCTTAAGATTTCGATATATTTTCGTGTACAGTACCCTATGAGAAAATGGAGAAATATGCGACGGACTTAAAACATGGAATATTTGTCTCCGATTCAATAAATACAATATAAAACTTGTATCTTCCAACTTACAGTGTCATTAGAGTTGAGGCTCTGCCATTTTTGATTGCTTAAGATTTCGATATATTTTCGTGTACAGTAGTACTCTATGAGAAAATGGCGAAATATGCGACGGACTTAAAACAGGGAATATTGGTGTCCGATTCAATAAATACAATAAAAAACTTGTATCTACCAAGTTATAGAGTCAGTTATAGAGTCATTAGAGTTAAGGCTCTGCCATTTTGGATAGCTCAAGATTTCGATATATTTTCGTGTATAGTACCCTATGAGAAAATGGCGAAATATGCGACGGACTTAAAACATGGAATATTGGTCTCCGATTCAATAAATACAATATAAAACTTGTATCTACCAAGTTACAGAGTCATTAGAGTTGAGGCTTTGTCATTTTGGATAGCCTAATATTTCGATATATTTTCGTGTAAAGTACCCTATGAGAAAATGGCAAAATATGCGACGGACTCAATACATGGAATGTTGGTCTACGATTCAATAAATACAATATAAAACTTGTATCTACTAAGTTACAGAGTCATTAGAGTTGAGGCTCTGCCATTTTGGATTGCTTAAGATTTCGATATATTTTCGTGTACAGTAGTACCCTTTGAGAAAATGGCGAAATATGCGACGGACTTAAAACAGGGAATATTCGTCTCCGATTCAATAAATTCAATATAAAACTTTAATCTACCAAGTTATAGAGTCATTAGAGTTAAGGCTCTGCCATTTTGGATAGCTTAAGATTTCGATATATTTTCGTGTACAGTAGTACCCTTTGAGAAAATGGCGAAATATGCGACGGACTTAAAACAGGGAATATTGGTCTCCGATTCAATAAATACAATAAAAAACTTGTATCTACCAAGTTATAGAGTCATTAGAGTTAAGGCTCTGCCATTTTGGATAGCTTAAGATTTCGATATATTTTCGTGTACAGTACCCTATGAGAAAATGGCAAAATATTCGACGGACTCAAAACATGGAATATTGGTCTACGATTCAATAAATACAATATAAAACTTGTATCTACCAAGTTAGGGAGTCGTTAGAGTTGAGGCTCTGCCATTTTTGATTGCTTAAGATTTCGATATATTTTCGTGTATAGTACCCTATGAGAAAATGGAGAAATATGCGACGGACTTAAAACATGGAATATTTGTCTCCGATTCAATAAATACAATATAAAACTTGTATCTTCCAACTTACAGTGTCATTAGAGTTGAGGCTCTGCCATTTTTGATTGCTTAAGATTTCGATATATTTTCGTGTACAGTAGTACTCTATGAGAAAATGGCGAAATATGCGACGGACTTAAAACAGGGAATATTGGTGTCCGATTCAATAAATACAATAAAAAACTTGTATCTACCAAGTTATAGAGTCAGTTATAGAGTCATTAGAGTTAAGGCTCTGCCATTTTGGATAGCTCAAGATTTCGATATATTTTCGTGTACAGTACCCTATGAGAAAATAGCGAAATATGCGACGGACTTAAAACATGGAATATTGGTCTACGATTCAATAAATACAATATAAAACTTGTATCTACCAAGTTACAGAGTCATTAGAGTTGAGGCTCTGCCATTTTAGATTGCTTAAGATTTCGATATATTTTCGTGTAGAGTACCCTATGAGAAAATGGCGAAATATGCGGCGGACTTAAAACAGGGAATATTGGTCTCCGATTCAATAAATACAATATAAAACTTGTATCTACCAAGTTATAGAGTCATTAGAGTTGAGGCTCTGCCATTTTGGATAGCTTAAAATTTCGATATATTTTCGTGTACAGTACCCTATGAGAAAATGGCGAAATATGCGACGGACATAAAACAGGGAATATTGGTCTCCGATTCAATAAATACAATATAAAACTTGTATCTACCAAGTTACAGAGTCATTAGAGTTGAGGCTCTGCCATTTTAGATTGCTTAAGATTTCGATATATTTTCGTGTAGAGTACCCTATTAGAAAATGGCGAAATATGCAACGGACTTAAAACATGGAATATTGTTCTCCGATTCAATAAATACAAAATAAAACTTGTATCTACCAAGTTACAGAGTCATTAGAGTTGAGGCTCTGCCATTTTTGATTGCTTAAGATTTCGATATATTTTCGTGTACAGTACCCTATAAGAAAATGGAGAAATATGCGACGGACTTAAAACATGGAATATTTGTCTCCGATTCAATAAATACAATATAAAACTTGTATCTTCCAACTTACAGAGTCATTAGATTTGAGACTCAGCCATTTTGGATTGCTTAAGATTTCGATATATTTTCGTGTACAGTAGTACCCTATGGGAAAATAACGAAATATGCGACGGACTTAAAACAGGGAATATTGGTCTACGATTCAATAAATACAATATAAAACTTGTATCTACCAAGTTACAGAGTCATTAGAGTTGAGGCTCTGCCATTTTGGATTGCTTAAGATTTCGATATATTTTCGTGTACAGTAGTACCCTATTAGAAAATGGCGAAATATGCGACGGACTTAAAACAGGGAATATTGGTCTCCGATTCAATAAATACAAAAAAAACTTGTATCTACCAAGTTATAGAGTCATTAGAGTTAAGGCTCTGCCATTTTGGATAGCTTAAGATTTCGATATATTTTCGTGTACAGTACGCTATGAGAAAATGGCAAAATATGCGACGGACTCAAAACATGGAATATTGGTCTACGATTCAATAAATACAATATAAAACTTGTATCTACCAAGTTACAGAGTCATTAGAGTTGAGGCTCTGCCATTTTAGATTGCTTAAGATTTCGATATATTTTCGTGTACAGTACCCTATGAGAAAATGGCGAAATATGCGACGGACTTAAAACAGGGAATATTGGTCTCCGATTCAATAAATACAATATAAAACTTGTATCTACCAAGTTAGAGAGTCATTAGAGTTGAGGCTCTGCCATTTTGTATAGCTTAAGATTTCGATATATTTTCGTGTACAGTACCCTATGAGAAAATGGCGAAATATGCGACGGACTTAAAACATGGAATATTGGTCTCCGATTCAATAAATACAATATATAACTTGTATCTACCAAGTTACAGAGTCATTAGAGTTGAGGCTCTGCCATTTTTGATTGCTTAAGATTTCGATATATTTTCGTGTACAGTACCCTATAAGAAAATGGAGAAATATGCGACGGACTTAAAACATGGAATATTTGTCTCCGATTCAATAAATACAATATAAAACTTGTATCTTCCAACTTACAGAGTCATTAGATTTGAGGCTCAGCCATTTTGGATTGCTTAAGATTTCGATATATTTTCGTGTACAGTAGTACCCTATGGGAAAATGGCGAAATATGCGACGGACTTAAAACAGGGAATATTGGTCTCCGAATCAATAAATACAATATAAAACTTGTATCTACCAAGTTATAGAGTCATTAGAGTTAAGGCTCTGCCATTTGTGATAGCTTAAGATTTCGATATATTTTCGTGTACAGTACCCTATGAGAAAATGGCGAAATATGCGACGGACTTAAAAAATGGAATATTGGTCTCCGATTCAGTAAATACAATATAAAACTTGTATCTACCAAGTTACAGAGTCATTAGAGTTGTTGCTCTGCCATTTTGGATAGCTTAAGATTTCGATATATTTTCGTGTACGGTACCCTATGAGAAAATGGCAAAATATGCGACGGACTCAAAACATGGAATATTGGTCTACGATTCAATAAATACAATATAAAATTTGTATCTACCAAGTTACAGAGTCATTAGAGTTGAGGCTCTGCCATTTTGGATTGCTTAAGATTTCGATATATTTTCGTGTACAGTAGTACCCTATTAGAAAATGGCGAAATATGCGAAGGACTTAAAACAGGGAATATTAGACTCCGATTCAATAAATACAATAAAAAACTTGTATCTACCAAGTTATAGAGTCATTAGAGTTAAGGCTCTGCCATTTTGGATAGCTCAAGATTTCGATATATTTTCGTGTACAGCCCTATGAGAAAATGGCGAAATATGCGACGGACTTAAAACATAGAATATTGGTCTACGATTCAATAAATACAATATAAAACTTGTATCTACCAAGTGACAGAGTCATTAGAGTTGAGGCTCTGCCATTTTAGATTGCTTAAGATTTCGATATATTTTCGTGTAGAGTACCCTATGAGAAAATGGCGAAATATGCGGCGGACTTAAAACAGGGAATATTGGTCTCCGATTCAATAAATACAATATAAAACTTGTATCTACCAAGGTACAGAGTCATTAGAGTTGAGGCTCTGCCATTTTTGATTGCTTAAGATTTCGATATATTTTCGTGTACATTACCCTATGAGAAAATGGAGAAATATGCGACGGACTTAAAACATGGAATATTTGTCTTTGATTCAATAAATACAATATAAAACTTGTATCTTCCAACTTACAGTGTCATTAGAGTTGAGGCTCTGCCATTTTTGATTGCTTAAGATTTCGATATATTTTCGTGTACAGTAGTACTCTATGCGAATATGGCGAAATATGCGACGGACTTAAAACAGGGAATATTGGTGTCCGATTCAATAAATACAATAAAAAACTTGTATCTACCAAGTTATAGAGTCATTAGAGTTAAGGCTCTGCCATTTTGGATAGCTTAAGATTTTGATATATTTTCGTGTACAGTACCCTATAAGAAAATGACAAAATATGCGACGGACTCAAAACATGAAATATTGGTCTACGATTCAATAAATAGAATATAAAACTTGTATCTACCAAGTTACAGAGTCATTAGAGTTGAGGCTCTGCCATTTTAGATTGCTTAAGATTTCGATATATTTTCGTGTACAGTACCCTATGAGAAAATGGCGAAATATGCGACGGACTTAAAACAAGGAATATTGGTCTTTGATTCAATAAATACAATATAAAACTTGTATCTACCAAGTTAGAGAGTCATTAGAGTTGAGGCTCTGCCATTTTGGATAGCTTAAGATTTCGATATATTTTCGTGTACAGTACCCTATGAGAAAATAGCGAAATATGCGACGGACTTAAAACATGGAATATTGGTCTCCGATTCAATAAATACAATATATAACTTGTATCTACCAAGTTACAGAATCATAAGAGTTCAGGCTCTGCCATTTTTGATTGCTTAAGATTTCGATATATTTTCGTGTACAGTACCCTATAAGAAAATGGAGAAATATGCGACGGACTTAAAACATGGAATATTTGTCTCCGATTCAATAAATACAATATAATACTTGTATCTACCAACTTACAGAGTCATTAGATTTGAGGCTCAGCCATTTTGGATTGCTTAAGATTTCGATATATTTTCGTGTACAGTAGTACCCTATGGGAAAATGGCGAAATATGCGACGGACTTAAAACGGGGAATATTGGTCTCCGTATCAATAAATACAATATAAAACTTGTATCTACCATGTTATAGAGTCATTAGAGTTAAGGCTCTGCCATTTTGGATAGCTTAAGATTTCGATATATTTTCGTGTACAGTACCCTATGAGAAAATGGCGAAATATGCGACGGACTTAAAACATGGAATATTGGTCTCCGATTCAGTAAATACAATATAAAACTTGTATCTACCAAGTTACAGAGTCATTAGAGTTGTTCCTCTGCCATTTTGGATACCTTAAGATTTCGATATATTTTCGTGTACAGTACCCTATGAGAAAATGGCGAAATATGCGGCGGACTTAAAACAGGGAATATTGGTCTCCGATTCAATAAATACAATATAAAACTTGTATCTACCAAGTTATAGAGTCATTAGAGTTGAGGCTCTGCCATTTTGGATAGCTTAAAATTACGATATATTTTCGTGTACAGTACCCTATGAGAAAATGGGGAAATATGCGACGGACATAAAACAGGGAATATTGGTCTCCGATTCAATAAATACAATATAAAACTTGTATCTACCAAGTTACAGAGTCATTAGAGTTGAGGCTCTGCCATTTATGATTGCTTAAGATTTCGATATATTTTCGTGTACAGTACCCTATGAGAAAATGGAGAAATATGCGACGGACTTAAAACATGGAATATTTGTCTTTGATTCAATAAATACAATATAAAACTTGTATCTTCCAACTTACAGTGTCATTAGAGTTGAGGCTCTGCCATTTTTGATTGCTTAAGATTTCGATATATTTTCGTGTACAGTAGTACTCTATGCGAAAATGGCGAAATATGCGACGGACTTAAAACAGGGAATATTGGTGTCCGATTCAATAAATACAATAAAAAACTTGTATCTACCAAGTTATAGAGTCATTAGAGTTAAGGCTCTTCCATTTTGGATAGCTTAAGATTTTGATATATTTTCGTGTACAGTACCCTATAAGAAAATGACAAAATATGCGACGGACTCAAAACATGAAATATTGGTCTACGATTCAATAAATAGAATATAAAACTTGTATCTACCAAGTTACAGAGTCATTAGAGTTGAGGCTCTGCCATTTTAGATTGCTTAAGATTTCGATATATTTTCGTGTACAGTACCCTATGAGAAAATGGCGAAATATGCGACGGACTTAAAACATGGAATATTGGTCTCCGATTCAATAAATACAATATATAACTTGTATCTACCAAGTTACAGAGTCTTTAGAGTTGAGGCTCTGCCGTTTTTGATTGCTTAAGATTTCGATATATTTTCCTGTACAGTACCCTATAAGAAAATGGAGAAATATGCGACGGACTTAAAACATGGAATATTTGTCTCCGATTCAATAAATACAATATACAACTTCTATCTTCCAACTTACAGAGTCATTAGATTTGAGGCTCAGCCATTTTGGATTGCTTAAGATTTCGATATATTTTCGTGTATAGTAGTACCCTATGGGAAAATGGCGAAATATGCGACGGACTTAAAACAGGGAATATTGGTCTACGATTCAATAAATACAATATAAAACTTGTATCTACCAAGTTACAGAGTCATTAGAGTTGAGGCTCTGCCATTTTAGATTGCTTAAGATTTCGATATATTTTCGTGTACAGTACCCTATGAGAAAATGGCGAAATATGCGACGGACTTAAAACATGGAATATTGGTCTCCGATTCAGTAAATACAATATAAAACTTGTATCTACCAAGTTACAGAGTCATTAGAGTTGTTGCTCTGCCATTTTGGATAGCTTAAGATTTCGATATATTTTCGTGTACAGTACCCTATGAGAAAATGGCAAAATATGCGACGGACTCAAAACATGGAATATTGATCTACGATTCAATAAATACAATATAAAACTTGTATCTACCAAGTTACAGAGTCATTAGAGTTGAGGCTCTGCCATTTTAGATTGCTTAAGATTTCGATATATTTTCGTGTACAGTACCCTATGAGAAAATGGCAAAATATGCGACGGACTTAAAACAGGGAATATTGCTCTCCGATTCAATAAATACAATATAAAACTTGTATCTACCAAGTTACAGAGTCATTAGAGTTGAGGCTCTGTCATTTTAGATAGCTTAAAATTTCGATATATTTTCGTGTACAGTACCCTATGAGAAAATGGCGAAATATGCGACGGACTTAAAACAGGGAATTTTGGTCTCTGATTCAATAAATACAATATAATATAAAATTGTTTCCACCAAGTTAGAGAGTCATTAGAGTTGAGGCTCTGCCATTTTGGATAGCTTAAGATTTCGATATATTTTCGTCTACAGTACCCTATGAGAAAATGGCGAAATATGCGACGGACTTAAAACATGGAATATTGGTCTCCGATTCAATAAATACAAAATTAAACGTGTATCTACCAAGTTACAGAGTCATTAGAGTTGAGGCTCTGCCATTTTTGATTGCTTAAGATTTCGATATATTTTCGTGTACAGTACCCTATAAGAAAATGGACAAATATGCGACGGACTTAAAACATGGAATATTTGTCTCCGATTCAATAAATACAATATAAAACTTGTATCTTCCAACTTACAGAGTCATTAGATTTGAGGCTCAGCCATTTTGGATTGCTTAAGATTTCGATATATTTTCGTGTACAGTAGTACCCTATGGGGAAATAACGAAATATGCGACGGACTTAAAACAGGGAATATTGGTCTACGATTCAATAAATACAATATAAAACTTGTATCTACCAAGTTACAGAGTCATTAGAGTTGAGGCTCTGCCATTTTGGATTGCTTAAGATTTCGATATATTTTCGTGTACAGTAGTACCCTATTAGAAAATGGCGAAATATGCGACGGACTTAAAACAGGGAATATTGGTCTCCGATTCAATAAATACAATAAAAAACTTGTATCTACCAAGTTATAGAGTCATTAGAGTTAAGGCTCTGCCATTTTGGATAGCTTAAGATTTCGATATATTTTCGTGTACAGTACCCTATGAGAAAATGGCAAAATATGCGACGGACTCAAAACATGGAATATTGGTCTACGATTCAATAAATACAATATAAAACTTGTATCTACCAAGTTACAGAGTCATTAGAGTTGAGGCTCTGCCATTTTAGATTGCTTAAGATTTCGATATATTTTCGTGTACAGTACCCTATGAGAAAATGGCGAAATATGCGACGGACTTAAAACAGGGAATATTGGTCTCTGATTCAATAAATACAATATAAAACTTGTATCTACCAAGTTAGAGAGTCATTTGAGTTGAGGCTCTGCCATTTTGGATAGCTTAAGATTTCGATATATTTTCGTGTACAGTACCCTATGAGAAAATGGCAAAATATGCGACGGACTTAAAACATGGAATATTGGTCTCCGATTCAATAAATACAATATATAACTTGTATCTACCAAGTTACAGAGTCTTTAGAGTTGAGGCTCTGCCGTTTTTGATTGCTTAAGATTTCGATATATTTTCGTGTACAGTACCCTATAAGAAAATGGAGAAATATGCGACGGACTTAAAACATGGAATATTTATCTCCGATTCAATAAATACAATATAAAACTTCTATCTTCCAACTTACAGAGTCATTAGATTTGAGGCTCAGCCATTTTGGATTGCTTAAGATTTCGATATATTTTCGTGTACAGTAGTACCCTATGGGAAAATGGCGAAATATGCGACGGACTTAAAACAGGGAATATTGGTCTCCGAATCAATAAATACAATATAAAACTTGTATCTACCAAGTTATAGAGTCATTAGAGTTAAGGCTCTGCCATTTTGGATAGCTTAAGATTTCGATATATTTTCGTGTACAGTACCCTATGAGAAAATGGCGAAATATGCGACGGACTTAAAACATGGAATATTGGTCTCCGATTCAGTAAATACAATATAAAACTTGTATCTACCAAGTTACAGAGTCATTAGAGTTGTTGCTCTGCCATTTTGGATAGCTTAAGATTTCGATATATTTTCGTGTACAGTACCCTATGAGAAAATGGCAAAATATGCGACGGACTCAAAACATGGAATATTGGTCTACGATTCAATAAATACAATATAAAACTTGTATCTACCAAGTTACAGAGTCATTAGAGTTGAGGCTCTGCCATTTTGGATTGCTTAAGATTTCGATATATTTTCTTGTACAGTAGTACCCTATTAGAAAATGGCGAAATATGCGACGGACTTAAAACAGGGAATATTGGTCTATGATTCAATAAATACAATAAAAAACTTGTATCTACCAAGTTATAGAGTCATTAGAGTTAAGGCTCTGCCATTTTGGATAGCTCAAGATTTCGATATATTTTCGTGTACAGTACCCTATGAGAAAATGGCGAAATATGCGACGGACTTAAAACATGGAATATTGGTCTACGATTCAATAAATACAATATAAAACTTGTATCTACCAAGTTACAGAGTCATTAGAGTTGAGGCTCTGCCGTTTTTTATTGCTTAAGATTTCGATATATTTTCGTGTACAGTACCCTATAAGAAAATGGAGAAATATGCGACGGACTTAAAACATGGAATATTTGTCTCCGATTCAATAAATACAATATAAAACTTGTATCTTCCAACTTACAGAGTCATTAGATTTTAGGCTCAGCCATTTTGGATTGCTTAAGATTTCGATATATTTTCGTGTACAGTAGTACCCTATGGGAAAATGGCGAAATATGCGACGGACTTAAAACATGGAATATTGGTCTCCGATTCAGTAAATACAATATAAAACTTGTATCTACCAAGTTACAGAGTCATTAGAGTTGTTGCTCTGCCATTTTGGATAGCTTAAGATTTCGATATATTTTCGTGTACAGTACCCTATGAGAAAATGGCAAAATATGCGACAGACCCAAAACATGGAATATTGGTCTACGATTCAATAAATACAATATAAAACTTGTATCTACCAAGTTACAGAGTCATTAGAGTTGAGGCTCTGCCATTTTGGATTGCTTAAGATTTCGATATATTTTCTTGTACAGTAGTACCCTATTAGAAAATGGCGAAATATGCGACGGACTTAAAACAGGGAATATTGGACTCCGATTCAATAAATACAATAAAAAACTTGTATCTACCAAGTTATAGAGTCATTAGAGTTGAGGCTCTGCCATTTTGGATAGCTTAAAATTTCGATATATTTTCGGGTACAGTACCCTATGAGAAAATGGCGAAATATGCGACGGACATAAAACAGGGAATATTGGTCTCCGATTCAATAAATACAATATAAAACTTGTATCTACCAAGTTACAGAGTCATTAGAGTTGAGGCTCTACCATTTTTGATTGCTTAAGATTTCGATATATTTTCGTGTACAGTACCCTATGAGAAAATGGAGAAATATGCGACGGACTTAAAACATGGAATATTGGTCTCCGATTCAATAAATACAATATAAACCTTGTATGTACCAAGTTACAGAGTCTTTAGAGTTGAGGCTCTGCCATTTTGGATTGCTTAAGATTTCGATATATTTTCGTGTACAGTACCCTATGAGAAAATGGCGAAATATGCGACGGATTTAAAAAATGGAATATTGGTCTCCGATTCAATAAATACAATATAAAACTTTTATCTACCAAGTTACAGAGTCATTAGAGTTGAGGCTCTGCCATTTTTGATTGGTTAAGATTTCGATATATTTTCGTGTACAGTAGTACCCTATGAGAAAATAGCGAAATATGCGACGGACTTAAAAGAGGGAATATTGGTCTCCGATTCAATAAATACAATATAAAACTTGTATCTACCAAGTTACTGAGTCTTTGGAGTTCAGGCTCTGCCATTTTGGATTGCTTAAGATTTCGATATATTTTCGTGTACAGTACCCTTTGAGAAAATGGGGAAATATGCGACAAACATAAAATAGGGAATATTGGTCTCCGAATCAATAAATCCAATATAAAACTTGTATCTACCAAGTTATAGAGTTATTAGAGTTGAGGCTCTGCCATTTTGGATTGCTTAAGATTTCGATATATTTTCGTGTACAGTACCCTGTGAGAAAATGGCGAAATATGCGACGGACTTAAAATAGGGAATATTGTTCTCCGATTGAATAAATCCAATATAAAACTTGTATCTACCAAGTTACAGAGTCTTTAGAGTTGAGGCTCTGCCATTTTTGATTGCTTAAGATTTCGATATATTTTCGTGTACAGTACCCTTTGAGAAAATAGCGAAATATGCGACGGACTTAAAAGAGGGAATATTGGTCTCTGATTCAATAAATACAATTTAAAACTTGTATCTACCAAGTTACAGAGTCTTTAGAGTTCAGGCTCTGCCATTTTGGATAACTTAAGATTTCGATATATTTTCGTGTACAGTACCCTATGAGAAAATGGCGAAATATGCGACGGATTTAAAAAATGGAATATTGGTGTCCGATTCAATAAATACAATATAAAACTTTTATCTACCAAGTTACAGAGTAATTAGAGTTGAGGCTCTGCCATTTTGGATTGGTTAAGATTTCGATATATTTTCGTGTACAGTAGTACCCTATGAGAAAATAGCGAAATATGCGACGGACTTAAAAGAGGGAATATTGGTCTCCGATTCAATAAATACAATATAAAACTTGTATCTACCAAGTTACTGAGTCTTTAGAGTTCTGGCTCTACCATTTTGGATAGCTTAAGATTTCGATATATTTTCGTGTACAGTACCCTTTGAGAAAATGGCGAAATATGCGACGGACTTAAAACAGGGAATATTGGTCTCCGAACTAGAGCTTCGCACAAAGTTTTAGCCTTTTTGGAGAACTAGAAATGGCACTTCCTTCATTAACCTGGAATCTCCCACCAAAATACAAGCCGTGTTGCAAATCTCACACGGTAAGCTGATCGTATTAGCCTCCAAATTCCCATTTTTTTGCGTTTCCCCAACTTATTGGTTATATTAGAGCTACCCAAGTTTCAAACTTTTTGGAGCACTAGAAATGGCACTTCCTTCATTAACCCGAAATCTCCCACTAAAATACAAGCCGTGTTGCAAATCTCACGCGGTAAGCTTATCGTATTAGCCTCCAAATTTTAATTTTTTAGCGTTTCACCACCTTATTGGTTATATTAGAGCTACGCACAAAGTTTTAGCCCTTTTGGAGAACTAGAAATTGCACTTCCTTCATTAACCCGAAATCTCCCATAAAAATATAAGCCGTGTTGCAAATCTCATACGGTAAGCTGATCGTATTAGCCTCTAAGTTCCCATTTTTGTTGCGTTTCCCCATCTTATTGGTTATATTAGAGCTACCCACAAATTTTCAACCCTCTTGGAGCACTAGAAATGATACTTTCTTCATTAACCCGAAATCTCCCCCAAAAATACAAGCCGTGTTTCAAATCTCACGCGGTAAGATGATCGTATTAGCATTCAAATTCTCATTTTTTAGCGTTTCACCACCTTATTGGTTATAAAAGAGTTACCCACAAAGTTTCAGCCTTTTTGGAGCACTAGAAATGACACTTCCTTCATTAACCAGAAATCTCCCAAAAAAATACAAGCCGTGTTGCAAATCTCACGCGGTAAGCTGATCGTATTGGCCTCCAAATTCCCATTTTTTAGCGTTTCCCCACCTTATTGGTTATATTAGACCTACCCACAAAGTTTCAGTCCTTTTGGAGCACTAGAAATGACACTTCATTCAATAACCCGAAATCTCCCACAAAAATACAAGCCGTGTTGCAAATCTCAAGCGGTAAGCTGATTTAATTAGCCTCCAAATTCCAATTTTTTAGAGTTTCCCCTCCTTATTGGTTATATTAGAGCTACCCACAAAGTTTCAGACTTTTTAGAGCACTAGAAATGACACTTCCTTCATTAACCCGAAATCTCCCACTAAATTACAAGTCGTGTTGCAAATCTCACGTGGTAAGCTTATCGTATTAGCCTCAAAATTCCAATTTTTTAGTGTTTCCCCACCTTATTAGTTATATTAGAGCTACCTACTAAGTTTTAGCCATTTTGGAGCACTAGCAATGGCACTTCATTCATTAAACCGAAATCTCCCACTAAAATACTAGCCATGTTGCAAATCTCACGCAGTAAGCTGATCGTATTAGCCTTCAAATTCCCATTTTTTAGTGTTTCCACACCTTATTGGTTATATTAGATTTACCTACAAAGTTTCAGACTTTTTGGAGCACTAGAAATGACACTACATTCATTAACCTGAAATCTCCCACTAAAATACAAGCCGTGTTGAAAATCTCAAGTGGTAAGCTTATAGTATTAGCGTCAAAATTCCAAATTTGTAGCGTTTCCCCACCTTATTGGTTATATTAGAGCTACCCACAAAGTTTTAGCATTTTTGAGCACTAGAAATGACACTTCCTTCATTAACCCGAAATATCCCACACAAATACAAGCCGTGTTGCAAATCTCACACGGTAAGCTGATCGTATCAGCCTCCAAATTCCCATTTTTTTGTGTTTCCCCATCTTATTGGTTATATTAGAGCTACCCACAAAGTTTCAGCCTTTTTGGAGCACTAGAATGGCACTTCCTTCATTAACCCGATATCTCCCCCAAAAATACAAGCCGTGTTGCAAATCTCACGCGGTATGCTGATCGTATTAGCCTTCAAATTCCCATTTTTTAGCGTTTCCCTACCTTATTGGTTATATTAGAGCTTCGCACAAAGTTTTAGCCTTTTTGGAGAACTAGAAATGGCACTTCCTTCATTAACCCGGAATCTCCCACGAAAATACAAGTCGTGTTGCAAATCTCACACGGTAAGCTGATCGTATTAGCCTCCAAATTCCCATTTTTTTGGCGTTTCCCCATCTTATTGGTTATATTAGAGCTACCCACAAAGTTTCAGACTTCTTGGAGCACTAGAAATGACACTTCCTTCATTAACCCGAAATCTCCCACTAAAATACAAGCCGTGTTCCAAATCTCACGCGGTAAGCTTATCGTATTAGCCTCCAAATTTTAATTTTTTAGCGTTTCACCACCTTATTGGTTATATTAGAGCTACGCACAAAGTTTTAGCCCTTTTGGAGAACTAGAAATTGCACTTCCTTCATTAACCCGAAATCTCCCAAAAAAATACAAGCCGTGTTGCAAATCTCACACGGTAAGCTGATCGTATTAGCCACCAAATTCCCATTTTTTTTGCGTTTCCCCATCTTATTGGTTATATTAGAGCTACCCACAAAGTTTCAGCCCTCTTGGAGCACTAGAAATGATACTTCCTTCATTAACCCGAAATCTCCCCCAAAAATATAAGCCGTGTTTCAAATCTCACGCGGTAAGATGATCGTATTAACCTTCAAATTCTCATTTTTTAGCGTTTCACCGCCTTATTGGTTATATTAGAGTTACCCACAAAGTTTCAGCCTTTTTGGAGCACTAGAAATGACACTTCCTTCATTAACCTGAAATCTCCCACAAAAATACAAGCCGTGTTGCAAATCTCACTCGGTATGCTGATCGTATTAGCCTTCAAATTCCCATTTTTTAGTGTTTCCCCACCTTATTGGTTATATTAGATTTACCTACAAAGTTTCAGGCCTTTTGGAGCATTAGAAATGACACTACATTCATTAACCCGAAATCTCCCACTAAAATACAAGGCGTGTTGCAAATCTCAAGTGGTAAGCTTATCTTATTAGCGTCAAAATTGCAATTTTGTAGCGTTTCCCCACCTTATTGGTTATATTAGAGCTACCCACAATGTTATAGTATTTTTTGAGCACTAGAAATGACACTTCCTTCATTAACCCGAAATATCCCACACAAATACAAGTCGTGTTGCAAATCTCACACGGTAAGCTGATCGTATCAGCCTCCAAATTCCCATTTTTTTGTGTTTTCCCATCTTATTGGTTATATTAGAGCTACCCACAAAGTTTTAGCCTTTTTGGAGAACTAGAAATGGCACTACCTTCATTAACCCGGAATCTCCCCCAAAAATACAAGACGTGTTGCAAATCTCACGCTGTATTCTGATCGTATTAGCCTTCAAATTCCCATTTTTTAGTGTTTCCCCACCTTATTGGTAATATTAGAGCGACCCAAAAAGTTTCAGCCCTGTTGGAGCACTAGAAATGACACTTCCTTCATTAACCCGAAATCTCCCACTAAAATACAAGCCATGTTGCAAATCTCACGCGGTAAGCTTATCCTATTAGCCTCCAAATTTTAATTTTTTAGCGTTTCACCACCTTATTGGTTATATTAGAGCTACGCACAAAGTTTTAGGCCTTTTGGAGAACTAGAAATTGCACTTCCTTCATTAACCCGAAATCTCCCATAAAAATACAAGCTGTGTTGCAAATCTCACACGGTAAGCTGATCGTATTAGCCTCCAAATTCCCATTTTTTTTGCGTTTCCCCATCCTATTTGTTATATTAGAGCTACCCACAAAGTTTCAGCCCTTTTGGAGCACTAGAAATGATATTTCTTTCATTAACCCGAAATCTCCCCTAAAAATACAAGCCGTGTTTCAAATCTCACGCGGTAAGATGATCGTATTAGCCTTCAAATTCTAATTTTTTAGCGTTTCACCGCCTTATTGGTTATATTAGAGTTACCCACAAAGTTTCAGCCCTTTTGGAGCACTAGAAATGGCACTTCCTTCATTAACCCGATATCTCCCCCAAAAATACAAGCTGTGTTGCAAATCTCACGCGGTATGCTGATCGTATTAGCCTTCAAATTCCCATTTTTTAGTGTTTACCCACCTTATTGGTTATATTAGAGCAACCCACAAAGTTTCAGCCCTCTCGGAGCACTAGAAATGACACTTCCTTCATTAACCTGAAATCTCCCCCAAAAATGCAAGCCGTGTTGCAAATCTCACGCAGTAAGCTGATCGTATTAGCCTTCAAATTCCCATTTTTTAGTGTTTCCACACCTTATTAGTTATATTAGATTTACCAACAAAGTTTCAGACTTTTTGGAGCACTAGAAATGACACTACATTCATTAACCTGAAATCTCCCACTAAAATACAAGCCGTGTTGAAAATCTCAAGTGGTAAGCTTATCGTATTAGCGTCAAAATTCCAATTTTGTAGCGTTTCCCCACCTTATTGTTTATATTAGAGCTACCCACAAAGTTTTAGCATTTTTGAGCACTAGAAATGACACTTCCTTCATTAACCCGAAATATCCCACACAAATACAAGCCGTGTTGCAAATCTCACACGGTAAGCTGATCGTATCAGCCTCCAAATTCCCATTTTTTTGTGTTTCCCCATCTTATTGGTTATATTAGAGCTACCCACAAAGTTTCAGCCTTTTTGGAGCACTAGAATGGCACTTCCTTCATTAACCCGATATCTCCCCCAAAAATACAAGCCGTGTTGCAAATCTCACGCGGTATGCTGATCGTATTAGCCTTCAAATTCCCATTTTTTAGCGTTTCCCTACCTTATTGGTTATATTAGAGCTTCGCACAAAGTTTTAGCCTTTTTGGAGAACTAGAAATGGCACTTCCTTCATTAACCCGGAATCTCCCACGAAAATACAAGTCGTGTTGCAAATCTCACACGGTAAGCTGATCGTATTAGCCTCCAAATTCCCATTTTTTTGGCGTTTCCCCATCTTATGTGTTATATTAGAGCTACCCACAAAGTTTCAGACTTCTTGGAGCACTAGAGATGACACTTCCTTCATTAACCCGAAATCTCCCACTAAAATACAAGCCGTGTTCCAAATCTCACGCGGTAAGCTTATCGTATTAGCCTCCAAATTTTAATTTTTTAGCGTTTCACCACCTTATTGGTTATATTAGAGCTACGCACAAAGTTGTAGCATTTTTGAGCACTAGAAATGACACTTCCTTCATTAACCCGAAATATCCCACACAAATACAAGCCGTGTTGCAAATATCACACGGTAAGCTGATCGTATCAGCCTCCAAATTCCCATTTTTTTGTGTTTCCCCATCTTATTGGTTATATTAGAGCTACCCACAAAGTTTCAGCCTTTTTGGAGCACTAGAATGGCACTTCCTTCATTAACCCGAAATCTCCCCAAAAAGTACAAGCCGTGTTGCAAATCTCACGCGGTATGCTGATCGTATTAGCGTTCAAATTCCCATTTTTTAGTGTTTCCCCAACTTATTGGTTATATTAGAGCACCCACAAAGTTTCAGCCCTCTTGGAGTACTAGAAATGACACTTCCTTCATTAACCCGATATCTCCCCCAAAAATACAAGCCGTGTTGCAAATCTCACGCGGTATGCTGACCGTATTAGCATTCAAATTCCCATTTTTTAGTGTTTCCCCACCTTATTGATTATATTAGAGCGACCCACAAAGTTTCAGCCCTCTTGGAGCACTAGAAATGACACTTCCTTCATTAACCCGAAATCTCCCCCAAAAATACAAGCCGTGTTGCAAATCTCACGCAGTAAGCTGATCGTATTAGCCTTCAAATTCCAATTTTTTAGCGTTTCCCCACCTTATTGGTTATATTAGAGTTACTCACAAACTTTCAGACTTTTTGGAGCAATAGAAATGACATTTCATTCATTAACCCGAAATCTCCCACTAAAATACAAGCCGTGTTGCAAATCTCAAGCGGTAAGCTTATCGTATTAGCGTCAAAATTCCAATTTTGTAGCGTTTCCCCACCTTATTGGTTATATTAGAGCGACCCACAAAGTTTCAGCCCTCTTGGAGCAATAGAAATGACACTTCCTACATTAACCCGAAATCTCCCAATAAAATACAAGCCGTGTTGCAAATCTCAAGCGGTAAGCTTATCCCATTAGCGTCAAAATTCCCATTTTTTAGCGTTTCCCCACCTTATTGGTTATATTAGAGCTACCCACAAAGTTTTAGCCTTTTTGGAGCACTAGAAATGACATTTCCTTCATTAACCCGAAATCTCCCACACAAATACAAGTCGTGTTGCAAATCTTACAAGGTAAGCTGATCGTATTAGCCTTCAAATTCCCATTTTTTAGGGTTTCCCCACCTTATTGGTTATATTAGAGCTACCCACAAAGTCTTAGCTTTTTTGGAGCACTAGAAATGACACTTCCTTCATTAACCCGAAATCTCCCACACAAATACAAGCCGTGTTGCAAATCTCACCCGGTAAGCTAATCGTATTAGCTTCCAAATTCCCATTTTTTTGCGTTTCCCCTTCTTATTGGTTATATTAGAGCTACCCACAAAGTTTCAGCCCTTTTGGAGCACTAGAAATGACACTTCCTTCATTAACCCGAAATCTCCCCCAAAAATACAAGCCGTGTTGCAAATCTCACGCAGTAAGCTGATCGTCTTAGCGTTCAAATTCCCATTTTTTAGCGTTTCCCCACCTTATTGGTTATATTAGAGTTACTCACAAAGTTTCAGACTTTTTGGAGCAATAGAAATGACATTTCATTCATTAACCCGAAATCTCCCACTAAAATACAAGCCGTGTTGCAAATCTCAAGCGGTAAGCTTATCGTATTAGCGTCAAAATTCCAATTTTGTAGCGTTTCCCCACCTTATTGGTTATATTAGAGCTACCCACAAAGTTTTAGCCTTTTTGGAGCACTAGAAATGACATTTCCTTCATTAACCCGAAATCTCCCACACAAATACAAGTGGTGTTGCAAATCTTACACGGTAAGCTGATTATATTAGCCTCCCATTTCCCATTTTTTTGCGTTTCCCCATCTTATTGGTTATATTAGAGCTACCCATAAAGTTTCAGCCCTTTTGGAGCACTAGAAATGCCACCTACTTCATTAACCCTATATCTCCCCCAAAAATACAAGCAGTGTTGCAGATCTCACGCTGTACGCTGATCGTATTAGCCTTCAAATTCCCATTTTTGAGTGTTTCCCCACCTTATTGGTTATATTAGAGCGACCCAAAAAGGTTCAGCCCTCTTAGAGCACTAGAAATGACACTTCCTTCATTGACCCGAAATCTCCCCCAAAAATACAAGCCGTGTTGCAAATCTCACGCAGTAAGCTGATCGTATTAGCCTTCAAATTCCCATTTTTTAGAGTTTCCCCACCTTATTGGTTATATTAGAGTTACTCACAAAGTTTCAGACTTTTTGGAGCACTAGAAATGACATTTCATTCATTAACCCGAAATCTCACACTAAAATACAAGCCGTGTTGCAAATCTCAAGCGGTAAGCTTATCGTATTAGCGTCAAAATTCCAATTTTGTAGCGTTTCCCCCACACAAATACAAGTCGTGTTGCCAATCTTACACGGTAAGCTGATCGTATTAGCCTCCAAATTCTCATTTTTTTGCGTTTCCCCATCTTATTGGTTATGTTAGAGCTACCCACAAAGTTTCAGCCCTTTTGGAGCACTAGAAATGGCACTTCCTTCATTAACCCGATATCTCCCCCAAAAATACAAGCCGTGTTGCAAATCTCACGTTGAATTCTAATCGTATTAGCCTTCAAATTCCCATTTTTTAGGGTTTCCCCACCTTATTGGTTATATTAGAGCGACCCACAAAGTTTCAGCCCTCTTGGAGCAATAGAAATGACACTTCCTACATTAACCCGAAATCTCCCCCAAAAATACAAGCCGTGTTGCAAATCTCAAGCGGTAAGCTTATCCCATTAGCGTCAAAATTCCCATTTTTTAGCGTTTCCCCACCTTATTGGTTATATTAGAGCGACCCACAAAGTTTCAGCCCTCTTGGAGCACTAGAAATGTCACTTCCTTCATTAACCCGAAATCTCCCCAAAAAATGCAAGTCGTGTTGCCAATCTTACACGGTAAGCTGATCGTATTAGCCTCCAAATTCCCATTTTTTTGCGTTTCCCCTTCTTATTGGTTATGTTAGAGCTACCCACAAAGTTTCATCCCTTTTGGAGCACTAGAAATGACACTTCCTTCATTAACCCGAAATCTCCCCCAAAAATACCAGCCGTGTTGCAAATCTCACGCAGTAAGCTGATCGTATTAGCCTTCAAATTCCCATTTTTTAACGTTTTCCCACCTTTTTGGTTATATTAGAGCTACCCCCAAAGTTTCAGACTTTTTGGAGCACTAGAAATGACACTTTCTTCATTAACTCGAAATCTCCAACTAAAATACAAGCCGTGTTGCAAATCTCACGCGGTAAGCTGATCGTATTAGCCTCCAAATTTTAATTTTTTAGAGTTTCCCCACCTTATTTTTAATATTAGAGCTGCCAACAAAGTGTTAGCCTTTTTGGAGAACTAGAAATGACACTTCCTTCATTAACCCGAAATCTCCCACAAAAATACAAGCCGTATTGCAAATCTCACACGGTAAGCTGATCGTATTGGTTATATTAGAGCTACCCACAAAGTTTCAGCCCTGTTGGAGCACTAGAAATGACACTTCCTTCATTAACCCGAAATCTCCCCCAAAAATACAAGCCGTGTTTCAAATCTCACGCGGTAAGGTGATCGTATTAGTCTTCAAATTCCCATTTTTTAGCGTCTCACCACCTTATTGGTTATATTAGAGTTACCCACAAAGTTTCAGCCTTTTTGGAGTACTAGAAATTACACTTCCTTCATTGACCCGAAATCTCACACAAAAATACAAACCGTGTTGCAAATCTCACGCGGTAAGCTGATCGTATTGGCCTCCAAATTCCCATTTTTTAGCGTTTCCCCACCTTATTTGTTATATTAGAGCTACCCACAAAATGTCAGTCCTTTTGGAGCACTAGAAATGACACTTCTTTCATTAACCCGAAATCTCCCACAAAAATACAAGTCGTGTTTCAAATCTCAAGCGGTAAGCTGAATTATTAACCTCTAAATTCCAATTTTTTAGCATTTGCCCAACTTATTGGTTATATTAGAGCTACCCACAAAGTTTCAAACTTTTTGGAGCACTAGAAATGACACTTTCGTCATTAACCCGAAGTCTCCCACTAAAATACAAGCCGTGTTGCAAATCTCACACGGTAAGCTGATCGTATTAGCCTCCAAATTCCCAATTTTTTGCGTTTCCCCATCTTATTGGTTATATTAGAGCTACCCACAAAGTTTCAGCCCTCTTGGAGCACTATAAATGACACTTCCTTCATTAAGCCGAAATTCGCCCCGAAAATACAAGCCGTGTTGCAAATCTCACGCAGTAAGCTGATCGAATTAGCCTTCAAATTCCCATTTTTTAGTGTTTCCCCACCTTATTGGTTATATTAGAGATACCCACAAAGTTTCAGACTTTTTGGAGCACTAGAAATGACACTTTCATCATTAACCCGAAATTTCCCACTAAAATACAAGCCGTGTTGCAAATTTCACGCGGTAAGCTTATCGTATTAGCCTCCAAATTTTAATTTTTTAGAGTTTCCCCACCTTATTTGTTATATTAGAGCTGCCCACAAAGTTTTAGCCTTTTTGGAGAACTAGAAATGACACTTTCTTCATTAACCCGAAATCTCCAACAAAATAACAAGCCGTGTTTCAAATCTCACGCGGTAAGGTGATCGTATTAGCATTCAAATTCCTATTTTTTAGCGTCTCACCACCTTATTGGTTATATTAGAGTTACCCACAAAGTTTCTGCCTTTTTGGAGCACTAGAAATGACATTTCCTTCATTAACCCGAAATCTCCCACACAAATACAAGTCGTGTTGCAAATCTTACACGGTAAGCTGATCGCATTAGCCTTCAAATTCCCATTATTCAGCGTTTCCCCACCTTATTGGTTATATTAGAGTTACTCACAAAGTTTCAGACTTTTTGGAGCACTAGAAATGACATTTCATTCATTAACTAGAAATCTCCCACTAAAATACAAGCCGTGTTGCAAATCTCAAGCGGTAAGCTTATTGTATTAGCCAGCAAATTCCCATTTTTTAGTGTTTCCCCACCTTATTGGTTATATTAGAGCGACCCACAAAGTTTCAGCCCTCTTGGAGCACTAGAAATGACACTTCCTTCATTAACCCGAAATCTCCCCCAAAAATACAAGCCGTGTTGCAAATCTCAAGCGGTAAGCTTATCCCATTAGCGTCAAAATTCCAATTTTTTAGCGTTTCCCCACCTTATTGGTTATATTAGAGCGACCCACAAAGTTTCAGCTCTCTTGGAGCACTAGAAATGACACTTCCTTCGTTAACCCGAAATCTCCCCCAAAAATACAAGCGGTGTTGCAAATCTCAAGCAGTAAACTTATCGTATTAGCGTCAAAATTTCAATTTTGTAGCGTTTCCCCACCTTATTGGTTATATTAGAGGTACCCAAAAAGTTTTAGCCTTTTTGGAGCACTAGAAATGACACTTCCTTCATTAACCCGAAATCTCCTACACAAATACAAGCCGTGTTGCAAATCTTACACGGTAAGCTGATCGTATTAGCCTCCAAATTCCCATTTTTTTGCGTTTCCCCATCTTATTGGTTATATTAGAGCTACCCACAAAGTTTCAGCCCTTTTCGAGCATTAGAAATGGCACCTACTTCATTAACCCGATATCTCCCCTAAAAATACAAGCCGTGTTGCAAATCTCACGTTGTATGCTGATCGTATTAGCCTTCAAATTCCCATTTTTCAGTGTTTCCCCACCTTATTGATTATATTAGAGCGACCCACAAAGTTTCAGCCCTCTTAGAGCACTAGAAATGACACTTCCTTCATTGACCCGAAATCTCCCCCAAAAATACAAGCCGTGTTGCAAATCTCACGCAGTAAGCTGATCGTATTAGCCTTCAAATTCCCATTTTTTAGCGTTTCCCCACCTTATGTGTTATATTAGAGTTACTCACAAAGTTTCAGACATTTTGGAGCACTAGAAATGACATTTCATTCATTAACCCGAAATCTCACACTAAAATACAAGCCGCGTTGCAAATCTCAAGCGGTAAGCTTATCGTATTAGCGTCAAAATTCCAATTTTGTAGCGTTTCCCCACCTTATTGGTTATATTAGAGCTACCCACAAAGTTTTATCCTTTTTGGAGCACTAGAAATGACACTAACTTAATTAACCCGAAATCTCGCACACAAATACAAGTCGTGTTGCAAATCTTACACGGTAAGCTGATCGTATTAGCCTCCAAATTCCCATTTTTTTGCGTTTCCCCATCTTATAGGTTATATTAGAGCTACCCACAAAGTTTCGGCCCTTTTGGAGCATTAGAAATGGCACCTACTTCATTAACCCGATATCTCCCCTAAAAATACAAGCCGTGTTGCGAATCTCACGTTGTATGCTGATCGTATTAGCCTTCAAATTCCCATTTTTCAGTGTTTCCCCACCTTATTGATTATATTAGAGCGACCCAAAAAGTTTCAGCCCTCTTAGAGCACTAGAAATGACACTTCCTTCATTGACCCGAAATCTCCCCCAAAAATACAAGCCGTGTTGCAAATCTCACGCAGTAAGCTGATCGTATTAGCCTTCAAATTCCCATTTTTTAGCGTTTCCGCACCTTATTGGTTATATTAGAGTTACTCACAAAGTTTCAGACATTTTGGAGCACTAGAAATGAAATTTCATTCATTAACCCGAAATCTCACACTAAAATACAAGCCGTGTTGCAAATCTCAAGCGGTAAGCTTATCGTATTAGCGTCAAAATTCCAATATTGTAGCGTTTCCCCACCTTATTGGTTATATTGGAGCTACTCACAAAGTTTTAGCCTTTTTGGAGCACTAGAAATGACACTTCCTTCATTAACCCGAAATCTCCCACACAAATACAAGTCGTGTTGCAAATCTTACACGGTAAGCTGATCGTATTAGCCTCCAAATTCCCATTTTTTTTTTGCGTTTCCCCATCTTATTGGTTATATTAGAGCTACCCACAAAGTTTCAGCCCTTTTGGAGCACTAGAAATGGCACTTCCTTCATTAACCCGATATCTCCCTAAAAAATACAAGCCGTGTTGCAAATCTCACGCGGTATGCTGATCGTATTAGCCTTCAAATTCCCATTTTTTAGTGTTTCCCCACCTTATTGGTTATATTAGAGCGACCCACAAAGTTTCAGCCCTCTTGGAGCACTAGAAATGACACTTCCTTCATTAACCCGAAATCTCCCCCAAAAATACAAGCCGTGTTGCAAATCTCACGCGGTAAGCTGATCGTATTAGCCTTCCAATTCCCATTTTTTAGCGTTTCCCCACCTTATTGTTTATATTAGAGTTACTCACAAAGTTTTAGACTTTTTGGAGCACAAGAAATGACATTTCATTCAATAACCCGAAATCTCCCACTAAAATACAAGCCGTGTTGCAAATCTCAAGCGGTAAGCTTATCGTATTAGCATCAAAATTGCAATTTTGTAGCGTTTTCCCACCTTATTGGTTTTATTAGAGCTACCCACAAAGTTTTAGCCTTTTTGGAGCACTAGAAATTACACTTCCTTCATTAACACGAAATCTCCCACACAAATACAAGCCGTGTTGCAAATCTTACACGGTAAGCTGATCGTATTAGCCTCCAAATTCCCATTTTTTTGCGTTTCCCCATCTTATTGGTTATATTAGAGCTACCCACAAAGTTTCAGCCCTTTTCGAGCATTAGAAATGGCACCTACTTCATTAACCCGATATCTCCCCTAAAAATACAAGCCGTGTTGCAAATCTCACGCGGTATGCTGATCGTATTAGCCTTCAAATTCCCATTTTTTAGTGTTTCCCCACCTTATTGGTTATATTAGAGCGACCCAAAAAGTTTCAGCCCTCTTGGAGCACTAGAAATGACACTTCCTTCATTAACCCGAAATCTCCCCCAAAAATACAAGCCGTGTTGCAAATCTCACGCGGTAAGCTGATCGTATTAGCCTTCCAATTCCCATTTTTTAGCGTTTCCCCACCTTATTGTTTATATTAGAGTTACTCACAAAGTTTTAGACTTTTTGGAGCACTAGAAATGACATTTCATTCAATAACCCGAAATCTCCCACTAAAATACAAGCCGTGTTGCAAATCTCAAGCGGTAAGCTTATCGTATTAGCATCAAAATTGCAATTTTGTAGCGTTTTCCCACCTTATTGGTTTTATTAGAGGTACCCAAAAAGTTTTAGCCTTTTTGGAGCACTAGAAATGACACTTCCTTCATTAACCCGAAATCTCCTACACAAATACAAGCCGTGTTGCAAATCTTACACGGTAAGCTGATCGTATTAGCCTCCAAATTCCCATTTTTTTGCGTTTCCCCATCTTATTGGTTATATTAGAGCTACCCACAAAGTTTCAGCCCTTTTGGAGCACTAGAAATGGCACCTACTTCATTAACCCGATATCTCCCCTAAAAATACAAGCCGTGTTGCAAATCTCACGCAGTAAGCTGATCGTATTAGCCTTCAAATTCCCATTTTTTAGCGTTTCCCCACCTTATTGGTTATATTAGAGCGACCCACAAAGTTTCAGCCCTCTTGAAGCACTAGAAATGACACGTCCTTCATTAACCCGAAATCTCCCCCAAAAATACAAGCTGTGTTGCAAATCTCACGCAGTAAGCTGATCGTATTAGCCTTCCAATTCCCATTTTTTAGCGTTTCCCCACCTTATTGTTTATATTAGAGTTACTCACAAAGTTTTAGACATTTTGGAGCACTAGAAATGACATTTCATTCAATAACCCGAAATCTCCCACTAAAATACAAGCCGTGTTGCAAATCTCAAGCGGTAAGCTTATCGTATTAGCATCAAAATTGCAATTTTGTAGCGTTTCCCCACCTTATTGGTTTTATTAGAGCTACCCACAAAGTTTTAGCCTTTTTGGAGCACTAGAAATGACACTTCCTTCATTAACCCGAAATCTCCCACACAAATACAAGTCGTGTTGCAAATCTTACACGGTAAGCTGATCGTATTAGCCTCCAAATTCCCATTTTTTTTTTGCGTTTCCCCATCTTATTGGTTATATTAGAGCTATCCACAAAGTTTCAGCCCTTTTGGAGCACTAGAAATGGCACTTCCTTCATTAACCCGATATCTCCCTAAAAAATACAAGCCGTGTTGCAAATCTCACGCGGTATGCTGATCGTATTAGCCTTCAAATTCCCATTTTTTAGTGTTTCCCCACCTTATTGGTTATATTAGAGCGACCCACAAAGTTTCAGCCCTCTTGGAGCACTAGAAATGACACTTCCTTCATTAACCCGAAATCTCCCCCAAAAATACAAGCCGTGTTGCAAATCTCACGCGGTAAGCTGATCGTATTAGCCTTCCAATTCCCATTTTTTAGCGTTTCCCCACCTTATTGTTTATATTAGAGTTACTCACAAAGTTTTAGACTTTTTGGAGCACTAGAAATGACATTTCATTCAATAACCCGAAATCTCCCACTAAAATACAAGCCGTGTTGCAAATCTTAAGCGGTAAGCTTATCGTATTAGCATCAAAATTGCAATTTTGTAGCGTTTTCCCACCTTATTGGTTTTATTAGAGCTACACACAAAGTTTTAGCCTTTTTGGAGCACTAGAAATGACACTTCCTTCATTAACACGAAATCTCCCACACAAATACAAGCCGTGTTGCAAATCTTACACGGTAAGCTGATCGTATTAGCCTCCAAATTCCCATTTTTTTGCGTTTCCCCATCTTATTGGTTATATTAGAGCTACCCACAAAGTTTCAGCCCTTTTCGAGCATTAGAAATGGCACCTACTTCATTAACCCGATATCTCCCCTAAAAATACAAGCCGTGTTGCAAATCTCACGTTGTATGCTGATCGTATTAGCCTTCAAATTCCCATTTTTCAGTGTTTCCCCACCTTATTGATTATATTAGAGCGACCCAAAAAGTTTCAGCCCTCTTAGAGCACTAGAAATGACACTTCCTTCATTGACCCGAAATCTCCCCCAAAAATACAAGCCGTGTTGCAAATCTCACGCAGTAAGCTGATCGTATTAGCCTTCAAATTCCCATTTTTTAGCGTTTCCCCACCTTATGTGTTATATTAGAGTTACTCACAAAGTTTCAGACATTTTGGAGCACTAGAAATGACATTTCATTCATTAACCCGAAATCTCACACTAAAATACAAGCCGCGTTGCAAATCTCAAGCGGTAAGCTTATCGTATTAGCGTCAAAATTCCAATTTTGTAGCGTTTCCCCACCTTATTGGTTATATTAGAGCTACCCACAAAGTTTTATCCTTTTTGGAGCACTAGAAATGACACTAACTTCATTAACCCGAAATCTCGCACACAAATACAAGTCGTGTTGCAAATCTTACACGGTAAGCTGATCGTATTAGCCTCCAAATTCCCATTTTTTTGCGTTTCCCCATCTTATAGGTTATATTAGAGCTACCCACAAAGTTTCAGCCCTTTTGGAGCACTAGAAATGGCATTTCCTTCATTAACCCGAAATCTCCCACACAAATACATGTCGTGTTGCAAATCTTACACGGTAAGCTGATCATATTAGCCTTCAAATTCCCATTTTTCAGCGTTTCCCCACCTTATTGGTTATATTAGAGTTACTCACAAAGTTTCAGACTTTTTGGAGCACTAGAAATGACATTTCATTCATTAACCCGAAATCTCCCACTAAAATACAAGCCGTGTTGCAAATCTCAAGCGGTAAGCTTATTGTATTAGCCAGCAAATTCCCATTTTTTAGTGTTTCCCCACCTTATTGGTTATATTAGAGCGACCCACAAAGTTTCAGCCCTCTTGGAGCACTAGAAATGACACTTCCTTCATTAACCCGAAATCTCCCCCAAAAATACAAGCCGTGTTGCAAATCTCAAGCGGTAAGCTTATCCCATTAGCGTCAAAATTCCAATTTTTTAGCGTTTCCCCACCTTATTGGTTATATTAGAGCGACCCACAAAGTTTCAGCCCTCTTGGAGCACTAAAAATGACACTTCCTTCATTAACCCGAAATCTCCCCCAAAAATACAAGCCGTGTTGCAAATCTCAAGCGGTAAACTTATCGTATTAGCGTCAAAATTGCAATTTTGTAGCGTTTCCCCACCTTATTGGTTATATTAGAGCTACCCACAAAGTTTTAGCCTTTTTGGAGCACTAGAAATGACACTTCCTTCATTAACCCGAAATCTCCCACACAAATACATGCCATGTTGCAAATCTTACACGGTAAGCTGATCGTATTAGCCTCCAAATTCCCATTTTTTTGCGTTTCCCGATCTTATTGGTTATATTAGAGCTACCCACAAAGTTTCAGCCCTTTAGGAGCACTAGAAATGGCACCTACTTCATTAACCCGATATCTCCCCTAAAAATACAAGCCGTGTTGCAAATCTCACGTTGTATGCTGATCATATTAGCCTTCAAATTCCCATTTTTTAGCGTTTCCTCACCTTATTGGTTATATTAGAGCGACCCAAAAAGTTTCAACCCTCTTAGAGCACTAGAAATGACACTTTCTTCATTGACTCGAAATCTCCCCCAAAAATACAAGCCGTGTTGCAAATCTCACGCAGTAAGCTGATCGTATTAGCCTTCAAATTCCCATTTTTTAGCGTTTCCCCACCTTATTGTTTATATTAGAGTTACTCACAAAGTTTTAGACTTTTTGGAGCACTAGAAACGACATTTCATTCAATAACCCGAAATCTCCCACTAAAATACAAGCCGTGTTGCAAATCTCAAGCGGTAAGCTTATCGTATTAGCATCAAAATTGCAATTTTGTAGCGTTTCCCCACCTTATTGGTTATATTAGAGCTACCCACAAAGTTTTAGCCTTTTTGGAGCACTAGAAATGACACTTCCTTCATTTACCCGAAATCTCCCACACAAATACAAGTCGTATTGCAAATCTTACACGGTAAGCTGATCGTATTAGCCTCCAAATTCCCATTTTTTCCCGTTTCCCCATCTTATTGGGTATATTAGAGCTACTCACAAATCGCCCCCAAAAATACAAGCCGTGTTGCAAATCTCACGCAATAAGCTGATCGTATTAGCCTTCAAATTCCCATTTTATAGCGTTTCCCCACCTTACTGGTTACATTAGAGCGACCCACAAAGTTTCAGCCCTCTTGGAGCACTAGAAATGACACTTCCTTCATTAACCCGAAATCTCCTCAAAAAATACAAGCCGTGTTGCAAATCTCAAGCGGTAAGCTTATCGTATTAGCGTCAAAATTCCAGTTTTGTAGCGTTTCCCCACCTTATTGGTTATATTAGAGCTACCCACAAATTTTTAGCCTTTTTGGAGCACTAGAAATGACACTTCCTTCGTTAACCCGAAATCTCCCCCAAAAATACAAGCCGTGTTGCAAATCTCAAGCGGTAAACTTATCGTATTAGCGTCAAAATTTCAATTTTGTAGCGT
Source organism: Persicaria tinctoria (assembly GCA_037127255.1). Taxonomy (NCBI): domain Eukaryota; kingdom Viridiplantae; phylum Streptophyta; class Magnoliopsida; order Caryophyllales; family Polygonaceae; genus Persicaria; species Persicaria tinctoria. The sequence continues at coordinate 53,633 of JBANSL010000016.1, read as the reverse complement.
TTCCCCACCTTATTGGTTATATTAGAGGTACCCACAAAGTTTTAGCCTTTTTGGAGCACTAGAAATGACACTTCCTTCATTAACCCGAAATCTCCCACACAAATACATGCCGTGTTGCAAATCTTACACGGTAAGCTGATCGTATTAGCCTCCAAATTCCCATTTTTTTGCGTTTCCCCATCTTATTGGTTATATTAGAGCTACCCACAAAGATTCAGCCCTTTTGGAGCCCTAGAAATGGCATTTCCTTCATTAACCCGAAATCTCCCACACAAACACATGTCGTGTTGCAAATCTTACACGGTAAGCTGATCATATTAGCCTTCAAATTCCCATTTTTCAGCGTTTCCCCACCTTATTGGTTATATTAGAGTTACTCACAAAGTTTCAGACTTTTTGGAGCACTAGAAATGACATTTCATTCATTAACCCGAAATCTCCCACTAAAATACAAGCCGTGTTGCAAATCTCAAACGGTAAGCTTATTGTATTAGCCAGCAAATTCCCATTTTTTAGTGTTTCCCCACCTTATTGGTTATATTAGAGCGACCCACAAAGTTTCAGCCCTCTTGGAGCACTAGAAATGACACTTCCTTCATTAACCCGAAATCTCCCCCAAAAATACAAGCCGTGTTGCAAATCTCAAGCGGTAAGCTTATCCCATTAGCGTCAAAATTCCAATTTTTTAGCGTTTCCCCACCTTATTGGTTATATTAGAGCGACCCACAAAGTTTTAGCCCTCTTGGAGCACTAAAAATGACACTTCCTTCATTAACCCGAAATCTCCCCCAAAAATACAAGCCGTGTTGCAAATCTCAAGCGGTAAACTTATCGTATTAGCGTCAAAATTGCAATTTTGTAGCGTTTCCCCACCTTATTGGTTATATTAGAGCTACCCACAAAGTTTTAGCCTTTTTGGAGCACTAGAAATGACACTTCCTTCATTAACCCGAAATCTCCCACACAAATACATGCCATGTTGCAAATCTTACACGTTAAGCTGATCGTATTAGCCTCCAAATTCCCATTTTTTTGCGTTTCCCCATCTTATTGGTTATATTAGAGCTACCCACAAAGTTTCAGCCCTTTAGGAGCACTAGAAATGGCACCTACTTCATTAACCCGATATCTATCCTAAAAATACAAGCCATGTTGCAAATCTCACGTTGTATGCTGATCATATTAGCCTTCAAATTCCCATTTTTTAGCGTTTCCTCACCTTATTGGTTATATTAGAGCGACCCAAAAAGTTTCAACCCTCTTAGAGCACTAGAAATGACACTTTCTTCATTGACCCGAAATCTCCCCCAAAAATACAAGCCGTGTTGCAAATCTCACGCAGTAAGCTGATCGTATTAGCCTCCAAATTCCCAATTTTTTGCGTTTCCTCTTCTTATTGGTTATATTAGATCTACCCATAAAGTTTCAGCCCTGTAGGAGCACTAGAAATGATACTTCTTCCATTAATCCGAAATCTCCCACAAAAATACAAGTCGTGTTTCAAATCTCAAGCGGTAAGCTGATTTAATTAACCTCTAAATTCCAATTTTTTAGCATTTGGCCAACTGATTGGTTATATTAGAGCTACCCACAAAGTTTCAGACTTTTTGGAGCACTAGAAATGACACTTTCTTCATTAACCCAAAATCTCCCACTAAAATACAAGCCGTGTTGCAAATCTCACGCGGTAAGCTGATCGTATTAGCCTCCAAATTCCCAATTTTTTGCGTTTCCCCATCTTATTGGTTATATTAGAGCTACCCACAAAGTTTCAGCCCTCTTGGAGCACTAGAAATGACACCTCCTTCATTAAGCCGAAATCCCCCCCAAAAATACAAGCCGTGTTGCAAATCTCACGCAGTAAGCTGATCGAATTAGCCTTCAAATTCCCATTTTTTAGCGTTTCCCCACCTTATTGGTTATATTAGAGATACCCACAAAGTTTCAGACTTTTTGGAGCACTAGAAATGACACTTTCTTCATTAACCCGAAATCTCACACAAAAATACAAACCGTGTTGCAAATCTCACGCGGTAAGCTGATCGTATTGGCCTCCAAATTCCCATTTTTTAGCGTTTCCCCACCTTATTGGTTATATTAGAGCTACCCACAGAGTTTCATCCCTTTTGGAGCACTAGAAATGACATTTCCTTCATTAACCCGAAATCTCCCACACAAATACAAGTCGTGTTAAAAATCTTACAAGGTAAGCTGATCGTATTAGCCTTCAAATTCCCATTTTTCAGCGTTTCCCCACCTTATTGGTTATATTAGAGTTACTCACAAAGTTTCAGACTTTTTGGAGCACTAGAAATGACATTTCATTCATTAACCCGAAATCTCCCACCAAAATACAAGCCGTGTTGCAAATCTCAAGCGGTAAGCTTATTGTATTAGCCAGCAAATTCCCATTTTTTAGTGTTTCGCCACCTTATTTGTTATATTAGAGCGACCCACAAAGTTTCAGCCCTCTTGGAGCACTAGAAATGACACTTCCTTCATTAACCTGAAATCTCCTCAAAAAATACAAGCCGTGTTGCAAATCTCAAGCGGTAAGCTTATCGTATTAGCGTCAAAATTCCAATTTTGTAGCGTTTCCCCACCTTATTGGTTATATTAGAGCTACCCACAAATTTTTAGCCTTTTTGGAGCACTAGAAATGACACTTCCTTCACTAACCCGAAATCTCCCCCAAAAATACAAGCCGTGTTGCAAATCTCAAGCGGTAAACTTATCGTATTAGCGTCAAAATTTCAATTTTGTAGCGTTTCCCCACCTTATTGGTTATATTAGAGGTACCCACAAAGTTTTAGCCTTTTTATAGCACTAGAAATGACACTTCCTTCATTAACCGGAAATCTCCCACACAAATACATGCCGTGTTGCAAATCTTACACGGTAAGCTGATCGTATTAGCCTCCAAATTATCATTTTTTGCGTTTCCCCATCTTATTGGTTATATTAGAGCTACCCACAAAGTTTCAGCCCTTTTGGAGCGCTAGAAATGGAATTTCTTTCATTAACCCGAAATCTCCCACACAAATACATGTCGTGTTGCAAATCTTACACGGTAAGCTGATCATATTAGCCTTCAAATTCCCATTTTTCAGCGTTTCCCCACCTTATTGGTTATATTAGAGTTACTCACAAAGTTTCAGACTTTTTGGAGCACTAGAAATGACATTTCATTTATTAACCCGAAATCTCCCACTAAAATACAAGCCGTGTTGCAAATCTCAAGCGGTAAGCTTATTGTATTAGCCAGCAAATTCCCATTTTTAAGTGTTTCCCCACCTTATTGGTTATATTAGAGCGACCCACAAAGTTTCAGCCCTCTTGGAGCACTAGAAATGACACTTCCTTCATTAACCCGAAATATCCCCCAAAAATACAAGCCGTGTTGCAAATCTCAAGCGGTAAGCTTATCCCATTAGCGTCAAAATTCCAATTTTTTAGCGTTTCCCCACCTTATTGGTTATATTAGAGCGACCCACAAAGTTTCAGCCCTCTTGGAGCACTAAAAATGACACTTCCTTCATTAACCCGAAATCTCCCCCAAAAATACAAGCCGTGTTGCAAATCTCAAGCGGTAAACTTATCGTATTAGCGTCAAAATTGCAATTTTGTAGCGTTTCCCCACCTTATTGGTTATATTAGAGCTACCCACAAAGTTTCAGCCTTTTTGGAGCACTAGAAATGACACTTCCTTCATTAACCCGAAATCTCCCACACAAATACATGCCATGTTGCAAATCTTACACGGTAAGCTGATCGTATTAGCCTCCAAATTCCCATTTTTTTGCGTTTCCCCATCTTATTGGTTATATTAGAGCTACCCACAAAGTTTCAGCCCTTTAGGAGCACTAGAAATGGCACCTACTTCATTAACCCGATATCTCCCCTAAAAATACAAGCCGTGGTTCAAATCTCACGTTGTATGCTGATCATATTAGCCTTCAAATTCCCATTTTTTAGCGTTTCCTCACCTTATTGGTTATATTAGAGCGACCCAAAAAGTTTCAACCCTCTTAGAGCACTAGAAATGACACTTTCTTCATTGACCCGAAATCTCCCCCAAAAATACAAGCCGTGTTGCAAATCTCACGCAGTAAGCTGATCGTATTAGCCTCCAAATTCCCAATTTTTTGCGTTTCCTCTTCTTATTGGTTATATTAGAGCTACCCATAAAGTTTCAGCCCTGTTGGAGCACTAGAAATGATACTTCTTCCATTAATCCGAAATCTCCCACAAAAATACAAGTCGTGTTTCAAATCTCAAGCGGTAAGCTAATTTAATTAACCTCTAAATTCCAATTTTTTAGCATTTGGCCAACTGATTGGTTATATTAGAGCTACCCACAAAGTTTCAGACTTTTTGGAGCACTAGAAATGACACTTTCTTCATTAACCCAAAATCTCCCACTAAAATACAAGCCGTGTTGCAAATCTCACGCGGTAAGCTGATCGTATTAGCCTCCAAATTCCCAATTTTTTGCGTTTCCCCATCTTATTGGTTATATTAGAGCTACCCACAAAGTTTCAGCCCTCTTGGAGCAATAGAAATGACACTTCCTTCATTAAGCCGAAATCCCCCCCAAAAATACAAGCCGTGTTGCAAATCTCACGCAGTAAGCTGATCGAATTAGCCTTCAAATTCCCATTTTTTAGCGTTTCCCCACCTTATTGGTTATATTAGAGATACCCACAATGTTTCAGACTTTTTGGAGCACTAGAAATGACACTTTCTTCATTAACCCGAAATCTCACACAAAAATACAAACCGTGTTGCAAATTTCACGCGGTAAGCTGATCGTATTGGCCTCCAAATTCCCATTTTTTAGCGTTTACCCACCTTATTGGTTATATTAGAGCTACCCACAAAGTTTCATCCCTTTTGGGGCACTAGAAATGACATTTCCTTCATTAACCCGAAATCTCCCACACAAATACAAGTCGTGTTGCAAATCTTACAAGGTAAGCTGATCGTATTAGCCTTCTAATTCCCATTTTTCAGCGTTTCCCCACCTTATTGGTTATATTAGAGTTACTCACAAAGTTTAAGACTTTTTGGAGCACTAGAAATGACATTTCATTCATTAACCCGAAATCTCCCACCAAAATACAAGCCGTGTTGCAAATCTCAAGCGGTAAGCTTGTTGTATTAGCCAGCAAATTCCCATTTTTTAGTGTTTCCCCACCTTATTTGTTATATTAGAGCGACCCACAAAGTTTCAGCCCTCTTGGAGCACTAGAAATGACACTTCCTTCATTAACCCGAAATCTCCCCCAAAAATAAAAGACGTGTTGCAAATCTAAAGCGGTAAGCTTATCCCATTAGCGTCAAAATTCCCATTTTTTAGCGTTTCCCCACCTTATTTGTTATATTAGAGCGACCCACAAAGTTTCAGCCCTCTTGGAGCACTAGAAATGACACTTCCTTTATTAACCCGAAATCTCCCCCCAAAATACAAGCCGTGTTGCAAATCTCAAGCGGTAATCTTACCCCATTAGCGTCAAAATTCCAATTTTTTAGCGTTTTCCCACCTTATTGGTTATATTAGAGCTACCCACAAAGTTTCAGCATTTTTGGAGCACTAGAAATGACACTTCCTTCATTAACCCGATATCTCCCCTAAAAATACAAGCCGTGTTGCAAATCTCACGCGGTATGCTGATCGTATTAGCCTTCAAATTCCCATTTTTTAGTGTTTCCCCACCTTATTGGTTATATTAGAGAGGCCCACAAAGTTTCAGCCCTCTTGGAGCACTATAAATGACACTTCCTTCATTAACCCGAAATCTCCCCCAAAAATACAAGCCGTGTTGCAAATCTCACGCAGTAAGCTGATCGTATTAGCCTTCAAATTCCCATTTTTTAGTGTTTCCCCACCTTATTGGTTATATTAGAGTTACTCACAAAGTTTCAGACTTTTTGGAGCACTAGAAATGACATTTCATTCATTAACCCAAAATCTCCCACTAAAATACAAGCCGTGTTGCAAATCTCAAGCGGTAAGCTTATCAAATTAGCGTCAAAATTTCAATTTTGTAGCGTTTCCGCACCTTATTGGTTATATTAGAGCTAACCACAAAGTTTTAGCCTTTTTGGAGCAATAGAAATGACATTTCCTTCATTAACCTGAAATCTCCCACACAAATACAAGCCGTGTTGCAAATCTTACACGGTTAGCTGATCGTATTAGCCTCCAAATTCCCATTTTTTTGAATTTCCCATCTTATTGGTTATATTAGAGCTACCCACAAAGTTTCAGCCCTTTTGGAGCACTAGAAATGGAACTTCCTTCATTAACCCGATATCTCCCCCAAAAATACAAGCCGTGTTGCAAATCTCACGCGGTATGCTAATCGTATTAGCCTTCAAATTCCCATTTTTTAGTGTTTGCCCTCCTTATTGGTTATATTAGAGCGACCCACAAAGTTTCAGCCCTCTTGGAGCACTAGAAATGAGACTACCTACATTAACCCGAAATCTCCCCCAAAAATACAAGCCGTGTTGCAAATCTCAAGTGGTAAGCCTAACCCATTAGCGTCAAAATTCCCATTTTTTAGCGTTTCCCAACCTTACTGGTTATATTAGAGCGACCCACAAAGTTTCAGCCCTCTTGGAGCACTAGAAATGACACTTCCTTCATTAACCCGAAATCTCCCCAAAAAATACAAGCCGAGTTGCAAATCTCAAGCGGTAAGCTTATCGTATTAGCGTTAAAATTCCAATTTTGTAGCGTTTCCCCACCTTATTGGTTATATTAGAGCTACCCACAAATTTTTAGCCTTTTTGAAGCACTAGAAATGACACTTCCTTCATTAATCCGAAATCTCCCACACAAATACAAGCCGTGTTGCAAATCTCACACGGTAAGCTGATCGTATTAGCTTCCAAATTCCCATTTTTTTGCGTTTCCCCTTCTTATTGGTTATATTAGAGCTACCCACAAAGTTTCATCCCTTTTGGAGCACTAGAAATGACACTTCCTTCATTAACCCGATATCTCCCCAAAAAATACAAGCCGGGTTGCAAATCTCACGCGGTATGCTAATCGTATTACCCTTCAAATTCCCATTTTTTAGTGTTTCCCCACCTTATTGGTTATATTAGAGCGACCCACAAAGTTTCAGCCCTCTTGGAGCACTAGAAATGACACTTCCTTCATTAACCCGAAATCTCCCCCAAAAATACAAGCCGTGTTGCAAATCTCACGGAGTAAGCTGATCGTATTAGCCTTCAAATTCCCATTTTTTAGCGTTTTCCCACCTTATTGGTTATATTAGAGCTACCCCCAAAGTTTTGGACTTTTTGGAGCACTAGAAATGACACTTTCTTCATTAACTCGAAATCTCCCACACAAATACAAGCCGTGTTGCAAATCTTACATGGTTAGCTGATCCTATTAGCCTTTAAATTCCCATTTTTTAGCGTTTTCCCACCTTATTGGTTATATTAGAGCTACCCCCAAAGTTTTGGACTTTTTGGAGCACTAGAAATGACACTTTCTTCATTAACTCGAAATCTCCCACTAAAATACAAGCCGTGTTGCAAATCTCACGCGGTAAGCTTATCGTATTAGCCTCCAAATTTTAATTTTTTAGAGTTTCCCCACCTTATTTGTAATATTAGAGCTACCCACAAAGTTTTAGCCTTTTTGGAGAACTAGAAATGACACTTCTTTAATTAACCCGAAATCTCCCCCAAAAATACAAGCCGTGTTGCAAATCTCACGCAGTAAGCTGATCGTATTAGCCTTCAAATTCCCATTTTTTAGCGTTTCCCCACCTTATTGGTTATATTAGAGTTACTCACAAAGTTTCAGACTTTTTGGAGCACTAGAAATGACATTTCATTCATTAACCCGAAATCTCCCACTAAAATACAAGCCGTGTTGCAAATCTCAAGCGGTAAGCTTATCGTATTAGCGTCAAAATTGCAATTTTGTAGCGTTTCCGCACCTTATTGGTTATATTAGAGCTACCCACAAAGTTTTAGCCTTTTTGGAGAACTAGAAATGACACTTCCTTTATTAACCCGAAATCTCTTACAAAAATACAAGCCGTGTTGCAAATCTCAAGCGGTAAGCTTATCATATTAGCGTTAAAATTCCAATTTTGTAGCGTTTCCCCACCTTATTGGTTATATTAAAGCTACCCACAAATTTTTAGCCTTTTTGAAGCACTAGAAATGACACTTCCTTCATTAACCCAAAATCTCCCACACAAATACAAGCCGTGTTGCAAATCTCACACGGTAAGCTGATCGTATTAGCTTCCAAATTCCCATTTTTTTGCGTTTCCCCTTCTTATTGGTTATATTAGAGCTACCCACAAAGTTTAATCCCTTTTGGAGCACTAGAAATGACATTTCCTTCGTTAACCCGATATCTCCCAAAAAAATACAAGCCGTGTTGCAAATCTCACGCGGTATGCTGATCGTATTACCCTTAAAATTCCCATTTTTTAGTGTTTACCCACCTTATTGGTTATATTAGAGCGACCCACAAAGTTTCAGCCCTCTTGGAGCACTAGAAATGACACTTTCTTCATTAACCCGAAATCTCCCCTAAAAATACAAGCCGTGTTGCAAATCTCACGGAGTAAGCTGATCGTATTAGCCTTCAAATTCCAATTTTTTAGCGTTTTCCCACCTTATTGGTTATATTAGAGCTACCCCCAAAGTTTTGGACTTTTTGGAGCACTAGAAATGACACTTTCTTCATTAACTCGAAATCTCCCACTAAAATACAAGCCGTGTTGCAAATCTCACGCGGTAAGCTTATCGTATTAGCCTCCAAATTTTAATTTTTTAGAGTTTCCCCACCTTATTTGTAATATTAGAGCTACCCACAAAGTTTTAGCCTTTTTGGAGAACTAGAAATGACACTTCTTTAATTAACCCGAAATCTCCCCCAAAATTACAAGCCGTGTTGCAAATCTCACGCAGTAAGCTGATCGTATTAGCCTTCAAATTCCCATTTTTTAGCGTTTCCCCACCTTATTGGTTATATTAGAGTTACTCACAAAGTTTCAGACTTTTTGGAGCACTAGAAATGACATTTCATTCATTAACCCGAAATCTCCCACTAAAATACAAGCCGTGTTGCAAATCTCAAGCGGTAAGCTTATCGTATTAGCGTCAAAATTGCAATTTTGTAGCGTTTCCGCTCCTTATTGGTTATATTAGAGCTACCCACAAAGTTTTAGCCTTTTTGGAGCACTAGAAATGACAATTCCTTCATAAACCCGAAATCTCCCACACAAATACAAGCCGTGTGGCAAATCTCACGCGGTAAGCTTATCGTATTAGCCTCCAAATTTTAATTTTTTAGAGTTTCCCCACCTTATTTGTAATATTAGAGCTGCGCACAAAGTTTTAGCCTTTTTGGAGAACTAGAAATGACACTTCCTTCATTAACCCGAAATCTCTTACAAAAATACAAGCCGTGTTGCAAATCTCACACGGTAAGCTGATCGTATTAGCCTCCAAATTCCCATTTTTTTGCGTTTCCTCATCTTATTGGTTATATTAGAGCTACCCACAAAGTTTCAGCCCTGTTGGAGCACTAGAAATGACACTTCCTTCATTAACCCGAAATCTCCCCCAAAAATACAAGCCGTGTTTCAAATCTCACGCGGTAAGGTGATCGTATTAGCCTTCAAATTCCCATTTTTTAGCGTCTCACCACCTTATTGGTTATATTAGAGTTGCCCACAAAGTTTTAGCCTTTTTGGAGCACTAGAAATTACACTTCCTTCATTAACCCGAAATCTCTCACAAAAATACAAACCGTGTTGCAAATCTCACGCGGCAAGCTGATCGTATTGGCCTCCAAATTCCCATTTTTTAGCGTTTCCCCACCTTAATGGTTATATTAGAGCTACCCACAAAATGTCAGTCCTTTTGGACCACTAGAAATGACACTTCTTTCATTAACCCGAAATCTCCCACAAAAATACAAGTCGTGTTTCAAGTCTCAAGCGGTAAGCTGATTTAATTAACCTCTAAATTCCAATTTTTTAGCATTTTCCCAACTTATTGGTTATATTAGAGCTACCCACAAAGTTTCAGACTTTTTGGAGCACTAGAAATGACACTTTCTTCATTAACCTGAAATCTCCCTCTAAAATACAAGCCGTGTTGCAAATCTCACGCGGTAAGCTTATCGTATTAGCCTCCAAATTCCAATTTTGTAGCGTTTCCACACCTTATTGGTTATATTAGAGTTACCCACAAAGTTTTAGCCTTTTTTGAGCACTAGCAATGGCACTTTCTTCATTAACGTGAAATCTTCCACTAAAATACAAGCCGTGTTGCAAATCTCACACGGTAAGCTGATCGTATTAGCCTCGAAATTCCCAATTTTTTGCGTTTCCCCATCTTATTGGTTATATTAGAGCTACCCACAAAGTTTCATCCCTTTTGGAGCACTAGAAATGACACTTCCTTCATTAACCTGATATCTCCCCAAAAAATACAAGCCGTGTTGCAAATCTCACGCGGTATGCTGATCGTATTAGCGTTCAAATTCCCATTTTTTAGTGTTTCCCCACCTTATTGGTTATATTAGAGCGACCCACAATGTTTCTGCCGTCTTGGAGCACTAGAAATGACACTTCCTTCATTAACCCGAAATCTCCCCCAAAAATACAAGCCGTGTTGCAAATCTCACGGAGTAAGTTGATCGTATTAGCCTTCAAATTCCAATTTTTTAGCGTTTTCCCACTTTGTTGGTTATATTAGAGCTACCCCCAAAGTTTCAGACTTTTTGGAGCAGTAGAAATGACACTTTCTTCATTAACTCGAAATCTCCCACTAAAATACAAGCCGTGTTGCAAATCTCACGCGGTAAGCTTATCGTATTAGCCTCCAAATTTTAATTTTTTAGAGTTTCCCCACCTTATTTGTAATATTAGAGCTGCCCACAAAGTTTTATCCTTTTTGGAGAACTAGAAATAACACTTCCTTTATTAACCCGAAATCTCCCACAAAAATACAAGCCGTGTTGCAAATCTCACACGGTAAGCTGATCGTATTAGCCTCCAAATTCCCATTTTTTAGCGTCTCACCACCTTATTGGTTATATTAGAGTTGCCCACAAACTTTTAGCCTTTTTGGAGCACTAGAAATTACACTTCCTTCATTAACCCGAAATCTTACACAAAAATACAAACCGTGTTGCAAATCTCACGCGGTAAGCTGATCGTATTGGCCTCCAAATTCCCATTTTTTAGCGTTTCCCCACCTTATTGGTTATATTAGAGCTACCCACAAAATGTCAGTCCTTTTAGACCACTAGAAATGACACTTCTTTCATTAACCCGAAATCTCCCACAAAAATACAAGTCGTGTTTCAAGTCTCAAGCGGTAAGCTGATTTAATTAACCTCTAAATTCCAATTTTTTAGCATTTGCCCAACTTATTGGTTGTATTAGAGCTACCCACAAAGTTTCAGACTTTTTGGAGCACTAGAAATGACACTTTCTTCATTAACCTAAAATCTCCCTCTAAAATACAAGCCGTGTTGCAAATCTCACGCGGTAAGCTTATCGTATTAGCCTCCAAATTCCAATTTTTTAGCGTTTCCACACCTTATTGGTTATATTAGAGCTACCCACAAAGTTTTAGCCTTTTTTGAGCACTAGCAATGGCACTTTCTTCATTAACATGAAATCTCCCACTAAAATACAAGCCGTGTTGCAAATCTCACACGGTAAGCTGATCGTATTAGCCTCCAAATTCCCAATTTTTTGCGTTTCCCCATTTTATTGGTTATATTAGAGCTACCCACAAAGTTTCAGCCCTCTTGGAGCACTTGAAATGACACTTCCTTCATTAAGCCGAAATCCCCCCCAAAAATACAAGCCGTGTTGCAAATCTCCCGCAGTAAGCTGATCGAATTAGCCTTCAAATTCCCATTTTTTAGCGTTTCCCCTCCTTATTGGTTATATTAGAGATACCTACAAAGTTTCAGACTTTTTGGAGCACTAGAAATGACACTTTCTTCATTAACCCGAAATCTCCCACTAAAATACAAGCCGTGTTGCAAATCTCACGAGGTAAGCTTATCGTATTAGCCTCCAAATTTTAATTTTTTAGAGTTTCCCCACCTTATTTGTTATATTAGAGCTGCCCACAAAGTTTCAGCCGTCTTGGAGCACTAGAAATGACACTTCCTTCATTAACCCGAAATCTCCCCCAAAAATACAAGCCGTGTTGCAAATCTCACGGATTAAGCTGATCGTATTAGCCTTCAAATTCCCATTTTTTAGCGTTTTCCCAATTTATTGGTTATATTAGAGCTACCCCCAAAGTTTCAGACTTTTTGGAGCAGTAGAAATGACACTTTCTTCATTAACTCGAAATCTCCCACTAAAATACAAGCCGTGTTGCAAATCTCACGCGGTAAGCTTATCGTATTAGCCTCCAAATTTTAATTTTTTAGAGTTTCCCCACCTTATTTGTAATATTAGAGCTGCCCACAAAGTTTTAGCCTTTTTGGAGAACTAGAAATGACACTTCCTTCATTAACCCGAAATCTCTTACAAAAATACAAGCCGTGTTGCAAATCTCACACGGTAAGCTGATCGTATTAGCCTCCAAATTCCCATTTTTTTGCGTTTCCTCATCTTATTGGTTATATTAGAGCTACCCACAAAGTTTCAGCCCTGTTGGAGCACTAGAAATGACACTTCTTTCATTAACCCGAAATCTCCCCCAAAAATACATGCCGTGTTTCAAATCTCACGCGGTAAGGTGATCGTATTAGCCTTCAAATTCCCATTTTTTAGCGTCTCACCACCTTATTGGTTATATTAGAGTTGCCCACAAAGTTTTAGCCTTTTTGGAGCACTAGAAATTACACTTCCTTCATTAACCCGAAATCTCACACAAAAATACAAACCGTGTTGCAAATCTCACGCGGTAAGCTGATCGTATTGGCCTCCAAATTCCCATTTTTTAGCGTTTCCCCACCTTAATGGTTATATTAGAGCTACCCACAAAATGTCAGTCCTTTTGGACAACTAGAAATGACACTTCTTTCATTAACCCGAAATCTCCCACAAAAATACAAGTCGTGTTTCAAGTCTCAAGCGGTAAGCTGATTTAATTAACCTCTAAATTCCAATTTTTTAGCATTTGCCCAACTTATTTGTTATATTAGAGCTACCCACAAAGTTTCAGACTTTTTGGAGCACTAGAAATGACACTTTCTTCATTAACCTAAAATCTCCCTCTAAAATACAAGCCGTGTTGCAAATCTCACGCGGTAAGCTTATCGTATTAGCCTCCAAATTCCAATTTTGTAGTGTTTCCACACCTTATTGGTTATATTAGAGCTACCCACAAAGTTTTAGCCTTTTTTGAGCACTAGCAATGGCACTTTCTTCATTAACATGAAATCTCTCACTAAAATACAAGTCGTGTTGCAAATCTCACACGGTAAGCTGATCGTATTAGCCTCCAAATTCCCAATTTTTTCCGTTTCCCCATCTTATTGGTTATATTAGAGCTACCCACAAAGTTTCAGCCCTCTTGGAGCACTAGAAATGACACTTCCTTCATTAAGCCGAAATCCCCCCCAAAAATACATGCCGTGTTGCAAATCTCCCGCAGTAAGCTGATCGAATTAGCCTTTAAATTCCCATTTTTTAGCGTTTCCCCTCCTTATTGGTTATATTAGAGATACCCACAGAGGTTCAGACTTTTTGGAGCACTAGAAATGACACTTTCTTCATTAACCCGAAATCTCCCACTAAAATACAAGCCGTGTTGCAAATCTCACGAGGTAAGCTTATCGTATTAGCCTCCAAATTTTAATTTTTTAGAGTTTCCCCACCTTATTTGTTATATTAGAGCTACCCACAAAGTTTTAGCCTTTTTGGAGCACTAGAAATGACACTTTCTTCATTAACCCGAAATCTCCAACACAAATACAAGCCGTGTTGCAAATCTCACGCGGTAAGCTTATCGTATTACCCTCCAACTTTTAATTTTTTAGAGTTTCCCCACCTTATTTGTAATATTAGAGCTGCCCACAAAGTTTTAGCCTTGTTGGAGAACTAGAAATGACACTTCCTTCATTAACCCGAAATCTCCCACAAAAATACAAGCCGTGTTGCAAATCTCACACGGTAAGCTGATCGTATTAGCCTCCAAATTCCCATTTTTTTGCGTTTCCTCATCTTATTGGTTATATTAGAGCTACCCACAAAGTTTCAGCCCTGTTGGAGCACTAGAAATGACACTTCCTTCATTAACCCGAAATCTCCCCCAAAAATACAAGCCGTGTTTCAAATCTCACGCGGTAAGGTGATCGTATTAGCCTTCAAATTCCCATTTTTTAGCGTCTCACCACCTTATTGGTTATATTAGAGTTGCCCACAAAGTTTTAGCCTTTTTGGAGCACTAGAAATTACACTTCCTTCATTAACCCGAAATCTCACACAAAAATACAAACCGTGTTGCAAATCTCACGCGGTAAGCTGATCGTATTGGCCTCCAAATTCCCATTTTTTAGCTTTTCCCCACCTTATTGGTTATATTAGAGCTACCCACAAAATGTCAGTCCTTTTGGACCACTAGAAATGACACATCTTTCATTAACCCGAAATCTCCCACAAAAATACAAGTCGTGTTTCAAGTCTCAAGCGGTAAGCTGATTTAATTAACCTCTAAATTCCAATTTTTTAGCATTTGCCCAACTTATTGGTTATATTAGAGCTACCCACAAAGTTTCAGACTTTTTGGAGCACTAGAAATGACACTTTCTTCATTAACCTGAAATCTCCCTCTAAAATACAAGCCGTGTTGCAAATCTCACGCGGTAAGCTTATCGTATTAGCCTCCAAATTCCAATTTTGTAGCGTTTCCACACCATATTGGTTATATTAGAGCTACCCACAAAGTTTTAGCCTTTTTTGAGCACTAGCAATGGCACTTTCTTCATTAACATGAAATCTCCCACTAAAATACAAGCCGTGTTGCAAATCTCACACGGTAAGCTGATCGTATTAGCTTCCAAATTCCCATTTTTTTTGCGTTTCCCCTTCTTATTGGTTATATTAGAGCTACCCACAAAGTTTCATCCCTTTTGGAGCACTAGAAATGACACTTCCTTCATTAACCCGATATCTCCCCAAAAAATACAAGCCGTGTTGCAAATCTCACGCGGTATGCTGATCGTATTAGCGTTCAAATTCCCATTTTTTAGTGTTTCCCCACCTTATTGGTTATATTAGAGCGACCCACAAAGTTTCAGCCGTCTTGGAGCACTAGAAATGACACTTCCTTCATTAACCCGAAATCTCCCCCAAAAATACAAGCCGTGTTGCAAATCTCACGCGGTAAGCTTATCGTATTAGCCTCCAAATTTTAATTTTTTAGAGTTTCCCCACCTTATTTTTAATATTAGAGCTGCCCACAAAGTTTTAGCCTTTTTGGAGAACTAGAAATGACACTTCCTTCATTAACCCGAAATCTCCCACAAAAATACAAGCCGTGTTGCAAATCTCACACGGTAAGCTGATCGTATTAGCCTCCAAATTCCCATTTTTTTGCGTTTCCTCATCTTATTGGTTATATTAGAGCTACCCACAAAGTTTCAGCCCTGTTGGAGCACTAGAAATGACACTTCCTTCATTAACCCGAAATCTCCCCCAAAAATAGAAGCCGTGTTTCAAATCTCACGCGGTAAGGTGATCGTATTAGCCTTCAAATTCCCATTTTTTAGCGTCTCACCACCTTATTGGTTATATTAGAGTTGCCCACAAAGTTTTAGCCTTTTTAGAGCACTAGAAATTACACTTCCTTCATTAACCCGAAATCTCACACAAAAATACAAACCGTGTTGCAAATCTCACGCGGTAAGCTGATCGTATTGGCCTCCAAATTCCCATTTTTTAGCGTTTCCCCACCTTATTTGTTATATTAGAGCTACCCACAAAATGTCAGTCCTTTTTGACCACTAGAAATGACACTTCTTTCATTAACCCGAAATCTCCCACAAAAATACAAGTCGTGTTTCAAGTCTCAAGCGGTAAGCTGATTTAATTAACCTCTAAATTCCAATTTTTTAGCATTTGCCCAACTTATTGTTTATATTAGAGCTACCCACAAAGTTTCAGACTTTTTGGAGCACTAGAAATGACACTTTCTTCATTAACCTGAAGTCTCCCTCTAAAATACAAGCCGTGTTGCAAATCTCACGCGGTAAGCTTATCGTATTAGCCTCCAAATTCCAATTTTGTAGCGTTTCCACACCTTATTGGTTATATTAGAGCTACCCACAAAGTTTTAGCCTTTTTTGAGCACTAGCAATGGCACTTTCTTCATTAACATGAAATCTCCCACTAAAATACAAGCCGTGTTGCAAATCTCACACGGTAAGCTGATCGTATTAGCCTCCAAATTCCCAATTTTTTGCGTTTCCCCATCTTATTGGTTATATTAGAGCTACCCACAAAGTTTCAGCCCTCTTGGAGCACTAGAAATGACACTTCATTCATTAAGCCGAAACCCCCCCCAAAAATACAAGCCGTGTTGCAAATCTCCCGCAGTAAGCTGATCGAATTAGCCTTCAAATTCCCATTTTTTAGCGTTTCCCCACCTTATTGGTTATATTAGAGATACCCAAAAAGTTTCAGACTTTTTGGAGCACTAGAAATGACACTTTCTTCATTAACCAGAAATCTCCCACTAAAATACAAGCCGTGTTGCAAATCTCACGAGGTAAGCTTATCGTATTAGCCTCCAAATTTTAATTTTTTAGAGTTTCCCCACCTTATTTGTTATATTAGAGCTGCCCACAAAGTTTCAGCCGTCTTGGAGCACTAGAATTGACACTTCCTTCATTAACCCGAAATCTCCCCAAAAAATACAAGCCGTGTTGCAAATCTCAAGCGGTAAGCTTATCGTATTAGCGTCAAAATTCCAATTTTGTAGCGTTTCCCCATCCTATTGGTTATATTAGAGCTACTGATAGCATGCATTTAGGTAGGCATAATAGGTTGCATTTAGCTTATTTAAGATGCATTTCATCCATGATTTGATTACAATTTGCATATTTGCTCTCTATGTTGGTGGAATCGGAATCTACACGCTTTTATTGATTATTTCAGGTAATCGTGGATCCGAGGAGGAGACATGGGTTCATAACGCATTGGATGAGAATGTCTAGTTGATCGAAGAAGCTTACATGAAGATCTCAAGAGGTCCTGAGAAGAAGAAGCGAACCTAAACGAAGAACAAGTCTGCAGAAGTTGTCGCCAGACATGCTGAACTTGTTTTGCACTTTCTGGAGGCCTCGGTTGTCCGATCGACTATTATGACCATGCGTTGGAAAGCTCTTTCAGAGAGCTACAACTTTCATGTTGACGTCGAGAGCTAATTCGAGACGGAATTTTCGGGAAAACCCAATGCAGCGCCCGCCGCAAAAGTTGCCGCGCCCGCCGCTGTCACCTGCGGTGCCCGCCGCCAGAGGGCCGATTTCAGCTGCGCCCGCCGCTGCTCCTGTGCCGCGCCCGCCGCACCTCTTGCCGCGGCCGCCGCACCTCTGCCGCGCGCCGTTTTAGTTTAAGAAAACCCTAGTTTTTAGTTGTTTCCTTTTGGGCCGACTTTGGATGTTTGTTTTAGGCTTTTTATGTTATTTTTCTTTATCATTCATTCTATTCATTGAACAATCAGACAATTGGAGAGAGAGCGATGTTCGCCATGGGCGACTAAACTCTCTTCGTTCTCCTTGCAATTTGAAGCTTTATTTGGATTGAATTGTGAGTTTCTAATTCTTGTTTCTTATTTCCAATATTGAATGTTTCGACTTCTTTGTGCTTGAATGTTTGATTGTTTTATTCTATCTCGACTGATCAACTTGATAGAATCAATTCAATTGCTAGGGTTTTGTAGATTCCTGATTGCGAACCTTAACCCAAGTGGCAAACTTGTTCCTTTAGGGCTGATTGAACTAATTGAATGAGTAGGAAGTTGAATGTGTTGTTAAATCCTTCTTTAGGGACTGCAAATACCTTGGTTAATCTCTGAACTTAAAGCTATCAATTGGGTTAAATCCTTCTTTAGGGACTGTTCGATTGATAAGGGTTTCTAGGATTGATTGGACTAGTAACTATATTAGGTCGGGACAAGGGCATTCATAGGAAACCTAAAAGGACAAGAGGAAGTTACAATATCAATTCAACCAAATAAAGTGGATAGTTGTAGGTAGAGTGATCTTTCTAAATTATTTTGCATTAATTTGTTTATAGTTTATTTTGTTTTCTTTCCAATCTCAATCAACCAAAAACCCCCCTTTCTACTAATTGGTAAATACACATTGTTGAGAAATACTTGATTCTCTGTGGGATCGACCTCTTACTTGCTTGCTATACTAGTTTGTAGGTTTGAGTTTTATTTTGATACGGTTTATGCGACTAAAAACCGCTCATCAAATTGGCGCCGTTGCCGGGGAATCAAGTTTATTTCTTTGTTGTGTGTATTTATTAATTTTTGTTTATATATCTAACTTTGTTGTGAACCTATCTTACGGTTCACAACCCCCTTGCTACTAACTTTTTAAGATGTTGAGATTGTTGCAGTTTGAAGGTGAGAACTTTCACCAATATTTCACTAGATTGCATGAGTATGTTAATGACCTTGGTTCATGGGGTTATCAATATGGTGTACGGGAGATGTGTGTTTGCATATTTGATGGGATGAATGCTGAAACACGGAATCTTGCTGAGTCCATGAGTAATGGAGGCCTATTGGATATGGGACTCTTTGAGATTTGGGATTTTTTCTACAACATGAGTCGACAGGTTGAGCAGGAAGTATCAATCCGAACTCTCACACAAGTGTTGCAGCAGTTAGAGGAAAGAAACATGAGCCGAATCGGAAAATTGGAGGAACAAATGAACCAACTCATTCAAATTCTAAGTGCAAAAGGTGAGAAAGAAAGGAGCTTCGAAGAAGAAGATGAGGAATTGGTTGCAGACAACGATAGTTTCTTAGATGATGGAGGAGAGGGTCTAGTGCTTCCTGACTTGGAATCTCATGAGTCGACGCATGAGGTTACATGTGATGTGTCTCCTACTCCATCTGCACCATCCATTCTAATCTCGCCCATTGATGAACCAGGTCTAGAGCCATCAGCTGAGGCTAAAGAGGTAATAAAGGTAAACTTTTGCAATTTTGAAGTTAATGGTGTATATGTTGATCCTTTTGATTGCTATTTTGAAAAGCCACCAGCGGAACTGTGTTGGTGGTATCATATTCCTTCTGCAGAGAGTCATGCTAGACTCTTTGATAGATTGAAAGGGTTCGTGAGTTCCACATTTTATGCTTTCAATTTATTGTGCTATGATGTGCCTTGTAAGATGTGTGCACAGGAATATGATAGGCTACTGAGGGCTTTGACAATGTCTGAGAAATAAGGTCTTGAGATTGAGAATAAGTCAAGCCAATGACATTAAAGAGAGGCGCTTCTCGGGAGGCAACCCGAGGTAAGCTTTAGTTATTTCAATTCCTAGTTAGCTAGTTTTCTTTAACCCGACGCGCGCAATGCTCAGATCCGACCTATATCGCCCCTTCCACCACATTGTGAGTATTTCATTCATCTCTTTCTCTATGTTTTTATTTTTTGTTGTCTTTTATGTTTCATTGAGGACAATGAAAGGTTTAAGTGTGGGGGAGGGATTGCATTGCATATAGATAGAATTTGCATATCATGTTTACTTATGTTATCATGTTTATTTATGTTGTCATGTTTATTTTTATTCATATACTGCATTTAAAAAAAAAAAAATTTATTATTATTATTTAATTTCGAAAATTAGTAGAATTAGAGCATCATTGCATTTAAGTGTTATTAAATACCCATCTGACTTAGTTTGTCCTCTATTTTAAATTTCAAGCATGATTCATAAAAATCCCATGGAGTTCTGGATGTTTTGATTTTTGTCTGTATTTGATTTTTGTGGAACATGAGCTAGCAAATATAATTGAGCATGTATGATTGAGCTAAAGTATGATTGAAGTCCTAAAAACATGACCCTGTGAGGATGTTTGGCCTTATTTGAATTCTTTTGCTCAATTGTGTGAATTACTCGCCTAGTGTTGCTACCTCTTGATATTGACTGCAGTATCTATTTTTGAAGACCGATGCACATGTTTGTTGCTTGCGGAGTTTATGTTTATATTTTGAGTCTTTTTATTTCATTTTATGCATACTTAGTGAATAAGGTGGCAATGGTTGATGCACTGAGTAACCGGGTCTACGCATGACACCCATGGGTATGATTCGCGCAAAAAGGTGTTGAAAACTATCCACTAGGAAAGAAAGCTTGATCATTGAGTAACCAGGTTCATTCATGACACCCATGTTTGCAACTCGCGTCAAAAGGTGTTCAAGTGGACTTCATATTAATAGTTGAGGTGTTGATAGACCGGGGCCATTCATGACACCCATGTTTGCGCTTCGCGTAAGGAAAGCACCAAGACAAGAAAAAGAAAAAAAAAAGAGAAAGAAAGACAAAGAAAAGAAAAAAAAAAAGTGTTGAATTTTATTTTCTTTATTGTGTCCCGCAAGTAATGACATTTCGGTAGTTAATTGGTGATATGGGGGTCAATGTCTATGAGCTTAGTGCATTATTGGTTTGAGTTGAGAGTTGTATTTAAAAGCCTAAACACATGAGTGAAACACATATTTCGGGTGAGGTTGGATGATGTCTACTTCTAAGCTTTGATCACTGGAATACATGCTATGACGTTTGTTTGCTTGGTTTATGTTTTCACCTGCTATGATGTTGCTTTTTGATGAGGTTGAAACTTGAAGGGATTTCCTGTGGGATGCGTTGATTCATGTTCATTCTATCATTGCTTGAGGACAAGCAAAGGTTAAGTGTGGAGGAGTTTGATAGCATGCATTTAGGTAGGCATAATAGGTTGCATTTAGCTTATTTAAGATGCATTTCATCCATGATTTGATTACAATTTGCATATTTGCTCTCTATGTTGGTGGAATCGGAATCTACACGCTTTTATTGATTATTTCAGGTAATCGTGGATCCGAGGAGGAGACATGGGTTCATAACGCATTGGATGAGAATGTCTAGTTGATCGAAGAAGCTTACATGAAGATCTCAAGAGGTCCTGAGAAGAAGAAGCGAACCTAAACGAAGAACAAGTCTGCAGAAGTTGTCGCCAGACATGCTGAACTTGTTTTGCACTTTCTGGAGGCCTCGGTTGTCCGATCGACTATTATGACCATGCGTTGGAAAGCTCTTTCAGAGAGCTACAACTTTCATGTTGACGTCGAGAGCTAATTCGAGACGGAATTTTCGGGAAAACCCAATGCAGCGCCCGCCGCAAAAGTTGCCGCGCCCGCCGCTGTCACCTGCGGTGCCCGCCGCCAGAGGGCCGATTTCAGCTGCGCCCGCCGCTGCTCCTGTGCCGCGCCCGCCGCACCTCTTGCCGCGGCCGCCGCACCTCTGCCGCGCGCCGTTTTAGTTTAAGAAAACCCTAGTTTTTAGTTGTTTCCTTTTGGGCCGACTTTGGATGTTTGTTTTAGGCTTTTTATGTTATTTTTCTTTATCATTCATTCTATTCATTGAACAATCAGACAATTGGAGAGAGAGCGATGTTCGCCATGGGCGACTAAACTCTCTTCGTTCTCCTTGCAATTTGAAGCTTTATTTGGATTGAATTGTGAGTTTCTAATTCTTGTTTCTTATTTCCAATATTGAATGTTTCGACTTCTTTGTGCTTGAATGTTTGATTGTTTTATTCTATCTCGACTGATCAACTTGATAGAATCAATTCAATTGCTAGGGTTTTGTAGATTCCTGATTGCGAACCTTAACCCAAGTGGCAAACTTGTTCCTTTAGGGCTGATTGAACTAATTGAATGAGTAGGAAGTTGAATGTGTTGTTAAATCCTTCTTTAGGGACTGCAAATACCTTGGTTAATCTCTGAACTTAAAGCTATCAATTGGGTTAAATCCTTCTTTAGGGACTGTTCGATTGATAAGGGTTTCTAGGACTGATTGGACTAGTAACTATATTAGGTCGGGACAAGGGCATTCATAGGAAACCTAAAAGGACAAGAGGAAGTTACAATATCAATTCAACCAAATAAAGTGGATAGTTGTAGGTAGAGTGATCTTTCTAAATTATTTTGCATTAATTTGTTTATAGTTTATTTTGTTTTCTTTCCAATCTCAATCAACCAAAAACCCCCCTTTCTACTAATTGGTAAATACACATTGTTGAGAAATACTTGATTCTCTGTGGGATCGACCTCTTACTTGCTTGCTATACTAGTTTGTAGGTTTGAGTTTTATTTTGATACGGTTTATGCGACTAAAAACCGCTCATCAGCTACCCACAAAGTTTTAGCCTTTTTGGAGCACTAGAAATGACACTTCCTTCATTAACCCGAAATCTCCCACACAAATGCAAGCCGTGTTGCAAATCTCACACGGTAAGCTGATCGTATTAACTTCCAAATTCCCATTTTTTAGTGTTTCCCCACCTTCTTGGTTATATTAGAGCGACCCACAAAGTTTCAGCCCTCTTAGAGCACTAGAAATGACACTTCCTTCATTAACCCGAAATCTCCCCCAAAAATACAAGCCGTGTTGAAAATCTCACGGAGTAAGCTGATCGTATTAGCCTTCAAATTCCCATTTTTTAGCGTTTCCCCACCTTATTGGTTATATTAGAGTTACTCACAAAGTTTCAGACTTTTTGGAGCACTAGAAATGACATTTCATTCATTAACCCGAAATTTCCCACTAAAATACAAGCCGTGTTGCAAATCTCAAGCGGTAAGCTTATCATATTAGCGTCAAAATTGCAATTTTGTAGCGTTTCCGCACCTTATTGGTTATATTAGAGCTACCCACAAAGTTTTAGCCTTTTTGGAGCAATAGAAATGACATTTCCTTCATTAACCCGAAATCTCATACACAAATACAAGCCGTGTTGCAAATCTTACACGGTTAGCTGATCGTATTAGCCTCCAAATTCCCATTTTTTTGAATTCCCCATCTTATTGGTTATATTAGAGCTACCCACAAAGTTTCAGCCCTTTTGGAGCACTAGAAATGGAACTTCCTTCATTAACCCGATATCTCCCCCAAAAATACAAGCCGTGTTGCAAATCTCACGCGGTATGCTAATCGTATTAGCCTTCAAATTCCCATTTTTTAGTGTTTCCCCACCTTATTGGTTATATTAGAGCGACCCACAAAGTTTCAGCCCTCTTGGAGCACTAGAAATGACACTACCTACATTAACCCGAAATCTCCCCCAAAAATACAAGCCGTGTTGCAAATCTCAAGTGGTAAGCTTATCCCATTAGCGTCAAAATTCCCATTTTTTAGCGTTTCCCAACCTTACTGGTTATATTAGAGCGACGCACAAAGTTTTAGCCCTCTTGGAGCACTAGAAATGACACTTCCTTCATTAACCCGAAATCTCCCCAAAAAATACAAGCCGTGTTGAAAATCTCAAGCGGTAAGCTTATCGTATTAGCGTTAAAATTCCAATTTTGTAGCGTTTCCCCACCTTATTGGTTATATTAGAGCTACCCACAAATTTTTAGCCTTTTTGAAGCACTAGAAATGACACTTCCTTCATTAACCCGAAATCTCCCACACAAATACAAGCCGTGTTGCAAATCTCACACGGTAAGCTGATCGTATTAGCTTCCAAATTCCCATTTTTTTGCGTTTCCCCTTCTTATTGGTTATATTAGAGCTACCCACAAAGTTTCATCCCTTTTGGAGCACTAGAAATGACACTTCCTTCATTAACCCGATATCTCTCCAAAAAATACAAGCCGTGTTGCAAATCTCACGCGGTATGCTGATCGTATTAGCGTTCAAATTCCCAGTTTTTAGTGTTTCTCCACCTTATTGGTTATATTAGAGCGACCCACAAAGTTTCAGCCGTCTTGGAGCACTAGAAATGACACTTCCTTCATTAACTCGAAATCTCCCCCAAAAATACAAGCCGTGTTGCAAATCTCACGGAGTAAGCTGATCGTATTAGCCTTCAAATTCCAATTTTTTAGCGTTTTCCCACTTTATTGGTTATATTAGAGCTACCCCCAAAGTTTCAGACTTTTTGGAGCAGTAGAAATGACACTTTCTTCATTAACTCGAAATCTCCCACTAAAATACAAGCCGTGTTGCAAATCTCACGCGGTAAGCTTATCGTATTAGCCTCCAAATTTTAATTTTTTAGAGTTTCCCCACCTTATTTGTAATATTAGAGCTGCCCACAAAGTCTTAGCCTTTTTGGAGAACTAGAAATGACACTTCCTTCATTAACCAGAAATCTCCCACAAAAATACAAGCCGTGTTGCAAATCTCACACGGTAAGCTGATCGTATTAGCCTCCAAATTCCCATTTTTTTGCGTTTCCTCATCTTATTGGTTATATTAGAGCTACCCACAAAGTTTCAGCCCTGTTGGAGCACTAGAAATGACACTTCCTTCATTAACTCGAAATCTCCCCCAAAAATACAAGCCGTGTTGCAAATCTCACGGAGTAAGCTGATCGTATTAGCCTTCAAATTCCAATTTTTTAGCGTTTTCCCACTTTATTGGTTATATTAGAGCTACCCCCAAAGTTTCAGACTTTTTGGAGCAGTAGAAATGACACTTTCTTCATTAACTCGAAATCTCCCACTAAAATACAAGCCGTGTTGCAAATCTCACGCGGTAAGCTTATCGTATTAGCCTCCAAATTTTAATTTTTTAGAGTTTCCCCACCTTATTTGTAATATTAGAGCTGCCCACAAAGTCTTAGCCTTTTTGGAGAACTAGAAATGACACTTCCTTCATTAACCAGAAATCTCCCACAAAAATACAAGCCGTGTTGCAAATCTCACACGGTAAGCTGATCGTATTAGCCTCCAAATTCCCATTTTTTTGCGTTTCCTCATCTTATTGGTTATATTAGAGCTACCCACAAAGTTTCAGCCCTGTTGGAGCACTAGAAATGACACTTCCTTCATTAACCCGAAATCTCCCCCAAAAATAGAAGCCGTGTTTCAAATCTCACGCGGTAAGGTGATCGTATTAGCCTTCAAATTCCCATTTTTTAGCGTCTCACCACCTTATTGGTTATATTAGAGTTGCCCACAAAGTTTTAGCCTTTTTGGAGCACTAGAAATTACACTTCCTTCATTAACCCGAAATCTCACACAAAAATACAAACCGTGTTGCAAATCTCACGCGGTAAGCTGATCGTATTGGCCTCCAAATTCCCATTTTTTAGCTTTTCCCCACCTTATTGGTTATATTAGAGCTACCCACAAAATGTCAGTCCTTTTGGACCACTAGAAATGACACATCTTTCATTAACCCGAAATCTCCCACAAAAATACAAGTCGTGTTTCAAGTCTCAAGCGGTAAGCTGATTTAATTAACCTCTAAATTCCAATTTTTTAGCATTTGCCCAACTTATTGGTTATATTAGAGCTACCCACAAAGTTTCAGACTTTTTGGAGCACTAGAAATGACACTTTCTTCATTAACCTGAAATCTCCCTCTAAAATACAAGCCGTGTTGCAAATCTCACGCGGTAAGCTTATCGTATTAGCCTCCAAATTCCAATTTTGTAGCGTTTCCACACCTTATTGGTTATATTAGAGCCACCCACAAAGTTTTAGCCTTTTTTGAGCACTAGCAATGGCACTTTCTTCATTAACATGAAATCTCCCACTAAAATACAAGCCGTGTTGCAAATCTCACACGGTAAGCTGATCGTATTAGCTTCCAAATTCCCATTTTTTTGCGTTTCCCCTTCTTATTGGTTATATTAGAGCTACCCACAAAGTTTCATCCCTTTTGGAGCACTAGAAATGACACTTCCTTCATTAACCCGATATCTCCCCAAAAAATACAAGCCGTGTTGCAAATCTCACGCGGTATGCTGATCGTATTAGCGTTCAAATTCCCATTTTTTAGTGTTTCCCCACCTTATTGGTTATATTAGAGCGACCCACAAAGTTTCAGCCGTCTTGGAGCACTAGAAATGACACTTCCTTCATTAACCCGAAATCTCCCCCAAAAATACAAGCCGTGTTGCAAATCTCACGCGGTAAGCTTATCGTATTAGCCTCCAAATTTTAATTTTTTAGAGTTTCCCCACCTTATTTTTAATATTAGAGCTGCCCACAAAGTTTTAGCCTTTTTGGAGAACTAGAAATGACACTTCCTTCATTAACCCGAAATCTCCCACAAAAATACAAGCCGTGTTGCAAATCTCACACGGTAAGCTGATCGTATTAGCCTCCAAATTCCCATTTTTTTGCGTTTCCTCATCTTATTGGTTATATTAGAGCTACCCACAAAGTTTCAGCCCTGTTGGAGCACTAGAAATGACACTTCCTTCATTAACCCGAAATCTCCCCCAAAAATACAAGCCGTGTTTCAAATCTCACGCGGTAAGGTGATCGTATTAGCCTTCAAATTCCCATTTTTTAGCGTCTCACCACCTTATTGGTTATATTAGAGTTTCCCACAAAGTTTTAGCCTTTTTAGAGCACTAGAAATTACACTTCCTTCATTAACCCGAAATCTCACACAAAAATACAAACCGTGTTGCAAATCTCACGCGGTAAGCTGATCGTATTGGCCTCCAAATTCCCATTTTTTAGCGTTTCCCCACCTTATTTGTTATATTAGAGCTACCCACAAAATGTCAGTCCTTTTTGACCACTAGAAATGACACTTCTTTCATTAACCCGAAATCTCCCACAAAAATACAAGTCGTGTTTCAAGTCTCAAGCGGTAAGCTGATTTAATTAACCTCTAAATTCCAATTTTTTAGCATTTGCCCAACTTATTGTTTATATTAGAGCTACCCACAAAGTTTCAGACTTTTTGGAGCACTAGAAATGACACTTTCTTCATTAACCTGAAGTCTCCCTCTAAAATACAAGCCGTGTTGCAAATCTCACGCGGTAAGCTTATCGTATTAGCCTCCAAATTCCAATTTTGTAGCGTTTCCACACCTTATTGGTTATATTAGAGCTACCCACAAAGTTTTAGCCTTTTTTGAGCACTAGCAATGGCACTTTCTTCATTAACATGAAATCTCCCACTAAAATACAAGCCGTGTTGCAAATCTCACACGGTAAGCTGATCGTATTAGCCTCCAAATTCCCAATTTTTTGCGTTTCCCCATCTTATTGGTTATATTAGAGCTACCCACAAAGTTTCAGCCCTCTTGGAGCACTAGAAATGACACTTCATTCATTAAGCCGAAACCCCCCCCAAAAATACAAGCCGTGTTGCAAATCTCCCGCAGTAAGCTGATCGAATTAGCCTTCAAATTCCCATTTTTTAGCGTTTCCCCACCTTATTGGTTATATTAGAGATACCCAAAAAGTTTCAGACTTTTTGGAGCACTAGAAATGACACTTTCTTCATTAACCAGAAATCTCCCACTAAAATACAAGCCGTGTTGCAAATCTCACGAGGTAAGCTTATCGTATTAGCCTCCAAATTTTAATTTTTTAGAGTTTCCCCACCTTATTTGTTATATTAGAGCTGCCCACAAAGTTTCAGCCGTCTTGGAGCACTAGAATTGACACTTCCTTCATTAACCCGAAATCTCCCCAAAAAATACAAGCCGTGTTGCAAATCTCAAGCGGTAAGCTTATCGTATTAGCGTCAAAATTCCAATTTTGTAGCGTTTCCCCATCCTATTGGTTATATTAGAGCTACCCACAAAGTTTTAGCCTTTTTGGAGCACTAGAAATGACACTTCCTTCATTAACCCGAAATCTCCCACACAAATGCAAGCCGTGTTGCAAATCTCACACGGTAAGCTGATCGTATTAACTTCCAAATTCCCATTTTTTAGTGTTTCCCCACCTTCTTTGTTATATTAGAGCGACCCACAAAGTTTCAGCCCTCTTAGAGCACTAGAAATGACACTTCCTTCATTAACCCGAAATCTCCCCCAAAAATACAAGCCGTGTTGCAAATCTCACGGAGTAAGCTGATCGTATTAGCCTTCAAATTCCCATTTTTTAGCGTTTCCCCACCTTATTGGTTATATTAGAGTTACTCACAAAGTTTCAGACTTTTTGGAGCACTAGAAATGACATTTCATTCATTAACCCGAAATTTCCCACTAAAATACAAGCCGTGTTGCAAATCTCAAGCGGTAAGCTTATCATATTAGCGTCAAAATTGCAATTTTGTAGCGTTTCCGCACCTTATTGGTTATATTAGAGCTACCCACAAAGTTTTAGCCTTTTTGGAGCAATAGAAATGACATTTCCTTCATTAACCCGAAATCTCATACACAAATACAAGCCGTGTTGCAAATCTTACACGGTTAGCTGATCGTATTAGCCTCCAAATTCCCATTTTTTTGAATTCCCCATCTTATTGGTTATATTAGAGCTACCCACAAAGTTTCAGCCCTTTTGGAGCACTAGAAATGGAACTTCCTTCATTAACCCGATATCTCCCCCAAAAATACAAGCCGTGTTGCAAATCTCACGCGGTATGCTAATCGTATTAGCCTTCAAATTCCCATTTTTTAGTGTTTCCCCACCTTATTGGTTATATTAGAGCGACCCACAAAGTTTCAGCCCTCTTGGAGCACTAGAAATGACACTACCTACATTAACCCGAAATCTCCCCCAAAAATACAAGCCGTGTTGCAAATCTCAAGTGGTAAGCTTATCCCATTAGCGTCAAAATTCCCATTTTTTAGCGTTTCCCAACCTTATTGGTTATATTAGAGCGACGCACAAAGTTTCAGCCCTCTTGGAGCACTAGAAATGACACTTCCTTCATTAACCCGAAATCTCCCCAAAAAATACAAGCCGTGTTGAAAATCTCAAGCGGTAAGCTTATCGTATTAGCGTTAAAATTCCAATTTTGTAGCGTTTCCCCACCTTATTGGTTATATTAGAGCTACCCACAAATTTTTAGCCTTTTTGAAGCACTAGAAATGACACTTCCTTCATTAACCCGAAATCTCCCACACAAATACAAGCCGTGTTGCAAATCTCACACGGTAAGCTGATCGTATTAGCTTCCAAATTCCCATTTTTTTGCGTTTCCCCTTCTTATTGGTTATATTAGAGCTACCCACAAAGTTTCATCCCTTTTGGAGCACTAGAAATGACACTTCCTTCATTAACCCGATATCTCCCCAAAAAATACAAGCCGTGTTGCAAATCTCACGCGGTATGCTGATCGTATTAGCGTTCAAATTCCCAGTTTTTAGTGTTTCTCCACCTTATTGGTTATATTAGAGCGACCCACAAAGTTTCAGCCGTCTTGGAGCACTAGAAATGACACTTCCTTCATTAACTCGAAATCTCCCCCAAAAATACAAGCCGTGTTGCAAATCTCACGGAGTAAGCTGATCGTATTAGCCTTCAAATTCCCATTTTTTAGCGTTTTCCCACTTTATTGGTTATATTAGAGCTACCCCCAAAGTTTCAGACTTTTTGGAGCAGTAGAAATGACACTTTCTTCATTAACTCGAAATCTCCCACTAAAATACAAGCCGTGTTGCAAATCTCACGCGGTAAGCTTATCGTATTAGCCTCCAAATTTTAATTTTTTAGAGTTTCCCCACCTTATTTGTAATATTAGAGCTGCCCACAAAGTCTTAGCCTTTTTGGAGAACTAGAAATGACATTTCCTTCATTAACCAGAAATCTCCCACAAAAATACAAGCCGTGTTGCAAATCTCACACGGTAAGCTGATCGTATTAGCCTCCAAATTCCCATTTTTTTGCGTTTCCTCATCTTATTGGTTATATTAGAGCTACCCACAAAGTTTCAGCCCTGTTGGAGCACTAGAAATGAAACTTCCTTCATTAACCCGAAATCTCCCCCAAAAATAGAAGCCGTGTTTCAAATCTCACGCGGTAAGGTGATCGTATTAGCCTTCAAATTCCCATTTTTTAGCGTCTCACCACCTTATTGGTTATATTAGAGTTGCCCACAAAGTTTTAGCCTTTTTGGAGCACTAGAAATTACACTTCCTTCATTAACCCGAAATCTCACACAAAAATACAAACCGTGTTGCAAATCTCACGCGGTAAGCTGATCGTATTGGCCTCCAAATTCCCATTTTTTAGCGTTTCCCCACCTTATTGGTTATATTAGAGCTACCCACAAAATGTCAGTCCTTTTGGACCACTAGAAATGACACTTCTTTCATTAACCCGAAATCTCCCACAAAAATACAAGTCGTGTTTCAAGTCTCAAGCGGTAAGCTGATTTAATTAACCTCTAAATTCCAATTTTTTAGCATTTGCCCAACTTATTGGTTATATTAGAGCTACCCACAAAGTTTCAGACTTTTTGGAGCACTAGAAATGACACTTTCTTCATTAACCTGAAATCTCCCTCTAAAATACAAGCCGTGTTGCAAATCTCACGCGGTAAGCTTATCGTATTAGCCTCCAAATTCCAATTTTGTAGCGTTTCCACACCTTATTGGTTATATTAGAGCTACCCACAAAGTTTTAGCCTTTTTTGAGCACTAGCAATGGCACTTTCTTCATTAACATGAAATCTCCCACTAAAATACAAGCCGTGTTGCAAATCTCACACGGTAAGCTGATCGTATTAGCCTCCAAATTCCCAATTTTTTGCGTTTCCCCATCTTATTGGTTATATTAGAGCTACCCACAAAGTTTCAGCCCTCTTGGAGCACTAGAAATGACACTTCCTTCATTAAGCCGAAATCCCCCCCAAAAATACAAGCCGTGTTGCAAATCTCCCGCAGTAAGCTGATCGAATTAGCCTTCAAATTCCCATTTTTTAGCGTTTCCCCACCTTAATTGTTATATTAGAGATACCCACAAAGTTTAAGACTGTTTGGAGCACTAGAAATGACACTTTCTTCATTAATCCGAAATCTCCCACTAAAATACAAGCCGTGTCGCAAATCTCACGAGGTAAGCTTATTGTATTAGCCTCCAAATTTTAAATTTTTAGAGTTTCCCCACCTTATTTGTTATATTAGAGCTGCCCACAAAGTTTCAGCCTTTTTGGAGAACTAGAAATGACACTTCCTTCATTAACCCGAAATCTCCCCGAAAAATACAAGCCGTGTTGCAAATCTCACGCAGTAAGCTGATCGTATTAGCCTTCAAATTCCCATTTTTTAGTGTTTACCCACCTTATTTGTTATATTAGAGCAACCCATAAAGTTTCAGCCTTTTTGAAGCACTAGAAATTATACTTCCTTCATTAACCCGAAATATCCCCCAAAAATACAAGCCGTGTTGCAAATCTCAAGCAGTAAGCTTATCATATTAGCGTCAAAATTGCAATTTTGTAGCGTTTCCCCTCCTTATTTGTTATATTAGAGCTACCCACAAAGTTTTAGCCTTTTTGGAGCACTAGAAATGACACTTTCTTCATTAACCCGAAATCTCCAACACAAATACAAGCCGTGTTGCAAATCTTACACGGTAAGCTGATCGTATTAGCCTCCAAATTCCTATTTTTTTGCGTTTCCCCATCTTATTGGTTATATTAGAGCTACCCACAAAGTTATAGCCATTTTGGAGCACTAGAAATGGCACCTAATTCATTAACCCGATATCTCCCCTAAAAATACAAGGCGTGTTGCAAATCTCACGTTGTATGCTGATCGTATTAGCCTTCAAATTCCTATTTTTTAGTGTTTCCCCACCTTATTGGTTATATTAGAGAGACCCAAAAAGTTTCAGCCCTCATAGAGCACTAGAAATGACACTTCCTTCATTGACCCGAAATCTCCCCCAAAAATACAAGCCGTGTTGCAAATCTCACGCAGTAAGCTGATCGTATTAGCCTTCAAATTCCCATTTTTTAGAGTTTCCCCACCTTATTGGTTATATTAGAGTTACTCACAAAGTTTCAGACTTTTTGGAGCACTAGAAATGACATTTCATTCATTAACCCGAAATCTCACACTAAAATACAAGCCGTGTTGCAAATCTCAAGCGGTAAGCTTATCGTATTAGCGTCAAAATTGCAATTTTGTAGCGTTTCCCCACCTCATTGGTTATATTAGAGCTACCCACAAAGTTTTAGCCTTTTTGGAGCACTAGAAATGACACTTCCTTCATTAACCCGAAATCTCCCACACAAATACAAGTCGTGTTGCAAATCTTACAAGGTAAGCTGATCGTATTAGCCTCCAAATTCCCATTTTTTTGCGTTTCCCCATCTTATTGGTTTTATTAGAGCTACCCACAAAGTTTCAGCCCTTTTGGAGCACTAGAAATGGCACTTCCTTCATTAACCCGATATCTCCCCCAAAAATACAAGCCGTGTTGCAAATCACACGCGGTATGCTGATCGTATTAGCCTTCAAATTCCCATTTTTTAGTGTTTCCCCACCTTATTGGTTATATTAGAGCGACCCACAAAGTTTCAGCCCTCTTGGAGCACTAGAAATGACATTTCCTTCATTAACCCGAAATCTCCCCCAAAAGTAAAAGCCGTGTTGCAAATCTCACGGAGTAAGCTGATCGTATTAGCCTTCAAATTCCCATTTTTTAGCGTTTTCCCACCTTATTGGTTATATTAGAGCTACCCCCAAAGTATCAGACTTTTTGGAGCATAAGAAATGACACTTTCTTTATTAACTCGAAATCTCCCACTAAAATACAAGCCGTGTTGCAAATCTCACGCGGTAAGCTTATCGTATTAGCCTCCAAATTTTAATTTTTTAGAGTTTCCCCACCTTATTTGTAATATTAGAGCTGCCCACAAAGTTTTAGCCTTTTTCGAGAACTAGAAATGACACTTCCTTCATTAACCCGAAATCTCCCACAAAAATACAAGCCGTGTTGCAAATCTCACACGGTAAGCTGATCGTATTAGCCTCCAAATTCCCATTTTTTTTGCGTTTCCTCATCTTATTGGTTATATTAGAGCTACCCACAAAGTTTCAGCCCTGTTGGAGTACTAGAAATGACACTTCCTTCATTAACCCGAAATCTCCCCCAAAAATACAAGCCGTGTTTCAAATCTCACGCGGTAAGGTGATCGTATTAGCCTTCAAATTCCCATTTTTTAGCGTCTCACCACCTTATTGGTTATATTAGAGTTGCCCACAAAGTTTTAGCCTTTTTGGAGCACTAGAAATTACACTTCCTTCATTAACCCGAAATCTCACACAAAAATACAAACCGTGTTGCAAATCTCACACGGTACGCTGATCGTATTGGCCTCCAAATTCCCATTTTTTAGCGTTTCCCCACCTTATTGGTTATATTAGAGCTACCCACAAAATGTTAGTCCTTTTGGACCACTAGAAATGACACTTCTTTCAGTAACCCGAAATCTCCCACAAAAATACAAGTCGTGTTTCAAGTCTCAAGCGGTAAGCTGATTTAATTAACCTCTAAATTCCAATTTTTTAGCATTTGCCCAACTTATTGGTTATATTAGAGCTACCCACAAAGTTTCAGACTTTTTGGAGCACTAGAAATGACACTTTCTTCATTAACCTGAAATCTCCCTCTAAAATACAAGCCGTGTTGCAAATCTCACGCGGTAAGCTTATTGTATTAGCCTCCAAATTCCAATTTTGTAGCGTTTCCACACCTTATTGGTTATATTAGAGCTACCCACAAAGTTTTAGCCTTTTTTGAGCACTAGCAATGGCACTCTCTTCATTAACATGAAATCTCCCACTAAAATACAAGCCGTATTGCAAATCTCACACGGTAAGCTGATCGTATTAGCCTCGAAATTTCCAATTTTTTGCGTTTCCCCATCTTATTGGTTATATTAGAGCTACCCACAAAGTTTCAGCCCTCTTGGAGCACTAGAAATGACACTTCCTTCATTAAGCCGAAATCCCCCCCAAAAATACAAGCCGTGTTGCAAATCTCCCGCAGTAAGCTTATCGAATTAGCCTTCAAATTCCCATTTTTTAGCGTTTCCCCACCTTATTGGTTATATTAGAGATACCCACAAAGTTTCAGACTTTTTGGAGCACTAGAAATGACACTTTCTTCATTAACCAGAAATCTCCCACTAAAATACAAGCCGTGTTGCAAATCTCACGAGGTAAGCTTATCGTATTAGCCTCCAAATTTTAATTTTTTAGAGTTTCCCCACCTTATTTGTTATATTAGAGCTGCCCACAAAGTTTCAGCCATCTTGGAGCACTAGAAATGACACTTCCTTCATTAACCCGAAATCTCCCCCAAAAATACAAGCCGTGTTGCAAATCTCACGCAGTAAGCTGATAGTATTAGCCATCAAATTCCCATTTTTTAGTGTTTACCGACCTTATTTGTTATATTAGAGCAACCCACAAAGTTTCAGCCCTCTTGGAGCACTAGAAATGACACTTCCTTCATTAACCCGAAATCTCCCCCAAAAATACAAGCCGTGTTGCAAATCTCCCGCAGTAAGCTGATCGAATTAGCCTTCAAATTCCCATTTTTTAGCGTTTCCCCACCTTATTGGTTATATTAGAGATACCCAAAAAGTTTCAGACTTTTTGGAGCACTAGAAATGACACTTTCTTCATTAACCAGAAATCTCCCACTAAAATACAAGCCGTGTTGCAAATCTCACGAGGTAAGCTTATCGTATTAGCCTCCAAATTTTAATTTTTTAGAGTTTCCCCACCTTATTTGTTATATTAGAGCTGCCCACAAAGTTTCAGCCATCTTGGAGCACTAGAAATGACACTTCCTTCATTAACCCGAAATCTCCCCCAAAAATACAAGCCGTGTTGCAAATCTCACGCAGTAAGCTGATAGTATTAGCCTTCAAATTCCCATTTTTTAGTGTTTACCGACCTTATTTGTTATATTAGAGCAACCCATAAAGTTTCAGCCTTTTTGAAGCACTAGAAATTATACTTCCTTTATTAACCCGAAATCTCCCCCAAAAATACAAGCCGTGTTGCAAATCTCAAGCGGTAAGCTTATCATATTAGCGTCAAAATTGCAATTTTGTAGCGTTTCCCCACCTTATTTGTTATATTAGAGCTACCCACAAAGTTTTAGCCTTTTTGGAGCACTAGAAATGACACTTTCTTCATTAACCCGAAATCTCCAACACAAATACAAGCCGTGTTGCAAATCTTACACGGTAAGTTGATCGTATTAGCCTCCAAATTCCCATTTTTTTTGCGTTTCCCCATCTTATTGGTTATATTAGAGCTACCCACAAAGTTTCAGCCATTTTGGAGCACTAAAAATGGCACCTACTTCATTAACCCGATATCTCCCCTAAAAATACAAGGCGTGTTGC
Source organism: Persicaria tinctoria (assembly GCA_037127255.1). Classification (NCBI taxonomy): domain Eukaryota; kingdom Viridiplantae; phylum Streptophyta; class Magnoliopsida; order Caryophyllales; family Polygonaceae; genus Persicaria; species Persicaria tinctoria. The sequence continues at coordinate 18,363 of JBANSL010000016.1, read as the reverse complement.
AAATCTCACGTTGTATGCTGATTGTATTAGCCTTCAAATTCCCATTTTTTAGTGTTTCCCCACCTTATTGGTTATATTAGAGAGACCCAAAAAGTTTCAGCCCTCTTAGAGCACTAGAAATGACACTTCCTTCATTGACCCGAAATCTCCCCCAAAAATACAAGCCTTGTTGCAAATCTCACGCAGTAAGCTGATCGTATTAGCCTTCAAATTCCCATTTTTTAGAGTTTCCCCACCTTATTGGTTATATTAGAGTTACTCACAAAGTTTCAGACTTTTTGGAGCACTAGAAATGAAATTTCATTCATTAACCCGAAATCTCACACTAAAATACAAGCCGTGTTGCAAATCTCAAGCGGTAAGCTTATCGTATTAGCGTCAAAATTGCAATTTTGTAGCGTTTCCCCACCTCATTGGTTATATTAGAGCTACCCACATAGTTTTAGCCTTTTTGGAGTACTAGAAATGACACTTCCTTCATTAACCCGAAATCTCCCACACAAATACAAGTCGTGTTGTAAATCTTACAAGGTAAGCTGATCGTATTAGCCTCCAAATTCCCATTTTTTTGCGTTTCCCCATCTTATTGGTTTTATTAGAGCTACCCACAAAGTTTCAGCCCTTTTGGAGCACTAGAAATGGCACTTCCTTCATTAACCCGATATCTCCCCCAAAAATACAAGCCGTGTTGCAAATCTCACGCGGTATGCTGATCGTATTAGCCTTCAAATTCCCATTTTTTAGTGTTTCCCCACCTTATTGGTTATATTAGAGCGACCCACAAAGTTTCAGCCCTCTTGGAGCACTAGAAATGACACTTCCTTCATTAACCCGAAATCTCCCCCAAAAATAAAAACCGTGTTGCAAATCTCACGCAGTAAGCTGATCGTATTAGCCTTCAAATTCCCATTTTTTAGCGTTTCCCCACCTAATTGGTTATATTAGAGTTACTCACAAAGTTTCAGACTTTTTGGAGCACTAGAAATGACATTTCATTCATTAACCCGAAATCTCCCACTAAAATACATGCCGTGTTGCAAATCTCAAGCGGTAAGCTTATCGTATTAGCGTCAAAATTGCAATTTTGTAGCGTTTCCGCACCTTATTGGTTATATTAGAGATACCCACAAAGTTTTAGCCTTTTTGGAGCAGTAGAAATGGCACTTCCTTCATTAACCCGAAATCTCCCACACAAATACAAGTCGTGTTGCAAATCTTACACGGTAAGCTGATCGTATTAGCCTCCAATTTCCCATTTTTTTGCGTTTCCCCATCTTATTGGTTATATTAGAGCTACCCACAAAGTTTCAGCCCTTTTGGAGCACTAGAAATGGCACCTACTTCATTAACCCGATATCTTCCCCAAAAATACAAGCAGTGTTGCAAATCTCACGCTGTATGCTAATCGTATTAGCCTTCAAATTCCCATTTTTTAGTGTTTCCCCACCTTATTGGTTATATTAGAGCGACCCAAAAAGTTTCAGCCCTCTTAGAGCACTAGAAATGACACTTCCTTCATTGGCCCGAAATCTCCCCCAAAAATACAAGCCGTGTTGCAAATCTCACGCAGTAAGCTGATCGTATTAGCCTTCAAATTTCCATTTTTTAGCGTTTCCCCACCTTATTGGTTATATTAGAGTTACTCACAAAGTTTCAGGCTTTTTGGAGCACTGGAAATGACATTTCATTCATTAACCCGAAATCTCCCACTAAAATACAAGCCGTGTTGCAAATCTCAAGCGGTAAGCTTATCCCATTAGCGTCAAAATTCCCATTTTTAACGTTTCCCCACCTTACTGGTTATATTAGAGCGACCCACAAAGTTTCAGCCCTCTTGGAGCACTAGAAATGACACTTCCTACATTAACCCGAAATCTCCCCCAAAAATACAAGCCGTGTTGCAAATCTCAAGCGGTGAGCTTATCCCATTAGCGTCAAAATTCCCATTTTTTAGCATTTCCCCACCTTATTGGTTATATTAGAGCGACCCAAAAGTTTCAGCCCTCTTGGCGCACTAGAAATGACACTTCCTTCATTAACCCGAAATCTCCCCAAAAAATACAAGCCGTGTTGCAAATCTCAAGCGGTAAGCTTATCGTATTAGCGTCAAAATTCCAATTTTGTAGCGTTTCCCCATCCTATTGGTTATATTAGAGCTACCCACAAAGTTTTATCCTTTTTGGAGCACTAGAAATGACACTTCCTTCATTAACCCGAAATCTCCCACACAAATGCAAGCCGTGTTGCAAATCTCACACGGTAAGCTGATCGTATTAACTTCCAAATTCCCATTTTTTAGTGTTTCCCCACCTTCTTGGTTATATTAGAGCGACCCACAAAGTTTCAGCCCTCTTAGAGCACTAGAAATGACACTTCCTTCATTAACCCGAAATCTTCCCCAAAAATACAAGCCGTGTTGCAAATCTCACGCCGTAAGCTGATCGTATTAGCTTTCAAATTCCCATTTTTTAGCGTTTTCCCACCTTATTGGTAATATTAGAGCTACCCCCAAAGTTTCAGACTTTTTGGAGCACTAGAAATGACACTTTCTTCATTAACTCGAAATCTCCCACTAAAATACAAGCCGTGTTGCAAATCTCACGCGATAAGCTTATCGTATTAGCCTCCAAATTTTAATTTTTTAGAGTTTCACCACCTTATTTGTAATATTAGAGCTGCCCACAAAGTTTAAGGCTTTTTGGAGAACTAGAAATGACACTTCCTTCATTAACCCGAAATCTCCCACAAAAATACAAGCCGTGTTGCAAATCTCACACGGTAAGCTGATCGTATTAGCCTCCTTATTGGTTATATTAGAGCTACCCACAAAGTTTCAGCCCTGTTGGAGCACTAGAAATGACACTTCCTTCATTAACCCGAAATCTCCCCCAAAAATACAAGCCGTGTTTCAAATCTCACGCTGTAAGGTGATCGTATTAGCCTTCAAATTCCCATTTTTTAGCGTCTCACCACCTTATTGGTTATATTAGAGTTACCCACAAAGTTTCAGCCTTTTTGGAGCACTAGAAATTACACTTCCTTCATTAACCCGAAATCTCACACAAAAATACAAACCGTGTTGCAAATCTCACGCGGTAAGCTGATCGTATTGGCCTCCAAATTCCCATTTTTTAGCGTTTCCCCACCTTATTTGTTATATTAGAGCTACCCACAAAATGTCAGTCCTTTTAGAGCACTAAAAATGACACTTCTTTTTATTAACCCGAAATCTCCCACTGACCACTGACCGCGTGAGATTTGGGGGGGGCCCAAATGGTCTAGTATCCATTGTGCGGGGTTCATATGGTATTTGAGGGTGATCTGGATGAAAAAATACGGGTTTCGGAACATTTCATTTTTTTGCCATTTGGCCCCGAATTGTATTTTGGGCGATTTGGAGGGTTAATGGAGGAAGTGCCGTCTCTAGTGCTCCAAAAGGGCTAAAACTTTGTGGGTAGCTTTGGGGCATCTAATAACGTGGGAAAGTGCAAAAAAACTAGGATTTGGTGGCCAATACAACCCACTTACTGCATGAGATTTGCAACCCGGCCTAGTTTATTTTTGGCGATTTGAGGTTAATGAAGGAAGTGTCGTCTCTAGTGCTCCAAAAGGGCTGAAACTTTGTGGGTAGCTTTTGTACATCCAATAACGTGGCAAAGTGCAAAAAACCTAGAATTTGGAGCCTAATACGGTCCACTTAACGCGTGAGATTTACAACACGACCTAAGGTGACGGATCGCTGAAACCCGACTACGAGGGCCCCCAAATGGTCTAGTATTCATCTTGTGGGGTTCATATGGTATTTGAGGGTGATGTGGCTGAAAAAATTTGGGTTTCGGGACATTTCATTTTTTGGCCATTTGGCCCCGAATTGTATTTCAAGCGATTTGGGGGGTTAATGAAGGAAGTGTCGTCTCTAGTCCTCCAAAAGGGATGAAACTTTGTGGTTAGCTTTGGGGCATCTAATAATATGGGAAAGTGCAAAAAAACTAGCATTTGGTGGCCAATACGACCCACTTACCGCGTGAGATTTGCAACCCGACCTAGTTTATTTTGAGCGATTTGAGGTTAATGAAGGAAGTGTGGTCTCTATTGCTCCAAAAGGGCTGACACTTTATGGGTAGCTTTTGTACATCGAATAACGTGGGAAAGTGCAAAAACACTAGAATTTGGAGTCCAAAACGATCCACTTACCGCGTGAGATTTGCAACACGACCTAAAGTGGCGGATCCCAGAAACCCGACTCCGGGGGCCCCCATATGGTCTAGTGCTCCAAAAGGGCTGAAACTATGTGGGTAGCTTTGGGGCATATAATAACTTGGCAAATTGCAAAAAAAACTAGGGGAGGCTAATACTATCAGCTTACCGTGTGAGATTTGCAACATGGCTTGTATTTGTGTGGGAGATTTCGGGTTAATGAAGGAAGTACCATTTCTAGTGCTCCAAAAAGGCTAAAACTTTGTGGGTAGCTCTAATATAACAAATAAGGTGGGGAAACGCTAAAAAATGGGAATTTGGAGGCCAATACGATCAGCTTACCGCGTGAGATTTGCAACACGGTTTGTATTTTTGTGTGAGATTTCGGGTTAATGAAGGAAGTGTAATTTCTAGTGCTCCAAAAAGGCTGAAACTTTGTGGGTAACTCTAATATAACCAATAAGGTGGGGAAACGCTAAAAAACGGGAATTTGAAGGCTAATTCGATCAGCTTACTGCGTGAGATTTGCAACACGGCTTGTATTTTTGGGGGGATTTCGGCTTAATGAAGGAAGTGTCATTTCTAGTGCTCCAAGAGGGCTGAAACTTTGTGGGTAGCTCTAATATAACCAATAAGATGGGGAAACACAAAAAAAATGGGAATTTGGAGGCTAATACGATCAACTTACCGTGTGAGATTTGCAACACGGCTTGTATTTTTGTGGGAGATTTCAGGTTAATGAAGGAAGTGTCATTTCTAGTGCTCCAAAAAGGCTGAAACTTTGTGGGTAACTCTAATATAACCAATAAGGTGGGGAAACGCTAAAAAATGGGAATTTGAAGGCTAATTCGATCAGCTTACTGCGTGAGATTTGCAACACGGCTTGTATTTTTGGGGGGATTTCGGCTTAATGAAGGAAGTGTCATTTCTAGTGCTCCAAGAGGGCTGAAACTTTGTGGGTAGCTCTAATATAACCAATAAGATGGGGAAACACAAAAAAAATGGGAATTTGGAGGCTAATACAATCAACTTACCGTGTGAGATTTGCAACACGGCTTGTATTTTAGTGGGAGATTTCATGTTAATGATGGAAGTGCCATTTCTAGTGCTCAAAAAAGGCTAAAACTTTGTGGGTATCTCTAATATAACCAATAAGGTGGGGAAACGCTACAAAATTGGAATTTGGAGGCTAATACGATAAGCTTACCACGTGAGATTTGCAACACGGCTTGTATTTTAGTGGGAGATTTCGGGTTAATGAAGAAAGTGTCATTTCTAGTGCTCCAAAAAGTCTGAAACTTTGTGGGTAGATCTAATATTACCAATAAGTTGGGCAAATGCTAAAAAATTGGAATTTAGAGGTTAATTAAATCAGCTTACCGCTTGAGATTTGAAACACGACTTGTATTTTTGTGGGAGATTTCGGGTTAATAAAAAGAAGTGTCATTTTTAGTGCTCTAAAAGGACTGACATTTTGTGGGTAGCTCTAATATAACAAATAAGGTGGGGAAACGCTAAAAAATGGGAATTTGGAGGCCAATACGATCAGCTTACCGCGTGAGATTTGCAACACGGTTTGTATTTTTGTGTGAGATTTCGGGTTAATGAAGGAAGTGTAATTTCTAGTGCTCCAAAAAGGCTGAAACTTTGTGGGTAACTCTAATATAACCAATAAGGTGGTGAGACGCTAAAAAATGGGAATTTGAAGGCTAATACGATCACCTTACAGCGTGAGATTTGAAACACGGCTTGTATTTTTGGGGGAGATTTCGGGTTAATGAAGGAAGTGTCATTTCTAGTGCTCCAACAGGGCTGAAACTTTGTGGGTAGCTCTAATATAACCAATAAGGAGGCTAATACGATAAGCTTACCGTGTGAGATTTGCAACACGGCTTGTATTTTTGTGGGAGATTTCGGGTTAATGAAGGAAGTGTCATTTCTAGTTCTCCAAAAAGCCTTAAACTTTGTGGGCAGCTCTAATATTACAAATAAGGTGGTGAAACTCTAAAAAATTAAAATTTGGAGGCTAATACGATAAGCTTATCGCGTGAGATTTGCAACACGGCTTGTATTTTAGTGGGAGATTTCGAGTTAATGAAGAAAGTGTCATTTCTAGTGCTCCAAAAAGTCTGAAACTTTGGGGGTAGCTCTAATATTACCAATAAGGTGGGAAAACGCTAAAAAATGGGAATTTGAAAGCTAATACGATCAGCTTACTGCGTGAGATTTGCAACACGGCTTGTATTTTTGGGGAAGATTTCGGGTTAATGAAGGAAGTGTCATTTCTAGTGCTCTAAGAGGGCTGAAACTTTGTGGGTCGCTCTAATATAACCAAGAAGGTGGGGAAACACTAAAAAATGGGAATTTGGAAGTTAATACGATCAGCTTACCGTGTGAGATTTGCAACACGGCTTGCATTTGTGTGGGAGATTTCGGGTTAATGAAGGAAGTGTCATTTCTAGTGCTCCAAAAAGGCTAAAACTTTGTGGGTAGCTCTAATATAACCAATAGGATGGGGAAACGCTACAAAATTAGAATTTTGACGCTAATACGATAAGCTTACCGCTTGAGATTTGCAACACGGCTTGTATTTTTTGGGGAGATTTCGGGTTAATGAAGGAAGTGTCATTTCTAGTGCGCCAAGAGGGCTGAAACTTTTGGGTCGCTCTAATATAACCAATAAGGTGGGGAAATGCTAAAAAATGGGAATTTTGACGCTAATGGGATAAGCTTACCGCTTGAGATTTGCAACACGGCTTGTATTTTTGGGGGAGATTTCGGGTTAATGTAGGAAGTGTCATTTCTAGTGCTCCAAGAGGGCTGAAACTTTGTGGGTCGCTCTAATATAACCAGTAAGGTGGGGAAACGTTAAAAATGGGAATTTTGACGCTAATGGGATAAGCTTACCGCTTGAGATTTGCAACACGGCTTGTATTTTAGTGGGAGATTTCGGGTTAATGAATGAAATGTCATTTCTAGTGCTCCAAAAAGTCTGAAACTTTGTGAGTAACTCTAATATAACCAATAAGGTGGGGAAACGCTAAAAAATGGAAATTTGAAGGCTAATACGATCAGCTTACTGCGTGAGATTTGCAACACGGCTTGTATTTTTGGGGGAGATTTCGGGCCAATGAAGGAAGTGTCATTTCTAGTGCTCTAAGAGGGCTGAAACTTTTTGGGTCGCTCTAATATAACCAATAAGGTGGGGAAACACTAAAAAATGGGAATTTGAAGGCTAATACGATTAGCATACAGCGTGAGATTTGCAACACTGCTTGTATTTTTGGGGAAGATATCGGGTTAATGAAGTAGGTGCCATTTCTAGTGCTCCAAAAGGGCTGAAACTTTGTGGGTAGCTCTAATATAACCAATAAGATGGGGAAACGCAAAAAAATGGGAAATTGGAGGCTAATACGATCAGCTTACCGTGTAAGATTTGCAACACGACTTGTATTTGTGTGGGAGATTTCGGGTTAATGAAGGAAGTGCCATTTCTACTGCTCCAAAAAGGCTAAAACTTTGTGGGTATCTCTAATATAACCAATAAGGTGCGGAATTGCTACAAAATTGCAATTTTGACGCTAATACGATAAGCTTACCGCTTGAGATTTGCAACACGGCATGTATTTTAGTGGGAGATTTCGGGTTAATGAATGAAATGTCATTTCTAGTGCTCCAAAAAGTCTGAAACTTTGTGAGTAACTCTAATATAACCAATTAGGTGGGGAAACGCTAAAAAATGGGAATTTGAAGGCTAATACGATCAGCTTACTGCGTGAGATTTGCAACACGGTTTTTATTTTTGGGGGAGATTTCGGGTTAATGAAGGAAGTGTCATTTCTAGTGCTCCAAGAGGGCTGAAACTTTGTGGGTCGCTCTAATATAACCAATAAGGTGGGGAAACACTAAAAAATGGGAATTTGAAGGCTAATACGATCAGCATACCGCGTGAGATTTGCAACACGGCTTGTATTTTTGGGGGAGATATCGGGTTAATGAAGGAAGTGCCATTTCTAGTGCTCCAAAAGGGCTGAAACTTTGTGGGTAGCTCTAATAAAACCAATAAGATGGGGAAACGCAAAAAAATGGGAATTTGGAGGCTAATACGATCAGCTTACCTTGTAAGATTTGCAACACGACTTGTATTTGTGTGGGAGATTTCGGGTTAATGAAGGAAGTGTCATTTCTAGTACTCCAAAAAGGCTAAAACTATGTGGGTAGCTCTAATATAACCAATGAGGTGGGGAAACGCTACAAAATTGCAATTTTGACGCTAATACGATAAGCTTACCGCTTGAGATTTGCAACACGGCATGTATTTTAGTGGGAGATTTCGGGTTAATGAATGAAATGTCATTTCTAGTGCTCCAAAAAGTCTGAAACTTTGTGAGTAACTCTAATATAACCAATTAGGTGGGGAAACGCTAAAAAATGGGAATTTGAAGGCTAATACGATCAGCTTACTGCGTGAGATTTGCAACACGGTTTTTATTTTTGGGGGAGATTTCGGGTCAATGAAGGAAGTGTCATTTCTAGTGCTCTAAGAGGGCTGAAACTTTTTGGGTCTCTCTAATATAACCAATAAGGTGGGGAAACACTAAAAAATGGGAATTTGAAGGCTAATACGATCAGCATACAACGTGAGATTTGCAACACGCCTTGTATTTTTAGGGGAGATATCGGGTTAATGAAGTAGGTGCCATTTTTAGTGCTCCAAAATGGCTGAAACTTTGTGGGTAGCTCTAATATAACCAATAAGATGGGGAAACGCAAAAAAAATGGGAATTTGGAGGCTAATACGATCAGCTTACCGTGTAAGATTTGCAACACGGCTTGTATTTGTGTTGGAGATTTCGGGTTAATGAAGAAAGTGTCATTTCTAGTGCTCCAAAAAGGCTAAAACTTTGTGGGTAGCTCTAATATAACAAATAAGGTGGGGAAACGCTACAAAATTGCAATTTTGACGCTAATATGATAAGCTTACCGCTTGAGATTTGCAACATGGCTTGTATTTTTGGGGGAGATTTCGGGTTAATAAAGGAAGTATAATTTCTAGTGCTTCAAAAAGGCTGAAACTTTATGGGTTGCTCTAATATAACAAATAAGGTCGGTAAACACTAAAAAATGGGAATTTGAAGGCTAATACTATCAGCTTACTGCGTGAGATTTGCAACACGGCTTGTATTTTTGGGGGAGATTTCGGGTTAATGAAGAAAGTGTCATTTCTAGTGCTCCAAGATGGCTGAAACTTTGTGGGCAGCTCTAATATAACAAATAAGGTGGGGAAACTATAAAAAATTAAAATTTGGAGGCTAATACGATAAGCTTACCTCGTGAGATTTGCAACACGGCTTGTATTTTAGTGGGAGATTTCTGGTTAATGAAGAAAGTGTAATTTCTAGTGCTCCAAAAAGTCTGAAACTTTGTGGGTATCTCTAATATAACCAATAAGGTGGGGAAACGCTAAAAAATGGGAATTTGAAGGCTAATTCGATCAGCTTACTGCGGGAGATTTGCAACACGGCTTGTATTTTTGGGGGAGATTTCGGGTTAATGAAGGAAGTGTCATTTCTAGTGCTCCAACAGGGCTGAAACTTTGTGGGTAGCTCTAATATAACCAATAAGATGAGGAAACGCAAAAAAATGGGAATTTGGAGGCTAATACGATCAGCTTACCGTGTGAGATTTGCAACACGGCTTGTATTTTTGTGGGAGATTTCGGGTTAATGAAGGAAGTGTCATTTCTAGTTCTCCAAAAAGGCTAAAACTTTGTGGGCAGCTCTAATATTACAAATAAGGTGGGGAAACTCTAAAAAATTAAAATTTGGAGGCTAATACGATAAGCTTACCGCGTGAGATTTGCAACACGGCTTGTATTTTAGTGGGAGATTTCGAGTAAATGAAGAAAGTGTCATTTCTTCTGCTCCAAAAAGTCTGATACAAGCCGTGTTGCAAATCTCCCCCAAAAATACAAGCCGTGTTGCAAATCTCCCGCAGTAAGCTGATCGAATTAGCCTTCAAATTCCCATTTTTTAGCGTTTCCCCACCTTATTGGTTATATTAGAGATACCCACAAAGTTTCAGACTTTTCGGAGCACTAGAACCGACACTTTCTTCATTAACCAGAAATCTCCCACTAAAATACAAGCCGTGTTGCAAATCTCACGAGGTAAGCTTATCGTATTAGCCTCCAAATTTTAATTTTTTAGAGTTTCCCCACCTTATTTGTTATATTAGAGCTGCCCACAAAGTTTCAGCCATCTTGGAGCACTAGAAATGACACTTCCTTCATTAACCCGAAATCTCCCCCAAAAATACAAGCCGTGTTGCAAATCTCACGCAGTAAGCTGATAGTATTAGCCTTCAAATTCCCATTTTTTAGTGTTTACCGACCTTATTTGTTATATTAGAGCAACCCACAAAGTTTCAGCCCTCTTGGAGCACTAGAAATGACACTTCCTTCATTAACCCGAAATCTCCCCCAAAAATACAAGCCGTGTTGCAAATCTCAAGCGGTAAGCTTATCATATTAGCGTCAAAATTGCAATTTTGTAGCGTTTCCCCACCTTATTTGTTATATTAGAGCTACCCACAAAGTTTTAGCCTTTTTGGAGCACTAGGGTTTAGGGTTTAGGGTTTAGGGTTTAGGGTTTAGGGTTTAGGGTTTAGGGTTTAGGGTTTAGGGTTTAGGGTTTAGGGTTTAGGGTTTAGGGTTTAGGGTTTAGGGTTTAGGGTTTAGGGTTTAGGGTTTAGGGTTTAGGGTTTAGGGTTTAGGGTTTAGGGTTTAGGGTTTAGGGTTTAGGGTTTAGGGTTTAGGGTTTAGGGTTTAGGGTTTAGGGTTTAGGGTTTAGGGTTTAGGGTTTAGGGTTTAGGGTTTAGGGTTTAGGGTTTAGGGTTTAGGGTTTAGGGTTTAGGGTTTAGGGTTTAGGGTTTAGGGTTTAGGGTTTAGGGTTTAGGGTTTAGGGTTTAGGGTTTAGGGTTTAGGGTTTAGGGTTTAGGGTTTAGGGTTTAGGGTTTAGGGTTTAGGGTTTAGGGTTTAGGGTTTAGGGTTTAGGGTTTAGGGTTTAGGGTTTAGGGTTTAGGGTTTAGGGTTTAGGGTTTAGGGTTTAGGGTTTAGGGTTTAGGGTTTAGGGTTTAGGGTTTAGGGTTTAGGGTTTAGGGTTTAGGGTTTAGGGTTTAGGGTTTAGGGTTTAGGGTTTAGGGTTTAGGGTTTAGGGTTTAGGGTTTAGGGTTTAGGGTTTAGGGTTTAGGGTTTAGGGTTTAGGGTTTAGGGTTTAGGGTTTAGGGTTTAGGGTTTAGGGTTTAGGGTTTAGGGTTTAGGGTTTAGGGTTTAGGGTTTAGGGTTTAGGGTTTAGGGTTTAGGGTTTAGGGTTTAGGGTTTAGGGTTTAGGGTTTAGGGTTTAGGGTTTAGGGTTTAGGGTTTAGGGTTTAGGGTTTAGGGTTTAGGGTTTAGGGTTTAGGGTTTAGGGTTTAGGGTTTAGGGTTTAGGGTTTAGGGTTTAGGGTTTAGGGTTTAGGGTTTAGGGTTTAGGGTTTAGGGTTTAGGGTTTAGGGTTTAGGGTTTAGGGTTTAGGGTTTAGGGTTTAGGGTTTAGGGTTTAGGGTTTAGGGTTTAGGGTTTAGGGTTTAGGGTTTAGGGTTTAGGGTTTAGGGTTTAGGGTTTAGGGTTTAGGGTTTAGGGTTTAGGGTTTAGGGTTTAGGGTTTAGGGTTTAGGGTTTAGGGTTTAGGGTTTAGGGTTTAGGGTTTAGGGTTTAGGGTTTAGGGTTTAGGGTTTAGGGTTTAGGGTTTAGGGTTTAGGGTTTAGGGTTTAGGGTTTAGGGTTTAGGGTTTAGGGTTTAGGGTTTAGGGTTTAGGGTTTAGGGTTTAGGGTTTAGGGTTTAGGGTTTAGGGTTTAGGGTTTAGGGTTTAGGGTTTAGGGTTTAGGGTTTAGGGTTTAGGGTTTAGGGTTTAGGGTTTAGGGTTTAGGGTTTAGGGTTTAGGGTTTAGGGTTTAGGGTTTAGGGTTTAGGGTTTAGGGTTTAGGGTTTAGGGTTTAGGGTTTAGGGTTTAGGGTTTAGGGTTTAGGGTTTAGGGTTTAGGGTTTAGGGTTTAGGGTTTAGGGTTTAGGGTTTAGGGTTTAGGGTTTAGGGTTTAGGGTTTAGGGTTTAGGGTTTAGGGTTTAGGGTTTAGGGTTTAGGGTTTAGGGTTTAGGGTTTAGGGTTTAGGGTTTAGGGTTTAGGGTTTAGGGTTTAGGGTTTAGGGTTTAGGGTTTAGGGTTTAGGGTTTAGGGTTTAGGGTTTAGGGTTTAGGGTTTAGGGTTTAGGGTTTAGGGTTTAGGGTTTAGGGTTTAGGGTTTAGGGTTTAGGGTTTAGGGTTTAGGGTTTAGGGTTTAGGGTTTAGGGTTTAGGGTTTAGGGTTTAGGGTTTAGGGTTTAGGGTTTAGGGTTTAGGGTTTAGGGTTTAGGGTTTAGGGTTTAGGGTTTAGGGTTTAGGGTTTAGGGTTTAGGGTTTAGGGTTTAGGGTTTAGGGTTTAGGGTTTAGGGTTTAGGGTTTAGGGTTTAGGGTTTAGGGTTTAGGGTTTAGGGTTTAGGGTTTAGGGTTTAGGGTTTAGGGTTTAGGGTTTAGGGTTTAGGGTTTAGGGTTTAGGGTTTAGGGTTTAGGGTTTAGGGTTTAGGGTTTAGGGTTTAGGGTTTAGGGTTTAGGGTTTAGGGTTTAGGGTTTAGGGTTTAGGGTTTAGGGTTTAGGGTTTAGGGTTTAGGGTTTAGGGTTTAGGGTTTAGGGTTTAGGGTTTAGGGTTTAGGGTTTAGGGTTTAGGGTTTAGGGTTTAGGGTTTAGGGTTTAGGGTTTAGGGTTTAGGGTTTAGGGTTTAGGGTTTAGGGTTTAGGGTTTAGGGTTTAGGGTTTAGGGTTTAGGGTTTAGGGTTTAGGGTTTAGGGTTTAGGGTTTAGGGTTTAGGGTTTAGGGTTTAGGGTTTAGGGTTTAGGGTTTAGGGTTTAGGGTTTAGGGTTTAGGGTTTAGGGTTTAGGGTTTAGGGTTTAGGGTTTAGGGTTTAGGGTTTAGGGTTTAGGGTTTAGGGTTTAGGGTTTAGGGTTTAGGGTTTAGGGTTTAGGGTTTAGGGTTTAGGGTTTAGGGTTTAGGGTTTAGGGTTTAGGGTTTAGGGTTTAGGGTTTAGGGTTTAGGGTTTAGGGTTTAGGGTTTAGGGTTTAGGGTTTAGGGTTTAGGGTTTAGGGTTTAGGGTTTAGGGTTTAGGGTTTAGGGTTTAGGGTTTAGGGTTTAGGGTTTAGGGTTTAGGGTTTAGGGTTTAGGGTTTAGGGTTTAGGGTTTAGGGTTTAGGGTTTAGGGTTTAGGGTTTAGGGTTTAGGGTTTAGGGTTTAGGGTTTAGGGTTTAGGGTTTAGGGTTTAGGGTTTAGGGTTTAGGGTTTAGGGTTTAGGGTTTAGGGTTTAGGGTTTAGGGTTTAGGGTTTAGGGTTTAGGGTTTAGGGTTTAGGGTTTAGGGTTTAGGGTTTAGGGTTTAGGGTTTAGGGTTTAGGGTTTAGGGTTTAGGGTTTAGGGTTTAGGGTTTAGGGTTTAGGGTTTAGGGTTTAGGGTTTAGGGTTTAGGGTTTAGGGTTTAGGGTTTAGGGTTTAGGGTTTAGGGTTTAGGGTTTAGGGTTTAGGGTTTAGGGTTTAGGGTTTAGGGTTTAGGGTTTAGGGTTTAGGGTTTAGGGTTTAGGGTTTAGGGTTTAGGGTTTAGGGTTTAGGGTTTAGGGTTTAGGGTTTAGGGTTTAGGGTTTAGGGTTTAGGGTTTAGGGTTTAGGGTTTAGGGTTTAGGGTTTAGGGTTTAGGGTTTAGGGTTTAGGGTTTAGGGTTTAGGGTTTAGGGTTTAGGGTTTAGGGTTTAGGGTTTAGGGTTTAGGGTTTAGGGTTTAGGGTTTAGGGTTTAGGGTTTAGGGTTTAGGGTTTAGGGTTTAGGGTTTAGGGTTTAGGGTTTAGGGTTTAGGGTTTAGGGTTTAGGGTTTAGGGTTTAGGGTTTAGGGTTTAGGGTTTAGGGTTTAGGGTTTAGGGTTTAGGGTTTAGGGTTTAGGGTTTAGGGTTTAGGGTTTAGGGTTTAGGGTTTAGGGTTTAGGGTTTAGGGTTTAGGGTTTAGGGTTTAGGGTTTAGGGTTTAGGGTTTAGGGTTTAGGGTTTAGGGTTTAGGGTTTAGGGTTTAGGGTTTAGGGTTTAGGGTTTAGGGTTTAGGGTTTAGGGTTTAGGGTTTAGGGTTTAGGGTTTAGGGTTTAGGGTTTAGGGTTTAGGGTTTAGGGTTTAGGGTTTAGGGTTTAGGGTTTAGGGTTTAGGGTTTAGGGTTTAGGGTTTAGGGTTTAGGGTTTAGGGTTTAGGGTTTAGGGTTTAGGGTTTAGGGTTTAGGGTTTAGGGTTTAGGGTTTAGGGTTTAGGGTTTAGGGTTTAGGGTTTAGGGTTTAGGGTTTAGGGTTTAGGGTTTAGGGTTTAGGGTTTAGGGTTTAGGGTTTAGGGTTTAGGGTTTAGGGTTTAGGGTTTAGGGTTTAGGGTTTAGGGTTTAGGGTTTAGGGTTTAGGGTTTAGGGTTTAGGGTTTAGGGTTTAGGGTTTAGGGTTTAGGGTTTAGGGTTTAGGGTTTAGGGTTTAGGGTTTAGGGTTTAGGGTTTAGGGTTTAGGGTTTAGGGTTTAGGGTTTAGGGTTTAGGGTTTAGGGTTTAGGGTTTAGGGTTTAGGGTTTAGGGTTTAGGGTTTAGGGTTTAGGGTTTAGGGTTTAGGGTTTAGGGTTTAGGGTTTAGGGTTTAGGGTTTAGGGTTTAGGGTTTAGGGTTTAGGGTTTAGGGTTTAGGGTTTAGGGTTTAGGGTTTAGGGTTTAGGGTTTAGGGTTTAGGGTTTAGGGTTTAGGGTTTAGGGTTTAGGGTTTAGGGTTTAGGGTTTAGGGTTTAGGGTTTAGGGTTTAGGGTTTAGGGTTTAGGGTTTAGGGTTTAGGGTTTAGGGTTTAGGGTTTAGGGTTTAGGGTTTAGGGTTTAGGGTTTAGGGTTTAGGGTTTAGGGTTTAGGGTTTAGGGTTTAGGGTTTAGGGTTTAGGGTTTAGGGTTTAGGGTTTAGGGTTTAGGGTTTAGGGTTTAGGGTTTAGGGTTTAGGGTTTAGGGTTTAGGGTTTAGGGTTTAGGGTTTAGGGTTTAGGGTTTAGGGTTTAGGGTTTAGGGTTTAGGGTTTAGGGTTTAGGGTTTAGGGTTTAGGGTTTAGGGTTTAGGGTTTAGGGTTTAGGGTTTAGGGTTTAGGGTTTAGGGTTTAGGGTTTAGGGTTTAGGGTTTAGGGTTTAGGGTTTAGGGTTTAGGGTTTAGGGTTTAGGGTTTAGGGTTTAGGGTTTAGGGTTTAGGGTTTAGGGTTTAGGGTTTAGGGTTTAGGGTTTAGGGTTTAGGGTTTAGGGTTTAGGGTTTAGGGTTTAGGGTTTAGGGTTTAGGGTTTAGGGTTTAGGGTTTAGGGTTTAGGGTTTAGGGTTTAGGGTTTAGGGTTTAGGGTTTAGGGTTTAGGGTTTAGGGTTTAGGGTTTAGGGTTTAGGGTTTAGGGTTTAGGGTTTAGGGTTTAGGGTTTAGGGTTTAGGGTTTAGGGTTTAGGGTTTAGGGTTTAGGGTTTAGGGTTTAGGGTTTAGGGTTTAGGGTTTAGGGTTTAGGGTTTAGGGTTTAGGGTTTAGGGTTTAGGGTTTAGGGTTTAGGGTTTA